>CM024468.2:29686126-34486126 GCA_014182885.2 Eucalyptus caleyi | reverse complement strand
CCCCTAAACCCCAACTAAAATGAAATACACCTAGAGGCAATCTATCCACACAGTGCAAAAGACTTACCTTACCTCAGTTCCCTCTTACATGTTAGCACAATTCAGATATCACATGAGTACAATAACAACACCCAAGCATTTGGAACATCTCATTTCAATCTTAGTTAATCAATCAATCAATCAAACAATCGCTCACAGGGGTCCCCATATTCACTCTCAATATTCAAATTCCCAATCCAACCTCAACATCCCCACTCAATATTTCGACTCAATATTCAATATCAGCCCCAAGGTTCTAGAGGTGCCCTCTCCCCACGAGCTTACGATATCGCGTGGCACTTAGTCCCCGACCACCATTAATCAAAGTACCAGGTACTAGTGGTGGCTTCCATGAATTCACACTGTCATGTAACACTTAGTTCTCAACTATACTAAACAATAGCTCAAGGTACTAGGGGTGGCTCCCATGAAGTCATGTTATTGTATAACACTTAGTTCTTGACTATAAAAAAACACTAGTGCAAGGTTTTAGAGGTAACTCACATGAAATCTCGCTATCATGTAGCACTTAATTTTTGACTATGCAAGATAGTAGTGCAAGGCTTCTAGAGGTGGCTCCCATGTGAGTCAAGTCATCATGTAACACTTAGACCTTGACTACAATAAGCAACAGTACAAGATACTAAAGGTGGCTCACACGAGGTTTTATTATTGTGCAGCACTTAGTTCTTTACCGGTTCACAATCTATTGGGTTTCCTCAACACAACACCTGTCACTTCAATTTTCAATAGTCATCTTGACATGACTATGAACCATCACACAATCATTCCACACCGGCCAAGGACATTGTGCTTTGCACACAAATTTTCAATTAAAATAATGTCTTGGCTATTTTCTTCGTATGAAAAATACCCGATAAAAATAATTGTGTGTGGGTACACGGTTAGCGTGAGCCAAAAATACAATATCTTTCTTTTAGAAAATCCCACTATTTATATAGTGTCTGAAAACATTTTTGGCGTTAAAAACCGATGCCTCGGTATTTCTTTTGATTAAATACCGAAATTACTTAATTTTGGGATAAATACCCAAAATTCCAACTTTCACTCAATTTGTACAAAATAGCATCCGATTAAATAACCAAAGCATACCATTGTAATTAGCACGAAATTCCGGTCACTGACTATCTCGGTATAATTTTCGGAAAATAATAAATAATTAAATAAATACCAAAAATAAATAAATAAATGCAATTAATTACCAAAAATAGAAACTTAGGCTGAAAACGCCTAATTAAACATCAAAACGGGCTTGGAAAATTTTTGAACAAATTTAGATAAATAATACAACTTATCTAGTCTCTAGTTAAGCCGTTCTATCCACCTAACATGCATAAACGAACAATTAAATCGCTAATCTATGCTAACTAACCACCTAAACCTTAATTAGCATAATCTAAACATTCTTTAAATGTCATTAACTCCCTAAGCAAGATTTAGTGAGTAAACTCACCAGTTTAGCGAGCCAGTGAGTCCACGGCGATGGCGACGCGACAGCGACCAAAACTTGAGCTTACAGCAACGCCAAAGGAGGCCAGGAAAGGACTGAAAATGGCCCTACAAGGCTCACAGTTGCTGCTGGTCTTAAGGGGGTTGCTGGTCGCGGCTTGGCTCGGCTTGATGGGTTGGTCGCATGGTGAAATTGTTGGGGTGGTGGAGACGTTGGAGCAGGGGTTGGCAAGTGGTGTCGAAGATGGGGGTTAACAAACCAGCTTAAGGAGATTGGAGAGATAGCTTCGATGCATGGGTGGTGGAGACGTTGCTTGGGCTGGGCTGACCGTGAGGAGAACCAGCGAAGGAGTAGCTGGCTTGGGCTGCTACTAGGGGATGAAGTGAACGATGGGTGGGCTGAAATAGTGGAGGGAACAACTGGAGTCAACGTCGGGCTTGTTAGGGAGTTGGATCCGCTGGAGTTGACCGGAGGGGGATGGACGTCGGGCAAGTGGCAGCTGGAGGAAAAATTGGTGGAGATAGCAGTAGATGGTGGGGGACAGTTTGTGCGCTGGGTTGATTCGGTGGAAGGGAGATGCGAGGAGGAGTTGGGGTGTGGCGGTCAACGGAGTGGGCGTAAGGTGTTGACTGGTTGGAGGCAGTGACCGAGTGAAGGAACCACAGGATGGGAGTGGAAGAATCGAGCTTCAAAGGAAAAAATGAAAGAGATGGCACAAGTAGAAGGGGTCAACGAAGCTAGCGTGCGCAAGAGGGGTCCTCAGTTGGGAAAGCTGAAGGTTGGGCAAAGAGAGGGCAAGAACCTTGAAAGTCAATGATAAATATCTAATTTTATCATACCAAGGTCCCACAAGTCTTCAAGTTCGTTCCCTTTGTCCCCCAATACTTTCTTGCAAAATATTTCCACAAATAACCAAATTGAGGTCTAATTGATGCAGCCCCCCTCACAAGCCTCCGAATTTCAACAATTTGGCTTCAATTTCTTCCCTAATTCCTCCAATTTGATGGCCAAATTTGTTGCGGAGGAAGCTTACACAATTTCTACAATTTCCCTTCACCAAGTCGCTCACTTTGAAGACCAAAAATCCCCTCAATTTGGTCCCTCCAAATTTCCGTTCTTTTCCGAATCGTCCGGATTGATTTTCCGTAAAAATCTCGGGCTCGCTGAAAATTCTTCAAAGGATGAGTCAACATTCCCAAAATGAGTCGTGACACACCCGAACTTTCGATTCCTGAAATCGGGTTCAATTTCGCGGTTAATTTCAACCGAACTCAATTTTAGCGTGACGTAACCTACCGAGTAGCTTTTATGAATTTTTAGCGCAATTGACCCGTGGTCGATTATTTTCGAGCCACAATGTACATTTTCGATACATTGACAACTCTCGGTTGTTGTGAAAATCTCAAGGTTTCAAATATGAACACAAGGTACCAAAACGATAGAAAAATCGGTCTAATATTGATCGACAAGAATTTTGCAATTAGCTATAATCATCTATATTTAATCACATGATTCTATCTCATTGACCTATTTCTGGTCTCTAATCAATTTTTAACTGCGCCATAACAACCCTTGTAGATTAGCACAGTCGAGTAGTCAATCCCTAGTCAAATTCTCGAGTCTATTACATTTATATTCCTTAACGACTTCACCTGATAGACTAGTTATCTCATGAGTGACCAACTCAGAGAAAAGAACTATAGATACATTGATGAAAAGCCCAACTTATTCAATCAAAAACAAAATTTGAAAATTAGGATGTCACACCTATAATACATGAACCCACTTACATGTGAATAGAAGAGATGTTACACGTGAACAGAAGAGATGTTGTTACACGTGAACTAAAGAGACTCACTCACAAATGTTGAGCAATTAATAACCTATAATTACAACAATATTCCATATTAATGACTCAACAAAAAAAAAATTGACATGAAAAATATCAAGTGTGGTTGTGGAGATATACTTCATCAATATAGGTAGTTTTTGCTTTGAACATTCTCTAGTGAAAGCCTCTCGAACTCACTTAACTAAACGATGGACTAAGTCACCAATTGTTGGTGTAAGCCCAGACATTAGACCTCACACAAAGTATCTCCAATTCAGGATTGGTTCTTGGTTGTATTTTGTTATTCCAGCCCTAAATCTTGTAGGATTCATGCGTGCTTTGGAAGACCTAACCTTTAGAGATGTTCATAGAGTCAGCTAGATCCACACATATAGGTGCATTCCCATTAAAGGTATCCTATCACACCTTACTAAGATGTTGAATTCCAAGCTTATGAATCATTAAACGCATAGCATACCCTTAAAACTATGTAGGTAGTATTGTTGCATCATAGAAATGGGAGATAATCCTCATACTAGAATTTTTAAAATCTGTGTTGTCATATTAAACCTATGTCATGGGATCCTTAATCACTAGATTAGGTTTCACTTTGGGAACTCTTCATTAAGTTAAGGCTTTAAAATCTATTCCTCTCAATATGCAGTATGCAGTTTACTTGCTTTGATCTACATTTTTTTTTTTTTAACTTCACAAGGAGAAAAAAAATTATTCCATTTAAGAGCAATTGCCTTATGGTATTTTGTCATCTATACTTACCATTATATATATATATATATATATATATATATATATATATATATATATATATATATATATATATCATATTTTGTGCCATTACAGTTGTTATTTGATTGTCATGGTGAATGCATACTGTAGTCACAAGTTTTTGCCATAATGGAACATTCTTTAAAAACTAGGGATGTTGTTCCGTAAGTCCTAAAACTTGTCACGAAAATGCATTTCAGAAAAGTGCATTTCAGTCCTACAACTTGCAGAAAGTCCTAAAACTTGCAGAAAGTGCATTTCAGTCCTACAACTTGTCAAAATGTTTCAAACGAATCCTAAAATCAACGCCGTCTAATTTCTTAACGGAAAAAGCTGACGTGGCCCCCACGTGGCTTTTTTTAATCGTTTCTCTCTCCTCCGTTGCGAATAGTTTAAAAAAAAAAGCCACGCATGCAGAACAACGTCGTCTCCTCCTTTCTCCTTCGCCACGACGCCGTCTCCTCCTCCCACCTTTGTCTCTACTTCTTATTTCTCTATTCTGAGTGTCCCCTAAGCCCCAAATCGAATTCGTCCAAACCCTAAGCCCCAAATCTATCTCGGCCGAACCCTAAACCCCAAATCGAATTCGTCCGAAACCCTAAGCCCCAAATCGATCTCGTCTGAACCCTAAACCCCAAATCGAATTCATTCGAACCCTAAGCCTCAAATCGATCTCATCCGAATCCTAAACCCCAAATCGATTTCGTCCGAACCCTAAGGCCCAAATCAAATTTGACAATCTGCAGTTGCGATTTAGGTCCTCATCAACCTCGAGTTCGACGCTCGTCGTGAGTTCGTGTTCTTTCCTTCCTTTAGCGATTGCGTGTTCGTGCGAAGATCTCGCTTGCAGGAGTCTCGACATCTCAGCGGCGAAGCGATTGGCATCGGGGACGACGACGGGGTCAACGACGGTGATGGTGACTCCTCCTCACGCAGGTATCGCTCTTTACATTATATCATTTTGTTGTTTTCCATTCTCCAATACTAGTGACAAATTAGAACATTAATGCAGAAGTAAGTTATGGTCGTCTATTCATACAGTGCACATGAAAAAAAGAGATGTTTTTTTGGAGATTGAAAACATCTCCTAAATCTCTCGAGTAAACACATTGCATTATGCAGAAATTATTAATATGAAGATGTTATGAAGGAATCATAATACATCTAATTAGGTTCCTATAATACGAAGCCCAGAAGAATGAGGGCAGCAACATTTGCATCAAGTAGCGTAACTCCTAATGAGGTCAACTCGGAGCCAACATGTTATTGTGGCCTTCAATTGCCAATTCTTATGGCAAAGACAAAGAAAAACGCAAGAAAAAGGTTCCATGGATGTGCTAAGTTTGATAGTCCAAGTTGCTACAATTTTTTCATGTGGGTGGATCCAAAGATACCAAATCATGTGAGGGACATGATAGTTGACCTCCTTGAAAGAAATCAAACATTGTTTGAATCAAGCCAATCGAGGGGTGACAGAGTTGAGGTGAGCTTATTGCTAGCTGAAATGAAGAGTCAAAAGGCGAAAAATAGACGTTTAAAGGAGGAGCTTGCACAAGTAAAGAAAGGGAAGATGCTATATCAATCAACATTCATTCTATGCATGTGTTATATCGCTGTATTAGTTATATATAATGTGAAAGTTGGTGGGAAATTTCTAAGTCTTCCATAGTACTTTCTATCTGAGTTTGTAAATTTGAACACTAGTTGTGGATAATTGAGATAGGAATGAGATCTGATGTGAGTTTGTAGTTTGCAAGACCGGTTGCTTGTCATGCGAGAAATTACTATCGCATTACAAATGTTGCTTGATTTGTGTGCTTGTCAATAGCACTACATGAGCTATTGCCACCAGAATAAATTTGCAACTTCAAAAAATGGTGACAACTCCCTTATTATGCAATCGAGATTGTTAATTGGTGATTTTTTTTTCATAATTTTAATAACGAGATTGCCTCAAATGGAATGTGTAAAAAATCAAGTGAAATCAAAGTAGTCGTCTACAATACCTAAGTTACCTAATCAAATCTTCCATGAATCATCCAATGCGGGCCACAGAGACCACGTAGAGCAAAACCCCATCATATAAAATGAAAATTCTGCATGGCCAATTTCAGTAATTACCTATTAAGAGTGCGAATGGTAACGTTTCTATTCTTTTTTTGTTCCAGGGAACAGAAAAAAAAAAAAAAAGTGTTTATATTCCGGGGAACAATTTTTGAACAAAAGAACGGGTTTGGTAACGTTTGTTCGGGAATAAAAAATGAATAGAAACACGTTTAGTAAATTTTATTCTTTTTTGTTTCTTCTAATTTTTTAAACATTTTTATTTTATTTTTCATTTTTTCCTTTCTTTTTCTTTTTTTTTTTTTCGGCCGGTCACCAACCTCCGGCGACCGGTTGACGGGGCCGGCAGCCTAGCCCAACCACAGCGAGGCTCCGGCAAGGTCGCCGACCCTCGACGGCGTCGCTGGCCCTCGACGGCCATGGCCGAGGCCGACGACCGGCGAAAGAAAAAAGAAGAAAAAAAAGAAGAAGAAAAGAAGAAGAGAAGAAGAAGAAGAGAGAGAAGAGAAACGTTTCTTCATTTTTGTTTCTGGAACAAGAAACAACAATTTGTTGTTTCTTTTTTTTGTTCTTATTTTGTTCCGGGAACAAAAAAACAAAAAAAGAACAGAAACACAACCAAACACGTTTCTGTTCTTTTTTTGTTCCCGGGAACAAAAAAACAAAAAAATTGTTCAAAAACAGAAAAAAAGAACATTACCATGCACATCCTAACAATCCCGAAGAGTAATCACTTTCGTGCATTATCCAAACCAAAACCAAGCATCCCACATAACTTGTTGAAACACGATTCATTGACAAAGCAACATGCTTACATTTTCAATGCGCAAAAGGTTCTGTTCAACAAAATATGCACTTTTAGTGCAGAAAAGGTTCTATGCACAAACGCTACACGTCACATACAAAAAACCAGCTAATAATTGATATACATTCACCTAACAACACCAATTTCAGCAGACATACCAATCCAATATGATGGTCTCCGGTGGTCCAGTAGGTTGAGCCTTCACTTGATTCTGAATTCTGGCGCTTTTCCTTATATATGGTCTCGCAGTAATAGGCTTTGGAGGAGTTGTTGTAGCCTGAGATGACTGAGCTTGACGTTGTAATAGTGGCTTTGGCTTCATCGCAACATGCTTTCGAGGAGGTAATGTTGCACGAGATGATTGAGATTGGGAACTTGCCTTGGGTTGTGATGGTGCCTTTCGCTTTAAACCAAGATGCTTCTGAGCTATTGTAGCCTTAGATGACTGAGCTTCGGGATTGGCCTGAGGTTGCGATAGTGGCTTTGGCTTCAGCGCAACAAGCTTTCGAGGAGGTAATGTTAGACGAGATGATTGAGGTTGGGAACTTACCTGGGGTTGTGATGGTGCCTTTCGCTTTAAACCAAGATGCTTCTGAGCTATTGTAGCTTGAGATGACTGAGCTTGAGAACTGGCCTGAGGTTGTGATAGTGTCATTGGCTTCATTGCGACGTGCTTTGGAGAAGCTACTGTTGCATGATATGACTGATGCTGTGAAGTGGCCTTGGGTTGTAATAGTGGCTTCGGCGTCACTGCAATTTGTTTTCGAGAAGTTGCTGATATATGATATGACTGAGGTTGTGCACTTACTTGGGAATGCACCTTTGCTGTTGACGTAGCTCTTGTGACTACCCCTTTCTCCGATAGGTTAACGATTCTTGCACCAATTGTATTAGGCTACACAAGAATGAGTATCTTTTTAGCTTAAGGAGATAAGTAATTGCTATTATAAAAATTTAAAAATATTACTCACCTTGCTAATATGAAGGTTTGTCATAGGATTTGTGTCAACACCTAACCTTATCATTTTCATCCTCTTGGCTTGTGATTCTCTCTGTATCATGCAATTTTCAGTGGTAGGTCTTTTAAACTAAAATAATAGAAAATTCATTCAACATGAGAACGTAGTCACAATACATGTATACTTGGGGATTGAGGTATTACTCACTGGAATTTTTTCTCGTCTATGCTTAGCCATTATATTGGCCGGTGCACTGCCTTCTCCTTGATCCGAACGAACTTCACCAAAAGCATTGGCCTCACCACTACATCCTCTAACATCAGCACTAGCATGAGCAGAAGCAGTGGCACTATATTTTCTTACATTTGCACGACCACTACATTCTCTTACATCTGCACTAGCCTGAGTAGAAGCATTAATATGCCCACTATTGTCTCCTATTGAATTGGCATTTGCAGAAGCATTGGCATGGCTTTCGGATCCTCCTTCAGCTATGCTTGTCGTTGCTTTAGCTTTAGCCTGAATATATATTAAAAATTACTAAATTGGAATCTTGATATACACAACTTACAATAATGGTTAGATGACAACTTACTTGTCTTTTTCCAAGCCTTGGACCAGTGGAATTAGCCTGAGATTGAGCATAAGCTTCAGCTGTACTTGCACTAGCATGAGCACTAGATGTATATACATTGACCTGAGCATTGGATGTACGTATATTGGCCCCAGCATTGGCCTGAGAAGCACATATTAAGTATTGATTAACAACATGTTAAAGTGACATGCCCAACATTAAGATGATCAGTTAGTTGAGAAAACACCTTTTTTAAAGGACATCCCTTACAGTTGTGTCCAATTTGTTTGCAAGCAGAACAAGTCATTTGCTTACCCTCTTTAGTCATTCTATCACCTCTTACAAGCTTAATCGGTTGCTTTCTTCTACTCCTTTTTGGCCTACCAAGCATGTTCTTCATTGGTGGGGTTGAGGAGCTTCTTTATTGGTTTTATTCCAAAATTTATGTCCTCTCACTGTAGGCATAATGAATTGATAAGCACTTAGATACTTTTCCTTGTTGAAGCACTCGGCTAGATGGTCGGTCGGATCATTTCTCTTATGGTGTATTGCACAGATGGCATGGCAACATGGAATTCCACTAAGTTCCCAAGCTCTACAAGAACAAGTTTCTAAATTCAAATCAACAACATATTTGTCACCACCTTCTGTAATCTCATATCCTTCATTTCCATTCCATATCAAATGGCAATACATACTAGCAGATGTATTCTCATGTAACTTACGCATAATCCTTGGACCGTAATTTCTAGTCCACCTAGCACATCCATCCCTCTGAGTATGCATTCTATTCATAACCATGATTCTAATATCCTCCAGCATACTCACAATGGCCTTGCACCTAGCTTCCACACACCTACCATTGAATGCTTCACTCAGATTATTATCAACGACATCACATTTAATGTCGGTGTCAAAGAAGGCTTTGCACCAATGTTTTGGCTAGGTCATAATGATCCCACGTAGTGGGTGCATTATTCCAGACATCTTCGAGAAATGCAGCTTGGGTAGATTAGAAACGTTTCTGTCCTGGCATCCTCTGAGTGTCTCGAGGCTCTGAACTAAAGGGCTGAGTGGTTTTCTGCTAAAAGGCTGTCCCTGAAGGGCTTGAACGAGAATTGTTCGCCCAATGTGGGATGATGCATACCTGCAGGAAATTTACTCTCCTTCCCTGGTTCTAAGTCTAGGCCCATTCATGGTATCAGAGCCACGGTTTCGTTTTTGATACTATCCATTCCATGCGCTTGATAGGTGAATCCAGTGCTGAGAAGATCTTCCTTCATTATGTCCACAGAACCAGAAATTCTCGAAGCACCAGTTTCTCTTGCACCCACTTCTTCATCCTCAGCTCTCTCAGAATTTCGTGTTTCAAATGCCTCTAAGATAGATTATCTTTATGAAGTCTCTCTTAGCGATGAAACCAAGATCTCAGAAACCCAGCTTCCTCTCATGAATCCTTATTCAGCTTTTGCAAAACCCACTGCATCATTCTCACCTATCCGCTCCATACGCCAACTCATCCACCAAACTCCAAAGCAAGTAAAGGAGTACGTTCAGTCCTCCAAGTTCGACCAGCATCCCATCCCTGCTACTGAGAAGGAGTACTTTGTTACTCTTCAGATCCCTCCAGAATTTCCCAGACAATGGGTCCAACAAGGATATTCTCATGTCCACTATGGAGCTGTTCGTCTTGCTCTCACTTTCCATGGTCGTAAAGGTTTACCAGTTGTCGCAAGAATAGCGTTGTTAGACACCAGGTTTTTACAATACCAGCATGCTTGCATTGGTACTGTTCAAACCACTCTTAATGCAGGAACAGTCTTTGTGACTCTGTATCCAAACTTCAACATCGCCCTCTCAGACCCTCAACTACTTTCTTTTTTGAAAGTACAAGTTCAGCTCACTGGAGCCCCTCAGACTGCTGAATCTGTAGCAGTAACTTTACATTATCAGATGGTTTATCGAGTGCAGAATCATGCCCTCGACCTCAATTTCAACAATGGAAACGAAGATGCGTTGTTCATCTCCATGCAGAATGACCAGGCGTCCTGCATTCATGTCCCTAGACAGATCCCGAAGGACACACTGTCCAAGCTCCTTCCAGAGACTTGGATCACCAACTACGAAAAGCTACACCAGCATAACAAGCCTTTCCAGTCTACAGACTCAGAGTTTGTGAGGAAAAAAGATGGAACTGTTTCCATCAAATTTGGCAAGGAAAAAGAAGAAAACCCTTCTATCTTCCAGACCCTCTTCATGATTGAACCATGTGTTCCAGAATCTATTTCTGAACCAGACCCAAAAAACCATGTTAGGCATTTCAATAGTGATGGACACCCTGTTCATTACTATAAAGACAATCATGGTCATTGTTTTTGGGACCCTTTTTGTCAATGTTCCTATTGTCTAAACTCTCCCCGAGGTAAATCCTCATGCAAAATCTCCACCTCGAAGAAAAAGCCAAAGGATAAGGTGTACCAAAGGTACTTGGACGGAGACTCCTCCGTCGATACTCTTGGTGAGTGTGATAAATACCAGTTCATGGTATCCTATTCACCACCTCCACCACCAAAGTATAGTACCACATCCCAAGTCTCACCGAGATCCACCAAAATCACCTCCACCTTCTCCTCCCCGAAAAAGCAAGCTCTCTCCCCATTCTATAAACCAATCCTCAAATGGGCTAAGAAACACTCTTACCCCCTCGAAGTCCCAGAAACACCACCCACTTCTTCCATTGCCATGTTCCAAGATACCGACTTTCCTCCTCGGTCAAGGAAAGTTCTAAACTCTCGTTTCCCGCTGCAGAAGAGTTTATTGATCCACATGGCAGGTATCGCCATGTTCCCAAAATATCTAACCCCACCGATGTGGACGAACATGGAAGGCGAAGAAAACTCCCGCCGCCGGGCCGTTTTAAAGCGGCAATCGAGACTCTCGTTAGCACAAAACAATGCCTTTAAAGCCATCGATTCCAAGATCGGAAATGTGCAACAAGATCTCCAAAGGTATAATCAGTACCAAGAAGATACTTTCGATTTCCGTAAAAGGCTTCATGCTTTGGAATCAGGACAACATCTTGGGTACCATTACCTTGAAAGTCCAAAGCCAGAAATAGAGAAACTCAAGAAGCAAATTCAAATGCTTGAAGAAGGAAGGTTTCGACCTTTCGATCCATTGGCACCTCCTGTTCAAACCGGGTATGTATCCCCAACACCGCAAGTGTCTGTTTTTGCCAATATCCCAGAAGATCTCTCTAAAAGAGAAACAGATTTGCGAAGTCGTCTCAAAGCCTTGAAGAAGGAAAAGGGAAAAGAAAAGACACCACCTACAGAATCAAGTTCAATTGTTATAAGAGAAAGGCCAGACCAGATGATGCTATCAAATCCATTAGAATCCTTCTTGAAGGATTTGGCTACTCAAGATCCTAGTATCCAACAGCCTGAGCCTGATTCTGTTAGCTCAAAAAAGCAGATTCTATCTGCTGAACAAATTTCTTCAACCACATCAGACTCAACATCCCTTTCCTCTTTCTCATCCTTTTCAGATGATTCTCCCCGTTGCCTCACCAACTTCTCCCCCGTTGTCTCACCAACTCCACAAATATTCATGGCCGATACTCCTCCGTAATATGACTATGAAATGGAATCAAACTATTCTGATCCAGAAATGGGACAGACAAGTAATCCCATCAGAACCAACTCTGCCAGTCATGTGTCCATGGCATCAAAACAATTCTTCTCCATTGATGACATTCCCTATTCAAAATGGCCACACAGACTTGAAGAATTTCATACGTGGTTGAGCACCCAGTCCATCACCAACCATGATATGAATGATGTCCTTTACAATTTTGTTACAAGATTCACAGGGAGCCTTAAATTTTGGTGGCAATCACTCACGAAAGGATCGCTTACGTTCTTGTTGTCACCCAGTTTCTATCATGCCCTTAATTTTCTATATCATACCTTTGTGGGAACTCCGGAGATCTCAAAGAATTAAAAAGAAGAGAATTCTTTGAAAGAAGATGTTGCTCCCTCCGAAAAAGCATCTTGATAAGCATTATCGATTAATGCTTCAGCTTTTCTACCCATTGGCGCGAGATCCAAATTTAAAGCATGTCTTCCTCACTTCTATTCCCAAGGAGCTATCACAGATGGTTGAAAGATCTTTCTTTGGAAAACAAAGAAGGATACAAGACGTTCCTATGGGAGAAATCCAGCAAGAAGTCCATCTATGCCTTGAAGAATTATGCTTAAAGCGCCGAATGGTCCAAACATACATCACAGATGACAAGCGGCTTGAAGCAGCTTGTTCCCATCAAAAGTTAAAAATCAAATGCTCCAGACAAGATTGTGATGGTACTTGTGGCCAGTATTCCCGGAAGAAAAAGCACTACAAAAAGTATTCTATAAAGAAATCCAGACATGGCTCCAAGCATTTCCGGAAAAAGAAGAAATGGCGATACCTACGCAAAAGGAAGGATCGCACAGGCCATAAGAAGTCAAGCCGTTGCTACATTTGCAACAAGAAGGGACACTTCGCCAAAAATTGTCCCCAGGCAAAAAAAGGTCAAAATCATCTAATAGAGAATGAAACAGGTTTTTCACTTGAAAATGATGATATTGAATCTTTATTCTCTGCTGATGATGAACCAACCGAACAAACACTTTGTGTCATTCCATTCTACCAAACTTCCAGTGAAACTGAGTCTGACTCAGAATCTGAAGACATCTTTCACATATCTCCTACATCTTCGAGATAAATCCCGACATATTCTCAAGTCAAACTCACTGCCCTCATTTTCCTGTTAAAATTCTCACCTCGAAGTTTGCCAAGCCTATCAACGTCATTGCTCTTATTGACACAGGAGCAAGTTGTTCTATTCTCGATACAAAAGTACTACCTGAAGAATTCTGGACCCCTTACATTCGATACTTCAATTCTGCTTCAGGAGATACTTTCTCCACAAATGTCAGAACCACACCAGTCACTGTCCAGTTTATTCCTCAGTGTTCTATAACCACCAAGATTTTTGGATCAAGCCTCCCCAATAAAGATTTGATAATTGGGTGGGATATCATGACTCAAATCTCTCAACTTCGAATCATTCCTGGAAAGGGTCTTAGATTTAAAGACCAATTCTCTGAGTTCGTTAATATTCAGAGACTCTTTTCCATTGAGATGAGTCTATTAGATCCAATCATGCAAAAGTTGCTAGAATCTTGTTCAGAATCCCATTCAGAATTTGCCCAAAAATGTTCTCATCCTTTATGGAAAAATCCTGAGTTCTTTGTTCGTCTTCCCTTCAAGAAAACGAAGATATCAATCCGACTGTGGCAAGTCATACGGGAATGAACCCAGAACATTTGGCTCTAGCTCAAAGGGAATGCTCGAGAATTATTACAGCAAGGCCTTATTGAAATTTCAGATTCTCAATGGGCTTGTGAAGCTTTATGTCAATAAGCGTGCTTTGAGCAAAACAGAGGGAAAATGAGATTGGTAATTAATTATCAGCCTCTCAACCTTTTCTCCAAGATGACAAATTCCCCTTACCATCTAGAGATTCTCTCTTTCTGGTTTAACCAAAGCCCACATTTATTCCAAATTCGACCTCAAAGCCGGATTTTGGCAACTGGGTATTCATCCTGAAGACAGATCCAAGACAGGATTATGTATTCCGAATCAGCACTTCCAGCGGAAAGTTCTTCCGTTTGGTCTAAAAGTAGCACCATCCCTTTTCCAAAAGGCTATGTGTCGTATTTTCCAGCCAATATTGGCAAGTGCTGCCATATACATCGACGATATTCTGCTCTATAGCCCTGATGAACAAAGCCATTGTCAACTCCTTGAGAAATTTGCGGAAATTGTAAAGCAACATGGAATTATGCTTTCTCAAAGGCAAATGAATATCGCCCAGACAGAAATTGAATTCCTTGGTATGCACCTCAACAAAGGTACATACTATCCGGGGGCCACATATTGCTCAAGAATTATTGAAGTTTCCGAAGATAACTTCACAACAAAGCAAGTTCAGCAATTTTGGGGATAATCAACTATCTCGAGATTTTGTCCCCAATATTGCAAAGCTTTTGAGTCCTTTGCAATCCATGCTGAAAAAGAATTCCCCACCTTGGGGAAAAACTCAAACTAAAGCAGTTGCTGAGCTTAAGGAGATTATGCAGAATCTCCCACCACTTCAAATACCATCAACAGGTAAAAGAATTCTTCAAACTGACGCCAGTGATGAATACTGGGCAGCTGTTCTATTTGAAGAAATTGATGGTAAGAGACTCCTTTGTGCCCATAAAAGTGGAAAGTTTTCCCAAGCCGAAATGCATTACCATTCCACTTTCAAAGAAATCCTAGCAGTAAAAAATGGAATCAAAAAGTTTGAATTTCATCTCATCGGCCATCACTTCTTGGTAGAATTAGACATGGCATCTTTTCCTCAGATGACCAAGTTTAAACAGAAACAGATTCCTAACCCTCAACCGCTTTCGATGGTCTGAATGGTTTTCAAAATACTCTTTTGAAACCAAACACATTCCTGGAAAAAGAATGTGCTTGCCGACTTCTTGTCAAGACCTAAGGCACCAGCCGAGATCAACATGTACATCAAGAGACCCTGCATTCCATATGCTCCATCATGGTGTTAAGTACAAGATTGAGAAGATCAAAGACTTGCAAGCTGGAAATTTCCTCAGAAATTATTCAGCAAATCGTAATGACAGTCTTCATCGAAAACATGGAAAGCCTCATGTGGCAATGCCACACGATCTTTTCGGTTCAAAGGAGGTTCGATTCTTTATCCTTTCGGGCTAAATTACAATTATCCTTTTATTCATCCTCTTATCCGGAAGGAAGATGATTTTCCGATCAGCTCAAAACACTATTATGGTACTTAACCAATAAGTACTTAATAGCCATTGAAATCCCTACCAGGAAGATTCATTGCCAATCTCACCGGGATATTCATGCTCGGAAGAAATGTCGAAAAGAATGTGACAAGAATCTTTAGAATTTCTAAACTGGTTCTATCATCCTACATGTTGGAAACAAGACTTGGAAAGAGAACTAAGAACCATGACACCAAACCCTGAAGTTCACACCATCCTGTTTTTCAGACGTCCATGGAATTTCTTCAGAAATAATGACAGTATTCTCGACGCACCACTCGAAATAGGAACCACAGCCTATAAACCCCATTTGAACAGTCGAGAAGCTCGAATTCACAAATCTTATCCAGGATCTATTAGATTCTGTGAACATGAATATCGAGAGCTCCAGAGAATCCTATGCCAAGAAAACAAGACCATTCCTGAAGATGTCTGGAATAATGCACCCACTACGTGGGATCATTATGACCTAGCACCAGAGGCTAAGGAAGCACTTGACCAGTACAGAAGCTGCATCGTCCCAAGAGCATGAAATGATAAGC
This sequence comes from Eucalyptus caleyi, assembly GCA_014182885.2. Classification (NCBI taxonomy): domain Eukaryota; kingdom Viridiplantae; phylum Streptophyta; class Magnoliopsida; order Myrtales; family Myrtaceae; genus Eucalyptus; species Eucalyptus caleyi. The sequence goes on along the minus strand of CM024468.2, from coordinate 34,470,156 downwards.
GAAGACGACATTGTCCGGTCTACTCAAGACCCCTATGCACGATTTGGAGGTCCTTTGTCCTGTAATCCCTACGAACTGTGAACCTTCGTCCTCATCTCAACATATGGACCATCCTACTATGCACAACCTTCAAACTGGCCGCAGCTAAGCTTTCATGACAACACTACTGATGAAAACACAGACTGGGCAACAGAAGAAGCATCCCATTGGGCTCATGAAGCATCCTCATCCCAAAGGCTAAACCAGATCCTTTCACCTCAAGATCTTGAAGCTCTCCAGCAGAAGTATGAAGCACACCTCCTAGAAGACAGCTCAGATGACGATTCAATATGTAGCTACAATGCCCGTGACGGACGAGACCTTTGACTCCGTACAATTTCACTGTAGCAAAGTACTGTTCACTTTTACTGTAGCACTAGGCTAGGGAATGTACTGTTCACAGTACAGTTACTGTTCATAGTGTGCGAATAATTCCCTCCCGTAGGCTTTCGGCGTCTCTGTTTGTTTCTGGACCCGTGAGTTGGTCCCTGTGTATCCTTGTCTTCCTTTTTTGCCTTTATAAGGCTTGGTTGTTGTATCGTTTGGGGCGAGAGTCCCTTGAAGTAAAGTGTGCTTTGTGAAAATCTCTCTATGGCTTTCTAAAACTCCTCTTCTTCTCTAGCCCGGTATGATCCTTCGAGAAATGCAGCTTGGGTAGATTAGAAACGTTTCGTCCCGGCATCCTCTCGAGTGTCTCAAGGCTGAACTAAAGGGCTGAGTGGTTTTCTCGCTAAAAGGCTGTCCCTGAAGGGCTTGAACGAGAATTGTTCGCCCAATGTGGGATGATGCATACCTGCAGGAAATTTACTCTCCTTCCCTGGTTCTAAGTCTAGGCCCATTCATTTCGGGCTAAATTACAATTATCCATCTCGAAATCTGACATATTATTTCTTTTGACACATCTCCAAAATTGCCTCAGTAACTGTTTTCCTTTTGTATTTTTGACCCCAGTTGGAATAAATGTGCCTTGCACACATCCTATGCTCTGCATTTGGCAACAATTCAGCTACAGATTGGACGAGACCCTGACAATTACCGAAAAAAAGAAAATATATATGAAAACAAAAAGAAAAACATTATAATGTCACAATCAATTTACAAATGAAAACAGAAAAAAAAAGCATACCTTTTGTTGATCACTTATCAACGCCCATCCGTCACCATTACACATATTGAGGTCTAACTTCAACAATTCGATAAACCAAGTCCATGTGTCCTTATTCTTGATTCTTACCACTACCCATGCCACTGGATACATTTGATTGTTGCCATCCCTTCCGACTGCACAGAACAACTCACTTTTGATCAAACCCCTCAAAAAACATCCATCTAATCCAATGATCTTCCTACATCCAGCCAAAAAACATTTCTCGCAAGCATCAAAGCAAATGTAAACTCTATCAAATACTGGTAGAGAATTTGGCCATGGCCTTTCAACTTTCAATTTAAAAGTGCTTGAAGGGCTTGCAGTGTAAAGCTCTCCCAAGTAGTCGTGCATCTGTGCATATTCCTTCTTGTAATTGCCTTGCAGTTCCTTCAATACTTTCAGCTTTGTTCTCCTACACTGACCGAAAGTGACATTTACTCCAAGTTGTTCTCTAACTAATTTCTTTAACTCAGGTGCTTTGATTTTAGGCATTGCAGAAATGAGAATCATGAAGTGCTTAGCTAAATAAGTGCTAGACACTCTCTTATTCTCGAAAGTGATACTGCATATATGCTGATTTACATACCTTCTCAAATGAAATGACCCATTTTTACTATCAAGAGCACCATAGATCATCCAGTTACAATTGTTCTGGCCACACCTGGCTCTTACAACACTTTTTGTGTTCTTAGTGTATTTGATTGCTCTTTGCTCAGCCACAGAATACTTCAAAATTGCATTCTTGAACTTAGTTGCATCCTCAAATGTCATGGCAACAATAAATTGTGGATTTGTACCACTTTGACCATATGATGGGAACCTACTTCTCCTCCTTGAAATAACATCAGCCTCTTCAACACCCTCATCATTTAAAATTGATTGAAGACTGCCTTCCTCCTCTGAATCAACATACTATGTTTCGTACCCAGAATCATCTAATGATTAAGCCTCATCCACAATCGGTGGTTGGGAAGTACTAGTTGCCTCACTATAATTTAAAATTTGGAGCCTATGTCTTGCTGAAAATTCAATTAATTTTTTCCTTGCTTCAACCAATTCAAAGTCATCATCATCACTCGACTATTCCATATCCGCCAAATTATGTGCATCATCATCCTCTTCCTCATCTAGATCCTTATTGGCAACTTCAGCCCGATTCCCATCATCATCAGTATTCCTAATCACATTAGACATACCTCCAGTTTCCATCTCAACACCCCCCATCTCAGCTCCTACCTTTTCATTATCAACATGCTCAACATATAGTGTAATATTTTCAGAGCACAGATGATGATAAAATAGATTCATCACATCAGCGTTATCCCATAAATACCTAAGAGTTACTCCGTCTACAAGAGTCTTACTTCCAGGAACTCTGTAGAAGAGTTTCTCTACTCTACACACACCCAAAGCCTCAATAGCTTCAATTATACTAGACAGTGAAGGCTTACTTAAACTTATTTCAGTAACATCAGCCCTTCCAACTATGTATTCCAATGGTGGGCCAACTTTAAATTTACCTCCATAGCGAATAGTGACATAAACTTTGTTCTCGGCCATTGGACCTACAAGGGAACAAAAAAAAAAAGCAGAGCACTTTCAATCATCAAATTATTGAAGCAATGTTCAAGTTCTAAATTGAAGATATTTTTATAAAAGACTAACAATCAATACAAAAACAGCAAATTAGCATAATCCGTTTTACAACCACAATGCAACTACATGATCAATAGTGAGAGCAATGTTCTAATTTGCTGCAATGTTATAATATATCACAAGAATTGGAAAATGCAAAACAACCATAACGCAGAGAGTAAAACGCCGCTATAATGTAGAGAGTAAAACACCTTTGCAAAATAAAACAAAAAAAAATGGTAATATTACTATGACATACCCAAATGCTGTAATGTAGAGAGTGATACCTGCATGAGGAGTCACCATCACCGTCCCTGATGCCGCTCCCTCCACCGTTGAGACGCCGAGATGCTCACAAGACATATCTTTGCATGAACTCCAAATCATCAAAGAAGAGAACATAAAGTTGATGTGTGTCAAACTCAAGCTCTCTGAACTCCAAATAATGAAGAAATGAGGACGCTAACTGACATCGTTTTACATAATGCAGAGATTAAAGCACATTTGCAAAACAAAAAAAATCGTAGCATTACCATGAGATACCCAAATGTTATAATGTAGAGAGCGATACTTGCATGAGGAGGAGTCGCCATCGTCTTCGCTGACCCTGTTGTCGTCCCTGACACCAATCGCTTCACTGCTGAGATTTCTAGACTCCCGCAAAGAGGTCTTCACACGAACTCGCAATCGTCAAAGGAAGGAAAGAACACGAACTCACGATGAGTGTCGAACTCGAGGTCGATGAAGACCCAAATCGCAAGAGAACCGCAAATCATCAAATTTGGGGCTTAGGGTTCGGACGAATTCGATTTAGGATTTAGGGTACGGATGAATTCGATTTGGGGCTTAGGGTTCGGACGAATTCGATTTAGGATTTAGGGTACGGATGAATTCGATTTGGGGCTTAGGGTTTGGACAAGTTCGATTTGGGGCTTAGGGTTCGGACGAGTTCGATTTGGGGCTTAGGGTTCGGACGAGTTCGATTTGGGGCTTAGGGGATACTTGGAAAGCGAAAGAATACGTAGACATGGAGAGGGGAGGGAGAACACGACGGTGAAGAAGACATACAGACGAAGGGGGAGACGATGTCAGGGGGAAGGAGAAAGGAGGAGACGACGTCGTGGCGAAGGAGAAAGGAGGAGACGGTGTCGTGGCGAAGGAGAAAGGAGGAGACGGCATCGTGGCGAAGGAGAAAGGAGGAGACGACGTCGTTATGCATGCGTGGCTTTTTTTTTTTAAACTATTCGCAACGGATGAGAGAGAAACGACTAAAAAAAAGCCACGCAAGGGCCACGTCAGCTTTTTCCATTAAGAAATTAGACGGCGTCGATTTTAGGACTCATTTGAAACATTTTGACAAGTTGTAGGACTGAAATGCACTTTTTGCAAGTTTTAGGACTAAAACTAAAAACTATCAAAGTCACTTTGCTTCTTCAATAACTTTATCTAAAGTAATAAACTTAGATTCCATTGTGAAGCATGCTATTAAAGTTTGCTTCGACGGTTTCTATGATATTGCGACACCTCCTAATATAAACACATATCCGCTAGTTAATTAGGATTCATCAGAATCTGAAATCCAATTACCATCACTATAGCCTTCCAAAACAGTTGGATACTTGCCATATTGCCAAAAAAAAAAAAACAAAGAATATTTTCAAAAAAGCTAATACTCTCAATAGAGCATTCCAATGCTTGTAACCAACATAATTTGTATATCTACCCAATTTTCCTAATGAGTACACAATATTCTATCTAGTACAATTCATGATGAACATAATGTTGTTGATCACTTAAGAGTACTCTAGTTGTTTGATATTGTTTCTAGTAAGTTTTTTTCTTAAAGTTAGGTGTGAAATAAAAGAATTATTTGCACTTCAATGCTGAATCCTTTAAGCTTCTTAATCTAATGAGATATATTAGAATTTTGATGTCAAGTATACCATCTGCAATATTTAATTTTTTCATCTGAAAGTTCTTCTTGACAATATTCTTAGTGTTTTTTTTTTTTAATAACCTGAGCATTATTTCTAAGATTTAGCAATTCATTGACATATAAACAAATAAATATGCATTGAACAATGTAGATTTAGTGTACGTACATTTGTCACACTCATTGATTATACCTATTTTGAATCATCATATGGTCAAAATTTTTGTGCCATTATTTAAGAGATTGTTTAAATTCATACAATCATTTGATAAGTTTATGCACTTTTTATTTTCGTCCATTGAGCTCGAGTCCTTCAAGTTATTCCATATAAATCACCTCGTCGAGATCACCATTCAAGAATGTAGTTTTCACATCCATATGATATACTTGCAAACTGTATAGCAAAGCTATAACAATTAGCATCCTAACCGATGTTTTTTTTTTTTTTTGTGACCCAGGGAACCCCCGCATGGCCGGCAGCCGAAGAGTAAACCTTGGGGAGGCACGCAGAAACCACCACCCACGCACCCCGGGCAAGACACCACACAGCGCTTCAGCCTCCCTGCTTCGCAGAGGCTTTAAACCTGGTTCTCCTCGGTGGAGAACACAAGCTCTACCCTCTACGCTGCAACGGTGGGTGGTGCATCCTAACCAATGTTGTTCTTGTTATAGAGGAAAAAGTATAAGAGCAATCGAGACCCTCACTATGTCTAAACCCTTTGGCAACAAGACGATTTTTATACTTATCAAAAGAAACTTCAACTTTATGCTTCATTTTGAATATCCATTCACATTTAATTGGTTTAAATCCGGATGGAAGATTAATCAATTCCCAAGTATAGTTGGTAGCATCAATCTCATCATCAACAACTTCTCTTCTAAAAGGAGCATCTATTGATAGCATTGCCTCCTTAAATGATTGAAGCTCACCTTCTAACATGTACGTCAAAAAGTCAAGTCGGAAAGATTTTTTAATGTACAACCTCTTGCTCCTTCAAAGCTTAGCTTCTTCATTAATGGTGATTAATTTTTAATTAATTATAGTTATATTAATTATTGATAGTTAGCTTTAAATAATCATAATTAGCCTAATTAATTACAGTTAGTGTAATTAATGACATATTAGTTGTTAAGTATAATTTTATGCTCATTTTTCTAGATAAGTTTATGCATAATTCTGATTGTTTGAACTTGTTATGTCGTATTCTTGATTGTCCAATATATAAGCTTTATGTACTATTTCCAAATAAGGTTTATGGGCAAGAAAAATGACAAATCTAGAGGGTTCAAGTTTGGGCGCTGCATTTTATGTGTTAAATGGGATAATGGGGTTTTAAAAATTAAGTATGCAAAATTTGGCAGGTCGATCTTTAGTATGTGATTACGTACAAATATTTTACCAAAATTTTCAAAGTGAAAATTTGCCAAAGTTTGCCAAAGTTAGTTATTTGAAAACGAACTCTTTTGTGCAAGACTAATTGGTGGCAATTAAAATTTATTAGAGTGTTGGTATGCTTGAGTGGTCACCTAATCGAACCCGTCACCCAATAGGAGTTTGTGAGTGATGCCCAATTTTTTTATTGGATGCTCCACAGGAGTCTAGATGCCAAATCGCGATTGAGGCCGAACTGATGCCCCATTATGGAATGCTATCTAGGCGGGAGTTCTAGACGATGTTGTGCTGGATGGGGCAAGCCAATACCCGGTTAGGCTGAAAGACTGCTAACTTGTGTGTTGGTCGTAGCCTAAGAGGTCGTAATAATTGGAACACTTGTGTTTAGTAATGTGCCTGGTTCTTGTGGAGTGTGTTCTAATTATTGTTTATACTTGTTACATTAATATGGCCATATGTGATGTAGTAATGTGCATGGGTGTGCCAAGGTGAGGTAAGTTCATATAGCATGCATGGGTAGGCTACCTCCAAGATGAATTAGTGTTCTAGTCGAGGCCTAAGTCGTTGACTTGCTGAGATTTATATCTCATCCCGTTGTTGATAAATCAGGTCCTTAGTATGGAGTGCCGCTCCATACGTTTTGAGATCCCCATGGACCAGGATTCATATATGACTGTGTTCCCTCTAATGACCAATCGTGTCCATGAGCTGGTGGTCATGACTGTGTGGGTAGATGAGGGGTTGGCTGCTTAGGTGCCCCATAGGCTTAAGGTGTGGTACATTAGGGAGGTGAATGGTGATCGGACCGGTTCACATCATGGTTTTTATGGACCACCCTTCAGGAGCGTGGGAAGGCAAGACTGGGATCCCATGGACATCAACATCCCTAATGGTATCATTAAGGACCTAGAGTCTAACCCGGACTATGATCTTATGGAAAAGTTCCCATCCAACTACAAGCCAGACTCTCCTCTTGGACTAGAGCTAGTCCGCAGAGTTAGTGAAGCTGAAGTTAACCCCAACCCTCTAATCCTTTTCGCTCATAGGTTGCTTAGGAGTTATGTTTTGATGTAGAATCGTAGATGTTAAACTCCTAGGGTTAACAAGTTGATAAATAAAGGCGCTGCTTTTAGAAATTATTTGCTGTGCTTTGCTCATAGGTGGCTATATAAATTGCTTCCACATGCGTTTAATGGAAAGATAAAAAGATGGGTCGGCAACACATCTCGGAATGTCATAGTTTAATCGAACATTGTGGGGTGTTCGCGTGCTTGAAGTTCGGGGTGCGACATCTTTAGCCTCAACTTTATCATTCTCAGATTTTGATTTCCTAAATCTCTTCTAAAAATGTTCACCTTGATTTATTTTCGCAAAATATATATCCTCAAAGAATTCAACATATCTTGATTCTAGGTTAATATTTGGCATGGATTTTCATATTTTCAAATATGTGAACAAAATATATGTATGTGTTGCTAATTTGAGCATAAATGATGAGTATGCAATCCACCATTTTAAGTTCCAACTGAGTTTGTTTAAGAGAATGAATTGTGACCTTAGCTAGGCACCCTACAATTTTAAAACTTTGTAGGATGGTAACCTTCATTTCATAACTCATATGGAATTTTACATGTCTTCCAATGGATTACTTTATTAAGAATATAGTTTGTAGTTAGAGCTGCCTCTCCCCACACAAGTTCTCAGGAAAATTCAAACTTGAGAGCATGGCATCATTGATACCTTTTTTGTTAAATAAAAAATAAAATATAAAGTGGTAAAAACAACAACAAAATAGCAACAATTTTTTTTTAAAAAAGGAAAGAATATATACATAGCATAAATATAAAAATAGACTCAATAATAAAGAGCATGGAGCAATAGGATCACAAGAAATAAAAAGAGTAGAGAATTTTTATAAAAAAATAGTAAAAGCAATAATAGGTGCAGGTTTATTTTTCTGGTACTTAAATTAGTTTGTTGCTTTTACTCATTCTTCTTGAGGGTTTACTTAATGTACTTCAATTACTTGAATGTTTAATTCATAATATGGTTAATTTAGAATTGTACGAACAAGCCACCCATGTATGATTACCTTTTGACACTTTTATAAAATTGCACAAAAATTTAAAAAGAATGCATGACCACTTTATGTAACAACCGCACTCATTAGGTACCAAAATGTCACTAATAAAAATCTTTTGTGTAACTCAAGTCTCCAAACTCATGAATCTCTAGTTCTGCAAAAATCAAGGGAGGTCTCCCGACCCTTGATTGGGCAACTAGCTGGCCCCCCATAAAGAGGCTAGTAGTGACTCCTATATTACATTTTTAGGTTGCTTGAATACCCTTAAAATGAATCTCTATTGCGCGAGGTATGGGTTTGAGAGAACCCCGTTCACAATCAATGGGTCGAGTATGACCTATCAACTAGACCTCGCTTTTGAAGTCATCTGAGGACCCTACTTGGACTGTTTTACGAATAAATACCCCCTAAATCTACTCATTAGAGGGCCTTCCCCACCTCGAGAGGTAGGTTGCAATATTATATTTTGAACAAAAATAAAAAAATAAAAACTCTACTTATCTCTCACCCTCACTATTAGCCAACTGCCACCTTGGCTACTATTGCCCACCATTTGCCGCTGCCCGCCACTTGCCTCCCACTATCAACTGCCTACCTCCCACCACCATCCATTGCTCATCCGCTTATAGCCTAGGAGGGAGAAATTATGTGTTGTTCTTAAATGAATTTTTATTTTAGGAACATAAATTTTGTGTTATTATCAAATGCATATTTTTGCTTAGAAACTTGCTCAAAGAATAGAAATAGAAAATTTTATTTCTAGCTAGAAATTGTGTTCAGAAACAAAATGGCTATCCTTCAAGCCTTGATTGAGCCCATAAGATCATCAAATTGTAGCCGCAGCCCATGGTTCCATCTCTATGGCCGAAATTTGGCATTTCAAGAAAGGATTAGAGGTCAATATTCAAATACATGCGTAGGTCTTCACAATTAAACGGGGTCATAAAAAAATTTGGTTGTACACACTTAGAGAAAAGAAAAACACAAGAGAAAGAGCAAGAGCCACACAACCAAGGCATTTCGTAGCCGAGATCCTCGACAGCCATCACACAATGGTGACGCTGATCCCTACACCTGCTCCAACAATGACACGTGTCGTAACCCTCTCGCAAGGTGAGTCATCTAGGGATTAGCTAATAGATTATTAAACCTAGATTTAGCACGGGCTCTCCCAAATCCTTACCAAATTCACAAGTTTTGGTTCAAGTTTTTAACATACAAATGAGTTTTATTTGAGAGTCTATACTAATTAGTTTCTAGTAGGTTGATTAGGATCCTAAGTAAAATATAGGAGAATTCCTTTACTTCTACAATCCGAAGACTTTACAAGTTCGAAGATTTGATTACGCCATTTCAGTACCATTTCATCTTTATTTTGAAAACATTTAAGTAGACATCTTGGATTGATTTTAACCTGGACACTAACATGTAGGGAGTGCTCATGTGGGTGTGTAATCACTAAAATAACAACCAATGATCAATGCATTAAATAATTTGCAAGAAAGAAAAGAAATTAAATGCACCAAAGCAATCACTTATTTTTGGAGTTTTCTCTTGAAAATATAACTAACCTCTATGACATGCAATTTTAATTAAATGCACCTAACATGAAAATTATATGACATCCAAGTGACATAGCAATATGACAGGACCTAAACTACATGATGTGTATTTGATTTTTTTTTTTTGGTATTTTATTAAAATTCGTAATTAATAACTACTGAAATAAAACTACGTTAAGTGAAAATTATCCTATCCGTTCTAAGAAATGATCTTCAGACAATTTCAATTAGTCATTTAATTTTTCTAGTAAATAAATGGATTTGAAGTCTTCCTGCAATTTCATCGAGACCCAAGGCTAATATTAGAGTAAGCTATCATTTGCCTAATCCAATGGCTAAAAGTGCAAAATAAAACGAGAATCAGGTGCGACCTTAAAGATAAACACCGATGTTTCAGACATGGTTAATTACCCATTAAGCTAAACAAAGGAGGAAAAGAGCCTTAGACGAAACTTGCAAGCAAATAATCATATTCCCATGCCGTATTCTATTCCATTTTACTTTTGTCTTTTTCGGTTCCTTCGCATTTTTTTCCTTACTTGATAAACGGAGATTCCAACAAACAGTTAGTTGCTATCATGTGTCAAACACAAAAGCTCTGCTAGTTAAGAGAGGGGATCAACCTATTCCTAGTACTTGTTCCTTCACAATGTTTCTTAGGATGCATTTCTCGGCTTCAGTTTCTCCAATCTGAGCGATGTCGGCGTTGTCGTCTTCTGAATCATACTTCTGGGATTCATCAGCCATCGAGTTCAGGTGTGATGATGCTAGTCTTGCATTCATTGCAACTTTTTTCTTTCCCGTTACTTTAGTTAGCTTGCATTTACTTGTCGAGCTCAGTAACTCATATTACTTTTAGGAAAAAAATTTGTACGCTACCTGCGCTTTGTGTTTCAACAAGTGATTATCTTACTTTAATTTGTTGGTCAGTAACTTAACCATACCCTATACAAGTTATAGCACATGTTTATGTTTGTTCTCGATGTTCATTTTCCAACTGGTGAAAGAACTACCAAGAGAAATTATGACCCTTCTCTATTTCTCCACAACCCGTCAATTTTGACATTTAGAGATTGCTATGTCAAAAAGTATAGCAGATATGCTATTGAATGCAATCTTTTCTATGTGAAAGGGATCTAAGAAATCTGCAGGTTTTGAAATGTGGTAGGATTACAAGAACTATTTTTGGAGTCGGGAAACTGCTTCTACTTAAAATTTTGAAACTCCAACCTAAGAGCAATTGTACCTAAGATCATCTAATCTATTACTGTGTTTCATTTTGTTGCGCATAGTAGAAGGCCATTGAGAAGTTGATGAAGATTAAAAGTAATAAAACTCCTAAAATTTGGAAAGAGAAGAGCATTAGTTTCATGAAGTCAATACCACAATTAGGAAGAATTTCTTTCAAGACTAACTACTGGGGTTGTAGGTTAACCCGCGGAACCTGCGGACCTCGCAGAACTAGCATGGTTTGGTAGGTTCTAAATGGGTAATTAGAACTCGCATGGGGTACGTCCCGATTCCAAAATTTTTGGAACAAGTAAGTATAAGGTAGGCTTCCAAGGTTGGGTCGTACCACCTTGTACCCTATTCTACCTCATGTATCCTTTAAGTGTACCCTATATCATACTTTTTAAGTATATGAATTTGTGAATAATTATTAATGACTTGGTTTTCCTTATGAAGTATTTAACATTATGATATGCGAAAGGTTTAATTGATTCAACTCTCTCTCTCTCTCTCTCTCTCTCTCTCTCTCTCTCTCTCTCTCTCTTTCTCTCTCTCTCACCAACCTTATTTGAAAAACAATTATCCGACTCTATGTGTGCCCGCCATGTGTGTGACAAGCTTGGCTATATCTATGGATGATACCTTCTCATTACAATGATAGGTGGAAGCTAATTTTTTTTATTATTTAATTTTGATGCATGTCACCAATAGACATGAACATGTATTTTAACATCTAATCCAATTATGTGCTATGCTTTTTTATTTTTTTATTTTTGGTAAAGTAATTACGTGCTATGTTGAATGCTAAATGTGTTAACAATTAAAATTGCGACAGTTTTTATTCAACAAAAATAATTTGAAAAAGCACAAGGCAGTATAGGATAAGGGCGAGCAGTTTCAAGTTCCATATAGGTTCCACATGGAATTTGAAACCTATCTGTTGGAATATGTTCCTCATTTTTTAGAATCTGAAATCTACCCTACATACTCTAGAACTTGAAACTTACTCAATGACAAGTTCCAAAGTCGATTCTAAGATCTGTGCAAGTTTTACCTATATTATTATTCGAACAATTACAATTCACTAATCACAACTTATATTTAAACACACAAAATATATGAACATTAATAAAGTAAAAATCTTAGTCATAAAATAGAAACTCGGATTAGTGCTTCCATATTATATATTCATCATTGAAGGGCATGTCATATTGAAGGATTGCACGGAGACGTAGGCCAAGAAAAACATTAAAACTTATTCCAAGTTCTAAGTTATAGGTTTCAAGTTCCAAGTTCCAAGTTCAAGGTTTTTTTTTTTTAACTAAGACTTGGAACCTATCTATCAAAATAGGTTCTTCATTTTTTGAAATTTGGAACTTATCCTTCATATCTTGGAACTTAGAACCTACAAACTCTCATTGTCCAATTCTCAAGTCCCAAGTTCTACTTTGGAATCATACTCACTCCTAGTATAGGGTACCCTAGAATCCATACAGCCGACAAGTTCAAGGTTCCTATGTAGTTTTAAGAGTTTATGAAGTTGGTTGCAAATTCCAAAAACTTGAAACTATAGGTTCCCGGAAGTGCAAATACCCTACCTACAATAAAATTGGCACACCCTACTAAATTCTACTGTGACACCTCTCCTCCACCTTTTTCCTTCTCCCTCCTTTTATTTTAAAATTAGTTTTGAATTTTTTTTGGAAAGCTAATATATGAAAGATAGAGGCAGAAAAAAAATTAAAAGCTACATCTAAAGAACTTGTGGAGAATTCACCTTTAGAGAACCTCGATAAAATGTGGAGGCTAAACAAAATAAATTTCCAAAATTAAAACTATTCGGATAGTCGAATAATTTTTCATTTGTTCAAATTTGGAAAAAATCAAAATTTTACATGAAAAGCAAAACAACTCTTTTGGGCTACAAAATTGTGTCCAAGCAAATTTGGAGAAAGATAAATAGAGTGGAGGGTTAGCAAATTGGATTTGGTGACTTTTAGGATTTTTTACCTCGTAGAGCAATGTGGAAAGAATAATAGGCGTTTGATCACTACACTCCACTTTTTTGTATAGAAGTAGTCAAAATAATCATTGTTTTTATTCTATCACTCGTGAAATAATTTTATCTATGTTTTAACTAAAACACAAAAAATTATGTGAATTGCAATATTAGTCCTTTGTGCTTCCACAATTGCCTAATAAGGAATTGACACGTGTCACAATGGAAACTTTTTTCTTTTCCGCAAATCAATCTCTATTTTCTTATTTTAAAACCCAATAGATTAATATATTTTGCCAATTTCGGTGCTTTCATCATTGCCTTACGAGGAATTTGGTACTTGTGTTTATTTTTTCTTTCTTCGATCCCTCAGAAGATGAATAGAACTCAACATGTGATCCGTCCTTTTGCCAGATAATTATTCCTTAATGTCAGAATTTACTTACCGAAAAAACAATATGTAACTAAAAATTTAATAAAATCTTTGAAATATACAAGAAAATACAATGACAATCAATGTCTGATTTATTTTTTTTTTTTTCGTAATTTACTATTAGTATACCAAGAATCTACAGTGATAAAAACCCATTGGCACACTAATAGTTTCGTGTGGCCCCATGGTAGATAGTCGATGTTTTTCAATAGCTTCAACGAAGCAAAGCTTATAGTAAAAGAAGTGCCATTATTTTTCATATGTAATTGGAAGATTTTTTTGGAATAGATAATTCTTTCCTTTAGGAAATTTCCTTAAGTTATGAGTCACCTTAGATCTTATTTAATTTAAGAAAATGATTGTAGCACAACAATTTCCTAAGAAAACAAATTATATTGAGTATAGGCAGTTTATTATTCTAAAAAAATTAAAAGGTGGACTGCTTAACAGCACAGAATTATACCCAAGAGCTACTTCACATCTCACGATGCGAGGAGAATGCCACTTTCACAGATTGTGAAGATCTAGATGAACACGTCATAAATAAATAAATCGAAGGTATCACAAAAAAAAAAACAAAAACAAAAAGAGAAAGAGAAAAATACAAGGGTCGCAAAAGAAAATAGTCAACTACTCTAGGAATAAGAATGGGAGATGAACATGGAGAGAGATGGGCAAGCGGGTAAATATGATGCCACCTTAATCAATTTACTTTGAATCGTCAGATTTCTTTGAATTAGTTTTACTTTTTATTTAATCCAAAATTTTGCAGCTCACGGATATTGATTCTTTTTAATTTCAAAAACTCGTAACACTTTCACAACATTCAATTATTAATATGCAAATTCACATATGATTTTTTTTTCATAATTTTTTGATTTTTTTAAAATGTTGACGTGCAAAGAAAAAGTATTCATTTTTATTATGCTTAAGTATAAACAAACATTTGAAAAAAAAAAAAAAAAAAACATCTACCTACGTATTCTCTTTGGCTGGACTTTCAATGAACTAAATTTATATATATTTATTTATTTATTTATTAATTTATTAATTGCATTGTAAATCTTCCTTTCTAGTTCTTGGGTACGTTTGACGCCTAATGGTCATTATCAATATCAAGTGAAACCCAAAGAACTTATTAAGGAAGTAATATGAAAAATGTAGGATAAACAATGTGCACCTTCTTAATTGCAGTTGTGCGGAATTCCAAGAGACTGAGAGGATTAATGAATGTAATTGATGCATGGCATTTATGCAGCTTGGTGCAGGAGGTTCTTTGTAAAAGTTTCCTCGCTGTACATTTGCATTGATGTCTAGTGGGCACACCTGAAAGAAGTTGCCATGAGTTTGATCAGTTGTATATCCTTCGTAAAACGCCTGTGGGTGGCGTGGGAAATTCAGCTTTTGTTCAACGCAAGTGTTGCCTGCAATATTGTTCTCACAATATTAGGCGTCCGTCGGAGACATATGACGGGGAAACCAGCTAGTTTCCTCATCTGGGCCACATATTTACTCCTTTCTTTCTTTGCGAAAATCGCGCTGGGCAGGCTTACTGTGGTCCACATCGACGATCCTAATCATCCAGGTTACGATGTGGTGTTGCAAGGGCTATTGGCCCCACTGTTTCTCTTGCAACTTGGGTACCCAGACGGCATAACGGCCTACGCGGTGGAAGATAACCGGCTGGGATTAAGACAGATGCTGAATGTGGGGGCTACGTGGTGTGTCGTGGTTTGGATTCTCTTTCAATGTTGGGATGGCTCGTCCCCAGTCTCAAGGCTGTACATCCCCTTGTTCGTGGCTGGATTCATTAAGTCTGCGGGGTGGGTCTGGGTTCTCAAGTCCGTGTATCATGAGAACTCGAGCATGACTGCCAGGGACATAAAAAAAGAAGCTTGCAGCATTCAGCAAGCGTTCGGATCATTTCCCGAGGATGAGAAGTTCAAGTCCGCAAAGGACATCTTGAAGGCCTACTCTTGGTTCGACTGTCTGAAGCCCCACCTCGTGAACTGGCTGTACAACCCTGCAGTCCCACCCCACGAATGGATGTCCATCGACAGTTACACCGCTGACCGTGCTTTCACCATGACCGAGATCGAGCTGAACTTCATGTTCGACGTGCTCTACACTAAAGCGCCCATTCTGTACACGAAATGCGGCCTCATAGGCCACTTTATCGGCCTCTTCTGCTTGGTGTATGGCTTGTGTGGATTTTCCGTAATCTTCAGGAATGCCTTCTTGATCGATATGCACATCACCTATACCTATGCACTACTGATGGCAGTCACATCTGTCGAGCTTTATCAAATCACAGTGCTGCCATTTTCGGATTGGGCAGTGGTGAAGATGAGTATGCACCTTAAGGCACCGCTCTTCCTAAGGCTCCTCCCGTTTCTAGCCAAACGGTGCGTGAAGCAGAGAAGGTGGTCAAGGTCGGTAGGGCAGCTCAATCTGTTAAAACAGAATTCCTTGTACAAAGAACGTCCGAAGCCCCTTGCCACGGTACTTGATTGTTTTGAGAAAAGGGAGATCGTCAGGAGGTATGGGAGACACTCCTGCCAGGCCATCCCCTCGTCCCTCAAGACGCTGGTGTTCCAAAAGATGGCAGGTCTACGGAAGTTAAGAAAGTCCCCGACCTTCCCAGGAAGAGACAAGTGGATGCTCGAGACTCATGGCATCCAACAAGAAGGACTGAGAGGTAGCATTGAGACGACGTTTGATAGGAGCATCATTATCTGGCACATCGCGACGGAAATCCTGCACATATTGGAGTGGGAACACTCCGATGCTTGTAAAGGAAGCAAACTCCTATCGGATTACATGACATACCTCCTTGCTCTGCATCCTTACATGCTGTCCCTCACCACTGCCGACATTACACTGGACTTTGCTTGTCGCACACTGCGGAATTTCTTTAGGTACCGAGACTATAATGAAGGAATTAGTACACTGTATTCGCTGAATGGAGATGTCTCACACCCTGTCAAACCAAGTGAGGAGACATGGATCACTAGTGACTGGCATTTGTTGTCGGAGGTGCAGAAGCTCGTGGCTGACCTGAAGACGATGAACAACAAGTGGGAGCTCATCAGCAGCATCTGGGTGGAGATGCTGTGTTTTGCAGCATACCAGTGCCATGTGTATCACCATGGTAGGGGACTAAGAAGAGGAGGTGAGCTCATCACTCATGTGTGGCTCCTCTTGGCTCATCAAACCAACTAGTACCATTCAAGTATCCCAGAGCACTTTGAAGATCCTTCCACCTCGATCAAACCTCCCTCCTCGAAAATAAGGTTCTTCTAGTTGCTTCCCGACGATTTTAGCATCGGTTCATGCCAAAAACACATAAAACTGAGATGTTTTGTCGTGTGCAGTTGAGTTATTTATGTTAAATAATAATTATCAAATCAGAGTTGGTTCTGTCACATGGAATTAGAATATGAGATCTTGAGTTCAAATTTGGGAAAATTTCAAATAGGACCAGTCTTTTCTTATTTTCTTAAATAAATACATAAAATAAATCTTATTTCAAATAAAGGTCTAAAATAACAATATTGGTATCAAATAATGGCTTAAAGTGATTATGGCTATTTCAAATAAGGGCCTAGCCTTATTAGGTTCACTAGCCAAAAAAATATTTTGACTAGTCAGAGATATTTTCATCCAAACATAAGCTAAATTTAAATTAAATTAGATTAAAAATTTAAAAAATTTAAAAATTTAAAAATTAAAATATAAAACACAAGCAAGAGGAGCTCCCTCCCACTTGTGGCCATGCCCCATCACCAGTGGGTTGGCGACAAAGGTCGGCATGGTCATCGGTGTTTAGGCAAGGGCTGGTGAATGACCCTTGCCAACCAAAGGCGAGTGTCGCCGTCCTCACGTAGGCTAGCAGCCTTTGCCCAACACCTCCGAACTAGGCCCTTGCCTCTAGTCGATGAGGCTCGTCACCCCTCACCCAAGCATTGGCGATCTTGCCGGCCTTCAACACCACCCCACTGGTGATGAGGTGGTGGCCATTGGCAGGAGGGAGCACCCTCTCACTTGTGTTTTCATTTTTTTTAATGAAAAGAAAAAAATGTAAAAAGAAAGAAAATTAAAAATTTTAAAAGATGAAGTTACCCTTCATAGGCGGTGAGTTTAGGCCTTTCTTTGAGACTAATATGAGCACTTCAGTCTCTTATTTGAAATAAGGTTCACTTCAAGCTATTTGAAAATGAAAGTATTTCAAGTCTTTATTTGAAACAACGTCAATTTCAAGTCTTTATTTGAAAAATAAAGACACTTCAAGCCTTTATTTTGAATTTTCCTTCAAATTTTTTTAGGCCCTTTATTTGCATCTATAAATCTATATTTTTCAAGCTTTAATATAAAACAAAAGTCTAACTTACATGTGAGGTGAAGTATTGTAATATTTAAAATCAAACTATATATTCATTTAATAGCTTAAACTTTTAGAATAAGTGGCATTAGTCCTACAAAGCTTTACAATTTATACACTTGAGGTGACCTTGTCGAATCGGCTAGAAAGCAAAAATTTGAAATGGGAGCGTTTTGTTGCACATTTTGCGCTTCCCATTTGTCTTTCTACACTTAGGTACAAGCTCTTTGATTTCTCATAGGTTGAGGTGAAAGACATACCCTATTGATCCTACAATCAATTTATGTTGTTTGTTAAAGAAAATAAGCACCTAAAATTAGGGGTGATCCGTCCTGGATTGAGTAAGTTCCTATCGTAATACTTTGATTTGTCAAAGGGCAGGGCCCAAAAAAAGGAGAAATAAAAGAAAAAGAGAAATGGATGTTCAACCCATTATAAGAGGAAAAGAGGCTGTGAAACACGGGAGAGAAAGAAAAGGAGGGAGAGAGAGAAGACAGAAGAGGAAAGGGAAAAGAGAAGAGGGTTTTGCAACATGGAACCTCGCCAAGCTAATTTAACTCTAATTTGCAACGCCTAAGTGTTCGCATCACTCGTTCTTCCAATCATAATAGTTTTTGGAGTTAGGTTGTATGATTGAAGTTTTGTAAAATTCGAGCCGTGAAATCCGATGTTTGAGTTATTGAGCTTTCAGACTTCATGGGAATTACATGGGAATTATGGGTTTTGACATTGTAGAACTATGGGTTTTGACAGGAGTTAATTTAAAGCAACAGTTTGGTCGGAGTGAGAATTTTAGGATTTCGTATATGAGTTTCGCATTGCAAATTGTCACCACCTAACCCCTCCCGATCAGGGACTGAGAATTAGATTAAGGGTATTGTTAATATCAGGCCGACAGCTTTTCATTGACTTAAGCTTTCCCAAGCTCATACATCGCATAACATCGGGTGTTTAAAATTTTAAATCGATTAAGCTTATACAAATTTTAACTAAAAAGTTGCTACTGGCCTTTTTGGGATCAACTAAAAACCTAGTAAGATATGGGAATATATTTTACTATCTATGTAACCAAAGATTTTAGACTCTAGGATTTAATTACGTTAGCTCTAAGACTAACATCCTTTTAGTACCTAACTTGATCATACTAACTAATGTCCTAGCAACCTATCAAAGAACTCTAGGTATCATCCTAACCATTCTAGAGTAGAAAATAACATCCAAGATATTGAAAAGCCCAATCAAGTATAATTGTATATGAAAATACAAACACCATAATATTGTCCTAATATAAAAAAAAAAAGGCAATCCAAAACTTGTCCAAATTTTGGGTTTTAATATTTTTATAGGTTTTTCCAATTTTTTAAACTTTTTTTAGAATTTTTAATGCTTTTTTTGAATTTTATAATTTTTTTAAAGATTTTCTAAAATTTCTAATTTTTATTGATTTTCGAATTTTCAAAATTTTTTATTATTCCGTAAAACTTCTAGAATATTTTATCATTCTCTGAATTTTTAATTTTTTTCATTATGATTTTCAAAATTTTTAATTAATTTTATTATTTATTGATATATTCGGGCAACAGGTTCGTACTGTTTACCCGATGCGGCCCGTTTACCCGACCCAAAAACCCGGATCCAACCCGGTTAGATTTTAAAAAAAGAAGAAGAAAATTTTCGTTTTTTATTTTTTCTTTATGAATTTTCTATTTTTCTTTCTTTTTCTCCTTTGTCTTTTCCCTATTTCGTCCTTTTCCCCTGCACCATCTTCTCCCTTCAGCTTTTCTTCTTCCCCGAAGCTCTCCTCACTGCCTGCAACTTCATTCATTCAGCCATTTCACCCGAACCATCAAACTCAAGGCAATACCATCTTCCAAACGTTTTTTCGCCGGCATATACATCGCCACCAAGCCACCACCAATCGGTGGTCACTTGTTCCGACCGATGGCCACTCATCCCGTTGACCACAACCATGAACGATAAATATTTATCCCAAGCTAATCCCTTCCATCCTAGCCTTTCTAACAAACAAACAATCACCTATACACTACAAAGCGAAAAGATAAACTGACTGGGATGGCTTGAACCATAAACTTTGCCAGCGATAGAGGAGGTCTCCGACGAACCACTTTCGGGCATGAGGATATAAAGAACACTGAGAAAGCACAAATATTAGGGCAGATTCAAACTATAAAGAATCAAAAGCAAATTGATCTTAAGATTCAACAATAAATGAGTTTCGGCCTTCTCTCAAGCATTTTATCGAGAGACTGATGTGCGACCTAAAGGATGCGTTCCAGAGAGAGTCTCGATGCGATTTTCGCGTCAGATATGACGTATATGGATTTGAATCAATATATTTCGTGTCCACTCCGTCTTAGTTTGTCACTGTCCACTTTAAATTTTCCATTCGAATTCGATGTCCCCAAGCGCTTCATATCTCATTCAGGCAATACATCGAACGAAAGGAACGCATTGAAGAACACAAGTTGCAGGTTCAAATTTAAGGCATTCCTCAGGCCAAACATGATGTGTTACTCTCCAAAATGTCACTAATCGTCATGCACTTGCCTCGGCTTTGCATAGCTTGTCCAGAAATTCACAGATTCAATTCAAACGCACCGCACCGCACCATGATGGCAGACCGAAACAGGACAAGAAAGGGGAATCGCCTGCTTCTGGGGTGGCACAGCGATGGGCACGTCCCGCTAGTCAGCTCCCTTCCTCTCCCTCTCTCTGTCTCTCTGTGAAACCTCCCCTGTCATGACCGAACTCTCTCTCCCTGCTCTCCTTCTGTGAGCGAGCGTTCCCCACCCCCTCACGCCTCACGCACTCTCCTCGCTTCCTCAAATCTTTGTTGCGTCGCAGTCAACGTACTCCGTGGGGGGAAAGGAGTCGCGCGTGCGAAGAGGGAAGGAGAAGAGATGGGGGCTGGACTCTTCTTTTTAAGGCTCTGGTGGGCTTATGAGAACAATGAAAAGATAAAAGAGATGGGCCAAGGAGAGTGAATTGGACGCATGGGCCAAAACAAAATAGTCGAACTAAAAGATATGGGCTGAAAGAGAGGGGGTGGGAATTAAAAGGCTGAAAATTGCCAAGTGGGCTGGACAGCACTAGCCCACTCGAATTTATATATATATATGTTTTTGCAAAAATTGGAGACTTGCATAGTTGGCAAAATTTGGGTGTCAACACAAATGGCTTGAATAGTCGCTCTGTGTGCACAATTTGTAGGCACGTATGAATCATTTTGTTAATGTTTAAGTTCGAATTTAGCCGATTGGTTGTTGAGGTAATGTTTTACTCAGTTTCAAGGTTGTTTCTCTCTTATTTAAGAGAATTGTGAGTTCAATGATTCAAATAACATTAGGTGTTCTCAAGTAAGTGTTATCCCTTCTTTGAGTTTGTAAACTGATATTTCAAAAGTGATATGGATTATAAATAGTATGAGTTATGAAAAGGCATTTTTATTGTATAAAATCTAGATCAGGCATTTATTACTACTTCGTTGTTTACAAATGTTTTAGAATACATAATATGCAAGGTTGTGTGGAAGTTTATGTATACGTATTACTTGCGAATTGGTTTATGAAAATATTTTCGAATGATATGATAAATACTTTATAAAAGATATTTCCAATGGATGAGATGTGTTGCGAACATTTATTTGTTTAATTTGGACGTGCGGACCCCTAGAGTGCCTTAACTTTGCACAAATGGACACTTAAGTGCCATAACTTACAAAATGTACACTTAAGTGCCAAAATTGGAGTAAAAAGGATCACTTGAGTGCCAATCCGGCCAAAGTCCGGCCAAAACGTCGACGTGGCATTTTTCCGGCAAACCAAAACCAAAACGACACCATTTTGCACGCTGACGTGGCTAAATAATGCAAAAACAGCGTCGTTTTTGGGCTAACATGGTAAAAAAATTAAATTAATTAAATTTAAATTTAAATTTAGTTAAAATATTTAAAATTAATAATTTTAAAATTAAATTTAGTTGAAATACTTAAAAAATAATAATTGATTTTTTTAAAAGGAAAGGGGGAGGGGAGGTGGCTGAGGATTAGCCCTAAGCCACAACCGTCGCCGCCCGCTGCCGCCGGGAAGGGTTAGCAACGGTAGTGGGAGGGTCGGCTGGGGTCACCGAGCCCTGGCCAAGGGTCAGCGACCTCGACCGACCGGCGGCGAGGGTTGCCGACTCTCGCCGGATCTAGGCGAGGGGTTGCAACCCTTACCCCAATTTGGGGCCGGTCGGCTAGGGCCCGATGACTCCGGCTGACCCTCCTCCCGCCGTTGTCGGCCCTTCCCGGCGGTGGTGGCTAAGGGTTGATCCCTTAATCGCCTCCCCCGCTTTCCTTTTTTAAAATTTTTTAAAATTTTTTAAATTTTTAATATTTCAACTAAATTTAATTTTAAAATTATTATTTTTAATTTTAACTAAATTTAATTTTATTATTTTTTATTATTTTTTTACCACGTCAGCCCAAAATGACGCATTTTTTGCATTATTTGGCCACGTCAGCGTGCAAAACTACGTCGTTTTGGGCTCTGTTTGCCGGAAAAATGCCATGTCGATGTTTTGGCCAGACTTTGGCCGGAGTAGCACTTAAATGATCCGTTTTTCTTCGAATGTGGCACTTAAGTGTACATGTCATAAGTTATGGCACTTAAGTGTTCATTTGGATAAAGTTATGGCACTTGAAGCGTTCTTTTGCCGTTTAATTTGTGTAATGTATATTGGATTGGATTTCTTATATTGGAGAGTGGTTATTTGATGCTCAATAGGACTATGAATCTAGTAAGGAGTTTGTGCATATGCATACTAGTTTATGATATACTTCAAGGTTGACCTATTGGCTTTGGAGGCGAAGTCCTTACCAAGGGGAGAATCTTGATTGTCTTATTACCAGGCATTTTGGTGTGACCATGATAAGATATTAAATAAAAGATTGGTTGATGGATGGATAATTGACGTGTGATTTGATATAAGATTGATCAATGAAATAAACTATTGATATATAGTATGAGATTAATTAATGGAATAAACCATTAATATGTGAATTGATAAGATTAATTAATGGACTGGAACATTGATATTTGTTATTATTTTAACGAGTGTTTTTGATATGTATATGATTACATTAAAGTGATATAACTCATATATATGTCTATGTATATTATATACTGGAATTGAGATAAATTAGTTTTGATATTATTTGGTAAGTTGTATAGTGAGTGCTCAATCTAACTATTCACCTAGCCATGGATACTCATCTCTTTCCTTCCCAACCTTTTCAAGTTCCTTAGTTAGTGGCTAGTCTGGCAAGAGCACTATCGTAGGAACTTTTTGGAGTTGGACTTAGGTATGATTTGAGACTGCATCCTTTGGGCAAAAGGATGACTATGTCACTTCTCCATTTTGGTTGGATTCGGGCTGTAATATCTTTTGTTATTAGAACTTAGATATGATCTTTTGAGTATAGATTTTAGGGGACGTTGCAAGCTTATGAGTTAGTTTATAACGCTTTAATCTTTTGTTACGTACTAGGATATATATTTCTTTTGGTGTAAAATGGCCATCGATTTTGATTTAGTGAATGATGCTTGCCACGTAAGGGATAGAAAAGGCATGCGAGTTGTTACTTTTGATATCAGGAATATATCTTAATGTTCTCAAGGTGTAGTTTCGACAAGAAGATTAAAAAAAAAGGGTCATACTAATCTACTCGCTGGCAGCAGACCAAGCTGAACAAGAAATTATGCTGCCAGGAGAAATGGGGAGAATCTTGGCAATCAAACTGTTTTGAACAGTGATCACCATCCTGGTTGTAAAAATCCAAGTTTGCGAGAGCGAGTGAAGGGTGCCCGTGATTTCAGAGTAGTTCCTGGGTGTCTTATTTATGGAGTTGCAAATCCAACTATTGATGGCATAAAATTAGTCATGCGGCGGATTGGTGGTGGCATATGTGGTCGTCCTGTCTTTTGGCATAATATGAGTGAAAAACCTATGCTTTACATCAATGGAAACCTATCGTTCTTCGTGAGGTAGAGAGAACATGCAGGATTATGCCGTAATACTCGGGAATCAATGTGGAAAAATTGGAGTAAATGGAAGCTTGGGTAAAAGAAGGCATTCTTAGAGAAGATAAAACATATGGGGTGCTATCATGGTTATCCACGAAACAAAAGATGGGCAGATTTATTTATTTTGCTTGAGAACATGTAGATTCTTTTTTTGCACAGACACCTCTCGAAGGGTTTGAAAACTTAGAATTTGATGGCTTCCCTATTAAATATGCATGAGTGCCCACAACTGATGGTGAAGTTTTGAAAGGTTTCTGAGATAACTAGTATAAGCACCTAGAGGAGGGGTGAATAGGTGTATAATAATTTTTCGTGATATGCGAACAATATTAAGCAGACAATGGAAAGGAAATTCTCCTTAGGTTAACAAAATGAATTACGATCAAAGTAAAACAGAGAGTAGGGAAGAGAAAATTAAATACAAGGTTTATAGTGGTTCGGCTTATTCCAAGCATACGTCCACTCTTCCGCACTGGCAGCCCACCGGCTAGATTTCACTATGAATAAAAGAGATGTTACAGCAAAGTTCTCCCTTGATTCCACATTGTAAATACTCTACCACACTTCCTCAAGGATTCTCACGAATATAGACTCTCTTTTGTGTACAAGATTTCGCTAAACAAATGAATTGACTAAGAACAATGAGTTTCAGACTTTGGAATTCTTCTATCGCACACACACTCGAACAACTGGAACGTCTTCCTTATATACTCCTTTATGCCATCATACCCATTGGCACTTACCAAAGGAATTCCTCAAATCTACTTGTTGGACAGAATCAATTAGGAAGATCATTCGAGCTATTAAAGGAACATGCTAATAGCCAATCAATCATGTTCGCCCATACAATCAGGATCTCGGTTTCCATAAGTAGAACCTTCCAAGAATACTTCACCAATCATCAGATCTTTAATCTTCGAATCAATCATGGTCAAATAAATGATTCCGTTATGTCATATCCAGTCAAGATCTTCTCCAGTCGATAAGGTCACATCCTTAATGAAACATTCAATTCTGGATAGACCTTCTTCAACGGATTAGGAATTGTCAATGAGAATAGACTTTGAGTCTTGAGTCTAGCTGTCCCGAGGTTTTCAGACTTTAAATAGTAGAGTTTGCAAATCTTCATACTAGACTAATGGAAATGTTTTGTCAACTTCAAAACACTTCAAGAAGATTTCTCCAACAATCTCCCCATTGTTGATGGTGACAAAACTTTCCTGTAGATTTGGATAACTTTGACCTGCAAAATGTTACTCAAACAAATATGGATATCTTATAAAGATGAATGGCTTAATGAAAACACTAGAATTTGCAACCATAGAAAATGGGTTAGTCTTGCATGTGAGTAAAGCCATTCATAAGATATCAATAGTACTTAATATAAGCAGTCAAATCCAAATCCAAATTCAGTCCACATCCAGACACAAAAGTCAAGTCAAACATCAAAACAATCCAAAATATTAAAAAGTCAAAGTTTCAAATCTTGCATCTCTCCCCATTTTTGTCAGCATAAAAAAGGTTGAGATGGAAATATAATGGAGTCAAGATTGCTTGGGAACACGAATAAGCTGGAAATCTCCCATTGACTGGACAATGCCTTCCAGCTTTTTCAATTCCTCCTTCAGTTGTGCAACATTCTCACCCTTAGCATTAGCCTGAATCTGAAGAGAAAGGGCTTGGATCTGATTATTTAAAGAACTTGAAGAAGCTTGACCTTGATTCTGCAAATTCTAAACTTCGCATACCAGAGCATATATCTGACCCCGCATTTCCAAGAGAACATCTAGAATTCTGCGAAAATTTGCTGAATTATCGGTTTGCGTATTGACTTCGGCACGATCTGATGGAGTAAAGACAGACAATGACAAATCAGTATAATCGTGCAGATTGGGCGATGAAACATCATGTGTCTCCTCAGGAAATTGAGAGGCATAAATGTCCTCAGGATCTGCTGGAGAGCGACTGACTCATTCACTGGTTGCAGGATATGAGGACATTCCTCTTTTCTCACAATCTCCCCCTGTTTCCATGCCTTCAGGTGGAGAAGAATGTACCTCATGCTCTCCTTCCTCTTGATTTTCTCTTTCCTCTTCTTCTTCTTTTTCAATTCTTTCCTCCTCAGCATCTCTTTCTCCTTCTTCTCTCTCCTCTGTTTCTTTTTCCTCTGCATCTTGCTCTATTCTTTCTCCAGTCCCCTATTCTGCGTCTTTCTCTTGTCATTCTGTTGATTCTGGAACAGAACGACTTAGGTTCTTTAATGCCATAGCAGAAATGGTGATGTCTTCCTCATCATCTTCATCCTCAACGATGAGTGCTCTTCTTTTCTTGGATGGAGCAACCATGGGCTCCTTCCCTTTTCTTTTTGCTGCCGAAGAGATTTGATGAGTTTTAATATGGGTTTTCTCCTTGAATTTCTCCAACACCTTGCTTAGTTCCTTTAGACGCATTTTAGTCACCATTTTCAGTCCTACTACCATATGATCACAAGATCGTTTACAGAGAATTCGTGGAGGCTAAACATTCAAATGTCTGAAGAACTTTGTCACAAGACCTGGATAAGAAAGTTGACATTTGTCCTTCACCACTTCTCTATACATGTGGAACATAATAGTATGAGGAAGAGAAAAAATTTTCCCAGTAATGATGGCATACATCAGCTTTGCCTCTAAGTTTGAAACATCAGTCTTTGAAGTAGATTTTGGTCTGAGGCAATTGATGACAATCTTGTGAAGCAGAATGTTAAATGCGCTCATCCTCAAGTAGGAAATATTTTCCTTTGTCCTTCTATCCTTAACAAGTTCCAGCGTAGCACGAGCAATCGAGACATTGATAGGTTGATATCTCCCTCTCTCAACCCCAATGACATCAGCCAACATATCTACATCCACCACATAGTCCTGATCTCGGACACTAAAAGAGAATCTATTCGCATCTAGGAAACTGAGATTCGAATAGAAATATGCAGTGAGTTCAGCATAAGCCTTTGTAGAGTCAGAATAGAACTGTTCAAGTTGAAGAAGACTAAATTTTTCCCTCAAATTTTCGTTCACAGCATCAAAGAAATCAAAATCTACGCTTCTAGGGTTTATCACCCCACGCTTCAACAACTTAGAGTAGAGACGCTTTTGTTCTTCTGAACGAAACAAGTCGGTCCTTTTTCCCCAAATTTTTGCCGCAACACCCATTCTCGGTTGAAACTGACTGTACAACTTATCATCATCATTCCGATCTGTTTGATTCAGCCCTCCAACACGCGGATCACTTGAGATATTGGCAAGGGTTTCTTCTGCCAACCCTACAGGGGCAATTCCCAAATGCTCCATATTTTCACAAAAAGATGTACTCATTTCCATACCTTTTGTCCTTAAGAAACTCATCAATGTAGTTCAATGGAGTTCCTCCTCTTTTCAAAGCACGATAAAGCTTGTAAATAAAAGAGGGCTTTTGAATTCTTATAGGATCTGCGCCTTCGATGATTTCTTCATTTTCTTGATGAGCAACATCATGTGGACTAGATGGAGGAGAATGACGCCGCTGAGAATGTTGTAGGCTTTGCTATTGACTAGGAGATTCTTCTTCCTCGGTGAGATCAAAGTGCGTAGGCCCCTCACGCATTTGCGGTCCTCTGCTTGCAATCCTCGAAGACTTCCTTTGAGATGACATCTTTCACAGTCTTTGAAAGATTCCAAACTTGACTTTCTCAAGAAAAATGACAACTTTTTCGAAGATTAAACAAGAGAAGAAAACGGGAATGGAAGATCGTTGATCTCTTAGGGTTTCTGAGAGTAAAGTGAAGAAGAAGCAACAGTATATAGGACAGTCGAAGAGAGGCAAACGGAACGTCATAAAGGAAAGTAAAAAGGTGCATTTTAAAAAAATAACTGCCTTTTTCGAGATAATAGTCATTTAAAAAAATAACTCATTTTTCGAAAAGGAAACGTTGCAATAATCACGTCAATTAAAGATAGCAATAATCAAATACGGTTGATGATCGTACCTTTTCAAGATGAGATTTCGAGATAAAATAAAATAACTTACTAAAGAAAAAATTCATTGTCTGAGACTGGATGTCTTTAGATTTTTAGTCCCGAGTCTGAATTTCCTTAGACTTTAAGATTTTGAGTCTTGAACGAATAGCTTCAAATAGATTTTTCTCCAAAGGTTTTGTAAATATATCTACCAGTTGGTTCTTTGAATCAATAAACTGAATCGAGACTTCTCCATTCTGAACATGATCTCTAATGAAGTGATGTCGAATCTCTATATGTTTTGCTCTTAAGTGAAGAATTGAATTTTTGGTGAGATTGATTGCGCTGGTGTTGTCACATTTAATCTTCGTGCATGAGTCTTTAATTCCAAAATCTCTTAGTTGTAGTTTTAACCACAGAATTTATGAACAACAACTTCCAAGAGCTACATACTCTGCTTCTACTGTAGAAAGAGCTACTGTACTTTGCTTCCTTGAAAACCAAGACATTGTCTTACCTCCAAGTAGTTGACAAGTACCCGAGGTGCTCTTTCTATCAACTCTGCATCCGGCTAGATTTGCGTCTGAGTATCAAAGAAGAGTAAAGTCTCCCCTTTTAAGATACCAGAGACCAAAGCTTGAAGTTGATGCAATATATTTGATAATACGCTTTACAGTATTTAGATGAGATTCTTTAGGATCTGTTTGAAATCTGGCACAAATGCAAACACTAAACAAAATGTCAGGTCTAGAAGTAGTAAGATAAATAAGTGAGCCAATGATACTCATGTATAGCTTCTGATCGATTTTCTTTCCTCTTTCATCTTTGTCTATCTTCAAGGAACTTGACATTGGTATATCAGCCTTTTTGCAATTCTCCAGTTCAAACTTTTTGACAAGATCATTAGCATATTTTTCTTGATGAATAAAAGTTTCTTCCTTCAGTTGTTTTACTTGAAGCCCGAGAAAGAAGGTTAACTCACCAATTATGCTCATTTCAAATTCATCCTGCATGGACTTAGAGAATTTCTTGCACAGAATTTCGTTAGGAGATCCAAAAATAATATCATCTACATATATTTGAACAAGCATAAAACTCTTGCTTTCTTTTTTGATAAATAAAGTAGTATCTACTTTACCTTTAACAAAGCCGTTTTGAATTAAAAACTTACACAGCTTGTCGTACCAAGCTCGGGGTGCTTGTTTTAGACCATATAAAACCTTTTTGAGTCTGAACACTGAGTCTGGTTTCCCTGGGTCTTCAAACCCGGGCGATTGTTCCACATAGACTTCTTCATGGATAAATCCATTTAGGAAAGCACTTTTGACGTCCATTTGGAATAGCCTGAAATTCTTAAAACAAGCAAATGTAAGTAACAATCGAATTGCTTCTAACCTTTCTACTGGTACGTAAGTCTCATCATAGTCTATCCCTTCTTCTTGCATATATCCCTTCTTCTTGTTTTTGAAAACCCATTTAGCATTAATAATAGATTTACCTTTCGGTTTAGGAGTTAATTCCCATACATCATTGATCCTAAATTGCCTGAGCTCTTCTTGTATAGCTTCAATCCAGCTTTCATCAGATAAAGCTTCTTCTATGCTTTTGGGTTCTATTTTAGAAATAAGAGCCACATCACTAGACTCTTCTCGCCTTTTGGATCTAGTACGAATTTCTTCATTAATGTTGTCAATAATAAGATCTTTGGGATGACTGGACTTATGCTTCCAGTTCCCCTATAATTTGTCAGGTTGATGATCACTTCCTTTATTTGAATCTTCAACAATCATTTGTTGCTGGTCTTTCAAAGTTTGAGCTGCTTCCTGAGATTTAGACTTTGTAGAGTCTGGAGCAGGTTCAGATTCTTCAAGATGAGTCTGAATAGATTCATTTTGCATAGAATCTTGGAATTTAACATTCATTGATTCTTCCACAGATTGAGTCTTCTTGTTGTAGACTATGTATGCTTTGCTTGAGGTTGAATATCCAAGGAAGATGCTTTCATCTGACTTTTCTTCACAATTCCCAACTCGATCATTTGCATTTTTCAATATAAAGCATTTGCATCCAAATACATGAAAATATGAAACAATAGGCTTTTTTTCTTTGAATAACTCATAGGGTTTTTTTTTTTTCTAGAATAGGCTTTAGAAAAACTCTATTAATGATATAATATGCTGTAGAAATTACTTCAACCCAAAAACGTGAAGATATATTGCTTTCTATTAAAAGAGTTCTAGCTATTTCTTGAAGCGACCTATTCTTTCTTTCCACAACTCCGTTTTGCTTTGGAGTATATGGAGAGGAGAACAAGTGCTGAAAACCAAATTCATCACAAAATTTTGTAAAATATTGATTTTCAAATTCACCTCCATGGTCTATTCTTATACTTGAAATAACATACCATTTTTCATTTTGAACCTTTTTAGTAAATTTTTCAAAGTAAGAGAAAGTTTCAGACTTACTTGCCAGGAAATACACCCAAGTAAATCGTGAGTAATCATCCACAATTACTAGAAAATATTTCTTACCTCCAATGCTCGTGTTCTGGTTGGTTCGAAGAGATCCATATGTAGAAGTTGTAGTACAGGGTTAGTGGAAACTTGATTTATTGGTTTAAAATAATTTCTTACCTGTTTTCCCAATATGCATGGTGTACATAGATAAGATTTTTAGTATGAAAGATTGGGTAAACCACGAACAAGCTTTTTTGCTGAAATTTTAGCTATCTGCTTCATATTGTTGTGCCCAAGCTTTCTGTGCCATAAGTTCGCTTCGTCTTGAATTGAAATCAGACATTGCGATTCCTCCGGTTTCACATCTAAGAGGTAGATATTTCCATGTCCTCGACCCATGAATGACTGAGTAGAATCTTTACTAATTCCTGAACATATTCCCTCTTGAAAGTTGATTTTGAAACCTAGTATCACACAGCTACCGATACTTAGCAGATTGTAGCTGAGTCATTCCACTAAAGAAATATTGCTTATTGTGAGATTTCCAATCTTTATAGTTCCAAATCCCACAATTTTTCCTTTGCTGTTTCCTCCAAATGAGACTTTTCCACCATTTACTCGAACGAGTTTTATGAAGCAATTTGAGTCTCCTATCATGTGTCTTGAGCATCCACTATCCAGATACAATTTTACCTTTTTCTTGATAGTGACTTGCATTTAAAAAAGAAACTCAAACTTTCTTTAGTACCCATATTTTCTTGGGTCCATTGGTGTTAGTATGATATGCGGTTTTTGTCCATACTTTTTTAACAGGTTTCCAAACCATAGGACATTCTTTTTCAAAATGATCCGCACTATTGCACTTTGAACATCTGAGAGCATTGCGACATACTGGTTTTACAAAGATTATTTTTAAATGATTTTTGTAAGAATCTCTTGTGGGTCTTTGTTTGATTCTTTCATTCACTTTAGGAAAATCAATTAAAGGAATGGTTTCAACAGTCATTCCCAAACCATATTTATTGAAATAAGGTCTTTGAACATAAAGTATTTTTTCCAGTTTCTCGAGATCCTATAGAAAATCTTTTGGAAATATTTAAGATATCATTTTTCAAGAATGCATTTTCTTTTAAAAGATTATCTTCACTTTCTTTAAGAGAAGAAACATTATTGTCTAAACATTTCACTTTTTCTTTCAAAATATTTTCTTGTTGTTTTAGAGCAGAATTTTCCTTTTGAGTTCGGAAATTCTTTTAAGATAAGTCTTAAGACTAAAACACAATTCATCAATGTATTTTGAAACTTTAATAGGGATTTTGAAGTTACTCACCTCAAATTTGCTTTCTAAATCGAATCTCGAGTTCGAATCTGAATCCGATTGTGCCATTAGACATACATTGGCATAATCATAATCATTTTCTTCACACTCTGTATCACTCTAGGTCTCTGCTTTAAGAGCTTTTCGATATTTTTCAGCTTTTCCTTTCTTCTTCCTCAGAAGATGACAGTTGGGTCTGATGTGTCCCTTTTTCTTACATTCAAAGCAGACTACATCTTTATTTGATTTATCATCCTCAACAGACTTCGTTTGTTGCTTTTGAAAACTCTGTTTCTTTGGATTGAATATTCTTCCTTTTTTGTTCAGCTTTCTGAATCTTCTTATCATGAGAGCAAGCTCCTCATCATCCATATCGTTTTCAGAATTTGTAACATCAGAATCATCATTGGATTTTAATGCAATTGATTTCTTACCTTTAGGATCTTCATCTTCATTTATTCGTTTCACTTCATAAGACTGAAGAGTCCCAACCAACTCATCAACTAATAGAGACATGATTATTTGTGTCTCTCTGATTGAGGTCTTTATGTGGTTCCAATCCTTGGACAATCCACGCAGTAGCTTGTTTACCTTTATGGGATCAGAAATTGGTTGATCTTGATTTTCAAGACCATTCACGATTTCTGTAAAACGACTAAACATGTCGGTTATAAATTCTCCTGATTTCATTTTGAAGGCTTCATATTGACCGAGGAGAATGTTGATTCTTGTCTTTTTCACTCGATCGGTTCCTTCATAGGTAATATGTAATCTATCCCAGACTTCTTTCGCTGTAACACAAGAAGATATTATGTTATATTCAGTAGATGACAAAGCACAATATAAAGAAGAAATTGCTTTTGCATCAAGAGCTTGTCTCTTGGTTATCTTTTCCTAAGTCATTTCACTAGACTCAACAGTATCTTTTCCTCTCTCTGAGATAGGTGCAGCTTTAGGAATGATTCCTTTTTCTACAACATCCCATTCCAGAGGATCCTTTGATCTTAGGAATGCCTTTATATTGTTTTTCCATATGTTGTAGTCCTTTCCATCAAAGTAAGGTGGTCTGGTATTGCTTTGCCCTTCTACCAGCCCTGGAGCCAACATACTAGCCATGGATCTTTAACTCTGAAGTAAAACACTTCAAACAAAGTGAGTACACAGGCTCTAATACCAATTGAGATAACTAGTACAAGCACCTAGATAGGGGGTGAATAGGTGTATAATAATTTTTCGTGATATGCGAACAATATTAAGCAGACAATGGAAAGGAAATTCTCCTTAGGTTAACAAAATGAATTACGATCAAAGTAAAACAGAGAGTAGGGAAGAGAAAATTAAACAAAAGATTTATAGTGGTTCGGCTTATTCCAAGCCTACGTCCACTTTTCCGCACTGAAAGCCCACCGGCTGGATTTCACTATGACCAAAAGAGATGTTACAGCAAAGTTCTCCCTTGATTCCACAGTGTAGATACTCTACCACACTTCCTCAAGGATTCTCACGAATATAGACTCTCTTTTGTGTACAAGATTTCACTCAACAAATGAATTGACTAAGAATAATGAGCTTCAGACTTTGGAATTCTTCTATCGCACACACACTCAAACAACGTGAATGTCTTCCTTATATACTCCTTTATGCCATCATACCCGTTGGCACTTACCAAAGGAATTCCTCTAATCTACCCGTTGGACGGAATCAATTAGGAAGATCATTCGAGCTATTAAAGGAACATGCCGATAGCCCATCAATCATGTTCGCCCATACAATCATGATCTCGGTTTCCATAAGTAAAACCTTCCAAGAATACTTCGCCAATTATCGGATCCTTAATCTTCGAATCAATCATGGTCAAATAAAGGATTCTGTTATGTCATATCCAGCCAGGAGATCTTCTCCAGTCGATAAGGTCACATCCTTAATGAAACATCCAGTTCTGAATAGACCTTCTTCAACAGATTATGAACTGTCAATGAGGATAGACTTTGAGTCTTGAGTCTGGCTGTCCTGAGGTCTTCAGACTTTAAATAGTAGAGTCTGCAAATTTTCAGACTAGATTGATGGAAACGTTTTGTCAGCTTCAAAACACTTCAAGAAGATTTCTCCAACAGTTTCGACTTCGACAAATTGGCAATGAACATTTCTTTTGCTTCCAAGGACATATCTTTTGTTTTCAATTGCCAAATCAGCAGAGGAAGGATGACAACAGTACATGTGATTGCTTGCCTTGTAAAACTCAAAATCAATTATGGTAGACCAATTAAAATTTTATTTGCTGATATAAAGCAGGAAGAGATGGATGCCATGGTGGGTAGTAGAGCCGCCTCTACTTTTATAGTGTCTAAAGAGAAATTTCGCAAATTCTCTCGACATGTAGAGTTATTTTCTACCTTCATGGTAGTTTAGAACCCTAAAACCTAATCTCACACTTCCCTTTCCATCTTCGTATCCCTCCTTGTTTCTCAACCCAGTGTTTCCTTTCATCTTTAGTTCTACCATTCAAGTTTTCCTCTATCCGGAACCCGTTCCGAATTCACACCCATCTTCAACTTTTGCCCAATTCAATTCATCATCGTTGTGGGCCACTATGATCTGGAGTTCACTTCCCTCAACCCAATTATGATTAAAGGTATCTGTTCAATTGCCTCGCTTTGATCTGGACTTCATCTTCTCCTCCGAATTCTTACCCATTTTCAATTTCTGCCCTATTCACTTCCTTCTCGTCGCTGGTCAATATGATTCAGAGTTCAACCATCTTGACCCAATTTGCATAAATGCTGCATGTCCTTCCTCTTTCACAATTGTCTCTCTAGTTGATGCTTATTACTGAACCTTGAATTCATGGACGAACATGCTGACAAAGGAGTCTCTCGTCTTGCTACCCTATGCTCCCGAATGGGCCGACTCTGGCCAGAACAGGTGATTGAGGTTTGGAACGACGCGTCACTTACAACGAAAGTTGAAGAATGCAAATTGATTTTGGTTGGTAAAATTCTATCCAATCCATCCATAAATTTACAAGCCTTTCAAAGTACTTTAAGGTGTGTTTGGAGAATAGACCAGGTCGATATTTCTATTCGGGAAGTAGAATTGTATGTCGCTAAATTCAAATTTCATGTAGAAAGACAACGTGTTTTGGATGGGGGCCCCTGGCTTTTTTTCTAGCCATTTAGTAATCTTCAAGCCTTGGATCCCCAATACGCCACTACATTGTTATGACTTTTCAACTTGTGCATTTTGGGTGCAAGTCTTTGGTCTTCCTTTAGAATGGTGCTTTGTAGATATGATAGAAAGAGTTGTCAGGCACATAGGCAAAGTACTGGAAGTTCGTATAAATAGTAAGGAGGGTACTTCATTTCGAGCTGTGAAAGTAAGGGTTGATCTCGATGTACGGGAACCATTAAAGACAAGATAGTTAATCAAACTCAATGGGAAGACATTATGGTTAGATTTTCGGTATGAACACTTATCCCATTTATGTTATTCCTGTGGCAAAATCAGACACTATGTTATGTATTGCAAAGATTACCCTTTTACTAAAGCTAGATGGAGGGCAAAGAAAAATGGCATTTGGTCAATGGCTAAGGGCGAAAGTTCGAGAACATAGTCCCTATTGGAAAGTTTTCTATGAACCACAAGAAATACATGAACCACTGGAAGAGGTCATCCTAGAAACTCCCCCACCTTCACATTAGCTGGTTGTGGCTCAGCCCCCCATCGATCATAGTAATGGGGAATCCTTCATGCGCCAGACCTGCCTCCCCTTCAGCACATTGATCTATCTGCCCAGCATCCTGTTCCAATAGAGAAACAATTAGTAGCTTCAGCAGATCAGCGTCAACATCTCCAACATGAGTAGTAATGGATCTTGTCTCTACAAAGATGAAATCTCCTCAAGATCTAGTACTGAGTGTCTCCGACTCAAAAAAGACAAACCAAACCCGACTCAACACCAAAGCAAGTACAAACAAAAAATTGAAGCGGTATACTCCTTATGTCCCATAACTAATTTAGCACAACGACCTTGATGACACACAACTAATGGATACTCCTATCTTGGAAGCCAAAGAAGTCAGCCAATGGGCTGTGGTGGCTTGCCCAAAAAAGCCACTAAGTGACAAATGAAACTTTTGAGCTGGAACTGCTAGAGCCTAGGCAACCCCCTGATAGTCAAATCCCTCAAGGTCTTAGTGGCTAATGAGAGGCCTGACCTTATTATTTTTTTTTTTATGGAAACGAAGAACCAAGAAGTCATAGTCCAACGGGTGCAAAAAAGACTCAAATATCCTAACTCTTTTGTGCTAAATCCCATTGGTTTGGCTGGGGAGATGGCTCTTTTTTGGAATGATCAGTTTAATCTAACGGTGGACTGCTCTGCTCCAGAGTTTTTTGATGTCATTTGTAGTGATTTACTGGGAGGTAGTCAGATGAGACTCACCTACCTTCATGCCCCGTCTAATATCCAACATCGCCGTCTTCTTTGGGCCACCTTACGGCTTATCTGCGCCTCCAACACCCTTCCATGGATTTGTGTCAGTGATTACAATGAAGTACTCTATCACTGGGAAAAAAATAGGTAAGCGATTTGCTGACTCTTATAGGATGCAAGTTTTTAGAGATGTATTACATGATTGCTCACTCATAGACATAGAAAGCAAGGGTTGCTCTTTTACCTAGATGAACCATAAGGTTGGTGATGATTTTGTCAAGGAACAGTTAGACAGGGCTTTTTATAATCTGGACTGGCGCCTCACTTTCCTTGAGGCTGAGGTGTTTACCTGCAGTGGGGTTGGACCATAGCCCTTTGCTCTTAACCACTGCAGCAATACCTTGTCGACGCCATCGGCCTTTCATCTTTGAAGCCTTTTGGATCTAAGACCCTAACTGCCATGACATAGTTGCTCGGTCATGGACCTCCACACAGCCACGCACTTCTGCCCTACCTTCAAAACTAAAGGCGGTGTCCTTAGCTCTGGATCATTGGAGCAGATCCAAATTCTAGGGACATAATCAACTAGTAGCTTTGTACCAGCAACTTCAAAGTCACACTAATCAAACCCTTCATCATTATGATGCATCGCTAGTTACTCACTTGAAAGAGCAAATCCTAAAGTTATGGGCGTTGTGTTCTAGAATCAACTGGTTCAGATGGGGGGATAAAAACACTAAATTCTTCCATGCAACAACCATACAAAGAAGGCAACGTAATAAAACTAGTATGTTGCAGGATTACAACCAAGCTTGGGTGCGTGATCTCGGACTTTTAAAGAAGATGACGATAGATTACTTTTCACATCTATATCAGACAGTGGGACATTGAGATTACTGGCCTATTCTGCAACAATGTCCTCGGGTTATTACTAATGAGATGAATATGTCCTTAATAGCTCTCGTTACCAAGAAGGAGGTTCAACAGGCTACATTCCAATTGAGGCTTACCAAAGCTCTGACCCCAAACGGTTTGAATGGACTCTTCTATCAACATCATTGGGATATTCTCCAGGACGACCTATTCTTATCACTGCAACAATTCTTTCTTCCTGGAGTCTTGCCGCCAGACCTCAATAAAACCGTCATATCCCTAATCCTTAAGGTACCACATCCTGAAAGATTAGACCAATACCGTCCCATCAGTCTTTGCAATTATGCCTATAAAATCATTTATAAGGTGATCACCAATCACCTTAAGCCCTACCTACCTCTACTTATTTCCCAGGAGCAAAGCACCTTTGTAAGTGGACGTCAAATTCAGGATAATATTTTAATAGTCCAAGAGGTGCTTCGTGAACTTAAAGTTAGAAAATGCAGACGCCAATTTCGAGCCATCCTCAAAATGGATATGCAAAAGGCATATGACCGGGTTGAGTGGGATTTTCTCCAAGACTATCTACTCACTCTAGGCTTTCATGCTACATGGGTACAATGGATCATGCAATGCATAACGACATTGTCTTTTAATGTTAAATTCAACGGTGAACTTTCACCTTATTTTCAGCTTACTCGAGGTATCAAATAGGAAGACCCCCTATCCCCCTACCTTTTTATCATTCTGGCGAATCTATTGTCCCATCTTATACACCAAGCCATTACCATGGGTCATCTTAAAGTCATCAAACTGAACAGGTGGTGTCCAACTCTATCTCATCTGTTCTTTGCTGATGATGCTATATTCTTTTTAGATGGTAAATTAATTGAATGTCGGAATTTGGCAAACATTGTCAATCAATATTGCTTTGCTACTAGCCAAGCTGTTAATAGAAATAAATTCGGAACATTCTTCAACAAAGCTTGTCCTATTAGTCTACAAGAAAATTTAGTTGGAGTACTTCAAATCCCAGTGATTCAGAGGATTGGAAAGTATCTAGGTGTACCATCAGATTGGGGCAGATCTAAGCGGGACATGTTTGCTTGGATTTTGGGGAGGGTAAATGCCAAACTGGAGGGATGGAAAGAAAGTCTGCTATCTAAGGGTGGAAAGGAACTTTTACTTAAAACTGTCGTACAAGTGATACCTCAGTATGCCATGTCCATTTTTAGAATCCCTACATCTATTTGACAATCCATTGAATAGAAAGTTGCTCAGTTTTGGTGGCAGAAAGATTGTACTAAAGTAGGCATCCACTGGAAAAATTGGGCTGTTCTTAAATGAAGCAAAGATAGTGGGGTCTCGGATTTTGAGATCTTCAAGACTTTAATAAAGCCATGCTTGGCAAACAAGCATGGAGATTATTCCAGAATCCAACGGTGTTATGGAGTACCCTTTTTAAAGGGCTTTACTTTCACTCTAACGATTTTATGCACGCCGAGAGGGGATCAAGACCTTCCTGGGGATGGCAAAGTATTCTCTTTGGGAGGGAGTCCATCTTACCTCATATCCGATGGTCTGTTGGTAATGGGCAATCAATTAAAATCTGGGAAGACCCATGGCTTCTTAGCGGAGTCATAGGGGGCCCTGCTAATCGGAATGCCCCATTATTTGTCACTAACCTACTGGACCCGGACAACAACAGTTGGAATATTCCTCTTCTTAACTAACAATTTGATGCCTCTACAGTCCAAGATATTCTCAAACTTCAGGTTGGACCTCAATACACTGTTGATAAAGTTATTTGGACTGGGACTGTAAATGGCACATATTCTGTGAAAAATGGATATCACATCTTCAGAAAAGCCATTCCCAGTAGCCAACTAAACATAGCTTCTTCATCTTATCACCCACCCAAGCTACTATGGAAAACTATATGGGTTGTGAAACTTGCACCTAAACTTCGACTTTTCCTCTAGTTGGTTTGCCATAATGTTCTAGCCACGAAAGCTAACCTATTCCAAAGATGCATCACTACAGACCCGACTTGCCCTCTCTGCTCTAACTGCATACCAGAAACTACAGAACACCTCTTCCTTCTATGTCCATGGATGCGCCGTATATGGTCGCATTCACAAATTAATATTCACGTCACTCAACAATTAGTAACAAGGATGGATGCATGGTTAGTAGCTCAGATTGAACAACGACGTACCTATCTGGATTTGGAAACAATTCCACTCTTTGGTGGCAAATATGGAGGGCGCGCAATTGGTTTGTATTTCGGTAGCAACGTTCTGCTCATCTTCAGGTCATGGATCTGGCTTTTGCCTAGGTTTGCACTGCCAATCTTACTGCCTAGTCGCTGATGCGAACGGCCTGTTCTTCTCTTTAATCTGATATGCTATGGCGGCCACCAGAACCTGGAACGATGAAAATAAATATTGATGGGGCCTATCATCATGATAGTATAACAGGTGCGATGGCGAGCATCCATAGAGATCATTTAGGCACTCTTTTACATGGCCTTACCTATGATTTTCCAACGACTTCAACTCTGCAGAGCAAGATCCAAGCGTTCCTCATCACCCTTGATCATCTGCTACAAGAAGGGAAGGATCAGGATCACCTTATCATTGAATCCGACTATCTAGTGTTGGTGAAAGCCGTCCAGGATCCGATCGCGACACCATGGGAGGTGAGACCTCTCCTTCCAGAAGCGGCGGTCAAGCTTTCTCTTTTCCCTAACCTAAGTGTGTGACACTATAGAAGAGAGGCCAATTTTATGGCTGATTGGGTTGCTAAGGCCCATTGTAGTGGTACCTTACCTTCGAACTGGGCTATGTCCCCTTCTACCTCTCTCCTAGATCTTTTGTATGCTGAAGCCCATGCAACAGGCTTCTCTGGTTCTTTACGTTGATCATATCATATTTCCTTTTCCGACCAAAAAAAAAGAAGAGAAATTTAGCAATGGACAAGGTCATGCTTATGGCATAAACGATATTATACCATTGTGGATAATAACAAGATTGTTTGACAATGGTTGGGAGTGCCGTGAAGCCTTAGATGCTATCATAGATGTTCTGCTCTATAAAACATACATCAAGCTATTTTACTATGTAGAAAGGTATTCTACCAACGTCATGTTGAGCATAGAGTAAGGTGTGTTAAAATATGTCTTGAGTTTAAGTTTATTAAACAGACTTGGACCTCAAATTAGTTAACTTGCTGATAAGGAAATATTCCTATCATTCAAGCGGAGATTGGCAAGGGAAAATCAAAAAGCGAAAGTCTGAACTTTGACTTGAATAAAAGACGCACTTGTCAACTTCCTCAACCAAAAGAGGAAATAAATAAATGAAACAGAAAAGGAAAAATAAGAAAATCAAACTCTATCGGAAGTCAGCAAACGTGAAATTCGATTTCTTAATCCCAGTAGATGTTGACTACTCTTTTGACCAATCCAATTTTGGGACCAACAATGGTGCATGCCAAAACGTATTCAAAGGTTTCTCTGAGGCATGGCTTGCTTGCATGAATATTGTGGTCAGCACCATTGTTGATACGAGCATTGAAGCGCTGTTATTCTAGTGAGTGCTTGGCAGGTTTTCGTTTGTGCAATTACATTCGAGAAGAATTAGTGTTTGTAGCCGATTTAATCTTGAGGTAAGATTTGCGTGTAATTCCTTTATGAGATTGAGAGATTATTTCTCGAGGAATTTCGGGGCTAAACACTGCGTGTGTTATTAGGTGTAATTGGGGCTTAGGAAACACTCAGAGTGATACGAGTGTGTAATTTCCGTGTATCGCTTGATCTATAGTGAAATTCGTAACTGCTCTTCCTGTGGACGTAAATTTTTATAACCGAATCACGTAAATCCGGTATCCAATTTATTTTCTTCTTTTGTCTATTTTATTGTTCGATCGCTCACTTTCCGCAATAAGGTGACTGGCACGGAATCGCAGTGCTGAGTATTTGGAGAGATATTACCACTTGATTACTTTTCCCAAGAAATTTGAAGTAGTAGGAAAGCCCGTATGACTCTTGTACGGATCAGCTCGTGACTCTAATTTACGTTCCTCTGTGTTCTCTATAAGCTGGGGAAGTTGCAGCTCTGGGTTCAAGAAGGGTCACTTGGAGAAACATCGCGTTCAATCTTGTTTCTTGGAATTGAAACTGAAGAGGAAAAAGCTTGGGAGGTTTTATTTTGATTGAAAAGAGAGGAAAGAATCGAGAAAGAATCGAGAAGGGGAAGTGATGATCCTTTCGAACTTGAATATGCCTCCTTCCTCGTACATGATTTCCTTATTGCCATTATCATAGCAGTTGGCGAGAGAGCTTTTGCCTTTTTGTCACGTAGGAAAGAGAAATGAATAGAAAAAGGCACGTCGGCATTTTCCTTGAGCCAAATTGGACAGAATTAGCAGATAGACTTGATTGCACAAACTTGACATATTTTTAAGTCTCAATTGCAATTTTTTTAAGTTTCATGCTTTGATCGCACTTTCCTGACAAATTTTACGATTTCTATCGTACTTATAAAAAAATTCAAAAAAGAGAAATGGACAAGCTTGAAAAGAAAGGGAAGAGATAGAGAGGCATGGACACAAGACGTGAAGGACGGACAGAAACAGGGAGAGAGAGG
The DNA here is from genome assembly GCA_014182885.2 of Eucalyptus caleyi. NCBI lineage: Eukaryota > Viridiplantae > Streptophyta > Magnoliopsida > Myrtales > Myrtaceae > Eucalyptus > Eucalyptus caleyi. The sequence goes on along the minus strand of CM024468.2, from coordinate 34,428,536 downwards.
GAGAGAGAGGGAAATGATGGAGCAGAATTTAAGGAAATGATGGAATGTGAGCAGAGACTTGAAGAAATGAAACCAGCGGCAACAGGAAAACTCTGTGAAAACACAAAAAACAGAGGCAGTGAAAGACGAGAGCTAGAGAGTAGAGACCCCTCAAAGAGTAGGGAAGAAAGTGGAGTTTTTTTTTTTTTTTTGGTGAGGGATCTGGTTGGGCGTTTGGCCGAGAGTAAGGTTAAAAAAGGGGGAAAGCGTTAGAGTTGGGGGGAATTTTTTGAGAGCACGGTGAGAGAATGAGAGTTGACAAAGAAAAACAGAGGGGAGAAGCTCCTAGGCCACGGTTTAGGACTCAGTTGGCCGAGTCCTCTCCCTGAGCCACGATGATAACTGCCATCGGCGCACGCGTGCCAAGCTGTGCTTCCAGAGTAATGTCATCATTGTCGCCGATCCCTGCTCAATCACCAGTGATCGCTAATGTAGGCACCCGTATTGCGTTTTACTTGCCCAGTAATCGACCTTCAATAGGTTAATAGCAGCTCCAAAAATAAAATGAAAACAACATATGATAATGATCCGAGTCAAATCAAGTCACGACCAATTAGGGTTTGGGAGAACCTAAGCCTATTGTAAGTGCCACCTTGCAAGAGGGACTGTCTGCACTCACTTGGCAATTTGTTAACCACCTCAAGGATCTCAACTCAGGGGGTCACGACAAATGTTGACTTGTTAGTCGTATGATTGGCTTTTAAAATGAAAAGTCCAAGGAAAATCTATTTATCTTGCCTAGCATCTACGTATATGGTTCACATGGAGACTTCAAATAAAGGGTCAACTTGCATCTTATTAATTAGCTCTTAAAATGACAATTATTAGAAAATAATCTTATGTGTTCTACAATGGCTAATCACATATTTCATATATATAATCAACTTGTGTCGAATATATTAAACTTTTGAAAAGATAATAATGAGAGGAAATTGTGATCTTTGTTTATCATCCAGATGGTACTCATAAATTAAAATAAATTGCCAAATTACTTACATTACCAAACTAATCAACAATCCTGACGAAAGACCAATCAAGGCAAGAGCAACAAAACTCAAGAGTTTGTCCCTAAAATGAGTTATACCCTATGACTGTCAACTCTGTTCTTTCGCATCTCTCCTCCCTCCTCACATCCTCTTTGTGAGCTGTGGATTCTCAGCATTCCTAAACAATATCATATCCATCTTTTCCAACATAACCTTTCCTAGGCTGTCATGCCTTAATTTCCAACACAGGGAGTGCTTTATTTAATGCCAACAATACCATCTTCACTTGCTGATGGGGGTTTGTTGCCACAAGCAGTGTATAATGACAATTTTACATGAAAAATTATTCAAAAAAATCTTAAATCTATTATATTTTTACTAATTTAGTCTTAAACTTTTTGACATGTCAATTGAATCAATCTAGTCAAATTTAACCAAAAACCGCCAATGTGGACGCTATTAGTGTTACATAGGATGTCCAACTCTAACGTTAGCAATATTTATTTATTTATTTTTTTTTATTTGTCTTCTACCATGTTCAATGAGGGTCATGCCTATTGACCAAAAAAAAAAAAAAAATGAGGGTCACGGCTAATCTTCGCTAGCCACTAGGCGAGGGATTTGGTAAGGGCCATGAAGCCCTTGCTAATTGTGTGTGAGGGTCATGGCCCTTGCCCAAATATCGTGAGCGATGTGGGGTAAGACCGCAGGTGAGGGTCACGACCCTTGCGAGCCCTCACCCACGGCCCTTGCCTATGATTGGCGAGGGTTGGCTAGCGACCTTGATAAAAATAGAAAAAGAAAAAAATATATTAAAAAAATAAAAATCAGAAACTTTTTGGAAAAATTATGAAAGATATCACGTCTATGCTAGTTGTGCCACATAGGACGGTCAGCGTCAACTTTGTGATTTCTAGCTAAAATTGGTTAGATAAAAACTAGCAAGACTTGAAAATATTTAGAACTTAATTGGCAAAATTGAAAGGCATGGGATTGAATTGGTAAAAATACAATAGGTTTAGGATTTTAGACAATTTTCCCAACTTTATGTGCTTTATAGAACACAAATTCAAAAAATAAAATGAAGTAAAGTCATTTCAGATTTATGTCTGTGCACTGTTGTATTCTATTTACTTTTGATGCGGACATCGTCTGGTGTATGGGTAGACGCAAGATATTGGTGGTGGTATTAGGAGCACAGAGGGATTCTCGGAGGGTCTGTGATGTGGAGGTATGAAGATTAATGTCAAAAAAACTTTTTTAAAAAATGATGATCACAGGGAATGGCAGCTGGAGAGAGGGATTGAGGCCTAGATTACGTAAATTGCAATAGGGGAGATCGGTGACAATTCATATGATGAACTGAAATCGATATATTTCTGCAGTGAATGAATGGATGACCTATCCTGGGGCTGGCGGAGAGTCTCGCAGTGGTGAAAGGATTCCATTCGGTCATAGAGCGAGGAGGATGGTTGATCTGTGCTTGATCTTCCGTGAGCTGATGAACGATATGTCGGTTTCTACTTCGGCATCATCCCCCCCCGCATATGCTGATGAGCCTCTTCTTTTATCCAATGCTGACCTGTTTCATTATTTTTCATTGAACTCGTTGAATGAGTCTAAACTTATAAAACCAGTAGCATGACATGATCACAATGAGAGTACTCAACCTATGCTGCCTTTCCCCTCCTCTCACAAGTCACGAGACTTGCAACTATATGGACCCAATATCCAACTTGACATGCATCAAGGATAGTCAAGAAAAAAAGGCATTTCTTGCCAAAGATTCGTCTCTTTGTAAATTGAAATGTCTATAGACTACAAGCATTTGAAAGTTTAAGCTCATGTGGTATCTTTTATCTAAAAAAGTGCAAGGGTGAATTCTTTGCATACTCTCAGCAAAGTTTACACTTGTCGAGAATCGATCCAACAAATAGTGTAAAGTTACAAATCTTACACCTGGTTTGTCTCTGGGCAAAGCCGAACATAGAGAGAAAGAATCACTGATTAAAGTTGCAAGTAAGTAATCAAATCACTGTTCTCTGTGTTATTATAATCTCTCTAATTGACTCTCCAGAATTGTACTTAACTAAGCTTCCCCACAAGTGTTAGGAACACAGACACACTCAGTGCCATTTCTATTATTGGCAAGAACCTATTTCGTCAGCTTCTTGGAGTCCCAAAGCATAGTAAGGTTTCGGTTTCTTCCCAGACCACTTTGTACTTCCTTTATTTTTCCAGAAACTTCATCCTGTCATTAGTTTCATTTGTCTCTGAACATTTATTCTGTTTTAGCAGTGTGTTGATGATCGGTTCAACAAAATAATTAATGTATGTCCATGATCTCATATTTGATGTTTGGAAAATGCTTGGCTTACTTAACTGGTTTACATAATCTGTCCGTTAAGTAATGCGGTGATCGGTAGTTAGGTGTTTGAATATGAGTCAGCTTCTTCAAATGTCCTGCCGCAATCAGCCATTACATTGAATATATCAAATTCGTAGATCTGTTCCAGCAAGATTAGTGCCTAGCATTGGTTAAAGAGTTCTGGAGAGTTCTGGAACTTCTCTTTCTCCTATTCAAGTGGGTTTCACTTATGCAGGACAGCAAGACGTATTTAATCTCATTCACTGGAATAGGAGAATTAGAGGCTAGAGCAGTGTTAGGATCCCAAAATTTTAGTAATTATATTGAATGGATGCAACAAGAAGTTTAGAGATTTATGTTTAATTCTTCAGAATGAATCCAAGGCAGTTTATCCATTCTCATTGTTATTAATTCTACTTGCATTGTTGTTTCTCAGAGAGAACAGAAGGCATCACGTCCCCATGAAATCGATCAATCTGATATCATCCATGGTCAGTACACAATGGCCAGATTTGAAAGATTTATGGGAAGCATGGGGCATCCAATTGCTGGTCACCATGAGCCTGGCTTGTCAGATCACCCTTGCCATCTTTGGCAGCCTTCGGAGGTACAACAATTCGATCATCCTCAGATACGTCATCCTCACTGCCTACTTGCTCTCTTCTTACATTGGGACAATCGCCCTTGGCAAGCTCACTGTCATCCAGATCGACCATCCTGATCGACCGGACTACATTACTGAGCTCAAGGGGTTGCTGGCACCGTTGCTCTTGATGCAGCTTGGCAACCCTGATTCCATAACTGCATACTCTGTTGAGGACAACAGGCTCAGCATCCGGCAGATACTGAATCTGTTTCTCAGGCTCATTTTCGTCATGTGGATCCTGATTCGCTGCTGGGACAGTTCGTCCCCTGTCCCATTTTTATACTTCCCCCTGTCTGTTGCTGGGATCATTCGATCAGCACTGACTGTTTGGGCCCTTAAGTCCGTGTACTGGGAGAGGTCCAGCATATCAATCAAGGATATATTTGATGAGGAAACCGTTGCCAAAATCTTCAACGAGCCCGAAAGGCCTAGTTGGACGAAGGAGCAAATGATCATCTTGAAGGCGTACTACCGCTTCGATTGCTTGAAGCCCCACATCGTAAACTGGCTCTACCACCCGGAATCGCTATCTAAATCTCAGTTAACTGTAGATCGTGACTTAGCCTTCATCACAGCTGAGGTCGAACTTGGATTCATGTATGACGTACTTTACACCAAGCAACCAATTCTCTATAAACAGTTTGGTCTTATCTGCCGCTTCGTTAGCTTTTCCTGTCTGGTCTCAGTCGTGTGTAGATTTGCTGTTATTTTCAAAAGTGCCTTCTTGATAGACATGTACATCACCTACACTTACGCCTTGTTGATAGGAGTCACCTTCCTAGAAGGTCACCAAATTGTTTTGCAACCTTTTTCGGCATGGGCCATTGTGGTGATGAGCCGTCACCGAGGAAATCACCTCGTGTTGACAAGGCTATTGAACTTCTTAGCTGAAAGGTATATGAAGCGGAGAAGATGGTCAAACTCAGTTGGGCAGCTCAACCTGTTGGATCCTCGCCTGTACGATGAGTGGCCATGGTTCATTCGTACAATCCTCAAATGCTTGGGCAAAAAATTGGGCGAAAAAGCAGAGACCTGTAGAAGATATCGGATTCACTCTTCCCCGAAATGTCCCAGCTATCTCAAGGAATTGCTGGTGGAAAGTATTGAAAAGTTCAAGGAGATCAGACAACAAAAGCCCTTCACGGAACGCGGCAACTGGACGCTTGAAGCTCACAAACTCAGTGGGGACGTGGAGTGGACCCAGGAATCCCTTAAAGTGTTGGAAAGAAACATCTCCATAACATTTGACAAAAGCATCATCATTTGGCACATGGCAACGAACATTTGCCTCCGTTCAGAGTCCGATGATTCTCCGAACCGTAAAGGAAGTGAACTGCTGTCCAATTATATGATGTACCTTCTAGCACTGCGACCCTACACATTGTCCCTAACGACCACCGATATCACATTGGAGCATGCTTGCTCCATATTGAAGCCATTTCTCAGGTACAGAGACAGCAATGAGGCCTTGGGGACATTGTCATTGGAAGAGGACGTGCTCGAACCCTCCCTGGATCAGATGGGAACCATAATCACCAGGGATTGGCATGTGCTGCAGGACGCGCAGAAATTGGCTGTGATACTGAAGGGCAAGAACAAGAAGTGGCAGATCATAAGCAGCGTTTGGGTGGAGATGTTGTGCTACGCTGCGTATACTTGCCAAGTTTACCATCACGCGAAACTGTTGCGGCGAGGTGGAGAGCTTATAACTCATGTATGGCTGCTGTTGATGCACGATACTGATAAGTACACCCACACTCCCAAGACCAAGCCCAACAAAGAAACCGAAGGATAGTGGCAAAGTGAGTCATGATCCTACGATCGGTCATGCTCTGCACCCGGTTGTAGTATATGTTTTCTTTTTCTCTCTTTTCCTTCTTGTGAAGCATTCGGCCGAGAGACTTGTCAATGAAGCATAGTGACATATGTATTGGCTGTAGATCCTATATATTCAAAGGCTTGTTTTCTTTACACTCCCTTGCCCCTCATTGCTTGGCAAGTAGTTTATTTTTTGAAACCAGTCTCGACTAGGATTGTGATTTGGTTGTTAACTTATCTACGGTCCGACATACTGGTCGCCGGGCAGGTGACCTTGGAAGGCTGATTTTTTTTTTTTTTTCCCTTCGGTAGTACTCAGACCACGTACATTATGTTGGGAAACATCTCTCAATGATAACTTAATCGAAAGTATTTGATAAGCTTACTTAAGTGCTGCAAAAACTTATATCTAAACCATGCAAGTTCTACAGTCATACATAAGGTCATATAAACAAGCATAGGCTCTGCATTTGACCTGACAGTGCAAACTTGGAGTTTCTGGTATAAACTTTATGATCACTGGAGTTTTGAAATTGAAAATAGAGTTCATGGCAATCAAGTATGATATTTCAAGATTATTCGTGCAAAAAATCTCTGCCGAATGAGCCCATTTGTAATAACTTTTGACTGCTAATTCCAAGTGACAGTGAGAAGAAACCCATTTGTATACCCAAGTGAGAAGTAAATGTACTTAGGGTGAACACGGGGTGTGGAGGCCCCTTTGTAGAAACTTAGATTTATCTTTCATAGTGGCGTAGCTGTACACGAAGTTTTTGTTCTGCACGGCAGCAAATTCAATATGTGCAACATGGCGTGTTTGCACTCTTAGCTAAATTTGTGGAGTTTAGCCAAATGTGTCGCTAGAATTAGAAGAGTGAAAATGCTAGTACTATCACCTAGAGGGGGTGAATATGTGTCAAAAGGAAATTAAGCAAATAAATGTAAAATAAGTAATATTGTAAGCAAAGTTTGAGTACGAGACAAAGTCTGATTAAAAGCATCACCAAATTTCTGAAGTAAATTTAGACTCAAATAGGAATGGTTTAGAGATTGAGAGGTTCAGAAAAAGATTGCAACGAATGAAGCTGAAAAAAGTTAAAGGAACAGAAAAATTATACACGAGATTTTTAGTGGTTCGGCTTAGATCAAGCTTATATCCACTCTCTCACGCTAACAGCCTTTTGGTTGAAATTCACTAAAGTATCAATAGAGAAATAAAATGTTTCGAGTGCAAACACTTAGTAGATGATCTCTTTTTCTCTCCCTAAGTCACTCTTTTTGTGTTTATCTCTCTTGAATACAATTTGTAAGCATTGTCGTTGAAGAACAAGTAGTTGGAAAAGTCTCAAACTTTGGAATTTAATTTTCACACACTTTCTTAAATGGATTGAATGACCTTCTTAAATACTCCTCTACGCCTTTTTAGCTGTTGGCATTCTCAAGAGGAATTTCTTCCAATCAATCCGTTGGACAGAATCGATTAAGGAAATTTTGTTCACTCATACAATCAGAATCTAGATTTTTATAAGTAGATGCTTCCCAAAAAAAAGAAACTAAAAGGTTCAATAATTCTGAGTTTAATTATATCTTTGTTCTAGACTCGGTTTCAACCTGGATCATGTCAATGTGGGAGAGACTTTTGAAATAAATAGATTTTGACAAAGTCTGCAATATGACTATAGAAGTCTAGAATTTTCTAGAGTAAGAGTAAGAACAAGAAAGTTTTGTTAACTTTAAAACTTGATAGGAGTTTTCTCAACTAGACGTAGGTACATCTAGGATCACCAATCTGACATATTGGTAGTGATCCTTGGTGGTTCTAAGCTTGTGAGTGTGTCACGCCCCAAACCTCGAGCGTGCGCACATTCCTCGGTGGTCGATAGAATTTTGCGACATTCCCAGGTCTTGTCGCCGACCCTTCATTCTCATTGCACATGCGGAAGCGAATTACTAATCCCTTAACCTCAACAAACATGGGATAGACAAGCAGGACAACAATTTCCAAATCAAAATATACATTCATAAACACCTCAAGCTTATATAGAAGGTCAATGTCATAAAGAACTACTGAACCACCTATGCTCTCGACCCTTCCGCTTCAAGCTCCTGGCTCTTCACATTAGGGACCTAAAAATGGTTATTCAATAACCAGTCAGATATAAATCTCAGCGAGTTCCACCCTTGAGCCCCAGTTAGTACACCAACTCAACTCGGGGTATCTATCCAGAACTACCCCACCACAACCAACAACCAACTGTCAATTCACATACAACCTTACCTGGTATGCCATACCCTGCACGTTATAACTCAGCACAATACATGCAATGCACAGGGCCATTAGATGATATAGTTCATCAATCACATACGAGTTGCATCACAAGCGATCTCACCTAGCCATTGCCATACTCTGCACGTTATCGATTCATGCGTGTGTACTATAAACAATGTGCTTAACTCATGCATGATCGAAGTCAACAATGCAATGATTCTCATGCGTTATTGCACATTATGACAGTTCAGAAACACAATGCATATACTCAATGCATATTCCAGTTAGCTATGGCCGGTGTTACTAATGACCCACCGGCCATAGCTAACTTTCTAATTGGTGCTCATCTACCTCAACACTCATGCGTGCTCTAGATAATAATAACCTCCCGGCCATGGCTAACTTCCCAGTTAGCACTCATCCGACTCCCGCCAAGCTACCGATAAAAAGATCGGGTTTCGTCCCATCCCGTTGGGCACGGCTACGTCTTGAACTCCCATTCAGACGATTTCCCAAAAAGGGATATCGGTCCAGAGTCTACTATGACTGGCTTCCGACTCCCGTCGGGTATTGCCCCCAAACTCTCCTTTGGTGGCATTCCAATTCAATCTTGTGAGCACACCACACAACTCCCTTTTTCTCATGATAATGGTCCACTTCCACGGTCCCTCGGACAATCCATTTTCCCTTCTTTGTGGAAAAATATACAATTCATGTGGAAGTTTATGCAATAACACATCCAATCACTTCATAGAATCAACACACATGAATTTTAGACACTTTTCGCATTCTAGATGAACAGTGCACGTGAACAGTACTCGGTGAACAGTGTTTCGTGAACATTACCTCGTGAACAGTAAATCGTGAATAGTGTTGCAAGAACAGTAAATTTTCTATAATTTAATAAAATATAAATTAAATTCATAAATCATTAAAAGCATTAATTAAAGCAACCATCAATTAATTAAAGCCAAGCATACTTAATTAACCACATAAACCACATTAAGCAAATAAAGCAAGATTAAGCTAGACCAATCTAATTCATCCATCTAACCACCTATCTTGAGGCTAATACAACTTAATTAAATCACTTAAACTAGAATTAAATCTAACTAAACCAACCATAAGCAAGTTTAGGCACTAATCGAAGGATTATGAGCTAAACTCACCCGATAAGCGGGCCGGAAACACCGATGTGGCGGCGACGACGGAGGCAACGCTCCAGGACCTCTACCATGACGATCCAAGGTGGTCCCAAGCTCAACACAGCAACCACAGCTCGGACTCCCACTGAAACTTCTGAAAAACAGCCCTGTCGGAGAAGAAAACAAATTGAATGGCTTGGCCAGAGCTCTGGTGAGGAGGGTGGCTGGCAACTGGTGACACCCAGTGTAACACCCCGAACCATTCGCAGGTCGTTAACAGTGCCAATGTTACATCTTTTACCATCTCTATCTCTTGGCTAAATAAAGCCTTGTTACGGGCATTTCTTTTTTTTTTTTTTTTTTTTTTTAAAGCGGTCCCATGCGCAACTCATGCGGAAGCAAAATTTACATCGTCATCCATCTCCCTTCTATCCCATGATACAAATACACACCAGCTACACATCAGGATTTTATATACGAACATCGACACTTTATTTACATATTCTTTTAAGATGGGACTCCTCCTTTCTCGGGTCGATACAAAACAAGAAAAGCGAGGACTCTGCCATGTCCTGCCTAAAATCTCAAAAAGAAACTATCAACCCTCTACATCAAGCGCACAAGCTCCCATCAAAGGTGTCGATTATCTACATCAAAAAGCTCGGCTCCTACTCGTCGCGCGTGAGTCTCACACCCAACCCGGTGCATCAGGTGGTGGCGGCGGTAGCATCCCTCGCATAGCACCATCTCGACGGACGTGAACAGAAATGAACTCTTGTATGACAGGGCCCCCAGCCAGGTTGATATCATACATAACTAAGCATCGCACTCGAATGAACGTCAATCCGGGCACAGAGGGACAATCTAACTCCGTACACTCCACCTCAACATCAGACGGTAGACCGTAAAATACCCCACGCGAAACAGCAGGTAGCGGCATAGTGCTAATCTGAAATGTTATCCCCAAAAGGGTGAGTACAACCACTTTCAAATAGATAAAATCAATAACAACTCAGTGCACCATGCATACCATCATACAATGCATTGCTTACCTTTTGATGTCAAGCGTATTCATGCATCATCATAACATATATATCATCATCATGGCATCTCATATATCATTATCATTACATCATCATTAACCATGCATCACCATGCATATCACATCATATCATCATTAGGCATGCATCACCATGCATATCGCATCATATCATCATAATCCATGCATCACCATGCATATCACATCATCATTAGCCATGCATCACCATGCATATCACATCATCATTGGCCATGCATCACCATGCATATCACATCATCATTGGCCATGCATCACCATGCATATCACATCATAGATCAATTTCCACTTTTTACTTATTAATTGATCCCCACATTATCTTTTCTCAAATCATCAAATTCACCATCATCACCATCCCTTCGGGCAGAAACCTCCGACAGGGATCCCAGTATCCCAGCCATCTCATGGCCACTGGGCTTCCGGCCCCCCACATTCCGGGCATCTCGCATCTCAACTAGCATCACGAGGCATTCCCTTCGGGCAGAAACCTCCGACAGGGCTTCCAGCCTTTACCCTTCTAACCGGGATCTCGCACCTAATCCCGGCATCGCGAGTCACTCCCCTTCGGGCGAAACCTCCGACAGGGCTTCCGGCCCCCACATTCCGGCATCCCTGGAAACTCCTGTGGAATCTCTGGAATTATGCCACTCGGCCACCAGATATCATCCTCCGCCACAACCTCTTACTCACATACCATTTTCCACTTTTTATCATCCTTTTCATCTTGTTATTTCATGGCATATGATTTACATACATGCATCACAATTCATGATCATTCATACATCAATGCCATATAACAATACATCATAATTAATGATCATACATGCATCAATGTCATATAGCAATGCATCATAATTCATAATCATTCATACATCAGTGCCATATAACAATACATCATAATTAATGATCATACATGCATCAATGTCATATAGCAATGCATCATAACTCCATAGGACTCATGGCCAATAAAATAATCCACCTTTTATTTTATTATTACTTTATTATTTTATTATTTTATTATTTTATTATTATATTTATTTATTTTCATAAATAAATATTATATTTAATATTTATGATTTTCCAAAATCATAATCTTCAATCAATCATTAAACAAACAATTAGAATCAAATTTCACATAAAATCCATGGCTAATTTGCATTTTACATAATTTCCAAATTTCCACAAAAATACACACAACATTCGGATCATGGCCAGATTGCACAGTTTTCGAATTAATTCAATTAAAATACTCATATGACCTCCGAAAATTCCCAAATTTTACAGGATGATAGCCAACACATTTTCGTGCATTTTTCATGAAGAACTCTAAGCCAAATCCTTTTATATATTAATTTATATAACTCCTGAAGCTTCTGGAACCTCTACCGTTTCGTCCAGAACGTACATCACCGAAAAACTTAGGTTTGACCCATCAAATCTCTTTCATTTCTTCTGAAATTGAGTATGTTATATATCAATATATCCTTTACAAGTTTCATGAAGAGATATAGGTTAAATAACCAAATTATGATCCTCTTTTAAGTCCTTGAAGTCTCGGGTGTCTCGGTTCACTTCAACAGAACCATCCGTCTCAAAGATCTAGCTGATTAACTAGGCTATACTCATTTTTTTCTCCTCAAATTTGAGTATGTTATAGTTTAGGATGTTATCTACAACATTCATGAAGACAACAAAGTGAGATCTCCAACAGAAATCAACATGCAACCAAGAAATCAACAAAAGGTCAGTAGGAAATTCGCAGATCTAAAGCCTCCGTGAAATAGAACTTTTGACCCCTCATATCACCATCGTTTTCCATGAAATTCAAGTATGTCATACCTCAAGATGTTGGCTTCAACTTTCATGAAGACACCGAAGCCAAAATCACACTCCAAATACACATGCAAGCTCGAATAAGATACTGTCTACCACCAACCGAACGGAAACAGCCACATAACATGAACACATTCAACCCTTACTTCGGTATTTCGCCCAAATCACCCCTAAAACCGAACATGCAACCATCAAAACAACGTGCAAGAGAAGTAAAGGACCCCCCACTTGCCTCCAAGATGAACCGACAGCAATGAACGGCGGCGTAGGGACGGTCGGACAAGGCGGCGACGGCGAGACACGGCGGCGGCAACTCTCGGCTCCACCTCCTCTCTCTCGGTCCCTCCCCTTTCTCGAACACTCTCTCTCTCTCTCTCACCTTTCTCGGCCAAAATGAAGCAAAGAACCGGCCATCTCTCTCTCCTCATCCCTCTTATACTCCCCTAAAGCTCATGATTACTTGCCTAATGACTCACCAATGCATGCTCTTCCCTTGGCCACTTGTCATTTCTATTTTTGAAATTTGATTTGGGTTAATGGGCTTGGGCTTAGGCCCAACCGGCCACTCCTTCTTGGGCTGGTCGAACTCCCCTCTTGGGCCCAATGGGCCGACTAGCTTGGCCCACCAAGCTTTAGGCTAATGGGTCCAAGGCCCATTTCGAATTTTCGATCCCTTTTTCTTCTTTTTTTTTTTTTTTGAATTCCTTTTAATTAATATTTCTAAATTCAAATTTCATCTTGGCCAAAGTCTTGGAATATTTTTAATCATTGAAATTTAAATCATATGGCCAAGCATTTAAATTTAAATTTCCACAACACAAGCAAAATTCATCAAATTAAAAGACAAATTGGCTAAAGCACAAGCCATAAAATTCTATCACCTAATTAAAGACATTTAACACACCTTAAGGCTCGGCTTTGAATTTCCAGGATGCCACACCCAGGGGTCTTGGGAGTCTTGTTGGAGGTTGGGATGAGCAAAGGAACGGTTGGAATGGAAGAAAACGGGCTGCAAAGTCGAAATAGGGGAAGTAGGTTGGAACCAGGCAGTCCGACAACCGGTGTCTTGAGATGGCCGTACAGGACAGTCGGGACGAAATTTGTCTCGTTGGAACGGTCTATCTCTCCTGGTCACGGTGATAGGTGGATCATTGGCTGATTCATCCGGGAAGACCACTTTTGACTCGATTCTTCATCGAAGGGTCAGCTGGAGCAGAAACTAAAGGAGAGGGAAAGCGAGGAGAGGGAAAGCTCCGTTCGAGATGGGGATAAAATTAGGGAGAGAGAGGGTGATGGGAGAGCTGTCAAGAAGCCTTGAATGCTTGCTTCAATTCCCCATGCCATGACATCATCTTCTCTCTCTTCTCTTTTGCCTTTATCCACTAGCTTTAGGGGCATTTTGGTCATTTCACCTTGCACAAATTACAAATATGACCTTGGGCTGAAATTAGTGGATGGGCCTAAGAATTGGGCTTGGCCATGAATAGGAGTGGGCTTGGAAATTGGTTGGACTTGAAATGGCTAAGAAATGGCCCATGGGCTTTAGAAGATAAATAGTGGATTGGGCCTAATGGGCTCACTTGCTTGCTTTGGGCCCATCATGGGCTGTCCCACCTTGGGCCTAAGGCCCACACTGGCTTGGCCCGAACCACGTCTTCATGGACTTGCTTCCTCGGTACGAAAATCCCTTTTCCAACTGCTCAGCTTAACTGGCGCTGTCAACTGTTTGATGTAGCTTCATCCAAAGTCTGATCCGGACATTCCCGACAATTCGAAGCTCAATCTTTAGTCCTCAAGCCATGTCAATTTCACCTAATGACATTTCGGTCACAACTTAGACTGACAAGCGGCTTTGAGGATTCACATGTAACCGACTCGTGCCAAACCACATTCAAGACATCTCGACGCATGGACGTCCTTGACTGCATGAAATTATGGAGGATAGATTCTTATTTCAAAGTACACGATCACTGAGGATCGACATAGGGTCGTTCATGGGTTCGATAATGGTAAACGGAATCACCCGTTGTTCCATTATGTTCTGTCCTTGAAATCGGCATGTCTATCTACAAGATCGTCCTCACGTAAATCTCACAGTCAAGTCGTTTTCCCAGGTCAAATCCTTTAGTCGCACGAGTCCTGTCCTCATTAGCCTTTCTCCTCAAGGTCACTATCTTAGGGGTGATCAATTCCGAGTGAGATCAACCAATAATGCATTGACGAAATTCACATTCATTCATCCCTTATAAGGCTCGAATTGTAGGACGTCACAGAGTGCCTCCCTCAAAGTGTCCTTGAGCTCATAGAGGCTATTACCTAACTTGATTGAGCTTGAGTTTGAAGATAACAAGGTTAAGTCCTCCTAGGCTTGAATCCGGTGAAGCGAGATCACCTTAAGCGAGCGGGGCTAGGATTCAACCCTTAGGTGGTTATGATATGTTTAGAATGATGATTTAGATGAGTTGTGATGATTGATGGTTGACGATTGTTTGATGTTGCATAATCACCTGTTTTAAAAATTCATAGGCCTATTTTGACTGCTTTGCTTCACATTCTGATATGAGCTAGTAGATGGCCTCATTTGGCTTCGATGTCCTTTAGTGATTTGAAGTAAGACATATTATATGCTTGATCTGGCCATCGTTTGCCTTGCCATATGTCTATTGCAAAATTGAAGTCTGATTTTGAATTGTTGTTTAGTGCAATTGCTCTATTTCACCGACGTTTGTTGTTTGTTAATTTTTCATGATTTTTTGTGCTAAGATTTTCGAGTTTGTGTATTAATCAAAGTTGTTTATAACACATAGATCTAGAGCATATAAAATCCAGAGAAAATTGATTAGGGTTGATTCATAAATCGCCCATGTTGCCTTCTGGAAAATCATTTTTCTCACCGACTTGTATCCGTTCTTCATTTTTTATAAAAATTGCGTGATGAGAATCTGAAGTCAGTTTTGCATGAAATTTGCTCAAGATATCTAGTTTTACAATATATAAAATTTTCATGAAATTTGAAAGTTCTTTACTAGGCTTGATTGGCAATAAATCATCCATATTACCTTTTGTGAAATCCTTTCTGTTGAGTACCAGACACTTGGAGTGTCAAAATTTGGAACGCATGGACACTTAAATATCAAAAGTTAGGAAAGTGTTTTACAGGTGCCAAAATCGAGCAAAATGGATCACTTAAGTGCCACTTGGATGAAAATCTGGCCAAAATGTTGACGTGACGATTTTCTAGTGAAATAAGTGCAAAACAGCGTCGTTTTAACGCTAACGTGGTAAAATTAATATAAACATTAATTAAATTAAATTTAAAACTAAATTTATTTAAAATATTTAAAAATAAAAATAAAAATAAAAACTTATATATATATATATATATATATATATATATATATATATATATATTAAAAAAAAGAGGAAGGAGGCGATTGAGGACTGAGGCCTCGCCATCACCGCCGAGAAGGGCCGGCGATGGAGGAAGGAGGGTTGGCTGGGTCGCTGGCCCTTGGCTAGGCGCATTTTCCAGCATTTGACTTCATAGCATTATTTATTAGAAATGCATTTCTAGCATTTGACTTCATACCACTGAAGAATTTAGTCGCATGCTTGAACGATAGCCTAAAAGGTCAAGAGAATACTTGCATAATTGGTTTATATCGATCCTTCCTAGTTGAAACCAAGCATATTTTTATTTTTAAATGTTTTAAATAAATTTAGTTTTAAATTTTGTGTTGGAGAAATCTTTCAAGAATATTTTGAAGCTGACAAAACGTTTCTATTAGTCTAGTCTGGATATTTGCAGACTGTCTGTTTAAAGTCTGAAGACTTTCTGATCACCAGACTCAGCACTCAAGACTCATGACTTAAGACTCAAGACTATTCTCATTGACAGTCTTTCTGATCCAGTAACGAAGGAAATCCAGAGCCGAAGTATATGGTTGAGGATTTAATCCTATCCTCTGGAGAAGATCTCTTGGTTGGATAAATATAACGGATTCTTTTATTCGTATCTAGATCGATTGAAGATCCGATGGTTGACGAAATATTCTTGGAAGGTTCTATTCTTGGAAACCAAGATCCTAATTGTATGGACGAACATGATTGATGGGCTATCGTCAGGTTCTTTTAATAGCTCGAATGATCTTCTTAATTGATTCCGTCCAACAGGTAGATTGGAGGAATTCATTTGCTAAGTGCCAACGGGTATGATGGCATAAAAGAGTATAAAAGGAAGACGTTTTAGTTGTTTTAGCAATGTGATCGATAGAGAAATTCCAGAGTCTGAAGCACTTTGATTATTAGTCGATACAGTTTGAGCGAAATTGTATACACAGAGAGTGTCTATACTTGGTGATACCTTGAGTGAGTGTGGTAGATCATCTACACCTAGAAATCAAGGAAGATCAACGCTGTAACATCTCTTTGTTCATAGTGGAATCCAACCAATTGGTTGTCAGTGCAGAAGAGTTGACGTAGGCTTGAATCAAGCCGAACCACTATAAGCCGCGTGTTCAATTCTCTCTTTCCTTTACTTAGTCTTACGTTGATTATTATTTGTCGCAAATCCTTCAACTGTCTAAGTATTGTGCAATTATCAAGAAAAATATTTTATATACCTATTCACCCCCCTCTAGATACTCGTACTAGCTATATCAATTGGTATAAGAGCTTGTGTTCTTACTTTATTTGAAGTGTTTTACTTAAGAGTAAAAGATCCATGGCTAGTATGCTAGCACCAGGGCTGGTGGAAGGGCAAAGCAATACCAGACCACCCTACTTTGATAGAAATGATTACAACATCTGGAAAAACAATATGAAAGCTTTCCTACGCTCAAAGGATCCTCTGGAATGGGACGTTGTGGAAAGAGGAATCACTCCTACTGTTGCATCAGTCTCTGAAAGAGGGAAAGAAATTGTTGAGACCAGCATAATGACTCAGGAAGAGATAAACAAGAGACAAGCACTCGATGCAAAAGCAATTTACTCTTTATATTGTGCTTTGTCACCAACTGAATATAACAGAATATCTTCTTGTGTTACAGCAAAAGAAGTATGGGACAGATTACATATCACCTATGAAGGAACAGATCGAGTGAAGGAGACCAGAATTAACATTCTCCTCGGTCAATATGAAGCCTTCAAAATGAAACCAGGAGAATCTATAACTGACATGTTTAGTCGTTTTACATATATTGTCAATGGTCTTGAGAACCAATGACAAAAAATTTCTGATCCCATGAAGGTGAACAAGCTACTGCGTGGACTCTCCAAGGATTGAAATCATATAAAGACTTCAATAAGAGAGACGCAAAGAATTATGCCACTATCGTCGATGAGCTGATTGGAACTCTTCAGTCTTATGAAGTGGAACGAATTAATGAAGACGAAGATCCAAGAGGTAAGAAATCCATTGCATTAAAATCAAATGATGATTATGATGATACAGATTTTGAAGATGATATGGACGATGAGGAGCTTGCTCTCATGATAAGAAGATTCAGAAAACTGAATAGAAAAGGAAGAAGGTTCAACTCAAAGAAACAAAGTTTCCAAAGACAGCAGACCAAGTCTATTGATGATGAGGAACCAAACAAAGATGTAGTTTGCTTCGAATGTAAGAAAAAGGGACACATCGACCCAATGTCCTCTCTTCGAAGAAGAAAAGAGGAAAAGCTGAGAAGTTTCGAAAAGCTCTCAAAGCCGAAACCTGGAGTGATACAGAGTGTGAAGAAAGTGATAATGAATATGCCAACATATGTTTGATGGCACATTCAAACTCAGACTCAGATTCTGGATCAGACTCAGACAGTGAATTTGAGGTAAGTGCTTTTAAAATTCCTGTCAAAGTCTTTAAATACATTGATGAACTGTGTTTTAGTCTTAAGACTTCTCTCAAAAGAATTTCCGAACTTAAAAGGAAAACTCAGCTCTAAAACAAAAGGAAAACATTTTAGAAGAAAGAGTTAAAAGTTTAGACTTGAATGTTTCTACTCTTAAAGAAAAAGAAGATAATCTTTTGAAAGAAAATGCTTTTTTAAAAACTGACTTATCAAATATTTCAAAGAAATTTTCGATAGGATCCGAAAAACTTGAAAAAGTTCTTTTTTAGTTCAAAGAACTTACTTCAATAAGTCTGGTCTAGGTATGACAGCAGAAACAATTCCCTTGATTGATTTTCCTAAAGTAAAAGAAAGAATTAAGAAAAGACCGTCGAGAGAGACTTACAAAAATCATTTCAAGAAAGTTTTTGTAAAGTCTCGTAGGTCGAAATGCTCTAAGGTGTTCAAAGTGTAACAAGAAAGATCACTTTGAAAAAGAGTGTCCTATGATTTGGAAGCCTGTTAAGAAAGTATGTCCTAATAATGTTTATCCTACTAACACCAAATGACCCAAGAAAATTTGGGTACCAAAGAAAGCTTGAGACTCTCTTTTAAATGCAGGTCTCCGTCAAGAAAAAGGTAAAGTGGTATCTTGACAGTGGATGTTCAAGACACATGACAAGAGACTCAAATTGCTTCATAAAGCTTATTCAAGTGAATTGTGGAAAAGTTTCATTTGGAGGAAATGGCAAAGGAAATATTGTGGGATTTGGAACTGTAAAAATTGGAAATCTCACAATAAACAATGTTTCTCTAGTGGAAGGATTCAACTATAACCTTCTCAGCATTAGCCAATTGTGTGATACTGGTTTCAAGATCTCCTTTCAAGAAGGAATATGCTCTGAAATCAGTAAAGACTCTACTCAGTCTTTCATGGGTCGAAGACATGGAAATATCTACCTCTTAGACATGTATCTAAATGAATCGCAATGCCTAATCTCAATTCAAGATGAAGCAAGCTTATGGCACAGAAAGCTTGGTCATGTCAACATGAAGCAATTAGCCAAAATCTCATCAAAACAGCTTGTTCGAGGTCTACCCAAATTACCATACCAAAAGTCCGATCCATGCACACCATGTATTCTGGGAAAACAGGTAAGAAATTCATTTAAGCCAATAAATCATGTTTCTACTAATCATGTACTACAGTTGCTGCATATGGATCTCTTCGGACCAACCAGAACCCAAAGCATTAGAGGTAAGAAGTATTGTTTAGTAATTGTGGATGATTACTCCCGTTTTACTTGGGTATATTTCCTTGCAAGTAAGTCAGAAACCTTCTCGTATTTTGAAAAATGTGCTAAAAAGGTTCAAAATGAAAAATGATGTGTTATCTCAAGTATAAGAACAGATCATGGATGTGAATTTGAAAATCAAGATTTTACAAAATTGTGTGATGAATCTGGATTTAAGCATGTGTTCTCCTCTCCATATACTCCTCAGCAAAATGGAGTTGTGGAAAGAAAGAATAGATCTCTTCAAGAAATGGCTAGAACTCTTTTAATTGAAAGTAAAATTTCTTCACGATTTTGGGCTGAAGTTGTTTCAACAGCATGCTATATCATCAATAGAGTCTTCCTAAGACCTATTCTAGAGAAAACCCCTTATGAGTTATTCAAAGGTAAGAAGCCCATTGTTTCATACTTTCATGTGTTCGGTTGCAAATGCTTTATATTGAAAAATGCAAAAGATCGAGTTGGTAAGTTTGAAGAAAGATCAGATGAAGGCATCTTCCTTGGATATTCTATATCAAGCAAAGCCTACAGAGTCTATAACAAGAAGAGCTAGTCTGTGGAGGAGTCAATGAATGTCAAATTTCAAGACTCTACGCAAGATGAATCCAGTCAGACTCAGTATGAAGAGTCTGAACCTGCTCCAGACCTTTCAAAGCTTACAACTTAAGGAGTATCTCAGACTCTGGAAGACCAGCATCAATATGTTCATGAAGATTCAAATAAAGAAAGAGATCATCATCCAGACAAATCAACCAGTAATTGGAAGCATAAGTCCAGTCATCCCAAAGATCTCATTATCGGCGAAATTAATGAAGGAATTCGCACCAGATCCAAAAGACGTGAAGAGTCTAGTGCTGTGGCTCTCATTTATGAAATTAAACCAAAAAGCATAGAAGAAGCTTTATCTGATGAAAGCTAGATCGAAGCTATGCAAGAAGAGCTCAGACAGTTCAACATTAATGATGTCTAGAAATTGACATCTAAACCAAAAGGTAAAACTGTTATTGGAGCCAAATGGGTGTTCAGAAATAAGATGAATGAAAAAGGAAAAGTCGTACGAAACAAAGCAAGACTCGTGGCCAAAGGATATATGCAAGAAGAAGGAATAGACTATGATGAAACTTACGCTCCTGTAGCAAGGTTAGAAGCTATTTGACTATTACTTGCGTTTGCTTGTTATAAAAATTTCAGGTTATTCCAAATGGACGTCAAAAGTGCGTTCCTAAATGGATTTATCCATGAGAAAGTTTATGTGGAACAACCACCTGGGTTTGAAGACCCAAAGAAGCCAGACTCAGTCTTCAGACTGAAAAAGGCATTGTATAGTTTAAAGCAAGTACCTCGAGCTTGGTACAATAGACTAAGTAAGTTCTTATTACAGAATGGTTTTGTCAAAGGTAAAGTATATACTACTTTATTTATCAAAAAGGAAAAACAAAAGCTTTTTACTTGTTCAAATATATGTGGATGATATTATTTTTGAATCCTCTAATGAAAGTCTATGCAAGACATTTTCTAAGTCTATGCGGGATGAGTTTGAAATGAGTATGATGGGAGAATTAACATTCTTTCTTGGTCTTCAAGTAAAGCAATTGAAGGAAGGAACTTTCATTTACCAAGAAAAATATGCTAATGATCTTGTCAAAATGTTTGGATTGGAAAATTGCAAAAAGACTGATATACCAATGTCAAGTTCTTTGAAGATAGACAAAGATGAAGAAGAGAAGAAAGTTGATCAAAAGCTGTACAGGAGCATCATTGGTTCACTTCTTTATCTTATTGTTTCTAGACCTGACATTTTGTTGAGTATTTGCATCTATGCTAGATTTCAATCAGATCTTAGAGAATCCCATCTCAGTGCTGTAAAACGTATCATTAAATACGTTGCTTCATCTTCAAGCATCGGTCTTTGGTATCTTAAGAAGGGAGACTTTAATCTTCTGGGATATTTAGACGCAGATCTGGCCGGTTGCAGAGTCGATAGAAAGAGTACTTCAGGAACTTGCCAGTTGCTTGGAAGCAGGACAGTGTCTTGGTTTTCAAGGAAACAAAGCATTGTAGCTCTCTCAACAACAGAAGCAGAGTATGTAGCTCTTGGAAGCTACTGTTCGCAAATTCTATGGATAAAACAACAGCTACAAGACTTTGGGATTGAAGACTCATGCACAGAAATCAGATTTGACAACACCAGCGCGATCAATCTCACCAAAAATCCAATCCTTCATTCAAGAGCAAAGCATATAGAGATTCGACATCACTTCATTAGAGATCATATTCAAAATGGAGAAATCTCGATTCAATTTGTTGATTCAAAAAGGCAACTAGCGAATATATTCACAAAGCCTTTGGAGAAAAATCAATTCGATTTTATCCGTTCCAGACTCAACATTTTGAAGCTCGAGGAAGTTAAAGTCTAGAGACTCTCCAATCGTCAGACTCTAAACCGTCAGACTCTAAATCCTCAGACTCAGATATTCATGGCTATAGACTGTAAGTTGCTATTTTATCTAAACTCGAAAAGGTACGATCTTTCGTTCAGTTTTTTTTAGTCTCCATGAAAAACGAAATCTTGTCTTTTCAAAAGGATTAATTTTGGCAGTTAATGATTTTAAAAAGAAGTGTTCGTACACTTTCCTTATGCCGATTGAACTTTTCTTTTCAAAACTGAGATATATATATATACAGTGTTCTTTTTCACCCAATCTTCAAAACCCTAAAAGGCATTCTCCTCCCAATTCGGTTTCTACTTCGTGTTCATCTTCGAGAAAGTTGTCATCTTTTCTTGGGAAAGCAAGTAAAGGAATTTTTCAACGACAAGGAAGGATGTCTTCTTCGAGGAAGTCTTCAAGAATCGCGAACAGGGGACCACAGAGAATGAAGGAGGGGCTTACCCATTTTGATCTCACCGAAGAGGAAGAATTATCGAGTCAACAATAGAGCCCGATTCACTCTCCACCACGTCACTCAACGCCATCTACCCCACAAGGTGCGGGTCAACAACAGGAGGAAGAGATAATCGAGGATGCAGACCCTGTAAGAGTCCAAAAACCCTCTTTTATTTACAAACTCTACTGTGCATTGAAAAGTACTGGGACTCTGTTGAACTACGTGGATGATTTTCTTAAAGATAAGAATTATGGGAATGAGTATATCTTTCTGAGAAAAATGGAGGATTTGGGAATTGCTCCCAAGGAAAAGGCGGAGGAAGCACTTGCAAACATTCCAAGTGACCCTCGTATGTCGGGACCAAATTCGACTGACGGGAACGATGATGATAAAATGTTCAGTGATTTTCAACCTAGAATGGGTGTTGCTGCGAAGGTGAAGGGAAAGAGAATGGAGTTGTTTAAATCGAAGGAACAGGAGAATCTGTTCTTCAGACTGCTGAAACGAGGGGTGATAAACCCTAGGAGTGTTGATTTCGATTTCTTGGATGCCGTTAATGTGAACTTAAGGGAGAAGTTCAATCTGCTTCAACTTGAGCAAGTTTTGCACCGGTACCACAGATGGTTATGCACAATTGACAGCATACTTCTATTCGAATCTTAGCTTTTTAGATGCAAATAGAATATCATTCAGTGTTCGAGACTAGGACTATGTGGTAGACGTGGACAAGTTAGCGGACATAATTGGAGTTGAACGAGGACGTTATCAACCAATCAAAGTCTCAGTTGCTCGTGCCTCAATGGAACTTGTCAAAGATAGAGATATAGAGGGAAGAATCATCTATTCAAGGATGAGTGCCATCAATATTGTGCTGCACAAAATTGTGATCAATTGCATCAGGCCCAAGTCTACATCAAAGACTAATGTGTCTAATTCCGAGGCAAAATTGATGTACGCAATCAACTCAGGGAAGAAGTTCTCTCTCCCTCACACTATTCTCTTTCACATGTACAGAGCAATGTCGAAGGACAAGGGACAATTGCCTTACCCAGGTTGGTGACCAAGATCTTCAGACACATGAATATTGAACCGCCACATACACTTTGTGTTTGATCGTGCGATAAGATGGTGGTAGGTTTGAAGATGTTGACGAAGATGCGTCTGAAAGAACTTTCCAAGGCAATGGAGAAATTTAGAGTGAAGACTCCAGTATCGTATGCTTCAAAGAGAAAAGGGAAGGAGGCCATTGGTGCCCCATCCAAAAAGAAGAGAACTCTCATCTTGGAGGATGAAGATGAGGAGGAAGATCTCACAATCTCTGCCTTGATAAGAACCAAACGTTATGTACCTCAACCGACGGAACTTCAGAAGAAACAGAGAGAAGAAGAGGAGCAAGCCAAGAACAGAGAAGAAGAAGAGCAGCGAGAGAAGGAGAAAGAAGCTGAAGAAGAAGGAGAAGAAGAGAAAGAAAAGTCTGCAGCTGAATCAGGAGAGAAGGGGAATCAAGATACAAAAGAGCATGATCATCACTCTTCCCCTTTTGATGTCCTAGAGACAGGGGGAGTTGGCGAGCAAGAAAGGTCCACACCTCATGCTGCCAATAGTGAAGGTCTAAGACAATCTCCAGCAGATCCAGAAGAGTTTCAGGCTTCTCAATTGCCTAAAGAAGGACTCGATACGTCAACACCAAATCTGCAAGATTATACAGAAGCGCCATCGTCTGCATTCACTCCATCTGAGAAAGCAAATGCAAGTACACAAACGGACAATTCAGCAGATTTTCGTCGTATTCTTGATGTTCTTCTGGAAATGCGGGGCCAAATCTATGCTCTGGACTGTGAGATTCAAACCATAAAAAATGCTGGACAAGCATCTTTGGTTACCCTGGAGGACAAAATGAAAGACCTCGCTCTACAACTTCAAGCCAATGCCAAAGGAGACGAGGTAGCTCAACTAAGGGAATACTTGAAGAAGCTAGAAGGCATAGTCCAGTCCATGGGAGATTTCCAGATCCTGCGCATTCCCAAGCAAACCGACTCCTTTCTCACCTTTTTTAATGATGACAAAAAGGGGAGAAGCAATTTGAACCAACCAACTTTAAACTTTGACTTTAAATTTGTTTTTGTGGTTATGTTTGTTTTTGAGTATGACTTGAGTGAACTTGGGTGTGAACTTGAATTTGACTGAATTGGCTGTGGATTTTGATGCTTGATTTGTTTGCATTTATATCAAGTATTGTCATATGGTATTACTCATGAAAGACTAACCAATTTTCTGTGGATGCAGAGTCTGGTTGTTTTATTAATCTTTATGAGATAGCCATATTGTTTGAGAAATGTTTTTGCAAGTCAAAGTTATTCAAATCTACAGGAAAGTTTTATCACCATCAAAAAGGGGAGATTGTTGGAGAAATCTTTCAGAATATTTTGAAGCCGACAAAACGTTTCTATCGTCTAGTCTGGATATTTGCAGACCGTCTGTTTAAAGTCTGAAGATTTTCTGATCACCAGACTTAGCACTCAAGACTCAAGACTTAAGACTCAAGACTATTCTCATTGACAGTCTTTCTGATCTAGTGACGAAGGAAATCCAAAGCCGAAGTATATGGTTGAGGATTTAATTCTATCATCTGGAGAAGATCTCTTGGTTGGATAAATATAACAGATTCTTTTATTCGTATCTAGATCGATTGAAGATCCGATGGTCGACGAAATATTCTTGGAAGGTTCTATTCTTGGAAACCAAGATCCTGATTGTATGGGCGAACAGGATTGATGGGCTATCGTCAGGTTCCTTTAATAGCTCGAATGATCTTCTTAATTGATTATGTCCAATGGGTAGATTGGAGGAATTCCTTTGGTAAGTGCCAACGGGTATGATGGCATAAAGGAGTATAAAAGGAAGACGTTCTAGTTGTTTTAGCAATGTGATCGATAGAGAAATTCCGGGAGAGTAAACCAGCCGGGGGCCCCCACCGACCGACCCCCAAGCGAAGCACCTTGATTATTAGTCGATATAGTTTGAGCGAAATTGTATACACGAAATTGAGAGTGTCTATACTTGGTGATACCTTGAGCGAGTGTGGTAGATCATCTACACCTAGAAATCAAGGAAGATCAACGCTGTAACATCTCTTTGTTCATAGTGGAATCCAGCCAATTGGCTGTCAGTGCAGAAGAGTGGACGTAGGCTTGTATCAAGCCGAACCACTACAAGCCGAACCACTATAAACCGCGTGTTCAATTCTCTCTTTCCTTTACTTAGTCTTACGTTGATTATTATTTGTCGCAAATCCTTCAACTGTCTAAGTATTGTGCAATTATCAAGAAAAATCTTTCATATACCTATTCACCCCTTCTAGGTACTCCATTATGATCTTTGTTCATTTGTACCTAATTATTCCCCAACTCAAATTTCCAATTTGTATTGTATAAATTCCCGATGAGTTGCAGGTTTACTTTTCTCACACTTAGATTAATTGTCAACATGCTTTCTTGGGTGCTTATTTCTTCATATTGCAATTTCATTCGCTTGTGTGATTTCTTTTATGCTTCAATTAGCTATTTTAGAAATGGCACAAATAAACCATCCATGTGTGATTATTTGGCATTAAGATTCAAGTTGCATGAAAATGTAAAAAGATTGCTCCACCACCTTAGATAACAACCCAACTTATTAATACCAAAAGCACGCTAGTAGATATCTTCAGTGTAACCCAAGTCTCCTAACTCATGAAATCTCTAATTCCGTAGAAATTAAGAGAGGTCTCCCGACCTTTGATTGGGTTTCTAGTCATCTCCCAACAAAGAGGCTAATGGTGACTCCTAGATAATGCTTTAAGATTGTCTAAAAACTTAAAATGAACTCCTATCATTCAAGATATAAGTTTGGGAGGACCCACATTCGTAATTAATGGACTAAGCATGGCCCACTAACTAGACGTCGCTTTTGAAGCCATCTCTTTTGAGGACGCCTACTTGGACTGTTTTTTGAGCAAATACCCCTAAATCTACCTGTTAGAGATGTATCTTCCTGCCTTGAAGATTAGGTCATGACATGATTTGTTTTAATTGCAAAAATGGAAACAATGTTGTTTAAAGGTTATATGCCGAACGGACATGCTGGTGAGCTATGTAAGGCTGAGGAATTAATAAAATATGGCAACGTCAAATTTCCAACAACCTAGATTATAGTTGACACTTAAATGCTTTTTATTTATTTATTTAAATAGTGGCACTTTGATTTGGAAAAAAAAAACTTTTGATGCTAAAATAAGTGTCATATACAACTTTTGATACTTCTAATATCCTTCTCTCCACATAAGTTTATGGCAAAGCAAATTTGGCCCTTCATAGTAGTGAGGCGACATATTCCATCACCTGAGAGAAGGAATAAAATGCTTCTCTTCCCCAGCTAAGATTGTTTGCTAGTGCAGCTTGGATGCTGAATAGATATTCAGATCTTGCTAGGCCGTGGTACTTCTACTTTTTAAGTAAACCTAATTTTCCTTAGTAACTTAAAATAAATGTTTTAAAGACAATTTCATTCATATGGTATTCATTTTTGAGGACCCTTTCAGTAGCATTTCTATTTTACAGCGAGAAAAGTTGCTGATGAATTTATTTCCTCAAATTATGATTTTGTAATTAGCTTTCTAATCGAGACTATAGTATTACATTACTTTCTAAAAATCCGGATATATCCGAATGAAAAATTGAATATGAAAAAATTAAAATGATCAAAAGAGCCAAAAAAAAAAAAATGGAAGGAAAATAAAAACTATGGTTTCTGTTCCCCACTCAGTAATGCCACCTCGGCACTGCCGTGCATAGCTGTCAATACTTGGTGGCAACTGACTTCAAACGCCCACCAAGCAGTGTTTGCGACTCTCAGGCAATCGGCGGTTGCCTAAGAGCTTTCCAATCTTGATCGCGAGAGCACTTTGGACCACCTCTTATTGTCACCTTGCTTTGGCGATCACCAGGCGATAGCGACCGCCACATGTTGCTGCCAATCGGAGTCAAACCGGTTCTGGATTGTGGGGGTTGCCTACGACCATCTCGAAGGGGGCGACCACCGTACACTACTGATTGTCGTGGTCAGGTGGTACCCACTACATAGGTCGTCATCGTTGAAGTAAACGACGACCACAACGGGGGTGGTTATTCTGTGCACACAGTAAAATAGGATTTTCTTTTTACAAGTTACTTTATGATTTTGTACCATGTATATAATCGTAATCTAGGTTATATCAATCACCTACCAAAAAGATATATGATATAATGAATCTCATCCATTTCTTTTGTTATCCTATCCTATCTCAATCTTAATCCTTGTCTAGTTGATTGTCTTGAAATTTTAGATAACTCTTGGATAAAAAAATCCAGACTTCCTCATAGAATTGATAATAAAAAAATAGATGGTTCCTTGGCTCATGCTATCGATTGAGGAAAATTGTCCAATAATTCATAGACCTATTTTATAGATGTTAATTCATTCATAAAATTTTCAATTTTTCTAATTAAATCCTAAGCCTTATTGCAATTTCCAATGTGGTCCATTGAATCAATTTTCACCGGAAATCACTAACATAGTGAAGTACTATGTAGGACAGCTAGTGATGATTGGATCGCCATGTCAGTGGATTTCGGTGAAAATTGGCCAAAGTGTTTGTCTTCCATATCTTGAGTTTTCTGCTAATGTAGCTTTGATGCTGATTACATCAGCAACTTCTGGATGAATTCCTAAACAGGATTCTTGTACTACTCTTTGGAAACTTGCCTGAAAAAGGCCCAAGAGGACGCCAATGATTCACCATTGGAAAATATTCTACTCACTGTCAATAACATATTTCACATGTGGTTTCAACAAGCCTCTGAACTTCATCATTTTTCTCCAAGTATAAGTACTGTCTTGCTTAATACCAGCAGCCCAAACACTCAATTTTCTCCAAGAGAAAGCATTTTTCCTAGACCATGGACAAAGAGCCTGATTGCAATATGAGGTGCTATAAAGAGTTGAGCACATCTTCTAGTTATAATACAGAAATTAAATTAGATATTTAACTAAGAAATCAATAGGATTTAACTATATGTAATTTTTTGATTTACAGAGAAAATTTTGATAATCGCTTAGAAATAACTGAAACTCATTATAATCTTCTATATATATATATATATATTAAGTAAAGTGAAGATGAGAGGCGACAGATGTATAAGTAGGCTTATTGGTTGAAACCCCCTCAAGTTCACTGAATAGCCGAAGAACTCATTGAACACAGCAAGCCAATTTTGAAAGGTTAGAAGGAGCCTTTTGTGAAAGCAATGCCATCCCATCAATAAATAAATAAATATAGCATTCCGAAATGGTGGATGTAGCCCTTCGGTCAAAAAGGCTACGATGAGACATTCAAGAGACTGGATAAAATAGTCTTCCCACTAAGTCCTTGAATTAATTGTAATTTTAGTAAAACATTATATTGTACTAGCATTATTCATTAGTTAACTTAATTATATCAAATTACATGAAGTTTTTTTTTTTTCGGCTTGGATTTGAAAATTGTATAATAAGCCACCTTATCATAGTTTTCTTAATCTAGTGGATCCTATAAGTTCTTATAGGAGGCCTCAAATTAAATTTTCGTAACCATGAAGAGTTACATTTATTTTAGAGAAAATTCCAAATAAGGGCATTAAGTGCTTTCATGTTCTTAAATAATGGCTTGAAATGGATATTGTTTCAAAAAATGGCTTGAAGTGGCCAAATGATCTCAAATAAGGATCCAAAGTGAAACTTGTTTCAAATAAGGGCATGAAGATCATATCAATTTCCCAAAAGGATTTAACCTCTCAAATCGAAGGGCGTTTTCATCTTTTAACTTAATGTTTTCTATTTATTTATATTTTTTTCTTTTTCCTTTTTTATAATACTTTTTTCCTTTTTCCCCTTCCTTTCGCTAGCCATGGCGGAGGTCGTTGGACTTAGATGAAGACAGCCCCTACTGTCGTTTGGCGAGGGGGTTCCTCACTAGATTTGGTGAGAGTAGCCCTCGCTAGTGTTGAGCAAGGGCAACCCCGATCAACGTCGGGCAAGGGTCGCCTAGGCTTAAGTTGGCGAGGACAGCCCCTCCCTTCCCCCCCGCCCCCAAGCGTCAAGCAAGGGTGTTCCTCACTAGGGCGTTGAGCGAGGGTTGCCCTTGCCTGTGTAAAACGAGGTCACCCTTGCCAGTGTTAGGCAAGGGTCGCCTCACCTAGGTTGCCTTGACTTGGTGCGAGGGCAACCCTCACCCTCGCCGAGGTGGGCGACCTCTACCAGCCATGGATGGCAATGGCTGAGGGAGGGAAGAGAAAAATGAAAAAAAAAAAAAAAAAAAAAAAAAAAAGGAAAAGGAAAAGAAAGAAAAAGAAAAAAGGAAAAAAAATATAGATAATTTTTTTGACCAAAATACCCTTTCTTCGATGGCTAGAATAGGCATCGCCGACTAGGCCCTTATTTGAGATGATTTTAGCTAGTTTAGGCTCTTATTTGAGAAGATTTTACCACTTCAAATCTTTATTTGAAACAAGATCTACTTTGGACCTCTTATTTGAAAAAGAGAGAGCACTTCGGACCTTTATTTGAAAATTTCCCTTTATTTTATGGAAAACTAATTATTAGAACATATTTTCTCATCGTCTATTATTTTGGCATTGCTTTGAAAATGATCTAATGACAAATGTATTTTATGACGAACATATTTCTATATTAAATTAAGAAAATTGCATTTTAAAAAAAAAATTTGATATTCATTTTCAAGAATCTAACTCGACTTCCACAATTGTTAGGACACTCTCTTATAAAAACTTGGGACTGCCCTTTTATAACAACTACAGACCTTGTGGTGAGATTGGACACCCTAACACCTTAACTTACGACTCGAGGGGGGCTTGGCAGGAGACCCTAGTGCCCCTAACTAGTGGAACTTGGACCTTGGACCCTAGCACCTAGACTTTTGGACACCAGGGGCTGAGTCGAGCATCCAGGACCACAAGTCCTTAGAGGCCTCTCATGTCCGACCCGTGCACTCGAGTCCAGGGCTCAAGGTCCGGGTTTGGGTGCTTGGATCCTATTGTGAGGCTCAAGGTCCTGCGATGGCGCACTGGACCTAGGTTTAAATGTCTTAAATGTGGTCTAGGTTTTCTGACAACAAATTTCCAATAATGATTTTTAGCTCATTTGAAAAATCCTACCAAATTCAAAAAAATTAAACCACTTTTCCTGAAAATAAATTTGGTACAAAATATTTACCAGTCAGTCATGTCAACTTTCTCGGGAAATAAAACGGACCCGAAGTCTCTCTGCAATTTCATCAAGACCCGATGTCAATGTTAGAGTAGCCTTTCATTTATCTAATCCAAAAGCTAAAGAGACCCGATGTCAATGTTAGAGTAGCCTTTTATTTATCTAATCCAAAAGCTAAAGATGCGCAACGGAACGAGAATCATGCGTTACCACAAAGATAGACAACGAAGCTTCAGACATGTTTGCGTACCCATCAGGCCAAACAAAAGAGAAAAAGGGCCTCAGACAAAAGTTGCAAGCAAATAATCAAATTCCCATTCTGCTTTTTATTCCATTTTCTTTGCCCTTTTTTATTCCTTCGTTTTTTTTTTTTTTTTTGATAGACGGATAATCCAACGAACAGTTGATTGCTGTATCTATTAAGACACAAGTGCTATGCCAGCTAAGAGAGGAAATCAGTCATTTCTTGTACTTGTCCCTTCACAATGTTTCTCGGGACAAAGATCAACGTTCCTTTTCTCTGCTTCTGTTTCTCCAATTTTTCCGATGTTGGTGTCGACGTCTTCTGAATCATACTTCTGGGATTCATCAGCCCTCGAGTTCAGGTTTTGTGCCACCAGCCTCGTGTTTCATTGCACCTTTTTCTCGCATTTGCTTGTCATGCTTACTAACCCACATTACTTCTAGGAAAAGATGTCTGTACGCTCTATGCGTTGGATGCTTTGGCAAGTGATTATTGTACGTAAATCATTGGTTAGTGCACTTGACTATTCTCTATAAAAAGTTACAGCACCTTTTTATGCTTGTTCTCGATGTTCAATTTCCAACTAGGGAAAGAATTACCAAGAGAAATTATGACCCTTCTCTATTCCTTCAACATATAAAGATTGCTATGTCAAGAAAAGTATAGCAAATATGCCATTGAATGCAAACTCTCCTATGTGAATGGGCTCTAGATCAGCAGGTTTTGAAATGAGGTAGGATTACAGGAATTATCTTTAGACATTAACATGTATTTTAACATGTAATCCAGTTATGTGTAATGTTCAATGTTCAATGTGTTAATAACTAAAACCATGACAATTTTTTTCACCAAAAATAATTTGAAAAAGTACAATTCAGTATGGGTACCTTAGAACCGGTGGAATTGAGAAGTTCAAGGTTCCATTGTAGGTCTATAAAGTAGGCTTCAGATTTCAAAAACTTGAAATCAAAGGTTCAAGGGCAATGCAAATATCCTATCTACTTGGGAATTGGCACGCTCCTGCTAAATACTCCCGGAACAACTCTCCTCCACCTTTTCCTTTCTCTCTTTTTATTTGAAAATTAGTTTTGATTTTTTTTTTTTTAAACTTAAAAGCCACATCTAAAGAATTTGTGGAGAACGCACCTTTAGTTAGAGATCCTCAATAGAATGTGGAGGCTAAATAAAAGAAAATCCCAAACACGAAATGATTCGGAAAGTCCAATAATTCATTATTCGTTCAAATTTGAAAAAATAAAATAAAATAGTGGATGAAAAGCAGAACAAATCTGTTGAGCCACAAAATTGCGTCCAAGCAAATTTGGAGAAAGATAAATAGTTATTGTAGGAGCGGAGGGTTAGTAAATTGGGTTTGGAAACTTTTAGGAGTTTTTACCTGGTAGAGCAATGTGGAGAAAACTCATATAAAGATGGGTTTGATCACTGCGCTCCACCTTTTTGTACAGAAGTTCTCAAAATAATCACTGTTTTTACCCTATAACTTGGATAAATAACTATATTTATGTTTTAACTAAGATGCGAAAAATTATGCGAATAGTAATAATGGTCTTTTGGTGCTTCATGATTGCCTAATGAGGAATTGACATGTGGTCCATTATTGACACATGTCCCATTGTCCAAAAAGAATTCATGCCGAGTACGAATGTGAGACTTGGTGAACAAATCTGCAATCTGAAGGTTGGGCGAAATAAAACGCTATTTCTCTGGGCATTCAAAGAAGAGTTTAAGTGGGCGGCATATGGAAGCAAGAATCCCATCTATCCTGTCTAGAGGAATAGGAGGCCTTTGCCCTTGCTGCCTGTTTTGTCTTTAATAAGGGCTTTGGCTTTCAAAGTTTCGCTACGCTGCCGATTTGGATGCTTATGATGATTGCCTTACGTGGAATTTGGTAGTTGTACTTACTTTTTCTTTCTTCGATCCCCGATGCACATTGAAAATCCAACAAAAGATGAATAAAACTCAACATGTGAAAAATGTCCTTTCGCCGGAAAATGAAATTCTTAATTATTCTTTAATGTCAGAATTTATATACTGAAAAGCAATATGTAACTAAAAATTTAAGGTAAAATCTTCAGAATTTACAAGAAAATATAATGAAATTGCTATTTCTTATATATTTTTTTCTTTTTGTATTTACCCTTTGTAAACCAAGAATGTACGATGATAAAATCCATTGGAACACCAATAATTTTGTGTGGCCAAGCCCATGAGAAATAGTCGATGTTATTTAGTGGTGTCAACAAACAAAATTTTATAATAAAAGAAATGTTATCATTTTTTCCATATGTAATTGGAAGATTTACTTGGAATAAATCATTCTTTCCTTTAGGAACTTTCCTTGCGTTATTAGGCACCTTAGATCTTATTTAAGTTAAGAAAATGCTTGTAGTACAACAATTTACTTTGAATCGTCAAGGAATAGGAGGTGAACATGGAGAAGAGATGGGCAAGTGGGTAAATATAATGCCACTTTGTTTTTCAATCAACTTATTTTGAATCGTGAGATTTGTCTCAATTGGTGTTACTTTCTACTATTTATTTAATCCAAAATTTCCGGCTCATGGATATTAATTCTTTTTAAAATTAAAAACTCCTAACACTTTCACATCATTCAATTATTAATGTGTAGATTCACACACACACACACACACACACACACACACACACACACACACACAGATATATATATATATATTTTATATATTAAATTTAAAATTTGACTGGAAAACAAAAAAGGATACCTTTTTTTTTTTTTTTAATTTTGCATAAATGTAAACAAACAATCTTGAAAAAAAAAAACAAAACAAAAACATCTACCTATGTATTCTCTTTGCCTGGACTTTCAATGAACTAAATTAATTTAAAATTATTAAAAAGAAGAATTTTAATTGCTTTGTGAATCTTCTTTCTAGTCCTTGGGTATCTGCAATGCCTGACAGTCATTACCAATATCAAGTGAAACACAGAGAATGTAAGGAAGTATTATAAAATATTTAAGCGTGCTGTGTTCGATCGGTGGGTCACTTGAAACATATTACGCAATTATGTAAGCATTTATGCAGTTTGGTGCAAGCACTTTGTAATTATTCTTCAGAAACAATGTGAAAAATTTCCTAACTCTGCATTTGCATTGATGTCAAGTAAGCACACCTGAACGAAGCTGCCATGAGTTTGATCACTTGCATTTCCTTTGTAAAACGCCTGTGGGTGGCGTGGGGGATTCAGCTCTTGGTCGTCGCAACCGTTGCCTGCAAGATTGTTCTCGCAATATTAGGCAGTCGTCGGAAATATGTGACGTGGATTCCAGCTAATCTCGTCATCTGGGCCACATATTTGCTACTCTCTTACTTTGCGACAATCGCGCTGGGAAAGCTTACTGTGGTCCGCATCGACGATCCTAAAAATCCAGGTTACGATGTGGTTTTGCAAGGGCTATTGGCCCCGGTGCTTCTGATGCAACTCGGGTACGCAGACGGCATAACGGCCTATGCGGTGGAAGACAACCGGCTGGGATTGAGACAAATATTGAACATTGGGGCTACGGTGGGCGTTGTGGTTTGGATTCTCATTCGCTGTTGGGACAGCTCATCCCCGGCCTCAATTCTGTACTTCCCCTTGTTCGTGGCTGGAATCATAAAGTCGGTGGGGTGGGTCTGGGCTCTCCAATCCGTGTATGATGAGAACTCGAGCGTGACCACGGAGGACATGTCCGAAGAAGCCGGCATTAAGCAAGTGTTTGAAGCGTTCCCTGACGACGAGAAGTTCGCGTCCACAAAGGACGTCTTGAAGGCCTACTATCGGTTCGACTGTTTGAAGCCCCATCTCGTGAACTGGCTGTACCACCCTCTCTTCATATCCCGCGATTGGATGTCCATCGACAGTTACCCCGCTGACCGTGCTTTCACCATGACCGAGATCGAGCTGAACTTCATGTTCGATGTGCTCTACACTAAAGCACCCATTCTGTACACAAAACGCGGCCTCATAGGCCGCTTCATCGGCTTCTTCTGCTTGGTGTCTACCTTGTGTAGATTTGCCGTGATCTTCAAGAATGCCTTCTTGATCGATATGTACATCACCTGTACCTATGCGTTACTGATGGCAGTCACATCTCTGGAGCTTTATCAAATCGCGATGCTGGCATTTTCGGATTGGGCAGTGGTGAAGATGAGTATGCACCTTAAGGCGCCGCTTGTCCTAAGGCTCCTCCCGTTTCTAGCCAGACGGTGCATGAAGCAGAAAAGATGGTCGAGGTCGGTAGGGCAGCTCAATTTGTTAAACCGCCGCCTCTTGTACGAACAATGGTCAAAGCCTGTCGCCACGATACTTGATTTGTTTGAGAAAGGGGAGATCTTCAGAAGGTATTGGTTACATTCCAGCCAGGCTATCCCCTCGTCCCTCAAGGTGCTGGTTGTTCAAAACATGGCAGAGCTAGAGAAGCAAAGACACCTCCTGCCCTTCACAGAAAGAGGCGACTGGACGCTCGACACTTACGGCATCAGAGAGAAACAAGGACTGAGCAATAGCATCGAGATGAGATTCGATAGGAGCATCATTATCTGGCACATTGCGACAGAAATCCTGCACGAATTAGAGGGAGATCACTCCGATGCTTGTAGAGGAAGCAAACTCCTATCAGATTACATGATCTACCTCCTTGCTCTGCGTCCTTACATGTTGTCCCTCACCACTGCCGACATCACGCTGGAGTACGCTTGTTGCACACTGAGGCCTTTCTTGAGGCAACGAGACATTAGAGAAGCAATTAGCAAATTATCGTTGGCAGATGAAAATGTCCCAGACCCTGTGGAATTGTGTAAGCCGACGGTGATCACTCACGGCTGGCATGTGTTGTTGGATGTGCAGAAGCTCGTGATCGACCTGAGGATGATGGACAACAAGTGGGAGATCATCAGCAGCATCTGGGTGGAGATGCTGTGTTATGCAGCATACAGCTGTCAAGTGTATCACCATGCCAAGCGACTGAGAAGAGGAGGTGAACTCATCACTCATGTGTGGCTCCTCTTGGCCCACAAGACTGACAAGTACCGTTCGGAAATTCCTAAAGAGCGTGCCCCCTCCTCCAAACCCTTCACTAGAAAAGATTCTTCTAGTTGCTTCCAAAAGATTTTTGGGAAGAGAGATGCTAAAACTCGATACAACCTTATGTGATGTGACATCGTCACGTGCAGTTGGTTTATTTATATTCAAAAATTCAAATACTAAATAACAGTTGATTGTGTCATGTGTGTTATAGTCTTTAAGTTCAAATCTTTCTAAATCTTCATTTGCCCTCTCGATTATATATTTTTCATATTTCTTTATTAGGGAAAATTTTAGCATACATATGAGATTGAATATTGGAATATTTAAATATTCACCATGCTTCATTTAATAGTTTAAAATTTTTTGAGCACCTATGATTACATGAAATTTTACAACTTATTCCCTCGAGTTGACCTTGTCAAATTGGTCAGAAAGCAAAAATTGCAAGGGAGTAATTTAGTACATATTTCGCATTTCTTATTTGAATGACGTGCTCTCGTTCGTCTTTGTGTAACTAGTTTCATTGATCCCTAAAAGGTTGAGGTGAAAACTATATGTTGTTGATCCTGCACTCAGTTTATGTTGTCTGTAAAAGAGAATGTGACTTTGATAATATTCCATCATATCTTTTCCTTTTTCTCCTACGTATATAAGCAGCTTGTACACGTACAGTTGTAAGTGTTATAATCTTTTTCCTATAGGATATCCTAGCTTTAGGTGTCATGTCTCACAAGTCCCATGCGTGTGTCTATGCGATCATAAAACTCCCTTTGCTTCATCGATTGTAAGAATATCTCTTACTCCTTAGAATTTCTTTAGTTTCTCTCGAATTTTCATCATATGATTTTCATAATATGTGGTAATCAATGGAAATCGATCGGACATCCTAGCGGTTTAAATCCGTGATTGAAAAATTCCCATATTCAGTTTTAATATATGAGCTTTCAAGATGGATTGAATGGTTCATACAAAGAACGAAATAAAGGCGTAAGCCAATATTTCTAGTCGAACCCGTAGAACAGACGGTTTGCACGGAATATTTCAATCATGGGTTTGAAATCTTACTTCGCGCAAATTGAAATCTTATTTCGTTTGAAAATTTGTCGTTTGAAAATTACCCCGAGCTTTTGAAAAGAATTAAGATCACATATTGTGGGCGAAATTTTGAACCTAATCGGACGGACCGATTGATGATCACATATGTTGGTCTCTCAATGATGTCTCTCTTTTATGATGGAATCGTGACAAAAAAACTTAGTCCTCGTGAACGGGAATACTCGGGCAAAATGTTAAAAGTCTTGCTTTCATCATAATCAGAGAAATCGTCTTTCTATTTCCATGCTAACGCTGTTTCTTCAACATTCAAGGTGGAGAATACGGCTCCTAACAAAATAAACATTCAAAGAGCAGTATTGCCATTTTCAAGCGAGTCGAGAGCTTACCTCTAAAAACTACTTTGAACGGTAAAATTGTAGTTGTTCCAATAATTTCATCTTGTGTCGGAAATAACTTATTAATCCATCTTCATGCATGCATCTAGGTTTCGATCATGTAGTGATTAGGGCTTATTTTGCATATTTGTTATGTTAATTTAATTAGAAAAAAAAGGATTAGTATAGGTTAGGATATCAATTAGTTTTGCATCATAGAGATAAATAGGCTGTTTCCTTATGCATAAGCATGCATCATATTTATCTCATCACACATTTGCATATGACATTTCATTGGGAGAAATACTAAAAAAATCTTAAACCTACTGCAATTGTGCCACTTTAATCCATTTGACCAATTTTGGTCGACCGGCATCGCTAACGCTGACGTGCATAATTTAAGAATATTTTATTTTTATAAATTTTTATTTTTATCTTTTTTCTTCTTCTTTTTCCTCTTTTTCCCTATTTTTCTTATCTCCCCCATAGTGCTCGGCGAGCCTAGGTGAGGATTGCAAAGCCCTTGCCGGTTGCTGGCGAGGGTCATGGCCTTGGCTTGGCCTTGTAGTGGGCAAAGGCAGCCTTGCCCATAGTTGGCGAAGCCATGGTCGCCTTCACTCAAGCCTTGGGTGATGCTAGGCGAAGGTTGCCATGGCCTCAGTAGCCACAAGCAAGGCTGTCACACCCCAATCTTCGAGTGCACGTACATCTCTCTATAGTTGATATAAATTTGCGACTTCCTAAGACGAGTCAGCTGACTCTTTCTTTTTATTGCACATGCGGAAGCAAATAACAAATCTCCAAACAATAACCATCTTGGGATAGAAAAGTAGGACAATATTTTCACAAATAAAACATGCATTTATATACATGCTAAGTCATGTACAAAAGTCTACAATCAAAAGACTTCAAAAGATCAACTCTCAAAATAATCTATCCTATCTGACTTACACTTCAGATCTCCTCAGTTTGGATCCAGATCTTCTATCTACGACCCTGAAAATTGAGCCCACAATGGGGTGATATATAAATC
This sequence comes from Eucalyptus caleyi, assembly GCA_014182885.2. Classification (NCBI taxonomy): domain Eukaryota; kingdom Viridiplantae; phylum Streptophyta; class Magnoliopsida; order Myrtales; family Myrtaceae; genus Eucalyptus; species Eucalyptus caleyi. Next base: position 34,390,297 of record CM024468.2, on the reverse strand, counting down.
TCAGTGAGTTCACGCTATAAATCCCGATTAGGAGGGTAATACGCTTAGAAGCGTCCTAACCACACCATCACATAACCACAGAGACTTATCTCGTCTCAGATCCTCCCTGTAGGTCAGTAAAATTTATATCACAGACAATACGAAAACATGAGTAGCAACAAAGCTCATCAACTGGAATGCCACACTCAATTTCCAAATAAGAACATGGATCCTGATTATAGGACCAAATCGTTATGACACGTCCCATACCATGCCACATAATTTTGTCCCATAATCTGGCCCTTCTATCCCGATCAAATGCGTTCCAATTAATTATTACTATCCGCACAGGCAGTTTTACTCGACACACATCGGTCCTCTAGTATAGCTAGGTTCCTTCTCACTCCTTTGAGCATGGCTACATTTTCTGACACACACTAGAGACGACATTCCTTACAGCCTTTCCGAAGGAGATTCGGTCCAAAATCTACTGCGATCGGCATCCACCGACACACACCGGGGACGAATTCTCTTAACCAGCACATGATCATTCAATTCCGGCTAAGGATATTGTGCTTTGCACTCACATGCCTCAATTAAGATAACGACCTTGGCCTGTTTTCTTCTTATTAAAAACATCCGGTGAAAATATCGTGTGTAGGTACACGATCAAATCGAACTTTAAAAATTGGTATCCTTCCTTTTTAAAATCTCACTATTTTATATAGTATATAAAACCAGTTTTGGTGTCACAATCCAACACCAGGGATTTTCTGAATAAATATCGAAATTCACAATTGTTGAAATAAATGCTCATGAGTATACGCAGCATAACTCCACAGTTTAAAAAAACTTAAGTCCGGTTTTCTACCTGTCCATAACTTATATGGAGTAAAAGTTGATATTGCTAGTATGAGTACCTAGAGGGGGGTGAATAGGTATACAAAGATTTTTCTTGATAATTTCTGTATACTTGCGCAATACTTAGACAGTTGAAGGATTTGCGTTAAGTAATAATCAACGTAAGACTGAGTAAGGAAAGAGAGAATTAAACACGCGGTTTATAGTGGTTCGGCTTGATCCAAGCCTACGTCCACTCTTTCGCACCGACAGCCAATTTGGCTGGATTCCACTATGAACAAAGAGATGTTACGGTGTTGATCTTCCTTGATTTCTCGGTGTAGATGATCTACCACACTTGCTCAAGGTATCACCAAGTACAAACACTCTGTGTATACAATTTCGCTCGATCGTATCGACTAATAATCAAGGTGTTTGGACTACTGGAATTTTTCTATCGATCACACACTCAAACAACTAGAACGTCTTCCTTTTTATACTCCTTTATGCCATCATACCGTTGGCACTTACCAAAGGAATTCCTCCAATCTACCCGTTGGACGGAATCAATCAAGAAGATCATTCGAGCTATAAAAGGAACCTGACGATAGCCCATCAATCCTGTTCGCCCATACAACCAGGATCTTGGTTTCCAAGAATAGAACTTTCCAAGAATACTTCGTCGACCAACGGATCTTCAATTGATCTAGATACGAACAAAAGAATCCGTTATATTTATCCAACCAAAAAGGATCTTCTCCAGACGATAGGATAAAATCCTCAACCATATACTTCAGCTCTGGATTTCCTTCGTCCTTTGGATCGAAAAGATCTGTCAATGAGAATAGTCTTGAGTCTTGAGTCTTAAGTCTTGAATCTTGAGTCTTGAATCTTGAGTCGGTGATCGAAAGTCTTCGAGACTTTAAACTAGACGATCCAGATATCCAGACTAGACTGAAAGAAACGTTTTGTCGGCTTTAAAATATTACGGAAAGATTTCTCCAACAATCTCCCCTTTTTGATGGTGACAAAACTTTCCTATAGATTTGAACCACTTTGACCGCAAAAACATTTCTCAAGCAATATGGTAATCTCATAAAGATTAACAAAGCAACCGGACTCTGCATCCACAGAAAATTGGTTAGTCTTTCATGAGTAATACCATATAACAATACTTGAAATGAATGCAACAGTCAAGCATTTAAATCCACAGCCAATTCGGTCGAGATTCAAGTTCATATCCAAGTTCACTCAAGTTCAAAAACAAACACATTCAAACAAATTTAAAGTCAAAGAAAGTTGGTTGGTTGGTTGGTTCAAATTGCTTTCTCCCCCTTTTTGTCAACATTAAAAAGGTGAGAAAGATGTCATGTCTGCTTGGGAATGCGCACAATCTGGAAATCCCTCATGGACTGGACTACTCCTTCGAGCTTCTTCAAGTCTTCCCTTAGTTGAGCTACCTCTTCTCCCTTGGCATTGGCTTGAAGTTGTAGAGCGAGGTCTTTCATCTTATCCTCCAGGGTAACTGAAGATGCTTGTCCAGCATTCTTCAAGGCTTTAATTTCACAGTCCAGAGCATAGATTTGGCCACGCATTTCCAGAAGAATATCCATGATACGACGAAAATCTGCAGAATTGTCCGTCTATGTACTAGCATTGGCTTTCTCAGATGGAGTGAACGCAGATGATGGCGCTTCTGTAAAGTCTTGCAGATTTGGTTCTGACGTATCGTGACCTTCTTCAGGCAATTGAGAAGCCTGAAATTCTTCGGTCTTCTTTGGAGATTGTCGTAGACCTTCACTATTGGCAGCATGAGGTGAGGACCTCTCTTGCTCGCCAACTCCCCTGTCTCTAGGACATCAAGAGGGAGAAGAGTGATGATCATGCTCTTTGTATCCTTTTCTCAGATTCAGCTGCAGACTTTTCTTGCTCTTCTTCTCCTTCTTCTTGACTTGTCTCCTTCTCTCTCTGCTCTTCTTCTTCTCTGTTCTTGTCTTCTTCTTCTTCTTCTCTCTGTTTCTTCTGCTGTTCTGTTGATTGGGAAACAGAATGTCTTGTTCTTATCAAGGCAGTGATTGTGAGATCTTCCTCCTCATCTTCATCCTCCAAGATGAGAGTTCTTTTCTTTTTGGATGGGGCACCAATGGCTTCCTTTCCCTTTCTTTTTGAAGCGGAAGGCTCGGAGTCTTCACTCTGAATTTCTCCATTGCCTTAGAAAGTTCTTTCGGACGCATCTTTGTCAACATCTTTAAACCTACCACCATCTTATCGCACGGTCGAACACGAGAGAGTGTGTGGCGGTTCAATATTCATGTGTCGAAGATCTGGTCACCGAGACTGGATAAGGCAATTGTCCCTTGTCTTTCGACATTGCTCTGTACATGTGAAAGAGAATAGTGTGAGGGAGAGAGAACTTCTTTCCAGAGTTGATTGCGTACATCAATTTTGTTTCAGAATTAGACACATCAGTCTTTGATGTAGACTTCGGCCTAATGCAATTGATAACAATTTTGTGCAACACGATGTTGATGGCACGCATCCTTGAATAGATGATTTTTCCCTCAATATTTCTATCTTCGACAAGGTCCATTGTGGCACGAGCAACTGAGACTTTGACTGGTTGATATCGTGCCCGTTCAACTCCAAGTATGTCCGCCAACATGTCCACATCCAACACATAATCCCGATCTCGAACACTTGAAAGATATTCTATTCGCATCGATAAAGCTAAGATTTGAATAGAAATATGCAGTCGATTGTGCATATCCGTCCGTGGTGTACGTGCAAAAACGTTCCAGTTGAAGCGCACTGAACTTTCTCTCAAGTTCACATTCACAAGCATCCGGGAAATCGAAGTCGACACTCCCTAGGGTTTATCACCCCTCATTTCAGCGGTTTGAAGAACAAAGTTTCCTGTTCCTTCGATTTAAATAACTCCATCCTCTTTCCCTTCACCTTCGCAGCAACACCCAATCTCGGTTGAAAATCAGTGAACATTTTGTCATCGTCGTTCCCATCAATTAAATTTGGGCCCGACATCCGAGGGTCACTCGAAATATTTGCAAGCGCTTCCTCTGCTTTACCTTTGGGAGCAATTCCCAAATCCTCCATTTTCTTCAGAAAAATGTACTCATTCCCATAGTTCTTTTCTTTAAGAAAATCATCCACATATTTCATCGGAGTCCCAGTACTTTTCAATGCACGGTAGAGTTTGTAAATATAAGAGGGTTTTTGGACTCTTACAAGGTCTGCGTCCTCGATTACCTCTTCCTCCGGATGTTGACCCGCACCTTGTGGGGTAGAAGGCGTTGAATGACGTGGTGGAGAATGAGTCGGGTTCTGATGCTGACTTGATAATTCTTCCTCTTCTGTGAGATCGAAGTGGGTAGGTCCCTCCTTCATCTTCTGTGGTCCCCTTGTCGCGATTCTTGAAGACTTCCTTGAAGAAGACATTCTTCTTGTTGAGAGATTCCTTTGCTTGCTTTCCCAAGAAAAGATGACAACTTTTCGAGGATGAATTCGAAGTAGAAACCGGATTGAGAGTAGAATGCTTTTAGGGTTTTGAAGATTGAAAGAGAAAACTGTGTATATATAACTCAGTTTTGAAAAGGGAAGTTCAATCGGTACAAGGAAAGTGTACGAATACCTCTTTTCGAAATCAATAACGCCAAAATTAATCCTTTTGAAAAGACAAGTTTTTCGATTTTCACGGAGACTACAAAATAACTAAATGAAAGATCATACCTTTTCGAGTTTAGATAAAGTAACAACTTACAGTCTATAGTCATCAACGTCTGAGTCGTAGAGATTTGAGTCTGAAATATTTGAGTCTGACGGTTATCAACTTTCTGAGTCTGAAGGTTGGAGAGTCTCTAGACTTTAACTTCTTCGAGCTTCAAAATGTTGAGTCTGGAGCGGATAAAATCAAAATGATTTTTCTCCAAAGGCTTTGTGAATATATCCGCTAGTTGACTTTTTGAATCAACAAATTGAATCGAGATTTCTCCACTTTGAATATGATCTCTAATGAAGTGATGTCGAATTTCTATATGCTTTGCTCTTGAATGAAGAATTGGATTTTTGGTGAGATTGATTGCGTGGTGTTGTCACATTTGATTTCTGTGCATGAGTCTTAAATTCCAAAGTCTTGTAGCTGTTGTTTTATCCATAGAATTTATGAACAACAGCTTCCAAGAGCAACATACTCTGCTTCTGTTGTTGAGAGAGCTACAGTGCTTTGTTTCCTTGAAAACCAAGACACTATCCTGCTTCCAAGCAACTGGCAAGTTCCTGAAGTACTCTTTCTATCGACTCTGCAGCCGGCCAGATCTGCGTCTGAATATCCCAGAAGATTAAAGTCTCCCTTCTTAGGATACCAAAGACCCATGCTTAAAGATGAAGAAACGTATTTAATGATACGTTTTGCAGCACTGAGATGAGATTCTCTAGGATCTAATTGAAACCTTTTGGTTTAGACGTCAATTCCCAGACATCGTTAATGTTGAACTGTCTGAGCTCTTCTTGCATAGCTTCGATCCAGCTTTCATAGATAAAGCTTCTTCTATGCTTTTTGGTTCAATTTCGAGATGAGAGCCACAAACACTAGACTCTTCACGTCTTTTGGATCTGGTGCGAATTCCTTCATTAATTTCGCCGATAATGAGATCTTTAGGATGACTGGACTTGTGTTTCCGATTCTTGGTTGATTTTCTGGATGATGATCTCTTTCTTTATTTGAATCTTCATGAACATCTTGATGCTGGTCTTCCAGTCGAGATATTTTTGAGTAGTAAGCTTTGGAAGGTGGAGCGGAGGTTCGGACTCTTCATACTGAGTCCATTGGGTCATCTTGCATAGAGTCTTGAAATTTGACATTCATTGACTCCTCCTGAGGCGGCTCTTCTTATTGTAGACTCGTAGGCTTTTCTTGATGTAGAATATCCAAGGAAGATGCCTTCATCTCGATCTTTCTTCAAACTTACCAACTCGATCTTTTGCATTTTTCAATATAAAGCATTTGCAACCGAACACATGAAAGTATGAAACAATAGGCTTCTTACCTTTGAATAATTCATAAGGGTTTTCTCAAGAATAGGTCTTAGGAAGACTCTATTGATGATATAGCATGCTGTTGAAAGCGACTTCAGCCCAAAATTGTGAAGAAATTTTGCTTTCAATTAAAAGTGTTCTAGCCATTTCTTGAAGAGAACTATTCTTTCTTTCCACAACTCCATTTTGCTGAGGAGAGTATGGAGAAGAGAATACATGTTTAAAACCAGATTCATCACACAATTTTGTGAAATCTTGATTTTCAAATTCACCTCCATGATCTGTTTTTATACTTGAGATAACATATCCTTTCTCATTTTGAACCTTTTTAGCAAATTTTTCAAAATAGGAAAAGGTTTCTGACTTACTTGCAAGGAAATATACCCAAGTAAAGCGAGAGAAATCATCCACAATTACTAGGCAATATTTCTTACCTCCAATACTACGAGTTCTTAGTTGGTCCGAAGAGATCCATATGCAGTAAATCTGTAGTACATGATTAGTGGAGACATGATTTATTGGCTTAAATGAATTTCTTACCTGTTTTCCCGAGAATACGGGGTGTGCATGGATCGGACTTTTGATATGGTAATTTGGGTAGACCTCGAGCAGCTGCTTTGATGAGATTTTGGCTAATTGCTTCATATTGACATGGCCAAGCTTTCTGTGCCATAAGCTTGCTTCATCTTGGATTGAAATTAGACATTGAGATTCATTCAATTTCATGTCTAAGAGGTAGATGTTTCCATGTCTTCGACCCATGAAAGACGAGTAGAGTCTTTACTCATTCCATAGCAAATTCCTTCTTGAAAGGAGATCTTGAAACCAGTATCACACGGTTGGCTAATGCTGAGAAGGTTATAGTTGAGTCCTTCTACTAAAGAAACATTGCTTATTGTGAGATTTCCAATTTTCACAGTTCCAAATCCCACGATGCTTCCTTTGCCGTTTCCTCCAAATGAAACATTTTCGCCGTTTACTTGAACAAGCTTTACGAAGCACTTTGAGTCTCTGTCATGTGTCTTGAACATCCGCTGTCAAGATACCATTTTATCTTTTCTTGACGGAGACTTGCATTTAAAAGAGAATCTCAAGTTTTCTTTGGTACCCAAATTTTCTTGGGTCCTTTGGTGTTAGTAGGATAAGCATTATTAGGCCATACTTTCTTAAATGGTTTCCAAACCATAGGACATTCTTTTTCAAAGTGATCCTTACTGTTACACTTTGAACACCTTAGAGCATTTCGACCAACAGAGACTTTACAAAAACTTTCTTGAAATGATTTTTGTAAGCCTCTCGACGGTCTTTTCTTAATTCTTTCTTTAACTTTAGGAAAATCAATCAAGGGAATTGTTTCCGCTGTCATGCCTAAACCAGACTTATTGAAGTAAGGTCTTTGAGGTGAAAGAACTTTTCAAGCTTTTCGGATCCTATCGAAAACTTCTTTGAAATATTTGATAAGTCCGTTTTTAAGAAAACATTTTCTTTCAAAAGATCATCTTCTTTTTCTTTAAGAGCAGAAACATTTAGGTCTAGACTTTTAACTCTTTCTTCTAAAATGACTTCCTTTTGTTTTAGAGCTGAGTTTTCCTTTTAAGTTCGGAAATCCTTTTGAGAGAAGTCTTAAGACTGAAACACAGTTCATCAATATATTTAGAGACTTTGAAAGGGATTTTAAAATCACTTACCTCAAATTCACTTTGTTCGAGTCGATCAGCATCTGAGTCCGAGTCCGAATGTGCCATCAAACATATGTTGGCATATTCATTATCGTCTCTTCACATTCGTATCACTCCTGGTTTCGGCTTTGAGAGCTTTTCGAAACTTCTCGGCTTTTTCCTCTTTTCTTCTTCGAAGAGGACGGTTAGTCGATGTGTCCCTTCTTCTTACATTCGAAGCAAACTACATCTTTGTTTGGTTCCTCATCATCAATAGACTTGGTCTGCTGTCTCGGAAACTTTGTTTCTTTGAGTTGAACCTTCTGCCTTTTCTATTCAGTTTTCTGAATCTTCTTATCATGAGGGCGAGCTCCTCATCGTCCATATCATCAGAATCTGCATCATCGAGTCATCATTTGATTTTAATGCAATAGATTTCTTACCTCTTGGATCTTCTTCTTCATTAATTCGTTCCACTTCATATGATTGAAGAGTTCCAATCAGCTCGTCGACAGATAAAGGCATAATTCTTTGCGTTTCTCTTATTGAAGTCTTTATATGATTCCACTCCTTGGAGAGTCCACGCAGTAGCTTGTTCACCTTCATGGGATCAGAAATTTTTTGTCCTTGGTTCTCAAGACCATTGACAATATCTGTAAAACGACTAAACATGTCAGTTATAGATTCTCCTGGTTTCATTTTGAAGGCTTCATATTGACCGAGGAGAATGCTAATTCTGGTCTCCTTCACTCGATCTGTCCCTTCATAGGTGATGTGTAATCTATCCCATACTTCTTTTGCTGTAACACAAGAAGATATTCTGTTATATTCAGTTGGAGATAAGGCACAATATAAAAGAGTAAATTGCTTTCGCATCGAGTGCTTGTCTCTTGTTTATCTCTTCCCCGAGACATTCGGTATCAATAGTGTCTTTCCCTCTTTCGAGAGATTGATGCAGCAGCCCAGGAGTGATTCCTCTTTCCACAACGTCCCATTCCGGAGGATCCTTTGATCGTAGGGAAAGCTTTCATCTTGTTCTTCCGGATGTTGTAATCCTTTCCATCGAAGTAGGGTGGTCTGGTATTGCTTTGCCCTTCCATCAGCCCCGGTGCTAGCATACTAGCCATGGATCTTTTACTCGAAGTAAAACACTTCAAACAAAGTAAGAACACGGGCTCTGATACCAATTGATATTGCTAGTATGAGTACCTAGAGGGGGTGAATAGGTATACAAAGATTTTTCTTGATAATTTCTGTATACTTGCGCAATACTTAGACAGTTGAAGGATTTGCGTTAAGTAATAATCAACGTAAGACTGAGTAAGGAAAGAGAGAATTAAACACGCGGTTTATAGTGGTTCGGCTTGATCCAAGCCTACGTCTACTCTTCTGCACTGACAGCCAATTTGGCTGGATTCCACTATGAACAAAGAGATGTTACAGTGTTGATCTTCCTTGATTTCTCGGTGTAGATGATCTACCACACTTGCTCAAGGTATCACCAAGTACAAACACTCTCTGTGTATACAATTTCGCTCAAACTGTATCGACTAATAATCAAGGTGTTTCAGACTCTGGAATTTTTCTATCGATCACACACTCAAATAACTAGAACGTCTTCCTTTTTATACTCTTTTATGCCATCATACCGTTGGCACTTACCAAAGGAATTCCTCCAATCTACCCGTTGGACGGAATCAATCAAGAAGATCATTCGAGCTATAAAAGGAACCTGACGATAGCCCATCAATCCTGTTCGCCCATACAACCAGGATCTTGGTTTCCAAGAATAGAACTTTCCAAGAATACTTCGTCGACCAACGGATCTTCAATTGATCTAGATACGAACAAAAGAATCCGTTATATTTATCCAACCAAAAAGGATCTTCTCCAGACGATAGGATAAAATCCTCAACCATATACTTCAGCTCTGGATTTCCTTCGTCACTGGATCAGAAAGACTGTCAATAAGAATAGTCTTGAGTCTTGAGTCTTAAGTCTTGAATCTTGAGTCTTGAATCTTGAGTCTGGTGATCAGAAAGTCTTCAGACTTTAAACTAAACGATCTGCAGATATCCAGACTAGACTGAAAGAAACGTTTTGTCAGCTTTAAAATATTCTGGAAAGATTTCTCCAACAAAAGTAACTGATTTGGAAGGTACACTGTTAAATATATAGGCAGCACTTAATAAAGCATCACTCTCAAAAGTGATAGGTAAGTTAGTATGCACCATCATAGACCTAACCATTTCCAGTAGGATTCTGTTTCTTCTTTTTGTAACACCATTTTGTTGAGGAGTATATGGAATAAACAAATGTCTTTATATTCCTTTCTAAACCCATCAAATAAATATTCTCAACCTCAATCGGATGTCAATACTTTAATTTTTCTATTTAATTGATTTTCCACCAAGCTCATAAAATTTTTGAAATAACTAAATGCTTCAGATTTATGAAAACTCAAATAGACATATCCGAATCAAATATAATCATCTATAAATGTGATGAAATAAATAGCCCCATGCTTTCCTCTCACATTCATTGGACCACAAATATCGGAATGAATTAACTGTAAAGGAAATTTAGCTCTTTTACCTTTTCCAAATGGTTTCTTTGTTGTTTTCCATGTTAGGTAATGCTCACATATAATCAAATTGACTTTTTCAATATTGTCTAACAAGCCCTATATGACCAAATCTAGTATGCCACACATTCACATCATTAACGTATAAATTAAAAGATGTGAAAAGGGAATAACAAACATTGACATTACAATAATCAACATTCAATACAATAAAACCATATAGAAAATAACCACAACCATAATAGTTTATATTCAAATACAAATCCACACCATTATTATGGAAATTCATACTAAAACCGAGCTTAACCAACACTAAAACAGACACTAAATTCCAACGAATCTCTAGAGCATATAATATATAATGTAGGAACAAAGTGCGTCCACCACGCATGTTTAATTGGCAGGTGTCAATCCTTTTTACTTTGGCTCTAAAGTTATTTCCAACATTGATCCATTTAGTTCCGATCAGTACTTGTTGAAATTCAATGAATGATTCTCTATCCTTTGCTACATGGTCTGTTGCTCCCAAATTTATAGTCCACAAAGAATTAGATTCAGTTAAGAATATAGAACTTGACATATAAGCAAAGTTTTTAAGAGTACAATAGGTGTTTACCTTCTTTGGCTCACAACAATCGCGAGCATAGTAATCCTTCTTGTCACAATTATAACAGTTCACCATTGACAACTTCTTCACTTAATGACGTTTTCCTCTCTTATGTTGGTCAACTCTTAGTTTCTTGCTGGAAGGACTTGATCCATTGCATTTCTCACTTTTTGAACGAATTAATGCGTTTGCGCTTAGAGCTCGAAGCCCCTTCTGAACTAGAACCAACACAGCAAATATCTGTTTCCGGCTCAAATGCCTTTAGGCGGTCCTCTGCTAGCTCAAGGTGGCACACAGCATTCTCAAGTTCTTCCATAACATGGTTAAAAGCTTTCAATGCTTCTTACTTTTCAAACACATATTGAATTTTCATATTCAATATTTCACAATTCTCGCCGTTCAATTTCTCTTCTTTGTTCAACTTAGCAATTATACTCTTAGTTGCTGAAGCCATTGGATCTGAACATATCAAACATATATGCACGAATTATAAATACCTATCATTTATGCATCTATTTTGCATAAACTCATCATATTAATGAATAATTTCAAATAAGGTTTCAGAATCAAAAAGTTATTATGTTTCCAATTATCATCCAAAATCCTAACTTGAAATTATCATTAACATAATCGTTCATGCAAAAAATAAGTTTAGCAAAGTCACTAAAACTTTCTTGAACTTCCCACAAAGGATTGTAAATTAACATACTAATTTATCAGCAAAGTCACTAAAACTTTCTTGAACTTCCCATAAAAAATTGTAAATTAACATACTAATTTACAACAATAGATAATATTGAACTTTCAAATAATTAAACATGCCCATTACACTAAGTAATATATTCAGAGGAAAAAATATCAATATAGAAAGAGATATTTACACCTAAAATATCTCAACTAATCTAAGAAAAAATAAATAATTAAACCCAAATATTCTCATTTATCTCATTAACTAGGAAAGTCTCTTCTAATCTTTTAGTAAAATTCTCTGAGAATTTTGAAGGCACATTGGTTAACCACATAATAACCTTTGGAGAGCTCTCATGCCACCTCCAAGGCGTGTTCATTCTATGCCATGTGACACTCAACCCAAGGTTGAAGTTTTGGTTAACTTGATTCTATAGTACTTACAAAATCTATTGCAAGCCTCCTATAATCCGGGACCATGTTGACGTCCCATAATCGATCTAACACTGCTGAAGAGTAGGCATAGGATAACCATTTTAGATGATTTTTTTTTTGTATGATTTGATTGACCCTGACTACGTGTGATACAACATCGCCGTTATTCCACCGATAATTAGCTAATTATGTTTTTAGCCCTTTAAGTTTTGCATTTTCTTTGTCTATTCTCGGAAATGTAGGCATGCGTGCAAAACGCATCATAGTTCCTGCAACAAATGCAGAACAAAAATGGATTACTTATAATCCACAACGAACAAAATCGAAAAAACATAATTTTCCTTTCTTTCTTTTTTTTTCCAGTCAATGCCAGTCAACGGTAGTCAAGGCCGATCAACGGTGGTCAGCGTCAGTTAATAGTAGTCAACGTAGGTCAACAGTCAACAGCCAAAGTCAATGGTCAACGGTCAACATGGTCAACAAATCGGGTTGGGCCAAATGGGTCGGGTCGAGTTAGGTCAAACCAACCATCTAGGTGACGTCATCATGACATCACCCACACGTGCCCTTCGCTTGCGCAGACAACCGCCGGTTAATGTCAGCTGGCGCGTGTGCACACGGGCCAGCAGTTGCTGCATGCATGGCAACGCGTCCGGCAGCCCCAACAGTAGGCCACTCGTCATTTTTCTTGTCTCAAAGAGAGCTACGATTTTGCACTATCAGAAATGAGTTTTGATTTATAGAAAAACATAAACATGGGGTGAACAGTACACGGTGTCGGGATTTCCGTCCCTGAGCGACCAACGGCGGCGTTTCACGAAATTTCAACCAAAAGCAATTTATAAACATGAACAGTAATCGGGAAACATGAACAACATCGCTCTGATACCAATTTAGGGTAACGGATTCCCAAAAAATAACGAATAATGATTCGATAGTCAATCGAACACCGAAAACAAACGCGGAAAACGTGCTCATAAAACATATGTTACACAGATCATAAGGTACATTACGGAGTCGAACATACCTTGTTTTTCACATATTAAATACCGTTGTCACAGTTTGCAAAGGAATTCTAATACTGTTCTTCAAAGGTGCATACTGTTTTTGGGGAGAAACTGAGAAAGCGTAGGAAAATGAGAGAAGGTATTCTCTCTTCTCTTCAGATTCCGTAACTTATCTGATAACCAACTTATTTTATATATTAACTGCCTAGATTCTCCCTTTTTATTTTTATTTTACAATAACTGCTCTCTTCTATGGGCCCTTCACTTACGGGCTAGTTTTGGCCCAATATGGGTGGACAGGCTTAAATAAGCCCATCAAGATATAAAAAAAAAAAAAACCCATCACATAGAAAAGAAGAGAAAAAAGAAAGAAATAAAGAATAAGAATAAAAAAGGAAAATTGCAGAAAAAGTGAAGAATAGGGAAATAGAAAACAAAATGGCTTCAGGTGTAACAACCCGGGCCCACTGTGTGATATTGTCTGCTTTGGACACTTAGTGCTTACGGTTTTAAAACGCGTCACACAAGTTAAGGGGCCCAAGCTATTATAAATTGGCCCTGGACTCCCCCCTAAGCGATTTGGGACAAGAGGGAGAGGACCCCTTCCTTGCGCACGTTCGGGGACTGAGGCGCAGACGCACCGCCATCCCTCCGCTCGGGCCATCACACTCTCCCCCCCTAGCAGAACAGCGTTCTCGCTGTGGCCCCACACGCTGTTGGGAGTCGGCTCTGATACCATTTGTAACAACCCGGGCCCACTGTGTGATATTGTCCGCTTTGGACATTGAGTCCTCACGGTTTTAAAACGTGTCACACAAGTTAAGGGGCCCAAGCTATTATAAATTGGCCCTAGACTCCCCCCCCAAGCGATGTGGGACAACAGGGAGAGGACCCCTTCCTTGCGCACGTCCGAGGACCGAGGCGCGGACGCACCGCCATCCCTCCTCCCCGCGCACCGCCGCTCGGGCCGTCACATCAGGCATGCAAAGAATGCATGTGGAGAAGAAGACTAGAGAAGGAGAAGAGAAAAATAAAAGGAAAAGAAATAAAAGAAATAAAAAGGGGTAATGAAAGCTCCGGTGTAGGTTTGAGTCTCAATCGAGCCAAAGTCGCTCTTTCACATAGCGTGTACCAAGTGTTCAATGTAATGCCGCATTAAGATCTAGTTTTGCTTCGTCGTCTTGGCCGTTGTCAAGTCATTTTGAGTTTTGTCCCGATGAGTCAAGTTTTTTCTTTGCGTGATGGTTAGTGTTCCGGGCGTTCGGTGTCGGTTGGACTGAACGATCGATGCCAGACGATGGCTCCAGCACCTCAAAGGCTAGTGAGGGGTCGTCATAGTGTTGGCGCTAGTTCGGGTAGGGGAGTTGTCGATGAGCGGTTGGCGAGAAGAGGGAGTCATCAAGGACGAAGATAGGCATAGAGAAGAAAAGAAAGAAAAAATAAATAAAGAACAAGAATAAAAAAAGGAAAAATGCAGAAAAAGTGAAGAATAGGGAAATAGAAAACAAAATGGCTTCGAGTGTGAAGAGAATGCATGTGGAGAAGAAGACTAGAGAAGGGGAAGGCGAAAATGAAAAGAAAAGAAATAAAAGAAATAAAAAGGGGTAATGAAAGAAATTTAAAAAATAAAAAAATAAAAACGAAAGGGAGGAAATGATGTTCGAGGAAGACATTCGATGAGGAAGCCATGAAGGAGAAGACAATGCAAAGAAGAAGAGAAAAAAAAAAAAAAAAAAGAAGAATTATTAAAAACTAAAAAAAAAATCAATTAAAAATCTTCTTTTCTTTTTCAATCCAATAGAGTCGAATTGGTTTTGAGTCGGGTCAATGGGCCGAGATCGGGTTTACCTGGTCCAAACCCATTTTCGCAAATATAATAATATTAATATTAAACAAAATTTCAAAATTTTAAAAATTCTTAAAAGTTAAAAAATTTTGAAAATTCAAGAAATTTCTAAAAATAAAAAAAATCAGAAAATATTAAAAATTCAAAAATTTTCAAAAAAATTAAAAATGATAAAATCCAAGTTTTTTTGAGGAAATTTGAAGATTCATTTTTTTCATAAAAAATTGAAAACTCCAAAAAAATATAAAAAAATTAAAATTCCTCGAAAATGTTAAAATTAAGAGTTAATACCCTGTAACAAATTTACCCCAGACTTTTTTTTTTTTTTTAATCATGAAAAACCCCAAACCGGTATACCGGTGACAAATTTATCCCGACTAACCATAAAAAACCATAAACTGGTACATTTATGAAAATTTACCCCAAACTAATTTATTCAATCGCAAAAAACTCTAAACTGGTAAATTTGTGACAAATATACCTTATTTTAAATTTGATTAATACAAAAAAAAATCACAAAAATTATAAACCATGACAAACGAAGCGTAAAATCCCAAATTGATATATCGATCAACTGTCACGTGTCATTTAACTTAATAATTTGACAATAAAATTTAATAGAAACTAACAGAGGGTAAATTTGTCACAAGTGAACCAGTTTGGGGTAAATTTGTCAAAGATATATTAGTTTGAGGTTTTTGGTGGTCAAAAAAAGAGTTTTTGGTAAATTTATCACAAGTGTACCTGTTTGGGGTTTTTAGGGTATTAGCCCTAAAATTAATCTTTTAGGTGGTTTTCTTCTGAAAAGTGGAGGTCTTTCACTTTAGAATTATGCTAAAGGTTGACCAAGCCCTTAGGCTCTACTTTAGGGTTTCAATTATCCTTATAGACAAATGCTCTTGATCATGTGATATTAGTATGTTGATTTTGGCTTTCCTTTAGTCTAGTAAGAATTAGCATTTATCTTTTCCTTAATGTTAAATATTTGCTCTCCCATGCAATTTCTTTAAACACTTTCTTTGGATGCTAATTGTTATTTAATGATTGTGTACATGCATGATCACTTCATGTATTAGTGGATTGGTCTAAAATTAATCTAAATTGCTTGAAAAAATTTCTTTTTAAAATGAATAAGTTAGGTACCAAAATGGTACTGATTGATTAATTAGTGTAATCAAATCTCCGATCCTAGATTCTCTAGTTACGTAAGAAGTGAGATATATTCTCACGCCTCTTTTGGTTTTTAGTCAACCTAACAGGCTAATAGTGACTCCTTATTACAAAATTTTTATGAACCCCAAATGTCACATGAGGTAGGGGCTGGGGAGAGCCCGTGCCCAATTATGGACTGTAAGCCCGTCTTTTAGGGAATATCCCCAAATCTATATTCCCTTCCTCAAGGGGTAGATCACAACAATGACCTCAAGTGCAAGCTCGCGAATAAATACCCCTAAACGCCATCCTCCTAACGCCCCATGGAGGGCAAATCGCAACAACCAATAGTAAGGAGTATGCAAATTACCAAAAAAGTTCTAAACCTATTATACATATAATAATTCAATCCAAAACTAGTATATCCTTAGTCTTTTTTTTTTTTTTTGGGTCTATTATGTAACCCTAATCTATCCAGCCTAAATTGGTTTAAAATTGTGACATCCAGATTTTCGGGTTTTAATTTGACTGGATAAATAAGATCCTGTTTCATCGCTCGTCAATTTATTGACGGGTCCGAAATTTCAATAAAGAAATTATCGGAGGAAAAATTGAAGACCAAAAGAAAATTTAAAGGAAAAGGAAAAGAGAAAAGGAAAATTGAAATAAAGAAATATGCATTTCCTTTTTTTCTTTCTCTCTCTCCCTCTCTTTCTTTTCTTTCTTTTCTCTCTTTTCTTTCTCTCTCCTCTCTCCCTCTCCTCTCCCCTCGTGCGATTCCCCACCGCCCATTCTCTCTCTCTCTTTCTTTTCTACTCTTTGACCAGTCAATGTTTATCTCCCCTCCTCTCTCTCATCTCTCTCCCTCGACATTTCCCTTCCCCCTTTCGTTCAAGCGAACCAGAAGCTGCAGCTCCGTCGCCACCCGCTCGCCGCTCGCCGCACGCCGCCGGGCCGCCGTCCGCACCACCCGCGCACGCCGCGCGCTCCGTCACCGCCCCTTCGCGTTTGCCATCCCCGCCGTGCGCCGTCCAGCTGCTGCCCATCCTCTGTCCAGCTCCGTTCGGCCACGATCCGGCCACCTCCGACCACCGTGGGCCACCGCTCGGCCTCGCCAAGCCACCACTCGCTCTCCCGACCTCTTGCCGTCCCCAACCCTCTCTCTTTCTTGTTGTTTTGCGGCCGAACTAGCAAACCCACGGAGTGGGTATCCAACTGTTCGTGGGCCGTTTTGGGCCGTTTCTCGGCCCCAAACCCGAGCCGCGCTTTGGGGACAATTGTTCCTCGCGTCGCCGCCGTCGGATTGATCCGATTTGTGCGCGATTTGGTGAGTAATCTCACTAATCCTGGATTAGTTGGCTAATTATGCTTTAAGGTTGGTTTAGTTTTAATTAATTATGTTTAGGTTGTTAGATTAGAATAGATTAGCAATTATTAGTCAATTGTGATGCGATTTAAATAAATTGATTGCGCAATTAACAAGTAGACGTAGTCTGCTATTTATTGGAAGTATCTTGGGAATTTTCCGACCCCTAATTGGGCTTCAATTTGATGATTCGGGCCTAAGTGGAATTTTTGGCATTTAAATATTAATTTTCGGAATTAAATTAAATAATTATTTATTTTCCGAAAATTGAGGGAGATGGTCTGGAACCGAATATTATGCGAATGACTGTGGTGAAGCCGTTTATTTAATAGGGCTTTATTTTAAGCTAAATTGAATTTTTAATATTAATTAATTTTCGAAATTAATTAAATAATTATTTATTTCCTGAAAAATTAACGGGATGGCCCGTGATCGGAAAACTGTGCTGATGACCGTGGTGAAATCCGTTTATTTAATTGGACCTTATTTTGAGCTAAACAGAATTTTTAATATTAAATAATTAATTTTCGAAATTAATTAAATAATTATTTATTTTTCAGAAATTAAGATTGAGATGGCCGACGACCGAAATCTCGTGCCGATTGTCATGGCGCAATCCGTTTATTTATTTGAGCTTTGAATTGTGCCAAATTGAATTGAATGTGGAATTTAGGATATATTCCTAAATCATTGTGGTTAATTATTTCATTGAGAAATTATTGAATTTTGAAAGTGGTCGAGTGGGACCGTAAAGCCATTGAATATTGAAAGTGGTCGAGTGGGACCGTAAAGCCATTGAATTTTGAAAGTGGTCGAGTGGGACCGTAAAGCCATTGAATTTGGAAAGTGGTCGAGTGGGACCGTAAAGCCATTGAATATCGAAAGTGGTCGAGTGGGACCGTAAAGCCATTGAATATCGAAAGTGGTCGAGTGGGACCGTAAAGCCATTGATTATCGAAAGTGGTCGAGTGGGACCGTAAAGCCATTGATTATCGAAAGTGGTCGAGTGGGACCGTAAAGCCATTGAGTATCGAAAGTGGTCGAGTGGGACCGTAAAGCCATTGATTATCGAAAGTGGTCGAGTGGGACCGTAAAGCCATTGAATATCGAAAGTGGTCGAGTGGGACCGTAAAGCCATTGAATATCGAAAGTGGTCGAGTGGGACCGTAAAGCCATTGAGTATCGAAAGTGGTCGAGTGGGACCGTAAAACCATTAAATAGTGAATGTTATCGAGTGGGACTCTGTATAGCAATAGCTTGAATGACCGGGAAATGGTCAGACTGATATGTAATCGACTAGGTCGATTTATCATTGATTTGATTTGATGTCGTGGATTGATTGACTGATTAGAAATGACCGTGAGTGGTCTTGTTGGCATTTAATCGACTAGGTCGATTTGATCGATGTTTCGATTAGTGATATGATTGCTTGGGTGCATATTATGAATTGTACTGACTTGCAGGTGGGATATGAGGCCAAGGTACGTCTTCTGCCCTATGCGTGTATAGGCAGCCTATAGTATAATAGTTTACTAATTGGGCTTAGTGGGGTAGAACTCGCTGAGACGTAGTCTCATCCCAGTTTACTAATTGGGCTTAGTGGGGTAGAACTCGCTGAGAGGGGCCTTGAGTATGGCCTGGATGGGCTGAGAGTCTATCTTCTTTTGAGAATTTCTTTTGAAGTGAATAGTTATGAAGTGGTTTGTGCTTTGTATAAAAGTTTGGTTATAAGTTTCAATATGAAAAATATGGCCCTGCTTTTCTATCCCATTGTTTTATTGTCTGGGGATTTATAATTGCTTCCGCATGTGCATAATAATTGAAAGGGTCGGCGATACATTGTCCTGGGATATCGCATTTTAAAATCGACCAAGTAGAAGGATGTGTGCGTGTCCGAGGATCAGGGCGTGACATCCAGTTTAAGTGGTATCAAAGCGAGGTTGAAGATTGGAGTGATAAGGAGCGTTGACCATGGGATAGTTAGTAGGAAATGCCTTTAAATTCATGCTGGTGCATGTCCATGTTAGCTGGATGCTAGAATTGATTGTCGTGTGAGGATCGCTCATTTTCTAATCCAGTGTGGATGTGGAAGACGGGTTTCAGTGTAAAGACTGAACCATGAGCGAGCAGGAGCTGAGAACTCCTAGTAAGAGGACAATGTCCTCTGTGACTCGGGATAATGCACTGACAAAGGTCGGTACCCGAGGTGGTTGTGGCAGAGCGTCGGCTCTGGCCAGCTTGAGTGTAAGAGTACCACTGCAAGTTGGTACTAGTGTAGCAGCATCGAATGATCCTAAGCTCGATAGGATCGTTCTGATGCAAGTATTTCTTGGGAACTGGATGAGCCAGTAAGCTTAGGATCAAGCCGCTGTCGTTGTCGTTATCACTACCGCCGTTAGTGTTGCAACCGCCTTTGTTGCTACACTTGTTGAGATCTAGAGTGGGGATATGATCTGGGATCGAGCCATCGCTTCCAAGTCAAGGTACAGATCCAGTTCAGGCAGAAATGGAAATCGGTCAGGGAAAAGATCGAAGTCGAGAGTGGTTCTAGCAGACCGATGGGACAACCAGAAAGAGTGTGTGCTGTCACTTGGCAGGAGATAGAAGACTCACCTGATAAGTGCCGAAAGTATGGAAGGAATGCATGGATTAATCCTGTGTTCGAGAATGACTAGAACATGCTTTGATGGTAGTGAGCACGGCCATCAAGTGAGGGACTATCAATTGGGGTTTAAGAAGAACACCAACACTGTTACTATCGTTAGAACGCCAGCAATATGGCAAAAGGAACAGGAATGGAACCGACTATGCCTTATTCAATGAAAGAATACTTTGTGGTGATTTTATCAGAATAGTGCCAGAGAATGTTGGGATTGTAAGTGTGGAATTTCAGTTGTTTGTTAAGGCTGTAGGAAAAGAACCATTGACTAGAGTTATACTTGATTGGTTGTTAGTGTATAACTTATTCATCAAGTGTAGAAAGAATTGGTTCTTGAGCATTTTATGGCAATGAATTGTTATAGTGGAGTAACCCAGTTTATTCCAGGAGCAGGTAGAAGTGCCAAGTTTTATTGAGAGTCGAGAAGGGTTCTTGACTTATTTAACCTCGTCACTTGAGGCAATCCGTTTGTTAGACGGAGGTTGCCTAGGTTACTTGACAATTGTAAAAAATAAGACAGATTGAAGAATTGAAAATTGAGGACTCCTCAGTAGTCCAAGAATTTCTGGAAGTGTTGCCAGAAGGATTGTCAGGCCTGTCGTCAGTAAGTGAGATAGAATTTACGATCAAGCTAGCACCCGGAACAGAACCATTCTCTAAAAGTTCTTACCGGTTGTTGTTGTTTGAATTGATAGAACCAATGGTGCAGATGGGAGGATTGATGAATGAGGAATTCATGCATATCAGTGCATCACTTTAGGGATCATCAGTTTTGTGAAAAAGAGAAAGAAAGATGGTTCGTTGCAATTATGCATTAACTATAGTCGACCCAATCAAGTGACAATCAAGGATAAGTGTTCATTGTCAAAGATCGACGAATTGGGCAACTTGTTATAAAGAGCGTGGATGTCTTCAAGGATCAACTTGAGGACAGGTTATTGTCAGTTGAGAACCAGGAAGGAGGTTATACTGAAGACGGCATTTCGCACTTGATTTTTTCCTTGTGAGAATAATGTAAAGCCAATTGATTTGACGAACGCTCCAACCACTGTCATAGATTTGACAAATTGAGAGTTCAAAGAATATCTAGATCAATGGTGATCGTGTGGTGTAGCGACATTATAGGGTGTTCATTAAGTGATGAGGATCACGATAGCCCTTAAGAATGGTCATGTGATTACAGGCAAAGAAATCTTCATGGACCCAGCCAAGATTGAATCAGTTGTTAATGGACCGAGACTGACATCAATGTCAGAGATCAGAAGTGTTGGGGATTGGACAGATTACTACGGAAGGTTTGTGAAAGAATTTTCAGCATCAGTATCATCATGGGCTTGACCTCTTGAGAAAGAAGAGAAATTCATTGGCATAGACAAGTACGAGGATAGTTTCCAGAGCTTCAATAAAATCAGGCTATCGCACTTGTGCTAAACTTTTCATTTGGCTCTGGAAAAGCATGAAATCTCTAGTGATGTGTCTTGCCAACGACTGGGTATGTATTGATACAACATGAGAAGATTGTTGTATAACCGTCCCGCCAGTTGAGACCCAACAAGTTGAACATGAAACAGTGTCGTGAATCAGAATTTTGGCAGAACTATAATGATGTTATCTGGTATTATCTTGGGAGAATGAAAGAAGTAATTTATGTGTTGAGCTGAGAGTCTTCGATTATACATAGGTTGGCTAAAGTATAAACTTTACTTAAAAAGGGTTCGAAATTTGGTTTTCAAATTTGAGGTAGGCTACCTTTTAAATTTTATAGCCACCCTCAAAATTGAACCAAATGTTCAAGTTAGAATCGGCGCCTAGTTGACAAGCAGAGATGTGCAGAAACTCTTATAACAGAATACTAGTAAGAAAGATACTGACTTTAAGACTTCTAAGGATGGAACGTTCGGGTTCCATGAGGAATTGAGTGCACCTGATAGTGTAGCACTCAGGGAAAAGATCTTGTCAGAAGTTCACTATAATATCATAGTTTTGACCAGATGGGGCAAGTAAGTCAGAATCGACGTCAGTTAAATTGGTAGACCGATATGAAGGTAGATATCGCCAAGCAGGTTGCAAGTGTCAAAGGTGTCAGTAAGTGGAAGTTTAGTAATGCAAATCCGGAAGATTTTAGCATCACTTGAGAGTCCCAAGTGGAAATGGAAATATATGGCTTACTAAGGATTCAAGGGATTACTGATACCATTTGAGAATAGTGGTTGATCGATATATGGAGTTGATCCACTTTGGTACAGTACGAATTTGAGTGTGTAACATCCAGATTTCGGGCTCTGATTTCGATTAGATAAATTGGGCATTTCATCGACGCGATTACAGTGTTTTTCTCTGAGTTGGCCACTCATGAGATAACTAGACTAGCTGGGTGAGTTATTAAGGACCTTAAGGCAAATAGACTTAAGAATTCGACCATGGATCGACTTCTCGACCGTGCTCATCTTTAGAGATCATTGCGGCATAGTATAAAATCGATTTGAAATCAGAAATAGATCGGCTCGACTGAGATGAATGACCGATCGTGGGTGACTCCACTAAATTGGAAAATTCTCATCGACCGGTACTAATTTGATGTTTCTATCGTTTTGGTACCCTGTGTCCGTAATTGAACCTTTGAGATTTTCACGACAATCGAGAGTCGCCAATGTGTCGAGTGGGTTCATTGTGGCTCGAAGAAAATCGGCCACGGGTCATTTGTCCTAAAAAGCTCTAAACACTACCCAGTAGCCTAGGTCACACTAAAAGCGTGTCAGAGTGAAATTAACCGCCAATCTAAGTTCGATTTCAGAAATTAAAGATTCTGTCATGTCACAGAATGGATATGCCGAAGTGCCGACATGGAGTGTCGCGGGTGAATTATATCTCGAATCTAGATTAGAGATTATAAGTTGGCAGAGTTTCAGAGGGTACAGAATTTCAGTGGTAAAAAGAAAGTGAAGAAGATTTCAGGCCAAAGACAATACAGTAGCCAGTGATCGCAGTTGCCAAGATCAGTGCCAAAGTTATATCAGATTTTGACCAGAGGTTCCCAGTTTCAGCAGATCAGTCAGATAGTTTCTTTTTAATCAGTGCAAAGCAGAGTGTACAGGATTTCAGTCGGTTGAGATGAGATCAGAAATTAGAAAATCGCAAGTCCAGTGTCAGCTCAGTAATCAGTGTTTGCAGTTGTCAGATCAGTGTCAGAATAAAGATTGCTCAGAATTGTCAGAAATTTTGAATCGTCGAGGTTCGAAGGTTTATTAGGGAGTCGAGAAAAAGAGATCAGATGTGGATGACAGAATGTCTTATGTGAGAAGCTCAGTTCAGTTGTTGGTTCAGAAAGAGCGGATTTTGTGTGCAAAGATGATCTCCTTGGTCAAAATGGTTAGACAACGCCACGAGACCAAATGATCAGAGTGGAAAAGTGAAACTCGATGAGACGACAATACCCCCACCTTTCGTTTATGGATTGGTAAAGGTTTAAATTTCGAGGACGAAATTTTTATAAGAGGGGAAGAGTTGTGACATCCAGATTTTCGGGTTTTAATTTAACTGGATAAATAGGATCCTGTCTCATCGCTCGTCAATTTATTGACGGGTCTGAAATTTCAATAAAGAAATTATCGGAGGAAAAATTGAAGACCAAAAAGAAAATTTAAAGGAAAAGGAAAAGAGAAAAGGAAAATTGAAATAAAGAAATATGCATTTCCTTTTTTCTTTTTCTCTCTCTCCCTCTCTCTTCTTTTCTTTCTTTTCTCTCTTTTCTTTCTCTCTCCTCTCTCCTCTCCCCTCCCCCTCGTGCGATTCCCCACCGCCCATTCTCTCTCTCTCTTTCTTTTCTACTCTTTGACCAGTCAATGTTTATCTCCCCTCCTCTCTCTCATCTCTCTCCCTCGACATTTCCCTTCCCCCTTTCGTTCAAGTGAACCAGAAGCGGAGGAAGACCAGAAGCTGCAGCTCCGTCGCCACCCGCTCGCCGCTCGCCGCACGCCGCCGGGCCGCCGTCCGCACCACCCGCGCACGCCGCGCGCTTCGCCACCGCCCCTTCGCGTTTGCCATCCCCGTCGTGCGCCGTCCAGCTGCTGCCCATCCTCTGTCCAGCTCCGTTCGGCCACGATCCGGCCACCTCCGGCCACCGTGGGCCACCGCTCGGCCTCGCCAAGCCACCACTCGCTCTCCCGACCTCTTGCCGTCCCCAACCCTCTCTCTTTCTTGCTGTTTTGCGGCCAAACTAGCAAACCCACGGAGTGGGTATCCAGCTGTTCGTGGGCCGTTTTGGGCCGTTTCTCGGCCCCGAACCCAAGCCGCGCTTTGGGGACAATTGTTCCTCGCGTCGCCGCCGTCGGATTGATCCGATTTGTGCGCGATTTGGTGAGTAATCTCACTAATCCTGGATTAGTTGGCTAATTATGCTTTAAGGTTGGTTTAGTTTTAATTAATTATGTTTAGGTTGTTAGATTAGAATAGATTAGCAATTATTAGTCAATTGTGATGCGATTTAAATAAATTGATTGCGCAATTAACAAGTAGACGTGGTCTGCTATTTATTGGAAGTATCTCGGGAATTTTCCGACCCCTAATTGGGCTTCAATTTGATGATTCGGGCCTAAGTGGAATTTTTGGCATTTAAATATTAATTTTCGGAATTAAATTAAATAATTATTTATTTTCCGAAAATTCAAGGAGATGGTCTGGAACCGGAATATTATGCTAATGACTGTGGTGAAGTCTGTTTATTTAATAGCGCTTATTTTTTAAGCTAAATTGAATTTTTAATATTAATTAATTTTCGAAATTAATTAAATAATTATTTATTTCCTGAAAATTTAACTGGGATGGCCCGTGATCGGAAAACTGTGCTGATGACCGTGGTGAAGTCCGTTTATTTAATTGGACCTTATTTTGAGCTAAACAGAATTTTTAATATTAAATAATTAATTTTCGAAATTAATTAAATAATTATTTATTTTTCAGAAATTAAGATTGAGATGGCCGACGACCGAAATCTCGTGCTGATTGTCGTGGCGCAGTCCGTTTATTTATTTGATCTTTGAATTGTGCCAAATTGAATTGAATGTGGAATTTAGGATATATTCCTAAATCATTGTGGTTAATTATTTCATTGAGAAATTATTGAATTTTGAAAGTGGTCGAGTGGGACCGTAAAGCCATTGAATATTGAAAGTGGTCGAGTTGGACCGTAAAGCCATTGAATTTTGAAAGTGGTCGAGTGGGACCGTAAAGCCATTGAATTTTGAAAGTGGTCGAGTGGGACCGTAAAGCCATTGAATATGGAAAGTGGTCGAGTGGGACCGTAAAGCCATTGAATATCGAAAGTGGTCGAGTGGGACCGTAAAGCCATTGAATATCGAAAGTGGTCGAGTGGGACCGTAAAGCCATTGATTATCGAAAGTGGTCGAGTGGGACCGTAAAGCCATTGAGTATCGAAAGTGGTCGAGTGGGACCGTAAAGCCATTGATTATCGAAAGTGGTCGAGTGGGACCGTAAAGCCATTGATTATCGAAAGTGGTCGAGTGGGACCGTAAAGCCATTGAATATCGAAAGTGGTCGAGTGGGACCATAAAGCCATTGAATATCGAAAGTGGTCGAGTGGGACCATAAAGCCATTGAGTATCGAAAGTGGTCGAGTGGGACCGTAAAACCATTAAATAGTGAATGTTGTCGAGTGGGACTCTGTATAGCAATAGCTTGAATGACCAGGAAATGGTCAGACTGATATGTAATCGACTAGGTCGATTTATCATTGATTTGATTTGATGTCGTGGATTGATTGACTGATTAGAAATGACCGTGAGTGGTCTTGTTGGCATTTAATCGACTAGGTCGATTTGATCGATGTTTCAATTAGTGATATGATTGCTTGGGTGCATATTATGAATTGTACTGACTTGCGGTGGTGGGATATGAGGCCAAGGTACGTCTTCGCCCTATGCGTGTATAGGCAGCCTATAGTATAATAGTTTACTAATTGGGCTTAGTGGGGTAGAACTCGCTGAGACGTAGTCTCATCCCAGTTTGGGGAAAAACATTTCAGGACCCCGATGAGGAGCTGATGAGGAGGAGTCTGAGAAGGAGAACTCGGAGGTGAAACTTAAAGAGAAGGATTTTTGGAATAAGAAGATAATCCTGAGAGGGGCCTTGAGTATGGCCTGGATGGGCTGAGAGTCTATCTTCTTTTGAGAATTTCTTTTGAAGTGAATAGTTATGAAGTGGTTTGTGTTTTGTATAAAAGTTTGGTTATAAGTTTCAATATGAAAAATATAGCCCTGCTTTTCTATCCCATTGTTTTATTGTCTGGGGATTTATAATTGCTTCCGCATGTACATAATAATTGAAAGGGTCGGCGATACATTGTCCTGGGATATCGCATTTTAAAATCGACCAAGTAGAAGGATGTGTGCGTGTCCGAGGATCAGGGCGTGACAAAAATTGCTGATGTGGCAATGTAGTCATCACTTAGTGTTATAAATGTCAAGGCTAGGGATCTGTCATGAACCTTCTCTACTCAAAACTAGTTTTTTCAATTTTTTTCACTCTCTTTTTCTCTTTTTTTCTTTCTTTTTTATTTTAGCGTTGATCATCGACTTTCCTAATTGATGATCACACTGCAGCTTCAAATCACCTTGATCTTCTTCTTTTTTTTTTTTTTTTCTTTTTCCATTTTTCGCAAAATGGAGGACAAGGACTTGAATTTCCATTCAACCCACCAACTGGGTGCTGCACAGTACTGCTATAATTGTTGACATCATCCCGAGTGGCAAAGTTGAAGAACATAATCCCTGAAGATGGATTCTGAAACGGGTTCTTCCTGCCGATTGCGGTGTGGCTACTGCTAACATTTGGATTTGCCCCTCCTCTTCTAATGGCAATCTCTCGTGCGCGACATTAGCGAATGACACGGCGACAAGGATGACTGGTGTGGCCACAATGAGCTTGCCAACCATTCTTCCCCCCATGACTTGACCTCCCCCTGGAATATCATCAAGCTCGAGGCCCTTAATGGAGCTGGTGGGGGCAAGAAAGAGCCAGACAACAACAGAATCTCGAACCGCCCAAGGAGCGTCACTATGGACATGGCTGTGGCTGGCTGCCACAATCTCACATTGGTGACGTGCCGGTTCTACTCAACACTCAGATTCCCCACTACCGCTACGATGAAGGTAGTGATGGAGTCAAAGACTTTGCGCCTATACCCAACTTCGAGAATGGGGGCTTTAAGTCTATTGGCGCTCCATCGGGTTATGAGCACGGACGGCTTTGGCTTGTTCTTGGATTTAGGGGAGACTATGTCTCCAGTGCCATGGCTAGTCGATCATGCTAAGCTCTAGGGTTTGGTGCTGGTGGTGGAGGTGGAACCAAGAAGTGGTGCCTAAATCCAAACCGGCCATGCCCACATCATCAAGGAAAAGCAACAGAAAACAGGGAGCAAGAAAATTTGTTAATAAAATTTTAAATAAAAAAATCCCAAATCCAGATCTGGGTTTCAATGTTTATTTTAAGGTTGAGGATAACGGTAAAAAAAAAAAAGAAAGAAGAAAAGAAAAGAAAATAGCCATATATATATATATATAGAAAATTAAAAAAATACAGTGGTCCACGTCAAATTGTTAGTTGTAATGCATAAGGTAGGTGGCAATGTGATGACTAAAACTATCACGTTAGCAATTTTTAGCCAATGTAAATCAGATGAACTATATTGGAAAATCAAAAAACACTTGTTGGGTAATAAGAAAGTTTAGAACTGAATTGACATTTATACAATAAGTTTAAGAATTTTTGGATAATTTTTCACAAATAGTCAACTTTAGGAACAAAAAACCAAGTTATAAGACATCTTAGGTTGATAACTTTGGTTGATAACTTTGCTACTAAAGCTTCACTAAGAGGTCTATCAATATGATACAGTAGCCTATTGTTGCAAAGATACATGTGTACTATTATAATAATTCATTATTATGAAATAAAGATGACCATCTATGTCCTGTAGTGAGAGTAACGCCCTCTCACTACCACAAATTTCTTTAAGAGAACTTGTTTGGAAGGAAATATGTTGTGTCTACAACGTTGTAGAAATTCTGTTTAAAACGCCGTTATGCTAGCATCATCCTTCATTATTTCCTTTTATAGATCAAATCTATGATCTCACAATTTCTTCATATGTTTTTACAAGAATTTCAGGCGCATATGCTTGATCAAATCTATAATTTCTTATGTTCTTATTATAGATTACCTTAAATGAGACTGGGGTGGGGGAGAAAATGAGAGTTAGGTGTAGAAATTTTTGATAAACTTAAATTATCATGTGAGAGTGAATTGGTGGGAAATTTTAAATTTTCTTCTGCCACGTCTTTTTTCTTCTCCTCTCCATCCTCCAAACAAAGCAATGTTATCCTATCAAAAAGTAAAACATAACCCTAAAAAAAAAGGCAATTTCAAACGGTGGACGGAGCACTTCCGTCGAAAAGGCTACAAAGAGGCATTGAAGGGAACATGAGGAAATATTCTTCGCCTTAAGTACTTGATTAAATGTCATTTTAGTAAAACCTTTAGTACACTTAGCGTTATTCATTACTTCATTTTAGTATACCAAATTATGCAAAACATTTGGTTTTAATAATTATTCCACCTCATCATAGTTTTCTAAATTTAGTGGATTCTATAAGTTCTTATAGGAGGCCTCCGAGTAAATTTTTTAAATACGAATGAAAGATTTATTTTGTGGAAAACTAGTAGTTGGAAAGTATCTCCTCCTTTTTTTTTGCTATCATTTTGGCATTGCCTTAAAAATGAATCAACAAAAATTATTTTCATGAATAACAAAAATCTGTATTCAAATTTGAAAGATGATTTATGCTTTTAAAAGATTGGTATTCATTTTCAAGGAACTAGCTTGACCTCCACCATTTATAGGATCATCACTTTCGTAAAAATTCGAGCCCTTGAGGACAGATCGGACACTCCAGCTTGTGAACCTAGGACGCGCGGGGCCTCACCTGAGATCCCAGTGCGCTAATCGGCGCCTAGAAGCATGGACTTTGGACCCAAGAACCTAGGCTTTGGACACCAGGGGCGAGACTTGAGCATCTGGGGCCATCCTAGGACCTTGAGTCCAGGGCATGGGTTCTAGGTCTAGGCACCGGGATACTAGGTACAAAGCTTGAGTTCCCCAGGCTTGCCGCCATGGTCTCGAGATCGCGCACCATACCTAGGTTTACTTGTCTTAAAAACAATTCCTGTGTTTGTCAACACCATCCTTCCGATAATAATTTTTAGCTCATTTGAAAAATCCTACTGAATGAAAGCAATCAAACTATCTTTCTAGAAATAATTTCCTTATGAAATGTTTTTTACCAGTCATGTTGACTTTTTCTTTTTTCTTTCTTTTCTTTTTTTTTTTTTTGGGAAATAAAGCGGACCTAAATTCTCCGTGCAATTTCACCAAGCCCCGAGGTTAGTGTTAAGAGTAGCCTATCATTTGCCTAATCCGAGAGCAAAAAATGCAGGATAGAACGAAAAACACATGACCTTAAAGTTTGACGGCGGAGCTTTAGACATGGTTATGTACTCAATAAGCCAACCAAACAAAAGAGAAAAAGAGCCTTAGACAAAAGCTGCAAGCAAATAATCAAATGCCCATCGTCGCGTTTTATTCCATTCTCTTTTTGTCCTTATCATTCCCATGCCTTTCTTTTTTTACTTTTTCTTTTTTGGTAAAAGGGTAATATCCCATGCCTTTCTTTTTCCTACTTAATAATTGGAGGTTCCACAGAAGTCGTTGCTGTCAAGTGTTGAGACAGAAGTGCTCTCCTAGCGAAGAAAGCAAAGCACATATTTCTATTTCTCGTTTCCTTGACAATGTTTTTTAGGACAAATCTCTCTGTTGTTTTTCTGTGCTTCAGTTTCTCCAATTTTTCCAATGTAGGCGCCGGCGTCTTCTGAACAATACTTCTGGGCTTCATCAGCCCTCACGTTCAGGTGTGGTGGCGCTAGTCTTGCACTGCATTGCACTTCTTTCTTTCCTGTTGCTTTAGCTAGCTTGCATTTGCTTATTGGGGTAACTAACCCATATCATTTTTAGGGTGAAAGGTTTGTCCGCTCTCCGCCCTTCGGATGTTTCAGCAAGTAATTATCGTACCTTAATTTAGTGGTCAGTACACTTAACCATACTCTATACAAGTTACAGCACATGTTTAGTTGTCTTCGATGTTCATTTTCTAAATGGTGAACGAGCTACCTGAAGAAATTATGACCCTTCTTTGTTTCTTCACAACCTGTCAATTTCGACATTTATAGCTTCCTATGTCTGAAAATCTAGCAAACATGCTATTGAAAGCAATCTTTTTCTATGTGAATGGCTTTTAAGAAATCTACAAGAAGTGCAATGTGATAGGATTACGAGTATTATTTTGGGAGTCATGAAACTTCTTCTACTTAAATCTGCGAAAATCCATCCCGAGATCAATTGCACTTAAAGTCATCTACTCTAATACTACATAAGTTTTTTTTGTTTTTTGGACATAATATGAGACCACTGAGAAGTTTATACGTGGCCCTCTCATTGTGTGAAACATTTTTTCTATCATTTTCACGAAGCTTAAAAGTAATAGAACTCCAAAAATTAGAAAAGGAAAAGAGCCTTGATTCATGAAGTCGACCCAAAATTATAAAGAATTTCTTTCAAGACTAAATAACAGGGTGTATAGGAGAACCCGTGAAATCTATGGACCCTATAGAACAACCATGGTCGTCAAGTAGGTTCCAAGACGGGTATTAGCACTAATATAGTGGGTTCTAGTTCCAAAATTTTGGAAGAAATGAGTGTAAGGTAGGTTTGCGGGTTTGGGGTCATATCATCCTATACCCTACAATCCATAGCTTTTGTAGGGTACATTTGTAACATTTGCTCAATATATAAATGTGTACTTATTTTGCATGTCTGATCAAAAAATAAATTGCATGACTTTCTCTTTTTCCTTATGAAATTTTGCCCATTTAAATGTGCGAAATCTCTCAATAATCAACAATGTCTAACCTCATTTGAAAAGCAATCATCCATCCATCTCTCTCTCTCTCTCTCTCTCTCTCTCTCTCTCTCTATGAGAGTGTGCGTGCGTGTACTTTGAGTTTAGGTTTTCAGTAGATGGTGTTAGGTTTCATCTCAACTCATGGATTTAAATGATAGGTGGAATTTGATTTTTTATTGTTATATTTTATGCTATTGACGTATTAGTGATATGTTAACATTAGATACGAACATGAATTTAACATGTAACCCATTTGTACGTTATATTTGAATGTTGCAAATAACAATGACAATGACAATTTTTTTTTTCAATGATTCAATACGAAAAAGCACAAGATAGTATAAGGTGCATAGAACACATGGCATTGACAAGTTCCAAATTCTAAGGTGTTTGGACCTGTTACCTAAGGTTCCATGGCAGGGAAAATACCTTACCCATCCTAAAACCTTCTCAACTCTGCTAAATACTCCACTAACACCTCTCCTCCACCTTTTTTTCCTCTTTTTTTTTTTTTCCTTAAATCTATTTAGAAAATATTTTGAAAAGCTAATATATGAAATATAGAGGTAGAAGACCTTAAAAGCCGCAATCAAAGAAAATTTGTGGAGAATCCAATTTTAAAGAATTTTGAGAAAATGATGCCACAAATGCTCTAACGTTCATACGACACTCATTTTAGTGGTACAAGTTTTCAATCGATCATTTCACTTCTATAACTTTTAGAAAATATTCATCTTAGCCAATTGGAATGAGCATATTTAGTTTATTATTTTGCAAAATTAAGGGAGGCTAATAAGAAGCTGGACGGCTAACGGCACAAATTTGTCCCAAAGCTTCTTCACATCTTACGATGCGAGAAGAGGGCCACTTCGATAGGTAATTAAGATCTAGCTAAACACAAGAAAAAAAAAACGAAAGAAAAAGAAAAGTGTAAAAAAATGGAAAAAAAAGAAAAATACAAGGATCGGAAAAGGATACAGTCAAAAACTCCAGGAATGGAGAGAGAGATGAACATGGAGAGATTAACTTGTAGGATAAACAACGTGGAAATTCATAGTTTCAGTTGTGCGAAATTCTGACAGATTGAGAGAATTAATGTATGCAATGCTGGATGCATTTATGCAGTTTTGTGGAAGCTCTCAGTGATCATTCTTCAGAAGCAATGTAAAAATTTTCCTGACTCCGCATTTGCATTGATGTCTAGTGAGCACACCTGAACGAAGCCACCATGCGTTTGATCAGTTGGATTTGCTCAATAATCAACACGGTGTTGCCGCTACTAAAAGATCTGTGGACGAACTGGGGCATACATTTCTTGGTCACCGTAAGCCTTGGCTGCGAGATTTTTCTCACAATATTAGGCATTCGCCGGAAATATATGAGGTCGCAGTTAGCTAGATCCATCATCTGGGCCTCCTATTTGCTCCTTTCTTATGTTGCGAAAATTGCGCTGGGCAAGCTTACTGTTGTCCGCATCGATGATCCAGAAAATCCAGGTGACGACGTGGTGTTGGAAGGGCTGTTTGCCCCATTGCTTCTGATGCAACTTGGGTACCCAGACGGTATTACGGCCTATGCGGTGGAAGATGACCGGCTGGGATTGAGACAGATCCTGAACATCGGGGCGACAGTTGTCTTTGTGGTTCGTATTCTCATTCGCTGTTGGGAAGGCTCGTCCCCAGTCTCACGGCTGTACGTCCCCTTGTTCATTGCCGGATTCATAAAGGCGGCGTCGTGGGTCTGGGCTCTCAAATCCGTGTATGACGAGAACTCATTTGTGAATACCGAGTACTTTCCCAAAGTACCCACCAAGGAAGTTAGGAAAGGCAGTGGTGCTCAGCTCGAAATCTTAACCAAGGACAGGAAGTTTGACGCCGCAAAGGACATCTTGAAGGCCTACTTTCGGTTCGACTGTCTGAAACCCCACCTTAGGAACTGGCCGTACCACCCTGTGTTCATATCCCGCGATTGGATGTCCATCGACAGTTACCCCCCCAACCGAGCTTTCACCGTGAACGAAATCGAGCTGAACTTCATGTTCGACGCACTCTACACTAAAGCGCCCATTCTGTACACAAAACTCGGCCTTATAGGCTGCTTTATCGGCTTCTTCTGCTTGATGTCTGCCATGTGTGGATTCGCCATGATCTTCAAGAATGCCTTCTTGATCGATATGTCCATCACCTATACCTATGCGTTACTGATGGCAGTCACAGGTCTCGAGCTTTATCAGATCACAACGTTGGCATTTTCAGATTGGGCGGTGGTGTACATGGGTAGGCACCTTGGGATGCCACTCTTCTCAAGGCTCCTCCCGTTTTTTGCTGATCGGTGCATGAGGAAGAAAAGATGGTCGAGGTCAATAGGGCAGCTCAATTTGTTAGAACACTGCCGCCCAGACAGAGAAAAGCCAAAGCCCGTCCGTGTGGCACTTGATTGGTTTGGTAAGTGGGAGCCCGTCCGCGCCGTATTTGATTGGTTTGGTAAGCGGGAGATCTTCAGTTGGCATTGGAAACCCTCCCGCCGGCCCTTGCCCTTGTGCCTCAGGGCGCTGGTACTACGAAAGATGGCGGAGCTTGAGGAGAAAAGAAATTACAGGCCATTCAACGAAAGAGGCAAGTGGACGATCGAGATTCACGGCATCAATGAGAAACAAGCACTAAGCAGTAGCATTGAGGCAAAATTTGCTAGGAGCATCATTATCTGGCACATCGCCACAGATATTCTGCAAAAATTGGATATCGAAAAATCCGATGCTTATGGAGGAAGTAAATTCCTATCGGAGTATATGATGTATCTCCTCACCCTGCATCCTCACATCTTGTCCCTTCCTACTGCCAACATGACATTGGAGCACGCTTCTTGCACGCTGAGGCCTTTCTTGAGGCACCGAGACCATGAAGACCCAATCAACACACTGTCCTTGCTGGAGGGAGAGATCCTACACCCCATCAAACCAAGTGAGGAGACGTGGATCACTGATGACTGGGACGTGTTGTTGGAGGTGCAGAAGCTCGTGGCCGACCTGAGGACGATGGAAAACAAGTGGGAGATCATCAGCAGTATCTGGGTAGAGATGCTGTGTTATGCAGCATACAACTGTCGCGTGTCTCGCCATGCCAAGCGACTGAGAAGAGGAGGTGAGCTCGTCACTCATGTGTGGCTCCTCTTGGCTCACAAGACTGAGAACTTCCCCTTTGAAAATCCTCAACGTTGCCTAAAAATCCCCGAAATCTCTCTCCTCGGAAAAAGGTTCTTCTAGTTAGACAAAAATCTAGTCTACAAAAAGGGTAAAGCGTTATAAATATTAAACCATGCATTTATTTACTTGTTTAAATGTTCCAACATATGAAATTAACCCAACAACAATTCAAACACTCAAGGTGACCTTATCCAATCAATTAGATGCAAATCCTGGAAGGTAGTGTTTCATACACATTTAGCATTTCTCACTCGAATGGCATGCATGCATTCATCTTTGTAATCAGTTTATGTTTAAAATCATATGATGTTGATCTCGTAATCAAACTTGTGTGGTTTGTAAAAGAATGTGATTTTGAAATTATTCCACGATGGCTTTTCCTTTTTTATGCTATTTATATGAGCAGCTTATGCATGTACTCTTGTAATGTGTAAATAACCTATTTGGTTTCCCATGGAATTGGTCACAGCATTGTTAACTGACTCATCAAACTAATTAAATAAACTTGATTACTTGATGAAATTCATGAGATCACCCAAAAGTAGTTGATCAACTAGTTGGATCACATACCAAGAAAAGAACATACCTTTCCTCCTTATACTTTCACGAATTTTCTTATTAATGTCGCAACCTCTTGAAGCCCTAGTGCGGGTGTGTGGAGGCTAATGACTCGCAAAGCTTAGGGTTTATCCGAGCCCTACCAAACCCACTAATTTGCAACTTATGACTTGAGTTTTTTACTTGCAAATCATTTTTATTTAGGAGTCGTTACTAATTGATTTAGGAGAAATATTTTACTCCTGCTCAATCAAAGAAATTAGATCCCGCTCAATCAAAGAAATTAGATCAAAGACTTGATTACTAGTTAATTAACTAATACCTTTTCAACATTTAATCTTTGTTTAAATCCTAAAGTTTGATTTCTATTTGATTTTTCATGCATTTTTGGGGAAAAAAAACTCCTCAAAAACTAATTTTAAGTCTCTTTCCTGATTTTAAAAAAAAATGCGGATTTTTGATTTTTTGATTTTTTGATTTTTTAATATTTTAAAAACATATATTTTTATTTTAAATAACATTATATTACAAAAAGGATCCGGGTCGGATCCTCGGGTTGGTATCGACCCAGATCGCCAACCAGTGGCCCAACTGGGCCTGAAACGTGGACCCCGCCCAGAACCCTTTTTAAAAACAATACTCCACACCCATTTTAAAAGAAGACAAAGCCCACTTTCAGTTAAAAG
The DNA here is from genome assembly GCA_014182885.2 of Eucalyptus caleyi. NCBI lineage: Eukaryota > Viridiplantae > Streptophyta > Magnoliopsida > Myrtales > Myrtaceae > Eucalyptus > Eucalyptus caleyi. The sequence goes on along the minus strand of CM024468.2, from coordinate 34,354,952 downwards.
AAAAGCCCAGCCTACATCTTGAGCCAACCCAAATCTGGCCCATTAAAGCAAAACCCTAGCCCGATACTGGGGCAAACAGGGTCGGCCGGATCCGCGAGCCGACCCGACTCACCATCCCCTCTCGACGGCTTCACCGTCGCGGCGGAGACGACGATGCCGAGCGTCGTCGCTCATCTCCGCCCGGCCGACGGCATACCGGGACTTCGCGGGCTTAGGCGGCCAGCCAAAGTGCGTTCGGGCACCTCGAGGCGGCGGCCGCAGGTGTGGCTGCGGCGGTTCTAACGGTATAACCGAGACAATTCCCCTGTGCTTGCTCTGTTCGAGGATGACGGAGGGAGGACGGGGTGCGTAGGTCGAACCAGCCGACCGGCCGGCGCCCGGGAGAGCCAACGCTACAAGCACACCTTGACAAGGCACAGCTGAGCGCAGACGTGGACAGAAAGTAGAACTCACCCGAGCATTTCGTCGAATGATCGGAGTATGCTGGCTAAGTGGGAATAACTCGAGCTGACCGGGGCTCGAGACCACGCTGGGGCTCACAACGGGCGATAAATGACGAGCAGAGCAGCCTAACAATGGTCGGTCGGGGCTGGAGCTATTGAGTCGGACGGTCAGGGCGAAAACGAAGCCACGGCTTACCGGAAGCGCGGGGCCTCACCTGAGATCCCAGTGCGCTAATCGGCGCCCAGAAACATGGACTTTGGACCCAAGAACCTAGGCTCTGGACACCAGGGGCGAGACTTGAGCATCTGGGGCCATCCTAGGATCTTGAGTCCAGGGCCTGGGTTCTAGGTCTAGGCACCGGGATACTAGGTACAAAGCTTGAGTTCCCCAGGCTTGCCGCCATGGTCTCGAGATCGCGCACCATACCCAGGTTTATTTGTCTTAAAAACAATTCCTGAGTTTGTCAACACCAACCTTCTGATAATAATTTTTAGCTCATTTGAAAAATCCTACGGATTGAAAGAAATCAAACTATTTTTCTTGAAAATAATTTCCATGTGAAATATTTTTTACCAGTCATGTTGATTTTTTTTTTTTTTTTTTGGGAAACAAAGCGGACTTAAATTTTCTGTGCAATTTCGTCAAGCCCCGAGGTTAGTGTTAGAGGTAGCCTATCATTTGCCTAATCCGAGAGCAAAGAATGCAGGATAGAACGAAAAACACATGTGACCTTAAAGATAGATGGCGAAGCTTCACATATGGTTATTTACTCAATAAGCCAACCAGACAAAAGAGAAAAAAGAGCCTAAGACGAAAGTTGCAAGCAAATAATCAAATGCCCATCGTCGCGTTTTATTCCATTCTCTTTTTGTCCTTATCATTCCCATACCTTTCTTTTTCGTACTTAATAATTGGAGGTTCCACGGAAATCGTTGCTGTCAAGTGTTGAGACACAAGTGCTTCTCTGGCGAAGAAAGCAAAGCACATATTTCCAGTACTCGTTTCCTTAACAATGTTTCTTAGGACAAATCTCTCTGTTATTTTCCTGTGCTTCAGTTTCTACAATTTTTCCAATGTAGGCGTCGCCGTCTTCTGAATAATACTTCTGGGATTCATTCAGCCCTCAAGTTCAGGTGTGGTGGCGCTGGTCTTGCATTGCACCTCCTGCTTTCCTGTTGCTTTCGTTAGCTTGCATTTACTTATTTCATATCATTTTTAGGGTAAAAGGTTTGTACGCTCTCCACACTTTGGATGTTTCAGCAAGTGATTATCGTACTTTAATTTAGTGGTTAGTACACTTAACAATACCCTATACAAGCTGCAGCACATGTTTAGTTGTCTTCCCTGTTCATCTTCCAACTGGCGAAGGAACGAAGAAATTATGATTCTTCTTCCTTTCTTCACAACCTGTCAATTTTGACTTTTATAGCTTCCTATGTCTGAAAATGTTTAGCAAACATGCTATTGAAAGCAATCTTTTTCTATGTGTATGACTTTAAAGAAATCTGCAAGAAGTGAAATGTGATAAGATTACAAGTATTATTTTGGGAGTCATGAAACCTCCTCTACTTAAATCTTCAAAAATCCAACCTTAGAGTAATTGTTTCTTATTTCAGAAACAAACTTGAGAATCAAAACCAACAACTCTTTTTCTTCCCCTTGGCCATTTCGCGACCACCATCCACTACCGCCCGCCACTGTCTGCCATCGTCCGCTGCCGCCGGCCGCCCCCGACAATCGCCGTCTACCGGTTCGGCGAGCTTGCCGGAGGCAAGCCCAGCTACTAGCGAGGCTCGGCCCCACCAGATTTGGCGAGGCCTGCTTGGCCACCAGCAAGGCCAAGTCTCACCAGGGCTGGGCAAGCCTCATGACGCCCAGCCCCGCTAGTGGCCAAGCAAGGGTCACCCAGCCTCGGCGAGGCTCACCCAACCCCGCCGGTGGTCAGGTAGGCCTCGCCTAGCCTCGGCGAGATCGGCCTGGCCACCGGCAATGCTAGGCCTTGCCAGATCTTGTGAGGCCAAGCCTTGGCGGGGCTAGATGAGCCTCGCCTAGTTGCCGGCGAGGCTCAGCCGACGAGGGCCAACCTCGCCAAGGGCCAGCGACGCTCCGGTGAGATCGTCGGCCCTCGTTTGGCCAATCGCTAGTCCAACAACTGGCCACTAGAAGAAGAAGAAGAATAGGAGAAAAAGGAAAAACAAAAAAAAACAAAAAAAAAAAAGTAGAAAAGTAGAAAAATTATTTAAAAATTAAAAGAAATTGATTTGGAACAAAATTAATGACCACGGTACCAAACACAATTCTATTCTAGAATTAGAAATTTTGGATAGTTACCAAACGACTTAAAATGCTTAGAATCAGTTCTTGGGAACAAAAAAAAAAAATCATTTCTAATTAGAATCTACTCTCGGGAACAGAATCGTTACCAAACGCGCCCTAAAAGAGCCTTGATTCATGAAGTGGACCCAAAATTATAAAGAATTTCTTTCAAGACTAAATAATAGGTTGTATAGCAAAATCCGTAAAATCTATGGATCCTATAGAACAACTGTTGTCGAGTAAGCTCTAAGATTTGCATTAGAACTAATATAGTGGGTTCTAGTTCCAAAACTTTGGAAGAAATGATTGTAAGGTAGTTTTAAGGGTTTGGGTTCACACCATCCTATACTCTACATCTGGGCAAAGTACCAAAAAATTCATCAACCTATTAGATTGGTATCAATTCAGTTATAACTTTTCAATTGGATCAATTTAGTTATAAATCTTTTCATATTAGTATCAATTCAATCTATTTGACCAACTTTGGTCAACCAGCGCTGATGTTGACATTAACTGGTGGCCAGACGCTGACGTGACAATTTTTAAATAATTTTTAATTTTATTAATTTTATTAATTTTCTCTTTTTTTTTTTTTTTTTTTTCCTTTTCCTTTTCTTTTTCCTCTTCTTCCTCCATGGATTGTCCTCACAAAGCCCTTGCTGGCTGTCGATGAGGTTTGCGACCCTCACCCAAGGCCATGAATGAGGCAACTTCATGAGGATAGTCCAAGAAGGAAGAACTAAGAAAAGAAAAGGAAAAATAAAATAAAAAAATTATTTAAAAATTGTCACGTCAACATTCGACCATCAGCCAATGTCCATGTTAGCATTTGACCACCGATTGGAGTTCACTTCCCTGTCGCCTTATCAAAATTGGCTGAATGGATTGAATTAGTACCAATGTGAAAATATTTAGGACTAAATTTGTGCAATTGAAATGTTTATGACTAAATTAGTACAAGCACAATAAGTTTAAGCCTTTTTGGTACTTTTTCCCCTACGTCCCGTAGCTTTTATAGGGTACCTTTGTAATATTTGTTGAGTAAATAAATGTGTACTTATTTTGCATGTCTTAAAAAAAAGTTGCATGACTTTTTCTTTTGCACAGTTAAATGAGCAAAATTTCATAAGTCATTTGAAAAAAAAATCATCTCTCTCTCTCTCTCTCTCTCTCTCTCTCTCTCTGTGAGAGTGTGCGCGTGCATGTTTTGAGTTTATGTTCTCAGTAGACGGTGTTAGGTTTCGTCTCAACTCAAGATTTAAACGATAGGTGCATCTCAACTCATGGATTTAAATGATAGATGGAAATTGATTTTATTATTATTATTTTTATGCTATTGACCTTTTAGTGATATGTTAATATTAGATAAGAACATGGATTTAACATGTAACCCATTTATATGTTATATTTGAATGTCCAATGTGTAAATAACAATAACAATGACAATTTTTTTTTTTCAATGAAACAATATGGAAAAGCACAAGTTAGTATAAGGTACCTAGAACCCATGGCACTGACAAGTTCCAAATTCTAAGGTGTTCCAAAGACCTATAACTGTTACCTAAGTTTCAATGGTAGGGAAAATACCTTACCCATCCTCAAACCTTCTCGCCTCTATTAAATACTCCACTTGCACCTCTCCTCCACCTTTTTTCCTTAAATCTATTTATAAAATACTTTAAAAAGCTAATATATGAAAAATAGAGGCAGAAGACCTTAAAAGCCGCAATCAAAGAAAATTTGTGGAGAATCCATTTTTAAAGAATTTTGAGAAAATGACGCTACAAGTGCTCTAACATTCATTAGTGGCACAAATTTTCAATTGATCATTTCACTTCTATAATTTTTAGAAAACATTCACGTTAGCCAATTGGAGCAAGTATATATATTTTATTATTCTGAAATATTAAGGGAGACTCATAAGAAGGTGGACGGCTAACGGCACAAATTTGTCCCTAAGCTTCTTCACATCTTGCGATGCGAGTAGAGGGCCACTTTGCATGATAATTAAGATCTAGCTGAGCACATCCGTGTGAATGCTAGTACGAGCACCTAGAGGGGATGAATAGGTGCGAAAACAAACTTTTGAGAAGAATAGTGTAAAACTTTACTTTTAATCTAAGTCTGTTTAATGGTAGACTTTGAAATAGAAACAAGACTCTAACAATTAAATAAAGTTACAAGTAAAGTAAAAGAGTTTAGGAAAAAGAATAAGAACACAAGGTTTATAGTAGTTTGGCTTAATCCAAGCTTACGTTCACTCTTCTGTACTGATAGCCCACCGGCTGGATTTCACTATGAATCAAAAGAGTCGTTACAGTATCACATCCTTGATTCCACAGTGTAGAGACTCTGCTACACTTCATCAAGGTCTCACAAATGTATAAACTCTATTTTAAGTACAAGTTTACGCTCAACAATTGAATTGGCAAGGAACAAAGAGTTTCAAACTTTGGAATTTATCTATCGCGCACCCTCTTGAATAACTAGAACATCTTCCTTATATACCCCTCCATACCTTCATAACCATTGGCACTTTCCAAATGAGCTCTTCCAATCTACCCGTTGGACAAAATCAATTAGGGAGATTTCAAGTTATTAAAAAAACATGATGATAGGCCACCAATCATGCCCGCCCATACAATTAGGATCTAGGTTTCCATAAATAAAACCTTGCAAGTTTGCTTCACCAATCAATGGATCTAAATTGCCCGAATTAATTTCAAGACAAATAATAGATTCCAAAATACTATATCCAGCCAAGAGATCTTCTTTAGTCAATAGAATCAAATCCTCAAAGAAATACTCAATCTTGGATAAGTCTTCTTCGACAATCTAGAAACTGTCAATGAGGATAGACTTTGAATCTTGAGTTTGGTGGTCCGGCCATTTTCAGACTTTGACGAAAGAGTCTATAAGTCTTCAGACTAAATTGATGAAAATGTTTTGTTAGTTTCAAAACACGCAATGAGGTTTTCTCCAACAATCCGAAATAAAACATGAATGAAAAAAAAAAAAAAAAAGGATTTGTAACAAAAGCAATATATATTAGGGGTGTACAAAATACCCGATAACCGCTCGGACCGCCCGGAACCGGACCGAAACTGCCCGGAACCGGCGGTTCTTGAGGGAACCGGTCCGGTTCCCGGTTCTATGGGCGGATCCGCCCACTCGGACTAGATCGGAACCTTTTTAATATTAAAAAAAAATTACTAAAAAAACCCTAGATTAGATCTCATTTTCTCATTCCCTTCGTCTTCGGTTCTCTCTCTCTTTGTCTCTTCTTTGGTTCCTCCTAATCCTATCGCCATTTCAATTCCTCCCCAAGCGTCAACACCGCCGCTGTTGTCGCCCCCTCGCATCGGCCGCCACTTGCCACAGCCGTGGAAAATTGTTTTGCGACCGTTCTATGTTGAAAACCCAACCATAGACCTCCTCCCCTCCTTCCCAACTCATAGACCCGACCGTTCTATGTTGAAAACCAAAATTGTTTCGCGTCAAGATTGGTTTCATGGATCCACCCGGGAACTGGACCGGACCGACGGTCCGGTTCCCGGGTGGATCCTGGTTCCAATTTTTTGGAACTGGTCCTTAGCGGGCGGTTCCCGGTTCTAGGTCGGGAACCGCCTGCCCGGACCATGCACACCCCTAATATATATACAGCCAAAAACTCTAGGAATGGAAAGAGAGATGAACATGGACAGATTAACTTGTAGGATAAACAATTTGCATATTCATAGTTTCAGTTGTGCGAATCTCTTAACAGATCGAGAGAATTGATGTACTCAATAATGGATGCAATCATGCAGTTTTTTGCAAGCTCCTAGTATTATTTCTTAAGAAGAAACGTAAAAATTTTCCTCATTCTGCATTTGCATTGATGTCTAGTGAGCACTCCTGAACGAAGCCACCATGAATTTGATCAGTTGGATTTCCTCAATTATCAACACGGTGTTGCCGCTGCTAAAATATATGTGGGAGAACTGGGGGGTTCATTTCTTGGTCACTGCAAGCCTTGGCTGCGAGATTTTTCTCACAATATTAGGCATTCGTCGGAAATATATGACGTCAAATTTTGCTAGATCCATCGTCTGGGCTTCCTATTTGCTCCTTTCTTATGTTGCAAAAATTGCGATGGGTAAGCTTACTGTGGTCCGCATCGATGATACTAAAGATCCGGGTTACGAGGTGGAGTTGGAAGGGCTGTTTGCCCCGTTGCTTCTGATGCAACTTGGGTACCCAGACGGCATAACGGCCTATTCGGTGGATGATAACCGGCTGGGATTGAGACAGATTCTGAACATCGGGGTTACAGTTGTCTTCGTGGTTCGTATTCTCATTCGCTGTTGGGACAGCTCGTCCCCAGTCTCACGGCTGTACATCCCCCTGTTCATTACCGGATTCATAAAGGCAGCATTGTGGGTGTGGGCTCTCAAATCCGTGTACGACGAGAACTCAATTGTGAACGCCGAGTACTATCCCAAAGTAACCAAGGAAGTAAGGGAAAGCAGTCCTCAGCTCGAACTGTTCCCCGAGGACAAGAAGTTTGACTCCGCAAAGGACATCTTGAAGGCCTACTTTCGGTTCGACTGTCTGAAGCCCCACCTCATGAACTGGCCGTACCACCCTGTGTTCGTATCCCACGATTGGATGTCCATCGACAGGGACAGTTACCCTGCCAACCGCGCTTTCACCGTGAACGAGATTGAGCTGAACTTCATGTTCGATGCGCTCTACACTAAAGCGCCCATTCTGTACACGAAACACGGCGTCATAGGCTGCTCTATTGGCTTCTTCTGCTTGGTGTCTGCCTTGTGTAGATTCGCCGTGATCTTCAAGAACGCCTTCTTGATCGATATGTACATCACCTACACCTATGCGTTGCTGATGGCATTCACATGTCTCGAGCTTTATCAGATTACGACGTTGGCATTTTCAGATTGGGCAGTGGTGGAGATGGGTAAGAACCTTGGGATGCCGCTCTTCTCAAGGCTCCTCCCGTTTCTGGCTAATCGGTGCATGAGGAAGCAAAGATGGTCGAGGTCAATAGGGCAGCTCAATTTGTTAAAACACTGCTTCTCATTCCAAGAAAAGCGAAATGCCGTCCATGCGGTACTCCATTGGTTTGGTAAGTGGAAGGCGGTGCGCGCAGTACTTGATTGGTTAGGTAAGCGGGAGATCTTCAGTTGGTATTGGTTACACTCCCACCAGCCCATGCCATTGTACCTCAGATCGTTGGTACTGCACAAGTTGCGGAAGCTAGAGGAGAAAAGAGACTGCGGGCCATTCATCGAAAGAGGCAAGTGGACACTCGAGATTCACGGCGTCCAAGAGAAACAAGCATTGAGCGCTAGCATTGAGGCGAAATTTGCTAAAAGCATCATTGTCTGGCACATTGCAACGGAGATCCTGCAACCATTGGAAATCGAAAAATCCGATGCTTATGAAGGAAGCAAATTCTTATCGGAGTACATGATGTACCTATTTGCTCTGCATCCTCACATGATGTCCCTCCCCACCGCCAACATCACGCTGGAGTACGCTTGTGAAGCACTGACGCTTTTCTTGAGTTATCGAGACCATAAAGAAGCATATAGCACACTATCGTCGGTGGATGGAGATGTCACCCTTTCTGTGGCACCGAGTAAGGCGATGAGTAACCATCCTGACTGGCACGTGTTGTCGGAGGTGCAGAAGCTCGTGGCCGACTTGAGGACGATGGACAACAAGTGGGAGCTCATCAGTAGCATCTGGGTGGAGATGATGTGTCATGCAGCATTCAACTGTCATGTGTATCACCATGCCAAGCGACTGAGAAGAGGGGGTGAGCTCATCACTCAGGTGTGGCTCCTCTTGGCTCACAAGACAGACAAGTTCCCTTATGATTACCCTGACCGTTGCCTTGAGATCCCCGAAATCTCTCTCCTTGGAAAAAGGTTCTTCTAGTTGTTTCTAGAGGATTTTCGGGAAGATAGATGCCAAAACTCTATATAGTAGAGATAAATGATGTGGCATCTTCATTGAAGGAGAGACGCTAAAACTTTGAGCCATAATTGACAGTGTCATGTGATATTTGAGTAGTAGGTCTTGAACTCAAAGCTTTTCAGAATTCTCATTTGCATCCTAATTATATATTATTCATGCTTTAGTATTTGAGAAAAGTGTAACTTACAAATGGGGTAAAACATTATAATCCTTAAATATTAAACCACGTTTTTATTTACTAGTTGAAACTTTTACAACATGTGAAATTAGCCCAAAAAAATCATACAATTCAAACACTCAAGATGACCTTGTCCAAACAATCAGATGGAAAAATCTATAAGGTAGTGTTTGGTTCCCATTTAGCATTTCTCTTTCAATGGTGTGCTCGCATTCGTCTTTGTAATCAGTTTATGTTGAAAGCCATATGCTGCCGATCCTACAATCAAATTTATGTAGTAGGTAAAAGAATGTAATTTTGAAATTATTCCACGATATATTTTCCTTTTTATCCTATTTACATAAGCAGCTTATGCATGTAAAATTGTAATTTAAGGTAATCTATTTACTTTCCTATAGTATTTGCTCACAAAATCATTCACAGGCTCATCAAATTGATTAGATGAACTCGATTACTCAACGAAGTTGATGAAATTACCCCAATATACTTGATCGCCTAATCTAGTGAGATCAAACACTAGGAAAGAATATACTTTGCCTCTTCATACTTTCATGCCTTTTTTTATTGAAACCTTTTACCCTGAATTTGTCTTATCAAGTTCACCTAATTTCAAAATTTTCTAGTTAATCAAAACATCCCGCACCAAATCCGTCAAAAGCCAAAGTAGATTTGAAAGTATTTTCTTGTCCTTTAAATTGACCTGCAAATGATGATGTTTCTATCAAAGGTCAAATTTCTCGATTTTATCAAAAAGTCAACCTTTGACTATGCATGAAATTTGAAATTGAAACTCCTTAACCTATATGCAACGATGGAATGGTGAAACCCCCATTTACATTGTTATGATATTTTTGTTTTGGGTTATGCTGGCATAAGAATTGGGTTATTGTGAAAATAATAATTTGGTTATGAATTACAAATTCTTAAAACAATGGATTCCACAATAATTTATAGTTATTTATTATTTAATTTTTTGTGGTCCACAATTTTCATAGAAAATTAAAGATTGTCATAAAAATATTTCTCTTTGGTTTTCAATAAAGAGTTGACTTTCTTAAATTGACCTGAAAGTCAATCGAAAATTCAAATTTTGACTTATTCATGAAATGACACCTAAATAATAATGAAATGGAGTGAACCTAACTTATATATTTTTATAGGACGAATGAATGCAGAATTTGACTGTTTTTGGTTTAAGGATCAAGTCCTATAACTATCGAAGATCTTTAATCTCAAAATAATTTTTTTAAGGATGTAGGTTTGACCTGTCGACAATACTTAGATGTCAACATCTTTTACATGGTGGTGCACAAATGTCTATAATATTCCTGCTGTTTATTTCTTGTCAGTTGTGTTTTTGGTCCGCAAATCAACAAAGGGGCAATCATGTCCTTTGCATATTTTCACATCGATCGAAAGCTTTGTCGACACTGTTCGGCAAATGTCGACAAAATCGGCCTTCTTGTAATTTTTCCACGTTTCTATATGTACAATTCTTAGATCTTGGGCAGGCTCGAGCCAGGCAAAAGTGATATGTAAAACCATATGAGGACTATGCTACATTTGTCCTCATTCCATAATCTAATGATAAGATGTCACGTCTTAAGTAGATATATCAGCAAGTAGTCTTCTCGTCATTTTCTTTTATCATATTCTCTTTCTTCCCAAACTGTTGATATGACAGTGGCTTAGGATGGTTAAAGCACTTGATGAGCATTCTACGGTGGTAGCAACCGACAACAAATCTCATGTTAATGGTGTGCCCCATTGAATACCAAGTGCATTTGAACTTAACCGGTGGGGCCTGAATTGGCATTTCTAGGCAATGTTTACCTTATTCTTGATTTTATAAAACAATCAGAAGAACTTGCTCTTAATTGCCAAGATAAAACCATAAGTTCGGGATTTACCTGGTAATTGTCATATTAGAGATTGCAATTTCAGACATTTCTTCTTGTACCATATAATTGATTGGTGATCGTAATTTAATATAGTCAAGGTTTCGTGCTGGAATCAGCTGATTGCCTAAGCCAACTTTGCTATGGGTTTTCACACGCTTTGTAGAAGACAAATACGCAATATAGTGAAGTAAGGGACCGACCAAAAAAAAAAAGTAGGGGAATTGTAGATGGACCCCATGTGCATTATTATTGTTGTGAAGAAATGTGGGACAAATTGAATTGGATAATAGACATAAGGAAAGAAATAAATCGGACACTGAATTTACATGTTTTGGTCCAAGTTTTTTTTTTTTTTTATGGTTAAAGTAAGAATTTTGGTTTGAGTGTTGATACCTACATTTACGAGAAAAGCAATACAAAATTCCACTAGAGAAACGAGCGATATAACAAAGATAACAATTACTCGAGCACTCAAATACTCTCTTGCTGTTTCTCAGCCTCCAATTACCCTCAATAACTCACTTAGTGTTTAGCCCCTTACAATTTATAGTGAAATTTCACTCAAGAAATACACAAATTCCAATTACAATATTTGACTAAGGCCCCTGTTTGTTAACGTTCTTTATTTCTGTTTATGAATAAAATTTATATATTTTTGTTCTAGGGAACAAAAAAATAACATAAATGCGTTTGTTTGCGTTTTTGTTCAAAATCTATTTTTTTGTTCTCAGGAACACATTTGGAATAGAAACAAGAAAAAAAAAAAAAAAAAAAAAAAAAAAAAAAACGTGTTTCTTGTTTTGGAACAATTTTTAAGAACAAATTTTCTCTCTCCTCTCTTTTTTTTTTCTCTTTTTTCCTTCTTTTTTTTTTTTTTTCTTTGACCGGTCATCGGCCTCGGCCATGATCTGGCGACCAACCGTCGAGGGCCGGTGACATCGTTGAGGGCCGGCGACCTCACCGGAGCGTCATTGGCCCCGGCGAGGTCGAGTGTTGCCGGCCCCTAGCGAGGCTTAGCCTCGCCTTAGCTAGGCGAGCTCAAGCTCGCCCAGATCCGGCAAGCCCGAGCTCACCCAGCCACTGGCGAGGCTCGGCCTTGTCAGGCCGGCAAGCCTCGCCGGTGGTCGGGTGAGCTCGGGCTCGTCGGATCTGGGCGAGCTTGAGCTCGCCCAACCAAGGCGAGGTTGGGCCTCGCCGGCACGAGGCAAGGCTGGGCGAGCTCAGGCTCGCCAAATCTAGGCAAGCCTGAGCTCGCCCAGTCAAGGCGAGGCTAAGCCTCGCCCAACCACGGTGAGGCTCGGCCTCGTCGGGGGCTGGCGAGCCTCGCCGTGGCTGGGCGAGGCCACCAGCCCTTGTTGGCCGTTCACCGGCCATGGCCGAGGCCGGCAACCGACCGAAAGAAGAAAAAAAGAAAAAAGAAAGAAAAATAAAATAAAAATATTAAAAAATTAAAAGAAACAAAAAAAATAACACAAATTTTCTAATTTTGTTTCTATTTATTTTTTATTCCCAAAACAAGTTTCCCAAACGCGTTTTTTTAATTCAAAATTGTTTCCCAGGAACAGAAACATTTTTTCTATTTCTATTCTCAGGAACAATTTTTAAACAAAAATGTTATCAAACGCGCCCTAAATCACTAGTGGGTATAATTACAAAGAAAATTTTCTTTTGCCACAAGCTCCTATTTTTTGCTTCGGGAAAGTTCTCCATTTCTCATCTTCAAGATCTCCATTTATACTAGACCTCATCACCATTGCACTTCTCTCTTTTGCCAAAAGGCCATGGCATTTAATGAAGAAAACCCACCAACATTGGCATTAATGAGCCTGCCTTCTATTTCCTTCACATGCAATTACATCATGTAATGAAGAGAAATGATTAAGTGACTGTCTTTAATTTACTATGAGAATAAAATTCTATCCTAGACCACAAAAACCAAGTAATAAATAATTATAAATTATTGCGAGGTTCACTCCTTCAAAAATTTATAATTTACAATACGCTATCAATCTTACAATGACCCAAAGCTCTCTCACGTGAAGGAACGTCATGATGTTCTTTCTTTATCTTTTGAGAAGAAAGCACATTCTCTCTCTCTTTCTTTCTATGGGGCCACAGAAGTCATAGGAGTCTAAAGACAAAGAGAACATCTCTCTATCCATTTCTTATGAAGTGATCGTCTTGTATTCCTGGACGACGAATTGACAAGACCAAAGCTATGAAAACTGAAATGCACAAAAATTTGTCAAAATTCCAAAGTGAGTGTACCCCCATTCCGTTGATGCCCCACGAAGAACATCTACATACCTCCGTTTCCATATCTCCGTTTCCATATCTCCATAATCGAGCCATATAAGAAACCAAACCTCTCCTGCTACTTTCAACCATCCTCCGTAACGAAGAAGACCTACCCACATTTTTTTTTACTAAGCCCTCTATCCTCAGATCCACCTAGCAAGCCTATTTTCTAGTTGTCCTTGAAACTAACCCAGTCCGGTCCCATTCCACATTCCAGGGTAGAAATCGATAACCCGTAGCTACCAATGCACCATTTTAGATAGCTGCCAACCATGATAACTCTATAAAAATAGAGTTATTTTACCTATTTTAGGCAACAATTAATACAATATTTATGAAGAAATATTTGGATTTTCTTCCAATTATTCGAATTTTCCTTGTTTATACAGAATAATGAGATATGGAGAAAAAAAAAAAAAAAAAAAAAGAATAGCAAAAATCATGAATTCAAATCAAAAAGTAGTGGAAGATGGATATCAAATCAAGAAATTCTTGATTTTGTTCCCTAATGTTATATGCAAGCGTTAAGTGATAGATATCAAATCAAAGATCCTCTGATTTACTCCCTAATTTTATGCGCAATTGCTTGGAGATAAGGATCTTGAATATATCCTATAGATAGGAGAACATTGAGGGCTTGAGGAAGCAGTTATGTTTTTGTTAGATCGTTTTTCATTGTTCTAAGAATTTTTCAAGTATTTTCAAAAATGACAAAAGTAGTGACAAAATTCTTGTTCTTTGATTCAAAATATTGAGTTTGATATAAATTTTTATTTCTTCTTCTACTATATTCTAATTTTCTTTTGTTAGGGTTACGATATAGCCTAACCATGATAATGTAAATTTCATGATTTTTATATTTTGCAATTGATTTCATTCATGTGAGTTATATATTATTGTACATAATGCTTTTGAGTGATTGGCTACCAGTTGAATGATCTGATATGCATGTTTGAGGCTGAGAAGTGATAATATGCAATTGCTCATTATAACATATAACCATGAATTAAACATGAATAGAGATATACCATGTTATTTGTGTAGCTTTCGATGATAAGGTGATCTAAAAGACTCATTGTAAATTGTGAATATTCATAATTTTTAATGCACTCATGTTTATTTTAATTCACATAGAGATATAATAGATTAATAAACTGAGTAAGTTTGTTATACCTAAAGATAGGATAGTAAATAGATTAGGAAATTCCACTAGCATATGTTTGATATCGTTATTGCACTCACAACAATGTGAAATTCATAACTAGTGGTTATGGTGAATCGGATGCTTTAACATATTTATCTGATTGATTTACTCAATTTAGTTTCCAAATTTTGTTTTTAATTTATTCTAAATTATATTTTGATCTGTTAGATAATTGTTAAAATTAATCTATGTTAGTATTTAATTAGTTTATTAATTATCGATCTCCATGGGACGATACTCCTTTTAATCATTGTATTACTCGGTTGACACGTTCACTTATGTTTAGAATTTTACGAACAAACCACCACTCTGTTGTTGCTTACCTTAGGCAACCACCACGTAGCGGTTGCAAATCTTAGGAAATCGGTGGCCATATGACAATTTTCCTCTCTTGATCGTGCAAGTTGGTCACATCTAGCCACCATGGATCACCTCTATTCTCTCCTTACTTTGGCAACCACCTCGTAGGGGTTGCTTTGTGGCGATGGCGAGCACCACCTTTTGCCACCACTCACGGGTCAAACTTATTCCATATAGTAGTGGTTAGCCACAACCATCTCGACAGAGGGAACCATCCTACAGTGTCGATTGCCATGTTCAAGCGACCACCATGAGGAGTGGTTATTCTGTATGCACAGTAGAATGGGGTTTTCTTTTTTTATTGTAAGTTAATTATTTAAGTTTGCATTATTCATATAATCTTAGTTTTGGTTATATCCAATGACTTACCAAACATGATATTGGAAATATCTAATTCCCTCACATTTCCTTTCTTATTCTATCATCTCTCAATCTAATCCTTGTCCACACTTCCTCGAAGAAGTGACAATCAAAACATAAATGGCTCCTGGGCTCGCACTCTCGATTGCATAGCGTACACTTGTTATCCACAATACACCATTTCAATATTCTATCATTAATAATCAGGCGCCATAAAATAAAGCCAAACTTTGAGAGATTAGTGTGAAACCACATGAGTCTATGCCAAGACAAGTTTGGCCCTTTAGACCTAATTTGGTTTTGCATATTCCATCACCAGAGCCAGAGGTTAAAACGTTGTCTTCCACATCTGAGTTTGTCTGCCAATGCAACTGGATGCTGAACACATACCCTGATCTTTCCAAGAGGATTCATATACTCTTCTTGGAAACTAGTCTAAATGAGGCCAAGAGGGTTCCAATGATTCACCATCGGACTATACTCTATCCATCGCCCATAATAAATTTCGCAGATGGTTTTAATAAGCCTCTCAACTTCATTATTTTTTCTCCTAAGGTCTTGCTTAATGTCAGCAGCACAAACGCTATGGTTCTTCAAAAGATAGCATCTTGACCGGATCACCGAAAGAGAGATTGCAATATGAGGTGCCTCAAAGAGTTTAGTGCATATTCTAGTTATATTTTCGAAATCAAATCAAATATTTAACTAATATATTGACAGGATTGTACTATGTGTAATTTTTATATTAGTAGAGGAGATATCAACAACTTAGAAATCTTGTCACTTTGAATACTCTTGTCAATTTGAATGCATTATAATCTTAGGTTTTTTCTTTTCCATAAGTAAAGTGAAAACGAGAGAGGACAGAGGCCTAAATAAACTTATTAGTTGAAACCCACTTAAACACACAAAAGAGCCCAAGAATTTATAGAACCCATAACACCAATAATAAAGGGGTATGCAAATTACCCAAAAGTTTTAAACCTATGGATGTCAATTCAATCTTAAACCAACGAACTCCTGGTTTATTTGGCTTAAATTAGTTGGAAATTGTTAACGTAACAATCTAGTCATCATTGACCATTTCAAATGTCACGAGCAGAATCTGTTATGAATCTTCTCTACTTAACAACTAGTTTTTTGAATTTTTTTTTTATTATTTTTCACTCTTTTTTTAGGTTTTTTCTTCGTTTTTTTTTTCTTTTACCGTTCATTGTGAACTTTCCCAATTGATAATCACATTGCATCTTCAAATCACCCACATCTTCTTCTTTTTTTCCATTTTTCTCAAAATGGAGGACAAGGACCCGAATTTCCACTCCACCCATCAACTGGGAGCTGCACAGTACTGCTATCATTGTCAGCCATGATACCAAGTGGCAAATTGAAAAACAGAATCCCTGAAGATGGATACGGAAACGAGTCCTGCCAGCCAGTTGCGGTGCTGCCAGCTTCAGCATATGGATCTGCCCTTCCTCTTCTAGCAGCAATCTCTCGTACGCAACACTAGTGAATGACAAAGCGACAATGATGACCGGCCCAACCAGAATGAGCTTGATGACCATGCTTCCCCCCATGACTTGACCTGCCCCCATGAATATCGTCAAGCTCATGGCCCTCGGTGGAGCTGGCGAGGACAAGAAAGAGCCAGACAGTGACAGAATCTCGAACCGCCCACAGACTGTCACTACGGATCCAACTGCGGCCTGCTGCCACAAGCTCATGTAGGTAAACGTGCTAGTCCCGCTCAGCACTCGGGTTCCCCGCTATTGCTGTTGTAGGCAGCCGTGGAGTCAAAGATGTGATCCCTGTTCCCAACCTCGAGAACGGGGGCCCCGAGGCTACTGGCACTCTACCAGGTTATGATCACAGATGGCTTCGGCTCGTTTTTGGATCTAGGGGGCGATGTCACTGGTGCCATGGCCGGTTGATCGTGCCAAGCCCTAGATCTTGGTGCACGGCCTCCTCATGATGGTCGCTGCCGGAGAATTGATGGTTGTGGTTTTTGCTGATTACGTCCAGATCTTCGAATTCCAGAGGTTTTCTATGGAGGTGTAAATTGGGTCTTTGAAAAGCTGCTGGTGGAGGTGGAACCGAGGAGCAGTGCCTAAATCCAAACCAGCCATGCTCACATTATTAGGGACGATCAAACGAAAACGACGAGAAAGAAAAATTATTAAAAATTTTCAATATAAAAAAATCCGAAACCCATATTTGGATTTCAATGCTTATCTAAGGTTGAAGATAACAGTAAAAGAAAAAAAGAAAGAAAAAGAAGAAAAACTCAGATAATTAAAAAAAAAATACTCAAAACAACATTTGTCACAACATACCTTTTCCAGTTTGGAGGGGAAAGCACATAAGTTGAGGGATATCCCTCGACCCTTGTTCAGGTGATGGGCTCTCTTAAGATCATATCTCACGCGACGTTAGGTATTCAAATTGTTGGCACCTAAATTTTAGCAACCCGATTAATTGTTTATTGCATTAAAAAATTAGGGATTAATTATTAACCCCTAAACAAAAATATTAGAATTAAATTGCATAACATATAGTCATTAGGAGCATATTTCATTTAATTGCATATTTGTTGGACCAACGGTGAATGGATTTAGGTGAATGGCTTTGAATATTGAAGCCCAGAAGAGCATTAAACTTTGGATAAGTCGATAATTCCTCCATGGTACATTTACATGGGTGTCCTAAATTGTTAAAGTCAATTAGGAAATTTCCAGCACATTGGCACTGATATACTCGTGCATGCTCACCTATTTGAGGGAACAAATGCAAAGAAAGGACAACGTGTGAGCGGCCACCGATTTGTACATGGAAAAGCCAATCCACGTGAAGGAAAATTATGCACTTGGCCATAATTCGGTCAACATGAGGGGCCAAGAAATTGACCGACATTATTCTAAGAGGAAAGAATTTATGCATGATTCTCTGGTCATATTCACGCAATATTGGCAAAGTAATAAAGATTGGAAAGAAGCAAAAAGTGAATCTCACTTGATGAGAGGGAGTGAAAGATTATATTTCTTTTCCTTGTCCAAAGTTTGATATTTTGACCTATATAAAGAGGAGGAGGCCACGCATATTGAATACACAGCCACATTTAGGTGGGGAGCACAGAGTAATCTCATGGCGTATAGAAAAACAAGAGAGAAGAGAGTGCTTGAGAAGAGCGGAGTCGTAGTTGAACATCCTCCGGATGTCGTGACCTTGTGCCACCTGTCGAGTTTCGTTGCCATTTCTGACCCCATTGGCTACCTTTGAGTCTCTCTCGAAGACACAAGACAGTCGCTCGCAGTATACCGAGTCATATCCGAAGCATCCCGTAGTGCTAGCATTCACACCGAAGCAGTTTGTGTTGGTTGGGTCCAGCGAGCTACATTGACAAATCTGATCAAATTCTTGTGCAACACAACCCATCATTGGAGCCACTTGGCCATTCTATCACGTGTAGATTTCTTCTTGCAGGACTTTTGGTGAATCCGCAGTAGGTGGCAGTGTTATTTATATAATGTAACCCCACATTTTCAGACTCACATTCTCTTTCGATTCGTATTTTTTCATGACAACTACCCATTTGGTAACCGTATGGAAGATCTTACATAAAATGAATAATTGTTCATTTCTTAAGGGTAATCACAAGATCTAATGCAAACTTTTTCAATTTTGGAATACACCATCAGTATGCAAGAGAATTGGATTAGTAAAGTGTGTCCAATATTTCATTAAATTTTCAGGAATTGAATATGAACAATGGTTGGAGGTTTCTTTATAATCTTTGGACGCTCCTCCCACATCAGCACTACGTCCTTGCAGCAATCCAAGTGCTTCATTTGATAGTCTAAGCGAACTTCACCAACACCTTTTCTGATCCTACGATCCCTACGCCGCCCCAGGCCACCATGACGATGAAAGTTATCATTTTGCAGGTCGCCTCTCGAAGTTTATGTGTAGATTCTTGAACCAACCACAATTTGCGACTACTCACAGAGCAAGGACCTTTGTTGTGTGTGATTCGAGTTGCAACTGCGAGCCCCATCGTACCGATCAGTACAGAAGCAGCAACCACGAGCCCCATCGTACCGATCGGTACAATAGCAGCCATCGAGCTGACCATATGCAGGTTACCACCACCGCCACTGCACCGTAATCCCAAGCCAGCGATGCTCATAACTCTTGTCGAGCTGAGTGTAACTGTAAGCCATCGCTGATCCCACAATCCAATGAGTCCAAATTCGGGAATGATATTGTGAAATAGGTAAAGATATTATCCGAATTTAATTTTGTTATTTCCTTACTTAATTTTTTGATATTGTGATCAAATTCAAATCTTTGAATGATATATCTTATCCAAAGTTTCTCGAAAACCCTTTGAAATTATGGATTGTTTCCTAATCTCACAACGGCACACAATTAACAGTCCGATTTCATGCCTAAAATATGACTTGCAATCACACGAAAAAATCGCTAATCCGATCTCACGTTTGAGATATGATTCACGATTTCGCTAGAAATTAGCCAATCTGATCTCATGTACAAGATATAATTCGTCAATTTAAAAATTAAGTAGACACAAATGATATCATGCCTGATTTGCTACTGTGTAAGTTTGAATTGATTTTATTTCCGTAAAAGAAAATCCAAAAAATAATAAATAGATTCAAGTTGGATTGGAATATTGCATGTTTTAGGATAATTTGCATATTTAGAATAGGCATTTTACTTATTCCGAGTTTTTGAAATAAAAAATACCAAAAACATTGATTTAGGATGTTAGATTTTATTTTTGATTTGAATTGCGTGTTAAATTATTAGGCAATTTTAATTTCGAAATTTATAAAAAATGAAAATAAGACATAAAAAATAACATGCTTGTGTCACCTAGAATTATGTCATTCTTTGCATGTCATCTAGTCATTGCATGTTTAGGATCATTAGAGTGCGTGACATATTAGGATAGTTGCATTTAATATTTTCTTCTGATTAGATCATATTAAATAATTAATGACGTGTGACATATAGTTTGCATGATAGGTTGCATGTTACTTGTCATTTTAGTTAGGCATTTTGGTGTGTCATTGCATTAAATTTCACGTAGACTAAGTTAATCTAAATAAGAGAAAATCCTGAAAAAGATTGAGTGATTGTCGTGACCTTTTTTTTTTTTTTTTTTTCAGCGCCTGCAATAGGGTACGGGCACCTAAGGAGGCTAATGGCTCGGCTGAAATTAGTTATGCCCGGACTCTCCCAAGTCCACCAATTCACGACTTTAATAGTCTAAGTTTTCAACCTGTAAATTAATTTTAAAACTGAGTCGCCACTAATCGGTTTGGGGTAGGTTGATTAGAAACCCAAGCGAAGTATCAGGAGAAATACTCACTCCTGCGCAACCAGAGAAATTAGGATTGGAGACTTGATTACACGAGCTAATCACTAATGCACTTTCGGTACCTAATTTTTGTTTAAACCCTAAGGCTTTTTAGATTTTTGGGGGATTTTCCATGCATTTTTGGGAGGAAAAACATTTTTGAGTCTTTTTCAAATTTTTATAGACATAAAAGGGATTTTTTTGGTATTTTGGAAAAACACAAGTCTTTTTGGCTTTTTTTCTGAATCTGTTGGCTTTTTCATGAATTTTTGGCCTTTTTGGATTTTTGGCATTTTTTGGAAAATATGGAATATTTTTGTTTTTTTGATTTTTTTGGAAAATAAATTATTTATTTATTATTTATTTAAAATAAAATTTTAAAAAGAGGCCAACCCAGTCGGATCCGCAGGTTGGGTCTGACCCGAGCCGGCGACCTGAACGCGGATGGGCCCGCGCTGCGGGCCCGACTGGATTTTTTTGGCTCTTTTTTGTCTCTTTATTTTATTTTATTTTATTGAAACGGCACCACGGCCGGGCGTTTGGGGACGTCCGGCCCGACCCAATAACCCAGTTCAGCGAAACCTTACCCGACTCACCGACCCAGATTCCCGCCGCCCAAAATTACAGAAACCCTACCCGACCCGGCTCCTGTGACATCCCGATTTTCCAATTCTATTTTTAATAAATTGAAATGGGCATTTTGTTGGCACGCATATAGTTCTTTTCCTTGAGTCGGCCACTCATATGAAAACTAGTCTATCGGGTGAAGCCGTTAAGAGTTTTTAATGCATCGGACTCGAGAGTTTGACCAGGAAGCGACCTTTCAATCGAGCTAATTTACAAGGGTCATTACGGCACAATTAAAAATCGATTAGAAATCGGAGATTGGTCGACTTGACAGAGGCATGTGATCAGGTGTGGGTGATTCCACCAGATCGCACAATTCTTGTCGATCGGCACTAGACCGACTTTTCTGTCGATTGGGTACCCTGTGTTCGTATTTGAAACCTTGAGATTACCCCGACAACCGAAAGTCGCCAATGTTTCAAAGATGTACATTGTGGCTTGAGATGATCAACCACAGGTCAAATGCATGAAAATTTCTAAGGGCTACCCGGTAGGTTGAGCCACGCTAGTGTCGTGCCAAAGTGATATTAACTGTGGAATTGAGATCAAATTCAGAAATTAGAAGTTTAGGTGTGTCACAAATCATTTTAGGAGTATTAACTCATCTTTAGAAGATTTTTCACGCAAATCGAGTTTTTCAGCAAAATAATCAGAGAATGGCTAATTTGGCTTGAGAAATTAGTAGGCCCGTCTTTGGTCACGCTTTTGGCACTTAAGTTGATCTTATGGGCAAGTGAAGATGTGAATTAAAGTGTGGTGATATTTGATTAATTTTATAGACTTCGATTTAATTCAATTGGAAGAGAATTAAGTGGAATTAAAGAATTTGATGTACAAGAATTAGACCCCGGCGGAAAATGAAAGTGCAACCATTGGTGAAGTTGTGGAGGATTTGAGTGAGTGGAAGATGACATGGGATGATGTCATGGTGGTTGAGGCCAAGGGTTGAGATCTTGACACATGGATGGTGGAGATTTGGCCAAAAAAAGATGACCCATCACCATCATCTTCCTCCTTGAATCAAGGACTTGTCTTGGGACTTGAGAAGGAGAGAGAGAAGCTGCCGTTCGAACCAGCAAGCTCGACCGGCCGCCCCTCCGCCCGCTCGGCCGTCCGCACGCTCGTTGCCGGAGTTCCTTGCCGCCGCCGCCGTTCCGCTCGAGCTGTTGCTCCGCCCGCCAGCACGCTTCTCTGTCATTGTCCACTCGTCCAAGCCTTCGTTTGTCTCGGCCCGTGGTTGTCAGCTGCCGTTGAGGCCGTGCCACCGCCGCTTGGTCACCTGAGCAACCAAAGCCGCTTG
The DNA here is from genome assembly GCA_014182885.2 of Eucalyptus caleyi. Taxonomy (NCBI): domain Eukaryota; kingdom Viridiplantae; phylum Streptophyta; class Magnoliopsida; order Myrtales; family Myrtaceae; genus Eucalyptus; species Eucalyptus caleyi. The sequence goes on along the minus strand of CM024468.2, from coordinate 34,332,599 downwards.
AGCCGCCGTCGCCCTTGCTGCCCGCCCTCCTTCTTCGCCATCTAGCCGCGTCAACCCTGCTTCTCTGTTCATTTTGGTCGCCATTAGGAGCTGTTGGAGCTCCCTCTGACCGCCGTGCACCGCCGAAGACCCGTCGGAGCCACCGCTTGCACCGCCCGAGCTACCGCCACCCCTCTCCGCCGGTTCTGCGCCCGAACCGCCGCCGTGCAGCCCTCCATCCGACCCCAACCAGCAATTGCAGAAAATGGGTATGGCAGCCCGTGTTTGGCCTGTTTTGGCCGCCTTCCCGAGCCTGGATGCTCGGCTCGCCTTGAGGAAAGTCGATCCTCGCGTTGTCCTCGTCGTTTTGGTCCGCTCGGTTCGTTAATCTAGTGAGTTTAGCTCACTAAACCTCGCTTAGAGAGTTAATTATGCTTTATGTGTGTTTAGCTTAAGTTAATTAAGCTTAGGTGGTTAGTTTAGTTTATTTAATTGTGAATTAGATTAAGAGGTTGGATTAACTTAAAGTATGTTTAGTTAAGGTTAAATTGATGTTTATATTAGTATAATGGTGATTTGACATAAATGAATTACTTTTGGGATTAAATAAATATTTCGAAATTGTTTAATAATTTAATAATATTTTATTATTCGAAATGATTAAAATATTATTATTTAATAATTTTCGAAATAAATTTAATTATTTATTAAATTCCGAAAAATTTTGTCAAGACCCTAAATTCTCAGAATTTTGTGCCGGTCACTGCTGTGTAATTAGATTTTGAAATTGATGATTAGATATTATAAATTGAGTGTGGATTGTGAAAAATATGGATATTATTATTTAATTAATTTTCGGAATAAATTTAATTATTTAATAAATTCCGAAAAATTATTTTGGGACCCTAAATTCTCAGAATTTCGTGTTGATCGCTGCTGTGCATTTAGAATTTGAATTTGATGAATGGATGTGGCAAATTGAGTGTTGATTGTGATAAATAGGGATTTTATTCATAAAAATCCAAGTGTCGGGTTTTAATGCAAAAATTGGATTTTTAATGATTATATTAAATAGTGGGTTTTGAAAAGGTGAGATATTGGCTTTTGATTCGAAATTAGTGTGTCCCCACACACGTGAGTAATTTATGGAATATTTTTAATATGAAGAAAAATGGCCGGGATCACTATTTTAAGTGGAAGTGTTGAGTGAAATGCAAAGTGTTTTGGGGCCGAGTATGATTTGACTATGTGATAATTAAGAGGAATCATCCTGGGCTGTTGAGCCGGACTTGCCCCTATATAGGATGCCCACGCGGTGGTTGCGGGTCGCAGTAGATTCTAGGCCCATGCTCCTTCGAGAATGCCATCGATGTATTGACGAAGCCGCGCTCCAAGGTGGCGAAGCGATGCTTGACTATATGCCAGTAGATAGCCAAACTGCGAGTAGGCTATGCCATTGTATGGCAGTGAATAACAATTTGAATGCATGTTGAGTGTTATTGATATGTCGGATTATGGGACAGAATTGTGTGGTATGGAATGGAACGTGTTATAACGATTTAGTCTTATAATCAAGACCCCCGTGGTTGTTGGTTAAATGAAAGTGAATGTGTTCCGGTTGTTTAAGTTCCTATTACTATCTGTGATTGAGTGATTTGAATTGTGCTAACCTGCAGGAGGGAATTGAGGCGAGGTAAGTTCTCTATGTGATGTGGCTAGGTTACCTGGGGCGTATTTTCTTTCTAATAGGGGTTTAAGGGGTTGAACTTGCTGAGACATTATCTCATCCCATTTGGGAATTAAAATTTCAGGTCCTTGGTGATCGGAGCGGTTAGATAGCTTTGGTTGGCCTTGAGGAGTTGCAAAGGTGAAGTCATAAGATTGGAGAACGTGTCCGACTTGTAGGTCGTAGGACAGTTTCTTTTTAAGAGCCGGTCTTTTGTAGACTTTTGGCTATAGGCTTCTGTTTGTAATTATGTTGAATTATGAAAGTGCTATGTTGTGGTTTTGCTTCCTACTTTTCTATCCCATATTTCATTGCCAGGGGTTTATAATACGTTCCGCTTGTGCAATAATAAATGAATGGGGTTGACGACACTACTTGGGAATGTCGCATTTACATGACCATGGCGGGTTGTTCACGTGTCTCGGGGTTCGGGGCGTGACAGCTCCGATTCACAACCCGCCTTCCAACCGCCCCAAAATCGCGAACCCTACCCGACTTTTGGGACCCAGATTCAATTCGTGACCCAAAAAATTGCAAACCCTAGGGTTTGTGAATCAGCAGCGCCGAAGGAGGGAAACAGAGGTGCTATGGTGACGGTGACGGCTACGGCGGTTACGGCAACAACGACGACGATGATGGTGATCGAGACGAATAGCAAAGGTATCGACAGCGGGCTTTTTACCTTTCTTTGAGCGGGAATGGTGGCGGACCGCCTCCCACCTGGCGATGACCGAGGTGTGGCGAGGGCTTCTGGAGAGGCGACGGTGACGACGATGACAATTACGGCGACTACGGCAACAGTGGCACGGCGTCAGGGCTGCGGAGGGGCTCAATCACCACAGATTTGAGGCGCAAATCTCGGCCGGACCTTCCTCAGCCTCGATTCTCTCTCACTCCGGCCAGATCCGAGCCTCCACCAGCTAGATCTGACCTTCTCAAAGTCGCTCCCCACTGGCCTTCCCCGAAGTCTCTCGGTGGAGGGTGGGCTGAGCTCGTGACTCGAGTTCTCCCCTGCACTCGCTCTTCGATCTTTCCTGATGTCTCTCAGTGAAAGATCTCCAAGTTCGCCACCCCTTCGACAAAGCTTGTGGCCTGCTATTAATAGGCGAGGGGGTGATCGGTCGGCGAAGTTTCGACCGCTAGTCTTCGCGCACTGAACGGTCCTCCTCGACTGAACCAGCGTCCCATCCGAGCTTATCCAACGAAGCGTGCTCGGCATTGATGGCGCTTGAGATCTTATCCTTTCCGGCCGACGTCGGCCTACTCTCCTTGGCCGTAGGTCGTCCTTCGCGCGTCAATGTTAATGCGCGTGGAATACAGAGGCGGAGAGGGAAGGCGCGAGGAAGAAGAAGAAGGAAGAAGAAGGAAGAGAGGGGCCGAGCCAAAATGAAAAGGTGGGCTTGGGCCTGCAAAAAGGGAAAAAGATGGGGGGTTGCCAATTTTGCTTTGTTTTTCTTGTTTTTTTATTTATTATTTATTATCCGAAAAGGCAAAAATAAATATAAAAAAAATAAATAATTAAAAAAAAAAGAAATTTAGGCGTCAACAGCGATTGCATTTTAATTATAAATCATATATATGATGTTGATGTGAATTCTAATTTAACATTACAAATAATTTCATTATTATAAGATAAGTCTCATAATTTATTTATTATTTTATTGAGAGTTAAATTGGTGCATTGTGCACTCTTATGATCACGTTATATGTTAGGGAGTAATAAAATGAACTCAAACTGCTTGATAAACATTTTTTTTTTCATAAAAAGAACGTTATTTCAGGTATTAAAGAAATCTAATGTAATTAAGTCCCTATACTCAAAATCTCTAGTTCATAGGAGTAAAATAATTATCATGTTATTTTACTTAGGTGTCTAATCGACTTACTATAAATTAATTAATGGCGACTCCTAATTGAAAAATCATTTGTATATTAAGAACTTGAACTTAAGTCGCAAATTAATATGGGCTTAGAAGAGCTCGAGCTAAATTTAAGCTTAATGATCCATTAATCAAACCCTAGGTAGTTCACCCAAGATTAGGTCGTGACACAAATTAATGTTATAAAAAATTTTCTAATAAGAAATCGCCACTTGTCTATTGAAGTTGACTAGAATCAAGTGAGGCATGAAAATATACTTCATTTCTATGCAACTAGAGAATCTAAGGTCAATGACTTGGTTACACTACTTGTTCATTTTAGGTAGTCTAGATTAATTTTAAACCTATGTAAAGTGATTATGCGAGCGCAAAATTATTAAAATAACAATTGGCACCCAATAAGGAAAAACAAGAATCTAATACTAAGAAATAAGAAAAATGTCATTCCTAACTATGCTAAAGGAAAACCACAATCAACATATTAAAAGTGTGTGATCAAGAGCATTCGTTTAAGAAAAGAAAACATTTTAACTCTATTGTAAAGTGTTAAGAGTTTGTTCAATTTTGAGCTCAACTTTTTTGAAATATGTGCTGTGGTGCGGTCCACGAGTTGGGTTGATAGACACAAAAGTTTAAACAATGGAATGGGCTCACTGGAATCAAGCCCAATTTGGCCTCAACAAGACCAAGTCCACGCCCACATCAGTTAGAACCATCAAACCCAAATCTGAAAATAACCTACAACTCAGTCCAAGCCCATCCAAGTCAAGACCCAAAATACTAAGAAAATTAAATAAAAACAACAAACAAGTCAAGCCCAACCTCATTAAGAAGAGAATCAGCCCAAAAGTTTCTATAGCAGCACCAAACCACGCTGTTTATACCTATATTAAGCCCACGACCAGGATATCAAGCTAAACCAATTGAGCCCATGCAATATTATTACATCCATCCTCCTCACGCTGCCACCATCTTCTCCAAATTGGCCGTGAGCGAACGACATTGCCACCTTAACTCTAACGACTCTGGACTCTCAGCGATGGCCAGCATCGCCGAACCATGGTAACGAGCCTCCATTACCGTCGGCCACAAAGCATGAAACCCGAAACCAAGCAAACGATGGCGATTGTGGTAGAGAGGGCACCGAATCCACCAAACGACCGTGCCCGTAACGCTGAAAATCACAGGAACGTAACAGTAGAAAGCAACACCATGTGGAGGAAATGAATAATGCCACACGAAAACTAGATCTCGTTGAAGCATTTCATCAAGCGGGTAACGTTCGACATGGAAACGTGAGGTTTCTCGGTCAATCGGGACGGGAACACGACGGAACTTTCGACAAACAACCGACAACATACGCAGCAAACAAACAAGGGACCGTCGGGGCCGGAGTTCGCGTAAGCCGGATGGCAGCGAGCGCCAGCCCTGCATGCTCAAAAACAGGGCAAAAACAGGGCTGGGGCTTACTGGAGTTTCGGAGCAGGAAAGGAGGCACGGCGGCGGGTCGTTGGCCGCGATTCAGACGCGGTGGCTGGTGGTCTCTCCCTCCAACTCTTTTCCTTCACTCGAACTCTCACTCACGGCCTTCTTTCCTCTCGGATCTCTCTCTGTCCTCTCCGAACAAATCCCCCCAGCTCGCTCTCCTCCTCTCCCTCTTAAGCACTCTAGCAGGCGCACATGGCTTCTTGCCACGCCAGCTGTCGCTGCCGGTCTGTCCCTGACCACCAACTCTGGTGCAACGCTCGCCCTTTCTCTTCTGCCCCTGTCGCGTACGTCGTCCTTTCCTCCCGTTCTCTGTTCTCCGCAGAGGCATGAAGGAAAAGGGAAAAGAAAAGCGATGGGGCCCGGGCCAGGAAACAAAAGGGAATCGGGCCGGCCCAGGTGGAGAGAAGAGGAAAAGGAAGGGAAAGAGAAGAAGGGGCCCGGCAGACCCAGCCCTGGCCCTACTCTACTCCCTTCTCTTCTTCTTCTTCTTCTTTTTTTGGTTAAATATAAATAATGATTTTTATTTAATTTTTTAATAATCAATTCTAATACTAGTGATGCAAATTCTCTTATATATGCTATGCAATTTAATGAAAATTATTTTTGCTGCAATTAATGAATGATTCAATATAAAATTTAGGCATTAACAATATTGTGAAAATTCCAAATTAATGGTTGAAATATCTTTATTTTCTCAGATAATGGTCTGAAATGAACCTTATATCAAACAAGGGCTTGAAGTAATAATGGTTATTTCAAATAATAACCTACACTAATTTAAAATCTTGCAGTCTAAGAAGTGGCCATATTTGTTGTTTCAAATAATAGAAAGATGAAGTATAAGTTGATTAATAAAAGAATACCCACCTTGACTTCACCATTCACTTGTCGACTAAATTTTCCAATAGGTCAAAGGGTGTTTTTGTCTAAATACAATTCAAATTTTAAATTATTTTTTTGTTCTTATCTTTCCTTTTCTCTTTTTTGTTTTTCTTTCTGTCTAGTGAGGGTTGATGGATACTAGTAAGGGCTGTCGAGGGTGTGATGACCCTCACTGGCCGCAAGCAAGGCCACCCTCGCTTAGGGCCAACAAGGGCAACCACACCTAGAGCGAGGGTCACCTCGTCTGGGCAAGGTCACCTCGTCTGGGCAAGGTCATCCCTCCCCAATCATTGGCGAGGCAACCCTTACTCTAGCTATGGGAGAAGTCACCCTTGCCAGATTTGGTGAAGGCCTACCTCATCGATGGCTACGAGGGCAACCTCCCCTAGGGTGAGGGTTGCCTCACCCAGGCGACGCTGTCCTTCATCAAATTGGGCAAGGGTGACCCTTGCCCGGACCTTTCTGGGAATCATTGGTGGCCGGCTAGCCATTGGCAAAAAAAGGAAGACAAACTAGAAAAAGAAAAAAAATGAAAGAAAAAAGGAAAAAGAAGAAGAAGATATATGACGAAAATGCCCTTACCAACTAGAAAGTCAGGCTCTTATTTCATAATCAATTTCAAATCCTTATTTGAGACAATGATCTTACTTCATGCCTTTATTTAAAACAAAATCGACTTTAAGCTCTTATTTGAGTAAATAATTGCATTTTAGACTTTTACTTGGAATTTTCTCTTATGTTGAGCAAATGTGGTCTATCTCAAATTGCTAGCCATAACATGAACGATAGGTAGCAATGATTGGATAGTCATGTTAGCAATTTCCAGTCAATTTAGATTGGGTTGATTACATTAGAAAATCAAGAAATATTTAAGATTATATTGGCCAAGTAAGAAAGTTTAGAATTGAATTGACATTTACACAATAAGTTTAGGAGTTTTTGGATAATCCTCCTCAAGTGGTCAACTTTAGGAATTGCAAAAGCTAGTTATAAGACATCTTAGGTTTATAACTTTGCTACTAAAGCTTCACTAAGAGGCCTATTAATATGACATAGTCGCCAATTGTTGGAAACATATGTGTACTGTAGTAATAATTCATTATTTCCTCATATAGATGAAATTTATAATCTCATAATTTTTTCATATACTTTTACAAGAACTTCATGTGCATATGCTTGATCAAAATTATAAATCCAAGTGTTTATTATAGACTATACTCACCTTGTGATTTTAAGTCTTTGAGGGAGAGGAGATCATCCACCAACTTGCCTTTAAAAGACAGAGGGAAGGGGGAGAAGATGAGAGGCGGGTGTAGAAAACTTTGATAAACTTACATATTATGTGAGAGTGAATTGGTTGGAAATTTTAAATTTTCTTCTGTCACATCAATTTTCTTCTCCTCTCCATCCTCCTAACAAAGCAAAACATAATAAAATAAATAAACAAAGTAATTTTAAATGGCAGATGGAGCCCTTTTGTCGAAACGGTTATAAGGAGGCAATGAAGGGAACAGGAGGGAATAATTTTCGCCTTAAGTACTTTATTAAATTTCATTTTAGTGAAATCTTTTAGTATACTCAGCGTTAGTCATTAATCATTTGAGTATACTACGCAAAACATTTCGTTCTTATCTACTTGGATTTAAAATTTGTAAACTTAAGCCACCTCATCGTAGCTTTCTTATTTTGTGGATTTTATATGTTATTATAGGAGGCGTCAGAGTGAATTTTCTAAACACAAAGGATAGATTTGTTTTGTGGAAAAATACTAGTTGGAGAGTATCTCCTCAGTTCGTCATTTTGGCACCTTAAAAATGAATCAACAAAAATTAATTTTCACGAAGAATACAAATTTATATTTCAATTTGAAAAATGATTTAAATCTTTAAAAGATTAGCATTCATTTTGAATGATCTAATTTGACCTCATTGCTAGGATCATTGCTTTCGTGAAAAGTCCAGACCTTGGGGTCTGATCGAACCCTCTAGCTCTTGAACGTAAGACAGTGGGGCCTCACCTGAGATCCTAGTACACTAACTAGTGCCTCAGACACTTAAACTTGGGTCCATGCACCTAGACTTTTAACGTCGTGGGCAAGACTTGTGCACCTAGGGCCACAAGTTCTTGGATAGGCCTCAGTGTCTAATCCCTAGGACATCGAGTCCGTCGCTCAGGGTCCTAATCTGGCACCTAGATATTAGGTAAAAGGCTTGAGTTCCCAGTCTTGCGGCCAAGGTCCTGATAATTGGCACCAGACCTAGGTTTATTTGTCTTGAACACTTTCTAAAGTTTGTCAACGCCAAACTTCCGATAATGATTTTCATCTCATTTGAAAAATCCTACCAAACAAAATTAAATCCAACTATTTTTCTTGAAAATAATTTTCTTGTGAAATATTATGCACCGGTCATGTTAATTTTTGAGGAAACAAAACAAACCTGAAGTTTTCGCGCAATTTCATCAAGACCTAAGATTAATGTTAGAATAGCACATTATTGCCTAATCCAAGGGTTAAAAATGCACAATAGAATGAGAATTACGTGTGACCTTGAAGATAGACCGCAAAACTTCAGACATGGTTAACTACTCATTAGGCCAACCAGACAAAAGAGAAAAGGAGCCTCAGCCGAAAGTTGCAAGCGAATAATCAAATTCCCATTCCGACTTTTATTCCATTCTCTTTTTGACCTTAATATTCCCACGCCTTTCATTTTCTTACTTAATAATTGGAGGTCCCACAGAAGTTCATTGCCGTGAATTGTGTTAAGGCACAAGTTCTCCGCTAGCTAAGGAAGTAAAGCACATATTCCCAGTACTCGTTCATTAACAATGATTCTAAGGATAAATCTCTCTGTTACTTTCTGTACTTCAGTTTCTCCATCTTTTCCGGTGTCAATGTCGGCATCCGCTTCTTCTGAATAATGCTTCTGGGATTCATCAGCCCTCCAATTCAGGTGTGGTGGCGCTAGTCTTGCAATGCATTGCACCTCTTTCTTTCCTGTTACTTTAGTTAGCTTGCATTTGCTTGTTGTGCTTACAAGCCCATATAATCTTCAGGGTTAATTTGTACGCTCTCCGCACTTTGGATGTTTTGGCAAGAGATTATCTAATTTAATTTGCTGGTTAGTATACTTAACCATACTCTATACAAGTTGTAGCGCATGTTTAGTTGTCTTCAATGTTCATTTTCCTACTGATGAAAGAGCTACGGGGAGAAATTTACCCTTCCTCGTTCCTTCACAACTTGTCAAATTTGACATTTAATCATTGCTATATATGAAAAGGTATAGCAAACATGCTATTGAATGCATTCTTTCCTATGTGAATGTGATTTAAGAAATCTGCAGGAAGTGCAATGTGATAGGATTATAGGAATTGTTTTGGGAGTCGTGGAACCTCTTCTACTTAAAACTTAACATGAGTAAAAAAATCCAACCTAAGAGCAAGTGCACCTAAAGTCATCTACTCTAATTCTGTATAAGTATTTTTGTGAACAAAATACAGGGCCATTAAAAACTTGACATGTGGTCCTCTCACTAGGTGAAACATCTTTTCTATCATTTTTCACAAAGCTTAAAAGTAATAGAACTCCCGAAATTATAAAAGAAGAAAAGCATTGGTTCATGAAGTTGCCCAAAATTACAAAGAGTTTCTTTCAAGACTAAATGATGGGGTATATAGGAGAACCTATGAAATCTATGGACCCTCTTAGAACAAGCATGGTCAAGTAGATTCCAAGATTGGTACGAGAACTTGTAAAGTGGATTCCAGTTCCAAAATTTTGGGGTCCTCTCTCTCTCTCTCTCTCTCTCTCTCTCTCTCTCTCTCTCTCTCTCTCTCTCTCTCTCTCGTCCTATGGTGATCACCGAAAGATTTAGGTTTCAGATTGATCCAGCTAGTGCGTCATGCGGCATAGCAAAGACAATTTTAATAGGTGAAGTTGAAATGATTATGGACCATATAGGTTTTCTCATGTCATGGAACTTTAATTTCTCAAGACAAGCTAGTACATAAACAATGTCCCCACCTCCAAATGTTTCCATGGATTTCATGGCATTAGTTCAGGAGAGCGACTGCCTACATTGCTTATGAAATCTCAAATCACCTTATATCTTTTGGAATTATGATTAGTTGTGGAATTGTCCAATCAATCTTAAATTTATTGTATGGATGCTAATTCGATCATTAACATTTTAATTTTCCCAATTATGTTGTAAACCTTTTGGGCGAGATTCCAATGTAGTTTTTCCGGTCAACTTTTGCCAAAAATTGTTGACATGCATTGAAAAATGGTTGCATTAGAATTTTGCACAAAAATGTAGGTCTAAGTTGGTAAAATTGGAAAGTTTAGAATTAATTTATTTTCATATAATAAGTTTAGGACTGATTTGACAATTTTCCATGATTAGCGTATTTTACATAGAGTCTAGAATGAGATGGGTGATTTAGTATTGTATTTCCGAGAGAAAAAGAGAAGGTTTACTTGAGAACTAATGATGGAACGTGGCACACATGCATGTGGACACATTAGGGCCAAACCCTATCTCACGTAATAAAAAACCATCGGAATTTACCTGCGTGATACCATCACAAAAGCACCCAAGTTATCTATCTAAACAACAATCTCAGAACGCCTAAGTGATCTCGGAGGGAGTGAATCTTTGATCACGTCCCCCTTCTCAAAACCTGAAATTGATTCGTCGGACTGGAGATCCGATAAACAAGACTCCCTCGTCGTCGTGTTTCCACGTCATCATCATTACTGAAGATTCCTCGTAATATCTCTGTTTCTACCTGAAGATAACCATCACCGTAATATTGTAACTCCCGGAGACATTTGCGATGATGCGTAATGAATGAAGGTATCGATTCGTGCATGGCCCGACGACGCACCATCACCAAGAAGATTCAATGAGGTTCATTCATGACCCACCACACGAATGTATGTGTGCATCTTCGTCGTCTACTCCTTCAGTGTATGTTTATATGCTTATTATTTTTTTTCTTATGTTATCCACGTATGTTAATATTAGAAACATGATTCCAAGAAGTTACCAATAATATCTTAAATCTATTGTAATTTTTCCAAGTCAATTTTAAACTTTTTTTTTGTCAATTCCGTCCTAAATCTTTTACTTGTATACCAATTCAGTTTATCAAACTAGTTTTGGTTGCCTAGCACTAACGTGGATGTTGGCCGACATTGAAATAAACAATTTTTGATAGTATTTATATTTTTGGAATTTTTATTGTTTATTATTTATTTTCTTTTTCTTTTTTTCCTTCTCTTTCTCATCTTCCTTTTTTTTTCCCACAATGGCTAGTGAGGCTTGTTGGCCATTGGGCCTTGCTTAGATCTAGGTGAAGCTTGGGGGCCATAGCCCCCGTGGGTGAGCCATGGGCCTAGATCTAGGTGAAGTCGTCTTGCCCATGGCCCCCACATCTAGGCAAGGTCAGGCAAGAGCTTCATAGCCCTCGCCTTACCGGGGAAAAAAAGGAAAAGAATGAAGAAGAGCAAGAAAAAGGAAAAAAAATAAAAGAAAAAATATTATTAAAAATTGTCTACTTCAACATTAGTTGGACAGCCAACTCGAGAGGGCCAAAATTGACTAGATGGACTGAATTAATACAATTACAAAAGATTTAGGACCGAACTAGTAAAAAATAATTTGTGATTGAATTAAAAAAATTGGAACAGGTTTAAGACTTTTTGATAACTTTTCTTGAATTTAATAGGAAATCCATTTGTTAGAATGTTCAATTAATAAATAACAATAACAATGACAATTTTTTTCAATGAAACAACATGAAAAAGTACAGGATATTATAAGGTGTTCTAGAACCTGTGGCGTTGAGAAATTCCAAATTTTAAGGCATTTTGTGGTAGGAAAAACACCTTACCCATCCAAAAACCTTCTCACCTCTACTAAATACCCATGTAAAACCTCTCCTCCAGTTTTTTTTTTTTTTTCCTTCTTAAATCTGTTATGAAATTACTTTGAAAAGCTAATATATGAAGAATAGAAGTAGAAAAACTTAAAAGCTCCATGAAAAGAATTTATGGATAATTCACTTTTAAAGAATTTGAGAAAGTGACACCACAAGTGTCATAACTATTATACAATGCTCAATTTAGTGGCAGAAATTTTGAATTGATCATTTCAATGCTATAACTTTTAGAAAACATTGACTTAGAACTACAATTTGTTTTCCCATATAACCTAATTGAAGCGAGCATATGTAGTTTATTATTCTGCAAAATTAAGGAAGACTCATAAGATGGTGGACGGTAACGGCACAAAATTGTCCCAAAGCTTCTTCAAATCTCACGATGCGAGAAGAGGGCAACTTTGCTAGATATTTAAGATCTCGCTGAACACATCAAAAAAAAAAAAAAAAGGAGGTGTAACAAAAAAAAAAATGGAAGAAAGAAAAGTACAAGGATCGCAAAAGGATATACACGCAGTCAAAAACTGTAGGAAACAAAAAGAGCGATGAACAGGGAGAGATTTCTTTGTATCATAAACAATGTGCACATTCATAGTTTCAGTTATTCACAATTCTAACAGATTGAGAGAATTGATTTATGCAATACTGGATGCATTTATCCAGTTTTGTCCAAGCTCGTAGTAATTTTTCTTCAGAAGCAATGTGAAAATTTTCCTCACTCAGCATTTGCATTGATGTCTAGTGAGAACACTTGAACGAAGCCACCATGAGCTCGATCAGTTGGATTTCCTCAATAATCAAGACGGTGTGGCCGCTGCTGAAATATCTGTGGGAGAACTGGGGGATTCATTTCTTGGTCACTGTAAGCCTTGCTTGCGAGATTTTACTCACAATATTAGGCATTCGTCGGAAACATATGAGGTCAAATTTAGCTAGATCCATCGTCTGGGCTGCCTATTTGCTCCTGTCTTATGTTGCGAAAATTGCGCTGGGCAAGCTTACTGTGGTCCACATCGATGATCCTGAAAATCCGGGTTACGACGTGGAGTTGGTAGGGCTCTTTGCCCCGTTGCTTCTGATGCAACTTGGGTACCCAGATGGCATAACGGCCTATGCGGTGGAAGATAACCGGCTGGGATTGAGACAGATTCTGAACGTCGGGGCTACAGTTGTAATCGTGGTTCGTATTCTTATCCGCTGTTGGGACGGCTCGTCGCCAGTCTCAGGGCTGTACATCCCCTTGTTCATTACCGGATTCATAAAGGCGGCATTGTGGGTCTGGGCTCTCAAATCCGTGTACGACGAGAACTCAATTGTGAATGCCGAGTACTTTCCCAAAGTAGCCACCAAGGAAGTAAGGGAAAGCAGTCGTCAGCTGGAACTGTTCCCCGAGGGCAAGAAGTTTGACTCCGCAAGGGACATCCTGAAGGCCTACTTTCGGTTCGACTGTCTGAAGCCTCACATCTCGAACTGGCCGTACCACCCTGTGTTTGTATCCCGTGATTGGATGTCCATCGACCGTTACTCTGCCAACCGCGCTTTCACTGTGAACGAGATCGAGCTGAACTTCATGTTCGATGCACTCTACACTAAAGCGCCGATTCTGTTCACGAAATGGGGCATCATAGGCTACTCTGTTGGCTTCTTCTGCTTGGTGACTGCCTTGTGTAGATTCGCTATGATCTTCAAGAACGCCTTCTTGATCGATATGTACATCACCTACACCTATGCGTTACTGATGGCATTCACTTGTCTCCAGCTTTATCAGATTACGAGGTTGGCATTTTCGGATTGGGCAGTGGTGACGATGGGTAGGAATCTTTGGATGCCGCTCTTGTCAAGGCTCCTTCCAATTATAGCTGATCGGTGTATGAGGAAGGAAAGATGGTCGAGGTCGATCGGGCAGCTCAATTTGTTAGAACAATGCCACCCATACAAAGAAAGGCCAAAGCTCGTCCGCGGGGTCCTTGATTGGTTTGGTAAGTGGGAGCACGTCCGCGCAGTACTTGATTGGTTTGGTAAGCGGGAGATCTTCAGTTGGCATTGGTTATCCTCCCGCCTGTTGAAGATCACCGCCTCTCTCTCTCTCTCCTAGAGTTCTCTAGAACTTTCTCTAGAGTTCTCCATATCTCACTCCTCCAGATTTCTCTAGATCTCTCCCTTCTCTAGAATGTTCTAGCAAAATCCATCAAGAAAAGATGCACCACTTCTAGACTTCTCCAAAGAAATCTAATTGTGAGGCTATAATAAAATAATACTAATACTTCTAGAATAGTGTAGAAAGCTAGGAAAGTCACCAACTTGCCATCCTATAAATAGGAGCAACTTGCTCCTCATTTGAGTGTCCAACTAAGAGTGTGTGAGTAAGAAGTCCAAGGGGGTGTGTGGGTGTATGTGTAGGGGTCTAGAGAGTGTGTTGAGTAGAGTGTGTTGTATATGCACGTGAGTGTGAGAGGAATCGTGTAGAGTTATCCGAGTATTGTATGTGGTGTGAGAAATTATTGTAATAGTGAAAGTTATATTTGTACCACGTTTCCGCAAGGTTCAACAAGTGGTATCAGAGCAGGTCGTTGGAGGCCGTGCGAAGATAGTGGTCGGGGACCATTGTAAGTGAGCAAGGCGATCAGGGATCGTCGAGCCAAGGAGCAAAGAAGCGAAGGACGTCGAAGTTTTGCCAGTGCACAATCTGGGATTGTGAAGTCGGTTGGTCCGAGACCAGGCTTACTTGGTATAGTGCGGGGCATTATATTCAAGTCACGATGGCGGATTTCTCGAGTCCGGTGAACGGGATGGAGAAGCTCAATGACTTTAATTATAATAATTGGAGTACCCGCATGCGGTACTATTTGCTTGGACAAGATTTATGGGATATTGTTGGCGGCAACAACACCACACCACCCACAAATGATAGTGATCTAAGAAAGTGGAACGTCAAGTCAGGTAAGGCTCTTTACGTTCTTGCCGTGACTGTTGATGATAAATTATTGCAACACATAAAGAGTGCGAAGACCCCAAAGGAGGCCTGGGATAACTTGGCAACGCTGTTTGCGAGGACAAACGATGCCAAGTTACAATGCCTAGAGAACGAGCTCCTCTCAATCTCGCAACAAAGTATGACGGTAAGTCAATACTTTTCTAAAGTTAAATCTATTTGCGAAGAAATTTCAAAATTAGATCCTGAGAATGCCATCTCTGAGACAAGAATGAGAAGAATAATAATTCACGGGTTAAGGCCGGAGTATAATGGTATTATTACGGCCACCCGTGGATGGGCAAATGAGCCAACTCTAACTGAGTTGGAAAATATATTGGCCAATCAAGAGGCCTTAGATAAACAAATTCCTAAGGTCTCAATTAAGGAGGATGAAAGTGCCCTCTTTAGTAATAAAAGAGGGTTCAAGGGCCAAAATAGAAATAGAGCAAGTGTAAGAGATGGCAAACCATGGAAAGATCATGGAGATTGGTGGAGGCAACCCGAAAAGAAGGGTTATCAGCCAGGGGGAGCTCGTCAAGATCGTGACGACGACAACGATGAAGATAAGAGCAACAAAAGGCGTAGCAAACGGTGCTACGTTTGTGGCAAGGTAGGACATATTGCCAAATTCTGTTGGTACAGGCAGGAAGAAGGAAATGTCGTCACTTCCTGCAAGAAGGAGATTGAAAGTGAAGAAGAATGGGACTTTCAAGCGCCTGTTGCAGTGAAGGAACGAGAAGAGCTTGCAACAGCGTGTATAATTGAGTTGGATGATTCGATGGGTACTATCACGACCCCGAATAAGAGCAAGCCAAGGGAGAACTCAAAGAAGCAACTAACAATGCCAACAAGCAGTTGCGAAAAGAAATTGCATGAGATGCAAGATATGATAAAGAAGCTGAAAGTTGAGAAGGCAAAGATGGAGAATATGTTGAAGAAAAGGGATGAGATGATAAGGCAGAAGGATCGAGAGCTCGAGGCAAAAGAAAGGGAGCTAGAGAAGTCCCGATGTGAGTTCAAGAAGTTGCAGAAGTTTCAGGATCTCAAGCCCGCTATGATGTTCCCAATTGGTCATACTGAGAGAGATATCAAGCAAATGAAGGAGAAAAAGAAAGTGTTCTTTGAGAAAAGGAGGTCATCTACACCCTACATCCCATGGTGTAAGGATCAGTGGAATAAGATCAAGGGGAAGAAATTTTATGAGGAAAAAGATCAAGAGGTTTACATTGAAGTGCTTCGGATGGGACTGAATCGGTTGAAGCACGAAATGAAAGCCATGAATGAGAGGGTTGATCAGGTGAGTTCCAATCTCAAAATTCTTAGAGGAGATATGCTGAATACGAAGACCAAATTGAGTAAGAAGGAAAAGGAGACTAAAGGACAGAATGAATTGGCATTACAAAAATTCAAGAATCACAAGACTTAATGGAAAGTCGCAGCAAGAGAAGCAACTGAAGATAGAGCCATAGAGCCATCCACATCGGAGGAAGCTTCGCAATATGTTGAATGGAGGAAGACGGTTGAAGAGTCCAAAAACAATATCAGCATGGCTACTATATCGAGAGAGAGTAGTCGGTGAGGGGGAGTGTTGAAGATCACCGCCTCTCTCTCTCTCTCCTAGAGTTCTCTAGAACTTTCTCTAGAGTTCTCCATATCTCACTCCTCCAGATTTCTCTAGATCTCTCCCTTCTCTAGAATGTTCTAGCAAAATCCATCAAGAAAAGATGCACCACTTCTAGACTTCTCCAAAGAAATCTAGTTGTGAGGCTATAATAAAATAATACTAATACTTCTAGAATAGTGTAGAAAGCTAGGAAAGTCACCAACTTGCCATCCTATAAATAGGAGCAACTTGCTCCTCATTTGAGTGTCCAACTAAGAGTGTGTGAGTAAGAAGTCCAAGGGGGTGTGTGGGTGTATGTGTAGGGGTCTAGAGAGTGTGTTGAGTAGAGTGTGTTGTATATGCACGTGAGTGTGAGAGGAATCGTGTAGAGTTATCCGAGTATTGTATGTGGTGTGAGAAATTATTGTAATAGTGAAAGTTATATTTGTACCACGTTTCCGCAAGGTTCAACACCGCCAGCCCATGCCCTTGTGGCTCAGGGCGCTGGTACTGCGAAAGATGGAGGAGCTAGAGAAGAAAAGAAATTCCCGGCCCTTCAAGGAAAGAGGCAAATGGACGCTCGAGATTCACGACATCCAAGAAAAACAAGGACTGGGGGGTAGCATCGAGGCAAAATTCGCCAAGAGTATCATTATCTGGCACATTGCAACAGCAGTCTTGCAATCATTGGAATTCGAAAAATCCGATGCTTGTGAAGGAAGCAAATTACTATCGAAGTACATGATGTACCTTCTTGCCCTGCACCCTCACATGCTGTCGCTCCCCACCGCCAACATCACGTTGGAGGAAGCTTGTTACACGCTGAGGCCTTTCTTGAGGTACCGAGAATATGATGAAGCAATTAGTGCACTATCGTCATTGGATGGAGATGTCCCGCACCCCATCGAATCAAGTGAGGAGACATGGGACATGTTGTTGGAGGTGCAGAAGCTCGTGGCCGACCTAAGGACAATGGACAACAAGTGGGAGATTATCAGCAGCATGTGGGTGGAGATGCTGTGTCATGCAGCATTCAACTGTCATGTGTATCGTCATGCCAAGCGACTGAGAAGAGGAGGTGAGCTTATCACTCATGTGTGGCTTCTCTTGGCTCACAAGACCGACAATTTCCCCTTTGAAAATCCTCGCCGTTGCCTCAAGATCTCTGAAACCTCCCTCCTCGGAAAAAGGTTTTTCTAGTTGCTTCCAAAGGATTTTCGGGAAGACGGATGCAGTGTATGACAGAGCTAAATGATATGGCATCCTCAGGCAGGGTTGGAAGAGAGATGCTAAAACTTTATAAGATGGCTACAACTTTCAAGCCCCGGTAGGTGGCGTTTTGGTACACATTTAGCATTTCTCTTTTGAATAGCGTACACGCATACGTCTTTGTAATCAATTTACGTTAAAAACCATATTTTGTCAATCCTGCAATCAATTTATGTAGTTTGTAAAATAATGTGATTATGAAATTATTCCACAATAATTTTTTTTCCTTTCTATCCCATTTATATAAGTAGCTAATGCAGGTACATTTATAATGTGTTTTAATCTATTTGCCTTCTTATAGTATTGCTCATAAAATCATTGACAGGCTCATCAACCTGATTAGATGAACTCTGTTACTCGATGAAGTTCATGAAATCACCTGAACATACTTGATCAACCTGATTAGCGACCTGGTCATTTATTTATTGTATATAAAATTGAGGATTAATTTTAACTCTTAAACAAAAATATTAGAAATTATTTACATAGCATATAGTTCTAGGAGCATTTATTATTTAGTGTATATTTTCATTAATTGCATTAGCATTGAAATGGTGGTGGACGATTTTGAGCTTAAAAATGGAGCGAACTTAGCCCATAGAAGGGGGCAAAATTTGACCAGAACTAGGAGGTAGTGGCTGAAATTCACACGGGAGACAGGCCAAATTGAGCTTTATTTAATCCAATCTTAGCCTGTTTGATTTAATAATTGTGAGCTTAATTCACCCCCATTAAGTTTTAATTGTGATTTAACCTTAGATTATTAGAGCTAATCACATTGGAGAGGTTTGGGTTAAGCCCGCAATAGCGAAATAAACCTAAGTTAACACTATAAATAGGATGTTATGCCTCAAAAATTAGAGGTCGGCAATTCATTATTCAGAGCACATAGAGAAATACGCTTTAAAGAGAGAAAAAGGGGTTGCCGTCAAGTCCTCCCCAGTGGCCGCACCTCCTTTCACCGCCAGCCGAGCTTCACCGACACCCTCCTATTGTTGCTCGTCGTTGCCTTACTGCTGCCGCTTGTCGTTGTTCTACCGTTGACTCTCAGCTGCTCTGCAATTCTGTTAGATGACGAAGCAGCCAACCGCGAGAGCCAACAACGAACTGTTGCTGATCTCTTGCATCGCCATGCACCATGTGGACAACACGCTTTGTCCAATTGAGAAGAGACGGCAGCAGATTTAAAAGAGCGATCCAGCAAGCGTTGTGGTGCTTGAAGAGAAGAGAGACGTTGCGAGTAAAGACACAGGAAACGCTTAGAGAAAAGCATCAAATGCAAGCATCCTCGTACGCACGACTCCCGCTCGAAAAAAAACGCGAGAGGAAAAAGACCAGCAATTTCTATGAGGAATGGCTAGTTGTTCCATGTTTCTTGTAGGTTTTCCCAGCTATTCATCAAGTCGCGAGGTAGCCCGTGAGCCTCCTTCAGCTGAGCTCCCATCGACGTTACCATACGGTTGGCCACCCATTGAGAATTGCAAGCCACCATGAGTCGTTGCCGCTCTCGATTGAGATATTGCTGCCCTATCGTTGGCCTGACGCTAACTGCTTTCTACTCAAACCGAGCCTCAACAACGAACTCCCTACCGCACCACTCGAGCTGCCCGTCACGTCCCCACCGCGAGCCACTGCCCCTGTTGTGACACCCCAGTACGCCACTTTCAAAGGATTATTTTACTCTCGTTTATATTATCATGCAAGTGGAAGATATTAACCATTTTAAGCATTTACAACATGAATTATGCATAAATGAGCACTTGATGTTACTAAGTAAAGGGAAGGGAAACCATACATCCATTTCATTAAAAACTTATTTACGTACATCATGCAGTCGATTATACTACAAAAGACACCTACTATCACAGCCCAAAACCATAAAGAATGCGGAATGATATCGCCATCCTTCTACCCGAAGAACGCAGTCTCAAACTATCAAAATCCAACTCCCCAAAAGTTCCCTCATCGATATTGCTCTCCTACTATTTGTTACTAGCTTAAGAACATGAAAAAAAAAATGGAAAAAAAAAGATGGGTGAGCAACTATGGCTCAATGAGTAGTGCGTATCCCTTCTAAGTAAATTGAGTATCAATTATGCACTTTACAAAACCAAATCACAACTCAGTTAACCTACATCTAGAATATAATACACATCTTGAATAAAAATAGGTTATATTGTTTTGACATAACCATATATAATATCATAACAAATATCAATGGTCTAATCCATTGATCAATCTCATCAATTCACATGCCAATAGTAAATTTCATTGGTTAATCTCATATCACACATCAATGGTCTATTCCATTGATTTATCTCATATGAAACCACATATTAATGGTCCATCCATCAGCCAATCCTTTGCTCAATATCAAACCACGGTCACCACACAACGCTTAGTGATCCTCCTTAGCAAGGTCGTCACCTATTATTCACTAGTGGCTCGGCCCAGAATAATATCTATGTAACAATTAGATTTTTTGACCTACCTAGTTAGTGAGTTGAGTAACAATAATTAGGTTATTTTAATGGGTACTAATTTAGGGATGTGTCAATTATAAGTTTCTGGAACAATGGTACTTAGCCTGTGTATTAGCCAAGAAAATTTTGTGATAATTGGAAAGATGATAGTTCTCGGTCCTTAGTGCCTATTGAATGTGTAAAATTAGACACAACTAGTGCCGTTTTCCCTTAATTGGCTGCATGAATACTTGGCACTTGCCACTTGGTATTTCAGTTGCCTGAATACTTGGCACCTGCCTCAATTGCCGTTCTCCTCTCTCTCCCTTGCCACTTGGTATTTCAGTTGTGACACTTGGCTAGATGACCCATGCGGCCAATATGGTTAAATGCAAGAAGACTTAAAGGAGATTATAAGTCACTTTTTTTATTCCTTCTCTCCTCTCATTTCTCTCGATCTCTCCCGCTTAGGTTTATTTCTCTCTCGCTAGTCTCTCTCTCAGCTCAAACTTGCCCTCTTGCCTATCACTCTCTCCCTCTCCCGACCCCTCGTTGTTTCATTTTTTTTTTTTTTTTTGGATTTTGCTCGCAAGATCAATGGGTTACACCTTGTGGAGTTGCGTCTAGCAAAGGCAAAGGATTGAAAGCTCGGTTTTGCAACAAAACTAGGTTCGGATAGCTCGTTGAGGCAAGTGAAATTCCGATTCTCTATACTATGTTGATTTGCATATCGTACGGATTAAGGAGTTTGTCTTTGATGTGCTGTAATGCCCTGTTTTGAGTTATTGCTTGTTGTCATTCGGTTTTCTTGAGTTGCATGTCTTGTTTTGGATTGGAGATTGAGTGATAGATGCGAGTGATGGCTAGTAATAGGATATGGAATCATGCGTTGAGGAGCTAGAGCCTTCACATGTTGGATTTTGGAGCTTATGTGATGTTGCATGTGAAAATAGCTTCTGATTTTGGTGTGTTCTTGAACTAAAATTCATGGGATTTAAGCTTGAGTGATTTTCTTAAGTGTTGATTGATTTCCTATTTCTAAAAATCATTGGACCTTTGTTGTTCTCCGATTTTATAGAACTTTTTCTAGTTCGAATTTAGTGAAATTTCATGCATAAAAATTGTTCAAAACATCTTGATCTGCGACATATTTTAATTTCAGATTTTTTTGAGATGAAATGAGTGGTACAAAAGCCTAGTCATTTAACATGTTGAATTTGTCTAATGTGGTAGATACAGTGACCCGATTGTCTTCTCAAATTTTTATAAAATTTTAACCTTTGAATTTGAACATGCATCCTTCATAAAAATTGTAAAGGACATCTATGTGTACAATATACAAAAATTTCAAGGCATTTTGTGAAGATTTGGATTTCGAAATTAGTTTTCCTCTATAGTCGTGGAATTTGTTTGATAGACGAATTTTTGGATTGTTTTCAATGATTTACTGCTCTTTCCATGTAACGATTTAGACTTTGCTTCCTTATGAAAAATATCATTCAAGATCTTCTCTATAACACATTAAATTTTTATAATTTTTATAACCCATTTGATAAGGTAATGACACTAATTTCAAAAATTTCTCAAACCTATTTTGTTTTGTCCATTTTTGGAAATTCACAAAATTCACAAATTTCTATTCGAGTCTTGGTATGGTTCGGTTTGTAATGGGTCTTGGTATAGTTGTGGGTCTCGATGGTCGCAAGTTTGGTTAGTGTTAGTAAAGTCAGGTCGTTGACTTTAGGACCACTAGTATTAGATGATGACGAGTTGTTGACTAGATGATCGGTTCCATAAGTGTTGGATGGTGTTGAGTCTTTGGATGCATGGTCGGTTCCACTAGTGTGGGTTGGCTTCAAATCTTCAATGCACGATGCTTATGCTTGTGTTAGTAGAAGTTGAGCTCTTGGATGCATGATAGAACTGGTCCCTTCGAATGAGTGGTGTGTTTTGTTGTCTGCATGCTTAAGCCCAAATAAATGGTGCATGGATTGTGTGCTTAAGATATTGTGCAATGAATACCGTCAGAGTCACTTGAGCCAATACCCACCACTGTTGACACCAACATGAAAGTAAATCCCAAAAAATAGATAGCATTTGATTTGATTCTTATTGATAATGTCATGCCCCGAACCTCAGGCACACGCACATCTCTCGCCAGTCAACTAAAATGTGACATCCTAGAACGCGCCGCTGACCCTTTCTTTTTATCTTTCCATTAAACACATGTGGAAGCGAAATAAACATATACGTGGACAACCATCAAACACAGGGATAGTAAAAAGACAAACCACCATTTATATACATATCAGGTTAGCCCTACAAGTCTATATACATAAGTTTGACTCAAAAGAAAACTATTGGGCCACCTACGCTCCGAACCCTTTCGCCTCAGGCTCCAAGTTCTTCGTGACACCATCCGATATATCGATATCCATGGGGGTGAGGTAGCTCCCCATCCTCAGTTTCAACGGTAGGTCTGTCCAAACCCTACAAAGGATCCTCCCGAACCCCGTTAGGCTCGTTAAGGAATCATGTTTTGAAGCAATGAGGTACCAAGTGAGATAGGCCCTCATTGACCCAAATAGTGGTCATCACAAGCTCACGGTTCCAGGTGATCTCAAGAATAGGGGAAAAGGTAGACTTGGACTCCATCTTCCATGGACACCCAAAACGGACGTGACGGTACGCTATACTAGGGATCTAAAAATATTTAACCACGACGGGGTGAGATATAATCTCAATGAGTCAAAACCCTAAACCTTGATTAGGAAGCAAATTCACCTAGAGGCAGCCTAAACAGATGTCACAAAACAACTTATCTCGCCTCAGCATATCCTTGCACATTAGCTTATCACATATGCATTTATAAACACAACAGGTGTAACTTAATAATTAGAACACCTCATTTCAATCACAACCAATCACATGGGTCCCGATTATAAGGTAAAACTGTTATGACATGTCACATTCCATGCCACACAATTTTGCTTTATAATCGAGCACAATTATCACAACCATTCAGGCATGTCCTAGTTATTACGACCCATTAGCCACGACCAACTCAATAGTCGGCGGTCATCCGACATAACCGGCCATCGTCCCGCTTCATCAGGCACGGTAATGTCTACATCTAGACAGCATTCCATAAAGGAGTATCAGCCCAGCCTCCATTACGACCGGCATCAATTAACATGAGGTATCTGAACTTAATTAGGCATTGCCTCCCCAACTTCCATTGGGTGACGAGTTCTGGTAATGATCACACACACATCTATACTTGGTCAATAATACTATGCTTTACACTTAAATATCTCAATTTCAAATAATAGACTTAGCCAATTTTCTTCATATTAAAAATTCCCAGTAAAATAATTGTGCGTGGTCACACATTTAGATCGAACCAATAAACATGGTACACTCCCATTTCAAAATTCCATGATTTTATGACATCCGATATTTTTCTATTTAAATACCATAAAATTGGATTTTTTTTTTTTGCAATACTAATTAATAATCACCACCAAACACTCAATTGCACAAATAAGTAATCAATTTCACATATGAATTCATCCACGATGATCAGTGTAAAATTTCATTAATCGACTATCCTGGCACAATTTACGCTAATTATAATTAATTAAATCAATTGCAATTGATTAAATTAATCTAATTTAATTAAACTAACCATAGTTAATTAAACTAGCCACGGTTAACTAATCATGGTTAACTAAACTAACCCCTAACCAAACTAACCTAACTAACTAGTTACACTAACTAGGATTAACACTAATCCTAATTAACACTAACTAACCTACTAAGTGCAATTAACATCATAATCCGAGATTAGGGCGTTAACTCACTGGAATCCAACGGTGGCAGGTTCACAGCGACAGTGGCGCGACAGTGGCCAAGACTCAAGGCAACCGTGTCTCCAACAGAGGACCGACCGAGGTTGAAAATAGTAAGGAGGCTCACGGCTGAAGGGGCGATTCCGTGGTCGCTAGTATGAGCTGGTCTCAGCTATGATGGGGCTGGTTGGAAGGTGGCGGAAGGCTGAGCTAGGTGAATATGCAGACTGGGTTGTGGTTGGGCTGAGCTGGGCAGGCGAACGACAGCTGAGGCAGATGGCAACTCAGGATGGGGTTGTGGGATAAGGCAGATGCTTGCGACGTTAGGGCTGGACGAGGTGGCTGTGACGGTCAGGGGACAACGAGCTAGGCTAGTCACTTGAAGATGGATGTGCGGTGGTGTTTGTGGTGGTGGTAGCTCTTCACCAGAACCATCGTTTCAAGATCTAGCCGATTCACCAAGTTATACTTGTTCTTTTTGCTTCAAATTTGAGCGGCAAGGTGGGTTGGGTAGTGGCTGTGACATGAAGAAGAGGAAGGAATGTTGAAGATGAAGATGGAGAATGTGACATCCTAAATTTTCGACCCTATCACAATTTTGTGAAATGGGCTTTTCATTGACGCACTTATGGTCCTTTTTCTCTAAGCTGATCACTCACGAGATAACTAATTTATTAGGTGAAGCCGTTAAGGGATGTAAACGTGATAGGTTCGAGAATTCGATCATAAATCAACTACTCGACCGTGATAATTGGTAAGAGTCAATACAACACCGTTATAATCGATTAGTGATCAGAAATAGGTTGATCTGATGGGCTGGCATAATTAAATTGTGGGTGATTCCATCTAATTGCAAAATTCGCGTCGAACGGCACTAAAGTCATTTTTCTGTCAATTCTATACCTAGTACCTATAATTGAAACCTTGAGATTTTTACGACAACGGAGAGTCGCTGATGAGTCAAAGATGCACAAATGTGGATCGAGAATTATCAACCACCGGTTAAATACGATAAAATCTCTAAAAGCTACCCAAAGTAGGTTAAGTCATGTCAAAATTGCATTCGATCGAAATTAACCACGAAATTGAACTCCATTTTGGGAATCGAAAGTTCGAGCGTGTCACAATTTACTTTTTAGGATATCGTCTCATCCTTTGAAGAATTTTCTATGAGCCCAGAATTTTGGTGGAAAAATCAAAATTTGGCAAAAAAATTCAAGAAATTTAGATGGGCAAAATTGAAAACTTTTTGGCCTTCAAAATGGATTGATTGGCGAAGGAAATGCATGGAATTCGTATGGGCTGAGTAGGTGTGATTTTTAGCCATCAAATTGAAGCATTTTATGGAGAATTTAGAGGAAATTAAGGGAAATTCGTAGGGCTGCTGCAAATGGGTGTTTTTGTCCTTCAATTTGGGTTGGTTTGTGAGGATAATGTGAAGAAATTAGCTTATGGAAGAAGCTTTGATAGCAAGGGCATAAGACTTTAGAAGCCAAGCCACTCAAGTGGCTAGATATTTGTCTTGCAACCTCATTGACCAAATTTTTGACTTTGGTTTCCCTTGTTCCCTCCCCTCTTGCGTTGTTTGCCTTAGCCAAACAACACAGCTACTTCTTCTTCCCATTCCACATTCATGCACGTATCTAGCTTCCCTCCATTTCCTCTCTACCGCGTTGACCTTCCCTGCCTTTTGCTGGTGTTGTCCTCCATCATTTTAATTGCTACCCCCATAATCATCCATCGCTACTCGATCCCCCATCATCATCATCCCACCAACTTACCACCTCACTCCCTTCAGTTCAACCCCTAACGCACCTCCTCACCGCCAGAACCGCTCCTTTGCTACTTCACCTCACCACATGACTACTAGTTCGCCCGACCGTTCTAGCCGTGGCCTGCGACTAGAAGCCATCCCCGCACCCACTCGCTGCTGTCCGCGCCAATCCGGCCCTCTGAACCAAGCTCAATCCAATCTTCCGCAAAGCCAAAATAGCCCTTGGCCGTGGGCTGTAAGGCCTTTTTTAGCCCTTTTCCGGGTCTCCTTTAGAGTCGCCATAGGCTCGAGTCTTGGTTGCCGTCACACTGCCATCGTCGTGAACCTGTTAGCTCACTTAACCGGTGAGTTAACACCCTAAGCTCTAATTAATGGGTTAATTGCACTTAAAGGGGGTTAGTTAGGCTTAATTGAGGATTAGTGGATTAGTTAGTCTTAATTAGGATTAAGGTTGATTTAGTTAGAGTAATTATTTAGTTGGTTAGTTAGTTACTTCACTAGGTTGGTTAGATTGATTTAGTTATGAATTAGTTAGGTTATGTAATTAGTTTAATTAGATTAAACTAGTTAGCTTGGTAGATTAATTTAATTAGTTCAACTAAGTTGGTTAGATTAGGTTGTTTAATTTAATTAAGTGGTTTAATTTAATATTTTGCAATTTATTTAATTAATTTGTAATTTAATTAATTAAATATTAATTAGCGTAAATTATACTAGGATAGCCAGTAGTTAGAATTTTACGCTAATTGTCATGGTTGTATTAGTTTGTGCAATTGATTGTTAATTTATGCAATTGGGTGCTTGGTGATGATTTTGAATTATTATTTCAAAAATATAATTTTTTGGTATTTAATTAGAAAAATACCCTAAGTGTCGGGTTTTGATGCCAAAAATGTTTTAAGTACTATATAAAATTGTGGAAGTTTCAAATAGGAGAGTATCATGTTTTGTTGATCGATTTGAATGTGTGACCACGCACAATTATTTTACCGGGTGTTTTTAATATCAAGAAAACAGGCCAAATACATTATTTGAAATTGAGGCATTTGAGTGCAAAGCACGATGTCGTTGGTCAAGATAGGATGTACGTGTGATCGCTATCGGAACCCCTCATTCGACAAAAGTCAAGGGCGATGCCTGATTAAGTTTAGATGCCACACATCAACGGATGCTGGCCGCAGTGGAGGCTAGGCCGATGTTCCTTCGGGAATGCCGTTTAGATGTAGACGTTGCCATGCCCGACGAAGCAAGTAGGACGCCCGGTTATATTGGATGACCACCGACTATTGAGTTGGCCATGGCCGTTGGGTCATAATTAATTGGGACATGCTCGAGTGATTGAGATAGCCGCACCTGATTATAGGACAAAATTGTGTGGCACAAAATGTGATGTGTCATAATGACTTGATCTTATAATCGAGATTCCTGTGATTAGTTGATGAGTTATATGGAGTGTTCCAATTATTGAGTACATTTACTGTATGTCTTGTTCATCACAAGCATTATAGTCATAATCTGAGTTATTAGAACTATGCATTACTGGGAGATTTTTTTGTATTTCTACTCAAGTCATGTGAGTGAATATGGTAAGAGAATTTGGTTTGATGAAGATGCTTCCTCTTGATTTTGAAAGGAGCCTATAGTGTCGGCAGGCATGCTTGGCTGAGGCCAATTTGATGGTTGAGCATAGTAAGATGTGTCCATGCCTAGAGATAAGGACAAATGTCCTTGATCATATGGGTCTTGGAAAAGAGGACCTCCCCATTGAGCATAGGGGTCTTGAGAGGACTATGCAGGGTCATATGTGTCTATCATTTCTTGCTCCTGTAATGATGCAACTTGTCTAAATTCCTCAAGTGCTTCCTTGGCTTTTGGTGTCAAGCTATAATGATCCTATGCAGTTGGTACATTATAGTTCCATACATCTTCAAGAATAGTTTTATTTTTCTGGCACAAAACTCTTTGGAGTTCCCGATACTGGTGTTCACAGCAACCAATAGGTCCTAGAAAAGATTTGTAAATCCAAGCTTCTATGAGGTGCGATTGAGGTTTATAGGATGTAGTTACTATAATCTATGGAGTATTGATAATGCTGCCATTATTCTTTACAAAAGCCCATGGACGTCAGAAGAATAGAATAGCGTGGACCTCAGGGTTAGGTTGGATGGTTCTCAGTTCTTGCTGTAAAAGCTGCCTCCAATGAGTAGGAGGATAAAACTAGTTGAGAAAGGCTAAGAGGTTTTTGTCACTCTCCTTTTCGATGTTTCAACCGAGTCCAAATATTCTGGTAAAGTTGGCAATGAATCTTTGGTTAGAATTTCAATAGATATTAAGTACTTATTGATTAAGTACCATAATAACCATCGGAGTTGATTAGGAAAATCTTCTTTCTTCTAGATTAAAGGATGTATGAACGGATAGTCTGAATTTAATCCAAAAGAATAAAGAATTGAACCTTCATTGAGTTTAAGTAGATCCGTGTGGCATTACCACATGAGGTTTTCCAGATTTTTAGTAAGGTTGTCATTCTGGACTTGTTCAACAATCTCCTGGGGGTATTGCCAGCTTGGCCAATCTCGCATTTTCTCAATTTTATACTTTTCATTATGATGGATAGTATGGAAGGCAAGCTTCATAATGTACATGTTGATTTCTGCTAGTGCCTTTGGCATTGACAAAAAGTCAGCAAGCACATTCTTCTTCCAGGCAATGTGTTTGGTTTCAAAATAATATTTTGAAAACCATTCGGCCCATTGAAGCAGTTTAGAATTTGGAACCTACTTCTGTTTGAACTTGGTCATCAGTGAAAAAGAAGCCATGTCTAATTATATCATAAAGTGATGGCCTATGAGATGGAATTTGAACTTTTTTATTCCATTTTTCACCGTCAAGATTTCTTTGAAAGTGAAGTGATAATGCATTTCAGCTTGGGAAAATTTTCCACTTTTGTAGGCACACGTGTCTTTTACCATCGATTTTTTCAAATAGGATGGCTACCCAATATTCATCATTAAAGTTAGTCTGGAGAATACTCTTTCCTGTTGATGAGATTTGCAATGGGGGAAGAGTTTGCATGATCTCTTTAAGTTTAGTGACTGCTTTAGTCTGAGATTTTCCCCAATGTGGGGGATTCTTCTTCAGCATTGATTACAATGGAATCAATAGTTTTGCAATGTTTGGAACAAAATCTATGATATAATTAATTATCACAAGAAATTGCTAAATTTGTTTTGTCGTGAAATTCTCCTCGGGAACTTCAATAGTTCCTGAGCGATATGCGGCCCTAGGTAGTATGTACCTTTATTAAGGTGCATTTAAAGAAATTCAATTTTTGTCTAGGCGATATTCATCTTTCTTTGAGAAAGCATGATCACATATTGCTTTACAATATCTACAAACTACCCAAGAAGTTGGCAGTGGGATTCCTCATCAGAGTTGTAAAGCAGAATGTCATCAATGTATATCGTTGCACTTGACAATATTGGTTGGAAAATTCGACACATGGCCTTTTGGAAAAGGGATGGTACTACTTTTAGGCCAGAAGAAAAAACCTTTCATTGGAAATGTTGGTTTGGGATATAGAACCCTATTTTGGGTTTATCTTCAAGATGGATTCTCAATTGCCAAAATCTGACTTTAAGGTCAAACTTGGAATGATATGGGCTTTTGATAATCCAGTAAAGAGGGAATTTCTAGAAGATAGATGAAATTTGTCATCTTAGAGGAAAATGTTAAGAGACTGATAGTTTATTACCAATCGCATTTTTCATCTATTTTGCTCAATACCTTTATTGACATAAAATGCTTCATAGGCCTATTGAGAATTTGAGATTTCATTAAGGCCTTGTTATAGTAGTTCCGAGCATTTCTTCTGAGCCACGGCTAGGTATTCTCACTTCATTTCCATATGACTCACCTTGGTTGAATTGATATCTTCATTCTTTTTTAAGGGAACGCAAACAAAGAATTCTGGATTTTTCTATAAAAGGATTTGGAATGGGTTTCCGAACATGATTCCAACAATTTCTACATGATTGGATCTAATAGATTCATTTTGATGAAAAAAAGTCTTTGGATAATGACAAATTCGGAGAACTGGTCCTTATACTTAAGACATTTTCTAAGAATGATACGAAGCTGAGAAATTTGAGTCATGATATCCCAACCAATTATCAAATCTATGTTGAGGAGACTGGATCCAAAAAAAAAATTCAGGTAATGGAACACTAAGGAAAAACTTCAACAGTTAAGGGTGGTTCTTACATTCATAGAAAAAGTATCTCCTAAGACAGAATTGAATTATTGAACGCAAGAAATCCAATATTCTTCGGGAAGAACTTTAGTGTCTAAGATTGAAGAACTTGCACTAGTATCTACAAGAGCAATGACAGTGATAGGTTTGGCAAACTTTGAAGTATAAAGATCTTGTTCCAAAAAATATATCAGGATCTTGTTCCAAAAAATATATCAGGATCTTGAAGTTAGGACAATGAATTTGGCTTGAAAATATATCAGGATCTTGTTCCAAAAAAGTGAGAGATATGTGCAAAATATCTTCAGAATCTGACTCTGATTTAGTTTCACTAGTAGTTTGATAACAATGAATGACACAAAGAGTTTGTTCAGAAACGATTCTTCTTCCGCAGATAATAAAGATTCAATATCATCATTTTCAAGTAAAATTCCAATTTCATTCTCTATATGATGTATCATATCACTGTAGCAGATCACTGTAGCATTACTATAGTAGTAGGCTAGGGAAATCACTGTTCACTATAAATGTTCATACCACCAAGAATAATTCTCATCGGATTTTTGGAGCCTCTGTTTGTTTCAAGACCTGTGAGCATGGTCCTTGTTTGTGTGTGACCTCTTAGTGTTTATAAAAGGCAATGATGGTGTAATGTGTTGAGCAGAGTCCCTTGAAGTAAAGTGAGTATTTTGTGTGAAACTCTCAATGGCTTTCTAAACTCCTTTTTCTTCTCCAGCTGGTAAGATCCTCTGAGAAATGCAGCTCGGATAGTTAGAAATGTTAAAATCCTGGTATCTCTGAGTATCTCTAGGCTCTGAACTAAATGCCAAAGTAGTTTTTTGCTAAAAGGCTATCTCTGAAGAACTTGAACGGGAGAGGTTTGCCCATAGTGGGAAAGCATACATGAAAGAAACTGACTCTGTCTTCCCTAGTTCTAAGTCTAAGTCATGAGCTGTATTAATGTGCAGGGAGATACTGAGGCGAGGTAAGTCTTATATGATGTGTGTTTAGGTTGTCTTTAGGTGAATTGTCGTCCTAATCGGGGTTTAGGGTGTAGACTCATTGAGACATTGTCTCACCTCGTTGTGGTTTTACAAGTCCTTAGATGGAG
The DNA here is from genome assembly GCA_014182885.2 of Eucalyptus caleyi. Classification (NCBI taxonomy): domain Eukaryota; kingdom Viridiplantae; phylum Streptophyta; class Magnoliopsida; order Myrtales; family Myrtaceae; genus Eucalyptus; species Eucalyptus caleyi. Next base: position 34,301,399 of record CM024468.2, on the reverse strand, counting down.
GTGCGACCCGTTTGCTTTGGGTGGCCGTGAGAGGCAGAGACTGAACGTACCATTCTCCCTATCCACGGGACCGACTAGATTCATGAGCTTGTGGTGACCACCATTTGGGTCGATGAGGGCCTACCTCAGTTGGTAACTCATCGATTCAAGGTGTGGTTCCACCACGAGCCTAAAGGGATTCAAGAGGGTCCATTGGACGATTTCGATGGGACTACCGTCGATGATGAGTATGTGGAGGTACTCGACCCTGTCGTGGATGCCAATATTTTGGCTAATATTGAGGTGAACCAGGGACCTAAGGTTGAAGAACCCACGACAGAGGTAGCTAACCCATTAGACATCAACATCCTTGACAGTGTCCTGGTAGACGCGCATCCCAAGTAAGTAGGGTCTGGGGTAGGGTTAGCCTAGTAACCTCTTTTGGTGTTAGACTTCTGTATAAAAACCTGGTGTGTTTATAAAGCATGGTTTTTGTTAATTGGTTGTCCTACTTTCCTATCCCATGTGTTTGATTTTTGTATGGGGTTTATTGGTTTGTTTCCGCATGTGCATAAAATGAATGGATCGATGATGCGTCCTGGGAATGTCGCAATTTAGTTGACCATCGAGGGATGTGTGCATGCCCGAGGTTCGGGGCGTGACAAAGAAGGAGCAGTTGACTAAGGCAGGGAAGTCACGCACGAAGGAGGGAGGGAAGAGAGAGGGAAGGATGGAAAATTGGAAGTCAAAGCTTTGGCCAATGGCAAGTCAAGGGAAAATATCAACCACTTGAGTGCTATGCACCAAAGTCTTCAGCCATAAGGTCAAGGCTTCCTCCAATGGCTAATTTCCTCCAATTCCTCACAAAACAATTCATTTTTGTGGCCAAAAATCCTATTAAAGCTGCCCATCCGAATTTCCTTGATTTCAATTTGTCTGAAATTGATTTTTCCGTAAAATTTCGAGCTCAACGAAATTTCTTTGAAAGATAAGACAGCATCCTAAGAATAAATCATGACACGCTCGAACATCCGCTTCCCGAAACTGAATTCAATTTCGTGGTTAAAATCGATCGGACGCGATTTTAGTACAACCTAACATATTGGGTAGCTTTTAGGGATTTAGTGCATTTGACCCGTGGTCGATAATTTTCAATCCACGATTGTGTATCTCTGACTCATAGACGACTCTCGGTTGGCGTAAAAATTGTAAGGTTTCAATTACGTGTACCAAGTATAAAATCGATAGAAAATCGAGTTGGTGTCATTCGATGCGAATTTTGTAATCAGGCGGAACCACTTGCAATTCAATTATGTGTTTCCGTCAAATTGACCTATATTCGATCACAATTCGATTATAACGGTATCATATTGACCCTTGCTGATTATTATGGACGAGCAGTCAATTTCCGATTGAATTTTCAAGCTTGCCGTGTTTATATCCCTTAACAACTTCACATAATAGATTAATTAACTCGTGAGTAGCTAACTCAGAGAAAAAGGACCATAGAGGCATCAACGAAATGCAAATTTCATATATTCATGACGAGAACGAAATTCAGGATGTCACATATAATATTACATGTTTTAGATTAGATTACATGCTTAAATTAGGTAATTTCTTTATTTCAAATTTTAAAAATAAAGAATACAAAAACATTGTTTTACAATAAATTAGGCTTCCTTTTCTTAATTTAATTGCATGTTTAAATGTTGGGCATTTTTATTCCTAATTTTAGTTAAAAAGCAAATACAAAAAATATCATGTAGGTGTCACGTAGAATTAGTCCATTTATTGCACATTATTTAGTAATTGCATGTTTAGGATCATTTAAATTAAATTGATCGACATGTTATAATACTTGCATTAATATTTGCCCATTATTTGATTTATGTCATTTAATTAGAAATTGTGTAACATGCATTTTGCACGTTAGGTTATTTGTCGCTTGTCATTCCAGTATAGACACTTTTTGTACGTCATTGCATTTAGAATTTGCATTGCATGTAGACTAGGTCTATTTAAATAAGCAAAAGCCTAAAAATTTGAGTGGTTGTAAATGCGATTTTTAAGCTAATGTTGCAAATATTTTTGTTACTTTGAGTTAAGTCTTGCATCTTATTTATTGCTTTATTGGATGTTACAATGATGGTTAGTGGATTGCATTCTCACCTCATATGTTGAAAGTAATAAAGTGAATCCAAGTTGCCTACTAAATTAGTTTTCATCGAAAGAATGGTATTAAAGAGGCATTAGAGAAATCTAGTGTAATCAAGCACTTGTATCCAAAATTTCTAGTTTGCAGAAGTAAAGTAAATTTCTCTTTATTTTACTTGGGTTTCTAATTGACCTACTATAAACTGATTAGTGACAACTTTTGTCACGCCCCAAACCCCAGGCATGCACATATCTCTTGGCAGTTGATTAAAAATTTGCAACATCTCAGGACGCGTCACCGACCCTTTCTTTTTATCATTCAATTAAGCGCATGCAAAAGCAAATTAAATAAACACCCAGCCAACCATCAAACACAGGGATGGTAAAACATGACAACCATTACCAAAATTAACATATTCATTTATCAATAGTTAACCCTAGGAAGTTTAATACTTACAAGCTTTCCTATGGCCACTTCCTATCGACCCTCTCAAAAACCTTCAAGGACTAGGGTCAACCTAAACTTCACTAGTGACAAGGCTAGCCAAAAGGTGTCGCATCTTACACCCACCAAATCTGCACTCAGCAGATCTCCATGCTATGGCTCTGAAAAAGTTTAACCATGATGGGGTAAGATAAATCTTAGTGAGTCAACCACCTAAACCCCAATTAGGACTCAAATGCACCTGGACGGCAGTCCTAAACACGCACCATACAAAACTCACCTCGCCTCGACGTGTCTGCACATTAGCTCAACATATATACCATCATTAGTGCAGCAAGCACAGTTTAATAACCACAACACATCATTTCAATTACATGGGTCCCGATTATAAGGCCAAATTATTATGACACGTCCCATACCGTGCCACACAAAGATATAACCCCCTTCCCAACCTCGCGGATGGGGGCCTTGAGGCTATTGGCACTCTACTGGTTTATCATCATAGACGGCTTCAGCTTGTTCTTGGATCTGAGGGCGATATTGCCGGCACCATGGCTAGTCGATCGTGCCAAGTCTAGGTTTTGATGTGCAGCCTCATCATCATGGTCACTGCTGGAATGTTGATGGTTGTGGTTCTCGCTGACTGTGTCCAAATCTTCAAATTCGGGTAGTAGGCTATGGAGGTGTAAATTGATTCTCTGAATCTATGAGTGGAGGTTGAACCACGAAGCAGTGCCTAAATCCAAAGCCGCCATGCGCACATCTTTAGGGAAAAACAACAGAAAACAAGGAGCAAGAAAAATTATTAAAAAAAAATTAAATTAAGAAAATCCTGAACTTAGATCAGGATTTCAATGTTTATCTTGAGGTTGAAGATAACAGTAAGAGGGAAAAAAAAAAAAAAACCAGATAAGTAGAGGCGGTCCATGTTAGATCACTAGCCATGACTCGTAGGACAAGCAAAGATGATTGGACTACCATGTTAGCAATTTCCAACCAATTTAGAACGGATGAACTAGATTAGAAAATCATGAAAATTTATAAGATTACTTGACTCAATAGGAAATTTTAAAATTGAATTGACATTTACATAAGTTTAGGAATTTTTGGATAATTTTCCTCTAATTGTCAACTTTAAGAACCTCAAAACCAAGTTATAAAACATTTTAGATTGATAAATTTGCTACTAAAGCTTCATTAAAAGGTCCATTAATAAGACTTAGAGCCCGTTTGTTAACACTTCAAACAGTGCCTAATTCGATTTTTTTGTTCCTCAAAATAAATAAATAGAATAAATAAATAATGAGCTCCTCCTACATAAGTACAACAAACATAGGACAACCAAGAATGATGACCTTTCCCTAAGCAAGCTTGATGCCGAAGTTGGACCTTCTCTTTCTATTGCTTGCCACTCCAAAGAAAAGGATTACCTTTGATTGATTGATTATAGGTAACTCTTTTCTCAATCAAATGTGGTATTTGCCAATATCTTGGTCCTTTGACCAAGGAGCATCATGTTGGCTTTGAGGCCGCTGCATGGTATTGGCATTTTGTAGACGTGGTAAATTTTTTGTTCCCAAAATAGATTTGTAATAGAATCAAGAAAGTATAAAAAAGTTACTTCTTTGTTCCCGGGAGCAATTCCAAATGAAAACAAACCATTCTCTCTTTTTTCTTTTCCTTTTCTTTCCTTTTTTCTTCTTCTTCCTCATTGTTGGTTGCCACCATGGCGATGGCCAATGATCAGCTAAGAGAGGTATGGCAACCTCATCAGAGCCTTGTTGTGTCCGATGACCAACTAGGCGAGATTTGATGAGCTTTAGTGAACTCGCTGGAGCCTCACCGATGGCTGGGCGAGCTCACTTGGCCATCAACAAGGCTCAGCCTCACCTAGCCAATGCAAGGCTAGCCTCACCTTAGCTTGGCAAGGCTTAGCCTCATGGTAGCTAGACGAGGCTTGCCTCACCAAATTTGGGCAAGAGCCTCGCTCGGCCATTGGCGACCTGGTGAGGCTCTAGTGAGCTCACTTGTCCTCATCCAGCCAATTCCTAGCCATTGCCATGGTCAACAACTAGCTAGAAAACAAGGCTTCAATGAGCTTGTCGGACCTCACTCTCGCCTAATGAGGGTTTGACGAGGCCACTAGACCTTGTATCTCGCCCAGTCGGTTGCTAGCCATTGTTATGGCCGGCGATCAACTAGAGAAGAAGAAGAGGAAAGGAAAAAGAAAAAAAAAAAAAAATTATTATTATTTAAAAATTAAAAGAAATTATAAGTTACAAAAAAATTTAAGGGTTGTACCAAACACATTTCTATTCAAGAAATAGAAATTTTGGGCGGTTACTAAAGGCCTTCAAAATGCTAAAAAAACTCATTTAGAGAATAAAATAAAATAAAATCATTTTTGAGTAAAAATTGTTCTTGAAAATAAAATAATTATCCAATGCACCTCTCGTAGCCTATTATTGGAAAGATACAAGTGTACTGTAGTAATAATTCTTTATTTCCTCGTATAGATCAAATCTATAATCTCATAATTTCTTCACATGGTTTTACAAGAACTTCATGTGCATGTGCTTGATCAAATCTATAATTTCAAATGTTTTTATTATAGATTACTCTCACCTTGTGATTTCTCATTGTCTATGAGGGAAAGGAGCTCATCCATCAACTTGCCCTATAACAGAGCGGGGAAGGGGAGAAAATGGGAGGTGTAAATTTTTTTGATAAACTTACATATTATGTGAGAGTGGATTTGCGGGAAATTTTAATATTCTTCTGTCACATCATTTTTCTTCTCCCCTCCATCTTCCGAGTAAAGCAACCTCATCCTATCAAAAAATAAATCATAAAAAGATATATACATAAAAAAAAAAAAAAGCAATTTCAAATGGTGGATGGAGCCCTTTGGTCAAAAAGATTACAAGGAAGCATTGAAGGGAACAGGAGGAAACATTACTCGCTTTAAGTACTTGATTAAATTTTATTCTAGTAAAATCTTTTAGTATACATGGCGTTCTTCATACTTCATTTTTATTATACCAAAGTATGTGAAACATTTTGTTTTTATCTACTTGGAATTAAAATTTGTATAATTAAGCTACCTCATCATAATTTTCTTAATTTAGTGGGTTCTATAAGTTCTTATAGGAGGTCTCGAGTAAATTTTCTAAACATGAGAGATAGATTTGTTTTGCAAAAAACTAGCAATTGGAAAGTATCTTCCGGTTTACTCTCATTTTGGCATCGCTTTAGAAATGAATCAATAAAAGTTATTTTTTATGAAGAACAAAAATTTGCATTTAAATTCAAAGAATGAATTACACTTATAAAAGATTGGTATTCATTTCATGGATCTAACTTGGCATCCACTATTGTTAGGATCATTGCTTTTGTAAGAGGTCGAAAACCTCGTGTCAAATCAAACACTCCAACTCCTAAACATAGGACGCAAGTAGCCACACCTGAGATCCCAGTGCACTAACCGGTGCCTCGAACGCTTAAATTTTGGACCCTAGCACCTAGGCTTTCAACGTCGGGGGTGAGACTTATCGAGATACGGAAGCGATTCTAGGCAACCGATAGAGAGGAAGTTCTCTATTGATTAACAAAATGAAGTACGATCAAAGTAAAGAGAGTAAGGAAGAGAAAATTGAACATAAGGTTTATAGTGGTTCGGCTTATTTCAAGCCTACGTCCACTCTTCCGCACTGACAGCCCACCGGCTGGATTTCACTATGAACAAAAGAGAAGTTACAGCACAGCTTTTCCTTGATTCCACAGTGTAGATGTTCTACCACACCTCCTCAAGGTTTCTCACAAATATAGACTCTCTTTTGTATACAAGGATTCGCTCAAAGGAATTGTCTAAACAACAAGGAGCTTCAGACTTTGGAATTCTTCTATCGCGCACACCTCGAACAACTTAGAACGTCTTCCTTATATACTCCTTTACGCCATCATACCCGTTGGCACTTACCAAAGGAATTCCTCCAATCTACCCGTTGGACGGAATTAATTAAGAAGATTATTTGAGCTATTAAAGGAACGTGTCGATAGCCCATCAATCATGTTCGCCCATACAATCAGGATCTCGGTTTCCATAAGTAGAACCTTCCAAGAATATTTAGGCAATCATCGGATCCTTAATCTTCGAGTCAATCTCGATCAATCAAAGAATACCGTTATGTCTTTTCCAACCAAGAGATCTTCTTCAGTTGATAAGGTCATATCCTTAATGAAACATCCAGTTCTGGATAACCTTTCTTCAACAGATTCGAGACTGTCAATGAGGATAGACTTTGAGTCTTGAGTCTGGCTGTCCGGAGGTCTTCAGACTTTAAATAGCAGAGTCTGCAAGCCTTCAGACTAGATTGATGGAAACGTTTTGTCAGCTTCAGAACACTTCAATAAGATTTCTCCAACAATCTCCCCCTTTTTGATGGTGACAAAACTTTCCTGCAGATTTGGACAATCTTGACCTGCAAAACATTTCTCAAACACATATGCATATCTTATAGAGATAAATGGCTAAATGAATAACACTAGAATCTAGAATCTGCAACCACAGAAAATAAGGTTAGTCTAATATGCGATAAGGCCATCCATAAGATATCAATAGAAGCAGTCAAGTCCAAGTCTAGTTCAGTTCTCATCCAGACACAAAAACAAAGTCAAACAGAGTTAAACATCAAAACAATCCAACAATCCACACGATTAAAAGTCAAAGTTCAAATCTTGCATCTCTCCCCCTTTTTGTCAGCATTAAAAAGGTTGAGATGAAAATGGAATAAAGTCAAAATTGTTTGGGAACGCGGACAAGCTGGAAATCTCCCATAGACTGAACAATGCCTTCCGGCCTTTTCAAGTCTTTTTTCAGTTGTGCAATCTCCTCACCCTTGGCATTGGCCTGAATTTGAACAGAGAGGGCTTGGATCTGATCATTCAAAGAACATGAAGAAACATGACCCGCATTTTGCAAGTTATGAACCTCGCATCCCAGAGCATAGATTTGTCCTTGCATCTCCAAGAGAATATCCATGATTCTGTGAAAATCTGCTGCATTATCAATCTGAATACTTGCTTCGGCCCGATCTGATGGAGTAAATGCAGACGATGGTAGATCAGCATAATCTCGCAGGTTTGGCGATGAAATTTCATGACCTTCCTCTGGAAATTGAGAGGCATAAATGTCCTCTAGGTCTACAGGAGAGCGATTGACGCCCTCACTTACATCAGGATATGAGGACTTCCCTCTTTTCTCTTGATCTCCCCCTGTTTCCATGCCTTCAGGTGGAGAAGAGTGTTCCTCAAGTTCTCCTTCTTCTCTTTTCTCTTCTTCTTCTTTCTCAGCTCTTTCCTTTTCAGCTTCTCTTTCTTCTTCTCCCTTCTCCTCTGCTTCCTTCTCCTATATTGCTTTCGTCATTTGTTCCGATTCTTTCTCTGGAACAGAACGACTTAAATTCTTCAAAGCCATTGCAGAAATGGTGAGGTTTTCATCATCATCATCTTCATCTTCAACAATAAGAACTCTTCTTTTTGTTTTTGAAGCAACCAATGGCTCATTTCCTCTCCGTTTTGATGAAGAAGAGGGTTGATGAGCTTTAACTGGAGTCTTCTCCTTGAATTTCTCCAATGCCTTGTTCAATTCCTTCAGACGCATTTTGGTCACCATTTCCAGTCCTACCACCATATGATCGCACAATCGAACACAAAAGATTTGCAGAGGCTGAATATTAAGATGTCTGAATAACTTCGTCACAAGACTTGGGTAAGGAAGTTGACCTCTGTCCTTCATCATGGCTTTATACATGTGGAACATAACAGTGTGAGGAAGATAAAACCTTTTCCTAGTGAGGATGGCATACATCAGCTTTGCCTCTGAACTTGAAACATCAGTCTTGGAAGTTGATTTCGGTCGGAGGCAATTGATCACAATCTTGTGAAGCAAGATGTTGAACGCACTCATCCTTAAGTAGGAAATATTTTCCTCTGTTCTCCTATCCTTAACAAGTTTCAATGTAGCACGAGCAATAGAAACTTAGATCGGTTGATATCTTCCTCTCTCAACTCCTAACACATCTGCCAGCATATCCATATCCACAACAAAGGCTTGATCTTTGACGCCGAAAGAGAATCTATTCGCATCCAATAAGCTAAGATTTGAATAGAAATATGCGGTTAGTTCAACATAGGCCTCTGTAGAGTCGGAGCAGAACTTTTCAAGTTGAAGATAACCGAACTTTTCCCTCAAGTTCACATTCACAGCATCCAGAAAATCAAAATCCACACTCCTAGGGTTTATCACCCCACGCTTCAATAATTTTGAGTACAAATGCTTTTGTTCCTTCGATCTGAACAAGTCTCCCATTTTTCCTCGACTTTCAACTGCAACACCCATTCTCGGTTGAAATTGGCTGTACAGTTTATCATCATCATTCCCATCTACAAGATTCACTCCCCAATCACGAGGATCACTTGGGATGTTCGCAAGGGTTTCTTCTGCCACCTCTTTACAAGCGATTCCCAAACTTTCCATTTTTCGCAAAAAGATATATTCATTTCCATACCCTTTGTCTTTAAGAAAATCGTCGACATACTTCAAAGGAGTATGAGTCTCTTTTAAAGCACGATACAACTTATAAATAAAAGCGGGCTTCTGAACTCTTACAGGATCTGCATCCTCGATGATTTCGTCCTCTTGTTGATGATCAACGCCTTGAGGACTAGATGGAGGAGAGTGACGCTGCTGAGAGTGTTGTGGGCTCTGCTGCTGATCTGGAGACTCTTCTTCTTCGGTGAGATCGAAGTGCGTAGGCTCCTCACTCATTCACCGTGGTCCCCTGCTTGCGATTCTCGAAGACTTTCTTGAAGACGACATCTTTCTCAGTTTTTGGAAGATTCCTTGCTTGACTTTCCCAAGAAAGATGACTACTTTTTCGAAGATTAAACAAGGGAAGAAAACGGGAATGGAAGATTGATGCTTTCTAGGGTTTTTGAGAGTAAAGTGAAAGGAAATCAACAGTGCACGATCGGTTAAAAAGAGAGGTATACGAACCGTCACAAAGGAAAATAAAAAGTTGCATTTTCAAAATAACTGTCATTTTTCCGTGAAAATAGTCATTTCAAAAAATAACTTTTTTTTCGAAGAGGAAACGATGTAACAATTACGTCGATTAAATATAGCAATAATTAACCACAGTTTGACGATCGTACCTTTTCAAGATAAGATTCGAGAGAGAATAACTTACAGTTAAAGTCTTGTATGTCTGAGTCTGAGAGTCTCTAGACTTTGATTTCCTCATACCTCAAAATGTTGAGTCTGGAACGGATGCTTTCAAATTGATTTTTCTCCAAAGGCTTTGTGAATATATCCACCAGTTGGTTCTTTGAATTAAGATATTGAATTGAAACTTCTCCATTTTGAACATGATCTCTAATGAAGTGATGTCGAATCTCTATATGCTTTGCTCTTGAGTGAAGAATTGGATTTTTAGTGAGATTGATAGCGATGGTGTTGTCGCAATTAATCTCCGTGCATGAGTCTTCAATTTCAAAGTCTCTTAGCTGTTGTTTTATCCAAAGAATTTGTGAACAACTTCCAAGAGCTACATACTCTGCTTCTATTGTAGAGAGAGCTACTATACTCTACTTTCTTGAAAACCAAGATACTGTCCTGCCTCCAAGTAGTTGACAGGTACCCGAGGTGCTCTTTCTATCAACTCTGCAACTGGCTAGATCTGCGTCTGAGTATTCAAGAAGAGTAAAGTCTCCTCTTTTAGGATACCATAGACCAATGCTTGAAGTAGAAGCAATGTATTTAATAATACGCTTTGTAGCATTTAAATGAGATTCTTTAGGATCTGCTTGAAATCTGGCACAAATGCAAACACTGAACAAAATGTCAGGTCTAGAAGCAGTAAGATAAAGAAGTGAGCCAATGATACTCATGTATAGCTTATGGTCGACTTTCTTTACTTCTTCATCTTTGTCTATCTTCAAGGAACTTGACATTGGTATTTCAGCCTTCTTGCAATTGTTCAGACCAAACTTTTTGACGAGATCATTAGCATATTTTTCTTGATGAATAAAAGTTCCTTCCTTCAGTTGTTTCACTAGAAGCCCGAGAAAGAAGGTTAACTCACCCATCATACTCATTTTAAATTCATCCTGCATAGTCTTAGAGAATTTCTTGCACATACTTTCATTAGGAGATCCGAATATAATATCATCGACATATATTTGAACTAGCACAAAACTTTTGTTTTCTCTTTTAATAAATAAAGTAGTGTATACTTTACCTTTCACAAAACCGTTTTGGATTAAAAACTTACTCAGTCTGTCGTACCAAGCTCGAGGTGCTTGTTTTAAGCCATATAAAGCCTTTTTGAGTCTGAATACTGAGTTTGGTTTCCTTAGGTCTTCAAACCCAGGTGGTTGTTCCACATAGACTTCCTCATGGATGAATCAATTTAAGAAGGCACTTTTGACATCCATTTGGAATAACCTGAAATTTTTATGACAAGCAAATGCAAGTAATAAACGAATTGCTTCTAACCTGGCTACTGGTGCGTAAGTCTCGTCATAGTCTATCCCTTCTTCTTGCGTGTATCCTTTGGCCACGAGTCTTGCTTTGTTTCTTACGACCTTTCCTTTCTCGTCCATCTTGTTTCTGAAAACCCATTTAACTCCAATAACTGATTTACCTTTTGGTTTTGGAGTCAATTCCCAGACATCATTGATACTGAATTGCCTGAGCTCTTCTTGCATGGCTTCAATCCAACTTTCATCAGATAAAGCTTCATTTATGCTTTTGGGTTCTATTTCAGAAATAAGAGTCACAGCACTAGACTCTTCGCGCCTTTTGGATCTAGTGCGAATTCCTTCATTAATGTCGCCAATGATAAGATCTTTGGGATGATTGGACTTATGCTTCCAGTTGATGGTTGATTTGTCAGAGTGATGATCACTTCCTTCACTTGAATCTTCAACAGTTACTTGCTGCTAGTCCTTCAAAGTCTGAGCTGTTTCTTTAGACTTTGTAGAGTCTGGAGCAGGTTCTGGATCTTCAAGATGAGTATGAATAGATTCATTTTGTATCGAACCCTGGAATTTGACATTCATTGATTCTTCCATAATTTGAGTCTTTTTGTTGTAGACTCTGTACGCTTTGCTTGTGATTGGGTATCCAATGAAGATGCCTTCATCGACTTTTCTTCAAACTTACCAACTCGATCATTTGCATTTTTCAGTATAAAACATTTGCATCCAAACACATGAAAATATGAAACAATAGGCTTCTTTTCTTTGAATAATTTATAGGGGTTTTTTTTAGAATAGGCCTTAGAAAAACTCTGTTGATAGTATAACATGCTGTAAAAACTGCTTTAGCCCAAAACGTGAGGAGATGTTACTTTCAATTAGAAGAGTTCTAGTCATTTCTTGAAGCGATCTATTCTTTCTTTCCACAACTCTATTTTGTTCTGGAGTATACGGAGAGGAGAACAAATGCTGAAAACCAGATTCATCACAAAACCTTGTAAAATCTTGATTTTCAAATTCACCTCCATGATCTGTTCTTATACTTGAAATAACATATTCTTTTTCGTTGTGAACCTTTTTAGCAAAATTTTCAAAGTAAGAAAAAGTTTCAGACTTACTTGCCAGGAAATACACCCAAGTGAATCGTGAGTAGTCATCCACGATTACTAGGCAATATTTCTTACCTCCAATGCTCTATGTTCTGGTTGGTCCAAAGAGATCCATATGCAGAAGCTGCAGTACACGGTTAGTGGAAACTTGATTTATTAGTTTAAAGGAATTTCTTACCCGTTTTCCCAATATGCATGGTGTACATAGGTCAGACTTTTAATATGATAAATTGGGTAGACCACGAACAAGTTTCTTTGATGAAATTTTGGCTATCTGCTTCATATTGATGTGCCCAAGATTTATGTGCCATAAACTTGCTTCATCTTGGATTGAAATTAAACATTGCGATTCATCTGGTTTCACATCCAAGAGGTAGATATTTCCATGCCTTTGTCCCATAAATGACTGAGTAGAGTCTTTACTGGTTCCTGAACATATACCCTTTTGAAAGTAGATTTTGAAACCGGTATCACATAGCTGACTGACACTGAGCAGATTGTAGTTGAGTCCTTCAACTAAAGAAACATTGCCTATTGTGAGGTTTCCAATCTTCACAGTTCCAAATCCCACAATTTTTCCTTTACTATTTCCTCCAAATGAGACTTTTCCACCATTCACTTGAACGAGATTTATGAAGCAATTTGAATCTCCTGTCATGTGTCTTGAGCATCCACTATCCATATACCATTTCACCTTTTTCTTGATAGTGACCTGCATTTAAAAAGAGACTCAAGCTTTCTTTGGCACCCATATTTTCTTGGGTCCTTTTGAGTTAGTCTGATATATGATTTTTGCCCAAACTTTATTGACAGGTCTCCAAACCATAGGACATTCTTTTTCAAAATGATTTGCACTATTGCATTTTGAACATCTAAGAGCATTGCGACCACGGTTTTACAAAGATTCTTTCAAAATGATTTTTGTAAGCATTTCTTGTGGGCCTTTGTTTGATTCTTTCTTTCACTTTAGGAAAATCAATTAAAGGGATGGTTTCAGCAATCATTCATAAACCAGATTTATTGAAATAAGGTCTTTGAACATAAAGTATTTTTTCTAGTTTCTCAGATCCTATCGAAAATCTTTTAGAAATGTTTGAGATATCATTTTTCAAGAATGCATTTTCTTTTGAAAGATTATCTTCACTTTCTTTAAGAGAAGAAACATTCACATCTAAACATTTCACCTTTTCTTTCAAAATATTTTCTTGTTGTTTTAAGGCAGAATTTTCCTTTTGAGTTCAGAAATCCTTTTAAGAGAAGTCTTAAGACTGAAACACAATTCATCAATATATTTAGAAACTTTAATAGGGATTTTGAAGTTACTTACCTCAAATTTAGTGTCCGAATGAGTCCTGCCTCGAAGTTTGAATCAATCCGATTGTGCCATCAGACATATCTTGGCATAATCATCATCACTTTCTTTACATTCTATATCACTCCAGGTTTTTGCTTTAAGAGCATTTCGATACCTTTCGGCTTTTCCTTTCTTCTTCCTCAGAAGAGGACAGTTGGGTCTGATGTGCCCCTTTTTTTTACATTCAAAGCAGACTACATCTTTATTTGATTCATCATCTCCAACAGACTTAGTCTGTTACTTTTGAAAACTTTGTTTCCTTGAATTGAATCTTCTTCCTTTTCTATTCAGCTTTCTAAATTTTCTTATCATGAGAGCAAGCTCCTCATCGTACATATCGTATTCAGAATCTGCAGCAGCAGAGTCATCATTGGATTTTAATGCAATGGATTTATTACCTTTAGGGTCTTCGTCTTCATTGATTCATTCCACTTCATAAGACTGAAGAGTTCCAACCAATTCATCAACAGATAATGGCATGATTCTTTGGGTCTCTCTGATTGAGGTCTTTATGTGATTTCAATCCTTGGAGAGTCCACGCAGTAGCTTGTTTACCTTCATGGGATCAGAAATTGGTTGACCTTGATTTTCAAGACCATTCACGATATCTGTAAAACGACTAAACATGTTAGTTATAGATTCTCCCGATTTCATTCTGAAGGCTTCGTATTGACTGAGGAGAATGTTGATTCTGGTTTCTTTCACTCGATCAGTTCCTTCGTAAGTAATGTGTAATCTATCCCAGACTTCTTTTGCTGTATCACAAGAAGATATTATGTTATATTCAGTAGGTGATAAAGCACAATATAAATAATAAATTGCTTTTGCATCAAGAGCTTATCTCTTGATTATCGCTTCCTACGTCATTTCGCTAGACTCAACAGTGTGTTTTCCTCTTTCCAAGACAGGTGCAGCTTTAGGAATGATTCCTTTTTCTACAACGTCCCATTCCAGAGGATCTTTTGATCTTAGGAACGCCTTCATCTTGTTTTTCCATATGTTGTAGTCATTTCCATCAAAGTAAGGCGGTCTGGTATTGCTTTACCCTTCTACCAGCCTTGGAGCCAACATACTAGCCATGGATCTTTAACTCTGAAGTAAAACACTTCAAATAAAGTGAGTACACGTGCTCTGATACCAATTAATATAGCTAGTATAGACACCTAGAGGGGGGTGAATAGGTGCACAAATAATTTATCGAGATACGGAAGCGATTCTAGGTAACCGATAGAGAGGAAGTTCTCTATTGATTAACAAAATGAAGTATGATCAAAGTAAAGAGAGTAAGGAAGAGAAAATTGAACACAAGGTTTATAGTGGTTCGGCTTATTTCAAGCCTACATCCACTCTTCCGTACTGACAGCCCACCGGCTGGATTTCACTATGAACAAAAGAGAAGTTATAGCACAGCTTTTCCTTGATTCCATAGTGTAGATGTTCTATCACACCTCCTCAAGGTTTCTCACAAATATAGACTCTCTTTTGTATACAAGGATTTGCTCAAAGGAATTGTCTAAACAACAAGGAGCTTCAGACTTTGGAATTCTTCTATCGCGCACACCTCGAACAACTTAGAACGTCTTCCTTATATACTCCTTTACGCCATCATATCTGTTGGCACTAACCAAAGGAATTCCTCCAATCTACCCGTTGGACGGAATTAATTAAGAAGATTATTCGAGCTATTAAAGGAACGTATCGATAGCCCATCAATCATGTTCGTCCATACAATCAGGATCTCGGTTTCCATAAGTAGAACCTTCCAAGAATATTTAGGCAATCATCGGATCCTTAATCTTCGAGTTAATCTCGATCAATCAAAGAATACCGTTATGTCTTTTCCAGCCAAGAGATCTTCTCCAGTTGATAATGTCATATCCTTAATGAAACATCCAGTTCTGGATAACCTTTCTTCAATGGATTCGAGACTGTCAATGAGGATAGACTTTGAGTCTTGAGTCTGGCTGTCCGGAGGTCTTCAAACTTTAAATAGCAGAGTTTGCAAGCCTTCAGACTAGACTGATGGAAACGTTTTGTCAGCTTCAAAACACTTCAAGAAGATTTCTCCAACAAGACTTGCACACCTAGGCTACATGTTCTTCGATAGGCCTCGAATGTCTTGACCCCTAGGATCTTGAGTGCGGGTCTCGAAGTCCCGTCTAGCACCTAGATACTGGGTACAAGTCTTGAGCTCCCCAAACTTCCGATAATGATTTTCATCTCATTTGAAAAACCCTACCAAACACAAGAAAATCAAACTATTTTTCTTGAAAATAATTTCCTTGTGAAATATTACTTACTAGTGATGTTAATTAGTCCAAGAAACAAAATGGACCTCAAGTCTCCATGTAGTTCCATAAGACCTGAGCTTACTGTTAGAACTTAAAGTAGCCTATCATTTGCCTCATCCAAAAGCTAAAAATGCAAAATAGAATGAGAATCACGTGTGCCCTTAAAGACTGACGGTGAAGCTTTAAACATGGTTATGTACTCATCGGGTCAACTAGACAAAAGAACAAAAGAGCCACAGATGAAAGTTGCAAGCAAATAATCAAATTCCCATTTCGCTTTTTATTCCACTCTCTTTTTGTCCTTGTTATTCCCGTGCCTTTCTTTTTCTTACAAAATAATTGGAGGCTCCACAGAAGTTCATTGCTGTAAAGTGTCGAGACACGACTTCTCTGCTAGCTAAGAAAGCAAAGCACATATTCCTAGAACTCGTACCTTAACAACGATTCTTAAGACAAATCTCTCTGTTGCTTTTCTGTACTTCAGTTTCTCCATTTATTCCGGCGTCAGGGTCGGCGTCTTCTGATTGATACTTCTGGGATTTATCAGCCCTCAAGTTCAGGTGTGTGGCGCTAGTCTTGCTTTGCATTGCACCTCTTCTTTCCTGCTACTATAGTTAGCTTGCATTTGCTTCTGATACTTACTAACATATATAATCTTTAGGGTAAAAGGTTTGTACGCTCTCCATGCTTTGGATGTCTCAGCAAGTGGTTATCTACTTTAATGTGCTGGTCAATACAATTAAACGGACTCTATACTCGTTACAGCACATGTTTAGTTGTCTTCAATGTTCGTTTTTCGACTGGTGAAATAACTGCCGGGAGAAATTATGACCCTTCTTCCTTCACAACCTGTCAAATTTCACACTTAAAGATTGTTGTCTGAAAAGGTATAGCAAACATGCTATTGAATGCATTCTTTCCTATGTGAATGACATCCAAGAAAGCTGCAGGTTGTGCAATGTGAAAGGATATACATGAATTATTTTGGGAGTTGCAAAACATCGTCTCCTTAAATTTTTGAAAATCCAACCTAAGAGCAATTGCATGTAAGTCATCTAATCTAATACTATATATCTCAGTGAACATTGTACTAGGCCATTAAGAAGTTGACATGTGGCCCTCTCATTGCGTGACTCATCTTTTCTACCTTCTTTCACATAGCTCAAAACTAATAAAACTCACGAAATTGAAAAAGGGGAAAAATAGAAGCCTTAGTTCATGAAGTCAAGACCCAAAATGAGGGAGACTTTCTTTAACACTAAATACTAGGGAGTTTAGGAGAATCTGTGCATCCTACAGACCTGCAGAACTAGATTATTCAAGGAGGTTCCGAGATGAGTCTTAAACTTGTTGGGTAGGTTATTTTTCCTAAAATTAGGAACAAGTGAATATGTGGTAGATTCCAGGATTAGGCTCACCATTCTATAACTCATACCCTATGACTTTCACACGGTACCCTGTGTAGCATTTTTAAGTAAATACATGTGTGCTATATTATTCATGATTTTCTTTTTGTCCTTATGAATTTGTTCACATTTAGATGTGCGAAAACTCTAACCACCGAGTAATCTCCAACTTTGTATGAAAAACCATTATTCAACTCCCCCACTCCCTTTCGGAAAAAAAAAAAACTCTCTCTCTCTCTCTCTCTCTCTCTCTCTCTCTCTCTCTCTCTCTAAATGTGTGGGCGTGCGCCTGTGAATGTGCATGATGAGTTTTGCTACGTCTACAGATGTTCTCAATAGACAGTGATGGGTTTTCATCCCAACTCATGGATTTAACTAAATGGTGGACGCTAATTTGCTTTTTCATTTTTTAACTTTTGATTTTATTAACCTTCTAGGATTATGTTACCATTAGACATGGACACGTGTGTCATGTTGAATATTCGATGTTTCAATCACTAGGACTAAGACAATTTGTGCTCAATAAAATAAAAATTGGAAAAGTACAGGACAGCATGGGAAACTGAGAAATTTCAAGATCCTATAAGACAGGTTCAGATTCCAAAAACCTAGGACCACTACTTGTGGGGCATGTACCAAGATGGGGCAAATATCCTACCTACGATGGAACTTGCACCACCCTACTAAGTACTCTCGTGACGCCTCTCCTTTACCTTTTTCCTGGTCTTTTAAAAATATATATATATATTGAAAATGTGTTGAAAAGGTAATAGATGAAAGACAGGGACAGACAAAACTTAAAAGCGACATGTGAGAATTTGTGGAGAAAATAACTATAGATAACTTCATTAGAATGTGTAGGCTAAAAAAAAACAGAGAGAAAATCCTAAAAACGAAATTGATTGGATAGTCAAATAATCTATAAATTGTTCAAACCTAAAAAAAAAAAAAAAAAAAAAAAATCAAACTTTTACACATTTTTTTTTTTTTTTGTGAATCACGGTCTATTAATGTTTTTGGACCCGGTGTTCCAAGCCCCACCTTTGTTGACCTAGGCTTGGGCACTGGGGCTCTAGGTATGGCTTCTTCAGACTTGGGCTTAGTCTCGATGGATCTTCGTAGACCCGGCCTAAGCCTCTAGCTCCTGGTCCATTGCAAAGAGCTTAGGACAAGTGTTTGGTTTTCATGTCCAAACCTAGAATTTCAAGTTTAAGTGCTGCCTTTTGGAAAATAATTTCCTATTTTTTAAAGAGGAAATAATTTATATGAATTTAAGCATAAGTATTCCATTAATTGAGAGAAATTTTTTATTTGGCTCAATTTTCTTGGCAATTTAAATGCTGAAAATGAGGAATAACTTTCGCAAAACAAATGGAACCTTCAAATGCGAAAAATGTTCTTTTGTCAAAAAAATCTCATTTTTTTCAAATATCAGAGTTTATTCAATGAAAAAATAATATGCAACTAAAGACTTAAGGATAAAAAACTTTAAATGCAATAAAATACAATGAAATCCCTTTTTTAGATCTTTCTTTTGTAATTACCATTAGTGAAATTAAGAATCTAAGATGATAAAGCAGAAAACATCTCACCATACGAGAAAAGTGCCACTTTTATAGATAGTGAAGATCAAGATGAACACATCATGAATAAAAAAGAAAAAATAAATAGAAGGTGTAAGAAAAACACAAAAATAAAAATACAAGGGTGGCGAAAGAAAATACACTCAACCAATCTAGGAAAGGAAAGAGAGAGGCCCATGGAGAGAGACGAGCAAGTGGGTAAACATGAGCCACTTTTTCTTTCCTCGAGTCATAAAGCGACTTTCTTTGATGAATTTAATTTGAATGGTTACACCCATCTAAATTGCTTTTTACTTTTTACTTTTCATTTAATTTAAAATTTTGTGATCATCGACTATTCAGATATCCTGGCATTTTAACAACATTCAACTGTTGATATGTAGTTTTACTTACAATTTTTTCCATAATTTTTCAGAAAATTGTTAAATTTTGGCGAGTAAACAAACAAAAATACCTTTTCTTTTTACCTTTTGCTTGAGTGTAAGCAAACAGGCTTCAGAAGAACAAATATGTCTCCAGATGTACTCTTTTTGCCTGGACTTTCAATGAACTAAATTAATTCTTAGAATGGTTTTTGATAATCGGCTGATAAATGCTCTCTCAGACGTGAAATTATCAAAAAGAATTTTGATGGCATTGCAACTCTTCCTCTCTAGCTCTCGAGTATTTATTTTTTCGGTTTGTATACTGTGCATAAAAAAGTTTATGCACGTTGGGTTCGATCCGTGTGTCGCTTGACACATGATGCATCCATCACAGACCAAATGAAAAATCTGGAGTCTTACCAATGCATAACTTGTAGGATAAACAGTACGTGCATTCTTAATTCAGTTTTACGAAATTCTAAGAATTAAAAAGCTTTTGATTAGTCGAGACGTCGAGTTCGGTGAGAATGCTGTTTGGAATTGGGAGGACGAAAAGATCGAGAAGAAGTACATCACCTTGCCAGACATACCACCTGCTCAAGAGGAGTCAACGTCACAAGAAGAAGGAGAAGTACCGGATTCCACCACTCACGACATAACTCCACCAAGCTCTCCAAGAGTGACGCAAGAAGAATCTACTCCAGAGTATCCAATACTAAGGGTAAAAGCCCTTAGAAGAATTTACGACACATGCAACTTTGCTATTTTGGAACCAGAAAACTACGAACAAGCATCCAAAGAAGAAGTCTGGATAAAAACCTTGGAGGAAGAGATTAAGATGATCGAGAAAAATGAAACTTCGGAGCTTGTCGATTGACCCGAAGACAAAGAGATCATTGGCGTCAAGTGGGTCTACAAGACGAAGCTCAACGCGGATGGATCAATTCAAAAGCATAAAGCAAGGCTTGTGGCGAAAGGATACATGCAACAACCAAGTATCGACTATACTGAAACTTTTGCCCACGTCGCTCGTTTCGACACTATTTGAGCACTCATAGCCCTAGCAACACAAAAATATATATATATATATATATGGAAGATCTATCAACTAGATGTGAAGTCGGCATTCTTGAATGGATATCTTCAAGAAGAAATATACATAGAATAACCGCAAGGCTTTATCCTCAAAGGCCAAGAAAAAAAAGTTCTCAAACTCAAGAAAGCCTTGTATAGGTTAAAGCAAGCACCACGAGCGTGGTATAGTAGAATCGATGAGTACTTCATCAAGCAAGGATTCAGGAGGAGTATGAGTGAGCCGACACTCTACATCAAGACCCAAGGTAAGTCCAACACTCTCATTGTCTCTCTATATGTAGATGATCTCATATATACAGGAAATAATGAGACAATGATCCAAGAATTCAAAAAAGAAATGATGAAGACTTTTGAGATGACGGACTTGGGCTTGATGCATTACTTCCTTGGCATCAAGATCGACCAAAATGAAGAAGTGTTTATCTCGCAGAAGAAATATACCGAGAACCTCTTGAAGAAATTCAAGATGAACTATTGCGAAGCAATTTCAACTCCGCTCATGACAAATGAGAAACTATCGAAGGAAGATGGAGCAGAAAAAGCTGATGCCTCCCTCTACAAAAGTTTGATTGGCAATCTGCTATATCACACTGCTACATGATCGAATATTATGTACGCGACAATTCTACTATCACGATTCATACAAAGTCCGAGTCAAATTCACTTTGGAGCTGCCAAGAGAATTCTCAGATATTTACGAGGAACTATAGTTTATGGCATTTGGTATCGGCCAAGTGCAAATGCTAAGCTCATTGGCTACACTGATAGCGACTGGGCAAGTTTAGCTAATGACAGGAGAAGTACTATTGGCTACGCCTTCACATTAGGCTCCGGAATATTCTCATGGGCATCCAAAAAATAAGACTCAGTGGTACAGTTTACTGCCAAAGCTGAATACATCGCAGCTGCAACGACTGCCAATCAAGCAATATGGCTTTGAAGAATTCTAGAAGACAATGGAGAAGCACAGATGGGAGCAACTCTGATACTTTGCAACAATAAGTCTGCAATCGCTATATCAAAGAATCTAGTATTTCATGGAAGAACCAAACATATCGACATCAAATATCACTTCATATGTGCGGCGCAAAATAACAAAGAGATTGAGTTGAAATATTGCAAAACTGAGGATCATATAGTGGACATATTCACTAAAATATTATCGCAAGCCAAGTTCAAGACATTACAGGAGATGCTTGGAGTAACACGAAATTGGATCAAGGAGGAGTGTTAAATTATTGATCCAATTTCTAAAAACTTCATGAAAGATTTGAGCTAGAAAAGTCAAGAAAAATCCTTAAGAAAATCTAGCTTAGGTGGCAAAAGAAAAGTGTCAAATGTAGAAATCTCTAGAAGAAGAATGGATAAACAACAATCTAGAATTTCCTAGAAGAAGCCTAAGTGGACAACATTCCACATAAATCTAGAATGTTGTATTTAGTCCCTATAAATAGGAAAGAGGGGGAAGCGTAGCAAACCAACAAATGTAGGTAAGCTCCTTCCCTTCCCTTTGTACTACAATCAATAATAATAAAAAGTTCTTTCTTGTTCCCTTGTACTCTCTTCTAACACTCCCTTGCACACACATTAACACACGCTTCCGCAAACACCAACACAAACTCTGAAACAAAGCCCCCATGACATTCAATTTTTGTCTGGAGTTGGCTATGACCCTAGATTCTCAATGGCCGACCTTGATCTCGATGGAGGGGTTTAGTCTGCCATGATCGACCTCTAATCTCAACAGAGAAGTCGATTCGGTAAAATAGGATGAGGGAGAAAGGCTTGAGCGCCCCCTTTAACGCGTGGAGAGAGAGGATTCTACCTTCATTTTATTTTGATATCGCACATAGTGGTTCCACCTAGACGTCTATTTTTGAAAAAAAAAATTATTCACATTAACTTCAACAAGGATTTGACGGGTAGGAGATTTGAAAAGTAGACGGATGAAAATAAATTGAGCTAATACATCAACTGCATTTGAACTTAACTGGTGGGACCTGAATTGGCATTTGTAGACAATGTTTTCGTTATTCTCGATTGCTGAAAATAGTCAGAATACCTTGCTCTTAATTGCTAAGGTTTGTCAGGGATTTACCTGGCAATTGTCATATCGGAGACTGGAATTTCAGATATTTCTTCTTGTGATGTATAATGGCTTGGTGATTGTAATTTGGTATCAGCTGAATGCTGAAGCCAGCAGTGTGCTACGGGTTTTCACATGCTTTATGGAAGACAAGTTCACAATACAGTGATGGATGGGAATTGTAGATTGAGACCCCCCCTTCCCGCGGGTATTACTATATCGTAGTAAATTTTGAGGCTGATGTGTTTTGCGGTATGCGAGTATACGCGAGTGGTTGTGGCACAAGCAGCACAGGGGATCCTTGACAAAAATTCTGTAGCCTGGATATATAGAGGTTGATGTATAAAGGGTACGTTTGGTTCAGCATTTTGAAAGCCGATTGGGAAAATATAAAGTAGTTTAGCCTAAAGGACTTTAGGCAAATGCAAACCTTTAGAAATTTCTTTAATGCAAGGAACCCGATGTTGAGCAAGAAAAAGAAGCTAAAACATTGGTGAAATACTAGATCATATGGTTGTTGCCATAACAGGTCAAATTAAAACAAACAGGCCTTTTCCTGCTCTACTTCTACCGTTGCCAAGCAATATCCTGAAATAACCTGGAGATTATGCGAAACATTTTGTTGTTTTCAACTTGGAATTAAGATTTGTGTAATCATCCCACCTCTTGATAGCTCTCTTAAATTAGTGAATTCTATAAGTATTTATAGGAGGCCTCAGAGAAATTTTTTTAAACATGGAGCATAGATTGATGTTGTGGAAAAATAGCAATTGAAAGAATCTCCTCACTTTATGTCATTTTGGCATCACCCTAAAAATGAATCAATAAAAATTATTTTCATGAAGAACAAAAATTATTATCTAAATTTGAAATATGATTTACACCTTTAAAAGATTGGTATTCATTTTGAAGGGTGTGACTTGACCTCTACCATTGCTAGGATCATCGCTTTCGTAAAAGTCCAAACCTTGAAGAGAGAAGCAAGCGAGCACCCGGAGTAGGGGCAGCCGTAATGTGGTTCATCTACGACGGCAGGGGAACGGCTACTTGATGCATGGTGGAGCAGCAACGAGCGTGAAGAGAGAAAATTTCATATTCAAAATTTCGAAAGGAAAAAAATGGAGAGGGATAGAGGAACGAGCTTCTCTTTCCTTCATTTGAGAAAGAAAGAGAAAAGTTTAAGCCGCAATAAATGCATTGCACAAGAGAGAGAGCATGCAGGCTAGGAGGAGAGAGGGCGTCGGCAGGCTAGGAGAGAATGGGAAGAAATCTAGGAAGAGGAGAGAGAGGGGAAGAAGGCAGAAGACACTAAGTGGGCCCACCCCTCCACATGGCACCTCATGAGTGGCTAGGGACCACACTGACATGGCACTCCCGGACCACCCAATATTTTCTCCTTGCACACCTAGGCCATGAGTTCTTGGATAGGCCTCGATTTTCTTGACCCCTAGGATCTTGAGTCCAGGTCTCTAGGTCCTAGTCTAGCACTTAGATACTAGGTACGAGTATTGAGTTCCCCAGTCTTGCTGTCAAGGCCACAATAATTGCACACCAAACCTAGGTTTATCTTATGACCGAAAAAAAAAAAAAAAAAAAAAAAACTAAGTTTATTTGTCTTAAACACATTCTAAAGTTGTCAACACCAAACTTCTGATGATGATTTTCATCCCATTTGAAAAGCCCTACCAAACACAAGCAAAATCAAACTATTTTTCTTGAAAATAATTTCCTTGTGAAATATTATTTACTATTGATGTTAATTTGTCCAAGAGACAAAATGGACCTTAAGTCTTCCTGCAGTTTCATCAAGACTTGAGGTTAGTCTTAGAGTAGTAGCCTATCATTTGCCTAATCTAAAAGCTAAAAATGCAAAATAGAACGAGAATCATGTGTGACCTTAATGATAGATGGTGAAGCTTTAAGCATGGTTATGTACTTAGCAGGCCAACCAGACGAGAAAAAGAGCTTAAGATGAAAGTTGCAAGCAAATAATCAAATTCCCATCCCGCTATTTAATCCCTCTCTTTTTGTCCTTGTTATTCCCGTGGTTTTCTTTTTCTTATTTAATAATAGGAGGTCCCACAGAAGTTCATTGCTGTAAAGTGTTGAGACACGAGTTCTCTGCTAGCTAAGAAAATAAAGCACATATTACTAGTGCTCGTTCCTTAACAACGATTCTTAGGACAAATCTCTCCGTTGCTTTTCTTACTTCAGTTTCTCCATTTATTCCGGTGTCGGGGTCGGCGTCTTCTGATCGATACTTCTGGGATTCATCAGCCTTCAAGTTCAGGCATGTAGCGCTAGTCTTGCATTGCATTGCACCTCTTTCTTTCCTGTTACTATAGTTAGCTTGCATTTGCTTATGGTGCTTACTAACCCATATAATCTTTAGGGTAAAAAGTTTGTACGCTCTCCATGCTTTGGATGTTTCAGCAAGTGGTAATCCACTTTAATGTGCTGGTCAATACACTTAAACAGACTCTGTACACGTTAAGGCACATGTTTAGTTTTATTACACGTTCATTTTTCAACTGGTGAAAGAATTGCCGGGAGAAATTATTGACCCTTCTTCCTTCACAACCAGTCAAATTTCACATTTAAAGATCGTCGTGTCTGAAAAGGTATAGCAAACATGCTATTGAATGCATTCCTTCCTATGTGAATGGCATTCAAGAAAGCTGCAGGCCGTGCAATGTGAAAGGATTACATGAATTATTTTGGGAGTCGCAAAATGTTTAAGGAAGTTGACATGTGGCCCTCTCGTTGTGCGACACATCTTTTCTACCATCTTTCAGATAGCTTAAAACTGCTGGCAAGGAAGATTAAAAAAGGCATTAAGATAGAAGAGAGAAAGAAAAAGAGGGGCTGGGGGGTTTGGCGTGGGGGTATGGGCTGCTCCGGGGCGCTTATTTCTTTTGTTGCAAGGGAGCTCGTTTCTTAAGAAAAACTTAACTGAAAGAGGGGACAGCATGTGAGCACTTTCATTCAGCTAATGATTTCTAGAAAAAGAGAATTTGGCTCTCCGGAAAAAGAAAGGCAAAAGAGATCAAACTGGCAAAATTGAAAAAAAGGGAAAAAAAAAAAGGCCTTAGTTCATGAAGTCAAGAACCAAAACTAGAGAGAGTTTCTTTGAACACTAAATACCAAGTGTTTAGGATATTCTGTGCATCCTGCAGACCTAAAGAACTAGATTAGACAAGGAGGTTCCGAGATGAGTCTTAAAATTGTTGGCTAGATTACTGTCCCTAAAATTAGGAATAAGTGAATATAAGGTAGAATCCAGGGTTAGGGTCACCATCCTATAACCACCCTATAACTTTTACATTGTACCCGGTATAAAATTTTTAAGTAAATATATGTGTACTATATTATTCATGATTTCTTTTTGTCCTTCTGAATTTGTTCATATTTAGATGTGCGAAAGCTCTAGCCACCGAGCAATCTCCAGATTCATATGAAAATCCATTATTCAACTCTCTCTCTCTTTTGAACAAAATAAATAAATAAATAAATAATCTCTCTCTCTCTCTCTCTCTCTCTCTCTCTCTCTCTCTCTAAATATGTGGGCGTGCGCCTGTGAATGTGCATAATGAGCTTTGCTACGTCTACAGACGTTCTCAATAGACAGCGGTGGGTTGTCATCCCAAACTCATGGATTTAACCAACTGGGGAAGCTAATTTACTTTTTTATTTAATAACTTTTCATTTTATTAACCTTTTAGGATTATGTTACCATTAGACATGAACACGTGTGTCATGCTGAATATTCAATGTGTCAATAACTAGGACCAAGACGTGCTCAATAAAATAAAAATTGAAAAAGTACAGGACAGTATAGGATGCTTTAGAACGTGTAAAACCGAGAAACTCCAAGAGCCCATAAGATAGGTTCACAGTCCAAAAACTTGGCACCACTACTGATAGGGTATGTATCAAGATAGGGCAAATATCCAACCTACGATGGAACCACTACTTATAGGGTATGTACCAAGATAGGGCAAATATCCTATCTACAATGGAACTCGCACCACCCTATTAAGGCCCCGTTTGGTTCGGCTTTGGAAATGGGATTTGGGATTCTAAAGTCCCTTGGCCAAATGCAAACGCATTTGGTTCAATTGTTTTGGCAACTTTGGTAAGATGCAATTGCATCTTCAAAGAACTCTAAAGACCCTTAGTCCAAAGCAGGTCTAGTGGTCTTTTCGGAACTTGAATTTTCGGAATGCAAGTTTCGATTACTGTTCATCTTCTCCGGTGGAGAAGCCGATCGGAGACTGACAATCGTCGGCCAAGGGGTCGCACATGCCGATGATGCACTGGTGACCACTACTTGAGGGTCACCCGGCCTCAGCGACCGTCACCAGACCTCAGGTGACGCTTGGGTCATGCGATCCAAGCGACTAATGGCTTGAATCATGTGACCTAGGCAGTTCCCTGAGGTTGTGTCGCTTGGGGTCGCCCGACTGTTCGAGGGCCAAATTTGGCCATCCGGCCGCCGAGATCCAGCAATCGGTGGCCAAACTTAAAAAATAAAAATAAATACAAATATATATATATATATATATATATATATATATATATATGTTATATTTTAATTTAATAAAAGTCATTTATAATTGCAAATTTTACCAAACGGTATGTGGCCAAAGTTATTTCTCAATGCAAATTTTACCAAACGCTATTTGCAATTTCAAAAAAACACATTCACCCAAAGATATTTGCATTTTTGAAAATGTATTCCCCAAAAGCCAAACCAAACGGGCCCTAAGTACTCTCTGACGCATCTCCCTTACCATGAGAATTTGTGGAGAAATCAACTACATAGAACTTCACTAGAATGTGGAGGCTAAAAGAACAAAATCAAACTTTTACACATATTTCTTTGATCACATACTATTAATGTTTTTGGACGCGGCGTCCTCAGCCCCCACTTTGTTGAACTGGGCTTGGAAACTGGTTCCAGGCATGACCTCTTTCTACTCGGGCTTGGCCTTGATGGACCCAATCCAAGCCTCTAGTTGTTGGTCCATTGTGAATAATTTAGAACTAGTGTTTGGTTTTCATATCCAAACATAGAGTTTCAAGTTTAAGAGCCGCATTTTGGAAAATGATTTCTATTTTTAAAGAAGGAATCATTTTTTTTTTAATTTAAGCATAGACCTTCCATTAATTGGAAAACTATTTTCAATTGACTCAATTTTCTGAGTGATTCAAATGCTAAAAAGATGAGGAAAATTTTTCGTAAAACAATTGGGACCTTAAAATGCGAAAAATGTTCTATTGCTAGAAAAAGAATCTCAGTTAGTCAATTAAAAATAATATGTAACTAAAGATTTAAGGATACAAAACTCTAAATGCAATAAAATACAATGAAATCCCTTTTTTAGATCTTTCTTTTGTAATTACCATTAGTAAAATTAAGAATCTAAGATGATAAAGTAGAAAATATCTCACCAGGCCAGAAAAGCGCCACTTTTTTTGTTTTTTGTGACCCGGGAACCGCCATACAGCCGATAGCTGGCGACATAAACTCGGGGTGGCGCTGTAGGGACCCACCTCCCACGGTAGAAAAGCGCCACTTTTATAGATAGTAAAGATCAAGATTAACACATCAAGAATAAAAAAGAAATAAATAAATAGAAGGTATAAGAAAAACAAAAAATAAAAATACGAGGGCCACGAAAGAAAATATAGTCAACCAATCTAGGAAAGGAAAGAGAGAGGCCCATGGAGAGAGACGACCAAGTGGGTAAATATGAAGCCACTTTTTCTTTCCTCGAGTCATAAAGCGACTTTCTTTGATGAATTTACTTTGAATGGTTATACATACCCATCTAAATTGCTTTTTACTTTTTACTTTTCATTTAATTTAAAATCTTGTGATCATCGACTATTCAGATATCCTGACATTTTAACAACATTCAACTGTTGATATGTAGTTTTACTTACAATTTTTTCCATAATTTTTCAGAAAACTGTTAAATTTTTGCGAGTAAACAAACAAAAATACTTTTTTTTACCTTTTTGCTTGAGTGTAGGCAAACAGGTTTCAGAAGAACAAATATGTCTACAGATGTACTCTTTTTGCCTGGACTTTCAATGAACTAAATTAATTCTTAGAATGGTTTTTGATAATCGGATGATAAATGCTCTCTCAGACGTAAAATTATCAAAAAGAATTTTGATGGCATTGCAACTCTTCCTCTCTAGCTCTCGAGTATTTATTTTTTCGGTTTGTATACTGTGCATAAAAAAGTTTATGCACGTTGGGTTCGATCCGTGTGTCGCTTGACACATGATGCATCCATCACAGACCAAATGAAAAATCTGGAGTCTTACCAATGCATAACTTGTAGGATAAACAGTGCGCGCATTCTTAAATCAGTTTTGCGAAATTCTAACAGATTGAGAGAATTAATGTATGCAATAAAGTACGTATTCATGCAGTTTTCTGCTAGCTCTTAGTAGTTACTCTTCAGAAGCAATGTGAAAATTATCCTCACTCTGACATTTGCATTGATGTCCAGTGAGCACACCTGAATCAAAGCCGCGATGAGTTTGATCAATTGGATTTCTTTGGTAATCAAAACCATGTTGCCGCGGTTAAAAAGCCTGTGGGTGGATTGGGGGATTCAGCTCTTGGTTGCCACAAGCCTTGCCTGCGAGATTGTTCTCTCGATATTAGGCAGCCGTCGGAAATATATCACATCGATTTTGCCCAGAATCATCATCTGGGCCACATATTTGCTCCTTTCTTCCATCGCAACAATCGCGCTGGGCAAGCTTACTATGGCTCGCATTAATGATCCTGAAAATCCGGGTTACGATGTGGTGTTGGTAGGGCTATTGGCCCCATTACTTCTGATGCAACTCGGGTACCCAGATAGCATAACAGCCTATGCGGTGGACGATAACCGGCTGGGATTGAGACAGGTTCTAAACATTGGAGTTACGGTTGTCATCATGGTTTGGATTCTGATTCGCTGTTGGGAAGGCTCGTCCCCCGTCTCAGGACTGTACTTTCCCTTGTCCGTGGTCGGAATCATGAAGCCAGTGGGGTGGGTCTGGGCTCTCCAATCCGTGTATGATGAGGACTCGAGCGTGACCGCTGAGGACATAACGGAACAAGCCAGCATTCAGCGATTGTTCGAAGAGTTCCCCCAGGACGAGAAGTTCAATTCCGCAAAGGACATCTTAAAGGCCTATTTTCGGTTCGATTGTTTGAAGCCCCACCTCGTGAACTGGCTGTACCACCCTCAGTTCATATCCCACGATTGGATGTCCATTGACAGTCACACCGCCGACCACGCTTTCTCCATAACCGAGATCGAGCTAAACTTCATGTACGACATGCTCTACACTAAAGCGCCCATTCTGTACACTAGTATGGGCCTCATAGACCGCTTCTTTGGCTTCTTCTGCTTGGTGTCAGCCTTGTGTGCTTTTGCCGTGATCTTCAGGAGCGCCTTCTTGATCGATATGTACATCACCTATACCTACGCTTTACTGATGGCAGTCACATCTCTCGAGCTTTATCAAATCTCAATGCTGGCGTTTTCAGATTGGGCAGTGGTGAAGATGAGTGTGAATCTTAAGGTGCCGCTCGTCCGAAGGCTCCTCCCATTTCTAGCCAAATGGTGCATGAAGCAGAGAAGATGGTCAAGGTCGGTAGGGCAGCTCAATTTGTTAGACCACCGCCTCTTGTACAAAGAATTTCCGAAGCTCATTGCCACGGTACTTGATTGGTTTGAGAAAAGGGAGATCGTCAGGAGGTACTGGTTACACTCCCGCCAGGCCATCCACTCGTCCCTCAAGGTGATGGTTGTTCAAAAAATGGCAGAGCTAGAGAAGCAAAGACACCTCCTGCCCTTCAAAGAAAGAGGCAAGTGGACGCTCGAGACTCACGACATCCAAGAGAAACAAGGACTGAGCAGTAGCATTAAGACAAGATTTGATAGGAGCATCATTATATGGCACATTGCAACAGAAATCCTGCATAGATTGGAGAGTGACTGCTCCGAGGCTTGTAGAGGAAGCAAACTCCTAGCGGATTATATGATATACCTCCTGGCTCTGCATCCTTACATGTTGTCCCTCACCACTGCCGACATCACGCTGGAGTACGTTTGTCGCACACTGTCACGTTTCTTGAGGTACCAAGATGATAAAAAAGCAATTAGCATACTGTCCTCCCTAGATGGAGATCTTCCACCCCTAGTCAAACAAAGTGAGGAGACGTGGATCACTCGCGACTGGGACGTGTTGTCGGAGGTGCAGAAGCTCGTGGTCGACTTGAGGATGATGGACAACAAGTGGGAGCTCATCAGTAGCATCTGGGTGGAGATGCTATGTTATGCAGCACACAACTGTCAAGTGTATCACCATGCCAAGCTGCTGAGAAAAGGAGGGGAGCTCATCACTCACGTGTGGCTTCTCTTGGCTCACAAGACTGACAAATACCATTTAAGCATTGGCGGGCTTCCAAAAGATCTTGCCGCCTCAACCAAGTCTAGCACCTGGGTAAACGGTTCTTCTAGCTGTTTCCAGAAGATGTTCGGGAAGGTACATGCTAAACGCATATATAACTAAGACGTGCCACGCATATGGGTGATTTATCTTATAATATTTAAGCATCAAATCAAAGTTGGTTATGTCACATGGAATCAGAATATGAGATATTGTGTTTAAATATTTTCAAGCCCCTTATTCGCATCCCTAATTATATATTTTTCATGCTTTAATATTAGGCAAAAGTTTAACCTATGAAGTATTTGAATATTTAAATAATAGACTATACATCCATTTAATAGTTTAACTTCTTAGAACAAGTGGCATCGATCCCAGAAAGTTTTACAATTTATACCCTTGAGGCGACCCTTGTCGGATCGGCTAGAAAGCGAAAAATTCACAAGGGAGCGTTTCAGTACACATTCAGCACTTCTCATTCGAATGCCGTGGTCCCACTCGTCTTTCTACACGTAGGTTCAGGTTCGTCGGTTCCTAATAGGTTAAGGTGAAAAGCTTAAGCTATCCATCCTGCAATCAGTTTTGTTTAGAAAAGAAAAGATTGGGGTAATCGGTTTCGATCAAGGCCGTTTTCTGATTTTTCTCTGTTTTTGGCTCCTTTCCTGCCTTCGGCTTAGACACGAACGAGTAGAGTTCTTTTTTGGGTGAACTCGAGTCTTTAACAGTGAAATTGACAGAATCGAGAAGAAGGACGACAATTTGAAGGTCAAATTCAAACTCAGGTGGATATTTTCTCTTTTCTTTCTGTTTCCAAAGCCACTGAATATTTAAGAGAAAGCCCCCTTACACAATATCAAAGTGAAAGGAACTTCACGAGGGCGTTGGCCTCCGCACGCGGATTCTACCGCGATCTTCCCCATTGCTCGGAAATTCTACCAGGGTGACAGCGCTGTATTCGGACCGGACAGAGGGGGCTCACGGCCAACCAGGGCTCAGCCTGAATCGGGTCTCGCCCAGCCCTGTGGTGCTTGGGCAGGCCTCCATCGCCACTGCTCGAGCTTGCGACAGCCATTCAAGCTCTGAACTAGAGCCTACCACGGTCATTCAAGCTCTGAAACAGAGCCCCCATGGCATTCTAAATTTTGTCTGGAGTTGGCTATGACCCTAGATTCTCCATGGCCGACCTTGATCTCGATGGAGGGGTTCAGTCTGCCATGATCGACCTCTAATCTCTATAGAGAAGTTGATTCGGTAAAATAGGATGAGGGAGAAAGGCTTGAGCGCCACCTTTAACGCCTGGAGAGAGAGGATTCTACTTCTTTTTTTTTGATATTGCACACAGTGGTGGAACCTAGACGTCTAATTTGAAAAAAAAATTATTCACACTAACTTCAACAAGGATTTGACGGGCAGGAGATTTGAAAAGTAGACGGATGAAAATAAATTGAGCTAATACATCAATCGCATTTGAACTTAACTGGTGGGACCTGAATTGGCATTTTTAGACAATGTTTCCGTTATTCTCGATTGCTCAATGTTAGAATATAATAAGCGGAAACGTAAGGATTTTGTAATTTACGTCAACGGGAAATCACAAGAGAAATAAACGAAAAATAATAAGGACACTAGAAATTTATGTGGTTCGGTTCGAGTATCGGTACCATCCATGAGGAGAACCGACGACAAATAATTCATTATAATTGGAGAATTAGAGTTTACAATTGTTCACAGTATTTTTCACACGTAAATTTAACTTTAAATTCAAAATATTTATAAATAAACAATTTCAATTGAACATAAACTCACGATACAAAATTATCGTGCATTGAAAATGCTTTACGTACGCTAAAACAAAGAATTCACACGCGGCTCTCTCAGCTTGACATGTGCGGCTTCTACATGCGGCTCCTTTTCTTCTTTTCTCGTAGGGCTTCAGCGGGCGTACGGTTCAGCGGCTCCACGTGCATAGACATCTTTCCTTTTATTTCCATCCACTAAAAGAAGAAAACCCATGACATGCAATATTGTGTGTCCAAAGTCATATATTTGACATTAGACCCCACTTAGATGAATATAACTTGGATAGGGATTTGGCGAGTCCTGCAGATAAAGGAGGCGAGAGGGATTCAACTCCCTTTTTTTTTTATTCTATCTTTATTCTTCTTTTGTAATCCTTAATCGAGTCCAACGGAGTTTCTTTTTTCGAAAATCTTTATTAACAAAATTTGATTTAATAAATCATTATTCAAATTCAAACTTGAGACATTAATTTAATAATTCTTTGCCTTGACAGAAATTCTGTAGCCTAGAGATATGGAGGTTGATGTACAAAAACCTTTAGAGGTTTCTTTAATGCAAGGAACCCGATACCAAGCAAGAAAAAGAAGTTGAAACATTGGTGAAATACTGGATCATATGGTTGTCGCCATAACAGGTCGAATTAAAACAAACAAGCCTTTTCCTGCTCTACTTCTACCGTTGCCAAGCAGTATCCTCGAATAACCTGGAGATTACGTGAAACAATTTTTTTTTTTCGACTTGGAATTAAAATTTGTATAATCATCCCACCTCTTGATAGCTCTCTTAAATTAGTGAATTCTATAAGTATTTATAGGAGGCCTCAAGGAAAAATTTTTAAACGGAGCATAGATTGATGTTGTGGAAAAATGGCAATTGAAAGAATCTGCTCATTTTATGTCATTTCGGCATCACCCCAAAAATGAATCAATAAAAATTATTTTTCATGAAGAACAAAAATTATTATCTAAATTTGAAAATGATTTAAATCTTTAAAAGATTGGTATTCATTTTTGAAGGGTGTGACTTGACCTCTACCATTGCTAGAATCATTGCTTTCGTCAAAAGTCAAAGACCTTGGCATCGGATCGGACCCTCTAGCTCCTAAACATAGGACACGAGGGGCCTCACCTAAGATCCCATGCGCACTAACTAGTGCCTCAAATGCTTAAACTTTGGACCTAGGCACCTAGACTTTACATGTCGGGGGCGAGATTTGCACATTTAGGCCACAAGTTCTTGGATAAGCCTCCAGTTTCTAACCCCTAGGATATTGAGTAGGCTCGGGGTCCCAGTCTAGCACTTGGATATTAGGTAAAAGGTGTTGGGATATAATACGCGGAAACGACAGGATCTTGCAAATTACGTCAACGCGAAATCACCAGAGAAATAAACGAGAAAATCAGGACACCAGAAATTTATATGGTTCGGTCCAAATATCGGTACATACGTCCACGGGGAGAGCCAGCAACAAATAATCCACTAAAATCAGAGAATCGGAGTTTACAATCGCTCAAGTATTTCTCACACCTAGATTTAACCCCAAACCCTAAGTGTATAAATAACAACTCGCTTGAGTATAAACTCACGGTACAAAATTATCGCAAGACAAAACTCTCTACGCAGGGCTTCGCGAGGCTTCAAGATCTTGCGGATCTTTTTCAAGCGGCGTGGACGTCTTCATGTACGTAGGACTTCGGCGGACGTTGAGCGGCACCTCTCTTCGTAGGGTTTTTTTCCCTTTTATACGTGTGGCCCAAAAGTCAAATTCTTGACTTTGGGCCCACTATCTTCTCTTTTGAATTCTTACGGATGCATGCAGAGGACTTCACGTGCAGAGAGGTTTCATCCAAGCTTCTTTCCTCTTTTGCTTTCTTATATAAAGTGTGCCCAAGATTCTTGTTTCGCCCGCTCGAAGGAGGAAATTCAAGAAAGAAATTATTTCTTTCTTTTTCATCTGATTTATAATTTGCTTGGGAAAACCTTATTGACAAATTCGATTTCCGAATTCAAACTCGAGACATTAATTTAACAAAAGGCATGAGTTTCCACTCTTGCCGCCAAGGTCCCGATAATTGGCACCAGACTTAGGTTTATTTGTCTTAACCACATTCTGAAGTTTGTCAACACCAAACTTCAGATAATGATTTCCATCTCATTTGAAAAATCCTACCAAACACAAGAAAAGCAAACTATTTTTCTTGATAATAATTTCCTTGCAAAATATTATTTATAAGTGATGTTAATTTTTCTAGGAAACAAAATGGACCTGAAGTTTTCCTGCAATTTCATTAAGACCCGAGGTTACTGTTAGACTGGCCTATCATTTGCCTAATTCAAGAGTTAAAAATGTAGGATAGAACGAGAATCATGTGTCACCTTAAAGATAGACGGCGAAGCTTTAGACATGGTAATGAATTCATTAGGCCGACCACAAAAAGAGCCTTCGACAAAAGTTGCAAGCAAATAATCAAATTCCCATTCCGCTTTTTATTCCATTATCTTTTTGTCCTCGTTATTCCCATGCCCTTCTTTTTCTTACATAATAATTAGAGGTCCCGCAGAATTTCATTGCTGTAAAGCGTCTGTGTTGAGACACGAGTTCTCTGCTAGCGAAGAAAGTAAAGCTTATATTCCTGGTTACTTGTTGCATAAAAAGGATTGGTAGGACAAATCTCCCCGTTGCTTTTCTGTGCTTCAGTTTCTCCATTTTTTCCGGTGTCGGGCCGGCATCTTCTGAGGAACACTTCTGCGGTTTATCAGCCCTCAAGTTCAGGTGTGGTGGCGCTAGTCTTGAATTGCATTGCACATCTTTCTTTCCTGTTACTTTAATTAGCTTGCACTTGCTTATTGTGCTTACTAACCCATATAATCTTTAGGGTAAAAAGGATTGTATGCTCCTCGCGCTTTGGATGTTTTGGCAAGTGATTATCTACTTTAATTTGCTGGTCAGTACACTTAACCATACTCTAAGTAAGTTATGACACATGCTTAGTTGTCTTCGATGTTGATTTTCCAACTGGTGAAAAAACTACCAGGAGACCTTCTTCCTTCCTTCACAGCCTGTCAAATTTGACATTTAAAGATTATCATGTCCGGAAAGGTATAGCAAACATGCTATTGAATGCAGTCTTTCCTATGTGAATGAGATTTAAGAAAGCTGCAGGTTGTGCAATGTGATAAATATGTCTACAGATGTACTCTTTTTGCCTGGACTTTCAATGAACTAAATTAATTCTTAGAATGGTTTTTGATAATCGGATGATAAATGCTCTCTCAGACGTAAAATTATCAAAAAGAATTTTGATGGCATTGCAACTCTTCCTCTCTAGCTCTCGAGTATTTATTTTTTCGGTTGTATACTGTGCATAAAAAAGTTTATGCACGTTGGGTTCGATCCGTGTGTCGCTTGACACATGATGCATCCATCACAGACCAAATGAAAAATCTGGAGTCTTACCAATGCATAACTTGTAGGATAACAAGTGCGCGCATTCTTAATTCAGTCGTGCGAAATTCTAATAGATTGAGAGAATTAATGTATGCAATAAAGTATGTATTCATGCAGTTTTCTGCTAGCTCTTAGTAGTTACTCTTCAGAAGCAATGTGAAAATTATCCTCAATCTGACATTTGCATTGATGTCTAGTGAGCACACCTGAACGAAGCTGAGATGAGTTCGATTAGTTGGATTTCCTTGGTAATCAACACCGTGTTGCGGCTGTTAAAAAGCCTGTGGGTGGGCTGGGGGATTCAGCTCTTGGTTGCCGCAAGCCTTGCCTGCGAGATTGTTCTCGCAATATTAGGCAACCGTCGGAAATATGTGACATCGATTTTGCCTAGAATCATCATTTGGGCCTCCTATTTGCTCCTTTCTTACATTGCGACAATTGCGCTGGGTAAGCTTACTGTGGTCCGCATCGATGATCCTGACAATCCGGGCTACGATGTGGTGTTGGTAGGGCTATTGGCCCCACTGCTTCTGATGCAACTCGGGTACCCAGACAGCATAACGGCCTACGCGGTGGAAGATAACCGGCTGGGATTGAGACAGGTTCTGAACATTGGAGCTACGGTTGTCATTGTGGTTTGGATTCTGATTCGCTGTTGGGACGGCTCGTCCCCCATCTCAATGCTGTACTTCCCCTTGTTTGTGGTCGGTATCATGAAATCAGCGGGGTGGGTCTGGGCTCTCCAAACGGTGTATGATGAGAACTCGAGTGTGACCGCCGAGGACATAAGAGAAGAAGCCAACATTCGGCGAACGTTCGAAGAGTTCCCCAAGGATGAGAAGTTCAAGTCCGCAAAGGACATCTTGAAGGCCTATTTCCGGTTTGATTGTTTGAAGCCTCACCTCGTGAACTGGCTGTACCACCCTCTGTTCATATCCCGCGATTGGATGTCCATCGACAGTTACACCGCTGACCAAGCTTTCTCCGTGACTGAGATTGAGCTAAACTTCATGTACGACGTGCTCTACACTAAAGCGCCCATTCTGTACACTAATATGGGCCTTATAGTCCGCTTCTTCGGATTCTTCTGCATAATGTCTGCCTTGTGTGCTTTTGCTGCGATCTTCAAGAACGCCTTCTTGATCGACATGTACATCACCTATACCTACGCATTACTGATGGCAGTCACATCTCTCGAGCTTTATCAAATCTCAATGCTGGCGTTTTCAGATTGGGCAGTGGTGAAGATGAGTGTGAATCTTAAGGTGCCGCTCGTCCAAAAGCTCCTCCCATTTCTAGCCAAACAGTGCATGAAGCAGAGAAGATGGTCGAGGTCGGTGGGGCAGCTCAGTTTGTTAGACCCCAACCTCTTGTACAAAGAATTTCCGAAGCCCATTGCCACGGTGCTTGATTGGTTTGAGAAAAGGGAGATCGTCAGGAGGTATTGGTTACACTCCCACCAGGACATCCCCTCGTCCCTCAAGGTGCTGGTTGTTCACAATATGTCAGAGCTAGAGAAGAAAAGACACCTCCTGCCCTTCACAGAAAGAGGCAAGTGGACGCTTGAGACTCACGGCATCCAAAGCAAACAAGGGTTGAGCGGTAGCGTTGAGACGACATTTGATAGGAGCATCATTATCTGGCACATTGCGACGGAAATCCTGCACAGATTGGAGAATGAGTCCTCCGATGCTTGTAGGGGAAGCAAACTACTATCGGATTACATGATATACCTCCTCGCTCTGCGTCCCTACATGTTGTCCCTCACCACTGCCGACATCACACTGGAGTACGCTTGTTGCACACTGTGGCCTTTCTTAAGGTACCGGGACTATAATGAAGCAATTAGCACACTGTCACTACCGTCGCCGGATGGAGAGGTCCCACCCCCCATCAAACCAAGAAAGGAGACGAGGATCACTCGTGACTGGAACGTGTTGTCAGATGTGCAGAAGCTCGTGGTCGACCTGAGGACACTGGACAATAAGTGGGAGCTCATCAGCAGCATTTGGGTGGAGATTTTGTGTTTTGCAGCACACAACTGTCATGTGTATCACCATGCCAAGCTACTGAGAAGAGGAGGTGAGCTTATCACACATGTGTGGCTCCTCTTGGCTCACAAGACCGACAAGTACCATTCGAGCAATGACCAGCTACCTAAAAATCTTGCTGCCTCAACCAAATCTAGCTCCTTGGCAAGAGGTTCTTCTAGTTGCTTCCAAAAGATTTTCGGGAAGGTAGATGCTAAACACTTATATAACTAAGATGCGCCATTGTCGCGCGCGGATGGTAATTTATGGTAGAATATTTAAGTATCAAATCATGGTTATGTTATATGGAATCATAATATGAGATATTGAGTTTAAATATTTTCAAGCCTCTTGTTCACATCTCTAATTATATATTTTTGTTAAGAACGAGCAGCAAAAACTCAATACCTTTTGCCTGAGGAGATCACTAAGAGGGAGGCTAAATCTGAGCCTGTTAACATATCTAGTTGAACTCACATTTATTCAAAAACTTAAGCTAATAAGTTATGAGCCAATTATGATATATATTAAATATTTTTTATTACACCAATTCATCGATATAGGATTTCTCTAACACAACTCACACATGCATCTAAACAATTTTTCATGCTTTAATATTGGGCAATAGTCTAGCTTACTTGTGCGGTGAAGTACTTAAATATTTAAATATTAAATCACATATTTATTGAATAACTTAAGCTTTAAAATCAAGTTTTACAATTTATACCTTGAGGTGACACTTGTCAAATCGGCTAGAAAGCAAGAATTCGGGAGGGAGCGTTTCCATACACATTTGGCAATTGTCACTCGAATGTTGTGTCTCGCATTCGCCTTTCTATACCTAGGCTTAGGTTCATTGATACTTAATAGGTCGAAGTGAAAACCATACGCAGTTTAGTTTAGTCAAGTCATTCATTAGAGTTATGTATTACTCGGTTTTTAATATTGTTTTTCAATTAATTAATAGGAATGTGAATGTGTCGGCTCAAATAACCACTAAGGGTGCGTTTGGGAACTATTTTTGGGGAAAGTCCTTGGGAAAATGCAAAGACATTGGAGTTAAAGGTGTTTTTTAAAATGCAAATGTGTTTGGTAAATTGTACTTTGAAAGCCCCTTTGTGAAGTACTTTGAACAAAATAGTGTTTGGAGAATTGCATTTACAAAGATCTTTGTGATAAAAAAAAAAATTGGCAAAAGAAAAATTTAAAAAAATTGACCGGCAAGGGCAGCGACCGCCGGCGACCTCCGGCGACCTCCGGCGACCTCCGACTACCTCCGGCGACCTCGGATATGAGGCGGTGAGGTCGCGCGACGCCGTCGCGACCTCCGGCGACCCCGGATCTGGGGCGGCGAGGTCGCGCGACGCCGCCTCGACCTCAGGCGACCCCGGATCTCGGGCGGCGAGGTCGCGCGACGCCGCCTCGACCTCCGGCGACCTCGATCCGGGGCGTCGAAGTCGCGGGAGGACCTCGCTGCCCCAGATCTGGGTCGCGGCGGGGTCGCGCGACCTCGCCGCCCGCGGATCTGGGGCGGCGAGGTCGCGGGAGGTCGCACGGCGCCACCGCGACCCAGATCCGTGGGCGGCGAGGCGCGACCCAGATCTGGTCGCCGCTCGAGCCTCCGGCACCAGATCTGGTCGCGACCAGACCTGCAACTAGGTGGGTCGCGCGGCGTCGGTGAGCTCCGTGCAGAGGTCGCGGTGCGGCAGGCAACGGTCGCCGGCGACCGCGTGCCTTTTGGCCACCAGAGCTGCGACTTGCGGAGGTCGCCCGAAGCTCCGACGAAGATCGCGTAGGTCGCGGCCTCTCTACGCCCGGAGAAGATGAACAGTGCTCGACAAGGGCACGCATCCGGAAAATCCAAAAATTCGTGAGGATAATTTTGGAAAAAAAAAGTATGAACAGTGCGGCGTGGCATGCCGAAAATGCCGAAAGCCCAAGGCAGGTCTCCCCCTGCCTTGGGCTTTCAGCCTTCAGAAGGCAAACTTTCGCCTAAGGATCTTTAGAAATTTTTTTCCCAAACGCCTGTTTTTAGCCCAAGGGGCTTTGGAAGCCCAAAGTAGCTTTGCAAAGCGGAATCCAAACGCAGCTTAAAAGTTGGTTTTTGGCTTTTTTTAGGTGAGTAATATTATTTTTCTTTCTGTTTTAAATTCATGTTTTGAAAAACATTATGAATTAATTATGCTATGAGTTAATAAAATATAATCAGGCTCATCTAATGTGCAATGTCCACTTGAGAGATCATGCCTTCAACCAAAACTTACATAGGTGTTCTCATATCTACACTGAATAGTTTCCTTCAATTTTTCCTATGTGGTAGAGACCTACATGTCAGGCGAAGAATGTCAAATACACGCTTGAGTGTGACATCCCACCTTAGATGTCTAGAGCTTGAGCGATCCATAATAGCCAGTTGACCCATGCAGTGATTTGAATTTTCGAATGATGGTATAGATTAAATTAAATGTATGGGTCGTTTCTTGAATTACTCAACTATGAAGGAACAGAACGTTTGCAAAGCCTCCCCCAACGGGATGAACGGGTGACATGATCCTCTCAAATACATAAAGATCTCTCTATCCATCTAAGTTAATCACATTGTATGGAGGTTCTGTTGGTGAATCGAAGATACTCATGATAATAGGCCAGTGATATTAAACTCAGAATTAATGGGATGTTGTGTTCTTGGAGGACCTAAAATTTCTGACCACCAACCTAATTTCAGTTATAATGAGAGTAGTTAATCACGTTCTAATAGTGATGGACCAGTGCCTTCAGCCTAATGAGAATGGTAATACATTCATTTATCTCCATCATACTTTTCTAGGATTAAAAGTTGTATCATGAATAATCTTTTATCGCAGTAGCACCTCCAATTTTGCAAACCCAACACCGCGCCTAGGGTTCCTAAAATTTTTTTATTATCCTATATCTAGGTAATTTACCAAAAAGGATTTTAATAGAAAAAGGAGTTAGCATCGATCTATTTCATAGGCAGACCGGGAACGATGATAGCCGCCGAGGCGGCTTCCCAAGATCAACGTAGCTAGAAGACTGAACATGTAGGAGGAGAATACAAAGGTTTATGTACCTGATTTGTAATCCATCGTTATTTATGCGGAATGACGTCGATCCAACTCTCAAACGACGAGCCGACGCACAAGTTCTTCTCCTCTATGACCCTCGGTTCCTGGCTCAATGAGACCGCCGCTCACAACTTGCCTTGTGTGAGGTGAGAGAGAGTTTGTGGAAGAATGAGGGTTAAAGGAGGGACCTTATTACTATTTATAGAGTTTTGGATGGGCCCTTTCATCATGGGCCGGGCCCAACTCGGCCCACACAATGCCAGGCCTATATTCGACCATTAAGAAAACCTTATGCCTTACCTTATTAGACCAACCCTGTAAAACGGTAATTATAATCTTAATTAATGTAGCCCAAATAAGGAAAACTCTTACATTCTCCCACTTGGGTTATATTAATTGAGACTGTACTTTATGTGCACACCTTTATGTTGGTCTAGTGGCAATTCTTAATAGTCAATCATATTCTATAAAGTCTCCAACACCGAATCATGGCGGTAACTACATGTATTCATACAAAGCCTTCATAATTACGAATGCTTTCAACTTTATTGATATGGTTCAATATGATTGTGTGGCAAACGGATAATACCTCATAAAGAGGAATACCTTATTTGTTATTTCCCTTGTCGGTCACTATTCTATTATCTTATGTGTCACAGAAAACCGGATGTGCCACTAGAGAATATCCTTATAGTCCTAAGGAAACCACATATGTCTTATCTTTCTGTTAACCTTTTTTTATGTGTAATCAAGATATATGTTCAAGGCTAATAACCAGATGCCCCAGTCTTCACTCAAGGCTTACACAATACCTTGAAATTTTCATTATATATAATCAATTCAATATGGTGACCACACATTCATGAACACTTTATTGAATGTGTAACATATATAAGCTTTATTAAAGCAAAATCAAAACAACTCATACTAAACAAAAGCATCCAATGATGCTCCTTAGCTCTTGTTCACGACACGTCGTTCAAGTACACAAGGGCGAAAATCTTTAATTAGTGGGTCTACAACCACATCATCCATGGAAATACGCTCTACTGTAGTGTCACCATTCTGTATCGTTTCGTTATGGTCAATAACCTGACCGTTGTATATCTAGACCCCTTAAGACTCTTATTGTTGTTAGCAAACAACACTGAAGAGTTATTGTCTCGATACAACCGTATGGGTCTATTCATAATATCCAATATGATCAACTCTTTAATGAGGTTCCAAAGTCAAATATCCTGAGTAACAGCTAAAATGCATGTTATAAACTATGTTTAAATGATAAATGATAACATAGATTTATGTTTATCGCTTTGTCATAACACTGCAACTTTTGCTAATATACTAGCATAAAGTGTATCATTTATTTGGATTTTCCAAAAATTTGAACAAGGACAATACTAGATATTCAATCTATCAACCTTAACAATAGCAGCAACTCCTGGCTTATTGAATTTTTTCAAAATACAATCAACATATGCAATCTGAGATAAATCTAACATATGCCAAGAACGATCTCTATAGATCTCAATGCCAAGGATAAAAGGTACTTGACCGGAGTTTTTCAAGTCAAAATTTCTCAACAATATTTATTTTATCTTATGCAATAATCTATTGTTGCTATCACAAGTAAGTTATCACTTACATGGAATCTAAGAAAACTAAATTTTCTCCCACTGACCTTGTAGTATATACATTGATCTACTTTATTTTTAGCAAAACTGAATGAAGTGATAACACTATAAAACTTCAATCATTGTCTGATCTACAAACTCTCTTAAGGCCATAAATAAGGGTTTTCAGTTTACACACAAGCTTACCTGAATCATCCACTGCAAAACCTTTGAGTTATACCACATAGACTTCTTTATCAAGGTATTCATTGAAAAACACAATTAGAATCATATATCTAATGCAACTCCATATAAAAATGAGCCAGTAATACCATATTTACTCTGAAATAGTCTTTAGAAAAGACTAAATTTCTTTCTGAGTGAAATTTTTTATTAGTAATTTGAGTTTAAACTTCTTAATGTTTCCCTTGAAATTTCTCTTAGTCTTATACACCCATTTGCAGCGGATGAGCTTGTGACCTTCAACCAATTCAATAGGCTCACAAACACTATTACATTTTAAATTGCATATCATCTTTCATCATATCCAACTACAAATCAGACTGAGGACAAGAAACAACATTTACCTATACAAGTCACTAGATCGATCACATAGCAGATGTTGTAATCATGCTCTTACAGATAGACTATATAGTACGGTGGTATAACTGAACATCTTTCCATAAGAGATCTCTTAAGTGGAGCTACTATAATTTTATCTTGCACTTGAAAGGCTTCAAAAGCTTCATCTCGTATCAATAACAATATCCTGAACCTCACAAGCTTAATATGTGGTGTAAAAGACTCCACAATAGTCTGTAAAGGGAAAGACAAAGACACAATGGTCCCCACCATACCATTATCT
Organism: Eucalyptus caleyi; assembly: GCA_014182885.2. Lineage (NCBI taxonomy): Eukaryota > Viridiplantae > Streptophyta > Magnoliopsida > Myrtales > Myrtaceae > Eucalyptus > Eucalyptus caleyi. The sequence goes on along the minus strand of CM024468.2, from coordinate 34,257,680 downwards.
TAATAGTCTAAGAGCAAGTATCCTTCCAATTTCCGTCGAACTCTAGAGACTTTACTATCTATGATTACACATTTCTTGTGCCTCCATTGAGATAATAAAACTTGATAGCCCTTCAAATGATCTGGGTATGATATCGAGTAGTTCTGGATTTTAACTTATTTAATGTTGGATTATATAACCAAACTTCTGCCAAGACACTCCAAACCTTAAAATGATTCAAGTCAAGTTTACGTCTGATCCACAACTCAAAAGGGAGCTAATGGAACACCTTTGGTAGTAACATGGTTCAATGCATATTGGGTTGTTTTGCCCCATAGAAAACCCAATAAGTTAGTCCTAGTAATCATACTCACTGTCATATTCATCATGGTGGAATTACGCCTTTTGGCACACCAATTTATTCCAAGATTTTTGGATATGGTAAACTAAGTTACAATCCCATAATCTTTCTAAGTATTTGACAAATGGCTATTTAAGCTATCTAGCATTGCCATAGTCAAAACACTCACCACCGCGGTCATATCTGACAATCTTTAAAACTCATCTCAACTGTTCATTGACCTTAATATGAAAGAATTTGAATAAATCCAAAGATTCAAATTTTTCTTTAATCAAGAGGCAATAGTCGTCAATATTTCTATACAACTTTACCATATATGGTCACCAATATCAATGTCAATGACCTCTAACAAGTTAGGACTTTAGACTGCAGTTTTCTTTTTTTATCTTAATCATCTTGCTTCTACAATAGTCTATTCTTCAGGTAAATCTTTATTGGAAACAACCTTTTCAATTGTAAAATGACATACATATCCTTGAAAGATGAACACAATTGGTACAATTCATTCAACCCATTATAGCATCAAACTTCATTTGACTTATAAAACATTGAAACAACATTTATTTTTATCTCAAAAGAATAGCCGTACACTTCTAGACAAGATACGGTAACTAGGTTCTGTCTAAAGGAATGTACAAAAAAGGTGTTTTTCAACGTCAAATGCTAACTAATATCCATAGTCAAAACAACATCTCCCACTAAAATGTCGTTAAAAGTTGTTTCCAGTGATGAGTTATGATTCATTATGATTTGGCTTCCTTGGATTTATGAATGCTTTTATGGTAAACAACATAATTTGTTGTACCACTATCTAGCCACCAAAAACCAAATGAGACTTTTGATAGGAATTAAATTCATAAATGAATGCCAATAAATCATCAACTCTAGGCTCATGCTTGGACATCAAGCCTTATATCTTTACAATATCTTTAGGTGTCATTTCTTCCTACAAGAGTAGTAAATGACACAATTTCTTTCAAAATGTGTTATCTTAAGATTAGATTGTCAAAATGACTAGCAGTTTTATGAATACCCTTATGAGTATGATTCTGGACTTCAAATCTACCATCCTTAAGACATAATCTTTAACCTAATCAAAACCATTACACCTTATGTTGAAGAGTCCTTGCATTTATACCAATATCGGTAATAGAGAAGACACAATTTAAAGAACACTAGGGCTTCTTTCATCCTTTTAGCAAAGAATCCTCATCACTACTTAAAATTTGACCAATAAGAACCTCAATGATAATGGAGTTGCCACAACTGATAATATAACTCAATAACAAGTAGCATATGTAATTGGCACCATGTACGTATTGTGTAACTTGAAAACCTTATAAGTACACATCCTGAGAGTTACATGCATCATCATATAAACACCTTTGAGCAGACTACATGACATGTAATTGCATACTCAACCTCAATCACAATGGAATTGCCATTACAAATATTGTAATTCAATAACAAGCAACATATATAATTGGTATCATCTGAGTATTGTGTAACTTGAAAACCTTATAAGTATATATCCTAAGAGTTACACGCATCATCATATAAACACCTTTGGGCAGAATACATAACATACAATTGCATAATCTCCACATGACAGCGATCATGATAATATATTCTGACCTTTCACAAATTCACCACCTTAGAGTGTATGAACCACTAAAGTCAGTCACTCCTCAACCATATGCTACACATGCTTCTCTTCATGAACTAACTCACAATTATCTCATTTGGGAATATAAACATGCATCAAAATAGGAGACATCCCATTACGATATGAAACCGATGTTTCTCAAATCCAATCAAGTGTGCCACTTTGGCGGTCACAATCCAACTGAATTATCAAAATTTTCTCATCTTAGGGATATAACTTTATGACTGACATTCACCTTTCACATGTGATTTTAGACTTGATGACAAGGGCAATTCGTCACTAAAATCACACGTCATGCCAATCACATTAATTCATTTGTTAATTCATAGTGAACCTTATATATGTTATCAATGAATCAATGCTCAACACATTCCTTATGTGATAATATATACGTGAGCTCACAATGTATTTCCAAAATCATAGATAAATACATGAAAAATACGCAAAAAATACTCACGTACTTTAGGGTTTCACATGCATTTTCACATTCATAAAATAATCAAACATATAAAATAAACATACCATAGTCTAGAAAACACTCATACGAGCACAAAGGTCCAAGCCACCCGCCGATCCGACGTCATACGCGCCCTCACGTGCCGCTAGAATGTGCATCGCGTGAGGCCCACACGCTTGTGCTCTTTATCTAGACTAAATCGGTCTAAAGCCAGTCCGAGCAGTCAACGGATCAAACTGGTCAACGATCCAACCGGCTAACGGTCACACCGGTCAACGGTCAACACAAGTCGGGTCAAACCGGTCAACTCGGGTCGGGTCGACCCGATCAACATCAGGTCGGGTCATCGATGACGTCACATGCCATGTGGCGATCGCACGTAAGGCGGCTTACACGACGTCACGGATGACATCATCTTCGGACACCTGTCGATGGGATGACCTCACAGATGACGTCATCATCGCATAGTTGTCCACATCGAGTCGGCAAGATGACATCACGATGACGTCATCACCGCTAAGGCGGTTCATGCACTGGCGCGCGCACGTTGCGAGACCATGCGGCGGCGCGTGGCACTGCCTTCGATCTCCGTCTCGGCATGTGGAGGCATGTGCGGCCATTTCCGACCTTGGCTCAACACATACAAGCCATCAAAATGCTCGTCTTGGCTCTTAGAATTCATATATGTGAGCAAAATTCACTTTCATCGGACCAAAATTCACAAAAACAGGCGAAACGTTCTAAGGGTAGGTGAAATCCAAACTTCTCATCGCCGGCACATTTGGCCTTCGCTAGAGGCATGCCACCCACTGAAACACTCGATTCGACGAGATGAATCCAAATACACAATCAAAACCGATTTTGAACTGATGAAATTTCTGAAAACGAGCTAAAAGCAACAAGTCGGGTTCTAGACTACAAGGCTCTGATACTAGATGATAGCCGCCAAGGCGGCTTCCCAAGATCGACATAGCTAGAAGACTAAACATGTAGGAGGAGAATACAAAGGTTTATGCGGTTGATTTGGAATCCATCGTTCTTTATACGGAATGGCGACGATCCAACTCTCAAATGACGAGCCGATGCACAGGTTCTTCTCCTCTATAACCCTCGGTTCCTGGCTCAATGAGACCACCACTCACAACTTGCCTTATGTGAGGTAAGAGAGAGTTCGTGGAAGAATGAGGGCTAGAGAAGGGACCTTAGAGTTATTTATAGAATTTTGGACGGGCCCTCTCATCATGGGCCGGGCCCAACTTGGCCCACATAATGCCAGGCCCATGTTCGACCATTAAGGAAACCTTATGCCTTACCTTATTAGACTAACCCCGTAAAACGGTAATTACAATCTCAATTAATGTAGCCCACATAATGAAAACTCTTACACCTTAATCCTAGGGGCTTAACAAGAAGGAAAAACTAATCGTCTGGGAAATATTAAGAAAGCAATTGATTTCGAGCTAAATCCTAGAGGAATGGAAATTTGCCAAGACCTCTATGTGGTGACATTATAGATTAGAGGCCCCATTGTTGGTAACATGGTGTTACTCCATCGGTATGAAATCTATAAAAATCTTTTCTAAAGGAAATCCATGTCTAATGTGATGCGTCAACGACATGCATAAATGTGTACCTAGCAACAGAGAAGTTGCAATCCAATTTTTCCAGGCCCAGTAAGATACATAAGGATTTGGAGGGGAAAAAAAACATATGATGGATGAATTTTAAGAATTTGTCGATCAGTGATTGTTTTCATAGCAAGTGAAAAGTGAGGACTAACAACGGATGGGCAATTGTAGCCTCTTGAAAAACCTCAATTGAAGTGGGAGTATATCATTATGGATTTTCTTGATGGTCCACTAAGAATGTCAAGTGATAGAAATTATATGGGGTGATTGTGCATAAAATTGATCGAGACCACTTGACAGCTTGAGGAGGAGACAGGGTGCAAATACTATTATTTTTTTAAGGTCAAAGTAAGTTCAAATTTCAAAAACGAAATTTTTATTACGAGGATAAATCATAATAACAAGCCCAATAAAAGCCCAACCAATCCATGTCTCTTAAAAGCCAAGCCCAAGCCCAACTCTCTTTTTCTCTCTTCTTATTTGAGCTCGTGCAATGAGGAACAAGAGGAGAAGAAGACGAAGTTGAAACAAGAAGAATGGAAAGAGGAAAGAAAGAAAAGAGAAAATTCCACACGTTCATGATGCGGAGACCTCGACTAGCCGAATCAACTACAGATTGTGATGCCTAGTAAGTATTCAAGCCGATATTTCATCTACTCAGAAAAATTTTGGGAATTGGGGCACAAACTTTGAGTTATGTAGATCTTGACCTATGAGCTTTGAATGAGGAGGTTTTGAGCTACAATTTTTGTGGAAATGACAGTCTAAGACATTGTGGAGCTTTGGGGTTTGACAAAAACTGATTTCAAAGTACGATTTGTTCAAAATGAAATTCTGAAGTTTTGGATATGTGTTACTCGTGATGGCTAAAGACAAACATACGCCATAAACGAGCTTCTTCATAGTGATTAGGAGTTGATACATTGACGATTGAATGTGGCTTAGTCGAGTTGTTCGTTAGAGTTATGTAGTACTTGGTTTTTAATATCATTTTTTTGACTAATTGATAAGAATGTGAGTGCGCCGAATAAAGTAACTATTGTAAGTTGGTTTTTCTAAGAATTTGTAAACTCATATCCTCAAAATGATAAAGATTTGATATTTTATGAGTTATGAATAAGTATGTGTGTTGTATAAAATTTGGATTAAGCATTTACTTCATTTTGGTATATGTGAATGGTGTGAAAATTGTTAGAGAATATATATATATATATATATATCGATTTGTGAAATTCCTTATGACATACATTTGATTTAAATTCGGTTTATAAAACCGGTTTATGAGATGAGACTTGAAATGATTTGAAATGTTTTACAAAAAATATTTCTGGCACATGAGTTGAGTTGCAAAAGCTTTTGGTGATTGACTTGTGAAATATATTCTAATATGTGAGATTGTTTATGGATTGGAGGATGAGGTTGGGTGCTTAATATGTGCATATTAGTCTAAAATATCCTTACAAGCAGAGCCATCGGTTAATGATAGGTAAAGCATTGCCAATGGGGGAATCTTGGTCGCCTTATCACCAGACATTGTTTCATGACCATGGTTAGATATTAAGTAAAATATTGGTCGATGGATGGACCATAGACGTGTGATTTCATATGAGATGGATCAATAGAATAGACCATTGATATGTGGCATGAGTTTAGTCGATGGAATAGACCATTGATGTGTGCTTTTATGAGATTGACCAATGGGCCGGACCATTTGTGTTTGTTCTAGTATTATCTTGAGTATTCTTGTGATGAACATATTATGTTAAAGTAAGAAATATCAAATTCTAGTTTTGAAGGTTTGTTAAATTCCAGATTTGACGAAAGTGAGTTATGTTTGTATTTTAAATGTGCATGACGATTGCTCGATCTGCTTAGAAGAAATGTATTACTTACTAGGCTGTGGTGGCTCACTCCTTTCTTCTCATCATTTTTTTCAAGTCTCTCGGTTAGTGGCTATTAAAGCAAGAGTGTTATTGTGGGAGCTGGATATTTGAGGTATAGTTAAAGACTATATCCTTGGAAAAAAGGATGGTTGTTTCTCTTCCTCATCCTTATAGGATTTAGGGTGTGACATGGAATGTTGTTGAGGAAGCATGAAGACTCACGAGAGAGCTGGAAAGTACTACGGACACATGGGACATCATCAGCAACATTTGGGTTGAATGCTATGTTTTGTGGCGTACAATTGCTAGCAATACCACCACACGAAGCTACTAAGGCAGGGCAAAGAAATCATCACTCTTGTGTGGCCCCTCATTTTACACAACACGAAGGAGTCCTAGGTCTAGAAGGTTATAGAGATTCAATAAAGAAGATGCCATGTTTCTATTGCTTATGAAACTACTTGTTTGCATTTCTATTTTCCTCTCATATTATGCATTGTGTCATACTAGATATGGTGCAGTCAATCACTTTCTTATTTGCATTTTGTCCCTATCCATTCTCTCTTCAGTGAAATCGCTAATAAGTTTTAGGACTTAATTATACTTTTTAAAACTCGATTATACTTTTTCATACTAAATCGCACTTTTTACTAGTTTTATGACTCAATTGTACTTTGATGATAAGTTTTAAGATTTCCAGTACACTTATCATTTTTATAATCTATCAAAAACCTTTGCAAAACTTATTGGAAAAACCATAGCATTCAAATAGTTCAAGAACAAACTGAAATTTAGAATATTTATATATTCGATTATGCTAAAAGGTCTTTCAAAAGCAAATGAATAGACAAAGTTTGCACATAAATAGATTGTGTATGCATATAGGTTGGTATATATGTGCGTAATTATGTATAACATACATTTGGATACTAGATTAGAAGTGAGACTATAAGGTGCTTATGATGTTGGTACCTTTGTAATATATATAAAAAATAAGTGCATCAAAAGTCCTCAAACTTATCGTGAAAATGTAATTGAGTCTTAACATTTAACAAGAAAAAAGTACAATTAAGTTCTAAACCTGGTCAAATTAATGCAATCAAGTATTTCCATTGCCTCTATAAATTTGGACTTTAAAATAATGATGTGACATTTTTTAACTATTTTCTTTCTCGTTGTATTTTTTTATTTGGCTTCCCCAAATTTATTTAAAGTAGGTTGAAAAATAGAAAAAGGAAAAAAAAAAAAATTACAACGAGTGTGCTAGAAATTTAATTAGATGAACTAATCAAATTGCATTCGATAGCAATGATAACCCTAATCCTGCCCTTATCCCTCTTACGTATCCATCCTTTCGAGAGTGCGCAGCAAAAGTCTAGTACAATTAAACTATATTACAGAAGGTGGGAAAGAAGATCGTCTAAAGGGAGTCTACTGCAAATTCTTTTGGTCTGGATGTTCTCGTCATATGTTTGGTCTTAATGAAATACTTTGAAAACCATTATGCCAATCTAAGAAGCTATGGACGTGAAGTTTGCTTTTGCTTGAATTTCAGCATTTGAGAGAATGAGGACATGTCCAATTGCACAAGGAGATGATGTCCCATAAGATAGAATTCAAATTTTTTTAATGACATATTTTATGGCCAAGATTTCTTTGAATGTAGAGTGATAATACATTTCCGCTTGAGTGAATTATCCACTCTTGTATCTATAAACTCATTGCTTTCTATCAATTTCTTCAAAAGGGACAGTAGCCCAATATTCATCATCGACATCTGTTTGCAAGACCCACTTCCTTGTGGAAGGGATTTGTAAAGGAGGGAGGTGTTGCAAAATTTCCTTAAGCCTGTGTATAGACTTAGTTTGATGTGGTTCCCATGGAGGAGCATCTTCCTTGAATATTTGTTATAGTGGACTTATAAACTCTGTGATTTTTTGAAAAAAATCCCCAGATAATATACAATCCAAAGAATTGTTGAACCTGCACTGTGAGAAAGATTTTCATCTGGAAACTTTTGCAATTCTTCAGCAATATGAGGATCAGGATAATAAGTTCCATCTTTAAAATGCATCACAAGAAATTTAATTTCTTTCTAGGCAATGATCATCTTCCTCTGGGATAACATGATGCCATAAGTCTACGAATTGGGCCAATAATTTACAATGAGAATTTTCATCTGGACTGTAAAGGAGGATATTGTAAATGTAAATTTGAGCATTGACTAGAATAGGTTAGAAAATTCTGCACAAAGTCTTCTGAAACAATGAAGGAGCTGTTTTGAGGCCAAAATGGAGCACTATCCACTGGAAATGTTAATTTGGAATACAAAAGATGATTTGTATCTCTCTTGTTGATTTGGAATTCAAAATCCAATTTTGTATCTCTCTTCAAGATAAATTTCCAACTACCAAGAAAGATGATTTGGAAGTCAAACTTGGAATACATTTTAGCTTGAATGAGGTTACAAAATAAAGAAATTCGCTATGGCAAAGGAAATTTATCTTCTTGTAAAATTTAATTGAGAGGCTGATAATTGATAACCAATCTCATATTTCCTCCGTTTTGCTCCACTTGTTTATTGACATAAAATGCTTCACAAGCCCATTGAAAATCTAAGGGCTCTATTAATTCTTGATGAAGTAAATCTTGATATTCATTTTATGCTAAAAGTAAATTTTCTAGATTCATTCTAGAGTGACTGGCTTTGGAGGGATTGACATCCTCATTTTTCTTGAAAAGAAGATTCGTGAAGAAATTAGGATCTTTGCATAAAGAGTTAGAGCATTTTTGGACAAAATCTGAGTGAGAGTCTACACATACCCCAAGAAAGTTTTGTAGAATTGGATCCAATATGCTCATCTGAATAGTGAATAATCTTTAGATGTCTACAAAGTCCTAGAACTGCCCTTTGAACCGTAGTCCATTAGGCACAATTCTAAGTATATGAATTTGTGTAAAGATATCCTAAGCAATAATGATATCTTTATTTGGTGAGCTAGAGCCAAGAATCTTGGTAGTGGCTGCACACTGGGAAAAGAATTGTATGGTGATAGGTTTACTTCCAACTCTTGTAGCAAAGATATGTCTAGAAGCAAAGTTAAAATACTGAGTGTATGACATCTAGTATTTTTCTGGAAGTATCTTTGCATCAAAAATAGAAGCACTGGAACCAACGCCTACGGTGGCCTAGCTAGATAAGAACTCCCATGACATCTACCCAGGACGGAGGAGTTTGAATCCTGCAAGTCACACGGGATCTTAAGCGTGATGTCAGGGTGGTGGGTCCTCCGCCAGCGTTACCCCAGGGTTTTCCTGACGGCTACCAGCTATACGGGGTTCCTTGGGTATCAGAAAAAAAAAAAAAAAAAAAAAAAAAAAAAAAAAAAAGGTAGAAGCACTAGCTTTAGTGTTGATGAGGGCAATAAGAGAAATGGGTCAGTCATAGTTGGATAGGTATATTTTTACAAGGAAATACGGGAGGACAGAAGGAGCATATGTACAAAGATCTTGGATAATGAGAGGTTTAAAGAAGAAAAATGCCTCTTCTTCAAGTTCCTCTGACGAGCTTTCAGTTTCACTATTTTGTGACCACATCTAGATGGCACACATAGTGTGTTTGGTTGGTTCATTTTCCAAGGAGAAGACTGATTCGACATCATCATTCTAGAGTGATACTCTAGTTTGCTTCTCTATCTTCAAATTAAATGAGAATTTCTTCCTTCGGCTTTTGGACAATTCTTGGCAAAATGGCCTTTTTGGTTACAAATGTAACATTTGTCAGATTTTCTACACCTTCCAAAAGAGCTTCGTCTAGAGTGTCTCTTTCGCAAGAATAACCCTTTGTGCTTTTTCTTCATATATCCAAAGGAGAATATTTTGAAATGTCTTTGTTTTTTGCATCGATCCCATAAGAATAGGAATCTTTTTTTGAACACTTGATTCTTAACTCAAGCTATTGACAAGCTCGGCCAAGTTCTTTATTGCTCTTAAGGTAACTTTTGAAAGACTTCATTCGTAAAAATCATCAAGAATAAGGTGTATCTCCTACAAGAGTTCTACAAGAGGAGCATGAGCAACCATTTTCAGCTTATTCTATATGGATCTCTCCATAGTTTGGCCAATCTCTTTTGGAATAGAGGCCAAAAATACCTACTTTATATTAGGATCAGCTCCAAGAGCATAGAATAGTTTAAGCATTTCTTGGAATGCGTAGAGAACAACATTTTTTTTCCAAAAATTATTTTCTTTTGAGCTCAAAAAGATCGTTTGGTTTACCAATAAAGAAGTGGTGAATCACACGGATCGTTTGATGGAAATCTGTTTGGAGTAAAACTGTCATTTGACCCTGATCAGAAACAGTTCTCCCCTAATCTTTTAAGCTTCTAGTAAATCTGCTCATAAATTCAGTCAATATTTCATATCAACTTTCAACATAAAGTGTTTTGATATTGACCCAAGCATGAAACTCTTGTAATCTATCTAGCCATTGGAATATGGGATATCATCAAGTGTAAAATAGTATTTTGAGGATGAAGGCTTGTGTTCTAGGTTTGAGTTATAGGTGTACAACTTCTGGCTCTAATGGATTTGATTCCATTTCTATATCTAGGGGGTCAACCATAAAGATAGCAGGTACGTGGAATATCAGTGTTTGTGGCTTAGAGGTTGAAGTGTCTTCGGAGGAAAGAAAGTCCGATACTGAGACTGATTCAAAGGTATTTTGCTTAGCAAAATCAAATACAACAATAGTTGGCACCTTTTGTCTACTTTGATCTTGCAAAAAAGCCTCAAGTGAGTCTAAAATCATATGAGCAAAGGGGGGTTCTGAAAAAGGTTAAGGAGCTAGCTTCTTCTTCTTTTTCACTAATTTTCCTTTACTTTTCCATTTCTCTAATACAGATTCAAAGTGTAACAATATCCCTTGGATCCTGCTTCGGAGCTTCATCTATAATTGAGGCAATTGATGTAGCCCTAGAGGGGCCTACTTCCATTTTGCCAAGGCTAGGAAAATAGGTCTGGAGGAGGAACAAATTTTCCATCCTATAGAAGCTTGATTCGTCTCTTCAATTTTTCCATTTTAGCCATCTAGTCTTCCAAATAATGATGAGAAACATATCTCTAGATTCCATCTGCTAAAGTTTCTTTTAGAATGTCTCAAGCAATTTATTTGTGACCAAAGCCGTTTAATCAACTTTTTGGTCAACATGATCTAGACGAGCTTAGATAATTGAAAGCTTGATGTCAATTATCTTGAGAACATTATTCTAGGCTAAGGCATTTTATGACTGCCAATTTAGGACAACTTCAGTAGCCATGACTTTTTTTTGTCTTCTATGGTTGTCAATATTTGTAGAATTCAGGGCCTTAGGAATATGACGAAATCGATTGTGAACATCTATAAACTCTTCTATAAACATCAATCTTTCCAAAGGTGGAAAGTCTAAGGATTGAAACATATAGACAAATTGAAGGATAGGTGGTAATTTTGGTTTTGAGAAAATAAGGCTTGGGATACTTAGGGTACTTCTAGAGGAAAAGAGTTCTTCTTAACCCATTTGTGGATATGTGTTATCCTGTAATTCGACTCCTTTGGAAATATATGAAATGGTTATTTCATCAATGCATTAATGGTCAATTTACTTTAAACCGATCACTCATGAGTTAACTAATCTATTGAGAGAGGCTATGAGTGATTAATAAAAAAACTAGAAAATTTTATTAGGAATCGACTGCTCAATCTTAAAGATCGACAATGGTCAATACGACACTATTATAAGTCAATTAGCGAACATATATGAATCGATTCGATAGAAGTACGTAGTTGATTTGCTAGTAATTTCACACGATTAGGATACTTGCTGTGAACAAAAATAAACTAATCTTTTATTGGTCATGTACTCAAGGTACATAATTGAATCCTTGTGATTACATGATAACTAAGAGTCATCCAAGATTTGAAGAGGCACAGACGTGGATCGAAAATTATCGACCACGAGTCAACCGTGTGAAATCCCCTTAAAACCACCCGATAATTTAAGTCGTACTAAAGTCGCATTTGATTGATTTTAACCAAGAAAATTAATTTGATTTCGAGAATCGAACTTTTGAGGATTTTAAGCCTAATTTATTGGACGTCACCTCATTTATCTACAATTTATCAACAAGCTTATAATTTTTGGAAAAACTATTAGTCAGCTGACAATTGGAAGTCGAAAAGAGAAGCCAGGCCAAGCAAAAGCCAATGGGCCTCATGCCCATGTTGTTCGACCATGAGGCCCTAACTAGGCCCACCAAGCCCAATTTAAGCCCATTCAACCAAATAGGCCCAAAGGCAAATTTGGAAATTTTGGTCAGAAAGTGTGTGAAATGTCCAAAATGCCCTTTGCATTTATGGACTCAAGTTAAAATGAGAGAATGAAAGGAGAAGAGTGAATTAAGGAGGATTTTAGTGATTTTTGTTGGAAATAATGATGTGATTTTCAGAAAAATCTCTCTTTCTCTCTCTCTCTCCCCTCACATTCCCCCCCCTTTCAGCCAAAGCCTCCTCAACCCATCTCTCTCCATTTTTGTCTTTTTAGTTCTTCTTCTTCTTCTTCCCTTGATCACCTCCATAGCCACCCAACCACCATCAAGCCACCATATTTGCCACCCCATTATTGCACCATCACTGCCACCATTGCCGGTTCACCACCGCCCAAGCCAAGCCCAAGCTTGGCCATGGGTTTTGAGGAGTCTTCGTGCCGTGGTGCTGCCATTAGACTGCAAACTCTGTGTTTTTGTCACTATCATGCCATCGTTGTTGTGAGCCCACCATCGTCGAAAAAACCGTAAGTTAATTCATAATCCTTGATTAGAGTTTGCATTTAGGGGTAGGTGTAATTTAAGGGTAATAGTGGTTAGTGGTAGATAATGATGGTTTAGTGTTATCGCAGTTAAGGATGGATTAGATTAAGGCTAATTAAAATTAGTACTAATTAAGGACGATTACCTTAATTACTCATGGTTAGTTTAATTAATCGTGGTTAGCTTAATTAACCGTGGGTAGATTAATTAATTGTGATTAGCTTAATTAAGCGTGATTATCTTAATTAATTGCATTCTAGTCCTAATTAATGATGTTTAATGCTAATTAATGACAATTAGTGCAAATGAATGACGGATTAGTCGTTAAGTAGAATTATACTTGATTTTTTAAATGAAATTATGCATAACTCATGTTGCTTGAGCTTGTTGTGCCATGCTATTCATTGTCCAAATTATAAACCTTAAATGCTATCTTTTAAAGAAGGTTTCCCTGTGAAGAAGATGGCAAATTTTAAGGTGTCATATTTGGACGCCGTGTCTTTCGTGTTAAATGAGGCAATATGGTTTTAAAATGAAAGTGTGCAAAATTTGATGAGTTAATTTTAAGTACATGATCGCGTGTGATTATTTTACCACAATTTTAAGTGTAAAAATTGCCGGACTTTGTTGTTTCAGCTTGAGCCCTATTTGTATTGGGCTAATTAATGGCAAATGAAACTACCTTAAGTGGTTGAGAGCTTGTGTAATCACGTAATGGTCCTGATGCATATGCAAGACGATGCCTGGTTTTATTGGATGCCCAACAAGGGTCTGGATGCCGAGTTACAATTGATGTCGAACCAATACTCCTAATGAAATGTTGTCCTGATGTGTCTGAGTACTCAGGATAATGCCATGCCCAATGGGGCATGACAATGCTTGGTCATGCCGAAAGACCGCCGACTCTTGTATTGGCCATGGCCTAGGGGGTCATAATAATTGGAGTGTCACGCCCCAATCCTTGAACGTATGCACATCCCTCACTTGGTCGAGTTATAGCAACGTCCCAGGATGCGTCGCAGACCCATTCATTTTAATACGTATGCAGAAGCATATAATAAATCCCCAGACAATAAAACAATGAGATAGAAAAGTAGAGCCATATTTTTCACAACTAAAAAACCACAATCACACTTTTATACAGAGCAAACCCCATAGTATATATTACAATACTATTCAACAAGGCTAAACTATCACACATCAGTTCCCAACCCAGGTTTGCAAGCAGGATGGGATCTCAGTCCTCATCCGGGTCATACTCTGGATCCTCCTTTGGATCCTCCGGTTCCTCTTCAGGTTCTTCTTCTTCTTCTTCCTCTTCTTCTCCAGGGTCATCCTCGGGCTCCTCCTCATCAAATTCCACCTCAGGTTCCTCGTCTTCTTCCTCCCATGGCTCATCTTGTCGATTTCCCCTTCCTCTTCACTCCAGTTAGCACCCTTGGTTGAGTATACTGGAGACTTGGGATCGCCCTCAAGCTTGGGATTTTTGGCATCTACTACCGACCCATCCTTAGGGTTTGCCATCTCCAACCGAAATGCTGCCTCCAGAACATACAGAGGCACATCACCTTCCGGAATGTGACCTTCTCTTTGCCCATCATGGTAGTGTGGCATCCCAAAATTCAAAGCCAAGCCATAAGGTGTGTTAAAGTCTTTAATTAGGTGATAGAATTTCCATGGCTTATGTTTTAGCCATTAGTCTTTTATTTAGATAATTTGTGCTTGTGATTGTGAGAATTTAAATTTGATGGATTGATAAATTATGCTTGGCCATGTACTTTATAAATTAAATTTCAATGAACAAAAATGCCCTAAGACTTTGGCCAATATGAAAATTGAAATTTAAAATATATATATAATATTTATAGAAAGGAATTTAAAAAAAAAAAAAAAAAAAGGGAAAAAGGGGTTAATTTTCGAATGGGCCTTAGACCCATTGGCCTAAGCTTGATGGGCCAAGAGGGAGTTCGACCGGCCCATTAGAGGCCCAAAAGAATGATGGCCGGCCCATGTATGGATCAAGACAAGTGGCACAAAGAAGGGCATGCATTGGCCTAGACTAGGATGCCATGCATTGGTCCATTTGAGTGGCATGTAATCATTAGCAATGATGGACATTTGGGGATATAAAAAGAGAGAGAGAAAGGAGAGTGACCGGTTTTGCTTCATTCGGCCGAGAGAGAGGGTGAGAGAGAGAGAGAGAGAGGGAGAGACCGAGAGGGAGAGGAGGCGGAGCCGAGGAGGAACCGCCGTGTGCCACCGTCCGTTCGCCGTGTCCGTCCGCCGTACGCCGTCGACCGTCCATCCTAGAGGCAAGTGGAGTCCTCTAACTTCTCTTGCACGTTTGTATATGGTTTGCATGTTCGATTTTGGGTATTTTTAGTGAGAAAAACCGAGGTAAGGGTGGCTTGTTCTCAAGCCGTGTGACTGTTCTTGCTCGGGTTGTGGGAGTCAGTAACTTGTTTGAGCTTGCATGTGTGTTTGGAGTCCGATTTTGGCTTCGATGTATTCATGGAAGTTGTAGCTAACGTCTTGTAATATAACATACTGAAATTTTGTGGAAAATGATGGAGATATGAGGGGTTAAAGTTCTATTTTACGGAGACCCCAGATCTGTGAAGTTTTCACTGACTTCTTGTTGGATTCTTGATTGCATGTTGATTTTGTTGAAGATTTGACTTTGATGTCTTCATGAAAGTTGTAGGTAACACTTTAAAATACAACATACTCAAATTTGAAGAGAAATGAACCAGTATAGCCTAGTAAATCGGCTAGATCTTGGAGACGATGATTCTGGTGATGTATTCCGAGACACCCGAGACTTCATGGACTTAAATGGTGACCATACTTTGGTTATTTGACCTAGATCTCTTCATAAAACTTGTAAAGAACACCTTGATACATAACATATCCAAATTTCAGAGGAAACGAAATAGAATAGATGGGTGAAATCTTAATATTTCGGAGATGTGTATTCTGGACGATGCGGTAATGGTTCCAGAAGCTTCGTGAGGTTGTATAAAATAATCTAAAAATAATTTGGCTTGGAGTTCTTCATGAAAGATGCACGAAAATGTTTTGGTTATCACTCTGTAAAATTTCGTAATTTTTGGAGGTCGTCTGAATATTTTAATCGAATTTATTTGGAAACTGTGCATTCTGGTTATTATCCGAATATCATGTGCTATTTTGTGGAAATTGTGAAATTCAATTTGGCCATGAATTTTGCATGAAATTTGTCACCTTATTGGTTTGTTTAATGATTGTGGGAAAATCATAGATATTGAATTTAATATTTATTTATGAAAATAAATAATAAAATATAATAATAAAATTAAATAATAATAATAATAATAATAAAATAATAATAAAATAAAAAAGGGATTATTTTATTGGCCATAAATTCCATTGAATTTATTAATAAATAATTATGCATTGTTACATGTATACTAAGACATTGGTGTATGTATGATCATGAATTGTGATGTATGTGTGAATCATATGCCATGTAATAATGAGATCAAAAGAATGATAAATATGGATAAGGATAAGTGAGTAAGTGGTTGTGGTGGAGGATGAGGCCGGAATGTACAGAGATGCATTGCCGGAATTCCCTGGGAGATTCAGGATGCCCGGAATGTGGGGAGTCGGAAGCCCTGTCGGAGGTTTCTGTCTGAAGGGAATGCCTAGCGATACCAAGATGTGGGTGTGAGATGCCTGGCTAGAAGGGTAAAGGCCGGAAGCCCTGTCGGAGGTTTCTGCCCGAAGGGAATGCCTCGTGATACTAGTTGAGATGCGAGATGCCCGGAATGTGGGGGGCCGGATGCCCGGTGGCCTGGGAGGCTGAATGCCGGGGAACCTCGGAGGTCTTTGCCCGAGGGGATGATGAAATTGATGATTTGAGAAATGGGTGATGTGGTGATCAATTGAAAAGTAAAAAGTGGAAATTAAACCATGATATGATATGCATGATGATATGCATGATGGTGATGATGATATGATATGCATGATGATGATAATGAGATGTGATGTGAAATAATGATGATTACCCATGATATGATATGCATGATGATATGCATGATGATGATGATGATATGTGATGTGAAAAAATGATGATCACCCATGATATGATATGCATGATGATATGCAAGATGATGATGATGACATGATATGCATGATGATATGCAAGATGATGATGATGATATGATATGCATGGCGATATGCATGATGGTGATGATGACGATGATATGCATGATGATATGCATGATGATATGCATGGTGATGATAATGATAATGATATATGATATGACATGTGTAATGTGATGATGTCATGATGATGGTGATATGTATGATACGATGATGATACACATGTATGTGTTATAAATTGATATGATGATGCATGATAGTATGCGCATGGCTTCAAGGTAAGTTACGCCTGCAATGCATGTATGATCTGCCTGATGCATTGAGTTGTTATTGGATTTCCCTATCTGCTAAGTGGTTGTACTCACCCTTTTGGAGATAACATTTCAGATTAGCAAGTATGCCGCTTCCTGCCGTCACGCGGGGTACATTTTACGGGATACCATCCGATGTAGAGGTCGAGTGTGCTGAGATAGATTGTCCCTCTGTTCCCGGACTGACTTTTATTCGAGTACGTTCTCTAGTGATGTACGATGTGGGTCTGGCCGGGGGCCCTGTTATTCAGGAGTTTATATCCGTACATGTTCGTCGGGATGGAGCGATGCAAGAGATGTTGCCACCGCCACCGCCTAATGCACCGGGTTGGGTGTGAGGCCTGTACGTGACTAGGAGTTGGATCCTTTTTGGGAGTTAGTTAGCCGGCACTTATGATTGGGGGGGGGATTGTACACGTGAGATGTTGAGGGTCGAGGGTTCTTTTTTGAGATTTTAGGCTGGACATGGCTGAGTCCTAGCTTTTCCTTGTTATGTACCGACCCAAGAGTAGTCCCATCATTGAAAATATATGTAAATAAAGTATCGTCGCTTGTTTATAAAATCCTGATGTTTAGTGGTGTGTATTTGTATCATGGTTGGTAGGGGGAGAGGCGTGATATTTAATTTGCTTCCGCTAATGAGTCGCGCTGGGACCATTTCGTTAAAAAAAAAAAAAAAAAAATGTGTCCATAAATTACGACGCATCTTCTAATGAAAAAGGTAATAAGGAGTAACATTGGCGCTGGTGATGACCTGCGAAGGGTTCGGGGTGTCACAGGTAGTGACGATACCATAATCGATACTCATGGGGCACCAGGTCATCTCTACCCACGTCAATCCAGACCTTGGACTCTACTAAAACGTACTATACTCCTTCCGAGTGAGGGTGTATCGGAAAGTGGTACGC
Source organism: Eucalyptus caleyi (assembly GCA_014182885.2). Taxonomy (NCBI): domain Eukaryota; kingdom Viridiplantae; phylum Streptophyta; class Magnoliopsida; order Myrtales; family Myrtaceae; genus Eucalyptus; species Eucalyptus caleyi. Next base: position 34,239,495 of record CM024468.2, on the reverse strand, counting down.
TACCTCAGTGATCTCTTCAGGGATACCAAAATGCATAGGAGGATGAGGAGGTGAAGGTGCTGTCATCTAGGGGCTTGAAATTGTTATATAATAACCAGTGAGACAACATCTCAGAGAGTTCTACCCTTTAAGACTTGATTAATAAACCAATACACTATGGGCTACCTAAGCACACACGAATAAGAGAACTTACCTTGGTCTTAGATTCCACCTGCAAATTAGCACAGTTCGAATAGGCACCCAATCAAACGTTACCGATCGAAATATTGATCAATCGACCTAGTCGATTACATGTCAAACAAACCATTTCTTGGTTATTTCAAACAATACTGTCCATTCTCCAAAATAACCTATTAGGTTACCAAGCCAATATTTTACACGATTCATTCTCCAAAATGAAATATTTTACACGATTCATTCTTCGAAATGACATATTAAGTCACCAAGTATATTCATCATAACGTCCATTCTCCAAAGTGACATGTTGAGTCACTAAGCCTTTATGGCATGTCGTCCATTCTCCAAAATGACCTACAGAGTCATCGAGCCAACATGATATGCCGTCCATTCTCCAAAATGACATGTAGAGTCACCGAGCCGGCATATAACATGGTACTTCGAATGTACAATCAATTTGTCTTTTTATTCATTTCCGACAAAAGTATATGTGCATCGGCAAACAGTCAGCCTTATCCAAAATATTATAATTTCCTTTTCACAAATCTCAACATTTTCTGTAGTCCACCAAAAAAATTTTGGTATTGTCAACCGACGCCCGGTTATTTTCCAATTAATTACTAAAATTAATTAATTCAGGAAAATAATCTTATAATCACAAATAATTCATTTCAACACAAACTACATCTCAATTAAATAAATAGACTACACCACGATAATCAGCATAAAATTTCGATCATCAATCATCCCGATCTAATTTTGAAAAATAAATAAACAATTAATTAATTACAGAAATTATTAAATAAATGCAATAAATCTAATTTAGGCCCGTATTGCCCAATTTGAAACCGAGACGGACCCGAAAAAATTCTGTGGTTCGTGCAATAAATAATATGACACGTCTACTTGCTAAATACACTAACCATTCTCCTAACATGCATAGGTAAATCCCTAATTTAATTATTCTAATCTAATTTATCCACTTAATTGCATTTAATTAAATTGAATCAATCCCTAAGCATCATTAGTCTACTAAATAGGGATTTGTGAGTAAAACTTACTTGTGCAAAGCGAAGACCGGAACATCGCAACGGCGGCCGAAATCCAAATTTTTGGCAACATTAGTGGACACTCGAGCCAGGCCAAAAAGCCTTGCAAGCCCACAGAGAATTACTGGGCTTGGACTTGGCTGTGGTTGGGCCTTCTTTGCAGGCTGGACTGCTGAAAATGGGCTTCAAGTGAGCTGGACAACAACTGAAGATAGGCTGAAATTCGCTGGGCTTGAAGACTGCTGGATCCGTGGGCTATTGCTGGGCTTTGCTAGGCCTGAAAGACTGAAGACGCTGGGCTGCTCGTTGCAAGGAAGAAGGGCTGGATGAACGGGCAGCAACTTGGGCCAGACGCTGGACTGATGATGCTCGAGCGTGGAGATGGGAGCTCGGTGGATGCTAGCAGCTACTTCGGTGGCTTAAAACTTTGCTGGCAGCTGGATGGAGAGATCGTGGATGAAGGGAGCTGCTTCGTTTGTGGGCTGGCGCGGCGGAGAGGAACGAAGGGGTGGGCGTTGGCTAGGTGGTGTCGCTGGCTTAGTGAGACGTTGCAGCTGGCGTCATTGACGGTGTTGAAGACCACTGGCAACAAAAGATGACGCTAGCGAAGAAGCAAGGGAGAAGCAGCTTCGGTGATCTTCAATGCTAGACAACGCACAAAGGAACGAAGATGCTGGTGTCTTCGATGGACGCGTGGAAGAAGGGGTCAACAATGGGGGTTTTGTGCATGGGTTTGTTGACCAAGGGGGACAACTTATAGTGGAGAGGGGCAGCTATTTGTGACTTCTATGGCCGTGAGAGAGAGCGTGAGTGGAAGAGAGGGGTGAAGTGAATTGGTGCTGGCTTCGGTCTTGCTAGCAGCGTGGATGGCGGCTTCTCCTGCTGGGTTTCTAGTCTTCAAACAGCTGCCATCGAGATGGGGAAGGGGCTGTCGCACGGTTGAGGGAGAGGATGAGAGAGAGAGAGAGATGGATAGAGATGAGGTTGAGGAGCCCACATGCCTTCATTTTCCACATGTTTATCTCCTTTAACCAATTCTCAGCTAAGCCATCTTCCTTGGCTCATATTCCTCCACCCATGCCCTCTTTTAGAAAGCAAAAACGGTCCAAAGGTTGTGGGTTGGTGGGGGTACACGAATTTGCAAGCATTTTCTTTCAATTGGACACTTCTACTCACTTGATTAAATCCCAATTGACTTCTATAAATTCAATCAAGCCAACATTGGTCATCTCAACATTTTTCCTCACCCATGGATCCACTTTACATCTCAATTTCACGATCAAAAATAATCATCAGCCTTGTTTGAACAAAAATGGTCCTAAATCGAATTTTTCCCAAAAAGTCTCGGTTGCCAAAAAAATCTTCTAAGATTGAATCGTAGGTCCTAGAATTTATTGTGACATGACAGAATCTTCAATTTCTGAAATTGTACTTGAATTCGCGGTTAATTTCCACTTGGTGCGTTTTTAGCATGACCTAGAATACCGGGTAGCTTTTAGAAAATTTTAAGGGCAAATGACCCGTGGTCGATTTTCTTTGAGTCACAATAAACCCACTTGACTCATTGGTGACTCTCGGTTGTCATGAAAATCTCAAGGATCCAAATACGAACACAGGGTACCAAAACAATAAGAAAATCAATCTAGTGCTGGACAATGAGAATTTTTCAATTTAGTGGCATCACCCATAATTAGCCACACATCTCTATTGAACCAGTCTATCTCTAAATTCAAATCGATTTTATACTGTACCGTAATGGCCTTTAAAAATGGACACGGTCGAGAAGCCGATTCTTGGTCAAGTTTTCAAGTCTTTTGCCTTAAAATCCCTTAATGATTTTCCCAGATAGTCTAGTTATCTCAAGAGTGATCAGCTCTGAGAACAGCCCTATAAGTGCGTCAATTAAATGCCCAATTTATTCAATAGAAAACATGACTAAAAATCTGGGATGTCACATGGAGCACATGTGATGGCATTGTATATGAAATATTATGAGTGTGTTCTAATTATTGGTTATGCCTAATGCATTGATATTGGCATATGTGATTTACTAATATGCAATGGTGTGCCAAGATGAGGTAGAATTGTATATTGTTGTATGTATAAGTTGCCTCCGAGACGAATTCACGTCCTAATCAGAGCTTAGGCTGTTAATTCACTTATATTTTTATCTCCTCTCTTTGTTGTTGAATATTTTTAGGCCCTTAATATGGAGCACCCAGATCATTTTGGGATCCCCAGTGTCTTTTGAGTGGGGCGTGATTGAGTACATCGTGTCGAGGTTTGAGATGAACATCCTGAAGCACACCACCACCTTTTGGGTTCAAGAGGGATTAAACCATCTAATTCCTCATCGTTTCGTGGCTTGGTTTGTTAAGTTCGATGGGGATTTTATCAGTCTTTTCCCAACGATTGATGGTCTGCCGTAGCAAGGCAGTGCGAGTTTGGGAATTACTCTTTTGGATGACCCTAGTGTTAGAGGAGTAAGTTAACCTTGACCTATCTGACCCTTTTTTCTACCATGGTCACATGAGGAGTAGCCTTCTAGAAATAGACTTGTAAATGTTAAACTCATGGGGTTAACAATAAATAACAAACGTGCTGCTTTTGAAAATGGTGGTGCTATTTTTTAGTATTCCTATTCTCTATTGGTTAACTGGGCGTTTATATATAATGCTTCCACTTGTATTTAATCGAAAGATAAAAGAATGGGTCGATGATGCATCTTGGGACATTATAATTGATCAATCATTGAGGGATGTTCGTGCGCTTAGGGGTTTGGTGCGTGATAGGATGGATTTATAGAAAGATGAAACAACTAACTTTTGGGGTGAAGGTTTCTTTCTAGATGGTGTAACATCCGGATTTTTGGGTTCTGATTTCGATTAAATAAATTGGCCATTTTTGTTCAGTTGAAGCCAGTGATTAATTCTGGTTGTAAAATTGAGAAGCATGAGGGATACTTGGATGAGGAAAATAATCAATTTGATAAGTGAGACATCAATTGATTTTATGATAGTCATTTGAGAGAAATTCAAAAGGGAAATTTGATGTGGAAATGCAAGAGGGGAATCAAGAGCTCTAGTTTGGAATTTCCTTTGGGATTAAATGAGTTTATTCAAAAGAAATTGGAATAAGAATTTTCTATTGGAGAAAATTCTTTCTTTTGATTTTCTTCCCATTTTCCTTTCCCTATTTGGCCAAACACCTTTTCCCCTTTGCCCCCAAGTTTCTCTCTCTTTCTTTCTTTTTCTTTTTTCTCTCTCTCTCTCTCTCCCTCTCTCTTTTCCCCCTCGTGCGGATTATCTCCCCACTGACTACCCTCTTCCGTTTCTCACTTTGCTTCCCCCCTCACTTTTTACTTTTTTGACTTTTCAACACTCTAGCTCTCTCTCTCTCTCTCTCTCTCTCTCTCTCTCTCTCTCTCTCTGTGGACTCCCTCACTCTCTCAACATCTCTCTTCCTCTCCTTCCCGACCAGTTCAAAAAACTGCAGAAGCAAAAACAGCGGCCAGCAGCCATGCTGGAGCTGCCATTGCCGTCATGTCGGAGAGCTGCCGGCGTCTGTCTCTCGCTGAACGCCGTCCGCCCTCACGCCCTCTGTCCTCCCCTCCGTCTGCTGCCCAAGGTCCCAGATCTGGGATGGACGCCGAAGCAACCAGCGCCACGTGCAACGCCACCACCCTCCACCGTTTGCCGCTGTGCGGCACGCCGTCACCTCGTCACCGCTCTGCACACCTTGGTCGCTCTCTCACCCAGCTCGTTGTTCCAGAGCTACTGCCAGCTCCATTTTGGCCAACACAGGCCACGGTTCGGCCACCTCCGGCCACCGTGCGCCGCCACCTCGACTCGCAGGAGCCCCCTCGCCCTCCGCCGGCCCTGTCCAGCTCGACTTAGCCCCGGAACCACCCCAACCAACAGCAAGTAGAGGATTGTAGAAATGGGTATCGTAGTGGGGTTTTGGCCCATTTTGGCCGTCTTCCCAAGCCCGAATACTTGGCCCGCTTTGAGGAAAGTCGATCCTCGCATCGATCCCATCGTATTGAGTGAGTTTTACTCACTAATGCCTTCTTAGTTTGCTAATTATACTTAAAGGTTGATTAGTGTTAGTTAAGTTTAATTAGGTAGTTAGATTAGAATGGATTAGCAATTATTAGTTAATTGCATTGCATATTAGTTAAATGGTTAATGTACTTAGATAGAGAATGGCCCGTAGTATTTATTGAGTGCTTCTTGGGATTTTTCCCGACCCTTATCGGGCTTCAATTAGGCATTTTGGGCCTAAGTGGAATTTTTAGTAATTAGATATTAATTTTCGAAATTAGTTATTTAATTATTTAATTTTCCAGAAATTCAACCGGGATCGCCGGTGACCAAGATTTTATGCTGATGATCGTGGTGCAGTCCATTTATTTAATTGAGTTTTATATTGTGCTAAATTGAAATTATTGTATTTATTTATTTATTTTTCGATATTTATTTTTTTATTTATTTATTTTCCGGAAATTCAACTGGAATGATCAGTGACCGGAATTTCGTGTGGCGCAGTTTGTTTATTTAATTAAGCTTCAATTTGTATGGAATTGATTTAAACTGTGAATTTTAGGATATGTTCCTATTGAGTTTTTTTATTATTTGATTGAGAAATAATTGGGTATTGATAGTAGATTGGCGAACTATAGAGAAATGCGTTGTTTCATAACAGAATCACGGTAGAAAGTAAATCACCTGGAGAAGGGTATGTTGACTTGGTGATTAAGTTTTGCATCTAAAAAGACACGTGGGCTCGGTAATTTGATGCATTACTTCGGAGAATGCACCGTGGTCTCAATGAGTACATTTGGCATCTAAAAGGACACGTGGGCTCGGTAATTTAATGCATTACCTCGGAGAATGCACGTGGTCTCAATAAGTACATTTGGCATCTAAAAGGACACGTGAGCTCGGTAATTTGATGCATTACCTCAGAGAATGCACGTGGTCTCAATAAGTACATTTGGCATCTAAAAGGACACGTGGACTCGGTAATTTGATGCATTACTTCAAAGAATGCATGTGCTCTCAATGAGTACATTTGGCATCTAAAAGGACACGTGGGCTCAGTAATTTGATGCATTACCTCGGAGAATGCACGTGGTCTCAATAAGTACATTTGGCATCTAAAAGGACACGTGGGCTCGGTAATTTGATGCATTACCTCGGAGAATGCACGTGGTCTCAATGAGTACATTTGGTATCTTAAAGAGACACGTGGGCTCGGTGACTTGATGCATCGACTTGAAGAATGCACGTGGGCTCGCTGATTCGATATGGCATCTTAAAGAGACACGTGGGCTGGGTGACCTGATGCATCACCTTGGAGAATGCACGTGGGCTTAATGAATACGTATGTCGTCTTGAAGAATGCATGTAGGCTCAGTGACTAGATATCCCACCATGAATAATGTACGTGGGTCGATGAGTAGGTATGTCGTCTTAAGGAAGGCACGTGGGCTCAAAGACTTGGCATGTCGTCTTGGAGAATGCACGTGGCTTGACTTCTAGATATTCCACCGTGGAGAATGATTTGGATGATATGTAATCAACTAGGTCGATTGATCAATGATTCGATCTGAGTGTGATTTGATGTGATTCATTGCTTTAATTTGATGTTGTAAATTGGTTAGAATAATGGAAATGACTGTGAGTGGTCTTGTTGGCGTGTAATCGACTAGGTCGATTTGATCGATGCTTCGATCAGTGATGTGATTGCTTGGCTGCCTATTTGATATGTATTAATATGCAGGTGGAATCTAAGGCCAAGGTAAGTCCTCTGACTCATGTTTTGCATAGACAGCCCTAAGGTGTATTAGTTTACTAATCGGGTATTAGGGAGTAGAACTTGCTGAGACGTTGTATCAATGGTTATTGAATAATCATTTCAGGACCCGAATGAGGAGCCTAAGGAGGAGGAATCTGATGAGGAGATCCCTGATGAGAAACCCGAAGAGGAGTATGTGGAGGAGGACCCCGAGGATGATTCCGAGTATGACCCGGATGAGGACTGAGATCCCGTCCTGTCTTGTCAGACCTTGTCTGCATGTGAATAGATGTTAAATCAGACTTACGTATATATAGTATTGTAGAATACTATGAGATGTGTGTAAAAATGTGTGATTGTGAATTTTCAGTATGAAAAATATATGGCCTGCTTTTCTATCTGATTGTTTTATTGTCTGGGGATTTATAACCGCTTCCACATGTGCATATATAAATGAAAGGGTCGGCGATACATAGTCCTAGGATATCGCATTTTAAAATCAACCAAAAGTGAGGGATGTGCACGTGCCTGAGGATCGGGGCGTGACAAATGGTGGATAAGGAGCTAGAGGAGGTTCATATGGTTCAGGGATTTTTGGAGAATGGTGTTACTAAGGTGGTCCATATAAGACCATGAACTGGTATTTTCCTCCGTCTTCACCAAGAGGTCCAATAGTAGGGTCTCTATTAGGGCACTTCTGGTAAAGTTTATCTTTTGACCACTTCATTCTTTTAGATGGACTATTATCTTCTTCTTCATCCGGAGGTTTGTACAAAGGGAACACTGATAATCAAGATCCCAAAAACAGTGTCCTATAAGGAGATTTTTGTAGTAATGAATAGGATGTCCCTCCTAGTCTAAAAACTCAATTATGGATTTTGGATTTGGGTGGCCATTGTCTGCAGGAACATGAGTTGCATAGGGTTACATCATAAAAATAATAGGAAAGATAGAAAAAGTGGTCTCTTCCTTTTCCTCACTAAATTTAATGATAGTTGTGCCATCTTTCTTCTTGGTAAACTGCAACTCTATGGATTCAATAGGTTTGAGAATTCCGGTGGATTTTTTTATAGTTACCCACATGTCTTAGAGTAACTTAACTAGCTAATCTCCATGAATCTATTTGTGCACATGAATACAAGAAGTTTGATCACTAGCCATCGAAATGAACAAGTTATATTTAGAACCAAGGAAGTTAAGGTCAATAGCATGATTCTGGACCTGATAAACCATTTGGTAATGCAATGTAACAACAATAAAATTTGAAGTCGAAGGCACTCCAACAATCTATAGCTGAACTTTAAGGGCTAAGAAAAGTCGTTGATCTAAGGGAGCCATATTGAAGTTAGGAATTAGTGTAACAAACACTGCTCCTACATTGAGGGTAGTTTAAATAGTGCCAATGCAAACATATTGGTAGTCCAAAAAACGGGTGTCTAGAAGGGCCATTCGCGCAACTACGGGTAGCCATTTTCTTCCATGAAAGGATAAAGCAAGTCTAATAACACCAAAGTGAAGGTGTGTATATCCTTGCTGTATTCATTGTCTTGGAAAGTCATAAGGGATTCGAAGGGCGATAAGTGTTCTTGTTGAGTGGCTGGGATCAAATGCTAGTCAAATTTCAAGAACTTGGCATATTCTTTAACTTCTTTAAGAGTATGCTTAATAAGCTGCTTGATAGAACATATAGATGAAAAAGAGGATGGTTTTATAAGTGGAAGGTGAGTCTCTAAAATTTTACAATCTTCAATGAGGTAGGAAACCTCATAAAAATAGCCAATCCTAGATACATTAGAAGTGTGAGGTTCTCAAGAAAGGCTAAAAGAAACTGGGGCATTCACAATGGTTAGTGTGGAGATTTCAGAGAATTATGTCATGGTATGGAAATTCTCCTCTTTCTACATTGAATAATCAACTTCAAACTAAAAATGTGCTAAAAGATGCCTTGGCCCTGATACTAGAAAATTTACCTATGATATGAGCTAGGGAAAATGAATAATAAATTTGTAGCAAGTATGCTATCCCACATGCACGGCCCTTCCTTGACCTCAAAATAGGGACTACATGTTAGCCACCAAATTCCTTTTCATTCTTCGATTCATTATAGAAAATTTTAGAGTAGCAAAATTCGAGGTTGGGATACCTGGAGTGCCATAACTTGGCATGGAGGGACACTTAAGTGTCATAACTTTAAAATTGTACACTTAAGTGCCAATATCGGAGTAAAATGGGACACTTAAGTACCACTCCGGTGAAAATCCGGCCAAATGGCTGACATGGCAATTTTCTAGCGAGTTTGGTCCAAAACGGCGTCATTTTGCACGCTGACTTGGCGGAGAAAATGCAAAAATGACGCCGTTTCGTGTCTACATGTAAATAATAATATATAAATTAATTAAATTAATTTAAAATATTCAAAAAAATTATAAAAAAATAAGAAAAATTTTAAATTTTAAAAAATTAAGAAAATTAAAAAATTTAAAATTAAGAAAAAAAATTTAAAAACATTTAAAAAAGGGGGAGGTCGAATGGGGCGGCTCCCTCGCCGCCGCCGCCTCCCTGCCGTCTCCGGGAAGGGCCGGCGACGGAGGGGGGAGGGTTGGTCGGGGTCGCCGGCCCCCGGCCGACCGACGGCGAGGGCTGCGAGCCCTAGCCAGATCGCGGCGAGGGCCGCGACCCTCACCCTAGATCTGTGCGAGGGCTCGCGGGCCCTCGCCGCCGGTCGGCCGGCCTGCCGACCCCTGGCCAGGGCCCGACAACCCCGGCCAACCCTCCCCCCTCCATCGTCGGCCCTTCCCGGCGACGGCGGGAGGCGGCGGCAGCGAAGGAGCCACCCCGTTCGACCTCCCACCCCCCCCCCTTTTTTTAAATTTTTTAAAATTTTTTAATTTTTCTTAATTTTTTAAAATTTTTAAAATTTTCTTATTTAAAAAAAAATTTGAATATTTTAAATTTAATTTAATTAATTTTTATATTATTATTTACATGTAGACACAAAACGGCGTCATTTTTGCATTTTCTCCGCCACGTCAGCGTGCAAAACAACGCCGTTTTGGACCAACCTCGCCGGAAAGTCGCCACGTAAGCCATTTGGCCGGATCTTCGCCGGAGTGGCACTTAAGTGTCCCATTTAACTTCAAAACTGGCACTCAAGTGTACCATTTTAAAGTTATGGCACTAAAGTGTCCCTCGGTGCCAAGTTATGGCACTTGGGCTGTACTTTTGCCAGCAAAATTCTAATGCACAGGTTCTACATTTATAGCAAGTGTAGAGCATAGTATTAAGATTCACTAGAACATGTCTAGTTTTAAAGTATCATACTAGGCAAAAAGGAAGAGGAGAGAGTTGTTTAGGGATTCACGGCAAAGCACACAATATTATTTCTATGTATAATGCTTTCTGCCCCTTAACGTTTACATACACCATCTTATATAGGCATAAAACAACAAATTAGAATTTTACGGACCCCATTTGGCCAACAAAAACTAATTATTTGCATCTATCGAGTTTTCTACTAATAAACTAACTTCTTCACTTATTATCTCGTTTTTTTTTTTGCTTCTGCTACAGTGTTATAGTATTATGAATAGTACCGAACAGTACATGAACAGTAAGCTAAAATACCAAACAATACGTGAACAATATGCTATAATACTAACAGTACATGAGCAGTATGCTACAGTACATCGAATCAAACTTTTTAGCTCCTTTACGTAAATCATCTACCTCTTTTGTTTAGTCTTGAACAAGTTTTTGGCAGAATCTTCAGTTCCTTCACTAATTATGCCTATGAATAGGCTTCTTAGAGTTTTCTTTTGAATCGTCCGAGTCTTCTCCATCTTTCTACCTCCAGTTTTTGGCAGAATCTTCAGTTCCTTCACTAATTATGCCTATGAATAGGCTTCTTAGAGTTTTCTTTTAAATCGCCCGAGTCTTCTCCATCTTTTTGCCTCTAGTTTTTGGCAGAATCTTCAGTTCCTTCACTAATTATGCCTATCAATAGGCTTCTTAGAGTTTTCTTTTGAATCGTCCAAGTTTTCCAGGCTGCTTGTTGGTGTTTGGGTGTCATATGTACACTTCCACGTGTGCTTAATGAAAAGATAAAAAGAAACGGGATGACAACACGCCAAGGATGTCGCAAAAATAACCTTTGCTGCTCAAGATCCTAGAGATGGAGTCGGGGTCGTGCTATAAGGTTGATCGGCATACTTCGAGAAACAATTTCATATTTTTATACTCATGACTAAAGTTGATCATAAGATGGTTTCAATTTTGCAAATCATCAGTAAATCGGATCACTTTGTGTCCAATAAGCGTCTTCTCTGATGATCGTTTCGCTATTAATACGACTATTACTGACCAAACCATGACGCAGGACGGGTTAAAGAAATGTCGAATCACTCATTACGTGCCAGCTTTGACCAGATTTATAATAACAACATGGAGAGGAAAGTAGTCGAGCATTAGCTTAAAGCAATAACCTGAAGGACTTATCTATCTTACTTCGTGTGTTTGACGATTAATAACAGAATTGACAGAAAAGAAGGTAGGTGACCATTTAGGTTATTTCTTGCCGATAAACGGATTTGTCTAAATAAAAGCTTCTGACAATTCTAACTATCTAAAATTAATGAGCAGCAACACGATCTATTCCTGTTCGGAATCGTTGCCGGACCATTACTAACCATCTAAAAGATTAAGGTGGAAATGGAAAAAGAATGTAGAGCAATCAGAAGGTTAAAGATGGACCTCCGACCTTCAGGTTCGTTCAAGCTTAAGCTTGAAGATGACTATCTCCGTCGGTTTACGTGTCTGTCGAAACTGCGGTTAGAATAAAGGGAAAAGACGGGAGGTTACTTCCATGATCGCTAAAGCTGCATAAAGGGTGAAAGCTGAATCAACTTGTACGATAATGTTGAAATGGGAAAGTCACAAGTAATAATTAATTCTTTTATCCTTTGGTCCTTTTTGTTCTCTTGCGCAAACTCAGAACAGATTAAGCAATCACATGCTATAGAAGAATATCTTACATGGAAGTGATGTCTTGCTTTCTGCAAATGAAAGCAAAGTCTCTACTCATTCACACATTTCGAAAAAACTTCATCTTGTAGATTTCTAAACAGCTTCCGATCTCAGAGTTCTTTCGAAAGGTTTCGTTCCATATTAGTACGACATCACATCGCTGAGAAGTCAGTGCTCTAGCTAGCTCAATTCTTGCTTTAACTTTGGTTTATTAAATAAAACAGGCCATGGTTTCAGTTAATTAGTCTCCTATATTTTCGGCATTATACTGGAAAGTTTAGACCGGAACTGTTGCGAGACTAGATCAAAAGTTGAGCATTCAACATTCGGCTTTTACAATCCGTATAAATATTTTGCATCATTGATGTGAAATCATGCACATTTCAACGTGCTCTAACAATGTACCTTGCACGAGACATAACCGCACAAATTAGAGTTTAAAATTCTTCATGATTGGTAATATTGTTCTCTATGAACATGGAAGACGTGTATCATCAGCTCTTTTGTGGAAAATACAATTGATAATTTAAATAAATAAATAAATAAAACCGTAACCGTCAAAAGTGATGGATTTATGAAATGGGCTTAAGGCCCATCCGCTCAAGTTGGGCCCAAAAAGGCCCGGCCCACGGGAATAGGGCCCGTGGAGGGGGAAGGTATAAAAGGGAGGAGAGAGAGAGAGAAAAGGCATCAGTTGGAAATAACGTACGCTTTTTCTCCTTACGCTCTCTCTCTCCCAAAACGAAGAACAGTAAGCATACGGCGCACTTTTCTTCCCTTCAAGTCGTCATCGGATCGAACGGGGCCAGAATTTCTTCCTCTTCTTCAGCGTTTGGTGTTTAATCTGTGGCTAACAAGGTACGCTCGAATCCGTGGTGTGCTTTACGATCGGTGATGCGTGTTTTCCCGGGCTTCGTCTTCCGCATTGATTTAGGGGTTCGATTCGGTGTCGAATCCGGTTTTCGGGGATCCGTTATTCCCAACATTGGTATCAGAGCCCTAGTTCACGTTTTTCCTGATCAATTCTGATGTTTTTGATTGATTTTTCGCGAAATCACTTCGGCCGTATGGAACCGGGCGAAAATCCCGACACCCGAGCGCTTTTCGGCCTTTTTTTCTGAGTTTTCGTAAGTCGAAATCAAATTCTGAACGCACTGGGAGAAAGGCGACGTCGAGACGAGTCCGGTGAGTGGTCTCACGCCGCCGTAAGACACCGCACGCGCCCACACGCGCGGCCAGAAGCCGCTGCGCGTGGGCGCGACGCGCCTGGAAGCGCTGGCTTCGCCAGCGCGTGCACGCCGCCGGCAGGCGAACCGGCACGTGCCGGTCCGCAGACCGACGCGTGCTGGCGTCACGTGATGACGTCAGCGTGACGTCATCCAACGGTCGCTAACCGTTCGAATGACGTCACCGATGACGTCACGTGATGACGTCAGCGTGACGTCACGTGATGACGTCGCCGATGACGTCATCACCGACCACGTCTCGCCGGACGGTCACCGGCCGGCGACCCGACCCGACCGGCGACCGACCCGACTTGCGGACGAGGCACGCACCCGGCACGTGCCGGATGACGTCTGCGTGACGTCATCCCCCGCACGCGCGAGGCACGTGCGGTCGGTCCGCGAGAGCGGTCCGACCGGTCCGACCCGCACGCCCGTTGACCCGACCCGTTGACTGTTGACCGACGACCGTTGACCGTTGACCGACCGTTGACCGTTGACCGTTGACCGTTGACCGTTGACCCGGAAAAAAAAATGTTTCTTTTTCAGTCATGCCTATGTGGGTTATAAGTAATCCATTTTTAATTCTGCATTTGTTGCATGAATTTTGGAAAATTATGTATTTTCTCTTATATTAATTATGGATTATAAGTGATCCATTTTTAATTCTGCATTTGTTGCAGGAACTATGATGCGTTATGCAAGGATACCTGCAATCCCGAGAACGGACGAGGGAAATGCAAGACTTAAGAGGCTGATGACAGAGTTAGCTGATTATCGGTGGCATGACGGTGATTTAGTATCACATGTGGTCAGGGTCAATCAGATGATACAGGAAATCATCTGGAATGGTTATCTTATGCCGGATTTTCAGAAGGTGCCGGCTTTGATGAACACTCTTCCACCTGAATGGCAAGCAGTGTTGGATCGGCTATGGGAGGTCAACGTGGTCCCGGGTTATAGGAGGCTAGTGGAAGCTTTTGTAAGAGAGCACTATAGGATTGAGTTGGCCAAAACTTCAACCCTTAGATTGAGCGCCACATGGCGCCGAGAGAATGCGCCTTGGAGGCGACATGAAAGCTCTCCAAAAGTTTTTTCATGGTTGGCAAATGTGCCTTCATTTTTCTCAGATGTTTTGATTGATAGATTAGAAGGGACATTCCCTATTTATTTCTTTGATTGATCATGTAATGATTACTACCTAATTGTGTTAATTGAAAGCATTATTGATTTTTTAATTGTATGTCAATTATCTGTTGCTTTCTGTTATTGCTGGTTGCTGTGGGTAATTAGCTGTGGGTAGTAATAGAAGTTTTTGTAACTTCATAGAATTTATTTGCATAAGATAATTATATTAATAATAATTTTAAGTTAGGATTTTTGGAGGATGATTGGAAACATAGTGACCTTTTGATTCTAAAGCCTTACTTGAAATTATTTATTAATATGATGGGTCTATGCAAATAGGGATGCATAAATGATAGGCATTAATTATTCGTGCATGTATGTCTGATGTGTTCAGAACGATGGTTCAGCAATTAAGAATGTAATTGCTGATATGAACGGCAATAATTGTGAAATATTGAATATGAAGATTCAATATGTGCTGGAAAAGCAAGAAGCACTAGAAGCTCTTGACCACATTATGGAAGATATTGAGGGTGTTGTGCACCACCTTGAGCTAGTAGAGGACCGCCTAACGGTATTTGAGCCGAAAATAGACATTTGATATGCTGGTTCTAGCTCAGAAAGGGCTTTGTGCTCTAAGCGCAAATGTATTGATTCGTTCAATATGTAGGAATGCAAATGATCAAGTCCTTATTGTAAGAAATCAAGAATTAACCAACAAGAGAGAGGAAAGCGTCCTCAAGTGAAGAAAATGTCAAGGGTGTGATGTTACAATTGTGACAAGAGAGGTCACTATGCTCGCGACTGTCGTGAGCAAAAAAAAAAAAAAAAAAGTAATACACCTCTTGTACATTTGAGAACTTTGCTTATGTGTCAAGTTCTGCATTATAGGCTGAATCCAATCCTTTGTGGAATGTAGATTCAGGAGTGACAGACCATGTAGCAAAGGATACAGGATCCTTTGTGGAATTCCGACGAGTACCAATTGGAACTGAGTGGATCCATATCGGAAACAACTCTAGAGCTGATGTAAAGGAATTGGCACCAACCAATAGAACATGAGTGGTTGACGCACCTTGATGTTCTATATGCTCTGGAGATTCGTCGAAATTTAGTGTTTGTCTTAGTGTTGGTTAAGCTTGATTTTGGTATGAACTTCCATAATAAATGTGTAGATTTGTGTTTAGATACAAACTACTATGGTTGTGGTCACTTTCTAGATGGTTTTATTGTACTAAATATTGACTGTGGTGATGTCAATATGTTATTCCCTTGTTTCACGTCTTCTATCTTATATGATAATGATGTGAATATGATGGCATGCTAGACTTGGTCATATGGGCCAACAACATATGAAAAGACTAGCCAAAAAGGGCTTGTTGGGCAGTATTGAAAAAGTTGATTTGTCCATATGTGAGCATTGCCTAGTAGGGAAAATGACAATGAGACCATTTGGAAAAGGTAAAAGAGCTGAATTTCCTCGACATTTAATCCATTTGGACATCTGTGGTTCAATGAATGTGAGAGGAAGGCAATGGGCTATTTGTTTCATCACTTTTATAGATGATTCTACTTGATTCGGATATGTCTATTTGATTTCTCATAAATCTGAAGCATAAGTTGTTTTAGAAGGTTTATGAACCTGGTAGAAAATCAATTAGACAGGAAAATAAAGGTATTTAGATCCGATCAAGGTTGAGAATATTTATCTGATAAGTTCATAAAATTATGTGATGAAAAAGGAATAGAAAGATAGTTGTCTATTCCATATACTTCTCAACAAAATGGTGTTGCGGAGATAAGAAACAGAACCCTACTGGAATGGTTAGGTCCATGATGGCGCATGCTAACTTACCCATCACTTTTTGGAGTGATGTGTTGTTAACTGCTACCAATATACTTAACCAGATGCCTTCCAAATTAGTTATTTCCACTTCATATGAGTAATGGACAGTTAGAAAACCGGACTTAAGTTTTCTTAAGCCATGGGGTTGTGTTGCCTATATTCATGAGTCCTCTCACAAGTTTGGGAAATTTGGTCCCAAAGAAAATAAGAGTATTTTCATGAGATACTGCGAACACTCAAAAGGGTATGTGTTCATAGGTGAGCAGGAAAGTGGGAGTATAACTGAATTTGAATCACGGGATGTCACATCCTTAGTGGATGAATTTCCTAAGAGGGGCGAAATAAGGGAAAATAACTCCCTATTTGAAACCTTGGATTAAGATAATGATGTCAGTGAAGTTTGTCCAAGTGGGAGTAATATGAGATGTAATGAATTGAATTCAACTCATTCTCAATTGCAACCACCTGATGTGACGACATCATCATTACCTAATCCAAGTGGGAGCATGATGGGGAATGATGTGTTAAGTGTACAATCTCCCATACGGTGAACAAGTCGCCAAAGTATTCCCCGCCGGTGTTTTGACATTGAAAGGGAAACTTTTATGGTTGCTCCACAAGATGAGAATGAGCCAAGAAATATTAATTAGGCTCTAAATTGCCCTAATAAGGAAAAATGGATTCATGCAATGAAAGAGGAAATTGAGTTAATGAAATCAAACCAAGTCTGGGAACTGGTTGATCTTCCAAAAGGACGCAGAGCTATAGGAACAAGTAGGTTCTCTAAATAAAGCGAAAGGCTGATGGCTCAATAGAAAGGCATAAGGCTCGCCTTGTGGCGAAGGGGTATAATCAACAGGAAGAAATTGATTATGAAAATACATTTTCTCCTGTAGTGAGATTTACCTTGATTCGCATTATTCTGGCAATAGTAACTAGTATGGATCTTGAGTTACATCAAATGGATGTAAAGACTGCTTTCCTCAATGGAGAATCAGAGGAAAGAACATATATGGAACTACCTGCTGGTTTCATAGTGAAAGGCCAAGAAGAAAAAGGTATGTTGACTTTGGGGGTCGATATATGGCCTTAAGCAGTCATCGAGACAAGGGTATATACATTTTCATAATGCCATAGTGGCATATGATTTTACAATGATTGACGAGGATCATTGTGTATATATCAATAGATCCAATGATCAATTTGTGATCATATCATTATATGTTGATGATATACTAATTGTCGGAAGTAATATGGAGTTTGCTAATAATGTGAAGAATTCGTTGTCTTCCAATTTTGAGATGAAAGACATGGGTGATGTTGCATACATTCTTGGAATTAAGATTTCAAGATTGTAAGCCCATAGAAACTCCTATTACAAAAAGGTGAAGGGTTGAGCCATAGTTTGTGTCCAAGGACTCCACAAGAGAAGGAACAAATGAAACATGTTCCTTATACTAGTGCTGTTGGGAGCTTGATGTATGCTATGATGTGTACAACACCCGACATATGCTTTGCAGTCGGAATGGTGAGCAGATGCCAATCCAATCCAGGTCAAGCACATTAGAAAGCCGTTAAGAAAATACTGAGGTATCTAAAGGGGACCGCTGATCATATGTTGAGTTATTAAGGAAATGATCTGCAACTCAAAGGCTATTCTAATACTGATTGGGGAGGAGATTTAGATGAAAGAAAAACTATCTCTGGGTTTATTTTCTTACCGAATAATAGCACCATATGTTGGAGCAGTAAGAAACGGAAGTGTATAGCCTTGTCCACGATGTAAGTTGAGTTCGTGGCATTATCAGCAGCAGTGTAAGAAAGTGTTTGGCTTAAGAGATTTTTTTGGATCATTTAGGTGTTATTGGAAGTGCTGCAGATTCATTGTTGGTTAACTGTGATAGCCAAGCAGCAAAAGTGTACACCAAAGATCCAAAATATCATGGCAAGACCGAACATATAGATACCAAGTATAATCATGTCAAGGATATGGTTGTACGAAAAGATGTGAACTTAGAGTACATACTACGCATGGAATGGTAGCAGATCCTATGACAAAGCCAATACCTAGAGATGTGTTTTGTGGCCATATGAAATCTCTAGGATTGCGTAGAGACTGATGTACTGAATATTATATTTTCCCTAAGTGTTCACAATTTGATGAATTTGTGTTTTCATCATTAATGCCTATGAATATTTGTTTAATCCTTATGCATCTTAATGCTTAGTGCATTACTTTAAGTTGAGAAGTATGTCGGACAGATATAAGATTAGCCCACTCACACGGGTAATCACCTCGTTTCTTGTGTGATAAATAGAGATGAGACTGTTTTTAAGCTTATTATCTAGGTGATAATCGAGAGCTCAAGCTTAAAACACGTATGTCGCCTTAACTGAGTGTTAAGATGAGGATATAATACTTACTATGTCCGAAAGTAAAAATACCCCACATGTTTTACTTTATCGTCTAAGATGCCGATGTGAGTTCGATGAATTTTTTTGAATGAGTAGATAGGTGAACTCAAGTTAGACATTGGGTATGTCGAACTATCATCTGTACGGTATTGAAAGGTGTAGACATACGCTCCATGGGAAAGGAGTTAATACCGTAATACGTATTTCATACTACGTATGCATGAGACGACCAATAAGAGTGGCAAAAGTTTGATCTCAACTTTTATGTCGTGTGAGACTCTTGAGGAAGAGGATTCCTCAATTTCTTAGTCCCCTCATGACTCTTACTTATTCTCAAGATTTCTATTTAGTGTTTGCTATCTTAGGATGTTGCCAATGGTCATGAGTTTGATTCGATCTAATGGGGCATTTCTAGAAAAGCAAGCTGAACTGAAATTGAGAGTTTGAAGGAAAGAGGAAGATCGATTTTGGAGAATCACATTATAGTTTTGTATTCACCGGTTAACCAATTATGACTGTCTTTGTGATAATCATAATTGTGAATACATTATATATATCATTATTTAAAAGAGATCAAGAGAGATATAAATGTGATCAATCGATCTAGGGTACTGCATACTAAATCTACTCAGGATATGATGCCCATTATGAGCTGCTATATATTCCTAACAGATGTATGGCAACGAGCTCTCAAAGTATGCTGGTCGCACGGATTATTCACCGGTATGAATGTTGAAGAGAGGAAAAGAGGATTATGTTCGGCCCACCATGTTAAGTGAGAGTCTATGCTGGATTTTTCTCTGATGGGACTAAGTAGGGCCTGTCCGCCCATGTTGGTTTTGCACCACCATGTGCGAGTGGGAGATGATGGATTTATGAAATGGGCTTAAGGCCCATCCGCTCAAGTTGGGCCCAAAAAGGCCCGGCCCACGGGAATAGGGCCCGTGGAGGGGGAAGGTATAAAAGGGAGGAGAGAGAGAGAGAGAAAAGGCAATCAGTTGGAAATAACGTACGCTTTTTCTCCTTACGCTCTCTCTCTCCCAAAACCAAGAACAGTAAGCATACGGCGCACTTTTCTTCCCTTCAAGTCGTCATCGGATCGAACGGGGCCAGAATTTCTTCCTCTTCTTCAGCGTTTGGTGTTTAATCTGTGGCTAACAAGGTACGCTCGAATCCGTGGTGTGCTTTACGATCGGTGATGCGTGTTTTCCCGGGCTTCGTCTTCCGCATTGATTTAGGGGTTCGATTCGGTGTCGAATCCGGTTTTCGGGGATCCGTTATTCCCAACAAAAAGGATCATATCAATGTTGAAGATAATGGAGCTCTTAATTTTTCACCACCAGCCGATAGGTATTTATGCGAAATTTCTCCCTTTTGGAAGAAGCAAGTTGAAGAGTCTATACTAGTGATGGACTCACACCTTTAGGTAAAATAGTCCAAAAAGCCCTCAATCTATTGCATGATGAACAATTCAATTGTAAAATTTTTAATTTAGCCAATTTAGCCATAAACATTCTAATGATTTTTTTAATGTAATTATTTCAGTTAATTTTGCCTGGAAATCTTTGATATGGGTGATTTTTGAATTTTTTATATTTTCTTTTTAATTTTTTAATTTTTTTATATGGGTGAATGAGGCCCTCACCTGTGGCTGGGTGCTAGCCATGGCTGAGACCATCCATAGGCAAGAAGAAAAATAAGAAAAGAAAAGTAAAAAAAAAAAAATTAAAAAAAGTCCAATCATGTCTCATAAGATAGCTGACATTTACATCAGTGATTTCCAACTAAAATTGATGGGAGGCCTAAATTGGAAAGTTGTCAAAATGTTTAGATTTAAATTAGCTAAATTGAAAAATTTATGATTAAGTTAGTCATCGTATAATAAGTTTAGAACTTTTGAAAAAGTGCCCTTGCCTTTAGCATGATGAGAATAGTAACGCACACAATTATCTCAATCAATTTTTTTTTAGGATTAAAAGTTTTACCGTATTTTTGCTGCCATAACACGTCGAATTTTTCAAATCCATGGCTGCACTTAGGGTTCTTGAAATTCTCCTTGCCCTAGATTTGGACGTCTTACCAAACTAGTCGTTTAGATAACAATTAGGAAAGCAACTGATTTCAATTTATTTTCTAAATGATAAATCAAGGGGAAAAAGAATCTTATCCAAAATGAGAAAAGAAAATTCACCGAGATCACTATGTGTGATGTTATAGATTAGCGGCACCATTGTTGGTGACACAGAGTTACTCAATCATAATGTGAATGTGTAAGAATCATCTTTGAAAAAAAAAGACGTGTAATATGATGCCTCGGCGACATGCATAAATGTGTACATAGGAAGGTGCAAAGTGACCGTATAAACATGCAAGAGGTCGATTATATTATAACATTACTTAGTATTTATGTGTGTGTAGGGTTAAAGGAGAGACTTAAAACATTATTTATAGAGTATTTAGCTAGGCCCTCTCATCACGAGCTGGCTCAACTCGATCAACACTACTCAATCATATATTAGACTAATTAAGAAATTTTATATTTCACTTTATTAGATTAATCTCGTAAAATAGTAAATTATGATATCAATTAATGTAGCTCACACTAGAAAAATTCTTACATTCTCTCACTTTGGTTATATTAATTACAATTGTACTGCATGTGTGCACCTTTATATTGGTCCAGAGATAGTTTTTAATAATCAATCCAATCTCAAATAGGTCTCAAATACCGAATCATGATGGTAACTACATGTATTTTACACACAAAGTCTTCCATGGTCATGAGTATTTTTAACCTTATTAATATGAATTCAATATGGTAGTGTGGTAGATAGATAGCATAGAATGATACCTTATGTATTATCCTATTTGTTAATAACTATTTCTTTATTTATAAAGTTTTCAATCAGACTATCTTATTATAAGTCAAACTCAACTCGACCTATATTACCTAACCTCATATTAGACTAATTGAGAAATCTTATATCTCACTTTATTAGACCAATCATGTAAAACTGTAAATTACAATATCAATTAATGTAGCTCACATTAATTATAATTGTATTGTATGTGTGTACTTTTCCCATGAGAAGTAAATCCGACTTCGTGAGATCCCCATGGCATGAATGCGCAAGCCCTCTTTCCTTTTCCCTCTCTCTTCCTTCTTCTTTGCTCTCCATTCTTTTCCCCTTTTTTTTCCTTCCCTTCCTCACGCGAGCTCTCAATTTCCTTTAAGATCGGGCGTCCCCTTCTCTTCTCTTTTCTTCTTGGACATTTCAACTTTTTTTCTCTTTTTTTGTGGTCCCACCACTTCTTTTGACCTTGTTAAGGAATCCAAGTATTACAGAACAAATCTGGAAGAGCACATTCTTCTGACGCGCTCGCGCTTCGAACTTTTGAGCTCACAAGACAAAATTCTCCTTTTGTGGAGAACGTCGACGGCGTTGTCCATGAAATTTATGAAGAATTCTTGAAGATGAGGAAATAGAGATATAAGGAGACAAAGAGAGTGAGGGAGAGGAAGAAGGACAGAATGGATCTAGATTTAAAGCTATGAAAGTTGGTGAATGACTGCTGATTGTGCTTATATGTTATGATGGACCCATCTTTGTGAATGAACGAGTCTCTACAGACT
Organism: Eucalyptus caleyi; assembly: GCA_014182885.2. Classification (NCBI taxonomy): domain Eukaryota; kingdom Viridiplantae; phylum Streptophyta; class Magnoliopsida; order Myrtales; family Myrtaceae; genus Eucalyptus; species Eucalyptus caleyi. The sequence continues at coordinate 34,217,202 of CM024468.2, read as the reverse complement.
GTATTAAGTCGATTTATCTTTCAGTTTTACTTATTTTGTGGAATTTGCATTTTTATCTTAAAGTTATGTACCTCTCTTTCATTTGAAATGAAAATTTTCCTTCTGACCAAAAAAGAAAATACTATATGGGTTTTTGAGTACAATTAAAGGCTAAGAAATATTATAAATGCTTTTAACTTATATCGTATCGTTTGATTAATAGTAAAATCTTATGTTATTTTTTCCGTGAACATGGGTTACACCAACCAAACCACCTTAATCTAGTGTCAGATTTCTTTCTTCATTTTATTTATTTTATTGTTGGATCACTTATTTCCGCAAGAAAAAGAATTGTTCTGTTGATGCTCCACCAATGTGAAACGATACACGACCCTAACTATTCCAACATTCTTTTCATTTATTTATTTTAGAGGCACCCGGACAAAAAAGTGAAGAGCCAGCTGGCGGCCTCGGGGAATCTGCTAAAAAGGACAGGAAAAACTAATGATTAAAAGCATAGTGTAATTAATCTGTCACGAGCGTATGGGCAGCCAAAAAGTGGAGTAGGTAAGTTGCAAGCGCTAAGCAAGCATAAACACTCTCTCGTCCTCATAATCACGAGTTAAATATAACATGACTATCATTGTGAAAATCTTGGATATTTTATTAATTATTCGACAAAACGTGTGCTTAAGTTGGTCTCTACTGTAAGGAAGGAATGTTTTCTGGGCTTTAAAACATTGGAGGACAATCATTATTTAAGGCTTTCTTGATCTACTGCTTTCGGGTACGAAAACTCCCCTAGATTTTGCAGTTCTGTGGACATTGTGCTGGTCGGGCTCGAGCGGGGCGTCGCATAAAGGTCCGTTCGCAACTTCTATCTGTCTTTCTTTCCAGTTTTAATTTGTGTACTTCGATTGTGTTTTAGTTTTATTTTATTTGCTAGTCTTAATTGAGTATGCGTATGCCATTACATTATCTTCTCAATATACAGTATAATCTTTCGTCTAAGTTCTTGCAAAGTGTCTGATCACGCATAAACCAAAAGATAAACAAGAATCGGTCCTTTAAATTCTGAAGCATGTAATTTTGACGGTGGTGATTCACCAATCAAGATCATGACACCGTCTTTAAGTGATTTGGACAAAAAATTAGAATATATTTTCTATACAAAAGAATATGTTTATATCAGATTAAGAAGCGATTTGTCTAATGAACACACACAACAATTGAATTGGGTAGAACAGTTAACTTCGATCAGACATTCTTGCCTAAAAAATTTAACATTTCTTGACATGCTATATATCCATGTTGCTCATATATTTTAATGAATGATAATTTAAATCTCCTAATCTAGCATGCCATAAAGAAGAAAAATACAAGAGTATCGCAAGAATATCCTTTGCCAACAAACATGCCATTCTTGAAAATCACAACCTTGTCAGATTCAAGAACAATCTTAAAGCCCTTCTTACGCTGCAGGTTTGTAGATACAAAATTCTTTCTAACATCGCGAACATGAAATACATTAAGCAGAATAAGTTTCTGCCCAGAAGTGAATTTTAATTCCATGCTTCATTTTTCCAAGTACTTGGGCAGCAATATGATTTCCCATAAGCGCTTCCTCGGGTTCCCCCTGCATTTGTCTTAAATTGTGATTCCTTGTTGCACGCATGAATGGTTGCCCTAGAACGCATCAACCGGTCCAGAAAAGTGATCAGAGCAGCCATATGCAATTCAGTGATCACGTCTATCTCCATCTCTGACCCCATCGCAACAAGTTCATGAGATTCATTCTCATCTGGATTGCTTTGTTGCTATTTTCAGAACTAAAATGCACCACTTTTCGTACGTCCATTCCTCAGCACAGTGCTCTCATCTTTCCATAATGAAAGCAAGACCTATTTTTCTTCCCGAGTCTGATTTTTATAAGAATTCCCTTTTTCTTTCTTGACCGGACTAACAGCCAACTTCCAGACGTATGTCTGAGAAGTCAACATTCAGCCAAACCCTAGATGGCCCAAGTGCCAGTCCAGATTAATTATAATCAGGCCCATCCAATGCGCAACGTCTGCTTGAGACCCATGACTTCAAACAACGCTTACATAGGCGTTCTCATATCTAAACCAAATGTTTTCCTTCTGTTTTCCTAAGTTAGACTCTTTTTCGAACATTGACATTACAAACTCTCTAACAAGCTAGCCCAATGCGGTAGTGACTCACTCACAAGAGGGAGAATGTCTAGAGCTTAAAGAAGCCACCAATAATAGCTAGTTTGCCCATGCAGCAATTAAAAGTTTTGAATAAAGGTATAGGTGAAATTAGGTTACTAGATTCAAGTTATGGGTTGTTTCTTGGATCTCTCAACTATGAAGGAACAGAACTATTTCATGACATGGTCCACTCGAAGCACTTAAAGATCTCTCTCTATCTAGTTAATCACCTTGTGTGAAGGTTCATTCTTAATTTAAAAATAATGAAAATCATAATACTTGGCCAGAAATTTTTTTAACTCGAGTTAATGGGATATTGTGCTCTAACAGAACTTAAACAATTTTCACGACCAACCTATAGGAATTATTTTGCAGTAATTCCCTCGTAGAAGAGAACGTAATTTGCATTATCATCAGTACATTCGGTTTCTTTTTATGTAGATAACAATCCCATGTTGAGAAGTTGAATAGTTTATCCTAGTGATGGACCCGATCCTTCAACATAATGAGAATAATAATACATTCAACTATCTAAATCGAACTTTTCTATAATTAAAATTTGTATCATAAATGATCTTTTATCATTGTAGTACATCGAATTTTGCAAATCCAAGGCCGTGCCAAGGTTCCCAAAATCTTTTTATCCTTGATTCGGGTATTTTACCGAAGAAGGATTTTACTAAGAAAGAGGAGTCAGCATCGGTCTAATTCATTGCCGGACCTGGAACCTTAATCCTAGAGCTTAACAAGAAGGAAAACTAATCATCCAGGAAGAAACTAAGAAAACAACTTATTTCAAACTATTTCCTAAATGAAAAATCAAGAAAAAAAGAATCTCATTTGAAATGAGAAATGGAAATTTGCCAAGATCAGTATGTGGTGATGTTATCGATTAACGGAACCCCTTGTTAGTGATCCTATATTACTCCATCAATATGTGAATGTATAATAATCCTTTCTAAAGGAAAAACATGTGTAAAAATGTGTGCGTGGCGAGGTGCAAGCGACCGTGTACACATGCAAGGGGTCATATCACAGTAATATTACCTGGTGTCTGACAAAAGTTACACCAAGTATCGGTTCACTGATGACAATTGACACATTTCTGTGCATCTTACAGCTACTGAGCGAAATTGTTCACTGTGGCATCATCTTTTGTCAGCTTGAAAAAGGATCACAAAGTCTTGATTCGGGGCAAGAAGAGGGTCTATCGTCACCTTCTTTTCTCTCCTCATCGGGGGTTATTTCACAAAGACTTGCCGCAACAATGATGATGAACGGAACAACCACGCATGGAAGGCACAACATAACATACTGTTCTATGGTGCCGGGATGCCCTGAGAAATGGTGGGGGAAGGAGATGATGTGTCTCTGGGACAGCTGGAGCATTCAATTTTTTGTACTGCTCGGCTTGATTTTCCAGATAGTTCTTGCTGTATATGGAAGCCGCAGGAAAACCTCAAGTAGCGAGAGAATCGGATTTGTTATTTGGTCATCTTATTTGCTCACCTCTTATTTCGCGACGCTCGCGCTCAGCAGGCTCACGACAGTCAGCCTCAACAAGTATGAGGAAGAGTGCGATACTGAACTAAAAGCATTGTTGGCGCCGGTGATTCTACTGCTGCTGGGGAATCCAGATAGCATCACCGCATATTCAGTGGAAGACAACCGGCTCAGCGTGAGGCGTGTGTTGAACCTCGTCATCACATTTTCTTTTGTGGTCTGCATCCTCAAGCGAAATTGGAAGACCTCCATCCCGATGATACTGTACTTTCCGATATTTGTTGCTGGGATAATCAAGTACGGGGAAACAATTTGGGCGCTCTTTTCTGTGTACGACGAGAACACGAATATGAGAGAAGAGGATTTCAATGAAGCAGAAAAGATGTTCTCTGCACTGGAGAACTTCAAAGTTCCCGGTTTGGATATTTTATTGAAGGCTTACTATCGGTTTGATTGCTTAAAACCTCACCTCGTGGACTGGCTGAAGCACCCTGTCTTCATGGAGCATCGTAATAAGTTGATCAAAAACTACAGTCCTAAAGAAGTATTCTTGACAACCGATATGGAACTTGCTTTCATGTATGACGTCCTCTACACTAAAGCACCAGTTCTTTATACCAAGCGTGGGATCACGCTCCGTGCCATTAGTTATTTCAGTTTGCTGCTGACCTTAGGCGGATTCATGGCGCTTTTCTTTGACAAACACTGGAGAGGTCCGTATGTTATCTACACGTTTGGGCTGCTGACAGGAGTCGTGCTTCTGGAAACTTACCAGTTATTGAAGCTATTCTATTCGGATTGGGTGATCATAATGAGTAGAAACCACCTTGATAATACATTGGTCTTGAAGTTTCTGAGATTTCTTGTCAAACGATCTATGAAGAAGCAAAGGTGGTCTCACAGAATTCAGCAATTCGATTTTTTGGATTTCTGCCTATCCGAGAAACAGCCCTGGCACTTCAAAATCCTCAAACCGTTCGGCAAGGCTGACAAGTTTAAGAGATATTGGTTGACGAAATCTGTGCAAATTCCCCTGTATTTGAAAGAATTATTGCTTGAAGACATGAAAAAATTCGAAACAGAGAGAGCCTGGCGACCTTTCACAAAAAGAGGCGAATGGACACTCGGCATTCATAATCGTCGCCATCACGAGTCTCCAGATAAGCTCAAATGGAGTATCGAGGTGACATTCGATAGAAGCATTATCATATGGTACATTGCAACCTATATCTGCAACTATTCTTGCCCCGAAGATTCAACCCGTAACAAGGCAAGCAAGATGATATCAGATTACATGATGTTCCTTCTATTACTACATCCTCACATACTCTCCTTGACCACAGCCAAGATCACTTACCAAAATGCTTACACGAAGTTCAAGACGTTCTTGAAGCAAATCCCGAAAGAGCAGCGCGACAGAGAGAACATCCTGAAAATTCTATCAGGAACAGAGTACGACCAAGAAATTCCCTTATATGGGCACCTCGAACCAGTTATCACCAGAGGGTGGAATGTTGTCGAGGAAGCGCGTACACTCGCGAGAGAGCTGAAAGGTACTACGGACACGTGGGAGCTCATCGGCAGCATTTGGACTGAGATGCTATGTTTCGCAGCGTACAATTGCCAGCAATACCACCACACGAAGCTGCTGAGGCAGGGCGGAGAAACCATAACGCACGTGTGGCTACTCCTTTCTCACGAGACGGACAAGTTCAACACCAAGAAGTACATGGATAAGGACAGAGAGATCGAACAGAGATGATCGCATGTTGCTACTACGTATGAAACTACTTGTTCACAGATCATATCTTCTTCTCAGATTATGCATTGTGTCGTACTAGATATGGTCTAGTCAATCATTGACTTTCTTTCTCTTGCATTTTTCCCTTTTGTCCGTCTTCTCTTCTACCCAAATGCAGATCAATGATATCCTGTGCTCTGGTTAGGCATTTGATGATGCCTAGACTTCTCATCACAGGTCTGAGTAAACTTTGGACACGAGATATGGTGTTAATATCGGATTGCTTATTTTCTTGGGCCGGCTTGAGACTTTTAATCTTAAGGCAAGCGAGAGTATCAGTTAATACAGGGGGAGAGAAAATCTAATAGTGCAATAGTGGATTGGTGCTCATTGGCTGGGTTTACTATGGCTTATTAGAAGCTGACACCTGGACTTATGGCTCACTGACACCTCTAATGCTTATTCTTCTTGTTATTAAGTCATCAATTAGTTTATGTTTACCAAAAAGAAAAAACTCCATAGCTTGAAAAAGAGAGATTTGTGCAAGATATGTTTGGAATGTTATCATGCCTGACAGTAAGGCCACATGGATGGGGCATGTTTTCCGTTTCTCTAGCTTACACCCATGCAGTGTTCTAGGAAATTCTTTTAAGGCAACACATGACGCAATGCAACTCCAATGAACTTTAGTGCCTTTTTCTTTTCTTTTTTTATAATCCTGGAGTACGGATATTGAGACTTGAATTTATGGAAGCTCACGAAACATTGTAGTCCCATGAACCACAATCATCTGCCCTAAGCAAATGAACTTGAACAGAAGCAATTTGCAGAATACCCCCACCAACTATTGTCGCAACCTAATCTCGCCGCCAATCTCATTCATGAGGAGAGGAAGGGAAAGGTCGGGTTTAGGGATACTTGAACACAAAAGTTTCCTCATGGTTCTCAACCACAGGGAATTACACAAACTAACCTAGGAAGTTTATCAAAACAATCACAATCAAGTTCATATCCGAAAATTTCAGAACAAGCATGTAAAGACAGTGAAATTGGGCAATGCCTAAAAACAATTTGGTGATGAAAAAATTCCCTAACATGCACGACAGGATAGCAAACAACTTTTAGAAAGAAAATTTTCCTAAATTAGCTACACGTGATTTTACAAAAATCAGACGACAAGCAACAGCATGTCAGAAAATTGTCAAAACGGCAGAACACTCAACTAATATCACAAGAATTTGTCCTATAAAAAAATTCTAAAAATCATCATATTTTCACACAACATAGCCAACATGTTGACAAACAAGTTTCATTCGGAGACTAAGTGTGGAATCCTTATAGAAAAAAATAGAACAAAAATGTCAAATGTCTATCTAAACAAGAGTTAGAACAGGGGTCCAAATTTGATCTCGTGTTCAGATTTTAATCTAGTTTTGAAAAAAAGAGAAGGTGGTCCAAACGATGAGCAATCTATGGAGATTAGTGGCATTGGAAACTTCTAAGTGTGCCTTACAATTTCCTAGAATGGCTCAAGTCCAAACTAGGTCAATTAGGTGCTCTAATATCGAGATCTCTAAGAGTGCACGTGTTAGTAACTAAGAAAAAATAGAACTCAAGCATGCATTAGAAAACCTCAAAGTCATTCAAATAATGCACAAACGGCATGAAGAAATTGCATAGGACTTAGGATCGGATGCAATGGAAAATTTGGATAACCATTTAATCCTAAGTCAGCATGCAAAATGTCATATGATTTAAATGACATTATGAAATGATTCAAGATTCCTAATGTTATGCTTGGGAATCATAAATGTAATGAATACTTTTGTAACACAAATCTAACATGCAAGATAATATTCAAAGGATATGATTAAACATGTATGCGAACCTTGTAACATGCGGTTTACTTGTCAAGAAGCCATGATCGCAAAATTTGGTCTCTAAATAACTCAAACAATCATGGCAAGATGCATAAATAGCAAGATTTCATTTCAGCATTAACTTCACAAACGAGCATGATTTCAGCCATCTCAAGACATACAAAAATCCTACAAAAAATCCTACAAACAGAGCATCCAATGATAAACATTTCTGATTGGAAGTCTGAAACCTAAATGTGATCGCATGAGCCATAGCAAAAATGTCAAAACAGATATGCATATCTAAGCTATGTATTGCTGCAGCACATTTTCACCTTAGTTCATGCAACTTGCCAATATCAAAAAATTGTAAAGCATACATCATTGAACATATACAGCATACATTTCAACTTTCATGAATGATTTGAAACCAAACAAGCTCAATTATGGATTCAATTTTACCAAGACAGAATTTGGACCAATGTAGGGCAAGTTATCCTATATTTGGATCTAAGCGATTTTAATCAAGTTAATCACGTCCAAAAATCCGAAAAAAAAAAATACAGGATATTCTCCACACAATTATGGGCAATTTTCATGGAAAAAAAAAGTTCCTCTAGAGCTCAACATAGAAATTAGTACAAAAATGACAAAATCAGAGATCAACATAGAACAAACTGACCTAAGCTCAAATCTGAGTGGACTTGACCTAGTTAAACACATCCAAAAATCTTGAAAAAATTACAGGACATGCATAAGATTATTTGAAACAAAACTCATGAGGCAAGATTGTCCAGAAATCATCACAAAAGGCTGCATGAAAATAGTAAATTCTCATTTTGGAACAAGAGCAGAACTGAAAATCCACTTAAACTCCTGTAGAAACGCTCATCTTCGAATGTGTTTTTGAGCATCAAAAGACACTCGATTGGGCATGCGACCTGTCGATTCGAAGCTTGCGATGTGTATTTTGAATGTCTTAGAGGCCTCGAATTGAAATGAGGTTGTTTAGGACCTCATTTTGGCCAAATCATTGGATCAATCCTATAGCTATGAAATTGCAAATTCAAGTTAAATCAACTACAATCATTCAAGTTCATTCAAAAACACTCATCCACAGCAAATCAATATCTCAATCCACCATCTAGCATCCAAACATCACATATTTACTTAAAATTGAACCCTAGCCCTGGTTGGATGATCCAACCTCGCTTCACAGGATTCGAGCTTACGAAGTTACCTTTTAACTTGAACTTGAACGCGACCGATTGGGATTGAATGGTTGCCGATCAACAATCGTTGGAGCTTCATCGAACCTCATGGATCATCAAGGATTAGTGTCAATCTACAAGAAGCATGCAAAAGCAATCAAAGTAGAATCCGTGTTAACCAAAACCTAAGGAAAAAAGTGATCCACTTAGCTTTTTTTACTTCGTGCTTAATCTTTTGTTTTGCTGAACACTTATGAAGATGAGACCGAAGTTTGCTGAATCTCAGATCGACTGGATTTCGTTCATCATCAATCTCTGATCTTTGATTTAAGAAACTCATCAATGGATGCTTCGGCTTTAAACTTGATGATTGCAACCGTTTCTCGAGAGTTACAATCTAGGAGCGTTTCTTCAAATTTTCCTTCAGCAAAATCGACTAAATCCAATTAGCGAGAGTTGCCAAAGTGAAGATATAATCCTGATAAGTATAAACGTGAAGGTTAAGAAGACTTAGCCGAATCTTGCTGCTGCGCTTTTTCTGGAAATCAAAACGCTAGCAACTTCAAGCTTCTGATAACTGAACAGCTAGAGGAAAATCCTGCGGTGGAAACTCTATTCGATCAAATCAGAAAAATATAGATGAGAGAGAAATGGCCGCAAGCTTCATCAATCTCCTTCGTAGTAGACAAAATTAGCCGCTTCATTTGTCTTTTGGCTAGAGAGAGAATTAGTGGAGAAATCCCCACTTTGCAAGAGCTTGTTTGATCGGACAGGCCTCACAAACTCCCCAAAAGCTCGGATCGGCAATCGGAGCGCCGATCTACGAGCTGGATTGAACGCCTGTCATATCGCTGATCCAGCTTCGATACTAGTTAATCACTAATGCCCTTTCGGTACCTAATCTTGTTTAAACCTTGAGGCTTTTGGATGTTCGAGGGATTTTGCACGCATTTTGGATGTTCGAGGGGTTTTCCATGCATTTTTGGAGAAAAACATTTTTTGGGTCTTTTTCTATTTTTTGACATGAAAGGGATTTTTTGACCTTTTTTGGTATTTTTGGAAAAATACAAGTCTTTTTGGCTTTTCTGAAATTTTTGGGCTTTTTCATGAATTTTTGGCTTTTTTGGATTTTTGGCATTTTTTGTAAAATATGAAATATTTTTGATTTTTTTATTTTTCGGAAAATAAAATATTTTTATCACTATTTTTCGATTTTCTGAAATTAAATTTTTTTAATATTTTTGGAAAATAAAATATTTTTGGGGTATTTTTTGTTTTTTTGAAAATTAAAATATTTTTTAATATTTTTCGAAAAGAAAATATTTTTTTTGCAAAATAAATTATTTATTTATTCAAAATATTATAAAAACCGGCCCGGGTCGGATCCCGCGGGTTGGGTTCGACCCGGGCCGGCGACCTGCATGCGGACGGGCCCGACTCGATTATTCTCCCTTTTTTTCTTTTTCCAAGCCCATGAACTAACCAAGGCCCATTTTCGCTATATATATAAAAAAATCCATGGATTAACCGGCCCACACGCGCAGCCCACATCGGGGAAACCCTACCCGGTTCGAACCCACGCCCGACCCGTCCTTCAGCCGCCGACCCGGATTACAAGCCGTGACCCGATTTTGGAAACCCTACCCGGATTCGCGGAGCCCTACCCGCTTCAAACCCACGCTCGACCCGGCTCGATGCTTCCTCCCTCTCACCTAATCGCGGCGCCGATGGAGGGAACGACGAAGGTGATGCAGCAGTGGTGTCGAGGGAAAGGCAGCGGTGAGGTGTTGAACCAGGGGGCTTCACGGCGGCAGCATGGCGGGATCTGGGGTAGCAGCGGCGTCGGGGCACGGCTTGACCGGGATTCGCTCGCTAAGTCGCAACGGGAGTCCGGCACGGCAACCGCGAGCCTTCCCCCTTCCAGATCCGACGTCCAGATGGTGTCTCCTTCTCTCGGAGTTCCAGATCTCTCCCCCTCCGGCCAGATCCGAGCCTCCACCGGCCGGATCTGATCTCCTCGGACTCGCTCGCCGGCGGCCTCCCCCGAAGTCTCTCAGTGGGAGGTCGGCCTAGCTCGCGACCCGATTTCTCTCTCGCTCGTCTTCCTCTCGCTCGCTCTTCAACCTCCTCCGAAGTCTCTCAGGAGGAAGCTTCCAAGCTCACGATCTTTTGGCGTGCTGTCTCAACGACAGAAATGCTCCGCTATTTATAGGCGAGGAGGTCCGGTCGACGGAGAGGCTCGGCCGCCGGTCTTTGGCTTGCCGACCGGACCCCCGTGGCCGAACCAGTGTCCCATCCGAGCTCATCCAGCGAAGCATGCTCGGCAATGATGGCGTTCGCGATCTTATCTTCTTCAGCCGACGTCGGCCTACTCCCCTCGGCCGTAGGCCGTCCTTCGAGTGCATCGTCGTCTCCTGTGCGCGTGAAGTACAGAGGCTGAGAAGGAAGGCGCAAGGAAGAAGAAGAAGGAAGAAGAAGGAGAAAAAGGGGGGCAGATCGTGCGAGCCCACGTGAAGAAAAGGGGGTGGGGCTGCTGCTTTTGCTTTTTGCTTTTCTTGCTTTTTTATTTTTTTCTTTGTTTTGTTGTTTTTATTTGTTTATTTATTATCCGAAATGACAAAATAAAATAAAATAAAAACTTAATAAAAGAAAATTAACCTAATTAAAATTGAGGTGTCAACAGGTGCAATTCATCTAGGGTTGACGAAAAAGACAGGGTACCACATCGCGAAAGCAAAACTCGTAAAAGAAGCCATGGATATTCTAACGAATATTTTTGAGAAGCCATCCACATCAAATTAGGTATTTTTGCTGAAGAAACTGGTTAATATGAAATTATCTCGATAGAAGTTCGTGGCGAGCATATTAATAGTTTCACGCAGGTCATGGGTCAATTGGAACTGCAGGCATAAATTTAGATATGAAGCTTCAAGCTTTATTATTTTTATGTTCTCTCCCGTAAAAAGCTATAATACAGCAAAGTGCAGGGAATTTCGAGCACCATGAAAGATGATTTAACTCTTGATGATGCTGTGAGTAGTATCATGGATGAAGAGATGCGAAGGAAAGTCTCAGGTGGAGATAATTTTTCTGCATCTACATCTTCAACGGCACTTGCAGTGGAGAACCGTGGAAGAAGTAAAAGTAGAGGAAATTTCAGCGGTCGTGGCAGATCACAATCAAGGGGTAAGAGACAGGTTGCAAAAGATGAGTGTTGGTTTTGTCACAAAACCGGACACCAGAGGTTTCAGTGTGAAGCCTACAAAAAGAAGCAGCAAGATGAGAATCAAGGTGCTAATGTAGTTAGCGATAAATCTTTGCTAGATAACTTGTGTTTGTCTGCAGGGTTTTACTTGACAACAGATAAATGGTTTATTGATTCTGGCGCTTCTTTTCATTGCACATCGCAAAGAGACATATTTGATGATTATGCTAGTGGAGATTTTGGACAAGTGGTTGTGGGAAACAGCCACATGTGTCCAATTGTTGGGAAAGGAACCGTGACTGTGAACATCTCAGGTGGAGGACGTCTAGTTTTGCGTGAAACTAGGCATATTCCAGAATTAAAGAAAAATCTGATTTCAACCAATAAACTTGACCAAGAAGGTTTGGTAATAACCTTTGGCTGCGGGGAGTGGAAGATAACCTCAGGGGTAAGAGTAGTAGCAAAGGGAAAGCGTACATGTACACTTTACCTTCTCCAAGGAGACAATATCAGTGATATGGTTGCAACTACAATGGCTATAGGTAATTTATCTACTCTTTGGCATTATCATTTGGGACATCTTGGTGAAAAAGGTGTAAAGCAGTTACACTCGAGGAAATTACTTCCGGGTATACAAAAAGTTGAGTTAGATTTTTGTGAGAGTTGCATTTATGGAAAACAGAAGGCTGTTAGTTTTCAATTGAATGGGCAACAAAATAAAGGCCAGAAGCTAGAGTTGGTTCATACTGATGTATGGGGACCTGCTCAGGAACTCTCTTATGGTGGTAAGAGCTATTTTGTCACATTCATTGATGATGCGACAAGAAAGACTTGGGTCTATGCTCTTAAAGAAAAATCAGAAGTATTCGGGATGTTCAGAATGTGGAAGACCATGGTAGAAAAAGAAACAGGTTATCAGATTAAAGCTTTGAAATCTGATAATGGTGGTGAATACACAAGTAAAGAATTTGCAAATTATCTGAGCCGAGAAGGCATACACGGGCTAAAGACTGTTCCTAGAACTCCTCAAGAGAACGGTGTAGCTGAAAGAATGAACAGGACTATTCTAGAACGTGCGAGATGCATGAGACTACATGCGGGTCTCCCGCTACACTTATGGGCTGCCACAGTTGATACAGCTGTTTATCTTATCAACAGAAGTCCATCTAGTGCGTTGGATGGAGAAGTACCACAAGAGCGGTGGTCAGGTAAGAAGATTAATTATTCACATCTAAAGGTGTTTGGTTGTATTGCATATGCTTTGATTAACAGGAGGATAGGAAAAAGCTTGATGCTAAGTCCTAAGTGCGTCTTTATTGGATACGGTGGCGACGAGTATGGCTATAGACTTTGGGATTATGAGAATAACAAAGTCATCCGCAGTCGCAATGTGGTATTCCATGAAGAAAAGATGTACAAGAATCGTCAAACAGAGACAAAGCATGAGAAGGTAGTACAACCAGAGTATGTTGAATTAGACATAATGCCCGTGAAAATGTTTCCAGTAGATCAAAGTTCACCTGAAAGAGAGGTTCAAGATGAGTCTATTATCAGTGAAGAGGTAGTTCAAGAAGAACTCAGTGATTCAGAGCAAACGAATGACCCTGAAGTACCTATTGTGAGAAGGTCTACACGTGTGAGAAAGCCAAAGGTAATTTTTGACCCATCAGCTAATACTGTTCTGAGCCATGTCTTATATACAGATTCGGGAGAACCGGAGACTTACGATGAGGCAAAGGCAGACACGTCTCACTTGCAGTGGGAGTGTGCTATGAAAGACGAGATGAGCTCGTTACTTCAAAACAAAACTTGGGAGTTGACCAAGTTGCCCACAGGTAAAAAAGCTTTATTAAACAAATGGGTGTATAGGGTTAAGAATGAAGCAGATGGTAGTATTAAATACAAGGCGAGACTTGTAGTCAAGGGCTTTTCTCAAAAGAAGGGATCGACTACTTCCGAGATATTTTCACCGTAGTGAAAATGACATCAATTAGAGTTCTGCTAAGTATAGTTGCAGTGGAGGATCTTCATCTTGAGTAGCTTAGACGTAAAACAGCGTTTTTACATGGTGACTTAGATGAAGAATTATACATGGCACAACCTAAGGGTTTTGAAGTCAAAGGTAAGGAGCACATGGTATGTCGCTTGAAGAAAAGCTTGTATGGCTTGAAACAAGCTTCGTGACAATGGTACTTAAAATTTGATGGTTTCATGCAAGAAAATGATTTGCACACCGTGAGTCGATCACTTTGTGTTTATTTTCGCAAATATGATGATGGTGACATTGTGTATCTATCTTTATATGTGGATGACATGCTGGTGGCTAGTTCTAATATGAAGAGAATCGTAGAAGTGAAAAAGATGTTATCATCACAGTTTGTTATGAAAGACTTGGGAGAGGCCAAGAATATTTTAGGCATGAAAATTATCAGGGATAGAGAAAAATAAGAAATTATGGTTGTCGCAGGAAGACTACGTGAACAAGGTGTTAAAGAGATTTAACATGGATAAGGCAAAGCTAGTTGCGACTCCTCTGGTGAGTAACTTCAAACTTTCTAAGGATACGTGTCTGAGCACTCAAGTTTTGAAAGATGAGATGGCTATAGTTCCATATGCATCAATAGTGAGGAGTTTGATGTATGTCATGGTGAGCATGAGACTAGACATTGCACATGCAGTGAGAGTTGTGAGTCGATATATGCAGAACCTAGAGAGAGAGAGCATTGGAGTGCAGTTAAATGAATATTGAGATATCTAGCAGGTACATCAAACTACTCTCTTTGTTATAGTGGTACATCTCTAGAGTTGCAGGGTTATGTAGATGCAGATCATTCGGGTGATCGAGATAGTGGTAAGAGTACCACTGGATATGTCTTTACAATTGCAGGTACAGCAGTGAGTTGGGTATCTCAACTACAAAAAGTAGTTGCTTTATCGACAACAGAGGCAGAATATGTAGGGATTACAGAAGCCTCCAAGGAAATCATGTGGTTACAAGATTATATGGAGGAGTTACATCGAAAACAGCCAGTCAGTACACTGTGGAGTGATAGTCAAAGTGCAGTGCACTTAGCAAAGAATGCAGCTTATCACTCAAGAACTAGACATATCAAGAAGCGTTATCACTTTATCAGGTCAGTATTGAAAGATAATTAATTAAAGCTACAAAAAATTGATGGCTCGAAGAATCCAGCTGACATGATGACCAAGGTAGTAGACAGAGAAAAGCATATTTTCTGTACTACTACCATTGGTATTACTCCATGTTGATTGATGAGGAGTATCGCAGAGGCACAAGTTTTTAAACTACTATTTTTTGAAGAAGATGGATGCAGAGTTGCTTGGTGCTTGGCTATATTTGTCTTCAAGTGGGAGATTGTTATAGATAAAGCCAAATATTTGTTTTTATGGGCTTTTTTGTCTTTTCTATTAGATTTCCTTTTAGGTTAAAAGTGGTACCTATATATTAGCGATGGCAAAAAATCCTAGCCGTAAAGACGCTAAAAAAGGAAATAGAGAAGCAAGAAAAAGAGAGAAGAAAAAAGTGAGTTTTTTCTTGATGAGGGTTCTCAATCTCTTTGTACCCTGATCTTGAGAGAAGATTGTCGTTGTATTCCAACTTTTTCCGAAATTTAGTGGATTAGCAGAGTGCCTCTACGCGGAGACGTAGCCCAGGTTTGGGTGAACTTCGATAACAAATTTTCTGGCGTGTTCATCTGATTCTGCTCTTTTATTACTATATTCTGTCTGGTAAATTGTTTGCGAGCGTTATTTTTCTGGAATCGACGTGAGATTTCGTAACACTTCGGAGATGTCCACCATTCAATGACTATGGGGCTGTTTATCAACAAAAATATATTGAACTCAATGAAGAACCTGAATCTGATAACATTCTAGAACTAAAACAGAGAGAAGAAGTGGAAAACTTAGCTCCGATTTTGTTATCGAAACTTTTGGAAATGGAGAATGCCCAGCTTCAATCAATGAAGATGATCTTCACAAACAAGACTTCAAATCAAAGATCAATGGAGAGACAGATTGCTAGTCTTAATCAGAATTGAAACTCGATCCGGGAAGAAATTGAAGTTTATGATCCTTTCTTTGATGTTGCGAATGCAAGATCGTTTCCTCAGCTTCTTCTTCAATAAAACCAATGAAATCAACATCAACAAAATCTATTGAAATCAAAATCTAAAGCAACAAACATGTAAGTAGAGATTGAGAAGACTTAGCCGAATCTAGAATCTTAACTTGCTTTGATCTTAGCTATGAACAATCTCCTTAGATTGGGCGGCGAAGCTCACGAAGAGCTCGATCATTCCCTTTGATAAAAGACAAAATCTGTAGCCTTAATGTATCCTCCGCCATGGACGGAATGAGTGGAGTAAATCCACGGAGAGAAAATGAGTGGAGAGTTTTTGCTCAAACTTCCAGAAGTCCAAAATAGAAAAATCCTTGAAGAGAGAGAACGAGTGGAGAGTTCATCCAAGAGAGAGATTATGTCGGTGGAGATTTTCTTTTGCCAGAACTCTAGCGAAGAGTTGCCTCCCTTTTTCCCATTCTTCAATCAAACTTTTAAAGAGAGAGAGAGAGAGAGAGAGGAGAGAGAGAGAGAGAGAGAGAGAGAATCTCTTGAAATGAATATGCTCGAGAGAGAAAAATTCGAGCGAGCCCTTCCTCTAGTTCGGCTGAACGTGGAGAGATTGAGAGAGAATTTGAGAGAGAGATCTTTAGTCAGGAGAAAATATTCAGTGGTATGTGCGCGCCACGTCATCTGCTGACTTGGTGCGCACTTACCAATGAAAAAGGGAAGGCGCTGGTTTTTGCTCGGCTTGGCTCGGCTCCACGCAGAAGAAAGGACGGTGAGCGTATTCCTCCCGCTCAAAATTTTTCTCTCTCTTCACTTGAATGGGCGCGGGTTCTCTCTCCTCGTAAAAGAAAAAAGAACGCTCAGAGCCTTCCACTTTGCCTCCGTCTCCGCCTCCATCTCCAGCTTTGCCTCCGTCTCCGCCTCGGCCTCCGCCTGCCCAAAAGCCTCGCTGGTCATCCGCCTCTAGCATCTGGGTCTCGTTCCCGAGCGGCACCAGGCTCCCCGCCGCTGACCAGGCGCTGTCCCTGACGCTGGCCCGCTTGGTCGCGAGGGAGATCTCGGCGGACTTTGGCGGGGTCGACGGCGCGGCGAAGAAGGAGAGCCTGCTGCATTTTCTCTCTCTTTTTTTCAACGAAGCGCGCTTTTTCTTCCCACTTCTGCCTCTCTCTTCCTCAAGCACTCCTCTCCTCTCTGTCCCGAGCCCTCTCACTCACCCCAAGCGCCCCCCTCCTCTCTTTCTCGAGCCCTCTCACTCACCCTAAGCGCTTCCCTCCTCGTCGCCATCATCGACTTTCCAGCCGCGGCTCTAGAAATCATCGGCTGCCGACTGGCCTCTCGAGCTTCTTTGAAGCAAAAGAGGTTTGCGAGGCTAGATATACTGGTGGCGGTGCTAAGTTTTGGGGTTTTGCCGCGACCAGTGAACTTCCAAGATCACGGTCGAGCACCGGCACCGACACCTGCACATTGAAGAATTTACTTCTGGGTTCTAGCTCTTTTCTAACGCTTCCTCCGGACATGAATTCGCCGACCGTTTTCATCTCCGCCATTGCATTGGTCCTGCTGTCCAACAGTTCTCTCCACGTGTCGTCCTCGACTTTGCCGCCCAAAGACCCGTTTCTCGGATAGCTCCTGAAGGTTCGAGCCCGTCGCTTTCTTATGGGTGCCTCGTTTGTAAAGTGTTTTTTATTGGACAGAGCTCGCTGTAGTGGGGGTGGGGTGAGGGGTTTTGACTATTTGAGGCTGTGGTTGGGTGACTGATGACAGTCTGCGTGATACCCAGATGCGAAATATTACAGTTCATTGAACAGGATGAAGTGTAAGGATGGGTCAAAGAAATTCACCAGAGCCCAGGTCAATGATGATTTCTGCGACTGCCCAGATGGGACAGATGAGCCCAGTCCTTTTTGAGCCATTTTTTTTTAGTAATTAGTTTGCTGTTGTCCTTGAATTTATTGGTTGGTCTTGCATTGTGTTTAGATGGATGAGTTGATGCAACGGAAGGAAATAAAGACAGAGATTATGAATAGGATAAATAATGGAAATAGTACGATAAATATTTCTTTTTGGGCCATAGACCACCCTGGGGCAAAATTGGGAGGAGATAGAAGTAAATTCATGAATCACTGTCACCCTTCTTTTCATTTTTGATTAGATGCATATGAAGAACTCCCAGTTTTCTTTCTTGCTTTCTTTCTTGCTGAACGAAGCAGACGAATTGTTACCTTAAGCAATTTCACCAGATATTACGAACGTGGCAGGTATATTATGAGGACTTAATATTTTCCTTGGTAATTGTCATGAATAATCGGTTTTGCATCATAGATCAGCAAAACTGCGGATTGCTTTATTTGATATAAATGCTTTTGAAGAGCAAAGAAGTGTATTCAGTTTATATGGGATGGTTTGGCCAACTTCCATAAATTGGCATAGTTGAGGGATGCTCTCCATTGATATATTAGTAATGATGGTTCATCGAGAAGCTCAGCTGGACTCATGTTAGTTCAGTTTTTGTGGTTATCACAAACCATGGGTTTCTTTTTGTTAGGCAAATATTACTTATCCAAAAGGGCTGTTACTAATCCTAGGCTTTATTTTTCTTATAGAACATAGTATGTGTGCAAACATCTAGTAGTGTCCATATCTGGACCTGCTTTGATGTTTAGACTATTCTAAATGACTTGTTACTTGTACCGGCTTTGTTTCCTTCTTTAGAACATCTCATGTATGTCTGCAGATTTCTTGTAGTGTCCACCACTAGAGCTACGTACTTTTCTAATTGTAACTTCACTTTCTCGACTCGATAATGCAGGAACATCAGCATGCCCAAATGGAAAATTTTATTGTCGGAATGCAGGACATGTTCCTGTCATTATATTTTCTTCGAGAGTAAATGATGGCATTTGTAGTAAGTAGTCCATCGGAACTTTTTCTCCATGGTCTTGGCCTTTCCAAGCATTTGTTTTCCTGTGTTGATTGTGGACCTCATTCTCCCTTCTTATCATCTGTACATAACACATGCATGTAAGTTCATGTACCATCAAACAAGATCTTGCCGCATTTGAATTGCCCAACAAGGTTGCAATTCCTTCTTAGACATAAGAATATCAGATATGATATTATGAACGGCCAGGGCCAGAAGTCCTCTTTGCAGATTTTAATTGCTTCAATGTCAAGGATATCTCTAAACTTCATTGCAATGAGATGTTCCACACTTTAGTGTCATGGGGCACTGATTAATCATAATTGTGCAACAACAGATTTATTTACCTTCTTTAGCAACTTCATGTCCTGGATTGTCTTCCTCACCAACAAACATTACTTTTTAAATATTACTTTACAGACTATTTAATGAACCCTAATACCATGAAGACAAGTAAACAAGGGTATATTTCAAGTGATGAACAGATTTGAGACTACTTTTTAGGAACTCTCCAACTTTTGAGGACAAGGACATTGATTGTGAGATATCTGCATATGGGAAATGAATAGAAACTATTTTTCCGGGTTTACATCTTAAGGATTGTTTCAAAAGCTAGACAAGAGTGGCTTCTTCAATTGAGAACAGTTTGCATGCTTGGTCTAGTTCAATCTAGTGAAAAGAAAGTGGTCAAAACTAGGTGAGATGGAGAACTGGTTTAGTTCGGATTGATCTTTTCCTTAACGCTTGTCAATGAACGGTGTTTCTGAGAATACAAGAAAAATTGCAGGAAGGGGGAAAGGTTGGAGAGAAAACAAAAGGTGCATTTTTGAATGAAATCTATGTGCTTATCGTCATATGCAAGGATCTGCAGAGTGATCAATTGTTAGTAAAATGGATGATGAATGTGTGGATTAAGTAACATTATAATATTGTAATAAGATACCAATTAATGCTTAGATTAATTTTCCCTTTTCATTGTTTAGGATTTTTGTCAATTGGACAATTACTAAATGCTAAGGTCCTATAAAAAATTTATATGCTGACATCATCTGACCTTAATAGGTTGACGGAATTACTAGATCGTTCTGGTTCTTGTAACACTGATTTTAGCATCCGCTGGACAAAGGTTAACTAGCAGGTGGTCATTCTTTTTCTGCCTCCTCTTAATGTTTCCTCCTAACATATGTTCTTTGCTTGCTCCATGATACTCAGACTGCTGTGACGGGAGTGACGAATATGGTGATAAAGTGAAGTACCTTAATACATGTCGGGAAACTAGAAAAGCAGCACGAGATGAGCTGAAGAAAAAAATTGCTGAGTACCAGGAGGGCGTTGCCATATGGAAACAGGAGGTGGAACATGCTAAAGTAGCTCTTGCAAAAGACAAGGAAGAATTGTCAAAACTGAAAAGTGAGGAGAAAGTACTGAAAGTGCAGTTTGAACAGCTTAAAGGTTTGGTTTTTCCTAATTTGGTGGTATCTTGGCAAAATAACTTGAATTTAGTTGTCATGATCTCATTAAACCTGAGTTTGCCCTTAAAACGTAGTTGCTGGCTACTGCACATATATATCATCTTTGTTCATACTGCATCCAGTGATAGCAGCATATTATGGTCTATGGAATTGGAAATACTCACACTCTGATGATAATGAACTCATCATAGTATAGCTTATGTATAGATATTTTACAGTACTAACTGTTTGGTAGTTTTACCAAACAATGAAGCATTTTCTGAATGAGTGTGGATGTTGTGACTATTAGATATTGATGTGCCAGATGTATCCCAGCCTTGTAGGTAAATGGATGGAAGATTTGGCAAGCATTTGGTTTACCTCACTAAAGAAATTACTTCATCCCTCTAAACGTGTCTAGTAGTGTTATGATGTTTGGAAGATTAGCTATATTTGGGAAAAATAGTGAAAATGGACGGGATAGGTGGAAAGTCAGGAGAAGTTTGAAATTTCTATGAGAGAGAAATAGAGGGAAAATTTGAATTTTTAGATACTCTCTCCAAATTGTGGCCCTTGGTGCTCTCAAAATAGCCTTAGTGTCATGGTCACTATTTGCTATCTCTATTGTTGTACATGTGCTTAGACTACCCTTCTTCCATGCTTTGGCACTTTATGATGCTTAGTTTAAGATTTCTTTTACATGCATTCGTTTTTGTGTTACTATCAATTGTTTTGTTGCTTTTTCATCTCTAAATATAGAGCGCAAAGAACAAATAGAGAAAGCAGAGGAGAAAGAATGAATAAGAAAAGAAAAAGAAGAGAGGGAAAAAACAGAAGCTGAGGGGAAAGCTGGCAAAGAGAAAGCAGTTTCAGCAGGGTTGGGTGTTGGAGATCTTGGATCACGTAAGGATGGGAGGAGGCAGGCTAGCAGAGAGGAACAAGAGAAAATCAAGGCTGAGATGAGAAAGAATGCCTACCAATTGGCCTATGCTAAAGCAGAGGAGGCATCTAGGTTACTGTGGGTGGAGCAAACAAGAATGGGAAGAGATTCTAAGATGTTTTGCTGTTGCTTTTTCTTGAATCTCTTGGGCCTACCAAAAACCTGCAGTGAAAGACTGCAATTCCATTCTGCCAAAAACATACTGGTGGGACTGGATTTTTATCCGAGGACATAGCTTTGAAGTGTCGTGGAAATATTTTCAAGGGAAGAGGTGTGATTGGTTCTGCTTTTAAGGTTTGTGACCTGTGGATATGGGTATCATCTTAGTGGTATCTTCGTCTTGCTATGCAAGAAAAACTGATCTCCAAACAATAATTATGACAAATAAAAAAGGAAAATCTACATTGCATTATTAAGTATCATTTCAGCTTTGAGCTGTAAGTGTGAGTCTAGTTATTAGTATTTTAGCTTCAATAATTCTCCATATTGCGATATATTTCATTTTTTCTATCGGTTCATTTATATCTTCCATTCAAATTGTTTTGGCCGAATTTTAATCTGTAGCTCCCTCCTCATACAATTCATATCCGGCCGTCGATAATCAAGGTTGAAAGGACCCGAAGCTTTCAGATATCAGGACCATTGATGCACTTGAAATAGTACAAACAAAGTACAACCAACATATTTTGCCAGCAGGCTATCATTGTTTTAATTAATTCTCTTGAGCTTCTTATGGTACCTCTGACCCCTAGTAATGTGATCACAGTGTTATCTGTGGGTTTGTTGCCTGGCTATGCTATTGATTTGTTGATCATTGTGTTAAGATTTTCCTTTGGAGTTAGCTGGTTAAAAGACCCTTACATAAACAGACTGAAAAGTTAGCGGCTTTCTTGTTCTTTCAGCAGTTTAATTTGAACATGGGACATGGTTTTCTTGTGAATTACTAAATCCCATTGCTTTTTGTTTGAAGCTTGTTCTGCCATCAAATTTTACCTTTTCGAAAGAACTGATTAGACCTTGGTCCTCATTGATGCAGTAATAAACCAAAGCCTGCATATCTTTCAAAGATTTTGATTGCACTTTTAAGTTATAGCGGGGTCCCTAACGAATTTCTTTTGGACATGGTGGAGAATGCTCTAGGAGATGCAAATAGTGTCTTCTCTAGTAAACGAGCAGCTCTAAGAGGTAGTATTCTTCTTAACATTTGGACTGTTGAAATAATGTCTATTCTTAAAACAGTCCAAAAAGAGATTTTTCGCCATTTTTTTTTCTATACTTGGATGTGCTTCTTTTTTTTTTTTTCTTGATTCAAAATATGCATAAGTAAAAAAATGCATCTCTATTCATCTTTGCTGCTTTTACTTCCCATGGGTGCGTATTTCCTTCAATTGCTATTTGACATGTAAACATTTTCCCTTGTGTTTTCCTTTTGTTCTTTTACCCTATGAACAGTTTTGGTGAATCATGGTGAGAAGGATGGTTTGACTGCAGCCAGAATGATCTTATCTGGGATTCCTCTGGACAAAACATACCTACAGAATCGTCTGTCCATCCTGATGAACGATGAAAAGAAGAGTTTGAAAGGAGGAAGGATTCCTATTCCAGATTCTTACTATCTAATGGGGACAGCCGATCTCATAGGAATTCTTAAAAGTGATGAAGTTTGTATTATCCTATATGTACTCGTAATCTCATTTTCTATGCTTGATTTATCATTTAGCATGAGCTAAAGAAAACTCAAGAAAAACGGTCATTTTGTAATTTTAATTTTAGAGCACATCCCTTGATTTTTGTGGCTTGGTATGGTTATGGAATAATTTCTACCCATGCCATAGGGTAAAATTCAAAATTTAGGTCTGCATATGATTTGGCTTATTAAGATTCAAGTATGTGCCACTTGTTGACCTAAGCATATGCCTACCTATATAAACCGTTGACTCAGCTCCTACCTTTCATAGTTTCAGAGCCAAACTTGGTAAAGCCTCTACTTGTTTCTTGTTTCCTTGTATTGCCAATTAAGGAAACTATCAAATTGCACAAAGAAATTTCATCTTTTTGTGATTTGTTTGCAGAAATGTTTCTGGTTGTGATTTATGCAGGTCGTTTTGGTGCATGCACCAATAAAGGATAATAACCAAAATAAAGATCACAGCATCAATGGACTTTATGGATTTTGTTTGAATGGCTTTCATCTGTGGCACCTGCAATACGCTCACAGAATCTAATTTCTCTGTAAACACAGAGGAAACTTAGTAATTAACTGCTCTCTACGAGACCAAGCTAAATCTAGCAAAGCATGCAACTACTATATAAAACAAATACAACTTTGCTATTAGGAACTGTGCAGTCCCTGAATCAGCATATAGAGCAAAGCAGAAGTGCATCACGGACAAGACCCATCAGTATCCTTAACATGGACATTGCAAAGTCTGACCCTTCCCTGTTCTAGAGGCTCTTCCACTAGGTGAGAAGAAATAGTAAGTTCCGGATGGCCAAAGTTAATATTTGCTCTATATAGTAGTCCCAGTTCTTTGCCAGATCTTACTCGGTTGTTATGGGGTAAGAAGCTGATTGTTTATTTTCCTCCTTGCTCTACAATGCAACCCCAAACGTAATGCAAAACTTCCATATTAGGCTCATTTGACCTACTAATTTGGCTTGGATATGGTCATTGGTGTGCAAGAGTTAGGATATCTGCCATTTGACCATTTGGTCCGCAAGTTTTGCATTGGTTTCAGTTAATGGTGCTTAAGAAATGGATATTTTCCCTTCTGTGTGCTGTACCCATCTAACCTGATTGTTTTTTTTTATTAGTTATGACAATAAATGCGCAGAAGAGACAGGATTTCGGCAAGATATCTTCTTTCTTATGGTGTTATTTCTTTGTATTAGGAGTATGGAGTCACAAGATAAATTATGTTGAAGCACTAATGCATCCCCTAAAATTTGCTATCAAGTTGCTGCAGCATTAAATGGTGAACTTTTTGCAGATGGCGGGGTAGAGATTAGAGGAATGATCGTAGCGGGTGATGAGACAAATCACAGATCTGGGAAGGTGTTTGAGTGGAGAATTGAAAGCCTTTTCCCGACTGGGCTCTTCTCTCTTTTGAGCTGCCCAGACCCATTGATCATACAGTTCACTGGCAACTTCAGTGCAGATGGGATTTTCCAGTGATTCATCAAGAAGTGGATGGACAATCGCTAAATCTGGCAACTGAGGCTTCATAGGAGTATTGACTTCATAAAGGGAAAATGTCATAGCGTTTCCGGGCACTTGCTAAGGCTCTTTAGTTATGCTTTTGTTAAGTAGACTTTTCAAAAAGTTCTTCATCTCGTACGTTAGTCCTCGTCCATTCTACTAATGGGATATATTTGCCCTTTAAAGTATTGGATACTCTTGTTTTCCTATAGAGAATATGTTGCTCTGCACATAAAATCAGATTATGCAAGCAAGTTTATATGGTTGTGATTTTTCGCTTGTTCTCTCATTACCTATGCTGAGGTACCTTAAGCCAGATGAAGAGTGTAAGATGTTTAGACCGTTGGGTTTGTTTCAAATGGGTTTCGTCTACAATATCGGCGCTTCCAAGTCCTAGATATGTCCAAGGGTGTTATCTGGTTTTTTGGTTTCTTGTCCTTATCTTACCTAGAATTGGTTCATATCACCGTGGCAAGATAGAAAGGATCGAGTAAACCTTCATAAAGTCAATATGCGCTCTAGGCACCTTGGATTGGCACATACTATCCACAAGTGTCCTTAGAAGGTTGTTAATGGATAAGTCTTAACTTAAAAAGGTGGTGTTTTCCTGTATTATGGAATTTAGGGCCCATCAAACAATCTATGGAATTCTTTCATGGGATTGGAAGCATTAGGGTGCTTTGTAGGTGGTGGCATAAATTCTTTTCTTGTAGACTTTGACGAGTGACGGTGAGCAATGAAACCGCAAAGATAGGGACAATTAGCCAAATTAGGACACCTCTGTGTAAAGCTTTTGTTATAGAAAATAATATTATAGTGTTAGTCGATGTACATTTGTCTTACTCAAATGTTACTGGTACTAGATTAGCATAAAGATGAGTTAGTGCAAGCATTTAATTAGAGTGAGGTTGCTGAGTGGCTCTATCTGATACATCACCCTTAGATCAAGTCAACTGATGCATTTACCTTTCTTTTCTTCTCTTGCCTTGTTCTATCTCCCCAAGCTTTTGGAAGGTTCTTCTATGTGAGACTAAAAGCTTGTATCATATATATTATATCGTCAAAACATTACAAATTTTCTATGTCGATAAGGGTTCATTTTCTGGTTGTAGTGTGATTAATTTTTTGCATAATGAGCAATACTAGCAACCATGAAAAGCCATTGTTAAAACTCTACCAAGCTTTCAAGAGGACAAAGAGGAAATGCGCATATAGTTTACTTGATTTGTGCATCATTTTTTATAGATTCATATTATTGAAATCGGGACTCTAAGATTGCAACGTGTAAAATTTTATCTCTTCAAGCACAAAAACATACCTAGTGAAATTGAGTTCTTGCCCACATTATTTTGCGAAATTGAAGCAGTGCATTTTGTATGATGCTGGTATTCAGTAGTTGAGGGCCAAAAAGAACTCGAACACAACATTTCGATGTTTGAATAACAAAGTTTTCAAGATATCTTTCAACAATACAAAGAGTGAGAATTAAGAACCACCATATTCTTTATAACAAGAATTAAAAATTCTAGATTGTTCTGATTTCCAAAACTAATTGAAAGTTAACTAATGTCGATTTTGTTAGCATATCTACACACTCAAAAGCTGCAGAAATTCTTTAGATCCTCTTCCTTGCCATACCAGCTTGGTATTTATCTTCGAAATGTGAGGATACAAATCCTTGGAGGAGTTCCTAACCATCCCCTTGGTGACTCTAGTAGCAAGTGATATATCTGCACAAACATTCGATTATTTATATGCATGCGCTATTTCAAATGCCATTTACATATGCACCAATATGTCTTTAGTTGTTCAAATTGAATAGGATTGGAAAAACTAAAACCTTGGGGAGACTTCTTCTCATCAGAGAGCAGCTGCTGCAATGGATATGGGGCTCCTCCTGCAAAATTAGAGGATAAAAACATAGGAGAATACATTTAGCACTTGAAAAGGAACAACAGTAAAGCATTTGAACTACACCTGGTAAGTAATTTTTATACACAGCAAGTCTACATTGACGAACCTGCTCAAATCACAACATCTTTCAACCTCAATAGAAGAAAGATGAAATGTTGTCAACCAAGTTTTACAGTTTTCGACTCTTCCTCCAGCTTTACCATTAAAATTCCAGCCAATGAGAGAATAATCACTGAAAAACATTCAGATTGTGCAGTTTGATATCACTGTCAATGCTTATATCAGCTTGTCTGTCATCAGCAAGTCCAGCCCTGTCTTCTGCATCTAAGTTAATTTCGCCAGAAGTACTATGTCGATGTCTATCCTGCTTCTCTGAAACAAGTAAACTAACAGACTTAAGGATGTCTACCATACATACATAAACATAAAACAATGAACTTGCATCATTGCCTCTAACACGACAGCCCAAAACCCGATCAACCTGAAAAGCAAAAAAGGGTCAAATGAATTAAAGATGGATTCTAAGATCGATCACCAGAATCAAATAACAAAGTTGGTCATAAGTAGATTTACCTGCTGAAATTCACTCTGGCGGTGCCGCTTATGCACACTGGTGTATCATTCACACGACGGTCTCTTTTCTTTGGCTTTACTGGTGGGCTTTTCAACTCTCCAAAAAGCTTATGCACCACAAAATCAATTTTAAATATATCATCAAGCCTCAATAAAAGTATCTTATATATGTCTATGCGTAATATGTTAGTAATGAAAAGGCCAATGTAAAAGTATCTACCTTTTGTTTATTTGGACCATTTGAACCTTCTTTTGCTCCATTTTCTTCCATGGCAAACCATGAACCCTTGTTTACAAATGTTCTCTTTCTTAATTGTGAATTACCTATTTCAGGTATTGCAGCTTTCTTCTTTGATCCATGTCTCTTAAAAGTAGCAATAATTTGCTTGCCATCATCATTCCTGATCTTAGAAGCAGCAATAATTTGCTTGCCATCATCATTCCTGCTCTTAGAAGTAGCAATAATTTGCTTTCCATTGTCAGTCATGAGTTTCTTCTGAATGTCAATTTTTTGCACAAGCTTTCTCTTCTTAGCTCTCTCTTTACTAGCACCAATTCCAAGAGCAGCTTGACCATCTGGACTAATGAATCAATAAGAACATTGAGAATTTTTCTCTGATGCATTTTGCATTCCTTTTTTCAGAGCCTTCAATTTTTAATAGCATGTTTCTTGCTCATGCCAATTAGTGTTAGCAAAGCATTTGATTACATCTTTATTTTCCACATGCCAAACAACTGACTCACTAAAAAATGATTAGTTTGTGTCACCATATGGTTATGCAAATCGCAGTGTCATCTCATATAAAGCCTTTTCTCCATAATGTCTTGTCCAATATTGGTAGCCCCGTGCATTTTGTTGCATTAACTAATAGATTTCAAACAAACTATCTCTCACTCATTTCCTACGTTCAACTTATGGTAACCAAGACAGAGAATGGCGAAGTATCTTATATTACGTACATCAGGAGATTCAAGACCTTGGCCAACCATAAACATCACAGCAACCATGCAACGAACTTGGTGCCACAAAAATGCACTGCCCTTAATTTTGAAACACCACAATTCATTACTTTCCAACCTGCATAAAAGGAAGTTCATTAAAATCAGAAAAGACACTGCAAACTAGATTGGTCTTATTAATATAATAACTTGTACATGAGAGAAACTGGCCAAAATGAAAAGGCCCTTTTTTTGCCTTTTGATTTCTCTTTCGTCATACCAACAAAAAATATAGATGCATCTTTGCATCTTTTCTTAACTTATAAAGATCTCAAAAAAAAACATCTACTAGAACCAACCTCTTGTCACAAGAAGAGAGTTCAAAGGATGTTATATGACGCTTGTAGTTGTGGACATTAAATGCATCCATCTTAAAAAAATTTATGAAATCATGATCCCCCACAAACTTTTGGCCTGCACTCTCCATTGCCTAGCATAAAAACAGAGAAAGGACTTCAATCAAATGAAATGAAATAGTCATAATATCAAATTTTTGGTTCAAAATCAGCATAAAGTAGTTTATGAAATGAAATAGTCATAAACTATAAAATGAAGAGTTACCCTAATATCCAAATTATCTCTCCAAAAGAAATATTTGTACTCCCTGCTCATACAGCTAAACCTGCAAGATATTGAGGAAGACAAAATCATGTGAAAAGGCAAACCCCACCTACGTTTCTGCAATCATTAACATTATAAAATCAACAAATTGGAGGCATCTCTAACGCATTTCATCAACAGAATCCCATCATATCGAATCAAAATAAAGTACACCATGCCACCATGAGAAGGAAAACAACCTTGCACTAAAATCAATTGGAACAGGAAACCAGCCAGTTACTCGGATATCTTTGGGTAAGACTCGATTCAACACTCTCACATAATCAATTTCCGCATCTAAGACTAACATATAAATGAAAGTAAGCATCATATTGAACATGATAATTTTTCATCATAAATAATTCATTGCAGCAAATCAAATAAAGTAAGAATCTGTAATGACTGCATAATCCCAACATATATGCACTTTCCTGCAGAATACCCTGCTAACTTGGAAATGCTAACCACTTAGTCTGAAATAAGCCACTTTTGATTAGGAAATCAGTGTGATGTGTACACGTATGTATAGGAATATGTATATTTAATGGATGCTTTATTACCGTACCAGCAGTTTATTTCCAGCTTGGACATCAGCCTTGCACAAAATACACCGATTTTTAACAATTAATCTTTTCTCTTTAATGGGTCTGTAGCAATTGAATTGAGTCACAAATTTCCAGTGAAGTTCAAACTTCATTCAAAAGCAATTTAAAGACTCATAGCAATAAAATAGAGCTCAAAACAATTAAAGATCAGTCACTCAAACAACATACCATCTCTATCTATAGAAAGTCCCCAATTGTTTGCATCATCTGTGTTCTTAGGTCGCAGGTTTGATCGTAGAAACAGGGAAATGACCTACATCATAAAGCAAACCATAGCCTACTCATGATGCACCTAAGAAAAGAAGCAAACAGGAGATAATAGAACAACAGCATGAATCATAAAAGAAAGAGCCTACTGCAAACATAATTATCCTAGGTAAAATGACAATTGATACTAGACACTTGTCCACGTCATAAAACCTTCTTGTATCTTGTGGTGGTATCTCTATCAACATTTCAATCATCTTGCAAAGAGACTCCCAGCTATCAGAACTCTCGCTCTTTGGTACTTTCTCATCTCCAATTCACATCATTGCTTCTCTAACAAAAATTCACTTCAGAACTTGCACTCCAATTACAATATCTCTCGATCTAATTAACACCCAATCTCAAATTCCTTGAGAAAATCAAGCTTCACATATTGAAAGGAACATCATCATGAATATTCACAGTAATGACATCTATCACAAGGATGGAGATATATGGTTGTTATAAGGAAAAACTCTGATAATTGTCCCTTGTGCCCATACTTCCACAATTGCATTTTAGTAGTTAAAAGTACTAAGTAGTACACATGCAACAGTTAACCATCTTTTTCCAGAAGCCCTTAAACATGTTTCTGAGTAGCCTTGTCATCTATTTTTTCAAGTTTAAGAAATAATCAAAAATTACAAAATGCAACTGAGATTGTGCTCATCTACTAAATATAAGTTGACACGCATTTTTGCAAGAAAATGCTCAACATTTAATACAGGTTGAAACAAAGACCCACATTCTCTTTGCAAGGAAATGGTGATTGCAAGGAATAGTGAGCCAAAGATAAAACCCAATCTAGCGTCTGTGAACAAAATAACAATCTACCGATCCATCAAGAAACTTGGAAGATGAGTAGCAGTTTTTGAACTTACTTGTCCAAAAGATGAAACTCCTTTGTCTGTTCTGCCACATCTTGAGTACTGTGACTTTTTCTTGGTCACCAACTAAAAGCTTAGTCTTCTCGAGAGCTTTAAAAATTTCAGACTGCATGACACCAAAATCAGTATGATGGGATTCAAATCAAAATGAATTAGGTGTCTGCCAACAATGTCAAAAATGCCAAAATAGAACATCTGCTGATTTTAAATCGATAGCATCCATGATTTAAACATTCGCATTGCACAATATTAAAGAACTCTTCCATGTATCTTTGATAATAAGCAGAAACCCAGTGACTTTGCTTGCATGGTACAAACTGATCTACTAGTGTACCGAAAGATAGGTGTCCTTACTGAAAACATAAATTTAAATCTTATGAAGAAGTAGAACCCTCTTTTATAGCACATATTTTCCATTAGGCCCAATGCTGAAATGAATGAAGATTTTGGGGAGAAGATGGAATGTAGGACCGGACCTCGACAGTTGGATCCAATTGTGCTTCAGAGGCAAAACCATAAAACCTGTAAAATAAAGCAAAAGTGAAGCGATTTCATTGTGCCCAAGAAAAGCTAGAGTACATTCAATGGCCTAAGGCACAACACATTCAGGATTTCATATGTCCAGGAAATTAGTCAGACTTGCCATGTGGTGTAACAGAAAATTAGTCACATATTTCATGAATCACATCCACTACACATTTACTTGTGACAGATTCTGCAACTTAAGAGATTTTTGCAGTGACACCCTAGCATTTCATTTTTTTTTAGAACATGAATGCTTCCATAGCAGAAATATCCTCAAATTGTTAATAACAGCTAAACTTTCACAATTTCTAGAGTATTTTATATTCCATGCTGCCTCTTAAGAACAGACAAAATCAAGACAAAGGGAAAGATAATATACTATACCAGATTAAAATCGTTTTATGATGCAACAGTTGCATTGTATGAAAAAGTAAAATGGCTACAATCTGTACCTTTGTCCAAAATACATCAATCTTAGAGCAACATATTGCCTTGGATGGTGTTCGAGAATTCCTGTTTTGAAATCTGCAGCAGGAGGTATCACGACATTCACTAAAATATGGCTGCACATTGAAAGAACTTTAGCCGAACAGCATGCTCATCTCTATGGAAACAGGGCTGTAAAAAATTACTAACTTGAACCCCATAAAACTTAGTATTAAAAACTATTTGCACAACAATATTGATGCTTTGATTATGTCTAGTTTTAGCGCTTAGGGTCTCTTGTTTTTCTTTAGACTGTTTGGAGTCACAACTAACACAGCCTGCTAAGCAACTCCACAAAACTTCACCACTATAGTATCCTGTAACCTCTCAAAATTTGCAAGAAGGCCACTTAATTATTGTTTGACTTTTGAACTTAAACCGTTCCTCCCGTTCCTGAAAACAGGCTGACCTCCCAAGTCACTGAAAAACCCTCGACTGGAACTTGAAGAGCAATAAACATACAAGATCTCAGTGGTTCAGATTAAACATGCAATTGGAGCTCAAAGAGTTTGACCAATAGCACAATTTTTCTTCCTAGTCTTCTTGTCCAGCTTCATTGATTTGCCATTCCCATCGACCACTCCGCTTCCCTCCACGACACAACCATTCTTGTCTTCCATCTACACAAAATGAAGCAATAAGCTCAAGTACATCGCATTCAGCACGGAACATTGAATTTCGCTTATCCCCTATATGCATGGCCAATAACAAAGAAGCGCCAACCAAAAGATGCATGCATTCACTCAAACCACCGACAAACAATGCATGCCCGACTCAAACGCACGCTCGACCCAACACCGAAACCCGCTTCGAGCTGCTACAAAGATATCAAGATTCATTCGAGAAGTCCTAAAGACAGTGAAATCCTCTCGAAAAGTGAAAAGGGAGAATCGAAATGGCTCACCTTTTGACAGCAACATCCAGAGAGTTGAGAAGAAAGGTCGGCGTTCTACTTCTCCAGCTCCTGAAATGCGACGGGGGCCAAGTCGCGAAACCGACAGAGTGAGCACGCGGCAGCTCGTACAAGCAATCGAAACTCCCACACACACGTGCGGGTACGAACCGCTCGATCGAGTTACAGCTTCAAGGAAATCGCAATCGAATTTTAAATAGAAAAGAAAGGAGGAAGAAGCGTTTCCAATGGCACGCGCTAGAGAGAGAGAGGAGTACGTTGATTGTCTTGTGGAGAGAATGGATCTGGGAGTGAAGGGCGTCGACTGAATCTGCATCGGGCGAAGTGGACATTGCCTCTCTCCCGCTTCGCCTCGCTGCGCTCGACGTTCTGCTCCGCGCTCTTACTCCGGCGAGACAGAGGCGATAGAAAAGAAAAAAAAAAAGGCAAAGGAGAAAGAGAGGTCTCACGGTACTCATATGCCTCTCTTTCTTCCATCACAATATCCCTCGCGGCCGTCACGGCGTCGCGGAGAAACCCCAAAACTTACCACCACCACCAGTATATCTAGCCTCCCAAACCTCTTTTGCTTCAAAGAAGCTCGAGAGGCCAGTCGGCAGCCGGCGATTTCTAGAGCTGCGGCTGGAAAGTCGATGACGGCGACGAGGAGAGAGGCGAGGAGGGAAGCGCTTAGGGTGAGTGAGAGGGCTCGAGAAAGAGAGGAGGGGGGCGCTTGGGGTGAGTGAGAGGGCTCGGGACAGAGAGGAGAGGAGTGCTTGAGGAAGAGAGAGGCAGAAGCGGGAAGAAAAAGCGCGCTTCATTGAAAAAAAGAGTGAGAAAATGCAGCAGGCTCTCCTTCTTCGCCATGCCGTCGACCCCGCCAAAGTCCGCCGAGATCTCCCTCGTGACCGAGCGGGCCAGCGTCAGGGACAGCGCCTGGTCAGCGGCGGGGAGCCTAGTGCCGCTCGGGAACGAGACCCAAATGCTAGAGGCGGATGACCAGCGAGGCTTTTGGGCAGGCGAAGGCCGAGGCGGAGACGTAGGCGGAGACGGAGGCAAAGCTGGAGATGGAGGCGGAGGAGGTGGGATGCGCGGAGGAGGAAAGTGGAAGGCTCCGAGCGTTCTTTTTTCTTTTACGAGGAGAGAGAACCCGCGCCCATTCAAGTGAAGAGAGAGAAAAATTTTGAGCGGGAGGAATACGCTCACCGTCCTTTCTTCTGCGTGGAGCCGAGCCGAGCCGAGCAAAAACCAGCGCCTTCCCTTTTTCAGCGGGTCCCGCTCGGGGACACGTGCCGGCGTTTCATTGGTAAGTGCGCACCAGGTCAGCAGATGACGTGGCGCGCACATACCACTGAATATTTTCTCTTTAGTCAGACCGTGTAGATCTGAAAAATGAGGTCCCCTTAAAATTTAGCGGGAAAGTTAGTCTTGGGCAAGATCAAATCTTAACTCTTGGATTAATCCAAAGGCCTATGTGGCACCGACACGGACACGCGACACGTAATACGACACAACACAGCACGCTGACACGTCATTTCTTAAAAATAGAGAATTTCGACACGTTCCGACACATTATATATTAAATATATTTTTATATATAAATACATAAATAAATAATAATAAAAATAGCCTAGAATTAATTTACACGAAAAATATTAAATAATATCATTCATTATTTTAATTTGTTACTATAATACATAAAACTTAGAGGAAAAAATCATTGTTTAAAGAAAAATGCTGAAATGATATTTTTAAATTTATTTATTTATCATATATAGCATTTTTTTTATTACTTCTTTCATAGCAAAAGACTTTTAAAAAACTAAAAAAATTATAAAAAAAAAACTGAAAAAAGTTGACTCCGTGTGTGTATATTTATAGCAATTTTATTACTTCTTTTGTGTATATTTATATTTTGACCCCTAAAGTATTAGAAATTTTTAAAATTGACCCCGTGCGTGTCGGAATTCTAGACTCGCGTGTTGGAGCATGTCGGAGAGAGTTGACCACGTGTCGGATGTTTCGACACTTGTTGACCACGTGTTGGGACGTGTCGGAGCGAGTCAGACACGTGTCAGAGTGTCGAACACGACACGAAGGCTTTCAGAGAGTGTCCATGCCACATAGCCAAAGGCTAAGGCTTGGTCTTCTTAGCTAATTGGTTTGTTCAATTTGTTATGAACATCCTAATCAAGCACATGCTTATTTCAATGACTACGATGCGTTCTTAATAAACGGATGATGATCAATTGAGTACTAATTGTTTTTTTTTTTTTTTTTTTGCAATCTTCATAACATGAGGTAATTAGTTTGCGAACTTCATAAATCCTAGGATAAAATTAGGAATTTTGCAAATTAAGGCCCTAGGAACATTGGCCATGGGATGGAACCTCTCATGGTGGTCGCCGAACACCGTGAGGTTGCCGAGTGAGAAAAAATCAACACCTACCATCGATGATCAGTTAGACTACTAGGGCCGGTCCGAGCCGATCTCAACCAATCCTATCCCTCTCTATTTTTCTTTTGTGCAATTTAGTCCCCTAGTGGTCTAATTGCAAGACAAACTTTGTGTATTGCAAACCAAGGTGTGCCAACTTGCCAATTTCTTACTCAAAAGTGTCAACTAATTGAAATTAAGTTCAATTATGTTGTAAGGCACCAATTGATCCAATAACCCATGTCTAGAATGACCCATAGCATTCAAATTGACCTTGAAAAGTAACATGACTTTTATGATAGGATCGAATTGAAGACCAATGATGAAATTGGATCTCAGTTCTTGAAATCAAACCTTAGTCTCGAATGGGTCAATTTGAATTTTGCTAATAGGAGCTCACTAGCTTAATTTTCTTAAGCTCGGGTAAGCTAAATCCCTCAAAGCGTAATGTTCCCAAGTGAAATTTTCAAAATTAACCTCGGATTCGGATTTACTTCACAAAAATGAATAGAAAGGAGTGTTCATTCGCTAATCATGAAAAAAATCGACTCGGACCCCCGATTAAGGCTGAAAATGATAATTCGCCTTTCAACACTGCAATTCTCAAAATCAAATGCACGAGCGAATTTCAAATAGTCCCTAAACCAAATGTCAAACAAGGAACTACACCTAATTATGACTAGAATAAAAGTAATATTATTTTTAGTCGATTTAGAACCTAAAACTAAAAATTCAGAAATGAAGATTCTCAATTGAATTTTGTGAAATTTTCGATACAAAAGTCAAATTAGCATTAAAAGAAATGTATTTGTGCATTTTTTATTTTTCATTTTTTAGTCAAAGGTTTGACCAAAAGTCAACAATTTAATTTATTTTCTTTAAAAGGTTGATTTCTTAGTCAAATCTTTGAATTTTTAAGAAATTGATTTGAAAAAAGTGAAATTAAGGCTAAATGGCATCTTTTGGGTAAAAAGCCAAATTTTGACCTAAGGTTGACTCTTGATCAAAGGATTGACCGAAAAGTCAACCCACAAGTCAACCTTTTCACTTTTCACTTTTTTTTTTTGGCAAAAGAACTAGAAATTATTTTAAGACAATAATTGAAAAGAAAGACTAAAAACAACACTTTTTGACCGAAAAATGTATGGTTAGAATAGACATCGACCTCTACCATCTTATGTCTTCTCTATCTTCAAGATCCTAATCTAAACCTAGACTAGAAAATTATATAATAGGTACATATAATAGAAAGAAATAAACATACACATCAAAACAATCAAAAACACGATATCGTGCCGAAATCAACCTTTCGAAAGAAATTCAATGCAAATAGAAGAGTTGGGCCTCGGGATCGGCCTTTGAAATTCATACGCAAGTCTCTCTAAGACACTTGCCAGATTCGTTTTATGATTTACAACTATTATTAACCAATTGTGTTCTTGCATGACTAATAACACTTATACGTTTTCTAACCAAGCAATCTATGTGATACTAGGGCTTTCTCTCGATATCATGCATTGACCCTACCATTCATCTAGGTTTCACATGCATTGTAGGAAGTAAACATGCATACAGGTCTTTTGGACCTTGTTTCTCAATCAATCAAACAAGTGAGTGAGCCATCGGAGGATCACTTATTACTATAGACATGCACCAATCACAAACATAGGTACTTCTAGATGAATAATGTGTTTGTATGCATGGGAGGTACATGTGATGTTTCAAATAAATTCGAAATCATCCACAAATTTTTTTTGAGACAAAGTAATGTCTCAGGTATAAACGGTATTTAATTGCCAAGGCTAGCCCAAGGCTCGCATAAACGCACTCACAAGCGTCGTGGGTAGTTTGAATATAATTCAAATTGTGACGTTCACAATTCAAATCAAGATTTAAGAAAAATTTTGAAAATATTTTGGATTAAGAAATATCTAAACTATGGAACACATCCAATTGCCATGACTAGCTCGGTGCTCGCATAAATGCACTCACAAATGTCACAGGTATTTTGAATATGGTATAAACCATTACTCTTTCTTAAGCCAAATCGAGCTTTTAGAAAAGAACATTTTAACGAATTGTTTTTGGGAAACAACACATGTACTAAAGCATTTTTAAATTTAATTTAAAAAGAAAATTCGTCCAGAATCATTTAACAATGAACATCAAGGTATTTAATGCAACTTTTATGAAGATAAAATGACCTAGGTTCATGCACAAACTAACCTTAGGAAGTTTATCTAAACAATAATGATCAAGCTCATGTTAGAAAATTTCAGAACAAACATGTAAAAATAGCAAAATTGGGCAATGGCTAATGACAAGTTGGCAATAGCAAAATTCCCTAACATGCACGAGTAGGATAACAAACAACTTTCGTGAAGAAAGTTTTCCTAAACAAGCTACACATAATTTTACAAAAATCATATAACAAGAAACAACATGTTAGAAAATTGTCAAAATAGCAAGACGCTCAACCAATATCACAAGGATTTGTCCTATCAAAACAAATCTAAAAATCACCATATTTTTACACAACATAGCCAACATAATAATAATAATGAAAAAAAAAAAAAAACAAGTTTCATTAAGGGATCAAGTGTAGAATCCTTATAAAAAAAAGAACAAAAATGTCAAATTTCTGTCCAAACAAGGGTTAGAATATGGGTCCGAATTTAATCCCACATCCAGATTCTGATCTAATTTTGAAAAAATGGAAAGTGGTCCAAATGATGAGCGATCTATATGAAATTAAAGGCATTGGAAACCTCCAAGTGTGCTTTACAACTTCTTAGAAGGGCTCGAATCCAAACTAAGTAGATTCGGTACCTTAAGATCGAGATTTCTAAAGGTGTGCATGTTAGTAACTAATAAAAACAAAACACAAACATCCATTAGAAAATCTCAAAGTCATTCATATATTACATAAAAGGCATGAGGAAATCACACGGGACTTAGGATCGGATGTGATGGAAAATTTGGATAACCATCTAATGTTAGGTCGGCATGCAAAATGTCATACAATTTAAATGACATTATGAAATGATTCAAAAATCCTAATGGAATGTTTGAGAATCATAAGCGTGATGAACACTTTTGTGACATAAATTTAACGTGCAAGATCATATTCAAAGGATATAACCTTAACATGTATGCGAATCTTATAACATTCGATTTATTTATCAATGAGGCATTTTTGCAAAATTTGGTCTCTAAATGACTCAAACAAGTATGGCAATATGCTTTTGACCCCCCCCAAAAAAAAAAGTATGGTAATATGCATATGCAACAAGATTTCGTTTCAACATTAACTTCACCAGAATGGGCATGATTTTAGCCATCTCAAGACATACAAAAATCCAAAAAAAAAAAAAAACAATCCTACATACAAAGCATGCAATGATGAACATTTATCATTAAAAGTTCGAAACCTAAATGTGATCACATGAGCCATAGAAAAAATAGCAAAACAAATATGCATATCTAAGCTATATTTTGCTGCAGCATCTTTTCACATTAACTCATGCAATTGACTCAGTTGCCAACATCAAAACTTTGCAAATTATGCATCAATTGGACACATACAACATGTATTTAATCTTTCATAAAGGATTTGAAATCAAACAAACTCATTTATGGACTCAATTTCACCAAATCACAATTTGGAATAGTGCAGGGCAAACTGTCCTATATTCAGATCTAGGCAATTTTGACCTAGTTAAACACATCCAAAAATTTTGAAAAAAATCACAGCATATTCTCCATACAATTATGAGTAACTTCATGAAGGAAAGTTCCTCCAGAAATCAATACAAAAATGACAAAATTAAGAATCAACATAGAGCAAATTGACCTTGCTTCAGATCTGAATAGTTTTCACCTAGCTAATCATGTCTAAAAAATTTGAAAAAAAAAATACAAACCATTCTCAAAACAACAAAAATGAACTTTCATGAAGAAGATTCATCTAGAAATCAACACAAAAAAAATTGAACAAAAATAGAAAAGACAAAAGGCGGAATAAGAACATAATTGAAAACTAACCTAAACTACTACAGAATCACTCATCTTTGGAGGTATTTTTAGAGGGTCAAATGACACTCGATTGCGGCATACAACCTACCGATTTGAATCTTGTGTATTATCAAAGTCTAGAAGAACTCAAACTCAAATAAGGTCGTTTCGGATCTCGTTTTGGCCAAAATAGTAAGTCAATTCAAGCATACAAAAATGCAAGTTTAAGGCCAAATCAAGTCAATCATTCAACATCAATTAAGAACACTCAACCACAGCAAGTCAACATTCAAATCCATTGATCTAACATCTAAACATAGCATATTTGTCTAAAATTGAACCCTAGCCCTACCGGTTAATCCGGTCTCGCTTCACAGAATTCGAGATCGAGATTATTACCTTTGGTGCGTTTTTGCCGATTTTGATTCACAATTGATTGAATCAAATCACTAGAACATGTTCAAACCTCCACAAACTAGAAAGATCACTAGCAAATATGTTGGATCGTCGGCTTGATGCCGAAATAGAACCGATCTAGTCGAATCGGTCTACAAAGCCGTTGGTGAAACTTGGAGCCGCCAATGAAGATTTGGTGGCTTGTTCTTCAAGCCTTGACCACCACCAGGTCAAGGATTCTCATATGGAGGGATAATTGGTGATAGGAATGTTGCCAGCGTGGGGGTGTATGCTGACGAGCGGAAAGCGTGTGCAAGATGGATGAAGAAGAGAGAATTGGTAGGAGAGAGAGAGAGAGAGAGAGCTAGAGAGAGAGTTTGTCAAAGATTTGTTTCTGTAAATTCGTGCAAATGAGCCCCCCTCAAAAATGGAGGGAAAATGGGCTTATATATTACCCCCAAACTATCCAATTTCATTTGTCAGTTCAATTCAACGGTCGAAATTTTGATCCAACGATCAAAAGTTGAGTTCTAAGGTTCTATTATGATCTAGAGGTGTCAAGTAATTGATTTAATGGATTTGATTTTTGAAAATGGGAGCCAACATCGAGAATTGTGTCAAAATGCTCAATTAGGGGTCAAAATGCAATTTCATGAAATCCAAGGATCAATATATAGAATTTTGGGAAATTGAGGGAGCATAAATGAAATTGGAACTATGAGGATTCTAGACCCAATCGCTAGAGGTTAGGAACCAGTCGACAACGAGCTGAATCGGCCATCCCCGTTGGCGATAGATCAGACCGATTCGATCTAGTTCAATCGGTTTTTGACCAGTTCTTGACCGATTTGGTTCGATTTTGGTCATTTTGCCCACTTAAGACCCCTGTGGGTCCAAAATTTATGAAAGTTGTTCCCTAAATGACCAAATTGAAAAGGAATTTTATAATTTTTAAGAAGAAATTGTCTTATCATGATTCAATTAAGCTAATTAAACCTTATGAATGTGATCTAGGGGTCCTTTATTGACCTAATTGGAAGATTATCACGAAAGACAACGGGTCAAAACCATGGGTGCTTTGAATTGGGCCTAAAAGGCTAAAATGGTCAAATTTGCAATTCAATAGGCAAAATTGTAAATTAACAAACAATGAATTCAATTGATTTCACAATTACCCTATCTAATGAATTACCCATGTGTGAGATTACTTATCGCATTCAAATTGACCTTGAATTGAAACACTCGAGGTTATTAAAAAAATGAATATAGGCCTAGTATTAAAATTAGACCTAGATTTATGAAATTAAACCATAACCATGAATGGGTCAATTTAAATTTTGTCAATTGAAGCTTAATTGCTTGATTTTCTTATGCTTGGGAGGATAAAATTCTTCAAATTGATGAGATTTGATGTGAATTTTCTAAAATCGATTTTGGATTTGGACTTATTTTAAGAAAATGAGTGAAGACGACTGTCCGTTCACAAGTCATAAAGAATCGATTTTGGTCCCCTAATTAGGACTCAATACAACAATTTGCATTTTGACTCGATAATTCGCGAAATTGAATGCAGATGCAGATTTAAAATAGTCCCTAAACCAAATGTCGAAAAAAGAGCTATGCCTAATTATGACTAAAGTAAAACCAATTTTATTTTTGGTCGATTTAAAACCTAAAACCAAAAAAATTGAAAATAAGGTTATTAATCGAATTTTGTGAAATTTTCAATGTAAGAATCAAATTGACATTAAAGAAATGCTTTTGTGCATTTTTTTTTTTTCATTTTTTTTTATCAAAGGTTTAACCAAAAGCCAACCATTTAGGGGCAGATGATAACCATTTTGGTTAGAAGTTGTTTTCTAGAATAGAAATAAATTTTCTATTTCTATTTATGGACAAGTTTTTAGCAAAAAAAGACATTTGGTAACGATACAAAACTTTTGTTTCGAAAGAGAAATTCATTTAATAACAATATAAATTTCTATTTCTTAAAACAAAAATTTTCTTTTGGAGCAAGTGAGATGTCCATTCTTAGAAATTTCATATGCTTATGAACCCAAATACAAAGTAAGAGTTGTTAAATCTAATTTTCTAAATTTTCACACAAATTTTTAGCATCCACCTGGATAGTCAATTACAGTCAAACAATATACTAATTAATAAGCTTCCTACAATAGAAAAAAGAGATCCAGATGCATTACTCTTGAGCATGATAGCCGAAGGTTCCCAAAACTCTAATAGAATGAAGGCGGGCAACCATGTTAGGTGCTTGAATTTTGGCTTTGAATTCTTAAAAAATAAGCACATTGGTAGACCTAAAATCCCTATGGATTATAGAAGGTTGAACCTTCTCATGCAAATATTCCAATCCCCTTCATGCTAATGTGTCACGTCGATTGCCGCCGTGGTCTACAATATGCGTTTAGTGCACGCATGCTTGATGCATGTTAATTCTAGCTCGTTCACGGTCGTTTTAGAAAGAAACACAAAGAAGTGTAATGATTTTTAAAAAAGTTCAACTGAGTATTATAACTTTCAATCAATCATTTGTGTGCCACAACTTATAAAAAAGTTCACCCAAGTGTTGAAAATTTGATGTGACATGGCACCTCTGGTAAATGTCTTTATAAAGTTGTGATACTCAAGTGATTATTTGGAAATTTATATGTCACTCAAGTCAACGTCGTACAAAAGTCATGACACTGTAGTGATCAAAAATGAGTTATCACACTCAAATGAGTATCATATGAAAGTTATGACACTTGTATTTTCTTTTCCTTAATAAAATAAAATCATTTTTAAAAATAATTTCTTATAAAATATTTACCAGGTCGCATCAATTTTTTCGAGAAGTACAATGGACTTGAAGTCTCCCTGCAGTTTCAGCAAGACCAGAGGCTAGTTTTACAGTAGCCTATAATTTGCCAAATTCAGGAGGTAAAAATGCAGGAAAGAGCAAAAATCAAGTGTGTCCCTAAAGGTAGGTGCCCAAACTTTAGACATGGTTGGATACCCATTAGGCTAAACAAAAGAGAAAAAGAGCCTTAGTCGAAAGTTGCAAGCAAATAATCAGATTCCCATGCGCTCTTTTATTCCTGTTTCTCTTTGTCTGGAGTATTCTACAAGCAGTTAATCGCTATAAGTGTCAAGACACAAGTGCTCTGCTAGCTAACAAAGGTAAGCACCTATTATTAATTATTGTTCCTTCACAATGTTTCTCAGGACAAATCTCTATTTTGCTTTTCTCTCCTTCAGATTCTCCAACCCTACCGTGGTCCTACTCTTGCATTGCATTGCCCGTCTTTTTTTCCTGTTACTTTAGTTAGATCGTGTTTGCTTCTTCGACTTTCTAATCCATATTATCTTCAGGAAAAAAGATGGGTTCGCTCTCTGCGCTTGAATGCTTGGGCAAGTGATTATCATTCTCTAATTTGTTGGTCAGTACACTCAACCACCTTCTATACACGTTACAGCCCATGTTTACTTTTGTTTTTGATGTTTATTTTTCAATGGTGAAAGGACCGTAAGGAGAAATTAGACACTCGGACCCCTGGAATACCAAAAATTGGTACAAAGTGATACTTAAGTGTCAAAAGTTACAAAAATAACATTTAAATGCCAAAATCAGAGCAAAATGGATTACTTAAGTGTTAATCTAGCTAAAAACGGCGTCATTTTGATGCTGACATGGTAAAAAATTAATATAAAAATTAAATAAATAAAAATACAAAATTAAAAGAATTAAAAAAAAAAAGAGGAGGGAGACAGCTGAGGGAAACGACGTCCTTTCTTTTAATATTTTTATTTTTATTTTTAAACGTTTTAAATAAATTTAATTTTAAATTTAATTTAATTAATTTTTATATTAATTCTTTACCACGTCAAAGCATCAAAACGACGTCATTTTTGCATTGTCTAATCACGTTAGCGTGCAAAACGACACCATTTTGCACTAACTTCGTCATAAATTGCGTACGTCCGCATTTTGGCCGGATTGATACTTAAGTGATTTATTTTGCTCCGATTTTGGCAATTAAATGTCACTTTCGTAACTTTTGGCACTTAAGTGTCCTTTTATACTAACTTTTGATACTTGAAGCAATCTTTTGCTAGAGAAATTATAACCCTTCTCTGTTCCTTCACAACCTGTCAATTTTGACATATAAAGATCGTTTGTCGGAAAAGGTATAGCAAATAGGCTATTGATTGCAATCATTCGTATGTGAATTTTTTTTTTTTTTTTGGTCGAAATTCCTATGCGATTGGGACATGAGAACTCTACA
The DNA here is from genome assembly GCA_014182885.2 of Eucalyptus caleyi. Classification (NCBI taxonomy): domain Eukaryota; kingdom Viridiplantae; phylum Streptophyta; class Magnoliopsida; order Myrtales; family Myrtaceae; genus Eucalyptus; species Eucalyptus caleyi. The sequence continues at coordinate 34,174,034 of CM024468.2, read as the reverse complement.
GGCTGGGAAATGTGGTGGGATTATAGAAATTATATTTGGAATGGCGAAATCGCTTGTAGTTATTCTTTTAAAAGTCCATCATGAGAGCCATTGCGATTAGTCATCTAATGTAATGCCATATAACTATTTTGGTGCGCATAGCAAAAGGCCATTCAGAAGTTGACATGTGGCCATCTCATTAAGTTGCATCTTCTACCGCCCTTCACAAAGCTTAAAAGTAAGTGTTAATACCACCGAAAAGAAAATCTTAAATTAATATCATGTGCCACATTTACCCTAAATTAGTTTTCTTGCCAAAAATTATTTTATATAAGCACACATATCACATTTACGCTAAACTAAAGTTTGTGTTATAAAAATCCAAACCGATTCATCCTTGAGAAATCAAACAAGTTCGTAAGGCAAAATTGGGTAAATGTAGCATAGATAGACCTATAAGAGATTTTTTTTTAATGATATAAAAATTAATTTGCGATAAATGTGGCGCAGGTATACTAGTTTGAAATTTTTGTGCCATTAAAGTTAATTTGCTATAAATATAGCATGAGTGTACCAATTTAGATTTGTTGGTGGTGTTAAACTAAAAGTAATTGAACTCCCACAATTAAAAAATAAAATAGCCTTATTTCATGAATTCAAGACCCAAAAATTTGAGGGATTTCTTTCAAGACTAAAGTAGGGGTGTGATGGAGAACCTGTAAAACCTGCGAGCTGTGTAGAACCAAAATGGTTAGTGGGATCCAGGGGGGTAATAGGGCTAGGTTGATACGTTCCAATTCCAAAATTTCGGAACAAGTGAGTACAACATACCGAAGATAGAAAAATATAAATTGCTCATTATACAACTCCACATAAGAGACGAAAAGAATAGATCAAAACATAATTATATTCCTCCTCCTATATTATAATAAAAATAATTCGCCAAAATAAGACAAAAAATATAGAAAAAGGACATAGAGAGCTCTCTCTTAAACAATCTCTAAGATAGCCGAACGCAGAGACTAGTCCGCGTTACTTGGGCGTTCGATTCTGATTCCAAAATCAGAATTCAGAATGCAAATATGTATCCATGACAACCTGCGTAAATGGGGCTTTACACGGACCATATAAGAAGAATTTGAGCCATGAGTTCCTGCAAAATCAATGGTACAATCACTGTCTCAAAGAAGAGAGTCGAGATCAACTGGGGAAATGTGTATTGGCATTGGAGGAGACTTGCTGGGCTCGCTCATCACATTCTTCTTCAATTGTAAATTAACAACTGTGAACTGATGACCATCTTTGCTTGTGCTGTGCTCTGCATGTATTCTTCCCCTGCACGACTGACCCTCTTTAAATTGTTTTTTTTCTTTTTTTTTAGGTGAGGGACCCTCTTTAAATTGTTGTTAGAGAAGCAAACCCATAAGCTCGAGAAGAGACTCATATTGATGTTGACAGTAACAATGAAGGTGTGAGGGTCAATTTTAGGTGACTTTCAAAGATTACTTAAGAGATCTGTCCAGATTGAAGTAGTGACCTTTCGTGCAAGCTCTTAGTAATTATTCTTCAGGAGCAATGTGAAATTTCCTCACTTCGCATTTGCATTGATATCTAGTGAGCACACCTGAACGAAGCCACCATGAGTTTGATCAGTTGGATATCCTCGCCGCTGTTGAAAAGCCTGTGGGCCGCGTGGGGGATTCAGTTCTTGGTCGCTCTTGGCCTTACCTGCCAGATTGTTCTGACTTTGTTAGGAAGCCGTCGGAAATACATAACGTGGAAGTTATTCAGAACCGTCATCTGGGCCACTTACTTGCTCCTTCCTAATGTTGTGACAATCACACTAGGCAAGCTTACTGGGATCCGCATTCACAATCCTGATAATCCGGTCAACAATGCAGTGTTGGAAGGGCTATTGGCCCCATTGCTTCTGATGCTACTTGGGCACCCAGACATAACGGCCTATGCACCGGCAGAAAACCGGCTGGGATTGAGGCAGGCAGGGAACATTGTGGCTAACGTCGGTTTGGTGGTTTGGGTTCTAATTCGCTGTTGGGATGGGTCCCCAGTCTCGTGGCTGTACCTTCCCTTGCTCATGGTCGGAATCATGAAGTCTACTTTGCGGATCCTGGCTCTCCAATCCGTGTATGATAAGAACTCGAGCGTGACCGCCATGGACACAAAAAAAAGAGCCAGCATTCAGCAAGTGTTTGAAGCGTTCCCCCACGAGGATGAGAAGTTCAACTCTGCAAAGGATATCTTGAAGGCCTACTTTCGGTTCGACTATCTGCAGCCCCACCTCGTGAACTGGCCATACCACCCTTGGTTCATAGATTGCAATTGGATGTCCATCGATGATTCCACTGCCAACCACACTTTCTCCGTGACTGAGATTGAGCTGGACTTCATGTTCAACATGCTCCACACTAACGCGCCCATTCTGTTCACAAAAATCGGCCTCATAGGCCACTTCTTTGGCTTCCTCTGCTTGGTATCTACCTTTTGTGGATTCGCTGTGATATGCAAGAGCGCCTTCTTGACCGATATGTACATTACCTACACCTACGCGTTACTGATGGCTTTCACATCACTTCAGCTTTATCAAATCATGACCATGGCATTTTCGGATTGGGCAGTGGTGAAGATGTGTATGAACCTTCAGGTGCCACTCGTCCGAAGGTTCCTTCCATTTGTAGCTGATCGGTGCATGAAGCGGAGAAGATGGTCGAGGTCAATAGGGCAGCTCAATTTGTTAGACCGCCACCTCTTATATCAAGACTGGTGGAAGCCCGTCGGCCTGGTTCTTGATTGTTTAGGCAAAAGGGAGATCTTCAGGAGGTATTCATCGCTCTCTCGCCAGAACATCCCCTCGGGCCTCAAGGTACTGTTGTTTCAAAAGATGGCAGAGCTAGAGAAGAAACGACACTTCCTGCCCTTCACGGAAAGAGGTGAGTGGACGCTCGAGACTCACGGCATCCAAGAGAATCAAACACTGAGTGATAGTATCACCATGGAATTCGATAAGAGCATCATTATCTGGCACGTCACGACAGAAAGCCTGCTCATTTTAGAAAGGGAAAATTCCCATGCTTGTAGAGGAAGCAAACTCCTATCAGATTACATGATATACCTCCTCGCTTTGCAGCCTGACATGTTGTCCCTCCCCACTGCGAACATCACGCTGGAGCATGCTTGTTGTTCTCTGAGGCATTTATTGAGGGGCCGAGACCATAGCAAAGCAATTATCCAAATGTTATCGGCGGATGGAGATGTCCCAGACCCCATGGAACCAAGTAAGCCGATGAGGATCACTCACGGCTGGCATGTAATGTTGGAGGTGCAGAAGCTCGTGGCCCAGCTGAGGACGATGGACAACAAGTGGGAGATCATCAGCAGCATCTGGGTGGAGATGCTGTGTTATGGAGCATATGTCTGTCAAGTGGATCACCATACCAGGCAACTGAGGAGAGGAGGCGAGCTCATCACTCATGTGTGGCTTCTCTTGGCTCACAAGACCAACAAGTACCATTTGAGCATTGACGATCTTCCTAAAAGTCTTGCTGCCTAAACCAAATCCAGCTCCTTGGTAAAAGGTTTTTCCAGTTGCTTCCAGAAGATTTTCGGGAAGGTAGGTACATGCTAAAAACATAGACAACTACGACGTGCCATTGTCTCACCCGGACGGATTATTTATGTTGAAATATTTATATATCAAATCACAGCTGGTTGCGTTATATGGAATCAGAATATGGGATGTTAAGTTCAAATATTTTCAGGCTCCTTATTCACATCCCCTAATTATGTATTCTCTATACTTTAACATTAGGTTAAAGTCAAACCTCCAAGTAAGGTAATGTATGTTAAGATATATAAATAATAAACCATTGTTGATATGTAAATTTTGACGATCCAATTATTTATTTATTACATAAAAATTAGGGATTAATTTTTAACCCCTAAAAAAATTAATTAATTGCATATCATATAATTTTAGGTGCATTTATTTTTAATTTATATTTGCATTGGACTGATGATAGATGGGCTCGAATTAGTGATTATGAGTTTTAAATTGACGGGTTGGACTAAGCTTACGAATAGAGCAAATTGGCCCAAGCCCGTTATTTTTTATGACAAAAAAGTTGTCTTGTGAGAAATAGTGATTTGAAATTTTCTAGGATATGATGAGGATTTTTCAATATCATTAGATAGGGGAAATGTGACAAAAAATATTGCGAGCTCACCTTTGTAAGATTTGAGATTTGAGAAAAATTCTATTACAATATTGAATCTTTATCAATATGTGATAAAATTAGTGAAGAAATATTGTGTGGATGTTGAATTAAAACCCTAATCCTCTCACTTATAAATAGATGCTACACCACAGATAGGGTTTTGGTTTTTTGTTTTTGGGGGGAGGGGTTAAAACCCGCTTGCTGCTCGCGCCCCCGTCCGCCGCCGTCGCACGTCCGAGCCCCCGCTCGTTGTCTCTGAGCGCCGACCACCGCGCCTGCTTGTTCCCCCCGCGTCTACCGTCGCCTCTGCTGCCTCTGTCGTCGACCCCAGCAGCCGTGACCCAGCGCCGCCGAGCTTCCCTCCGCTGGCCACCGCGAGCTCGCGATACCAGCAACTCGCGAAGTTGCTGCCGTCTTGCCCAGCAGCCGAAGCCCGAGCCCTCGCTCCGCCCCCAGCCGCGATGCAGCCTCTGCTCCTGCGCCGCCCACGTCTTGCAGCCAAGCCCGAACGCGACGCCAGCACCGTCGCCCCGCCGCGCCTCCTCCGCGAGCAGCCCGCTACGCCAGCAGATCCCGAGCGGTCGCTGCACCTCCGCCTCTGCTCCGCCGCACCTCCACTTGTCCCCGAAGCCCAGCATCAACGACTGCAGCAGACTACCGCCACCAGCGACGACTGTAGCTTCGAACCGCTGCTTCCTCCCGAGCGGCGCCGCCACAGTAGCCCCCCTGCCCGCTGCTGGTCCGCCCTCCGCCGGTCCCCTCACCAGAGCTTCAGCGACCTACCACCCTTGGCTGCCCGCCATCATAGCAGCCCCGTCACACCAAGGATCCACAAGCCGTTCGTTAACCCGAATTTGGAGAAAATTCAAATTAGGTAGTTATTTTACTTTTAATTCTTTATTTGAAATATTTCTTGACGTAAGATTGAAATCCCGATATAAATTGACATTTTAAATTAGAGATTGACAGTTCGATTTTCGCGTTTAAAATTTGATTCACAATTGCATAGAAACTCGCCAATCCAATTTCACATTCGAGATTTGATTCGCTATTTTATTTAAAATTGACCAATTCGATATTATATGTGGGATATGATTTGTCAATTTATGGATATCGATCTTATCTTGTCAAATTTGCTGTCATGTTGTTTGATCAATTTTGCTTTCGTAAAAGAAAATCCAAAATTTTTGATTTAGATTAGGTTTATCGTTTTAGGTTATTTTGCATAGGGAATTTATTTATTTCAAATTTTTGAAAAAATAAAAATCCAAAAAAAAATGTATTCATTTAGAATGTTAGTTTTTTTTTTTTTTTTATTTAAGTTGCACGTTTAATTATGTGTCAATTTTAATTTCAAATTTCATAACAAAGAAAAAAAGAAAAAAGAATTAGGGCATTCTTTGCATGTCATTGCATATTGTCGCGACCTCTTTTTTTTTTTTTTCGACGCCCGATAGAACTGGGCACCTTGTGGAGGCTAATGGTTCAAGTATGTTTATTAAGCGTAGCCCAGACTCTCCCAAGTTCACCAATTCATGACTTAATGTTTTGATGTTTTTAACTTGTGAGTTAATTTTAAAACGGAATCGCCACCAATCGATTTGGGGTGGGTCGATTAGAAATCCAAGCGAAGTATCGGGAGAAATACTAGCTCTTACGCAACCAGATAAATTAGGATTGGGGACTTGATTACACTAGTTAACCACTAATGCCTTTTTGGTACCTAATCTTATTTAAACCTTAAGGCTTTTTGGATTTTTGAGGGTTTTCCATGCATTTGTAGAGGGAAAACATTTTTGGATCATTTTCTCATTTTTTGGGGCATAAAAGCAATATTTGATCCTTTTTTTTAAAATAAAAATCATTTTTGGCTTTTTTTATTTTACTTTTTGGCTTTTTTGGGAAAATATGGATATGTTTTATTTTTTTGGTTTTTTTTGGAAAATAAATATTTATTTTTATTTTTTAAATTAAATTAAATTAAATTATATTATATTATATTATATTATGTTATGATATTAAAATGCAAGCCCAGCCTGTGACTTTTCTTTTCTTTTTCTTTTTAAGGAATCGTAGCCTAAAAACAAAGCGAAATAGGCCCACTTCTCTTAGGCCTGTGCAAATTTGGCCCGCGCGACTAAACCTTAGGGGAATCGGGTCATGCACCCGACCTGATTCCACTCGGTTCGTGACGCTTTCTCTCTCCTTTACTCCTTCACGGCGCAGGTGAGGGAGACCGAAACGTCACCGAACAGACGACGATGGTGGCAATGATGGGCGACGGATTTGCAACTCGGCAACAACAAGGAAGACAGCAGCGGCCGACTACTTGACAGGACGCGGTGTGGCATCGATGCGAAGCCTTTTGGCCAAAACGGGATCGAGGCCAAGACTAGGGTTTCAAAAGAAGAGGGGCGAAACGATGGTGACAACATGGAGGAACCCACCGTTACCTGTCCCCAGCAACACAAGACGGCGAATGGTGGTGGTGTCAAGCAGGCTCATTGGCTGCCAGAGCGGAGGTGACGACGGCACAGGAAGGTTCAGGGACGGCTTCTCTTAGATCTACACCAGGATGACCTCCTTCTCCAGTCAACCTCACTCAGCCCCAAATCTCCTCCTCTCTGGCCAAGCTCCGATCAAATCTGGGCTCGTTCGCTCTCGGACCTCCCTCGAAGTCTCTCGGTGGAAGCTATCAGAGCTTGCGTGCCTTCGACCTTCCTCAGTGTGCCCATCCTCCTCTGGCCTTCGTCGGGGGGCCTATTTATAGGCGGCAGGGGTGCCGGTCAACAGAGGTTCGGCCGCTGGTTGGCGTGGGCTGATCGGCCTTGGGTGCGGCCGAATTGGTGTCTCATCGCTGTCTCACTTCGTTGCACGTCGTTGTCGCAGCGCCTAGTCTGTAGAAGCGGAGGAGAAAGGAGGAAGAAGAGGGGGAAAAAGGGCCTCCTTGCGTGGGCCAAGCCAAAAGGGCCCGTGCAAGAGAGAAGGAGGGGCTGGGCTCGTAGGCCCAGCCCTGATGGGATGCTCTCTTTTTTATTTTTTTATTTTTATTTTTTTGTTTTTTCTTGTTTCGTTTTATCATAATTTATTATCTGAAAAAGAGGACAACGTAAAAGAAATTACAACCTAATTAAAACTAATCAAAATTTTAGGTGTCAACAACTGCCCATCTTTGAAGGTAAGTTCGCAGAAGTTGCTTTCAAAGACAAAATGATACCTAAATTTTGCCCATGCATATGCAATATATTATATCTTATTTGGGATCTAGTGTCCTACGTAGCATTATATGTAGTAAGACAGATAAGAAGATACTTGTAGTTATTTACCGAGAGTGACTGAGATAAGGTGCAAACCTCAAGTTTGGCAAGTATCAAGGTATCATCTTACTCAGTGACATGAGGAGATTGCTTTTTCAAGACCCAAACTTTTCTTCGGTCGCCTATTAGAGCAATTCGGGCAGGTCTCCCACCACCTGGTAAAAGAGGAATATTGAGGACGTACCTCGCATATTCATAAAGGTCTCTCATCTCCTTAGATATTCATGAAGGTCTCCCACCTGCTAGTAATTGAAAATATCGAAGACGTAGCTCGCATATTCATGAAGGTATCCCACCTCCCAGTAATTGGAAATATTGAAGATGTACGTTGGATATTCGTGAAACTCTCTCACCTTTTGGTAATTAGGAATATCAAGGGTGTGCATCACATACTAATGAAGGTCTCTCACCTCCTGGTAATTGGGAATATCAAGGATGTACCTCACATATTCATGAACGTCTTCTACCTCCTAGTAATTGGGAATATCGAGGACGTACCTCACATATTCATGAAGGTCTCCTACCTCCTAGTAATTGAGAATATCGAGGACGTACCTTAGATATTCATGAAGGTCTCTCACTTCCTAGTAATAGAAATATTAAGGGCGTGCCTCGCATACTCATGAAAGCCTCTTACCTCCTGGTAATTGGGAAAATCGAGGACGTACCTCGCATATTCATGAAGGTCTCCCACTTCCTGGTAATTGGGAATATCGATTACGTACCTTGCCTATTCATGAAGGTCTCTCACATTTTGGTAATCGGGAATATCAAGGACTTACTTCGCATATTCATAAAGGTCTCCCACTTCCTGGTAATGGGAATATTGAGGACATACCTTAGATATTCATGAAGGTTTCTAACCTCCTGGTAATGAGAATAATGAGGACGTACCTTAAATATTCATGAAGGTCTCTTACCTCCTAGTAATTGGGAATATCGAGGACGTACCTCGCATATTCATGAAGGTCTCCCACCTCTTGGTAATGGAAATATCAAGGACGTACCTTAGATATTCATGAAGGTCTCCCACCTCTTGGTAATTGGGAATATCGAGAACGTACTCTAGATATTCATGAAGGTCTCTCACCTCCTAGTAATGGGAATATTGATGACGTACCTTTGATATTCATGAAGGTCTCTCATCTCTTGGTAATTGGAAATATCGAGGACGTACCTCGCAAATTCATGAAGGTCTCCCACCTCTTGGTAATGGAAATATCAAGGACGTACCTTAGATATTCATGAAGGTCTCCCACCTCTTGGTAATTGGGAATATCGAGAACGTACTCTAGATATTCATGAAGGTCTCTCACCTCCTAGTAATGGGAATATCGATGACGTACCTTCGATATTCATGAAGGTCTCTCACCTCTTGGTAATTGGGAATATCGAGAACGTACTCTAGATATTCATGAAGGTCTCTCACCTCCTAGTAATGGGAATATCGATGACGTACCTTCGATATTCATGAAGGTCTCTCATCTCTTGGTAATTGGAAATATCGAGGACGTACCTCGCAAATTCATGAAGGTCTCCCACCTCCTGGTAAAAGGGGAATATTGAGGATGCGCCTTGCATATCCATGGAGGTCTCTCACCTCCTAGGAATTGGGAATATCGAGAACGTGTCTCGCATATTCATGAAGGTCTCTCATCTCCTGGTGATTGGGAATATCGAGGACATACCTCGCATATTCATGAAGGTCTCCCACAACCTGGTAATTAGGAATATCGAGGACGTACCTTAGATATTCATGAAAGTCTCTCACCTCCTGATAATGGCAATATCGAGGGCGGGCATCGCACACTCATGAAGGTCTCTCACCTCCTGGTAATTGGGAATATCGAAGACGTACCTCACATATTCATGAAGGCCTCCCACCTCCTGGTAATTGGGAATATTGAGGACGTACGTCGCCTATTCATGAAGGTCTCTTACCTTTTGGTAATTGGGAATATCGAGAACATACCTCGCATATTCATGAAGGTCTCCCATCTCTTGGTAAAAGGAGAATGTTGAGGACGTGCCTCGCATATCCATGAAGGTCTCTCATCTCCTAGTAATTGGGAGTATCGAGAACGTGCCTCACATATTCATGAAGGTCTCTCAACTCCTAGTAATGGGAATAACGAGAATGTACTTTCAATATTCGCAAAGGTCTTTCACATCCTGTTCATTGGGAATATCCAGGACGTACCTCACAAATTCATGAAGGTCTCCCACCTTCTGGTAAAGGGGGAATATTGAGGACGTGTCTCGCATATTCAGGAAAGTCTCTCACGTCTTGATAATTGGGAATACCAAGAATGTGCCTCGCATATTCATGAAGGTCTCTCACCTCCTGGTAATTAGGACTATTAAGGATAGCCCTCACATATTCATGAATGTCTCCCACATTATCGTAATTAGGAATATCAAGGACGTATCTCGCATATTCAAGAAGGTCTCCCACCTTTTAGTAAAAGCGGAATATTGAGGACGTATCTCGCACATTCATGAAGGTCTCTCACCTCCTGGTAATTAGGAATATCGAGGACGTACGTCACCTATTCATGAAGGTCTCTTACCTCTTGGTAATTGGGAATATCGAGCACATACCTCGCATATTCATGAAGGTCTCCCATCTCTTGGTAAAAGGGGAATGTTCACGACGTGCCTCGCATATCCATGAAGGTCTCTCATCTCTTAGTAATTGGGAGTATCGAGAATGTGCTTCGCATATTCATGAAGGTCTCTCAACTCTTAGTAATGGGAATAATGAGAATGTACCTTCAATATTCGCAAAGGTCTCTCGCCTCCTGTTCATTGGGAATATCTAGGACGTACCTCACAAATTCATGAAGTTCCCCCACCTTCTGGTAAAGGTGGAATATTGAGGACGTGTCTCGCATATTCAAGAAAACTCTCTCACCTCTTGGTAATTGGGAATACCAAGAATGTGCCTCGCATATTCATGAAGGTCTCTTACCTCCGGATAATTAGGAATATTAAGGATGGCCCACGCATATTCATGAATGTCTCCCACATTATGGTAATTAGGAATATCAAGGACGTATCTCGCATATTCATGAAGGTCTCCCACCTCCTAATAAAAGGGGAATTTTGAGGACGTATCTCGCACATTCATGATGGTCTCTCACCTCCTGGTAATTGGGAAGATTGAGAGCGCACCTCACATATTCATGAAGGTCTCCCACCTCCTGGTAAATAGGAATATTGAGGACGTACCTTAGATATTCATGAAGGACTATCACCTCCTGGTAAAAGAAATATCGAAGGTGTGCCTCACATACTCATGAAGGTCACTCACCTCCTGGTAATTGGGAAAATCAAGGATGTACCTTGTATATTCATGAAGGTCTCCCACTTCCTAGTAATTGGGAATATCGAGTACGTACCTCGCCTATTCATGAATGTCTCTCACATCATTGTAATTGGGAATATCGAGAATGTACGTCGCATATTCATGAAGGCCTCCCACCTCCTGGTAATGGGATTAACGAGGACGTACCTTAGATATCATGAATATCTCTCATCTCTTGGAAATTGGGAATATCGAGGACGTACCTTGCATATTCTTGAAGGTCACACACCTCCTGGAAATGGGAATATTGAGGACGTACCTTAGATATTCATAAAGGTTTCTAACCCCTGGTAATGAGAATAAAGACGTATCTTAGATATTCATGAAGGTCTCTTATCTCCTGGCAATTGGGAATATCGAGGACGTACCTTGCATATTCATGAAGGTCTCCCACCTCCTTGTAATGGAAATATCGAGGACGTACCTTAGATATTCAAGAAGGTCTGTTACCTCCTAGTAATTGGGAATATTTGCATATTCATGAAGGTCTCCCACCACCTGCTAATGAAAATATTGAGGACGTACCTTATATATTCATGAAGGTCTCCCACCTCCTAGTAATTGGGAATATCGAGGATGTACCCTAGATATTCATGAGGATTTCTCACCTCCTAGTAATGAGAATATCGAGGATGTACCTTTGATAGTCAAGAAGGCCTCTAATCTCCTAGTAATTGGAAATATTGGGGACGTACCTCGCAAATTCATGAAGGTCTCTCACCTCCTGAAAAAAGGGGAATAATGAGGGCGCACCTCGCATATTCATGGAGGTCACTCACCTCCTGGTAATTGGGAATATCGAGAACGTGCCTCGGATATTCATGAAGGTCTCTCACCTCCCGGTAATTGGGAATACCGAGGACGTACCTCGCATATTCATGAAGGTCTCTCACCTCCTGGTAATTGGGAATATGGAGAATGTACCTTGCATATTCATGAAGGTCTCCCACATCTTGGTAATTAGGAATATCGAGGACGTACCTTAGATATTCATGAAGGTCTCTCACCTCCTGGTAATGGGAATATCGAGGACGGGCATCGCACACTCATGAAGGTCTCTCACCTCCTGGTAATTGGGAATATCAAGGACGTACCTCGCATATTCATGAAGACCTCCCACCTCCTAGTAATTGGGAATATCGAGAACGTATATCGCATATTTGTGAAGGTCTCCCATCTCTTGGTAAAAGGGGAATGTTCAGGACGTGCCTCGCATATCCATGAAGGTCTCTCATCTCCTAGTAATTGGGAGTATCGAGAACGTGCCTCGCAAATTCATGGAGGTCTCCCATCTTCTGGTAAAAGTAGAATATTGAGGACGCACTTTGCATATTTATGGAGGTCTCTCAACTCCTAGTAATTGGGAATATTGAAGACGTACCACGCCTATTCATGAGGGTCTCTCACCTCCTGATAATTTGGAATATCGAGGATGTACCCTGCATATTCTTGAAGGTCACACACCTCCTGGAAATGGGAATATTGAGGACGTACCTTAGATATTCATAAAGGTTTCTAACCCCTGGTAATGAGAATAATGAGGACGTACCTTAGATATTCATGAAGGTCTCTTACCTCCTGGTAATTGGGAATAACGAGGACGTACCTTGCATATTCATGAAGGTCTCCCACCTCCTTGTAATGGAAATATCGAGGACGTACCTTAGATATTCATGAAGGTCTCTTACCTCCTAGTAATTGAGAATATCGAGGATGTACCTTGCATATTCATGAAGGTCTCCCACCACCTGCTAATGAAAGTATTGAGGACGTACCTTATATATTTATGACGGTCTCTCATCTCCTAGTATTTGGGAATATCGAGGATGTACCCTAGATATTCATGAGGGTCTCTCACCTCCTAGTAATGGGAATATTGAGGACGTACTTTCGATATTCATGAAGGCCTCTCATCTCCTAGTAATTGGAAATATCGGGGACGTTCCTCGCAAATTCATGAAGGTCTCTCACCTCCTGGAAAAAGGGGAATAATGAGGACGCACCTCACATATTCATGGAGGTCACTCACCTCCTGGTAATTGGGAATATCGAGAACGTGCCTCGCATATTCATGAAGTTCTCTCACCTCCCGGTAATTGGGAATATTGAGGATGTACCTCGCATATTCATGAAGGTCTCTCACCTCCTGGTAATTGGGAATATGGAGAACGTACCTTGCATATTCATGAAGGTCTCCCACATGTTGGTAATTAGGAATATCGAGGACATACCTTAAATATTCATGAAGGTCTCTCACCTCCTAGTAATGGGAATATTGAGGACGGGCATTGCACACTCATGAAGGTTTCTCACCTCCTGGTAATTGGGAATATCAAGGACGTACCTCGCATATTCATGAAGGCCTCCCACCTCCTGGTAATTGGAAATATCGAGGACGTATATCACATATTCGTGAAGGTCTCTCACATCTTGGTAATTGGGAATATCGAGGACGTACCTTGCATATTCATGTAGGTCTCCCATCTCCTCATAAAAGGGGAATATTGAGGACGTGCCTCGCATATCCATGAAGGTCTCTCATCTCCAGGTAATTGGGAGTATCGAGAACGTGCCTTGCACATTCATGAATGTCTCTCAACTCCTAGTAATGGAAATATCAAGGGTGTGCCTTGCATACTCATGAATATTTCTGACCTCCTAGGAATTGGGAAAATCAAGGACGTACCTTGCATATTCACGAAGGTCTCCTACTTCCTGGTAATTGGGAATAAGAAATACGTACGCCGCCTATTGAAGATGGTCTCTCACATCTTGGCAATTGGGAATATCGAGGACGTACGTCGTCTATTGATGAAGGTATCCCACCTCCTGGTAATGGGAATATTGAGGACGTACCTTAGATATTCAGTAAGGTCTCTCACCTCCTGGAAATTGGGAATATCGAGGACGTACCCTAGATATTCATAAAGGTCTTCCACCTCCTGGTAATGGGAATATCGAGAGGGGCATCGTACACTCATGAAGGTCTCTCACCGCCTAGAAATTAGGAATATCAAGGACGTATTCTAGATATTCATAAAGGTCTCTCACCTCCTGGTAATGGGAATATCGAGGGGGGGCATCGCATACTCATGAAGGTCTGCTACCTCTTGTTAATTGGGAATATCGAGGAGTACCTTAGATATCCATGAAGGTCTCTCATCTCTTAGTAATGGGAATATCGAGGGGGGGCATCACACACTCATGAAGGTCTCTCACCTCCTGGTAATTAGGAATATTGAGGACGTACCTCGCATATTCATGAAGGCCTCCCACCTCCTGGTAATTGGGAATATCGAGGACGTACGACGCCTATTCATGAAGGTCGCTTTCCTCTTGGTAATTGGGAATATCGAGGACGTACCTTGCATATTCATGTAGGTCTCCCATCTCCTGGTAAAAGGGGAATGTTGAGGACGTTCCTTGCATATCCATGAAGGTCTTTCATCTCCTAGTAATTGGGAGTATCGAGAACGTGCGTCGCATTATCATGAAGGTCTTTCAACTCTTAGTAATGGAAATATCGAGGACGTGCCTCACATACTCATGAAGGTCTTTCACATCCTGGGAATTGGGAAAATCGAGGACGTACCTTGCATATTCACGAAGGTCTCCTACTTCCTAGTAATTGGGAATAAGAAATACGTACCTCGCCTATTGATGATGGTCTCTCACATCCTGGCAATTGGGAATATCAAGGACGTGCGTCGTATATTCATAAAGGTCTCCCATCTCCTGGTAAAGGGAAAATTGATGATGTACCTTAGATATTCATGAAGGTCTCTCCCCTCCTGGAAATTGGGAATATTGAGGACGTATCCTAGATATTCATAAAGGTCTCCCACCTCCTGGTAATGGGAATATCGAGGGGGGGCATCGTACACTCATGAAGGTCTCTCACCTCCTAGTATTTGGGAATATTGATGATTTACCTCGCATATTCATGAAGGCCTCCCACCTCCTGGTAATTTGGAAGATCGAGGACGTATGTCGCCTATTTGTGAAGGTCTCTCACCTCTTGGTAATTGGGAGCCTTGCATATTCATGAAGGTCTCCCATCTCTTGGCAAAAGGGGAATGTTGAGGACGTGCCTCGCATATAATGAAGGTCTCTCATCTCCTGGTAATTGGGAGTATTGAGAACGTGTCTCACTTATTCATGAAGGTCTTTCAACTCCTAGTAGTGGGAATAACGAGGACGTGCCTTTAGTCTTCGCAAAGGTCTCTCACCTCCTGTTAATTCGGAATATCCAGGACGTATCTCACAAATTCATAAAGGTCTCCCACTTCTTGCTAATAGGGGAATATTGAAGTCATGCCTCGCATATTCAAGAAAGTCTCACACCTCTAGGTTATTGGGAATATCAAGAATGTGCATCGCATATTCATGAAGGTCTCTCACCCCCTCGTAATTAGGAATATTAAGGATGGCGCTCGCATATTATTGAAGGTCTCCCACCTTATGGTAATTGGGAATATTAAGGTCGGCCCTTGCATATTATTGACGGTCTCCCACCTTATGGTAATTAGGAATATCAATGACGTACCTCGCATATTTATGAAGGTCTCCCACCTCCTAGTAAAAGGGGAATATTGAGGACGTGCCTCGTATATTCCTGAAGGTGTCTCACCTCTTGGTATTTGGGAATATCAAGGACGTACCTCGTATATTCATGAAGGTCTCCCACCTCCTGGTAATTGGGAATATCGAGGACGTATCTTAGATATTCATGAAGGTTTCTCATCTCCTGGTAATAGAAATATCGAGGGTGTGCCTCGCATACTCATGAAGGTCTCTCACCTCTTGGGAATTGGGAAAATCGAGGATGTACCTCGCATATTCACGAAAGTCTCCCACTTCCTGGTAATTGGGAATAAGAAATATGTACCTCGGCTATTGATGATGGTCTCTCACATCCTGGAAATTGAGAATATTGAGGACGTACGTCGTATATTCATGAAGGTCTCCCACCTCCTGGTAATGGGAATATTGAGGACGTACCTTAGATATTCATGAAAGTCTCCTCTTGGAAATTAGGAATATCGTGGACGTACCCTAGATATTCAAAAAGGTCTCCCACCTCCTGGTAATGGGAAATTGAGGGGGGCATTATACACTCATGAAGGTCTCTCACCTCCTGGTATTTAGGAATATCGAGGATGTACCTCGCATATTCATGAAGGCCTCCCACCTCCTAGTAATTGGGAATATCGAGGATGTAGCTCGCATAATCATGAAGGTCTCCCATCTCCTGGTAAAAGCAGAATGTTGAGGACGTGCCTCGCATATCCATGAAGGTCTCTCATCTCTTGGTAATTGGGAATATCGAGAATGTGCCTCGCTTATTCATTACGTGCTCTCAATATTCGCAAAGGTCTTTTACCTCCTGTTAATTGGGAATATCTAGGACGTATCTCACAAATTCATAAAGGTCTCCCACTTCCTGCTAAAAGGGGAATATTGAAGACGTGTCTTGCATATTCAAGAAAGTCTCTCACCTCTAGGTCAAGAATGTGCCTTGCATATTCATGAAGGTCTCTCACCTCCTGTTAATTAGGAATATTAAGGACGGCCTGGCATATTATTGAAGGTCTCCCACCTTATGGTAATTGGGAATATTAAGGACAGCCCTCGCATATTATTGAAGGTCTCCCACCTTATGGTAATTGGGAATATCAATGATGGACCTCGCATATTTATGAAGGTCTCCCACCTCCTAGTAAAAGGGGAATATTGAGGACGTGCCTCGCATATTCATGAAGGTCTCTCACCTCCTAGTAATTGGGAATATCGAGGACGTATCTTAGATATTCAAGAAGGTCTGTCACCTCCTGGTAATAGAAATATCAAGGGTGTGCCTTGCATACTCATGAAGGTCTCTCACCTCGTAGGAATTGGGAAAATCGAGAACATACCTCGCATATTCACAAAAGTCTCCCACTTCTAGGTAATATGGAATAAGAAATACATACCTCGCCTATGGATGATGGTCTCTCACATCCTGGCAATTGGGAATATGGAGGATGTACGTCGCCTATTTGTGTAGGTCTCTCACCTTTTGATAATTGGGAATATCGATGACGTACCTTGCATATTCATGAAGGTCTCCCATCTCCTGATAAAAGGGGAATGTTTAAGACGTGCCTCGCATATCCATGAAGGTCTTTCATCTTCTAGTAATTGGGAGTATCGAGAACGTGCCTCGCATATTCATGCAGGTCTCTCAACTCATAGTAATGGGAATAACGAGGACGTGCTTTCAAAATTCGCAAAGGTCTCTCACCTCCTGTTAATTGGGAATATCTATTACGTATTTCTCAAATTCATAGAGGTCGCCCACCTCCCGCTAAAAGGAGAATATTGAAGACGTGCCTCGCATATTCAAGAAAGTCTCTCACTCTGGGTAATTAGGAATATCAAGAATGTGCCACGCATATTCATGAAGGTCTCTCACCTCCTGGAAATTAGGAATATTAAGGACGGCCCTCTCATATTCATGAAGGTGTCCCACATTATGGTAATTAGGAATATCAAGGACGTACGTCGCATATTCATGAAGGTCTCTCACCTCCTAGTAAAAGGGGAATATTAAGGACGTGTCTCACACATTCATGATGGTCTCTCACTTTTTGGTAATTGGGAATATCGAGAGGCTGCCTCGCATATTCATGAAGGTCTCTCACTACCTAGTATTTGGGAATATCGAGGACGTACCTCGCATATTCATGAAGGTCTCCCATCTCCTGGTAATTGGGAATATCAAGGACGTATTTTAGATATTCAAGAAAGTCTCTTACCTCCTGGTAATAGAAATATCGAGGGTGTGTCTCGCATACTCATGAAAGTCTCTCACCTCTTGGGAATTGGGAAAATCGAGGATGTACCTCGCAAATTCACGAAGGTCTTCCACTTCCTGGTAATTGGAATAAGAAATACGTACCTTGCCTATTGATGATGGTCTCTCACATCCTGGCAATTGGGAATATCGTGGACGTACGTCGTATATTCATGAAGGTCTCCCACCTCCTGGTAATAGGAATATTGAGCATGTACCTTAGATATTCATGAAGGTCTCTCACCTCTGGAAATTAATATAGAGGACGTACCCTAGATATTCATAAAGGTCTCCCAACCTCTTGGTAATGGGAATGTCGATGGGGGGCATCGCACACTCATGAAGGTCTCTCACCTCCTGGTAATTGGGAATATCGAGGATGTACCTCGCATATTCATGAAGGCCTCCCACCTCCTGGTAATTGGGAATATCGAGAACGTACGTCGCCTATTCGTGAAGGTCTCTCACCTCTTGGTAATTAGGAATATCGAGGACTTACCTCGCATATTCATGAAGGTCTCCTATCTCCTGATAAAATGGGAATGTTTAGGACGTGCCTCGCATGTCCATGAAGGTCTCTCATCTCCTAGTCATTGGGAGTATCGAGAACGTGCCTCGCATATTCATGAAGGTCTCTCAACTCATAGTAATGGGAATAACGATGATGTGCCTTCAATATTCGCAAATGTCTCCCACCTCCTGTTAATTAGGAATATCCACGACGTATCTCAAAAATTCATAAAGGTCTCCCACCTCCTACTAGAAGGGGAATATTGAAGACGTGCCTCGCATATTCAAGAAAGTCTCTCACCTCTTGGAAATTGGGAATATCAAGAATGTGCCTCGCATATTCATGAAGGTCTCTCATCTCCTTGTAATTAGGAATATTAATGACGGCCCTCTCATATTCAAGAAGGTCTCCCACATTATGGTAATTAGGAATATCAAGAACGTACGTCGCATATTTCTGAAGGTCTCCCACCTCCTTGTAGAAGGGGAATATTGACGACGTGTCTCGCACATTCATGAAGGTATCTAACCTCCTGGTAATTGGAATATCGAGAGGCTGCCTCGTATATTCATGAAGGTCTCTCACCTCCTTCTAATTGGGAATATCGAGGACGTACCTCGCATATTCATGAAGGTCTCCCACCTCCGGGTAATTGGGAATATCGAGGATATATCTTAGATATTCATGAAAGTCTCTCACCTTCTGTTAATAGAAATATCCAGGTTGTGCCTCGCATACTCATGAGGGTCTCTCACCTCCTGGTAATTGGGAAAATCGAGGACGTACCTCACATATTCACGAAGGTCTCCCACTTCCCGGTAATTGGGAAAAGTAAATACGTACCTCGCCTATTGATGATGGTCTCTCACATCCTGACAATTGGGAATATCGAGGACGTACGTCGTATATTCACGAAGGTCTCCCACTTCCTGGTAATTGGGAAAAGTAAATACGTATCTGTCCTATTGATGATGGTCTTTGACGTACGTCGTATATTCATCAAGGTCTCCCACCTCCTGGTAATTGGAATATCGATGATGTACATTAGATATTCATGAAGGTCTCACCTCTTGGAAATTGGGAATATCGAGGACGTACCCTATATATTCATAAAGATCTCCCATCTCTTGGTAACGGGAATATCAAGGGTGGGCATCGCACAATCATGGAGGTCTCTCACCTCCTGGTAATTGGGAATATCGAGGACGTACCTCGCATATTCATGAAGGCCTCCCACCTCCTAGTAATTGGGAATATCGAGGACGTACGTCGCCTATTCGTGAAGGTCTCTCACCTCTTGGTAATTGGGAATATCGATGACGTACCTCGCATATTCATGAAGGTCTCCCATCTCTTGGTAAAAGGGGAATGTTGATGTCATGCCTCGCATATCCATGAAGGTCTCTCATCTCCTGGTAATTGGGAGTATCGAGAACGTGCCTCGCATATTCATGAAGGTCTCTCAACTCATAGTAATGGGAATAATGAGGACGTTCCTTCAATATTCGCAAAGGTCTCTCACCTTCTGTTAATTGGAAATATCCAGGACGTAGCTCACAAATTCATAAAGGTCTCCAACCTCCTGCTAAAAGGGGAATATTGAAGACGTGCCTCGCATATTCAATAAAGTCTCTCACCTCTTGGTAATTGGGAATATCAAGAATGTGCCTCGCATATTCAAGAAGGTCTCTCACCCCTTGGTAATTAGGAATATTAAGGACGGCCTTGTCATATTCATAAATGTGTCCCACATTATGGTAATTAGGAATATCAAGGACGTATGTCGCATATTCATGAAGGTCTCCCACCTCTTAGTAAAACGGGAATATTGAGGACGTGCGTCGCACATTCATGAAGGTCTCTCACCACTTGGTAATTGGGAATATCGATAGGCCGCATCGCATATTCATGAAGTTCTCACACCAGCTGGTATTTGGGAATATCGACGACGTACCTCGCATATTCATGAAGGTCTCCCACCTCATAGTAATTGGGAATATCGATGACGTATCTTAGATATTCATGAAGGTCTCTTACCTCCAAGTAACAGAAATATCGAGGGTGTGCCTTGCATACCCATGAAGGTCTCTCACCTCCTGGGAATTGGGAAAATCGAGGACGTACCTCGCATATTCACGAAGGTCTCCTACTTCCTGGTATTTAGGAATAAGAAATACGTACCTCGCCTATTGATGGTGGTCTCTCACATCCTGGCAATTGGGAATATTGAGGACGTACGTCGTATAGTCATGAATGTCTCCCACCTCCTGGTAATCGGAATATTGAGCACGTACCTTAGATATTCATGAAGGTCTCTCACCTCCTGGAAATTAGGAATATCGAGGACGTACCCTAGATATTCATAAGGGTCTCCTATCTCTCGGAAATGGGAATATCGAGGGTGGGCATCGTACACTCATGAAGGTCTCTGACCTCCGGGTAATTGGGAATCTCGAGGACGTACCTCGCATAATCATGAAGGCCTCCCACCTCCTGGTAATTGGGAATATCGAGGACGTACGTCGCCTATTCGTGAAGGTCTCTCACCTCTTCGTAATTGGGAATATCGAGGACGTACCTCGCATATTGACGAAGGTCTCCCATCTCCTTGTAAAATGGCAATGTTGAGGACGTGTCTTGCATATCCATGAATGTCTCTCATCTCCTGGTAATTGGGAGTATCGAGAACGTGTCTCGCATATTCATGAAGGTCACTCAACTCCTAGTAATGGGAATAACGAGGACGTGCCTTCAATATTCGCAAAGGTCTCCCACCTCCTGGTAAAAGGAGAATATGGAGGACGTGCCTAACATATTTATGGAGGTCTCTCACCTCCCAATAATTGGGAATATCGAGAACGTGCCTCGCATATTCGTGAAGATCTCTCACCTCCTGGTAATTGAGAATATCGAGGACGTAGCTTGCCTATTCTTCAAAGACTCTCCCCTCCTGGTAATTGGGAATATCGAGGACATACCTCGCATATTCAATAAGGTCTCCCACATCCTGGTAATTAGGAATATCAGGAACGTACCTTAGATACTCATAAAGGTCTCTCACCTCCTGGTAATGGGAAAATCGAGGGCGGGCATTGCGCACTCATGAAGGTCTCTCACCTTCTGGTAATTGGGAATATCAAGGACGTACCTCGCATATTCATGAAGGTCTCCCACCTCCTGGTAATTAGGAATATCGGGGATGTACATGATATAGTCATGAAGGTTTGTCACGTCCTGATAATGGGAATATGGAGGGCGGGCATCGCGCACTCATGAAGGTCTCTCACCTCCTTGTAATTGGGAATATCAAGGACATATCTTGCATATTCATCAAGGCCTTCCACCTCCTGGTAATTGGGAATATCGAGGACGTACGTCGCCTATTGATGAAGGTCTCTCACCTCTTGGTAATTAGGAATATCAAGGACGTGCCTCGCATATTCATGAAGGTCTCCCATCTCCTGGTAAAATGGGAATGTTGAGGACGTGCCTCGCATATCCATGAAGGTCTCTTATCTCCTGGTAATTGGGAGTATCGAGAACGTGCCTCGCATATTCATGAATGTCTCTCAACTCCTAGTAATTGGAAATATTGAGGATGCACCTCGCAATTTCATGAAGGTCTTCGACCTCCTGGTAAAAGGGGAATATTTAGGACGCGCTTCGCATATTCATGGAGGTCTCTCACCCTCTGGTAATTGGAAATATCGAGGACATACCTCGCATATTCATGAAGGTCTCCCACTTCTTGGTATTAGGAATATTGAGGACGTACATTAGATATTCATGGAGGTCCCCCAACTCCTGGTGATGTGAATATTAAGGACGTCCCTTAGATATTCATGAAAGTTTCTAACCTCCTGGTAATGAGAATAATTAGGGCGTACCTTAGATATTCATGAAGGACCCTTACCTCCTGGTAATTGGGAATATCGAGGACATACCTCGCACAATCATGAAGGTCTCCCACCTCCTGGTAGTGGAAATGTCGAGCACGTGCCTCAGATATTCATAAAGGTCTCGCACCTACTGGTAATTGGGAATATTGAGGATGTGCCGTATATATTCATGAAGGTTTCTCACCTCCTACTAATGGGAATAACGAGGACGTACCTTCGATATTCATGAAGGTCTCTCAGTTCCTACTACTTGGAAATATCGCGGATGTACCTCGCAAATTTATGAACGTCTCCCACCTCATTGTAAAAGGGGAATATGGAGGACGCGCCTCACATATTCACGGTGGTCTCTCACCTCCTGATAATTGGAAATATCGAGAATGTGCCTCGCATATTCATGAAGGTCTCTCACCTCCTGGTAATTGGGAATATCAAGGACGTACCTCCCATATTCATTAGGGTCTCCCATATCTTGGTAATTAGGAATATCGGGGACGTACCTTAGATACTCATGAAGGTCTCTAACCTCCTCGTAATTGGGAATATCGAGGACGTACCTCGCATGTTCATGAAGGCCTTTTACCTCCTGTAATTGGGAAAATCGAGGATGTACCTCGCTGATTGATCAAGGTCTCTCATCTCTTGGTAATTGGGAATATCTAGGACGTACCTCACATATTCATGAAGGTCTCTCATCTCCTGGTAAAATGGGAATGTTGAGGACGTGCCTCGCATATCCATGAAGGTCTCTCATCTCCTAGTAATTGGGAGTATAGAGAACGTGCCTTGCATACCTCCTGGTAATTGGGAATATCGAGGACGTACGTTGCCTATTGATGAAGGTCTCTCACCTCTTGGTAATTGGCAATATTGAGGACGTACCTCGCATATTCATGAAGGTCTCCCATCTCTAGGTAATTGAGAGTATCGAGAACGTGCCTCGCATATTCATGAAGGTCTCTCAACTAAGAGTAATGGGAATAACGAGGATGTGCCTTCAATATTAGCAAAGGATTCTCACCTCCTGTTCATTGGGAATATCCAAGACATACCTCACAAATTCATAAAGGTCTTCTAGCTCCTAGCAAAAGGGGAATATTGAGGACGTGCCTCGCATATTCAAGAAAGTCTCTCACCTCTTGGTAATTGGGAATATCAAGAATGTGCCTCGCATACTTATCAATGTCTCTCACCTCCTGGTAATTGGGAATATTAATGATGGCCCTCGCATATTCATGAAAGTCTCTCATATTATGGTAATTAGGAATATTAAGGACGTACCTAGGATATTCATGAACGTCTCCCACCTCCTAGTAAAAGGGGAATAATAAGGAGGTGCCTCGCACATTCATGAAGGTCTCTCACCTCCTAGTGATTGGGAATATCAAGAATGTGCCTCGCATATTTATGAAGGTCTCTCACCTCTTGGTAATTGGGACTATTAATGATGGCCCTCGCATATTCATGAAGGTCTCTCACATTATGGTAATTAAGAATATCAAGGACGTACCTCACATATTCAAAAAGGTATCCCACCTGCTAGTAAAAGGGGAATAATGAGGACGTGCCTCACACATTCATGAAGGTCTCTCACCTTCTAGTGATTGGGAATATCGAGAGCGCGCCTCGCATATTCATGAAGGTCTCTCACCTCCTGGTAATTGGGAATATTGAGGACGTACCTCGCATATTCGTGAAGGTCTTCCACCTTCTGGTATTGTGAATATCGCTGACATACCCTAGATATTCATGAAGGTCCCTCACCACCTGATAAGAGAAATATCGAGGGTGTGCCTCATATACTCATGAAGGTCTCCCACTTCTTGGTAATTGGGAATATCGAGTACGTACCTCACTTATTCATGAAGGTTTCTCACATCCTGGAAATTAGGAATATCGAGGACGTACGTCGCATATTCATGAAGGTCTCCCACCTGCTGGTAATGTGAATATTGAGGACGTACCTTAGATATTCATGAAGGTCTCTCACGTCCTAGAAATTGGGAATATCGAGGACGTACCCTAGCTATTCATAAAGGTCTCTTACCTCCTAGTAATGGCAATTTCGAAGACATACCTTCGATATTCATTAAGGTCACTTATGTCCTGGTAATTGGAAATATCGAGGACGTACCTCACAAATTCATGAAGGTCTCCCACCTCCTGGTAAAAGGGGAATGTTGAAGACGCGCTTCGGATATTCATGGAGGTCTCTCACCCTATAGTAATTGGGAATATCGAGGACGTACATTAGATAATTATGAAGGTCTCTCACCTCATGGGCTGCGTATGATAAAATTTCTATTTCACGATTTCTCCGTTTCTCTGTTCCCAGGAACAGGTTTGGAACAGAAATCCGTTTGGTAATGCAATTTGATTTATCTATTTCTGAAATAAATTTCTAATCCTGAAATAGATTTGAAGAAGAAATCATAAGCTAAATTTTTTAGCTTCTTAGTTTCTGAAATAGAAATTGAAAAATCAATTTTTGGCCAGAAATCAATTTCTGTTTCAAAAATTTTATAATGCGCACTTCTGGTAATTGGGAATATCGAGGACGTACATCGCATATTCATGAAGGTCTCGCACCTCCTAGTAATTGGGAATATCGAGGATGTACCTTAGATATTCTTGAAGGTCTCACCTCCTGGTAATAGAAATATCGAGGGTCTGCCTTGCATACTTATGAAGGTCTATCACCTCCTCGTAATTGGGAAAATCGAGGACATATCTCGCATATTCATGAAGGTCTCCCACTTCCTGGGAATTGGGAATATCGAGTACATACCTCTCCTATTCATGAAGGTCCCTGACATCCTGATAATTGGAAATATCGAGGACGTACCTCGCATATTCATGAAGGTCTCTCACTTCCTGGTAATGGGAATATTGAGGATGTACATTAGATAATCATGAAGGTCTCTCACCTCCTGGTAATTGGGAATATTGAGAACCTACCTAAGATATTCATGACAATCTCTAGCCTCCTGGTAATGAGAATAACGAGAACGTACATTAGATATTCATGAAGGTTTCATAAGTCTTGGTAATTGTGAATATCAAGGACGTACGTCACATATTTATGAGGGTTTCCCATCTGCTGCTAATGGGAATATGAAGGACGTAGCTTAGATATTCATGAAGGCCTCTGACCTCCTGGAAATTGGGAATATCGAGGATGTACTCTAGATATTCATGAACGTCTCTCACCTCCAAGTAATGGCAATATCGAAGTTGTGCCTTCGATATTCATGAAGTTCTCTCATCTCTTGGTCATTGGAAATATCGAGGACGTCTCTTGGAAATTAGTGAAGGTCTCCCACCTCCTGGTAAAAGGGGAATGTTGAGGATGCGCTTCGCATATTTATGGAGGTTTCTCACCCCCTAGTAAGTGGCAATATTGAGGACGTACCTCTTATTTTTATGAAGGTCTCCCACTTCTTGGTAATGGGAATATTGAAGACATACATTAGATATTCATGAAGGTCCCCCACCTCCTGGTAATGGGAATATTGAGGACGTACCTTAGATATTCATGCAGGTTTCTAACCTCCTGGTAATGAGAATAATGAGGACGGACCTTAGATATTCGTGAAGGTCTCTTACCTCTTAGTAATTGAGAATATCAAGGACGTACCTCGCATACTCATGAGGGTCTCCCACCTCATGGTAATGGAAATATTAAGCATGTACCTTAAATATTGATAAAGGTCTCCCACCTCCTGGTAATTCAGAATATCGAGGATGTACCCTAGATATTCATGAAGGTCTCTCACCTCCTGGTAATGGGAATATCGAGGGCGGGCATCGCGTACTCATGATGGTCTGTCATCTCCTGGTAATTGGGAATATCGAGGACGTACCTCAGCTGTTCATGAAGGCCTTCCACCTCCTTGTAATTGGGAATATCGAGGATGTATGTCGCCTATTGATGAAGGTCTCTTAGCTCTTGGTAATTGAGAATATTGAGGACGTACCTCACATATTCATGAAGGTTTCCCATCTCCTGGTAAAATGGGAATGTTGAGGACGTGCATCGCATATCCATGAAGGTCTCTCATCTCTTGGTAATTGGGAGTATCGAGAGCGTGCCTCGCATATTCATGAAGGTCTCTTAACTAATATTAAAGCGAATGACGAGGGCGTGCCTTCAATATTAGCAAAGGATTCTCACCTCCTGTTCCTTCGGAATATCTAGGACGTACCTCAGAAATTCATGAAGGTCTCCCACCTCCTAGTAAAAGGCAAATATTGAGGATGTGCCTCTCATATTCAAGAAAGTCTCTCACCTCCTGGTAATTGGAAATATCAAGAATGTGCCTCGCATATTTATGAAGGTCTCTCACCTCTTGGTAATTGGGACTATTAATGATGGCCCTCGCATATTCATGAAGGTCTCTCACATTATGGTAATTAAGAATATCAAGGACGTACCTCACATATTCAAAAAGGTATCCCACCTGCTAGTAAAAGGGGAATAATGAGGACGTGCCTCGCACATTCATGAAGGTCTCTCACCTTCTAGTGATTGGGAATATCGAGAGCGCGCCTCGCATATTCATGAAGGTTTCTCACATCCTGGAAATTAGGAATATCGAGGACGTACGTCGCATATTCATGAAGGTCTCCCACCTGCTGGTAATGTGAATATTGAGGATGTACCTTAGATATTCATAAAGGTCTCTCACGTTCTAGAAATTGGGAATATCGAGGACGCACCCTAGCTATTCATAAAGGTCTCTTACCTCCTAGTAATGGCAATATCGAAGACAGACCTTCGATATTCATTAAGGTCTCTTATGTCCTGGTAATTGGAAATATCGAGGACGTACCTCATAAATTCATGAAGGTCTCCCACCTCCTGGTAAAAGGGGAATGTTGAAGACGCGCTTCGGATATTCATGGAGGTCTCTCACCTTATAGTAATTGGGAATATCGAGGACGTACATTAGATAATTATGAAGGTCTCTCACCTCATGGGCTATGTATGATAAAATTTCTTTTTCATGATTTCTCCGTTTCTCTGTTCCCCGGAACAGGTTTTGAACAGAAATCCGTTTGGTAATGCAATTTGATTTATCTATTTCTGAAATAAATTTCTAATCCAGAAATAGATTTGAAGAAGAAATCAGAAGCTAAATTTTTTAGCTTGTCAGTTTCTGAAATAGAAATTGAAAAATCAATTTTTGGCCAGAAATCAATTTCTGTTTCAAAATTTTTATAATGCGCACCCCTGGTAATTGGGAATATCGAGGATGTACATCGCATATTCATGAAGGTCTCGCACCTCCTAGTAATTGGGAATATCGAGGATGTACCTTAGATATTCTTGAAGGTCTCTCACCTCCTGGTAATAGAAATATCGAGGGTTTGCCTTGCATACTTATGAAGGTCTATCACCTCCTCGTAATTGGGAAAATCGAGGACATATCTCGCATATTCATGAAGGTCTCCCACTTCCTGGTAATTGGGAATATCGAGTACATACCTCGCATATTCATGAAGGTCTCTGACATCCTGATAATTGGAAATATCGAGGACGTACCTCGCATATTCATGAAGGTCTCTCACTTCCTGGTAATGGGAATATTGAGGATGTACATTAGATAATCATGAAGGTCTCTCACCTCCTAGTAATTGGGAATATTGAGGACGTACCTTAGATATTCATGACAATCTCTAGCCTCCTGGTAATGAGAATAACGAGAACGTACATTAGATATTCATGAAGGTTTCATAAGTCTTCGTAATTGTGAATATCGAGGACGTACGTCGCATATTTATGAAGGTTTCCCATCTGCTGCTAATGGGAATATGAAGGACGTAGCTTAAATATTCATGAAGGCCTCTGACCTTCTGGAAATTGGGAATATCGAGGATGTACTCTAGATATTCATGAAGGTCTCTCACCTCCAAGTAATGGCAATATCGAAGTCGTGCCTTCGATATTCATGAAGTTCTCTCATCTCCTGGTCATTGGAAATATGGAGGACGTGTCTTGGAAATTCATGAAGGTCTCCCACCTCCTGGTAAAAGGGGAATGTTGAGGATGCGCTTCGCATATTTATGGAGGTTTCTCACCCCTAGTAAGTGGCAATATCGAGGACGTACCTCTTATTTTTATGAAGGTCTCCCACTTATTGGTAATGGGAATATTGAAGACGTACATTAGATATTCATGAAGGTCCCCCACCTCCTGGTAATGGGAATATTGAGGACGTACCTTAGATATTCATGCAAGTTTCTAACCTCCTGGTAATGAGAATAATGAGGACGTACCTTAGATATTCGTGAAGGTCTCTTACCTCCTAGTAATTGAGAATATCGAGGACGTACCTCGCATACTCATGAGGGTCTCCCACCTCATGGTAATGGAAATATTAAGCATGTACCGTAAATATTGATGAAGGTCTCCCACCTCCTGGTAATTCAGAATATCGAGGATGTACCCTAGATATTCATGAAGGTCTGTCACCTCCTGGTAATGGGAATATCGAGGGTGGGCATTGCGTAGTCATGAAGGTCTGTCACCTCCTGGTAATTGGGAATATCGATGACGTACCTCACATGTTCATGAAGGCCTTCCACCTCCTTGTAATTGGGAATATCGAGGACGTATGTCGCTTATTGATGAAGGTCTCTTAGCTTTTGGTAATTGAGAATATCGAGGACGTACCTCACATATTCATGAAGGTTTCCCATCTCCTGGTAAAATGGGAATGTTGAGGACGTGCCTCGCATATCCATGAAGGTCTCTCATCTCTTGGTAATTGGGAGTATCGAGAGCGTGCCTCGCATATTCATGAATGTCTCTCAACTAATAGTAAAGGGAATGACGAGGGCGTGCCTTCAATATTAGCAAAGGATTCTCACCTCCTGTTCCTTGGGAATATCTAGGACGTACCTCATAAATTCATGAAGGTCTCCCACCTCCTAGTAAAAGGCAAATATTGAGGATGTGCCTCTCATATTCAAGAAAGTCTCTCACCTCCTGGTAATTGGAAATATCAAGAATGTGCCTCGCATATTTATGAAGGTCTCTCACCTCTTGGGAATTGGGACTATTAATGATGGCCCTCGCATATTTATGAAGGTCTCTCACATTATGGTAATTAAGAATATCAAGGACGTACCTCACATATTCAAAAAGGTATCCCACCTGCTAGTAAAAGGGGAATAATGAGGACGTGCCTCGCACATTCATGAAGGTCTCTCACCTTCTAGTGATTGGGAATATCGAGAGTGCGCCTCGCATATTCATGAAGGTCTCTCACCTCTTGGTAATTCGGAATATAGAGGACGTACCTCACATATTCCTGAAGGTCTCCCACCTCCTGGTAATTGGGAATATCGAGGACATACCTTAGATATTCATGAAGGTCTCTCTCCTCTTGATAAGAGAAATATCGAGGGTGTGCCTCGCATACTCATGAAGGTCTCCCACTACCTAGTAATTGGGGATATCGAGTGCGTACCTCGCCTATTCATGAAGGTCTCTCACATCCTGGAAATTAGGAATATCGAGGATGTACGTCGCATATTCATGAAGGTCTCCCACCTCCTGGTAATGAGAATATCGAGGACGTACCTTAGATATTCATGAAGATCTTTCATCTCCTGGAAATTGGAATATTGAAGACGTACCCTAGATATTCATAAAGGTCTCTCAACTCCTACTAATGGCAATATTGAAGATGTACCTTCGATATTCATGAAAGTCTCTCATCTCCTGGTAATTGGAAAAATTGAGGACGTACCTCTCAAATTCATGAAGGTCTCGCACTTCCTGGTAAAAGGGGACTATTGAGGACGTGCTTCACATATTCATAGAGGTCTCTCACTCCCTGGTAATTGGGAATATCGAGGACTTACCTCGCCTATTCATGAAGATCTCTCACCTCTTGGTAATTGGGAATATCGAAGACGTACCTTAGATATTCATGAAGGTCTCCCACCTCCTGGTAATAGTAATATCGAGGGTCTGCCACGCATACTCATGAAGGACTATCAGCTCCTAGTAATTGGGAAAATCGAGGACGTACCTTGCATATTCATGACGGTCTCCCACTTACTGGTAATTGGGAATATCGAGTACGTACCTCGCCTATTCGTGCAGGTCTCTGACATCCTGGTAATTGGGAATATCGAGGACGCACCTCGCATATTCATGAAGGTCTCTCACCTCCTGGTAATGGCAATATGTAGGATGTATATTATATAATCAAGAAGGTCTCTCACCTTCTGGTAATTGGGAATATTGAGGATGTACCTTAGATATGCATGAAGGTTTATAACCTCCTGGTAATGAGAATAATGAGTACATACATTAGATATTCATGAAGGTCCTTTAAGTACTGAAAATTGGGAATATCGAGGTCGTACGTCACATATTCATGAAGGTTTCCCACCTCCTGGTAATGGGAATATCGAGGACGTACCTTGGATATTCATGAAACTCTCTGACCTCCGGTAAATTGGGAATATCGAGGACGAGCTCCAAATATTTATGAAGGTCTCTCACCTCAACGAAATGGCAATATCAAAGACGTGCCTTCGATATTGATGAAGATCTCTCATCTCCTGGTAATTGAAAATATCGAGGACGTACCTCGCAAATTCATGAAGGTCTCCCACCTCTTGGTCAAAGGGGAATGTTGAGGACACGCTTCGCATATTCATGGAGGTCTCTCACCCCCTGGTAATTGGGAATATCGGGGACGTACCTCGCATTTTCATGAAGGTCTCCCACTTCTTGGTAATGGGAATATTGAGGACGTACATTAGATATTCATGAAGGTCCCCCACCTCCTGGTAGTTAGAATATTGAGGACGTACCTTACATATTCATGAAGGTTTCTAACCTCCCAGTAATGAGAATAATGAGGACCTACCTTAGATATTCATGAATGTCTCTTACGTCCTGGCAATAGGGAGTATCGAGGATGTAGCTCGCATACTCATGAAGGTCTCCCACCTCTTGGTAATGGAAATATCAAGCACGTACCTTAAATATTCATGAAGGTCTCCCACCTCCTGGTAATTGGGAATATCGAGGACGTACCTTAGATATTCATGAAGGTCTTTCACCTCCTACTAATGGGGAATTTGAGGACGTACCTTCGATATTCGTGAAGGTCTCCCACCTCCTGGTAAAAGGGAAATATTGAGGACGCGCCTCGCATATTCATGTAGGTCTCTCATCTCCTGATTGTTGAGAATATCGAGCACGTGCCTCACATATTCAGGAAGGTCTCTCTCTTCCTGGTACTTGGAAATATCGAGGACGTAACTTGCCTATTCATCAAGTTCTCTCACCTCCTGGTAATTGGAAATATCGAGGACGTACCTCGCATATTCATTAAGGTGTCACACATCCTGGTAATTAGGAATATCGAGGACGTATCTTCGATATTCATGAAGGTCTCTCATCTCCTGCTAATTGGAAATATCGCGGACGTACCTTGCAAATTCGCGAAGGTCTCCCACCTCCTGGTAAAAGGGGAATATTGAGGACGCGCTTCGCATATTCATGGAGGTCTCTCAACCCCTGGTAATTGGGAATATCGAGGACGTACCTCGCCTATTCATGAAGGTCTCTCACCTCCTGGTAATTGGGAATATCGAGAACGTACCTTAGATATTCATCAAGGTCTCTCACCTGGTGGTAATGGAAATATCGAGGGTCTACCTCGCATACTGATGAAGCACTATCAGCTCCTGGTAATTGGGAAAATCGATGACGTACCTTGGATATTCATGAAGGTCTCCCACTTCTTAGTAATTGGGAATATCGATGAGGTACCTCGCATATTCATGAAGGTCTCTCACCTCCTGGTAATGGCAAAATTGAGGACGTACATAGGATAATCAATAAGGTCTCTCATCTCCACGTAATGGCAATATCGAAGGCGTGCCTTCTATATTGATGAAGGTCTCTCATCTCCTGGTAATTGGAAATATCGAGGACGTACCCCACAAATTCATGAAAGTCTCCCACCTCTTGGTTAAAGAGGAATATTGAGGACGCGCTTCGCATGTTCATGGAGGACTCTCACCCCTTGGTAATTGGGAATATCGAGGACGTACCTTGCATTTTCATGAAGGTCTCCCACTTCTTGGTAATGGGAGTATTGAGGACGTACATTAGATATTCATGAAGGTCCCCCACCTTTTGGTAATGAGAATATTGAGGACGTACCTTAGATATACATGAAGGTTTCTAACCTCCGAGTAAGGAGAAAAATGAGGACGTACCTTAGATATTCATGAAGGTCTCTTACATCCTGGCAATTAGGAATATCGAGGACGTATCTTACATATTCTTGAAGGTCTCCCACTTCCTGGTAATAGGGAATATAGAGTACGTACCTGGCCTATTCATGAAGGTCTCTGACATCTTGGTAATTGGGAATATCGAAGACGTACCACGCATATTCATGAAGGTGTCTCACCTCCTGATGACGGGAATATTGAGTACGTACACTAGATAATCATGAAGGTCTCTCACCTCCTTGTAATTGGGAATATCGAGGACGTACGTTAGATACTCATGAAGGTCTCTAACCTCCGAGTAAGGAGAAAAATGAGGACGTACCTTAGATATTCATGAAGGTCTGTTACGTCCTGGCAATTGGGAATATCGAGGACGTATCTCGCATATTCATGAAGGTCTCCCACTTCCTGGTAATAGGGAATATAGAGTACGTACCTGGCCTATTCATGAAGGTCTCTCACATCTTGGTAATTGGGAATATCGAGGACGTACCACGTATATTCATGAAGGTATCTCACCTCCTGATGATGGGAATATTGAGGACGTACATTAGATAATCATGAAGGTCTCTCACCTCCTTGTAATTGGGAATATCGAGGACGTACGTTAGATACTCATGAAGGTCTCTAACCTCCTTGTAATGAGAATAACGATGACGTACCTTAGATATTCATGAAGGTCTCTTACGTCCTGGTAATTCGGAATATCGAGTACGTACGTCGCATATTCATGAAGGTTTCCCACCTCCTGGTAATGGGAATATCGAGGACGTACCTTAGATATTCATGAAGGTCTCTAACCTCTTGGAAATTGGGAATATTGAGGACGTACTCTAGATATTCATGAAGGTCTCTAACCTCCTAGCAATGGCAATATCGAAGATGTACCTTCAATATTCATGAAGGTCTCTCATCGCATGGTAATTGCAAATATCGAGGTTGTACCTCGCAAATTCATGAAGGTCTCCCACCTCCTAGTTAAAGGGGAATATTGAGGACGCGCTTCGCATATTCATGGAGGTCTCTCACCCCCTAGTAATTGGGAATATTGAGGACGAACCTCGCATAGTCATGAAGGTCTCCCACTTCTTGGTAAGGGGAATATTGAGAACGTACCTTAGATATTCATGAAGGTCTCCCACCTCCTGCTAATGGGAATATTGAGGATGTACCTTAGATATTCATGAAGGATTCTAACCTCCTGGTAATGAGAATAATGAGGACGTACCTTAGATATTCATGAAGGTCTCTTACCTCCTAGCAATTGGAAATATCGCGAACGTACCTCATAAATGCATATGAAGGTCTCCCACCTCCTGGTAAAAGCAGAATATGAAGGATGCGCCTAGCATATTTATGAAGGTCTCTCACCTCCTAATAATTAGGAATATCAAGAACGTGCCTCGCATATTCGTGAAGATCTCTCACCTCTTGGTAATTGGGAATATCGAGGACGTAGCCTATTCTTTAAAGTCTCTCACCTCCTGGTAATTGGGATTATCGAGGACATACCTCGCATATTCATTAAGGTCTCCCACATCCTGGTAATTAGGAATATCAGGGACGTACCTTAGATACTCATGAAGATCTATCACCTCTTGGTAATGGGAATATCAAGGGCGGGCATCGCGCACTCATGAAGGTCTCTCACCTCCTAGTAATTAGGAATATCGAGGACGTACCTTGCATATTCTTGAAGGTCTCCCACCTCCTGGTAATTAGGAATATCGGGGACGTACCTGAGATAGTCATGAAGGTTTGTCACCTCCTGACAATGGGAACATAGAGGGCGGGCATCGCGCACTCAAGAAGGTCTGTCACCTCCTGGTAATTGGGAATATCGAGGACGTATCTCGCATATTGATGAAGGCCTTCCACCTCCTGGTAATTGGGAATATCGAGGACGTACGTCGCCTATTTATGAAGGTCTCTCACTTCTTAGTAATTGGGAATATCAAGGACGTACCTCGCATATTCATGAAGGTCTCCCATCTCCTTGTAAAATGGGAATGTTGAGGACGTGCCTCGCATATCCATGAAGGTCTCTTATCTCCTGGTAATTGGTAGTATCAAGAACGTGTTTCGCATATTCATGAAGATCTCTCAACTCGTAGTAATAAGAATAACGAGGACGTGCCTTCAATATTCGCAAAGGTCTCTCACCTCCTCTTAATTGGGAATATCCATGATGTTCCTCCCAAATTAAGGACGTGCCTCACATATTCAAGAAAGTCTCTCACCTCTTGGTAATTGGGAATATAAAGAATGTGCCTCGCAAATTCATGAAGGTTTCTCACCTCCTAGTAATTGGGAATATTAAGGACGGCCATCGCATATTCAAAAAGGTCTCCCACATTATGGTAACTAGGAATATCTAGGACGTACCTCCCATAGTCATGAAGGTCTCCCACCTCTTAGCAAAAGGGGAATATTGAGGACGTGCCTTGCACATTCATGAAGGTCTCTCACCTCTTGGCAAGAGGGAATATCGGGAGCGCACGTCGCATATTCATGTAGGCCTCTCACCTCCTGGTAATTGTGAATATCGATGACGTACCTCGCATATTCATGAAGGTCTCCCACTTCCTAGTAATTGGGAATATCGAGGATGTATCTTAGATATTCGTGAACGTCGCTCACTTTCTGGTAATAGAAATATCGAGGGTGTGCTTCACATCCTCATGAAGGTCTATCACCTCCTGATAATTGGGAAAATTGAGGACGTATCTCGCATATTCATGAAGGTCTCCCACTTCCTGGTAATTGGGAATAACGAGTACGTACCTCGTCTACTCATGAAGGTCTCTGACATCCTGGTAATTGGGAATATTGAGAATGTACCTCATATATTCATGAAGGTCTCTCACCTCCTGGTGATGGGAATATTGAGAATGTACATTAGATAATCATGAAGGTCTCTCACCTCCTGGTAATTGGAAATATCGAGGATGTACCTTAGATATTCATGAAGGTCTCTAACCTCCCAGTAATGAGAATAACGAGAACGTATGTTAGATATTCATGAAGGTTTCTTACCTCCTGGTAATTAGGAATATCGCGGATGTACGTCGCATATTCATGAAGGTTTCCCACCTCCTGGTAAAGGGTATATCGAGGACGTACCATAGATATTCATGAAGGTCTCTAACCTCCTGGAAATTGGGAATATCGAGGACGTACTCTAGATATTCATGGAGGTTTCTCACCTACTAGTAATGGCAATATCGAAGATGTACATTCGATATTCATGAAGGTCTCTCATCTCCTGGTAATTGGAAATATCGAGGACGCACCTCGCAAATTCATGAAGTTCTCCGACCTCCTGGTAAAAGGGGAATATTTAGGACGCACTTCGCATAGTCATGGAGGTCTCTCACTTTCTGGTAATTGGGAATATCGAGGACATACCTCGCATATTCATAAAGGTCTCCCACTTCTTGGTATTAGGAATATTGAGGATGTACATTAGATATTCATGAAGGTCCCGCACCTCCTGGTGATGTGAATATTACGGACGTACCTTAGATATTCATGAAAGTTTCTAACCTCCTGGTAATGAGAATAATTAGGGCGTTCCTTAGATATTCATGAAGGACCCTTACCTCCTAGTAATTGGGAATATCGAGGACATACCTCGCACATTCATGAAGGTCTCCCACCTCCTAGTAGTGGAAATGTCGAGCACGTGCCTTAGATTATCATAAAGGTCTCTCACCTACTGGTAATTGAGAATATCAAGGACGTACCCTATATATTCATGAAGGTCTCTCAACTCCTACTAATGGGAATAACGAGGACGTACTTTCGATATTCATGAAGGTCTCTCAGTTCCTACAAATTGGAAATATCGCGGACGTACCTCGCAAATTTATGAACGTCTCCCACCTAATTGTAAAAGGGGAATATGGAGGACGCGCCTCACATATTCACGGTGGTCTCTCACCTCCTGATAATTTGTAATATCGAGAACGTGCCTCGCATATTCATGAAGGTCTCTCACCTCCTGGTAATTGGGAATATCGAGGACGTAGCTTGCCTATTCATGAAGGTCTTTCACCTCCTAGTAATTAGGAATATCGAGGACGTACCTCGCATATTCATTAGGGTCTCCCACATCTTGGTAATTAGGAATATCGGGGATGTACCTTAGATACTCATGAAGGTCTCTAACCTCCTGGTAATTGGGAATATCGAGGACGTACCTTGCATGTTCATGAAGGCCTTCTACCTCCTGGTAATTGGGAAAATTGACGATGTACCTCACCTATTGATCAAGGTCTCTCATCTCTTGGTAATTGGGAATATCGAGGACGTACCTCGCATATTCATGAAGGTCTCTCATCTCCTGGTAAAATGGGAATGTTGAGGACGTGCCTTGCATATGCATGAAGGTCTCTCATCTCCTGGTAATTGGGAGTATAGAGAATGTGCCTCGCATACCTCCTGGTAATTGGGAATATCGGGGACGTACGTCGCCTATTGATGAAGGTCTCTCACCTCTTGGTAATTGGGAATATCGAGGACGTACCTCGCATATTCATGAAGGTATCCCATCTCCTGGTAATTGGGAGTATCGAGAACGTGCCTCGCATATTCATGAAGGTCTCTCAACTAATAGTAATGGGAATAACGAGGATGTGCCTTTAATATCAGCAAAGGATTCTCACGTCCTGTTCGTTGGGAATATCTAGGACATACCTCACAAAGTCATAAAGGTCTTCAAGCTCCTAGTAAAAGGGGAATATTGAGGACATGACTCGTATATTCAATAAAGTCTCTCACCTCTTGGTAATTGGGAATATCAAAAATGTGCCTCGCATACTCATGAAGGTGTATCACCTCCTAGTAATTGGGAATATTAATGATGGCCCTCGCATATTCATGAAGGTCTCTCACATTATGGTAAGTAGGAATATCAATGACGTACCTCGCATATTCATGAACGTCTCCCATCTCCTAGTAAAAATGGAATAATGAGGAGGTGCCTCGCATATTCATGAAGATCTCTCACCTCCTAGTGATTGGGAAAATCGAGAGCGTGCCTCGCATATTCATGCAGGTCTCTTACCTCTTGGTAATTGGGAATATTGAGGACGTACCTCGCATATTCGTGAAGGTCTCCCACCTCCTGGTAATGTGAATATCGATGACATACCTTAGATATTCATGAAGGTCTCTCACCACTTGATAAGAGAAATATCGAGGGTGTGCCTCATATACTCATGAAGGTCTCCCACTTCTTGGTAATTGGGAATATCGAGTACGTACCTCACCTATTCATGAAGGTCTCTCACATCCCGGAAATTAGGAATATCGAGGACGTACGTCGCATATTCATGAAGGTCTCCCACTTGCTGGTAATGTGAATATTGAGGACGTACCTTAGATATTCATGAAGGTCTCTCACCTCATGGAAATTGGGAATATCGAGAACGTACCCTTGCTATTGATAAAGGTCTCTCACCTCCTAGTACTGGCAATATCGAAGACGTACCTTCGATATTCATTAAGGGCACTTATGTCCTGGTAATTGGAAATATCGAGGACGTTCCTCACAAATTCATGAAGGTCTCCCACCTCCTAGTAAAAGGGGAATGTTGAAGACGCGCCGGATATTGATGGAGGTCTCTCACCCCCTAGTAATTGGGAATATCGGACGTACATTAGATAATCATTAAGGTCTCTCACCTCCTAGGCTGCGTATGATAAAATTTCTGTTTCCGATTTCTCCATTTCTCTGTTCCCGGAACAGGTTTGGAATAGAAATCTGTTTGGTAACGCAATTTGATTTATCTATTTCTGAAACAAATTTCTATTCCAGAAATATATTTGAAGAACAAATCAGAAGCTAAAATTTTTAGCTTCTCAGTTTCTGAAATAGAAATTGAAAAATCAATTTTTGGCCAGAAATCAATTTCTGTTTCAGATATTTTATCATGCGCACCCTGGTAATTGGGAATATTGATGACGTACATCGCATATTCATGAAGGTCTCGCACCTCCTAGGCTGCGTATGATAAAATTTCTGTTTCATGATTTCTCCGTTTTTCTGTTCCCTAGAACAGGTTTGGAAAAGAAATCTGTTTGGTAACGCAATTTGATTTATTTATTTCTGAAACAAATTTCTATTCCAGAAATATATTTGAAGAACAAATCGAAGCCAAAATTTTTAGCTTCTCGGTTTTGAAAAGAAATTGAAAAATCAATTTTTGCCGAAATCAATTTCTGTTTCAGATATTTTATCATGCGCACCCCGGTAATTGGGAATATCGATGACGTACATCGCATATTCATGAAGTTCTCGCACCTCCTAGTATTTGGAATATCGAGGATGTACCTTAGATATTCATGAAAGTCTCTCACCTCCTGGTAATAGAAATATCGAGGATCTGCCTTGGATACTCATGAAGGTCTATCACCTCCTGGTAATTGGGAAAATCGAGGACATATATCGCATATTCATGAAGGTCTCCCACTTCCTGGTAATTGGGAATATCGAGTACGTACTTCGCCTATTCATGAAGGTCTCTGACATCCTGGTAATTGGAAATATCGAGGATGTACCTCGCATATTCATGAAGGTCTCTCACTTCCGGTAATGGGAATATTGAGGATGTACATTAGATAATCGTGAAGGTCTCTCACCTCCTGGTAATTGGGAATATTGAGGACGTACCTTAGATATTCATGAATGTCTCTAGCCTCCTCGTAATTAGAACGACGAGAACGTACATTAGATATTCATGAAGGTCTCATAAGTCTTGGTAATTGTGAATATCGAGGACGTACATCGCATATTTCTGAAGGTTTCCCACCTCATGCTAATGGGAATATTGAGGACGTAGCTTAGATATTCATGAAGGCCTCTGACCTCCTGGAAATTGGGAATATCGAGGATGTACTCTAGATATTCATGAAGGTCTCTTACCTCCTAGTAATTCGGAATATCCAGGACGTACCTCGCATACTCATGATGGTCTCTCACCTCATGGTAGTGGAAATATTATGCACGTACCTTAAATATTGATGAAGGTCTCCCACCTCCTGGTAATCAAGAATATCGAGGATGTACCCAAGATATTCATGAAGGTCTCTCATCTCTTGGTAATGGGAATATCGAGGGCGGGCATTGCGTGCTCATGAAGGTCTGTCACCTCCTGGTAATTAGGAATATCGAGGACGTACCTCGCATGTTCATGAAGGCCTTCCACCTCCTGGTAATTTGGAATATCGAGGGCGTACGTCGCCTCTTGATGAAGGTCTCTCAGCTCTTGGTTATTGAGAATATCGAGGACGTACCTTACATATTCATAAAGGTCTCCCATCTCTTGGTAAAATGGGAATGTTGAGGACGTGCGTCGCATATCCATGAAGGTCTCTCATCACCTAGTAATTTGGAGTATCGAGAACGTGCCTCGCATATTCATGAAGGTCTCTCAACTATTAGTAATGGGAATAACGAGGACGTGCCTTCAATATTAGCAAAGGATTCTCACCTCCTGTTCCTTGGGAATATCTAGGACGTACCTAAAAAATTCATGAAAGTCTCCCACCTCCTAGTAAAAGGCAAATATTGAGGACATGCTTTTCATATTCAAGAAAGTCTCTCACCTCTTGGTAATTGGGAATATCAAGAATGTGCCTCGCATACACATGAAGGTCTCTCACCTCCTGGTAATTAGGAATATTAATGATGGCCCTCGCATATTCATGAAGGTCTCTCACATTATGGTAATTAAGAATATCAAGGATGTACCTCGCATATTCAAGAAGGTCTCCCACCTATTAGTAAAAGGGGAATAATGAGGACGTGCCTCGCACATTCATGAAGGTCTCTCACCTTCTGGTGATTGGGAATATCGAGAGCGCGCCTCGCATATTCATGAAGGTCTCTCATCTCCTGGTAATTGGGAATACAGAGGACGTACCTCACATATTCATGAAAGTCTCTCACCTCTTGGTAATTGGGAATATCAAGAATGTGCCTCGCATACTCATGAAGGTCTCTCACCTCCTGGTAATTGGGATTATTAATGATGGCCCTCGCATATTCACGAAGGTCTCTCGCATTATGGTAATTAAGAATATCAAGGACGTACCTCGCATATTCAAGAAGGTCTCCCACCTGCTAGTAAAAGGAGAATAATGAGGACGTGCCTCGCACATTCATGAAGGTCTATCACCTCCTAGTAATTGGGAATATTAATGATGGCCCTCGCATATTCATGAAGGTCTCTCACGTTATGGTATTTAGGAATATCAATGACGTACCTCGCATATTCATGAACGTCTCCCACCTCCTAGTAAAAGGGGAATAATGAGGAGGTGCCTCGCATATTCATGAAGATCTCTCACCTCCTAGTGATTGGGAATATCGAGAGCGTGCCTCGCATATTCATGCAGGTCTCTTACCTCCTGGTAATTGGGAATATTGAGGACGTACCTCGCATATTCGTGAAGGTCTCCCACCTCCTGGTAATGTGAATATCGATGACATACCTTAGATATTCATGAAGGTCTCTCACCACTTGATAAGAGAAATATCGAGGGTGTGCCTCATATACTCATGAAGGTCTCCCACTTCTTGGTAATTGGGAATATCGAGTACGTACCTCACCAATTCATGAAGGTCTCTCACATCCTGGAAATTAGGAATATCGAGGACGTACGTCGCATATTCATGAAGGTCTCCCACTTGCTGGTAATGTGAATATTGAGGACGTA
The DNA here is from genome assembly GCA_014182885.2 of Eucalyptus caleyi. Taxonomy (NCBI): domain Eukaryota; kingdom Viridiplantae; phylum Streptophyta; class Magnoliopsida; order Myrtales; family Myrtaceae; genus Eucalyptus; species Eucalyptus caleyi. The sequence continues at coordinate 34,132,898 of CM024468.2, read as the reverse complement.
CCTTAGATATTCATGAAGGTCTCTCACCTCATGGAAATTGGGAATATCGAGGACGTACCCTAGCTATTGATAAAGGTCTCTCACCTCCTAGTACTGGCAATATCGAAGACGTACCTTCGATATTCATTAAGGGCACTTATGTCCTGGTAATTGGAAATATCGAGGACGTTCCTCACAAATTCATGAAGGTCTCCCACCTCCTGGTAAAAGGGGAATGTTGAAGACGCGCTTCGGATATTGATGGAGGTCTCTCACCCCCTAGTAATTGGGAATATCGAGGACGTACATTAGATAATCATTAAGGTCTCTCACCTCCTAGGCTGCGTATGATAAAATTTCTGTTTCATGATTTCTCCGTTTCTCTGTTCCCCGGAACAGGTTTGGAATAGAAATCTGTTTGGTAACGCAATTTGATTTATCTATTTCTGAAACAAATTTCTATTCCAGAAATATATTTGAAGAACAAATCAGAAGCTAAAATTTTTAGCTTCTCAGTTTCTGAAATAGAAATTGAAAAATCAATTTTTGGCCAGAAATCAATTTCTGTTTCAGATATTTTATCATGCGCACCCCTGGTAATTGGGAATATCGATGACGTACATCGCATATTCATGAAGGTCTCGCACCTCCTAGGCTGCGTATGATAAAATTTCTGTTTCATGATTTCTCCGTTTCTCTGTTCCATGGAACAGGTTTGGAATAGCAATCTGTTTGGTAACACAATTTGATTTATTTATTTTTGAAACAAATTTCTATTCCAGAAATATATTTGAAGAACAAATCAGAAGCTAAAATTTAGCTTCTCAGTTTCTGAAATAGAAATTGAAAAATCAATTTTTGGCCAGAAATCAATTTCTGTTTCAGATATTTTATCATGCGCACCCCTGGTAATTGGGAATATCGATGACGTACATCGCATATTCATGAAGGTCTCGCACCTCCTAGTATTTGGAATATCGAGGATGTACCTTAGATATTCATGAAAGTCTCTCACCTCCTGGTAATGGAAATATCGAGGGTCTGCCTTGGATACTCATGGAGGTCTATCACCTCCTGGTAATTGGGAAAATCGAGGACATATCTCGCATATTCATGAAGGTCTCCCACTTCCTGGTAATTGGGAATATCGAGTACGTACTTCGCCTATTCATGAAGGTCTCTGACATCCTGGTAATTGGAAATATCGAGGATGTACCTCGCATATTCATGAAGGTCTCTCACTTCCTGGTAATGGGAATATTGAGGATGTACATTAGATAATCGTGAAGGTCTCTCACCTCCTGGTAATTGGGAATATTGAGGACGTACCTTAGATATTCATGAATGTCTGTAGCCTCCTCGTAATTAGAACGACGAGAACGTACATTAGATATTCATGAAGGTCTCATAAGTCTTGGTAATTGTGAATATCGAGGACGTACGTCGTATATTTCTGAAGGTTTCCCACCTCCTGCTAATGGGAATATTGAGGACGTAGCTTAGATATTCATGAAGGCCTCTGACCTCCTGGAAATTGGGAATATCGAGGATGTACTCTAGATATTCATGAAGGTCTCTTACCTCCTAGTAATTCGGAATATCCAGGACGTACCTCGCATACTCATGATGGTCTCTCACCTCATGGTAGTGGAAATATTAAGCACATACCTTAAATATTGATGAAGGTCTCCCACCTCCTGGTAATCAAGAATATCGAGGATGTACCCAAGATATTCATGAAGGTCTCTCATCTCTTGGTAGTGGGAATATTGAGGGCGGGCATTGCGTGCTCATGAAGGTTTGTCACCTCCTGGTAATTGGGAATATCGAGGACGTACCTCGCATGTTCATGAAGGCCTTCTACCTCCTGGTAATTTGGAATATCAAGGACGTACGTCGCCTCTTGATGAAGGTCTCTCAGCTCTTGGTTATTGAGAATATCGAGGACGTACCTTACATATTCATAAAGGTCTCCCATCTCTTGGTAAAATGGGAATGTTGAGGACGTGCGTCGCATATCCATGAAGGTCTCTCATCACCTAGTAATTGGGAGTATCGAGAACGTGCCTCGCATATTCATGAAGGTCTCTCAACTATTAGTAATGGGAATAACGACGACGTGCCTTCAATATTAGCAAAGGATTCTCACCTCCTGTTCCTTAGGAATATCTAGGACGTACCTAAAAAATTCATGAAAGTCTCCCACCTCCTAGTAAAAGGCAAATATTGAGGACATGCCTCTCATATTCAAGAAAGTCTCTCATCTCTTGGTAATTGGGAATATCAAGAATGTGCCTCGCATACACATGAAGGTCTCTCACCTCCTGGTAATTGGGAATATTAATGATGGCCCTCGCATATTCATGAAGGTCTCTCACATTATGGTAATTAAGAATATCAAGGACGTACCTCGCATATTCAAGAAGGTCTCCCACCTACTAGTAAAAGGGGAATAATGAGGACGTGCCTCGCACATTCATGAAGGTCTCTCACCTTCTGGTGATTGGGAATATCGAGAGCGCGCCTCGCATATTCATGAAGGTCTCTCACCTCCTGGTAATTGGGAATATAGAGGACATACCTCACATATTCATGAAAGTCTCTCACCTCTTGGTAATTGGGAATATCAAGAATGTGCCTCCCATACTCATGAAGGTCTCTCACCTCCTCATAATTGGGAATATTAATGATGGCCCTCGCATATTCATGAAGGTCTCTCACATTATGGTAATTAAGAATATCAAGGGCGTACCTCGCATATTCAAGAAGGTCTCCCACCTGCTAGTAAAAGGGGAATAATGAGGATGTGCCTCGCACATTCATGAAGGTCTCTCACCTTCTGGTGATTAGGAATATCGAGAGCGCGCCTCGCATATTCATGAAGGTCTCTCACCTCCTGGTAATTGGGAATATAGGGGACGTACCTCACATATTCATGAAAGTCTCCCACCTCCTGGTAATTGGGAATATCGAGGACGTACCTTGGATATTCATGAAGGTCTCTCTCCTCCTGATAGGAGAAATATCGAGGGTGTACCTCGCATACTCATGAGGGTCTCCCACTTACTAGTAATTGGGGATATCAAGTGCGTACCTCGCCTATTCATGAAGGTCTCTCACATTCTGGAAATTAGGAATATCGAGGAGGTACGTCGCATATTCATGAAGGTCTCTCACCTCCTGATAATGAGAATATCGAGGACGTACCTTAGATATTCATGAAGGTCTCTCTCCTCCTGATAAGAGAAATATCGAGGGTGTGCCTCGCATACTCATGAAGGTCTCCCACTTACTGGTAATTGCGGATATCGAGTGCGTACCTCGCCTATTCATGAAGGTCTCTCACATCCTGAAAATTAGGAATATCAAGGACGTACGTCGCATATTCATAAAGGTCTCCAACCTCCTGGTAATGAGAATATCAAGGACGTACCTTAGATATTCATGAAGATCTCTCACCTCCAGGAAATTGGGAATATTGAAGACGTACCCTAGATATTCATAAAGGTCTCTCAACTCCTAGCAATGGCAATATCGAAGATGTACCTTCGATATTCATGAAGGTCTCTGATCTCCTGGTAATTGGAAAAATCGAGGACGTACCTCACAAATTCATGAAGGTCTCCCACCTCCTGTTAAAAGGGGAATATTGAGGACGTGCTTCGCATATTCATAGAGGTCTCTCACTCCTGGGTAATTAGGAATATCGAGGACGTACCTCGCCTATTCATGAAGGTCTCTCACCTCTTGGTAATTAGGAATATCAAGGACGTACCTTAGATATTCATGAAGGTCTCCCACCTCCTGGTAATAGAAATATCGAGGGTCTGCCACGGATACTGATGAAGGACTATCAGCTCCTGGTAATTGGGAAAATCGAGGACGTACTTTGCATATTCATGAAGGTCTCTCACTTCCTGGTAGTTGGGAATATCGAGTACATACCTCGCTTATTCGTGCAAGTCTCTGACATGCTGGTAATTGGGAATATCGATGACGCAACTCGCATATTTATGAAGGTCTCTCACCTCCTGGTAATGGCAATATTGAGGACGTACATTATATAATCCAGAAGGTCTCTCACTTCCTGGTAATTGGGAATACTGAGGACGTACCTTAGATATGCATGAAGGTCTCTAACCTCCTGGTAATGAGAATAATGAGGACATACATTAGATATGCATGAAGGTCCTTTAAGTACTGAAAATTGGGAATATCGAGGACGTACGTCGCATATTCATGAAGGTTTCCCACCTCCTGGTAATGGGAATATCGAGGACGTACCTTGGATATTCATGAAAGTCGCTGACCTCCTATGAAGTGGGAATATCGACGACGAGCTCCAGATATTTATGAAGGTCTCTCACCTCCACGAAATGGCAATATCTAAGCCGTGCCTTCGATATTGATGAAGGTCTCTCATCTCCTGATAATTGGAAATATCGAGGACGTACCTCGCAAATTCATGAAGGTCTCCCACCTCTTGGTCAAAGGGGAATATTGAGGACGCGCTTCGCATATTCATGGAGGTCTCTCACCCCCTGGTGATTGGGAATATCGGGGACGTACCTCGAATTTTCATGAAGGTCCCCCACTTCTTCGTAATGGGAATATTGAGGACGTACATTAGATATTTATGAAGGTCCACTACCTCCCGGTAGTGAGAATATTGAAGACGTACCTTAGATATTCATGAAGGTTTCTAACCTCCTAGTAATGAGAATAATGAGGACGTACCTTAGATATTCATGAAGGTCTCTTAAGTCCAGGCAATAGGGAATATCGAGGATGTACCTCGCATACTCATGAAGGTCTCCCACCTTCTGGTAATGGAAATATCAAGCACGTACCTTAAATATTCATGAAGGTCTCCCACCTCCTGGTAATTGGGAATATCGAGGACGTACCTTAGATATTCATGGAGGTCTCTCACCTCCTGGTAGTAGAAATATCGAGGATCTGCCTCGCATACTTATGAAGGACTATCAGCTCCTGGTAAAAGGGAAATATTGAGGACGCGCCTCGCATATTCGTGCAGGTCTCTCACCTCTGGATTATTGGGAATATCGAGCACGTGCCTCACATATTCAGGAAGGTCTCTCACCTCTTGGTACTTGGAAATATCAAGGACGTAACTTGCCTATTCATGAAGGTCTCTCACCTCCTGGTAATTGGAAATATCGAGGACATACCTCGCATATTCGTTAAGGTGTCACACATCCCGGTAATTAGAAATATCGAGGTCATACCTTCGATATTCATAAAGATCTCTCATCTCATGCTAATTTGAAATATCGCGGACGTACCTCGCAAATTCGCGAAGGTCTCCCACCTCTTGGTAAAAGGGGAATATTGAGGACGCGCTTCGCATATTCATGGAGGTCTCTCAACCCCTGGAAATTGGGAATATCGAGGACGTACCTCGTCTATTCATGAAGGCCTCTCACCTCCTAGTAATTGGGAATATCGAGAATGTACCTTAGATATTCATCAAGGTCTCTTATCTCCTGGTAATAGAAATATCGAGGGTCTACCTCGCATACTCATGAAGGACTATAAGCTCCTAGTAATTGGGAAAATCGAGGACGTACTTTGCATAATCATGAAGGTCTCCCTCTTCCTACTAATTGGGAATATCAATGATGTACCTCGCATATTCATGAAGGTCTCTGACCTCCTGGTAATGGCAATATTGAGGACGTACATTGGATAATCAAGAAGGTCTCTCACCTCCACGTAATGGCAATATAGAAGGCATGCCTTCTATATTGATGAAGGTCTTTCATCTCCTGGTAATTGGAAATATCGAGGACGTACCTCACAAATTCATGAAGGTCTCCCACCTCCTGGTTAAAGGGGAATATTGAGGACGCGCTTCGCGTATTCATTGAGGACTCTCACCCCCTGGTAATTGGGAATATCGAGGACCTACCTCGCATTTTCATGAAGGTCTCCCACTTCTTGGTAATGGGAATATTGAGAACGTACATTAGATATTCATGAAGGTCCCCCACCTTCTGGTAATGAGAATATTGAGGACGTACCTTAGATATACATGAAGGTTTCTAACCTCCGAATAAGGAGAATAATGAGGACGAACCTTTGATATTCATGAAGGTCTCTCATCTCCCGCTAATTGGAAATATCGCGGACGTACCTCGCAAATTCGCGAAGGTCTCCCACCTCCTGGTAAAAGGGGAATATTGAGGATGCGCCTCTTATATTGATTCAGGTCTGTTACCTCCTAATAATTGGGAATATCGAGAACGTGCCTCACATATTCATGAAGGTCTCTCATCTCCTAGTAATTGGAAATATCAAGGACATAGCTTGCCTATTCATGGAGGTTTCTCACTTCCTGGTAACTGGGATATCAAGGACGTACCACGCATATTCATTAAGGTCTCTCACATGCTGGAAATTAGGAATATCAGGGATGTACCTTAGATATTCATGAAAGTCTCTCACCTCCTGGTGATGGGAATATCGAGGGCGAGCATCGCACACTTAAGAAGGTCTCTCACCTCTTGGTAATTGGGAATATCGAGGACGTATGATGCATATTCATGAAGGCCTTCCATCTCCAGGTAATTGGGAATATCAAGGATGTACGTCGCCTATTAATGAAGGTCTCTAACCTTTTGGTAATTGAAAATATCGCTGACGTACCTCGCATATTAATGAAGGTCTCGCATCTCCTGGTAAAATGGGAATATTGAAGACGTGCCTCACATATCCATGAAGGTCTCTCATCTCCTGATAATTCAGAGTATCAAGAATGGGCCTTGCATATTCATGAAGGTCTCTCAACTCCTAATAATAGCATTAACGAGGACGGGCATTCAATATTAGCAAATGTCTCTCACCTCCTGTTAATTGAGAATATTTAGGACATACCTCACAGATTCATGAAGGTCTCCAACCTCTTGGTAAAAGGAGAAAATTGAGGACGTGCCTCACATATTTAAGAAATTCTCTCACCTCTTGGTAATTTGGAATATCAAGAATGTCCCTCGCATATTCATGAAGGTCTCTCACCTCCTGTGTGGCATCCCAAAATTCAAGTCATCCTCAAGAGAAATTAAAGCCTATAATTAGGTAATGAAATTACCTATGGTCTATGTGTTAGCCATTAGTTTTCTTAAGGCTAGGTGTTATTGTGCTTGTGTTTATGAATTTTGAATTTAGGACTATAGAATAAATTAATAATTTATGCTTGGCCATGTACTTTATAAATTAAATTTCAATGAACAAAATGTCCCAAGACTTTGGCCAAGATGAAAATGGAAATTTAAAAATATTTATAGAAGGAATTCAAAAAAAAAAAAAAGAAAAAAAGGGATTAAATTTGAATGGGCCTTGGACCCATTTGGCCTAAAGCTTGGTGGGCCAAGCTAGTCGGCCCAAATGGAAGCCCAAGAGGAGAATTCGACCAGCCCAAGGGAGTGGCCGGATGGGCCTAAACCCAAGCCCAATCAAATTCAAATTTAAAACCCAATATGACAAGTGGCAAATGGCAAGAGCATGCATTGGTTAGTCTTTAGGCAATCTCATGATTGCTAATCATAGGATTAAGGGGATATTAAAGGGATGAGGAGAGAGAGTGGCCGGATTACTTGCTTCAATTCGTCCAAAGAGGGGTGAGAAAGAGAGAGAGTTTGAGAGAAAGGGAGAGAAACCGAGAGGGAAGGAGGCGGAGCCGGAGGGGTACGCCGTTCGTTCGCCATCCGATCATCGCCGTTCGACGTCGTTTGTTCACCTTTAAGGCAAGTGGAGTCCGTAACTTCTCTTGCATGTTTGTTGTGGTGTTTGCATGTTAGATTTTAGGTGTGATTTGTGCGAAAAACCGAGGTAAGAGTTGGTTATTTGTAAACCGTGTGACTGTTCTCGTTCGGTTTGTTGAAGTCAGTAGCTTGTTCGAGTTTGCATGTGTGTTTGGGGTTCGATTTTGTCTTTGGTGTCTTCATGAAAGTTGAAGCTAACGTCTTTTACTATGACATACTAAAACTTTGTAGAAAACGATGGAGATTTGGGGGTCAAAAGTTCTATTGTACGGAGACTTTAGATCTGCGAAATTTTCACTGAACTCTTGTTGATTTCTTGTTTGCATGTTGATTTCTGTTGGAGATCTCACTTTGTTGTCTTCTTGAAAGTTGTAGGAAACACATTAAGCTACAACATACTCAAATTTGAAGAGGAATGAATGAGTGTAGCCTAGTAAATCGGCTAGATCTTGGAGATGATTGATTCTGGTGAAGTATCTCGAGACACCCGAGACTTCATGGACTAAAATGGTGACCATAATCTGGTTATTTGGCCTAGATCTCTTCATGAAACTTGTAAAGGACACCTTGGTACATAACATACTCAAATTTCAGAAGAAACGAAAGAGAATTGATGGGTGAAAACTAAGAAATTCGGAGGAGTGTGTTCTGGACGACGCGGTCGTGGTTCCAGAAGCTTCGTAGGGTTGTAGAAATTAATCTAAAAAGCATTTGTCTTAGGGTTCTTCATAAAAAGTGCACGAAAATGTGTTGGCTATCACCCTGTAAAATTTCGTAATTTTTGAAGGCCATATGAGTATCTTAATCAAATTTATTTGGAAACTGTGCAAGTCTGGCCATTATCCGAATATAAGGTGCTATTTTGTGAAAATTGTGAAATTATAAGAAATTCAATTTGGCCACAAATTTTGTATGAAATTGTGATTCTATTTGTTTGCTTAACGATTTTTGAGTATCATGATTTTGGGAAAAATCATAGATATTAAATTTAATATTTATGGAAATAAATAATAATATAATAATAATATAATAATATAATAATAAAATAATAACAAAATAAAATAAAATGGATTTTTATTTGGCCATGGATTCAATTCCATTTGTGTGGCACTTGTGTGATGAGGTCTTTGTACATGCATTAAGTTGAAATGCATATGTGATTAAGCTTTGGCATGTGTATGACATGTGAATTGAAATGCAAGTGTGAATTGTTTGATGCCATGCCAATTGCCATGTTAAATTGAGATAAAAGGATAAATGTGGATGAGAATGAGGTTGTGGTGGAGGATGATGTCTGGTGGCCGAGTGGCATAATTCCAGAGATTCCCCGGGAGTGTCGGGATGCTCGGTGGTATACGGTACGTAATTCCAGGGGAGGCCTGGTGGTATGTCGGTACATAATTCCGGAAGCCCTGTCAGAGGTTTCTGCCTGAAGGGAATGCCTCGCGATGCCAGGATTTGGGTGCGAGATGCCCGGCTAGAAGGGTAAAGGCCGGAAGTCCAGTTGTATCTTGGATACATGCCCGGAGGTTCCTCGTGATGCTAGTTGGGATGCGAGATGCCCGGAATGTGGGGGGCCGGATGCCCGGTTGTATCTTGGATACATGCCCGGAGGTTTTTCTCGCATGAGATGCGAGTGTAAAATATGAGATAAAATTGATGAATCGAGGAAGGGTGATGTGGTGATCAAATTTAAAGATAAAGATGAAAATTAACTCATGGCATGATATGGTATGATATGCATGATGATATGCATGATGATGGCGATGATATGTGATGTGATATGATGATCACCCATGGTATGATATGCATGATGATATGCATGATGATGGCGATGATATGTGATGTGATATGATGATCACCCATGGTATGATATGCATTATGATGATGATGATGATACGTGATGTGATATGATGATCACCCATGGTATGCTATGCATGATGATATGCATGATGATGATGGTAATATGTGATGTGATGATGTCATGATAAGGATGACATGTATGATATAATGATGCCATGATGATGATTATGATGATGACATATGATGATATGATATGCATGATGATAAGGCATGATGATGCATGATAGTATTACGCATGGCTGCAAGGTAAGTTACGCCTGCAATGCATGTATGATTTGTATGATGCATTGAGTTGTTATTGGATTCCTTTATCTGTTGAGTGGTTGTACTCACCCCTTTTGGGGACCAACATTTCAGATTAGTAGATGGATTGAGCGGTTGGATATGACCGCAAGGGGAAGGATAGCTAAGGAGGGAACCTTTGGACGCCGACACTGGTTGATGGACCTTAAGCATACGATTGTGGGAGGAGATGTCGGTCATCTTTTAAAGTATAGCCGAGTATATAAACATTGGCATTTCGATGTACTGACTAAAGATGTCCATATGCTTTATGTAAATAAACGTGTCTGGCTTTACCTTATATAAGATGTTTAGTAGGTGTGCATCGATTTCTAAATGTAGGGAAGGGAATTGTTGGATATGCTTCCGTTATGTAAATTGCGCAAGGGACCGTTAATAAAAGATGTAAACCCCCATGGTTGTATGGACCCGCTGCAACTAAAAATGGTATCAGAGTGACTTGTTATTTGGGAAAGAAAAAAGGAGAAGCGAACTGTGGTGACTCTAGCGGATCGAGGGCTGTCGAGGGGTGCCACATCCTGTTAATTGGGAATATTAAGGATGGCCCTCGCATATTCATGAAGGTCTCTCACATTATGGTAATTAGGAATATCAGGGACGTACCTCGCATATTCATGAAGGTCTGCCACCTCCTAGTAAAAGGGGAATAATGAGGACGTGCCTCGCACGTTCATGAAGGTCTCTCACCTCCTGGTAATTGGGGATATTAAGGATGGCCCTCACATATTCATGAAGGTCTCTCACATTATGGTAATTAGGACTATCAAGGACGTACCTCACATATTCATGAAGGTCTCCCACCTCCTAGTAAAAGGGGAATAATGAGGACGTGCCTCACACATTCATGAAGGTCTCTCACCTCCCGGTGATTGGGAATATCGAGAGCGCTTCCCGCATATTCATGAAGGTCTCTCACCTCCTGATAATTGGGAATATCGAGGATGTACCTTAGATATTCATAAAGGTCTCTCACCTCATCATAAGAGAAATATCGAGGGTGTGGCTCGCATACTCATGAAGGTCTTCCACTTCCTGGTAATTGGGAATATCGAGTGGATACCTCACCTATTCATGAAGGTCTCTCGCATCCTAGAAATTGGGAATATCGAGGATGTACGTCGCATGTTCATGAAAGTCTCCCACCTCCTGGTAATGGTAATACCGAGGACTTACCTTAAATATTCATGAAGGTCTCTCACCTCCTGGAAATTGGGAATATCAAGGACCTACCCTAGATATTCATAAAGGTCTCTCCACTCGTAGTAATGGCAATATCAAAGACCTACCTTTGATATTCATGAAGGTCTCTTATCTCTTGGTAAATGGAAATATCGAGGATGTACCTCACAAATTCATGAAGGTCTCCCACCTCCTAGTAAAAGGAGAATATTGATGATGCGCTTCGCATATTCATGGAGGTCTCTCAACTCCTAGTACTTGGGAATATCGAGGACGTAGCTCGCCTATTCATGATGGTCTCTCACCTCCTGGTAATGGGAATATAGAGGGCGTACCTTAGATATTCATGAAGGTCCCCCACCTCTTGGTAATGAGAATATTGAGGACGTACCTTAGATATACATGAAGGTTTCTAACCTCCTAGTAAGGAAATAAAGAGGACGTACCTTAGATATTCATGAAGGTTTCTTACGTCCTGGCAATTGGTAATATTGGGGACGTACCTCGCATACTCATGAAGGTCTCCCACCTTCTGGTAATGGAAATATCAAGCACGTATCTTAAATATTCATGAAGGTCTCCCACCTCCTAGTATTTGGGAATATTGAGGACGTACCATAGATATTCATGAAGGTCTCTCACCTCCTACAAATGGGAATATCGAGGACGTACCTTCGATATTCATGAAGGTCTCTCATCTCCTGCTAATTGAAAATATCACGGACGTACCTCGCTGTGGCATCCTAGAAATTCAAAGCCAAGCCATATGGTGTGTTAAAGTCTTTAATTATGTGGTAGAATTTCCATGGCTTATGTTTTAGCCATTAGTGTTTTAATTTGATGATTTGTGCTTGTGATTGTGGAAATTTAAATTTAATAGATTAATAATCTATGCTTGGCCATATGATTTAAATTTCAATAAACAAAAATATCCCAAGACTTTGGCCAAGATGAAAATTGGAATTCAAAAATATTTAAAGAAGAATTTCAAAAAAAAAAAAAGAGAAAAAGGGGATTAAATTCGAATGGGCCTTGGACCCATTGGCCTAAAGCTTGGTGGGCCAAGCTAGTCGGCCCATTAGAGCCCAAAGGAGGCTGTCGACCAGCCCAAGGAGGAGTGGCCGGATGGCCCAAGCCCAAGCCCAACTCCAAGACCCATCTTGCATGGATCAAGAAAAGTGGCAAGCAGAAGGCCATGCATTGGCCATTGGTTGAGGCAAATCAATGATGAGCTTTAGGGGAAATAAAAGGGGAGAAGAGAGAGAAGGTGGCCGGTTTTTCTTGCTTCGGCTGAGAGAGAGGGAGAGAGAGAGAGAGAGAAATCGTGAGAGAGAGGGAGAGACCGAGAGGGAGAGGAGGCGGAGCCGAGGAGGAGCCGCCGTGTCCCGCCGTCCGTTCACCGTGTACGCCGCCGTATGCCATCGACCATCCATCCTAGAGGCAAGTGGAGTCCTCTAACTTCTCTTGCATGTGTGTATATGGTTTGCATGTTCGATTTTAGGTGTTATTTGTGAGAAAAACCGAGGTAAGGGTTGGTTGTTTTCAAACCGTGTGACTGTTCTTGCTCGGTTTGTAGGAGTCAGTAACTTGTTTGAGCTTGCGTGTGTGTTTGGAGTCCGATTTTGGCTTCGATGTCCACATGGAAGTTGTAGCTAACGTTTTTTACTATAACATACTGAAATTTCATGGAAAATGATGGAGATATGAGGGGTTAAAGTTCTATTTTACGGAGACCCCAGATCTGTAAAGTTTTCACTGACTTCTTGTTGGATTCTTGTTTGCATGTTGATTTTTGTTGAAGATTTGACTTCGATGTCTTCATGAAAGTTATATTTAGCACCTTAAACTACAACATACTCAAATTTAAAGTGAAAAAAACAAGTATAGCTTGGTAAATTGGCTAGATCTTGGAGACGATGATTCTGGTGATGTATTCCGAGACACTCGAGACTTCATGGACTTAAATGGTGACCATACTTTGGTTATTTGACCTAGATCTCTTCATGAAACTTGTAAAGGACACCTTGGTACATAACATACTCAAATTTCAGAGGAAACGAAAGAGAATAGATGGGTGAAATCTGAATATTTCGGAGATGTGTATTCTGGACGATGCGATAGTGGTTCCAGAAGCTTCGGGATGTCCTGTAAAATAATCCAAAAAGAATCTGGCTTGGAGTTCTTAATGAACGTTGCACGAAAATGTCTTGGCTATCGCCCTGTAAAATTTCTTACTTTTTGGAGGCCGTATGTGTATTTTAATCGAATTTATTTGGAAACTGTGCATTCTGGTCATTATCCAAATATCATGTGCTATTTTGTGGAAATTGTGAAATTATGTGAAATTCAATTTGGCCATGAATTTCGTATGAAATTGTCATCCTATTGGTTTGTTTAGTGATTGTTTGAATATTATGATTTTGGGAAAATCATAGATATTAAATTTAATATTTATTTATGAAAATAAATAAATATAATAATAAAATAATAAAATAATAAAATAATAAAAAAAATAAAAAGAGATTATTTTATTGGCCATGAATTCCATTGAATTTATTATGCATTGTTATATGACATTGGTGTATGTATGATCATAAATTGTGATGCATGTGTGAATTATATGCCATGTAATAATGAGATTAAAAGGATGGTGAAAGTGGAAAATGATATGTGAGTAAGAGGTTGTGGTGGAGGATGAGGCCGGAATGTACAGCGATGCATTGCCGGAATTCCCTGGGAGATTCAGGATGCCCGGAATATGGGGGGCCGGATGTCCGGTTGTATCTTGGATACATGCCCGGAGGTTCCTCGCGACACCAAGATTGGGGTGCGGGATGCCTGGGTAGAAGGGTAAAGGCCGGAAGCCCTGTCGGAGGTTTCTGCCCGAAGGGAATGCCTCATGATGCTAGTTGAGATGCGAGATGCTCGGAATGTGGGGGGCCGGAAGCCCGGTGGCCTGGGAGGCTGAATGTTGGAAACCCTGTCGGAGGTCTTTGCCTGAAGGGATGATAATTGAGAATGCGTTATGTGGTGATCAAATCTAAAGATAAAAATGGAAATTAATGCATGATGGTGATATGCATGATGATAATGATGATGATGTGATGTGATATGATGATCACCTATGATATGATATGCATGATGATATCCATGATGATGTGATGATGATGATATGTGATGTGATATGATGATCACCTATGATATGATATGCATGATGGTATGCATGATGATGTGATGATAATAATATGTGATATGATGATCACCTATGATATGATATGCATGATGATATGCATGATGATGTGATGATAATGATATGTGATATGATGATCACCTATGATATGATATGCATGATGATATGCATGATGATGTGATGATAATGATATTGATGTGATATGATGATCACCTATGATATGATATGCATGATGATATGCATGATGATATGCATGATGATGATAATGACATGATATGCATAATGATATGCATGGTGATGATGATGATGATGATGATGATGCGTGATGTGATATGATGATCATCCATGGTATGATATGCATGATGAAATGCATGATGATGATAATGATATATGAGATGCCATGATGATGATATGTATGATATGATGATGCATGAATGCGCATGACATCAAAGGTAAGCAATGCCTGCATCGTATGATGATATGCCTGATGCATTGAGTTGTTATTGTATTTCCCTATTTGCTGAGTGGTTGTATTCACCCCTTTTGGGGATAACATTTCAGATTAGCAAGTATGCCGCTACCTGCCGTCTCGCGGGGGGGTGTTTTATGGTCTACCGTCCGATGTAAAGGTCGAGTGTGCGGAGATAGACTGTCCCTCTGTTCCCGGATTGACTTTTATTCGAGTGCGCTGTCTAGTGATGTACGACATAGGCCTAGCTGGGGGCCCTGTTATTCAGGAGTTCATTTCTGTGCACGTTCGACAGGATGGAGCTATGCGAGGGATGTTGTCGCCGCCTCTGCCTGATGCACCGGGTTGGGTGTGAGACCACACGCGATGAGTAGTAGCTAGATCTTTTTGATGTAGATAGTCAACACTTTCGATGGGGGTTCGTACTCGTATGATGTTAAGGGTTGAGAATTTCTTTTTGAGGTTTTAGGCTGGACATGGCAGAGTCCTAGCTTTTCCTTGTTTTGTACCGACCCGAAGGGAATCCCGTCTTGCTATATATATATGTAAGCAAAGTGTCGAAGTTGTTTATAAAATCCTGATATTTAGCTGGTGTGTATTGGTATCATGGATTGGTAGGGGGATAGATGGCGATGTTTAATTTGCTTCCGCTATGAGTCGCGCTGGGACCGCTTTAAAAAAAAAAAAAGAGGTAATAAAGTGTAGCATCGACGCTGGTGACGACCTACGAAGGGTTCGGGGTGTCACATCCGCCCTTTTTGGTATCAGAGCGAATGGTTATAGGTGGAGTGATAAGGAGCCTCATTTGGAATTGAGGAACATAATGACAATGCACACCATAGGATGTGGAATGAAATAATTGAATAACGGGTGATGGGTATTCACTCGTAGATCCCTAGTAGTTTATTTTGGATTGCCATTAGGTGCCAGTAACATGTATATGTTACTTATGTAGTAGCAGTAATTGCTTTGAGTGGAGGCAGTGAGTCTCAGATTATTCCTGAGGCAATGCTTGGAAATTTTAGGAAAGTCATGGTGCGAGCTGGAAGTGCTCATCCATCGAGGGCTAAAGCCTCTGCTGTAAGGGCTGAACCCCGAATGGAAGATATCCTGCAGGCATTAGCCAATATTGGAAATCTGATGGAGAGACAGGCGCAGCAACAGCCCGGAGCATAACGCCGTACTCAAGGACTAGTGGAGCAGTTTTTGAAGCTAAAGCCACTTAAGTTTAATGGAATGGGAAGTCCTGAGGAGGCAGAGCAATGGATTGATGGGATGGAAAGAATTTTCCGGCTGTTGGACTGCACCGATGTTGAGAAAATAGTCTTAGCAGAGTATCAATTGGAGGGAAATGCGAAGTTTTGGTGGAGAGCTTCGAAGGACAAAATCTTTCCACCACGTACTGATGTGAGCTGGGAGGAGTTTGTTAGAGCCTTCAATAGGAAGCGTTTTTCTGATTGTGCTAAGGATATGAAGATTACTGAATTTGTTCAGCTAGAACAAAAGGGGTTGACTGTAGATCAGTATGAGGCTAGATTTTCTGAATTGTCTAGATATGCTCCTAGATTGATTGAGGATCATGAAGAGAAGGCTAAGAGATTCCTGAAAGAGTTGAGGAGTGACATTAGGAAGCAGCTGGTGCCTTTGAGCATAAGAGATTATAATGAGATTTATGAAAGGGTGCAGTTAGTGGAGCAGGAGCTGTTGAGAGAGCGGTCGGAATTTAAGAAATCGTTGAATTTTAATGATGTGAGAAAGGGGAAGAGGCCTTATTTTGGTCAAGGTCAGACCTGGAATGTGAAGAAGAAGAGTAATTTTGGGAATTTTAGAGGGCCAAGGAGTGGTCTGAATATAGGGAAAACACCCTATCAGCCTGGCGTTTGTCAGAAGTGTAATGGACGCCATGGCCCAGGACCTTGTACGGGACAACATAAATGTTTTGGCTGTGGACAAGTGGGTCATCTTAGGAGGAATTGCCCACAAGAGAGGTCGCAAGTGATTGTTGGCTCGGTGCGACAGGGATATCAGAGTGCTGTTAGGTCAAATCCGCAAGGAAATCCTCAGAGACCACCTACGCAAGGAAGGGTGTATGCAATCACCCAGGAGGAAGCGAAAGCTTCCAAGAATGTTATCTCAGGTACGATTCTTATTAATGGTGAAAAGGCATATGCATTGTTTGACACGGGTGCAACGCATTCGTTTGTGTCTGAAAGATATAGATGTTTGAATAAGATAGAAGTTATGCCTCTTGAGACACCTCTTAGTGTTTCCACACCTTTAAAGGATATGGTATTGTCTACGTTGGTGTGTGAAAATTGTAAGATATCAATGGGAGGAAAGGATATGGAAATAGACTTGGTTGTAATGGCTATGTATGATTTTAATGTTATTATAGGAATGGACTGGCTTCGTAAGTATCGGGCTAGAATGGATTGTTATAGAAAAGTGATTCAATTCGTTTCACCTAATCGGTCTAGTTGTGAATTTTTAGGAGGCCAGACCCATTTGCCTGTAGCGCTTATTTCAGCAGTAGAAGCATGTAAGTTACTTGACAAAGGATGTCAAGGGTACCTAGCCATAGTTAGAGATTATGCAAGGGAGGAGCCTAATCTTGAGGAAGTTCGTGTAGTTAACGAATTTCAAGATGTATTTCCTGAGGAATTGCCTGGATTGCCGCCAAAGTGGGAGATTGAATTTGAAATTGAATTAATGCCTGGAATAGGACCAATATCAAAAGCCCCGTATAGAATGGTCTTAGTTGAATTGAATGAGTTGAAAGTGCAACTGCAAGAATTGCTTGACAAAGGATTCATTAGACTAAGTGCTTCACCTTGGGGTGCACCGGTCTTGTTTGTGAAAAAGAATGATGGATCGATGCGCTTGTGTATTGATTATAGGCAGTTGAACCAAGTGACCATTAAGAATAAGTATCCTTTGCCTAGAATTGATGATTTATTTGACCAACTCCAGGGAAGTTCGGTCTTTTCTAAGATTGACTTGAGATCGGGATACCATCAGCTGAGAATTAAGAAGGAGGAAATTCCTAAGACTGCGTTCAGAACTCGTTATGGACACTATGAGTTCCTTGTTATGCCATTTGGATTGAATAACGCCCCGGCTGCATTTATGGATTTGATGAATAGGATATTTCAGCCTTATTTAGACTAGTTTGTGATTGTCTTTATTGATGATATTCTGGTATATTCGAAAGGGCCTAAAGAGCATGAGCAACATTTGAGAATAGTTTTGCAGACCCTGAGAGAGCATAAGTTGTATGCTAAGTTTAGTAAGTGTGAATTCTGGTTGGATCGGATAATATTTTTAGGACATGTGGTGTCAGGAAAAGGAATTGGTGAGACCCGACAAAAGTTGAAATGGTAATGAATTGGCCGAGACCGACGACACCTACTGAGATACGAAGTTTCTTAGGATTGGCTGGTTATTATAGGAGGTTCATTGAAGGATTTTCACGACTAGCAGGACCTTTAACTAAATTAACTCAAAAGAATGTGAAATTTGAATGGAATGGAGAATGTGAAAGGAGTTTTCAGGAGCTCAAAAGGAAATTGACTTCAGCTCCAATTCTGACTATACCTACTGGACCTGATGGTTTTACAGTGTATAGTGATGCATCTCACAAAGGACTAGGATGTGTGTTGATGCAACATGGCAAGGTTGTAGCCTATGCATCCAGACAATTGAAACCCCATGAATTGAATTACCCGACGCATGATTTAGAGCTAACAGCTATAGTGTTTGCCTTAAAGATATAGAGACACTATTTGTATGGGGAAAAGTTTGAGATTTATACGGATCATAAGAGTTTGAAGTATCTGTTTTCACAAAAGGAGTTGAACATGAGACAAAGGAGGTGGATGGAGGTGTTGAAGGACTATGATTGTGAGATAAGATATCATCCAGGGAAAGCGAATAGAGTAGCAGATGCTCTTAGTCGTAAGTCGGCTATTTCCATAGCAAGTTTAAAGATAGCTAGTTTGAGAATGGCGGAATGGAAATTGTTAGAATCTGTAGCAAATTCAGAGTTCAAATTGGAAGTGGATTGTCTTACTGGTATGCTTAGTGCATTGAGGATTGAGCCAGAGATTATCCAGAAAATTAAAATCTTGCAAGAATCTGACCCAGAGATTTTGAAAGTGAAAGATGCTGTATCTTTAGGGAAAAGATCAGAATTTCAGATCTCTGATGATGGAATAATGAGATGTCAAGGATGACTTTGTGTTCCCGACAATGAGGAATTAAGGAAGGAAATTTTGTTGGAGGCACATAAAAGTAATTATAGTATCCACCCAGGTAGTACAAAGATGTACAGAAATTTACGTCAGCAATTTTGGCGGAATGGTATGAAGGCAGATACGTATCTCAATGTTTGACGTGTCAGCAAGTAAAAGCGGAGCATCGTAAACCCGCAGGACTTTTGAGACCATTAGACATTCCTGAATGGAAATGGGAACATATAACGATGGACTTTGTGCAAGGATTGTCAAGGACATCAAGGAATCATGATTCAATTTGGGTTATAGTGGATCGTTTGACTAAGTCGGCACATTTCTTAGCAATTCGCATGGACTACCCAATGGATAAGTATGCGGACATGTATGTAAGTCAAGTGGTACGCTTACATGGTGTTCCAGTGACCATTACTTCAGATCGAGATTCAAGGTTTACTTCGAATTTTTGGAGGAGTCTTCAGGTTGCGTTAGGATCTAAGCTTCAGTTTAGTACTGCTTTTCATCCTCAGACAGATGGTCAATCGGAAAGAGTAATCCAGATATTAGAAGATATGTTAAGGGCATGCGTAATTGATTTCAAAGGAAGTTGGGATGAAAGATTGCATTTGGTAGAGTTTGCCTATAACAATAGTTTTCAGAAGAGTATAGGCATGGCACCTTATGAAGCATTATATGGAAGGAGATGTAGAACTCCTGTCTGTTGGAGTGAAGTAGGTGAAAGGAAGTTGACAGGACCTGAACTGGTACAAGTTACCACTGAAGCTGTCGATATTATCAGAGAAAGACTAAGAGTAGCTTAGAGTAGACAAAAAGGCTACGCAGATAGACGTAGAAGGCCTTTGGAATTTAGTGTAGGAGACCATGTATTCCTTAAGGTATCTCCAATGAAAGGAATATCTCGATTCGGGATGAAGGGTAAGTTAAGACCTAGGTTTGTTGGACCTTTTGAAATTCTGGAGAGGATAGGTGACGTAGCTTATCGTTTAGCGTTACCTCCTAAGTTAGAAAATCTGCACGATGTGTTTCATGTATCGATGTTAAGGAAGTACCAGCCGGATCCTGGTCACATACTCGATCATGAAGCCATCAAAATGCATGAGAAAGTAAGGTACATTGAACAGCCTGTGTAGATATTGGATCAAAAGGAGCAAATTCTTAGGACCAAAAAGATCCCATTGGTTAAGGTGTTATGGCGACATCATGATGTGGAGGAAGCCACATGGGAGAGTGAGGATCAGATAAAGGAAAAGTACCCTTATTTATTTCAAGAAGGCGCGAGTAGTGCTTGAATTTTGAGGACGAAATTCTCTAAGAAGGGGAGAGTTATGGCATCCTAGAAATTCAAAGCCAAGCCATAAGGTGTGTTAAGTCTTTAATTATGTGGTAGAATTTCCATGGCTTATGTTTTAGCCATTAGTGTTTTAATTTGATGATTTGTGCTTGTGATTGTGGAAATTTAAATTTAATAGATTAATAATCTATGCTTGGCCATATGATTTAAATTTCAATAAACAAAAATATCCCAAGACTTTGGCCAAGATGAAAATTGGAATTCAAAAATATTTAAAGAAGATTTTCAAAAAAAAAAAAAAAAAGAAAAAGGGGATTAAATTCGAATGGGCCTTGGACCAATTGGCCTAAAGCTTGGTGGGCAAGGCTAGTCGGCCCATTAGAGCCCAAAGGAGGCTGTCGACCAGCCCAAGGAGGAGTGGCCGGATGGCCCAAGCCCAAGCCCAACTCCAAGACCCATCTTGTATGGATCAAGACAAGTGGCAAGGAGAAGGCCATGCATTGGCCATTGGTTGAGGCAAATCAATGATGAGCTTTAGTGGAAATAAAAGGGGCGAAGAGAGAGAAGGTGGCCGGTTTTGCTTGATTCGGCCGAGAGAGAGGGAGAGAGAGAGAGAGATCTCGTGAGAGAGAGGGAGAGACCGAGAGGGAGAGGAGGCGGAGGCGAGGAGGAGCCGCCGTGTCCCGCCGTCCGTTCGCCGTGTACACCACCGTACGCCATCGACCGTCCATCCTAGAGGCAAGTGGAGTCCTCTAACTTCTCTTGCATGTGTGTATATGGTTTGCATGTTCGATTTTAGGTGTTATTTGTGAGAAAAACCGAGGTAAGGGTTGGTTGTTTTCAAACTGTGTGACTGTTCTTGCTCGGTTCGTAGGAGTCAGTAACTTGTTTGAGCTTCCATGTGTGTTTGGAGTCTGATTTTGGCTTTGATGTCTGCATGGAAGTTGTAGCTAACTTCTTTTACTATAACATACTGAAATTTCATGGAAAATGATGGAGATATGAGGGGTTAAAGTTCTATTTTACGGAGACCCCAGATCTGTGAAGTTTTCACTGACTTCTTGTTGGATTCTTGTTTGCATGTTGATTTTTGTTGAAGATTTGACTTCGATGTATTCATGAAAGTTGTAGGTAACACCTTAAACTACAACATACTCAAATTTGAAGCGGAAAGAACAAGTATAGCTTGGTAAATCGGCTAGATATTGGAGATGATGATTCTGGTGATGTATTCCGAGACACTCGAGACTTCATGGACTTAAATGGTGACCATACTTTGGTTATTTGACCTAGATCTCTTCATGAAACTTGTAAAGGACACCTTGGTACATAACATAGTCAAAGTTCAGAGGAAAAAAAAGAGAATAGATGGGTGAAATCTTAATATTTCGGAAATGTGTATTCTGGACGATGCGGTAGTGGTTCCAGAAGCTTCGGGAGGTCGTGTAAAATAATCCAAAAAGAATCTGGCTTGGAGTTCTTCATGAAAGTTGCACGAAAATGTCTTGGCTATCCCCTTGTAAATTTCGTAATTTTTGGAGGCCATATGAGTATTTTAATCGAATTTATTTGGAAACTGTGCATTCTGGTCATTATCCAAATATCATGTGCTATTTTGTGGAAATTGTGAAATTATGTGAAATTCAATTTGGCTATGAATTTCGTATGAAATTGTCATCCTATTGGTTTGTTTAGTGATTGTTTGAATATTATGATTTTGGGAAAATCATAGATATTAAATTTAATATTTATTTATGAAAATAAATAAATATAATAATAAAATAATAAAATAATAATAAAATAAGAATAAAATAAAAAGGGATTATTTTATTGGCCATGAATTCCATTGAATTTATTATGCATTGTTATATGACATTGGTGTATGTATGATCATAAATTGTGATGCATGTGTGAATTATATGCCATGTAATAATGAGATTAATAGGATGGTGAATGTGGAAAATGATATGTGAGTAAGAGGTTGTGGTGGAGGATGAGGCCGGAATGTACAGAGATGTATTGCCGGAATTCCCTGGGAGATTCAGGATGCCCGGAATGTGGGGGGCCGGATGTCCGGTTGTATCTTGGATACATGCCCAGAGGTTCCTCGCGACACCAGGATTGGGGTGCGGGATGCCTGGCTAGAAGGGTAAAGGCCAGAAGCCCTGTTGGAGGTTTTTGCCCGAAGGGAATGCCTCGTGATGCTAGTTGAGATGCGAGATGGTCGGAATGTGGGGGGCCGGAAGCCCGGTGGCCTGGGAGGCTGAATGCTGGGAACCCTATCGGAGGTCTTTGCCCGAAGGGATGATAATTGAGAATGGGTGATGTGGTGATCAAATCTAAAGATAAAAATGGAAATTAATGCATTATGGTGATATGCATGATGATAATGATGATGATGTGATGTGATATGATGATCACCTATGATATGATATGCATGATGATATGCATGATGATATGCATGATGATATGCATGATGATGATAATGACATGATATGCATAATGATATGCATGGTGATGATGATGATGCGTGATGTGATATGATGATCATCCATGGTATGATATGCATGATGAAATGCATGATGATGATAATGATATATGAGATGCCATGATGATGATATGTATGATATGATGATGCATGAATGCGCATGACATCAAAGGTAAGCAATGCCTGCATCGTATGATGATATGCCTGATGCATTGAGTTGTTATTGGATTTTCCTATCTGCTGAGTTGTTGTACTCACCCCTTTTGGGCATAACATTTCAGATTAGCAAGTAGGCCGCTACCTGCCGTCTCGTGGAGGGTGTGTTATGGTCTACCGTCCGATGTAGAGGTCGAGTGTGCGAAGATAGACTGTCCCTCTCTTCCCGGATTGACTTTTATTCGAGTGCGCTTTCTAGTGATGTACGACATAGGCCTGGCTAGGGGCCTTGTCATTCAGGAGTTCATTTATGTGCACGTTCGACGGGATGGAGCTATGGGAGGGATGTTGCCGCTGCCTCCGCCTGATGCACCGGGTTGGGTGTGAGACCGTGCGCGATGAGTAGGAGCTAGATCTTTTTGATGTAGATAGTCGACACTTTCGATGGGGGTTCGTACTCGTATGATGTTGAGGGTCAAGAGTTTCTTTTTGAGGTTTTAGGCTGGACATGGCAGAGTCCAAGCTTTTCCTTGTTTTGTACCGACCCGAAGGGAATCCCATCTTGCTATATATATATGTAAGCAAAGTGTCGAAGTTGTTTATAAAATCCTGATGTTTAGCTGGTGTGTATTGGTATCATGGATTGGTAGGGGGATAGATGGTGATGTTTAATTTGCTTCCGCTATGAGTCACGCTGGGACCGCTTTAAAAAAAAAAGAGGTAATAAAGTATAGCATTGGCGCTGGTGACGACCTACGAAGGGTTCGGGGTGTCACACTCGCAAATTTGCAAAGGTCTCCCACCTCCTGGTAAAAGGGGAATATTGAGGACGAGCCTCTTATATTCATGTAGGTCTCTCACCTCCTGATAATTGGGAATATCGAGAACGTGCCTCACATATTCAGGAAGGTCTCTCATCTCCTGGTAATTGGAAATATCGAGGACATAGCTTGCCTATTCATGAAGGTTTCTCACCTCCTGGTAATTGGGAATATCGAGGACGTACCTCGTATATTCATTAAGGTCTCTCACATCCTGGTAATTAGGAATATCCGGAATGTACCTTAGATATTCATGAAGGTCTCTCACCTCCTGGTGATGGGAATATCGAGGGCGGGCATCGCACACTCAAGAAGGTCTCTCACCTCCTGGTAATTGGGAATATCGAGGACGTACGATGCATATTCATGAAGGCCTACCACCTCCTGGTAATTGGGAATATCGAGGATGTACGTTGCCTATTGATGAAGGTCTCTCACCTCTTGGTAATTTGAAATATCGAGGACGTACCTCGCATATTCAGGAAGGTCTCCCATCTCTTGGTAAAATGGGAATGTTGAGGACGTGCCTCGCATATCCATGAAGGTCTCTCATCTCCTGGTAATTGAGAGTATCGAGAACGAGCCTTGCATATTCATGAAGGTTTCTCAACTCATAGTAATAGCATTAACGATGATGTGCCTTCAATTTTAGCAAATGTGTGTCACCTCCTGTTAATTGAGAATATTTAGGACGTACCTCACAAATTCATGAAGGTCTCCAACCTCCTAGTAAAAGGAGAAAATTGAGGACGTGCCTCGCATATTCAAGAAAGTTTCTCACCTCTTGGTAATTTGGAATATCAAGAATGTCCCTCGCATATTCATGAAGGTCTCTCGCCTCCTGGTAATTGGGAATATTAAGGATGGCCCTCGCATATTCATGAAGGTCTCTCACATTATGGTAATTAGGAATCTCAAGTACGTACCTCGCATATTCATTAAGGTCTCCCAGCTCCTAGAAAAAGGGGAATAATAAGGACGTTCCTCGCACATTCATGAAGGTCTCTCAACCCCTGGTAATTAGGAATATCGAGGACGTACCTCGCCTATTCATGAAGGTCTCTCACCTCCTGGTAATTGGGAATATCGAGGACGTACCTTAGATATTCATGAAGGTCTCTCACCTCATGATAAGAGAAATATCGAGGGTGTGCCTTGCATACTCATGAAGGTCTCCCACTTCCTGGTAATTGGGAATATCGAGTGCATACCTCACCTATTCATGAAAGTCTCTCACATCTTGGAAATTGAGAAGATCGAGGACGTACGTCGCATGTTTATGAAGGTTTCCCACCTCCTGGTAATGGTAATATCGAGGACGTACCTTAAATATTCATGAAGGTCTCTCACCTCCTGAAAATTGGGAATATCAATGACATACCCTAGATATTCATAAAGGTCTCTCCACTCCTAGTAATGGCAATATCGAAGACGTACCTTCAATATTCATGAATGTTTCTTATCTCCTGGTAAATGGAAATATCGAGGATGTACCCCACAAATTCATGAAGGTCTCCCACCTCCTGGTAAAAGGGGAATATTGAGGACTCGCTTCGCATATTCATGGAGGTCTCTCAACTCCTGGTAATTGGGAATATCGAGGACGTAGCTCGCCTATTCATGAAGGTCTCTCACCTCCTGGTAGTAGAAATATCAAGGGTCTGCCTCGCATACTCATGAAGGACTATCAGCTCCTGGTAATTCGGAAAATCGAGGACGTACCTCGCCTATTCGTGAAGGTCTCTGACATCCTGGTAATTGGGAATATTGAGGACGTACCTCGAATATTCATGAAGGTCTCTCACCTCCTGGTAATGGCAATATTGAGGATGTACATTAGATAATCATGAAGGTTTTTCACCTCCTGGTAATTGGGAATATTTAGGACGTACCTTAGATATTCATGAAGGTCTCTAACCTTCTGGTAATAAGAATAACGAGGACGTACATTAGATATTCATGAAGGTATCTTAAGTCCTAATAATCGGGAATATCGAGGACATACGTCGCATATTCAAGAAGGTTTCCCACCTCCTGGTAATGGGAATATCGAGGACGTACCTTAGATATTCATGAGAGTCTCTGACCTCCTGTACATTGGGAATATCGATGACGTGCTCCAGATATTCATGAAGGTCTCTCACCTCCACGTAAAGCCAATATCGAAGATGTGCCTTCGATATTGATGAAGGTCTCTCATCTCTTGGTAATTGGAAATATCGGGGACGTATCTCGAAAATTCATAAAGGTCTCCCATCTCCTGGTCAAAGGGGAATATTGAGGACGCGCTTCGTATATTCATAGAGGTCTCTCATCCCCTAGTATTTGGGAATATCGAGGACGTACCTCGCATTTTCATGAAGCTCTCCCACTTCTTGGTAATGGGAATATTGAGGACGTATATTAGATATTCATGAAGAACCCCCACCTCCTGGTAATGGGAATATTGAGGGCGTATCTTAGATATTCCTAAAGGTTTCTAACCTCCTGTTAAGGAGAATAATGAGGATTTACCTTAGAATTCATGAAGGTCTCTTACATCCTGGTAATTGGGAATATCGAGGACGTACCTCACATACTCACGAAGGTCTCCCACCTCTTGGTAATGGAAATATCAAGCACGTACCTTAAATATTCATGAAGGTCTTTCACCTCCTGGTAATTGGGAATATCGATGACGTACCTTAGATATTCATGAAGGTCTCTCACCTCTTACTAATGGGAATATCGAGGACGTACCTTTGATATTCGTGATGGTCTCCCACCTCCTGGTAAAAGGGGAATATGGAGGACGCGCCTCGCATATTCTTGCAGGTCTCTCACCTCCTGATTCTTGGGAATATCGAGCACGTACCTCGCATATTCATGAAGGTCCCCCACCTCCTGGTAAAAGGGGAATATTGAGGACGTGCTACGCATATTCATGGAGGTCTCTCACCCCCTGGTAATTGGCAATATCGAGCACGTACGTCGTATTTTTATGAAGGCCTCCAACTTCTTGGTAATGGGAATGTTGAGGACGTACATTAGATATTCTTGAAGATCCCCCATCTCCTGGTAATGGGAATATTGAGGACGTAACTTAGATATTCATGAAGGTTTCTAACCTCCTAGTAATGAGAATAATGAGGACATACCTTATATATTCATGAAGGTCTCTTACCTCCTGGTAATTGTGAATATCGAGGACGTACCTCGCATACTCATGAAGGACTCCCACCTCCTGGTAATGGAATTATCAAGCACGTACCTTGCATTTTTATGAAGGTCTCCCACTTCTTGGTAATGGAAATGTTGAGGACGTATATTAGATATTCATGAAGGTCCCCCACCTCCTGGTAGTGGGAATATTGAGGACCTACCTTAGATATTCATGAAGGTTTCTAACCTCCTAGTAATGAGAATAATGAGGACGTACCTTAGTTATTCATGAAGGTCTCTTACCTCCTGGTAATTGTGAATTTCGTGGACGTACCTTGCATACTCATGAAGGTCTCTCAACTCCTGGTAATGGAAATATCAAGCACGTACCTTAAATATTCATGAAGGCCTCCCACCTCCTGGTAATTGGGAATACCGAGGACGTACCATAAATATTCATGAAGGTCTCTCACCTCTTGGTAATTGGGAATATCGAGGACGTACCTCGCATATTCAATAAGGTCTCCCACATCCTGGTAATTAGGAATATCGGGGACGTACCTTAGATATTCATGAAGGTCTCTCACTTCCTGGTAATGGGAATATCTAGGATGGGCATCACACACTCGTGAATGTCTCTCACATCCGGATCTATGGGAATATCGAGGACATACCTCACATATTAATGAAGGCCTCCGACCTCCTGGTAATTAGGAATATCAAGCATGTACGTCGCCTATTGATTACGTCACCTCTTGGTAATTGGGAATATATAGGACGTACCTCGCATATTCATGAAGGTCTCCCATCTTCTGGTAAAAGGGGAATGTTGAGGATGTGCCTTGCATATCCATGAGAGTCTCTCATCTCCTAGTAATTGGGATTATCGAGAATGTGCCTCGCATATTCATGAAGGTCTCTCAACTCCTAGTAATGGGAATAACGAGGTCGTGCCTTCAATATTCACAAAGGTCTCTCACCTCCTGTTAATTGGGAATATCCAAGACGTATCTCACAAATTTATGAAGGTCTCCCAGCTCCTGGTAAAAGGTGAATATTGAGGACGCGCTTTGTATATTCATGAATGTCTCTCAACCCCTGGTAATTGGGAATATCAGGGACATACCTCGCCTATTCATGAATGTCTCACATCCTCGTAATTGGGAATATCGAGGATGTACCTTGCATATTCATGAAGGTCTTGCACCTCCTGGTAATGGGAATATAGAGGGCGTACCATAGATATTCATGAAGGCCTCTGACCTCCTGGTAATTGGGAAAACGAGGACGTATCCTAGATATTCGTGAGGGTCTTTCACCTCCTGGAAATGGGAATATCGAGGGCATACCTTCTATATTAATGAAGGTCACTCATTTCTTGATAATTGGAAATATTGATGACGTACCTCGCAAATTCATTAAGCTCTCCCACCTCCTGGTAAAAGGGGAATATGGAGGACACGCCTCGCATATTCCTGGAGGTCTCCCACCTTCTGATACTTAGGAATATCGGGGACGTACCTTAGATATTCATGAAGGTCTCTCACCTCTTAGTAATGGGAATATCAAGGGCGGGCATCGCACACTCGTGAAGGTCTGTCACCTCCTGGTAATTGGGAATGTCGAGTACGTACCTCACCTATTCATGAAGGTCTCTCACCTCCTAGCAATTGGGAATATCGAGGATGTACCTTGCATATTCATGAAAGTCTCCCACCTCCTGGTAATTAGGAATATCGGGGACGTACCTTAGATATTCATGAAGGACTCTCACCTCCTAGTAATGGGAATATCGAGGGCGGGCATTGCACACTCATGAAGGTCTTTCACCTCCTGGTAATTGGGAATATCGGGTACGTAACTTGCATATTCATTAAGGTCTCCCACCTCCTGGTAATTGGGAAAATTGAGGACATACCCAAGATATTCATGAAGGTCTCTCACCTCCTAGTAATAGTAATATCGAGGTCACATCTTCTATATTCATGGAGGTCTTTCATCTCCTGATAATTGGAGTCATCGAGGATGTACCTCGCAAAATGATGAAGGTGTCCCACCTCCTGAAAAAGGGGAATATTGAGAATGCACCTCGCATATTCCTAAAGGTGTCCCACCTCCTGGTACTTAGGAATATCAGGGACGTACTTTAGATGTTGATGAAGGTCTCTCACCTCTTGGTAATTGCAAATATCGAGAACGTACCTCGCCTATTCATGAAGGTGTCTCACCTCTTGATAATTGGGAATATTGAAGACATACCTCGCATATTCATGAATGTCTCACACTTCCTAGTACTTAGGAATATCGGCGACATACCTTAGATATTCATAAAGGTCTCTCACCTCCTGGTAATGGCAATATCGAGGGCGGGCATCGCACACTCATGAAGGTCTCTCACCTCTTGGTAATTGGGAATATCGAGGACGTACCTCGCCTATTCATGACGGTCTCCCACCTCCTAGTATTTAGGAATATTGAGGGCGTACCTCGCATATTCATGAAGGTCTCTCACCTCCTGGTACTTAGGAATATCTGGGAGGTACCTTAGATATTCATGCAGGTCTCTCATCTCTTGGTAATGGGATTATCGAGGGCGGGCATCGCACACTCATGAAGGTCTCTCACCTCCTGGTAATTGGGAATATCGAGGACGTGCCTTGCATATTCATGAAGTCCTCTTACCTCCTGGTAATTGGGAATCTCGAGCACGTACCTCGAACATTCAAGAAGGTCTCCCATTTCCTAGTAAAAGGGGAATGTTGAGGACGTGCCTTCAATATTCGCGAAGATCTTCCACCTCTGGTAAAAGGGGAATATTGAGGACGTGCCTCGCATATTCAAGAAAGTCTCTCGCCTCTTGGTAATTGGGAATATCAAGATTGTGCGTCGCATATTCATGAAGGTTTCTCACCTTCTGGTAAATGAAAATATTAAGGATGGCCCTTGCATATTGATGAAGGTCTCCCACCTTATGGTAATTAGGAATATCAAGGACGTACCTTGCATATTCATGAAGGTCTCCCACCTCCTAGTAAAAGGGGAATATTGAGGACGTGTCTTGCATATTCATGAAGGACTCTCACCTCTTAGTAATTTGGAATATCGAGAGCGCGCCTCGCATATTCTTAGAGATCTCTCACCTCCTGGTAATTGGGAATATCGAGGATGTAGCTCGCATATTCATGAAGGTCTCCCACCACATTGTAATTGGGAATATCAATGGCGTACCTTAAATATTCATGATGGTTTTTCACCCCCTGGTAATAGAAATATCGAGGGCGTGCCTCGCATACTCATGAAGGTTTCTCACCTCCTAGTAACTGGGAAAATATAGGACGTACCTCGCATATTCGTGAAGGTCTCCCACTTCTTGGTAATTGGGAATATCGAGTACGTACCTCGCCTATTCATTAAGGTCTCTCACATCCTCCTAATTAGGAATATAGACGACGTACGTTGCATATTCATGAAGGTCTCGCACCTCCTGGTAATGGGAATATAAAAGGCGTACCTTAGATATTCATGAAGGCCTCCCACATCCTGGTAGTTAGGAAAATCGAAGACGTCCCCTCTATATTTGTGAAGGTCTCTCACCTCCTGGAAATGGGAATATCGAGGGCATACCTTATATATTCATGAAGGTCACTCATTTCCTGATAATTGAAAATATCGATGACGTACCTGGCAAATTCATTAAGCTCTCCCATTTCCAGGTAAAAGGGGAATATTGAGGATGCGCCTCGCATATTCCTGGAGGTCTCCCACCTCCTGATACTTAGGAATATCAGGGACGTACCTTAGATCTTCATGAACGTCTCTCACCTCCTAGTAATTGGAATATCGAGGGCGGGCATCACACACTCATGAAGGTCTGTCACCTCCTGGTAATTGGAAATGTTGAGTACATACATCGCCTATTCATGAAGGGCCTATTCATGAACGTCTCTCACCTCCTCATAATTGGGAATATCGAGGATGTACCTTGCATATTCATGAAAGTCTCCCACCTCCTGGTAATTAGGAATATCGGGGACGTACCTTAGATATTTATGAAGGTCTCTCACTTCCTAGTAATAGGAATATTGAGGGTGAGCATCGCAAACTCATGAAGGTCTCTCACCTCCTGGTAATTGGGAATATCGGGTACGTACCTTGCATATTCATTAAGGTCTCCCACCTCCTCGTAATTGGGAAAGTTGAGGACGTACCCAAGATATTCACGAAGGTCTCTCACCTCCTAGTAATAGGAATATCGGGGGCGCACCTTCTATATTCATGAAGGTCTCTCATCTCACGATAATTGGAATCATCGAGGACATACCTCGCAAATTCATAAAGGTGTCCCACCTCCTGAAAAAGGGGAATATTGAGGATGCACCTCCCATATTCCTGAAGGTCTCCCACCTCCTGGTGCTTAGAAATATCGGGGATGTACCTTAGATGTTGATGAAGGTCTCTCACCTCTTGGTAATTGTAAATACCGGGGACGTACCTCGTCTATTCATGAATATCTCTAACCTTTTGATAATTGGGAATATTGAGGACAGACCGTGCATATTCATGAAGGTCTCCCACTTCTTGGTACTTAGGATAATCGGGGACGTACCTTAGATATTCATAAATGTCTCTCACCTCCTGGTAATGGCAATATCGAGGGCGGGCATCGCACACTCATGAAGGTCTCTCACCTCCTGGTAATTGGGACTATCGAGGACGTACCCTGCCTGTTCATGATGGTCTCCCACCTCTTAGTATTTCGGAATATTGACGACGTACCTCACATATTCATGTAGGTCTACCACCTCCTAATACTTAGGAATATCTGGGATGTACCTTAAATATTCATGCAGGTCTCTCACCTCCCGGTAATGGCATTATCGAGGGCGGGCATCGCGCACTCATGAAGGTCTCTCACCTCGTAGTAATTAGGAATATTGAGCACGTACCTAGCATATTCATGAAAGCTTCCCACCTCCTGGTAATTGGGAATATCAAGGACGTACGTCGCTTATTGATGCAGGTCTCTCACCTCTTGGTAATTGGGAATCTCGAGCACGTACCTCGCACATCCATGAAGGTCTCCCATCTCATGGTAAGAGGGGAATGTTGAGGACGTGCCTCGCACATCCATGAGGGTGTCTCATCTCTTGGTAATTGGGAGTATCGAGAACGTGGCTCGCATATTCCTAGAAGTCTCCCACCTATTAATACTTAGGAATATCGGGGACGAACCTTAGATATTCATGAAGGTCACTCACCTCCTAGAAATGCGAATATCGAGGGCGGGCATCGCACACTCATGAAGGTCTCTCACCTCCTGGTAATTGGGAATATCGGGTACGTACTTTGCATATTCATTAAGGTCTCCCACCTCCTGGTAATTAGGAAAATCGAGGATGTACCCAACATATTCATGAAGGTCTCTCACCTCCTAATTAGAGGAATATCGAGGGCACACCTTCTATATTTATGAAGGTCTCTCATCTCCTGATAATTGGAATCATCAAGGACGTACCTCGCAAATTCATAAAGGTGTCCCACCTCCTGAAAAAGGGGAATATTAAGGATGCGCCTCGCATATTCCTGAAGGTCTCCCACCTCCTGGTACTTAGGAATATCGGGACATACCTTAGATGTTGATGAAGGTCTCTCAACTCTTGGTCATTGGGAATATTGAGGACGTATCTCGCCTATTCATAAAGGTCTGTCACCTCTTGATAATTGGGAATATTGAGGACGTACCTCGCATATTCATGAAGGTCTCCCACTTCCCGGTACTTAGGAATATCGGGGACGTACTTTAGATATTCATAGAGGTCTCTCACCTCCTGGTAATGGCAATATCGAGGGTGGGCATCGCACACTCATGAAGGTCTCTCACCTCTTGGTAATTGGGAATATCGATGACGTACCTCGCCTATTTATAAAGGTCTCCCACCTGCTAGTATTTCGGAATATTGCGGACATACCTCGCATATTCACGAAGGTCTCCCACCTCCTAGTACTTAGGAATATCTGGGACATACCTTAGATATTCATGCAGGTCTCTCACCTCCTGGTAATGGGATTATCGAGGGCATGCATCGCACACTCATGAAGGTCTCTCACCTCCTGGTAATTAGGAATATCGAGGACGTACCTCACATATTCATGAAGGCCTCCCACCTCCTAGTAATTGGGAATATCGAGGACGTATGTCGTGTATTGAATAAAGTCTCTCACCTCTTAGTAATTGGGAAGCTCGAGCACGTACCTCGCACATTCATGAAAGGGAATGTTTAGGATGTGCCTCGCGTACCCATGAAGGTTTCTCATCTCCTAGTAATTGGGAGTATCGAGAATGTGCCTCGCATATTCCTGGAGGACTCCCACCTCTTGATACTTAGGAATATCAGGGACGCACCTAAGATATTCAAGAAGGTCTCTCACCTCCTGGTAAAGGGAATATCGAGGGCGGGCATCGAACACTCATGAAAGTCTGTCACCTCCTGGTAATTAGGAATGTCGAGTACGTACCCCGCCTATTCATAAAGGTCTCTCACCTCCTGGTAATTGGGAATATCGAGGGCGTACCTTCTATATTCATGAAGGTCTCTCATTTCCTGATAATTGGAAATATCGATGACGTACCTCGCAAATCCATTAAGCTCTCCCACGTCCTAGTAAAAGGGAAAGATTGAGGACACACCTTGCATATTCCTGGAGGTCTCCCACCTCCTGATACTTAGGAATATCAGGGACGCACCTTAGATATTCATGAAGGTCTCTCGCCTCCTAGTAATGGGAAAATGGAGGGCGGGCATTGCACACTTATGAAAGTCTATCACCTCATGGTAATTGGGAATGTCGAGTGCATACCTCGCCTATTCATAAAGGTCTCTCACCTCCTGGTAATTGGGAATATCGAGGGCATACCTTCTATAT
This sequence comes from Eucalyptus caleyi, assembly GCA_014182885.2. Lineage (NCBI taxonomy): Eukaryota > Viridiplantae > Streptophyta > Magnoliopsida > Myrtales > Myrtaceae > Eucalyptus > Eucalyptus caleyi. The sequence continues at coordinate 34,099,060 of CM024468.2, read as the reverse complement.
TCATGAAGGTCTCTCATTTCCTGATAATTGGAAATATCGATGACGTACCTCGCAAATCCATTAAGCTCTCCCACGTCCTAGTAAAAGGGAAATATTGAGGACGCGCCTCGCATATTCCTGGAGGTGTCCCAACTCCTGATACTTATGAATATCGGGGACGTACCTTAGATATTCATGAAGGTCTCTCACCTCCTAGTAATGAGAATATCGAGGGCGGGCCTCGCACACTCATTAAGGTCTCTCACCTCTTGGCAATTGGGAATATAGGGTACGTACCTCGCATATTCATGAAGGTCTCCCACCTCCTGTTACCGAGGAATATCTAGGACGTACCTTAAATATTCATGCAGGTCTCTCACCTCCTGGTAATGGGATTATTAAGGGCGGGCATCGAACACTCATGAAGGTTTCTCACCTCCTGGTAATTGAAATTATCAAGAGCGTACCTCGCATATTCATGAAGGCCTCCCAGCTCTTAGTAATTGGGAATATCAAGGACGTACGTCGCCTATCGATGAAGGTCTCTCACCTCTTGGTAATTGGGAATCTCGAGCACGTACCTCGCACATTCATGAAGGTCTCCCATCTCCTGGTAAAAAGGGAATGTTGAGGACGTGCCTCGCATACCCATGAAGGTCTCTCATCTCCTAGTAATTGGGAGTATCGAGAACGTGCCTCGCATATTGCTGGAGGTCTCCCACCTCCTGATACTTAGGAATATCAGGGACGCACCTTAGATATTCATGAAGGTCTCTCATCTCCTAGTAATTGGAGTATCGGGGGCGGGCATCGCACACTTATGAAAGTCTATCACCTCCTGGTAATTGGGAATGTCGAGTACGTACCTCGCCTATTCATAAAGGTCTCTCACCTCCTGGTAATTGGGAATATCGAGGGCATACCTTTTATATTCATGAAGGTCTCTCGTTTCTTGATAATTGGAAATATCGATGACGTACCTCGCAAATCCATTAAGCTCTCCCACGTCCTAGTAAAAGGGAAATATTGAGGACGCGCCTCGCATATTCCTGGAGGTGTCCCACCTCCTGATACTTAGGAATATCGGAGACGTACCTTAGATATTCATGAAGGTCTCTCACCTCCTAGTAATGGGAATATCGAGGATGGGCCTCGCACACTCATGAAGGTCTCTCACCTCCTGGAAATTGAGAATATAGGGTACGTACCTCGCATATTCATTAAGGTCTCCCATCTCCTGGTAATTGGGAAAATTAAGGACGTACCCAAGATATTCACGAAGGTCTCTCACCTCCAAGTAATAGGAATATCGAGGGCGCATATTCTATATTCATGAAGGTCTCTCATCTCATGATAATTGGAATCATCGAGAACGTACCTCGCAAATTCATGAAGGTGTCCCACCTCCTGAAAAAGGGGAATAGTGAGGATGCGCCTCGCATATTCCTGAAGGTCTCCCACCTCCTAGTACTTAGGAATATCGGGGACGTACCTTAGATATTGATGAAGGTCTCTCACCTCTCGGTAATTGGGAATATCGAGGACGTATCTCGCTTACTCATAAAGGTCTCTCACCTCTTGATAATTGGGAATATTGAGGATGTACCTTGCATATTCATGAAGGTCTACCACTTCTTGGTACTTAGGAATATCGGGGACGTACTTTAGATATTCATAAAGGTCTCTTACCTCTTGGTAATGGCAATATCGAGGGCGGGCATCTCACACTCGTGAAGGTCTCTCACCTCTTGGTAATTGGGAATATTGATGACGTACCTCGCCTATTCATGAAGGTCTCCCACCTCCTAGTATTTCGGAATATTGAGGACGTACCTCGCATATTCATGAAGGTCTCCCACCTCTTGGTAATTGTGAATCTCGAGCACGTACCTCGCACATTCATGAAGGTCTCCTATCTAGTGGTAAAAGGGGAATGTTGAGGACGTGCCTCGCACATCCATGAGGGTCTCTCATCTCTTGGTAATTGGGAGTATTGAGAACGTGCCTCGCATATTCCTAGAAGTCTCCCACCTCCTAATACTTAGGAATATCGGGGACGTACCTTAAATATTCATGAAGGTCTCTCACCTCCTAGTAATTGGAATATCGAGGGCGGGCCTCGCACACTCATGAAGGTCTCTCACCTCCTGGCAATTGGGAATATAGTTTATGTACCTCGCATATTCATTAAGGTGTCCTATCTCTTGGTAATTGGGAAAATTGAGGACGTACCCAAGATATTCACGAAGGTCTCTCACCTCCAAGTAATAGGAATATCGAGGGTGCACCTTCTATATTTATAAAGGTCTCTCATCTCATGATAATTGGAATCATCGAGAACGTACCTTGCAAATTCATGAAGGTGTCCCACCTCCTGAAAAAGGGGAATATTGAGGATGCGCCTCGCATATTCCTGAAGGTCTCCCACCTCCTGGTACTTAGGAATATCGGGGACGTACCTTAAATGTTGATGAAGGTCTCTCTCCTCTTGGTCATTGGGAATATCGAGGACGTATCTCGCCTATTCATAAAGGTCTCTTACCTCTTGATAATTGGGAATATTGAGGACGTACCTTGCATATTCATGAAGGTCTCCAACTTCTTGGTACTTAGGAATATCGGGGACGTACTTTAGATATTCATAAAAGTGTCTTACCTCCTGGTAATGGCAATATCGAGGGCAGGCATCGCACACTCGTGAAGGTCTCTCACCTCTTGGTAGTTGGGAATATCGATGACGTACCTCGGCTATTCATGAAGGTCTCCCACCTCCTGGTATTTCGGAATATTGAGGACGTACCTCGCATATTCATGAAGGTCTCCCACCTCTTGGTAATTGGGAATCTCGAGCACGTACCTCGCACATTCATGAAGGTCTCCCATCTAGTGGTAAAAGGGGAATGTTGAGGACGTGCCTCGCACATCCATGAGGGTCTCTCATCTCTTGGTAGTTGGGAGCATTGAGAATGTGCCTCGCATATTCCTAGAAGTCTCCCACCTCGTAATACTTAGGAATATCGAGCACGTACCTTAGATATTCATGAAGGTCTCTCACCTCCTAGTAATGCGAATATCAAGGGCGGGCATCGCACACTCATGAAGGTCTCTCACCTCCTGGTAATTGGGAATATCGGGTATGTACCTTGCATATTCATTAACGTCTCCCACCTCCTGGTAATTGGGAAAATTGAGGACGTACCCAACAAATTCACGAAGGTCTATCACCTCCTAGTAATAGGAATATCAAGGGCGCACCTTCTATATTTATGAAGGTCTCTCATCTCCTAATAATTGGAATCATCGAGAACGTACCTCACAAATTCAAGAAGGTGTCCCACCTCCTGAAAAAGGGGAATACTGAGGATGCGCCTCGCATATTCCTGAAGGTCTGCCACCTCATGGTACTTAGGAATATCAGGGATGTACCTTAGATGTTGATAAAGATCTCTCATCTCTTGGTAATTGGGAATATCGAGGACGTATCTCGCCCATTCATAAAGGTCTCTCATTTCTTGATAATTGGGAATATTAAGGACGTACCTCGCATATTCATGAAGGTCTCCCACTTCTTGGTACTTAGGAATCTCGGGGACGTACTTTAGATATTCATAAAGGTCTCTCACCTCCTGGTAATGGCAATATTAAGGGTGGGCATCGCACACTCGTGAAGGTCTCTCACCTCTTGGTAATTGGGAATATCGATGACGTATCTCGCCTATTCATGAAGGTCTCCCACCTCCTGGTATTTCGGAATATTGAGGACGTACCTCGCATATTCATGAAGGTCTCCCACCTCTTAGTACTTAGGAATATCTGGGACGTATCTTAGATATTCATGAAGGTCTCTCACCTCCTAGTAATGGGAATATCGAGGGCGGGCATCGCACACTCATGAAAGTCTATCACCTCCTGGTAATTGGGAATGTCGAGTACGTACCTTGCCTATTCATGAAGGTTTCTCACCTCCTAGTAATGGGAATATCGAGGGCGGGCATCGCACACTCATGAAAGTCTATCACCTCCTGGTAATTGGGAATGTCGAGTACGTACCTTGCCTATTCATAAAGGTCTCTCACCTCCTAGTAATTGGGAATATCGAGGGCGTACCTTCTATATTCATGAAGGTCTCTCATTTCCTGATAATTGGAAATATCGATGACGTACCTCGCAAATCCATTAAGCTCTCCCACGTCCTCGTAAAAGGGAAATATTGAGGACGCGCCTCGCATATTCCTGGAGGTCTCCGACCTCCTGATACTTAGGAATATCGGGGACGTACCTTATATATTCATGAAGGTCTCTCACCTTCTAATAATGGCAATATCGAGGGCGGGCATCGCACACTCGTGAAGGTCTCTCACCTCTTGGTAATTGCGAATATCAATGACGTACCTCACCTATTCATGAAGGTCTCCCACCTCCTGGTATTTCTGAATATTGAGGACGTACCTTGCATATTCATGAAGGTCTCCCACCTTTTGGTAATTGGGAATCTCGAGCACGTACCTCGCACTTTCATGAAGGTGTCCCATCTAGTGGTAAAAAGGGAATGTTGAGGACGTGCCTCGCACATCCATGAGGGTCTCTCATCTCTTGGTAATTGGGAGTATTGAGAACGTGCCACGCATATTCCTAGAAGTCTCCCACCTCCTAATACTTAGGAATATCGGGTACGTACCTTAGATATTCATGAAGGTCTCTCACCTCCTAGAAATGCGAATATCGAGGGCGGGCATCGCACACTCATGAAGGTCTCTCACCTCCTGGTAATTGGGAATATCGGGTACGTACCTCGCATATTCATTAAGGTGTCCCACCTCCTGGTAATTGGGAAAATTGAGGAAGTACCCAACATATTCACGAAGGCCTCTCACCTCCTAGTAATAGGAATATCAAGGGCACACCTTCTATATTTATGAAGGTCTCTCATCTCCTAATAATTGGAATCATCGAGGATGTACCTCACAAATTCATGAAGGTGTCCCACATCCTGAAAAAGGGGAATATTGAGGATGCGCCTCCCATATTCCTGAAGGTCTGCCACCTCCTAGTACTTAGGAATATCAGGGACATACCTTAGATGTTGATGAAGGTCTCTCACCTCTTGGTAATTGGGAATATCGAGGACGTATCTCGCCTATTCATAAAGGTCTCTCATGTCTTGATAATTGGGAATATTGAAGACGTACCTCGCATATTCATGCAGGTCTCCCACTTCTTGGTACGTAGGAATCTCGGGGACGTACTTTAGATATTCATAAAGGTCTCTCACCTCCTGGTAATGGCAATATCGAGGGTGGGCATCGCACACTCGTGAAGGTCTCTCACCTCTTGGTAATTGGGAATATCGATGACATACCTCGCCTATTCGTGAAGGTCTCCCACCTCCTGGTATTTCGGCATATTGAGGACGTACCTCGCATATTCATGAAGGTCTCCCACCTCCTAGTACTTAGGAATATCTGGGACGTACCTTAGATATTCATGAAGGTCTCTCACCTCCTAGTAATGGGACTATCAAGGGTAGGCTCGACACACTCATGAAGGTCTCTCACCTTCTGGTAATTAGGAATATCGGGTATGTACCTCGCATATTCATTAATGTCTTCCACCTCGTGGTAATTGGCAAAATTGAGAATGTAGCCAAGATATTCACGAAGGTCTCTGACCTCCAATTAATAGGAATATCGATGGCGCACATTCTATATTCATGAAGGTCTCTCATTTCCTGATAATTGGAATCATCGAGAACGTACCTCGCAAATTCATGAAGGTGTCCCACCACCTCTTGAAAAAGGGGAATATTGAGGATGCGCCTCGCATATTCATAAAGGTCTCCCACCTCCTAGTACTTAGGAATATCGGGGACGTACCTTAGATGTTGATGAAGGTCTCTCACCTCTTGGTAATTGGGTATATCGAGGACGTACCTCACCTATTCTTAAAGGTCTCTCACCTTTTGATAATTGGGAATATTGAGGACATACCTCGCATATTCATGAAGGTCTCCCACCTCCTGTTACTAAGGAATATCTAGGACGTACCTTAGATATTCATGCAGGTCTCTCACCTCCTGGTAATGGGATTATTAAGGGCAGGCATCGAACACTTATGAAGGTCTCTCACCTCCTGGTAATTGAAATTATCAAGGACGTACCTCGCATATTCATGAAGGCCTCCCAGCTCTTAGTAATTGGGAATATCGAGGACGTACGTCGCCTATTGATGAAGGTCTCTCACCTCTTGGTAATTGGGAATCTCGAGCACGTACCTCGCACATTCATGAAGATCTCCCATCTCCTGGTAAAAAGGGAATGTTGAGGACGTGCCTCGCATACCCATGAAGGTCTCTCATCTCTTGGTAATTGGGAGTATCGAGAACATGCCTCGCATATTGCTGGAGGTCTCCCACCTCCTGATACTTAGGAATATCGAGGACGTACCTTAGATATTCATGAAGGTCTCTCCCCTCCTAGTAATGGGAATATCAAGGGCAGGCATTGCACACTCATGAAGGTCTGTCACCTCCTAGTAATTGTGAATGTCAAGTACGTACCTCGCCTATTCATGAAGGTCTCTCACCTCATAATAATTGGGAATATCGAGGGCGTATCTTCTATATTCATGAAGGTCTCTCTTTTCCTGATAATTGGAAATATCGATGATGTACCTCGCAAATTAATTAAGCTCTCCCACCTCTTGGTCATTGGGTATATCGAGGATGTACCTTGCATATTGATGAAAGTGTCCCACCTCCTTGTAATTAGGAATATAAGGGACGTACCTTAGATATTCATGAAGGTCTCTCACCTCCTAGTAATGGGAATATCGAGGGCGGCCATCGCACACTCATGAAGGTCTCTCACCTCCTGGTAATTGGAAATATCGAGTACATACCTCCCATATTCATGAAGGTCTCCCACCTTGTGATAATTGGGAAAATTGAGGACGTACCCAAGATATTCACGAAGCTCTCTCACCTCCTAGTAATAGAAATATCAAGGGCGCACCTTCTATATTCATGAAGGTCTCTCATCTCCTGATAATCGGAAATATCAAGGACGTACCTCGCAAATTCATGAAGGTGTCCCACCTCTTGGAAAAAAGGGAATATTGAGGAAGCACCTCGCATATTCCTGAAGGTCTCCCACCTCCTGGTACTTAGGAATATCAGGGACGTACCTTAGATATTAATGAAGGTCTCTCACCTCCTAGTAGTAGGAATATCGAGGGCAGGCATCGCACACTCATGACGGCCTGCCACTTCTTGGTAATTGGGAATATCAAGGACGTACGTTGCCTATTGATGAATGTCTCTTACCTCTTGGTAATTGGGAATTTCGAGGACGTACCTCTCATATTCATGAAGCTCTCCCATCTCCTGGTAAAATGGGAATGTTGAGGACGTGCCTCGCATATCCATGAAGGTCTCTCATCTCCTGGCAATTGGGAGTATCGAGAACGTGCCTCGCATATTCATGAACGTCTCTCAGCTCCTAGTCATGGGAATAACGAGGACGTGCCTTCAATATTCGCGAAAGTCTCTCACCTCCTGGTAAAAGGGGAATATTGAGGATGTGCCTCGCATGTTCAAAAAAGTCTCTCACCTCTTGGTGATTGGGAATATCAAGAATGTGCCTCGCATATTCATGAATGTTTCTCACCTCTTCGTTATTAGGAATATCAAGGACGTACCTTGCACATTCATGAAGATCTCCCACCTTCTAGTAAATGGGGTATATTGAGGACATGTGTGGCATCCCAAAATTCTATGACAAGCCATAAGGTGTGTTAAAGTCTTTAATTAGGTGATAAAATTTCCCTTGGCTTATGCTTTAGCCATTAGTCTTTTAATTATATGATTTGTGCATATGAGTGTGGAAAATTAAATTCGATAAATTAATAATTTATGCTTGGCCATGTACTTTATAAATTAAATTTCAATAAGCAAAATGCCCTAAGACTTTGGCCAAGATGAAAATTGAAATTTAAAAATATTTATAGAAGGAATTCAAAAAAAAAAAAAAAAAAGAAGGAAAAGAGGGTCAAATACGATTGGGCCTTAAGCCCAAGAGTGGAACTTAATGGGCCAAGTTGGCCGGCCCATTGAAGCCCACAAGTGGGCTGTCGACCAGCCCAAGAGGAGGCCCAAGAAGTGGCCGGATGGCCCAAGCCCAAGAAGCCCAAACCTAATTCAAAATTCAATATGACAAGTGGCAAAGGGGAAGGCCATGCATTGGCCATGGTTAAGGCAAAGCAATCATTACTAATCATGAGAGTTTGGGGGTATAAGAAGGGAAGAGAGAGGAGGGTGGCCGGCCATTTGCTCGCCCAAAGAGAGAGTGAGAGAGAGAGAGAGTTGTGCGAGAGAGAGAGAGAGAGATCGTGCGAGAGGGAGGAGCGGCCGAGAGAGAGAGAGGAAGGAGGGAGTCGCCGTCGCTTGCCGTCCATCCGCCTTGATCGCCGCCGTTTGTTGTCGACCGTCCGTTCTAGAGGCAAGTGGGAGTTCTCTAGCTTCCCTTGCATGCTTTTATGTTGTTTGCATGTTGAACTTTTGGTTGTTAGATGAGAAAAACCGAAGCATGGATGAGTTGTGTGTGAGTGGTGTGACTGTTCTTGCTCGGATCGTGTGAGTCAGTAACTTGTTTGAGCTTGCATATGTGTTTGGAGCCAGATTTTGGCTTCAATGTTAGCATGAAAGTTGTAGCTAACATCTTGTACTATAACAGACTAAAATTTTGTGGAAAATGATGGAGATTTGAGGGGTTAAATTCTCATCTTACGGAGACCTCAGATCTGGAGAAGTTTTACTGACCTTTTGCTGGATTCATGGTTGCATGTTGGTTTTTGTTGAGAGTCTCACTTCGATTTCTTCATGAAAGTTGTAGGAAATATCTTAAAATACAGCATACCCAAATTTGAAGCGAAAAGAACAAGTATAGCTTGGTAAATCGACTAGATCTTGAAGATAGTGATTCTGGTGATGTATTCCGAGACACGCGAGACTTCAAGGACCTAAATGATGACTATAATCTGGTTATTTGACCTAGATCTCTTCATGAAGCTTGTAAATGACATCGTGACACATAACATATCCGAATTTCAGAGAAAACGAAAGAGAATAGGTAGGTGAAAACTTCATATTTCGGAGATGGAGGCAGTGGACGATGTGGTAACGGGTCCAGAAGCTTCGTGCGGTTGAATAAAATAATATATAAGGAATCTGGCTTGGAGTTCTTCATGAAAGTTGTACAAAAATGTCTTGGTTATAATCCAGTAAAATTTCATAATTTTTGGAGGCCATATGTATATTTTAATTGAATTTATTCGGAAACCATGCATTTTGGTTTCATCCGAGAAGCATAGGATGTTTTGTGAAAATTATGAGATTTTGAAAAAAATTCAATTTGGCCATGAATTTTGCAAGTAATTATCATCCTATGGGTTTGTTTAATAATTTCTTTAATTTTGATAATTTTGGGAATTTATAGTAATAATAATAACAATAATAATAATAAGATAATAAATAATAAATAAATAATAAATAAATGAATAAATAAATAAAATGAATTATTTTATTGGCCATAAATTCCATTTAAGTAACTCATGTTGCATGTGTGATAAAGTCTTGGTATGTGTATGATATTGAATTGAGTTGTATATGTGATAAAGTCTTGGTAAGTATATGACATTGAATTGAGATGTATGTGTGATAAAGTCTTGGCAAGTATATGACATTGAATTGAGATGTATGTGTGATAAAGTCTTGGCAAGTATATGACATTGAATCAAGATGTATATGTGATAAAGTCATGGTATATGTATGGCATTGAATCGAAATGCATGTATGAATGTCATGCCAAGTATGATTTGTTTGATATCACGCCATGTGCCATGTTAAAATGAGATTAAAATACTGGTAAACATGGATGATGGTAAATGAGGAGATGGTTGTGATGGCAGATGATGCCCGGAATGTATAGAGATACATTGCCGGAATTCCCTGGGAGATTCAGGATGCCCAGAATGTGGGGGGCCGGAAGCCCTGTCGGAGGTCTTTGCCCGAAAGGAATGCCTCGCAATGCCAGGATTGGGGTGCGAGATGCCCGGCTAGGGAGTGTAAATGCCAAAAGCCCTGTCGGAGGTTTCTGCCCAAAGGGAATGCCTCGTGATGCCAGTTAGGGTGCGAGATGCCCGGAATGTGGGGGGCTGGATGCCCGGTGGCCTGGGAGGGTGAATGCCGGAAGCCTTGGAGGTCTTTGCCTGAGGGGATATATAAAATGATGATATGCATGATGATGATGATTTGTATGATGATGTGCATGATAATGAAGATATGCATAATGATATGCTTGATGATGAGGATGATGATGTGGCATGATGATATGATGATGATATGCATGATGATGTGCATGATAATGAAGATATGCATAATGATATGCCTGATGATGAGGATGGTGATGTGGCATGATGATATGCATGATGATATGCATGATGATAATGATATGCATGATAATATTCATGGTGATATGCATGATGATATGCATGATGATATGCATGGTGATGATGATATGGTATGGTGATATACATACTTGATATGATGATGCACTTGTACGTGTTATGACTATGATAATGATGCATGATAGTATGCGCATGGTTACAAGGTAAGTAATGCCTGCAATGCATGTATGATTTGTATGATGCATTGAGTTGTTATTGGATTTCTCTATCTGCTGAGTGGTTGTACCCACCCCTTTTGGGGATAACATTTCAGATTAGCCAATATGTTGCTTCCTGCCGTTGCGCGAGGTACATTTTAGGGGTTACCGTCCGACGTTGAGGTAGAGTGTGAGGACTTCGGCTGTCCTTCTGTGCTTGGACTCACCTACATACGCGTGCACTGTCTTGTCATGTACGACATAGGCCTGGCTGGGGGCCAAGTCGTTCAAGAGTTTGTTTCTGTCCACGTTCGCCGCGATGGGGTGATGGGAGGGATGCTGCCACCGCCACCGCCTGATGCACCAGACTGGGTGTGAGACCTGAGCGTGACGAGTAGGGGCTGTGTTTTTTGGGAGTTAGTAGTCGACACATATGATGGGAGGTCGTACGCATGTGATGTAGATGGTCGAGGATCTTTTTGAGGTTTTAGGTTGGACATGGCTGAGTCCTAGCTTTTCTTTTTTATGTACCGACCCAAGAGTAGTCCCATCTTGAAAATATATGTAAATAAAGTGTCGTGGCTTGTTTATAAAAATTATGATGATTAGTGGTGTGTATTTGTATCATGGTTGGTAGGGGGAGAGACGTGATGTTTTAATTTGCTTTCGCTAATGAGTCGCGCTGGGACGGCTTTAAAAAAAAAAGTGTCTATGAATTACGACGCATCTTCTAAGGAGAAAGGTAATAAGGAGTAACATTGGTGCTGGTGACGACCTGCGAAGGGTTCGGGGTGTCACAGCCGCGCTTTTTGGTATCAGAGCGAATGGTTATAGGTGGAGTGATAAGGGGCCTCATTTGGAAATTGAGGAACATGATGACAATGCACACCATAGGATCTAAAATGAAATAATTGAATAACGGGTGATGAGAATTCACTCGTAGATCCCTAGTAGTTTATTTTGAGTTGCCTTTAGGTACCAGTAACATGTATATGTTACTTATGTAGTGATAGTAATTGCTTTGAGTGGAGGCAGTGAGTCTTAGATTATTCCTGAGGCAATGCTTGGAAATTGCAGGAAAGTCATTGTGCGAGCTGGAAGTGCTCATCCATTGAGGGCTGAACCCTCTGTTGCAAGGGCTGAACCTCGAATGGAAGACATCCTACAGGCATTAGCCAATATTGGAAATTTGATGGAGAGGCGGGCGTAGCAACAGCCCGGAGTAGAACGCCATACTCAAGGACTAGTGGAGCAGTTTTTAAAGCTGAAGCCACTTAAGTTCAATGGAATGGGAAGTCCTGAGGAGGCGAAGCAATGGATTGATGGAATGGAATGAATTTTCCGGCTGTTGGACTGCACTGATGCTGAGAAAATAGTTTTAGCAAAGTACCAGTTGGAGGGAAATGCGAAGTTTTGGTGGAGAGCTTCAAAGGACATAATCTTTCCACCAGGTACTGATGTTAACTGGGAGGATTTTGTTAGAGCTTTTAATAGGAATCATTTTTCTGATTGTGCTAAGGATAGGAAGATTACTGAATTTGTTCAGCTAGAACAAAAGGGGTTGATAGTAGATCAATATGAGGCTAGATTTTCTGAATTGTCTAGATATGCTCCTAGATTGATTGAGGATCAGGAAGAGAAGGCTAAGAGATTCCTGAAAGGGCTGAGGACTGACATTAGGAAGCAACTGGTGCCATTGAACATAAGAGATTATAATGAGATTTATGAAAAGGCGCAGTTTGTGGAGGAGGAGCTGTTGAGAGAACGGTCAGAGCTTAGGAAACTGCTGAACTTTAATGATGTGAGAAGGGGTAAGAGGCCTTATTCTGGCCAAGGTCAGACCTGGAATGTGAAGAAGAAGAGTAACTTTGGGAATTTTGGAGGGGCAAGGAGTGGTCTGAATATAGGGAAAGCACCCTATCAGCCTAGTGTTTGTCAAAAGTGTAATGGGAAACATGGCTCAAGACCTTGCACGGGACAGCAGAAATGTTTTGGCTGTGGACGAGTGGGTCATCTTAGGAGAAATTGCCCACAAGAGAGGTCGCAAGTGAGTGTTGGCTCGATGCGACAGGGATATCAGAGTGTTGTTAGGTCAAACCCACAAGGAAATCCTCACAGACCACCTACACAAGGAAGGGTGTACACGATCATCCAGGAGGAAGCGAAAGCTTCCAAAAATGTTATCTTAGGTATGATTCTTAGTAATGGTGAAAAGGCATATGCATTGTTTGACACGAGTGCAATGCATTCGTTTGTGTCTGAAAGATATAGACGTTTGAATAAGATAGAAGTTATGCCTCTTGAGACACCTCCTTGTGTTTCCACGCCTTTAAAAGATATGGTATTGTCTACGTTGGTGTGTGGAAATTGTAAGATATTAATGGGAGGAAAAGATATGAAAATAGACTTGGTTGTAATGGCTATGTATGACTTTGACGTTATTATATGAATGGACTGGCTTCGTAAGTATCGGGCTAGAATGGATTGTTATAGAAGAGTGGTTCAATTTGTTTTACCTGATCAGTCTAGTTGTGAATTTTTATGAGGTCAGACCCATTTTCCTATAGCACTTATTTCGGCAGTAAAAGCCTGTAAGTTACTTGACAAAGGATGTCAATGGTACCTAGCCATAGTTAGAGATTATGCTAGGGAGGAGCCTAAACTTGAGAAAGTTCGTGTAGTTAACGAATTTCAAGATGTATTCCCTGAGGAATTGCCTAGATTGCCACCAGAGTGGGAGATTGAATTTGAAATTGAATTAATGCCTGTAACAGGACCAATATCAAAAGCCCCATATAGGATGGCCTTAGTCGAATTGAAGGAATTGAAAGTGCAACTGCAGGAGTTGCTTGACAAAGGATTAATTAGACCAAGTGCTTCACCTTGGGGGTGCACCGGTCTTGTTTGTGAAAAAGAAAGATGGATCGATGCGTTTGTGTATTGACTATAGGCAGCTGAACCAAGTGGCCATTAAGAATAAGTATCATTTGCCTAGAATTGATGACTCATTTGACCAACTTCAGGGAAGTTCGGTCTTCTCTAAGATTGACTGAGGTCGGGATATCATCAGTTAAGAATAAAGAAGGAGGACATTCCTAAGACTGCGTTCAAGACTCGTTATGGACACTATGAGTTCCTTGTTATGCCATTTGGATTGACTAACGCACCGGCTACATTTATGGATTTGATGAATAGAATATTTCAGCCTTATTTAGACCAGTTTGTGATTGTTTTTATTGATGATATTCTGATATATTCAAAATGGCCTAAAGAGCATAAGCAACATTTGAGGGTAGTTTTGCAGAACCTGAGAGAGCATAAGTTGTATGCTAAGTTTAGTAAATGTGAGTTCTGGTTGGACCAGATAATATTTTTAGGACATGTGGTGTCAGGAAAAGGAATTGCAGTAGACCCGGCAAAAGTTGAAATGGTAGTAAATTGGCCAAGACCAATGACACCCACTGAAATACGGAGTTTCTTAGGACTAGCTGGTTATTATAGAAGATTCATTGAAGGATTTTCACGACTGGCAGGACCTTTAATTAAATTGATCCGAAAGAATGTGAAATTTGAGTGGAATGGGGAATGTGAAAGGAGTTTCCAGGAGCTCAAAAGGAAATTGACTTCAGCTCTAATTCTGACTATACCTACTGGACCTGATGGTTTCACAGTGTATAGTGATGCATCTCACAAAGGACTAGGATGTGTGTTGATGCAGCATGGCAAAGTTGTAGCCTATGCATACAGACAACTGAAACCCCATGAGCCGAATTACCTAACGCATGATCTAGAACTAGCAGCTATAGTGTTTTCCTTGAAGATATGGAGACACTATTTATATGGGGAAAAGTTAAAGATTTATACGGATCATAAAAGTTTGAAGTATCTGTTTTCACAAAAGGAGTTGAACATGAGACAAAGGAGATGGATGAAATTATTGAAGGATTATGACTGTGAGATAAGATATCATCCAGGAAAGGCAAATAGAGTGGCAGATGCTCTTAGTCGTAAGTCAACTATGGAAATGGCTAGTTTAAGGATGGCAGAATGGGAGTTGTTAGAATCTGTAGCAAACTCCGAATTTAAATTGAAAATGGATTGTCTTACTGGCATGCTTAGTGCATTAAGGATTGAGCCGGAGATTATCCAGAAAATTAAAATTCCGCAAGAATCTGACCTAGAGATTTTGAAAGTGAAAGATGCTGTATCTTTAGGAAAAAGATCAGAATTTTAGATCTCTGATGATGGAATAGTAAGATGTCAAGGACGACTTTGTGTTCCCGACAATGAGGAATTAAGGAAGGAAATCCTGTCGGAGGCACATAAGAGTAATTATAGTATCCACCCTGGTAGTACAAAGATGTACAGGAATTTGCGTCAGCAATTTTGGTGGAACGGTATGAAGGCAGATACAGCTAAGCACGTTTCTCAATGTTTGACGTGCCAGCAAGTAAAAACGGAACATCGTAAACCCGCAGGACTTTTGAGACCATTAGACATTCTAGAATGGAAATGGAAACATATAACGATGGACTTTGTGCAAGGATTACCAAGGACATCAAGTAGTCATGACTCAATTTGGGTGATAGTGGATCGTTTGACTAAATCGGCACATTTCTTAGCGATTCGTTTGACTAAATCGGCACATTTGTAAGTCAAGTGGTACGCTTACATGGTGTTCCAGTGACCATTACTTCAAATCGAGATTCGAGGTTTACATCAAATTTTTGTAGAAGTCTTCAAATTGCATTAGGGACTAAGCTTCAATTTAGTACTGCTTTTCATCCTCAGAAAGATGGTCAATCGGAATGAGTAATCCAGATATTGGAAGATATGTTAAGGGCTTGTGTAATTGACTTTAAAGGAAATTGGGATGAAAGATTGCATTTGGTAGAGTTTGCCTATAACAATAGCTTTCAAAAAAGTATAGGCATGGTTCCTTATGAAGCATTATATGGAAGGAGATGTAAGACTCCTGTCTGTTGGAGTGAGGTAGGTGAAAGGAAGTTGACAGGACCTGAACTAGTACAAGTTGCCACTGAAGTTGTTGATATTATCAGAGAAAGACTTAGAACAACTCAGAGTAGACAGAAAGGCTACGCAGATAGGCGTAGAAGGCCTTTGGAATTTAGTGTAGGAAACCATGTATTCCTTAAGGTATCTCCAATGAAAGGAATATCTCGATTCGGGATGAAGGGTAAGTTAAGCCCTAGATTTGTTCGACCTTTTGAAATTCTGGAGAGGATAGGTGATGTAGCTTATCGTTTAGCGTTACCTCCTAAGTTAGAAAATTTGCACAATGTGTTTCATGTATCGATGTTGAGGAAGTACCAGCCGGATACTGGTCACATACTCGATCATGAAGCCATCAAAGTGGATGAGAGAGTAAGGTACATTGAAGAGCCTGTGTAGATATTGGATCGAAAGGAGCAAATTCTTAGGACCAAGAAGATCCCATTGGTTAAGGTATTATGGCGACATCATGATGTGGAGGAAGCCACGTGGGAAAGTGAGGATCAAATGAAGGAAAAGTACCCTTACTTATTTCAAGAAGGCGCGAGTGGTGTTTCAATTTCGAGGACGAAATTCTCTAAGGAGGGGAGAGTTGTGGCATCCCAAAATTCTATGACAAGCCATAAGGTGTGTTAAAGTCTTTAATTAGGTGATAAAATTTCCCTTGGCTTATGCTTTAGCCATTAGTCTTTTAAGTAGATGATTTGTGCATATGAGTGTAGAAAATTAAATTCAATAGATTAATAATTTATGCTTGGTCATGTACTTTATAAATTAAATTTCAATAAGCAAAATGCCCCAAGACTTTGGCCAAGATGAAAATTGAAATTTAAAAATATTTATAGAAGGAATTCAAAAAAAAAAAAAAAAGGAAAAAGAGGGTCAAAATTCGATTGGGCCTTCAGCCCAAGAGTGGAACTTTAATGGGCCAACTTTGCCAGCCCATTGAAGCCCACAAGTGGGCTGTCGACCAGCCCAAGAAGTGGCCGGATGGCCCAAGCCCAAGAAGCCCAAACCCAATTCAAAATTCATTATGACAAGTGGCAAAAGGGAAGGCCATGCATTGGCCATGATTGAGGCAAAGCAATCATTACTAATCATGAGAGTTTAGGGGTATAAGAAGGGAAGAGAGAGAAGGGTGACCGGCCATTTGCTCGCCCAAAGAGAGAGTGAGAGAGAGAGAGAGTTGTGCGAGAGGGAGGAGCGGCCGAGAGAGAGAGGAAGGAGGGAGTCGCCGTCGCTTGCCGTCCGTCCGCCTTGATCGCCGCCGTGTGTTGTCGACTGTCCATTCTAGAGGCAAGTGGGAGCCCTCTAGCTTCTCTTGCATGCTTGTATGTTGTTTGCATGTTGAACTTTTGGTTGTTAGATGAGAAAAACCGAAGCATGGATGAGTTGTGTGTGAGTGGTGTGACTGTTCTTGCTCAGATCGTGTGAGTCAGTAACTTGTTTGAGCTTGCATGTGTGTTTGGAGTCAGATTTTGGCTTCGATGTCATCATGAAAGTTGTATCTAACATCTTGTACTATAACATACTAAAATTTTGTGGAAAATGATGGAGAGTTGAGGGGTTAAATTCTCATCTTACGGAGACCTCAGATCTGGAGAATTTTTACTGACCTTTTGCTGGATTCATGGTTGCATGTTGGTTTTTGTTGAGAATCTCACTACGATTTCTGCATGAATGTTGTAGGGAAAATCCTAAACTATAACATACTCAATT
This sequence comes from Eucalyptus caleyi, assembly GCA_014182885.2. Taxonomy (NCBI): domain Eukaryota; kingdom Viridiplantae; phylum Streptophyta; class Magnoliopsida; order Myrtales; family Myrtaceae; genus Eucalyptus; species Eucalyptus caleyi. The sequence goes on along the minus strand of CM024468.2, from coordinate 34,081,691 downwards.
TTGAAGCGAAAATAACAAGTATAGATTGGTAAATCGACTAGAACTTGAAGATAGTGATTCTGGTGATGTATTCCGAGACACCCGAGACTTCAAGGACCTAAATGATGACTATACTCTGGTTATTTGACCTAGATATCTTCATGAAACTTGTAAAGGACATCTTGAAACATAACATATCCTAATTTTATAGAAAACAAAAGAGAACAGGTAGGTTAAAACTTCATATTTCGGAGATGGAGGCACTGGACGATGCGGTAACGGGTCCAGAAGCTTCTTGAGGTTGAATAAAAGAATCTGTAATGAATCTGGCTTGGAGTTCTTCATGAAAGTTGTACGAAAATTTCTTGGCTATAATACCGTAAAATTTCATAATTTTTGGAGGCCATATGTATATTTTAATTGAATTTATTCGGAAACCGTGCATTCTGGTTTCATCCGAGAAGCATAGGATGTTTTGTGAAAATTATGAGATTTTGAAAAAATTCAATTTGGCCATGAATTTTGCAAGTAATTATCATCCTATGGGTTTGTTTAATAATTTCTTGAATTTTGATAATTTTTGGAATTTATGGTTATTAAAAAAAGAATAAATAAATGAATAAATAAATAAATAAATAAATAAATAAATAAAATGAATTATTTTATTGGCCATAAATTCCAGTTAAGTAACTCATGTTGCATGTGTGATAAAGTCTTGGTATGTGTATGATATTGAATTGAGTTGTATATGTGATAAAGTCTTGGTAAGTATATGACATTGAATTGAGATGTATGTGTGATAAAGTCTTGGCAAGTATATGACATTGAATTGAGATGTATGTGTGATAAAGTCTTGGTATATGTATGGCATTGAATTGAAATGCATGTATGAATGTCATGCCAAGTATGATTTGTTTGATATCACGCCATGTGCCATGTTAAAATGAGATTAAAATACTGGTAAACATGGATGATGGTAAATGAGGAGATGGTTGTTATGGCAGATGATGTGTGGCATCCAAAAATTATGAAATGACCTCTAGTTACATTAAAGTCTATGAATAGGTGATGAAGTACCGTTAGGTTATTTTATGGCCATTTAATCCATAATTTGCGATAAGATATATGGCCAAGCTTTTAATGGATAATTATTTGATAGGAAAGAAAATCCTATCATTGGCAATGTGTTTTATAAATTGGGATTTATGGATTTGTGACTATAAGTTTAATGGCCTTATTATTTATGCAATTAGGTATTTATTTAAATGATGATTAAGATATATTATAAAAATAAAATAAAATAAACTTGGGCCATTTAAGTTTGGGCCTTAGGCCCAAGTGAGATGGGCCTAAAGTGGGCCATAAGCCCGGCCCATTGTCGCATGGAGGGGTAGCCACATGGCTTCCAAGTGTCTTCAACCAAGGAGACACTTGTCTCCTTCTTAAGGACAAGTGTCCCCCATGCAAACCTAGAATGCATGCAATATATAAGCATCCAAAAAAGAGAGAGAGAGAGGGATAGAGAGAGAGTGGCTTGTTCGGCCAAGAGAGTGAGCCGAGAGAGTGAGATGCGGGAGAGTGGGAGGCCGAAGAGGAGGAGTTCGCCCGTCCGACCACCGTGCTCGCCGCCTTGTGCCGCCGTTCGTGTGGTCTAGAGGCAAGTGGGAGTCCTCTAGCTTCTCTTGCATGCTTGTATGTTGTTTGCATGTTGAATTCTTGGGTGTTAGATGAGAAAAACCGAAGCATGGATGAGTTGTGTGTGAATGGTGTGACTGTCCTTGCTCGGATCGTGAGAGTCAGTAACTTGTTTGAGTTTGTATGTGTGCTTGGAGTCCGATTTTGGCTTCGATTTCTTCATGAAAGTTGTAGATAACATCTTGCACTACAACATAATAAAATTTCGTGGAAAATGATGGAGATTTGAGGGGTCAAAGTCTCATCCTATGGAGATGCTAGATCTGGAATGTTTTCGCATGAACTGTTTGAGTCAGATCTTTGTGAGAGCTTGCATGCATGTTTAGAGTTATATTTTGGCTTCGATTTCTTCACAAAAGTTGTCAGAGACATCTTAAACTACAATATACTCAAATTTTATGTTAAATGAACAAGTATAACCTAGTAAATCGACTAGATCTTGAAGACGATGATTCTGGTGATGAATTCTGAGATACCCGAGACTTCAAGGACATAGATGATGACTATACTCTGGTTATTTTACTTAGATCTCTTCATGAAAATTGTAGAGGATATCTTTATGTATAACATATCAAAATTTAGAGTAAATGAAAGAGAATAGGTAGGTGAAATCTCAATATTTCGGTGATATGTACATTGGACAATGCGGTAATGGATCCAGAAGCTTCGTGAGATTGTATAAAATAATCTAGAAAGAATTTGGCTTAGAAGTCTGTATGAAAGTTGTACGAAAATTTCTTGGCTATAACTCTGTAAAAGTTCATAATTTTTGGAGACCTTATGGATATTTTAATCGAATTTCTTCGGAAACTGTGCATTCTGGTTTTATCCGAATATCATGTGCTGTTTTGGGGAAATTGTGAAACTGTGTGAAATTCAATTTGGCCCTGAATTTTGCATGAAATTGTCATCCTATTGGTTTGTTTAATGATTGCTTGAATTTTTATAATTTTGGGAATTTATAGATATTGAATTTAATTTATTTATTAATAAATAATAATAAATAAAATAAATAATAATAAAAAAATAAAATGGATTATTTTATTGGTCATAATTTCCATTGGATTTATTAATAAATAATTATACATTGTTGCATGTACGATGAGATATTGGTGTATGTATGACATTGGATTGTGATGCATGTGTGAATGCTATGTCAAGTATGACTTGTTTGATGCCACGACATGTGCCATGTTAAATTGAGATCAATATAATGGTAAATGTGGATAATGATAAGTGAGGAAGTGGTTGTGGTGGATGATGATGCCCGGTGGCCTAGTGGCATAATTCCGAAGATTCCTCAGGTGTGTCGGGATGCCCGGTGGTATATGGTACATAATTCCAGGGGAGGCCTGGTGGTATGTCGGTACATAATTCCGGAAACCTTGTCAGAGGTCTTTGCCGAAAGGAATACCTCGCGATGCCAGGATTGGGGTGCGGGATGCCCGGCCAGGGAGTGTAAATGCCGGAAGCCCTGTCGGAGGTTTCTGCCCGAAGGGAATGCCTCGTGATGCTAGTTGAGATGCGAGATGCCCGAAATGTCAGGGGCCGGATGCCCGGTGGCCTGGGAGGCTAAATGCCGGATGCCTCGGAGGTCTTTGCCCGAGGGGATAATTAAAATGATGACATGCATGATGATGTGCATGATAATGAAGATATGCATAATGATATGCCTGATGATGAGGATGATGATGTGGCATGATGATATGCTTGATGATATGCATGATAATGAAGATATGCATGATGATATGCCTGATGATGAGGATAATGATATGCATGATAATATTCATGGTGATATGCATGATGATATGCATGGTGATGATGATATGGTATGGTGATATACATACTTGATATGATGATGTAGTTGTACGTGTTATGACTATGATAATGATGCACGATAGTATGCGCATGGTTACAAGGTAAATAACGCTTGCAATGCATGTATGATTTGTATCATGCATTGAGTTGTTATTGGATTTCCCTATCTGCTGAGTGGTTGTACTCACCCCTTTTGGGGATAACATTTCAGATTAGCCAGTATGCCGCTTCCTCCCGTTGCGCGAGGTACATTTTACGGGTTACCGTCCGACGTTGAGGTAGAGTGTGAGGAGTTCGGCTGTCCTTCCGTGCCTGGACTCACTTACATACGCGTGCGCTTTCTTGTCATGTACGACATAGGCCTGGTTGGGGGCCTAGTCGTTCAGGAGTTTGTTTTTGTCCACGTTCGCCGTGATGGGGTGATGGGAGGGATGCTGCCACCGCCACCACCTGACGCACTGGACTGGGTGTGAGACCTGAGCGTGACGAGTAGGGGCTCTGTTTTTGGGAGTTAGTAGCCAACACATATGATGGGAGGTCGTACGCATGTGATGCAGAGGGTCGAGGATCTTTTTGAGGTTTTAGGCTGGACATGGCTGAGTCCTAGCTTTCCCTTTTGATGTAACGACCCAAGAGTAGTCCCATCTTGAAAATATATGTAAATAAAGTGTCGTGGCTTGTTTATAAAAATTATGATGATTAGTGGTGTGTATTTGTATCATGGTTGGTAGGGGGAGAGACGTGATGTTTTAATTTGCTTTCGCTAATGAGTCGCGCTGGGACCGCTTTAAAAAAAAATGTGTCTATGAATTACGACGCATCTTCTAAGGAGAAAGGTAATAAGGAGTAACATTGGTGCTGGTGACAACCTACGAAGGGTTCGGGGTGTCACAACGTGCCTCGCATATTCATGAAGGTCTCTCGCCTCCGGGTAATTGGGAATATCGAGAGTGCACCTCGCATATGTATCAAGGTCTCTCACCTCCTGGTAATTGGGAATATCGAGGATGTACCTCGCACATTCATGAAGGTCTCCCACCTCCTGGTAATTAGGAATATCAAGAACGTACCTTAGATATTCATGATGGTCTCTCACCCCCTATTAATAGAAATATCGAGGGCATGCCTCGCATACTCATGAAGGTCTCCCACTTCTTGGTAATTGAGAATATCAAGTGCGTAGCTCACCTATTCATGAAGGTCGCCCACCTCCTGGTAATGGGAATATCAATGGCGTACCTTAGATATTCATGAAGGTCTCCCAGCTCCTGGTAATTGGGAAAATCTTGGACGTACCTCGCAAATTCATGAAGGTCTCCACCTCTTAATAAAAGGGGAATATTAAGGATGCGCCTCGCATATTCCTACAGGTCTCTCACCTCTTGGTAATTGGGAATATCGAGAACATGCATCGTATATTGATGAAGGTCCCTCACTTCTTGGTAATTGGAAATATCGAGGACATACCTTGCAAATTCATGAAGGTTTCCCACCTCCTGGTGCTTAGGAATATCGGGGACATACTTTAGATATTTATGAAGGTCTCTCACCTCCTGGTAATGGGAATATCGAGGGCGGGCATCGCACACTCATGAAGGTCTCTTGCCTCTTGGTAATTGGGAATATCGAGGACGTACCTCGCAGAGTCATGAAGCTCTCACACCTCTGGGTACTTAGGAATATCGGGGACGTACCTAGCATATTCATGAAGGTCTCCCACCTCCTGGTAATTGCTAATATTAAGGATGGCCCTCGCATATTCATGAAGGTCTCCCACCTTATGGTTGTTAGGAATATCAAAGGCGTACCTCGCACATTGATGAAGGTCTCCCACCTCCTAGTAAATGGGGTATATTGAGGACGTGCCTCGCACATTCATGAAGGTCTCTCACCTCCTGGTAATTGGGAATATCGAGAGCGCGCCTCACATATGCATAAAGGTCTCTCATCTCTTGGTAATTGGGAATATCGAGGACGTACCTCGCACATTCATGATGGTCTCCCACCTCCTGGTAATTAGGAATATCAAGGACGTACCTTAGATATTCATGATGGTCTCTCACCCCCTGTTAATAGAAATATCGAGGGCGTGCCTCACATACTCATGAAGGTCTCCCACTTCTTGGTAATTGGGAATATCGAGTACGTACCTCGCCTATTCATGAAGGTCTTCCACCTCCTAATAATGGGAATATCGAGGGCGTACCTTAAATATTGATGAAGGTCTCCCACCTCCTGGTAAAAGGGGAATATTAAGGACGTGCCTCGCATATTCCTGCAGGTCTCTCACCTCCTGGTAATTGGGAATATCGAAAACATGCCTCGCATATTGATGAAGTCTCTCACTTCTTGGTAATTGGGAATATTGAGGACATACCTCGCCTATTCATAAAGGTCTCACACCTCCTGGTACTTAGGAATATCGGGGACGTATCTTAGATATTCATGAAGGCCTCTCACCTCCCGGTAATGGGAATATCGAAGGCGGGCATCGCACACTCATGAAGGTCTCTCACCTCCTGGTAATTGGAAATATCAAGTACGCACCTCGCCTATTCATGAAGGTCTCTCAAATCCTGGTAATTTGGAATATCGAGGACATACCTCGTATATTCATGATGATCTCCCACCTCCTGGTAATTGGAAAAATCGAGAACGTACCCTAGATAATGATGAAGGTCTCTCACCTCCTAGTAATGGGAATATTGAGGACGTACCGTTTTTATTCACGAAGGTCTGTCATCTCCTGATAATTGGAAATATCAAGGACATACCTCTTAAATCCATAAAGGTCTCCCACGTCCTGGTAAAAGGGGAATATTGATGGCGTGCCTTGCATATTCCTGGAGGTCTCTCACCTCTTGGTAATTGGGAATATCGAGAATGTGCCTCGCATATTCATGATGGTCTCTCACCTCCTGGTAATTGGGAATATCGAGGACGTACCTCACCTATTCATGAACGTCTCTCACCTCCTAGTAATGGGAATATCGAGGGCTGGCATCGCACACTCATAAGGGTCTCTCACCTCCTGGTAATTAGGAATATCGAGGACATACCTCGCATATTCATGAAGGCCTCCTACCTCCTGGTAATTAGGAATATTGAGGACGTACGTCGTCTATTCATGAAGAGGTCTCACCTCTTGGAAATTAGGAATATCGAGTACGTCCCGTGCATATTGATGAACGTCCTGGTAATTGCGAATTTCGACAATGTACCTTAGATATTCATCAAGGTCTCTAACCTCCTGGTAATGAGAGTAACGAGGACGTACCTTAGATTTACAAGAAGGTCTCTTATCTCTTGGTCATTGGGAATATCAAGGATGTAGATCACATATTCATGAAGGTTTCCTACCTCCTGATAATGGGAATATTGAGGACGTACCTTAGATATTCATGAAGGTCTATGATCTCCTGGAAATTGAGAATATCGAGGACGTACCCTAGATATTCATGAAGGTCTCTCACCTCCTAGTAATGGGAATATCGAAGACGTGCCTCGCATATTCATGAAGGTCTCTCACCTCCTAGTAATGAGAACAACGAGGACGTGGCTTCAATATTTGCAAAGGTCTCTCATCTCATGGTATTGGGAATAATGAGGACGTGCCTTGAATATTCGCGAAAGTCTCTCACCTCCTAGTAATTGGGAATATCCAGGACGTGTCTCACAAATTCATGAAGGTCTCCCATCTCCTGGTAAAAGGGGAATATTAAGGACGTGCCTCGCATATTCAAGAAAGTTTCTCACCTCTTGGTAAGTGGGAATATCAAGAATGTGCCTTGCATAATCATGAAGGTCTCTCACCTCCTGGTAATTGGGAATATTAGGGATGGCCCTCGCATATTCCTGAAGGTCTCCCACCTAATGGTAATTAGGAATATCAATGACATATCTCACACATTCATCAGAGTCTCTCACCTCATGGTAATTGGGAATATCGAGAGTGCACCTCGCATATTCATGAAGGTCTATCACCTCCTGGTAATTGGGAATATCGAGGATGTACCTCGCATATTCATGAAGGTCTCCCACCTCATGGTAAAAGGGGAATATTAAGGACGCGCCTCGCATATTCCTGGAGGTCTCTCACTTCTTGGTAATTGGGAATATCGAGGACGTACCTCGTGTATTCATGAAGGTCTTCCACCTCTTGGTACTTAGGAATATCGGGGACGTACCTTAGATATTCATGAAGGTCTCTCACCTCCTTGTAATGGGAATATCGAGGGTAGCCATCGCACACTCAAGAAGGTCTTTCACCTCCTGGTAATTGGGAATATCGAGAACGTACCTCACATATTCATGAAGGTCTCCCACCTCCTGGTACTTAGGAATATCGGGGACGTAGCTTAGATATTCATGAAGGTCTCTCACCTCCTAGTAATGAGAATATCGAGTGCGGGCATCGCACACTCATGAAGCTCTCTTACCTACTGTTAATTGGGAATATCGAGTACGTACCTCGCGCTTTTGCCCTCTTTTCATCAATCATATCAAGTTATTCAAATCTTTTGTTGGACCCATTCTGCTTCATAGATATTGATTTGAGAAAGTACCCTTAGCGAAGGGTTTTCCATTTCCATGGGTAACACAACTTCAATCCCACAAACCAATGAGAATGGTGTTGCCCCAGTTGAAGTGCGAATTGAAGTTTGATAAGCAAGCAAAGCATATGGTAATCGATCATGCCAATAATTTTTTGCCGTTTTGGCTAAAATCTTCTTGATGCTCTTATTTGCTGCTTCTATAGCTCCATGCATTTGTAGGCGACAAAGAGAAGAATTTAAATGGCAAATGTGGAATTCTCCAAGTGATTCATCCACCACCTTGTTGTTCATATTTGATCAATTGTCTATGATGATTGCTTCAGGAACTCCATATTGAATGATGATATCACGATGGATGAACTTTGCCATGCTCTTTATAGTAACATGGGCATAAGAGCTGACTTCAATCCATTTAGTGAAATAATCAATGGCTACTAAAATAAAACGGTGTCCATTTGATGCTTTAAGATTAATTGGTTTGATGATGTCGATGACCCGCATTGAAAAAGGTCAAGATTTGAACATTTGATGTACTTCATTAGGAGGAGCATTGATTTTGTCTCCATAAACTTGGCATTGTTGACAGCACCTCACATGTTGAATATAATCGGCTTACATGGTCAACCATTAGTAACCAAGTCTCATGAGTTTTGTTGCTAGGAAATGACAATTCATATGAGGGCCACATTCTCCTTCATGAATTTCTTTCATCAGGAGTTTAGCTTCTTGTGCATCCACGCACTTCAACAAAATTGAATAGAAAGACCTCTTATAAAGGGCTCCTCCACTAAGGAAGAATTCGGATGCTAATTTCATCAAGTATTTTTGTATCATTGGCTTGACTCCCTTGGGGGAATTTGCCTTCTCGAAGGTAATTTATAATATCATAATACTAGGGTTGACCATCAGGTTCCTTTTCTATCATCAAGCAATAAGAAGCTTCTTCAAGACATCGATTTGCAAAGGATCAATGCTCAAACCATTAGTTACTAAGGAATCAACTTTACATCCCGCGTTTGCCATTCACCTCTCTTCTGGAGAATAATGAGTGTAGAATCACCATACTTGAAGCTTTCTAACTTTCATATCAATGGCTCATTGCATACCAATGATGCAAGCTTCATATTCATAATTTTTTTTTTCTTTTGTGGAAACAATAAATATATTGAGCCTAGACCAACATATACAGAGGGGCGTCGACACCAAAACTTACACTCAAAATGAGAGAAGCATGATGAGTGGAAGGGTGCCAAGGTAAAAGGACAAGCCAAATAGCAGCACAACAAGCTAACCGGCTAAAAGCAACACTAAAACCAGTCAACCCACAAAAAAGGCAACCAGCCAGCCAAACAACGACAACCCACCCTGAAACCCCTAAACATAACACAGGAGGTCTCCAGCAAACGGAGTAGCCTTCAACCATCCAACAACACATCAGCTACAACTTCGAAGGAGTAGCAAAGAAGATGCACGAGTCAATCCCCTAGCTTCATTGAAGTCTCATGTTTGTCGGATTTTCGTCAACATTTTTGAATGTTAAGGCCTTATCCTATCACACCCCGAACCCCGGACACGCAACAACACCTTCCTTGGTCGATAGAAAGTGATGTCCATTGCCAACCCTTCATTTTTAATCTTTCATTATATGCAAGTGGAAAACGAACCATCTCCCAATCAAACATAAAATCAAGTAATCAAACAGGGATAGTGAGATGAATAGCAGAAACACGACATCTACTCATATATATACATTTTTACATTGGATTAACCTACGAAGGATCGCTTCTAATCTACAAGGTCAACAGAGTGTCGATCCATCCTCTAAACTAGACCAAAAAGAAACTAGGCTAGGCTAATCCAACTATGCACAAAAGAACCCTCAGGCTCAATACTACAGTCACTCGGATCCAGCAAACTCAAACTCCGTCGAGTTAGAGTTGTAGCTATACAGGTCAGTTGCTGGTGAAGTGGGGCCAGGATTCTCCACTACACCGTCAGGAGGGTCCAGCTCTATGGGATCCCAGTTATTATCCTTGGGGCCCCTACTAGGCGGCCCGTCAAAACCTCTTAGGGGACTGATCAGTAAATCGCCATCCCGGATGAACCATGCCAGGAAAATATGGGGTATCCATTGCCCTGGTCCCTCATCCACCCAGATTGTAGGGAGATACTTCTCATACAAATGCACCTGACCCGAGAAGCGGTGGTGTGTCACAACAGTATCCTAGTCCTTAGGGATATCGAACCTCATTGGTGGAAACGCCATCCTAAGAACCTGAAAGTGGTTATACAATAACTAGTGAGATATAAATCTTAGCAAGTCCTACCTTAAGCCCCCGGTTAGAACACTAACTCAACTCGGGGTATCTCTCCAGAACCACCCCACAAACTTATCACGACTAACAACCAACAATCAACAAATCACAACAGCCAAGGTCAATCACTAACAACTTAGTCGGTTCGCATGCAACCTTACCTAGTATGCCATACCCTGCACGTTACGTCCCAGTACAAGACACACAATGCACATGGCCATTAGATGATACAGTTCATCAATCATATACAAGTCGCATCACAAGTGATCTCACTTGGCCATTGCCACACCCCGCATGTTATCAATTCATGTGCACATGCCATAAACAATATGCTCAACTCATGCCCAGTCAAAACCAATGATGCCATCATTCTCATACTTTCTCTTGCACTTTAGTGTGCCACATATCATGCATCAATTGATCAACCACACGGGTCCCGATTATAAGGTAAAATCGTTATGACATGTTGTGGCATCCCAAAATTTCATGGCAATTTCTAGAGGCATTACGACCTAAGGAAAAGTGAAAGGTTGTGTCGTTGAAATATATTGTGGCTACTAGACCGAAAAATTGTAATAGATTACGGCCGAGCATTTTAGTGGACAATTATTTGGTTGGAAATATATCCTATGTCCATAAGTGATTAATGATTTGTATTAAAGGATAAATTGATAGGAAAATTTTTATTCTTGGCCATGTACTTTATAAGTTAGATTTTTAGTGATTTATATTACAAAATTTTATGGCCATGTGAGTATTTGAGATTATAAAATTAAGTGGGGACTAAAATAAATTGTTGAGAGCAACTATGGGCTTATTTAGTATTATTTTTGAGCCATTTAAAAAGTTGGAGTTTTGGCCCAAAAGTGTTGGACCCAAAGTGGGCCAAGAGGCCCGGCCCAAGGAGCCCATGAAGTTGTCAACAAAGGCTGGCCCAAGCCCATGCAAATGAAGGCCCATCATATGCATGGCAAAAATGCCGAGTGGCAAGAAAAGCTTGCCAAGTGTTGCCCCTTTGTAACCAAGTGTCCCTCCATGCAAGAAGTAAAGCATGCAAGGGTTTTAATTCAACTAAAAGGAAAAGGGGGAGGGGGATTTTGACCGGAAGAGAGAGAGGAGAGTGAGAGTTACCATCCAAAAGAGAGAGAGAGCGAGCAAGTGAGCGAGAGGAGAAGAGGAAGAAGGAGTCTGCGCGTCCGCCATCATTCGCCACCTCGCCCCGCCTTGTCTTGCTGTGTTTCCTTCAAATTTGAGGCAAGTGAAGTCCTAAAACCTACCCTTTGCATTGCTGTGTGTATGTGTAGTAGATGGTAAGTCTTGGTTGTGGTAGATGGGATGAAATTTCGGAGCTATGGAGAGAGATTCGTTGGTCATGCATGCTGTTTCTGGAAAGACCAGTTTGACCATTCTTGAGTTTGTGTGTTGCATGTGACTTTTTAGTCAGAATCTTGTTTTTATTTCTTCATGAAAGTTGTAAATAACACCTTTAAGAACAACATACTAAAATTTGAGGCCAAACGAACAAGAAATGGTTAGTGAAATGATTTTTCTTTGGAGATACTAGATCTGGAATTCGTCGTGATGATCTTCAGTGGTTTTGTGGTCTGTAAAGTAACCTCTTGTGAAAAAATAAATTTGATCTCTTAACAAAAGTTTTAGTGTACTACTTGAGGTAGAACATATCAAAACTTTATAGGAAATGAACAAAAATAGGTATGTGAAATCGTGGTCCTTTGGAGACGGTTAGGTCTGGAATTACGGTACTAGGAACAAGTATTTTAACCGTCCATATTTAATTATCTAGGAAGAATTTGACTTTGATGTCTTCATTAAGTATCTAAATTATTTTCTTGTCTCTCACATATTCGAATTTCATAAATTTTGAGTTTCATTTGGGTATTTAATTGGAAATGTTTCTAAAACTGTGCAATCTCATGTGTTTAGACTTTGTAAGTTGCAATGCGTGGACTATATCATTTTGTATGAGGTTTTTTTGAAAACGTGTTCTGCATGAAATATCTCTCCTCATGTCTTCCCTACAACATATTCAAATTTGTAATTTTTGAAGTTCATTTGTTTATTTAACCAAAAATGTTTCAAAAACTGTGCAAGTTGACCTGTTAGAATAGTAGTGCTGTGATGCATGGTCTATACCGAATTCTATGGGGATCTTTTGGTGTAGTGTTCTTCATGAAATATCTGCTTTATTTCTTGAGTATCACATGTTCGAATTTCATAATTTTTAAGGTCATTTGGGTATTTAATTAAAATGTTTCCTAAAACTGTGCAAGCTGGATTGTACGGATTTCAAAAGCTGTAATGCAAGGACTATTCTGTTTTGTATGAAATTCTGGTGCTGTTGTGTTTTTCATGAGATAAATGCCTCTAGAGCTTGTCTATGATGTATTAAATTCTTAGAAATTATTAGGGCCAATCACTAAATTTTAAGAAGTGTAAATTAAAAGAATGCATTCCGTTTCTAAAATAATAGCAATAATCCATGAGTTTGTCCCATGAATTATATTGTTTTTAAGTGATTGAATCTTACTGCACATGTGATGATATTTGGCATTACATATAAAATCAAAAGTCGAAATTGACCTTGTTGCCATCACATCATGTGCCATGTCGATATTGAGACACAATTGTGAATATGAATCATGATAAATGAGGATACCGTTAGAGGTGTGAGCTGACGATGCCCTGGGAGTGTCGGGATGCCCGAAGGTGTGTGTCGGATGTCCTCGGGAGTTTCGAGATGCTCGGTCGTATACGGTACGTAATTCTATGGGGAATGCCTGGTGGTATGTCGGTACGTAATCCCTGAAGTCCTGGAGTTGTGTGTCGGGGGGATTCCTCGTGATGCCAGTTGGGGTACGAGATGCCGAGAGGTGTGTGTCGAATGCCCAAAGGTGTGTGCCGGAGGCTCCTCGCGATGCCAGGTTGGGTGCAAGTGATAAATGAGGGATGCAAACATTGGTCCCTGGAAGAAAAATGATGTGATCTAATTGGAAGATAAAATTGAGAATCGAATCATGTGCATGGATGTGTGCGTATGGCATGGGATGAACCTCATAGGAAAGCAAGCATGAAGTGCATGGTGGTATATGCACATTGCATGGCGATATATGCATGGCTGCTTGATGATATTTGCACAAGTACATGGTGGTATATGCACGTTATATGGCGATATATGCATGGCTGTACGGTGAGCTTGTTCGAATGCATGGATGATATGTGATTTATTCATGATGCCTTGATTGTTCTGTCTGATGCATCGAGTAGTTTAGTGGATATTTAATGCTGAGTGGTTGTACTCACCCCGTTTGGGGATTAACGTTTCAAACTAGATAAGATTCCTCTACTGTCACTGCCACCAGTAGATGGATCAAGTGGTTGGATATGACCGTGAAGAGGAGGATAGCAAAGAAAGAAACTTTTGGATGCCGACACTGATCGATGGACTTTAAATATACGACTGTTGGAGAAGATGTCGGTCATCTTTTGAAGTATAGCCGAGTATAGAAGACTACAGCATTCTGATGTACTAATGATTGATGTCCATCTGGTTTAAGTAGATAAAAGTGTTCGGCTTTTACCTATAAATATTTAGTTGGTGTGCATCGTTTTCTGAATATAGGGAAGGGAGTTGTTGGATATGCTTCCGTTATATGAACTGCGCGAGGGACTGATCTAAAAGATGTAAACCCTCAAGTTGTTTGGACTCGCTACAAATTAAATGGTATTAGAGTGACATGTTATTAGGAAAAGTGAAAGGTAAGCGAACTGTGATGACCCTAACGAATCGAGGGCTGTTCGAGGGGTGCCACATCGTAGTGGTATCAGAGCTATGGTCTATTTGGAGTGATAAGGTGCCTCGGATGGAAATGAGGATAGAATGATGCACACCATAGGATACTAACTGGAACAGTTGACTAACTTTAAACAACGCGTGATGGATATTCACTCCTAGATCCCTGGTAACTAGTGTGATGTTGCTTTTGTGTGTCAGTAACATTCTATGTTACTTATGTGACTTTAGTAATAACCTTAATTAATGATCTAACTAGTGACACCGAGTTGCAAATTATTCTTGAGGCAAATGCTTGGAAAACTGCAGGGAAATCATGGTACGAACTAGAAGTTCTCATCCATCGAGGGCTGAAGCCTCTGCTACAAGGGCTGAACCCCGAATGGAAGATATCCTGCAGGCATTGGCCAATATTGGAAATCTAATGGAAAGGCAAGTGCAGTAACAACCTGGAGTGAAACGTCACCCTCAAGGATTGGTGGAACAATTTCTGAAGTTGAAACCACCTAAGTTTAGTGGCATGGGAAGTCCTGAGGAGGTGGAGCAACAGATTGATGGAATGGAATGGATTTTTCGGTTGTTGAACTGTAGCGATGCTGAAAAGATAACTTTGGCAGAGTACCAATTAGAGGGAAATTCAAAGTTTTGATGGAGAGCTTCAAGAGACACAATCTTTCCACCAGGTACTAAGATAAATTGGGATGAGTTTGTTAGGGCTTTCAATAGGAAGCATTTCTCTGATTGTGCTATAGATAGGAAGATCACTAAATTTGTTCAGTTAGAACAAAGGGAGCTGACAGTGGGCCAGTATGAGGCAAAAATTTCTGAGTTATCAAGATACACTCCTAGATTGGTTGAGGATCAAGAGGAAAAGGCTAAGAGATTCCTAAAAGGATTGAGGACTGATATTAGGAAACAACTAGTGCCTCTACATATAAGGGTTATAATGAGATTTATGGAGGGCACAGTTGGTGGAGCAAGAGTTAGTGAGAGAGAAATCTGAATCTAAGAGGCAAATGACCTTTAATGATGTTCGAAGGGGTAAGAGACCTTATCCTAATCAAGGTCAGCCCTGGGAATCTAAGAAGAGGAATAATTTTGGGAATTCTAGAAATGTCAAGAGTGGCCTGGTTCTAGGAAGAGCACCCTGCCAGGGTAATTTTTGCTAGAGATGTGGTAGACAACATGGGTCAGGACCTTGTAATTGCCAACTAAGATGTAATGGATGTGGGCAAATAGGACACTTTAAGAGAAATTGTCCACATGATGGGTTACAGTTGAATGTCAGCTCGGTGCAACAAGTGCAACAACGCACTATTGAACCAAATCCACCAAGGAATCCACAGAAGCCACCAGCTGTATGTGGTCACCCAAGAGGAAGTGAAAGCTTCCGAAAATGTTATCTCAGGTATGATTTCTAGATGGATAAGAAAGCATATGTGTTATTTGATATAAGTGACATGCATTCATTTGTGTTTGAGAAATATAGATGATTGTGAGAAGTAGGAACCAAATCTTTAGATATGCCTCTTCGTATTTCTACATCACTGAAGGACGTGTTGTTATCTACGTTAGCATGTGAGATGTGTGAGATAACCCTAGGGGAACAAGATTTGAAAATGGACTTGATAATGATAGTTATATATGACTTTGACATCATCGTAGGAATGGACTAGCTCCGTAAGCAATGGACTAGGATGAATGATTTCCTGAGCTAGGACTTACTCATGTGCTAAGGATAAAACCGTGAGGCTAAGAATGGGATAGGCCAAAGCGGATAATATCTCTGTAAGTTAGTCCCTATCGAAACGAGACCCTCCAATGGATGTGTAGTTTGGGTTTGAACTAGGTGAAAGCTGGTGTACTTGTAACGACCCAGTCCGATGAGGGCGGGGAGTGGACGCTGAGGTTAGAGGACCTGAACAAGGAGCGGCTCCTAGCAGGCTTTTAGGATGGAAAAAAGGTGGCATGAATGAACCAAACTATGAATTGAACTGGGAAGGTAGTGTTTCTAGGATAATTCTATCAGAGTGGTGCAGCGGAAGCATGGTTAAGCTTGTAGAACTCTTGTTTGCAAAAAAGAAAGACAGGTCAATGCGTTTGTGCATTGATAATGGGCAATTGAATCATGTAATTGTTAAGAGTAAGTACTCATTACCTAGAATTGATGACCTATTTGACCAACTGCAAGGAAGTTCGGTCTTTCCTAAAATTGACTTGAGGACAAGATAGCATCAATTAAGGATTAAGAAAGAAGACATTCCTAAGACTGTATTTAGGACTCGCTATAGACACTATGAATTCCTAATTATGCTATTTGGATTGATGAATACCTTAGCTGCATTCATGGATCTAATGAATAGGATATTTAAGCCTTATTTGGATCAAATTGTGATTGTCTTCATTTGATGATATCCTGATATATTCTAAAGGACCTGAAGAACAAGCGCAACATTTAAGCGTAGTTTTGCAAACAAGGCTTAAGAAGTAAATTATGGAGAGTGAGTTATGAATTTGAGGATTAAGTTATGATCATTTGAGCTAAGTAGTGACTTCCTATTAGAGGATCTCATTGGAAGTCTTGATGCATTACATGGAGGCATTTAGTATGTATAGATTGATCTTGAAAGTCATAAGTTTGAGTGGTCAGATGAGACATGAAATTATTTGTGGTTTATATGTCAGAATAATAGGTTTAATCGATGGTGGTCAACTTTTAATTTTAGGTGATGATCTCAGTTTGAAAAGGTTTGGTTGAATTAGTGGATATGATCAATTGTGGTTATAGTCTTTCCAAGGTGAAAAGGTGAAAGTTCAAGTTGTGGATTTGATGAGTGATTAGTCCAAGTGATGATCCTTTAAGATGAGACATGAGATATACTCGATGGAAACTAGACAAGTCTTATTTTGGTGGATTGTCGACATTTGAATTGAATAAGTCTTGGTGGACTATCGATATTTGAACCGAATGAATGACGCTATATTTTAGGCTTGAATCTATGTTGCAGTGAAAGCGTAGTGAAAGTCTTTGTTGGACTATACCAGATGAGTTGTTAATGGTGTCGATTTTGATGGTTCTAGGCTTGAATTGATGGTGACAAAGGTATATGAATAATTCGGCTAAATGGTGTGTTAGATTGAGACTGTTAGATATACCGGAATGGAAAAGGGACCATGTGACGATGGATTTTGTGTAAGGATTACCAAGGACATTAAGTGGTCACGACTCTATCTAGGTGATAGTAGATCGCTTGACTAAGTCTACCTTTTTCCTAGCAGTTTGCGTAGATTATCCGATGGATAAATTTGCTGATTTATGTGTAAGCCAAGTGGTACGCTTACATGGTGTTCCTGTAATTGTCACATTGAATCGAGACTTAAGATTTACTTCAAAACCTTTGGCGAAGTCTTCAAACTGCCTTAGGGACTAAAGCTCTAGTTTAATATCGGTTTTCATCGACAAATGGACGGATAGACGAAAAGAGTGATCCAAGCATTAGAGGACGTGTTAAGAGCTTGCATCCTTGTCTTTAGAGGAAGTACCTATGGCATCCTAGAATTTCTTGCCAATCTTTAGGGGTGCTCTAATTCATGTCTTGCATTAAAACTTTGACCTAGCTTTTGGTGGGTAATTATTTGATAGGAAAATTCTATTTTTGGCCATGTGGGTTATGGATTGGAATTTATTAAATTAAGGGTTAGGTGAATTAATAGGATGAGGATGGGCTGGACAATTAAAGGCCCAAACCAGCCCATTGCCTCACCCCATCCTTGGCCGGCCCATGAAGCCCAAGGAGGAGAGCTACCACTGGCCCATGGCTAGCCCAAGCCCATGAAGGGTTGTCGACGTGCAAAGGAGGGGGGGATCTGGTTGCATGTCTCCCCCCATTTGCCCCAAGGAGATGGCCAAGTGTCCTCCATGCAAATGCCAATGATGGCTAATGATGAAGGGGGAAGAAATTAGGGGGAAGATGATGCCGGTTTAAGCGAGAGAGAGAGAGAGAGAGTTCGTCCGAGAAAGAGAGAGAGGAGAGAAAGAGAAGGAAGAAAGGAATAAAAGGAGAAAGGAAGAGAGGAAGGAGGAGGACCGTTCGACCATCTGCCGTGCGCCCGTCGTCGGTCGCCGCCATGTCCAATCTCCGTTGTGTTCATTGCTTGCTCGGTTTAGAGGCAAGTGGGATCCTTGATCTACTCTTGCATGTTGTGCCTAGTATGTGTGATTGAATGGTGATAAATTTCGGATGTTTAGGGTGTGAAAAGTTGAAGCGTTAAGAGGGGTGTTTGAGGCTAGTAAACTGTTCTTGAGAAAACAGTCCGACCTTGGATGTTCTAGTGGCTTGCATGAGATGTTTGAGTTGGATTTTGGCCGTGACTTCTAAATGAAATTTGTTAGGGACTTCTTGAAATATAACAAACTCAAATTTGGGACAAAATGAACAAGTATAAGTGGGTGAAATCGTTATTCTTTGGAAAGACTGAATCTGGAGATTTCGGTAACTACCTTTGATGAATGCATGGACTGTAAGGCTAACGTTTTGTTGAAATTCCATCAATTTATTAACAAAAGATGCAAAGGACATCTTGAGGTTTAACATATCAAAAATTTAGAGTAAACCAACAAGAATAGGTAGGTGAAATCGTGGCTTTTCGGAGGTTGCTAGATCTGGATATTTCGGTACTAGGAACAGAATTTTTAACCGCCTAGATTTAATTTCCTATGACGAATCTGACTTTGATTCCTTCATGAAAAATATATCTTAGGGTCTTTACTACCATATAGTAGAATTTCATATTTTTTGAATGCCATTAGTGTATTTATGGGAAATTTTTCAAAAACTGTGTAATCTGATGTGTTCGGACTTAGTCAGTTTCAATGCGTGGGCTATATCGTTTTGTATGAAGTTCTTTCGGCAAAGTGTTCTGCATGAAATATATCTCTTTATGTCTTCCTGAATTATATTTAAATTTCATAATTTTTGAAGTTCATTTGCCTATTTAACTAAAAATGTTTCAAAAACAGTGCAAGTTCAATTGTTAGAATAATGGTGCTGTGATTCTTGGTCTATACCGAATGGTATGAAGGCCTTTTTGTGTAGTGTTCTTCATGAAATATCTGTCTTTATGTCTTGACTATCACAAGTTCGAATTTCATAATTTTTAAAGGTCATTTGTGTATTTAATGAAAATATTTTCTAAAATTGTGCAAGCTGGATTATGCGAATTTTAAAGGCTGTAATGCATGGACTATTCTGTTTTGCATGAGCCCCATAAATTGTATTGTTGTAAGTGATTGAATCTTGCTGCACATGTGATGATATTTGGCATTAGATATATAATGAAAAGCTGAAATTGGCTTTATTGCCATCACATCATGTGCCATGTTGATATTAAAACATAAATTATGAATATGAGTTATGATACAAGAGAATACCGTCGAAGGGGTGAGCCAACGATGCCCCGGGAGTGTCGGGATGCCCGGAAAGGGGAGTGCCGGATGCCCGGGATGTTGGGGTGCCGGATGTCCTCGGGCGTTTCGAGATGCCTGGGATGTGGGGCTGCCGGAAGCCTCGGAGGTGTGAGCCAAGGGGATACCTCATGATGCCAGTTGGGATGTGAGATGCCTCGGATGTGGGGGTGCCAGATGCCTGGTGGTGTGTACTAGAGGTTCCTTGCGATGCCAGGTGGGGTGCAAGCGATAAAATGTGGGATACAATCACTGGTCTCGGGAAAGAGAAATGTGGTGAGCCAATTGAAAGATAAAAAGTTGAAATTGAATTATGCATGGTATGGTGACATGTATGCATGGCTGTATGATATGATATGTATGAGTGCATGGAACATATGCACATGAGGCATTGATATGTATGAGTGCATGATGGTGTATGCACATATGGTATGACAATATATGCATGTCCGCAAGGTAAGTTATGCTTGGATGCATGAATGATATGTGCTTTGTTTGTGATGCCTTGATTATTTTGTGTGATGCATTGAGTACTTTAATGGATCTTTTACCTGCTGAATGGTTGTACTCACCCCTTTGGGGACTAACATTTCAGATTAGAAAGATGCTTCTCCCTCCGATCACGCGGGGTACCTTTTACGGCCTTCCATCTTACGTGGAGGTCGAGTGTTCGGAGATTGATTGTGTCATCATCCCTGGTCTGATGTTTATACAGGTTCGTGTGCCGATGATGTATGATATGGGCCTAGCTGGGGGCCTGATCATCCAGGAGTTCTTGTCGGTCCACATGCGCCATGACGGAGTGATGCGGGGATGTTGCCGCTGCCACTACTTGACACACCAGGGTGGGTGTGATGGCCCGCGTGAGGAGTGGGCAGCTAACACTTTTTGAGGATAGCCGACACTTGTAGATGGAGGATGACACGTGATCAATATAGGGGTTGAGATCTCTTTTGAGTTGTGGCCAAGTTTAGTTAAAAATCTCGGCTTTTCTTTTTGGTTGTACCGACCCGAGAAATCCATCATAAAAATATGTAAATAAAAGTGGCTTGGCTTCATCTTTTTCATATGGTGTGTAGTTGGTGTGCATTGCATTATGTTTATTGGAGGGAGGAATGATGAGACTTGTTTATGCTTTTGCTGATAAGTTGCGCGGGGACTGTTTAAAAAAAAAATGCCTATGAACTATGGTGCTTATGGAAAGAGATGTAACTACTATTCATTAGGTGGTGCGATAGGTACCAGTGGCGACATTAGGTGTTTCGAGGTGCCACAGTGTCGTTTTTGGTATCAGAGCAAGGATTATAGATTGGAGTGATAAGGAGCCTCATTTGGAAATTGAGGAACATGTTGACAATGCACACCATAGGATATTCGCTAGAATAGTTAGGTAACTTTGAATAACAGGTGATGAGTATTCACTCATAGATCCCTAGTAGTTATTATGAATTGCTCTTAGGTACCAGTAACATGGTTATGTTACTTATTTTTCCTTAGTTGCTGTTGTTTTTAATAAAGACATTGAGTCACAGATATTTCCTGAGGCAAATGCTTCGAAACTATAGGAAAATCATGGTACAATATGGAAGTCATCATCCATCAAGGGCTGAAGCCTCTGCAGCGAGGGCTGAACCCTCGATGGAAGATATCCTATAGGCATTGGCTAATATAGGAAATCTGATGGAAAGACAAGCGCTGCAACAACCCGAAGCATAACGCCATACTCAAGGATTGGTGGAGCAATTTTTGAAGTTGAAACCACCTAAGTTCAGCGGAATGGGAAGTCCTGAGGAGGCGGAGCATTGGATTGATGGGATGGAATGAATTTTCCAGTTGTTGGACTGCAATGATGCTGAGAAAATAACTTTAGCAGAGTACAAGCTTGAGGGAAATGCAAAGTTTTGGTGGAGAGCTTCGAGGGATACAATCGTCCCACCAGGCACTGATGTTAACTGGGAGGAGTTTGTGAAAGCTTTCAATAGGAAGCATTTTTCTAATTGTGCTAAGGATAAGAAGATCACAGAATTCGTTTAGTTAGAACAAAAGGAGCTGACAGTAGATCAATATGAGGCAAGATTTTCTGAACTATCTAGATATGCTCTTAGACTAATTGAGGATCAAGAAGAGAAAGCTAAGAAGTTTCTAAAAGGGTTGAGGACTGATATCAGGAAACAACTAGTGCCTTTGAACATAAGAGATTATAATGAGATCTATGAAAGGGCACAGTTGGTGCAGCAGGAGTTAGTAAGGGAACAGTCAGAAAATAAGAGACAATCGTCTTTTAGTGATGTGAGACGGGGTAAGAGACCTTATACAGGTCAAAGTCAAACCTGGGAGTCTAAGAAGAATGGCAGGGATGACCCTATACAAGTCAAAGTCAAACCTAGGAGACCCTATATAGGTCAAAGTTAGATCTCTTTTGAGTTGTGGCCAAGTTTAGTTAAAAATCTTGGCTTTTCTTTTTGGTTGTACCGACCCGAGAAATCCATCATAAAAATATGTAAATAAAAGTGGCTCTACTTCATCTTTTTCATATGGTGTGTAGTTGGTGTGCATTGCATTATGATTATTGGAGGGAGGAATGGTGAGACTTGTTTATGCTTCCGCTAATAAGTTGCACGAGGACCGTTTTCAAAAAAGAAAAAGAAAAGCCTATGAACTACAGTGCTTATGGAAAGAGATGTAACTACTATTCATTAGGTGGAGCGATAGGTACCTTTGGTGACATTAGGTGTTTTGGGGTGCCACAGTACCAGCCTGATCCAAGACACATACTCGATCATGAAGCTATCAAAGTGGATGAGGAAGTAAGGTACATTAAGGAGCCTATGCAAGTGCTGGATCGAAGGGAACAAGTCTTATGGACGAAGAGAGTACCATCAGTTAAGATATTATGGCGACATCATGATGTGGAGGAAACCACACGGGAAAGTAAAAAAGAAATGAGGGAAAGGTACTCTCATTTATTTCAAGAGACATAGAAAATGTCTAATTTCAAGGACGAAATTCTCTAAGGAGGGGAGAATTGTGGCATCCCAAAATTTCATGGCAATTTCTAGAGATATTACAACCTACGGAAAAGTGAATGGTTGTGTCGTTGAAATATGTTGTGGCCACTAGACCAAAAAAATTGTAATAGATTAAGGTCGAGCATTTTAATGGACAATTATTTGGTTGGAAATATATCATATGTCCATGAATGATTAAGGATTTGTATTAAAGAATAAATTGATAGGAAAATTTTTATTCTTAGCCATTTACTTTATAAGTTGGATTTTTATTGATTTATATTATAAAATTTTATGGCCATGTGAGTATTTGAGATTATGAAATTAAGTGGGGATTAAAGTAAATTGTTGAGAGCAATTATGGGCTTATTTAATATTATTTTTGAGCCATTTAAAGTTGGATTTTTGGCCCAAAAGTGTTGGACCCAAAGTGGGCCAAAAGGCCCGGCCCAAGTAGCCCATGAAGTAGTCGACCAAGGCTAGCCCAAGCCCAGCCAAATGAAGGCCCATCATGTGCATGGCAAAAATGCTAAGTAGCAAGAAAAGCTTGCCAAGTGTTGCCCCTTTGTAACCAAGTGTCCCTCCATGCAAGAAGTAAAGCATGCAAGGGTTTTAATTCAACTAAAAGGAAAAGGGGGAGGGGGACTTCGACTGGAAGAGAGAGAGGAGAGAGAGAGAGAGTTACCATCCGAAAGAGGGAGAGCAAGCGAGTGAGCGAGAGGAGTCTGCGCGTCCGCCGTCATTCACCGCCTCGCCCCGCCTTGTCTTGCTGTGTTTCCTTCGATTTTGAGGCAAGTGAAGTCCTAAAACCTACCCTTTGCATTGCTGTGTGTATGTGTAGTAGATGGTAAGTCTTGGTTGTGGTAGATGGGATGAAATTTCGGAGCTATGGAGAGAGATTCGTTGGTCATGCATGCTGTTTCTGGAAAGACCAGTTTGACCATTCTTGAGTTTGTGTGTTGTATGTAACTTTTTAGTTAGAATCTTGTTTTGATTTCTTCATAAACGTTGTAGAGAACACCTTGATGAACAACATACTAAAATTTGAGGCAAAACGAACAAGAAATGGTTAGTGAAGTGATTTTTCTTTGGAGAGACTAGATCAGGAATTCGTCGTGATGACCTTAAGTGGTTTTGTGGTCTGTAAAGTAACCTTCTTGTGAAAATATCACTTTGATCTCTGAATGAAAGTTGTAGTGTACTTCTTGAGGTAGAAAATATAAAAATTTAGAGAAAATGAACAAAAATAGGTAGGTGAAATCGTGGTCTATTGGAGACGGTTAGGCCTGGAATTACGGTACTAGGAACAGGGATTTTAACCGTCCATATTTAACTATCTAGGAGGAATTTGACTTTGATGTCTTCATGAAGTATCTACCCTATTGTCTTGTCTCTCACATATTCGAATTTTATAAATTTTGAGGTTCATTTGGGTATTTAATTGGAAATGTTTCTAAAACTGTGCAATCTAATGTGTTCGGACTTTGTAAGTTGCAATGCGTGGAATATATCATTTTTTATGATGCTCTTTTGGGAATGTGTTCTGCATGAAATATCTCTCTTCATGTCTTCCCTACAACATATTCAAATTTCGTAATTTTTGAAGTTCATTTGTCTATTTAACCAAAAATGTTTCAAAAACTGTGCAAGTTGAACTGTTAGAATAGTAGTGCTGTGATGCATCGTCTATACCGAGTTATATGGGGATCTTTTGGTGTAGTTTTCGTCATAAAATATCTGCCTTTATGTCTTGAATATCACATGTTCCAATTTAATAATTTTTTTAAGATCATTTGGGTATTTAATTAAAATGTTTCCTAAAATTGTGCAAGCTGGATTGTGCGAATTTCAAAAGCTGTACTGCATGGACTATTCTGTTTTGTATGAAATTCTGGTGCTGTTGTATTTTTCATGAGAAAAATGCCTCTAGAGCTTGTCTATGATGTATTAAATTCTTAGAAATTATTAGGGCCAATCACTAAATTTTAAGAAGTGTAAATTAAAAGAACACATTCTGTTTCTAAAATAATGGCAATAATCCATGAGTTTGTCCCATGAATTATATTGTTTTTAAGTGATTGAATCTTGCTGCACACGTGATGATATTTGCCATTACATATAAAATCAAAATTTGAAATTGACCTTGTTGCCATCACATCATGTGCCATGTCGATATTGAGACACAATTGTGAATATGAATGATGATAAATGAGGATACCGTCGGAGGTGTGAGCCGACGATGCCCTGAGAGTGTCAGGATGCCCAGAGGTGTGTGCCGGATGCCCAAAGGTATGGGCTGGATGTCCTCGAGAGTTTCGAGATGCCTGGTGGTATACGGTACATAATTCCAGGGGGAATGCCTAGTGGTATGTCGATATGTAATTCTGGAAGCCCTGAAGGTGTGTGCTGGGGGGATTCCTCATGATGCTAGTTGGGGTACAAGATACCCGGAGGTGTGTGCCGGATGCCCGGAGGTGTGTGTCGGAGGCTCCTCGCAATGCCAGGTTGGGTGCGAGCGATAAATGAGGGATGCAAACATTGGTCCTTGGAAGAAAAATGATGTGATCTAATTGGAAGATAAAATTGAGAATTGAATCATGTGCATGGATGTGTGCGTATGGCATGGGATGAACCTCATGGGAATGCAAGCATGAAGTGCACAGTGGTATATGCACGTTGCATGGTGATATATGCATGGGTGTTTGATGATACATGCACAAGTGCATGATGGTATATGCATGTTGCATGGTGATATATGCATGGCTGTTTGATGATACATGCACAAGTGCATGGTGGTATATGCACATTGCATGGTGATATATGCATGGCTGCTTGATGATATTTGTACAAGTACATGGTGGTATATGCACGTTATATGGCGATATATGCATGGCTGTACAGTGAGATTGTTCGAATGCATGATGATATGTGCTTTATTCATGATGCCTTGATTGTTTTGTCTAACAGATCGAGTAGTTTTGTGGATCTTTACTGCTGAGTGGTTGTACTCACCCCGTTTGGGGATTAACATTTTAGACTAGATAAGATTCCTCTACTGCCACTGCCACTAGTAGATAGATCAAGTGGTTGGATATGACCATGAGGAGGAAGATAGCAAAGGAATGAACTTTTTGACGCCGACACTGATCGATGGACTTTAAGTATACGACTGTTGGAGAAGATGTCGGTCATCTTTTGAAGTATAGCCGAGTATAGAAGACTACGGCATTTTGATGTGCCAATGAATGATGTCCATTTGGTTTAAGTAAATAAAAGTGTTCAGCTTTTACCTATAAATGTTTAGTTGGTGTGCATCGTTTTCTGAATATAGAGAAGGGAGTTGTTGGATATGCTTCCGTTATATGAACTGCCCAAGGGACCGATCTAAAAGATGTAAATCCTCAAGTTGTATGGACCCATTGCAAATTAAATGGTATCAAAGTGACATGTTATTAGGGAAAGTGAAACGTAAGCAAACTGTGGCAACTCTAACGGATTGAGGGCCGTTTGAGGGGTGCCACACACGTCCCATACCGTGCCACGCAATTTTACCTCATAGTAAGGCCCAACCATCTCAATTACTCAAACATGAGCCGATTGTCATGGCCCAGCGGCCATGCCCAACTTCTCAGTTGGTGATGCCTAACTCCCCAATTTGCAATCATCTCAACACTCATGCGTGTTCCACTTATTAATGACCTCCCAACCATGGTTAACTTTCCAGTCAACGATCGCCTAACTCCTGCCGGGCTACCGATAAAAAGATCAGGCTTCATCCCGCAACGTCAAGCACGGCTACGTCTAGAACTCCTGTTAAGACAGTTTGCTGAAAAGGGACATCAGTCCAGAATCTACTACGACCAGCTTCCGACTACCAACAGGCATCACCCCCAAACTCCCGTTGGGTGACGGTTCACCTTTTGATCATGCAAGCACTCCATCACAACTCACTTTCTCATAAAAGTGGTCCCTTTCGTTGTCCCTCAGACAAACCCTTTTTTCCCTTTCTATGAAAAACACTCAATTCATGTGGATGCCTATATATTTATATACTCAAATCACCTCATAAGGTCAAAACACATTAATTTATACAACTTTTCATTCTTGGGCGAACAGTGCATGTGAATAGTGTTTCGTGAATATTACTTTGTATGAACAGTGAATTTTCAGAATTAAATAACTAATAAATTAAATCCAAATATCATTAAAACCATTAATTAATGCAATCAGTCAATCAATTAAAGTTAACCAAGCTTAATTGAGCACATAAGCCACAATTAAGCAAATAAAGCAAGATTAAACAAAACTACTCTTAACCATTAATCTAACCACATATCTTAGGACTAATATAACTTAATTAAACCTCCTAAGCTAGACTTAACACTAATTAAACCAACCCTAAGCAAGTTTAGGCACTAATCAAATGATTAAGAGCTAATTCACCCATTAAACGGGTCGGAGACACGGATGCAGCGGCAACGACGGAGGCTATGCTTGGGGACCTCAACCAAGATAATCCAAAGTGGTCCCAAGCTCAAAATAGCAGCAAAAACCTTTGCTTCTTAATGCAACTCTGGAAACTGAACAACAAAGGAGGAAAAGGAGTTGGATAGCTTGGCCGGAGCTTCGATGAGGGGTTGGGCAGTGGCCGGTAGCACCTAGGGGTTAAGGGGGACTTGCTAGTGGCTGGGCTAGGTGGAGGTTGGGTCGAAATGGGAAGAAAATGGCTAAAACAGGCGAAAACATGTGGAACAAGGCGATGGTCCGGTAAGCACTGGCTTCTAGCCGGCTAGTGGGTCAACCAGCAGCTCCAACCGATGAACGGCCGAGTCCTTTTGTATGAATTAGATGTCCTAAGCATAGCGGTGGGTGGCACGAGAGCTAATTCGCATGAGAAGAAAACTATTAACTCAAGTTTTTGGAGAAAGGTCTGCTAGAGCAAAAACAAGAAGAGAAGGAAAACAAGGGGAGAAAGAGCTACGAATTCCTTAGGGCCAAAGAAGGGAGAGAGAGAGATGTCAAGGCTAGTTTATCTGGTTCTCTCAAGCTCTCAAATGCCTTAACAATGGATAAAGCAAGGCCTGGGAGGAAGAAGGGGACATCTGAAGATAGGAGGGTCCCTCTTTGGCTTCTAAAGCCTTCTCTCTTATCTATTTGTCTCTTGGCAAGGCCCCACCAACATTCATTGTCTTCCCCAGCCTCTTGGCAGCCCACAAACTTCCCTTGTAAGCCAACGAAGTGGTCCAAAAGTGGTGGAGACCATGGCCTACGAATTTTGTGCATTTGGCCTTCAATTCAATTCAATTCTTCTCTAATTGACCTCAAATCAAAGCCTATAAATTCAGCCAAAGTGCCATCATCCCTCTCATGATTTTCCCTCGTTAATTGAACCAACTTGAAACCCAAAAAGGTAACCAAAAATGGTCCCTAAAATTTTCCGATTGAAAACAGCCCTATATTGAATTTTTGCCAAAAATATCGGTTTGCAGAAAAATCTTTGGAAGATGAGTCAACGGTCCTAAAATAAATCGTGACGTGATAGAACTTTTAATTTTTGAAATCAAGTTTAAATTCATGATTAATTTTAATCTGGTGTGATTTTAGAGTGACCTAGCCAACTAGGTAGCTTTTAGGAATTTTTAGTGCAATTGACCTGTGGTCAATTATTTTCGAGCCGCATTGTACATCTTTGACACATTGGCGACTCTCAATGGTTGTAAAAATCTTGAGATTTCAAATGAGAAAACAAGGTATATGTGGCACCCCTTGAACGGCCCCCAACTCATTGGGGTCGCCACAGATCACTTGCTTTCTCTCTACCTAAAGGTCTATTACTCTTATACCATAATATTTTCAAGAAGTCCATGAGTGTTGGGGGTTTATAATTCTTACATTGGTCCTTCGCAGAAATATAGCGGACGTATATTCAACGTCTCCCTATCCCATATTAAAAAACGATGCACACTTACTATACAGTCTTATAGGTGAAAGCCAGACATTTTTATTTACATAAAACCTGATGGACATCATTCAGTCGGTACACCGAAAATGCCGCAGTTTTCTATACCCGGCTACATATCAGAAGATACCCGACTCTCTTTTCCAACAGCCATATACATAAGTCCATCAGTCAGTGTCGGCATCCAAAAATGCTGCCTTTGCTACCCCTTGCTCACGGTCACACCCATCCATCTGGTCCATCGGGAAGCGGCAGCGATAGCAGCCCCATCGTGTGTCCATCTCGGCGGATGAAAGCAGCCAGATACTCCTATAGTATGAGATCGGCAGGAGGACCAACGTCAAACACAATCAACACCCGCACCCGAGCAAAGGATAGTCCTCGCACTTCAGGATGGTGACGCTCCGACACCTCGCATTGCAGGTCGACGGGAAGTCCATAAAATGTACCGAGAGCTACAGGCAGCATAGGCTTCTTGTCTAGTCTAAAATGTTATTCCCCAAATGGGGTGAGTACAACCACTCAACAACAAAAGATCCATTAAACTATACTATGCATGCCATCACGATCTAGTTTTATGCAAGATAGACAAGACAGTTCATCAAAGGATGAGTATGCATCTAAACCATATAACTCTTTAATGTAATGACCAGTGCAGTTCCAACAAACAAGATACATCATGTTCATTCACACAAGTCCTGATCATAGGGCCAAACTATTATGACACGTCCCATTCCATCCCATACAATTTAGTCCCATAACCATACCACACTCACACTTAGGAGAATCATCAGTTTTAACATTCAAAAGGTTTTATCCCCCCAGAGGACCAATGTCTGCATCCTTCTAGGATTTCGCACCCAACCTGGCATCGCGAAAACCTTTGGCATCTAGTCACTAGGCCACTGGGCATCCGGAGTATGTTACGCCACACGTCTTAGGCATCTCGCACCCCACCTGGCATCATGAGGAATCGCTGGGGCGTGCCATGAAAATGGTTACCCCTACCCTCCGAATTTACGTACCGACATACTACCGGGCATCTCGATGCTCCCGGGGAAAACCTTTAGGGCACTACAGACCCCAGGCATCCATAAGGCATCGACTCATTTGATCCTCTAGGCCAGCCAACTCCCGGGGCATCGTTGACCCAAGGGTCCAACGGCAACATTAACATCTTAATATCAAAACAATTTTCAATGCAATGACAAGATGTCCTATAATTCTTCATCAAATCTCAATATTGAATGATATGCTGAATGTCAATATCATCATGTCAAACCATAAATCAAAATGCATCCACCCTTGAGATAAATCGAGCAAATTCGGCACAAAACAGTCCAAAAATCAAAATGCACAGTTTTAGTAATATTTTTGGTATAACCCCTAAACGAACTCATAAAATTCTAAAATTTTGGAATGTTATAGATGAGATCTAAAGGAAAGAATTTCATGGAGGACATTAATCCAGATTCGTCATGTATAAAGAGCAGTAATTCACACAACTCAGTTCAGATTTCTTTTATCCCATAATGAAATTTGACAGAAAGCATTGCATATTAACAGAACTTTATGCCATTGTATTGATTCCAAAAAATTATGATAAAAATATGTACCCTAGTTTATACAATTCCTCATAACTTCCACGAAGAAATTGGGATCAAATTCATATTGGTACTCTCCATAAAGATTTACAAAGTTGCAGAACTACACATGAATTGTACTGGGTAGAGGAAATTCAATAAAATCTCACACCCACACCGTGACCATCTCATTTCCACAAGTCTACCAAAAGTCAATCCTTCAACTATAGATCAACAGGTTCAAAAATGCATATAGAAACCAAAGTAATTCCTTAATCTCATGGTCCCGCGCTACTTCAATCACCCAAAATTCAACATCCAACCTTCAAAACTCAATTACTTCCAAGTCTATTGCACTACACTAGACAATAACAGCATTACATTATATACATTATTGGACTTTCACTTGCCTCTAATTCTTTAGCTCAATAGCAAGCAAAAAACAGAAGGCTTGTGGGTCTCGGGCGCGGCTCAACGACGGCAAAGACTAGTGGCATCGACGGCGGTAGCTCCATGCTCGATAGAGGGCGACCTTCTCCTTCCTCATACCATGCACCCTCTCGCTAAATCTCTCTCTCACTCGCCACTGCTCAACCTCTCTCTCTGTTTGATTTTTCCGTTCGGTTTCTTCTCTCTCCTGCTCATGCTCACGAGCAATTTTGCTCTTTGATTCATTGACTAATTTGGTCAATGCATGCAGGTTGTTTGGTGGCGTCCAAGACCGAAGATAGCTGGAGGGTGGCGCGGTAATCAGCAGGTCCTTCGGTTGCCAGCTCTCTCCCCCCGCATGCACTGACGTGTCCAATGATGAGGGCTCCTTTGTCAACAAAGCTGAAGGAATTTTGAGGAGTGTTGACCCCAAATTGTTGAGCAAATGGGGAGGAGTTTGGGGTGGCTTGTACATGGACGGTCTCCCCTCTCCATATGTGCATAAACATCCCCACGCATGGCCAAATTTTCCTTCTTTCAGCTCTAAAGAATCGATTAATCAAAGTCCAAATTTCCTTCTCATTTTGTATACACTTTGGTGGTATAATTGCGTAGTGTCATCAAAACAAATTTGCACGGCTCAACAAGATTGAATGTGGTACAAACAATGACGAATTCCGATAACAATCTCGTCAATCTGCGATGTATCTTTATTTTTCCAAGGTCGGCAAAATGCGGATGCCATAGTATAAAAATGATAGAAAAATCGGTCTAGTGCTGTTCGACGAGAATTTTGCAATTAAGTGGAATTACCCATACTTTAATCACATACCTTAGTCAAAAAGACATATCTCTGGTCTCTGATCAATTTTGATGATGCCGTATTGATCCTTGCAGATTAGCACGGTCAAGCAGTCGATTTCTGGTCGAATTCTCAAGTCTATTGCGTTAAAATCCTTTAATGGCACCTGATAAACTAGTTATCTCATGAGTGATCAGCTCTGAGAAAAGAACTATAGGCGCATCGATGAAAACCGCAACGCATTCAATTGAAAACAGAATCAAAAATTCGGGATGTCACATATCCCTTACAACTTTCATAAAGTGGTTTTTGATGGCCAGCACCGCCAAAGTATGATCTTTAATTAGAATATCATTCCTATTTTTCCAAATAATTTGGCAAGGGGTTCCAAAGGAAAAGTGCACAATGGAATGATAGAAATCCTTACCAGAGAGAAACTTCATTGCCCATTGAAGATTCCCCGACCAAGCCCTGTTGCGCCAAGGGAGGTTACATCTAGCAGCCCAAATGAAGGCAAAGCCGGTTGTAATGCAACAACCAAAAAATAGATGATCGATGGAGTTCGGCGTTAGCTTGCAAAAGGCACACACCACATCCTCAATCCAACCGTACGATAGGAGTAAAGCCTGAGTGGGAAGCCTGTTTTTGGTGATAAGCCATAGATTGAAATAATATATTGGAGAGATTATGTAATTCCAAATCAAGGTAGCCCAAGAAACCCGAATCTTCTTTCTTCTAATGGCTTGCCAAGCCAAGCCAACCAAGAATAAACCAGATGAATTTCCTAGCCAGAGAAAGCGATCCGGTACTTGAGAAAGCATAGGAAGGGGGGAGTCTATTCATAAATATTGTTGGTACAAGGGAATACCAACTTTGCAACTACTAGATAATGTTGACCTTCTAGGGATATTAAAACTGCCCTAGTGCCAAAACTAGGAAGGTTAACTACACCATCAAAATACATGGTCCACTTGTCATGCGAGAGCAAATACATCATTTCGTCAACCTCATCCCAATCATTAGACTTCCCGAGATTTTTAGCTAACATATCGACTATGGCTCGCCCTTTGACATACTTTTGTGCCATGCTTTGGATATCAAACTCAGAGAGTAATATTTGTCATTTAGTGAGCCTTCCATCCAATGTAGGCTTCTCCAAAAGATATTTAATTGGGCCATTTTCTGTCACCAGTAGAATGCGATGGTGAAGAGTATATTGCCTCAATCGGTGTAAAAACCCAAATCAACGCTACATAGGTCTTTTCCACCTCAAGATATTGTATCTCAAAAGTTGTAAACTTCTTACTGAGGTAGTATATGGCACGTTCTATTCCATCATTTGTTCCTTTTTGCCCCCACATGGCTCCTAAAGACTCTTTGTGAATGGTGAGATACAAGGTTAAAGGCAAGCCTTAGATAGGCGGTACGAGTACAGGTTATTGCAAAAAATATCACTTAAGCTCTTCAAATGATTTTTGACATTTTTCATCTTAGTTAACCTCAGCGTTCTTTTTTAATTGCTTGAAGAATAGCTTAGCAATTTGTGACAATTGAATGATAAATTTCATAACATAATTCAATATTCCGAGTAGGCTTCGGACTTCCTTAATAGTAGAAGGAGGTTTTAGATTACATATGGCCTACACCTTAGAGGGATCTATCTCAATACCCTTGTTACTAACCATAAATCCAAGAATCTTCCCAGACTTTATCCCAAGTATGCATTTTACGGGGTTAAGCCTCAACTTAAATTTCCTCAATCAGTCAAATAGCTTTCTTAAGATTTCAACATGGTCTTCACCTTGCCTTGACTTTGCAATTATGTCATCGACATATACTTCAATCTCTTTATGCATCATGTCATGGAACAGTGTTACCATGGCTCTTTGATATGTTGCCCCTACATTCTTCAAGTCAAAGGGCATAACTTTCTAGCAAAATGTTCCCCATGGGGTGATAAAATAAGTTTTAGTCCTGTCTTCCTCTTTCATCTGGATTTGGTTATAATTAGAAAATCCATCCATGAAGGAGAACATTTTGAATTCAACAGTATTGTCAACTAAGACATCAATGTGTGGCAAAGGAAAATCATCCTTAGGGCTTGCCTTATTTAGGTCACAGTAATCAACACAAACTTGGACTCATCCATCCTTCTTCATTACTTGGATTATGTTAGCAATCCAATCAGCATAATGGGTGACTTTAATGAAACCAACATTTAAGAGCTTCATGATTTATTCTTCAATTTTTTTTTTCAACAACTCAAGTTTCGTCCTTTTGAGCTTTTGCTTCTTTGTCAAAATATTGGATCGAGTGGTAATGCATGTTTCACTATCTCAAGGTCTAATCCCGGCATATCAATATATGACCAAGCAAAAATAACTTAGTAATCTTTCAAAAGTCCAATTAATCTATTGGCATCCACTTAAGAGAGGTCTGCTGCAATCTTGGTTTCTTTAGGATTATCAGAATCTCCTAAATTCGCGGTGATTGGTTGTTTGGTGGTAGGAGGTTTGGACTTTTCATGTCTGAGCCATTCATTTTCAATAACTCGAGGATCATCCTCATTCTCTGAGTTGGAATAATTGGGTTTGTCAAAATCTTTTGAATGCGAATTCAAGCCATGCAAATGACTATCATGATGTAAAATGTCATGCACAACAGGAACTACTGGCTCTTCATCTTCACCAATAGTGCCAACCAAACCATCTTCGAACAAATCAATAAAGTGGTAGACATTGGCCTCTTCTTCTTACAAGAACCTTGGTGGACCAGGAAAGAAATCCTTCAATGGTGGAGGCGGGAGGCATTGGTAGCTCTTACCTTTAATGTTTGGGCCTTTATGATTACCTTGACCCTTACAGTTGCCCTGATAACTTAGGCCTTTGCGCTTGTTGATATTGATCATCTTAATGGGATTTGGCATGCCTTGGGCAAGCTTGCCCAAAACTTTCCCAATAGCAAAACTGTTCTTGAGCAGTTCTTTACTTGACATCAAGGATGCCTTTGAGAACTGAGGCTTCTTGATGATCAACCCAACAGGCACATGAGTGACAAACACCATCTCAAAGAGTGGTAGCTCGACTCTCCCTTCACCACAACTCAATGAAAGGTATGGTGGTGTTATAGAAAGCCTCTACACCTCTCTCACATTGGATAGTCACGATCTTTCCATCAATGGGAAGTTTAATCATTTGATCAAGACTGGAAGGAATGATCCTTGTAGCGTGGATCCAAGGCCATCCCAACAGTAGGCTAAAATTGCTTGGAATATCTAGTACCTGAAATTTTTTAGTAATGGTTATAGGGCCAATCATTAGTGACAAGTCAATTTGCCCTATCGATTCTTTTCTCATCCTACCAAAGGCTCAGATTGGAATCTTTGGAGGGCGAACATTTTCCATTCCTATCCAATTGACGAAGGGTGGATAAAGGGAAAATGTTCAAGGCGGAACCATTATCGACTAGGACCCTCGAAATTCTAGTCCCAAAATGTTGAGTGGACACATATAGCGCCTTAGTATGTGCTTGGCCCTCAGGAGGTAGGTCTTTCTCTAATCTCTAAGAAGTATAGCACCCACAAACTCCTCCAATTGTACCTCTCCAATAGTCTCAAGCACATGGACTTCATTCAAGATTTTGAGGAGAGCATTTCTATGCTTTCAGAGGTCTTAAAAAGCTCCAATAGAGAAATCTACATAGGCATCTTGCGCAATTGGTCTATCACTTCTACCGCACTTGTCTTGAGTGTTTTGAGGAGTTGTTCAACTTCCTCATCAGTTACGACCTTCTTTTCCACACCTTCACATGGTGGGTAAATTCGACTCGATCGAGTGACTACGTCGATTTCATTTGTATTATAGTTCTAAGGGACTACCTTAGTGTCATAAGTAGGAGTCACCTTAATATTGGAACATTCACCAACTTCTGGTGGCAATTCAATCATAACAGGTCAAAAACCCGCACTTGAGATCTTCACGGCTCCAAAACTGTCAATCAATGAGCTGACTTTGATGACGCCTTTGTCAGTTGCATCAGCCCCACTAGGGATTTTCTTCTTAGTCAAACCAATCACAACAGGCTCAATCATAGCCATGAAGTCATCCCCGAACTCATCTCCCCATCCATTAGGGAAGATGTCTTTGGGGTTTTGGAAATAACTTGGAGGAGGAGTATACTTGACCATAAAGTCAAGAGGAGAAGTTTTGTATTTGTCCTCATCCTCATCATCTAAGTGGATCTCTTTATTTTTCGACAAAGTTAAAGTAAGGTCTTCTTCATCATCCCATCTGCTCGGGACAATATCCTTCATGTCAAAGAAGAAACTTGGTAATGGTATGAACTTTACCTTGAAGTCATATTTGCCACTTGATTGGCCAAGAATACCAAAAACTTCACCATTTTCGCAAGCTTTTTGAACAAACTCACGATCCATGCAAGAAGTTTTGATATTCATCCTCGCTTCCAATGTCAAAGTCTTAGTATATAGGGGTTTTGCCTTTCGAGGTTCAACGATCCTCTTTTCAAGTGTCATCCTGACTTGGATTTCTAGCCTTCTTTATGACTTTTGAGATTATATCCTTGCTATACAAATCAACTTCAACTAGAGACATCCATCTCAGAGCGAGCTCACCATCTTCATATTGGATAATTCCCAACTTAGCTAGCATTACTAAGCAAGCTATCTTCTCATCACGAGTGATGTCACCTTCTAGCTGGCGATCAGCAAAGGGTGTTATCTGTTCTAGCTTTTGGATATCCATAAGGAGTATATGCTTGTCATCATCCCTAAAAATCATGTTGACATCTTCAGAGTGTTTCAAAAGGGGATTATGTTGGACATTCAGCATTGAATCCTTAAAGGTGAGCAATTTTTTATCCAGCAAGTTCTGGATCTTGGAACAAAGGACTAGGCAATTGTCCATAAGGTGACCTTTCTCTCCCATGTGATATTCACATGTCTTATTAAGGTCGAGCCCAGGGAACTTTTATAGATTATCCCTCGGGATCTCTTTCGCCACGAGATGACTTTCAATCAGCATCAGAAGTAGCTGAGACATGGGTCTAGGCAATAGAGTAAATTGCCCTTGAGAGGCTTTTCCTTTGCGCTCAAAGTTTTGGGAAGAGCTCCCTATTTCCATGGCAGGCTTATGAGCCTAAGGATTGTACATTTTCTGAGAAGTGGAGTTTTGTATATATAAGCAATCTCCATAGTTAATTCATTATCTCTCTTTGGGGCATATCGATGATTCGTGGTCTCAGTCAACCTTCCTTCACGCATGATTCCCTCAATGTGTTCACGTAACTCCACCAATGCGGCAAAATTAATATAGGTGTGGTTATATATTTTCTCAAAGAAATCCCGAGGCATAGCTTGAAACAGCAATTTCATAGCCTCCTTCTCAGACAAGGGTGGCTTTACTTGAGATGCAATAGCCCTCCATCTTTGAGCATAAGCTATGAGTGTTATAGTTCTCCCTTTCTCAACCCGAACCAATTCCTCTCAAGTCAAAGTGATCTTGGTGTTGAACTTATATTGTTGGAGGAATTCGTTGGCGAGATCCTCCCAAATATGGATCTTCTCCAAGTCTAACTCTATAAACCACATCAGTGTAGGACCAACCAAGCTATCCTGAAAGGAATTAATTGGGAGCGGAGGATTGTTTGAGTAATGGGCTATCTTGCCTAGATTGTACTTTAAGTGGGTCTTAAGGCATCCAATGCTATCATACTTCCTCGTAAACTCGGGCTCCTTGTAGAATTCAAGGGCTTTAACCTTAGTGAAGGGTAATAGCTTATTAAACCCCTACAGTTGATAGACTTGTAGCATGCAAAGGCATTCCTCAATCTTTGCGAGGCGTCTTGAACTTTCCTCATCAAAGTATGGAGTTAGGGTCTCCTTAGATGGAGCCTCTAAATCAATAACTGCCGAGGTTGCAATAGGAACCTCTTTAGCAAGCCCTTTTCCAACGGGTTCTGCTACTGGCACATCAAAGGGCGTGGTAGGAGGATTCATGGTAAGAGCAGCAGGAACTACAGAAGTTAAGTTCATGACTTAGTTGGAGAGATCAGCTAACAGTACCATCATTTGCATCATTTGGTCCTCCATGCTAATAACATGAGCACGGGTATCTTCGTTGTCCATTCTTGTTTGGTAATAGGTATGTACGATAGACCATTTTTCAGCCGTCTTTCAGTACCTTTGTACAAGAAGATGACTCGAATTAGTACAAGTAAAAAAAAATCATTAAAATACAAAACCTAGTCAATTTTATATTTTTCTTAAGATGAAATAATGACAATAAGTGTATATGATCCCAGTATCATATAACATCCTCTCATCAAAATTTCTTCGAAAGAAATTATGCAATTGAAAAGGAACGACAACAAATATTTAATTAGAATGCCCATTTTCTAAAAATTACATGAAAATGTCATGAATTTTATTCATTTCATCGAACAATTACAAGGGAAACAGAACCTTGCATTCTTGAAGCTTACAAAGTGGTTCGATTTTACATGTGATATCATGGGCCAAATGTGCCTCATTAATCAAGGCATCGTCTTCTTGCTCGTTAATATGAGCTTGCCGAAAACCTTAAGGCTTGGGAATATCAGGCAACTGAACCTTGAGATTAGGTTCTACTTGATAGTATATGTAATCAATGGTAACGTGATGAGTCCTCATCTCTCCTTTTGAGTTGGCTTCATCGATGGCGACCATATAATGCGAGGAATGGGAGTACCAAATTCCAGTAGCGGCTTGAATCGTGTCCTTGATATGGTCAATTTGGTTTTCCTCAACGACTTCATCGTGATAATCAATATGATATTGTTAGAGAAAACTCCTATGTTGTTTTGAAGTTGACAAAATTTATCTTAGTTCTATTCTAAAGATAGCCAGATTTTTGTGTGAAAGTCTATCTTACAACAGAAGTCTGTCCACACTGACAAATTCAGACTAAATGCAAGTGAATAATGAAGACTTATCCAGACATGTCATTATCTTTCTTTCTTCAAGGGTTCGGTTCGTATAGGTTATATATGGCCTTCTGGTTTGAAATATCACCTACGGGATTAATTATCTTTATTGGAATCAACATAGAGAAATCAAATCTTTTCGGATAGCAAGTTAATTTGGAAATGATCTACTTATGGAAACCAAGATCCTGACTGTATGGGCGAACAAGATCGACAAGCTTTCATCACAATCTTCAAATGACTTGAGATCTACTTGATTGATTCTGTCCAACGGGTTGATTGGAAGAATTTCTTTGGAAAGTGCCAATGGTTGAGAAGGCATGAAAGAGTATTTAAGAAGGCCTCTCCGGTCATTCGATAGAGTGCGTGAAAGAAGAATTACAAAGTTTGAAGCGTACCATTTTCTTATTATTTCCTACATTGTGCTCAAATTTGTACTCAAAAGAGAGAGAGAGAGACTCAAAGAGAGACTT
This sequence comes from Eucalyptus caleyi, assembly GCA_014182885.2. NCBI lineage: Eukaryota > Viridiplantae > Streptophyta > Magnoliopsida > Myrtales > Myrtaceae > Eucalyptus > Eucalyptus caleyi. The sequence goes on along the minus strand of CM024468.2, from coordinate 34,042,818 downwards.
TGCGAGAGCAGTAGAGACTCTTCACTATGAAGTCAAGATCGCAAGATTGTAAATTCTCTTTTGATTCTTAGTGGAAACCTACTAGAAGGCTATCAGCGTGGGAGAGTAGACGTCGGCTTGATATAAGCCGAACCACTATAAATAATTTGTTCCTTTTCTCGCCCCTAAACTCCTTTACTTTATTCGTACTTTAATTTTGTAGTTAAAGTCGAAACTCTGTTAAAAGTCTATTGATCATCAGACTCAATTTCAAATGCAAAATATTATTACTGCTCTTTGCGAAAATTGTCTTCACACCTATTCACCTCCCTCTAGGTGTTCATACTAGCACTTTCAATTGTTATCAGAGGCTATGTGCTTAATTTTTGAAGTGTTTTACTTCTAAGCTAAAGATTCTCTATGGCTAGTATTTTGGCTCCAAGTTTAGTTAAAGGTCAAAGCAACACCAGACCCCCTTATTTCGATGCAAATGAATACAATTTATGGAAAAACAAGATGAAGGCATTACTCAGATCCAGAGATCCTTTGGAGTGGGATGTTGTAGAAAAATGGATCAACTTTAAAGCAACATCAGCTTCAGACAGGGGGAAAGAAGTTATTGATGCTGGCGAAACAAGATGAGCTGAAATTACCAAGAGATAAGCTCTTGACGCGAAAGCAATCTACTTTTTATATTGTGCCTTATCTCCCACTAAGTATAACCGAATTTCTTCTTGTGAAAAATCAAAAGAAGTTTAGGACAGATTACATGTTACCTATAAAGGGACTAACCATGTGAAGGAAACTAAAATAAACATTCTGCTCAGACAGTATGAAGCCTTCAGAATGAAGCCTAGAGAATCTATAACTTATATGTTTAGTCATTTTACAAATATTCAAATGGCCTGGCTTATCAAGGTAAGCCAATCTCAAGACCAATGAAGTCAACAACTTGCTGCGTGGGCTTTCGAAAGATTGGAATCATATGAAGAATCCAATTAGAGAAACTTAGAGATCTTGCCTCTATCAGTTGACAAATTGATAGGCACACTTCAGTCATGGGAAGTGGAGCAGATAAGTGATGAAGAAGATCCTAAAGGTAAGAAGTCAATTGCTTTAAAGTCTACTATTGATTTTGACGATAGAGATTTAAATGATGAAAAGGATGATGAGGAGCTAGTGCTTATGATTAAGAAATTCATAAAAATGAATAGAAATGGAAGAAGATTCAACTGGAAGAAGAAGAGCACACATAATTTCCAGAAGAGACCGACGGAGGACAATGAAACCAACAAAGAAGTAATATGCTTCAAATGCAAGAAAAATGGGCATATCAAACCAAACTGTCCACTGTTGAAGAAGAAGAAATGAAAAACTAAGAAGTACCAAAAAGCTCTCAAAACTGAAACTTGGAGTGACACTAAGTGTAAGGAAAGTGAAGAAGAATATGCAAACATATGTCTGATGGCTCATTTAGGATCAGACTCAAAATCAGAAACATACTCTAATTTAGACTCGAACAAAGAAATTGAGGTTAGTAACTCAAAAATTCCTGTTAAAGTTTCCAAATATATAGGTGAACTCTGCCTCAGTCTTAAATCATCTCTTAAAAGGATTTCCGAACTAAAAAGGGAGAATTCTAAACTCAGGCAATAGGAAGTTTCTTGGAAAGAAAAGTTTGAAATTCTAAATACAAGTTTTGATAATTTGAAAGAAAATTCAGATTCTCTTTCGAAGGAAAATGCTATTTTGAAAAGGGACATTTCAAGTATTATAGAAAGATTTTCAAAAGGATCCAAAAAACTAAAGAAAATTTTTTCAACTCAAATACCCTACTTTAACAAATCTAGTTTAGGTATGACTTTAGAAGCTATTCCATTAATTGATTTTTCCAAAGCAAATGAGAGAATTAAACAAAGACCTCTAAGGGCATTTTACAAAAATCACTTTCAAAAAGTTTTTGTAAAACCTGTTGGCCGAAGTGCGTCCAGATTTTTGAAGTGTAGCAGCCCAAAACATTTCAAGAAAAAATGTCCCAAGGTTTGGAGACCAATTAAGAAGGACTGGGCAAAGATCGTCTTTAATACTAACTCTCCTAGACCCAAGAAAATTTGGGTACTAAAGAAAGTTTGAGTTTTTCTTTTAATTACAAGTCACTATGGAAAGAAAGATCAAATGGTATTTGGATAATAGCTGTTCAAGGCATATGACAGGAGATTCAAGCTGCTTCATAAAGTTTGTTAGGTTGAATGGAGGAAACAACAAATGAAAGATTGAAGGATGTCGAACTGTGAAGATTGGAAGCCTGACTATTAATAATGTTTCATTGGTTGAAGGTTTGAACTACAATCTACTGAGCATAAGTCAGCTTTGTAATACTGGTTTTAGGATAAATGTCCAAGAAGGCATTTGTTCTAGAATGAGTCAAGACTTCTCTCAATCTTTTATTAGGCAAAGGCATGGCAACGCATACCTTCTAGACGTAGACACAAAAAGCTCTCAGTGTCTTATTTCTATTCAAGATGAAGCAAATCTCTGACATTGGAAGCTTGGTCATGTGAATATGAAGTAAATTGCTAAAATTACCTCTAAGAAGCTGGTTCGAGGACTTCCTAACTTGGATTATTAGAAGTCTGAATTATGCACTCCGTGTGTCTTGGGAAAACAAGTCAGAAGTTCCTTTAAATTAATAAATAAAGTTTCTATTAGTCGAGCATTGTAGCTTCTCCATATGGACATTTTTGGACCAACTAGAACTCAGGGTATTAGTGGAAAGAAATTTTACCTAGTAGTAACTGTAGATGATTACTCTCATTTCACTTGGATATACTTTCTGGCAAGTAAATTTGAAACCTTTTCTTATTTCTTGAAGTTTGCTGAGAAGGTTCAAAATGAAAAGGGTTATGCTATTTCGAGCATATGACCTAACCATGGAGGTGAGTTTGAAAATCAGGGTTTTGCGAAGTTCTATGATGAATCTAGTTTTTAGCTTGTTTTCTCTTCTCCAAACACTCTAGAACAAAATGGGGTTGTGAAAAGGAAAAATAGATCCTTATAGGAGATGGCCAGAACTCTCTTGATAGAAAGTAAAATATTCTCTTGATTTTGGGCAGACGCAGTTTCTAATGCTTGCTATATTATCAAAAGAGTATTCTTGAAGCCTATCCTAGAGAAAAATCCTTATGAAGTATATAAAGGAAAGAAGCCTATTGTTTCCTATTTTCATGTCTTTAGCTATAAATGTTTTATTTTAAATAATGCAAATGATCGATTTGGAAAGTTCGAGGACAAATTAGACGAAGGAATCTTCCTTAGCTATTCGACTTCAAGCAAAGCCTACAGGGTCTTTAACAAGAAGACTCAATCCGTGGAAGAATCTATGAAAGTCAAATTTTAGGATTATATGCATAATCAACCAAATCAGACTCAACTTGAAGAGTCTAAACCTATTCCAAACTCAGTAAAGTCTACTTCCCCTAAAGAGGTTCAAACTTCTAGAGAATAGCAACAAGCAGAGGATGAACAAACTCTCAAACCAAGCAGCAACTGGAAGCACAAGTCAAGTCATCCCAAAGAACTCATCATCGGTGACATTGATGAAGGAATTCGTACCAGATCCAAAGAAAGAGAAGAGTCTAGTGCTCTAGCACTTATTTATGAGATAGAACCAAAAGGAGTAGATGAAGCCTTGTCAGATGAAAGAACTTAGACAATTCAGCATCAACGATGTATGGGATTTGATTCCAAAACCTGAAGACAAATCTGTGATTGGAACGAAATGGGTTTTCAAGAGTAAGATGAATGAGAAAGGAAAAGTGATTAGAAACAAAGCAAGACTCATGGTGAAAGGATATACAAAGGAAGAATGGATAGACTATGACGGGATCTATGCACTAGTAGCAAGGTTAGAAGTAATTAGATTATTACTTGCTTTTGCTTGTTTTAAAACTTTCAAGTTATTTCAGATGGATGTCAAAAGTGTATTTGTGACACCCCGAACCCTTCGCAGGTCGTCACCAGCGCCGGTGTTACACTTTATTCTCCTATAAGCCTTATCTTATACTTAAAACAAGCGCCGTTAATCACGGGCATTTTTTTTTTTTAAAGCGGTCCCAGCGCGACTCATAGCGGAAGCAAATTAAACATCTCCATCTCTCCCCTTACTAACTATGATACCAATACACACCAACTAAACATCAGGATTTTATATACGAACATCGACACTTTATTTACATATTCTTTTAAGATGGGACTCCTCCTTTCTCGGGTCAATACAAAACAAGAAAAGCGAGGACTCTGCCATGTCCTGCCTAAAATCTCAAAAAGAAACTATCAACCCTCTACATCAAGCGCACAACCCCCATCAAAAGTGTCGATTATCTACATCAAAAGACTCGACTCCTACTCATCGCGTGTGAGTCTCACACCCAACCCGGTGCATCAGGCGGTGGCGGCGGCAACATCCCTCGCATAGCACCATCTCGACGAACGTGCACAGAAATGAACTCCTGAATGATAGGGCCCCCAGCCAGGCCTATATCGTACATCACTAGACATCGCACTCGGATGAAAGTCAGTCCGGGAACAGAGGGACAGTCTATCTCCGCACACTCGACCTCTACATCAGACGGTAGACCATAAAACGTACCACGCGTGACGGCAGGTAGCGGCATACTTGCTAATCTGAAATGTTATCCCCAAAAGGGGTGAGTACAACCACTCAGCAGATAGGGAAATCCAATAACATTCCAATGCATCATGCATATCATCACACGTTGCAAGCATCACTTACCTTGTAATCATGCGTATCATGCATCATCACATCATATATATATCATCATCATCATGGCATATCATATATCATTATCATCATCATGCATTTCATCATGCATATCATACCATGGATGATCATCATGTCACATCACACATCACCCTCATGCATCATTATGCATATACTATCATAGGTGATCATCATATCACATCACATGCCATCATCATCGTGCATCATCATGCATATATTATCATAGGTGATCATCATATCACATCACATGCCATCATCATCATGCATATATTATCATAGGTGATCATCATATCACATCACATGCCATCATCATCATGCATCATCATGTCATGAGTTAATTGTCATCTTTATCTTTCAATTTTGATCACCACATCACCCATTTCTCAAACCATCAATATCATCATCATGCATCATCATGTCATGAGTTAATTGTCATCTTTATCTTTCAATTTTGATCACCACATTACCCATTTCTCAAACCATCAATATCATCATCAACCCTTCGGGCAGAAACCTCCGACAAGGTTCCATTATCAATCTCATCATCAACCTTTCGGGCAGAAACCTCCGACAGGGTTCCCGGTCAACTCAGCCATCCCATGGCCACCGGGCTTCCGGCCCCCCACATTCCGGGCATCTCGCATCTCAACTAGCATCACGAGGCATTCCCTTCGGGCAGAAACCTCCGACAGGGCTTCCGGCCTTTACCCTTCTAGCCAGGCATCCCGCACCCAAATCCTGGTGTCGCGAGGCATTCCTTTCTTGCAGAAACCTCCGACAGGGCTTCCGGCCCCCCACATTCCGGGCATCCTGAAACTCCCAGGGAATCTCTGGAATTACGCCACCAGGCCACCAGACAACATCCTCCACCAAAACCTCATTCTCATCCACATTTATCCTTTTATTTCAATTTAACATGGCAATTGGCATGGCATCAAACAAATCGCACTTGCATTTCAATTCACATGTCATACACATGCCAAAGCTTAATCACATAAGCATTTCAACTTAATGCATGTACAAAGACCTCATCACACAAGTGCCACACAAATGGAATTGAATCCATGATCAAATAAAAATCTATTTTTTTAAATTTTTTTATTTTTTATTTTTTATTATTTTATTATATTTATTTATTTTCATAAATAAATATTTAATATTTATGATTTTCCCAAAATTATAATATTCAAACAATCACTAATAGGATCACAATTTTATATAAAATTCGTGGCCAAATTGAATTTCTTATGATTTCACAATTTCCTCCAAAAACATCCCAAAATTCTCGGATTTAAACCCACTGCACAGTTTCCGAATAAATTCAATTAAAATATCCATTCGGTCTCCAAAAATTACTAAATTTTACAGGGTGATAGAAAACACATTTTCGTACCTTTTTCATTCAGAACTCTAAGCCAAATTATTTCTTTATTTATTTCTACAACCCTACGAAGCTTCTGGAACCTCGACCGTGACGTCCAGAACACACTTCTCCGAATTCCTTAGTTTTCACCCATCAATTATATTTATTTTCTTCTGAAATTTCAGTATGTTATGTAACAAGGTGTCCTTTACAAGTTCCATGAAGGGATCGAGGTCAAATAACCAGATTATGGTCACCATTTTAGTCCATGAAGTCTCGGGTGTCTCGGTACACCTCACCAGAATCAACCATCTCCAAGATCTAGCCGATTCACCAAGTTATACTTGTTATTTTTGCTTCAAATTTGAGTATGTTGTATATTAATGTGTTTTCTACAACTTTAAAGAAGACAACAAAGTGAGATCTCCAACAGAAATCAACATGCAAACAAGAAATCGACAAGAGGTCAGTGAAAATTTCGTAGATCTAAGTCTCCGTATAATAGAACTTTTGACCCCTCAAACCTCCATCGTTTTCTACGAATTTTTATTATGTCATAGTAAAAGACGTTAGCTTCAACTTTTATGAAGACACCGAAGCCAAAATCGAACTCTAAACCCACATGCAAACTCGAACAAGCCACTGACTCCAACAAACCGAACGAGAACAGTCACACGGTTTACAAATAACCAACTCTTAGCTCGGTTTTTCGCACAAATCACACCACAACAAACATGCAAGGGAATTTACGGACTCCACTTGCCTTAAAGAGGAACAAACGGTGATGAACGACGGCGTACGGACGGCGAACGAACGGCAAGCACACGGCTGCACCTCCCTCTCGGCTCCGCCTTCTCTCTCTCCCTCTCGGTCCCTCTCTTCCGCTCGAGCTCTCTCTCTCGCACACCTCTCTCTTTGGACGAAAATGGAGCAAGTAACCGGCCATTTCTCTCTCCTAACCCCTTTTATATCCCCTTAATCCCATCATTTGTAATCATTGCTTTGCCTATAATCCCACCAATGCATGCTTTTGTCCCTTGCCACTTGGCATTTTTATTTTTGAATTGATTGGGCTTGGGCTTAGGCCCATCCGGCCATTCCCCCTTGGGCTGGTCGAGCTCCCTTCTTGGGCCCTAATGGGCCGACTAGCTTGGCCCACCAAGCTTTGGGCTAATGGGTCCAAGGCCCATTTCGAAAATAACCCTCTTTCCTCCTTTTTTTTTTTTTTGAATTCCTTTTTATAAATATTTCTAAATTCAAATTTCACCTTGGCCAAAGTCTTGGGATATTTTTAATTATTGAAATTTAAATCATATGGCCAAGCATTAATCTATAAAATTTGAATTTCCACAATCACAAGCATAATTCATTTAAATTAAAAGACTAAATGGCTAAGGCATAAGCCAAAAGAAATTCTATCACCTAATCAAAGATTTTTAACACACCTTAAGGCTCGGCCTTGAATTTCTGGGATGCCACAGTATTCCTGAATGGATTCATGCAAAAAAAACTCTATGTGGAACAACCACTAGGATTTGAAGACCCAAGAAAGTTAGACTTAGTCTATAGACTGAAAAATGCCTTGTATGGACTAAAACAAGCACTCTAGCCTGGTATGAAAGGTTGAGTAAGTTTCAAACTCAAAATGTTTTTGAAAAAAGAAAAGTCGATAGTACTTTGTTTAAAAAGAGAGAAGGAAAAGATTTTCTACTGGTACAAATTTATGTAGATGATATTATCTTTGGTTCTCCTAATGAAAGTCTCTGCAAGAAATTTTCAAGATATATGCATGATGAATTTGAAATGAGCATGATGGGTGAGTGAACCTTCTTTCTGGGATTGCAAGTCAGATAATCGAAGAAAGGTATATTCATTCACCAGGAGAAATATGCCAAAGATCTCATCAAGAAATTTGGATTGAAGAATTGCAAGAAGACCGAGACACCTATGTCAAGTTCTTCAAAACCAGACAAGGATAAAGAAGGGAAGAAAGTAGATCAAAAGCTATATAGAAGCATGATCAGCTCTCTTCTCTACCTTACTGCCTCTAGACCTGATATTCTATTCAGTGTGTTCATCTATGCAAGATTTCAGTCTGATCAAAGGGAATCTCATCTAAGTGCTGTAAAATGTAGTATTAAATATGTTGTGACTTGTCCAAAGCTAGGTCTATGATATCCAAAAGAATGAGACTTTACTCTACTTGGATATTTTGACGTTGATTTAGCTGGTTGTATAGTTGATAAGAAGAGCACATCTGGAACTTGTCAACTGTTGGGAAATATGTTAGTATCTTGGTTCTCAAGGAAGCAAAATACTGTAGCTCTATTAACAACTGAAGGAGAATATGTTGCTCTTGGGAGATGCTGTTCTCAAATTTTGTGGATAAGACAACAACTAAGAGACTTTATAATAGAAGAATCTCGCACCGAGATCAGATGCGACAACACAAGTGCTATTAATCTCACCCAATTCTTCATTCAAGGGCGAAGCATATAGAGATTCAACATCATTTTATAAGGGATCAAGTTCAGAATGGCGAGATTTTGGTTCAATTTATTGAGTCAAAGAATCAATTGACAGACATCTTCACGAAGCCTTTGGAGAAAAGCCTATTTGAGTCTATTTGCAACAAGCTGAATATTATTTTTCCTATCGACTAAAGTCTAAAGTTGGTCAGACTCAGAACTTCAAGAAGCTACTACAATTGAGAATCTCTCGACTCTAGCTATTTTATTTTTGGTATGAAAAGGTATGATTAACTGAATCGTTGCTTGCCTATTTTATTTTTAGAAATTACTATTTTATTAGTAATTTTTGGATTTTGAATTTTAGTAGTTACCTTTTAAAAAATCTGTTTTGAAAAAGGCAATTTTTTTATGATGCTTCGAATACCCCCTTTTGTTGTGACGTTTCATTTTCTTCAAAATACATTCTAGTATTTCTTTTGATCACATCTTTTCAAAACCTTAGAATACCAATTCTCTCTCACTCTCGTTCTTACTCTCCAAACCCTTTTGCAAGTTTCCACCTTTTTCACTCGAACGTGTCTTTGAAATCTTCCAAGTCTACATCCATGTCACACCAGCGAAAGTCCTCTCGGATAGCTAGTCAAGGTCCAAGGAGCATGCTGGAAGGACTAGTGCATTTCGATGTCACTGAAGAAGACTCTCCATAGAAATCTTCATAGAACTCTCCGAAGAACGCTACGAAGAACCCTCCACGCCATCCTATGGAAGAAGAAGTGGATCAAGAAGCAGTTCCACTCAGAGTCTTAACCCGCCAGGTTCTTTATAAGCATTACACTTATCTAAAATAGGGTGGTTCTCCATTGACTTTTATTACTAATTTCCTAAGAGGACATGGGCATGACAACAAGACTGTGTTGTTAAGAATGATGGAATGTTTGGGTATAGTGCTAGAAGGTTCGGCAGACAAAGCCTTTCTTTATTTTCCTTCTGACCCTAGATTCAGTTCTGAGCATCAGCCTGAAAATAAGGATGATGATGAGCGGATTTATTCAAATTTCCAACCGAGAATGGGTGTAGCTGCTTATGTTCCTAGAGAGAGAACAAGATTGTTTCATTCTAAGGAGCACAAAAGGATTTATACCCAAATGTTGAACAGAGGGGTGATAAACCCTCGAACAGTTGATTTCGATTTCCTGGACTCAATCAAGGTTGATTTAAGGGCAAAGTTGGCTGTTCTTCAACTTGAAAAGTTTTGTGCTGAGATTGCTGTGGCCTATCCAAAGTTAATTGCTTACTTTTACTCCAATTTGTCTTTTCTTGACCAGACTCACATTCAATTCATTGTCCGTGAAAAAGCTTTTGTTGTGGATGTTGACACCCTCGCTGACATTCTGGGAGTAGAAAGAAGTAGCTTTCAATCAATCCAGATCTCAATCGGTCAAGCAACGCATTTCTTGGTGAATGATAGGATGCCTAGTGGGAGTATCACATACCCTTGACTGCCAGCATCTAGCGTTCTGTTGCACAAAATTGTGATTAACTACTTAAGACCCAAGGCAGCATCAAAGACTGATGTGTCCAAATTTGAAGCAAAGATCATGTTGGCCATCCATAATGGCATTGCTTTTTCTCTACCACACACTATCTTCCTACACATGTACAGGACAATCTCGAAAGAAAAAGGGTAATTACCTTACCCGGCTTTGATCACCAAGTTGTTTCGCCACTTCTAGATCCAATTCCCCTCTCTGTTGTGCACACGAACCATTAGTCCTTTGGTGATAGGACTGAGATGATCTCAAATATGAGGATGAAGGATCTAACCAAGGTAATTGAGCATCTAAAGAAGGAATCAAGAAGTAGAACCAAGGTAGAATTGACTTCTGCAAAGAAAAGAAAAGGGAAGAGTGTTGCCCAAGCAACTTTGAAGAAGCAAAAGAGGCATGTCCTCCTGACGGATGAAGAAGAGGAGGATGACTTGACCATCTCTGCTCTTGCCTTGAGGAATCTTCAAGGAGTTGATTCTTAAGAAACAGAGGAAGAAGAAGTTGAAGTAGAACTAGAAGCGGAAGTAGAAACAGAAGAGGAAGAACAAGAAGAATAAGAACAAGCAAAAGAAGAAGAAGAAGAAGAAGAGCGCGAAAAAGAAGTTGAACCTGAAAGATCAACAGAGAAGGACCATGAAGATGAAGACTCAAATGGAGCAAGTAGTGCCATACCACTTTTAGATGAGACTGAGAAAGGAGTTTCTGAAGAAGAAAGAGGAGATGCTGCTTCCAAAGACGAAGAAAATCAACAAGGGAAGGGATCTAGTGCTAAGAAAGAAAAGACTGCAGAAGGAGAAGTCTCATCTCAACCTGAAGGCAACAAGTCAGGGGGAGATCTTGAGAAAATTCCTATTGCTAGTGATGGCATTCCTACTGCTAGTGATAGCATTAGCAGATCCCTTACAGATCTAGAAGAAGTCTTTGCATCTCACTTTCTTGAGACTGAGATTGAAGAAGAGACTCCCAATCAAGACAAGCAACAAGATGCTCGTATTCAAGTTGAAGTTCCTCCATCTCTTGATACTCATTCTCATTTGCTGAAGCTAGTGTTCAAACTAAAACTAATCCTAACTATCTAAGGTTGGTTGAGCTCCTTCTGGAGGTTAAAACTCAACAATATGCAATGGAGTGCAAGATTCAGAAGCTCTACACCACCCTATAGTCTTCCACAGACTCTCTTGATGGACTTCATGTTAAGGTACAGTCTCTTGATACTAAAATTGAGACTTTGAATCAACATACATCCTAGGCTATAGACAAAGTGGAAGAGGCAGTGCAGTCGCTTGAGGATTTCATACTAGTTCGAGCCCCCAAAAAAACTTGATTGATTTCAATTCTATCTTTTTGAAATTCTCTTTCTTTTTGCTGTTGACAAAAGGGGGGAGAATGAGTACAGATTTGAACTTTGAACTATTTATGTGGCACCCCTCAACAACCCTCGAACCGTTAGGGTCACCACAATGCGCTTACCTTTTACTTTCACTAATAACATGTCACTCTGATACCATTAACAATTACAGTGGGTCCATACAACTTGGGGTTTACATCTTTTAGATCGGTCTCTTACGCAATTCATATAATGGAAGCATACAACTCCCTTCCCTATATTCAAAAAACAATGTACACTAACTAAACATCTTATATAAGTTAAAGCAGAACACTTTTATTTACTTAAACCAGATGGACATTATTAGTCGGTACATCAAAATGCCATGGTTTTCTATAATTGGCTATACTTCAAAAGATGACCGACATCTCCTCCAACAGTTGTGTACTTAAAATCCATCGATCAGTGTCAGCGTCCAAAAGTTCCTTCCTTTGCTATCCTCCTCCTCGCAGTCATATCCAATCACTCGATCCATCTACCGGTGGCAGTGGCAGTAGAGGAATCTTATCCAGTCTGAAATGTTAATCCCCAAAAGGGGTGAGTACAACTAGGGGTGTCAAGAACTTAACCGAACCAAAAAAATCGGTTTTTTCTGTTCGATTCAGTTTTCGGTTCGGTTCTCGTTAAAAATCGAAATCTCTTTTATCGGTTTGGTTTTTATCGGTTAACCGAACCAAACTGAACCATGAACCGATAAAATCTCTTTTATCGGTTCGGTTTATTCTCTCCCGTCCCGTCGGTCCCGACTCTAGGTTTTATTATGTCTCGACTCTGGCCCTCTCCTCTCATCTCATGTCTCCTCTTGGTCGGCTTGGAGGTGCGACGGCGATGGCGGCAGGGACGGCGATGGCAGCAGGGACGACGATTGCAACGGCGACGACGGTAGGGACGGCGACTGCGACGGCGACAGCAACCGATTGAGGGACAGAGCCTTTCTTCCTTCTGCGACGGCGCGCGCTCTGCTTTGGACTGGGGGGCGGCCAAAGTCTCTCCTTCGTCACTTTACACGTTGTTTTGCTAAGACCAAACAAAAATCTCCTCCTCCTCGTCTTCTGCTACCTTGGGAAACCGCAACACAACCCCCCTCTCTCTCTTTCTCTCATAAAGGTGACTGCTTTTCTCTCGAATCTTGGTTGATGGTGATTCTCGCATGCAATTCGTGCGCATCGGGTGTGTCAGAGGTCATCAGATTGATGAATTTTGTGGGTGGAGTTCAGCTTGACATTTAGCTGGATTGATCGGATGAATTGGGCTCTACTTTTGTTTTGTGAAAATTGCTTTTTGTCCCCTGGACGGGGAGTTGATTTTGGAATTATGGGATTTGAGTATGCTGGCTATGCTTATGGTTTCATCCGGTGTCGATCTCTTGCTTGCTCTATCCACTTTATTGCAGACTTATGTGCTAAAGTCCCCTACAGATTAAAGAGTTTAAGGAAACTTTTGTTTGATGACGAGAGGCTCTTGTACATTTGATGGACAGAACATCATGAGCAAATTCAGGCTTTAGATGGAAGTTCTAATGATGGCGGTGGATTTTTGCAGCTTTTGGGCAGTTCCTTCTAATTCTTGAATCACCAGACTGCATAAACTGTTTTTTTTTTTTTTTTTTATTCCGTTTGCCCTTCAAAGTAGCTTGGCAATGCAAATATTAGGGGAGTGGCTCCGTCATTGCCTATAGAACCTGAAAATTAACTCAGCAAAGGTAGTTTTTAGATTTATTGATGATCATGGTTGGAGTGATTTCAGTATAGTTTCTTTTCTTGGGAAAACTAATGCCTCTGAGGCCTTGAGGACATTGTGGATGCCTCAGGACTTAAACTCACTCTTTGGGCTTGTTAATAAAACCGACTATTATCAAACAGTGAAAGGTTAGGCAGTGTTATCCACTAAGAAGTCCTATAACTTCATAAGATTTTAACTTGAATATAGGAACTTACGCCTGATTCTTTTCATTTGTTTTTCTTTTTCCCATTTGTCTCTTTATCTGTGTTTGGCTTAAACAATTATTATTTTTCACAAAAGTATCAAGTTCGACAGTTGGAAAAGGGTTCCAACTTCTCATTGTAGATTCTTGACTCTTTTCGTCTGTTTTCCTATTTCTTTTCTATACGAACTTGAATTCTACCATCTTCCATAGATATCATCTAATGTAGCTAAAAGTTTTGGGCCCTGGATCTGTCTCTGTTATGTGTCCTTGCCTTCTTCAGAGGGAATTTATCTATAATTATGCATCTTATGTAAAAATGGTTGCTCCTTTGAGGTTTATAAATATGTTAATGTTCCTTTATATTGATGCAGTGTCATTGAAGCTCTCAAGGTGGATAGTTTGCAGAAACTTTGCTCATCATTGGAGCCCATACTTCGGCGTGTGGTAAGATAAATTTGGCAGCCGCATGCTATTCATTTATTGTGTTTCCATTTTCTTTTCTCTTGGTTAATGGAAGAGTAGTAAAATTGGTTGATGAAAAAACTAGAGAACAGTGGTTATCATGATTTGTGGGAGTGAGTGATATTTTGATTCTATATGTATCACTGTCTCCTTAAATTGGCTTGACGCTCTGAGTTGTGAATCTGGTTTGCTTGAGAAGATACTCATTAGCTCTGTAGGGGCGGGTATGAATTGCCTGAAGGTTAAGCTGGAAACATTTTTATTTATTTATATGGTTGACCTCGCTTAGTGGGATAAAGCTTAGTTGTTGTTGTTGTAGTTTTTTGTTTGTTTGCTTGTTTGTTTATTCATACTTGACTATACAAGTTATTGCAAACAATTTGTTATTGCATCATTAGTAGAGAATTCCCAGGATTCTTATAATAGTTAACCATCATTACATAAGACTTGGGGTAAACATGAACTGGGTAATGCATATTTCATGCTTTGTTTCAAGATAATAACGGTAGGAGAGTAAGCTCTAGAATTTAAATTTTGTTTTTATATATTCTCATGGCTTTTCTTAATCTAATTTATTGATGACTTTAGACAATTTTTCAAACTTGTGAATTTAAAAAGTGTTTCTTTCTACTCAGGATAAGCCATTTGTAGATCTCCCTGTCAAGGCAGTAACATCATTTGCAAAGCCAAATATACAACGAACGAATCTTTAGTAAGTGAATCTAGCGGTACAAATAGAAGGAGGTAGAGATCTGTTGTATGGGAACACTTCAAAAGGATATAAAATAGCCAAGATAAAGCTGAATGTCTATATTGTGGGGCTATTATTGGTTGTTCTACTACTCAAGGGACTAGTGGGATGCATAATCATTTAAGTAGATGTAAGAATTATCCATATGCGAACGTGGAGAGAAGGCAAAGAAGTGCCTCGGATGAATCTGTTGGGGTTAGTAGTTCTATTTCAGCTGGTCCTTGTAAATTTTATCAAGATGCTAGTCGAAAAGATTTAGCAGCGATGTTTATTATTGGTGAACTACCCTTCAAATTTATGGAACTTGAGGCATTTTGGAAATTCATGAGTAGAATCCGGCCAAAGTTTTTAATCCATACAAGAAACACATTAAGGGAGGACTGTTATAAGTTATACTTGGAGGAAGAAGCACATTGAAAAAATATTTTTCCGATACCTCTCCAAGGGTTTGTCTTACGACTGACACGTGGACTTCATGTCAAAATCTAAGTTACATGTGTCTTACTGCTCACTTTGTAGACGCTGATTGGAAGTTGCAAAAGAAAATTTTGAATTTTTGTCAAATCCTAGGACATTCGGCTGAGATTATAGGGAAAGGAGTTGAGAAATGCTTAACTAGTTGGGGGATCAAAGGCATTTTTTCTATCACTGTTGATAATGCTAGCTCCAATGACTCGGGAGTTCAATACTTGAAGAAAAGACTTAACTCTTGAAATGCTTTGATATTATCAGGTGAGTTCCTCCATGTGAGATGTTGTGCTCATATTTTCAATTTGATTGTGAGAGAAGGTTTGAAAGATATAGATGATTCTATTGTTAGAATATGCTCGGCTGTACGTTATGTGAGATCTTCTCCGTCAAGATTGCAATGGTTTAAGGAGTGTATTCTGCTGGAAAATATTGATTTTAATAATCTTGTATGTTTGGATGTGGAGACCCAATGGAATTCAACATACCTGATGTTGGAAGTGGCTCTGAAGTTTCGAAATGCCTTCATCTCATTAGATATTCAGGATAGAAGATTTGCCCAAGAGCTATCCAAGGTGAGAGGGTTGCCTACTGATGATGATTAGGATTATGCCCGTCGATTTCTTCCTTTCTTGAAGTTGTTTTATGATGCAACTTTAAAAGTATCGGGCTCTTCTTACGTCACTTGCAATGATATGGCAAAAGATGTCTATGGGATCTATATGATGATTGATAAATATTATGGGGATGAGGATAGGAGTTTGCAAGAAACAGCCAAGAGAATGAAGATCAAGTTCAATAAGTATTTTGGGAATGTGAACAACATAAATCTCACATGGTTCATTGCATGTATACTTGACCCTCGACATAAGATGGAGTATGTAAAATGGATGATTAATAAAGTGTATGACGGTAACCGAGCAGAAACTTTGCGAGATAGAGTGACAAAATCTTTGACGTTATTATTTGAGCAATATCACACCAGTACATGCCCCCAAAGCAACATGAGATTAAAGGGGACAAGGACAGTGAACGTTTCAATGTCTCCTGTGGTTGGTGCGGACATTATGACTGCAATGTATCTTAGCCAAACGGGACAAGAATATGTGGAAGAAAAATCTGAATTAGATAAGTATTTAGAAGAAGGATGTGAACGGTATAACTCCACCTTTGATATATTAAATTGGTGGAAAGTCAATTCTTCTAGATATCCTATCTTATCTTCTACTGCTCGAGATATTTTGGCCGTGCCCATCTCCACTGTAGCATCAGAGTCTGCATTTAGCACCGTGGGTTGAGTACTTGATGTATTTCGTAGCTCTTTGACCCCACTAATGGTAGAAGCTCTTATATGTACTCAAGATTGGCTACGATCCGCACCACTTTCACAGTCGATCAAGGAGAACTTGGAAGAACTTGAAAATTTTGAGTCGGTGAGAAAAAAATAACCATGAAATATTTATATTTTTCAATATTACAATTGATATTTCAATTCTTATTTTCATTGTGAATTAAATGCAGAGTTGTCATCTACGACCATGGACCTGAATTCAATAGCAATTTCTCTTGATGATTGAATGTCGTCTTTAAGCTCGAAGAAAGCTCGAAGAGGTAATTTCTCTTGATGTTTTGATGTCCAAATTGGGTTAAAACCATAATGATTTGATTGAACTTGAGAATCTAGTCTGGGGTTTGAGCAATTTGGATTTTATTCTGTTCCTATGGTGATGTACCCTTTCTTCACCTTTGAGGTGGAACTACATATTTCCCTCTCATCTTAGATATGTTGAGCTTAAAAAAATCCTGCATGTTCATAGAGAATGACTTTCTTCCTTTTCAAGCAATGATGCAAATAGAAAACACATAAGCAAAGAGTATATATTGTGACATCAGATTCCTAAGTTGAGATCACTAATTTTATTTCAATTGTTTTGGTCAGGGTATACAAAAGAAAGGAGCAACATTGTGGTTATTGGGCTTAGCATGCACACAACTCCTGTGGAGATGCGTGAGAAACTTGCCATTCCCGAGGTAGAATGGCCTTGAGCCATTGGAGAACTCTGTAGTTTGAATCATATAGAAGAAGCGGTTGTAATATAATGGAGTTATATGTTGTCGCTTTGTCTCAGCATCGTGGGGTTAAAGAAGTGACTGAATGGATGTCTAATGTGATTTACTTTTGCTCCTTGCCATGACTATAATTTGGATTATTGCAATAATTAATTGCCCTATGATACTTGTTTTATGGATGAAAAGCACTAGTTTCCTTTGAGTTCTTGTTAATCCGAGATTCTTTCTTCTTCTTTTTCTCTTCTTCTTTGGTGAACAGAATCCCCTGTTTTGAGCTTTGTCAACACCGATTTTGTTTTACAATGGGGATGCTACACAGCATCTTTTGAAGTCTCAGCAGGTCTTGATTCTCTTGTCCTTGGAGAAGGACAATTTCCTAGACTAAATGGGTATACTTGCTAAGTGAAATGTGATGTGAGCCATAAAGACTATAGTAGAACATTCAGATGAGAAGATAAGTTGTTAGCATACTTTATCACGATTTCATATGCTTATGGTTGTATTTACGAATCACTATTCACTAGTGTAAAAAAAAAAAAACACTTAAAATCACTACACTGCATGTAGGACCAAATATTCCTTCTGGGAACAAATTAAGATTGGAAAAGCTAAAAGCAGGGCAGTTTTTGATCCAAACCAGTTGCCCATGAAACCCAGAAAGTCAAAAGTGAAGGTTTCGCTTCCTTTTGAAACCCAACTAGATTGGAAGCAACGCAAAACTTGAGCCATTTCCAGGCTCAACTGGGACAAGCCCACAAAAGAAACCACATCTCGGGATGCCATCCTCCTTCCAAAGAATTCTCACACAACATTCCGAGCTCCCGGCTTCATCGTCGCTTCTTATCCTCCCTGGTTTCTTCTTGCTTGACTTCTCTTCGAAGAGAAGTCATCTCGCTTCTCATGATGTGATAATTTCAGAAGAGTGAAAGGGCTGTAACAAGGGAAGAAGGAAGAGATCTAGCTCAAAGACATAGATGTTCGTTTCTTGAATATAGCACAAAAACTAGAGAGAACATCAATCAATGCTTCAAGGAGCTTATATAGAAGGTAAGCCGTCCCGAAAAAAAAAAAACACTGAAAACCGAAACCCAAAATTTGAAAACCGAAAAATCGAACCGAACCGAACCGAACCGTTCGGTTCGACACTTATTCGATTCGGTTCCGAAATTTTCTCTAACGGTTCGATTCGGTTCGGTTTTTCAAAAAAAAACTGAACTGAATTGAACCGTTTACACCCCTAAGTACAACCACTCAACAATAAAGATCCACTAATGTGACACCCCAAACCCTTCGCAGGTCGTCACCAGCGCCGGTGTTACATCTTTTACCATTTCTATCTCTTGGCTAAAATTAAGCCTTGCCAGATTATGTGCATTTTTTTTTTTTTAAACGGTCCCATGCGCGACTCATAGCGGAAGCAAATAAATATCACCATCTATCTCCCCTCTATCCCATGATACAAATACACACCGACTAAACACCACGATTTTATAAAGTGTTGACGCTTTGCTTACATACATACATATAGCGAGATGGGGTTTTTCCTCGGGTCGGTACAAAAGAAACAGAAAAGGGTAAGGATTCTGCCATGTCCTTCCTAAAATCTCAAAAAGGAACTCCGACCTCTAACATCGTATGAGCACAAAAACCCTCCCATCACGAGCGTCAACTATCTATACCAAAAAGCGGTCTAGCTCCTACTCCTCGCGTGCGATCTCACACCCATCCCGGTGCGTCAGGTGGTGGCGGCGGCAGCATCCCTCGCATAGCACCATCTCGACGGACGTGAACAGAAATGAACTCTTGTATGACAGGGCCCCCAGCCAGGCCGATATCATACATAACTAAGCATCGCACTCGGATGAACGTCAATCCGGGCACAGAGGGACAATCTAACTTCGTACACTCCATCTCAACATCAGACGGTAGACCGTAAAATACCCCACGCGAAACAAAGGTGTAGCGGCATAGTGCTAATCTGAAATGTTATCCCCAAAAGGGGTGAAAGAGTACACCACTCGGCAGATAGGGAAATCCAATAACAACTCAGTGCACCATGCATACCATCATACAATGCAGGCATTGCTTACCTTTTTGATGTCAAGCGTATTCATGCATCATCATAGCATATATATATCATCATCATCATGGCATCTCATATATCATAATCATCACATCATCATTAGCCATGCATCACCATGCATATCACATCATCATTAGCCATGCATCACCATGCATATCACATCATCATCATCATTAGCCATGCATCACCATGCATACCACATCATATCATCATTAGCCATGCATCACCATGCATATCACATCGTATCATTATTAGCCATGCATCACCATGCATATCACATCGTATCATCATTAGCCATGCATCACCATGCATATCACATCATATCATCATTAGCCATGCATCACCATGCATAACACATCATCATTAGCCATGCATCACCATGCATATCACATCATATCATCATTAGCCATGCATCACCATGCATATCACATCGTATCATTATTAGCCATGCATCACCATGCATATCACATCATCATTAACCATGCATCACCATGCATATCACATCATAGATCAATTTCCACTTTTATTTATCAATTGATCCCCACATTATCTTTTCTCAAATCATCAAATTCACCATCATCACCATCCCTTGGGCAGAAACCTCCGACGGGGATCCCAAGATCCCAGCCATCTCATGGCCACCGGGCTTCCGGCCCCACATTCCGGGCATCTCGCATCTCAACTAGCATCACGAGGCATTCCCTTCGGGCAGAAACCTCCGATGGGGCTTCCGGCCTTTACCCTTCTAACCGGGATCTCGCACCCTAATCCCGGCATCGCGAGTCACTCCCTTCGGGCAGAAACCTCCGACGGGGCTTCCGGCCCCCACATTCCGGGCATCCTGAAACTCCTGTGGGAATCTCCGGAATTACGCCACCAGGCCACCAGACAACATCCTCCACCACAACCTCTTACTCACATACCATTTTCCATTTTTTTATCATCCTTTTCATCTTGTTATTTCATGGCATATGATTTACATACATGCATCACAATTCATGATCATTCATACATCAATGCCGTATAACAATACATCATAATTCATGATCATACATGCATCGATGTCATATAGCAATGCATCACAATTCATGATCATTCATACATCGTGCCATATAACAATACATCATAATTCATGATCATACATGCATCAATGTCATATAGCAATGCATCATAATTCCATAGGACTCATGGCCAATAAAATAATCCACCTTTTATTATTTTATTATTTTATTATTTTATTATTATTTTATTATATTATTATATTGATTTATTTTCATAAATAAATATTATATTTAATATTTATGATTTTCCAAAATCATAATCTTCAATCAATCCTTAAACCAACAATTAGAATCGAATTTCACGTAAAATCCATGGCTAATTCGCATTTTACATAATTTCCCAAATTTCCACAAAATACACACAACATTCGGATCATGGCCAGATTTGCACAGTTTTCGAATTAATTCAATTAAAATACTCATATGACCTCCGAAAATTCCCAAATTTTACAGGATGATAGCCAACATATTTTCGTGCATTTTTCATGAAGAACTCTAAGCCAAATTATTTATAGATTAATTTATATAACTCCACGAAACTTCTGGAACCTCTACCGTTTCGTCCAGAACGTACATCACCGAAAAACTTAGGTTTGACCCATCAAATCTCTTTCGTTTCTTCTGAAATTCGAGTATGTTAGGTAACAATGTGTTCTTTACAATTTTCATGAAGGGATCTAGGTCAAATAACCAGATTATGGTCACCATTTTAACCCATGAAGTCTCGGGTGTCTCGGTACACCTCACCAGAATCAACCATCTCCAAGATCTAACCGATTTACCAAGTTATACTTGTTCTTTTTGCCTCATATTCGAGTATGTTGTAGCTTAGGGTGTTTCCTACAACTTTCAAGAAGACAACAAGGTGAGATCTCCAACAGAAATCGACATGCAACCAAGAAATCAACAAAAGGTCAGTGAAAATTTCGTAGATCTAAGTCTCCGTATAACAGAGCTTTTGACCCCACATATCACCATCGTTTTCCATGAAATTCGAGTATGTCATACTAAAAGATGTTAGCTTCAACTTCCATGAAGACACCGAAGCCAAAATCGCACGCCAAGTACACATGCAAGCTCGAATAAGATACTGTCTACCACCAACCGAACGAAAACAGTCACATAACATGAACACATTCAACCCTTACTTCGGTATTTCGCCCAAATCACCCCTCAAACCGAACATGCAACCATCAAACAACATGCAAGAGAAGTAAAGGAACCCCCACTTGCCTCCAAAATGAACGAACAGCAAGCACAAGGCGGCGTAGGACGGTCGGACAAAGCGGCGACGGCGGACGGGCGGCTCCTCCCTCTCGGCTCCGCCTCCTCTCTCTCTCGAATTCTCTCCCTCACTCTCTCCTTTCTCGGCCAAATGAAGAAAAACCGCTCACTCTCTCTCTCTTCATCCCTCTTATACTCCCCTAGGCTCATCATAGGTAATGATTGATCCACCACACCCATGGCCAATGCATGCTCTTCCTTTGGCCACTTGTAATTTCAATTTTTTTTTAATTCAATTTGGGCTTGGGCTTGGGCTTAGGCCCAACCGGCCACTCCTTCTTGGGCTGGTCGAAAATCCTTCTTGGGCCCAATGGGCCGACTAGCTTGGCCCACCAAGCTCTAGGCTAATGGGTCCAAGGCCCATTTCGAAAATAACCCTATTTTTCTTTTTTTTTTTTTTTTTGAATTCCTTTTTATAAATATTTCTAACTTCAAATTTCATCTTGGCCAAGTCTTGGGATATTTTAATTATTGAAATTTAAATCATATGGCCAAGCATTAACTAATTAAATTTAAATTTCCACAATCACAAGCAAAATTCATCAAATTAAAAGACAAATTGGCTAAAGCATAAGCCATAAAATTCTATCACCTAATTAAAGACATTTAACACACCTTAAGGCTCGGCTTTGAATTTCCGGGATGCCACAACTAATAACAAAGCACGTATCATTCATGCATTCAAGCATAACTTACCTTGCAGCCATGCATATGTCATCATACCATATGTGCATATACCATCATGCACTCATCTTCAAGCATTCATGCATATATCACCATGCCATATATGCATATACCACCATGCAGTCATGCATCTCTCACCATGTCATTGTGCATACATCACCATGATTCATATCATCCATGCTATCAAGCACACATCACCATGAGATCCATTCATGCCTTCATGATCGCATTTTTAATATCAAATAGCATTAATTTACTTTCATAAACAGATCATGCATCATGCCATATGCATACACCCATGCACATGATTCATTTTCAGTTCTTATTTTTCACAAGGATCTCATCAGTTTTTCTTTCCAAGGACCAATGTTTGCATCCCACAATTTATCGCTCGCATCCAACCAAGCATTGCGAGGAACCTCCAGGCATGTATTCAAAATACAACCGGGCAAGTGGCACCCCCACATTCCGGTCATCTCGCATCCCAACTAGCATCACGAGGTATCCCCTCTAGCACACACCTCCGAGGCTTCCAAGATTACGTATCGACATACCACCAGGCATTTCCCTCTAGAATTACGTACCGTATACCATCGAGCATCTCGAAACTCCCAAGGACCCTCCGGAATTACTCCACTAGGCCACCGGGCATCCGGCCCTCCACATTTCAGGCATCCCGACACTCTCGGGGTATCGTCGGCTCACACCTCCAACAGTCTTGTTACTATCTCCATTTACATTTATACATGTATCTCAATTTCAACATGACATTTGATGCATCAATATCAAGAGTCTCAACCAACTTTTCACGCCATATAACATGCCATATGCTATCACATATGTAGCAAAATCAACCACTTAAGGTATTCCATCACATGGATAAATTCATTTATTTTTCACAACACATCAATTTTTCGAATAAATCAGAATGCATTCCTCCAATTAAAATTCCAGAAAAAATTAGTAAAAGGCATTAATAAATTCTGAAAATTTGGCACATCATAGTTGAGATCTAGAGGCATTTTTCTCTCATGAAGAACACACCACCACCAGAATTTCATACAAAACAGAATAGTCCATGCGTTACAGCTTTTGAAATTCGCACAATCCAGCTTGCATAGTTTTAGAATTTTTTTTATTAAATACCCAAATGACCTTAAAAAATTATGAAATTCGAACATGTGATAGTCAAGACATAAAGGCAGATATTTCATAAAGAATACTACACCAAAAGTGTGGCATCCCAAAATTTAAAGTCAAGCCATAAGGTGTGTTAAAGTTCCTAATTAGGTGATAAAAATTTCCATGGCTTATGCTTTAACCATTAGTCTTTTAATTAGATGATTTGTGCATATGATTGTGAAAATTTAAATTTGATAGATTAATAATTTATGCTTGGCCATGTACTTTATAAAGTGAATTTCAATAAACAAGATGCCACAAGACTTTGGCCAAGATGAAAATTGAAATTTAAAAATATTTATAGAAGAAATTCAAAAAAAAGGGGGGAAGGTTAATTTTTGGAATAGGCCTTAGGCCCATTGGCCTAAGCCTTGATGGGCCAAGCTAGTAGGCCCAATTAGGCCCACAAAAGGGGGCTGTCGCCGGCCATAAAGGAGCCCAAGCCCAAGCCCAACTCCAAGGCCCATGATGCATGTAATTGGACAAGTGGCAAGAAGATTTCATGCATTGGCCTAGACTAGGATGCCATGCATTGGCTAATTTAAGTGGCATGCAATCATTACAAATGATGAGAGTTTGGGGGTATAAGAAGGGAAGAGAGAGAAGGGTGGCCGGCCATTTTCTCGCCCAAGGAGAGAGAGAGAGAGAGAGTTGTGCGAGAGAGAGAGATCGTGCGAGAGGGAGGAGCGGCCGAGAGAGAAAGGAGGAGGGAACCGCCGTCCGTCCGCCGTGTGCCGCCATGTTCGCCGCCCTACGCCGTCGACCGACCGGTCTAGAGGCAAGTGGGAGTCCTCTAGCTTCTCTTGCATACTTTTATGTCGTTTGCATGTTGAGC
Source organism: Eucalyptus caleyi (assembly GCA_014182885.2). Classification (NCBI taxonomy): domain Eukaryota; kingdom Viridiplantae; phylum Streptophyta; class Magnoliopsida; order Myrtales; family Myrtaceae; genus Eucalyptus; species Eucalyptus caleyi. The sequence goes on along the minus strand of CM024468.2, from coordinate 34,018,463 downwards.
TTTTGGGTGTTAGATGAGAAAAACCGAAGCATGGATGAGTTGTGTGTGAATGGTGTGACTGTTCTTGCTCGGATTGTGTGAGTCAGTGACTTGTTTGAGCTTGCATGTGTGTTTAGAGTCAGATTTTGGCTTCGATTTCTTCATGAGCGTTGTAGCTAACATCCTGAACTACAAAATAATGAAATTTCGTGGAAAATTATGGAGATTTGAGGGGTTAAAGTCTTATTCTACCGAGACCTCAGATCTGGAGAGTTTTTACTGACCTCTTGCTGGATTCGTGGTTGCATGTTGGTTTTTGATGAGAATCTCACTTCGATTTCTTCATGAAAGTTGTACGAGACATCTTAAAATACAACATACTCAAATTTTAAGTTAAATGAACAAGTATAACCTAGTAAATCGACTAGATCTTGAAGACAATGATTCTGGTGACGTATTCTGAGATACCCGAGACTTCAAGGACATATATGATGACTATACTCTGGTTATTTGAATTAGATCTCTTCCTGAAACTTGTAGAGCATATCTTGATGTATAATATATCCAAATTTCATAGAAAATGAAAGAGAATAGGCGGGTGAAATCTCAATATTTCTGTGATATGTACACTGGACTATGCGGTAATGGGTCCAGAAGCTTCGTGAGGTCGTATAAAATGATCTAAAAAGAATCTGGCTTGAAGTTCTTCATGAAATTTGTATGGAAATGCCTCGGCTATCACTCTGTAAAATGTCATAATTTTTTGAGGCCGTATGGATATTTTAATCGAATTTCTTCGGAAACTGTGCATTCTGGTTTTATCCGAATATTATGTGCTGTTTTGTGGAAATTGTGAAATTGTGTGAAATTCAATTTTGCCATGAATTTTGCATAAAATTGTCATCCTATTGGTTTTTTTAATGATTGCTTGAATTTTTATAATTTTGGGAATTTGTAGATATTGAATTTAATATTTATTTATAAAAAATAATAAAATAATTTTAAAAAATAAAATGGATTATTTTATTGGCCATAAATTCCGTTGAAATTATTAAAAAATAATTATATATTGTTGCATGTACGATGAGATATTGGTGTATGTATGACATCGAATTGTGATGCATGTGTGAATGCTATGTCAAGTATGACTTGTTTGATGTCACGACATGTGCCATGTTAAATTGAGATCAAAATATTGGTAAATGTGGATGATGGGAAATGGGGAAGTGGTTGTGGTGGAGGATGAGGCCGGAATGTATAGAGATGCATTGCCGGAATTCCCTGGGAGATTCAGGATGCCCGGAATGTGGGGGGCCGGAAGCCCTGTCGGAGGTTTCTGCCCAAAGGGAAATGCCTCGTGATGCCAGGATTGGGGTGTGGGATGCCCGGCCAGGGAGTGTAAATGCCAGAAGCCCTGTCGGAGGTTTCTGCCCGAAAGGAATGCCTCGTGATGCTAGTTGGGATGCGAGATGCCCGGAATGTGGGGGGCCAGATGCCCGGTGGCCTGGGAGATTGAATGCCGGAAGCCTCGGAGGTTTTTGCCCGAGGGGATGATGAAATTGATGATTTGAGGAATGGGTGATGTGGTGATCAAATTGAAAGCTAAAAGTGGAAATTAAACCATGATATGATATGCATGATGATATGCATGATGATGATGATGATGATGATATGTGATGTGAAATATCGATGATCACCCATGATATGATATGCATGATGATATGCAAGATGATGATGATGAAGATATGCATGATGATATGCATGATGATGATGATGATATATGATATGACATGTGTAATGTGATGATGTCATGATGATGATGACATGTGTGATGAAATGATACCATAATTATGATGACATGTGTAATGTAATGATGTCATGATGATGATGACATGTATGATACGATGATGATACACATGTATGTGTTATAAATTGATATGATGATGCATGATAGTATGCGCATGGCTTCAAGGTAAGTAACGCCTGCAATGCATGTATGATTTGCCTGATGCATTGAGTTGTTATTGGATTTCCCTATCTGTTGAGTGGTTGTACTCATCCCTTTGGGGACCAACATTTCAAATTAGCAGTATGCCGCTTCCTGCCGTCGTGTGGAGTGCATTTTACGGGTTACCGTCCGACGTCGAGGTAGAGTGCGAAGAGTTTAGTTGTCCTTCTGTACCTGGACTCACCTATATATGTGTGCGTTGTTTTGTTTCATACGACATAGGCCTGGCTGGGGGCCCGGTCGTTCAGGAGTTTGTTTCTGTCCACATTCGCCGCGATGGGGTGATGGGAGGGATGCTACCGCCGCCACCGCTTGACGCACCGGACTAGGTGTGAGGCCCGAGCGTGACGAGTAGGGGCTGTGTTTTTTGGGAGTTAGTTAGCCGACACTTATGATGGGGGTTGTACACGTGTGATGTAGAGGGTCGAGGGTTCTTTTTGGGGTTTTAGGCTAGACATGGCAGAGTCATAGCTTTTCCTTTTGGATGTACCGACCCAAAAGAAGTACCATCTTGAAAATATATGTAAATAAAGTGTCGTGGCTTGTTTATAAAATTATGGTGATTAGTGGTGTGTATTTGTATCATGGTTGGTAGGGGGAGAGATGGTGATGTTTTAATTTACTTCCGCTAATGAGTCGCGCTGGGACCGTTTTGTTTAAAAAAAAAATGTGTGCCTATGAATTACGACGCATCTTCTAAGGAGAAAGGTAATAAGGAGTAACATTGGCGCTGGTGATGACCTGCGAAGGGTTCGGGGTGTCACAGAAAGATCCCCATATAGTTCAATATAGACCACGCATCACAATACTACTAATTCTGTCCGTTCCACTTGCACAGTTTTTGAAATTTTTTTGGTTAAATAGGAAAATGAACTTCAAAAATTACAAAATTTGAATATGTTGTAGAAAAGAAATAAATAAAGATATTCATGCAGAAAACTTCTCCAAAAGAATCTCATACAAAACAGTAGAGACCACGCATTGCAACATTACCAAGTCCGAAAACATTAGATCGCACAGTTTTAAAAACACTTTCGATTAAATACACAAATGACATTTAAAAATTATGAAATTAGACTATGTGATACCAAAGACCATAAGTTAAATACTTCATGAAGACATCGAAGTCAGATTCGTCCGAGGTAATTAAATATAGGTGGTTAAAACTTCTGTTCCTAGTACCGAAATTTGCGGATCTAACCATCTCCGAAAAACCATGATTTCACCTACCCACTCTTGTTTTTTTTCACTAAATTTTTTATATGTTCTACCTCAAGAAGTACACTACAACTTTCATTAAGATATCCAGGTGATATTTTCACAAGAATGTTACTTTACAGACCACGAAACCACTGAAGGTCAGCACAACGAATTCCAGATCTAGTCTCTCCAAAGAAAAATCATTTCACTAACCATTTCTTGTTAATTTTGCCTCAAATTTTAGTATGTTGTTATTCAAGGTGTTCTATAAAACTTTCATGAAGAAATCAAAACAAGATTCTGAATAAAATGTCACATGCAACACACAAACTCAAGAATGGTCAAACTGGACTTTCCAAAAACAGCATGCGTGACCAACGAATCTCTCTCTGTAGCTCCGAAATTTCATCCCATCTACCACAACAAAGACTTACCATGTACTACACATACACACAGCAATGCAAAGAGTAGGTTTTAGGACTTCACTTGCCTTAGATTCAAGCACAACACAGCAGCAAACAAAGGCAAAGCAGCAACGAACGGCAGACGAACAGGCGGACGAACTCTCTTCCTTGTTCTTCGCACGACGTCCTCCTCCTCTCTCGGTTTCCCTCTCTCACTCTCTCGACAGCTCTCTCTCTCTCACTCACCAAAACCGGCCACTCTCCCTCTCTTAATTTCCCTTTCCTTTAATCATTTGCAATGATTGAAAGCAGCATGTGGCCGCGCAAGATGGCCAATGGGGGCAACCACACTTGGCAACTAGGGAAGAACACTTGGCAAATTTTCCATGCAAGAGGGGCTCCATCTGGCTGGGCTTAGGGCCAGTTTGGTCGACAGCCCAATGAGCTTCATGGGCCTGGCTTTAGGCCGAAGTGGTGGGGGTCTTGGGCTGGGTTTTTGGGCTAGCTTGGCCTAAGAATTTCGGCCCACTAACCTTTTAATAATCTATTAACATTTTCTACTTAAATAAATACCTAACTTGATGGTACTTTCATCATCTATTCATAGACTTCAATGTAACTGGAGGTTGTCATGAATTTTGGGATGCCACAATTTGTTTGCAGATTTGAACTTTGAAGTTGTTTGGACTAAACTTGTTTGTTTATATTCTGCAGTAATCTTTTGTGGTTGTGATTGTGATTATGGATATAGATAGTTGAATCTTGTTTAAATTTTCAAGATTAACGAGTTTTCTGTGGTTCAGAATCGATATTATCCAGATCCTCAATCTGTTTTTATAAGTTATCATGTACTACTAAAGTATTGTTTTGCAGGATATAATTTCTTAAATCTATTGGAAAGTTTTGTCACCATCGAAAAGGGAGAGATTGTTAGAGAAAACTCCTATGTTGTTTTGAAGCTTACAACACTTATATAAGTTATATTCTGAAGATTGCCAGACTTTTATCAAAATCTATCTTACAACAGAAGTCTACCCACTCTGACAATTTCCAGACTGAACACAAGTGAATAATGAAGACTTATCCAGACGTGTGATTATCTTTCTTTCTTCAAGGGTTCGGTTCGTACAAGTTATATATGGCCTTTTGGTTGGAAATGTCACTTACGAGATTGATTATCTTTATTGGAATCAACTTAGATAAATTAAATCTTTTCAGATAACAAGTTAATTTGAAAAAAATCTACTTATGGAAACCAAGATCCTAATTGTATGAGCAAACATAATTGGCGGGCTTTTATCACAATCTTTAAGCGACTCGAGATCTCCTTTATTGATTCTGTCCAACGGGTTGATTTGAAGAATTCCTTTGCGAAGTGCCAATGGTCGAGAACACATGAAGGAGTATTTAAGGAGGCATCTCCTGTCATTCAATAGAGTGCGTGAAAGAAGAATTCCAAAGTTTGAATCTTACCATTTACTTGTTATTCCGTACACTGTGCTCAAATTTGTACTAAAAAAAGAGAGAGACTCAAATAGAGACTTTGTGAGAGCAATAGAGACTCTTCACTATGAAGTCAAGATCACAAGATTGTAAATTGTCTTTTGATTCTTATTGGAAACTAGCCAGAAGGCTATCAGCGTGGGAGAGTGGACGTAGGCTTGATCTAAGCTAAACCACTATAAATTTTGTGTTATTTTCTCGTCCCTAAACTCCTTTACTTTATTCGCACTTCAATTTTGTAGTTAAAGTCTAAACTCTTTTAAAAGTCTCTGATCATCAGACTTAGTTTCAAAAGCAAAATATTCTTATTGCTCTTTGCGAAAATTATCTTCACACCTATTCACCCCCCTCTAGGTGTTCATACTAGCACTTTTAGATATAACCCCAGCTTGAGGATTGGCAGGATCGTTTGAAGTCCGTGATATTGGCGGAGCACCCTTAAAGGGTAATATGACGTTAAACTCATCAATCCTGTGAGGGGGAATGGGTTGTCAACTCCACTAATAAGGCGCATCTGGGGATTGCCAAGCCACTGAGCATGCCATTGGATTAAGCTAGGGTTGAGGTTTTTGAGGAAATGAAACCATATAGAGAAAGACCATAACATAAAGAATTAATTTCTTTTGCAAAATCTAAGAATGGGATGATGATATTGCGTGACATCAACAATCTTCATATGATATGTGAAAAGAGCCAAATTTGGAGAAGTCCGATGATATTGCGTAACATCAACAATCTTCATATGATATGTGAAAAGAGCCAAATTTGGAGAAGTCCTAATAGGGATCTAAGAGTTCCTTGACCATTTGCTTTGAAACGATTAAGAGACGAAAGTTTCAGCAAGGATTATGTGTGTAAAATAATTAAAGGTGCACACTTGATTGACAATGTGAGTGACTAAAGGATCCATTGTTTTTCGGGTATGTGGGACTACCACAAAGCCAAATAATATGAGTAGGAAGACACGAGGAATTTGATTCCTAGATTTAGGCTTAAGGCTAAGGAAATGTTGTTCAAGAAAAGCATAAGGCATGGAATGGGAATTTCCTTTAAGAAGAGCCCTAATTTTGTCAGTAGGGATATTGAGGAAGTGATTTAGAAGAGATTTTGGATCTTGACCAATAGGAGGAGTGACGAAACCTAAAGAGGCTTTACCTAACCGATAGCTTTCTGAAACTCCTCAATTGTAGGGGTCAATTCATATCGATTAAACATGAAAGTGGAAGTCACAGGATCAAAAAATGAGCCAATGCTTTCACCATCGCAATACGTGGTTCAAATTTTAATAAAGTCGGGAGGGAGCCTATGTGTTTTTCCACGTAATCTTGATGTCACGGGTCGAGATTCTCCCATAAAGTCTTGATTTTCCTTGGCATGAGGACAACATCCAATTCAGGTTTACCCATCTAAACCTAAACCTAAAGGGGCATCCGTGATTAAAACGTATCATCGTTGAAATATAAAATGCATAATTGAAATATGGAGAGTAAGAAGATAAGAATGACAAGAAAGGAACGATATCTTACACATCAAACACATGGCAAGCACAAATCACATGTCGCATAAAACTGTGAGGTTTTGATGCCTTGGGTGAGGGTGCTAAAGGCTTAAGGTTCCCATCCCAAAGCATAAAAATAGTTTACCCACCGCTATTATCGTTGGTCAGTGTTATTTTTATCGGTTGGGACGAGCGGGTTTATGTAAGTACTGGATTACCACAAGCATTCACTCGAATATTTTACCCACAAACCCTCCTAACGTCCTAGATTGGGCGATCGGGGTTTTAGACCGTAGTTGTGTGTGCAGTGTCATGTTAAAACTTGTAGACATGCATTTAAATTTAAAAAATTAGCACTTCAATATAAACCCTCATACATTCATACATCCTTACACCACCTGCAAAACAAAGGGTTTACAAGCACGCCTCCCCTTATAACTCCAACCTACAAGATCATTTAACATGAGGTTAACAACTAACCTGATTTTCCATGCGACTTTGACATGTAGGCGATCCTACATGAGACATGTTAGTTAAAGCACAACAACCATTTTTAAATGGCTTCAAGTCCTCTTAATCTAGTAACCAATCCCCAGTGAAGTCGCCAAGCCTATCACAACTCAATCTTACTGCCCTCGATCCCTCACCATCATGAGGAGAGAAAGGAGGGAAAGGTCAAATTTAGAGGTATTTGATCACGAGATTTCCTCAAGGCTCGTGTTCCAAAAGACATCATCACTTCACCTTTCAGATCAAGCCTCTCATGATTGCCCTTCACGAGATCGCGAGCTCTCCTAATTAGTGCCAGCGGAGTGTCGCGATCCATACCCACACAGGCGACACACTTTAGAAGAAGGGGTCAGGTGTGGATATTAGATTTAAGGGTACCTTTACCATGGTAGCTCTCTCGATAGTACACTTCGCCCATAAAAATGGCATCACATCATCCTTTAGGGTACTCCCACATCAAGTATGTTAAACTATGGTGAGTTTCATTGAAACTCGTGCCTCGCATGACGGGTTTATTTATATGGTCTAATTGTTTATGACAACCTAAAAATAAGATGAGAGTTGCCACTAGCCTCGTTTTGTGGGTCGGCTAGAAAACCCAATCAAGGGTTGGGAATATCCCCTCGATTCCTATGCAATTAATTATCTAGGTTCGGGGACTTGGGTTATGCTAATATTTCTATTAGTGCATGTGGCATCCCAAAATTCAAAGCCAAGCCATGAGGTGTGTTAAAGTTCCTAATTAGGTGATAAAAATTTCCATGGCTTATGTTTTAGCCATTAGTCTTTTAATTTGATGATTTGTGCTTGTGATTGTGGAAATTTAAATTTAATAAGATTAATAATCTATGCTTGGCCATATGATTTAAATTTCAATGAACAAAAATGCCCAAAGACTTTGGCCAAGATGAAATTTGAATTTGGAAATATTTGTAGAAAGGAATTCAAAGAAAAAAAAGGGAAAAAGAGGGTTATTTTTGGAATGGGCCTTGGACCCATTGGCCTAAAGCTTGGTGGGCCAAGCTAGTCGGCCCAAATGGAAGCCCAAGAGGAGAATTCGACCGGCCCATTAAGGCCCAAAGGAAGAGGTGGCCGGCCCATCTTGCATGGATCAAGACAAGTGGCGCAAAGAAGGGCATGCATTGGCCTAGACTAGGATGCCATGCATTGGTCCATTTAGGTGGCAAGCAATGATTACTAATCATGGGCTTTAGGGGATATAAAAAGAGAGAGAGAAGAGGAGTGGCCGGTTCTTCTTGATCATTTGGCCGAGAAAGGGTGAGAGAGAGAGAGGGTGTTTGAGAGAAAGGGAGGAGAGACCGAGAGGGAGAGAGAGGAGGCGGAGCCGGAGGGGTGTGCCGTCCGTTCGCCGTCCGATCATCGCCGTTCTTCGTCGTTTGTTCACCTTTAAGGCAAGTGGAGTCCATAACTTCTCTTGCATGTTTGTTGTGGTGTTTGCATGTTAGATTTTAGGTGTGATTTGTGCGAAAAACCGAGGTAAGAGTTGATGTTTTGCAAACCGTGTGACTGTTCTTGTTCGGTTTGTTGAAGTCAGTGGCTTGTTCGAGTTTGCATGTGGGTTTGGAGTTTGATTTTGGCTTCGGTGTCTCATGAAAGTTGAAGCTGACGTCTTTTAATACGACATACTAAAAATTCGTAGAAAACGATGGAGATTTGAGGGGTCAAAAGTTCTATTATACGGAGACTTAGATCTGCAAAATTTTCACTGACCTCTTGTCGATTTCTTGTTTGCATGTCGATTTATGTTGGAGATATCACTTTGTTGTCTTCTTGAAAGTTGTAGGAAACACATTAAGCTACAACATACTCAAATTTTAAGAGAAATGAATGAGTGTAGCCTAGTAAATCGGCTAGATCTTGGAGATGGTTGATTCTGGTGAGGTGTACAGAGACACCCGAGACTTCATGGACTAAAATGGTGACCATAATCTGGTTATTTGACCTAGATATCTTCATGAAACTTGTAAAGGACACATTGGTACATAACATACTCAAATTTCAGAAGAAACGAAAGATATTTGATGGGTGAAATCTAAGAAATACGGAGAAGTGTGTTCTGGACGTCGCGGTAGTGATTCCAGAAGCTTCGTAGGGCTATAGAAATTAATGTAAAAATAATTGGGCTTAAAGTTCTGAATAAAAAAGGTACTAAAATGTGTTGGCTATCACCCTGTAAAATTTCGTAATTTTTGGAGACCGAATTGATATTTTAATTAAATTAATTCGGAAACTGTGCAGTGGGTTTAAATCGGAGAATTTTAGGATGTTTTTGGAGGAAATTGTGAAATTATAAGAAATTCAATTTGGCCACGAATTTTATATAAAATTGTGATCCTATTATTGATTGTTTGAATATTATGATTTTGGGAAAATCATAAATATTAAATATTTATTTATGAAAATAAATAAATATAATAAAATAATAAAATAATAAAATAATAAGAAAATAAAATAAAATAGATTTTTATTTGGCCATGGATTCAACTTCATTTGTGTGGCACTTGTGTGATGAGGTCTTTGTACATGTATTAAGTTGAAATGCATATGTGATAAAGCTTTGACATGTGTATGACATGTGAATTGAAATGCAAGTATGATTTGTTTGATGACATGCCAATTGCCATGTTAAATTGAGATAAAAGGATAAATGTGGATGAGAAAGAGGTTGTGGTGGAGGATGTTGTCTGGTGGCCTGGTGGCGTAATTCCAGAGATTTCCTGGGAGATTCAGGATGCCCGGAATGTGGGGGGCCGGAAGTCCGGTTGTATCTTGGATACATGCCCGGAGATTCCTCGCGACACCAGGATTGGGGTGCGGGATGCCCGGCTAGAAGGGTAAAGGCCGGAAGTCCGGTTGTATGTTGGATACATGCTCGGAGGTTCCTCGTGATGCTAGATGAGATGTGAGATGCCCGGAATGTGGGGGGCCGGATGCCCGGTTGTATCTTGGATACATGCCCGGAGGTTTTTCTCGCATGAGATGCGAGTGTAAAATATGAGATAAAATTGATGAATCGAGGAAGGGTGGTGTGGTGATCAAATTTAAAGATAAAGATGAAAATTTACTCATGGCATGATATGGTATGATATGCATGATGATATGCATGATGATGGAGATAATGATATGTGATGTGATATGATGATCACCCATGGTATGATATGCATGATGATATGCATGATGATGGTGATGATATGTGATGTGAAATAACGATGATCACCCATGATAATATGATGATGATGATGATATGCATGATGATATGCAAGATGATGATGATGACGATATGCATGATGATCATGATATGATATGCATGATGATATACATGATAATGATGATGATATGACATGCATGATGATATGCATGGTGATGATAATGATGATGCGTGATGATGATGGCATGTGATGTGATATGATGATCACCTATGATAATATATGCATGATGATGCATGATGATAATGACATATGATATGCCATGATGATGATGATACATATGATGTGATGATGCATGATATGCATGATTACAAGGTAAGTGATGCTTGCAACGTGTGATGATATGCATGATGCATTGGGATGTTATTGGATTTCCCTATCTGCTGAGTGGTTGTACTCACCCCTTTTGGGGACCAACATTTCAGATTAGTAGATGGTTTGAACGGTTGGATATAACCGTGAGGAGGAGGATAGCAAGGGAAGGAGCTTTTGGACGCCGACACTGATCGATGGACTTATAGTGTATGATTGTTTGAGGAAAACATCGGTCATCTTTTGGAGTGTAGCCGAATATAGAAGACTATGGCATTTTGATGTACCGATGAATGATGTCCATCTGGTTTAAGTAAATAAAAAAGTGTATGGCTTTTACTTATAAATATTTAGTAGGTGTGCATCGTTTTCTGAATATAGGGAAGGGAGTTGTTGGATGTACTTCCGCATATAAATTGCGCAAGGGACCGATCGATAAAAAAAAAATGTAAACCCCCAAGTTGTATGGACCCGCTACAACTAAAAATGGTATCAGAGTGACTTGTTAATAAGGAAAATGAAAGGTAAGCGAATTGTGGTGACTCTAGCGGATCGGGGGCCGTCGAGGGGTGCCACAGTGCACTTTCGGTACCTAAATAGTATGTGTTGTTTTCCCTAATGTGTCCATGTGTTTCTTCTTATATTTTTGGGATCATTAGTCCTAAACTAAGTGATCATATGTGGTTGGTCATTTTCATACTATTCTATTTCTAGAAAACAAGAAAAGAAAGCAATTAATGGAATTGAAATTACACAACAGCAAGTAAACAGTCAAGGAAAGCAATAAATCTACCATGCAATGCTAAAAAATATAAAAGAAAAACAAAATTGAAAAAGATGAGAGGAAGAGAGAAAATCCACAACTTGTCGGGCTTTATGCAACAAATGAAACCTGAGATATGTCGGGGGAATGAATAATACATGATAATGGTCGGAATGGATATCGACCTCCACCATCTTCGCGCTTTCTCCATCTTTGGGGTCTTAATCTAAACCTAGTCTAAGAAATCAATAACTAGGTGCATACAACAAAAGGAAACAAACATACACATCAAAACAATAATAATAAAAAAAAACAAGACATCATGTCAAGATCAATCATTTAAAGAAAGTTCAATATGAAAGTCAAATTTTTGGGCCTTGGAGCCGGCCTTTGTCTTTTATGCGAGGGCCTCACTAAAACAGTTACCCAATCAATTTTTTTATGACTCATAGCAATTGTTGACCAATTGTGTTCTTTCATGGCCAATAATGCTTATAAGTCTCATAATCAAGCGATCTATGTGATCCCAGAGTTTTCCATTGATATCATGCATTGACCCTACCATTCATCTGAAAGTCACATGCATTGCAAAAATTTAAACATGCATGCAGGCCTTTTGAACCTTATTTATCAATTAATCAAGCAAGAAAGTAAACCAGCAACGAGTCACATATTACCAAAGGCATGTGCCAATCACAAGCATAGGCAATTTCTAACCGTGACTTTCACGATGTCAAATCGGGATTTTAAAAAGGTTTGAAAATATTCAGGATTAAGGAATATCTACGTTGTGGAACACATTCAATTGTCAAACCTAGCCCGGGGCTTGCATAAATGCACTCACAAGCATCACAGGCACTTTGAATATGCTTCAAATCACAATTTTTCTTAAGCCAAATCGAGTTTTGGAGAATTTTTTTAGAAATTGTTTTTGAGAAACATCACATGTACCAAAGTATTTTTTTTTTTAAAGACGCAATTTGAAAATGCCGATTATTTAACAACAAAGATCAAACCATTTACAACAACTTTCATGAAGATGGCATGGCCTAATTTCATGCATAAACTAACCTAAAGGTATAACTAAACAATCACAATCATGTTTATATCAAGAAATTTCAAAACAAACATGCAAGGACAGCAAAATTGGGCAATACCTAATGACAATTTGGTGATGAACAACTTTCTCGAAGAAAATTTTCTTAAAAAATCTATACATGATTTTACAAAAATCAAACAACAAGCAACAACCCATCAGAAATTTGTCAAAACAATAGGACATTAAGCTAATGTCACCAGGATTTCTCCTATCAAAACATATATAAAAATCATCAAATTTACACACAACATATCCAACATGATGACAAGAAATTTTCATTAAAGGCCAAGTGTAGATTCTAAATATAAAAAAAAAAAAAAATGGGACAAAAATATCAAAGATTTGTCCAAACAAAAGTTAGGACATGGGTCCAAATTTGATCCCTTGTCCAGATTCTAATCTAGTCTTGAAAATAAATGGAATCATGGTCCAAACGATGAGCAATTGGCATGAAATCAGTGACATTGGAAATTTCTAAGTGTGCCTTATGTCTTCCTAGAAGAGCTCGAGTCCAAACTAGGTCAATTTGGTATCCTAAGATCGAGATCTCTAAAAGTGTGCGTATCAGTAACTAAGAAAATAGAGCATAAGCATTCATTAGAAAACCTCAAAATCACTCAAAGAATGCACAAATGGCATGAGGAAATCACATGGGACTTAGGATTGGATGTGAAGGAAAGTTTTGATAATCATTTAATCTTAAGTCAGCATGTAAAATGCCATACAATTTAAATGACATTATGAAATGATTCATGTTTCCTAATGGTATGCTTGGGAATCCTAAGTGTGATGAACACTTTTTGTGAGACAAATTTAATGTGCAAGATGATACTCAAAGGACATGACCTAAATATGTATGCAAACTTTGCAAAATTGTGGTTCAATCATCAAGAAGGCATGCTTGAAGATTTGATCCCTAGATGACTCAAATAAGCATGGAAATGTCCACATATGACAAAGTTTAATTTCAACATTAAGTTTACAGAACAAGCATGATTTTGGACATCTTCAACACATGCATAAACCTACCAAAAATCTCACATATAGAGCATGCGATGATGAAGATTTCTCATTTAGAGTTCAAAACTCAATTAAGATAATATGAGTTGGGGAAAAAATGGAAAAACCGACAAACTCTATGTCCAACACATATTGCTGCAGTACCTTCTACTCTAATGCATGCAATTGACTCACTTTGTTAACATAAAAACTTTGCAAAACATGCATCAATTGAACACATGCATCATGTGTTTCAACTCTTATGAAGGATTTGAGACCAAATAGGTGCATTTATGGACTCAATTTCATCAAAACAAATTTCGAACTAATGCAGGATAAGTTGTCCTATGTTTAGATCTAAGAGATTTTGGCCTAGCTAAAAATGTTTTAAAAATTTGAAAAATAATACAAGACATGCAAAAGACTTATATGGGCAACTTTGATGAACAAAAATATTCCAGAACTCAGCACAAAAATTAGTAAAAAAAATACAAAAAATAGAGATCAATAGGGAACAAAACTCATGTGGAAAATTTTGTCAAAAAATGATCAAGAAAGTCGCCACAAAAATAGCAAAGCCAAAAGGCAGAATAGAAATAGAATTGAAAAAAAAAAAAAAAAGAACCTAAACTACTGCCAAAAGGCTCATCTTTGGAGGTACTTTTTTAGGGTCAAACGACCCTCGATTGGGGCATGTGACCTATTGTTAGGAAGCTCGAGATGTCTATTATCTTATCCTACCAGGACTTGAGCTAAATCAAGGTCATTTCGGACCTCATTTGGTCAAAATAGTAACCTAGGTAGAGACATACGAAAATTACATATTAGGCTTAAGAACACAATCATCATTTAAATCATCAACAAATCATTGCAACATTCATAATCATTGACCTTAAGCATGTAAAATTTCTTAATCTTGAATCCTAGCCCTGATCGACTAACTTGATCTCGATTCATCAGATTCAAGTTTCGAATTGTTACTTTTGTCGCAATTTTCGCAGATTTTGATTGAAATCGATCAAAGTTTTCTCCGAAGCTTTAATCCAACCTCAACAAACCAATAAGCACTAGATTTGGACAGCAAGGGAGATGATCACTAATGATGATGGATTGTTGCCGATGGGGGTTGAACCGGTGACAATCCAGTCATCGAAAGAGGAAACCGATTGGACCAAAAAAATGAGAGAGAAACGAGTCTCTTGGTGACAAAAAAAAAAGAAAGAGAGAGGAGAGAGAGAGAGAGATTGGGAAAGAGAAGAATTTTCGTGCCAAATGAAAAACCCCTTGAAAATGGAGGAACATTTCATTTATATACTCCCCACATAAAGTGATTTCGACCGTCAATTCGATTAGACGGTCAAAATTTTAATCCAATGATCAAAAATCAATTTCAAAGGCTCCATCATGATCTTGAGGTGTTGAGTAATTGATCTAGTGGGTTTGATTTGCAAAAAACCAAGAAAAAATCGAGAATTGTGTCAAAATTTCCAATTAGGGGTTAATTTGCAATTTGATGATATTTGAGGATCAATTTGTAAAATTTTGGGAAATTAAAGGTATAGAAGTGAAATTGGCATTCAGAGGGTTCCAGAATTGGTTGTTGGAGGACGAGAACTGGCCGGTAAAGGCCCAAACTAACTAGTCCCACTAGTGGCCGGTTAGACCGGTCAGAACGGTTTGGCCCTATTCGATCGGATTTTGACTGGTTCTTGACCGATTTAGTCCGATTTCGCTTACTTTGTTTGCTTGGGACCCTTGTGGGTCTAAAATTTATCCAATTTGGTCCCTAAAGGACCAAATTTAAAAGGAATTTTATCATTTTTAGGAAGAAATTGGTCAATTAAGATACAATTAAGTTAATCAAACCTAATGAACATGATCTAGGGGTCTTTTATTGACTTAATTGAATATTATTGTGAAAAGAAAGAGTCAAAACTATGGGTGCTTTGAATTAGGCCTAAAGTGCTAAAATAGTAAAATTTGCAATTCAATGGACAAAATTGCAAATTAAGTAAAAATTGAAGTCAATTAGCATCACAATTGCCCTATTGAATGAGCTACCCATATGTAAGATCACTTATCATATTAAAATTGACCTTGAATTGAAGCGCTTGAGCTTAAGTCAAAAATGGATCTAAGCCTAATATTAACATTGGATCTAGATTCATGAAATTAAACCTTAGCCATAAATGGGTCAATTCGAATTTATCAATTGAAGCTTAATTGGTCAAAGGGTTGACCAAAAAGTCAACTCGAAAGTCAACTATTTGACTTTTTGTTTTTTTCTTGAAAATGAGCTAGAGATTGCTTAAAAACGATAATGCAAAAGAAATAAATGAAAAATGACATTTTTTGGTCGAAAGATGGAGCTCTATCGTGATGAGAAACCCAAATCTCGATTTTTAACCCTTTAATGATGCGTCGATTAAAAATCAAGTATCAACACCAATTATTTTTGTTATGATTGGCTTTTAAAATGATAAGTGCAAGGAAAATTGCTTTATCTTTTCTATCATCTATATATGGTTTGTACAAAGACTTAGAATAAAAAATGAACTTGGATATTGTTAATTAGCTCTTAAAATGATGATTACGAGGAAAAATATTCATCTAATTTGGTCTCAAAGAGTTAATGACAAGTTTAATATAAACAATCAACTTTCGTATCTGAGCTATTAAACTTTTGAACAAATAATAAAGAGAATTTGTTATCATATTTGTTTATTAACTAGATGGTACTAATAAATTAAAATAACCGATCAATTATTTAGATTACCGACTAATCAACGATGCTGACCAATCAAAGCAAGAGCAAGATATGGGACTATCACATAAATGAAGAAATTCAATGCAGGAGATCAATAATTTTCTTTAATATTTCACTTGGTTTATTTATGGAATAAAACTGGCTCAATCGAAGTTTGAATTGTAACTTCATTTTTAAATAAACTAAAATGGCAGCATTAGTTATTATACTAGATGCACCAATCCGATCACATTTTACAACCTTAAGTTTGGTCGTAATTTAAAAACTGATGATATACTAATCTCTCTAGTATATCCATTTTGGACAAATAGTATTAAAAATATGTCTCAAGTTTGAGCCATAAAAGAAATTTGATCCAAGCAGGGAGTTTCCCATGTAGCTTTCATATTTTGGGTACTATTCTTTTCTATACAAGAAGTGAATCTCCTTTGTGGAGAGTATACAAGAGGTTGCTTCTTATTGAATTACACCTTGAAGCAATTCAGGAGTGTTGAAGCCAATTAGATCTTGTGGATAAGAATTTGTTTAATTCCTTAGTGAGTTTGAGACATTATTTCATGAGGAATTATGAGAGATAAACATTGCGTGACTTCAGCATAATTATGGGATGCGAAATAGTAAGAGCGTTTGAGTGTCTTACGCGTAAATGCAATCTCCATTATATTACTTGAACTATAGTGGAATTTTTGTGTTGTTCTTCTCATGGATGTAGGTCACACCCACCGAACCACGTAAATCTTGTATTCGACTTATTTCTTCATTCTATTTATTTATCATTTGATCACTTGATCTACAACAGAAGGCTTTGTTAAGTTGAAACCATCAAACCACGTAAAGTCAGGCTTTGTTAAGTTAAAACCAATTGATGAAAATAGAATAAGTAAAAGTGAGAATCAATAGAATTGATGGAAAGGATTTTGTGTGGCACCCCGAAACACCTTAGGTCACCACAGGCACCTATTGCTACACCTAATGGACACTAATTACATCTCTTAGAAGAAGCGTCTCAGTTCATAGACATTTTTTTTTTTAAACGGTCCTAGCGCGACTCATTAGCGGAAGCATAATTTAATATCACCATCTCCCCCTTCAACAATCATGATACAATTGCACACCACTAAACACCATAAGAAAATATAAGGCCACGACACTTTTATTTACATATTTCCATGATGGGTTTCCTTGGGTCGGTACATCAAAAGAAATGCCAAGACTTGTAGCTACACTCGGCCATAACCCCAAAAAGAAACACTCGACCCACTATGTCTATCATGCAAGATCCCCCATCAACTAGTGTCAGCTACCATCTCAAAAAGTTATAGCTCCTACTTCTCACGCACGGGCCCTCACACCCATCCCGGTGCATCATGCGGTGGCGGCGGCAACATATCACGCATCACTCCATTCCGATGAACATGAATGGATATGAACTCCTGAAAGATTGGGCCCTCAGCCAAGCCCACGTCATACATCACTAAGGTGCGAACTCGAATAAATGTCAAACCAAGAATGGTGGGACAGTCAATCTCCACACACTCAACCTCTACATTTGAAGGAAGACCGTAAAAGACGCCCCGTGTGACAGCAGTGAGTGGCATCCTGCTAATCTGAAATGTTGGTCCCTGAAGGGGTGAGTACAACTACTCAGCAGGTAAAGGACCAATAAACCACTCAATGCATCATGCAATACAATCGTCACAATCATATCATCACATGTCATTAAAGCATCCATGCACAATTTACTTTGATATCATGCACATGTCATCACACCTCATGTACATACATTATCATATAGTCATCATCATCATGTCATTCACTTACCCTCATCATGTCACATGTGCCATCATACCATAGGTGCACATACATCAATGCACTCACCATCATCATGCATCCATGCATTCATCATCATCATATCAGATGTACCATCATGCCATGGGTGCACATACATCCATGCACTCACCATCATCATGCATCCATGCACTCATCATCATCATGCATTCATGCACATATCATAATTATGTCATGCATATACCATCATGCATAATTTAATTTCAATTTCCCAATTTCATCCTTTCATTTTGGGCCGCCACATTCCTCTATCTCGGGAGCAATGTTTGCATCACACATTCATCACTCGCACCCCACCTGGCATCGCGAGAACCGTCTGGCACAATACCTACTAGGCATCCAGCACAATACCTGCGAGGCATCTTGTACCCCAACTGGCATCACGAGGCATCCCTCGGCTCAATACCAGCCGAGCTTTCGGCTCCCCCACTCTCCAGGCATCTCGAAACTCCCTAGGACCCTCCAACATTCGGCCATTCAAGGCCACCAGGCAACCGGCCCTACCCTTCTAGCCAGGCATCCCGACACTCCCGAGGCATCGTCGGCTCACACCTCCGACGGCCTTCTCACTTATCTTGATTCACATCTTCAATTATAGTTCAACTTTAACATGGCATACAATGTGATGGCAAACAAGATCATTTTCATCATTTGATTCATATATGCATTTCCAATCATCATCATGCTTGCAGTAAGACACAATCATTCATAACAATACAATTCATGGAGTCCATAAAATTTAGAATAATCTATACATCATGTCTTTTGAAGTTTATTAAATTCCAGCTTGTACAATTTTTGAAAACATTTAAATTAAATATCCATATGATTCTCAAAAATCATAAAATCAGGAAATTTGATAGAAAAGACAATAAAATAACAATTTCATGAAGAACACATGCCCAAACGAGTTTCACACAAGAAAATATAATTCACACAATTAGAACATGTAATTTCGGATAAAATCAGATTGCGCAGTTTATGAAATAATTCGATTAAAATACCTGAATGACCGCCAAAAATTACGAAATTTTACCAGATTATAGTTAATACCCTAAAGTAAATTTTTCATCAAGACACTTATGCCAAATTCGTTCTAGATAATTTTCTATAGGCGTCCGAGACCTGTTTCTAGCACCAAAACGTCCAGTATGGCTATCTCCGAAATATCGAGTTTTCACCTATTTATCCTTCTTCGTTTTCTGAAATTTTGATATGTTGTGCCTCAAAAGGTCCCCTACAATTTTCATTAAGGGATTTGAGTGAAGTTTCCAAAGAATAGTCACCATATGGGTCCAAGAATTCTCGGGTGTCCAGTACCGTACTTCCAGATTTACCGTCCTCAAGAGAAAGTCAATTCACTAGGCTACACTTGCTCATTTTACCTAAAATTTGAGTATGTAAATATTTAGGATGTTCTTTACAAGTTTTGTGAAGAAGTTGAACGGAAATTCTCTGTAAAAAGCAACATGCCACCCACAAAACTACCAAAAGGTCAGCAAAGCAGTTCCAGATCTAGTGTCTTTGTAGGAAGAGGGTTTTTCCCCTTAAATATCAACCATTGTGTCCCAAATTTTAGTATGTTATATTTTGATATTCTGTCTACAAATTTCATGAAGGAGTCGAAGTGAAAATCCAACTTGAAACATGCATGCAAGCCTCCACAAGTTTCTGGGTCAGGCGGTATACGCGAAATCAGCAAGCATTTTCAAAAATAAACCACTTTAGCTTCGGTTCCTTACCTCTAAACACCCAAGAATTCAACCACACATGCAAGACACACACATGCAAGAGTAGAAATTGATCCTAATTTTCCTCTAAGATCAAGCAGACGACGGCACACAGACGGCACACCGGTGACGGACGGACGGAAAACGTGCGGGCGAACGGACAGCGAGCTCCTTCCTCCTCTCTCGGCTTCCCCTTCTCTCTCGTAACTCACTCTCTCTCT
Source organism: Eucalyptus caleyi (assembly GCA_014182885.2). NCBI lineage: Eukaryota > Viridiplantae > Streptophyta > Magnoliopsida > Myrtales > Myrtaceae > Eucalyptus > Eucalyptus caleyi. Next base: position 33,998,395 of record CM024468.2, on the reverse strand, counting down.
CTCTCTCTCTCTCTCTCTCTCTCTCTCTCACTTGGACGGCAGCCCTCAACTGGCCACTCTCCCTCTCTTTTATTTCCCTTAAGCCACAATCATTAGCAATGAATGTGCCTCTTCACAAGCCAATGCATGATCTACACTTGGCAAGTTGGGAGAGACACATGGCCTTCTTCATGCAAAGATGGGCCTCATTCTCGGTGGGCTTTGGGCCAGCAAGTGGGCCGGTCAACAGCCCCTCCTTGGGCTCCAATGGGCTTCAATGGGCCGGCCATTTGGCTCACCAAGAGTCCAAGCTATTGGGCCTAAGGCCCAAACCTAATTAAAATCAAATTTTACCTTTTATTCTTTTTTTTTTTTTTTTATAGATTCTAAATTTTAAATTTCACATGGCCAAAATCTTGTAACATTTTATCTCTAGGAAATTTAGTCTATGAGGTGCATGGCCAAGAATAAATCATTCTCATTAATTTATCCTATAATACTAATTTAAAAACTCATGAACACAAGCATATATCACTTAGTCTTAAGAGGAGACTAATGGCTAAAGCATAAACCATAGGTAATTTCATTACCTAATTATGGGCTTTAAGACACCTTAGAGCTTGTCTTTAATTTTTGGGATGCCATATTTTGTTTGCTATTAAGATTTACACTGAGCATTATCCATGTGAAAGGAATATCCACTTACCCCATATCTTCAAAGAAACTGGAGTTTATGAAGGAAGCTCATTGGAATTTGCTATAGAGATAAGTGTTAGCTTTAATTTGAGTAATGTTGACTAACAATATTGCATTTAACATCATGAAAGAGAAGACCACTGTGGGGTTGATGAATGTCTTGTCAAACATGTACCAGAATCCCGCTACAATCAATGAGGCCTACTTAATATGACATTTGATTCACTTAAAGAAGGGCAAGGTACGTCGGTGGCTAATCATTTTAATGAATTAAATGTGGTTATTAGTCAATTGAGTTCAATTGATATTAACTTTGAAGATAAGGTATGTGATTAAATTTTATTATCTTCATTGTCTAATAGTTGGAATACCAAAGTTGTTATTAATAATTCCTATGGGTCAAAAACCTTGATGTTTAATGAGATATGAAATTTGATTCTGAGTGAAAACATCTATAGAAAATAATTTGTTGAACTTGTGTCTACTACTTTAGTAGGAGAAGGTGAAAGAAGAACTAGTAATTGAGTTAGTAGGAGCAATGTGAATTAGAACAAACATGGTCAAACTAGAATTGGTCGTGGAGTCTATCGAAGTTTCAGCAAGAGGGGACATATTAGAATAGATTACCTTAAATTGAAGATCAAGAAGAGGAAGGGAATTAGAGTAGTCTATTAAGCATGTTGCAATTGTAGTTAACTGTAATTCAAATAGTCCTAATTATGTCTTGTCTATCACTAATGACTGCTGCGACCCAATCTCATTGCTAATCCCTTTTAGAAGGAAAGGAAGGAGAAAGATCATGTTTAGAGATACTTGACCATGAAAGTGTAAGTGCTAGTATGAACACCTAGAGGAGGGGTGAATAGGTGTGAAGACAATTTTCGCAAAGAGCAATAAGAATATTTAGCTTTTTGAAACTGAGTTTGATGATTAGCAGACTTTTAAAAGAGTTTAGACTTTAAATACAAAATTGAAGTACGAATAAAGTAAAGGAGTTTAGGGAAGAAAAAAGGAATATAGAATTTATAGTGGTTCGGCTTAGATCAAGCCTATATCCACTCTCCCATGCTGACAGCCTTCTGGCTGGTTTCCACTAAGAATCAAAAGAGAATTTACTAACTTATGATCTCGACTTTTTAGTGAAGAGTCTGTACACTCACCCACGCTAACAGCCTTCTAGCCGGTCTCTCTCTCTTTGAGTATAAATATGAACACAGTGTAAGGAGTAACACGTAAGTGGGAAGCTTCAGACTTTGGAATCTTCTTTCACGCATTCTATCGAACAACTAGAGAGGTCTCCTTAAGTACTCTTTCATGCCTTCTCGACCGTTGGCACTTTCTAAATGAATTCTTCCAATCAACCCGTTGGACATGATCAATTAAGGAGATCTCAAGCCATTTGAAGAATGTGATGAAAACCCGTCAATCCTGTTTGCTCATACAATCAAGATCTTGGTTTCCATAAGTAGATTCTTTCAAATTAACTTACTATCCAAAAAAGATTCGATGTATCTAAATTGATTCCAATGAAGATAATCAATCTCGTAGGTGATATTTCCAACCAGAAGGCCATAGATAACCTGGACGAACTGAACCCTTGAAGAAAGAAAGATAATCCCTCATCTGGATAAGTCTTCATTCTTCTCTTACGTTTAGTCTGGAATTTGTCAGAGTGGGCAGACTTCTGTTGTAAAATAGACATTGACACAAAAGTCTAGCAATCTTTAGAATAAAACTTAGATAAGTTTTGTCAACTTCAAAAAAAACATAGGAGTTTTCTCTAATAGAAAGTTCCCTCACCATTCTCAACCACAAGAATGTCATCACCTCACCCCCTGGACAAACCTTTGGTGAGTTCACTTAATTGTGATCATGAGCTCTCCCAAGCTCGTATCCCGTATGACAGAGAAGTGTTGCGACCCTACCTTGATGCCATGGTAGGTCCCAATTGATGGTTTTAAGGTCGAAAAGGAATCTGGACATAAAGATATTTTTAACAACTATGATAGCCCTCTCGAGATGTACATCCATCAAAGATGGCATCAGTTCATCATTATTAGCTTCACCATCTCGAGCATGCTAAATCACAATTGTTAACCTTTCTTAAGGTCCATACTCCTTGTAACGAATTCATTTATATGGTCTAGTTGTTTAAGACAACTTAGAAATAAGTCGAGAGTCACCACTAGTCTTGTTTTTGGGGGTCAGGTAGAAAACCCAACCGAGGGTCAGGAGTATTCTGTCGATTCCTTCGCAACTAGATATTTAGGTTTGGGGACTTGAGTTACGCCAATATATCTATTAGCACCTTTTTGATACATAATAATATGTTGTGTTTACCTAAGGTGTCTATGCATTTTTTTCTTTAAATTTTTAGGATCATTTATTCTAAACTATGTGATCATGCGTGATTAGTCATTTATATGTTACTCTATCTCTAGTAAATGAGAAAAGAAAGCAATCAATTGAATTGAAATTGCAAGAAAATAAGTAAACAATTAAGAAAAGTAGTAAAACTATCATACAATCCTAAGAAAGATAAAAAGAGAAACAAAACTAAAGGGCAAGAAAGAAAAGAACTCACAACTCGTTAGGTTTTTATATAGATAATAAGAACCCGAGACATATATAGGGGATGAATGGTACAAAATGATGGTTCGAATGGACATCGACCTCCACCATCTTTGTGTCCTCTTTATCTTCATGATTATAATCTAAAGCTAGTCTAAGAACTATAGTTAGGTACATACAATAGAAAGAAACAAGTGTACATGTCAAAACAATCAAAACCAAAACATCATGCCAAAGTCAATCAATCAAAAGAAGTCCAATTCACAAATCAGATATGGACCTCGAGGTCGGCCTTTGTAGTTTATGCGTAGGTACCCCTATAACCATTATTGACTAATTATGTTCTCGTATGCCCAATAACACTTATAAGCCTCCTAACCAAGCAATCTATGTGATCCTAAGATTTTCCTCCAATATCATGCATCAGTCCTAACGTACATCTAGAAGCCACATGTATTGTAGGAATTAAATATACATGCAGGTCTTTTAGACCTTATTTCTCAATCAATCAAACAAAAGAGTGAACCGGCAATGGGTCACTTATCACAAGGGTATGTGCTAATCACAAACACAGGCGTTTCTAATGAATGACGTGATTATATGCAGATTGTACATGTGATGTTTCAAAGACATTTTTTTTAAATCATTTACAAAAAATTTTGAGATAAAGTGATGTCTCGGTTATGAAAGACATTCAATTGTCAAAGCTAGCTCGGGGCTCGCATAAATACATTCACAAGTGTCGTAGATGTTTGAATACAATCCAAACCATGACCTTTCACAACGTCAAATCAAGCTTTGAAAAAGATTTTCTAGAAATGTTGCTTTTGGAAACATCACATATACCAAAGTGATTTCAAAATATAATTTGGAAAATTCATCCAATGGAAGCCATTTAACAACAAATATCAAAGAATCTAAAGAAAATTTCATGAAGATGGCATGACCTAAATTTATGCACAAACTAAACTAAGTAGTCTAGCTAAACAATCACAACCAAATTCATATAAGAAAATTTTAGATCAAGCATGACAAATAAGCAAAATTGGATGATACCCATTGACAATCTAGCTATTGGAAAATTTTCTAACATGCATGACATAATAACGAACAACTTTTTTGAAGAAATTTTTCCTAAATGAACTAAGCATGATTTTATAAAAAAATCAAACAAGCAACAATACATCAGGAAATTGTGAAAACAGCAGGACATCACCTCATTGTAACCAAGATTTTTCCTACCAAAGTTAGTCTAAAAATCATGAAATTTTCACAAAACATAGTTAACATGATGACAAACAAGTTTCATTAAGGAACCAAGTCTAGAATCCCTACAGAAGAAATGGTCCAAAAATGACAAAGGTCTGTACAAACAGGGGTAAAAATAGGGGTCCGAATTTTGACCCTAGGTCCAGATTCTACCCTATCTTAGGAAAAATAGAAAAGGAAACTAATGAAAAAGTAAATAGCTTGAAATCAATGGTCTTCAAAAGCTCTAAGTGTGTTTTACAACTTCCTAGAAAGGTTCAAGTCTAAGCAAGGTCAATTTGGTGCTCTAAGACCGAGGTTTCTAAAACTGTGCACATCAATAATTAGAAACCAGAACATGAGCATACATCAATAAGCCTAGAAATCACTTATGCAATGCACAAATGCCATGAGATTCAAAAATGGCAACGGATTTGATGCGACCAAAGATTTGGGTAATATCTAATCCTAAGTCATTATGCAAAAGGTTCATGCAAGTCGATGTCAATGCCAAATGATTTAAGACCTAAATGGCATACTTAATGATTTTGGAATGCGACTAGCTTAATTGAGGCATAGTATTCACATACTAAATGATACTTGATCATGACAATAGACATATGCACACAAACCTTGTTATGTGTACTTTATAAGTCAAGATGACATCAATACAAGATTTAATCTCTAAAAGACCCAAATGAACATGGCAAAGTGAATATGTGATAAGGTTTCATCCTATCCTCAACATCATAGAACAAATATGATTTCAATCAACCAGGGACATGCAAAAATCTAACAAAAAATTACACATATAGAACATGTGATCATGAACTTTTTCATTAAGAATCTGAAACTCAATTGAGATCATACGAGTCGTGACAAAAATAGCAAAACAAACAGGCAACATGCAAGGTTTATTTTGCTGCAACACCCCACCTTAATGCATGCAATCAATGCACTAAACGGCATCAAAACTTTGTAAATTTTGCATCAACTGAACCTTTATGACATGTAGTTCATCTTCCATGAAAACCTGAAGGTCAAACAAAGCTAATCATAATCCCCCTAAATTCATCTCAGACCAAAACAGGGCATGTTGACCTTAGCTAAGATCTTAGTGGTTTTGACATAGTGTAATGCCTAAAAATTTTGAAAAAAATTATGGGACATTCTCCACACAATGAATAACAACTTTCATAAACGAAAGTTCTTCCAAAAATCATCACAGCGATCGGACAAAAATAGCAAAGTCAGAAATCAGATTCAAAACAGAACCTAAACTAAACTTAAAATACTGCACAATCGAGCAACTTTGGAGGTGTTTTTTAGGGTCAAATGTTGTACGATCGGTACATACAACCTTTCAATTTGAAGCTTGTAACGTGTATTTTCAAAGTCTAGAAGGACTAGAGTTAAGATAAGGTCATTTCAAACCTCATTTTAGCCAAAACAATAATCCTATTCCTAAACAAGTTCAATCATCCATAATCATTCATAAACAATCAATCATGGAAAATCAACATCCTACTTCATCAACCCAACATCTAAACATAGCATATAATCTTAATATTGAACCCTAGCCTCGACCGGTTAATCTGGTCGTGCTTCACAGGGTTTGAGATCGAGGAAATCTACATTTGTTGCGATTCCATTGATTGTAGCCACAATCGATTAAAATCCTCATCAGAACATACTTGGATTTCCGAAATCATGACCGGATCATCTCAAGCCTTTGAAGAAAATCAGATTGGGACTGGTTGGATCACTAGTCTGCAAGCTAGGAAAAACTGGTCTGAAATGGACCAATTTTGAATGTCGGGAAAAAGAGAGGCTAACGGCATTGATATTGCGGTGGATCAAGCAAGTGCCGACCTCAGAAAAGTCAAGGAACCTCCCCAAGGTTAATCAAAGATGACCAGAGGTGCTGATGAGCTCCGGTGGCCACCAAGTCGATTAATCGAGAGGAGACCCACTCAACTTAGCTCAGTTAGGACGTTGATGAGGGAAAATAGCCACCAGAAGCAATGCAGTGGCCAGTCTTCAAGACCTCAACCATCAAAGAACTAAGGTTTCTCCTATGAGTAGATCGGCGCCAATGGGGGTGTTGAAAACCATCAGCTAGTGGCTGGTCCAATCGGATGAATCGATCAAAAACAAGACCAACATGATCATGGGCCTTTGGTCTAACAAGAGAAAAGCTATGACATCTTGAATTTTCAACCCCATCTCGATAAGATGAAATGGGCTTTTAACCGACGTGCGTATGGTCCATTTTTTTTTGAGCTAATCACTCACGAGTTAACTAACCTATGGGGTGAAGCCGTTAAGAGATATAACTGCGGTAAAATCCCTAAAAGCTACCTGGTAGGTTGGATTGTACTAAAATCGCATCTGGTTGAAATTAACCACGAAATTGAACTCGGTTTTAGGAATCGAAAGTTTTAGTGTGTCACGATTTATTTTTAGGACGTCGACTAATCCTTTGAAGAATTTTTAGCGAGCCCGGATTTTCGACGAAAAATCAAAATTCGGCGAAATTGATTCAAGAATCTGAATGGACTAACTTGAGTGCACTTTTGGCCTTCTCGTTGGATCAAATGATAAGGAAAATTTTGGAATTTGATGTGGACACCTACCTTGGTAAGTTCGCAATTGATTTGAAACCAATTGGTGTGGAATTGAGTTCAATTGAAGGGGAAATTAATGAAATTCGTATGCCTCGGTGGGGTGCAACATTTAGGGCATCATTTGCAGCTTGTACAGGAAGATTTGGAGGGATAAGGGCTATTGGGTTGTGGTTGAAGCTGGTGAGGACAGCCACTTGAGTTTTCTTGATATTTTGGTGAGCATTGAAGGCCTTGTCCCCCTCTTTTCCAGTTGTAGCCCCATCTTCATCTTCTTCTTCTTCTTCTTCTTCCTCAGCATTTCTCTCCATTGTTGTTGATTTAAGAGTAGAAAAACCAAAGAAGACCAACCAAGATCAGCCAGCCCCTTACCGAACCAACAGTAGCCGGCAAGCCACCGCTAGCTGCTCCTGGCACCACTCGATCCCAAGCTCGCCGCCCGACTCCAGCTCACCTCTTTTCCGCCGATCCAACATGCATCTAGCTCGCTGTCCACCGTCCCAACACCACCTCCAGCAACTCCACTCGGCCATGTCCAGCCCCCAACTCGCCCGCCTTCGAGACTAGCTCAGCCCAAGCAAGAACAAAACCGAACCAATAGCTCTAGAACCAAGAACAGCCTAGAAGCAGAACCGGTTTCTCCTCCTTCGACAGTGACTTGTTGGTTGCTTTTCAATGCCTTATGGGCCTCTTTTGGGGCCATTGTAGACACAGGTCTTCACCGCCTTCACATTGCCATCGCCGTGAACCTTTTGCTCGCTAATCCGGTGAATTTACTCCCTAGTTCTTGATTAGGTGTTTAATTGCATTTAAGGGGTTAGATTAGTGCTATTTAGCTTAGTTAAATTAGTACTAAGTGTGATTAGCCTTAAGATGGATTAATGTTGATCTAATTGGTTATATTAGCACTAATGAGGTTGGTTTAGTCTAATTTAGTGAATTTCCCTCGGATCGGATTTCTAGACCCTCGCCATTTGCATTTTTGTGGTTCGAAATGTGTTGTGATTTTGAGGTTGCTGCCTTCTTGAGAAATTTTTTAGACATCTTCAAATATAACATATATTCTTTTCAAGAGTTTTAGTGTGGCACCCTTGATTTGGCAAGGTTGCCACAGATACCTATCGCTCCACCTAATGAATACCAGTTACATATCTTTCTTTCAGAGTTAAAGAAGAACCATAGTTCATAGGCATATATATATATATATATAAGAATCTAGCGCAGCGCATAGCGAATATAAGGACAAGTCACACCATCCCTCTACTCCCATAACGATGATACAATGCACACCAATTACGCACCATAAGAAAAGATAATGCCGATTCACTCTTATTTATATTTTCATGATGGACATCTCAGGTCGAGACAACCAAAGAGCCAAGACTTTTAGCTAAACTTGGCTATAGCTCAAAAGAGAGATCTCGACCCCTTATATCGATCACGTATAACCCTCCATCTCTAAGTGTCGGTTATCCCCAAAAACAGCCTAGAAGTAGAATCGGTTTCTCCTCCTTTAGCAGTGACTTGTTGGTTGTATTCAGTGCCTTCCAGGCCTCCTTAGGGGCCGCTGTAGACATGGGTCTTCACCACCTTTGTGTCATCATCGCCATAAATTTGTTTGCTCACTAATCCGATGAGTTAACTCCATAATCCTTGATTAGGTTGTTAAATGCACTTAGGGGTTAGATTAATGCTAATTAGCTTAGTTAAATTAGTACTAAGTGTGATTAGTAATAAGATGGATTAGTGTTGATTTAATTGATTAGATTAGCACTATTGAGGGTGGTTTAGTCTAATTTAGTGGATTTCCTTGGATCGGATTTCTGGACTCTCGCCATTTGCCATTTTTGTGGATCGAAATGTGTTGCGATTTTGAGGTTGCTTCATTCTTGAGAAATATTTTAGACATCTTTAGCTATAACATCTTTAGCTATAACATATATATATATATATATATATATATATATATATATATATATATATATATATATATATATTCAAGATTTTTAAGGGTTTAAAAGAATGAGATATCAGCTTTGTCATTTCAAAACAAAATCTCGGATTGTGCTGGAATCTATGACCTTTTGGTATTGCAAGGATTTTTAAAATAGTTTCTTCTAGAAAGTTGTTTGTCACATCTTGTAGTTTAACATAGTCAAATGTCAAATCAAATGGGCAATTTTTGGATCTCGTACCAAACTGATTTTGGAAAATAGACTTTTTGGAAACAGACAGTTTTTGTACAGGATTGAGCGATTTACTGTGATTAATCTAGAAGGATCTGTTGTTGTGAAAATCCTCTTGATTGGAGGCTTTTTGATCTCTATCAAACTAGATTCTGGCCACTATAACTTTAAGGATGAGATGGTGAGACCGATCGGTAACCTTGAAAGCACTGGCAAGCTGTTGGACTATCCGATTCAGTTGTGGAATGGATTGATTAGGATCACCAGCTTAACCACCAGGGATACTCTTTGATCAAAGATTAGGCTCGGGCAGATGAATGCAGGGGCCACTAGAACCAATCGATGCTCCGATCAACCTAGGGGAGAGAAGAAGAAAATTGGGGATGAGGATCAGAGCAGGGACACCGCCAATGAGGGTTGAATTGGCAGTGATTGGTTCACCAGAGGGAGGATTGCTTAGACCGAGAGAGAGGAAGAGTTGGCACCAAAATTGATAGAGAAGAGAGAGAGAGAGGGAGAGAGAGAGGAATTTTGTGCAAATGACCCCCTCTAAAATTGGAGGGAAAATTGGCTTATATACCATCCCAAATCAAGTAGTCTTGGTCGTCGGTTTAATCTGACCAACGACATTTTAATCCAATGGTCAAAATTCGATTTCTAGGGTTTCATTATGATCTAAAGGTGTTGGGTAACCAATCCAATGGGTTCGATTTGTGAGAACTTGAACCAAAATTGAGAATTGCCTCAAAATGTCTAATTGGTGGTCAAATTGCAATTTGATGAAATTCGAAGGCCAATCTACAAAATTTTAAAAGATTGAAGGTGCATATGTGAAATTGACACTATAAGGATTCCAAAACCAATAACTAGAGGTCTAGAACTGGCCGGCAAGTAGTCAAACCAGCTAGCACTGCCGGTTGTTGGTCAAACTGGTTAGACCAATTCACTCCAATTTGGCCAATTTTTTTATCGGTTCTTAACCAATTTGGTCCAATTCTAGCCATTTCACTCGCTTAGGACCTTTAGGACCAAATTGAAAAGAAAATGTACATTGCTTGAGAGGAAATTGCCCAAATGTGATCCAATTAAGTCAATCAAACCTCATGAATGCGATTTAAGGATCTTTTATTATCTTAATTGGATGATTATTACAAAAGACAATGGGTCAAAACCATGGATGCTTTAAATCGAGCCTAAAGGGCTAAAATGATCAAATTTGCAATTCAATAGGTAAAATTACAAATCGATTGAAATTGAATTCAATTAGTGCCATAATTGCCCTATCTAATAAACCACTCGTGTAAGATCACTTAATATATTCAAATTGACCTTGAGTCAAAGTGCTCAAGCTTATGTCAAACATGGACTCGGGTTTAATATCAAAAGTGAACCTAGATTTATGAAATTAAACGATAATCTTGAATTAGTCAATTTGAATTTTACCAATTGAAGCTCATGACTTTCTTATGCTTGAAAGAGTAAAATTCTTCAAATTGAGAAGTTCTTATGTGAATTTCCCAAAATGAGTAAAGAACAATTGTCCATTCGCAATTCATAAAGAATCGATTTTGCTCCTCTAATTAGGGCTCAAAGTAGCAATTTGTATTTGGACAAAGTGATTCACGAAATTGAACAGACGATCAGATTTAAAAGAGTCCTTAAACCAAATGTCAAATAAGGAATTACACCTAATTATGACTACAATGAAAGTAATTCGATTTTTGGCCGATTTAGAATTTTAAACAAAAAAAAAAACAAAAAACAAGGTTCTTAATTGATTTTTGCAAAATTTTCGGCACAAAAGTCAAATTAACATTAACAGAAATGCATTTGAGAATTTTTTTTTTCAATTGTTTTTGTCAAAGGTTTGACCAAAAGTCAATCTTTTAGTTAACTTTTGGTTTCTTAGTCAAATCTTTGAATTTTTTAGAAATTGAGTTGACAAAAGTGAAATTAAAGCTAAATTGCATCTTTTGGGTAAAAACCAATTTTTGACTGGGTTGATTTTGGTTCCTATTTGACTTTTCGGGTTTTTCTCAAAAATGACTTGAAAATTGCTAAAAAGTGACAATGCGATAGAAATAAATGAAAAACAACACTTTTTGGCCAAGAAACGGGCTTTGTCACTATTAGAAACTTGAATCTCAATTTTTTACCTTTTATGATGTGTGGGCTAAAAATCAAGTGTTAACAGCGCTCACATTCTTCAAGCCAAAGGGCATGACTTTATGACATAAGGTAGCCACAGGGTATTGAAAGATGTTTTAGTCTTGTCTTCCTCTTTCGTTCGGATTTTGTTTTAGCTAGATAAACCATCCATGAAAGAGAATAATTCAAATCCAACCATACTATCAATCAAGACGTCAATGTTCGGCAAAAGGAAATTGTCTTTAAGGCTTGCCTTGTTCAATTGCGGTAATCAATGCATACCTGGACTCGTCCATCTTTCTTAATGACTGGGACAATATTAGCCATCCAATTGTCATAGTGATTGACCTCGATGAAACTCGCTTTTAATAATTTCATAACTTCCTCCTCAATCTTTTTAGATAATTCTAGTTTCGTCATCCTAAGCTTTTGTTTCTTAGGTGGAACATATGGATTGAGAAGTAACATGTGTTCCATAATATTAGGATCCAAGCTTGGCATATCAGTATAGGACCAAGCAAAGACGTCTTAGTATTCCTTCAAGAGCTTAATCAAATTGTCTGCATTTGCTTGAGGAAGGCTTGCCCCAATCTTCGCTTCTTTGGAATTTTCTAAATCTCCCAAATTTATGATAATAAGTTGCTCTGTAGTCGGAGGTTTAGATTCTTCATGTTGGATCCATTCTCCTTTGATAACCTTAGAAGCATATTCATATTCCGAATAAGAATAATCGGGTTTGGAAGAATCTTTTGGACGCGAATCCAAGCCATGTACATGACTATCATGATCATGCAAATTGTTGTGCCTGAAATGCAACAAAAAATGGTTAGTATATAAAGATGACAAATGCAATGGATACAAATGTTATGAAGAAACCTTTTCAAATTACAGATTTTTGAAAAATTCATAAAAAGCTCATTTTCATATCATTGGACATCTTTGTTTCAACAAATCTTTTTGAAATTATAGATCATGTAGAAGTCCAAGCCTTAGGGCATCATCATAGGACTGGTTGGGATACCCTTCATGTCTATTAGCAAAACATGCAAATGTTTTATTGAAATGCATAATAATTGCTTTATAACATATACCATCTCGGTTCTAAAATTCATGATCCACACAACAAATGAATGAAACAAACAAATGGAATTCCCTCGCAAGAGAGAATTAAATGGAATATAACTAAAACAAAGGTAGAACATAGGAACATCCCTTACATAACGAGATTAGCAAGTACTTCATCTTCTTGAGCTATAAAGCCCTCATCAATAGTGCCAACAAAGTCATCCTTGAAGAGTTTAGCGATATAATGAATGTCGACTTCTTCGTCTTGGAGCAGCTATAGTGGTGTAGGGAAAAAAATCCTTCAACGGAGGAGGTAAAAGACGTCAGTAACTCTTCCCTTTGATATTTGAGCCTTTCTAATTACCTTAACCCTCTTGGTCGCCTTAGTAACCCAGGCCTTCGTGTTTATTTCTTTTAGTTACTTCAATGGGAGTGAGAATACTTTGGGCCAGCTTGCCCAGACCCTTGCCAATGGTGAACCCATTCTCAATCAGCACCTTACTAGATATAAGGGCTGCCTACGAGTACTGAGGCTCCCTCACAATTGTACCCGCACGTACGTTGGTCACTGACACCAAGTCAAACGAATAATAGCTTGATTCTCCTTTAACCTCTGGCTCCATATATAGGATCGCAATATTGTGAAAAGTTTCTGAATCCTTCTCGCAATGGACGGTTATAATTTTGCCATCCACCACGAAGCGAATCATCTAGTGCAAACTTGAGCATATGACAACCGCGGCATGAATCCAAGGTTGTCTCAATAACAAGCTGAAGTTACTTGGGATGTCTAGCACTTGAAAGATTTGAGTAAACAGGACTGAGCCAATCATCAACTATAGGTCTATTTCACCCAAAGCCTCCTTCTTCATTCTATCAAAGGCTCTAATACGGCTCTTCAAGGCACAAATGGTCTCCATGTTTATGCCCAAATGGCGTAAGGTCGCTAAAGGACGTATATTTAGGGCCAAACCATTATTGATGAGTAACCTTGATATCTTCGTATCAAAGTGTTGGACTAATATATATAGAGTGCCTATGAATATGCCCGCCCTTCTAGAGGGAGGTCCTAATCGGAAAAGGATATTTGATCCCTAACCAAAATAACACCCACGAATTCCTCCAACTGTACTTCCCCAATTGTCATAAGTACATGCACTCATGCACTTCGTTTAGGATATGCTTCTCGTAGGACTTAAACGATTCCAGCAAGGAAATCTGAGCTGGCATTTTCCTTAGTTGTTCAATCACTTCGGAGTTGCTCATTTTGAGGATTTTGATGAGTTGCTCTGCCTCTTCTTCGGTTATAGCTTTCTTTTTGACACCTTCATGAGGTGGGTAACATCGACTTGATCAAGTGACAGCGTTGATTTCATTAGATTCACAACTCCATGGGACTGCCTTGGAATTATGGGTAGGAGGCACTTCGGTCTTCGAGTTTTCATTTTTCTTCGGTAGTAATTCAATGACGACAAGTCCAAAACCTATGTTTGAAACCTTCATAGCTTCAAAGCTATCAATCAACAAATCCAAAATGACAGACTTCACATCGACAAGTCGAATCTCACAAGTGGTGCTCTCCTTCACCAGGTCAATCATGACAGGAGTGATCATAGCTACAATCTCATCATCAAGGTCATCTTCCCATCCACTCGGAACAATGTCCTTGGGATCACTAAAGAAATTCAGAGGAGGGATATACTTCACCATGAAATCATATTTTTGACTTGGTGGCCCAAGAGTATTCTACTTCTCCTTTTTCACGAGCCATTCTTAGAAATTCGCAATCCCAGTGTGAAGTCTTGTATATAGGCTTTGACTAATCACTAGAATAAACTTATTCATTGTCCAATGCAGGTCAATGTCATCCTCTTCTTCGTCCCATCCACTTGGGATAATGTCTTTTGGATTAATGAAAAAACTGGGCAGAGGTGTAAATTTAACCACAAAATCATACTTGCCACTCAGTTGACCAAGAATGTCAATGACTTCACCTTTCTCATGAGCTTTTTTTGACAAACTCATGATCCATGCGGAAGGCTTTATATTCGGTCTTATCTTCAGAATCCGAACTTACATCTTCCAACTGACAAAATGGAGGCTTCCTCCTTGTGGTCTTACGATCGCCATCTTGATGACTAATCTTATTTAGCCTCTAAAGATCCCATGTACGGGTCCTTCTCTTCTTGTATGACTTCAAAGATAACGTGCTTGTTAGACAAATCAAACATAAATATAGCCATAGATTCATTGGTGGTTCCCTTGCCATAATATCATATCACCCCCAACTTGACTAGCTTTGGCTAAACAAACTATCTTCTCCTTGCAAGAAATACCATTGCCTTTCTCTCGACAATTAGTGAAAGCCATGTTCTGACTTAGCTTGTGAGCATCAACAAGGAGTGGTCATTTATTTTCCTCTCAAAAAATCACATCAATAGCTACAGCATGACTAGGGAGCGGATTTTATTGGACGTTAGGCACAGTTTCTTTGAAATATAGCATCTTCTTATCTAGTAGGTTTTGGATCCTTGTTCTATGGACATAGCAGTTGTCGACATTAAGGTCATTTTCTCCCATGTGGTACTCATAGATCTTAGTAATATCAAACTTGGGGAACTTCGGTGGATTGTCTTTTGGGATCTCCCTTGCCACCAATCAGTGTTCAATCAACATGGAGAGTAACTATGACATAAGTCTTGGTAGGGGAATGAACAGCCTCTGGGGTGCCTTCCCTTTGTGATCATAATTTTGAGAATTTGAGAATAGCTCCTCGCTTCCATGGTAGGTTGCTGGACAAACGGGACATATGGTTTCTGAGTGGTCGGGTTCTGAATATAAGAAACCTCCACTACTAACTCTCTGTCTTTCTTTAGAATAAATTTGTGAGTTGTCATCTCAGACAGTCTACCATCTTGCATAATCTCCTCCATACGTTCTTGCAACTCAGCTATTGCGGGGAAATTGAGGCAAGTGTTGTTCAACATCTTGTCAAAGAACTCATGAGGTAGGGCTCGCAGAAACAATTACATCACTTCTTTCTCAGTCAACGGGGGCTTGACCTAGGACGCAGTAGCTCTCCACTTTTATGCATATGCCCTAAAAGTTTCATTTCTTCTTTTCTCAACCTAAACCAGTTCTTCACGAATCAAGGCAATCTCGAAATTGATTTCATGTTGCTGGAGGAACTCGTTTGCCAAGTCCTCGTAGCTATAGATTTTCTCCAAGTTGAACTTGATGAACCAAGTTTGTGATAGCTAGTATAAGCACCTAGAGGGGGGTGAATAGGTGTATAATAACTTTTCGTGATATGCAAGCAATATTAAGCAGACAATAGAAAGAAAGTTCTCTTTTAATTAACAAAATGAATTACGATCAAAGTAAAGCAAAAAGTAGCGAAGAGAAAATTGAACGCAAGGTTTATAGTGGTTTGGCTTATTCCAAGTCTACGTCCACTCTTCCGCACTAACAGCCCACCGGCTGGATTTCACTATGAACAAAAGAGATGTTACAGCACAGCTTTCCCTTGATTCCACAATGTAGATATTCTACTACACTGCCTCAAGGTTTCTCACGAATATAGACTCTCTTTTGCATACAAGATTTTGCTCAAATGAATTGACTAAGAACAAGGAGCTTCAGACTTTGGAATTCTTCTATCATGCACACCCTCGAACAACTAGAACGTCTTCCTTATATACTCCTTTATGCCATCATACCCGTTGGCACTTACCAAAGGAATTCCTCCAATCTACCCGTTGGACAGAATCAATTAGGAATATCATTCGAGCTATTAAAGGAACATGTTAATAGCCCATCAATCATGTTCGCCCATACAATCAGGATCTCGGCTTCCATAAGCAGAACCTTCCAAGTATATTTCACCAATCATCGGATCCTTAATCTCTGAATTAATCATGATCAAATAAAGGATTCCATTATGTCATATTCAGCCAAGAGATCTTTTCCAGTCAATAAGGTCATATCCTTAATAAAACTTCCAGTTCTAGATAAACCTTCTTCAACGGATTAGAAACTGTCAATGAAGATAGACTTTGAGTCTTGAGTCTAGCAGTCCGGAGGTCTTCAGACTTTAAGGCTCCGTTCGTTTCGCGGAAAATATCATGTTTCCAGAAAATATTTTCCTGGAAGTCATTTTCCAGTGTTCGGTCAAAATCTAAAATTTCAATAGAAAATATTTTCCACCGTTCGTTAGCTCATTTAATTATTTGGGAAAATTTATCAAAAATTGAATTTTAATATTTTTAAATGACCAAAAAAATTATTTTATTTATAGATTTTTTTAAAATGATTTTTTAATTATTTATATTTTTAAAATCGAAATTTTTATTTTATTTTATTTTATTTCTTTTCCTTCCTCCTTCCTCCTTCCTCCTTCCTCCTCCTCCTTCTTCCTCCTTCCTTTGCCGTCGCCTCCTTCCTCCTCCTTCTTCCTCCTCCTTCCGCCACCGCCACCTCCTTCCTACCTAACGATGGCCGGCTGCCCAGCAGCCGACCAAGACCCGGTGGCCAGATCCGACGAGCTCGAGGCTCGGCCGATCTCACCCGAGCTCGCCGGATCTGGCGACAGAGCTCAAGCTCGCCTGGATCGGCGAGCCGTGAGCTCCGCCGCCAGATCCGGTGAGCCGATAGCTTCGTCACTTGATCCGCGACCTCATCGCATCACCACAAACAAGCATAACCGCGAGCTCCCGAGCGGCTTCGAACCGCGAGCTCATCTTAGCCGCGAGCTCCCGAGCGGCTTCGAACTGCCGGGGAAGCGGAGCATAGCAGCGGCGGCGGCACCACGACCGGAGCAGGTGGGCAGGAGCGGCTGGGGAGGGCGGAGAATGAGGGATGCTTCGCCCATCGTCGGCGTCGAAGGAGGAGGAGGAGATCAGAAACCCTAAGCGAGAGTGCAAAAATGAGAAGGAAAAAGGAGCGCGAGGGCGAGCGTGAGAGGCCAGGAAAATGTTTTCCTCTTCTCAAAAGAGGAAAACATTTTCCTCAAAGTCAAGAGAGAATTTTCTGTTGACCGGAAAATATTTTCCTTGACCATGAATTTTCCGTTCACCGAACACCGGAAATCCAGGAAAATATTTTCCTGGAAGTTGTTTTCTGCGAAACGAACAGAGCATAAATGTCAGAGTCTGCAAATCTTCATACTAGACTGATGGAAACGTTTTGTTAGCTTCAAAACACTTCACGGAGATTTCTCCAAGAATCTCTCCCTTTTTGATGATGACAAAACTTTCATACAGATTTGGATAACTTTGACCTGCAAAACATTACTCAAACAAATATGTATATATTATAAAGATAAATGGCTTAATGAATGATAACACTAGAATCTGCAACCACAGAAAATAGGTTAGTCTTGCATGTGATAAAACCATCCATAAGATATCAATAGTAGTTAATATAAGCAGTCAAATCCAAATCCAAATTTAGTCCACATCCAGACACAAAAGTAAAGTCAAACATCAAAACAATCTTCAAACATCAAAAGTTGTAAGGTTCAAAGGTTCAAAGTTTTCAAATCTCGCTTATCTCCCCCTTTTTGTCATAAAAAAAGGTTGAGGTGGGAATAAAATGGAGTCAAGATGGCTTGGGAACGCGAACAAGCTGAAAATCTCCCATTGACTGGACGATGCCTTCCAGCTTGTTCAATTCCTCCTTTAGTTGTGCAACATCCTCACCCTTAGCATTAGCATGAATCTGAAGAGAAATGGCTTGGATCTGATTATTCAAGGAACTCGAAGAATTTTACGTGCATTATGCAAATTCTGAACTTCGCATCCCAGAGCATATATCTGACCTCGCATTTCCAAGAGAACATCCAAAATTCTGCGAAAATCTGCTGAATTATCGGTCTGTGTACTAACTTCGGCACGATCTGATGGAGTAAAGGTAGATGATGGCAAGTCAGCATAATCACGCAGATTTGGCGAAGAAACATCATGTCATTCCTCATGAAATTAAGAGGCGTAAATGTCCTCTGGATCTGCTGGAGAGCGACTAACTCCCTCACTAGTAGCAGGATATGAGGACATTCCTCTTCTCTCTTGGTCTCCCCCTGTTTCCATGCCTTCAGGTGGAGAAGAGTGTCCTCATGTTCTCCTTCCTCTTGATCTCTTTTCTCTTCTTCTCCTTTTTCAACTCTTTCCTTCTCAGCATCTCTTTCTTCGGCTTCTCTCTCCTCTGTTTCTCTCTCCTCTGCTTCTTTCTCTTGTCTTTCTCTAGTTCTCTGTTCTAAGTCTTTTTCTGGAACAGAACAACTCAGATTCTTCAATGCCATTGCAAAAATGGTGATGTTTTCCTCATCATCTTCATCCTCAACGCAGAGAGCTCTTCTTTTCTTGGATGGAGCGACCATGGGCTCCTTCCCTTTTCTTTTTGCTGCAAAAGAGATTTGATGAGTTTTGACATGAGTCTTCTCCTTGAATTTCTCTAACGCCTTGCTTAGTTCCTTAAGACGCATTTTAGTCACCATTTTCAGTCCTACCACCATATGATCACATGATCGAACACAGAGAATTTGTGGAGGCTGAATATTAAGATGTCTGAATAACTTTGTCACAAGACCTGGATAAGGAAATTGACCTCTATCCTTCACCACTGCTCTATACATGTGGAACATAACAGTGTGAGGAAGAGAAAAAAATTTCCCAGTAATGATGGCATACATCAGCTTTGCCTCTGAACTTGAAACATCAGTCTTGGAAGTTGATTTCGGTCTGAGGCAATTGCTCACAATTTTGTGAAGTAGGATGTTAAACGCACTCATCCTCAAGTAGGAAATATTTTCCTCTGTTCTTCTACCCTTAACAAGTTCCAATGTAGCATGAGCAACAAAAACATTGATGGGTTGATATCTCCCTCTCTCAACCCTAATTACATCCACCAGCATATCCATATCCACTACAAAGTCCTGATCTCAGACACTGAAAGAGATTCTATTCGCATCCAAGAAGCTAAGATTCGAATAGAAGTATTCAGTTAATTCAGCATGAGCTTCTGTGGTGTCAGAACAAAACTGCTCAAGTTGAAGAAAACTGAACTTTTCCCTCAAATTGACATTTACAGCATCAAGGAAATCAAAATCTACACTCCTAGGGTTTATCACCCCACGCTTCAACAATTTGGAGTATAGAACCTTTTGTTCCTTCGATCTAAACAACTCTATCCTTTTTCCTCGAATTTTCGCCGCAACACCTATTCTCGGTTGAAATTGGCTATACAATTTGTCATCATCATTCCTATCTATCGGATTAAATCCCCCAACACACGAATCACTTGGGATATTTGCAAGGGTTTCTTCTGCCAACCCTTTAGGAGCAATTCCCAAACACTCCATTTTTCGCAAAAAGATGTACTCATTCCCATATCCCTTGTCCTTAAGAAACTCATCGATGTAGTTCAATGGAGTACTAGTCCTCTTTAAAGCACGGTAAAGATTATAAATAAAAGAGGGCCTTTGAAATCTTATAGGATCTGCGTCTTCAACGATTTCTTCCTCTTGTTGATGACCAACACCCTGTGGACTAGTTGGTAGAGAATGACGCTGCTGAGAATGTTGTGGGCTCTGCTGCTGACTTGGAGACTCTTCTTCCTCGGTGAGATCGAAGTGCGTAGGCCCCTCACTCATTCGTCGTGGTCCCCTGCTTGCGATCCTCGAAGACTTTGTTGACGACGACATCTTTCTCAGTTTTTGAAAGATTCCTTGCTTGACTTTCCCAAGAAAGATGACAACTTTTTCGAAGATTAAACAAGGGAGGAAGACATGAATGGAAGATTGATGCTTTTTAGGGTTTTGGAGTTAAGTAAAGAGGAACCGACTGTATATAGTTCAGTCAAAAAAGGGGTAACACTAAACGTCGTAAAGGAAAGTGAAAAGATGGCTCTTTTAAAAATAACTACCTTTTTCAAAAATAGATAACTGCCATTTTTAACGAGAAATTAACTCTTTTTGAAAAGGAAAAATTGCACTTTTCATGGAAATTGAAGATAGCATAAATCAATAATAGATAAATGATCGTACCTTTCCGAGATTTAATATAAGAGAAAATAAAATAACTTACAGTTAAGATCCATGATTGTCTGAGTTTGAGAGTCTCTAGACTTTAACTTCTTCAAGCTTCAAGATGTTGAGTCTGGGAACGGATGATTTCAAATTGATTTTTCTCCAAAGGCTTTGTGAATATATTCCCCAGTTGGTTCTTTGAGTCAACAAATTGAATCGAAACTTCTCCATTCTAAACATGATCTCTAATGAAGTGATGTCGAATCTCTATATGCTTTGGTCTTGAGTGAAGAATTGGATTTTTAGTGAGATTGATTGCGCTGGTGTTGTCACATTTAATCTCCGTGCATGAATCTTCAATTCCAAAGTCTCTTAGCTATTGTTTTATCCACATAATTTGTAAATAGCAACTTCCAAGAGCTACATACTCTGCTTCTGCTGTAGAGAGAGCTACTGTACTTTGCTTCCTTGAAAACCAAGACACTGTCCTACCTCCAAGTAGTTGACAGGTACCCGAGGTGCTCTTTCTATCAACTCTGCATTAGGCTAGGTCTGCGTCTGAGTATCCAAGAAGAGTAAAGTCTCCATTTCTAGGATACCAAAGACCAAAAATTGAAGTTGAAGCAATGTATTTGATAATACGCTTTGCAGCACTTAAGTGAGATTCTTTAGGGTTTGCTTGAAATCTGGCACAAATGCAAACACTAAACAAAATGTCAGGTCTAGAAACAATAAGATAAAGAAGTGAGCAAATGATACTCCTGTATAACTTCTGATCGAATTTCTTTCCTCCTTCATCTTTGTCTATCTTCAAGGAACTTGAGATTGGTATATCAGCCTTTTTGTAATTATCCAGTCCAAACTTCTTGACAAGATCATTAGCATAATTATCCAGTCCAAACTTCTTGGCAAGATCATTAGCATATTTTTCTTGATGAATAAAAGTTCATTCATTCAGTTGTTTTACTTGAAGCCCAAGAAAGAAGGTTAACTCACCCATCACGCTCATTTCAAATTCATCCTGCATAGTCTTAGAGAATTTCTTGCACGGACTTTCATTAGAGGATCCAAAAATAATATCATCCACATATATTTGAACAAGCAGAAAACTTTTGCTTTCTCTTTTAATAAACAGAGTAGTGTCTACTTTACCTTTGACAAAGCCATTTTGAATTAAAAAATTACTCAGCCTATCGTACCAAGCTCGAGGTACTTGCTTTAAACCATACAAGGCCTTTTTCAGTCTGAATACTGAGTCTGGCTTCCTTGGGTCTTCAAACCCAGGTGGTTGTTCCACGTAGAGTTCCTCAAGCATAAATCCATTCAAGAAAACACTTTTGATGTCCATTTGGAGTAACCTAAAATTCTTATAACAAGCAAAAGCAAGTAATAATTGAATTGCTTCTAATCCAACTACTGGTTCGTAAGTCTCGTCATAGTCTATCCCTTCTTCTTGTGTATATCCCTTGGCCATGAGTCTTGCTTTGTTTCTTACGACTTTTCCTTTCTCGTTCATCTTGTTCCTGAAAACCCATTTAGCTCCAATAATAGATTTACCTTTTGGTTTAGGAGTCAACTCCTAGACATCATTAATACTGAATTGTCTGAGTTTTTCTTGCATAGCTTCAATCCAGCTTTCATCAGATAAAGTTTCTTCTATGCTTTTACGTTCTATTTCAGAAATAAGAGCCACAGCACTAGACTCTTTGCTCATTTTGGATCTTGTTCGAATTCATTCATTAATGTCGCCAATAATGAGATCTTTGGGATTACTGGACTTATGCTTCCAGTTACTGGTTGATTTGTCAGGTTGATGATCACTTCCTTTATTTGAATCTTCAATGGCCACTTGTTGCTGGTCTTTCAGAGTCTGAGCTACTTCATGAGATTTAGACTTAGTAGAGACTGGAGCAGGTTCAGATTCTTCAAGATGAGTTTGAACAGATTCATTTTGCATAGAATCCTGGAATTTGACATTCATTGATTCCTCCACAAATTGACTCTTCTTGTTATAGACTCTATAAGCTTTGCTTGAGGTTGAATATCCAAGGAAGATGCCTTCATCTTACTTATCTTCAAAATTGCCAACTCGATCATTTGCATTTTTCAATATAAATCATTTGCATCCAAACACATGAAAATATGAAACAATAGGATTCTTTTCTTTGAATAACTCATAGGGGGTTTTTTCTAGAATAGGTCTTAGAAAAACTCTATTGGTAATATAACAAACAGTAGAAACTGCTTCAGCCCAAAATCGTAAAGAGATGTTGCTTTAAATTAAAAGAGTTCTAGCCATTTCTTGAAGCGATCTATTCTTTCTTTCCACAACTCCATTTTGCTCTGGAGTATATGGAGAAGAGAACACATGCTGAAAACCAGATTCATCACAAAATTTTGTAAAATCTTGATTTTCAAATTCACCTCCATGGTCTGTTCTTATACTTGAAATAACATACCATTTTTCATTTTGAACATTTTTAGCAAATTTTTCAAAATAAGATAAGGTTTCAGACTTACTTGCCAGGAAATATACCCAAGTAAATCGTGAGTAGTCATCCACAATTACTAGGCAATATTTCTTACCTCCAATGCTCTGTGCTCTGGTTGGTCCGAAGAGATCCATATGCAAAAGTTGCAGTACATGTTTAGTGGAAACTTGATTTATTGGTTTAAAAGAATTTCTTACCTACTTTCCCAATACGCATGGTGTGCATAGATTAGACTTTTGGTATGATAAATTTGGTAGACCACGAACAAGCTTCTTTCCTGAAATTTTGGCTATTTGCTTCAAATTGATGTGCCCAAGCTTTCTGTGCCATAAGCTTGCTTCATCTTGAATTGAGATTAGACATTATGATTCATCTGGTTTCACATCCAAGAGGTAGATATTTCCATGTCTTCGACCCATGAATGAATGAGTATAATCTTTACTAGTTCCTGAACATATTCCCTCTTGAAAGTTGATTTTGAAACTGGTATCACACAGCTGACTGATACTGAGCAGATTGTAGTTGAGTCCTTCAACTAAAGAAACATTGTTTATTATGAGATTTCCAATCTTTACAGTTCAAAATCCCACAATTCTTCGTTTGCTATTTCCTCCAAATGAGACTTTTCCACCATTCACTTGAACAAGCTTTATGAAGCAATTTGAATCTTCTCTCATATGTCTTGAGCATCCACTATCCATATACCATTTTACCTTTTTCTTGATAGTGACCTACATTTAAAAAAGAAACTCAAACTTTCTTTGGTACCTATATTTTCTTGGGTTCATTGGTGTTAGTATAATATGCGGTTTTTGCTCACACTTTCTTAATGGTTTCCAAACCATAGGACATTCTTTTTCAAAATGATCCGCACTATTGCACTTTGAACATCCGAGAGCATTGCGACCTACTGGTTTTACAAAGATTCTTTTAAAATGATTTTTGTAAGCATCTCTTGTGGGTTTTTGCTTAATTCTTTATTTCACTTTTGGAAAATCAATTAAAGGAATGGTTTCAAGAAGTCATTCCCAAACCAGATTTATTGAAATAAGCTCTTTGAACATAAATTTTTTTTCCAGTTTCTCAGATCCTATAGAAATTTTTTTAGAAACATTTGAAATATCATTTTTTAATAATGCATTTTCTTTTGAAAGATTATCTTCTCTTTCTCTAAGAGAAGAAACATTCATGTGTAAACATTTCACCTTTTCTTTCAAAACATTTTCCCGATGTTTTAGAGTAGAATTTTCTCTTTTGAGTTCAGAAATCTTTTTAAGAGAAGTCTTAAGACTAAAACACAACTCATCAATGTATTTAGAAACTTTAATAGGGATTTTGAAGTTACTTACCTCAAATTCACTATTTGAATCTGAGTCTGCCTCGGAGTTTGAATTTGAATCCGATTGTGCCATTAGACATATATTGACATAATCATCATCACTTTCTTCACACTCTGTATCACTCTAGGTTTCTGCTTTAAGAGCGTTTCGATACTTTTCAGCTTTTCCTTTCTTCTTCCTTAGAAGAGGACAGTTGGGTCTTATGTGTCCCTTTTTCTTACATTCAAAGCAGACTACATGTTTGTTTGTTGCTTTTGAAAACTTTGTTTCTTTAGATTGAATCTTCTTCCTTTTTTGTTCAGCTTTCTGAATCTTCTTATCATGAGAGCAAACTCTCATCATCCATATCATCTTCAGAATCTGTAACATCATAATCATCATTGGATTTTAATGCAATGGATTTCTTACCTTTAGGATCTTTGTCTTCATTGATTCGTTCCACTTCATAAGACTGAAGAGTCCCAACCAACTCATTAGCAGATAGTGGCATGATTCTTTGGGTCTCTCTGATTGAGGTTTTTATGTGATTCCAATCCTTGGAGAGTCCATGCAGAAGCTTGTTTAACTTTATGGGATCAGAAATTAGTTGACCTTGATTTTCAAGACCATTAACGATTTCTATAAAACGACTAAACATGTTAATTATAAATTCCCCTGATTTCATTTTAAAGGCTTTGTATTGACCAAGGAGAATGTTGATTCTAGTCTCTTTCACTCGATCGGTTCCTTCATAGGTAATATGTAATCTATCCCAGACTTCTTTAGCTGTAACACAAGAAGATATTCTGTTATATTCAGTAGGTGATAAAGCACAATATAAAGAATAAATTTTTTTTGCATCAAGAGCTTGTCTCTTGATTATCTCTTCCTGAGTCATTTCACTAGACTCAATAGTATCTTTTCCTCTCTCTGAGACAGGTGCAGCTTTAGGAATGATTCCTTTTTCTACAACATCCCATTCTAGAGAATCCTTTGATCTTAGGAACGCCTTCATCTTGTTTTTCCATATGTTGTAATCATTTCCATCAAAGTAAGGCGGTCTAGTATTGCTTTGCCATTCTATCAGCCCTGGAGCCAATATACTAGCTATGGATCTTTAACTCTGAAGTAAAACACTTCAAATAAGGTGAGTACATGAGCTCTAATACCAATTGTGATAGCTAGTATAAGCACCTAGAGGGGGTGAATAGGTGTATAATAACTTTTCGTGATATGCAAGCAAGGAAGTTCTCTTTTGATTAACAAAATGAATTACTATCAAAGTAAAGCAAAGAGTAGGGAAGAGAAAATTGAACGTAAGGTTTATAGTGATTCGGCTTATTCCAAGCCTACGTCCACTCTTCCGCACTGACAGCCCACCGACTGGATTTCACTATGAACAAAAGAGATGTTACTGCTCAGCCTTCCCTTGATTCCACAGTGTAGATATTCTACTACACTACCTCAAGGTTTCTCACGAATATAAACTCTCTTTTGCATACAAGATTTTGCTCAAATGAATTGACTAAGAACAAGGAGCTTCAGACTTTGGAATTCTTCTATCGTGCACACCCTCGAACAGCTAAAACGTCTTCCTTATATACTCATTTATGCCATCATACCCGTTGGCACTTACCAAAGGAATTCCTCCAATCTACCCGTTGGACGGAATCAATTAGGAAGATCATTTGAGCTATTAAAGGAACATGTCGATAGCCCATTAATCATGTTCGCCCATACAATCAAGATCTCGGTTTCCATAAGTAGAACCTTCTAAGAATATTTTACCAATCATCGGATCCTTAATCTCCGAATTAATCATGATCAAATAAAGGATTACATTATGTCATATCTAGCCAAGAGATCTTTTCCAGTCGATAAGGTCATATCCTTAATGAAACATCCAGTTCTAGATAGACCTTCTTCAATGGATTAGAAACTGTCAATGAGAATAGAATTTGAGTCTTGAGTCTAGCAGTCTGGAGGTCTTCAGACTTTAAATGTCAGAGTCTGCAAAGCTTCATACCCGACTGATGGAAACATTTTGTTAGCTTCAAAACACTTCACGGAGATTTCTCCAACAAAGTCAAGGTAGGCCTAATCAAACTATCTTAAAAGGCATTGATCAACAGTGAAGGATTATCAAAATAGCAGGTCATTTTGCAAAAATTATACTTGAGGTAGGTTTTCGGACATCCAGTCCCATCGTATTTCCTCAAGAATTCTAGTTCCTTATAGAATTCTAGGAATTTCTGTTAGAGAAAACTCATTTATTATTTTGAAGATGACAAAACCTTTCCAAAAGTCTACTCTAAAAAATTGCTGACTCAAGTGTTATAGTTTGAAGAACTCCATACTCTATTGTCAAAGTCTGAAGACCGTTAGACTTTAATCTCAAAGTCTGCCCTCACTAATAGGTTCCAGACTAAAGAATAAAGACTTATCTAGAAGCAGGATTATTTTCAAGGATTCGTTCGTATGATTTTTTGGAGACCATTTGGCTGGATATAGCATATACTTGATTGATTATTCTTATTGGAATCAAGTCCGATATGAAGATCTTTTGAAAGGTAAAGTATATTTGGAAGTATCTACTTGTGGAAACCAAAGATCCTGATTGTATGAGCAATCAAGATTGACGGGCTTTCATCACAAATCTTCTAATGACTCGAGATTACTGTAATTGTTTCTGTCCAACGGATAGATTGAAAGAATTCCTTTAGAAAGTGCTAACGCTTGTGAAGGCATGAAGGAGTATTTGTTGGAGAAATCGTTCCAGAATATTTTGAAGCTGACAAAACGTTTCCTTCAATCTAGTCTGTATATCTGCAGATCGTCTAGTGTAAAGTCTGAAGACTTTCTGCCTACCAGACTCAAGATTCAAGACTCAAGACTCAAGACTCAAGACTATTCTCATTAACAGTCTTTCTGATCCAGTGACGAAGTAAATCCAGAGCCGAAGTATATGGTTGAGGATTTAATCCTATTGTCCGAGAAGATCCTTTTGGTTGGATAAATACAACGGATTCTTTTGTTCGTATCTAGATCAATTGAAGATCCGATGGTCGACGAAGTATTCTTGGAATGTTCTATTCTTGGAAACCAAGATCCTGATTGTATGGGCGAACAGGATTGATGGGCTATCGTCAGGTTCCTTTTATAGCTCAAATGATCTTCTTGATTGATTCCGTCCAACGGGTAGATTGGAGGAATTCCTTTGGTAAGTGCCAACGGTATGATGGCATAAAGGAGTATAAAAAGGAAGTCGTTCTAGTTGTTTAAGAAAGTGATCGATAGAAAAATTCCAGAGTCTGAAGCTCCTTGATTATTAGTCGATACAGTCTGAGCGAAATTGTATACATAGAGAGTGTCTATACTTGGTGATACCTTGAGCGAGTGTGGTAGATTATCTACACCGAGAAATCAATGAAGATCAACACTGTAACATCTCTTTGTTCATAGTGGAATCCAGCCAAATTGGCTGTCAGTGCAGAAGAGTGGACGTAGGCTTGAATCAAGCCGAACCACTATAAACCGCGTGTTTAATTCTCTTCTTCCTTGCTTAGTCTTGCGTTGATTATTACTTGTTGCGAATTCTTCAACTGTCTAAGTATTGTGCAAGTATACATAAATTATCAAGAAAAATCTTTGTATACCTATTCACCCCCTCTAGGTACTCATACTAGCAATATCAGTATTTAAGGCAGACTCTCCAGTTGCTCAAAGAAGTGTGTGAAAGAATAATTTCAAAGTATGAAGCTTTCTAGTTCCTTGCTTTCTCATTCATCGAGCTCAAATTGTATACAAAAGAAAGAAACTCTTAGTGAGACTCTGTGAAAGATCAGGAGAAACTTTTCACTGAGAAAGTTGAGATCACAAGCTGTAAAATGTTTTTTGATTCATAGTGAAATCCAGCCAGTGGGCTGTTAGTGTAGGAGAGTGGACGTAGGCTTGATCTCAGCCGAACCACTATAAACCTTATTTTTCTATTCTCTTTCCTTAAACTCCTTACTTTAACTTGTGGCTTTTAATAATTGTTCAAAGCTGATTACGTTCTTAATCTATTATCTTCTAAAGGTAATTTACTTTTATTAAGTCTTGTGAAAATTTTTATTTACACATATTCACCCCTTCTAGGTGTTCATACTAGCCCTTTCAATTGGTATTAGAGCTTAAGTACTCATTTTATTGAAGTGTTTTTACTTCTGAGCTAAAGATATATGGCTAGTATTTTGGTTCTAGGTTTAGTTGAAGGCCAAAGGAACACCAGACCTCCTTACTTTGATGGGAAAGAATACAACCCGTGGAAAAACAAGATGAATGCATTCATAAGATCGAAAGATCCCTTGGAATGGGATGTAGTAGAAAAAGGAATCATTTCCAAAGCTACATCAATCTTAGAAAGAGGAAAAGAAGTTGCACACACTAGCAAAATGGCACAAGAAGAAATAACCAAGAGACAAGCTCTTGATGATAAAGCCATCTATTCTTTATACTGTGCTTTACCTCCTACTGAGTATAACAGAATTTCATCTTGTGAAATAGCAAAAGAAGTCTGAGACAGGTTGCTTGTTACCTATGAAGGAACTAATCGAGTTAAAGAAACAAAAATCAATATCATATTCGGATAGTATGAAGCCTTCAAGATGAAACTTGGATAATCCATCACTAATATGTTTAGTCATTTCATTGAGATCATGAAAGGATTAGCATATCAAGGACAACCAATATCAGGACCAATGAAGGTCAATAAATTGCTACGTGTACTTTCAAAAGACTAGAATCACGTGAAGACTTCAATAAGAGAAACCCAGAGAATCATGCCTCTTTTAGTAGACGTACTAGTAGGCACACTTTAATCATATGAAGTGGAACAAATCAATCAGGAAGAAGATCCCAAAGGTAAGAAGTCATTTGCTTTAAAATCTAACGATGATTCTGATGATACAGATTTAGAAGAAGACATGGACAATGAAGAACTAGCACTCATGATTAGGAAATTCATGAAGTTGAATAGAAAGAGAAGAAGATTCAACTGGAAGAAACATGACACTCAAAAATTCCAGAACAAATCAACTGAGGATGATGAAGTCAACAAAGATGTGATATACTTTGAATGCAAGAAAAATGGGCATATCAGACCTAACTGCCCTCTATTGAAGAAAAAGAAAGGAAGAATTGAGAAATACAAAAAAGGCTCTCAAAGTAGAAACATGGAGCAATACCAAATGCGAGGAAAGTGATAATGAATATGATTTTTCTTTGGAGAGACTAAATCTGGAATTCGTCGTGATGACTTTCAGTGGTTTTCTAGTCTATAAAGTAACCTTCTTGTGCAAATCTCACTTTGATCTCTTAACTAAAGTTGTATTGTACTTCTTGAGGTATAACATATCAAAAATTTATAGGAAATGAACAAAAATAAGTCGGTGAAATTGTGGTCTTTTGAAGAAACTGGATCTGGGAAAAACGCTGCTTTGACCTAGTATGATTTCGTGATTTTTATAAAATCGTGCAGTTAAAATTTGATCATGTGTCCTTAATGAAAGTTGTAGGTAATATTCTGAGGAACAACATAATAAAAATTTAGAAGAAATTAACATATTTAGGTCGGTGAAATGAGTTTCTTTTGGAAGATGATAATCTGGGAAAAGATGATACCGAGAACAGGGAGAGAGAATCGTCTATATCTATTAACCTAGAACGATTTGCATTTCAATGTCTTCATGAGATATTTACCGTTAGAAATTGTCTATAATGTCAAAATTACAGAATTTTTGGAGTTTATTTGGATATTTAATTTAAATTACTTCCGAAACTGTGCAAGCTGAAATGTTGGAATTTTGGAAACTGTGATGCAAGGACTGTACTGTTTGGTGTGAGATTTCTTTTGGTATGGTGTTTTTCATGAGATATCTGCCTTTAGGTCTCCTCTATAATGTGTCAATTTTTCAGAATTTATTAATACCATTTACTAATTTTTCTAGAGTTTTAACTAAAGGAGTGCATTCTGTTTTATCCGAAAATTGATGCGTTTTCAAAAATAAATTAATTTTCCATGTGATGTAATGCTTTGAGTGGTTGATTTTGTTGCATATGTAGTGACATATGGCATGTTACATGACATCAAAAGCCGGTTGACACCCTTGATATTGTTGCATCAAATGCTATGTTGAAATTGAGATACATATGTGAATATAAGTTATGATAATGATGATACTGTCGGAGGTGTGAGCCGACGATGCCCCGAGAGTTGGAATACCCAAAGGTTTGAATGAGTCGATACCCTTTGGATGCCCGGTTGTATTACGATACATGCCCGGATGTCTTCGGGAGTTTCGAGATGCCCGGTGGTATACGGTACGTAATGTCCAGGGGGAATGCTAGGTGGTATGGCAATATGTAATTCTAGAAGCCCTGGAGGTGTGTGCCGGGGGGGAATTTCTCGTGATACCAGTTGGGGTACGAGATGCTCAGAGGTGTGTGCCAGAGGTTCCTCGCAATGCTAGGTTGGATGCGAGCGATAAATTGTGGGATGCAAACATTGGTCCCTAAAAAAAAAACTAATGAGATCCTTGTAAAAGATAAGAACTGAAATTGAATCATGTGCATGAGTGTATGCATATGGCATGATGCATGATCTGCTTATGAAAGTAAATTAATGCTATTTGATATTAAAAATGCAATCATGAAGGCATGAATGAATCTCATGGTGATGTATGCATGATAGCATGGATGATATGAATCATAGTGATATATGAATCATAGTGATATATGCAAAAATGCTTGATGATAAATGCATGGTGGTATATATACATATGGCATGGTGTTATATGCATGGCTACAAGGTAAGGTATGCTTGAATGTATGAATGATATGTGCTTTATTCATGATACCTTGATTGTTATGTTTGACGCATTGAGTAGTTTGGTGGATCTTTACTACTGAGTGGTTGTACTCACCCCTTTTGGGGATTAACATTTCAAACTTGATAAGATACCTCTACTGCCACTACCACCGATAGATGGATCAAGTGATTGGATATGATTGCGAGGAGGAGGATATCAAAAGAAGGAACTTTTGGATGCCGACACTAATCGATGGACTTTAAGTATATGACTGTTGGAGGAGATGTCAGTCATCTTTTGAAGTATAGTCGAGTATAGAAGACTACGGCATTTTGATGTACCGATGAATGATGTCCATCAAGTTATGTAAATAAAAGTGTATGACTTTAACTTATATAAAATGTCTTAGTTGGTGTGCATCGTTTTTTGAATATGGGGAAGGGAGTTGTTGGATATGCTTCCGTTAAATAAATTATGCAAAGGACCAATCTAAAAGATGTAAACCCTTAGGTTGTATGGACCCGCTGCAATTGAAATGGTATCAAAGTAACATGTTATTAAGGAAAGTGAAAGATAAGCGAACTGTGGCGACCCTAACAGATCGGGGGCCGTTCGAGGGGTGCCACAATAATCGTGGATGATTGCTCTCATTTTACTTTGGTATACTTTCTAGCAAATAAGTCTGAAGCCTTTTCTCACTTCTCAAAGTTTGCTAAGAATGTTCAGAATGAAAAAGGTTATGCTATTTCAAGGATACATACAGACCATGGAGGTGAGTTTGAAAATCAAGATTTTACAAAATTCTGTGATGATTCTGGTTTCCAGCATGTTTTCTCTTCTTCATACACTTCAGAACAAAATGGGGTATTTGAAAGAAAGAACAGATCTTTGTAGGAAATAGCAAGAACCCTCTTAATTGAGAGTAAAATCTCCTCTCGATTTTGGGCTGAAGTAGTTTCTACAGCATGTTATATTATCAACAGAGTGTTCTTGAGACCTATATTAGAGAAAACTCCTTATGAAATGTATAAAGTGAAAAAAGCCAAATGTTTCTTACTTTCATGTGTTTGGTTGTAAGTGTTTTATTTTGAAAAATGCAAATGATCGAACTGGGAAGTTTGAAGAAAAGTCAAACGAATGAAATTTTCTTTGGCTACTCAACCTCAAGCAAAGCCTATAGAGTATTCAATAAGAATACTTAGTATGTGGAAGAATCTATGAATGTCAAGTTTCAAGAATCTATGCAACATCAATTGGATTAGACTCAACTTGAAGAATTTGAACTTACTCCAGATTTTACAAAGTCTACTTCCCCCGAAGTGGTTCAGACTTCTAAAGATCAACATCAAACATAAATAGAAGATTGAACTGAAGCAAACTTTCAGACCAACTAGTAACTGGAAGCATAAGTCTAATCATCCCAAAGAACTTATCATTGGAAACATTGATGAAGGAATTCACACTTGTGGCATCCTAAAATTTCATAATGATCCCTAAATACACTACGGCCCATGACTAGGTGACGGAAGCACCATTAGACTATATTATAGTCATTAGACCATTGGATTACAATTAAGCAAGGGCCGAGTATTGAATGGACTATTGTTTTGTTGAAAATGTATCATATGCTCATATGTGACCAAGGTTGTACTAAAAGATAGATTGATAAGAAATTTTCTATACTTGGCCATGTACCTTATGAATCGAATTACCCTTGATTAATGTTGTAATATTATATGGCCATGTGAGTATTTGTAATTATGTATACATAATTTGGGATTAAGGGGGAACATTAGGAGCAAATGTGGGCTGGACACTTAGGGATAATAAAATCCGTAACCCAACCGGCCTAAAACACCCAACACAGCCCACATTTCCTCTCCATTTGATCGCATGATTAGTCAAATTAACAAGAGATTATTGACCAAGGCTTGGCCAAATGAGGCCACATCCATGCATGCAATTGAACAAGTGGCAAATGGACTCCTCATGAGAAGACACGGCTGCATGAGGTGTCGCCATCTCTTGCTGCCACCAAAGATTATACATGCAAATCTCATGATTACTAGTTAATTAAGAAAACAAAAGAAAGAGAAGGGGGCGGAGTGAACAAGAGAGGGATCGAGAGAGAGAGTGACCGAGAGAAAAAGAGAGAGAGTCCGAAAGAAAGAGTTCGTGAGGGTGCATCGATGAGGGAAAGAAGGAGACCAGCCCCTGCTGTGAGCACACTTGCTGCCACTGTCAACACCACCTAGCTTCGCCATCGATTGAGCCGTGCCCAAAGTCCGCAAGTTGTCATTTTGCTTGATGTGGTTGCGTCTAACTTAAGGCAAGTGAAAGTCCATTGATCTACATTATGTTGTGCTGTGCTTGTCTAGTGAAGTGTAATAGATTTGAAGATGCTTGAATTTTCATGCTGGATGCTGGAATTCAAAAGAATATAAGTAATTCTCTAGGACTAGCAAACTGTTTCATGGAAAAATAGCCTGACCTTTGGCGACTCCGTGAATTTTATGCAATTATCTAGTTGAAATTTGACTTTGTGTCCTTGATGAAAGTTGTAGATGACATATTGAGGAGTAACACACTAAAATTTAAGAAGAAATGGAAAATTAGGCTGCGTTTGGTAACGTTTCTGTTTTTTTTTGTTCCAGTGGAATGTAAAAAAAAAAGTGTTTCTGTTCCGGAGAACACTTTTTGAACAAAAATATGCGTTTGGTAAATTTGTTCTGGGAATAAAAATAAACAAACACGTTTGGTACATTTTTGTTCTTTTTTTGTTTCTTTTAATTTTTTATATTTTTTTCATTTTTCATTTTTTCCTTTATTTTTTACTTTTTTTTTTTTCGGCCGGTCGCCGGCCTCCCGGCGATCCGGCCGACGGGGCCGGCAGCCTCGCCCAGCCACGGCGAGGCTCGCCGGCCCCTGGCGAGGCCGAGCCTCGCCGTCGTTGGGCGAGGCTCGGCCTCGCCCGCGCCGGCGACGCCGAGCCTCGCCTTGGCTGGGCGAGCTCGGGCTCGCCCAGATCCGGCGAGGCTCGAGCTCGCCCGCGCCGGCGAGGCTCGAGCTCGACCGCGCCGGCGACGCCTCGCCTCACCGGGGCCGGCGACGCCCGGCGAGGTCGCCGACCCTCGACGGCGTCGCCGCCCTCGACGGCCGGCCATGGCCGAGGCCGGCGACGGGCCAAAGAGAAAGAAGAAAAGAGGAAGAGAAGAGGAGAGAGAGAAGAAGAAACAAAAACAAAAAATTGTTTCTTGAAAATTGTTTCGAACGGTAGAAACAACTTTTTGTTGTTTTCGTTTACATTCTTTTTCGTTTCAGAACAAAAAACAAAAAAAAAAGAAACGCAACCAAACGCGTTGTTCTTTTTTTGTTCCCTGAACAAAAAAACAGAAAAAGTGTTTATAAACACTTTCCAGAAGTGTTACCATGCAGGGCCTTATTGGTTGATAAAACAATTTTTCTTTGAAAATGTTAAACTTGGAAACTGTTACAGAAGGTTAGGGAGAGTTATAGTGATTATAGCTCTTGATCTACAATGAATTTGACTTGTAGTTCTTCACAAAAAATTTACCTCTAGGTTTTATTTATAACATATCAAAATTTCAGAATCTTATGAGTTCATTTAGGGGTTATACCGAAATTGTTATTGAAACTGTGTAATAGTGATGTTTGAAGTTTTATGGCTGTGATGCACGGACCATTGCGATTCATAAGAAATTTTCTTGACTTGGTGTTGTTCATAAAAAATATTTCCCTAGATCCCATTTATAACATATTAAATTTTTAGAATTTATCAAGATCGTTTACTGATTTTCCAGAATTTCAATTAGTGGAGTACATTCTGTTTAGTTCAAAAACTGTTTTATTTCAAGACCAATTGATTTGCTCTATGAGTTGTGATTTCTTGGGTCGTTAATTATACAATGGATGCGGTGAAATTTAGCATATCATATGAAATCAAAAATTGATGAGGCTTTATAAACTCATTGAAACTTTTGACATTATTGCATCAAATGTTATTTTCAAGGTGAGACATATATGTATATGTCATGATGTTGATGATATCATCGGATAGCTGAGTCAAAGATGTCCCGAGAGTGTCGGGATGCCCATAGGGTCGAGTGAGTCGATGCCAATTGAATGCCCAGAGGTGTGTGCCGGAGGTCCTCGAGAGTTTTGAGATGCCCAGTTGTAAGTATTGTACGTAAATATGGATGGAAAGGGTAACCATTTTCATGGCGAGCCCTGGATGTGCCTCGTGATGCCAGGTGGAGTAAAAGATGCTCAGAGGTGTATGCCGGATGCCCGGAGGTGTGTGCCAGAGGTCTCACAATGCCAGGTTGGATGTGAAAGCCCAGAGGGATGCAAACACTGGTCTCCGAGAAAATGAGATTTTTCGAACATTAAAATGGGAAATAAATCATGTGCATGTGCGTGCATATGACATAGTACATGAAATGTCTACAAATTGTGAGTTGGTATTATTTGACATTAAAAAAAGTGGTTATCAAGGCATGGAATAGACTTTATGGATATATATATGCATGATTGCATAGATGATATGTGCATTTCACATGAAATTTTGGTCGTCTTGCTTGTTGCATAGTGTAGTTTGATGGATCTTTTACTACTGAGTGGTTGTACTCACCCCGTTTGGGGACTAACATTTCAGATTAGGAGACATGCCTCTACTACTAGTCACCCCCGGCACATTCTATGGCGTACCGGCCATTGTTGAGTGTGGATGTACGAAGCATCCTCATCCTGATATACAAGGGTTGATATTTATTCGAGTGTGAGTTCTAGTCATGTATGACATCGGATTGCCCGCTGGCCCAATCATTTAGGAGTTTCTGTCCGTGCACATCTGCCGTAGTGGGATCATGTTGGAGATGTTGTCGCCGCCGCCAGCTGATGGACCAGGCTGGGTGTAACTGAGAGGGACGGGTAGCAGATGAATCATTTTTTGGATTGCCGACACTAACTGATAGACTTATGTACTTGGCCATTTGAAAAGGAAAAGAAAAGGGAAGTCGGTTGCCTTTTGAGTATGTAGCCGGATATAGAAAACCACAGCAAATTTTGGTTTACTAACTGATGATGTCTATCAAGTTTATGTAAATAAAAGTGTTCGGTTTTATCTTTAAAAGTTTTAGTTGGTGTGCATTGTTTTATGAATTTGGAATAAAGAGATTTTGGATTTCACTTTTGCTATATGAACTGCACTGGGACCAATATAAATGATATAAACCCCCGGGATTTATGGATTTATCAAATTTTTATGGTATCAGAGTATTAGACTTTAAGGTAAAGAGAAAGGACATGATCTGTGGCGACCCTAACGGATCAGGGGTCGTTTCGGGGGTGCCATAGCACCAGATCCAAAAAGCGAGAAGAGTCTAGTGCTTTAGCACTTATTTCTGAAATATAACCCAAAAGTGTATAAGAAGCCCTATATGATGAAAGCTGGATTTAAGCTATGCAAAAAGAGCTCAGACAGTTCAGTATCAACAATGTTTGGAAGTTAATTCCTAAACCAAAAGGTAAATTTATTATTGGAACTAAATGGGTTTTCAGGAACAAAGTGGATGAGAAAGGAAAAGTGGTCAGAAACAAAGCAAGACTTGTGGCCAAAGGTTATATGCCAGAAAAATGGATAGACTATGATGAGACATATGCACCAGTAGCAAGGTTAGAAGCAATTAGATTATTACTTGCTTTTGCTTGCTATAAAAATTTCAAATTATTCCAAATTGACATCAAGAGCACATTCCTAAATAGATTTATCCAATAAGAAGTCTTTGTGGAACAACCCCCTGGTTTTGAAGACCTAAAAAAGCCAAACTCAATCGATAAACTGAAGAAGGCTTTGTATAGATTGAAACAAGCACCTCGAGTCTAGTATGAAAGGTTAAGTAAATTTCTAATCCAAAATGATTTTGAAAAGGGAAAGATAGATACTATTTTGTTCATAAAGAAAGAAGGAAAATTTTTTATTAGTTCAAATATATGTCGATGATATTATTTTTGGATCTCTTGATGAAAATCTATGCAAGAAGTTTTCTAAGTCTATGCGGGATGAATTCGAGATTAGCATGATGGGTGAATTAACTTTTTTTCTTGGATTATCGGTCAAACAATTGAAGAAAGAAATTTTTCATTCATCAAGAAAATTATGCAAAAGATCTCATCAAGAAATTTGAATTGGAGAATTGCAAAAGATTTAAATACCAATGTCAAGTTCTTCAAGTTTGGATAAGGATGAAGGAGGAGAGAAAGTTGACCAGAAGCTCTACAGGAGTCGCTTCTTTACCTTACTGCTTCTAAACCTGACATTTTATTTAGTGTTTACATTTGTGCTAAATTCCAATCATATCCCAAATAATCTCATTTAATTGCTGCAAAACATATCATCAAATATGTTGTAACTACTCCAGAGTTAGGTCTGTGGTATCCTAAACAATGAGACTTTACTCTCCTTGGCTATTCAGACACAAAATTTAACATGTTGCAGAGTTGATAGAAAAAGTACTTATAGAACTTGTTAACTGTTGGGCAATAAGTTGGTATCTTGGTTCTCAAGAAAGCAGAGTACCGTAACTCTTTCAATAGCTAAAGCAGAATATGTGGCTCTTAGGATCTGTTGTTCTCAAATTTTTTGGATAGGGCAACAGCTAAGAAACCTTGGAATTGAAGAATCATGCACCGAGAACAAATGTGATAACACCAGTGCCATCAATCTCACGAAGAATCCAATTCTTCATTCAAGGGCAAAATATATTGAGATTCAACATCATTTCATTAGAGATCATGTTCAGAATATAGAAGTTATGATTCAATTCATTGACTCGAACAATAAGTTGGCAGACATATTTACAAAGCCATTGGAGAAAAACTTATTTGAGTCTATTCGCACCAAATTGAACATCATATCTTCTATCGGTTAAATTCTGAAGATGATCAGACTCAAAATGTCCAAAAGTTATGACTGTAAGTTAATTCCTTTTCAATGCAAGTAATTTAATTTTAGGATGAAATTTTGAAAAGGTACATATCGTGACCAAATTGTTGGGTGTATCACCTAAAATTAGGCTAATGGACTACTAAGTTTAACTTAGCTCGGGCTCTCCCAGGCCCATGCCAATTCACGACTTAGATTCAAATTTTTAACATGCAAGTGGATTTTATTTAGGAGTCGTCACTAATCAGTTTATGGTAGGTCAATTAAACACCTAAGTAAAATAATGTGAGGATTATTTTACTCCTACGAACTAGAGACTTTGGGTACAGGGACTTGGTTACACTAGACTTCTCTAATATCCTTTCGGTACCATTTCTTTTTATTTTCAAAAATATTTTTACAGGCAGCTTGGATTGATTTTAAATCTATTTCCCTCACATGTGAGGTGATCATACAGGTACACAAACCACCGATTTAACATCCAAGAAAGAAATAAATAAATTATGAGACTTACCTCGTAGCAACGAAAGCATATGCTTCGTTAAATCAGAATTCACATCATCAACCCTAATTAGGATTTTAGGCTCCTAAACTAGGGTTAGCGAACGATGGCTTGGTGGGTCGCTGGAGCTTCAGTGAGGACCGATGGCGGATGAACTGGCAGCGAGCAAGGCAGAGCAGCTTAGAAAGGGGCAGCAGCTAGCGGGGCAAAGCGAGAGCGGCGTTGTGGCTGGGTCACGGCAGAGAGATCAGAGCGGTAGAAACAATGGCAAGCATGGGTTAGTAGCTGCTGCTGGTGGGTTGCTCAGGACTCAGCAACAACGAACAGGGCAGGAGCAACGCAAGGTTGTCAAAGCAAAGGCGAAGCAGCTCAGGTAGCAATGTTGGGTCGCTGGTCAAAGATCACAGTGATTGGATCTAGGCAGGCTTGGACGAAGCAACGGCGGCGCTCAAGCGAAGGCATGACGGAGTAGGGGTGTCACAGGTGGAGAGCTGTAGATCCGGCTCAGGTCCGATTCCAGCAAGACAAAGCAGAGGTGGGCAAAGCAGAGTAGCAGCAACGTTATAGGCAAGGTCATCGAGCTACCAGTGGCTAGGGAGCGCCGGAGCAGAAGCGGGCCAATAGAGGGGACGGCAGACGTGGTGGTTCGACGAAGGATCGAGTGCTGCAGGGGTGTCGTGAAGGGCTCATGCACAACTGCTATTGTCATGGAAGGCTCAGTGGTGACAGGTTGCAGTAGCGGTGAGGCTAGTCATAAGCGGAAGGGCGGACGGAGCAACTGCACGAGGGAGAAGATGAACAATCCTCTCCCTTTTCTTCTTTTTTCCTTTTTCTCCTCTACACATGTCCCTCTCACGACTTTTTTTATGCTGCTTCACTATTGCAATCACTTCTCTTTGCTATGCTTTTACTGACTTTTACTTTTTCCCTAAAAAAGAACACAAAAAGAAAGGTTTTTTCCTTCTTTATGTTGGGTTGATTTTCTCCGAGGAATGAACGGAAAGGCCTGGAAAATCAGGGAAAAATCCCCTTCTTGTGTGGCTGTATATTGAATGTGTGGCCTCCCCTAAAACCCTACATGTTTTAACCTATTTATAGGCCATGAATTAGGGTTTTAATCTTCTCAAATCAAAATTCATGAAGATTCTTTTTCCAAACGCAATATTCATTTTGCCGAACGTAATATTTGATTTTCACATCTGCTTTATCCAAAAAAATTCATCATAACCCGGAAAAATTTCAAATTCCTATCTTTCACGAGATAATTTTTTATCATTAATTTTTGGGCCAATTTGCTTTCTTCATGAGCTTAGTTCGACCTGCCAAGTTAAAGCTCAGAACCACTAATTCGAATCCACCCGTCACCGATCCAATAAATAAATGCAAAAAATGCAAATTAAAAATTAATGCACCTAAACCTATATGCTATGCAATTGATATTTTTTAGGGATAAAATTAACCCTTAATTTTTAATGTGATAAATGACTACACGGGTCGTCAAAATTTAACTATCAATAGCTACCCCTCTTTGAAGGTGAGCTCATAGGAGTTTCCTTCAAAGATAAATTGAGACCTAAATTTTGACCATGCACATACATTGAATGATTTTTTTATCGGAAAATGAATCCCATTTTAAAATCCAATTCATATAATGCATGGAAATGCTAATGCAAATGCATGATGCGAAAGGAAAAAAATGTACCTAGTTACTTACCAATTGGTGCGGTAAAGCATCTTAAGGTACATGATTAAGCCCCATTTACTCCACAAGTACCCAGTTTTCACTCAGGTTCCTTGAAGAGTTTAACAGGTAATAAATTGAGACATTGAGACTTAGAAAAACAATCATATCCAAAGTGAAATGTTCAACGAAAAGAATTGAGACATCCAGATCCATATTGAGATGTCAATATTTTTAAACTCGAAATACCTAGATCCAGACTAAGGTATAACGAGAAGGCTCTAAAAAATTCACATCCAAAGTGAAATGTTTAATAAGAAGAATTGAGACATCCAGATCCAAACTGAGATGTCAAGATTTTGCGCTCGAAATACCTAGATCCAGACTAAGGTATAAAGAGAAAGGTCGAAAAAACATTCATATCCAGAGTAAAATGTTTAGACGAAACAAATTAAGACATCTAGATCCAAACTAAGATGTCAAAATTTTTGAACCTGAAATACCTAGATCCAAACTAAGGTATAACGAGAAAGACCGAAAAGCATTCACGTCTAGAGAGAAATGTTCAATTAAAATAATTAAGACATCCAGATCCAGACTGAGATGTCAAGATTTTTGTACCCAAAATACCTAGATCTTGACTAAGGTATAACAAGAAAGATTAAAAAAATTCACATCTAAAGTGAAATATTTAGATAAAAAAAAAAATCAAGACATCCAGATCCAGACCGAGATGTCAAGATTTTGGAACTCGAAATACCTAGATCCAAACTAAGGTATAACGAGAAAGATTGAAAAACATTCACATCCAGAGTGAAATGTTTTGATGAGAATAAGTAAGACATCCAATTCCAAACTAAGATGTCAAATGAACCTACCTGGAATATCTTACCTTCAAGGAGGGTAGAGTGATTCAAGATAGTTGGTGTTACACGTCCGAGACTTGTACCTTTCTACAATCGCCTAGAATAGAAACAAGACTTTGTAAGAAAACAGCTTTCCTAGGACCTGTATCTTTCTACGATCGCTCAGTATAGTAGTGTTTGGTTGTATCTAGAACCCGTACCTTTTTACGGTTGCCTTGACGAAGAAAATTGATTTTTCAGGACTCGTACCTTTCTACAGTTGCCTGAATGAGAAATTGCTTTTCCAAGACCCGTACCTTTCTACGGTCGCCTGAATGGGAAGCTGCTTTTCTAGCACCCATACCTTTCTATGGTCACTTAAACTGAGGTTTTACTTAGCTGAGACCCAAATCTTTCTTCGATCGCCCAGCGTTGCAACACAGATCATCTGACCAAGACTCTAACCTTTCTTCAGTTGCCTTAATCAAACTAAATCTGGAGAGAAATCTTTGGAAGATAGCTCGATTGAGTTGAGTGTCAATACACTTGAGGAGGAATACCTGCACAATGACAAGTATTTAAGGTATGGGTAGAGATATACTTACCTGCTAACATCTCTAATCATCGAGGATATGTCTCCTGTAAAATGTGATCGTAGGAGAGGCAACATATATTTATAATCACAAACATGCATTAATTCAAGGGAGGTTTATGCGTGATGATTTCTATCAATCTTGCATCACTTAATTTCCATTGGGAAAGATTTTAAAAGAATATTCCAATCTGAACACATGAGTGTCATAGATGTGTCAAATGGAGGATTTTTCAGTCTGAAAAAACTTTTCACTCATCCTCATTAAAATGGCCATTTCATCCTGACCTTCGATGCATAATTTCGACAATCGCTCTATCTCACTATCGTTAGGCCAAACAAGAGTCTGAGCAATCTTGCAAGTAGTACAACTTTACCAATCTGAAAGGTCTTTAATAGGGACCATAATGTGAACTTGGTTAATGGCTTAACAAAGGGACTCTTTGAGTCAAGGTAATTGAAAGAACAATTCTATAATCATCTTTAGGTTTACAAGTCAAGAACCCTGCAAAGTGAGAAAGAAATAATCTTGCTCGCACTTCTTCGAGTGATGCTTATAAACATGTGAACTCCCATGTTAATTCAATTGCCCTAATTAGAAGAGACTTTATAGGGGACATAACGTAGGTTGGGTTCTTGGGTTGAGAAATACAAGGATCATTAGGCTCAAAGATGTGTATAGGGGTCAAAGTTAATGATCATCTAGGCATTGTCATCGGTCCTCTCCTTTACCAAGGATTGTCATTATAAATGCACTATTGATTTGAGTACTGCCCTATTGGGATACAATTTTTGCAATTGATAGTCATCTATTTGACACTCTTTTTTCATCTATGGGCATCGGCCTTGTTTACCAGGCACCCCCTTTTTTCATACCCCTAGTTTTCATGCATTTTTTCTTTACTTCTTTTTCATGGGCATTGGCCTTACTTCTATCAAGCACACTGCTTTTTCATGCCCCTTGGTTCTATTTTGATTTCAATTCTTGCGCACAATGCATGTGGCACCACAAAACACCTAAGGTCGTCATGGGTACCTAACGCTCCATCTAATGAACACTAGTTACATCTCTTAATAGAAGCATCGTAGTTCATAAGCATTTTTTTTTTGAAAACGGTCCCAGCGCAACTCATTAGCAGAAGCATAAACAAGTCTCACCATTCCACCCTCCAATAACCAAAAGATGAAGCCGAGCCACTCTAATAAACAAATTATTAGTGGAAGCACACCAACTACACATCATATGAAAATATGAAGCCGAGCCACTTTTATTTACATATTTTCATGATGGATTTCTCGAGTCGATACAACCAAAAAGAAAAGCCAAGATTTTTCAACTAAACTTGGCCACAACTCAAAAGAGATCTCGACCCCTATATCAATCACGTGCCATCCTCCATCTACAAGTGTCGGCTATCCTAAAAAAGTGTCAGCTCTCCACTCCTTACGTGGGCCATCACACCCACCCTGGTGCATCAGGCGGTGGCAGCGGCAACATCCCCCACATCACTCCGTCACGGCGGACATGGACCAACAAGAACTCCTGGATGATTGGGCCCCCAGCCAGGCCCATATCATACATCACCAGCACGTGAACCCGTATAAACGTCAGACCAGGGATGGTAACGCAATCAATCTCTGAACACTCAACCTCCACATCAGATGGAAGGCCATAAAAGGTACCCCGCGTGACTGAAGGGAGAGGCATCTTTCTAATATGAAATGTTAGTACCCAAAAGGGGTGAGTACAACCACTCAGCAAGTAAAAGATCTAGTAAACTACTTGATGCATCACACAGAACAATCAAGGCATCACAAACAAAGCACATATCATTCATTCATCCAAGCATAACTTACCTTGCAAATATGCATATTTCGTCATACCATATGTGCATACACCATCATGCACTCATCATCAAGCACTCATGCATATCCCATCATGTCATAGGTGCATACACAACCATGCACACATCATCAAGCATTCATGCATATCCATGCCTCATGTGCATATGTTCCTTGCATTCATACATATCATATCATATAGCCATGCATTACCATACCATGCATGATTCAGTATCAACTTTTATCTTTCAATTGGGTCACCACATTTCTCTTTCTCGAGACCAGTGATTGCATCCCACATTTTATCGCTCGCACCCCACCTGGCATCACGAGGAACCTCCGGCACACACCACCAAGCATCCGACACCCCCACATCCCGAGTATCTCACATCCCAACTGGCATCACGAGGTATCCCCTCGACACACACCTCAGAGGCTTCCGGCACCCCCACATCCCGGGCATCTCGAAACTCCCAAGGACATCCGGCACCCCCACATCCTGGGCATCCGGCACTCCCCTTTCTGGGCATCTCGACACTCCCGGGGCAACGTCGACTCACCCCTCCGACGGTATTCTCATTTATCATAACTCATATTCATAATTTATGTCTCAATATCAACATGGCACATAATGTGATGGCAATCAAGTTAATTTCAGCTTCTCATTATATATCTAATGTCAAATATCAT
Organism: Eucalyptus caleyi; assembly: GCA_014182885.2. Taxonomy (NCBI): domain Eukaryota; kingdom Viridiplantae; phylum Streptophyta; class Magnoliopsida; order Myrtales; family Myrtaceae; genus Eucalyptus; species Eucalyptus caleyi. Next base: position 33,954,080 of record CM024468.2, on the reverse strand, counting down.
CACATGTGTAGCAAGATTCAATCACTTACAATAATAAAATTTATGGGGCTCATGCAAAAATAGAATAGTCCATGCATTACAGCCTTTGAAATTCGCACAATCCAGCTTGCACTGCTTTAGAAAATATTTCCATTAAATACCCAAATGACCTTTCAAAATTATCAAATTTGAACATGTGATATTCAAGACATAAAGGCAGATATTTCATGCAGAACACTGCACTGAAAGGCCTTCATATCATTCGGTATAGACCGAGCATCACAGCACCATTATTATAACCACTTAACTTGCACAGTTTTTGAAAACATTTTTAGTTAAATAGGAAAATGAACTTCAAAAATTATGAAATTTGAATATGTTGCAGGAAAGACATAAATAAAGATACTTCATGAAGAACACTTTTCCGAAAGAACTTCATACAAAATGATATGGCCCACGCAATGAAACTGACTAAGTCCAAACGCGTCAGATTACACGGTTTTAGAAATATTTCCGATTAAATATACTAATGACCTTCAAAATTATTAAATTTGACTATGTGGTAGTCAAGACAATACGATAGATTTTTCATGAAGGAATCAAACTCATATTCGTCCTAGCTAATTAAATATAGGCGGTTAAAACTTCTGTTCCTAGTACCGAAATCTCCAGATTCAATACCCTCCAAAAACCACGATTTCACCTACCTATCCTTATTTTTTCTCTAACTTTTTATATATTATACCTCAGGATTCCCTTTACATCTTTTTTAAGTAATCGAAGTGAAATTTCAACAAAAATATAGCCTTACAGTCCATGTATTCATCAAAGGTAGTTACCAAAATTTCCAGATCCAGTCTCTCCGAAAAATAAAGATTTCACCCTTTTATATTTGTTCGTTTTGTCTCAAATTTGAGTATGTTATATTTCAAGAAGTCCTTAACAACTTTTATTTATAAGTCAAATCCAAAATCCAACTCAAACGTCACATGAAATTCACTAGAACATTCAAGGTCGAGCTGTTTTCTCCAGAACAGTTTAGTAGTTTTTGAATACCACTCTTAAAACGTCCGTTTTTCACACCCTAAACAATCCGAAATTAGTCATCACTCACTCATACACTCTAGGCACAACATGCAAGAGTAGATTAAGGATCCCAACTTTCCTCTAGACTGGGCAAACAGCAAGCACACGGCGACTGGACACGGCGGCAACGGACGACGGACGCACGGCCTCTCCTCCTTTCCTCTTCTCTTCTTCCTTTCTTCCTTTCTTTCTTCTCTTTTTATCCTCTCTTTCTCTCTCGGACGAACCTCTCTCTTTCCCTCTCTTTCTTTCTTAAACTGGCACCATCTTCCCCTAATTTCTTCCCCTCAATCCTTAGTCATCATTAGGTATGCATGGGTGACACTTGGCAATTTCTTTGGGACAAATGGGGGAGGACATGCAAAACTGGTCTCTTCCCCTCCCCTTTGCACGGTCGACAGCCCTTTCATGGGCTTTTGGGCCGGCCATCTTGGCCCATCTTAGGCCCAACCCTCTTGGGGCTAAGACCCAAGCTTAATTAACATAATATTAACCCTTTTAAAAACTAATTAAATCCCCATCAATTCAAAATACTAAATTGCACATTAAGATAACTATACACTTGCAATTATAAATTTATAAGTTCCAATTTATCATACATATGGCTAAAGATAGAACTTTCTTTCCCAAAATTCATCCATTAAAACTTGACCATGCATCTCATCGCAAATCATGGATTAGAAGGCTACAAAAATACAATAACGGTATTTTCATCGTCTATCCATGGCTCATGGCATATTTAGGGATTTTCATGAAATTCTAGGATGTCACAATGCATGCATCAAGCAATTACACTTTGAATGACACTCAAACTTTCCAGGGTCTTCATCTGCCTTTTGCCTCTCCCCAATGTAGGGGATGATCACCAACTGGGTTTAAAGAAATGAAATTACAGACTCAAGTGGGTTATGCAAAGGATATAAGTGTATAGGATAGAGAAAAGAATGTTCTTCGTCATCCTAAGGCACTTAAATTACCACATGAATTTAATGTAATAGCACAACTTGAAGATTGATGCAAGTGAGAGCAAGAAAAATACTTTTCATTTTCCTCACCTCATGATGCCATCTTACCTCCCATTTGCCCCAATGTGGGGTGGTTCTTGATAGGGGTAATTTGAAAGAATCCCCACAAGTGTATAAGGCTCAAAAGGAGTTAAGCAATGGATCACCTATAGTGTTTAGGATAGAGAAATGAATTGCCCCTCGTCATTTTGGTCATCGTACCTTTCGCGAGAAAACTCTTTATCTTGTAGATATGGAATTTTCTACACTCATCTCACAAATGTATAAGTAAGGGGATTGTGTATAAGATAAGGCTTGCCTTTCATCATCTTGACACGTCTCATTCAACATACTCAATCCATTGAATTGTCCATCTTGACAAATCTCCACATGAAGTTGGTGAGTTAAATAGGCAAAATCACTATGGAAATTCTCTTTTTAAAAGAGTCCAGCAACTTTAAGCATGAAAAGCTTTTGTGACTTCAAACAAACAATTTACTACACTCAAAAATGCTCTCGCAAGTATGAAAAACATGATTTCAAGTGTTCATTCAAGGAATTTTCCCACAAATGGACTATCTCAGCAATGGGTGTCCTTGGATTGCCCCTATCGAAAGGGAACAAACACATGAATTGATCAATCAAGGATGAAAATCCGATCTTTGATTTGATGAAATCTTGCTTTTGCCCCTACACAAAACAACATGCATGAATAGGATACTATGTAACATCAAAGTAAATTCAAATTACACAACCATTTTGGCTTAGATTGAGATTTTGTCTCAGTCATGTCACTACTATAATCTGTAGTGCCCCAATTCGTCATCTGCAAGGAAACGAACAGAGTGTCAATTCCAAAATTAATTATATTCATGAACGCAATGTATCCATTTTATCTAAGATGGGCGGTCCTCTTTTGACTTGTTCCATCATTTTCTCATGGAAATGAGAAACTTCACTGGCTTTCGAAAATGACATCTCACACAAATTGTAATGAGATGTGCCACACATGACTTTGGAATCTAGATGATCTTCTTTTGACTTGCCCTCGGTATCTTATTGATGCACAAGGAAATCGCTCGGGAGAAGTAAGAGGATAAATAGTGTTTAATGTCTTCCTCACTCTTGGGAGATGTCATCACAATCAACTAGGAAATGATCGTTTACCTCCACGTCTATTTTTCCTTCGGATGTGCTTCCAAATCAACGGGCCCACTATCATTGATAATTGACGCATTATTTTCATGCCTCTCTGTTATGCTCTGAGACATGAAGTAAATGAGTTAGAAAAACAAACAAGGGTAACCTAATGCATGCTTTGGAAATGGCTTCAAAAGTGATTTTCTTTTTCTTTAGGAATATTTTGGATGAGGAAGCATGAAGAAACCCAGTCCTCAGAATTTCTCCATGGATGATATTTTCTTTTCATTGTTGGATATCGTCACTGGGCTAGTTTGGTGTACCACATCATGTCCTCAAAACAAAACTTGTAATTTTATTAATATTCATCAATCGAATTACTATTATTAGAATGAAAATTGAGATGTTCAAGAACAGAAGAAATTGAAAGAAATCCCTAAAATGTTATAAAAATTCCCATGTAGGGGAAGGTGCATGCCCCTAATTAAATGAGGAAATCGAACTACTTAGGACCATGAATCATGTGTACTTGAATTCTTCACCCTCCTTGATCTTGTAAAGCGAACTCTTCAGGTCAGATATTCTTCCCTCTAGATATGTCACTAGTCTCTTCATGGTGGCATCAAATTCAACTACCTTAGAAAAATGAGACAGTTCAAAAAGTCTTCTAGGCTTTCTTCTTGGAGTCGCAATTTCTCACTAAAGATGGAGCACTTATCTCATCACAACACTTTTACTTGACGAGATAGGCTCTTTTTGATCTGTCATTTTAGCTCTCGATCATGAACGGATGACTGAGCGGGATTGCTCCATAATCACTTCACCAAGGAAAATCAATGGAAATCACATGCACATGAGATGTGGGGTTCAATTTCTAGCTAGGAAGGCTAAGCAAGGTGGAGTTAAAAGGGTGTAATGACTTAGTTGTAGCCTCACATACTAAGTCAAGTCCTCCTAACTTCGACTTAGTCAAGGATGATACACCAATGCGGTGCAGCCTCGCGGGTAGAGGTAAGCATTCTTGACACCAAGAAAAAGCTTTCAAGATTGAGTTAGGCAACCTCTACAATGCGGCCTCGTGGTCGAAGTCGTATCAACCTTAATACCATCCTAAATGACCTAGTGCGGCCCAGGTTCAACGGCGGGTTATGTGTGCAATAGTGTAGTGCTAAATGCAAGGCATGCACAATAGTTTATATCAAGCAACACTTCATATACGAAAGTAAACCATACATTCCTGCACCTCCGTGCAAAACAAAGGTTAGCAAACACTTCCCCTTATACCTCCCATCCTGCAAGAACAAGAACATTTAACACCTCAAATGTAAGGGACATACTTGGAATTCTTGTTGCTAAATAAAAACATTTTTCAAAAGAGAAAATTCGCCTAAGTCCACTAAAATTTTTAACTCAAGTCCCTAGCGAAGTCGCTAAGCTATCGCGACCAAATTTTCGAGTGCACAACTTAAAATTAGACTAATGGACTACTAAGTTTAACTTAGCTCGAGCTCTCCCAAGCCCATGCCAATTCGCGACTTAGATTCAAGTTTTTAACATGTAAGTGGATTTTATCTAGTAGTCGCCACTAATCAGTTTATGATAAGTCGATTAGACACTTGAGTAAAATAATAGGAGCATTATTTTACTCCTACAAACCAGAGGCTTTGGGTACGGGGACTTAGTTACACTAAACTTCTCTAATGCCCTTTCGGTACCATTTCTTTTTATTTTCAAAAATATTTTTACAAGCAACTTGAATTGATTTTAAATCTATTTTCCTAACATATGAGGTGATCATGCAGGTGTGCAAACCACCAATTTAACATCCAAGAAAGCAATAAATAAATTACGAGACTTACCTCGTAGCAATGAAGGCATCTACATCGTTAGATCATAATTCACATCATCAACCCTAATTGCAATTTTAGGCTCCTAAACTAAGGTAAGCGAATGATCACTTGATTGGTCGCCGGAGCTCTGATGAGTACTAGTGGCAGATGGACCAGTAGCGAGCAGGGTAGAGCAGGTTGAAAAGGGGGTAGCAGCTAGCAAAACAGAGTGAGAGCGGCATCGTGGCTGGGTTGCAGCAGATAGATCAGAGCAATAGAAACAAGGGTAAGCATGGGTCAGCAACTACTACTGGTGGGTCGCTCGGGACTCGGTAGCGACGAACAGGGCAACAGCAACACCGAGTCATCAGAGCAGAGGCGGAACGGCTTAAGTAGCAGTGTCGGGTCGCTTGTCAGAGATCATAGTGGTTATGGACGGCAGCAACGCTTAGGTGGAGGCATGACGAAGTAGGGGTGTCATGGGTAGAGAGCTATAAATCCGGCTCGGGTTCAATTCCGGCGAGACAAAGCAAAGGCGGGTGGAGGGGCGTCGGGCTACCAACGGCTAGGGGGCGTTGGAGCAAAAGCAGGCCGATAGAGGGGACGGCGGACGCTGCGGTTTGGCAAAGGATCGAGTGTTGCAGGGGCATCGCGAAGGGCTCGGGTGCAGTTGCTGGTGTCATGTAAGGCTCAATGGTGACGGATTGCTATAACGGCGAGGCTGGTCGTAGGTGGAAGGGCAGACAAAGCAGCTGCCGAAAAAGAAGATGAACAGTCCTCTCACTTTTCTTCCTTTTTTCCTTTTTCTCCTCTGCACATGTCCCTCTCACGACTTTTTTTCTGCTACTTCACTATTGCAGTCACTTCTCTCTAATATGCTTTTACTGACTTTTCCTTTTTCCCTAAAAAGGAACACAAAAAGAAAGATTTTTTCCTTCTTTGTGTTGGTTTGATTTTCTCCAAGGAACGAACGAAAAAGCCTCGAAAATCAGGGAAAAATCCCCTTCTTGTGCGGCCGTATATTCAATGTGTGGCCTCCCCTAAAACCCTACGTGTTTTAACATATTTACATGCCACGAATTAGGGTTTTAATCTTCCCAAATCGAAATCCATGAAGATTCTTTTCCAAATGCAATATTCTTTTTACCGAATGCAATATTTCATTTTCACATCTGCCCTATCCAAAACATTCATCATATCCCGGAAAAATTTCAAATTCCTATTTTTTACGAGATAATTTTTTATCATTAATTTTTAGGCCAATTTGCTTGCTTCATGAGCTCAGTTCGACTTGCCAAGTTAAAACTCATAACCACTAATTTGAACCCACCCGTCACTGGTCCAATAAAAAAATGCAAAAAATGCAAATTAAAATTAAATGCACCTAAATCTATATGCTATGCAATTAATATTTTTTCAAGAATAAAATTAACGCCTAACTTTTAATGCGATAAATGACTAAACGGGTCGCCAAAATTTAGGTGTCAATAGATTTATTTTTGAAATGCTACTTGCTTTTTTTTTTTTTTTTTTTAGAATTTATCTTTTTCAAGTTTTGAATTTATGGAAGTTTTTCATTTTCAAAAATGCAGTTTTTATTTTCCTTTGTGATGATTCGTATATCCCATTTCACCTATTTTATATACCTTCAAAATTCTTCTTCTCTGTTTACACTTAAACCCTAGAATATGGAGATCCTCTTTTCTCTCATTTTCTCTCACGTTTGATCCAAAAAGCTTTCACCTTTTTCAATGAGCGAGTTCAAGAAATCCTCCAAGATAGTGACAATGTCTTTCCAAAGGAAGTCTTCTAGAATTGCGAATAGGGGACCACAGCACATGCATGAGGGTCCTACCCATTTTGATCTAATGTGACACCCTGAACCCTTCGCAGGTCGTCACTAGCGCCGATGTTACACCTTATTACCTTTTCCTATCTTGTACTTAAAACAAGTGTCATTAATCACAGGCATTTTTTTTTTAAACTATCGGTCCCAATGCGACTCATAGCAGAAGCAAATTAAACATCACCATCTATTCCCCGACCAATCCATGATACCAATACACACCAGCTAAACATCAGGATTTTATAAACAACTTCGACACTTTGCTTACATATATATTTTCAAGATGGGATTTCTTTTGGGTCGGTACATCAAAAGGAAAAGCTAGAACTCAGCCACGTCCAACCTAAAACCTCAAAAAGAAACTCTCGACCCTCAACATCATATGAGTACGAACCCCCATCGAAAGTGTCGATTATCTACATCAAAAAGTTCCAGCTCCTACTCATCGCGCGCAGGTCTCACACCCAACCCGGTGCATCAGGCGGTGGCGGCGGCAACATCCCTCGCATCGCTCCATCTCGACGAACGTGCACATAAATGAACTCCTGAATGACAGGACCCCCAGCCAGGCCCACGTCATACATCACTAGACAACGTACTCTGATAAATGTCAGTCCGGGAACAGAGGGACAGTCTATCTCAACACACTCAACCTCTACATCGGATGGTATCCTGTAAAATGTACCTCGCGTGACGGCAGGAAGCAGCATATTTGCTAATTTGAAATGTTATCCCCAAAAGGGGTGAGTACAACCACTCAGCAGATAGGGAAATCCAATAACAACTCAATGCATCATGCAATTTCACATGCATTGCAGGCATTACTTACCTTGAAGCCAAGCACATACTATCATGCATCATCATATCACATCACATATTATCATCATCATCATGCATATCATATATCATATCATAGGTGATCATCATATCACATCACATATCATCATCATCATTATCATCATGCATATCATATATCATATCATAGGTGATCATCATATCACATCACATATCATCATCATCATCATCATGCATATCATATATCATGGGTTCATTTTTCATCTTTTAACTTTAAGTTTGATCACCACATCACCCACTTCTCATATCATCAATTTCATCATCCCTTCGAGCAAAGACCTCCGACAGGGTTCCCAGCATTCCAGCCATCCCATGGCCACCGAGCTTCCGACCCCCCACATTTCGGGCATCTCGCATCTCAACTAGCATCACGAGACATTCCCTTCAGGCAGAAACCTCCGACAGGGCTTCCGGCCTTTACCCTTCTAGCCAGGCATCTCGCACCCACATCCTGGCATCGCGAGGCATTCCCTTCGGGCAGAAACCTCCGACAGGGCTTCCGGCCCCCCACATTCCGGGCATCCTGAATCTCCCAGGGAATTCCAGCAATGCATCTCTGTACATTCCGACCTCATCCTCCACCACAACCTCTTACTCACATATCATTTTCCACATTCACCATCCTTTTAATCTCATTATTACATGGCATAAGATTCACACATGCATCACAATTTATGATCATACATACACCAATGTCATATAACAATGCATAACAAATTCAATGAAATTCATGGCCAATAAAATAATCCCTTATTATTATTTTATTATTTTATTATTTTATTATTATATTTATTTATTTTCATAAATAAATATTAAATTTAATATCTATGATTTTCTCAAAATCATAATATTCAAAAAATCATTAAAAAAATCAATAGGATCACAATTTCATACAAAATTCATGGCCAAATTGAATTTCTCATAATTTCACAATTTCCACAAAATAGCACATGATATTCGGATAATGACCAGAATTGCACAGTTTCCAAATAAATTCAATTAAAATACTCATATGGCCTTCAAAAATTACGAAATTTTACAGGGTGATAGCCAACACATTTTTGTGCACTTTTAGTGAAGAAATCTAAGCCAAATTCTTTTTATATTAATTTATACAACCCCACGAAACTTCTGGAACCACTACCGCGTCGTCCAGAACACACATCTCCGAAATGTTTAGATTTCAACCACCTATTCTCTTTATTTTCCTCTGAAATTTGAGTATGTTATGTACCAAGGTGTCCTTTACAAGTTTCATGCAGAAATCTACAGAAATCTAGGTCAAATAACCAAAGTATGGTCACCATTTAAGTCCATGAAGTCTCGGGTGTCTCGGAATACTTCACCAGAACCATCGTTTCCAAGATCTAGCCGATTCACCAAGCTATACTTGTTATTTTTGCTTCAAATTTGAGTATGTTGTATTGTAAGGTATTACCTAAAACTTTTATGAAGACATCGAAGTCAAATATTCAACATAAATCAACATGCAAACAAGAATCTAGCAAGAGGTCAGTGGAAACTTCACAGATCTAGGGTCTCCGTAGAATAGAACTTTAACCCCTCATATGTCCATAATTTTCCACGAAATTTCAGTATGTTATAGTAGATGACGTTAGCTACAACTTCCATGAAGACATCGAAGCCAAAATAGGACTCCAAACACCCATGCAAGCTCAAACAAGCTACTGACTCGCACAAACCGAACAAGAACAGTCACACGGTTTGAAAATAACCAACCCTTACCTTGGTTTTTCGCACAAATAACACCTAAAATCGAACATGCGACCAACAAAACAAACATGCAAGAGAAGTTAAGGACTCCACTTGCCTCTAAGATGAGCAAACGACGGCGAACGGCGGCGGGACACGGCGATCGGACGGCGAACGAACGGCGGCACCCCTCGGCTCCGCCTCCTTCCCCTCTCGGTCTCTCCCTTTCTCTCTCTCTCTCTCTCTCTCTCACCCTCTCTTTGGACGAATGAAGCAAGTAACCGGCCACTCTCTCTCTCCTCATCCCTTTTATACTCCCATAATCCCATGATTAGCAATCATGAGATTGCCTACAAACCCACCAATACATGGCATTCCCTTGCCACTTGTCACATTGGGCTTTAATTTGAATTTGGGCCATCTGGCCACTCCTTGCTTTGGGCTTTAGTGGGCCGGCGAATTCCCTTCTTGGGCTCAAATGGGCCGACTAGCTTGGCCCACCAAGCTTTAGGCCAATGGGTCCAAGGCCCATTCGAATTTTAACCCTCTTTTTCTCCTTTTTTTTTTTTTTGAAATTCCTTCTATAAATATTTCTAAATTTCAATTTTTAATCTTGGCCAAAGTCTTAGGATATTTTTGCTCATTGAAATTTAAATCATATGGCCAAGCATAGATTATTAATCTTATTAAATTTAAATTTCCACAATCACAAACGCAAATCATCAAATTTAAAAGACTAATGGCTAAAACATAGGCCATGGAAATTCTATCACCTAATTAAAGACTTTAACACACCTTATGGCTCGGCTTTGAATTTCTGGGATGCCACATCTAACCAAGGAAGAGGACTCGTTTCAGAAGTAGCAACAACAACAACAACAACCTTCTCGCCAGCGTCACTCTTCACAGCAAAGGACATGAGTTCCTCTGTAGCAACAAGTAAAAGAAGAAATCATTGAAGATATTGAACCTATAAGAACCCTGAAACCCGCATTTCTCTTTAAACTCTATTCTAAGTTAAAAGAATGTGGTATTGCAATGACTTTCATCAATGAGCTTTTTCAAGACAGTGGGTACAAGAATGAAACTTTGTTCTTACAATCTATGGAAAGGATGGGCATTATGCTTGTAGGTTTGGCAGCAAGGACTTTTGCCAACTTTCCAAGTGATCCATGGTTCAGAACTTTTAATCAGCCTGAAGGGAAGGATGATGATGAAAGGTTGTACACAAATTTTCAGCCTAGGATGGGCGACGCTGCAAATGTTCATGGTGAGGAGATGAAGTTATTTCATTCTAAAGACCATAAGAAGACTTATTTGAATCTGCTAAAGAGAGGGGTGATGAACCCTAGAAGTGTGGACTTCGATTTTCTTGATTCTTTGAAGGTGAAACTAAGGGAGAAGTTTGCTCTCCTTCAACTTGAACAATTATGTTCAAAGACATTTGTTGCCTAGCCTGAATTGACTGCCTATTTCTATTCAAATATGTCTTTTCTAGATGCGAATAGTTTTTTTTTTTTTTTTTACGGTTAGGGACGAAGAATTTATGGTGGATGTAGACACCTTGGCAGATTTGATTGGTGTGGAAAGAGGAAGTTTCCAACCAATCAATGTGTCTATTGGTCACATAACTTTGGCTCTTGTTTGAGACAGGTTTGCTAAAGGGCATGATTTCTTACTCTAGAATAAATGCCTCCAATATTTTGCTTCACAAGATTGTGATCAACTGCATCAAACCCAAATCCACTTCAAAAATTGATGTCTCTCACTCAGAAGCAAAGCTGATGTATGCAATCAACATCAGATTCATGTTCTCACTACCTCACACTATCCTAATGCACATTTATAGGACAATTGTGAAAGACAAGGGGCAACTCCCTTACTCTGCACTTGTTACTCGACCGTTCAGACATTTCAACATTCAGTTTCCTACTACTTTGTGTGATTGAACCATTACTCCAATGGTGGTTGGACTGAAGATGGTTTCAAAAATGAGACTAAAGGAGCTGAATAAGGCATTGGAGACCCTGAAGGAAAAATCCCCTGCCCAAACTAAACAAGACTCTACATTGAAGAAGAGGAAAGGCAAAGAGCCAATGAGTGCACCAATCAAAAAGAGGAGAGCCCTTATCTTGCAGGATGAAGAAGATGAGGACGATATCACTCTCTCCGCTTTTGCCTCAAGAAATTTAAGGGGCTTTGTTAGTTTTGAGGAGCCAGAGGACATAGAGAGTAGAGAAAGAGAAGAGACAGAGAAGAGAGGTGAAGAAAGAGAAGAAAGGAGAACAGAAGAAAAAGAAAAAGAAAAAGAAGAAGAAGAAGAATAATAATAAGATGATGAAGAAGAAGAAGAAGAGGGTTAAGATGATTCTCTTGAGCCAACATTGGTTGTATCCTTGTCAGATAACTTGAAAAAGACAAGGAGTGGAAATGTAGGAGAAGAAGGACAAAACCATCACCTTAGTGCTGAAGAAGAGCAAGAATAGGATGATGAATTCTTTTCTCCACCTAAAGGCACAGAAATAAGGGGAGCAACTGACATAAGAGGTACCTTTTTACCTATTTTCACTAGTGATTTTAGTAGATCTTTAGCAGATCCAAAGGATGTCTATGCCTCTTAATACCCTGAAGTAGATATTGAGGCATCTAGTCCAAGTCTTGGTGATCGAACTACTGATGTTCCCTCACATCTCAAGATCACTAGAATTGATTCGGTTGGACCTAGTGCTTCATCATAATCAACAGCAGACTTTCAAAGGCTGTTAGATCTCCTTTTGGAATTGAAGGGTCAGCAATATGGTTTCGAGTTTGAGATGAAGAACCTCATGACAGCTTCCAAGTCGACTTTGGACTCTCTTCAAGAGCAGATACAAGTCCTAAAGCTTCAAGTGCAAGCAAATGCAATGGGTGAGGATATTGAAGAGCTAAATGAGGCTATGAGAAAGCTGGAGGAGACTGTCCAGTCTATGGGGCAACAAGCCTAGAATCAAGCTGCCACCGCTCAAGCTGCTGCTGCTATAGCCATTGCCACTGCTACTGAGGATGCCACCACTGTTGCACCTGCCAAAGTTCCACCTGGGAACCTGGTTATGGAGAGGGAGAGACCTATTCACAAGTTGGTAGAATAGTTCTTGAAGTTGAACCCGCCAAGGCTCACTGGTGCTAGAGATCCCAAGACTGCATCGCTCTAGATCCAAGACCTAAAGAAAGCCTTTTACACTACTGATGTGCAATGAGGAGGAAAATGTTGTCTTGGTAGTATACCATTTGCAGAGTAATGCGAATACTTGGTGGAGGGCCACCAAAGGCACAGTATTCTCGGAAGGCATAATCCCAGTGTGAAACGCTTTCCTCACAGCATTTAATAGTAAGTACTTTTCACGTAGCGCTCAAGAGCAGAAGATGGAGGAATTCCAGCGTCTTTGTCAAGGGATGATGACCGTGGACTAGTATGAGGTCAAGTTCGTGGAGCTGTCTCAGTATGCTCCAAGATTGGTGGAAGATCCCGAAGACAAAGCTCAAAGGTTCAAGAATGGCCTTCAACTAGAGCTGAAGAATCTGCTAGTGCCATTTGATTTGAAGGACTATAATGAGGTGTATAATCGGGCCCAATTGATAGAGAGAAGTTTGAGTGAGCAAGCCGCCTCGTCTGGGACGAGGTTCAATTCACATAGAGATGGGAATCGGTTAGGGAAAAAGCCCATGACCGGAGGAAGGATGCATGTTCCGCCCAATAGGAAAGGTGGAATAGGCAAGTCAGCGCCAAATCAGAATGACGCATGTTGCTTCTGTGGAAGATGACATGGTTTGGCCCCGTGCCATCTGAGGATGGGTGTTTGTTTCGAGTGTGGCCAATACGGTCACATGGCCAAAGATTGTCCCAAAAGGCCGAGAGGACTATAGCAGTTACCGCCACTACTGTCGATGGGTCAAAATAAAAGGTTTGTGCCGCAGATTGCACAACAGGAAGGACATAACAGACCCCTAGCACAAGGACAAGTGTACGCCATCACAAGAGGATAGGTAGAGGACTCGCCTGATTTGATTACAAGTACGATTTCGCTGAACGGCCATGCTGCATATGATTTATTTTATCCTGGTGTGACTCATTTGTTTATAGCTGAACAATTTTTTAAGCTGATTAGATTTAGTTCTGAGTTGTTGGAGTTAGTGGTCAGCATATCTACACCGTTAAAGGATAAGGTGTTAGTTGTATTGGGTTGTCATGGTTACAAGTTAGTGATTGGTGAGTGAGAAGAGAAGATAGATTTGTTAGTCCTAGCCATGTATGATTTCGATGTGATAATTGGCATTGACTAGCTCACCAAGCAACGAGCTAAGATGGACTGCTATTGTAAAGCAATTTAGTTTAACCCGTTATTGGGTGAAAGTTTTGAGTTTATTGGGAGTCGATGAGGACCCTCGATTATCTTAATCTTGTCACTTAAGGCAACCCATTTGTTAGACAGGGGTTGCCAAGGTTACCTGGCAATTGTCGTGAATACGACAGTTGAGGAGTTAAAGATTGAATATATTGCAGTGGTTCAAGAATTTCCATACATGTTTCCGAAAGAATTGCCAGGCCTATTGCTAGAGAGAGAGAGATAAAATTCATGATCGAGTTAGCACCTGGGATAGAACCAATCTCTAAGGCTCCTTACCAGATGTCGTTGTCTGAGTTGAAAGAACTAAAGGTGCAGATGCATGAATTGTGGGATAAGGGATTTATATGTGCCAATGCATCACCTTAGGGAGCACCAATTATGTTCGTGAAGAAGAAGGATGGTTCGTTGCATCTATGCATCAACTATCATCAACTTAATCAAGTGACGATCAAGAATAAGTATCCACTCCCGAGGATCGACGACTTGTTTTTGACTAGTTATAAGGAGCGTCGATATTTTCAAATATCGACTTGAGGACATGGTATCATTAGCTGAGGATCAGAAAGGAGGACATACTGAAGTCAGTGTCTTGTACTTAATACGGCCATTATGAGTTCACTGTAATGCTGCTTGGTTTGATGAATGCCCCAGCTGCTTTTATGGATTTGATAAACCAAGTGTTTAAAGAGTATCTAGATCAGTTTTGCAATCGTGTTAATCGATGATATTCTGGTGTATTCGAGGAGTTTTGAGGAGCACAAGAGGCATTTGAGGATGGTACTTCAAACCCTGAGGATTCATGAGCTATATGCCAAGTTCAGTAAGTGCGAGTTTTGGTTGAATCGTGTAGAGTTTCCAAGTCACGTGATTTCAAGCAAAGCAATCTCCATGGACCCATCTAAGATCAAAGCAATGATCAACTGGCCAAGACCGACAACTGTGACAGATCAGAAGCTTTTTCGATTTGGCAGGTTATTATAGAAGGTTCATGGAAGGTTTTTAGTGTTAGCGTTGCCGTTGACTCGACTATTGAAGAAGGAAGAGAATTTTATGTGGACAGACAAATGCGAGTGTAGTTTTCAAGAGCTTAAGCAGAAGCTGACTACAACACATGTGCTGACCATACCATCTAGTCCTGAAGGATACGAGATTTATAGTGATGCGTCGTTTAAAGGACTGGGTTGCATGTTGATACAACATGGCAGAGTCGTTGCATATGCATCTCGTCAGTTGAGACCTCATGAACAGAATTATTCGACGCATGACCTAGAACTCACAGCAATCATTTTCACTCTGAAGATTTTGAAACATTATTTGTGTGGAGAAAGATTTCAGATTTTTCACTGACCATAAAAGTCTTAAGTATTTATTCTCTCAAAAGGAATTGAATATGAGACAGTGTCACTAGATGGAACTTCTGAAGGACTATGATTGTGATATTCTATATCACCCTAGGAAGGTGAATAGGGTCGTAGACGCTTTGAGTCGAAAGTCTTCAGTTCCACAGATGATGGTTAAGGAATGGGTTTTAGTTAAGATAGCTTGAGATTCGGTTTTCAAATTTGAGGTAGGCCACCTTTCAAATCTTATGGCTACCCTTAGAATTGAGCTGGAAATGCAAATCAGAATCAAGACGCTTCAGTTGATAGACCCGAATGTTCAAAAGATCCTGCAAGAGGATACCGATAAAAGAAAGGCTGATTTTCAGATTTCTAATGACGGAACACTAAGGTTTTTTAGGACGGAACACTAAGGTTCTAAGGACGATTGTGTGTACCTGACAATGCAGAGCTTAAAGAGGAGATCTTTTTATAAGCTCATCGTAGCAGTTACAGCATTCATTCTAGCAGTACAAAGATGTATTTAAATCTTCGTCAACGTTATTGGTGCTCCAGTATGAAGGCGAAAATTGCCAAATCACAGGGGTAGTGATTCCATCTGGGGAGTGGTCAACAGACTAACAAAATCGGCTCACTTTATCACAGTACGAAAGGACCTTGATTTGGATAAACATGCAAAGTTGTATTTGCGTCAGATAGTTCGTTTGCATGAAGTGCAAGTGACAATTACATCAGACTGAGACCCGAGGTTTATAGCTACCTTTTGGAAGAGTTTGTAGGCTGCCTTAGGAATGAAGATGCAATATAGTACACCATATCATCCTCAGACAAATGGCCAGTCTGAGAGGACGATTCAAACTCTCAAAGACATGTTGCAAGCTTGCGTGTATAAGTGATCAAGGAGTGGTAACTCATATCATGGGAGGAAACTTTGCGCAGAGTTCCATCACTATTAATGGGTGGCTCCGCAAGGGAAGCTAGGAGGAATAACTTCACCTTGTCGAGTTTGCCTACTACAACAGCTACTAGCAGAGCATTCAGATGACTCCTTTCGAAATGTTATATGGCAGAGTGTGCATAATGCCAATGTGTTGGAATAAGGTCAAAGAACGAAAGATCACAAACCCAAAGTTAGTCTAGCAGTCAGTGGATGCAGTTGCAATTATCAAGGATAGATTAAAGACCACTCAGAGCCGCCAAAAAAGCTACGTAGATAAGCGTTGGAGACCATTGGAATTCCATGTTGGTGAGCACATCTTTTTGAAAGTGTCACCGATGAGGGGTACATCGCGCTTTAGTAAGAAAGGGAAGCTGAGTCCAAGGTACGTAGGTCCCTTTGAGATTCTAGAAAGAATAGGGAATCTAACATATTGTCTTGCATTGCCACCGAGGTTGGCACAAGTGCATGACGTCTTTCATGTGTCGATGTTGAGAAAGTAAGAACCTAACTCTACCCATGTGCTAAATTTTGAATTAGACGTGGACGACAAGGTGTTGTACGTTGAAAGACTGGTTCAGATTGTAGATTGCAAGGAACAGGTTCTACGCACCAAGAGAATCATGTTGGTTAAAGTGGCCTGGCAACACCACAGCACTGAAGGAGCAACTTGGGAAAATGAAGATTTGATGAGATGACTGTACCCCCACGATTTTGTTTAAAGATTTGTAATGGTTTAAATTTTGAGGACGGAATTTTTATAAGAGAGGAAGAGTTGTGACATCCTAAATTTCCAATTTTGTTTTCAATTAAATGAATTAGGCTTGAGAATTTGATTAGGAATCAACTACTCGACCATGCTAGTCTGCAATGGTCATTACAACATAGTTAAAAATCAACCAGAGATCAGAGATAGGTCGATTCGACTGAAATGTGTGATCAAAGTGTGGGTGATTCCACCATATTGCAAAATTCTCGTCGATCAACACTAGGCCGATTTTTCTATCATTTTGATATCCTGTATCCATATTTGAAACCTCGAGATTTTCACGACAACCGAGAGTCGCCAATGTGTTGAAGATGTACATGATGGCTCAAAATTAATCGACCATGAGTCAATTGCACTAAAAAATTCTAAAAGCTAGCTGGTAGCCTAGGTCACACTAAAATTGCGCCAAATTAAAATTAACCGCAAATTTGAACCTAATTTCAGAAATTGAAAATGCTGTCATGTCACGATTTATTTTAGGACCGTCGACTCATCCTCTGAAGATTTTTTTGCAGATCGAGATTTTTGGCGAAATTCAATGTAGGGCCGTTTTTTACCGGAAAAATCAAAGCACCGTTTTTTTTATCATATTTTTGGGATTCAAGTTGGTTTAATTGGTGAGGAAAAAAAGTTAATTTGGTCAAGGACATCTTGGTTGGATTTATGGGGACTGAATTAGGCTCAATTGGAGAAGAATTGGGTTCCATTTGGGGGAATTTGTATCAAAATTCGTAGGCCATGGACATCACAACATTTAGACTACTTCATTGGCTAGCTAGGGAAAATTATGGGTTGCAAATTGGCTAAGGATCGAGCTAAAACAAGTGAGGGGCCATGCAATGATCAAATAGCAGATATTTGTGGTCAAGGGGACCCTCCAAGTGCAGCTGGCTTCATCCTCTTCAACAGAGTTGCTTTCTCCATTTTCAGTCACTTTTGAAGCTCCAAAGTTACAAAGAAACCTGCCAAGCACCCCCTACCGTCGCACTCGTCGAGCCGCCAAGACCATCGTGTCGCCGTCGCGCCCCTGCGCACGCCGTTTGCCTATCTACCTCCAGCTCGCTATCCCACGAGCATAGCTCGTGTCCGAGCCTCCCTAGTTGTCATAGGGCTCAACTGGAGCCCCGTCGATGCCGTCTAGCAGCCGTTGTCGTTCGCCATCACCCCTGCTCGCCTGTCTAGACGCCAGTCCACCTCAGCTCGCCGTTCTAGCACTATTCCAGCTTTCTCGGCCCTTAGATAGAACCGAGAAGCTCAACCTAGCCGTGAGCTGTTGGGCCCATTTCAGGCCTCTTCTAGGCCTTGCTTGGCTACGCCGTCAAGAGGTTTGTCGCCCATCTCCACACCACCGTTGCCATAAACTCACTAGATAGCTAAACCAATGAGTTTACTTGCTAAACTTTGCTTAGAGAGTTAATGATGCTTAGGGGTTAATTAGTTTAGGCTAAGTACGATTTAGGTGGTTAGTTAGAACGGATTAGTGATTTAGTTATTCGATTTTGCATGTTAAGTGGTTAGAACGGCTTAATTAGAGACTAGATAAGTTGGACTATTTATCTAGATTTATTTGGAAATTTTTCGGGCGCATTTCGGTGTTTAATTTAGGCATTTCCAGCCTAAGTTTCTATTTTTTTTGTAATTAATTACCTTTATTTAATTATTTTTGGTATTTTTTAATTATTTATTATTCTCCGGAAATTATACCGGGATAGTCAGTGATTGGAATTTCATGTCGATTGCAATGATGTGCTTGGTTTATTTAATTGAATGCTAGTTTATGCGAATTGAGTGATGATTGGAATTTTGGGTATTTATCCCAAAATTGAATAATTACGATATTTAATCAGAAAAATACCTAGGCATCGGTTTTTAACGTGAAAAATGTTTTTAGGCACTATATTAAATAATGGGATTTTTTAAAAGAAAGATATAGCATTTTGGCTCAGAACAACCGTGTACCCACACACGATTATTTTAATCGGGTATTTTTAACATGATGGAATTAGGCCAAGTGAGTTATTTTAATTGTGGAATTAGTGTGCAAAGCACAAGGTCCTTGGCTAGGATTGGTTTATCGTGTATTAGCTTGTGTGGGCAATGATCATTTATCAGCTTGTGAGAGCAACGATCCGTATATCAGCTTGTGAGAGCTACTATTTATCTATATCAGTTTGTGCAAGCTACCGTCTATATATATATCAGCTTGTGAGAGCTATTACTGTCTATACTTTAGCTTGTGTGAGCAGTAATCGAATCAATTGACTGATAGATGATATTGATCAATAGATGGTATTGGTTGATAGATAGTATTGATTGATAGATGGTATCGATGGTATTAAATCAATTGGATTGAATTGATTGGCTGAGTATATGAACCGTGCTGACTTGCAAGAATGAACTAAGGCAATGTAAGTCATTTGTCTTGTATGTGCATAGACTGCCTTTGGGCGTATTTCCTTCTTAATCAGAGTTTAGGGGGTAAACTTACTGAGACATTGTCTCACCCCATTGTGGGCTCAACCATTTCAGGTCCTTAGATGGCGGTTCCTCTAGAGCATTTTGGCCTGCCCATGAGGGTTACCAAGTGGGTTTTTAGCTACCCCGATCCTGGAAGTCACTGAGTCTATGAACTTGTGATGACCACTATCTAGGTCGAAGAGGACCTACCTCATAGGGTACCTCATCAATTCAGAGCATGGATTCACTACATACCCAATAAATTCAGGGTGGGTCCCCTCAGGGGTTTTGAAATTTCCGGCTGTGGTAGTTGATGCCACTCTAGGTGAGAGTGCAACTGTCCCTCCTGATGGTGTGGTGGAGGACCTAATGCCCTCGGAGCTTGTGGAGAAGAAAGGATCGGCGAATATGTCTAGCTAGCTAGTCTTTGGACAGCTTTGTTTGAGAGTCGGTCTTTGGTAGACTTCTGCCTTTAGACTAGTATTGTAAATAAACTAGTCAATTGTGTATAAAGGTGTGTTGTGGTTGTGCAATTGTGGTCTTGCTTTTCTATCTCATCTTTGTGTTGTCTAGGGATTTATTTATACACTTCCACATGCGCATTAAAATGAATGGGTCGGCAACACGTCCTCGGTCATCACAAATTTATGGACCACCGAAGGATGGGCACACTCTCGAGGATCGTGGTGTGACACTCCAAGTCGATAACAATTGGGGTAATAAGAAGGACCTCCTCAATAGGTCCTTTCTCAATAGAGTCCACCATCGACATTTTAGCAAGCGTGGTGGGGACAGATGCCATAGTAGCAAGGGCTACAAGTGTGAGGTTCTTCACTTGATTGGAAAGATTAATTAGGAGCGTTATCTTCTGCACCATCTAATTCTCCATGGTAATAATGTTGGTATGGGTGCCTTCGTTCTCCATCCTTGCTTGATGTTGGGTGCATATAGTAAGACGCATCTCAGCCATATTTTAATACCTTTTTAAAAGAAAATGAACTTGAATTCAAACGTGATCGAAGAATCAAGAAAATACAAACCTTATCAGTTCTATATTTTGTTGAGATGAAATAGTGACAAGAAGTGCATATGACCCCAGTATCATATAACATCATCCTATCAAGATTTCTTCAAAATAAATTATACAATTGCAAAGGACAACAATGAATGTTCAACCTGAATGCCCCTTTCTAAAAAATTCATCAAAATGTGCAATCTTATGAAATTTCATTAATCATATTGAACAATTACAAGGTAAGTATACCCTGGAATATTTAATATTTACATAGTGGTTCGAATGTAATGTGAAAAGAGATACAAGGAGATCTCATTTACAGTGAAATAAGGAAAGTACAAGGAAATATCCTTTTACATGAAATGAACAAGATACATGGTAAATTTATGTGAAATTCCTAAGAACTTTAGTCACCTTAAAGTTCGGCGCTTCAAACCACGTCGTGTGCAGAGCTCCGCCTACCCACCGATGGTAGTTTACTGCTCCATTGCAACGCTAATCTACTTCTAATCCATTCGATCTTTTCAGTTTTCTTTGTTCGCTCTTCCCCCTTTGATGTCTTCGATGATGGCGTCTCCAATCAGCCGCTTCTCTCGGATGGTTTTTTCAGACCTGAGTCGGTAACCCCGTTTGAACTACCTGTCTTCGGTTTTTGAATTTGGACGGTGGATTGCCACATCTCTTTTACCACTTCCCTCAAATGTTACTTAATTCCTTGGATTCATGAGAGTTTATTGCATAATCTATGAAATAATTCACCTCTGTGGTGTCTCAATTCCATTTGAAGAACTGTTTGTTTCTGGTCAAATATTCTGAACTCGGATAAGGGCAGAAAGTGCGCTTCGCCTTTTCATGCAATTGAATTCAAGGAACCCTTACTTCAATCAGACTGTCTCTGTTTCCATCTTGGTCTTGTTTCAGATCGGTCTTTCACTCTTAGCGATTAATCGTTGCACGGATTGGGTCATGGCGTCTGCTTTCTTTTTATCTCCATGTTGATACGGCTTTGCTGAAATTTGTACTGCTTGTGTTGCGACTTATGGCTTTGGATAATCAAGATGATTCCTTGCGAATGCCTGCATTGTGTAAACATTTGGGGCGGCTCGGCCCTGCACTGGAAGTAGAAATTTTGGAAGAGGAACCCCAACCAGAACAATTAGAGGAATGTCATTTGTTACTAGTGGGTAAAGTACTATCTAACTCGGTTATAAACTTTCAAGCCTTCCAGAGTACCTTGAAGCGTGTTTGGCGGATGACCCAGGTTGACATTTCCTAGTGAGAGGAAGGCCTATATATAGCAAAATTTCAGTCAAAGATTGAGAAACAGCGCATATTGGAAGGTGGCCCATGGCTTTTTTTAAGCCACTTAGTAATATTCAAACCATGGATTCCTAACACACCTTTCCATCTCTATGACTTTAGCCATTGCGCTTTCTGGGTTCAAGTCTTCGGCCTCCCTTAGGAATGGAGTACAGAGCAGGTGATTAGGAAAGCTTTGAAATAGGTTGGTGAAGTTATAGAGTTTAAAGCAAATTTTTATGACCGATCCACCTTAAAAGCTAGCAGGGTTAGAGTAGAAGTTAATGTGGCCGAGCCTCTACAATCTGGCACACCTATTCGCCTTGATGGGAGAACACTATGGCTTGACTTCTAATATGAACGGCTGTCTCATTTATGCTATTCCTGTGGGAAGATAGTCCATTATGCCTCATATTGTCAAGTATATCCACTTGAAGAGGCGAAAATGGATGGTAGAGATAAACTGGCTTACGGTCAATGGCTAAGAGTGGAGGTTGGACTGCATAGTCCTTACTGGAAAGTGTTCTATAACCCCCCAGAGAGTGCTGATCAGAATGAAGAAACTGTTCCTGAGACGCCTCCAGCTTTGCTGCCGACTGAGCCAGTGTCGACTTAGCAAGATTTAGTTGTCACTCTGCCTTTACCAACAGATCCACCCACCTCTGATAGAGTAGCAACTGATCAGCACTTTCCCCACCAATTGAGCAAAGTCTCACCACAGCAATGATCCCTGCGAGTGTAAAACAAAAGGTCATCATTAACCCATCAATGGGACATCAGCATTCGAAAAAACAGAAAGGACCTATGGCTATTCCAAAGTTGGGTTTAGCTAAAAAACCAAAAAGGTACTCGCCATATGATATGAAACACTCAGCATTTACTAATTTTGATGATTCTCCATTTATAGATACACTAGTTATGGAAGCGAATGAGGCGACACAATGGGCGATGGTGGCTGGCCCTAAATAGCCACCACCACACAAATGAAGTTAATATGTTGGAACTATCAGGGTTTGGGCAATCTCTTGACAACTCAAGCACTAAAGGCCATGATGGCCACGGAAAAGCTTGACTTACTATTTTTAATGGAAACCAAGAATCATGAAACAGTGCTTCATAGATTGCAACGCAGATTACATTTTAGCAACTCTTTTGTGCGCAACTCAACAGGTCTAGCAGGGGTGATGGTTTTATTTATGTAGATGGGCCTAAGTTAGCTCGTCCGCCCATGTTGGGCCTAAAAGCCTAGCCCACAAGATAAGGGCCCATGGAGGAACAATTGCAATGTGAAAGGTTGCGTTATTTAGATATGAGGGGTTATGACTTTTGGGGGGAACGTATTATGTTCAAGAGTTATGTCTCTTGGAGAAGATGTATTTAAGAGAGAAAAGAAAAGAGAGGAACGCACCATTTCAACGTACGTCAGTCTCTCTCTCTCCCTTAAAAAGAAAAAAGAAGAAAAACTGAAAATAAGTAAACGCTCAGTTTTTTCTCCCCCTAATAGCAACAGCACGCTCCTCGATAGAACAGGATCAATTTTTTCTTCCTCAAATTCAACGTTGGTGTTTAATCTGTGGACAATAAGGTACGCTCGATTCCGTGGTGTGTCTTTGATCGGTGATACATGTTCTTCCTAGGCTCATCTTCCGCATTCGTTTTAGGGGTTCGATTTAGTGTCGAATCTGTTTTAGGGAATCAGTAATTCCCAACATTGGTATCAAAGCCGTAGTTAATGTTTCCTGATCCCCTTTTTATGTTATTGAATTACTTTTGTGGTTGAAATTTCGAGAAAAGTGCTGCCAGTCGATTGGGGATGAAAAAAATCCCGACACTTGATTCTGTTCGCCCCGATTTTTGGTTTTCAGTAAGTCAATTTTTTTTTCTAAAAGCGTAGGATCGAAGCCCCCATCGAGACGAGAAAAACAAGTGGCAAATCGCCGCCAGGGATTGTGGCATCCAAAATTTTAGATAACCCTCGAATAGGTGACAGTCACCGAACTAGGACTTTGTCTTTATTTTATAGGCATTACTTTGTATTTGTTCATTTGGAATAGTATTTCAATTTTATCCTTTGAACCAAAATGATGGGATTTGATCTTGCATAAGAATTTTATGCGTTAAAAATTTAAAGAATTAGAACTTGAGGATATTGAGCAGGCCACAAGAATTTGGAGTATATTTATATGTGCATATATACTTGTATATAAAGCAATCTGAAATTTTGTTATTAAATTAAATTTGATAGAGATAAAATACTATATATATATATAAAGGGGGAAATTTTGGGCTTTATTTTATGGACTCTTGGGCCCAAGGATTTGGACCCAAGCAAGCCCAAGGACATCCCATGGGCGTCGTACGAAGCAAGAGGAGGGGGAGGAAATCACATGCCCCCCCTCCCCACACTTGTCTCCTCCACAATTACACTTGTCCTTGTTGTACCTACACCTATCCTTCCTCTTGTGCCATCTATCCATTTTAAACTTATTGATTAATAAAAGAACAAAACAAAGGGGGAGGGGGTTTCGTACGAAGGCAGGAGAGAGAGATCGAGAGAGAGTTTGAGAGGAAACCAAGCAAGGAGAAAAGGAGGGTCGATCGTGGGTGAACGCAGTGAGGGAAAGAGAAGGAAGGGCCGCCTCTCGCCATGTCCGTGCAGCCGCCGTCGACGCCACCGGTTCCCGTCGCTAACTAGCCAAGCCGCGACCCCCGAACCTCCATTTTCGGATAGCTACCGAGTGAGAGAGTTTAAGGCAAGCAATTGTTCTTCAATCTATGTTGTTGCAATCTGTTTTGCCTAGAGAAGAAGTGAAATAGGTGAGGAGAATGCAGTACTTGAGCTGCATGTGGAGTATTTGATATGTAGGAGGGTGTTAGATCAAGAAAACTGGTTGTGGATGAGGTGCATGTGCTGGATTTCGAATTTCATGAAGTGTGAGTGCTGGATTTTTGAACTTGCAAGTGAAACCAAATGAATTTGAGATTCTGACCATGAGGAATCTTAGTGATAATCATGCTCTGGTAAGGTGTATTGTGTGTATGGACAAAGAGTATAATGACGGGAGATCGAAATCTAATATATAGGAGGAGTTTTGTGAACTTGTGAACTGTTTTTGTGAAAATCAGTGTGACCTCATGCGACATTTTAAATTTTCTGTAATTATCTGACCACAATTTGATTTCGAACCCTTGATGAAAGTTTTAGAGAACATCTTCATGAATAACATATCCAAAATTCAGAGAAAACGAACAAAGTATGACCCTCTAAATAATTTTCCTACAAAAATATGAAATCTGGAATTTTACAGAATGTTGGGTAGGAATAAAATCGAAGTTTTACCCTAGGTGCCTATGTAATCTGACTTAGTGTTCCTCTAGGTCTTATCAATAATGTGTCAAAATTTCGTAATTTTCTGAGCCCGTTTAGTAATTAATTCGGAATTGTTGCTAAACTGCGCAATTGTAGAAATTAAGTTACTGTTTCGAGATTTCTATAGAATTGTCCTATATGAAGTATAGTTCTTGAATTGCCATGTGACTTAGTGATGCTGATGGTGGGAGGTTTGTGACTTGATGATGCTGATGGTGGGATATTGTGATTGATAAAAAGTTAGTGAGATATCTTGTTTGACATATGATGATGCATTTGTGAATTAAAATGCAATTTGTTTGATAAAAGGGTTCATGAGATATCTTGTTTGACATATGATGATGCATTGGTGAAATTAAAATGTGATTTGTTACCCATTGAACCCTCAGATTAATGATGCCCCGGGAGTTGGGATGCCTAAAGGATCGAGTGAGTCGATGCCTTGTGGATGCCCGGTGGCCTTAAATGGCTAAATGCCGGAGATTATTCCCTAGGAGTTTCGGGATGCCCGGTAGTATGCTAGTCGGTACGTAAATCCGGATGGCTAGAGTAACCATTTTCATGGGAGGCCCTTGAGGTTCCTCGTGATGCCGGTGGGGTACAAGATGCCTGGAGGCATGATTCGCTCTAGCTGCCGATGGCCTTAAATGGCTGAATGCTAGAGGCTTTCGCGATGCCTAGAAGGATGCAAATGTCGGAGAGACGTAAACATTGGTCCTCCGAGGATGAACCATTTTGAAAAATAAAATGAATGATTTGACTATAAATGTGTGGGGTCTGAATATGTTGTCATCACATTGAAGGGTTTCATGATTGTGATTTGATTATGTGGCATATGATTCTTATAGAATTTGCAATTGCTTTAGTATTGAAGAATTCCATGATATTGATATCCATTTGTTCCTTGTCTCCCTGCCTTGTCTATCTTGTATGAAATTAGATGCTGATTGTTATGCTCGATATAGCTTGTTGAATCTTTTGCTGCTGAGTGGTTGTACTCACCCCGTTTAGGGACTAACATTTCAGACTAGACAAGATACCTCTGCTGTCACTGCCACCAGCAGTGGACCGAGTGGTTGGATATGGCCGCGAGGAGGAGGACAGCAAAGGAAGGAACTTTTGGATGCCGACACTGATCGATGGACTTTAAGTATATTACTGTTGGAAGAGATGTGGGTCATCTTTTGAAATATAGTCGAGTATAGAAAACCTTAGCATTTTGATGTACCGACGAATGATGTCCATCAAGTTATGTAAATAAATGTGTAAGGCTTTAACTTACATAAAATGTTTAGTTGATGTGCACTGTTTTCTGAATATAGGGAAGGGAGTTGTTGGATACGCTTCCGCCATATAAATTGTACAGGAAAGCGAACTATGGCAACCCTGACAGATCAGAGACCGTTCGGGGGGTGCCACAGGGACCGCCAGACGCGCCGCCACATGTGGCACACACCGATTCAATCCCCCGCAAGCGTGTGCGACGCATGGGTTGTTTCGGCCGAAGGCGCATGCAACGCACATGCCAGTTGGCTCATCCGACTAGGCCAAGCGGTCTGTCCAACCTGAGTGGTCCGTCCAGCCCGACCGATCCGTCTGGTCCGACCAGTCCGACTCGACCGCCCGTTGACCTCAACCCGGCTAACCGTTGACAATTGACTTTGACCATTCATCGTTGACTTTGATCATTGACCAAAAAAAAAAAGGAATGTGTTTCTTTTTCCAATTAAGTCTATGTGGATTATATGTAATCCCTTATTTGTTATGCATTTGTTGCAGAAACAATACCTCCCCTTAAGTTGCGCACACATATTCGCGCAATTACCGATGAACAAAAGGAAAGGTTTTCTAAGTTGATAGCCAAGCTGACTGATCATCGATGGAAGAGTGGCGACTTAATTGATCACGTTCTTGAAGTCAATGAGAAAATACAAAAGGTCATATGGAATGGTCGTCCCATGCCATAGTCTAAGATGGTGCGATTCTTCATGAACACTCTTCCATAAGAATGTCAAAGACTATTGAATCGTGTATGGGAAGTCAACAGAGCTACTTCATATAGAAAAATTGTGATGGATTTTATAGATGATTATTACTGGATTGTTACAAGGGAAAAGATCAAGAAATTGAACAAAAGATGATCTTTCCTAGTACGTATATTGACTTGGTGCTAGATGTTTTCGCTGGTCTTTATTTAGTGTGCTTTGTGGACATCTTATGTAATGTTATCTACCTAGTTATTGTTGGTGTGGCAACTAATATGTTAGTCGTATTATGTGAAAGCATTATCATTATATCATTATTTAATATCAAGTACTATTTGCTTTCTGTTATTATTAACTATTGTGAGTTGTCCATATAAATTTTTGTAATTTCAAAAATTTATTTTGCATAGAAAGTTATATTAATAATAACTCAAAGTTAGGATTTTAGATGATGATTGGAAACATATTGACATTTTGATTTTGAAACCTTACTTGAAATTATTCATTAATATGATGGTTTTGTGTAAAATTTATGCATAAATGATAGGCATTAATAATTCGTGCATATATGTATGATATGTTCATATCAATGGCTACAACCACAAAGAGCATAGTCGCTAAGCCAAACAAAGGTGAGAAGCTCAATGGCGATAACTATGAAATATGACACATGAAAATCTAATATAAGCTAGAAGAGTAAGAGGCACTAGAAGCTCTTAATTTGACCATGGTAGAACCTAAAGAAAGAAATGCTGCATAGCACAAGAGAGATAAGGAAGCATTTGTTGTATGGAAAAGAAATAACTCTCTTGCTCGCATTACGTTACTGAGTAGCATGGAAAATGACGTCATGCGAGAGTTTAGGCGTTTTGAGAATGCCAAGGAAATGTGGGAAGCATTGACAGCAAGATTTGGTTATACTTCAGTGACCAGATTGAGGCAGCTCACTATTAGGTTTGACTCTTATAAGAAGCCTCATGGTCAGACCATGAAGCAACACCCTAGAAAGATGTCAAACATGATTAATGAGCTGAAAGATGCTAGCCATGTCCTGACTGATGAGCAGCAAGTGCAAGCAGTGATTTGTTCCTTGCCTTAGAGTTGGGAGCATATGAAGGTGTACTTGACCCATAATGAGAATATCAAAACCATTGAGGATGTAGTGCATCATCTTGAGCTGGAAGAGGACAGCCTCTTGGCAGCTAAGCTGGAAGGTGGAATTTATCATGCTGGTTCTAGCTCACATGGAGCTTCGAGCTCCAAGCGCTAACGTCCTAACTGGTTCGATAAAGAGAAAGGCAAGGAAGCAGGTCCTTCAAGGAAGAAACCTAAACTTGACCAACATGAAAGAGGAAAGTGTCCTCGGATGAAGAAGCTTACAAGGGTGAAGTGTTACAATTGTGACAAGAATGGTCACTATGCTCGCAACTGTCGTGAGCCAAAGAAGGTATACACCCCTTGTACTTTTCAGAATTTTGCTTATGTGTCGAGTTTTGTATTCTTAACTGAGTCTAATCCTTTATGGACTGTGGATTCGGGAGCGACA
Source organism: Eucalyptus caleyi (assembly GCA_014182885.2). NCBI lineage: Eukaryota > Viridiplantae > Streptophyta > Magnoliopsida > Myrtales > Myrtaceae > Eucalyptus > Eucalyptus caleyi. Next base: position 33,925,525 of record CM024468.2, on the reverse strand, counting down.
GACCATGTAGCGAAGGATAGAGAATCCTTTGTGGAATTCCAACGAGTACCGACTAGAACTAAGTGGATCTATATAGGAAACAACTCCATAGCAGAAGTAAAAGGGATTGGCATTTGTCAATTGAACATGTGTGGTAGATGCACTTTGTTCCTACATAATGTGTTGTATACTCCGGAGATTCGTCGGAATTTAGTATATGTTTTAGTGTTGGTTAAACTTGGTTTTAATATGAACTTGTGGTGTGGATTTATATTTGGATACAAATTACTATAGTTATGGTAATTTCCTAGATGGTTTTATTGTATTAAATGTTGACTATAGTAATGCAAATGTTTGTTATTCCATTTTCACGTCTCCTAATTCATATGATAATGATGTGAGTGTGAGGCATGTTAGACTTGGTCACATTGACCAACAATGTATGAATAACTAGCCAAAGAGGGCTTGTTAGGCAATATTGAAAAAGCCGATTTGCCCATATGTGAGCATTACCTAGCAGGGAAAATGACAAGAAAACCATTTGGAAAAGGTAAAAGAGCTAAATTTCCTTTGCAATTAATCCATTCTGATGTCTATGGTCTAATGAATGTAAGAGAAAGGCATTGAGCTGTTTATTTCATCACATTTATAGATGATTATACTTGATTCGAATATGTCTATTTGATTTCTCATAAATCTGAAGCATTGAATTGTTTCAAAAGGTTTATGAACTTGGTAGAAAATCAATTAGACAAAAAAATAAAAGTATTAAGATCCGATCGAGGTCGAGAATATTTGTTTGATGAGTTCAAAAAGTTATGTGATGAAAGAGGAATAAAAAGACAGCTATCTATTTCATATATTCCTCAACAAAATGGTGTTGTGGAGAGAAGGAACAGAACTCTATTTAAAATGGTTAGGTCCATGATGGTGTATGCTAACTTACCTATCACTTTTTGGAGTTTTGCTTTGTTAACTGCTACCTATATAGTAAACCTGGTGCCTTCCAAATTAGTTACTTCCACTCCATATGAGTTTTGGACAGGTAGAAAATCGAACTTAAGTTTTCTTAAGTCATGGGGTTGTGCCGCCTATACTCACGAGCCCTCTTACAAGTTTGGAAAATTGGGTCCCAGAGAAAAGAAGAGTATTTTCATAAGATACTCTGAACACTCAAAAGGATACGTATTCATAAGTGAGTAGGAAAGTGGGAGTATAACTAAATTTGAATCACAGGATAGCACATTCTTAGAGAATAAATTTCCTAAGAAGGGCGAAATAGGTGAAGATTACTCCCTATTTAAGACCTTGGATCAAGATAATGATATTAGTGGAGTTCATCCAAGTGGGAGTAACATGAGAAGTGATGAATTTAATTCAACTCACTCTCCATTACAATCACATGATGAGATGATATCGTCATTATCTAATCCGAGTGGGAGCATGATGGCGAATGATGTGCAAAATGTATAATCTCCCATACGGCGAACAAGTCGCAAAAGTATTCCCCGTCGACATTTTGACATCGAAGGGGAAACTTTCATGGTTGTTCCACAAGATGAGGATGAAGCAAGAAATATTAATAAGGCTCTAACTTACCCTAGTAAGGAAAAATGGATTCATATAATGGACAAGGAGATTGAGTCAATGAAGTCAAACCAAGTTTGGAAACTAGTTAATCTTCCAAAAGGATGCAAAGCTATTGGAAACAAGTGGGTTCTCAAAATAAAGCGTAAAGCTGATGGCTCGATAGAAAGGCATAAGGCTTGCCTTGTGGCAAAGAGGTATAATCAACAGAAAGGAATTGATTATGAAGAAACATTTTCTCCTATAGTGAGATTTACCTTGATTCGCATTATTCTAATAATAGTGGCTAGTATGGATCTTGAGTTACATCAAATAGATGTAGAGACTGTTTTCCTTAATGGAGAATTAGAGAAAGAAATATATATGGAACAACCTGCTGGTTTTATAATGAAAGGCCAAGAAGAAAAGGTATGTCGACTTTGGAGATCGATATATGGCCTTAAGCAATCGTCAAGACAATGGTATATACGTTTTCATAATGCCATAATGGCATATGATTTTATAATGATAGATGAGGATCATTGTGTATATATCAAAAGATCCAAAGATCAATTTGTAATCATATCATTATATGTTGATAATATACTAATTGCCGGAAGCAATATGAAGTTTGTTAATACTTGTCAAGAGTTGGTTGTCTTCCAATTTTGAGATGAAGGATATGGGTGAGGCTACATACATTCTTGGAGTTAAGATTTCAAGAGATCGTTCGAAGAAATCGTTATCTCTTTCGCAAGAAACATACATCAATAATATTTTTGAACGATTCATATGCAAGATTGTAAACCCATAGACACTCCTATTGCAAAAGGTGACGGATTGAGCCATAGACTGTGTCCAAGGACTTCACAAGAGAATGAACAAATGAAACATGTTCCTTATGCTAGTGCTGTTGGGAGCTTGATGTATGCTATGATGTGTACAAGACCTGACATATGTTTTGTAGTTGGAATGGTGAGTAGATACCAATCCAATCTAGGTCAAGCACATTGGAAAGCCATTAAGATAATACTGAGGTATTTAAAGGGAACTGCTGATTAAAAGCTTAATTACCAAGGAAATGATCTGCGACTTGAAGGCTATTTAGATGCTAATTAGGGAGGAGATTTAGATGAAAAGAAATCTATCTCTGAATTTACTTTCTTACTAAACAATGGCGCCATATCATGGAGTAGTAAAAAGCAAACGTGTATAGCCTTATCCACGATGGAAGTTAAGTTCGTGATATTATCAGCAGCGGTACAAGAAGGAGTTTGGCTTAAGAGATTTTTGGATCATTTAGGTGTTATTGAGAAAGCTGCAAATCCATTATTGGTTAACTGTGATAGCCAAGCAGCTATAGCGTACACCAAAGATCCAAAATATCATGGCAATACCAAACATGGTTGCACGAAAGGATGTGAACTTACAGTACATATCTACACATAAAATGATAGCAGATCCTATGACAAAACCAATACCTAGAGATGTGTTTTGTGGTCATATAAAATCTCTAGGATTGCATAGAGTCTAATGTACTTGATATTGTAATTTCCCTAAGTTGTTCACATTTATGAACTTGTGTTTTTTATTATTAATACCTATGGATCTTTGTTTGATGTTTATGCATCTTAATGCTCAATGCATTATATTAAGTTGAGAAAGTATGTCTGACAGATAAAATATTAGCCCATTCATACGAGTAATCGCCTCTATTTACTATGTGATAAATAGAGATGAAACGGTTTTTAAGCTTATTATCTAGGTGATAATCGAGAGCTCAAGCTTAAAATATATATGTCGCCTTAACTAAGTGGTAAGATGAGGATATAATATTTATTATATCCAAAAGTAAAATAACCCACATATTTTACTTTATCTGTCTATGATCTTTGGATGTGAGTTCTGGTGAATTCTATGAATGAGTAGATATGTGAACTCAAGTTAGACATTGGGTATGTCTAAACCATCATTTGTACGGTATTAAAGGTGTAGATATATGCTCCATAGGAAATGAGTTAATATCATAATACGTATTTCATACTACGTATGCATAAGACGACCAATAAGAGTGGCAAAAGCTTGATCTCAACTTTTATGCTGTGTGAGACTCTTGAGGAAAAAATTTCCTTGATTTAGTGCCCTCATGACTTTTACTTATTCTCAACATTTATATTCAATGATTGTTATCTTAGGATGTTGCCAATAATCATGAATTGATTCGATGTGATGGGACATTCCTAGAAAAGCAAGCTGAACTGAAATTGAGAGTTTGAAAGAAAGAGGAAGATCGAATATGAAGAATTACATTCTAAGTTTTGTAGTCACTGGTCGACCAATTATTACTGTCTTTGGAATAATCGCAATTGTGAATATAATATATCATTATTTGAAAGGAGATCAAAAGAGATATAAATGTGATCGATCGATCTAGAATACTACATACTAAATCTATTCAAAGTGTGATGCCCATTATGAGTTTCTATATATTCCTAACAGATGTATAGCAATGAGCTCTCAAAGTATGCTGATCGCATGAATTATTCACCAGTATGAATGTTGTAGAGAGGTAAAGAGGATCTTGTTCAGCCCACCATGTGTGAGTGGGAGATGATGGTTTTATTTATGTAGAAGGGCCTAAGTTGGCCCGTCCACCCATGTTGCGCCTAAAAGCCCGGCCCGCAAGATAAGGGCCCATAAAAGAACAGCTACGATGTGAAAGGTTGCATTATTTAGATATGAGGGTGTGGCATACCAAAAAAATTCCATGGCAACCACTAGATGCATTACGACCTATGAAAAGGTGATGGAAGTGTTTATTGATTTATGTTATGGCCTTTAGACCAAAGAATTTTAATAGATTAATGCTGAGTATTTTAATTATTTGGGTAGAAATACATCTTATGTTAATGGATGATCAAGGTTGGTGCTATAGGACAATTTGATAAAGAATACTTTGTTCTTGACTATGCACTTTATAAATTTGATTTTATGGATTAATGTCACAAAGTCTTTTGGCCATTTTATTATGCAATTATGTATATATTTAAATGAGGATTAAGATGTATTATTAAAAATAAACTTGGGCCATTTAAGTTTGGACTTTAGGCCCAAGAGTGTTAGCCTAAAGTGGGCCAAGAGGGCGGCCCATAGAGCCGATAGGGATGTCGACCACATGGAAAGGGGAGAGAGGAGTCGGATGGGCCTCCTCCATGTGTCTTCAATAAGAAGACACTTGTCTCCTTCTTAGGGACAAGTGTCCCTCCATGCAAGAAGTAAAGCATGCAAGGGTTTTAATTCAACTAAAAGGAAAAAGGGGGAGGGGGATTTCGACCAGAAGGGAGAGAGGAGAGAGAGAGTTACTGTCCGAAAGAGAGAGAGCAAGCGAGTGAGCAAGAGGAGAAGAGGAAGAAGGAGTCTGCGCGTCCGCTGTCGTTCGCCGCCTCCCCCCGCCCTATCTTGCTGTGTTTCCTTCGAATTTGAGGCAAGTGAAGTCCTAAAACCTACCTTTTGCATTGTTGTGTGTATGTGTAGTAGATGGTAAGTCTTGGTTGTGGTAGATCGGATGAAATTTCGGAGCTATGGAGAGAGATTTGTTGGCCAACGCATGCTGTTTCTGGAAAGACCAGTTTGAACATTCTTGAGTTTGTGTGTTGCATGTGACTTTTTAGTCGGAATCCTGTTTTTATTTCTTCACGAAAGTTGTAGAGAACACCTTGAAGAATAACATACTAAAATTTGAGGCAAAACGAACAAGTAATGATTAGTGAAATGATTTTTCTTCGGAGAGACTAGATTTGGAATTCGTTGTGCTAACCTTCAGTGATTTCGTGGTCTGTAAAGTAACTTTCTTGTAAAAATATCACTTTGATCTCTGAATGAAATTTTTATTGTACTTATTGAGGTAGAACATATCAAATATTTGGAGGAAATGAACAAAAATAGGTCAGTGAAATCGTTGTCTTTTGAAGAAACTGGATCCGGGAAAAACACTCCTTCAACCTAGTATGATTTCGTGATTTTTATAATTTCGTACAGTTAAAATTTGATCGTGTGTTCTGAATGAAAGTTGTAGCTAATATTCTAAGGAATAACATACTGAAAATTTAGAAGAAACGAACATATGTAGGTCAGTGAAATGAGCTTCTTTTGGAAGATGATAATTTGGGAAAAGATGACACCGAGAACAGGGAGAAAGAATCATCTATATCTATTAACCTAGAACAATTTGGGTTTCGATGTATTCATGAGATATCTACCTCTAGGACCTATCTAAAACATATCAAAAATTTTCAGAATTTTTGGAGTTCATTTGGGTATTTAATTTAAATTTCTTCCGAAACTGTGCAAGTTGAAATATTGAAGTTTTGAAAACTGTGATGCATGGACCGTGCTGTTTTGTGTGAGGTTCTTTTGGTATGATGTTATGCATGGGATACCTACCTTTAGGTCTTGTCTACAATGTATCAATTTTTCAGAATTTATTAATATCATTTACTAATTTTTCTGGAGTTTTAATTAGAGGAATGCATTCTGATTTATTCAAAAAATTGTTTTGTTTTGAAAAATAAATGAAATTATCTATGTGATGAAATACTTTGAGTGGTTGATTTTGCTGCATATGTGATGGCATATAGCGTGTTATATGGCATGAAAAGCTGGTTGAGACTCTTGATATTGATGTATCAAATGCCATGTTGAAGTTGAGATACATGTGTGAATATAAATTGAGATAATGATGATACCGTTGGAGGTGTGAGCCGACAATGCCCCGGGAGTCCGGATGCCCAAAGGTTCGAATGAGTAGATTCCCTTTGGATGCCTGGTTGTATTATGAATACATGCCCAAAGGTTTTCCCCAGGAGTGTTGGGATGCCCGGTTGTATTATGATACATATCTGGAGGGTGAGGGGTTGTATTATGACGCATGCCCGGAGGGTAGGGGTAACCATCTTCATGGCGAGCCCCGGAGATTCCTCGTGATGCCAAGTGCGATGCGAGATGCTTGGAGTGTGTGTGCCGGATGCTCGGAGGTGTGTGCCGAAGGTTCCTCACGATGCCAGGTTGGTTGCGAGCAATAAATGAGGGATGCAAACACTGGTCCCTAGAAAGAAAAATGATGAGATCCTTATGAAAGATAAAATTGAGAATTGGATCATGCGCATGGATGTGTGCATATGGCATGGGATGAACCTCATGGAAATGCAAGCATGAAGTGCATGGTGGTATATGCACGTTGCATGGTGATATATGCATGGCTGCTTGATGATATATGTACAAGTGCATGGTTGTATATCGACGTTGCATGGTGATATATGCATGGCTACTTGATGATATGAGTACAACTGCATGATGGTATATGCATGTTGTATGGTGATTCATGCATGGCTATAAGGTGAGGTATGCTCGAATGCATGAATGATATGTGTTTTATTCATGATACCTTGATTGGTCTGTTTGATGCATTGTGTAGTTTGGTGGATCTTTACTGCTAAATGGTTGTACTTACCCTGTTTGGGGAATAACATTTCAGACTATATAAGATACCTCTGCTGCCACTGCCACCGGTAAATGGATCAAGTGGTTGGATATGACCGCGAGGAGGAGGATTGCATAGGAAGGAACTTTTGGACGCCGGCACTGATCGATGGACTTTAAGTATATGACTGTTGGAGAAGATGTCGGTCATCTTTTGAAGTATAGCCAAGTATAGAAGACAACGGCATTTTGATGTACCGACTAATGATGTCCATCAAGTTATGTAAATAAAGGGTATCGCTTTAACTTATATAAAATGTTTAGTTGGTATGCATCGTTTTCTGAATATAGGGAAGGGAGTTGATGGATGTGCTTCTGCCATATGAATTGCGCAAAGAACCGATATAAAAGATGTAAACCCCTAGGTTGTATAGACCCGCTGCAATCGAAATGATATCGGAGTGACATGTTATTAGGGAAAGTGAAAGGTAAGCGAACTGTGGCAACCCTAACAAATTGGGGGTCGTCGAGGGGTGCCACAATGGAGTGGTATCAGGGCTATGGTCTATTTGGAGTGATAAGGTGCCTCAGATGGAAATGAGGATAGAATGATGCACACCATAGGACTCTAACTGGAATGGTTGACTAACTTTGAACAACGGGTGATGGATATTCACTCGTAGATCCATAATAACTAGTGTGATGTTGCTTTTGTGTGTCAGTAACATTCTATGTTACTTATGTGACTTTAGTGAAAACCTTAATTAATGATCTAACTAGTGACACCGAGTTGCAAATTATTCTTGAGACAAATGCTTGGAAAACTGCAGGAAAATCATGGTGCGAGTTGGAAGTGCTCATCCATCGAGGGCTAAAGCCTCTGCTGCAAGGGCTAAACCTCGAATGGAAGATATCCTGCAGGCATTGGCCAATATTAGAAATCTCATGGAAAGGCAAGCGCAGCAACAACCCAGAGTGGAACATTGCCCTCAAGGACTGGTGGAACAATTTCTGAAGTTGAAGCCACTTAAGTTTAGTGCAATGGGAAGTCCTGAGGAGGTAGAGCAATGGATTGATGGAATGGAACGGATTTTTCGGTTGTTGAACTGTAGCGATGCTGAAAGGATAACTTTGGTAGAATACCAACTGGAGGGAAATACAAAGTTTTGGTGGAGAGCTTCAAGAGACACAATCTTTCCACCAGGTACTGATGTGAACTGGGAAGAGTTTGTGAGAGCTTTCAATAGGAAGCATTTTTCTGATTGTGCTAAGGATAAGAAGATCACTAAATTTGTTCAATTGGAACAAATGGAGCTGACAGTAGACCAGTATGAGGCAAAATTTTCTGAATTGTCTAGGTATGCTCCCAAGTTGGTTGAGGATCGAGAGGAAAAGGTTAAAAGATTCTTGAAATGACTAAGGACTGATATCAAGAAACAACTAGTGCCTCTGAATATGAGGGACTATAATGAGATTTATGAGAGGGCACAGTTGGTGGAGCAAGAGTTAGTGAGAGAGCAATCAGAACCTAAGAGACAGATGACCTTTAGTGATGTTCGAAGGGGTAAGAGACATTACCTTGATCAAGGTCAGCCCTGGGAATCTAAGAAGAGGAATAATTTTGGGAATTTTGGAAGAGTCAAGAGTGGCCTAGTTCTAGGGAGAGTATCCTACCAAAGTAATATTTGTTAGAGATGTGGTGGGCAACATGGACTAGGACCCTATAATGATTGATTGAAATGTTTTGGCTGTGGGTAGAGAGGTCACTTTAAGAAAGATTGTCCACAAGAGAGGTCGCAACCGAATGTCAGCTCGGTGGAACTGGTACAACAAAGTACTGGTGGACCAAACCTACCAAGGAATCCATAGAGGCCACCAACACAAGGAAGGATGTATGCGGTCACTCAAGAGGAAGCAAAAGCTTCCAAAAATGTTATCTCAGGTACAATTTCGATAGAGGGATAAGAAGGTATATGCGTTATTTGATATGAGTGGCACGCATTCATTTGGTCTGAAAAATATAGATGATTGTGAGAAATAGGAACAAATCTCTAGATATGCCTCTTCGTATTTCTACATCACTGAAGGACATGTTGTTATCTACGTTAACATGTGAGATGTGTTAGATAACCCTAAGGGAACGAGATCTGAAAATGGACTTGATAGTGATAGTTATGTATGACTTTGACGTCATCATAGGAATGAACTAGCTCCATAAGCAATGGACTAGGATGAATGATCTCCTAAGATAGTACTTACTCATGTGCTAAGGATAAAAATCGTGAGGCTAAGAATGGGATAGGCCAAAGCGGGTAATATCTATGTAAGTTAGTCCCTATCGAAATGAGACCCTCCAATGGATGTGTAGTTTGGGTTCGAACTAGGTGAAAGCTGGTGTACCTGTAACGACCTGGTCCGATGAGGGCAGGGAGTGGACGCCAAGGTCAAAGGACCTAAACAAGGAGTGGCTCCTGGCAGGCTTCTAGGATGGCAAAATGGGGCAGGAATGAACCGAACTATGAACTAAACTGGGAAGGCAGTGTTTCTGGGATAATTTTATCAAAGTGGCGCAGCGGAAGCATGGTTAAGCTTGTAGAACTCTTGTTTGTGAAAAAGAAGGACAGATTGATGCGTTTGTGCATTGATAATAGGCAATTGAATCATGTAATTGTTAAGAGTAAGTACTCATTACCTAGAATTGATGATTCATTTGATCAGTTGCAAGGAAGTTTAGTCTTTTCTAAAATTGACTTAAGGTCGGGATACCATCAATTAAGGATTAATAAAGAAGACATTCCTAAGACCGTATTTAGGACTCACTATGGATACTACAAGTTCCTAGTTATGCTATTTGGATTGACGAATGCCGTAATTGCATTCATGGATTTAATGAATAGGATATTTAAGCCTTATTTGGATCAAATTGTGATTGTCTTCATTTGATGATATCCTGATATATTCTAAAGGACTTGAAGAACATGCGCAGTATCTAAGCGCAGTGCTGCAAATAAAGCTTAAGAAGTGAATGATGGAGAGCGAGTTATGAAATTGAAGATTAAGTTATGATCATTTGAGCTAAGTAGTGACTTCCTATTAGAGGATCTCATTGGAAGTCTTGATGCATTACATGGAGGGATTTAGTATGTATAGATTGATCTTGGAAGTCATGATTTTGAGTGGTCATATGAGACATGAAATTATTTGTAGTTTATATGTCGGAATAATAGGTTTAATCGATGGTGGTCAACTTTTAATTTTAGGTGATGATCTTAATTTGAAAAGGTTTGGTGGAATTAGTGGATATGATCAATTGTGGTTATAGTCTTTCTAAGGTGAAAAGGTGAAAGTTCAAGTTGTGGATTTGATGAGTGATTAGTCCAAGTGATGATCCTTTAGGATGAGACATGAGATATACTCAATGGAAACTAAACAAGTTCTTATCTTGGTGGATTGTTGATCTTTGAATTGAATAAGTCTTGGTGGACTATCGATATTTGAATCGAAGGAATGATGCTATATTTTAGGCTTGAATCTATGTTGTAGTGAAAGCATAGTGAATGTCTTTGTTGGATTGAAGCAGATGAGTTGTTAATGGTGTTGATTTTGATGGTTCTAAGCTTGAATTGATGGTGACAAAGGTATAGGAATAATTTGGTTAAATGGTGTGTTAGATTGAAACCATTAGATATACCAAAATGGAAATGGGATCCTGTGATGATAGATTTCGTGCAAGGATTACCAAGGACATCAAGTGGCCACAACCCTATCTAGGTGATAGTAGATCGCTCAACTAAGTCTGCCCATTTCCTAGTAGTTTGCGTAGATTATCCGATGGATAAAATTTCTGATATACGTGTAAGCCAAGTGGTATGCTTACATGGTGTTCCTGTAACTATCACGTCTGATCGAGATTCGAGGTTTACTTCAAAACCTTTGGCAAAGTCTTCAAACCGCCTTAGGGACTAAAGCAACCTTTTAGTACAACTTTTCATCCAATGACGGGTGGACAAACGAAAAGAGTGATCCAAGCATTTGAGGACATGTTAAGAGCTTGCGTCATTGATTTTAAAGAGAGTTGAGGTGAAAAGATTATACCTGGTAGAATTTGTGTATAACAATAGTTTTCAGAAAAGTGTAGGCATGGCTCCCTATGATGCATTGTATGGGAGAAAATGTAGGACTCTTGTTTGTTGGAGTGAGGTAGGCGAAAGGAAATTGACAAGACCTGAGTTGGTACAAATTACTACTGAGGCTGTAGAAATTATTAGCAAAAGACTTAAAACAGCCCAGAGCAGGCGGAAAGACTACTCAAATAAGCGTAGGAGACCTTTAGAATTTGATGTGGGAGATCATGTGTTCCTTAAAGTATCCCTACTTGTTTCAAGAGACATAAGTGATGCCTAATTTCGGGGACGAAATTCTCTAAGGAGGGGAGAATTGTGGCATCCCTAAAAAAATTCATGGCAACCAGTAGATGCATTACGACCTATGAAAATGTGATGGAAGTGTTATTGATTTATGTTATGGCCTTTAAACCAACGAATTTTAATAGATTAATGCCGAGTATTTTAATGGAGAATTATTTGGGTAGAAATACATCTTATGTTAATGGATGATCAAGGTTGGTGCTATAGGACAATTTGATAGAGAATACTTTGTTCTTGACTATGCACTTTATAGATTTGATTTTATGGATTAATATCACAAAGTCTTTTGGCCATTTTCTTATGCAATTATGTATTTATTTAAATGAGGATTAAGATGTATTATTAAAAATAAACTTGGGCCATTTAAGTTTGGACTTTAGGCCCAATAGTGTTGGCCTAAAGTGGGCCAAGAGGGGCGGCCCATAGAGCCCATAGGGCTGTTGACCGCATGGAAAGGGGAAAGAGGAGTCGGATGGGCCTCCTCCATGTGTCTTCAACAAGAAGACACTTGTCTCCTTCTTAGGGACAAATGTCCCTCCACGCAAGAAGTAAAGCATGCAAGGGTTTTAATTCAACCAAAAGGAAAAGGGGGAGGGGGATTTCGACCGGAAGGGAGAGAGGAGAGAGAGAGTTACCATCCGAAAGAGGGAGAGCGAGTGAGTGAGCGAGAGGAGAAGAGGAAGAAGGAGTCTTCGTGTCCGCCATCGTTTGCCGCCTCGTCCCACCTTGTCTTGCTGTGTTTCCTTCGAATTTGAGGCAAGTGAAGTCCTAAAACCTACCCTTTGTATTGTTGTGTGTATGTGTAGTAGATGGTAAGTCTTCATTGTGGTAGATGGGATGAAATTTCGGAGCTATGGAGAGAGATTTGTTGGCCATGCATGCTGTTTCTGGAAAGACCAGTTTGACCAGTCTTGAGTTTGTGTCTTGCATATGACTTTTTAGTCGGAATCTTGTGTTCATTTCTTCATGAAGGTTGTAGAGAACACCTTGAATAACAACATACTAAACTTTGAGGCAAAACGAACAAGAAATGGTTAGTGAAACGATTTTTCTTTGGAGAGACTAGATCTGGAATTCATTGTGCTAACCTTCAGTCATTTCGTGGTATGTAAAGTAACTTTCTTGTAAAAATGTCACTTTGATCTCTGAATGAAATTTGTAGTGTACTTCTTGAGGTAGAACATATCAAAAATTTGGAGGAAATGAACAAAAATAGGTCGGTGAAATCGTTGTCTTTTGAAGAAACTGGATCCGGGAAAAATGCTGCTTCGACCTAGTATGATTTCGTGATTTTTATAAAATCGTACAGTTAAGATTTGATCGTGTGTTTTGAATGAAAGTTGTAGGTAATATTCTGAGGAATAACATACTGAAAATTTAGAAAAAAACGAACATATGTAGGTCGGTGAAATGAGTTTCTTTTTTAAGATGATAATCTGGGAAAAGATGACACCGAGAACAGGGAGAAAGAATCGTCTATATCTATTAACCTAGAACGATTTGGGTTTCGATGTATGCATGAGACATCTATCTCTAGGACGTATATAAAATATATCAAAATTTCAGAATTTCTGGAGTTCATTTGGGTATTTAATTTAAATTTCTTCCGAAACTGTGCAAGTTGAAATATTGAAGTTTTGAAAACTGTGATGCATGGACCGTGCTGTTTTGTGTAAGGTTCTTTTGGTATGATATTATTCATGAGATACCTGTCTTTATGATGGTATATACATGTTGTATGGTGATTTATTCATGGTTATATGGTGAGGTATGCTCGAATGCATGAATGATATGTGTTTTATTCATGATACCTTGATTGTTCTGTTTGACGCATTGTGTAGTTTGATGGATCCTTACTAATGAGTGGTTATACTCACCCCGTTTGGGGAATAACATTTCAGACTAGATAAGATACCTCTGCTACCACTGCCACCAGTAGATGGATCAAGTGGTTGGATATGACCGCGAGGAGGAGGATAGCAAAGGAAGAAACTTTTAGACGCCAAATGGACTTTAAGTATATGACTGTTGGAAGAGATGTCGGTCATCTTTTGAAGTATAGCCGAGTATAGAAGACTAGGGCATTTTGATATACCAACTAATGATGTCCATCAAGTTATGTAAATAAAAGTGTACGACTTTAACTTATATAAAATGTTTAGTTGGTATGCATCATTTTCTGAATATAGGGAAGGGAGTTGATGGATGTGCTTCCGCCATATGAATTGCACAAGAGACCGATCTAAAAGATGTAAACCCCCAAGTTGTATGGACCCGCTACAATTGAAATGGTATCAAAGTGACATGTTATTAGGGAAAGTGAAAGGTAAGCGAACTATGGCGACCCTAACGGATCGGGGGCCATCGAGGGGTGCCACAATGGGGTTATGACTTTGGGGGGGGACGTATTACGTTGAAGAGTTACTTCTCTTGGATGAGACGTATTTAAGAGAGAAAAGAAAATTGAGGAACGCACCTTTTTCAGTGTACGTTAGTCTCTCTCTCTCCCTTAAAAAAAAAGAAGAAGAAAAACAGAAAAGAAGTAAATGCTCAGTTTTTTCTCCCCCTAATAGCAACAGCACACTCCTCAATAGAACGGGATCAGTTTTTTCTTCCTCAAATTCAACATTGGTATTTAATCTGTGGACAATAAGGTACGATCGATTCCATGGTGTGTCTTTGATCGGTGATACATGTTCTTCTTAGGCTCGTCTTCCGCGTTCGTTTTAGGGATTCGATTTAATGTCGAATCTGTTTTAGGGAATCAATAATTCCCAACAAGGGGGTTTGGCAGTTTTTTTTGGAATGAAACAATTTCTTTAGAGATCGAACAACATTCGGAGTACCTTTTTGATATGCTCTGTCATGATTCAATGGATGATAGGCTGACGCAGTTGACCTGTCTTCATGCTCCATCTTCCTACCACAATCGCCAGTTATTTTAGGATGAACTCAGAAGTATCAGCAATGCGAATACTCTACCTTGGCTTTGCGTGGGGGACTTCAATGAGATCCTCTATCCCTGGAGAAAGGTAGGTAAGTGCCAGTTAGACTGGTATCGTTTAAACTATTTTCGAACTGTCATCAATGACTGTGCTTTGATGGAATTAGAGAGTAAGGGATGTGCCTTTACCTGGATGAATAATTGAGCTGAAGATGAATTAGTTAAGGAACAACTGGACCGTGTTCTGTGTACTATTGATTGGCGACCTCAATATCCTACTGCAGAGGTTTTTGCTTTGCCGGGCCTGTGATAAGATCATTGCCCACTTCTCTTGTCCAATTTAGCTATACATAAACAGAGCCAAAGGTCTTTCCTCTTTGAAGCTTATTGGATCCATGATCAAGAGTGTCGCAAGGTCATCCACAAAGCATGGCACTCAATTAAGGTAAGCCATTCAGACCTTGTACATAAACTAAGAATGGTTTCTCGAGCTTTACATGTTTGAAGCCGTTCAAAATTTTCTAATGGCCGCCTGAAGGTGCAAGCATTACAGCAACAGCTTCAAAACATTATAAATCAACCATATAGTTCTGGAACTGAAACAGCGAAAGTTTCTTCTCTTCGGGATGAGATCAGAAATATATGGCAGCAAGAGGAAAAGTATTGGGCTATGCGATCTAGAATTAATTGGTTGCAATGGGGAGATAAGAACACAAAATTTTTTCATGCAACTACTATTCAAAGACAGCAGCGCAACAGGATAGGTATGTTACAAGACGAGAATCACAACTGGATGAGGGACACTCAAGCTTTGAAGGAGCTAACTAATGCCTATTTTTCACAGTTAAATACAATAGATGGTCCACGCAACTATGCTCCAATTCTGGATTAGTGTCCTTGGGTTGTATCAGCTAATATGAATGATCATTTAATGAGTCCAATTACTATTTTTGAGGTGAAACAAGTAGCTTTTCAGCTAGGGAAAACAAAAAGCACCGGGTCTAGACAGTTTAAATGGGCTGTTTTATCAATGCCACCGAGATATCATTTAGGATGATTTGACAAAATTAGTAAGAGACTTCTTTAATTCCTGGGTGTTGCCTAGACCTCAATAAGACGATCATTGCTTTAATACCCAAAACCAGTCACCCTAAAAATCTGGATCAGTTTAGACCCATCAGCCTCTATAACTTTTGCATACAAGGTTATATCTAAGATCTTGGCCAATCGCCTGAAACCCTGGCTTTGCGAGCTTATCTTAGAAGAGCAAGCTGCCTTCATGAGGGGGAGACAAATACAGGATAATGTGTTCATAGTTCAAGAGGTTTTACATCAATTTCGAATTAAGGAAAGGAAAAAACACTTCAATGTACTTCTCAAGATAGACATGCAAAAAGCTTATGATAAAGTCGAATGGGATTTCCTAAAGGATTATCTATTGCGTTTGGGATTTGATCCAAGATGGGTTCAACTGATAATGCAATGTATTACAACAACCTCTTTAAGTGTTCGCTTTAATGGAGAACAAATTTCATATTTTCGGCCATCAAGAGGAATACGACAATGCGATCCTCTTTCCCCTTACGTCTTCATTTTACTAGCCAATCTTCTATCCACCCTCATTAACCAAGCAATAAACATCGGCCATCTCACAAGTATCAAGCTAAACAGGTCATGTCCGACACTATCACATCTTTTTTTCGCTGACGATTCAGTTTTCTTTCTCAAAGGCACTATGATAGAATGTCAAAATCTTGTTAATATTCTCAATCAATATTGTATGGCGACAGGACAGGTTATAAATTGGAACAAATTAGGCCTCTTTTTTAGTAAGAACTATTCGTTGAGCTTACAAGAAAACTTAGCAAGAATATTTAGAATGCCAATGTTGCACCGGTATGGAAAATATTTAGGCATTCCTTCAGAGTGGGGCAGATCTAAAATGGAGATGTTTGCGTGGATATTAGGGCGAATAAATTCAAAGCTTGAGGGTTAGAAAGAAAGATTTCTGTCTAAAGGCGAAAAGGAGATCCTAATGAAATATGTTGTATAGGCAATTCATCAATATGCGATGTCCATTTTTAAGCTTCCAACATCTTTGTGTAGACTTATTGAACAGAAAATTTCTAGATTTTAGTGAACGACTGACTATAGTAGGGTCGGGGTGCATTGGTAGAAATGACATTTACTTAAAGCTAACAAGGATAGTGGCGGACTTGGCTTTCGAGACTTGATGGCATTCAACAAAGCGATGCTTGGGAAACAAGCTTGGCACTTACTTCAAAAACCTTGCTCCTTGTGGGGTAAAATCTTTAAGGGGTTATGTTACAATTCAACGAGCTTCCAAACGGCTTCTAGAGGTACATGCCCTTCATGGGGATGGCAGAGTCTTCTTCTTGGCAGAGAGACCATCCTACCTAATGTACGATGGTCGGTCGGGAATGGTAAGGAGATTAAGATTTGGGAAGATAGCTGGTTACCCATCGAAACTATAGCCAACCCAGCAGCACGAGAGGAGCCAGAGTGGGTGGCCGATCTTATTGATCCTCTCACCCAAACCTGAAAAATTCAATTAATTCATCAACTTTTTTATACTCCGATTACTACTGAAATTGTTAAAATCCCTATCTGACCTGCCTATGCTACTGATAAGTTAATATGGACACCTACCAAGGATGGCAATCATACAGTGAAGAGCAATTATAGATCAATGGTTAGCACGGCATGGAAAGAGAATGCTCAGCAGGCATCTACATCACACCAACACCCTAAAATACTTTGGCGTAAGATCTGGTCTATGCAAACAGAGCCCAAGATCTGCACTTTCCTATGGACAGTTTGCCATAATGCCCTTGCGACTAAAGCTAACCTGTTCCATCAACATATTTCCCCCACTCCTATATGCAGTCTCTGTACTCAACAAACTCCAGAAACTATTGACCATCTGTTCTTTTTCTGTCCCTAGACTACAGGCGTATGGAAGCATCCTAAGATCAACATCTCTGTCTCACCTTCTACAATACAGCATATGGATGATTGGATCATAGAATGGGCAACAGATCAGCGGCTCGTACCTGGCTTGGAGACAATAGCACAAGTCTTGTGGCAAGTATGGTGTATGCGCAACAATTGGATTTTTCGGCGACGGTTTCCAGATCCCAATCGGGCAGTAGCAAATGCCTTTGCACAAAATTGACTCCAGTCATCTTATGCTCAGCGTTGACAAAGCACAGGTACTGATGATGGCGCAGCAGGAACTCAATGGAAACCTCCAGATTGCGACTCTCTGAAATGCAATATTGATGGCTCTTATTACCCTGGTCAATAAGAAGGAATGATGGCATGTATTGGTCGCAACCATCAGGGGATACTTACTGACATCCACACAGACCATTTCCCTACAGCTTTAGCATTTCAATCGTAAGTTCAAGTGCTTACCTTCACGCTGCATCACCTGCGGCACCAAGATCTCCATACAGCAAACATAGTGATTGAGTCTAACTGCAAGATCTTGATCGACACCATCAACGGACAGACGAAGCGGCCATGGGAAGAACGAATGCTATTCAACGAAATAGCGGCTCTGCTTCCCGTTTACCCTAGCTTGCGATTGCAATTCTATCGAAGGGAGGCCAATGGAGCAATTGATTGGGCTGCAAAGGCACATGGAAGATCTGATCTAGCCCGCAACTGGAACATTTTCACCCCTTCTCTTTTACAAGATATTGTCGCTGCTGATGCAATAGCTTTGGGATGTAACTTTGCGAATACTTAAATAATATTTACCTTTTCGACCAAAAAAAAAAAAAACCACCTCGGTGGGACCGTGCAGAAGCGCTTGTTGTCATGGGTCAAGCATTCCACCTTGGCCAAGGCTTTGTCTTCTTCCCTTATGATTTGAGCTTGTCAGTGTTCTTGAGGGTCGGGAATTCTAGGCAACTCAATCTCGAGTTCAGGCTCCACTCAACAAAGAATGTAATCGATCGTCACATGATGTATGTTCATCTTTCCCTCTTTTTCGGACTCATCAACAGCAATTATATCTTGTGGGGGCAGAGGGGTACCATACTTTAATGGCAGCTCGAATCACTGTTCTTTAAGATTGAGAGTCAATTAAGTCTTTCTATTTATGAAATCCAAGCTTGATACTTATTTATCAGACATACAAGGTACACATGGATAGTTTTTTCAATTTCAAAATATATCAGGAGGTTTTTGAAGAAAAATCACATGCTATGCCCCTCGAGAATAATTCAACGAACAATGTGAGATTGAAGATTTCATGCCTGGTGGGTCGCTGGCGAAAGCTGACAAAGAGAAAGGAATCGCATATTAAAGTTACACGTAAATAATCAGTTCCCTGCTTTCCTTGTCCTTTTATAGCCCGTCTTCTTTCCTCTTTAGAACTGAACACGAACGAACTCAGTTTCTTGAGAGTTACACAGCGTCGTCAGGTTTGTTCGGTTTCTTGCCAGACTTATGATCTTGTTGTCACTAGTTTATTTTGTCTCTGTGACTATTCATTCTGGTTTAGCAGTGTGTTGATGATCATTTACCCCCCCCCCAAACCCGCGGCAAAAAAAAAAAGTGTGTCGCTGATCTCATATTGGATGTTCGGGAAACACTTAATGTATTAAGTTTGGTTGACATAATCGGTCTGTTAAGTAACGTGGTAAACTGTAATTGAGTGTTTGAATATGAGTCACTTCTTTATGTCCTTCCGCAATCAACCATCTCATTGAATATATCAATTTTGTAGATCAGTTTTAGAGACACTCGCAAGGAAAAATGACATAAATGGTGCATGAATTTTATCCCAATATGTAATGTGATTTCTTAATGTTTAATTTATTTAATATAGTCCCTAACTTTTAGCACAATGTATGGTGTGGTCCCCAAACTTTTAATTTGTTTAATATAATCTTGAACTTTTACTACATGTTCAAACTAGTTCCTAGACCATACAAAAATGATCAATGTTGACATTGGACATTAGTTTAAACATGTATCAAAAGTTCATGGACCATGTTGAGTAAATTAAAAATTTATGGACAGCATTGCACATTAGGTTGAAATTTATGGAACATATGACACATTAAGATTAATTTCAGGGTGATTTGTATCATTATCCCAAATAACACCTAGCATTGCTAATAGACTTCTGAAATTTCTCTATCATTTTCCTTCTTCTTTTGATGGGTTTCACTCGTGCAGACCAGCTCCACGTAATTAATCTCATTCATTGGAATGAGAGAATTAGAGCAGCGGAAGGATCCCAAAATATGGAACGTACTGAATGAATGCAGCAAGAAGTTTATAGATTTATGTTTAAATCTTTTGAACGAGTCCAAGGTGGGGGTACATGGCTTTATTCATTTCTCTTCTTTACTAATTTGGCTCGAATGATTGTTTCTCAGAGAGAACTGCAGAAGGTATCACATCCCCATGAAATCGGTCAATTTGTTTTCATCCATGGTCAGTAAGCTACGACCACCGTTGACAGATTTATGGGAAGCATGGGCCATCCATTTTCTGGTCGCTGTGGGTCTCGCTTGCCAGATCACCCTCGCCATCCTTGCCAGCAGCCGGAGGTACACGACCTCGATCATCGTCACAGGCATCATCTCAGCCGCCTACTTTCTCTCGTCTTCCACTGCAACCATTGCCCTCAGCAAGCTTATCGTTGTCCAGATCAAAAATCCTGATCGAACGGACTACATTACTGACCTCAAGGGTTTGTTGGCACCATTGCTCTTGATGCATTTCGGGTGCCCTGACTCTATAACTGCGTTCGCGGTTGAGGACATCCAGTTCAACATCCGGGAGATACCAAAAATTTTGGCCACGGTTGCTTCTGTCGTCTGGATCTTCATTCGCTGCTGGAACAGCTCATCCCCTGTTGTGTTTCTGTACTTCCCATTGTTCACTGCCGGGATCATTCGACCTGCGGCGATGATTTGGGCCCTCAATTCTGTGTACCCGCTCATGTCGGCCAAGGATATATTCGATAAGGAAACTGTCAGCAAGTTCTTTGATAAGCTTGACAGAGCAAGATGGTCGGTGGAGCAAAAGATCATCTTGAAGGCGTACCATCGGTTCAATCACTTGAAGCCCCACATTCCGATATGGCTCTACCGCCCAGATTCGCTATCTGAATCTCAGTTGATAGTAGATCGCGATTTAGCCTTCATCACAGCTGAGGTCGAACTTGGGTTCATGTATGACGTACTTTATACCAAGCAACCAATTATCTATAAGCCACTTGGTCTCATCGGCCGCTTCACTAGCTTTTTCTGTCTTGTCTCAGCCTTGTGCGGATTTGCCATTATTTTTAGGGATGGCTTCTTGATAGACATGCACATTACCTACACTTACGCCTTGTTGATAGGAGTCACCGCCCTAGAAGCTTACCAAATTGTTCTGCAACCTTTTACGGCATGGGCCATTGTGGCTATGAGCCATCACCAAAGAAACTGCCTTGTGTCGACAAGACTATTGAACTTCTTAGCTGAAAGGTACATGAAGCAGAAAAGGTGGTCGAACTCAGTTGGGCAACTCAACCTGTTTGATCATTGCCTGTACAATGAATGGCCATGGTCCATCGGAAGAATCCTCAAACACTTGGGCAAAAAAGAGGTAACCTGGAGAATGTATTGGATTCACTCTCACCTGAAAATCCCCAGTTCTCTCAAGGAATTGCTGGTGGAAAGTATTGAAAATTTTGATGCGATCAGGCGTCAAAAGCCCTTCACGGAACGCGGCAACTGGACGCTTGAAGCTCACAAACTCAGCGGGGATGTGGAGTGGAGGCAGGAAGCCCTTGAGGTGTTGAAAAGAAACATCTCCACAACATTTGACAAAAGCATCATCATTTGGCACATGGCAACGAACATCTGCCTCTTTTCAGAGCCCGATAATTCTCCAAACTGTAAAGGAAGCGAATTGCTGTCCAATTACATGATATACCTTCTAGCACTGCGACCCAACACATTTTCCCCAGCGACTGCCGAAATCACATTGGAGCATGCTTGCGCCATATTGAAGCCATTTCTCAGGTATAAAGACCGAAATGAGGCCGTGGGGACATTGTCGTCCGAAGAGACCATGCTGGAACCCATCCTGGATCAGAAGGGAACCACAATCACCAGGGAATGGCACGTGCAGTTGGAGGCAAAGGAATTGGCTGCGACACTGAAGGGCAAGAAGAACAAGTGGCAGATCATAAGCAGCATTTGGGCAGAGATGTTGTGCTACGCTGCCTATCATTGTCGACTTTACAATCACATAGAACTGTTGCGGCAAGGCGGAGAACTTATAACTCATGTTTGGCTGCTCTTGATGCACAATACTGATAAGTGCACCCACAATCCCAAGACCAAGCCCACCAAAGAAACCGAAGTATAGTTGCAAAGTGAGTCATGATCCTAGGATTGGTCGTGCTTTGCACCCGATTTGAGCGTGCTTTTCTTCTCTCTTTTCATTCTTGTTGAAGAGGTGCTTTTTCAATAAAAATCACAATGATCGCATATGGCTAAGGGACTCGTCAATGAAGCATAGTGACATATGTATTGGATGTAGATCCTACACATTCAAAAGGCTTGTTTTATTTGCCCTCCCTTACCCCTCATTGCTTGGAAAGTAGTTTATGGTTTGATTTTTAACTTGTCAGGGTGCGATACTAGTCAAGGGGCATGCGATTTTGGAGGGCTGAACTTTTTCCACAATGTAGGGAAATATTACCAAATTTAAATTTAATGATAACAGAACTTAATCCAAAGTACTATTTAAGGGGAAAATTAGACCAAAAGTCCTAAAATTTGTCCTGTAAGTATAGTTGTGTTTTAAAATTTTCAAAAAGCACAACTAGATATTAAAAATTTGTCAAATTTGTGACATCAAATTCCTCTATTAACTCTTTTAAATTGATAGCCACATAGCGCCTACCAAGTGTTATATCAAGAGAAAACTTGACAATAATGTTAAAAACACAAAAGAAGAAGGAAATTAAAAAAAAAAAAATTTGACGGTGCGATCCAGCTTCTTGTTTCTAGGCTTTAATCTAGAAAGTATTAAAGCAAGGTTTAGATCGGGAGAAAATATTGAGTCGTATCATAACACCAAGTCATGTGCTGATGTGGCATCTATGTGTCCAGTGAACAGCACTCAAAATTCAACCGATGTAAATTTGAAGTATTTCCATTTAGAAAAAAGAAATTGCCCTGTCCGCACAATAAATACCTTCCAAGTTTCAATTGGGCACGCTTTCATCTTCTCCGCTGAACTCTTCCTTTACCACTGTGTTCTGTCATTTCTTTTTTTCAAGTTTCGGAAGGAAAAATTTCCATTACGGAAGTGCAAAGCTCCACTTCGCACAACAAAGGTGCGTCTCAGCTCTGCTCGTATTTTGCAGTCGCCAAAAGTCTCAGTTTCATAAATAAGCTGCACTTCACTCCGGCTCAATCTTATGTAGACTTTTCCCGACCATATAAATTGTTGTATATAAATCATGGCACATGGCTTTGGCACCACCAATCTGAATCCGTCAATCAACTGAAATATAGCGTATTGGCGAGCCTATGGAACAATTTTAGAAAGCAAGACTATGCAAGTGAAAGACTCCTACAATTCGAAGGAACCCAGGTCCGCCAACTATGATTGCTTTCACAAATAATCCTTCAGTGGAAGAAAGAAAAAGGAAAAGTTAAAACCCTTGAAGGGTACGGTGCTACAGGCGAGCTGCAATAAGATTTCTCTTTCCAAAGCTTGCCAATTTGTCACACCCCAAACCTCAGGTACGCACACATCCCTCGGGGGTTGATTAAAGATGTGAGGTCCTAGGACGCATCGCTGACCCATTTATTTTTTTTGTTCTTTTCAATTAAGCACATGTGGAAGCGAATTAAATACAATACCCAATCAACAAACGTAGGGATAGTCAACACTAGGAACAATTTCCCAAAAAACAACGATTTCATTTTCAACTTATTAACCCTAGGAAGTTTAATACTTACAAGCCTTTCTATGGCCACTTCCTATCGATCCTCTCAAAAGCCTCAAGACCAACCTAAACTTCCCTAACGACAGGGCCAGCCAAAGGGTGTCGCATCTAGCACCCACCACATCCGCACTCGGCAAATCTCCACGCTATGGCCCTGAAAAAATGTTAATCACGAGGGGGCGAGATAAAATCTCAGCGAGTTAAATCCTAAACCCCAGTTATGAGGCAAATTCGCCTCGAATGTGGTCCTAAGCACACACCATACAGAACTTACCTCGCCTCGGCACGTACTTGCACATTAGCTCATCACATTTGCACTTACAAACGCAGCATGTCACGCTCCGAACCCCGAGTGTGTGCCTATCCCTCTTTGGTCGATAAAATTTTGCGACTTTACAAGACGAGTCGTCGACCCTTTCATTTTATTGCACATGCGGAAGCGAAAAAATATCCCATGACAGTAAATAGCTTGGGATAGAAAATGAGGGAACGGATTCATAAACAAACCACGTTTTTATATACATGCCGAGTCATATACAAAAGTTAACAACCACAAGCCTACAAAAGACGGTCCTTCAAAAAAAAATGTCCTAACTGACCTACTTCTCAAGTCACCATAGCTCGACTTCAAGTCCTCCACTCTACTGCCCTGAAAAAATTAAACCCACGACGGGGTGAGACATAAATCTCAGTAAGTTCACACACTAAACCTTGATTAGGAGGCTAATACGCCTAAAGTGTCCTAATCACACAACCACACAATTAGAACAATGGACTTACCCCATCTCAAATTCTACATGCAAGTCAGCACAATTCATATACACAATGCATATCATCACAGCGCATAACAATTGAAACACTTCATCCATTCAATTAATCACAAGGGTCTCGACTATAAGACCGAACTGTCATGACACGTCCCATACCGTGCCACACAGTTTTATCTTATAATCAGGTGTATCAAATTCCAACAAACATTCGTTCCAATTGTTAATTTCACCCCTCTAGGGCACAGCCTATTTGAAGTTCGGTGGTCTACTAACGTAACCAGGCATCGTCTCACCACCATTGAGCACAACTTCATCTCTCAAAGATGGCTTTCTCGAAGGAGTATAGATCTAGAATCTACTGCGAGTTAAATCTCTCAAAGATGGCTTTCTTGATTGTGTACCCACAGTAGATTTTAAAAAGGGACGGTTTCTCTTAATCAACACACAACCATTCAATTTCAACCCAGGACACTATGCATTGCACTCAAATGCCTCAATTAAAATAGCGATCTTGGTCTATTTTTTTCATATTAAAATATTCGATGAAAATAGTTGTGTGTGGGTACACAATCAACTTGAACCCGAAAAATTCATAACCTTCTTTTTTAAATCCCACTGTTTTATATAGTATATAAAACCATTTTTTGTGTTAAAACCCAACACCCGAGATTTTCTAAATAAATATCGAAATTCACAAATTTTGGAATTAAATACTCAAAATTCTAATAAGTACTCAATTTGCACAATTTAATACTCAATTGTATAAAATGAACACACCATTACAATCAACACCAAATTCCGTAATCTGGCTATCCCAGTCTAATTTCCAGAAAATATTTAATAATTAAATAATTTCTAAAATTAATTAAATAAATACTTTAAATGCTAAAAATGCTAACTTAGGCTAAATAATGATAATCTAACCACCTATTGAGCTAATTAAATTATTATAACCATCCTAGCTATATAAAAACATACTAACCTAACTAACTATAATCTCTAACCACCTAATTAACTAATCTAACTACCCTAATTCAACTAAAATTAATCTAATCACCCCTTAAACATCATTAGCCTACTTAGTAGAGTTTAGTGCATAAACTCCCCGGTTTAACGCAAAAACTGACTCACCGCAATGGCAGCGTGACGACGGCTGAAGCTTGGGCCCATGGCACGCCAAGGGGAACTTGGGCCGGGCCATTAAAAAAAAGCTTGCAAGCCCACAGAAAATTGCTGGGCTTGGTCTGGGCTGAGCTGTTGCGAAACTTGCTGGACTGATACTCACGGGCTGAGATGGGCTGCTGACTGAAGATGTGGCGACTCCGTGGGTTGCTGGGCTCAAAAGTAAATGGGCTGAACGGAGCGGGCTGACGTCGATTCTGTGGAGGAGCAAAAGTTTCGGGGGAGCTGCACGAAGGAGAATGATGGGGATGAAGTGGCAGATGCTGGCGTGCGTATGAGCTTAGCTGGCGTCAACGCCTAAGAGGGAAATCTGCTAGTTGTTGACTCGGCGGAGGCGAAGACACGAAGAGAGGAGGGCAATAGGCTGTTCGTCTAAGGAGGGGATAGGCGATGGTGGAATTGCTTCGGCGTGGTAGAGGTGGAGTCAACTTTGTGGAGGACATAGCTGGGTTTGTTGACTCAAGCTTGCTGGACTGAAGACGCATGAACGTGAGGCAGCTAGAGAAGAAAGTCTGCGGAGATGGAGCGGTCGAATGGGGAATTCGGTGGAGCTGTGCACGTGAAAGTGGAATAGCAAGGTGGCAGGGAGAGAGAAGAGACGATGAAGCTACTTCGGTTTTGCTCAAAGGAAAAAAAAAAAGAAATAAAGGAAAGTAGTAATAAAAGGGATAAGAATGAGAGAGAGAGGTGCCGTGGAGATGGAGTCGGCAAGACTTGCTGGAGAAGCTGCCGGTGGGGAAGAAAAGTCAAGCAATTATCTAATCCATTAATAGCATGTCCCCTATTTATTTCTTCACATTATAATTTCCATAATTAAACAAATTTGATGCCCAATTTGCAGCCCCCTTCAAGGCTCCGAATTTCACCAAACAAGCTTCAATTTCTTCTTGGATTTCTCCAATTCGACGTCCAATTTGATGAAGAAGAAAGCCCATAAATTTCTATAAGTTCCCATCACCAAATAGCTCGGCTTGGAAGTCCAAATTTCCCTTCAATTAAGCCCATCTGAATTTCCGTTATTTTCCGAATTGTCCGAAATGATTTTTTGTAAAAACTTCAGGCTCGCCGAAAATTCTTTGAAGGATGAATCGACATTCCTAAAATAAATCGTTGCATGACAGAACTTTTGATTTCTAAAATTGAGTTCAACTCGCGGTTAATTTCAGTCTGGCGCAATTTTAGCATGACCTAGTCTACCGGGTAGCTTTTAAGAATTTTTAGTGCAATTGACCCGTGATCGATTTATCTTGAGTCACAATGTACATCGTCGACACATCGACGACTCTCAATTTTTTTGAAAATCTCGAGATTTCAAATACAGACACCAGGTACAGAAATGACAGAAAATCAATCTAGTACCGTTCGACGAGAATTTTGCAATTAGGTGAAATCACCTACACACTAATCATGTATCTCTATCAAATCAACCTATCTCCAGTCTCTTATTGATAGTGCCGTCATGACCCTTGCAAATCAACACGGTGGAGTAGTCAATTCCTGGTCGAATTCTCAAGTCTATTGCGTTTAAATTCCTTAACGGCTTTCCCAAATAGACTAGTTATCTCATGAGTGATCAGCTTAGAGAATAGCACTATAGATGTGTTGATGAAAGGCCCGATTTATTTAATCGAAAACAAAATCTGAAATTTCAGGCTGTCACATAGCAAGTGTAACCAATAACTGGAACACATCATTTTCATATATCAACCAATTATAAGGATCCCGATTATAAGGCCAAACCGTTATGACATGTCATATTATGTGCCAAACAATTTTATCCCATAATCAGGCACAGTTATCTCAATCACTCAGGTGTGTCACAGTTATTTACGACCCATCAGTCACGGCCAACTCAACAGTCAGTGGTCATCTAACATAACCAGGCGTCATCCCACTCCGTCGAGTACAGCAACAGGATGGGTTTCAATAGTGATTGTTGACACATAAATTTTGGCATTCTGGTCATTTGTTTATTGCATAGAAAATTAGGGGATAATTTTATCCCTGAAAAAATATTAATTGCATAGCATATAGATTTAGGTGCATTTATTTTTAATTTGCATTTTTTGCATTTATTTATTGGACCGGCAACGGGTAGGTTCGAATTAGTGGTTCTGAGCTTTAACTTGGCAGGCCGGACTAAGCCCACGAAACGAGCAAATTGGCCCAAAAATTAATGATAAAAAATTATCTCATGAAAAATAGGAATTTGAAATTTTTTCGAGATATGATGAATTTTTTGGATAAGGTAGATGTGAAAAGAAAATGTTGCGTTTGGAAAAGCGAATATTGCATTTGGAAAAAGAATCTCCATGCATATCGATTTGGAAAAATTAAAACCTAATCGGTAGCCTATAAAAGGTAAAATGCATAGGGTTTCGGAGGGGAGGCCACGCATTGAATATATGGCCGCACAAGAAGGGGATTTTTCCCTAATTTTCGAGGCCTTTCCGTTCATTCCTTGGAGAAAATCAACACAACACAAAGAAGGAAAAAACCTTTCTTTTTGTGTTCTTTTCGAGGGAAAAAGGAAAAGTCACTAGAAGCATAACAGAGAGAAGTGACTGCAACAATGAAGTAGCAGGAAAAAAGTCATGACAGGAACACGTTCAAAGGAGAAAAAGGAAAAAGGAAGAAAAGGGAGAGGATTGTTCATCTTCTCCTTCATGTAGCTACTCCGTCTGCCCTTCCACTTGCGACCAGCCTCGCCGCCACTACAACCTGTCACCACTGAGCCTTTCGTGACACCAGCAGCCGCGCCCGAGCCCTCCACGTCACCCCTGCAGCACTCGATCCTTCGCCAAATTGCCACAATAGCTACTTCTCCACCCACAACCCCTTGCTCCCGCTCCGACTAACCTGCGATGCCCTTGGACATCGAGCTTCTTCACGCCCAGTCAACGTCGTGACTTGTCTGCTCCCGTGGCCCCACCAGTCAACGTCGCGACCCAACGACCAACAATCCGCGCTCCAGCTTCGTCGCCTTGCAAAACTACTACTGCCTGCAATGCTGCCATTGCTCTACTCCGACCAGTGACTAAGGCCTCTACTCTACCTACTGCCCTGCCACTAGATCCGAAGCTCAAGCGACTCCCCTGCTGCCCGAGTCTTTCACCAACACCGTGCCTACAACCCTCTGACCCGACGCCCCTGCCTTTGCCGTGGATCTGTCCGGCTACCTCTCCGAGTGAGCTAGTCATAATAGCTCACTCCATGCCGTCCTTCACTAGAGTCCCCACACCAGAGCTCTAATGACCGCAACCGGCGACCGACGGTGACCCACCACAAACTGCACAAGCCCAAGCCTTGCTTGTAAAGAGAAGAGGAAAAAAGAGGAAAAATCAATTTAGGTAGTCTTTTATTTATTATTATTTTTATTATGCTTATTTTTTTAATATTTTGCTTTTTTTAGTATAATTATTCCTTGATGTATGATTGAGATTTCGACATGGAATAGCCTCTGAAATTTAGGATTGACAGTCCGATTTTCGCACCCGAAATCTGACTCACAATCGCCTGCAAAATCGTCAATCTGATCTCATGCCCGAGATTCGAATTCACGATTTAGTTTACAATTGGCCAACCCAATCTCATGCGTGAGATATGGTTTGCCAATTTATGGATATAAATCCTATCTCGTCTGATTTGTCCTTGTGTTGGTTGAATCAATC
Organism: Eucalyptus caleyi; assembly: GCA_014182885.2. NCBI lineage: Eukaryota > Viridiplantae > Streptophyta > Magnoliopsida > Myrtales > Myrtaceae > Eucalyptus > Eucalyptus caleyi. The sequence continues at coordinate 33,896,510 of CM024468.2, read as the reverse complement.
TTATTTTTGTAAAAGAAAAATTCCAAAAAATATTTGAGTTAGGATTACGTTTGTTTTAGAATATTTCTTGTTTTAAGGTTATCTTGCAGATTCAGAATAGAGATTTTATTTCGAATTTTTAAAAATAAAAATCCAAAAAAATGCATTCATTTAGGATGTTATTTTTTAAAAAATTTGAAATGCATGTTTAATTATTTGGCAATTTTTAATTTCGAATTTCATAAAAGAAAAAGAAAAAAATTAGAATTAGGGCATTCTTTGCACGTCATTGCATATTAGGATAGATAGCATGCTTATTAAGAAAATAAAAAATCATGTGCACGTCATATAGAATTAGGCTTATGAAATACACGTCATTTAGTGATTGTTATTAGGTCCATTTAATGAGAAATTGCTCGTCATTAGAATTAAGTCATTAGGTTAATTAAGATTGCTCATTTAATTATTGCATTTCTTTAAAAATTATTTTACTCATGTCATATAGTTTAGGCTATACTACTATGTCATATCACTTCATCTTAGATTAGTAATATTGCATTACATATAGATTAGATTCTCATTAAATAAAGTGAAAACAAAAATTGAGTGACTGCGTGTTAATTAAAAATCATATCTAGGAGTGTTGATGTGAATTTTGATCTAACAACACAAATGCTTTCGTTGCTATGAGGTAAGTTCTGCATTATATTTTTCATTTGCTTTCTTGGGTGTTAAATTGGTGATTTGCGCACCCGTATGATCACCTCACACTCAAGCTGCCTGCAAAACATTTTTTTCGAAATAAAAAGAGAAATGTACCGAAAAGGCATTAGAGAAGTTTAACGTAATAAAGTCCCCGAACTCACAAATATCTAGTTCGTAGAAGTAAAATAATTCTTCCATTATTTTACTTAGGTGTCTAATCGACCTACCATAAACTGATTAGTGCTGACTTCCTTTTGCATACTAGATATTTGAACCTAAGTCGCGAATTGGTATGGATTTGAGATAGCCCGAGCTAAGTTGGACTTAGCAATCCATTAGCCTAATTTTAAGTGGTGCACCCAAAAATTTGGTCGCGACAATGATCACACGCACATCTATACTTGGCTAAGAACATCATGCTTTTAACTCAAATAACTGCATTTCAAATAATGGACTTGACCAATTTTCTTTGTATTAGAAATTCCCGGTAAAATAATTGTTCGTGGTCACACATTCTAATCGAACCATTAAACGTGGTACGCTCCCTTTCTAAATTTCCATGATTTTATATAGCACATAAAAATATTTTGGTATCAAAAATTGACACCCAATATTTTTCTATTTAAATGCCATAAAATCTAATTTTGCAATAATAATCAATCACCAAGCACTCAATTGCACATATAAGCAATCAATTTCACATATAAAGTCAATCACAAGAATCAATGTAAAATTCTACAAAATGGCTATTTCGTCACAATTGATGCTAATTAAATTAATTAAATAAATCTCGATTAAATAAATAAATTGCGATTAACGAAACTGAACCACTTAATTAACCTAACAATGCAGGCACCTCATTAATCAGGTCAACCTTATCCTCCCTCATATAGTCATGAACATCAAAAATCCCTTTTTAAAATTCATTTAGCAACCCTTTTTTTTTTTTTTTGTTCAAACTTTCCGATATAAATTCATACGGGGTCCCGTATTTGAAATTAACCCGCCAAACTTTGCACGCATCTCATATAAAAGCTCATTATTTTATTAAGCACATAAAACTTGGCGTCCAAACCCGACACCATATTTCTTTTCTAATTTCTTTTCCAGCCACCCTCTTTTGAAAACCAACCTCAGTAACCCCTCTTTTTTTTTTGTTTAAAATGTTTAGAAATAAATTCACAGGTGCTTACGTACTCAAAATTAATTAGTCAAACTTTGTACACACCTAGTTTAAAACCTCATTGTTCTATTGAGCAAATAAGTTTTGGTATCCAAACCCGATGCCTAATTGTTTTTCTAATTAAAAACCCATAAGGCCATCTTTTGTAATAACAATAAACAATCATCATAGTTCAACTATTCACATATCATCAAGCATAAGTTCTAGGCACGCCAAAAGTCAACCTCATCACCAAATATGCATTGTCCAGCAAGCACTACACCAAGGACAACAATAAAACCACAATTGGCCCTAACCGGCAGAAACTGGGCCACTTGTGCGTCTACAGAATCAATTCTATAAACATAATCAAAAAAGTTCAGAAAATTCTCAAATTTGAATATGTTCTAAAAATACTTAAAAAAACATTTTTTGTGAAGACACCTTGACTCAAATCTTTCTAGATTAAGAGCAATAAATCACTCAAACTGTTGTCAAAACTATGTCCGTGTCCAGAAATTCTATTTTCACAAATTAGTTTAGTTTGAGATCTAAAAATTTTCCGTTTACTCTGAAATTTGACTATGTTAAACTGAAAGATATTATGAACAATGTTCATGAATAACCTCTTTCAAAAATCGGACCCTAAGAGTTGATAAAAATCCTTTGAACACCGAAAGGTCGCAAGTTTCAGCACTAACCCAGATTATGTTTTGATTGTAACGAACCTGAAATCTCATTCTTTTAAATCTATAAAATCTTGAGTACAATATATGTCATAGATAAAGATGTCTAGAACATTTTTCCAGAAAGAAGCAACCCCAAAATCGCAGCATATTTCCATCCACGAAAATAGCAAACGACGAGGGTCCAGTAAACTGATTTGGAGAGAAATCCACTAAACCAAGCTAAACCACCCTCATTAGTACTAATCTAACCACCTAGATTAACACTAATCCATCTTAAGGCTAAACTAACTTAATACTAATTTAATTAAGCTAATTAGCACTAATGTAACCCCTAAGCGCAATTAACAAACTAATCAAGGATTACGAAGTTAACTCACCAGAATTTGACGATGGTAGGCTCACAACGACGGCACCATGATGGCGGTGAATACCCAAAAGTACCGGGTCTCCAATGGAGACTCAACGGCGGAGGAAAAGGCCCAACAAGGCTTGCCGAAGGAGGGTTTGGTTCTGTGGAGGTGAAAATGGTGGCTGGACAGGAATGGCTTGGGCTAGTCTTGGTGGTCGCGGTTTGCTGGATGGCTACAGGTGGCAGAGCTGGTGGTGTGGGTTGCGGTGGCTGGACGTTGGCGTTGGTGTGGGCTGCTCGGTTGCTGTTGGCGTGGAGCTGCTGATCACGGGATGGGGCTGCTGAGCTGGAGGCGATGAGGTGCGGCTATGAAGGTGGGATGACTAAGGTGGCGGTGGAAATTCTGGGGGTGGTGCGGCAGCTTCAAAAGAAAGAAGCTGGAGGTGTTGCGGTTGTGAAAGTGGAAGGGAAATGGAGAACAAATGAACGTGAGGAGAAGTGGAAAAGAAGGAGAAGAAGAGAGGAAGGAGAGAAGGTGGGTTCGGCTAAAGCAAGGGATGAACGTGCGTGAGAGGGGGGGAAGAAGAATGGGAGAGAGGAAGAGAAACCTTAAAGTCAAGGCATCATCCAATGGAAACTTAAGCAAAATATCAAGCCATTAATGCCAATCCCCCAAAGTCTTAAGCCCATTTAGTCTTGTGGTCCTCCAATGGCCATTTAGCTCTAATTTCCTCACAAAAAAATCCTTTTGGCAGCCAAATAACCCACTTAAAGAGCCCATCCGAATTTCACTTTCATTTTCTTTTTGTCCGAAATCCAATTTTTCCGCAAAATTCCAGACTCGTCGAAATTTATCCAAAAGATGAGACATCCTAAAAATGAATCATGACACACTCGAACATCCGATTCCCGAAACCAAATTCAATTTCGTGGTTAAAATCGACCGAACGCGATTTTAGTACGACCTAACCTATCAGGTAGCTTTTAAGAATTTTAGCGCGTTTGACCTATGGTCGATAATTTTCAATTCATGTTTGTGCATCTCCAACTCATAGACGACTCTTGGTTGTCATAAAAATCGCAATATTTCAATTACATGTACCGAGTACAATTTTGATAGAAAATCGGATTATAGCCGTTCGACACGAATATCGCAATCGTGCGGAACCACCCGCAATTCGACTACGCGATTCCATCGAATCGACTCATATCCGTTCGCTAGTCGATTTATAACAGTGTTGTATTGATCCTTACCGATTTTTATGGTTGAGCGTTCAATTTCTGATCGAATTCTCTAGTATGTCACGTTCATATCCCTTAACGGCCTCATCTAATAGATTAGTTAACTCAAGAGTGATCAGTTCCGAGTAAATTAACCATAAGCGTGTCGACAAAATTACCATTAATATTATCGAGACAGGGTTGAAATTTAAGATGTCACACAATTAGTTGTTATGTCATAGAAACTAAAAGGTTGTTGCTGGATAATTTTTGAAAGGTTTCCAGGTAATTCACATTTGATCATTTCTTTTTCTTCAACTAAATCTGTTTTTGATTATCACAACTATAAGTTTAACTACCTATGACATTATGAAGTAGAGAGGTGCAAAGATTGAGCAATCCACGTTCATTGCAAGGTAGAAAGATGTGTAGGTTGACTATGGTTGACTATGGTTAAGCACTCCAGCAGGACTATTCAAACACTCATTCTCCAATCATAACAAGTTTTCTCTCTTATGTGGATGCTTCGGTTTCTAGGCAAATTTCTTGTAATTCATGATAACTGATGACGATGCTAAGCTTTTCCTAACTTATATTTTAACATATATGCGGTAGATTATTCCTAATCCCTGTAGCTAGCTCGGCTTGTTCACGGCATAAATGGGTACTGGGTCATCTTTTTGTATAACTAAACTTCTTTTCACTTTATCTTTCTTCTTTCAATGATTATATTTTATTATTGTATAGACTTATCAATTCCAACAGTCATACATTTCAGAATTCACTTTGGAATGTTTCGATTTAGTCTGATCGATGTTCATAACGAGTTCACCATGAGCGTAATTGAAGAGACGAGTTACGTATACTACATGTGTTTGTGCTCGCTGCATGCGATCGTTCAATGGACAGTATCAAATAAAATTTTGCTGTTCTGTTTGTATGTCCTTGGAGTATTTTTTTTTTTTTTGGTCGAAAAGAAAGATAGTACTTATGTAGTCGATAAACTTCAACCAAAAGCTATAGTATCTGCATACACAAGATCCTGTAGAATAAAGGGAGGGAAAATATTCTAGTTTCAGGCCAGATCAGATTTGTCGTGGGCCTTAGCAACCTAATCTGCCACCCCATTTGCCTCCCGTCTACAGTGTCGAAGCTGCAAATTATGGTTAAGAGAAAGCAGACCGTCGACTTCAGCAAACAGAGCTCGTTCTTCCCACGGCGGCAATCTTCTGTCGTTTACAGTTTCGATCAAGAGGAGGCAATCTGATTCTATCAGCAAATGATCATTGTTAAACCCTTGGTGCAGCAAATGATGAAGAGTAAAGGTAAGCGCTTGAATCTCCGTTTGAAGTGTAGAAGGGGCTAGGAAACTTTGGGTAAATACATCTATAAGTATTCCTTGGTGATTTTGACACATATGCCATCATACCTTCTTTACTGCCAGGCTGATAAGCACCGTCTATGTTGCATTTCAGGGTTCCGTGATCGGGGGGGGTCTCCGCAAATGTGTAGGATTGAGAATAGGATGATCTTTTCGCTGACGGCTTGGATCGAAGATCTGGTAGATTCGGGTTTGTGCGATGGTGTCCTCCACTGCAAGGCTCAAATTTAGGCACTGTCGGCGAAAGATGTAGCTATTGCGCTTACACCATATCTGCCATAAAACATTGGCTATGGTTTCCAATCCATGTAAGAGTTTCGAATTTGTTACCCTTGCTGTGATCCATGCATCAAAACATTGCATTGTTTGAGGTGAGATTATTATATTAAGTTGAGGATGACGCCAGACACCTTTGGTCCATAAACAGAAGAAGAACAGGTGCTCTAGGGTTTTTGGAATGTTTTGATTGCAAAGACTACATAGAGGATCAGGGGTAATATGTCTCTGAAATAGATTTGCTTTGGTTGCAAGTGCGTTTTGGCATGTTGTCCATAAGAATGTGCGAACTTTTGGTGCTGTTTTCATTGTCCATAGCCTTCGCCATAAAATTCTAGGGTTCTAGTAAGAAGTCGAGGCACTGTGATTGCTCCATGTGCTTACTGTGTTGGTGAGTCTATGACAATTACTCTTCACTGTGTAACGGCGATTCTTTGTGGCCATCCATACTAATTGATCAATAGCATAGAATGGTCTAATAGGAATCATAAGTATTTCTGCACTGACCTGATCATTGAAAATCTATTTGATAAGAGGAGAGTTCTAGGTATGGTGGGTAGGATTAATAAGATCAGCCACCATCACTGGTTCTTCTCTTGTGGCTGGTCCTCCTATAGTCCCGATAGGTAACCAGCTATCTTCACGTATCCTGATCTTTATGCCATCACCAACAGACCATCTCACATTCAGTAGAATGGCCTCTCTACCAATCTAAAGGCTCTACCAGCCCAAGGATGGTCGAGTTCCTTTATCTGCTGATTGGAAGTCCTTTGAATGAAAGTACATCCCCTTGAAAATTTGACTCCACAAAGATAAGGGTTGTTGTATTAAACTCCAAGCTTGCTTTCCAAGCAATGCCCTGTTAAATTCTATAAGGTCTCGGAAGCCTAGACCTCCATTGTCTTTGCTTGTTTTGAGAACTTCCCATTTTTGCCAATGAATTACTGTCTTACTATTGTCGTTTCTCCACCAAAATGTGGAAATACTCTACTCGATTAATTTGCAAAGAGATAGGGGAAGCTTGAAGATGGACATAGCATATTGTGGAAGAGCCTGTACAACAAATTTAAGCAAAATTTCATTTCCACCCTTCGAGAGTAATCTTTCTTTCCAACCCTCCAACTTTGCATTTACTCTCCCTAATATCCAAGAAAACATTTCTCGTTTTGATCACTCCCAATCTGATGGAATACCCAATTATTTACCGTACCGTTCCAACACCAGTATTCTAAATTCCCTCACCATGTTTTCTTGTAGTCTCAAAGGATAGTGTTTACTGGAAAACAATCCAGATTTGTTTCTATTTATGACTTGTCCCATAGCCACACAATACCGGTTCAATAAATTATCGAGGTTACGGCATTCCTTAATGTTACCCTCTAGGAAAAAAACTAAGTCATCAGCGAAAAAAAGATGGGAGAGGGTTGGACACCACATGTTTAACTTGATACCTTTGATGTGTCCCATATTGATGGCTTGGTTAATAAGGATTCATCATACATTCGCCAATAAGATAAAAATATATGGAGAGAGTGGATCATCTTGCCGTAGGCCCCTTGTCAGCTAAAAATAATCTAGTTGTTCGCCGTTAAATCTTACACTGGAAGATGTTGTTGTGATGCATTACATCACCTACTGAACCCATCTTGAGTGGAATCACAATTTAAGTAGATAATCTTGAAGGAAATCCCATTCAACTCTGTCATACGCCTTTTGCATGTCTGTCTTGAGAAGTACATTGAACTTTCGCTTTCGCTTCCTTATCTTAAATTGATGAAGCACTTCCTGAACGATCAAAATATTATCTTGAATTTGTCGTTCACTCACAAAGGCAACTTGTTCCATAGAAATCAGATCAGGTAGCCAAGGTTTTAGCCGATTTGCAATGACCTTTGAAATAATTTTATATGCATAGTTGCAACGGCTAATTGGTTTATACTTATCAAGTCTTTCTAGGCGATTGGTTTTGGGGATCAAAGCAATAATGGTCCTATTTAGATTGCTAGGTAACACCCCTAATCTAAAGAAATCTCGCATTGATATAAGAAGATCATCCTTAATGATATCCCAATGAGTCTAATAAAATAGCCCGTTCAAGCCATCAGGGCCTGGGGCCTTTATTGTCCCCAGCTAGAAAGTTGCCCGGCATACCTCCTCAACAGTGACTAAAGTTATCAACTGGTCATTCATTTCTGGAGAGACAACCTGTGGGCATTGATCCAAAATAGGTCCGTAGTCACGATAACCCCCAGTTATATATAAATTTGAGAAGAAACTAGACGTCATCTCCTGTAGGGCCTGAGGGTCTCCCACCCAGTTCTGATTGTCATCCTGTAACATACTAATTATGTTTCTTTGCCTCCTTTGTATGGTGATTGCATGGAAAAATTTTGTATTCTTGTCGCCCCATCACAGCCAATTAATCCTGGAGCATATAGCCCAAAACTATTCTTCTTGTTGCTATATCCGTCTAATTTCATCTCGCATATTAGATGCTGCCACTTTGTCGTTGTTGTTGTTGTGTGGTCTATTTATGATAATCTAAAGCTATTGTTGTAAGGCTATCACTCTAAGGTGGCCCTTATGAAATTTTGATCAACTCCAAGCTGCAAAAGCTGTAGAAACAGCCTTTAGTTTTTGCAAAAAACTAGGATTTCTTACCTGAACTGAATTCCATGAGTTAGAGATGATCTCTTTGCATTCCTGATCTTGGTTCCAAAAGGCTTTGAAGATGAAAGGCTTTTGTCTTTTTCTAAAATCTGCTATTGTGTTTAGAAGTAGGAGACTATGGTCAGACCCCATAGCCAGTAGTGCTAAGACTTTAGCTTCAAGATACAAAAGGCGCCAATCCATCGTACACATAACCCGATCTAAACGTTCTTTCACTAACCCATCCTCGTCGCCAAGTAAATGCACAGCCTTTACTTTCTATTTCCATCAGGGACTAATCGTTTATGACGGCTCGAAACAAGAATAGATGATAGGAGTCTGCTGGATGCTTTCCAACCTTTTTCCCATGGATATATAATTTCATTAAAGTCTCCGACACATAACCAAGGTAATGTGTTTGAGTTGCTAATCTCCCGTAGCTCTTCCCATAGCAGCTGTCTAGTTTGGTAAGTTGAGGGAGCATGAAGACAGGTGACTCACATTGTTCTGTCCTCCATCATATCTCGGCAAATCATGTTAAAATAGTCCTCCAAAGACCGAACCATATTTAAGGTCAAGTTGTCATTCCAAAAAAAAATAGCCAATGCTCTGCCAGACCAACTGAGTTTCGAACAAAAGAATTGTGGAAATGTAAACGACGCTGCAAACGTTGAATCACTGTCTCATTGTTCTTTGTCTCCATTAAGAAGACTAAGTCGAGCTTTTCTTTGGCCGTTATGGCCTTGAGAGCTTCAACCGTCAGGGGACTGCCCAAACCCTGATAATTCTAGCAAATCAGCTTCATTTATGTTTGGGTGGTTGTTTAGGGCCACCCACCAAAGCCCAATGTCCTAATTCCTCAACTGCTAATACTAGTGTGTCCATTAGATATATGTCATCGAATTCCTCTGAAGCCAAGTTCCTCATCTCATAGGGAGCATACTTTTTTAGTTTTTTGGTTGCACTCACTTTTGGTACAGATTTGGTACTCTTCAGCTTTTTTTGTTGCTGTATTTCCATAGGTTGAGTTTAAATTCCTTTCATCTTGGTTGTTGCAAGTATCAAAGCAGTAGTTAGAGAGGTCCCTTGTATCAAGTCATTCTGATGGGTTTGTTGCTGAGTCGTTGCATCTAAAGGGATATTCGATTTTCCTAGTTTTGACATGGGGCTTGCTTCGACATGGGGCTTACTTCAACATTAACTATTGAGGGTAGTAAAGGAACAATCAGCAGCAACGCGGGAGGGGTTTCAGGTAATGTTTCTTTTGTTTGCTTTGTTCTTTCCGACGGATTATAAAAAGTCTACCAATAAGGGCTATATTCTCATACCTCCACGCGTAACCATTGGCCATAGGCCATCTTCTCTTTTCCTTCTATTTTCGCTCCTTCAAAAGGATAGTCTTTAAAATACATGGCGTAATGTCCTAGCTTGCCACAAGAATAGCATAAATGAGATAGGCATTCACATCAAAAATCTAGCCACAGAGTTTTGCCATCTATGCGGATCAGTTTCCCTGTCTTTAAAGGTTCTTGCAAATTTATTGCTACTCGCGCTCTCCTAGCTCTTAAGGTTGAACCCTCTTTAGAGTCTACTTTAACTTCTAAAACCTGACCAACCTGATTAACCGTCTTGCTAATCATTTGCTCAGTACTCCATTCCAAAGGCAATCCAAAAACTTGAACCTAGAAAGCACAGCTATGAAAATCATAGCAATGTAACGGCGTAATTGGAATCCATGGCTTAAAAATGACTAAATGGCTGGAAAATAGCGAAAGGCCACCTTCGAGTACTCATTGTTTCTCTGCCTCTTATTGGAATCTTGCTACATATAAGCTAGCATCTCTCTGGGAAATCTCAACTTGGTCAGTCCGCCAAGCTCACTTTAAGGTACTCTAGAAAGCTTGGAAGTTACTAGAGGGGTTTGATAGGATTTTACCTACTAATATTAAACGGCATTCCTCCAATTTTTTCAGGTGGGGGCTCTTCTTCCCAAATTGCTATATCTTGTGCAGAACAGAGGTGGCCTAATCTATGACACAGGGCAGCCGGTCGCAAGGAACCATCATGGTCATCTGAAGCCATTAGACAGACTAAAAACAAGGCAAACCTAACCTAAATTGTACTGGAGTGAAGGGATACCAGAGTAGGAGCTGCGAACTTGCCATCGGAAAAAAACTAGAAGCAAGGAGGTACACAGAATGGGGCGAATCAAAACATGGCCAGTCACAATATGAGAAGGATTAAATTGAGTCACCTCTGAAGCAGATAGTGAAGAAGACAGGACATGCAATCACTCAAATGACAGGAATGGATGAGGGCAAGGTAGCTGGAAGTTCCGACTGAGGTGCAATTGCCTTTAGGGAAGAACATAGCCAAAGAGAATCCATTGTGGTGCGCTTTGATGGAGAAATGCGAAAGTGTTGGGGCTGGGGTTCAAGTTGCTAGAGAATTGCGGAAGTTTTGGGGTGAAAAGCTATGGTGGGTATAATTGGGGATTACGGTTTAGGTTGAAAGAAACTACCATCAGAGGTAGACAATGTGGCATCCCAAAATTTCATGGCAATTTTTGGAGGCATTACGACCTATGGAAAGGTGATGGAAGTGTCATTAATTTATGTTGTGACCATTAGATTAAAGAATTGTAATAGACTAAGACCGAGTACTTTAATGGAAATGTATCTTGTATTCATGGGTTATCAAGATTGGTGCTATAGGACAATTTGATAAGGAGGATTTTGTTCTTGACTATGCACCTTATAGATTTGATTCTTATGGTTTAGTGTTACAAGTTTTATGGCCATATGAAATTCTAATTTGGTATTTATATAAGTGGGGATTAAGGTAAATTATTAAAAGTAAATATGGACTTATTTAAGAAAATTTTGGGCCATTTAAGTTTGGACTTTAGGCCCAAGAGTGTTGAGCCTAAAGTGGGCCAAAAGGCCGGCCCATGAAGCCCGTTGGGCTGTCGACTGAATGGAGGGGGAGGAGCCGGATGGCCTCCTCCATGTGTCTTCAACAAGGGAGACACTTGTCTCCTTCTTGGAAACAAGTGTCCCTCCATGCAAAAATGGAAGCATGCAAGGACTTTATTCAACCAAAAGGAAAAGGGGAAGGGGGCAGTCGGAGCTAGGTGCCGAGAGAGAGTGAGAGAGAGAGAAAGTGAGAGAGAGAGAGAGAGAGAGAGTGACCGTCCGAGCGAGCGTGCAAGAGAAGAAGAGGAAGAAGGAGGAGGAGTTCGCCGCCTAGTCGCCGTCGTTCGTTCACTGCCTTGCCCGCCGTTTGTCGCTGTGTTTGTGCTCGGATTTGAGGCAAGTAGAGTCCTAAAATCTACCCTTTTCTTGCCGTGATATGTGTTGTAAGGAATGATAAACTTTGGTTGTGGAGGAAGTGATGAAATTTCGAAGCTTTGGGGAGAAATTTGTTGGCTTAGCATGCTGTTTTATGGAAAAATCAGTCCGACCCTTCATGAGTTTGTGAGCTGCATGTGACTTTTTAGTTTGAATCTCACTTCGATCTCTTAATGAAAGTTTTAGAGAACATCTTGAGAAGTAACATACTAAAATTTGAGATAAAAAAACGAATATTTCTTGGTGAAACGGTTTTCCTTTGGAGAAATTAGATCTGGAATTTGTTGTGCTGACCTTTAGTGATTTTGTGGACTGTAAAGTAGCTTTATTGTGAAAATTTCACTTTTATTTCTTAATAAAAGTTGTATTGGACTTCTTGAGGTAAAACATATCAAAATTTAGAGGAAATGAACAAAAATAGGTCGTTGAAATCATTGTCCTTTGAAGAAACTGGATCTGGGAAAATGCTACCTCGACCTAGTATGATTCTGTGATTTTTTATAAAATCATCCAGTTAAACTTTGATCATGTGTCCTTAATAAAAGTTGTAGGTAATATTATGACGAATAACATACTGAAAATTTAAAAAAAACGGATATATGTAGGTCAGTGAAACTAGTTTCCTTTGAAAGAAGATAATCTGGAAAAAAGAAAAAAAAATTGACACCGAGAATAGGGGGAATGAATCATCTATATCTATTAATCTAGAACGAGTTGGGTTTTTACTTATTCATGAGATATTTACATTTAGGACTTTTCTATAACATATCAAAATTTCAGAATTTTTGGAGTTCATTTGGGTATTTAATTTAAATTACTTCCAAAACTGTGCAAGCTGAAATGTTGAAATTTTGAAAACTGTGATGCATGGACCGTACTGTTTTGTGTGAGATTCTTTTGGTATGGTGTTTTTCATGAGATATCTACCTTTAGGTCTCGTCAATAACGCGTCAAGTTTTCAGAATTTATTAATACCATTTACTAATTTTTCTAGAGTTTTAACTAAAGGAGTGCATTCTATTTTATCCGAAAATAAATGAATTTTTCCATGTGATGTAATGCTTTCAGTGGTTGATTTTGCTGTATATGTGGTGACATATGGCATGTTATATGGCATTAAAAGCTGGTTGAGACCCTTGATATTGTTGCATAAAATGCCATATTCAAATTGAGATACATGTGTGAATATAAATAGAGATAATAACGAGACCGTCGGAGATGTAAGCCGACGATGTCCCGGGAGTGTCGGGATGCCCGGAGTGTGTGTGCCGGATGCCCGGAGTGTGTGTGCCAGAAGCCCTGGACGTGTGTGCCGGGGGGATTTCTCGTGATGCTAGTTGAGGTACGAGATGCCCAGATTGTGTGTGCCGAATGCTCGGAGGTGTGTGCCGAAGGCTCCTCGCAATGCCAGGTTGGATGCAAGCGATAAAATTGAGGGATGCAAACATTGGTCCTTGGGAAGAAAATGATGTGATCTATTTGAAATATAAAGATTGAGAATTGAATCATGCGCATGGATGTGTGCATATGGCATGGTGGTATATGTAATGGCTGTTTAATGATGAGTGCATGGTGGTATATGCACGCTGCATAATGATATATGCATGGCTACTTGATGATATAAGTACAAGTGCATGGTGAATTATGCATGTCATATGGTGATATATGCATGATTGATATGTGTCTTATTCATGATACATTGATTGTTCTGTGTCTTATTCATGATACCTTGATTGTTTTGTTTGACGCATTGTATAATTTGGTGGATCTTTACTACTGAGTGGTTGTACTCACCCCTTTAGGGATTAACATTTCAAATTAGAAAGATGCCTCTTCCACCAGTCGTGTGTGGTACCTACTATGTCATACCTACTGATGTTGATGTGGAGTGCACCGAGCACATCTATGTCTATGCCCCTGGTTTAGTGTTTTTCCGAGTCCGTGTCTTGGTGATGTACGATGTGGGTCTTGCTAATGGCCCGGTTATCTAGGAGTTTTTGTCTATCCATGTCCGGCGTGATGGAGTGATGCTAGGGATGCTACGTCGCCGCCGCCCGATGCACCAGGTTGGGTGTGATGGCATGTATAGCTGGGGGAGCTGACACTTTTTGGGGATAGCCAACGCTTGTTGATGGAGGGGTGTACATGTTCGACGTAGGGTCGAGTTCTCTTTTGAGTTATAGCCAAGTGTAGTTAAAAATCTTGGCCTTTTTGCTGTTCCGACCCAAAATATCCATCGTGAAAATATAAATAAAAGTGGCTCGGCTTTGTCTTTTCATTTGGAGCGTAGGTGGTGTGCTTTACATTATTGTTATTGGAGTAAGGGATGGTGAGACTCATTTATGCTTCCGTTGATGAGCCACGCTGGGACCTATAAAAAAAAAACCTTTATTTAAAAGTTATCAGTCTGTGAAGTTGTAGGAGATCGAGTAATAGGTACCTATGGTGACCTCAAGCAAATCGGGGGTGCCACAGACAAAACTCTACATTTCGAGAGAGAGTCGTTCCTCTTTTTTTTTAAAAGGACAACTTACAATTCCTTCAAACAGTTTGTGCGCTAGTCCTTGGAGTATGTTTTTTTTTTTTTTTTGGTCTAAAAGAGGAGCTTTCATTCAAGTAATGGAACTAGTACAACCTACAGCTTTAGCATCTGAAACAAGAAGATCAAATAAGCAGGTAGGGGGTGCTTCGGCCCAATTAGCAACTAGGGTCCTATTCTTATGGGCCTTTGTAGCCCAGTCGGCCACAAAGTTTGCTTCGCGATTGTAATGCCGCACTCGAAGGCTAGAAAACTGGCACAAGAGAACGGCGGCTTCAGCAAGCAGTGATTGTACCTCCCATGGTGTCAATCGATTGTCGATCACGGCATTAACGCAGTCAGATTCAACCACAATCGGATCCTCCGTTTGTTCTTGTTGGATCAAGTACTGTAGAGTGAGTAAGAAAGCATAGGTTTTAGCCTGCAGAGGCGAAGATGCAACAAAATCTCGGGTAAATCCTTTTATCAACTTTCCAGTGTGATCTCGGCATAGGCATGCCATTGAGCCTTGGTTGCTTTCAAGCTTGAAAGCCCCATCAATATTACACTTCAGGACACCGAGATCAGGAGGTCGCTAGACTTGGGAAGGTAGGGTTGATGGCAGTCTAGTTGCAGCAAATCGACGATGTAAATTCCGAGCTGTTTGAACCTTTGCGAAGACGACATTCAACAGATGGAGTGGATCACGACGATGGCTGCGGAAAACAAAATTGTTCCTCGCCTTTCAAATCTGCCAGAGGAGCCTAGCTATTGTGTCAAACTTAGGTAAGCTCTATTTATGAGTAGCTCTATCTGCTAGCCATTGTTCTATGCGAGGGACGGCTTGAGGAGTTAGATAAAGACCAATTGTGGGGTGAGACCAGATAGTTGTTGTTCATGGGCAAAACAGGAAGAGGTGTTCACGGGTTTCCGGACTATTGTTGTTGCATATATTGCAAACCATATCTGTGATGATGTGATGACGAATGAGATTTGCCTTTGTCACTAAAGCATTATGGTAGAGGGACCAAAGAAAGGTCCAGATTTTTTGTGTTAGCTTTAGTCGCCAAATACTTTTCCAGACGTTTGCAGGTGCTTGATAAGATGACGATGGCGTGTCTGTATGACTATTTGAGTCTACTTTCTTTATTGTTTGATAGTCGCTATGCACTGTGTATTGGCGATGGATTGTGTCTGTCCAGATTTGCTTGTCCTCTATATGGTTGGGTCGAACCGGAATACTCGTGATTTCTTTGATGGTGTGAGTATCATAGTGCTGGTGTAATAGACTAACATTCCAGGTTTGTTGTTGCGGCGCCATTAAGTAAGCAACTAGATAAGGTTCCGTCAGATGGGCAGGACCACCTAAGATTCCTTTAGGAAGCCATCTGTCTTCATGTATCTTGATATTTCTCCCATTTTCGACAAACCATTGGAGTTTAGCTGAAATTGAGTCTCATCCTAATAATATACTCTGCCAGCCCCAAGAAGGATGCGCCCCTTTCTCCACATATCTAAACTCTCGTTGATAAAAGTAAAGACCTTTTAGTAATTTGCTGCATAGCGATAATGGGTTTTGTATCAAGCGCCAGGCCTGTTTATTGAGCATTGCCTTATTGAAAGCTAGAAGATCTCGAAAACCCAAACCGCCTTCATTCTTAACATCACTTTAGAACATCCCATTGTGTCCAATGAATACCAGATCTACTACTATCATTCTGCCACCAAAAGCGAGCAATCTTCTTCTCTATGGCTTTGCAAATCGATATTGGAAATTTAAAAATAGACATGACATATTGTGGTATTGCTTGTACAACAGCTTTAATGAGAAACTCTTTTCCACCTCTCGAAAGAAATTTTGCTTTCCACCCTTCTAGTTTAGCATTCACTCTTGCCATAATCCAGGCGAACATGTCTCATCTTGATCGACCCTAGTCAAAAGGGATCCCTAGGTATTTACCTATTTTTTGTAACACTGGGACCCTAAATTCAGCGGCCAAGTTAGCCCTTAAACTATAAGGACAATCCTGACCAGAGAAAATGCCCGATTTGTTCCTATTTATCATCTGCCCAGTAGCCAAACAGTATTGATTTAGAATATTTGCTAGGTTATAACATTCCTGGACTATAGCCTTTATGAAAAATATGGCATCATCAGCAAAAAATAAATGGGAAAGAGTTGGGCACCTCCTGTTGAGCTGTAGGCCTTGTAGATGTCCCATGTGAAGTGCGTCATGGATAAGAATAGATAAGACATCTGCTACCAAAATGAACAAGTAAGGTGAGAGTGGGTCTCCTTGTCTTAGTCCCCGAGATGGATGGAAATACTCTAGTTGTTCACCATTAAAAGTGATACTAAAAGACACTATTGTAACACACTGCATTATCCAATGAACCCAGGTGGCATGGAAACCCAATCTGATCAAATAGTCCTTAAGAAAGTCCCATTCCACCCTGTCATAGGCCTTTTGCATGTCCACTTTTAAAATTGCTTGAAAATTTCGTTTGCATTTCCTAATCCTTAGCTGATGAAGTACTTCTTGGACAACAATAATATTATCCTAGATTTGCCGGCCACTCACAAAAGTAGATTGCTCAGCAAATATTAGATCAGGTAAAAAGATGATTAGCTAACACTTTGGAGATGATTTTATAGATGTAGTTACAAAGGCTTATTGGTCGGAATTGGTCTAGACTCTCCGGTTGAGCCACTTTTGGAATCAGAGTAATGCTAGTTTTGTTCAGAGAAGCAGATAGATTGCTAGTTGTAAAGAACTCTTGAACATCCATAAAAATATCTTCTTGTAAAAGATTAAATGCTTCTGATAAAATAGACCATTCGTACCGTCAAGTCCCGGTGCTTTAGTAGCCCCCATTTGGAAAGTGGCGCGCCGTACCTCATCTCGAGTAAGCTGGGCCGTTAAGATATTGTTCATTTCTAGAGTAACAGTAGGTGGGCATTTTGCAAGAATAGGACCATAATTCCGATTTACATCTAATGTGTATAGAGCTGAAAAGAAATTCCTTGTCATGTGTTTCAAACGATCATCGTCCCGAATCCATGTGAGATCGGCATCTTTCAACATTCTTATCCGATTTCGAATTCACCTCTGTAATGTTGTCGCATGGAAGAATGTGGTATTCTTATCCCCCCAGGTAAGTCAGTTAACCCTAGATTGCATGGCCCAATGATATTCCTCCTGGTTCCATAATCTGTGAATGTCCATCTTCAAATTTATAATTTGCTGCTCATCGCCGTAGTTGTTGGGGGAATTGATATGTGTTTGAAGTTGTTGCTGCAGGTGCAATATTTGATTAGTTGCCTTTGAGAATTTAGATCGACTCCACTTGGTAAGTGCTTGAGCGACCTGCTGTAGTCTTCGTGGTAGGTTAGAAGTAATAGCACATGGGGAATGCTAGGATCTTTCAACCACCTCGCTACAGTCCTTTTCCTGCAACCAGTAAGCCTCAAAGATAAATCTTTTGTGTTGTCTCCTTGGTCGGGCCTCCATAGTCAATAAAAGAAGGCTACGATCAGAGCCCACTAGTGGAAGTGCATACACCTCGGCCTCAAGGTAAGTAATACGCCACTCCATAATACACAAAACTCAATCCAACCGTTATTTAACTAGGTTGTCACCAAGACAATTATTCATCCAGGTGTAGGCACATCCCTTACTACCCATATCCATTAAGTAACAATCTTGTAAAACTTCTTTGAAGGAATACATTCGATGTGGTTCAACCATTCGTCTGCCCACTTTTTCCCAAGGAAATAGAACTTCATTAAAGTCACCCACACATACCCAGGGTATAACATTTGAGGAAGCAATTAGACGAAGATCTGTCCATAGTTGTTGGCGGAGCTGATAGGTTGCTGGAGAGTGAATACAAGTTAGACGCATAGAAGTCCCCACTCGAACCTTTGTATAGGTTGTATCAAAAAAATGCTGAGTAGCTTTCTTTATATGGATTAGAATATCGTCATTCCATAGCATAGCTAGTCCACCAGCCAGTCCAATAGGATCACACACATAGCAATTACTAAATTTCAAAAGCCTTTTCATCTTGAGGATGACCGGCTCCTGATTCTTAGTCTCTGCCAAAAAAAGCAAATCAAGCTTTTTGGTAGCCACTAAGGCCTTTAGAGCACGAACTGTCAGGGGAGAACCCAAACCCTAACAGTTCCAACATATGAACTTCATTTATGCTGTGGTGGCTGGTGAGGGCTAGCCACTGATGCCCATTGATTCGCTTCAATTGCATTGAGAATTGGTGTATCCAAAAATTGAGTGTTGTCAAACTCAAGTAATGACGAGTGTTGCATGCCATAAGGGTTGTACCGCTTCTATTTTTTAGCTGATCCCGCCTTGGGGCTGGCTCCGGTAGCCTTCTGCTTGTTAGTATTTTGCATTTCCTTGGACAGATGGATGATTCCCTTTTGCCTCTCAATTGCAGGGATTAAAGCTGTTGTGAGAGTTGGAGTCAGTTGCTGCAAAGTTTGTGGAAGCTGCGGCTGAGGTGGTAGTTGTTCATGTGGGGGCTGAGTTGCTGAAACTGGCGAGGTTACTTCATTGGCAGAAGGTGGGTTAGGCAACAATGGAACACTTGGCAGTAGAGCGGGGGGTGTCTTAGGTACTGTTTCTTCATTCTGTGGTACATGTTTAGGTGTTTGGTAGAATGCTTGCCAATAAGGACTGTGTTCATGGACTTCAGCTCTCAACCATTGCCCGTATGCTAGTTTATCTTTCCCATCTATTTTCGCTTCTTCATACGGATATTCTGGACAATATGAGGCATAATGGCCTATCCTCCCGCAGGAATAGCAAAAGTGGGACAACCTTTCGTATCTTAAGTCAAGACACATTGTGCGGCCAGCAATGCGTATTAGCTTACCAGACTATAGAGGTTCAGCCAAGTTTATTTCAACCCTTGCCCTTGCCGCTTTTGAGACTGAGCTCTCAGTAAGGTCAGCCTTTATCTCTACGACTTCACTGACTTGTTGTAATGCTTTGCGAATCATCTGCTCTGTACTCCACTCTAACGGCAGCCCAAAGATTTGAACCCGGAAAGCACATCGACTAAAATCATAACAGTGTGGAGGTGTATTAGGAATTCACGATTTGAAAATGACTAATTGACTTGCAAAGAGCCATGGTCCTCCCACCATAATCCTTTGTTTGTCAGTTGCTGACTTAAATTTTGCTATATACAGGCCGCCCTCTCGTTGAGATATATCCACATAATCCGTTCGCCAAATCCGCCTTAATGTGCTCTGGAGGGCTGGTAAGTTAACACTAGATTTCAAGAGGACTTTACCTACTAGTAACAATCGGCATTCCTCTAACTTTTCTAATGGGGGGCTTCGTCCCATACTTCTATTTCCTGTGCAGAACATAGATGCCCCAACCTTTTACATAAAGCAGCGATTCTTGAAGATTCGTCACTGTCTTCTGAAGCCATCGGAACAGTGCCAGAAAGAAATGGCACTTCAAAATAACCGAGAGCAGTGTTGAAGGAACACGCAATCCATTGGTTGGCACAGGTAAGATTGTATATAAAGATGGCGGTACTGATTCAAAACAGAATTCAGAAGAAAATCAGGGAATTCTCTGATGGAAATCAATCCCCACTTGAGTAAAAACAGAATTCGTCACAGTCAACTTCAAGAGAGGCACGGCATTCCATCTTCCCTCCTTGACACACAGAATATACCATAGAAACTATCACCGATGAAATTACAGAATAAAGGAAGCATGCAATCGGCCAATTTGCAAGGGCAAGAGATCAGGAGAACAAATTGGGTACCATTCGATGGGCCACCAGCATGCAGGAGAAGATGCAACCCATAACTGTCATCAGCGAAATCATCAGCGGGTAATATCGGAAGATGAGAAGAAGAGAAAGGACTGGGTTTCAACGATTTGGGTTTCTGTAAACACTAAAACTACCATCGAAGGGTAGGCGAAGACTCTACATATCGAGAGAATTATTGTCTAAAGACTCAGACACGGTGTCTCTTGAAGACCATAAATTCTCCTTGGAGTATGTTGAATGATATTTTTTGCTCCACTTGAGAATTTTTTTTAAGAAAAAAACTAGGTAAATTTTCTTGATTCCATATGGACTTTACTGAGGTTTGCTGAAGTGGAATGAAGTTTTATAGAATGTGCTGGAAATAAGTTTGTAGATGCACGAAATAGATTGATTGCAAGTTTGTTGATGTTTGAGGTGTGTTGGAATTCGGAGCAGTGTTGACCTCTGTGCGTTCTTCGATTATAGAATTTTTTTGGTCAGAATTTCGAAAATCTTCGTGAGATATCGCTTCTCCCAGAGATCGAGATCTCTGTAATGATATAACTTTTATAATAATCCCAAATCGTTTGATACAAAAACCCGCATCCAGAAAGTAACGTAAATCTTTTGCGCTTGATCTTCAAACTGATTCCAGATTTCTTAAGATTTTATTTCGCAAAATTAAAATAGCAGGAGTCCTTCTCTGAAAAAACTCAAAACTAGAAAGTTGTTAATTGGGGTCTAATTGAGTATATTGGAAAGTTTGAGGACTTAATATAAAATTCAGGGGGTCAATTTGGCCAAAAATCTGACAAGGTTATTTCTGGCCTACAAAACTGTTTTCTATTGAGTCCCCGGGAAAACTTCTTGAAAAACTGACATAGTTTGAGGACATTTTGCAAAAAGTCAAAACATGAAACTTGTTGAGCACATGTTTAACTAGTCGTCTGTTAAATTTGGCGGGATTTTCAAATTTTCTAGATATTTTTCCCGTTTTTAAAATTCTGTGGTTGGAACCCGGTCAGAATCAGGGGCAATGTCAATTCCGGATCAATTTCAGGTCGATAGGGTTGGAACCGAGTCAAGTGGTGTTTAAGGAAAATTAAGTGCACTGTTTGAATTCTAGTCTGTGGAAAACGACTTACTTGATTCCAATGCGCAAACAGCAAATGGCCCTGGAACGAACGTTGAATTGCCGATGAAACACAAACAACACTTCCTCACATTAGTTTGGACGCAATCACAAGGAAAACATTCGATTTCCATAGCGTAAATGTCGATTGTTCTTGCAAAAGTGAAATGGAATGCCTTCGATGGAAAGGGGAGAGAAAGGAGCATACGTTCTCTCTAAACGTACTTTTTGCCAACAATAACAACCAACGGTTGTCTTCTAAGAGGTTTTTATACCTCTCACTTCATACCCTTTCAATAATGTCTCGCACCCCATCATGGACATACCTTTTTAATTACAACATCTCCCACTCGAACATGATGGGCTTGATAGCTCTCTATCAAGAATATAAGGCATTCAACATTCATCAACTTTACAAAACAATTCATACTGGCAAATAAGCTGTGCGACCAGTGAGTACACCTGCACTTGGGAGCTCAAATTATGCACCTATTAGGGATGACATAATGGCTACAACCCCGAAAAGAAATAAACAATCGATGTCTCACAGTGCCCCAGACATATTTTGTTACATCAATCCAAGTATACCTATCACTTAAAGGCTATTCTTGAGTATCCTCAAAAACATCATGTATTTACAATTACATCCACAACCACATAGAGTGATATAATTGGTCGACCAGTAAATACATGTGGTAGATATAAAACAACAATAGTCTTCCTTCGCACTCATGTCTCTCTCAATTTCAGAACAACTGCTTTCCTAAACATGTCCCATAGGCCATATCTATTCATGACCACCCGTAATATGCTAAAGTTGCAACATTGATCTTTCACTTCGAGAACATAGTCAGAAATAACATAGGGCACAAAATTGAGGTAAATTATAAATTACCTCAAAGGCTCACACAATGAGTAAATAGGAATAATTTTACTCATCTTCCCTTATTGGTCATACAATACACATGTAATATGAATTACATGCTATAATGGATTACTTTTTTTTATAAGAGCGTATGTCATTTATCAAATATATCTACCATACAGATCTTAGCCTAAATATAGCCATGTGCTTCTCACGTACTCATGTTTCACGTACTCATGTTTCACGTACTCATGTTTAGCCCGAGTGCTATATCAGCTCACTTTCTATAGCGCCCAATTAAGTACTCGCATTCAGCATCTTTCAGGCATACATAATTGTGGAAATATCATTTTCGGTCTTGTTATAAATAAATCACGGACCTCATCTTAACTCCAATCAAGGCGATATATTTTATATACCAGACTTGCTCTTCAGCATTTATTTGTACATAACGTGTCATCTCAACGTGCTATCTAAAGCACTTGAGGCGATTGCTCGTGTGAGTGAGCCAATCATTGCCTGCTGAGGGGGTGTTTGGTTGGGCATTCCCAAGGGGCTTTGGGCCCCTAAAGCCCCTTGGGAGAAATTTTGCGTGTTTGGCAAGTGCTTTTGAATGCCCATTTGCGAAATGTGGTCATTTTAAATGCCGAAAGCCGAATACCGGGGGGGGCCAGCTTTGAGCATTGGGCATTCTAGAGATGCGATTTTACTGTTCATCGCGTCACTGTTCATCGTCTCCTCTGCTGTTCGCCTTCTTCTTTGCCGTTCGTCTTCTTCTTTGCCAAAGGCGGTGCTCAACCGCAATCTAGCCGCCAAGAAGCCTCGCCTGAGGTTGCACAACCTCAGGCGAGGTGGCCTGAGGTCGGGCGGACCTCAGGCGGCGTCGCCTGGTCTCGCGCGAGCTAGGCGACCAGGCGAGGCCAGATCTGGCCATTCGGCGGCCAGATCTGGCCATTCGGCGGCCAAATCTGGTGGTTTGGCGACGGCCAAATCTGGCCGTCCGGCGGTGGCCAGCGGTTGGCCAGCAGTGGTCGGCCGCCAGAATTTGATTTCAGACTTTAAAGAAAATAAAAAATAACAAAAGCTAATTACAAATGCAAAGTTTGCCAAACGGTGTTTATGCTAAGTTGCATTTCAATGCTAAATTTACCAAACGGTCTAACATTTCCGAAAGCG
The DNA here is from genome assembly GCA_014182885.2 of Eucalyptus caleyi. Classification (NCBI taxonomy): domain Eukaryota; kingdom Viridiplantae; phylum Streptophyta; class Magnoliopsida; order Myrtales; family Myrtaceae; genus Eucalyptus; species Eucalyptus caleyi. The sequence goes on along the minus strand of CM024468.2, from coordinate 33,873,262 downwards.
CATTTCCCTCAAAGATATTTGCATTCTCTAAATGGCATTTCCCCAAAGCCAAACCAAACAGGCCCTGACATACTTTTCAATAATACAAGTGTGTTTGTGTTAGTCTCATAGTTGATTTGTACTTATTAATAAAACATCAAATCACTAATAAATAAACAAGTACAATACATATGTCCACAAATACATAAACCAATGATCCTCTACAATAACAGATATCACATTATACGCAATCCTAGTGACATCCTATGGGTCAAGAATATGTCTTTAGGAATAGCCTTCGTAAATGGATCGGCAACCATTCTATTGGTTGAAATGTATTGCAGGATCACTTCTTTCTGCGCTATAATATCTCTAATGAAGTTATTCTTTATGTCAATGTGCTTTGTCATTCCATGATACTAGGGATCTTTCAAATAGGCAATGGCTGCTTGACTATCGCAATAAACTGTCACCGGTCTTGGAACTTCAGTAGCAGTGGCTAAATTTTCCAAGAAACGTTTTAGTCATACTGCTTCTTGCATTACGACAGAACATGCAATAAATTATGCCTCCATCGTAGACAAGACCGTGCATATATGTTTCTTGCTATTCCAAGAAGTCGCACCTCCATTAAGCAAGAACGCATATCCATAAGTCGATTTACACTCATCTAAGTCTCCATCCCAATCGGCATCTGAATAGTCTAATAAGCGTAAATCATTCCCTTGGTAACAAAGTCGATAGTCCATGGTACCCTTCAAGTATCTCAGGATCCTCTTCATTGCTTTCCAGTGTGCTTGACCAGGATTTGATTGATATTAGCTCACCAATCTCACGGCATAACATATGTTTAGTCGAGTACACATCATAGCATACATCAAACTTCTGACCGCACTAGCGTAAGGAATAGTTTCTATCACTTTAATTTCTTCTGGAATCTTAGAACACATCTCAGTACTTAAGCCTTCACCTTGCATGACAGGAGTATCAATGGGATTACAATGCTGCATATTGAAACACTCATGAATCTTCATAATATATAAGCAGCTTCTTCCATGTCCTTCATCTCAAAATTGGAGGACAACCATTCTTTTAAGGTGATAACCAAAACCTTGTCATTTCCAGCCAACAGAATATCGTCCACATAAAGTGATAAAATCATAAATTTATCTTTGAACCGCTTGACTTATACACAAAGATCTTCTTCGATCATTGTGAAACCAAAAGTTATTATTGCTTGATATAAACAAAGATACCACTGTCTAGATGATTGCTTAAGGCCATATATTGAGCGATGAAGCTTGCAAACTTTATGCTCTTGACCTTTAGCTATGAAACCTATTAGTTGTTTCATTTAGATTTCATCATCTAGTTCTTCATTAAGAAATGTCATTTTTACATCCATTTGATGTAATTCAAGGTTCAAATGTGCAACGATGGTTAGAATAAGGCGTATTGAGGCAAACATTACAACTAGTGAAAATGTTTCCTCATAGTCTATACCCTCTTGCTAAGTATAACCTTTCGCCACAAGGTGAGCCTTATACTTTTCAATTGATCTATTCGTCCTTCGCTTAATCTTGAAAACCCATTTGTTTCCAATGGCCTTATGATTGGATGGTAGATCAACAAAATCCCAGACATAATTTGCCCTCATAGACTCCATCTCATCTTCCAAAGTTTTTCTCCATTATTCCTTATCAGAGGATGAGAGAGCCTCTTGAACAGTCTTAGGCTCGGCATCGTCTTTTTGAGTAATCATAAATGCTTCCCATTCAATCTCAAAGCGACGACGGGGAATACTTTTACAATTACTTTTATGCAATTGAATTTCTCTTGAATTCAATTCACCATGCCATGCAACACTCCCACTAGGTCTTGTGTGTTGAGGTAAATCTTTATTTCCCTCTACAACATCAGTGGGTGTGTTATCAAGATCTAACATCTCATATAATTAGAAGTCCTTATCAATCTCACCTCTACTAGGAAAATCATTCTCCAAGAACATGACATCTCGTAACTCCATTTCACAGTCATACTTCCATCAGCTTGTTCATCTATGAACACATACCCTTTGAAGTGTTCAGAATATCTTATTAAGATACATTTCTTCCCTCTTTGACCTAATTTGCCATATTTATTAGAAGAATCATGAACATAAGATGCACATTCCCATGGACGTAGACTACTCAAGTTTGGTTTCCTACCAGTCCATAATTCATAAGGGGTGGAAGTGACCAATTTTGAGGGCACTCGATTAAGTATATAGACAGCAGTCAATAACGCATCTCCCCAATAGGAGATAGGTAAATTTTCTTGCGCCACCATAGACTTAACCATTTCCAATAGGTTTTTATTCCTTTTCTCGGCTACCCCATTTTGTTGTGGAGTACCAGGAATAGTCGATTGTCGTACAATTCCCTTTTCATCACAAAGAGCCTTGAATTGCTCCGATAGATACTCACGTCCACGATCGGTTCTCAATGCATTTATTATTTTGTTCAACTAATTTTCTACTATCATTATATATCGTCTAAAGTAGTCTAATGCTTCTGACTTATAGGAAATCAGAAAGACATAACCAAAACATGTGAAGTCATCTATGAAAGTGATGAAATATGAGACTCCATGCCTGGCCCTCACATTCAAAGGACCACAAATGTCAGAATGTATGAGATGCAATAGAAATTCAGCTCTAGTCCCTTTACATGATGGTTTTCTAGTTGTTTTTCCCGCCAGACAATGTTCACATACGGATAGACTAACATTAGTGAGTGACCCTAAAAAGCCTTCTCTAGCTAATCTTTGCATTCTTTGCAATCCAATGTAACATAATCTAGCATGCCAAGTACTTGCATCAATATCAACATTATTAGAAGATACAATTAAAGAAAAATAACCATCAACATTAATATTGTACTGATCATAGTCAATATCTAATACCATAAAACCATTCGATACATGACCAGAACCATAATAAATTATTTCATACAAAATGTCAACACAATCACCATGGAAATTCAATACATAACTTAAGCTAAGAAGAACAACTATAGAGACCAAGTTTTGTCGAATATCTGGAGCATAAAGGACATCATGTAGGAATAGGTTTCGACCATCACATAAGATTAATTTACATGTACCGATACCCTTCACTTCAACTCTTGAGTTATTCCCAACATATATCCATCTTCTTCCAAGCGGTATCCGACGATACTCCACAAATGCTTCTCGGTCTCTAGCTACACGGTCTATTGCTCCTGAGTCTACAGTTTACATTAGATGAAATTTAGCAAGCATTACAGTACTAGAAAAAAAAGCATTACTCAAAGTAATTGAGTAATAGGGTACATTTTCAACTTAGTACATTCACGAGCAAAGTGACCCATCTTGCCACAATTGTAGCACTCCATCTTGGCCTTCTCCTTCTTCCCACCACGCTTTTTGCGTCGGAAGGTCTTAGCCCTTTTGGGTGCCTAATCAGTCTTCTTCCCTTTGTTGTTGAACTGAAGATTCCTCTTGCGCTTGAAGCTCGAAGCTTTGTGCAAACTCAATTCAGCCACATAAGCATTGGTAGAGGATCTTGCAACCTCTAAGAGCTCATCCTCTAATTCCAAGTGATGCACAATATCATCAAAAGTGACAATATTCTCATTATGCATTATATTGATCTTCATATGCTCTCAATTGTCAAGAAGAGACCTTATAACAGCCTGGACTTACTATTCATCAGTAAGGGAGTGACCCGCCATCCTCAGCTCACGAATCATGTTTGACATCTCCCGAAAATGCTACCTCATCGTTACATTTGGCTACTTTCGAAATGTGTTAAACTTGATGGTAAGTCTCATCAGCTTAGTGGCAAATGTACCCCCAAACTTATCCTTCAAAGCAACCCACATAGCTTGAGCTTTATCATAACTTTCAAACTCACACATGAGATCATCTTGCATACAGCTCAACAACGTGATGCGAGTAATGCTATTTTTCTTTTTCCAAGCTTGATAAGCTTCCAGATCTGTCCTGTGTTGAGCTGAAGTTCCATGCTCAGGTTCATCCATGGTATGGTTGAGGGTTTCCAAAACCTCTTGCTCCTCAAGGATGTACTAAACCTTTCGATGCCTGTCGCGACCTACCCTCAGGGGGAGGGAATAGGTTTAGGGGTATTGCCTAAAGGACGGGCCTAAAGCCCATAATTACACACGAGCTCTCCTAAGCTCATACCCCGCGTGACGTTGGGATATTTTTCATGAATTTTACACAAAATGAGTCGCCACTAGCCTATTGGGGTCAGCTAGAAACCAAGTGAGGCATGGGAGTGTGCCTCACTTCCTACGCAACCAGAGAATCTAGGTTCGGGGACTTGGTTACACTAATTAACCAATTAGTGCCCTTTCGGTACCTAATTTGTTCATTTTAACAAAATGATTTTTGACAAGCAGTTTGAATTGAATTTATACTTATTCACTAACATATGAGGTGATCATGCGGGTGCGGAATCATTAAAGTGATAATCATAACTATCAAGATCCTAATTGCCATAAAATTAAACACATGCAATCAAACATAATTAGATATGCAAATTAAACATGCGACATAATCAATATACTAGCACATAAAGGTCTAATTACGCTAAAATGGCAATATACGGCAAGTCCTAATCAAACCCCATCATTTCTGGATTTTCGAAATTTTAAATTTTTTAAAATTTTTTTAAAGAAAATAAACTAATTTCTAGTTTTTTTAAAAAAATTTAACTTTTTTTTCGGATTTTCTAAATTGTTTTAAATTTCTTTAAATTTTTTAATTATTAATTTTTAAAGAAAATATTTTAAAATTTTAAAATTAATTTTTGATTTAAAAAAGGTGAATCGAGTCGGGTTCGGTTCGGCCCTACCCGGTCAACACGGATCGGGTCCGGTCTCTGATCGAACCCAGGTTCGGTTTAAATAGGGCCGGGTTGAACTGGCCCGCTTGGAAGCAAGGCCCGACTTGGTCAGGCCTTGCCTTGGCTCGGATTGGGCCCAACCAGCGGGCCCAATTTGATCTAATACTTTCTATTTTTTTAAAAAAAGAAGCCCACTACCTAAGTTAGCCCAAACCCATAAATCCAAAAATCCCTAAAAGCCTAAAAGCCTAAAAACTGACCCAAATAGCTCAGGAACCTTACCCGGTTCGCGACCCGTGTCCGACCCGTTCCTTTTGGCCGAAACCCTAGGGTTTCTTGGCGGCGTTGGCGGCGGCAGCGAAGGTGATTCGGACGGAAACAGCGGTGATACAACAGGCAGCAGTGTTAGCACGGCGGTGACTGGCGGAGACGCGGCTAGGAGCGGCAACGCGTGGCGAGGGCCGGTGCAGGGCTCGCTCGGCGATGACTGGCGAGGCAGCTCGGACGGCGTCGGGTTGAGGGCGGTAATGGGTGAGTGACGGCACCAGCTACAGCGGGGCGAGAGGGGGTTCGAACAGCGACTAGAGTAGGACAGCGGTGGTGGCCGGCCTGGTGGTGCAGCGGAGTACAATCTACTCCCAGATCTGGTTCGTCTCCGGGTGGTTCGGTGTCGGGAGTAACGACGGCGGGTACTATTGGTTCGTGAGCAAAGTGCGACAGGTCGTCGCAGGCGGAGGCGTCAGGTCGTTGCGACTGCAACAGGCGCAGAAGCAACGGCTTCTAGTGTTAAGGCGAGGCGCGTCGGTGGCACGAGTGCGATGACGTGATGAAGAGGCGAGTGCGGTCGTCGGGCATTGGCCGCATTCAGAGGGCTGCACGAGGAGGCGTCGCTCAGAGAGGGGGCTGCTGAGTCGAGCGACGGCAAGGTCAGCGTTGGTCGAGCGCCGCTACCACCGGCAGCGGCGGTGGTGGCAATGCTGCCGCTTCACTTCGAACTCTCTCTCTCTCTCTCTCTCTCTCTCTCTCTCTCTCTCTCTCTCTCTCTCTCTCTCTCTCTTCCCTTCTCTCTCTTCACTCTTTTCCCTTTAGGGTTTTCCTCTGCCTTTTCGTCTCTTTTCCCCCTCTCCTCCGTGTTGTCTCTGCTTTTTTTTTCCTTCCCTTTTGTGCTAGTGTTTTCTTCGTTTACAGGTCTTCGAAGACCAACATAGAGGGAGGAAGACCCTCGCTCACGGGCTGAAAGGGAAAAAGGGGGCTGGGCTGGGCCCAATGCATGGAGAGAAAAGAAAAAGGGGTGGGCTATTGTTGTTTCCTTTTTTTTTTAAAGAACGACTAATTCCTAATTATGTAGACAATTAAATCATAAATGAAAAATGGGAAAAAATTAGGTGTCAACAGCTGTCCCTCTTTGAATGGGAGCTCGAAGAGATTCCTTTCAAAGACAAAAGACACCTAAATTATTTTGACGATAGACTTAGGTGCATAGGCACGTATTAGATCGATGGAAAGAACTCATAACTATGGAAGCGTGTCTTGTCAATAAGAGGAAGAAAGACTCCGGGCTACAAAGCAAACCGTGTCATAAGGACTCTGGGCTACAAAAGCTCTCCGGGCTACAAAGCTCACCGTGTCATAAGAAGAATGACTTCGGGCTACAAAGCTCTCTAGGCTACAAAAGCTCTCCGAGTTACAAAGCACACCGTGTCATAGGAAGAAGGACTCCGAGCTACAAAGCTCTTCGGGCTACAAAAGCTCTCCGGGCTACAAAGCTCACTGGGCTATAAAAGCTCTCCGGGCTACAAAGCTCACCGTGTCATAAGAATGGGGTTGAAGGACTCCAGGCTACGGAAAGCCTACCGCGTCATAAAAATGGGGTTGAAGGATTCCGGGCTTGCCCACCGGGTCATAAGAATGGGGTTGAAGAACTCCGGGCTACAGAAAGCCCACCGGGTCATAAGAAGGGGACTGAAGGACTCTGGGTTACGGAAAGCCCATTGGGTCATAAGAAGGGGATTGAAGGACTCCGGGCTACGGAAAGCCCACCGGGTCATAAGAAGGGGACTGAAGGACTCTGGGTTACGGAAAGCCCATTGGGTCATAAGAAGGGGATTGAAGGACTCCGGGCTACGGAAAGCCCACCGGGTCATAAGAAAGGGGTTGAAGGACTCCAGGTTACGGAAAGCCCACCGGGTCATAAGAAGGGGATTGAAGGACTCCGGGCTACAGAAAGCCCACCAGGTCATAAGAAGGGGACCGAAGGACTCCGGGCTACGGAAAGCCCACCGGGTCATAAGAAGGGGGTTGAAGGAGGTCTCACCGTGTAACAACGGGTTTTGACCGGGTATGATAGTCTCACCGTGTACGAACGGGTTTCGACTAGGATGAAGGTCTCCCCGTGTACGAATGGGTTTCGACCGGGTATGATAGCTCACCGTGTACGAACGGGTTTCGATTGGGATGAATGTCTCACAGTGTACGAACAGGTTTCAACCGAATGGAAAATGCATGATTTAAGGAAACCCAATGAACCTTTGTAGATAACATGGTTTAAGGTTGACCATGAACCCTTTGAAAACCGTAGTTTAAAGATAGACTCATGAAGATTTTAAAAGTGTGGTTTAAGGATAGACCCACAAACCGTGTGGTTTAGGAAAAGCCACCAACCTCGTGGCTTCGGGATAAATCCACCAATCTTGGAAATGGCATGGTTTAAGGTTGACCATGAACCTTTGGAGATAGCATGATTTAAGGCTGACCATGAACCCTTCGTTTTTAGGGAGGCACTAGCTAACCCTTTGAAAATTGCATGGCTTCATTGAGGAATATTGTCAAACTCAACTTGAGTGAATGTCATTAGAGACGTCATTAAGAGACGTATTGGCAGTATTGTAACATTAATTGAACAAGTTAATCAAGCTAAGTCGACTGCTTTGGAAAAACATTTGATTTCAATCAGCATCATGTGGCACAAAATTGTTATCTTACTCGTGGATATATCATTAATCATCAAATTCTCTAGGAGTCAAGTTCTTATTAGAACAACTACGACTCATGAAAAAGGCTCATTAAGCATGCCAAACTAGAGTTTCTTAGTCAAAAAGGGCTTCTCACACACTCTTGATAAAACGGCTGCTTGATCCCATCTATTCGCGTGGGAAGTAACTAATTGCTGAGGGTATCTCACATAACTTATGTCAAAGGCTTCCAGAAGCATTCGCAATGAGCACAATCTGATTGATCAAAGAGGTCTTTTGAAAGGACCGCAATATAGGCCCGGTTAGGGCTTATACAAAGGAATTATTGCTTTGAGGCCAATAAAGGAACATTTGTCACTATCTTCATCGACATTACAAGTCGAGAGCTTGAAAGATGAGACAAGATAGAATTACTTCCACTCCTTCAAGCAGTAGCTTCTTTGTGGCATTCTCATTTTCACTCAAATCATCCCAATCAGAAGAAACTTTGGAAGGGGGTTGTAATGTTGGCTTGGGAGAGGCTTAAAAGGCTCAAATTTTCAATAGGGTTTTTAAGAGTCGGTGATCATCATGGCATCGTGACCGAGTCACTTGACCTTTCGAAAGCATTTGACTTTTGAAACACAGCACATATCGAGAGTTCATTCACTGATCACTTCTGCATGAGAGCTTTGCTCTTTTCTCTAATTTCCTTTGTCCTTTGTGATGATTTTTTTCGCAGGCATTTGGATTTTGATAATTTTTCTTTCACATAAGATGCGGTCTTTTGGCTCTTTTTCTTGACGGGCATTGGCTTTGCTTTTACCAGACACACTGCTTTTTCATGCCCCCTAATTCGTCGAGCTTTTTGCTCTTTAAACTTTGGTAGCTTATGACTTTCGAGATGCTTTTCACATTTTCCCGTGATTGTCAATTGTATTTGGTCAATTCTTATGCCTTGCCCCCATTGAAGGGAGATAACCACCGCTCGGGGTTCGGAAATGAATAATTAGGCCCAAATTGGTTGAAGCAATGGGTATTAGTGTTTGGGTAGAGAATGAAATGCTCTTCTTCACCTTGGGATAAGTCAAGCTCTACTGAGAATTCCTCTGAAGCTATCACTAGAAGATTGATACAAGTGAAAGTAATAGAATCTTTCTCAATCTTTCGCTCTACAACATGATCATAACCCCTTATGCTGCTGTAATGTAAGGTTGTCCTCGACAAGGGTACTTTGAAGGATCTTTTTTTTTTTTTTTGGCCCAAAGGGATAGCAAGAGATTAGTGCAATGCTTGGGGTTGATGAAGGAAATGCTTTTATCATTTCAATCTTTGTGCTCAATGCGAATGAATCCTTCATCCTAAGAGAAGGTCGCCTTTCACTCAACTCTCAAAAGTGTTTGAATAATGCTCAACTCTCAAAAGTGTTTGAAGGACATGTTTGGAAATGAGCTTACCTTTCTTCATCCTAAGCACTTCTTGTTTGGCATGGTTAACATTTCCATTTCACTCTGCCGAGATCATTCGAGTATATCAATCTCCATAGGGAATTTTGATTCAAAATAAATAATCCACAAGACAATAAAACAATTTTGAGATAGAAAGGATACTCGAAAGGTTTGTTATTTTTTTTTCTCAATTATTATTCTTTTTTTTTTTGCTTGTCTCTAGGAAAGCCCAAAAGTTCTCTTTCGTAATGGAAATTCTCTTTCTTTCTTTTTCTTTACTTAAAAAAAATGCGAGAAGAAGGGTACTTACGCAGCATGGCCACCCGATAATCCTATAAAGAATGTAAAAGAATATGTTAGTGCAAAGATCCTTAGGGATTGAAATGTTGGAAACGATACATTATTACCCTTCACTCGGTTTCATCATTTTGGCGCTAACATCTCTTAGATTCACCTTCATGGATATTTGGTAACTCAACAATACCCTTCCCTTGCATTCGCCTTTAAGTGTTTCATGTTTTCCCGATTCCTTGGTAGAAGGCGCCGCTTCTACGGTCAGGTGCAACCCTTTTTTGAACCCTGTAAGAAAGGGAGATGAAATGAGTTATCTCTATTGTTAGTTAGGTTCAACTAAGGAACGATACATCCTTCTTGATGAATTTGACAATATTGTTGTAGCACACTTTGTTTGTGGGGAGATGAGAGATTTTTTTTTTTTTAAATTAAATGTTGCTCTACAACTCTTTATTTGACAATCCTTTGTTATGTTCGAACCCATCCTGTATCAAAGAAAAGGGAATGTCATTTTTTATGATGAAGAGAAATCAAGTTTAGGAACAAGATACATCCTTTTCAAAGTCAAGCGATCAACATCCCAATGTGTCTCTCATGGAGGAAGGGATAATATTGCCCCTTTGTTTCATCATTTAAATATTTCTTTGTTTAAGATGAACATGACTCAATTATGCTCCATCGCATTTGTTAGAACATTACAAAACTTGGTACTCTTGATGTCTCCTCGACAATGAAAAGAAATTCATGTCAAAAATGGTATCAGAAATGAATAACTGGAATCAATACAATTTACTCTTCCTTCGAATTTGCCTTTTGGATGCTTGGCAACCTCCTTCATTTGTCTCATCATGCAAAGTGAACAAAATCGATGGGTTGTTTCGGCATCTAAGCATTTGCGAATAACAAAACTTCCAGAATGGCATTCAACTTCATTCCGCCTCTATGGAAAATTGGCGCCAAGGATGCTTCGACGCATGCCTACTCCTCAAGCTCCATGAGCCTACATTTTTCTTTTAGAATGAGCAAATGTCGATCTCAAATAAACTCATCGTCCTACCGGAGAAAATGATTTCGTGAAGAGAGTCTTAAACAAAGCTTTCTTGAAATTCATTTTGGAAGGTAAACGTAAAGATTCACTTGAAACACTTCTGAATTCATTTTCTTCTTTTTATTTTTTATTATTTTTTAAAAGATGACTTTCATGAAATTGAATCCCATCATAAAAAATGAGTCGCGTGATTTACAAAAGCAACAATTGGATTTGCAATCAAAACTCAAAATGAAAAACACGATTCTTAACAAGAATGAGAACATTGATAAAATACAAGAAACTCTTGTATAGATAAGAGTAAAAATTAACTCTTGTCCTAATGTCAAGGAGCACCACGCAAAACCTGCAAAAATATGACAATGTTAGTACGTGAATGAGAAAAAATGATATCTCAATGGGATCGCTTCTTACAATAAAATCGAGGCGACGATACATGCCCCACAATCCTTATTACAAGACTTTAATATTTCGCCAAGATTTTATCATAAGAGAAGACATCATTAAAATTATAAATCCACGGCCATCAATCGAATGTCCACTTTTATTCCAAAAGTTTCATATGCAAAAGTGTCATTGATTTTTGAAAGATTGATTCATAATTTTACTCCTAGAAAAATGAAGTGACTTCTATTTTTATAAAAATTTGTACACAAAATGATTTGCACTTTAGCCCCAAAATGTGAGAATGATAAAATTTGATAAAAAGCGCAATTTCAATTTTTGTGCCCCAACATAAATTCACAAATTGAAATTTTTTTTTTTCAAAATGATTTCGAGCCCATAACTAAAAATTTAAACAAAACCATGTGCTCAACATGGCCAAATCAAAATGTTTAGAACTTGCATTCAAATGCTCACTTGTCAAAAGTGATTGCCAACTTTTCAATCATAAGCTTGCATCACCGAGGGCATTTGATTGATTTCCGCGAATTTGAAGATGAAAATGCAATACAAAATGAGCAAATAAAAAAGGAAATGACACTTACAATGGGTGCCGACCTTTGTCTTTTTTTTTTTTTTTTACATAGACATGCACATGAGATGTGGTTCAATTTCTGCTCTATATGGCCCAAAATGGTGCCATGGGATCACTGGACTAAACCAGCAAGGTCGCAGCTAGGTCAGGTTACCCATGACTCCAGCTTCGTCAAAGAACTGACCCGTGTCGCGCGGTTGCAGAATGGGGTGGGTACCTTTCACGTGAAGAAAGAAATTTCAGGGTAGAGATGGGCGACTCGTACTACGCGGTTGTAGTCGGAGTGGTATCCATCTCAACACCATCCTAAGTGATCCTATGCAGCCCAAGTCCGGCGGCAGGTTGTGTATGCCATAGTGTAGTGCAATGCAGAGAATACATGCACAACAATTTATAGGCAAACAACACTCCGTACATAAAAATAAACCATACATTCCTACACCTCCCTGCAAGACAAAGGTGAGCAAACACTTCCCCTTATACCTTCCATTATGTAAGAACATTTAACACATTTCATGTTAAGGGCGTACTTGGAATTCTCGCTGCCAAACAAAAATATTTTTGAACAAAATTAATTTTGGCCTAAGTCCTCTAAGGTTTAAAACCAAGTCCCCAGCGGAGTCGCCAAGCTGTCGCGACCTACCCTCGAGGGGAGGGAATAGGTTTAGGGGTATTGCCTAAGGGACGAGCCTAAAGCCCATAATTAGACGCGAGCTCTCCCAAGCTCATGCCAAATATCATAATTGTCACCGTTCAGCTTCTCACCCTTATTGAGGTCAGCCACAATGGTCTTGGATGCTGAAGCCATAATCAATTGTTATAACATATTGACATAATAAACGCAGAATCATTACTAGCACACTTATAGAGTAACACACATTTAATTTGCAGCAAAGATAAACTAAATCAATATAATTCAACAAAAGACACAAAAACAAAAGTTCACTATGTTTCCAATCAACTTCTATGTACAATTGTTCTATTATCATTAAATAGTTTAATTTGCGCAAATCTTAAGTTCTAGGTGAGAAATATTTCAAATTTTACCAACCTACGAACTCCCACTAGGAAAAACAATTACATGACCTTATGTAATTTCTACATTTTCCTTAACACAAAAAGTGCAGCATGATAATAACCAACGTATAAATAACAATCATGCTTCAACTATTATCAAAATCGCAATTCAACATGTGATGGATTTCCTACCATTGTTCGAATTTTATAACAACTAGAAAATTGCAAGCATATTAAAATATATACATCGTATCATTGAACCAAGCTCTACACAGCATATATAACATTATTTGCAAACAAGCTAGCTACTGTATTTCCTAAACCACAAGAAAATACAAGTTACAAATGAATTAACTGCATTAAACCCCAAAAAATACGCGTACATAAGGTTTTCTACACATTTTCATACATTTATAAAATTCAAAAGTATAAAATAAGTATACCAATGTGTAGAGAACATTCATACGAACCAAACGCCGCTGACCACGCTCCAATCAAAGCCATGCGCCCCCACGCGTTGCCTGAGTGCACGGCGCGTGTGGCGCACGCACCAGCGAGCCAAACGACTCCTAGCCAGTCTGACCGATCCGACTGGTTTGACCACTGGACCGGTTGACCGGTCTGGCCGTTTAATATCAACGATCGGGTCGAGTCGGGTCAACTAGGTCAAATCTCGGGTCGGGTTGGGTCACGGATTGGATCTCAGGTCGGGTCGGGTTGAGTCACCGGCCGGCCAACTGCGACCGGCACTGACATCATCAATGACGTCATCCCAGCGGTTACCAACCGTTGGATGACGTCATCGTTGAGGTCATTCGTGACGTCATCAAGCATCACGTCGCTCCGCATGACACACGTGTGACGCGCACGCATCGGTTCGCCGACCGATGCGTGTTGCGCACGCGCTGGCGTCCCTAGTGCGTCAAGCGTGTGAGGCCCACACGCAGCGGCTTCTAGCCGCGCGTGTGGGCACATCCGGCTTCCTCTGATTGCGCTCGAACCACAATTGAACTCATCTCGACGAGTACTTTCATCCTATATATTCAAAATTTGATTTTGGCCAAAAAAATATTTCAAAAATTGGCCAAAACTGCACGGATGCACGCAACTCCGAACCCATTCTTCGCTTTGGTTCAATTTTTCGACGATTCACATATCAATTTCGATTAATAAACATTCAACCAGTGTAGATATCATACTCTTAATCTTGATATCAAATGGTGTACTGGAAAATTCGATGAAAAACAAGGCAGAAACCATGATCGGGCTCTGATACCAATGTTGGAATTCAAGTTGGCGGAAGACGACTTACCTGATTCCGATGCGCAAACAGCAAATGGCCTCGGAATGAACGTTGAATTGCCGATGAAACATGAACAACACTTTCTCACGTTAGTCTGGATGCAATCACAAGGAAAACACTCAATTTCCACGGCATAAATGCCGATTGTTCTTGCAAAAGTGAAATGGAATGCCTTCGACGGAAATGGGAGAGAAATGAGGGTACCTTCTCTCTAAACGTAATTTCTAACAACAACAACAACCAACGGTTGTCTTCTAAGAGGTTTTTATACCTCTCACTTCATACCCTTTCAATAATGTCACGCACCCCATCATGGATGTACCTTTTTAATTACAACATGCATATATCAACCTTCTCAATGATGCCTGAAATGATCAATGGGCAAGTCGTTTGGTCATTCAATTTATTCAAAAGATAATGAATCGGAATCTGTCTTTAAAGGAACGAGTGACCCAATTTGGTGACCTCAATTGATTGTTGATTGTTCAAGGTCATTAGGCCTACATGCATGCTCAGTTAGCCTTTGCATGTCGTTTTTAGATGAATAGTTTAGGTTCATGACATATATCGGTGGGTAGTTTAGTGGATGACTAGTCTTAATTGGGGATTGACGAAATTGGTTTTGTGAATGCAAGTGGTGGGCCGATTTTGTTAATCTTAATTAAACAACCCTTAGTGGAATAAGAGTTAGGTTGGGTTAATCGATGTGCATGGTCAATTCCAAAGCAGATTGCGAGGCGAATTGAATGTCGCTAATTGCTTGCTTTATTTGGATGCATTGTTTGATTGAATGAATGAATGGTGAAAATCGACACCCGTGAAACGGTGGCCGAAAGAGAGCCAATGACGGTGAACGACCAAGGTCCATTCCAGCCTTTGATTTTATAAAGTTTAGAAATTTGTTAGCTAATTAGCATAGGTTTACTTAATGAAATCAATTAGACTTAGCCGCACTATTTCAATATAATGATTAGGTTAGTCTAGTTTAGGCTTCACCTTAATCAATTCATTAGATTTAGGCTCACCTTAGTTTATAGTAGCAAGTTTCCAAGGGATCATGTTTCAAGGCTCAATAACAAAACCATTTATATTCTTTGCCCGACTCATATTGGGTTTTTCTCTTTTCTCGCATTAGGTAGACGCTTTCAATTTCTTGGGTGTTTACTTTCCTCACCGCATTTCAGTATATTGATTGTTAATTTAATTTTTTTAGAATAGGATAAGATTATATTAGAACTTCAATGAACCCACAAAAACATTTGTATGATCATATATGATAAATCAAGATTACATGATCACTTTGGAAAGCAACAAACTAGTTAGGTACCGAAAGGGTTCTCAGTAAATATTAACGTAATCAAGTCATAATTCCTAGAAATCTATTGTTGTGTAGGAATCAAGATGACATTCTCACATCTTGATTGGCTTCTAGTTGACAATCAAGAATGGCTAATGGTGACTCCTAGTAAATACTTGAGTTATTAAGAACAAAAAACTAAAATACAACATCACGTGAGGTATGCCTTGGAAGAGACCATTTTTATAATTGATGGAGTGATTTAGATTACTATTAGAAGATATGTTCGAGCCATCTTTTGGGATGCCAATTCGGACTGTCTTATGAACAAATGTCTTTAAATTTATCCTTGAGGAGGCCTTGGAGGGATAGATCACAACAATAATGTTTAAGGGCTCGTCCAAATTTTCTTTGACCTCAAGCTTAAACCAACTAGCTAAATCAAGCTCGTAACCATTTATTTTAGTCTGTCTGCCGCCAGTTTCATAATATGCAAATTTTCATGATAGCTATCTGCAATTTGACTAATATATATTTTTATGAGTCCGGATCACTCCCTAAATTTTATTTAATGAATAGCTGATGGTTAGAGAAATTTTGGTGTCCAAAAATTCGTTTTAGTTTTTTCTCAAAAAAATTCGATGAACATGCAAAAGTCAGTCAGATTCCGATTTTGCAGAAATTCCTCTGAATCTTTAAACACATTCAAGCATCTTGAAGCTATGTTCTACGTGTTTTTCCACATTATTAACATCTTCAAATTCCTCTTATGAGTATTCAAGCTAGTAATGATACATCTTAATACACGTACAGCAAATTTGTTAGAGTTCAAAGCAATCGACATGAAAACTCAATCCATCTACTCCTATCAACATTCATCTAACATGCCTTAACCCTAGGACTATGTATCAACTAATGAACGTCAAAAATCATTATATGAAATTTGACCAAGCTAGAGTTCTAGGAGGAATTGAACACACAAGTCACACAATTGAACTATTACTTGAACTAACTCTGAAAAACAATTATCCTAAACAGGCAAAATCAAACTCAATTAACATGAAATAGACTTGAGACGTCCTTAATGCTCATCCTAGATGTCTCGGCCAAATGTGAATTGAAGATCCTAAGTTAATCTAACATGCAATCAACTCATGATTTCATCAAACAATCCTAAGTTCTAAAGCAATTTTTATTTCAGCTTCAATCTCTTCCATCATATCCTAGCTTATATCGATCATAGATTGAAGGTATATCTTCAATTTTATACTATGATTCAACTTAGCACCATTGGATGATCATGAGGAATTGATTAAACAAAATTGGAGCTCCTCCATTTGCTTGAACTATCAGCAAGTGTTGGGATTGTCGGATTCCCAAAAACCGGATTCGACACTAAATCGAACCCTTAAACTTGTGCGGAAGACGAGCCCGGGAAAAACACATGCATCACCGATCCTAAAGCACACCACGGAATCGAGCGTACCTTGTTAGCCATAGATTAAACACCAACACCAATATGAGGAAAAGAAACCGATCCCATTCGATCCGATGACGTCAATTGGCCTTGAAGGGAAGATGGCGTCGCCTTTTTGCTTATTATTTTTCTTTTGGAGGGAGAGAGGGAGGAGGAACGTACGTTATGCCAAAAGGTGTGTTCCTCCCTCTCTTTTCTCCCTTATATATGTCCCCTCAAAAAAGAAACGTGCCCCTTCATCATATCCCTCCATCCATCAGCCCTAATCTTGTGGGCCGAGCTTTTAGGCCAAACATGGGCGAACGGGCCAACTTAGGCCCATCACATTAATAATTAAAACCATCATCTCCCACTCGCACATGGTAGGCCAAACAGGATTCTCTTTACCTCTCTTCAACATTCATACCGGTGAATAATCCGTGCGATCAGCATACTTTGAGAGCTCGTTGCTATACATCTGTTAGGAATATATAGCAGCTCATAATGGGCATTACACTCTGAGTAGATTTAGTATGCAGTACCCTAGATCGATCAATCACATTTATATCTCTCTTGATCTCTTTTAAACAATGATATATATATTGTATTCACAATTATGATTATCCCAAAGACAGTCATAATTGGTCGATCAGTGAATACAAAACTACAATGTGATTCTCCAAATTCGATCTTCCTCTTTCCTTCAAACTCTCAATTTCAATTCAGCTTGCTTTTCTAGAAATGTCCCGTTAGATCGAATCAACTCATGACCATTGGCAACATCCTAAGATAGCAAACACTAAATAGAAATCTTGAGATTAAGTAAAATTCATGAGGGCACTAAAAATTGAGGAACTATTTTCCGAAAGAGTCTCACACGGCATAAAAGTTGAGATCAAACTTTTGCCACTCTTATTGGTCGTCTCATGCATACGTAATATGAAATACGTGAGATAGCTAGTATAAGCACCTAGAGGAGGGTGAATAGGTGCATAATCAATATATCGAAATACGGAAGCAATTCTTGGCAAACGATAGAAAGGTAGTTCACTATTGATTGACAAAATGAAATACGATCAAAGTAAAGAGAGTAAGTAAGAGAATATTGAACACAGGGTTTATAGTGGTTCAGCTTAATCCAAGCCTACGTCTACTCTTCCGCACTGACAGCCCACCGGCTGGATTTCACTATGAACAAAAGAGAAGTTACAGCACTGCTTTTCTTTGATTCCACAGTGTAGATGTTCTATCACACCCTCTCAAGGTTTCTCACTAATATAGACTGTCTTTTGTATACAAGTATTCGCTCAAATGAATTGTCTAAACAACAAGGAGCTTCAGACTTTGGAATTCTTTTATTGCACACACCTTAACAACTTAGAACATCTTCCTTATATACTCCTTTATGCCATCATACCCGTTGGCACTTACCAAAGGAATTCCTCCAATCTACTCGTTGGACGGAATCAATTAGGAAGATCATTCGAGCTATTAAAGGAACGTGTCGATAGCCCATCAATCCTGTTCACCCATACAATCAAGATCTCGGTTTCCATAAGTAGAACCTTCCAAGAATATTTAAGTAATCATTGATTCCTTAATCTTTAAGTCAATCTCGATCAATCAAAGAATTCCGTTGTGTCTTTTCCAGCCACGAGATCTTCTCCAGTTGATAAGGTCAAGCCTTTAACGAAACATCCAATTATGGATAACCTTTCTTCAACGAATTAGAGACTGTCAATGAGGATAGACTTTGAGTCTTGAGTCTAGCTGTCCGGAGGTCTTCAGACTTTAAATAGGAGAGTCTACAAACCTTCAGACTAGACTGATGGAAACGTTTTGTCAACTTCAAAATACTTCAAGAAGATTTCTCCAACAATCTCCCCATTTTTGATGGTGACAAAACTTTCCTACAGATTTGGACAACTTTGACCTGCAAAACATTTCTCAAACACATATGCATATCTTATAGAGATAAATGGCCAAATGAATAACACTAGAATCTGCAACCACAGAAAATAGGTTAGTCTAATAAATGATAAAGCCATCCATAAGATATCAATGATAGTTAATAAAAGCAGTCAAGTCCAAGTCTAGTTCAGTTCTCATCCAGACACAAAAACAAAGTCAAACAAACAGAGTTTGAAACATCAAAACAATCCACAAAACCCAACAAACAGTCCAACAAACCACACGACGATTAAAAGTCAAAATTGTTCAAATCTTGCATCTCTCCCCCTTTTTGTCAGTATTAAAAAGGTTGAGATGAAAATGGAATGAAGTCAAGATTGCTTGGGAACGCGGACAAGCTAGAAGTCTCCCATAGACTGAACGATGCCTTCTAGCCTTTTCAAGTCTTCCTTCAATTGTGCAATCTCCTCACCCTTGGCATTGGCCTGAATCCGAATAGAGAGGGCTTGGATTTGATCATTCAATGAACATGAAGAAACTTGACCCGCAATTTGCAAGTTTTGAACCTCGCATCCCAAGGCATAAATTTGACCTCGCATTTCCATTAGAATATCCATGATTCTATGAAAATCGGCTGGGTTGTCGGTCTGCGTACTAGCTTCAGCACGATCTGCAGATGATGGCATATCAGAATAATCTCGCAGGTTTGGCGATAAAACTTCATGACCTTCTTCTGGAAATTGAGAGGCATAAACATCCTCACTTGCATCAGGATATGAGGACTTCCCTCATTTCTCTTGATCTCCCCCTGTTGCCATGCCTACAGGTGGAGAGGAGTGTTCCTCAGGTTCTCCTTCTTCTCTTCTTTCTTCCTTAGGTCTTTCCTCCGCTGCTTCTTTTTCACCAACTGCTCTTTCTTCTTGTTGCTCTTCTTCTTCTCGACCTTCTCTTTCCTCTTGGCCTTCTCTTTCCTTTCCTTCTTTCTCACGATGTTCCATTGACTCTGGAACAGTGCATCTTAACTTCTTCAAAGCTATGGCCGAAATGGTAAGGTCATCATCTTCTTTATCTTCCACAATAAGAGCTCTCCTTTTTGGTTTTGAAGCAACCAAGGGCTCCTTTCCTTTCCGTTTTGAAGAAGAGATTTGATGAGCTTTGACTGGAGTCTTCTCCTTGAATTTCTCCAACTCCTTGTTCAGTTCCTTCAGACGCATTTTGGTCACCATCTTCAGTCCTACCACCATATGATCGCATGGTCAAACACAAAAGATTTGCGGAGGCTGAATATTCAGATGTCTGAATAACTTCGTCACAAGGCTTGGGTAAGGGAGTTGACCTCTATCCTTCATCATCGCTCTATACATGTGAAACATGATAGTGTGAGGGAGAGAAAACTTTTTCCCAGTGAGGATGGCATACATCAGCTTTGCCTCTGAGCTTGAAACATCAGTCTTTAAGGTTGATTTCGGTCGGAGGCAATTGATCACAATCTTGTGAAGCAAGATGTTGAATGCTCTCATCCTCAAGTAGGTGATCTTCTCATCTATTCTCCTGTCCTTCACTAGTTCCAGTGTGGCCCGAGCAATTGAAACTTTGATCAATTGATATCTTCCTCTTTCAACTCCTAACACATCTGCCAGCATATCCATATCCACAACATAGTCTTGATCTTTAACACTGAAAGAAAATTTATTCGCATCCAAAAAGCTAAGATTTGAATAGAAATATGCAGTTAGTTCAGCATAGGCCTCTGTAGTGTCGGAGCAGAACCTTTCAAGTTGAAGATAACTAAAATTTTCCCTTAAGTTCATATTCACAGCATCCAAAAAGTCAAAATCCACACTTCTAGGGTTTATTACCCCACGCTTCAGCAATTTCGAGTACAAATCCTTTTGTTCCTTTGATCTAAACAAATCTCCCCTTTTTCCTTGACTTTCAACCGCAACACCCATTCTCGGTTGAAATTGACTGTACAATTTGTCATCATCATTCCCATCTACAGGATTCGGTCCCCAATCACGTGGATCACTCAGGATATTCGCAAGAGTTTCCTTAGCCAGCCCTTTACGAGCAATTCCCAAACTTTCCATTTTTCGCAGAAAGATATATTCATTCCTATATCCTTTGTCTTTAAGAAAATCATCGACATAGTTCAAGGGAGTACGAGTTGCTTTTAAGGCACGATACAGCTTATAAATATGAGCGGGCTTTTGAACTCTTACTAGATCTGCATCCTCAATGATTTGTTCCTCTTGTGGATGATCAACGCCTTGAGGACTAGATGGAGGAGAATGACGCTGCTGAGAATGTTGTGGGCTCGGTTGCTGTTCTGGAGACACTTCTTCTTCGGTGAGATCGAAGTGCGTAAGCCCCTCACTCATTCGTCGTGGTCCCCTGCTTGTGATTCTCGATAACTTTCTTGAAGATGACATCTTTCTTAGTTTTTGGAAGATTACTTGCTTGACTTTTCCAAGAAAGATGACAACTTTTTGAAGATTAAACAAAGGAAGAAAACGGGAATGGAGGATCGATGCTTTCTAGGTTTTTTTAGAGTAAAGTGGAGAGGAATCGGAGTGCACGATCGGTTAAAGAGATAAACGAACCATCACAAAGGAAATAAAGAGATGCCTTTTCAAAATAGCTGTCTTTTTCCGAAAATAGTCATTTCAAAAATAACTTCCTTTTTGAAAATGAAACGATGCAATAATTAAGTCGATTAAATATAGCAACAATTTAAACACAGTCTGACAATCGTACCTCTTCAAGATAAGATTCTAGAGAGAGAGAAAAAAAAAAAACTTACAGTCTGACGGTCGTACCAAGACTAACTTACAGTTAAAGTCTTGTGTGTCTGAGTCTGGAAGTCTTTAGATTTTGATCTCCTCATAATTTAAAATGTTAGGTCTGGAACGGATGGTTTCAAATTGATTTTTCTCCAAAGGCTTTGTAAATATATCCGCTAGTTGATTCTTTGAATCAACATATTGGATTGAAACATCTCCATTTTGAACATGGTCTCTAATAAAGTGATGTCGAATCTCTATATGCTTTGCTCTTGAGTGGAGAATTGGATTTTTGGTGAGGTTGATAGCGCTGGTGTTGTCGTAATTAATCTCCGTGCATGAGTCTTCAATTTCAAAGTCTCTTAGCTACTGTTTTAGCCACAGAATTTGCGAACAACAACTTCCGAGAGCTATATACTCTGCTTCTGCTGTAGAGAGAGCTACTGTACTTTGCTTTCTGGAAAACCAAGACATTGTCCTGCCTCTAAGTAGTTGACAAGTACCCGAGGTGCTCTTTCTATCGATTCTGCATCCAGCAAGGTCTGCATCTGAATATCCAAGAAGAGTAAAGTCTCACATTTTTGGATACTAGAGACCAAAACTTGAAGTTGATGAAACATATTTAATAATACGCTTCGCAGCATTCAAATGAGATTCTTTTGGGTCTGATTGAAATCTGGCACAAATGCAAACACTAAACAGAATGTCAAGTCTAGAAGCAGTAAGATAAAGAAATGATCTGATGATACTCCTGTACAGCTTTTGATCGACTTTCTTTCCTTCTTCATCTTTGTCTATCTTCAAGGAACTTGACATTGGTATGTCAATTTTTTTGCAATTGTCCAATCCAAACTTTTTGACAAGATCATTTGCATACTTTTCTTGATGAATGAAAGTTCCTTCCTCCAATTGTTTTATTTGAAGTCCAAGAAAGAAGGTTAACTCACCCATCATGCTCATTTCAAATTCACCCGGCATAGTCTTAGAGAATTTCTTGCACAAACTTTCATTAGAGGATCCAAAAATAATATCATCGACATATATTTGAACAAGTAGAAAACTTTTGCTTTCTCTTTTAATAAAAAGAATAGTGTCTACTTTACCTTTAACAAATCCATTTCGAATTAAAAACTTACTTAATCTGTCGTACCAAGCTCGAGGTGCTTGCTTTAAGCCGTACAAGGCCTTTTTGAGTCTGAATATTGAGTCTGGTTTCTTTGGGTCTTCAAACCCTGGTGGTTGTTCCACATAGACTTCCTCATTGATGAATCCATTTAGGAAAACACTTTTGACGTCCATTTGAAATAACCTGAAATTTTTATGACAAGCAAATGCAAGTAATAAACGAATTGCTTCTAACCTTGCTACCGGTGCATAAATCTCGTCATAATCAATCCCTTCTTCTTGTGTGTATCCCTTGGCCACGAGTCTAGCTTTGTTTCTTATAACTTTTCCTTTCTCATCCATCTTGTTCCTGAAAACCCATTTAGCTCCAACAATTGATTTACCTTTTGGTTTAGGAGTCAGCTCACAAACATCATTAATTCTGAATTGTCTGAGTTCTTCTTGCATAGCTTCAATCCAGCTTTCATCGGCTAAAGCTTCTTCTATGCTCCTGGGTTCTATTTCAGAAACAAGAGCCACAGCACTAGACTCTTCTCGCCTTTTGGATCTTATGCGGATTCCTTCATTGATGTCGCCAATAATAAGATCTTTGGGATGACTGGACTTATGTTTCCAGTTGCTGGTTAATTTATCAGATTGATGGTCACTTCCTTCACTAGAATCTTCAACAGTCACTTGTTGCTGGTCTTTCAAAGTCTGAGCTGCTTCTTGAGATTTAGACTTTGTAGAGTCTAGAGCGGGTTCAGTCTCTTTGAGATGAGTCTGAATGGATTCATTTTGTATAGAATCTTGGAATTTGACATTCATTGATTCTTCCACTGTTTGAGTCTTCTTATTGTAAACTCTGTATGCCTTGCTTGTAGTTGAATATCCAAGGAAGATGCCTTCATCTTACTTTTCTTCAAACTTACCAACTCGATCATTTGCATTTTTCAGTATGAAACATTTGCATCCAAATACATGAAAATATGAAACAATAGGCTTCTTTTCTTTAAATAGTTCATAGGGGTTTTTTCTAGAGTAGGTCTTAGAAAAACTCTATTGATAATATAACATGATGTTGAAACTGCTTCAGCCCAAAACCGTAAAGAAATATTACTTTCAATTAAGAGAGTTCTAGCCATTTCTTGAAGAGATCTATTTTTTCTTTCCACAACTCCGTTTTGCTCTAGAGTGTATGGAGAAGATAACAAATGCTAAAAACCAGATTCTTCACAAAATTTAGCAAAATCCTGATTTTCAAATTCACTTCCATGGTCTGTTTTTATGCTTGAAATAACATACCCATTTTCATTTTGAACCTTCTTAGCAAATTTTTCAAAGTAAGAGAAAGTTTCAAACTTACTTGCCAAGAAATATACCCAAGTAAATCGTGAGTAGTCATCCACAATTACTAGGCAATATTTCTTACCTCCAATGCTCTGCATTCTTGTTGGTCCAAAGAGATCCATATGTAAGAGCTGCAATACACGGTTAGTGGAAACTTGATTTATTGGCTTAAAGGAATTTCTTACATGTTTTCCCAATATACATGGTGTACATAGATCAAACTTTTGGTATGATATATTGGGTAAACCACGAACAAGCTTCTTGGCTATCTGCTTCATGTTGAGATGCCCAAGCTTTTTGTGCCATAAGTTTGCTTCTTCTTGGATTGAGATTAGACATTGCGATTCATCCGGTTTCACGTCCAAGAGGTAGATATTTCCATGTCTTCGACCGATGAATGACTGAGTAGACTCTTTACTGGTTCCTGAACAAATACCCTCTTGAAAGTTGATTCTAAAACCAGCATCACACAGTTGATTGATACTGAGCAGATCGTAATTGAGCCCTTCAACTAAAGAAACATTGCTTATTGTGAGGTTCTCAATCTTTACAATTCCAAATGATACATTTCCACCATTCACTTGAACAATCTTTATGAAGCAATTTGAGTCTCTTGTCATGTGTTTCGAGCATCCACTATCCAAATACCATTTCACCTTTTTCTTGATAGTGACCTGCATTTAAAAAGAAACTCAAGCTTTCTTTGGTACCCATATTTTCTTGGGTCCTTTTGAGTTAGTCGATATACGGTTTTTGCCCAAACTTTATTGAGGTCTCCATACCATAGGACATTCTTTCTCAAAATGATCCGCACTATTGCATTTTGAATATCTAAGAGCATTGCGACCTACGGTTTTACAAAGTTTCTTTCAAAATGATTTTTGTAAGCATTTCTTGTGGGTCTTTGCTTAATTATTTCTTTTACTTTAGGAAAATCGATTAAAGGAATAGTTTCAGCGAGTCATTCCTAAACCAGATTTATTGAAATAAAGTCTTTGAACAGAAAGTATTTTCTCTAGTTTTT
Source organism: Eucalyptus caleyi (assembly GCA_014182885.2). Lineage (NCBI taxonomy): Eukaryota > Viridiplantae > Streptophyta > Magnoliopsida > Myrtales > Myrtaceae > Eucalyptus > Eucalyptus caleyi. Next base: position 33,848,430 of record CM024468.2, on the reverse strand, counting down.
CAGATCCTAGAGAAAATCTTTTGGAAATATTTGAAATATCATTTTTCAAAAATGCATTTTCCTTTAAAAGATTATCTTTACTTTCTCTGAGAGAGGAAACATTCTGGTCTAAGCATTTCACTTTTTCTTCCAAAACATTCTCTTGTTGTTTTAAAGCAGAATTTTCTTTTTGAGTTCGGAAATTCTTTTAAGAGAAGTCTTAAGACTAAAACATAATTCATCAATGTATTTTGAAACTTTAATAGGGATTTTGAAATTACTTACCTCGAATTCACTTTATGAATCTGAATCAGTCTCGGAGTTTGATTCTGAGTCTGATTGTGCCATTAGACATATGTTGGCATAATCATCATCACTATCTTCACACTCCGTATCACTCCAGGTTTCAGCTTTGAGAGCTTTTCGATACCTTTCAGTTTTTCCTTTCTTCTTCCTCAGAAGAGGACAGTTGGGTCTGATGTGTCCTTTTTTTTTTTGCATTCAAAGCAGACTACATCTTTGTTTGATTCATCATCTTCAGCAGACTTGGTTTGTTGCTTTTGAAAACTTTGTTTCCTTGAATTGAATCTTCTTCCTTTTCTATTCAGCTTTCTGAATCTTCTTATCATGAGAGCAAGTTCTTCATCATCCATGTCGTCTTCAGAATCTGTTATATCATAGTCATCATTAGATTTTAATGCAATAGATTTCTTACCTTTAGGATCTTTGTCTTCATTGATTCGTTCCACTTCATAAAACTGAAGAGTCCCAACCAACTCATGGACAGACAGTGGCATGATTCTTTGAGTCTCTCGGATTGAGGTCTTTAAATGATTCCAATCTTTGGAGAGTCCACGCAGTAGCTTGTTCACTTTCATGGGATCAGAAATTGGTTGACCCTGATTTTCAAGACCATTCACGATTTCTGTAAAACGACTAAACATGTCAATTATAGATTCTCCTGGTTTCATTCTGAAGGCTTCGTATTGACCGAGAAGAATGTTGATTCTAGTCTCTTTCACTCGATCGGTTCCTTCATAAGTAATGTGTAATCTATCCCAAACTTATTTGGTTGTATCACAAGAAGATATTCTGTTATATTCAGTAGGTGATAAAGCACAATATAAAGAATAAATTGCTTTTGCATCAAGAGCTTGTCTCTTAATTATCTCTTCTTGAGTCATTTCGCTAGACTCAACAGTGTCTTTTTCTCTTTCTAAGACAGATGCAGCTTTAGGAATGATTCCTTTTTTTACAACGTCCCATTCCAGAGGATCCTTTGATCTTAAGAACGCTTTCATCTTGTTCTTCCATATGTTGTAGTCCTTTCCATCAAAGTAAGGCGGTCTGGTGTTGCTTTGCCCTTCTACCAGCCCTGGAGCCAACATACTAGCCATGGATCTTTTACTCTGAAGTAAAACACTTCAAATAAAGTGAGTACACGAGCTCTGATACCAATTGAGATAGCTAGTATAAGCACCTAGAGGGGGTGAATAGGTGCACAATCAATTTATCGAAATACGGAAGCAATTCTTGGCAAACGATAGAAAGGTAGTTCACTATTGATTGACAAAATGAAATACGATCAAAGTAAAGAGAGTAAGTAAGAGAAAATTGAACACAGGGTTTATAGTGGTTCGGCTTAATCCAAGCCTACGTCCACTCTTCCGCACTGACAACCCACCGGCTGGATTTCACTATGAACAAAAGAGAAGTTACAGCACTGCTTTTCCTTGATTCCACAGTGTAGATGTTCTATCACACCTTCTCAAGGTTTCTCACTAATATAGACTGTCTTTTGTATACAAGTATTCGCTCAAAGGAATTGTCTAAACAACAAAGAGCTTCAGACTTTGGAATTCTTCTATCGCGCACACCTTAACAACTTAGAACGTCTTCCTTATATACTCCTTTATGCCATCATACCCGTTGGCACTTACCAAAGGAATTCCTCCAATCTACCCGTTGGACGGAATCAATTAGGAAGATTATTCGAGCTATTAAAGGAACGTGTCGATAGCCCATCAATCATGTTCGCCCATACAATCAGAATCTCGGTTTCCATAAGTAAAACCTTCCAAGAATATTTAGGCAATCATTGATTCCTTAATCTTCGAGTCATTCTCGATCAATCAAAGAATTCTGTTGTGTATTTTCGAGCCACGAGATCTTCTCCAGTTGATAAGGTCAAGCCTTTAACAAAACATCCAGTTCTGGATAACCTTTCTTCAACGGATTAGAGACTGTCAATGAGGATAGACTTTGAGTCTTGAGTCTTGCTGTCCGGAGGTCTTCAGACTTTAAATAGCAGAGTTTGCAAACCTTCAGACTAGACTGATGGAAACGTTTTATCAGCTTCAAAACACTTCAAGAAGATTTCTCCAACAATACGTATTACGGTATTAACTCATTTCCCATGGAGCGTATGTCTACACCTTCAATACCGTACAGATGATAGCTCAGACATACCTAATGTCTAATTTGAGTTCACATATCTACTCATTCACAAAATTCATCAGAACTCACATCTGGCATCATAGACATATAAAGTAAAATATGTGGGTTATTTTACTTTCGGACATAGGAAACATTATGTCATCATCTTAACACTTAGTTATGTCATCATCTTAACACTTAGTTAAGGTGACATATATATTTTAAAATTGAGCTATCGATTATCACATAGATAATAAGCTTTAAAAAATAGTCTCATCTTTATTTATCACACTGTAAATAGAGGCGATTGCCCATGTGAGTGGGGCAATCTTATATATGTCCGACATACTTTCTCAACTTAAAGTAATACACTGAGTATTAAGATGCATAAAGATCAAACAAAGATTCATAGGCATTAACAATGAAAAAACACAAGTTCATAAATGTGAACAAATCAGGGAAATTACAATCTAGTACACCAGACTCTACGCAATCCCAGAGATTTTACATGACCACAAAACACATCTCTAGGTAAGGGTTTGTCATAGGATCTGCTACCATTCTATGCATAGATATGTACTGTAAGTTCACATCCTTTCGTGCAACCATATCTTTCACAAAGTTATACTTGGTATCTGAGATAGCTAGTATAAGCACCTAGATGGGGGTGAATAGGTGCACAAACAATTTATCGAGAGACAGAAGCGATTCTAGGCAACCGATAAAAAGGAAGTTCTCTATTGATTAACAAAATGAAGTACGATCAAAGTAAAGAGAGTAATGAAGAGAAAATTGAACACAAGGTTTATAGTGGTTTAGCTTATTCCAAGCCTACGTCCACTCTTCCGCACTGACAGCCCACCGGCTGGATTTCACTATGAACAAAAGAGAAGTTACAGCACAACTCTTCCTTGATTCCATAGTGTAGATGTTCTACCACACCCCCTCAAGGTTTCTCACAAATATAGACTATCTTTTGTATACAAAGTTTCGCTCAAAGGAATTGTCTAAACAACAGGAACCTTCAAACTTTGGAATTCTTCTATCGTGCACACCTTGAACAACTTGGAACGTCTTCCTTATATATTCCTTCATGCCATCATACCCGTTGGCACTTACCAAAGGAATTCTCCAATCTACCCGTTGGACGGAATCAATTAAGAAGATTATTCGAGTTATTAAAGGAACGTGTCGATAACCCATCAATCATGTTCGCCCATATAATCAGGATCTCGGTTTCTATAAGTAGAACCTTCCAAGAATATTTAGGCAATCATCGGATCCTTAATCTTCGAGTCAATTTCGATCAATCAAAGGATTCCATTATGTCTTGTCTAGCCAAGGATCTTCTCCAATCGATAAGGTCATATCCTTAATTAAACATCCAGTTCTGGATAACCTTTCTTCAACGGATTAGAGACTGTCAATGAGGATAGACTTTGAGTCTTGAGTCGGCTATTCGGAGGTCTTCGGACTTTAAATAGCGAGTCGCAAGCCTTCAGACTAGGCTGATGGAAACGTTGTGTCAGCTTCAAAACACTTCAAGAAGATTTCTCCAACAATCTCCCCATTTTTGATGGTGACAAAACTTTCCTGCAGATTTGGACAACTTTGACTTGCAAAACATTTCTCAAACACATATGCATATCTTATAGAGATAAATGGCTAAATGAATAACACTAAAATCTGCAACCACAGAAAATAGGTTAGTCTAGTATGCGATAAAGCCATCCATAAGATATCAATAGTAGTTAATAGAAGCAGTCAAGTCCAAGTCTAGTTCAGTTCTCATCCAGGCACAAAAACAAAGTCAAACAGAGTTAAACATCAAAACAATCCAACAAACCATACAGTTAAAAGTCAAATTGTTCAACTCTTGCATCTCTCCCCCTTTTTGTCAGCATTAAAAAGCTTGAGATGAAAATGGAATAAAGTCAAGATTGCTTGGGAACGCGGACAAGCTGGAAATCTCCCATAGACTGAACGATGCCTTCCAGCCTTTTCAAGTCTTCCTTCAGTTGTGCAATCTCCTCACCCTTGGCATTAGCCTGAATCTAAACAATAAGGGCTTGGATCTGATCATTCAATGAACATGAAGAAACTTGACCTGCATTTTGCAAGTTTTAAACCTCGCATCCAAAAGCATAAATTTGACCTCGCATCTCCAAGAGAATATCCATAATTCTGCGAAAATCTGCTGTATTATCAGTCTGAGTACTTGCTTCGGCCCGATTTGATGGAGTAAATGCAGACAATGGTAGATCAGCATAATCACGCAGGTTTTGCGATGAAACTTCATGACCTTCCTCAGGAAATTGAGAGGCATAAATTTCCTCCAGGTCTGCTGGAGAGCGACTGACTCCCTCACTTGCAACAGGATATGAGAACTTCCCTCTTTTCTCTTGATCTCCCCCTATTTCCATGCCTTCAGGTGGAGAAGAGTGTTCCTCAGGTTCTCCTTATTCTCTTTTCTCTTCTTCTTCTTTCTCAGCTCCTTCCTTTTCAGCTTCTCTTTCTTCTTCTCCCTTCTCCTCTGTTGCTTTCGTCATTTGTTCTGATTCTTTCTCTGGAACAAAACGACTTAAATTCTTCAAAGCCATTGCAGAAATGGTGAGGTTTTCATCATCATCATCTTCATCTTCAACAATAAGAGCTCTTCTTTTCGGTCTTGAAGCAACCAATGGCTCCTTTCCTTTTCGTTTTGATGAAGAAGATGGTTGATGAGCTTTGACTGGAGTCTTCTCCTTGAATTTCTCCAATGCCTTGTTCAATTCCTTCAGACGCATTTTCGTCACCATTTTCAGTCCTACCACCATATGATCGCACGATCGAACACAAAAAATTTGCGGAGGCTGAATATTTAGATGTCTGAATAACTTCGTCACAAGACTTGGGTAAGGAAGTTGACCTCTGTCCTTCATTATGGTTCTATACATGTGGAACATAACAGTGTGAGGAAGAGAAAACCTTTTCCTAGTGAGGATAGCATACATCAGCTTTGCCTCTGAACTTGAAACATCAGTCTTGGAAGTTGATTTCGGCCGGAGCCAATTGATCACAATCTTGTGAAGCAAGATGTTGAACGCACTCATCCTTAAGTAGGAAATCTTTTCCTCTGTTCTCCTGTCCTTAACAAGTTCCAATGTAGCACGAGCAATAGAAACTTTGATCAGTTGATATCTTCCTCTCTCAACTCCTAACACATCTGCCAGCATATCCATATCCACAACAAAGTCTTGATCTTTGACGCTGAAAGAGAATCTATTTGCATCCAAGAAGCTAATATTTGAATAGAAATATGCGGTTAGTTCAGCATAGGCCTCTGTAGTGTCGGAGCAGAACTTCTCAAGTTGAAGATAACCGAACTTTTCCCTCAAGTTCACATTCACAGCATCCAGAAAATCAAAATCCACACTCCCAGGGTTTATCACCCCACGCTTCAGCAATTTTGAGTACATATCCTTTTGTTCCTTCGATCTTAACAAGTCTCCCCTTTTTCCTCGATTTTCAACCACAACACCCATTCTCGGTTGAAATTGGCTATGCAATTTGTCATCATCATTCCCATCTACAGGATTAACTCCCCAATCACGAGGATCACTTGGGATAATCGCAAGGGTTTCTTCTGCCACCCCTTTACGAGCAATTCCCAAACTTTCCATTTTTTGCAAAAAGATATATTCATTTCCATATCCTTTGTCTTTAAGAAAATCATCGACATAGTTCAAAGGAGTACGAGTCCCTTTTAAAGCACGATACAGCTTGTAAATAAAAGCGGGCTTTTGAACTCTTACAAGGTCTGCATCCTCAATGATTTCTTCCTCTTGTTGATGATCAACGCCTTGAGAACTAGATGGAGGAGAATGACGCTGCTGAGAATGTTGTGGGCTCTGCTACTGATCTGGAGACACTTCTTCTTCGGTAAGATCGAAGTGTGTAGGCCCCTCACTCATTTGCCGTGGTCCCCTGCTTGCAATTCTCGAAGACTTTCTTGAAGACGACATCTTTCTCAGTTTTTTGGAAGATTCCTTGCTTGACTTTCCCAAGAAAGATGACAACTTTTTCGAAGATTAAACAAGGGAGAAAAATGGGAATGGAAGATCAATGCTTTCTAGGGTTTTTGAGGGTAAAGTGAAGGGGAATCAATAGTGCACGATCGGTTAAAAAGAGAGTTATACGAACCGTCACAAAGGAAAATAACAAGATGCCTTTTCAAAATAACTGTCATTTTTCCGCGAAAATAGTCATTTCAAAAAATAACTTCTTTTTCGAAAAGGAAACGTTGCAATAATTACGTCGATTAAATATAACAATAATTAACCACAGTTTGACAATTGTACCTTTTCAAGATAAGATTCAAGAGAGAGAGAGAGACTAACTTACAGTCAAGATCTTGTATGTCTGAGTCTGAGAATCTTTAGACTTTGATTTCCTCATACCTTAAAATGTTGAGTCTGGAGCGGATGGTTTCAAATTGATTTTTCTCCAAAGGCTTTGTAAATATATCCGTCAGTTGGTTCTTTGAATCAACAAATTGAATTGAAACATCTTTATTTTGAACATGGTCTCTAATAAAGTGATGTCGAATATCTATATGCTTTGCTCTTGAGTGAAGAATTGGATTTTTGGTGAGATTTATAGCGCTGGTGTTGTCGCAATTAATCTTCGTGCATGAGTCTTCAATTCCAAAGTCTCTTAGCTGTTGTTTTATCCACAGAATTTGTGAACAACAACTCCCGAGAGCTATATATTCTGCTTCAGCTGTAGAGAGAGCGATTGTACTTTGCTTTCTTGAAAACCAAGACACTGTCCTGCCTCCAAGTAGTTGACAGGTACCCGAGGTGCTCTTTCTATCGACTCTGCATCCAGCAAAGTCTACGTTTGAATATCCAAGAAGAGTAAAGTCTCCCCTTATTGGATACCAGAGACCAAAGCTTGAAGTTGATGAAATATATTTGATAATACGCTTTATAACATTTAAATGAGATTCTTTTGGATCTGATTGAAATCTGGTACAAATGCAAACACTAAACAAAATGTCAGGTCTAGAAGCAATAAGGTAAAGAAGTGATCCGATAATACTCCTGTACAGCTTTTGGTCGACTTTCTTTCCTTCTTCATCTTTGTCTATCTTCAAGGAACTTGACATTGGTATATCAGCCTTTTTGCAATTGTCCAGTCCAAACTTTTTGACAAGATCATTTGCATACTTTTCTTGATGAATGAAAGTTCCTTCCTTCAGTTGTTTTATTTGAAGTCCAAGAAAGAAGGTTAACTCACCCATCATGCTCATTTCAAATTCATCCTGCATAGTCTTAGAAAATTTCTTGCACTGAGACTTTCATTAGAGGATCCAAAATAATATCATCGACATATATTTGAACAAGCAGAAAACTTTTGCTTTCTCTTTTAATAAAAAGAGTAGTGTCTACTTTACCTTTAACAAAACCATTTTGAATTAAAAACTTACTTAGTGCGTCGTACCAAGCTCGAGGTGCTTGCTTTAAGCCATATAAGGCCTTTTTGAGTCGACTCGAGTCTGGTTTTCTTGGGTCTTCAAACCCGTGTGGTGGTTGTTCCACATAAACTTCCTCATGGATGAATCCATTTAGGAAGGCACTTTTGATATCCATTTGGAATAACCTGAAATTCTTATGACAAGCAAATGCAAGTAATAAACGAATTGCTTCTAACCTTGCTACCGGTGCATAAGTCTGTCATAGTCGATCCCTTCTTCTTGTGTGTATCCCTTGGCCACGAGTCTAGCCTTGTTTCTTATGACTTTTCTTTTTTCGTCCATCTTGTTCCTGAAAACCCATTTAGCTCCAACAATTGATTTACCTTTTGGTTTAGGAGTCAGCTCACAAACATCATTAATTCTGAATTGTTTGAGTTCTTCTTGCGTAGCTTCAATCCAGCTCTCATCGGATAAAGCTTCTTCTATGCTTTTGAGTTCTATTTCATAAATAAGAGCCACAACACTAGACTCTTCTCGCCTTTTGGATCTTGTGCGAATTCCTTCATTGATGTCGCCAATAATAAGATTTTTTGGATGACTGGACTTATGTTTCCAGTTGCTGGTTAATTTATCAAATTGATGGTCACTTCCTTCACTTGAATCTTCAACAGTCACTTGTTGCTGGTCCTTCAAAGTCTGAGCTGCTTCTTGAGATTTAGACTTTGTAGAGTCTGGAGCAGGTTCAGTCTCTTCAAGATGAGTTTGAATAGATTCATTTTGTATAGAATCTTGGAATTTGACATTCATTGATTCTTCCACGGTTTGAGTCTTCTTGTTGTAAACTATGTAAGCTTTGCTTGTGGTTGAATATCCAAGGAAGATGCCTTCATCTGACTTTTCTCTAATGCTCTGCGTTCTTGTTGGCCCGAAGAGATCCATATGCAAGAGCTGCAGTACACGGTTAGTGGAAACTTGATTTATTGGTTTAAAGGAATTTCTTACCTGTTTTCCCAATATACATGGTGTACATAGATCAGACTTTTGGTATGATAAATTGGGTAGACCACGAACAAACTTCTTTACTGAGATTTTGGCTATATGCTTCATGTTAATATGCCCAAGCTTTTTATGCCATAAGCTCGCTTCGTCTTGGATTGAGATTAGACATTGCGATTCATCTGGTTTCACGTCCAAAAGGTAGATATTTCCATGTCTTTGACCCATGAATAACTGAGTAGAGTCTTTACTGGTTCCTGAACAAATACCCTCTTGAAAGTTGATTCTAAAACTGGCATCACACAGCTAACTGACACTGAGCAGATTATAGTTGAGCCCTTCAACTAAGGAAACATTGCTTATTGTGAGGTTCCCAATCTTTACAGTTCCAAATCCCACTATTTTTCCTTTGTTGTTTCCTCCAAATGAGATTTTTCCACCATTCACTTGAACAAGCTTTATGAAGTAATTTGAATCTCCTATCATGTGTCTCAAGTATCCACTATCCAGGTACCATTTCACATTTTTCTTGATAGTGACCTGCATTTAAAAAAAAAAACTCAAGCTTTCTTTGATACCCATATTTTCTTGGGTCCTTTTGAGTCAGTCTGATATGCGGTTTTTGCCCAAACTTTATTGGCAGGTTTCCAAACCATAGGACATTCTTTCTCAAAATGATCTGCACTATTACATTTTGAACATCTAAGAGCATTGCGACCTATTGGTTTTACAAAGGTCCTTTCAAAATGATTTTTGTAAGCATTTCTTGTGGGTCTTTGTTTGATTCTTTCTTTCACTTTAGGAAAATCGATTAAAGAAATGGTTTCAGCAGTCATTCCCAAACCAAATTTATTGAAATAAGGTCTTTGAACAGAAAGTATTTTTTCCAGTTTTTCATATCCTAGAGAAAATCTTTTGGAAATATTTGAAATATCATTTTTCAAGAATGCATTTTCTTTTAAAAGATTATCTTTACTTTCTTTGAGAGAAGAAACATTCTGGTCTAAGCATTTCACTTTTTCTTCCAAAACATTTTCTTGTTGTTTTAAAGCAGAATTTTCCTTTTTTAGTTCGAAGATTCTTTTAAGAGAAGTCTTAAGACTAAAACACAATTCATCAATGTATTTCGAAACTTTAATAGGAATTTTGAAGTTACATACCTCGAATTCACTTTTTGAATCTGAATCTATCTCAGAGTTTGATTCTGAATCCGATTGTGCCATTAGACAAATGTTGGCATAATCATCATCACTATCTTCGCACTCCGTATCCTCCCAGGTTTTCGCTTTGAGAGCCTTTCGATACTTTTCAGTTTTTCCTTTCTTCTTCCTCAGAAGAGAACAGTTGGGTTTGATGTGTCCCTTTTTCTTACATTCAAAGTAGACTACATCTTTGTTTGATTCATCATCTTCAGCAGACTTGGTCTATTGCTTTTGAAAACTTTGTTTCTTTGAATTGAATCTTTTTCCTTTTCTGTTCAGCTTTCTAAATCTTCTTATCATGAGAGCAAGTTCTTCATCATCCATGTCGTCTTCAGAATCTGTTACATCAGAATCATCGTTAGATTTTAATGCAATAGATTTCTTACCTTTAGGATCTTCATCTTCATTGATTCGTTCCACTTCATAAGACTGAAGGGTCCCAACCAACTCATCGACAGACAGTGGCATGATTCTTTGGGTCTCTCTAATTGAGGTCTTTATGTGATTCCAATCCTTGGAGAGTCCACGTAGTGGCTTGTTTACTTTCATGGGATCAGAAATTAGTTGACCTTCATTTTCAAGACCATTCACGATTTCTGTAAAACGACTAAACATGTCAGTTATAGATTCTCCTGATTTAATTTTGAAGGCTTCGTATTGACCGAGAAGAATGTTGATTCTAGTCTCTTTCACTCGATCGGTTCCTTCATAAGTAATGTGTAATCTATCCCAAACTTCTTTGGATGTATCACAAGAAGATATTCTGTTATATTCAGTAGGTGATAAAGCACAATATAAAGAATAAATTGCTTTTGCATCAAGAGCTTGTCTCTTAATTATCTCTTCTTGAGTCATTTCGCTAGACTCAACAGTGTCTTTTTCTCTTTCTAAGACAGATGCAGCTTTAGGAATGATTCCTTTTTTTACAACGTCCCATTCCAGAGGATCCTTTGATCTTAAGAACGCCTTCATCTTATTTTTTCATATGTTGTAGTCCTTTCCATCAAAGTAAGACGGTCTAGTATTGCTTTGCCCTTCTACTAGCCTTGGAGCCAACATACTAGCCATGGATCTTTAACTCTGAAGTAAAACACTTCAAACAAAGTGAGTACACGAGCTCTGATACCAATTGAGATAGCTAGTATAAGCACCTAAAGGGGGGTGAATAGGTGCACAAACAATTTATCGAGATACGGAAGTGACTCTAGGCAACCGATAGAAAAGAAGTTCTTTATTGATTAACAAAATGAAGTACGATCAAAGTAAAGAGAGTAAGGAAGAGAAAATTGAACACAGGGTTTATAGTGGTTCGGCTTATTCCAAGCCTACGTCCACTCTTCCGCACTGACAGCCCACCGGTTAGATTTCACTATGAACAAAAGAGAAGTTACAGCACAGCTTTTCCTTGATTCCACAGTGTAGATGTTCTACCACACCTCCTCAAGATTTCTCACAAATATAGACTCTCTTTTGTATACAAAGTTTTGCTCAAAGGAATTGTCTAAACAATAGGAAGCTTCAGACTTTGGAATTCTTCTATCACGCACACCTTGAACAACTTGGAACGTCTTCCTTATATATTCCTTCATGCCATCATACCCGTTGGCACTTACCAAAGGAATTCCTCCAATCTACCCATTGGACGGAATCAATTAAGAAGATTATTCGAACTATTAAAGGAATGTGTCGATAGCCCATCAATCATGTTTGTCCATACAATCAGGATCTCGATTTCCATAAGTAGAACCTTCCAAGAATATTTAGGCAATCATCGGATCCTTAATCTTCGAGTCAATCTCAATCAATCAAAGGATTCCGTTATGTCTTTTCCAGCCAAGAGATCTTCTCTAGTCGATAAGGTCATATCCTTAATGAAACATCCAGTTCTGGATAACCTTTCTTCAACGGATTAAAGATTGTCAATGAGGATAGACCTTGAGTCTTGAGTCTGGCTGTCCGGAGGTCTTCAGACTTTAAATAGTAGAATCTGCAAGCCTTCAGACTAGACTGATGGAAAAGTTTTGTAAGCTTCAAAACACTTCAAGAAGATTTCTCCAACAATATATATATGTTTGGTCTTGCCATGATATTTTAGATCTTTGGTGTACGCTATAACTGCTTGGCTATCACAGTTAACCAATAATGGATTTACAGTTTTCTCAATAACACATAAATGATCCAAAAATCTCTTAAACCAAACACCTTCTTATGCTGCTGTTGATAATGCCACGAACTCAGCTTTCATCATGGACAAGGCTATACAAGTTTGCTTCTTACTGCTCCATGATATGGCGCCATTGTTCAGTAAAAAAGCAAACCCAGAGGTAGATTTTCTTTCATCTAAATCTCCTCCCCGATCAGCATCTGAATAGCCTTCAAGTCGCAGATCCTTTCCTTGGTAATTCAACTTATAATCAACAGTTCCCTTCAGATACCTCAATATTCTCTTAATGGCCTTCCAATGTGCTTGACCTGAGTTGGATTGGTATCTACTCACCATTCCAACTGCAAAACATATGTTAGGTCTTGTACACATCATAGCGTACATCAAGCTCCCAACAGCACTAGCATAAGAAACATGTTTCATTTGTTCCTTCTCTTGTGCAGTCCTTAGACACAATCTATGGCTCAATCCTTCACCTTTTGCAATAAGAGTGTCTATGGGTTTACAGTCTTGCATACGAAATCGTTCAAGAACCTTATTTATATATGTTTCTTGCAAAAGAGATAACGACCTCTTCGAACGATCTCTTGAAATCTTAACTCCAAGAATGTATACAGCCTCACCCATATCTTTCATCTCAAATTTGGAAGATAACCAACTCTTCACAATATTAACAAACTCCCTATTGCTTTCGGCAATTAGTATATCATCAACATATAATGTATGATCACAAATTGATCCTTGGATCTTTTGATATATACATAATGATCCTCATCAATCATTGTAAAGTCATATGCCATTATGGCATTATGAAAACGTATATACCATTGTCTCGATAACTGCTCAAGGTCGTGTATTGATCTCAAAAGTCAACATACCTTTCCTTTTTGGCATTCTTTAATGAAACCAGCAAGTTGTTCCATATATATTTCTTCCTCTAATTCTCCATTGAGGAAAGCAGTCTTTACATCCATTTGATGTAACTCAAGATCCATACTAGCCAATATTGCCAAAATAATGCGAATCGAGGTAAATCTCACTACAGGAGAGAATGTTTCTTCATAATCAATTCCTTCTTGTTGATTATACCCCTTCGCCACAAGGCGAGCCTTATGCCTTTCTATTGAGCCATCAGCTTTTCGCTTTATTTTGAAAACCCACTTGTTCCCAATAGCTTTGCGTCCTTTTGAAAGATCAACCAGTTCCCAAACATGGTTTGACTTCATTGACTCCAATTCCTCTTCCATTGCATGAATCTATTTTTCCTTACTAAGGCAATTTAGAGCCTCATTAATATTTCTTGACTCATCCTCATCTTGCGGAGCAATCATAAAAGTTTCCCCTTCAATGTCAAAATGTCGAAGGGGAATACTTTGGCGACTTGTTCGCCGTATAGGAGATTGTACACTTTGCACATCATTTCCCATTAAGCTCCCACTAGGATTAGATAATGATAATGTTGTCTCATCATGTGGTTGTAATTGAGAATGAGTTGAATTCAATTCATCACTTCTCATGTTACTCCCACTTGGACGAATTCCACTAATATCATTATCTTGATCCAAGGTTTCAAATAGGGAGTAATCTTCCATTATTTCGCCCTTCTTAGGAAATTCATCCTCTAAGAATGTGACATCCCGTGATTCAAATTCAGTTATACTCCCACTTTCCTACTCACCTATGAACACATACCCTTTCGAGTGTTCGGAGTATCTTATGAAAATACTCTTCTTTCCTCTAGGACCCAATTTTCTAAACTTGTGAGAGGACTCATGTGTATAGGCAACACAACCCCATGGCTTAAGAAAACTCAAGTCCGATTTTCTACCTGTCCATAACTCATATGGAGTGGAAATAACTGATTTGGAAGGCACCCGGTTAAGTATATAGGCAGCAGTTAACAATGCATCACTCCAAAAGGTGATGAGTAAGTTAGCATGCGCCATCATGGACCTAACCATTTCCAGTAGGGTTTTGTTTCTTCTTTCCACAACACCATTTTGTTGAGGAGTATATGGAATAGACAACTATCTTTCTATTCCTTTTTCATCACATAATTTTCTGAACTCATCAGATAAATATTCTCGACCTCGATCGGATCTCAATACTTTTATTTTCTTGTCTAATTTATTTTTTACCAAGTTCATAAACCTTTTGAAACAACTTAATGCTTCAAATTTATGAGAAATCAAATAGACATATCCGAATCAAGTATAATCATCTATAAAAGTAATGAAATAAACAACCCCATGCCTTCCTCTCACATTCATTGGATCACAGACATCAGAATTGATTAAATGCAGAGGAAATCCAACTCTTTTACCTTTTCCAAATGGTTTCCTTGTCATTTTCCCTTCTAGGCAATGTTTACATATGGGCAAATCGACTTTTTCAATGTTGTCTAACAAGCCCTCTTTGGCTAGTCTATTCATACGTTGTTGGCCAATATGACCAAGTCTAGCATGCCGCACATTCACATCATTATCATATGAATTAGGAGACGTGAGAAGGGAATAACAAACATTTGCATTAACATAGTCAATATCTAACACAATGAAACCATCCAGAAAATAGCCACAACCATAGAAATTTATATCCAAAAACAAATCCACACATCTATTATGGAAGTTCATATTAAAACCTAGTTTAACCAACACTAAAACAGACACTAAATTCCGACAAATCTTCGGAGCATACAATACATCATGTAGGAACAAAATGCGTCCACCACGCATGTTTAGTTGGCAGGTGCTAATTCCTTTCACTTCAGCTCTGGAGTTGTTTCCCACATAAATCCACTTAGTTCCAGTTGGTACTCATCGGAATTCTACAAAGGATTCTCTATCCTTCGCTACATGGTCTGTCGCTCCTGAATCCACAGTCCACAAAGGATTAGACTCGGTTAAGAATACAGAACTTGACACAAAAGCAAAGTTCTAAAAAGTACAAGGGGTGTATACCTTCTTTGGCTCACGACAGTCGTGAGCATAGTGACCCTTCTTGTCACGGTTGTAACACTTCACCCTTGTAAGCTTCTTCATTCGAGAACGTTTTCATCTTTCATGTTGGTTAAGCTTAGATTTCTTCATTGAAGGACCCGCTTCCTTGCTTTTCCCTTTATCAAACTAGTTAGGATGTTTGTGCTTAAAGCTCGAAGCTCCATGTGAGCTAGAACCAGCATGATAGATTTCAGCTTCCAGCTTAGCCGCCAAGAGGCGGTCCTCTTCCAGCTCAAGATGACACACTTCATCCTCAAAGGTTTTGATATTTTCATTATGAATCAGGTGCACCTTCATATGCTCCTAACTCTGAGGCAAGGAACAAATCACTGCTTGCACTTGCTGCTCATCAGTCAGGACATGGCCAGCATCTTTAAGCTTATTTATCATGTTTGATATCTTTCTAAGATGTTGCTTCATGGTCTGACCATGAGGCTTCTTATAAAAGTCAAACCTAATAGTGAGTTGCCTCAGTATGGTCACCAAAGTATGACCAAATCTTGTTGCCAATGCTTCTCACATTTCCTTGGCATTGTCAAAATGCCTAAACTCTCGCATGACGTCATTTTCCATGTTACTCAGCAACATAATGTGAGCAAGAGAGTTTTTTATTTTCCATGCAGCAAATGCTTCCTTATTTCTCTTGTGCTATGCAGTGTTTCCTTTTTCAGGTTCTACCATGGTCAGGTTAAGATTTTCTAGTGCCTCTTGCTCTTCCAGCGCATATTGGAATTTCATGTGCCAGATTTCATAGTTATCGCCATTGAGCTTTTCACCTTTATTCAGCTTAGCAACTATGCTCTTTGTGGCTGAAGCCATTGATCTGAACATATCAGACATATATACACAAATTATTAATGCCTATCATGTATGCATCCATTTTGCACAGACCCATCATATTAATGAACAATTTCAAGTAAGGTTTCAGAATCAAAAGGTCACTATGTTTCCAATCATCCTCCAAAAATCCTAACTTAAAACTATCATTAATATAATTATCTTATGCAAAATAAATTCTATGAAGCTACAAAAACTTCTATGAACTACCCACAGCAACCAACAATAACAAAAAACAAATAATATTTGACATCCAATAGAATAATAATACTTTCACACAATACAACTATCATATCAGTTACCACACCAACAACAATTAGGTAGTAAACATTACATAAGATGTCCACAAAAACACACTAAACAAAGACCAGCCAATACATCTAACACCAAGTCAATACAGGAACTGAGAAAGATCATTTTTTGTTCAATTTCTTGATCTTTTCTCTTGTAACAATCCAGTAATATTCATCTATAAAATCCATCACAATTTTCCTATATGAAGCGGCTTTGTTGACATCCCATATGCGATTCAACACTCCTTGCCATTCTGGTGGAAGGATGTTCATGAAAAATCGCACCATCTCAAACTGTGTCATGGGACGATCATTCCATATGACCTTTTGAATTTTCTAGTTGACTTCAAGGATGTGATCAATTAAGTCACCACTATCCCATCGATGATCAGTCAACTCAGCTATCAACATAGAAAGCATTTCCTTTTGTTCATCGATAATTGCGCAAATAGATGTGCGGAACCTAAGGGGAAGCATTGTTTCTGCAACAAATGCAGAACAAATAAAGGATCACATATAATCCACATAAATTTAATTGGAAAAAGAAACACATTCTTTTCACCCCTTTTTTTTTATTCAACGGTCAAAGTCAACAATCAAAGTCAATGGTCAACGGTCGTCAATAGTCAACGATCAACGGTCGCCGGTCAACGATCAACGATCGCCGGTCGCCGGTCGCTGGGTCGGGCTAGCTGGTCGGACCGATCGGTCCGTCAGGCTGGTCGGGCTGGGTCGGACGGACTGACGCAGCATGTGCCTTGCACATGCCAGCAACTGCTCACGCGCACGTGCGACCCATGCACCGAAGACGCCGATTCGTTCCGACTGCGTGTGGGGGTGTGTCCGACGGCCTTTGGCGACGTTCCGCCACTCGTTGCACTCGTCTCGATGAGACCTTCCATCCAACGCCATCAGAAATCGATTTCGACCTACAGAAACTTGAAAAAAATGGATGAACAATGCTCGGATGTCGGGATTTTTCGCCCCGATCGGTGTCGACCGATTATTTTCACGAAAAATCAATAATAAATCATCCATAAACATGAAAGGGGTCGGGAAAAAATATGGAAAAGGATCGGGAAACAAGAACTACTGCTCTGATACCAATGTTGGGATTGTCGGATTCTCAAAAACCGGATTCGACACTAAATCGAACCCTTAAACTTGTGCGGAAGATGAGCTCGGGAAAAACACATGCATCACCGATCCTAAAGCACACCACAGAATCAAGCGTATCTTGTTAGCCACAGATTAAACACCAATGCCGATATGAGGAAGAGAAACCGATCCCGTTCGATCTGATGACGTCAATTGGCCTTGAAGGGAAGATGGCGTCGCCTTTTTGCTTACTGTTTTTCTTTTGGAGGGAGAGAGGAGGAGGAACGTACGTTATGCCAAAAGGTGCGTTCCTCCCTCTCTTTTCTCCCTTATATACGTCCCCTCCAAAAAGAAATGTGCCCCTTCATCATATCCCTCCATCCATGGGCCCTAATCTTATGAGCCGGGCTTTTAGACCCAACATGGGCGGACAGGCCAACTTAGGCCCATCACATTAATAATTAAAACCATCAGCAAGCAACTAGAAGAAACCGGGCGATCACCTCGAACCACCCAAGGCCACATCGGGGATTGTAGTCCCAAGGCTAGATCGGCGGGACAAGGCTGGCAATCGAGTGGAATCCAATGAAATTCTGATAAAGTGAAAGACGAGCCAAAGCTCAGCCGATAAAGACAGATTTTTCAATAAATTTTTTTGTGTTTTCTAGTGGAGAGTGAAGAAGTGTCAAATGTATTTTTGTAAAATAATGAAATCTTATGAGAACTATGCATATCTAGTTCATCTTTCTTGAATATATAATTATCTTGTAAATACGTAATTATCTTGAATATATAAACTATTTCTTTATTTTCCGATCATCTAGAAGGGACAAAAGAAACATCTTATTCTTTTTCAACAATTTCTGATCTCTAGTGGACCTCTCGGTAGGATTCGAACTCAGATGAAGTTCAAACCATCTGTTAGAGAAAAAGGAAAGAATAGATCTTGTAGGATTCCCAAGAAATTCTTTGATTTCTTCCAGAAGCAGATGATTCTTCATCTCCTTCTCACGTTCCATGAATAGCCAGGAATATTGAGAAAGGCATTTAGAGAATTGGTCTAATTCTAGCTCTGTTCGCAAATTGAACCCTATTAATTGGTCGAGATCCCTCTTTAATCAAAAATTGAAGGGTTTTAACATTATTTTATTTTATTTTTATTTGAGGTGAATTCAAAATTGTGCGAATTATATAACCATTAGTTACTCCCAAGAGGAGCCCGAGAGGAAAATAGAACCAATTTTTTAAGGGAAAATTTAGATTAAAGTTTCACATGGGCCATATATATTGTCACACCCCGATCCTCGAGCGCGTGCCCATCCCTCGGTAGTTGATAAAATTTACGACATCCTAGGACACATCACTGGCCCAATTGATTATGCGCATGCGGAAGCGTATAAACTAATCCCCTAACAACAAGAGATATGGGATGGAAAAGCAGAACAACCAATTTCAAATCAAACACATTATTAAAAACCACAGTCTGGTTTACAAGCAAAGGCCAACTCTAGGGTCTAAGTACAAGAGGTCTATCTCCAAAAAGAACTTCTGAGCCTCCCATGCTACTGACCCTTCCACTTCCAACTCCGGAATCTTCACACTAGGGACCTAAAAGTTAAGCCTACGACGAAGTGAGACAATGTCTCAGTAAGTTCACCCCCTAAACCCTGACTAGGAAGGAAGTATGCCTAGAGGCAATCTATGCACATAATACAAAAGACTTACCTCGCCTAAGTTCTCTCCAGCATGTTAGCACAGTTCATATATCAAATAAGTGCAATAACAACACTCTACCATTTGGAACTTCTCATTTCAATCTTAGTCAATCAATCAATCAATCAATTGAATCAATACAATCAATCCATCATTCAATCAAACAATCTCTCACAAGGGTCCCAATTATAAGGCAAAATCGTTATGCCACGTCTCATACCGTGTTACACAATTTCGTCTCATAATCAGACACGGATAATTCATATCGATGTTTCCATCCACACCTGATATTCACTCTCAATATTCAAATTCCCAATCCAACCTCAACATCCCCACTCAATAATTCGACTCAATACTCGATACCAGGCTGAAGGCTCTAGAGGTGCCCTCTCCCCCATGAAATTCCGACATTGTGTGGCACTTAGTCCCTAACCACAATCAGTCATAATACGAGGTACTAGAGGTGGCTCCCACGAATTCACACAGTCATGTAGCACTTAGTTCT
Organism: Eucalyptus caleyi; assembly: GCA_014182885.2. Lineage (NCBI taxonomy): Eukaryota > Viridiplantae > Streptophyta > Magnoliopsida > Myrtales > Myrtaceae > Eucalyptus > Eucalyptus caleyi. The sequence goes on along the minus strand of CM024468.2, from coordinate 33,828,750 downwards.
CGACTATACTAAGCAATAGCTCAAGGTACTAGAGGTGGCTCCCACAAAGTCACGCTATCATGTAGCAGTTAGTTCTTGACTATAAAAAGTACTAGTACACAGTTCTAGAGGTAACTCACATGAAATCTCGTTATCGTGTAGCACTTAGTTCTTGACCATGCGACTCAAGTCACCATGTAGCACTTAGACCTTGACTACAATAAGCAACAGTACAAAGTACTAGAGGTGGCTCACACAAGGTTCCATTATCGTGTAACACTTAATTCTTTACCGGCTCAAGACCTATCAGGTTCCCTCAACACAACACGTGTCACCTCAACTTTCAATAGTCATCTTGCCATGACTATGAACCATCACACGATCACCCAATCATGGCCAAGGGCATTGTGCTATGCACTTAAATGCCTTAATTAAGATAACGAACTTGGCATACTTTCTTCATATTAAAAACACTCGGTAAAATAATCATATATGGGTACACGGTCAATTTGAGTCAAAAATACTATATCTTCCTTTTCAAAAATCCCACTATTTATTATAGTGCCTAAAAACATTTTTGGCATTAAAAACCGACGCTCAGTATTTTCTGATTAAATACCGAAATTACACAATTTTGGGATAAATACCAAAAATTACAGTCACCACTCAATTTGCACAAAATAACATTCAATTAAATAAACCAAACGCACCATTGCAATCAGCACAAAATTCCGGTTACCGGCTATCCCGATATAATTTCTAGAAAGTAATAAGTAATTAAATAAATACCAAAAATAATTAAATAAATACAATTAATTACCAAAAATGCAAACTTAGGCCGGAAATGCTTAATTCATCGCCCGAACAGGTCGGGAAAATTTCCGAACCTATCTAGATAAATAGTACAACTTATCTAGTATCTAATCTATCCATTATAACCACCTAACATGCACAATTGAATAATTAAATCTCTAATATATTCTAACTAACCACCTAAACCCTAATTAACCTAAGCTAATTACTCTTTAAGCATCATTAACTCCCTATGTAGAGTTTAGTGAGTAAACTCACTAGTTTAGCGCAAAAACTGGTTCATGGCAACAGGGGCTTACGGCAGCCGAAACTTGGGCTTACGGCGACACCAAAGTGAGCTTGGACCGAGCTAAAAACAGCAAAGGAAGCTCATGGTTAAGCTAGTCGAGCTGCTTCTACTCTATGGGAGTGAAACAATGGCTGGACTGGTGCGGCTTGGGTTGGTTTCAGCAACTGCAGGTGGTAGCTTGACGGGGACACTGAGGACGTGTGATGCTGGGCTCGAGGGTTAATTGCTGGACGAACAAAGAGACAGGAAGGGGCTGCTTTCGTCCACGTCAGGGGAAGCTTCGCTGGTGGTTGACTCAGTGGGATCTTGCACGAAGAGAGGGGAGCAAGGCTGTCGGTAGGAAGCAGCAAGTGTTGTTGCTGGGGACGTGAGGCAATTGGCGCACGAAGGAGCTGCTAGCGTCAACTTCGGGGAAAGATTTCGCTGGGTTGACTTTATGGAGATGTGGGCTGGCGTGAGTGGACGGTGCACGAGTGTGAGGTAGCGAAATGGGGAAAAAGTAGCTGGTTTTTATGGCAGCTGCAAGGAGATGGAGCGAACATGATAGCAGGCTGGGGAAATGGAGGGGTTCGGTGAAGACAACAAAGGTGGCGCAACAGAACTGAAGTGGAGAAGTGGGCTTCGAAAAAAAAAATGGAAATGAAAGAAAGGCATAAACGGCTCCATTCAAAGGGGACGATCGTGCAGAAGAGGAAATTGTTGGGAATAACGGATCCCCGAAAAACGAATTCGACACTAAATCGAACCCCTAAATCAATGCGGAAAACGAAGCCCGAGAAAACACGTATCACCGATCATAAAGCACACCACGGATTCGAGCGTACCTTGTTAGCCACAGATTAGACACCGACGCCGATAGAGGAAGAGAAACTTGGCCATGTTCGATCCGATTAAGCAAAATCGCCTTTGAAGGGAAGAAAAATGCGCCGTATGCTTTACTGTTTTTCTTTTGGAGAGAGAGAGCGTGCGGGAGAGGAGAAGACGTACATTGATTATAATTTCCAACAAGTACGTTTTCTCTCTCTCTCTCCTCCCTTTTATATGTCCCCCCATCCACGGGCCGTATTCCCGTGGGCCGAGCATTTTGGGCCCAACTTAGGCGGACGGGCCTTAAGCCCATCACCAATTAAAACCATCTTCTCCCACTCGCACATGGTGGGCCGAACAGGATTCTCTTTACCTCTCTTCAACATTCATACCGGTGAATAATCCGTGCGACCAGCATACTTTGAGAGCTCGTTGCTATACATCTGTTAGGAAAATATAGCAGCTCATAATGGGCGTCACACTCCGAGTAGATTTAGTATGCAGTACCCTAGATCGATCGATCACATCTATATCTCTCTTGATCTCTTTTAAAGAATGATATATATATATATATATATTGTATTCACAATTATAATTATCACAAAGACAGTCATAATTGGTCGACCAGTGAATACAAAACCACAATGTGATTCTCCAAAATTGATCTTCCTCTTTCCTTCAAACTCTTAATTTCAGTCCAGCTTGCTTTTCTAGAAATGCCCCATTAGATCGAATCATCTCATGACAATTGGCAACACCCTAAGATAGCAAACACTAAATAGAAATCTTGAGAATAAGTAAGAGTCCTGAGGGGACTAAAAATTGAGGAACTCTTTTCCTCAAGAGTCTCACATGTCATAAAAGTTGAGATCAAACTTTTTGCCACTCTTATTGGTCGTCTCATGCATACGTAGTATGAAATACGTATTACGGTATTAACTCCTTTCCCATTGAGCATATGTCCACACCTTTCAATACCGTACAGATGATAGTTCAGACATACCCAATGTCTAACTTGAGTTCACGTATCTACTCATTCACAAAATTCATCAGAACTCACATCTGGCATCTTAGACAGATAAAGTAAAATATGTGGGTTATTTTACTTACGGACATCTTTAGTATTATGTCATCATCTTAACACTCAGTTAAGGCGACATACGTATTTTAAACTTGAGCTCTCGATTATCACCTAGATAATAAGCTTAAAAACAATCCCATCTCTATTTATCATATAGTAAATAGAGGCGATTACCCGTGTGAGTGGGCTAATCTTATATCTGTCCGACATACTTCTCAACTTAAAATAATGCACTGAGCATTAAGATGCATAAAGATCATACAAAGATTCATAGGCATTAATCAATGAAAAACAAAATTTCATAAATGTGAACAACTTAGGGAAATTACAATTTAGTACATTAGACTCTATGCAATCCTAGAGATTTTACATGACCACAAAACACATCTCTAGGTATTGACTTTGTCATAGGATCTGCTACCATTCTATGCGTAGATATGTACTGTAAGTTCACATCCTTTCGTGCAACCATATATTTCACAAAGTTATACTTGGTATCTATATATTTGGTCTTGCCATGATATTTTGGATCTTTGGTGTACGTTATAGCTGCTTGGCTATCACAGTTAACCAATAATGGATTTGCAGCTTTCTCAATAACACCTAAATGATCCAAAAATCTCTTAAGCCAAACTCCTTCTTGTACCGCTGCTGATAATGCCACGAACTTAGCTTCCATCGTGGACAAGGCTATACACGTTTGCTTCTTACTACTCCATGATATGACGCCATTGTTTTGTAAGAAAGCAAATCCAGAGGTAGATTTCCTTTCATCTAAATCTCCTCCCCAATCAGCATCTGAATAGCCTTCAAGTCGCAGATCCTTTCCTTGGTAATTCAACTTGAAATCAGCAGTTCCCTTTAGATACCTCAGTATTCTCTTGACGGCTTTCCAATGTGCTAGACCTGGATTGGATTGGTATCTACTCACCATTCCAACTGCAAAACATATGGCGGGTCTTGTACACATCATAACATACATCAAGCTCCCAACAGCACTAGCATAAGAAACATGTTTCATTTGTTCCTTCTCTTGTGGAGTCCCTGGACACAGTCTATGGCTCAATCCTTCACCTTTTGCAATAGGATTGTCTATGGGTTTACAGTCTTGCATACGAAATCGTTCAAGAACCTTATTTATATAAGTTTCTTGCGAAAGAGACAACGATCTCTTCGAACGATCTCTCGAAATCTTAACTCCAAGAATGTATGCAGCCTCACCCATATCCTTCATCTCAAAGTTAGAAGACAACCATCTCTTGACAGTATTAACCAACTCCATATTGCTTCCGGCAATCAGTATATCATCAACATACAATGATATGATCACAAATTGATCCTTGGATCTTTTGATATATACACAATGATCCTCATCAATCATTTTAAAATCATATGCCATTATGGCATTATGAAAACGTATATACATTGTCTTGATGACTGCTTAAGACCATATATCGATCTCAAAAGACAACATACTTTTTCTTCTTGGCCTTTCACTATGAAACCAGCAGGTTGTTCCATATAGATTTCTTCCTCTAATTCTCCATTGAGGAAAGCAGTCTTTACATCCATCTGATGTAACTCAAGATCCAGACTAGTCACTATTGCCAAAATAATGCGAATCGAGGTAAATCTTACTACAGGAGAAAACGTATCTTCATAATCAATTCCTTCCTGTTGATTATACCCCTTTGCCACAAGGCGAGCCTTATGCCTTTCTATCGAGCCATCATCTTTTCGCTTTATTTTGAGAACCCACTTGTTCCCAATAGCTCTGTGTCCTTTTGGAAGATCAACCAGCTCCTAGACATGGTTTGATTTCATTGACTCCATTTACTCTTCCATTGCATGAATCCATCTTTCCTTACTAGGGCAATTCAAAGCCTCATTGATATTTCTTGGCTCATCCTCATCTTGTGGAGCAACCATAAAAGTTTCCCCTTCAATGTCAAAACGTTGACGGGGAATACTTTGGCGACTTGTTCGCCGTATGGGAGATTGTACACTTTGCACATCATTCCTTATTATGCTCCCACTTGGATGAACTCCACTAATATCATTATCTTGATCTAATGTCTCAAATAGGGAGTGATCTTCCCTTATTTCGCCCTTCTTAGGAAACTCATCCTCTAAGAATGTGACATCTCGTGATTCAAATTCAGTTATACTCCCACTTTCCTGCTCACCAATGAACACATACCCTTTTGAGTGTTCCTAGTATCTTATGAAAATACTCTTCTTTCCTCTGGGACCCAATTTCCCAAACTTGTGAGAGGACTCATGTGTATAGGCAACACAACCCCATGGCTTAAGAAAACTCAAGTCCGATTTTCTACCTGTCCATAACTCATATGGAGTGGAAGTAACTGATTTGGAAGGCACCCGGTTAAGTATATAGGCAGCAGTTAACAATGCATCACTCCAAAAGGTGATGAGTAAGTTAGCATGCGCCATCATGGACCTAACCATTTCCAGTAGGGTTCTGTTTCTTCTCTCCGCAACACCATTTTGTTGAGGAGTATATGGAATAGACAACTGTCTTTCTATTCATTTTTCATCACATAATTTTCTAAACTCATCAGATAAATATTCTCGACCTCGATCGGATCTCAATACTTTTATTTTCTTGTCTAATTTATTTTTTACCAAGTTCATAAACCTTTTGAAACAACTTAATGCTTCAAATTTATGAGAAATCAAATAGACATATCCGAATCGAGTATAATCATCTATAAAAGTAATGAAATAAACAGCCCCATGCCTTCCTCTCACATTCATTGGACCACAGACATCAGAATAGATTAAATGCAGAGGAAATTCAGCTCTTTTACCTTTTCCAAATGGTTTCCGTGTCGTTCTCCCTTCTAGGCAATGCTTACATATGGGCAAATCGACTTTTTTAATGTTGCCCAACAAGCCCTCTTTGGCTAGTCTATTCATACGTTGTTGGCCAATGTGACCAAGTCTAGCATGCCACACATTCACATCATTATCATATGAATTAGGAGACGTGATAAGGGAATAACAAACATTTGCATTAACATACTCAATATCTAATACAATGAAACCATCCAGAAAATAACCACAACCATAGTAGTTTGTATCCAAATACAAATCTACACCTCTATTATGGAAGTTCATATTAAAACCTAGTCTAACCAACACTAAAACAGACACTAAATCCGACGAATCTCCGGAGCATACAATACATCATGTAGGAATAAAGTGTGTCCACCACGCATATTCAGTTGGCATGTGCCAATTCCTTTCACTTCAGCTCGGGAGTTGTTTCCCACATAGACCCACTTAGTTCCAATTGGTACTCGTCGGAATTCCACGAAGGATCCTCTATCCTTCGCTACATGGTCTGTCGCTCCTGAATCTACAGTCCACAAAGGATTAGACTCAGTCAAGAATACAGAACTTGACACAAAAGTAAAGTTCTGAAAAGTACAAGGGGTGTTTACCTTCTTTGGCTCACGACAATTGTGAGCATAGTGTCCCTTCTTGTTACAATTGTAATATCTCACCATTGACATTTTCTTCACTTGAGGACGTTTTCCTCTCTTGTGTTGGTTAACTTTTGATTTCTTGCAACAAGTACTTGATCCTTTGCAATCCCACATATTGAACGAATCAATACGTTTACACTTAGAGCTCAAAGCCCTTTCTGAGCTAGAACCAGCATTGTAAATGTCTACTTTCGACTCAAATGCCGTTAGACGGTCCTCTACTAGCTCAAGGTGGCGCACGGCATCCTCAAGATCTTCCATAATATGGTCAAGAGCTTCTAGGGCTTCTTGCTTTTCCAGCACATATTGGACTTTCATGTGTTAAATTTCATAGTTGTCACCATTAAGCTTTTCACCTTTGTTCAGCTTGGCAACTATGCTCTTTGTGGCTGAAGCCATTGATCTGAACATATCAGACATATGCACGAATTATTAATGCCTATCATTTATGCATCCCTTTTTACATAGACCCATCATATTAATGAATAATTTCAAGTAAGGCTTCAGAATCAAAAGGTCACTACGTTTCCAATCATCCTCCAAAAATCCTAACTTAAAACTATCATTAATATGATTGTCTCATGCAAAATCAATTCTATGAAGCTACAAAAAACTTCTAAAACTACCCACAGCTAACTACCCACAGCAACCAGCAATAACAGAAAGCAACAGATAATTGACATACAATATAATAATGCTTTCATATAATACAACTAACATATAGGTTGCTACATCAAACAACAATCAGGTAGTAAGCCTTACATAAGATGCCCACAAAGCACACTTAACTAAGAAAACAACCAATACATCTAACACAAAGTCAGCATACGAACTGGGAAAAATCCTCTTTTGTTCAATTTCTTGATCTTTTCCCTTGTAACAATGCAGTAATATTCATTTACAAAATCCATCACAATTTTCTTATATGAAGCAGCTCCGTTGACATCCCATATGCGATTCAACACATCTTGCCATTCAGGTGGAATAGTGTTTATGAAAAATCACACCATCTTAGACTGTGACATAGGACAACCGTTCCGCATGACCTATTGAATTTTCCCGTTGACTTCAATGACGTGATCAATTAAGTCACCTCTCTCCCATCGATGATTAGTCAGCTCAGCTATCCACTTAGACAGCCTATCCTTTTGTTCATCGGTAACTGCGCGAATAGGTGTGCGCAACCTTAGGGGAGACATAGTTCCTGCAACAAATGCAAAACAAATAAGGGATCACATTATAATCCACATAGACTTAATTGAAAAAGAAACACATTCTTTTCCTCCTTTTTTTTTGGGGTCAACGGTCAACGGTCGTCGGTCAACGGTCAACGATCGTCAACGGTCAACGGTCGTCGGTCAGCGGGTAAACGGGTCATCGGGTCGGGTCGACGGGCGCGCGGGTCGAACCGGTCGGACCGGTAGGCCGGTCGGACGAACCGACCGGCACGTGCCGCGCGCATGCGTAGGCTAACGTCACGTAGACGTCACCCACACGTGCCGCGCGCGTGAGCGGGATGACGTCACGCAAACGTCAGCCAACACGTGTTCGGCAAGCGCCAACTGGTCGGGTCAGGTCGCCTTCGAGTTGGGTCGAGTCGAATCGCCAGTCGGGTGCCGGCCGGTGACCGCCCGGCAAAACGTCATCGTGCTAACGTCATCGATGACGTCACGGTGACCGCCCGGCAAAACGTCATCGTGCTAACGTCATCGATGACGTCACCCTAGCAGTTACTGACCATTGGGTGACGTCATGCTGACGTCAGCACACGTCGGTCCGCGGACCGGCGTGTGCCGGTTCGCCGGGCGGTGGCGCGCACGCGCCAATTCGCTGACCGGCGCGTGTGCCGCATGCACTGGGCGAGCTAGCGCGTCGCGCCCACGCGCAGCGCCTTCCGACCGCGCGTGTGGGCGCGTGCGGCGTCTCCCGGCAACGTTCGACCTGTCCCCGGACTCGTCTCGACGACCCCTTCCTCCCTATGCCATTAGAATTCGATTTCGACTTACGGAAACTCGGAAAAATGGCCGAACAGCGCTCGGGTGTCGGGATTTCTCACCCCGATCCATACGGCCGAATTTTTTTTGCAAAAAAATCAATCAAAAACATCAAAACTGGTCGGGAAAACGTGAACTAGGGCTCTAATACCAATGTTGGGAATAACGGATCCCCGAAAAACGAATTCGACACTAAATCGAACCCCTAAATCAATGCGGAAGACGAAGCCCGGGAAAACACGTATCACCGATCGTAAAGCACACCATGGATTCGAGCGTATCTTGTTAGCCACAAATTAGACACCGACGCCGATAGAGGAAGAGAAACTTGGCCCTGTTCGATCCGATTAAGCAAAATCGCCTTTGAAGGGAAGAAAAACGCACCGTATGCTTTACTGTTTTTCTTTTGGAGAGAGAGAGCGTGCGGGAGAGGAGAAGACGTACGTTGATTATAATTTCCAAGAGGTACGTTTTCTCTCTCTCTCCTCCCTTTTATATGTCCCCCCATCCACGGGCCGTATTCCCTTGGGCCGAGCTTTTTGGGCCCAACTTGGGCGGACGAGCCTTAAGCCCATCACCAATTAAAACCATCATAAATGAAAGCAGGCAGAAACGGCGAAGGAGGGGCAGTTAGCTTAGCGTGCTCAAGAAGCTGAAGAAGGGGGAAGTCAAACAAGATTATCCATTCATCAATTCTTGGTCCCATATTACTTTCTTGCATGTTAATCCCATAAATAATCAACTTTGGGAAGCAAAATTGGCCACTCTCTCTCCCATCCGAACTCTTTTCGTTTTTCCGAAATGTCCAAAATTTAATTTCTTAACAAATCTTTCAAATTTGATGGCCAAATTTGTTGAGGAGGGTGCCCATGCCAATTTCCACACTTGTCTTCACGAACTAGTCCTTTCGGAAGGCCAAAAGTCCACTTGAAAATGCCCAACTGAATTCCCTTTTTTTTCCAAATCGCCCGAAGTTGATTTTCCGTAAAATCTTGGGCTTGCCGTAAATTTCTCAAAGGATGAGACAACGTTCCTAAAATAAATCATAACATGATAGAACTTTCGATTCCTAAAACTAGGTTCAATTCCGTGGTTAATTTCAACCGGACGTAATTTTAGCACGACCTAACCTACTAGGTAGCTTTTACGAATTTTTTAGCGCAATTGAACTGTGGTCGATTATTTTCGAACTACATTGTATATCTTCGACTCACCAGCAACTCTCAATTGTCGTGAAAATCTCGAGATTTCAAATACGGACACAGGGTACCAAAACGACAAAAAAATCGGTCTAGTGTTGATCGATAAGAATTTTGCAATTAGGTGAAGTCACCAACACTTAATCACATGGTTCGGTCAAATCGATCCATCTCCAATCTCTAATCTACTTTTAACTATGCCATAATGACCCTTGCAAGTTAGCACGGTCGAGCAGTCGATTCCTAGTCGAATTCTTAAGTCTATTGCATTAAAATCCCTTAATGGCTTCACCTGATAGGCTAGTTATCTCGTGAATGGCCAACTCAAAGAAAAGAACTATAGGCGTGTCGATGAAAAGCCTAACTTATTTAATCGAAAACAGAACCTGAAAATCAGGATGTCACATATATCATCCGTTGGTTGAGGTGTGGACATTACAAATGCCAAAACTTGGCACGGGAGGACATTTAAGTGCCAAAATTTTCAAAAGTTATACTTAAATGTCAAAATTGGAGAAGAGTGGAATAATTAAGTGCCAAGGCGAGAAATTCTAGCCAAAATGTTGACGTGGCATTTTCTGGCTACTTTTTTTGCTAACATGGCAATTCTTTTTTTTTTAATTATCCATGTGGCAATTTTTAGAAAAAAATGTCAATGTAGCACTGCAAAACACCCAAAATTAATTTTTAAAATAAATATTAATTAAAATTTTAAATAAATTTAGCCATAGCTTTAGCAAGAAACTCCATATCCCTTTGTTGTTGCCGCCCCACCATCATAGCAAAAAGTCAACAACGGTGGGGCACGGGGTCAACTGGGGTTGCCAAGCCCCAATCAAGGGCTGGCAACCCTGGTCAACCACTAACAAGGGCTTGCAAGCCCTTGCCTAGGTCTAGGGCAAGGGCTCACTACTCTCCCTTAAATCTGACAAAGGTTGCCGACCCTCGTCCAAAGGGGCCAAGGGCGGTCGCTAGCTATGGCTAGGCTAATCGCGCCAAATCCATGCGATGGCCTATAGGCCCTCGCCAACGGTCGTCTAGGATTGCTAACCACTAGTCAGGGCTCGACAACCCCAACCAATCCTCACCCTAGCGTTGCTGGCACTTTTCAATGATGGTAGGGCAGTGGCAATCAACCCCTCGCTAATTTATTGCCACTCCTTTTAAAAAAAAATTAATTTAATTAATATTTATATTAAAAAAAGATTTTAGGGCAAAATGATGCCATTTTGCACAGTCATTACTATGTAGGCAATTCTAGCAAGCTACATTGACCAATTTATTCTTAAAATAATGTCACATCAAATTGTCAAAATTGACACTTAGGTGTCCTAATTTTCAAAAAAAAGTGGCCCTTAAGTATACCTTTTAGAACTTTTGGCATTTAAGGGCGCATGTGGTAACATTCTCATTTCTCTATTTTTTTATATTATTTTCCCCATAACAAAAATAGAACAGAAATATGTTTATGCAGGTTTTTGCTCTTGGAAATAGATTTGGACTAGAAACAAAAAATATAACAAAAATTACTTTTTTATTCCTAGGAACAACTCAAGAAACAAGTCTTTTCTCTTTTCTTTTCTTTTTTTCTTTTCTTTCTTTTTTTCTTTTCCTCCTTTTCTTCCCATAGTTGGTCACTGGCCTCGGCAATGGTCGACAACCCACTAGATGAGGCCTGTTGAATTCACTGGAGCCTTACTAGCCCCCAATGAGGTCACCCCGAGCTCGCCAAGACTAGCTATGTGACAGCCTGAATTTTCAAATTTTGATTTCGATTAAATAAATTTGGCCTTTCTTCGACGCGCCTATAGTGTTATTCTCTGAGTTGATCACTCACAAGATAACCGGATTATATGGGGAAGCAATTAAGGAATCTAAATGTAATAGACTTGAGAATTCGACCAGTAATCGATTGCTCAACCGTGTTGGTTTGCAAGGGTCATTACGGCACTATTAAATCGATCAGAAACCGGAGATGGGTCAATCTAAATGAGATATGTGATCAGAGTGTGGGTGATTCCACCTAATTGCAAAATACTCGTTGATCGGCACTAGACCAATTTTTATGTCGCTTTTGGTATCTGGTGCCCGTAATTGAAACCTTGAGATTTTCATGACAACTGAAGATTGCCAATGTATCGGAGATGTACATTATGACTCAAGATAAATCAATCACGGGTCAATTGTACCAAAAATTCCTAAAAGTTACCCAATAGACTAAGTCAAGCTAAAAGCGTGCCGGATTGAAATTAACCGTGAATTTGAACCCGATTTCAGAAATTGAACGTTTTGTGGTGTCGCGAGCTATTATAGGAATGTTGACTCATCCTTTGAAACATTTTCGGAGATTCTGAAATTTTTACGAAAAATCGTTTCGAACGTTGCGGAAAATTAGCGGAAATTTGCACGGGCCAAATTAAAGGAAATTGGGATTGCCAAGCCGAGCCTTTGAGTGTCAGGGACTTAGAGAAAATTGTTGGGCTTTTTCTTCATCGAAATTGGACCTCAATTTGGGAAATTGAGTGAAGAAATTGAGGACCAAAAATGGAAATTCGAAGCTTTGCAAGAGGCAGCAATTTTGGGCTTCAAATTTAGGGGTATTTGGTGGATTTTATGCAAGAAAATATTGGAGACACTTAGGATAAGATTGAAGATAATTGGGGGACAAAGACTTCAATTTAGTGGATAAGTGTGATGACTTTTCTTTCTTTTCTTTGGGCTTCTTCAGCAAGTCTCGCCGATCTCTTTCTCTCTCCGCCAGCGTTCGCCTCCATTTCCCTCTTCCTCACGTCCCTTACCACCTCATCATCATCATTTTTCCATCCACCCAAAAATCACCGAAATCCTTTGTCCCCTTTCACGCAGCCACTCCTATCCACCGAGTTCTCTCTCTCTCTCTCTATTCCTTGCTGCCACTCCCACGAAGCTGATTTCCCCTGTAGGCCTTCCACCGATCTTCAGCTTCTTGGACGCCAGCAAGCTTCCCGCATTGCCTCTCGCCTTCAGCCATGTGGAGCCCAACCCATCAGCAGCTCTGCAAGCCCACGCTTCCCTGCAGCTCAATCAACCGAAACAGCTATTGCGCTGTCCATCTCCACGATCTCTCCACCCAGCTGCCCCAACGTCGTTGGTTTTCTTCAACCGAAGTCTTCGTTAACTCCTCCACGTGTGTCCAGCAATTCAACCGAAGCAAGCTGCATAGCAACCGCCCACGGCCTCGCATGAAGTCAAGTCTTCCTTCTTTCAGTCCAAGCCCCACAGTCCACCGAAATTCTCCAACGCTGCCTCGTGTCTTCAGCCCACGAAGCCAAGCCTTTGCACCGGTTGAATTCAGCAACGACTTCATCCTGTTCAATCGTTCCCAGTTCGATTTCCTTGCTGCTTCTTTGACCAATTTGCCCAACTCGCTGCCGCCGAAGCAATTCGGTCAGCCATCCAGCGTCTTCGGCCCATCTTCAAGCCAGCCCAAGAAGTCAAGTTGCAACCCATGTGAAATTCAGCCTTTGAAGCCCGCAGATCCAGCGAATTCTTGAAGCCCAGCCGCAGTAAGCCCAGTTCAGTTTCAGCTTTGGGTCCAGCCCATTTGAAGCTTGTGAAGCCAAGCCCAATTCAGCAGCCCAAGCCTGTGAAGTCAGCCCACTTCAGGCCCAATCCAATTCAAAAGAATATTTCAAGTTGGGATGAGATTTTTTGGGCCCGTTTTAGGCCCGGTCCAAGTCTGCCGATGCCGCTGAAAATTCAGATTTTGGCCGTTGTCGCGGTGAACCGGTTTCCACACTAAACCGGTGAGTTTATGCACTAAACCCTTCTTAGTAGGCTAATGACGTCTAAAGGGTGTTTAGTTTAATTTAATTACGAAATAAGCGGTTAGTTAGATTAAATTAGTGATTTAATTAGTTAATTGTGCATGTTAGGTGGGTAGAATAAATTAATCAAGGCCTAGATAGGATGTGCTATTTATCTAGAAGGGTTCGGGAATTTTCCGGGTCCGTATTGGTTTTTAATTTAGTGATTTTGGCCTAGGTTAGTATTTTTAGAATTTAAATTGATTTATTTAATTAATTTCAGTAATTATTTAATTATTAATTTTTTTCCGGAAATTAGGCCGAAATAGCCGATGACCGGAATTTCGTGCTGATTTCAATGGTATGTTTAGTTTCTACAATTGAATGTTGTATTGCTGAATTGAGTGATGATTGTAATATATAAGTATTTTAATTAGGAAATACCGAGTGTCGGCTGTTGACACCACGAGTGGTTTTTAAGTACCATTTCAGCTTAGGTGAGCATTGATCAGCTTAGGTGAGCAATATAGATCTATAACAGTTTCGGGGAGCATTAATACCATTATAGATCTCTAGCAACTTCGGTGAGCAATAATACATGAGCAGCTTTGGTGAGCACTATAGATATCAACTTCGGCGAGCATTATAGTTTTCTACCAGCTTCGGTGAGCAAATTTTAGACATCACCTTTGAAGAGCAATGATATGAATATAACTATTTCAGCTTAGGTGAGCAGTGTTCGAATCAACAGAATTCATAGATGGCATCAATGACATGGAGTCGAATGAATCGACTGATTGACGGTTGAGTTGAATTGAATTGAATTGAATTGTTTGGTCGAGTATTTGATTGTACTGACCTGCATGATGGAACTGAGACAAGATAAGTCATCTATGCTAAATGCGTGATTGTGTGGTTAGGACACCTCTGGGCGTATTTCCCTCTTAATCGAGATTTAGCATGCGAACTCACTGTGATTTATATCTCACCCTGTCGTGGTCTTAAATTTTCAGGATCATTAAGTGGAGGACTTGGAGCTGAAAGGAGGTGATCCGAAGTGTAGGTTGGTTAAGACCGCTCCTTTTTGGAAAGCCTATTTTTTTGTGGTCTTTTGGTCCTAGACCTTGTACATGACTCAGTGTGTATATAAAGGTGTGTTTCATTGTAAATCCGTTGTCCTTCTTTTCTATCCTAAAATGGTTACTGTCAGGGGATTTACTATTTGCTTCCGCATGTACAATGAAAAAAAAAAAGGGTCGGCAACTCTCCTAGAAAGTCGGAAAATTTTATGACCAAAGAGGGATGGGCACGTGCTTGAGGTTCGGGACGTGACAGGTTAGGTCCCCCAAGCCTCACCACATCTTAGTAGGGTCATCTCACCGAGGTTGGTGACCAATTATAGGAAGAAGAAGAAAAAGAAAAAAAGAGAAAATGTGATAAAATTAATAATAAATTAAAAGAAATTCTAAGTCACAAAAATATTTGAGGTCATACCAAACACCTTTAAATGCTTAGAAACTCGTCTAGGGAATAGAAATAAAAAATTTGTTTTTGAAAAAATTTGTTCCCAGTAACAAAAACATTACCATACACACCCTAAGTGTCCATTCATGTCAATTTTTGACACTTGTAGTATACTTTGCCCTCCCTTGGTCTAATGGCCTCTGTTCGCTGCTTAATGAGTAAGAATATAGCTCATTAGCTAAATTTTGGTGATAAGGATGGGTGACATGGCACTCTTGATGTTCAAAGACCAAATGGGAATGAATGGCTGAGATTTGCTCTCACTAGGATCAATGACATTGCATGGTTCTTTTGTGCTCAAGAAGAATGGCAAATTTGTAAATAATTGGATAAGGGTAGAAAGCTAGCCAAATGGGATGGTCGTCTCCGGCCAATTGGGCCGGGTCAACCTTGGTCAAACAAGGTCTATGGTCAACTTGGGTTGACTGGGATGAGTCGAGCCTTCCAATTGTCTTGATTTCTCTTAAATTGTACAATAGACTTGGCCATCACAATTGATTTGGCCTAATAGGCCGAACTAGGTTGGGTCAACCAAGTTAACTCGGCTCAACCCGGTTGGTCTCAATTTGTTGTTTTAGCTCAATTTTGTCAAATTACCATGATTTTGCAAAAATTGAAATCGAGTTAATTTGACCTAATCATACCCAAATTGGGTTAATTATCACTTTTATGATAGATTGACTAGGGCCTTAAACTTGTGCTCGAACATTGGCTGACCTATCTCAAGCTCAAACTTTAAAAATTGGCTTGCAAACTTGATGTGTTACAGTCTCTAGATCAAATATCGAGAAGGAATCAAATCTTAAAAAGGACTAGAAATCAATGAATTTTGGAAATTTTTGATTGAAGGTCATAGTCCTCAACTTGACCGAAAAATCAACTCTTGACCGTTATATATATATATATATAAACTAAGAGATCGAAGTCCAATTATTCTTGCAAAAAGATAGAGTTGGTGATTTTTTAATTTTTCAAAATCTTCAAAATGTTGACCAAGAGTTGATTTTAGTGTTTGATCAAAAAGTCAACAGAAAAGCCAATCTTGAATTATTGAGAAAAACGACACCTAAGTACAAATAAAATGAAGTGGAATTTGAAAAACATTGAAATGACTCTTTTTGGCTACAAAACGGGCCATGTCATGATTAGGGATCCTAGTCTCAAGTTTTCACCTTAATCGGACTTGTAGGCTAAAACCAAGCGTCCACAAATATCTTTATTTCCTCCAAGAATGATTAGTTTAGATAATTCTACTAATCTTCGAACCTCCGTGCTTAAGTCCATTTATCATCAGTCCAATTAAAATACAATCTATATGGGCCTAATGCTATAGATTGCTCCTAATATGCAAATGCAAATTAATAATATTTTTGTTTAGGGGTCAAGGTCAATCCCTAATTTTGTATACAATAAACGATTGAATGAGGTTAGTAAAAATTAGGTGTCAACAAATTTAAGTTGAGCAATTGTTAAAATCTACTTGCATAATTTTTTATCCCTTTACTTATTTTAGTATTTTGTCTAATAGAAGTATCTTGCACTTGATACTATCAATCTACTCTTGCAGATATAAAATTTAACTTGAGTTATTCCGCAAAAAAATTGTTGTTTTGTAACTCAATCTACTCACCTCTGTTAGGGAAATCCCTTATGATGTTTTGAAGATGACAAAATAAATCAAAGGCTACTAACATGTTTGATGGTTGAGTAATAGACCATGCAGATGATAAAACATCTAAAGGATTTTATCAAAGTCAGAAGATGTAAGACTAAACGTAACATATGTCCGAGTATATTCTAAAGATTTCCAGACTTTCGTGTCAAAGTCGAAGACCGCGACTCAAGACTCGGGATTCAGTAAAGTCTGGCTGACTCAGATTGTAAAGTCTGGCTGCACCTGATTGTAAAGTCTCAAGACTCATATCGTAAAGTCTACTGCACTCGGACTTTACATCCAGATTCGATGAATCGTAACTCAAGCCCAATCATACAACGGCTAGTGATCTGGTTTGGATTCCACATCAAGATTGATTTGATTGATGATTGGATCTTGAAGACAAGAACTTTCTACACGAAGAAGCTTTACTTATGGAAACCAAGATTTCGTTTGTATGGGCGATCGGAATCAATTTGGGATTTTACCTTTGTCACTCAACGGCTACCAAGTCTTCTAGATACAGAGCTGTCCAATGGGTATATTGGAAGACGATTCTCCGGAATGCTGTCCAACGGGTAGTTTGGAAGTGGAGGAGTATTTAAGGAGGTGAAGGACCGATGAGCAAGTAAGAGACGGAGCGTAGAATTTATAATTCCAAAGTCTGAGCGACCTTCGATTATACACTTGTCTTTGAAGAGCTTAAATGTTTGTAATCGTGAGAGAAATACCAAAAGAGTGACTTAGTGAGATAGTGTGATCTACTACTAAGCGTTTGCACTCGAAGTTGTAATCTCTTGTTGATTGCATAGTGGAATCCAGCCAAGAAGGCTGTTAGCGTGGGAGAGTGGACGTAGGCTTGGATTAAGCCAAACCACTATAAATCTTGTGTTCTTATTTTCTTCCCTAACTCCTTTATTTTGTTCATACTAGCTATATCAACCTCCTTCAGGTTGCTTCGTTAGCATCAACAAATGGAGAAGTACACTATCAGCGCCATAAGTTGTGTATGGCGCTCACTTTGGTGCCAAAATTTTCTGTCGGATCACTTAAGTGCCAAAAAGTTTGAAAAACAATCATTTTAGTGAAACTCCGATATGGTTGGCCAGAAATCCAACGTTGCACTTTTTTATTAATTTTTGAAGCTGATGTGGCTCGCCGAAGAGTACAGTCAGCATCCTAACACCAAAACGACACCATTTAGTGTCTCCCTTAATTCAAAACCCTAAATCTCCAGCCAGTCACCGTCCTTGACGGCCCCCGCACTCGACGGCCGTGGCTTCGACCCCGACCCCGACCCCAACCTCGACCCCGACGATAGCCACTCGACGACCGCAGCTCCGACCCCGACCCCGACAATGGCCACTCGGCGGCCACAGCTCCAACCCCGACCCTAATCCCGACGATGGCCACTCGGTGGCCGTGGCTCCGACCCCAACCCTAACCACAACCCTAACCCCGACCCCAACCCCGACGATAGCCACTCGGTGGCTAAGTCAAAGGCTATGATCTAGCCGGTGCTCAGGGAGGCCGCTAACAAGTGCGCCGCCATTGATGTCTCCCTCTCCATCTCCGATCTCCCCGACAAGTGCCTAGCCTGCATCTTCCAATACCTGGGCTCTGGCGACTGGGGCTGGTGCTCCGCCGTGTGCTGTCGAGGGCGTCCAAACAACACCAAGCAACAGCGGCCGAACGAGCGACGACGACGGCGGAGGCCAAGCGACGACGGCCGAGTGAGCTAGGTCGGAAAAACCCTCATTTCAATCCCCAAATATTTTTTAAAAAAAAATTCCCCAAATGAGTTAAATGGCATCATTTTTGTGAGGCCATCCACGTAGGATGGCAAAACTATGTCATTTTCTTAAGGAGAACCGAAAACAACGTCGTTTTAAAGCTACCAAAACTTTTTTTTTTTAAATAGAGAAGCCATGTAATTAATCTAGCTGGAATCTTTCGCCGGTAACACCAAAGTGATCATTTTTTCTCCAATTTGGCACTTAAGTGATCCGACGGAAACTTTTGGCACCAAAGTGAGCGCCGTACACAACTTATGGTACTGATAGTATACTTCCCCCTCAACAAATCATAAGTTCTTGAGTCCTACGGCCAAGGTTTCAAGAACGTGCATTGGACCAAGTTTTATTTGTCTTAAACATATTCTAAAGTTCTTCAACACCAAACTTCCAATAATGATTTTTAGCTCATTAAAAAAAATACTACCAAAAACAAGAAAATTAAGATAAGGATACCATAAATGTCATAACTTTTGTACAACACTCATTTGAGTACCATAACTTTTTTTTTCAATCATTTGAGTGCCATGACTTCTAAAAACATTGAAATCGAGAGCTGTAACTTCCAATTAATCACTTGAGTATCATAACTTTTAAAAAACGCTCATTTAAATGTTGAAAATCTAATGTCGCATGGCATTTGTAGTGAATGTATTCAAAATATTGTGACACTCAAATAATCAATTAAAAAGTTATATGGTACTCAAGTGACTGTATAAAAAATCATGCTACTCAAGTGATTGTTATACGAAAGCTATGACACTCTAGTGATCGAAAAAAAGAATTATGATACTCAAATGAGCAATACTATACAAACCTTATGACACTTGTAGTGTTCTTTTCTCTATAAAAAAATCAAATTATTTCTCTTATGAAACATTTACCAGTTGCGTCAATTTTTCTAGGAAGACCAACAGACTTGAAGACTTCCTGCAATTTCATCAAGACCAGAGGTTATTGTTAGAGTAGCCTATTATTTGCTTAATTCTAGAGATAAAATTGCAGGGAAGAGCAAGAATACATGTGACTTTAAAGATAAACGCCAAAGCTTCAGACATGGCTATGTACCCATTAGGCCAGACAAAAGAGAAAAAGAGTCTCAGGCGAAAGTTGCAAGCAAATAATCAGATTCCCATGCCGCTCTTTTATTCCCGTTCTTCTTTGTCCTCAGTATTCCACTAGGAGTTAATTGCTTTAAGTGTTAGGACAAAAGTACTGTGCTAGCTAAGAAAGGTGAGCACCTATTCCTAGTTCTTGTTCCTTCGCAATGTTTCTCAGGACAATCTCTTTGTTGCTTTTCTCTGCTTCAGTTTCTCCAACTCTATATGGTCCTAGTCTTGTATTGCATTGCACCTCTTTCTTTCCTAAACAAGTAAACAACCCCATCGGAGTAGCCAAGAGTGTCGTGACTCGACCCTTAGGAGAGGTCGGGTTTAGAGGTACTTGACCATGAGAGTTTCCTCACAATTCACATTCCAGAAGATGTCATCACCTCGCCATTTGGATCGAACCTCTTGTGAGTTCCCTCATACATGGTAACGAGTTCTCCGAAACTCGTACCCCAAATGACAGTGGAGTGTTGCGACTCGATCTCACCACGAATACCTCTCGAGAGGAGATGAATTGGAAAGGTCGGATTTAGGGATACTTGACCATGAAGTTTGCCTCATGGTTTGCATTCCAAAAGACATCATCACCTCGTCTACTGGTTCAAACCTCTTGTGAGTTCCCTCTACAAGGTTGGGAGTTCTCCCAAACTCGTTTCCCGCGTGACAGTAGAATGTCACCACCCGTAGCTACACGGGTGACACACACCAAGAATGGAGGCTGAGTGTGAATATCGGATTTAGGGGTACCTTTACCATGGTAGCCCTCCCTTTGGTACTCTCTTCCCTATGGAAGGCGTCACTTCATCCATTAGAAGTTTTCCACATGCGGGTATTCTAAACCATGATGAGTCTTATTAAGACTCGTAACCCGCGTGACGAATTCATTTATATGATGTAATTATTTAAAACATTCTAAAAATAAGACGAGAGTTGCCACTAGCCTCATTTTTGGGGGGGTGGCTAGAAAACTCAATCGAGAGTCGGGAGTATTGTGTCGATTCCCAGGCAATTAGATATCTTGGTTCGAGGACTTGGGTTACACCAATATTTCTATTAGCACCCTTTCAATACATAATATATGTTGTGTTTACCTAAGGTGTCCATGCATTTCTTCTTTAATTTTTTAGGATCATTTATCCTAAACTAGGCGATCATGCATAATTGGTCATTCACATGCTATTCCATTTCTAGGAAATGAGAAATGAAAATAATCAATTGAATTGAAATTGCGAGATAATGAATAAACAATCAAGGAAAGCAGTAAATCTATCATGCAATCCTAAGAAAGATAAAAAGAGAAATAGAACTAAAGGACAAGAAAGAAAAGCACCCGTAACTTGTTGGGTTTTTATATAGATAATAAGAATCCGAGATATATGTCGGGAATGAATGGTACAAAATTGTCATGCCCGATCCTCAAGCGCGTGCCCATCCCTCATTGGTCAATATAATAACGACGTCCCATGACGCATCGCCAACCCATTCATTTTAATATACACATGCGGAAGCATATAAATAATCCCCAAACAATAAAACAATGAGATAGGAAAATAGGGCTCCAAATTTTCACACTTTGAAAATAACCACACTTATATACATTGCAAACCATAGTGCATATATATACAAGGCGATCTATTAAATCATGTCTTAAACAGCCAGTTCACAAATAAAGTCTACAAAAAGGAATCGACTTCCATCAAAAGGGAAATGTCCTATGACTAGCTAGTCAGACAAGATCCCCAATTCTTCGGGCTTCACCTCTTAAATTTCGGGGCTCCTAGTCCTTCACTCACACCATCTAGGGACCTGAAAATGGTTATACAATAACCAGTGAGACAATGTCTCGGCAAGTTCTACCCCACTAAGACCCGATTAGTAAGCCAATATGCCCTAAGGGCTGCCTAAGCACCACATAATTCAGAGGACTTACATTGACCTCAGTCTCCTTCCTGCAAGTCAGTATATATCAAATATACACAAACCACATCAATTCACCCAATCAGATCGAACTATCAATCAATCGACTTAGTCGATTACATGTCATCACGACCTTCCCCTGGTCGGTACATTCACTACTATCTATAAAGTCCTATTAATATAGGACTGCTCACCCAAAGCTGATAAATAGATAGTATAACTCACGCAAAGCTGATAATATAGTATACTATATATATGCTCAACCAAAGTTGATAGATTAGGACCCCTAGGCCAATTTAGTATACTATATGCTCGCCCAAAGCTGATAATATGGTATACTATTTATATGCTCGCCCAAAGCTAATAATTTAGGGGCCCCTGGCCATTATAGTATACCACTCTCTCATACATCAATTCCATATTTTTATCATTCTTGATAAATAGCCGTGTGTGGGTATACAATTGGCCTTAGCTAAAATACTATAATTTTCTTTCCACAAATCCCACCATTTTCTATAGTCCACCAAAATATTTTTGGCACTGTCAACCAACACCTGGTTATTTTTCTATTAATAACCAAAATCAATTAATTTAGGAATAAATCCTAAAATCATAATTAATTCAATTCAAGTACAAATTAATGCTCAAATAAATAAATAGATTGCACCACGATAATCAACATAAAATTTCGGTTTTCGGCTATCCCAGCCTAATTTCCAGAAAATAAATATTTAATTAAATAATTATTAAAATTATTAAATAAATGCAATAAATCCAATTTAGGCCCCTAATGCCTAATTGGATACCAAAACAGACCCAGAAAATTTCGAGGTTCGTTCAATAAATACTAGAACCTATTTGCTTACTAACTACTCTAACCATTTGCCTAACATATGTTGATCAGGCACTAAATTAATTACTCTACTCTAATCTATCCACCTAATTGCACTTAATTAAATCTGATCAACCCTTAAGCATCATTAACCGACTAATAAAGGATTAGTAAGCTAAACTCACCCGTTTAACGAACTGCTCGGTTCAATTTGACGAGGATGCGATGAGGCTCAATCCTCTCCAAAGTGGCAATGGTAATGGGGCATGGCTCGGGCCCGAAAAATGGCCTGCAAAGCCTCATAGGTTGCTGGATTTCCTTGGCTATTGGGGTTGTTTTCAGCAACTGATTTCGCAGAGGGAAAGGCTGGATGTGCAGCTTCAAGTGGGCTGTTGAGAAGTCCCAGAACTGGACCAAAACCAAGCAGGCCGCGGGCGGCCTTTCGGCGCACGAAGCTACGGTAGATGGTCACTTCGACGGCAGGGGAAAAGGAAATGAACAAGGCCGAAGGTTGCTGGTCTCTTTGATCGAGCAAAAGAGAAACGGACAAAAGCATAAAAGAATAAAAGAAAAACAAAGGGGAGGGGATGTCGGTCAAAACTAGAAAAATTGAGGGGATAAGCTTTGACTAAAAATCAAAGCTAATAGGAGAGAAGGGGAAATGGGACACGGCAGGGGGAAAGGAACATCGACATGGGGAGTTCCGCGCGCATGAGAGAGAGAGAGAGAGAGAGAGAGAGTGTGTGTGTGTGTGTGTGTGTGTGTGTGTGTGTGTGCACGCGCGCGCGTGCGAGTGAGTTGGGGGCATTCGGCCAAAGGGAAAAGAAAATAGGAAAAGAAAAGAAAACTAAAAGGAATTTCCTATAACTGAAAATCATTGTCCCGCTTGCTTTTGTTTAGTTCAAATTGGTCCCCAAAAATTCCCATGCTTAAGTACTTGATCCTCACTTGCTTTGTCGCACCGAATTTCCCCTAAACAACAATCTCGGCCAACAAAAACAGCCATTTCCTTCAATTCCGATATTTTAATTCATTTTTCTCAGAATTCGATTTTCTAAACAAACAAATCCGGTTGAGGTCCAATTTGAATGCAAAAAAAGCCCAAACAACTTCCATTCACCAATTCACTCACACCGATGCCAAAATCCCTTCCATTTGGCCAATATAAATTTCCGTTTGTTTTCTGAATCGTCTGAAACGATTTTCTGTAAAAATCCTAAAATTGCATAAATTTCTTCAAAGAATGAGTCGACGTTCCTAAAATAGATCGTGACATGACAAGACTTTCAATTTCTGAAATTTAGTTCAAGTTCACAGTTAATTTCAATCAAACGCGATTTTAACGTAACCTAACCTACCACGTAGCTTTCAAAAAAATTTAGTGCAAATGACTTGTGGTCAATTTTCTTTGGCCCCTTCGACGCATTGGTGACTCCCGGTTGTCATGAAAATCTCGAGAATTCAAATACGGACACAAAGTACCAAAACGATAGGAAAATCACTCTAATGCCGGTCAACAAGAATTTTGTAATTTAATGGAATCACTCACGTTTAGCCATGCATCTCTATCGAACCGATCTATCTCTAATTTCTAATCAACTTTTATCTGTGTCGTAATGACCTCAGTAAATGAGCACGGTCGAGCAGTCGATTCTTAATCAAATCCTCAAGTCTATTACATTAAAATCTTTTAATGACTTCATTGGATAGGCCAGTTATCTCATGAATGGCCAACTCATAAGAAAACACTATAGGCACGTCGATTAAAGGCCCAACTTATCCAATTGAAATCAGAACCTAAAATTCGGGATATCATAACTCTTCTCCTCTTATAAAAATTTCGTCCTCAAATTTAAACCTTCACTAATCCAAAAACAAAAAGGTGGGGTATTATCGTTTCATCGAGCTCACTTTCCCTAGTTGCTTCTCCAGTCCCATGGTGTTGTCAGACCACTTTGACTAAGGGGACCTTCTTGGTACACAAAATCTGCTCTTACTAAGCCACACTCTGAACCAGGATTCCCACATACGACGCTCTATCATCCATATCTAATTCTTCAAGATTTAGCACGTGGGTCGTGTCAAGCTCATATGTCTTCAACATCGAGGCGTGAAAGACGTCATGCACTTGTGCCTACTTTGGTGACAATGCAAGACGATACGTTAGAATCCTGATTCTCTCTTTAGAATCTCAAAGGGACCTACGTATCTCGATTCCAGTTTTCCCTCCTTGCCGAGGCGCAAGGTATCCCTCATTGGCGATACCTTCAAAAAGATGCAATCACCAGTTTGGAATTATAAGGACCTTCAATACTCAACGATTCAACTTTTCCAGTGGTTCTAAGCGGCCTCTACTTTGGTACTAATCATGGTAACTGCAATCACTGATTACTAAGCTGACTCCGGACTTGCGATCTTTCTTCATCTCACTTTCTTCTCACCACTGAAATTCTGTACGCTCTGCCATGCAAGCCTCAATAGGAACCATCTAATCTAGACTTGATATAGTTTCATCATTGGCACTCCATATAGACGAACTATCTGACACACATACCACTATTCATGTCTGTCTAAGTCCAAATCCTTTCGTACTATCAAGCACAACCCTAAATGGAATCATTATCCTGCTGACTTCATGATAAGCCTATCACAACGTACCGTCATGATATACTTCCATTCCCACTCAGGACTTTCGAATGATTGCAAAAGTCCTTCCGGTTTGCATTACTAAACTTCCACTTACTAACACATCCGACACTTGCAACCTACCCGGTGATATCTTCCTTCATATCAGTTCACCAATCGAACTGACATCGATTCTAACCTACTTTGTACTGGCTAGTTGAATATTGTAATTGCTATACTGAATTCCTAACAAGGTCTCCTCCTTAAGCTCCGTATCGTCTGACACCTATCATCACCCATGATACTTCGACGTTCCATCCTTAGAAATCTAAAAGTGATTCCTTCCCTTATCGATATCCTCCTGCAGGATTTTCTGTACATCCCAATCTGTCAACTGAAGTGTCTCATTCTAACCTGAATATATGGTTTAATTCTTAGGATGGCCATAAAATTCGAAAGGCAGCCTACCTCAAATTTGAAAACCGAATTTCGAACTTTCTCAAGTAAGGTCCCTACTTTAACCAGCATATGCACAAATGAAGACTCTCGACTCGACACATCAGTGACTTCTTTTGCTCTTTAAGGGTGATACTAGACATCACCATCCCAGTCCTTCAAAAGCTCTTATTCACAATGCTATCTCATATTTGATTCCTTCTAAGAGAATAAACACTGGAGACTTTGTTAGTCAATGCAGATCTAGAATCTTTCTTCACACAATTGACATCTCAAAATCTTCAGTGTGAAAATTAATGCTGCGAGTCCCAAGTCATGCGTCGGGTTGTTCAACTCGCAAGATCACAATTGACGAAACGCGTATGCAACAATCTTACCATGTTGCATCGATATGCAATCCAGTCCCCTAACGACGCATCCCTATAGATCTCGTGTCCTCCAAGATCAAATGGAATGGTCAACACAAGTGTGGCAGTCAACTTCTACTTAAGCTCTTGGAAACTACGCTCGCACTTATCTGTCCACTCGAACTATTGTTCTTTCTTCAGGAGTTGAGTCAATGGTGACACTAAAGCTGAAATCTTGCCACGAACCTTCTGTAGTAACCTGTCCAACCTAAACGGCTTCTGATCTCTGATACTATTGTCAGTCTTGGTCCACTGATTACTGCTTCAATTTTGGTCAGGTCCACGGAGATTCTTCACTTGAAATCACATGACCTATGAATGCAACACGAGTCATCCAAAACTCGCACTTGCTAAACTTAGCGTCCAATCCATGAGTCCTTAGGGTCTGAAGTACCATCCTCAAATGACTCTCATGCTCCTCAGCACTTCTCGAATACATCAGAATATCATTGATGAACATGATCATGAACTGATCTAGGTATTCCTCAAATACTTGGTTCATCAAATTCATGATAGTAGCTGGAGCGTTCGTCAGACCAATTGTTATTACAGTACTCTCATAAGTGCCATATCGAGTACAAAACATTATCTTCTGTATAACTCCCTTTCTGATTTTAAACTGATGATAACATTTCCTCAAGTCGACCTTTAAAAGCATCGACACTCCTTGTAACTAGTCACACAATTCGTTGACCTTCAGCCATGAACACTTGTTCTTGATCGTCACTTGATCGAGTTGACTAATTATAGCCGATGCACAGATACAATGAATCATCTCCCTTTCTCACAAACAAAACTGATGCTTCCTAAAGTGATGCATTGGCTTGTATAAATTTCTTAACTAGTAATTCTTGCATCTGTACTGTCAATTCTTTCTACTCAGACAACAACATCTAATAAAAAGCCTTAGAGAGTGGTTTTGTCCCAAGTGCTAGCTCGATTGTAAATTCTATCTCTTTCTCTGACAACGGCCTGACAATTCTTGTGACAACACATCTAGATATTCTTGGACTATTGAGATGTCCTTAATCTTCAGTTCTTTATCTGTCTTGTCTATGACAATCGCCAAATAACCTAGGCAACCTCCATCTAACAAACGGGTTGCAACAAATAGGTTGCTTTCCAGGGACGAGATTAATGAAATTGAGGGTTCTTTTCAACTCCTGATAAACTCGTGACTTTCACATGCTAACAAATTAGACTAGATTATTTCACATCAACAATTCACCACTAAAAGAGGTTCCTTGAGTCAACTATGTTCATCTGTGATGTCAAAGTTATACCTCAACAACTAGTCAAGCACAACTATAGCTAGTGATTCCCCTTTCTTTTACTTTATTTCAACAAACTAAAATTCGACAAACTTAGTCCAAAGCTCTGCTACGCTACTCTGATAAAATTTCCTCAAGAACATTCTTCCTCTGATTAGTGTAGGGATGGTTCATTTCTTGTCCCTTTCGCCATTCTAGTGGCGTCCTAACTATAGTAACGGTATCTATGCTCCCATGGACTTTCACTAACTGTCCTTCACCCAATGGCCATGCTGGTCACTATCACAGCACGTTCTAGCCACACCAGGATACTGGATTGACCCATGGTTTCTTTTATAATTTTGGCACCCATCTAATGAGTCTTCTATCTCGTGTCAAGTGACAGCATGCACTCTTTCTAGTACTAGAGGCCTATTCCAAAAACCCCGTGGTATTCTACAGTGCATTCCCGCTGACCTTATCTTATCAACAGCGAGGGCACTTGCGATCCCATTGGCCTTCTGGGACAGCTTTCAGCTTGGCAACCCTATTGGTCATACTCAAAACAACCACCTGTCCTAACATGGCAAGAGGCCGATTCATGTTGTCTT
This sequence comes from Eucalyptus caleyi, assembly GCA_014182885.2. NCBI lineage: Eukaryota > Viridiplantae > Streptophyta > Magnoliopsida > Myrtales > Myrtaceae > Eucalyptus > Eucalyptus caleyi. Next base: position 33,801,113 of record CM024468.2, on the reverse strand, counting down.
CCACAACACATGACATCTCGATTCGATGCTAACTTGTTTATCCCACCTTTCCTGATGGCGGATCATAGGCTCCTTTCCCAACCAATTTCCATCTCTACTGAATCTGAACCTCGACTCGGATGCAACGGCTTGCTCCCAAATCACATCTCCATGTTGGACCTCGGCAGGTGTGGCAACAACAACGGTTATGACACTAACAGTGGCAAGGACAGTGGCAACAATGGTGGCTTGACCCTAAGCTTACTGGCTCGACAAGTTCATTGGGAAAATTTGCACCTAAACGATCTTGCTAAACCTAGGATCACTCGGTGCTGCTACACTAGTACCGACTTACGACAGTACTAATACACCCGCGCTTGCCTGAGCCAGCACTCTGCCACAACAACCTCGGGCACCGATACTTGTCGGCGCTCTATCCCGAGTCACAGAGGCTACTGCCCTCTTCCTAGGAGTTCTTAGTGCCCAATCACTCATACTACAGGATCTTTATAGAAACCTATTTTCTAATTCCAATACCATATTAGAATTTGAGTGATCCACACACAAGCTACAAATCAGCTATCATAAACATGCACCAGCATGAATTAAAGGCAATTCCTACTAACTATCCCATTAAACATTGCACATTATCACTTCAATACCTAAACTTTGCTCTAATACCACAAAAAGGGTATGTCACGCCCCGATCCTCAAGCGCACGCCCATTCCTCATTGGTCGATATAATAGCAACATGTGGCATCCTAAAATTTCTTGTCAATCCTTAGAGGTGCTTTAATTCATGTTTTGCATTGAGATTTTGGTCAAGCTTTTGGTGGGTAATTATTTGATAGGAAAATTCTAGCTTTGGCCATGTGATTTATGGATTGGAATTTATTAAATTAGGTCACAAAGTTTTGTGAATTATAAATTTCAATTAGGAGTTTATATAATTAAGGTTAAGGTGGATTATTAGGATGAGGGTGGGCTGGACATTTAAAGACCAAACCAGCCCATAGCCTCACCTCTTTCTCGACCGGCCCACGAAGCCCAAGGACAAAAAGCTGCCTAACCCAAGGCTAGCCCAAGCCCATGAGGGGCTGTTGTCGCGCGAAGGAGAGGGGGGAGTCTGGTTGCATGCCTCCCCCATTTGTCCCATGGTGATGGCCAAGCGTCCTCCATGCAAATAGTAATGATGGCTAATGATGGAGGGAAAATTAGTGGGGGAGTGGCCAGTTTAAGCAAGAGAGAGGGAGAGAGAGAGGAGGGTTCGTCCAAGAGAGAGAGAAGAGAGAAAGAAAAGGAAGAAAGGAAGAAGGGAAGAGAGGAAGGAGGAGGACCATCCGTCGATCGTCCGCCGTGCGCCACCATCCGTCGCCGCCGTGTCTCGCCGTTGTGCTCATTGTTTGCTTGGTCTAGAGGCAAGTGGGATCCTTGATCTACTCTTGCATGTTGTGCCTAGTGTGTGTGTGATTGAATGGTAAAAATTTCGGAGGTTTAGAATGTGAAAGATTGAAGTTATAAGGGTAATGCTCTAGTCTAGTATACTGTTTTTGAGAAAACAGCTCGACCTTGGATGTTCTAGTGACTTGCATGTGATGTTCGAGTTGGATTTTGGCTTTGACTTCTAAATGAAAGTTGTTAAGGACTTCTTGTAGTATAACATACTCAAATTTGGGACAAAAAAAAAACAATTATAAGTGAATGAAATCGTTATTCTTTGGAAAGACTAGATCTGGAGATTTCGGTACCCACCTTTGATGAAATTTTACTTCGATTTCTTAACAAAAGATGTAAAGGACATCCTGAGGTTTAACATATCAAAATTTTAAAGAAAACAAACAAGAATAGGTAGGTGAAATCGTGGTCTTTCGAAGGTAGTTAGATCTGGAAATTTCAGTACTAGGAACAGAAGATTTAACCGCCTATATTTAATTACCTAGGATGAATATGACTTTGATGTCTTCATGAAATATCTACCTTAGGGTCTTGACTATCACATAGTCGAATTTCATAATGTATGGAGGTCATTTGGGTATTTAATCGAAAACATTTCTAAAACCGTGCAATCTGATGTGTTCGGACTTGGTAAGTTGCAATGCGTGGACTATATCGTTTTGTATGTGATTCTTTCAGAAATTTGTTCTTCATGAAATATCTCTCTTTGTGTCTTCCCTACAACAAATTCAAATTTCGTAAATTTTGAAGTTCATTTGCCTATTTAACCAAAAATGTTTCAAAAACTGTGCAAGTTGAATTGTTAGAATAGTAGTGCTGTGATGCATGGTCTATACCGAATTGTATGAGGGTCTTTTGGTGTAGTGTTCTTCATGAAATATCTGCCTTTATGTCTTGACTATTACATGTTCGAATTTCATAATTTTTGAAAGTCATTTGGGTATTTAATTAACATGTTTTCTAAAACTGTGCAAGCTGGATTGTGCGAATTTCAAAGGCTGTAATGTATGGACTATTCTGTTTTGTATGAGCCCCATGAATTATATTGTTTTAAATGATTGAATCTTGATGCACATGTGATGATATTTGGTATTACATATAAAATCAAAAGCTGAAATTGACTTTGTTGCCATCACATCATGTGCCATGTTGATATTGAGACATAAATTTGTGAATATGAATTATGATAAATGAGGATACTGTCGGAGGGTGAGCCGACGATGCCCTGGGAGTGTCGGGATGCCCAGACAGGGGAGTGTCGAATGCCCGGAATGTGGGGGTGCCAGATGTCCTCGAGAGTTTCGAGATGCCCGAGATGTGGGGGTGCCGGAACCTTCGGAGGTGTGTGCCAAGGGGATACCTTGTGATACCAGTTGGGATACGAGATGCTCGGAATGTAGGGGTGCCGAATGCCCGGAGGTGTGTGCCAAAGGTTCCTCGCGATGCCAGGTTGGGTGCGAGCGATAAATTGTGAGATGCAAACATTGGTCCATGAAAAGAAAAACTGATGAGATCCTTGTGAAAGATAAGAATTGAAAATGAATCATGTACATGGGTGTATACATATGGCATGATGCATGATCTGCTTATGAAAATAAATTAATGCTATTTGATATTGAAAATGCGATCATGAAGACATGAATGGATCTCATGGTGATGTATGCTTGATAGCATGGATGATATGAATCATGGTGGTATATGCACGATGGCATGGTGAGATATGCATGACTACATGGTGGTACGTGCACATAAGGCATGGATATGCATGAATGCTTGATGATAAGTGCATGGTTGTATATGCACCTATGGCATGATGGTATATGCATGAATGATTGATGATGAGTGCATGATGGTGTATGCACAGATGGTATGATGACATATGCATGGCTACAAGGTAAGTTATGCTTGAATGCATGAATGATATGTGCTTTGTTATGATACCTTGATTGTTCTGTTTGACGCATTGAGTAGTTTGGTGGATCTTTACTGCTGAGTGGTTGTACTCACCCCGTTTGGGGACTAACATGTCAAATTAGAAAGATGCCTCTCCCTCCGGTCACGCGGGGTACCTTTTACAGCCTTCCATCTGACATGGAGGTCGATTGTATGGATCTTGATTGTCTCACCATCCCTGGTCTGACGTTCATACAGGTTCGTGTGCTGGTGATGTATGATGTGGGCCTGGCTAGGGGTCCGGTCATCCAGGAGTTCTTGTCAGTCCACGTCCGCTGTGACGGAGTGATGCGGGGGATGTTGTCGCCGCCACTACCCGATGCACCGAGGTGGGTGTGATGGCCCACGTGAGGAGTGGGAGCCGACACTTTTTGAGGATAGCCGACACTTGTAGATGAAGGGTTACACGTGATCGATATAGGGGGTTGAGATCTCTCTTTTGAGCTATGGCCAAGTTTAGCTAAAAGTCTTGGCTTTTCTTTTTGGTTGTACCAACTCGAGAAGTCCAACATGAATATATAAATAAAAGTGGCTCGACTTTATCTTTTCTTATGGTGCATAGTTAGTGTGCATTGCATTATGGTTATTGGAGGGAGAAATGGTGAGACTTGTTTATGCTTTTGCCAATAAGCTGCGCTGGGACCGTTTTCAAAAAAAAAAATCTCTAGTCATAGTCACATGAGATCGAGTAATTAGAGAAAGGGTGCATGTGGTGACCTCAGGTGAGTCGAGGGGTGCCATAGTGTGTTTTGGTATCAGGTGAGTCGAGGGGTGTCACACGACATTCTATGACACATCGCCGACCCATTCATTTTAATATACGCATGCGGAAGCATATAAATAATCCCTAGACAATAAAACAATGGGATAGGAAAGTAAAGCTCCAAATTTTTAGACTTTGAAAATAACCACACTTATATACATTGCAAACCATAGTGCATATATATACAAGGTGATCTATTAAATCAGGTTTTACACAGCCGGCTCAAAAAATAAAGTCTACAAAAAGAATTCGACTTCCATCAAAAAGGAAATGTCCTACGACTAGCTAGCCGAACAAGATCACCAATTCTTCGGGCTTCACCTCTCAAATTATGGGGCTCCCAATCCTTCACCCACACAATCTAAGGACCCAAAAATGGTTATATAATAACCAGTGAGACAATGTCTTGGTAAGCTCTACCCCACTAAGACCCGATTAGTAAGCCAATACACCCTAAGGGCTACCTAAGCACCGCATAATTCAGAGGACTTACCTTGACCTCAGTCTCCTTCCTGCAAGTCAGTATATATCAAATATACACAAACCACATCAATTCACCCAATCAGATCGAACTATCGATCAATCGACTTAATCGATTACATGTCATCACGACCTTCCCTTGGTCGGTACATTCACTACTATCTATAAAGTCCTATTAATATAGAACTGCTCACCCAAAACTAATAAATAGATAGTATAACTCACGCAAAGCTGATAATATAGTATACTATATATATGCTCATCCAAAGCTGATAATATGTGCTCGCCCAAAGTTGATAATATTGTATACTATTTATATGATCACCCAAAGTTGATAATATGTGCTCACCCAAAACTGAAAATATGGTATACTATTTATATACTTGCCCAAAGCTGATAATTTAGGGGCTCCTGGCCATTATAGTATACCACACCCTCATACATTAATTCCATCTTTTTATCATTCTCGATAAATAGCCGTGTGTGGGTACACGATTGGCCTTAGCAAAAATACTATAATTTCCTTTCCACAAATCCCACCATTTTTTGTAGTACACCAAAATATTTTTGGCGCTGTCAACCGATGCCCGGTTATTTTTCCATTAATAACCAAAATCAATTAATTTAGGAATAAATCCTAAAATCATAATTAATTCAATTCAGTACAAATTAATGCTTAAATAAACTGCAGCACGATAATCAGCATAAAATTTCGATCTTCGGCTATCCCAGCCTAATTTTCGAAAAATAAAAATTTAATTAAATAATTACATAAATTATTAAATAAATGCAATAAATCCAATTTAGGTCCGTAATGCCTAATTGGATACTGAAACGGACTCGAAAAATTCCCGAGGTTCGTTCAATAAATACTAGAACCTATTTCCTTGCTAACTACTTTAACCATTTGCCTAACATGCGTTGATCAAGTACTAAATTAATTACTCTACTCTAATCTATCCACCCAATTGCACTCAATTAAATCTAATCAACCCTTAAGCATCATTAACCGACTATTAAAGGATTAGTAAGCTAAACTCACCAGTTTAACGAACCACTCGGTTCAATTCGACCGGGACATGACGAGGCTCGATCCTCCCCAAAGTGGCGACGGTAACAGGGCACGGCTCGGGCCCGAAAAATGGCCCACAAAGCCTCACGGGCTGCTAGATTTCCTTGGCTCTTAGGGCTGTTTTGAGTGGTTGATTTCGCAGAGGGAAGGGCTGGATGTGCGGCTTCAAGCAGGCTGTTGAGAAGTCACGAAGCTGGACAAAAACCGAGCCAACCACGGGCGGCATTTCGGCGCACGAAGCTATGGCAAATGGAGTCTTCAACAGCGGGGGAAAAAGAAAATAATAAGGCCGAAGGTTGCTGGTCTCTTTGATCAAGCAAAAGAGAAACGGACAAAAGCATAAAAGAATAAAAGAAAAACAAAGGGGAGGGATGTCGGTCAAAAGTAGAAAAAATGAGGGGATAAGCTTTGACTAAAAATCAAAGCTAATAGGAGAGAAGGGAAAATGGGACAAGGTAGGGGGAAGGGAATGTCGGCGTGGGGAGTTCCGCGCACGCGCGCAAGAGTGGGAGAGAGAGAGAGAGAGAGAGAGTGCGAGTGAGTGGTCAACTTTCTTCGAGCCACAATGAGCCCCTTCGACACATTGGTGACTCTCGGTTATCATGAAAATCTTAAGGATTCAAATACGGACACAAGGTACCAAAACGATGGGAAAATCAGTCTAGTACCGGTTGACGAGAATTTTGTAATTTAGTGGGATAAGTACACTAATGGTGCCATAAGTTGTGTACGGCGCTCACTTTTGTGCCAAAAGTTTCCGTCGGATCACTTAAGTGCCAAAAAAACTTGAAGAAAGCTCACTTTGGTGCCAACGCCAATCTGATCAGCCGAAAATCTAACATGGCATTTTTTTTATTAATTTTTTAGGCTGACGTGGCTTGCCAAAGACCACAATCAGCATCTAAACCACAAAAACGACGTCGTTTGGCTTCTTTCCCCCAAATCGAAACCCTAAATCCCCAAATTGAAAGAGAGAGAGAGAGAGAGAGAGAGAGAGAGAGAGAGGAGGCACGTCGTCTTCTTCCTTGAAGAGCGACACCAGCAACAAACAGCATCAACAGCAACACTAGCAGCACACCAGTAGCAGCACCAACAACGGCACCAGCGGTGGCACACCAGTAGCGGCACCTTCAACCCCTCTTCTTCCTCCTCCTCCTCCGCCCTCGCCTCCTATTCTTTCTGCCACTTTTTGCTTGAGCAAAAATCTCATTCTCTCCTCGCTCACCTAGTTGAGCATCTACAATGGTGGTCGAGCAACAGTGGCCAAGTGGTGAGGAAGAAACCCTAACCCTAATTTCAATCCACGTACGAGCTAAATGGCGTCATTTTTGTGAGGGTGTCCACGTATAAGAGCAAAACGACGTCGTTTCTTGAAGAGGATGGAAAACGTTGTTGTTTAAAAGCCGAGCAACTTTTTTTTTTAAATAAAAATGCCACGTAATCATTTTGGCCGGAATTTCTCGCCAGTGGCACCAAAGTGATCGTTTTTTCTCCGATTTGGCACTTAAGTGATTTAGAGGAAACTTTTGGCACCAAAATGAGCACCATACACAACTTATGGCACCATTAGTGTACTTATCCCATAATTTAGTGGAATCACCCACGTTTAGCCACACATCTCTATCGAACCAATCTATCTCTGATTTCTAATCAACTTATATATGTGCCATAATGACCTCAGTAGATGAGCACGATGTAGCAGTCGATTCTTGGTCTAATCCTCAAGTCTATTACATTAAAATCTCTTAATGACTTCATCGGATAGGCCAGTTATCTCATGAGTTGCCAACTCAGAGGAAAACACTATAGGCACGTCAATAAAAGGCCTAACTTATCCAATTTAAATTGAAACCTGAAATTCAAGATGTCGCAAAAATGATAGTCGAAATTGACATCAACCTCCATCATCTTCGTGTCCTCTTCGTCTTTAGAGTCCTATACTAAACCTAGCCCAAGAACTATAACTAGGTACATACAATGGAAAGAAACAAGCATATACGTCCAAAAAAAAAAAAACACACAACATCATGCCGAGGTCAATCTCTCGGAAAAAAATCAATTTCACAAATTAGATTTGGGCCCCGAGGTCAGCCTTTACAATTTATGCGTAAGTTCCTCTAAGATATGTACTCAATCCATTTGATGACTTATAGTGATTATTGACCAATTGCATTCTCATATGGCCAATAATATTTGTAAGTCCCTAATAAGGGACTCTATGTGATCCCAAACTTTTCCCTTAATGGCATGCATCGACCCAACAATACATCTATCAATCACATGCATTATAGGAATTAAACATGCATGCAAGTCTTTTAGACCTTATTTCTCAATCAGTCAAACAAATGAGTGAGCCATTGACAAATCACTTATTACCTAAAGCATCTGTCAATCATAAACACAAATACTTCTAAATGAATGACGTGATCATATGCATGGGGATACATGTGATGTTTCAATGACTTTTTTTTTTTTTTAAATCATCCACAAAAAATTTTAAGACAAAATGATGTCTAGACTATGAAAGACATTCAATTGTCAAGGCTAGCTCAGGGCTTGCATAAATGCACTCACAAGCATCGCAGGCATTTTAAATACAATTCAAACTATGACTTTTCACAGTCAAATCAAGATTTAAAGGGGTTTGAAAATATCTCCGATTAAGGAATACCTAGGCTGTGGAACACATTCAATTGTCAAGGCTAGCTCAAGGCTCACATAAATGCACTCACAAGCATCACAGACATTTTGAATAGGGCCCAAACCATGACACTTCCTTAAGCCAAATCGAGCTTTGAAAGAAGATTATTAAAAGAACTTTTTTTGGGAATATCACATGCACCAAAGCACTTTCAAGATGTAATATGAAAATTCATTCATCGAAAGCCATTTGATGATGAAGACTAACATATTTAAAGTAACTTTCATGAAGATGACATGGCCTAAATTCATACACAAACTAGCCTAAGTGGTTTAGCTAAACAACCACAACCAAGTTCTTATTAGGAAATTTCAAACCAATCATGACAAATTAGTAAAATTAGATAATGCCCATTGACAATCTGTGGCATCCTAAAAATTTCATGGCGACCTCCAAATACATTAAGACCTATGGAAAGGGGATGGAAGTGCCATAGGATTATGTATGGCCTTTAGACCAATGGATCACAATAAATTAAGGCCAAGCATTCTATTGGACAATTATTTGATGGGGAAAATTATATTCTTGGCCATGCGTTTTATAAGTTGGATTTTATTGATTTGTGTTACAAAATTTTATGGCCGACTAAAATGCAATTAAGTATTTTTATAAGTGGGGAATTTAGGTTAGATTTTTAAAGGAGAGTGGGCCAAAATTCTTAGGCCAAGCCGGCCCAAAAACCCAGCCCACAACCCCACCATTTGACTGGCCCATGAAGCCCAAAAGGGGGCTGCCATCGACCAAGGGGGAAACTAGTTTGCATGTCTCTCCATTTTTCCCATGAAGAAAGCCAAGTGTCAATGCATGCAAGGCTAATGATTGCTAATCATTGAAAGAAAGAAATTAGAGAGGAGAGAGGGGGGCAGATTACTCGAGGGATTGAACCGAGAGAGAGAGGAATTTCGTGCGAAGGAGAGGAAGAGAGAAAGAGAGGAAGGGAAAAAGGAAGAAGGAGGTCCGTCGCTGCCGTGCGTGCGTCGAGTCCCGTCGTCAAGCCACCTTGCCCCACCGTGTGTTTGCTGTGTTTTGCTCGGATTAAAGGCAAGTAGAGTCCATTAATCTACCCTTTGCTTACTGTGATGTGTGTGTGGTGAATGGAAAACTTTGGATGTGGTAGAGGTGAAGAAATTTCGAAGCTTTAGGGAGAAGTGTCTTAGCCTAGCATTCTGTTTTCTAGAAAGGCAGTCCGACCTTTGATGATTTCGTGAGCTGCATGAAATTTTCTAGCTAGAATCTTGCTTCTACTTCTTGATGAAATTTGTAGAGGACTTCTTGAAGAGTACCATATCAAAATTTCAGAAGAAATGAACAAGTATAGACCAGTGAAACTATTTTTCTTTGAAGAAGTTAGATCTAGAAATCGTAATGCTGACCTAGTGTGATTCTGTGAATTTTATAAAATTTTCCGGTTGAAATTTGTTCTCTTGTTCTGAATGAAAGTTGAAGATGACATGTTAAGGAGTAATATACTAAAATTTTAGAGGAAATGGATGATTTTAGGTTGGTGAAACAATCTTTATCCGAAACGGTTAGATCTGGAATTCAATGCCGAGGATTATGGATGGTTATGGTTATTATAGTTTTTAATTTATCACGAATTAGATTTCTAGTTCTTCATGAAATATTTACTTCTAGACTTTGGCTATAATATATAAAAATTTCAGAATTTTTGGAGCTGATTTAATATTTTTACCGAATTTGTGAATGAAACTGTGTATAGCAATATTCCGAAATTATAAACACTGCAATGCGTGGACTGTACCGAATTGTATGATGTTCTTTTGATATGGTGTTCCTCATGAAATAATTTCCTCTAGATCTTGTATATAACATGTTGAATTTTAGAATTTATTAAGGCTGTTTACTAATTTTTTAAGAATTATGACCAAAGGAGTGCAATCTGTTTTTATCCGAAAATTTGCTATATTTTCAAAAATAAATGAATTTGCTCCATATGATATAATGTCTTGAGTAGTTGATTATGCTGCATATGTGGTGACATTTGGCATGTTATATAACTTCAAAAGCTGGTTTAAACCTTTGATATTATTGCATCAAATGCCATGTTGAAATTAAAATACATATGTGAATATAAATTATGATAATGATGATACTGTCAAAGGTGTAAGCCGATGATGCCCCGGGAGTGTCGGGATGCCCGGAGTGTGGGTGCCAAATGCCCGGAGTGTGTGTGTGTGTCGGATGCCTCGAGAGTGTCGGGATGCCCAGAGGTGTGTGCCGGAAGCCCTGGAGGTGTGTGCCAAGGGGATTCCTCGTGATGCCAGTTGGGGTACGAGATGCCCGGAGGTGTGTGCTGGAGGCTTCTCGCGATGCCAGGTTGGGTGCGAGCGATAAGATGAGGGATGCAAACATTGGTCCCTAGGAAAAAAATGATGTGATCTAATTGAAAGATAAAAATCGAGAATTGAATCATGCGCGTGGATGTGTGCATATGGCATGAGATGAACCTCATGGGAATGCAAGCATGAAGTGCATGGTGGTATATGCACATTGCATGGTGATATAGGCATGGCTGCTTAATGATATATGTACAAGTGCATGGTGGTATATGCAGGTTGCATGGTGATATACGCATGGTTGTTTGATGATATATGTACAAGTGCATGGTGGTATATGCACATTGCATGGTGATATAGGTATGGCTGCTTGATGATATATGTACAAGTGCATGGTGGTATATGCACGTTACATGGTGATATATGCATGGCTACTTGATGATATAAGTACAAGTGCATGGTGGTATATGCACGTTGTATGGTGATATATGCATGGCTATAAGGTGAGGTATGCTCGAATGCATGAATGATATGTGCTTTATTCATGATACATTGATTGTTCTATCTGATGCATTGTGTAGTTTGGTGGATCTTTACTGCTGAGTGATTGTACTCGCCCCTTTGGGGATTAACATTTCAAATTGAAAGATGCCTTTGCCACCAGTCGCGCGTGGTACTTACTATGGATTGCCATCTGATGTTGAAGTGGAGTGCACGGAGCATTCCTATGTTAGTGTACCTGGTCTGGTGTTTGTCCAAGTCTATGTCTTGGTTATGTACGATGTGGGTCTTGTTGATGGCCCTGTTATCCATGAGTTTTTGTCTGTTCATGTCCGGTGTGATGGAGTGATGATAGGGATGATGCCGCCGCCTCCAACTAATGCACCGAGTTAAGTGTGATCGAGCGTACGGCTGGTGGAGGACGACACTTTTTGGCTAGCTGACACTAGATGATGGATAGGTGTATATGTCAAATGTAGGGTTGTGTTCTTTTGAGTTAGCCGAGCATGGTTAAAAGCCTTGGCCTTTTGCTATACTGACCCGAGATGTCCATCACAATTATATAAATAGAAGTGACTCGGCTTTATCATTTTATATGATGAATAGTTAGTATGCATTGTATTATTGTTATTGGAGGTGGATTAGGGAGTTTTGATTATGCTTCCATTACATGAACTGCGCTGGGACCAATTAAAAAAAAATAATTAATTAACCCCCAAGATTGTATGGACCCGCTATAAATAAATGGCATCGTAATGGTATATTGATTAGAACAAGTGAAAGGTACTTGTGGTGACCCTAGCGGATTGGGGGCTGTCGAGGGGTGCCACACAATCTTGTTACGAAAAAATTCACTAAAATGCATGACATGATGATGAACAACTTTTATGAAGAAAGATTTCTTAAATGAGCTAAGCAGGATTTTATAAAAATCAAATAACAAGCGATAGTGCATCAGAAATTTGTCAAACAGTAGTATATCACATCATTGCAACAATGATTTAACCTACCTAAAGAAGTCTAAAAATCATGAGATTTTCACACAACATCACCAACATGATGACAAAAAAAAATCATTAAGGGACTAAATTGTGAATCCTTATAGAAAAATGGTACAAAAAGGGTACAAAAATGGTAAGTGTCTATCCAAATAGGGCTACAAACAAGCGTCCAAATTTGACCCTATGTTCAAATTCTAATCTAGTTTGAGAAAAATGGAAAAAGGACCTAATAGTGGGAAAATTGCATGAAGTCAATGGCATTAGAAACCTCTAGGTGTGCTTTACAACTTCCTGGAAGGGTTCGAGTCCAAACTAGGTCAATTTAGTACTCTAATACCGAGATTTCTAAAAGTGTGCATATCAGTAATTAGAAATCAGAACACAAGCATGCATTAATAAAGCTTAAAATCACTCAAGTAATGCACAAATGGCATGAAGAAATCACACGACTTAGAATCAGATGCGACAAACAATTAGGATGATCATCTAACCCTAAGTCGGCATGCGAAGATATTATACAATTCAATGACAATACAAGATGATTCGAGATCCATAATGACGTGCTTGGAAGTTTCTAAGTGTAACATGCACTTTTGTGGTACACATTTAACATGCAAAATGGCACTCAAATGAGATGACCTAAACATGTACACAAACCTTGTAACATGTAGTTCAAATAACAAGAAGGAACTATTGCAAGATTTGGTCTCTAAAAGGCCCAAACGGGCATGATAAGTTGCATATATGGTAAGGTACCATTCTGATCTCGACATTATAGAAAGAGCATGATTTCGATTATCTAATGACATGCAAAAATCTAACAAAAAATTTCACATACAAGATATGTGATGATGAACATTTTTCATTAGAGTTTGAAACCTAGATGAAATCACATGAGTCATGGATAAAATGGCAAAACAGACACGCATATCCAAGCTATATGTTACTACAACACATTTTCACATTAACTCATGTGATTAACATACTAGACCACATCAACATTTTGCAAATCATGCATCAATTGAATACATACAGCATTTATTTCGTCTTTCATGAAGGATTTGAGATTAAACAAACTCATTTATGAACTCAATTTTACCAAAATGCAATTCAGATCAATGTAGGATAGATCGTCATATGCTTATATCTAGGCGATTTTGACCAAGTTAAACACATCCAAAAATTCCAAAAATATATATATAGAACATTCACCACAAATTACAAGAAACTTTCATATGGGAAAGTTCCTCCAGAACTCAACACAGAGATCGGTACAAAAATGACAAAGTTAGAAATCAACACAGAGCAGACTCACCTAGGCTAAAATCTAAGTGGAATATTTTGAAAATATATATATATAGAACATACATCATATAATTATGAGTAACCTTCATGAAGGAAAGTTCCTCCTAAAATCAACATAGAGATCAGTACAAAAATGACAGTCAAATTTCATAACTGAAACAGAACCTAGAACAGACCTAAACTACTGCAGAATCGCGTAGCTTTAAAGGTGTCTTTTGAGGGTCAAACATCACTCGATCGGGGTGTGCGACCTATTGATTCGAAGCTAGTGATGCGTATTTTAAAAATCTGAGAGGACTCGAGTTGAAATGAAGTTGTTTCGGACCTCATTTTGGCCAAAACATCATAGCAGTCCAATAGCTAGGAAAATGCAAATTCAATCCTTAATCAACCTCAATTATTCATGATCATTCAAGAACACTCAATCATAGCAAATCAATATCCCAATCCATCAATCTAACATCTAAACATCACATATTTTCCTAAAATTGAACCCTAGCGCAGACCAATTCATCCAATCTTGCTTCATGTGATTCAAGGTCAAGATTGTTATCTTTTATGCATTTTAGTTGATTTTGATCGCAATCAATCGGTTGGATTAGGATCCAATTGAACCAGATTAACACTGGTCTTCAACTGCCACAAAACCAGTTCGATTGAACCAATCCTTGACCCGCCTTGAAGGAAGAGCCACCGGAGAAGACTTGTTGATGGACCAATCGAACTTCGACCACAATTTGGTCGAAGGATCTTCCTAGGGCCGATCTAAGGTGATCAGTAGCCTTCTAGGTCACTAGCAACCGCTGGTTTGAGTTGGATACAGAGCCAGTCCAAAACCAAACCAGTCTTCAACATCAATGAAATGAGGTGATCGTCGAAGGTGTTCTAGAGACCTCTTTACCTATTTTTGACCACTAAAGGAGCATGATGTCCTTTGTAGACAGATCGGAAGTGATTAGATCACCAATGGGTCATTGGTTAATTCTGATCAAGACTGATCGAATCGAAGTCACTAACACCATCGACCTAGAGACGGATCGAGAAAAGCAACTTGGCAGGAAGTTATGGTGGTCACCGGTGACTAATGAAGCTTTGTCAGGAAACAAGGAGTTGAGATGATCACCGAAAAGGGTGAAACCTATCGACGGGGGGGCCTTGCCGGCGGCGATCGGCTCACCGGGTATAGGGAACCGACTGGCAAGTAAAGGAAAAGGAGAGAGAGAGAGAGAGAGAGAGAGAGATATATATATATATATATATATATATATATATATATATAAAGAGAGAGAGTAACTTTTGAAATGAGCTCCCCCAAAAATGGAGGGAAAATGGGCTTATATACTATCCCCAAATTATGTAATTTCGTCGCGGTTTGATTCAACAATCGAAATTTTGATCCAACGGTTAAAATTTGATTTCAAAGGTTGCACAATGATCTTGAGGTGTTGAGTAATCTATCTAGTGGTTTTTATTTGTGACAACCAAAGCCAAAATCAAGAATTGCATCAAAATGTTCAATTATGGGTCAATTTGCAATTTAATGAAATTCGAGGACCAATAGAAAAATTTTGTAAAATTGAAGGTGCATAAATGAAATTGACATCAAAAGAATCTTGGAACCAGTCGCCAGAGTTCTAGAACCAACCAGCAAGCGGTTGAATCGACCAACACTGTTGGCGGCCAATCAAACTAGTCAAACCAATTCGGTCTGATTTGGCAGATTTTTGATCGGTTCTTGATCAATTTGGTTCGGTTCTGTCCATTTTGCTCCTTTGGGGCCCCTGTAGGTTCAAAATTTATGCAATTTGATCCCTAAATAACTAAATTGAAAAGGAAAATTTTCTTATTTAAGAAAAATTGGCCGATAGAGATTCAATTAATCTAATCAAACCTTATAAATGTGATATAGGGGTCTTTTGTTGATCTAATTGAATGATTATCACAAAAGACAACGGGTCAAAACTATGGATGCTTTAAATTAAGCCTAAAGGGCTAAAATGATCAAATTTGCAATCCAATAGGCAAAATTGCAAATTGATTGAAATTAAGTTCAATTAGTGTCATAATTGTCTTATCCAACTAACCACCCATGTAAAATCACTTATTGTGTCCGAATTGGCCTCAAATTGAAGTAGTTGAGCTTATGCCAAAAATGAATCTGGATCTAATACCGCAATTGGACCTACATTTATGAAATTAAACCATTACCATGAATGGATCAACTCAAATTTTGTCAATTAAAACTTAATTGCTCGACTTTCTTATGCTTGAGAGGGTAAAATTATTGAAATTGAGAAGCTTTGATGTGAACTTTCCAAAATTGATTTTAGATTTGGACTTATATTAAGAAAATGAGTAAAGAACAATTGTTTGTTCGTAAGTCATGAAAAATTGATTTTTGTCTCCTAATTGGGGCTCAAAACCACAATTTCTATTTTGATTGGGCAATTTGCAAAATTGAACTCACGAGTGGATTTCAAATAGTCCCTAAACCAAATGTCGAAAAAGGAACTACACCTAATTATGACTAAAATAAAATTATTTTAATTTTTGCGAATGTAGAACGTAACACCCAAAAATTTGGAAAACAAGGTTCTTAATCGATTTTTATAAGTTTTTCGACACATAAGTCAAATTGACATTAAAAGAAAAATATTTGTGAATTTTTATTTTTTCAATAATTTTGGTCAAAGATTTGACCAAAAGTCAACCATTTAATCGACTTTTCTTAAAAGGTTAATTTCTTGATCAAATCTTTGAATTTTGAGAAATTGACTTGATAAAAGTGAAATTAAAGCTAAATGACATCTTTTGGGTAAAACCAAAATTTGACTCGGGGTTGACTCTTCGTCAAAGGGTTGACCAAAAAGTCAACTCAAAAGTCAAGTACTTGACTTTTCAGGTTTTTCTTGAAAATGACTTGAAAATCACGTAATAGTGACAATGCAATAGAAAAAATGAAAAACAACACTTTTTGGCCAAGAAATGGGCTCAGTCGTGATAAGAAACCCAAATCTCGACTTTCTTTCTTCGACTCATCGACTAAAAATTCGGTATCAACAACTACCTCACTTTGAGTAGGAGTTCGAAGAGGTTCCACTCAAAAACAAAATTGATACCTACGATTTTTAGTCAACTCCACTTTGGAAATAGGAAAATATCAAATGAAATGACATTTGGTTAGGGACATACCTGGATATTTACCTTCGCTCATTAGGGTATTAGACTCATGCTGGGGTTTCTTCTCTCTATCTCTCTCATGGAATGGAATGAAGGGAAAAAAATTGTTTAAAAGAAAAAGGAAATGGTTTAAGGATAACCACTAACCTAATAACAAGGTTTAAGGATGACTTAGATCCTAAAGTCAAGATTCATTAGAATAACCTAGAACCTAAAAGTTAATGTTTGAAGATAACCTAGAACCTAAAAGACGAGATTTAAGGTTTACCGGGAACTAAAAAGTCAAGATTTAAGGATAACCCGTAACCTAAAAGATGAAGTTTAAGGTTTATGAGAAACCTAAAGTCAAGGTTTAAGGATAACCTAGAACCTAAAGGACGAGGCTTAAGGTTGACCAGGAACCCAAGGGATGAGGTTTAAGGTTGACCAGGAACCTAAATAACAAGGTCTAACATTGAACAGGAACCTAAAACAAGGGTTATGGTTTAGAATGATCAAAAAAAAAAACAAGGGATATGGTTTAGGATGACCAGAAACCTAAAACAATGGTATGGTTGAGGATTACAAAAATCTAAAACAAGAGTTATGGTTTAGGATGACCAAAAACCTAAAACATTGAGGAACTTATATTTTGAAAAGGGATTTCGAGATTGCTCGATAGCCAGTCTTGCGAAATCATTCAAACACATCTTGGTAAACGATACTAATTATCGAATTCCTATGAAGAGGATTTTAACAAAATGAAGTTTGATCAATCGCCTAAGGGTTTAATCAAATATGCCAAGTGGAAATATTTTAATCAAAATAGGTCTTTTACACTAGCTCTCAAAAAGGGTTTTTACAAAGATCGTAATGATGGCTTGGTCATGGGCTTATACAAAGGGTATGCACTTTAAGGCTAAGAAATGAATATTCAAACAATATATTCATCAGGTTTACAAGTCAAGAACCTTGAACATAAGACAGGGTAAGATTGCTTCCACTCCTTCTAGCGGTAGCTCCTATGTGAGATTCTTATTTCAACTCAAACCATTCCAATTAGAAGAGACTTTAGATGTAACATCCTCAACTTTAAGCCCTTTACATGGTTAAAGAGAAGTCCGAACTTGGTTTCACCGGTTAAGCCTAGCTATGTCTGCTTCCTCCGATCATGTCTTAGGCATGAACCCCGAGCCAAATGAGATAGTCGATCGTGGTCAAATTTGATTAGTTCAGGATGACAAGGCCTTCAGAACTTAGATATTTTCCAAGTTGCATTTAATGCCTTTGTCATGTGGTAAATTAAGGAGTATAGACACTTGGCATGTTGGGGCTTTACATTAGAAGATAAGATTAGATTTGGATTTAAAGCCATTGATGGAGGGGACACCTCAGCCTTGGATAATCAAAATTTCTTGGAAAAACAAGTGTGAACATATTAAGTAAAGTGGGGAAAAAGATATCCTTATAGCCTAGGCCCATTAACATCCTAGGATCTAAGTGTGAATGGTAGACTTTGGAACCTGCAAAGGAGAGGCCACATGCAGAGAGAGAAAGGAGAAGGCCAAAACAAGTCCAACTTTGGACCAAGACAAGTCTACCTTATCTCTTTTGGATATTAGCCAATAAATAATTGATACAAGTGTCGAAGCTAGTATAGAGCCTACATACGATCTTGAGAAATAAGATTGTACAGTCACGGATGAGAAAAGGTCGAGTTTAAGGGTATTTGATCACGAGAGTTTCCTCACGGCTCGTGTTCCAAAAAACGTCATCACCTTACCTTTTAGATCAAGCCTCTTATAAGTTCCCTCCACGAGATTGCGAGCACTCCCAAGCTTGTACCCCCAACTAACAGTGGAGTGTCACGATCCATACCCACGCGAGCGACACATCTTAGAAAAAATGGTTGAGTGTGGATATCAGATTTAAGGGTACCTTGCCCTCTTGACAGGGATGGCATCACTTCATCCTTTGGGGTACTCCCATATCAAGTATGCTAAACCATGGTGAGTTTCATCGAAACTCATACCCCGTGCGATGGGTTTATTTATACAGTCTAATTTTTTATGACAACATAAAAATAAAAAGGGAGTCGCCACTAGCCTCATTTTAGGGGTCGGCTAGAAAACCCAATCGAGGGTCAAGAGTATTCCCTCAATTCCTATGCAACCAAATATCTAAGTTTGGGGACTTGGGTAATGTTAATATTTCTATTAGCGCCCTTTCGGTACCTAAACAGTATGTTGTGTTTTCCTAACATGTCCATGCGTTGCTTTTTACATTTTTGGAATCATTAGTCCTAAACTAAGTGATCGTGCATGGTTGGTCATTTTCCTTCTATTCTATTTCTAGAAAAACAAGAAAAGAAAGCAATCAATGGAATTGAAAATACAAGACAGTAAGTAAACAATCAAGGAAAGCATTAAATCTACCATGCAATCTTAGAAATACAAAAGAGAAACACAACCAAAAAAGATGAGAGAAAGCGAGAAAACTCGCAACTCGTCGGGTTTTATGCAACAAATGGAACCCGAGACATATGTCGGGAAAATGAATAGTACATCATAATGGTCGGAATGGACATCGACCTCCACCATCTTCGTGCTTTCTCCATCTTCGAGGTTCTAATCTAAACATAATCTAAGAAACTTATAAGTATGTGCATACAATGGAAAGTAACAAGCATACACATCAGAACAATCAAAAACAAGACAACATGTCGAGATCCATCATTTAAAAGAAGTGCAATACAAAAGTCAAGTTTTGGGGTCTCGGAGTTGGCCTTTGTCTTTCATGCGAAGGTCCCATTAAGACACCTACCCAATCCATTTTTTATGACTTATAGCAATTGTTGACCAATTGTATTCTCACATTGCCAATAACATTTATAAGTCTCCTAATCAAGTGATCTATGTGATCCCAAGGTTTGCCCTCGTTATCATACATCAACCCTATCATTCATCTAAAAATCACATGCATTGCAAAAATTTAAACATGCATGCAGGTCTTTTGAACCTTTCTTCTCAACCAATCAAGCAAGAAAGTGAACCGTCAGCGGGTCACTTATTACCAAGGGCATGCGCCAATCACAAACACACGCAATTTATAATGCATGATGGGATTACATGTATGGAGAGAGTACATGTGATATTTCAAAAAAACATATCTCAAAATCTTTCACGAAAAGTTTTGAGACAATGTGATGTCTCAACTATGAAAGGCATTCAATTGCCAAGGCTAGCCCAGAGCTTGCATAAATGCACTTACAAGCGTCGTAGGCATTTTGAATACAATTCAAACTGTGACTTTCACAATGTCAAAACAGGATTTTAAAAATGTTAGAAAATATTTAGGATTAAGGAATATCTAGGCTATGAAACACAGTCAATTGCCAAGGCTAACCCAGAGCTGGCATAAATGCACTCACAAGCATCGCAGGCATTTTGAATATGGTCCAAACCACTATTTTTCTTTAAGCCAAATTGAGTTTTGGAGAAAAAGTATTTTTAGAAATCGTTATTTTCGGGGAAACATCACATGTACCAAATCATTTTTTTTTTAAAAAAGCAATTTGAAAAGGGCAATTGTTTAATAGCAGAGATCAAAGCATTTAGAACAATTTTCATGGAGATGGCATGGCCTAATTTCATGCACAAACTGACTTAAAAGGTATAACTGAACAATCACAATCATGTTTATATTAGGAAATTCTAGAACAAGCATATAAGGACAGCAAAATTGAGTAATACCCATTGACAATCTAACTATGGAAAAAATTTCCTAATATATACAAGATGATAATGAACAACTTTCATGAAGAAAGTTTTCTTGAACGAGCTACACATGAATTTACAAAAATCAAAGAACAAGCAACAGCACATTAGAAATTTGCCAAAACAACTGGGCATTCAGCTAATGTCACAAGGATTTTTCCTATTAAAACATGTCTAAAAATCATCAAATTTACACATAACATAGCCAGGGTCACGAGCAACAGGAGTTATTACCAAAAGCATGCGTCAAATGCAAACGTAGGCACTTCTAAATGAATGATGTGATCATATGCATGAGGGTATATGTCACGACCCCAACTTTATCTCCAGGGTCACGAGCGACAAGGGTTATTTTCGCGACATCCCAGGCTCGTCGTCATCCCAATTCTTTTTATCTTATTATTATGCACATGTAGAAATGTGAATAAACAATTCCCCAAACAAACAATAGCTGGAAGACCGGGACCTACATCAAGCAAAACACACTAATTTATATTATAATATACTTTTACAAGCCCTTTCTCCACAAGCCCTTTTTTTCTTTTTACTTCATAGTACAAATTTTACACATAGGCCAAAGGAAATCTTATCTCCTCTAGCGTCACTACAGCTCATAAAATTGGCGTGAGATTTCCATGCCTACAAGACTGAAAGATGAGGGATGAGTTTTGGGGAAACTAAGTAAGTAAAATTCCTAGTTCTCTACTAGGAAAGCATCCCATCATCAAAGCCTAGCAAGTACAACACTCGCAAATAGTGTCAATGGTAGATCAATAGCAAAGTTGTTGTTACCCTTGACTACATGCAAATGTCCATCGCAACATGCTTCAATGCATACTTACCTTTGGATTATTAATAAATATATGAACATATCATACTTATGCATATACTGACACTCATGTAAATTCATTTAGCGTTGTCCTGGCTCGACCAGGCCCTCCCGGCTCAACCAGGGCTTCTAGCTTCTTGTTGGGCTTCCTAGCTCAACCAGGGCATCTCGGCTCGACCAAGACTTCTCGGGGATAGCTTCTCGAGGCTTTCAAGTTCAAGACCCAGGCATCTTAGCTCAACCAGGGCATTCCAATTCGACCGAGGCATCCCGTTCAATGAATGAGGTATCGCTGCCAGCGCTATGTGGCGATGAGCACTTTTTCCTCTTTATGTGCATGCATAAATACATCACACAAGCCGATTCTTATCTTTTCACTTAGCCAACACATGTATGGCCCAAAGAAATGCTCATTCGTTCATGTGTGTCATGAATTCTTATACTTCACTAATACATATGTCAAGCACGATCTTTGATCCGTAACTTAGATCAATCACTTAGCGTCGATCCCCACACTAGACAAGGCTCGAAATGGCACGCCTCAATGTCGAAGTAAGACCTCGAGGCTTGCGTACACCTCACTTTAGTGACAATCCCAAGCTTGACGGACCTCGGCTCCAACCCAATGTGAATGCACATGTATCGAGAATGAGCCTCAACTCGCAGTTTGATCCAACACCAAGCACGAAGTCCCCCCATCCACTTGGACTATAGACGTTAGCATGCTTGGTGCCTTACCAAGACCTCATGGATTTAGGCAATCCCCATACCAATCAAGGTATAAGATCCACATGCCTCAATGTTGACTTAGGACCTTGGGGCCTCAAGCAATTCCAGCACCAAGCGAGACTTGGACCTAGCATCCTATTTATGCCGAAACTAAGGCCTTATGGCTTGGGGCGACCTTGCCTTGTGATGAACTCAATCCGAACAAACCTCGGCCTTATTCCGATCGTGAACAACTCAAGCACACATTCAAGCACAAACTTGAGCAAAACCATACAAAATATCTAACATCCTACCCACGGCTTGCTGGGTGAGCACCTAACTAGACTCGATAATGGAGACTACTACCCTAGAGGAGACTTAAGGATCTTACTTACCTTGGCAAACCTCGAGGACCAACTTATATAGCTTGATGGATTGACAATGCAAGGCCAAGAGAAAGGAGAAGGAGGAGGAGGGCGTCTAAGGAGAATGAGGAAGGAGGAAATGAGAGGCAAGGTGAAGAAATGAAGAGGGCTCCTTCTATTTATAGCCCTTGGTGCCATCATTACTAAGCCAAGTGGTCCATTCCAATGTTTCCAAGTGTCCCGTCTAAAATCCTTAGTTGGCAAGCCTATGGGTCCAATAATTGTGGCCTAGATAATGAATTGGAAGGCTAGAACATCTTGCTTGGCAATCTAAGCTCGTAGGCGTCATCGATGATGGCCTGCTTTTCACTCTTCCATTGGTCCACCTATACCCCATATTTAATGAGCATTTAATGAAGTTTGACAATAATGGTGCCATAGTTGCTAACTCGGCAATTCTAGAATCTTCAGTCATTAATGAGGGCTCATGCATCATTCTTTGATTGGTCCACATTTGTGCCACTTTTTCTAGAACTTCCAAGATATTTCGGCCCACCATCATGAACTTTAAAAAGTCAAGGGACACCTCATCTCCTTCATTTAATGAAGGTATTCTAGAATTTTCTCTACTTTATTATTTCCTTCCTCAAGAAGGTGGTCTAGAGAATTCTATTGTCCAAGTTGATTCTAGGGCTAAGAAAGGGATCATTAGATACACCTCAAAGAACTGAATCACATGCACCCGAGGTTCAATCACCGTATCCCATGCTCGCCCAAATCGTTCCTTTGGATGGTCAGTCGACCTAAAGGGTCGGTTGTCCTTCAATCAGTTCAAGGCCAATCCTAAGGCTACCCATAGCCTAGTACTAAGTTAAGGCACTCATGGACCTTAGAATTACTAATGGAATAGTCGGGTCTATCCCTGAGCTCATTCCAGTCGACACCCGATCCATCTATATGGTTCATGGTCGGCGCATTATCAATCCACGATCGGACATCACCAATTCAAGATTCCTTTCTAATCACTAAGAATTAAATACGGAATCATATGTTTTTGATCAGAAGGCGATCGCATTTGATCAAGCCCGATCATCCATGTATTGGTGCATAGCCGAGTGGAATCACCCATGGCCGGGCATTATGATTGATCAAATCGACCCATGACCATCCACCAATCCAAAATCATCCCATGATCAATCCTCATGATCAAAAGATCATCTTATAAGCTGGTGATTCTATCCCATTGGTGTTGCGGTAGAAAATTCACAGCCGACACCTCAA
The DNA here is from genome assembly GCA_014182885.2 of Eucalyptus caleyi. Lineage (NCBI taxonomy): Eukaryota > Viridiplantae > Streptophyta > Magnoliopsida > Myrtales > Myrtaceae > Eucalyptus > Eucalyptus caleyi. The sequence goes on along the minus strand of CM024468.2, from coordinate 33,777,487 downwards.
CCATTGTGTGACTAGTCGATTAGTCAGTCGGTCGGACCATGACCGATCCTTGATTCCTTACCAATCAAACTAATCGATCCATGGCCAATGGCCCATGGTCACTCCATTTAAGACCTCATGGCCAATCCTTATAGGATCGAAATCGAGGATGTTACAGTACATGTGATGTTTCAAAGACATCTTTTTTTTAAATCATCCACAAAAGTTTTTAGACAAAGTGATGCCTAGGCTATGAAAGGCATTCAATTGCCAAAGCTAGCTCAAGGCTCGCATAAATGCACTCACAAGCATTACAAGCATTTTGAATATAATTCAAATCATGACTTTTCACAATGTCAAATTAGGATTTAAAGAGGTTTAAAAATATTTCGGATTAAGGAATATCTAGTCTAGGGAACACATTCAATTGCCAAGACTAGCTCGGGGCTCACATAAATGTACTCACAAGTGTCATAGGCATTTTGAATATGGCCCAAACCATAACTCTTCCTTAAGCCAAATCGAGCTTTGAAAGAGGATTTCTAAAAGAATTATTTTTGGGAACACACATGCACCAAAGAACATTCAAAATGTAACTTGAAAATTCATTCATCGAAAGCCATTTGGCAATGAAGATCAATATATTTAAAGTAAGTTTCATGAAAATGACATGGCCTAAATTCATACACAAACTAGCCTAGGTGGTTTAGATAAATAACCACAACCAAGTTCATATTAGGAAATTTCAAACCAATCAGGACAAATCAGTAAAATTGGATAATGCTCATTGACAATCTAGTTACCACAAAATTTATTAACATGCATGACATGATGATGAACAACTTTTGTGAAGAAAATTTTCTTAAATGAGCTAAGTAGGATTTTATAAAAATCAAATAACAAGCAATAGTGCATCAGAAATTTGTCAAAACAGCAGTATATCATATCATTGCAACCAAGATATAACCTACCTAAAGAATTCTAAAAATCATGATATTTTCACACAACATAATCAACATGATGAAAAAAAAATTCATTAAGGGATTGAGTCGTGAATCCTTACAAAAAAAAATGGTAAGTCTTTGTCTAAACAGGGGTAAAAATAGGAATCCGAACTTGACCCTAGGTCCAGATTCTAATCTAGTTTGAGAAAAATGGAAAAGGGATCTAACGGTGGGTAAAATGCATGAAATCAGAGGCATTAGAAACTTCCAGGTGTTCTTTACAGCTTCCTAGAAGGGCTCGGGTCCAAACTAGGTCGATTTGATACTCTAATATTGAGATTTTTAAAAGTACGCGTATTAGTAATTAGAGATTAGAACACAAGTATGCGTTAATAAAACTCAAATCACTCAAGTAATGCACAAATGGCATGTCGAAATCACACCACTTAGAATTAGATGTGACAAAAAATTAGGATGATCATCTAACCCTAAATCGGCATGTGAAGATATCATACAATTCAATGATAATACAAGATGATTCGAGATCCATAATGACGTGCTTGAAAGTTTCTAAGCGTAACATGAGCTTTTGTGGTACACACTTAACATAAGAAATGGCACTCAAATGCGATGAACTAAACATATACACAAATCTTGTAACATGTAGTTCAAATAACAAGAATGAACTATTGCAACATTTGGTCTTTAAAAGGGCCAAACGGGTATGATAAAGTGCATATATGGTAAGGTTCTGTTATGATCTCAGCATCACAGAACGAGCATGATTTCGGCTATCTAATGACATGCAAAAATCTAATGAAAAATTTCACATACAAGATATGCGATGATAAACATCTTTCATTAAGAGTTTGAAACCTAGATAAAATCACATGAGTCATGGAAAAAAATGGCAAAACAGACATGCATATCCAAGCTATATGTTACTGCAGCACCTTTTTACATTAACTCATGCAATTAACACACTAGACCACATCAACACTTTACAAATCATGCATCAATTGAATACATATAGCATTTATTTCATTATTCATGAAGGGTTTGAGATCAAAGAAACTCATTTATACACTCAATTTTACTAAAATGCAATTCAGATCAGTGCAAGGCAAATCGTCATACATTTAGATTTAGGCGATTTTGACTTAGTTAAACACATTCAAAAATTCTGAAAACAAGATAGGACATTCTCCATGTAATTATGAGGAACCTTCATGAAGGAAAGTTCCTCCAAAAATTAACACAAAGATCTGTACAAAAATGACAAAGTCAAAAATCAACACGGAGCAGACTGACGGCTCAAATTTAAGTGTTTTTAACCTAGCTAATCATGTCCAAATATATATATATATAGAACATATACCACACAATTATGAGCAACTTTCATCAAGAAAAGTTCCTCCAGAAATCAACACAAACATCAATACAAAAATGACAAAGTCAGATTTTGGAACTGAAACGGAACCTAGAATAGACCTAAACTACTGCAGAATGGCACAACTTCGAATGTGTTTTTCAAGGGTCAAATGTCGCTCAATTAGAGCGTGTGACCTATCGATTTGAAGCTAGTGATGTGTGTTTTAAAAGTCTCACAGGACTCGAGTTAAAATGAGGTGGTTTTGGACCTCATTTTGGCCAAAACATCATATCAATGCAATAGCTACAAAAATACAAATTCAAGCCTTAATCAACGTCAATCATTCATGATCATTCAATCAGCAAATCAGCATCCCAATCATTCAATCACAGCAAATCAGCATCCCAATCCATCAATCTAACATCTAAACATCACATATTTTCCTAAAATTAAATCCTAGCCCCGACTAGTTAATCTGGTCTCGCTTCATGAGATTCGAGATCAAGGTTGTTAGCTTTAATGTGTTTTAGTTGATTTTGATCACAATCAATCTGATCAAGCTCCTCAAAGATTATAAGCGGATCAATGTGGAATGTCTAGAGGCTAGATCTGGATCCAATTGAGCTAGATAAACACCGATCTTCAGATGCCACGGAATCGGTTTGATTAAACTGAGCCTTGACTCGACAATGAAGGAAGAGCTACCGGAGAAGGCTTGTTGATGGACCAGCCGAACTTCAACACCGATGTAATGAGGCGATCACTACAAGTGTTTCGACGACCTCTTTATCGATGCTTGACCACCAGAGGAGCATGATGTCCTTTATAAACAGATCAAAAGTGATCAAATCACCAAGAAGTCACTAGTTGATTCCGATCAAGACCAATCGAATCAAATTTATTAACACCATCGATCTGGAGACGAATCAGGAAAAGCAACTTGGGGGGAAGTTTCAGTGGCCATCGGTGACTGATGAAGCTTTATCGAGAACCAGGGAACTGAGATGATCACCGATAAGGTGAAACCTACCGGCGGGGGGCCTCGTCGGCAGTGATCTTCTCATCGAGTAAAGGGAACCAAGATAGAGAGAGAGAGAGAGAGAGAGAGAGAGAGAGAGAGAGAGAGAGAGAGAGAGAGATTTGAAGAGAGAGGTAACTTTCGTTCAAATGTCCCCCCCAAAAAAATGGAGGGAAAATAGGCTTACATACTATCCCCAAATCATATAATTTCTTCCGTCGATTCGATCGATAGTTAAAATTTGATTTTGAAGATTGCATCATGATCCGAATGTGTCAGTAATCTATCTAGTGAGTTTGATTTGTGAAAACCCTAGTCAAAATCAAGAATTGCATCAAAATATTCAATTATGGGTTAATTTGCAATTTGATGAAATTCGAGGAACAATCTGCAAAATTTCATAAAATTGAAGGTGCAAAAGTGATATTGATATCAAGAGGATCTTGGAACCGGTTATTGAAGGTCCAGAGTGGGCCAGCAAGCGATTGAATCCACTAGCACTACCGGGTAGAAAGGTGTCAAACCAATTTGGTCCAATTTGGCCTTTTTTTTATTGATTCTTGATCGTTTTGGTCTGGTTCTGGCCATTTCGCTCATTTGGGATCCCTGTAGGTTAAAAAGTTATGTAATTTGGTCCTAAAGGACCAAATTGAAAAGAAATTTATCCTATTTAAGAAGAAATTGGCCGATTGAGATTCAATTAATCTAATCAAACCTTATGAATGCGATCTAGAGGTCTTATGTTGATCTAATTGAATGATTATCATGAAAGACAACTGGTCAAAACTGTGGGTGCTTTGAATTAAGGCTAAATTGTTAAAATGATCAAATTTACAATTCAATGGGCAAAATTGGAAATTGATTGAAACTTGAGTTCAGTTAATGCCATAATTATCTTATCTAATTAACCATCCATGTGTAAGATCACTTATTGTGTTTGAATTGGCCTTGAATTGAAATACTCAAGCTTATGCTAAAAATGAATCAAGATCTAATATTGCAATTGGAACTAGATTTATGAAATTAAATCATAACCATGAATTGATCAACTCAAATTTTGTCAATTGAAGCTTAATTGCTCAACTTTCTTATGCTTGAGAGAGTAAAATTCTTCAAATTAAGAAGTTTTGATGTGAATTTCCAAAATTGATTTCAGATTTGGACTTATCTTAAAAAAATGAGTGAAGAACGACTATCCATTCACAAGTCATGAAAAATTAATTTTGGTCCCCTAATTATGGCTCAAAACATCAATTTATATTTTGATCGGGCAATTTGCAAAATTGAATGCACGAGCAAATTTCAAATAATGTATAAATGAAGAAAGAACTATGCCTAATTATGACTAAAACGAAGTAATTTTATTTTTGGCCAATTTAGAATCTAACACCAAAAATTCGGAAAAACAAGATTCTTAATTGATTTTTATAAAATTTTCAACACAAAAGTCAAATTGACATGAAAAAGGAATATAATGGTGAATTTTTTATTTTTTCAATTTCTTTTGTCAAAAATTTAATCAAATATCAACAATTTAATAGGTTTTTTCTAAAAGGTTAATTTTTTGGTCAAATCTTAGAATTTTTGAGAAATTGACTTGACAAAAGTGAAATTAAAACGAAATGGCATCTTTTCGGATAAAAAGATGAATTTTGACCCAAGGTTGACTCTTGATCAAAGGGTTGACTGAAAAGTCAACTCAAAAGTCAACGGTTTGACTTTTTGGATTTTTCTTGAAAATAACTCGAAAATCACTTAATAGTGACAATGCAATAGAAAGAAATGAAAAACAACACATTTTTTGCCATGAAATGGTCTCTGACGCGATTAGAAATCAAATCTCAACTTTTTGTCTTTCTTCGAAGCATCAACTAAAAATCAAGTGTCAACTTTGAGAAAAGAGGTTGGATGTGGATATCGGATTTAAGGATACCTTTACCACAATAGCCCTCTCGCTAGTACGCTTCGCTTATAAGGATGGCATCACTTCATCCTTTAGGATATTACCACATCAAGTATGCTAAATCATTGTGAGTTTTATCAAGACTCACACCCCTCGTATTGGGTTTATTTATACGGTCTAATTATTTTAAAAAAATCCTAAAAATAAGATTGGAGTCACCTCTAGCCTCATTTTTTAGGGTCTACTATAAAATCCAATCAAGGATTGGGAGTTGTCCCTCAATTTCTACGCAATCAAATATCTAGATTCGGCGACTTAGTTTACGCTAATATTTCTATTAGCGTCATTTCAGTACCTAACAGTATGTCGTGTTACCTAAAGTGATAATGCATGTCTTTTTAGTTTTTTGGGATCATTTAACCTAAACTAAGTGATCATGTGTGGTTGGTCATTTTCAGGCTATTCTATTCTTAAGAAAGATAAAAAGAAAACACTCATTTGTATTGAAGGTATGAGATGGTAAGTAAACAATCGAGGAAAAAAGTAATTTTACCATGCAATCCTAAAACTTGAAAAAAGTAAAAGGAAAGAAAATGAAAGAACCCGTAACTCGTTTATACAAATAACAAATCCAAGACATATGTCACGCCCCGAACCCCAGGCATGCACACATCCCTCGGTGGTTGACTAAAATGCGACATTCCCAAGACGCGTCGCCGACCCTTTTGTTTTATGCACATGCAAAAGCGAACTCATAAACTCCAGACAACAATCAAACATAGGGATAGTAGAAGCAGGACAGCCAATTAACACAAAACATATCTAATAACAAACCAAGTTAGCCCCACAAAGTTATATACAAAAGGTCTAGTCCCAAAAAGGAGTTACCAAGCTAACTCTACCCCGGACCCTACCTACTTAGGATCCAAGCCTACCACGACACCATCAAGGATGTCGATGTCTAAAGGGTCAACCACCTCTACTCTAAGCCCCTCAACCTCGGGCCCCTAGTTTGCCGCGATATCCTCCAAAATATCGGCATCCATGATAGGGTCAAGTACCTCTTCATACTCAATATCGACGGCAGATCCGTTAAAACCATCCAAGAGACCCTCCGAACCCCATTAGGTCCGTTATGAAACCACACTTTGAAGCGATGATGTACTAATTGAGGTAGGCCCTCATCGACCCAAATAGTGGTAACTACAAGCTCACGGGTCCAGGGGGTCCCGTGGATAGGGAGAAGGGTACGCTCAGTCTCCGCCTCTCGTGGTCACCCAAAACGAATAGGTTGAACCTCCATCTAAGGACCTAAAAAAATTTTAAACCACGACGGGGTGAAACAAAATCTCCGCGAGTCAACACCTTAACCCCGATTAGGATGAGAATTCACCTAGAGGTAGCCTAAACATGCACTATATAGGACTTACCTCATCTTAGCACCTCCCTACATATTAGTACATCTCATATATCATACACATATAGCAACCATATCTTACAACTAGAACTCATCACTTTCATATATCAATCAATCACAGGGGTCCCAATTATAAGGCCAAACCATTATGACACCTCACATTCCGTGCCACACAATTTTGTCCTATAATCAGGCGCGGTTATCTCAATCACTCAAGTGTGTCCCATTTATTTACGACCAAATGGCCACAACCAACTCAATACTTGGCAGTCATCTGACATAACCAAGCGTTGTCCCACTTTGTCGAGCACATTAATGTATACATCTAGATGGCATTCCCGAAGGAGCATCGACCTAGCCTCCACTGCGACCGGCATCTGTTGTCAAGGGCATCTAAACTTAATCAGGCATTGTCCCTTGCGAACGCATCAGGGTGGGTTCCAATAATGACCACATGCACATTCATACTCAGCCAAGGATATCGTGCTTTGCACTCAAATGCCTCAATTTCAAATAATGGCTTGGCCTATTTTCTTCACATTAAAAATACCCAGAAAAATAATTGCGTGTAGTCACACAGTCAAATCGATCCACAAAACGTGATACTCTCCCATTTGAAAATTTCATGATTTTATATAGTATATAAAATATTTTAGTGTCAAAACCCGACACCCAATATTTTTCTAAGTAAATATCCATAAAATCAATTTTTGCAATAATAATCAAAAATCATCACCAAGCATCCAATTGCATAGTTTAGCAATCAACTTCACAAATCAATTCAACCACAATGATCGGCGTAAAATTTTGATAACCACTATCCCGATATAATAAATGCTAATTATAATTAATTAAATAAATTGCATTTAATTGAATAAATTGCAAATCATTTAAATTAAACCACTTAATTAATCTACATAAGCTAATCGGGCTAATCTACTTAAGCTAATTAAACTAATTTACTAAGCTAACTACATTATCTAATTAAGCTAACTAAATACCCTAACTAACCACCTAACTAACTAATTGGTCTAACTAAATAACCTAACTAACTAGTTACACTTAAGATTAACACTAATCCTCAATTAACCCAAACTAATCGTACTAAGTGCAATTAACCCCCTAATCAAAGATTAGGATGCTAACTCACTATATTATTGAGAAAACGGGTTCACGGCGATGGTGGCGCGATGGCAGTGAGATCCCGAGCCTACGACATCTCCAACAAAGGGCCGAAAGGGGCTGAAAAATAGCCCACAAGCTCACAGCTTGAGTTGGGAGTTCGATTCTGCGAAGGGGCTGAACCGGCGGCTAGGATGGCATAGACAGCTTGCTGAGGTGGCTGGCGGAGCCGAATAGGGACAAGCGGCAACAGGGACGAGCGGCTAGAGTGGCGGACATAAGGAGCTGGCAATCGAGCAATTGCAAGTAGCCAAGCGGGTTGGCGTTAAGGCCGCGACGCAGGCTGGTTGAGTAGGCAAGTGGCAAGGTTGGGCTCGTGGAGGAGTAGGCAGGGCTAGCGTCCCTGCTCAGTGGTGCGGCTAGGATGGTGCTGGCCTTGGGCTAGTGTTTGTGGAAACAAGGGAATGAAATGGAGAAGAAAAAGAAGCTAAAGGTGTTTTGCAAGGGGGATGTCGCATAGGGGGAGAGAAGAAGAAGAAGAAGAAAAGGGGGATAATGGGGACAAGAGGCTATGCAAGTCTTTAAGCTGGCCAGTGGTCATCCAAGGGGAAATATCTTGCTATGATTCATCTTGGCACAAAGTCTTCTGCCCTCTTTTGTCAAAGCAACAACCAATGTGCATTTTTCCCTCCCAAAGCTTCCCAAACAAGCCAATTTGAAGGCCAAATAACAGCAGCCCAGTAGCCTTACGAATTTCCATCTAGTTTTTTTCTCAATTCTTCACAAATCCATCCAATTTGAAGGCCAAAAGTCCACATACAAGCGCCCATACGAATTTCCACCATTTTAATTTGCCGATTTTGATTTTCCGCCAAAATTTTAGGCTCAAGGGAATTTCTTCAAAAGATGAGACAAGATCCTAAAAATAAATCGTGACACGCTCGAACATTCAATTCCTGAAACCGAGTTCAATTTCGTGATTAAAATCAACCAGACGCGATTTTAGCGTGACATAACCTACTGAGTAGCTTTTATGGATTTTAGCACGTTGACCGGTGGTCGATGATTTCGATCCACGTTTGTGCATATTCGACTTGTCGGCAGCTCTCGGTTATCGTAAAAATCTCAAGGTTCCAATTACGGATGCCGGATACAGAATCGACAGAAAATTAGGTCAGTGCCGTTTCGCAATCATGTGGAATCACCCACAATTTAATTACGACATTCCATCGAATCGACCAATATCCGATCACTAATTGATTATAACAGTGCCGTATTGATCCTTGGTAATTATCACGGTCGAGCAGTCAATTTCTGATCGAATTCTCAAGTCTATCGCATTTATATCCCTTAACGGCTTCACCTGATAGGTTAGTTATCCTGTGAGTAATCAACTCAGAGAAAAAAAAAATGACCATAGGCACATCGATGAAAAGCCCAGTTCATATTATCGAGATAAGATCGAAAATTCAGGATGTCACAACATATGTTGGGGAAATGGATACAAAAGTAAGGTCAAAATAGACATCGACCTTCCACCATCCTTGAGTCTTGATGATTCATCATCTTTGGGACGTAATCTATTTCTAACCTAACTCTAAGCTAGGTACATATAAGGGAAAGAGACAATCATGCACATCAAAACAATCAAAAGCATAACACAAGATCAAAAATGATCAATCAATCGAAATAGGATTCAAAATCAACAAAATTTGGGCCTCAGGGTCGGCCTTTGCAATTCATGCATGGGTCCCTCTAAACACCTACCCAATTCATTTTATGACTTATCGTTATTATTAACCAATTGTATTCTCGCATGGCCAATAACACTTGTAAGTCTCTAACAAGGTATTCTATGCGATTCCCATGATTTACCCTTGATATCATGCATTACTCCTAACATACATCTAGAAGTCATATGCACAAACATGAATTAAACACACGGGTAGGTCTTTTGGACCTTATTTCTCATACAATTGAACAAGGAAATGAATTGTCGGCGGGTCACTTATTACCAAAACATACACCAATCAAGAGCACAAGCATTTCTAATGAATGACATAATTATATGCGTGAAGGTACATGTGATGTTTCAAGAGTGGATTTGAAATCATTGAAAAAGGTTTTTGAGATAAGGTGATGTCTTAGCTATAGAATATATTAAATTGCCAAGTTTAGCTTAGGACCCACAAAAATGCACTCACAAGCGTTATAGGCATTTTGAATACGGGTCAAATCGTGACTGTCACAATGCCATATCAAAGTTTGAAAAAGATTTGAAAACATTTTGGACCAAGGGAGATCTAGGCTATGGAGAATTCAGAATTTGAAAAATTATTTCATGAGAAATTGCGAGGGCTAAATGCTATGTGAGTCTATGAGACTTGCGAAGCACTCAACTATACGGAGCAAACGCTGGAGCCAAAGCAAGTGAACATGTCACACCCTAAATCCTAGTAGATAAGGGATGACACGGTTGTCCTTCCACTAGAAGGACACAGTCTCTAGCCACCCAAATCCAACTCCCAAAAGTCCCCATTGATATCACTCTCGCTCTTTTAGCCGCTAACCAAGAAACATGAAAGGATTAAGAAAGAAATGGGATGAGCAACCACAGTTTAGTAAGTAGTGCATATCTTTTCTAAGCAAATCAAGCACCCACTATATATATTTACAAAACCAAACCACAACTCATTTAACCCAAGTCCATAATATAACAAACTTATGATAAGAGAATTGAATCCAAAACGACTCCATCAAAACCCACGACTCTATAACGTCACAATCGACCATTCCTATGAAATTCAATAACTCAACAGCTCAATAATTGGACTTCACGGCTTGAATTTAAGAAAGTTTCAAATTTGAGCCCTAACACCAGAAACCACTTCAATTGCACGGACGAGGGGTGTGAGTACTTACCAAACATTATGAATAAAAGTAAATTCGGCTTCGTGAGATCTATGTTCCACGCACAAGGCCTCTTTCCCTTTTCCCTTTTTTCTTTCCTTCCCTTCCTCACGTGAGCTCTCGATTTCCTTTAAGAACAAGCGTCCCCTTCTTTTCTCTTTTCTACTTTGACTTTTCAACTTTTTCTCTTTTTTTATGTCGCCCCACCACTTCTTTTGACCTGATCAAAGAATCCAAGTATTACAGAACAAATCTGGAAGACCACATTCTTCCGAGGCGCTCTCGCTTCGAACTTTTGAGCTCACAAGACAAAATTCTCCTTTCGTGGAGGATGTCGACAGCGTCGTCCGCGAAATCAATGAAGAAGTCTTGAAGATGAGGAGATAGAGAGATAGGGAGACATAGAGGGTGAGGGAGAGGGGGAAGGAAAGAATAGATCTAGATTTGATGCTATGAAAGTTGGTGATTGACTACCGATTGTGCTTTTATACTATGATGGACCCATCTTTGTGAATAAACAAGTCTCTACAGATTGTACCAAGTTGATTTATCTTTCAAATTTACTTACTTTGTGGAATTTGCATCTTTATCTTGAAGTTATGCACCTCTCTTTCATTTGAAATGTAAATTTTCCTTCCGGCCAAAAAAGAAAATATTGTATGAGTTTTTTAGTACAATTGAAGGTCAAGAAACATGAAGAGCATTTTCAATCTCTATTGTATCGTTTAATCAATAGTAGAAGTTTATATTACTTTTCCATAAACATAAGTCACACCAACCAAATCACATTCATCTAGTATTGGATTTATTTCTTCATTTTATTTAGTTTATTGTTGATCACTTATTTCCGCAACAAAAAGAATTGTTCCGTTGATGCTCCATCAGCGACAGACGACCCCAATCATTCCAACATTCTTTTCATTTATTTATTTTAGAGGCACTTGGACAAAAAAGGGAAGAGCCAACTGGCAGCCTTGGGGAATCTGCTAAAAAGGACAGGAAAAATTAATGATTAACAACAAAGCATAGTGTAATTAATCTGCCATAAGCTTATGGGCAGCATAAAAAAAAGTGGAGAAGGTAAGTTGCAAGCGCTGTGCAGGCATAAACACTCTCTTGTCCTCATAATCACGACTTAAATATAATATGACTATCATTGTGAAATTCTTGGATATTCCATTAATTATTCGACAAAATATGTACTTGAGTTGGTCTCTACTGTAAGGAAGGAATGTTTTCTAGGCGTGGAAACATTGGAGGACAATCATATATTTAAGCCTTTCTTGATCTATTGCTTTTGAATGAGTCGGGCTTTTCATCGATGCGCCTTTAGTTCTTTTCTCTAAGTTGGCCACTCATGGATAACTAGCCTACCAAGTGAAGCCGTTAAAGAATCTAAACGCAATAAACTTCAAAATTTGACCAGGGATCAACTACTCAACTATGCTAATCTACAAGGGTCATTACAGCACAGTTAAAAATCAGTTAGAAACCGAAGATAGGTCAATTCGACAAAGGTACATGATTAGTGTGTGGGTGATTCCCCCTAATTACAAAATTCTTGTTAATCGGCACTAGACCAATTTTTCTATTATTTTAGTACCATGTGTCCACATTTGAAACCTTGGGATTTTCATGACAAGCGAGAGTCGCCAATGTGTTGAAGATATACATTGTGGCTTGGAAATAATCAACCACGGGTCAAATGCGCTAAAAATTCCTAAAAGCTACCCAGTAGGTTATGTCACGCTAAAATCGCGTCAAATTGAAATTAACCACAAATTTGAATCAAATTTCAGAAATTAAAAGTTATGTCATGTCATGAGTCATTTTAGGACCGTCAACTCATCTTCCGAAGATTTTTCTACAAATCAATATTTTCATCAAATTTTCAAAGTAAGGGTATTTTGGACCGGAAAAATCTTAGGGCCACTTTTGGTCACATTTTTGGGATTCGAGTTGGACGGATTGACAAGGAAAAAATGTTAATTTGATCATGGTTATCTTTGTGGAATTTTTGGTGACCGGATTGATTTCATTGAAGGAGAATTAATGGGGAATTGAATCCAATTTGAGTGGGCAATGCTCAAATTCGTAGCCCCCCATGCCCTCAACCTTCAGACCATCTCCAAGGCTTCCCTAGGAAGCTTTGTGTTTTGCTTTTGGCTGAGGAAGCCAGCCCATCCATGGTGGGGCGTCTTCTAGGAGACAAAGGGATAGAATAAGAGCAAAAGGGACCCTCCAAGTAAGAGTTGTCCCCTTTCTTCCTCCCTCAACCTTGCTTTCTCCATTTTAGAACCTTTAGAGCTCTAAAAATTTGCAAAGGAGAGCCAGCAACCACCACCGAGAAGCCTTGCCACCTGCCGAAGCCCAAACAGCCGCTTGCGCCACCGCTTACCTGTGCGCATTGCGCCTGCTAGCCACACCCAGCAACTCGCTCAGCTACTCATTTCGCCTCTGCCCGCAAGTCCAACAGCTCGCTAGGCCACCATACGTCGCCATCATGGTCACCGGAAGCCCCGCCGTCATCCTTGCTCACCCGTCTGGTTGTTTCTTGTTGTTACCAGCCACTAGAGTTGTTTAGTTCTACTCCCTCGACCAACAAACAGAAGCAAAGCCAGCAGCAAGCTGTGAGGTTTCGTGGCCCGTTTCTAAGCACTTTTGGGCCTTGGTTGGTGTCGCTGCTTGGAGATTTGTCGCCCACCTCCGCATTGCCATCGCCATGAACTCACCGAATCACTAAACCGGTGAGTTTACTTACTAAATCTTGCTTATGAGATTAATTATGCTTAAGGGTTGTTTAGATTATCTTAAGTATGGATTAGTGATAATCTAGAATGGTTATATTAGCCTTATAATGGATTAGTGTTAATCTAATTAGTGAGATTAGCACCATTGATGATGGATTAGTCGAATCCAGTGGAATTCCTGCAGTTCTGATCTTTGAACCCTCACCGTTTGCCATTTTTGTAGATCAAAGTGGGTTGTGAAGTTGAGGTTGATGTCTTCTTGAGAAATGTTTTAGACATATTTATCTACAACATATATTTTAATTAGGAGTTTTAGAGATTTAAAAGAATGAGATATCAACTCCATTATTTACAAACAGAATCTCGGACTGTGTTGAAACTAGTGACCTTTTGGGATTCAATGGATTTTTATCAACTCTTAGGGTTTGAATTTCAAAATGGTTTCTTCTTAAAAAAAAATTTTCGCATCTTCTAGTTTAACATAATCAATTTTCAAATCAAATGGACAAGTTTTAGATCTCGAACCAAACTGATTTTGGAAAACAAACTTTCTGGAAACGGACCCAATTTTGGTACTGGATTGAGCGATTTACCGAGCTGAATCTAGAAGGATCTGGGTTAAGGTGTCTTCATAAAAAAATTTCTTTTATGTTTTCTTTACAACATATTCAAATTTGGGAATTTTCCAAACTTGCTTGATTAGGTTTCTGGATTTAAACTTGGAGACGCATGAGTGAACCATTCTGCCCGTTAGGACTAATTATAGTTTTATGATGGTTCTTGATACTTTTCTTGGGTTGATTTGTGTTATGCCTGGAGGTTATGCGTGATAGGCCCGAATGGTTATGCCATGGTTGTGATGTATTGGTGCAATGCTTGTTGGTTTGTGCATATTTGATGATATGGTTAGTTTATGACATGCCTAGAGCTTATGCTTGATGATCGTGTGATGGTTCATAGTCATGGCAAGGTGACTATTGAATGTCGAGGTGACATAGGATGTATTGAGGAAACCCAATGGGTTGTGAACCGGTAAAGAACTAAATGCTACACGATAATGAAATATCGTGTGAGCCACCTCTAGTACTTTGTACCGTTGCTTATTATAGTCAAGATCTAAGTGTTACATGGTGAATTGAGTCATATGGGAGTCACCTCTAGAAGTCTTGGAGTATTGTCATGGATAGTATAGAGGCTAAGTACTACACGATAGAGAGACTTCATGTTAGTTACCTCTAGATCTTTATACTAATACTTTTCGTGACCAAGATTTAAGTGCTACACGATAGCGTGACTTCGTGGGAGCCACCTCTAGTAACTTGGGCTATCACTTCTTATAGTCAAGAACTAATTGTTACACGATAATGGAAATTCGTGAAAGCTACCTCTAGTACCTTGAGCTATTGCTTAGTATAATCGAGAACTATGTGCTACACGGCAGTGTTAATTCGTGAGAGCCACCTCTAGTATCTCATACTATGATTGATTGTGGTCAGGGACTAAGTGCCACGCAATATCAGAATTTCGTGGGGAGAGGTCACCTCTAGAACCTTGAGCCTGGTATTGAGTATTGAGTCAGAATATTGAGTAGGGATGTCGAGTTGAATTGGGAATTTGATTATTGAGAGTGAATATCGGGTGGATTGAACCACCGATATGAGTTACCTACGCCTGATTATGGGACGAAATTGTGTGACACGGAATGAGACGTGTCATAACGATTTTGTCTTATAATTGGGACTTGTGTTTGCTTGGTTTGAAAGTGGGTTGTTTCAATTGTTGTATGCATTAATTATATGCATTTGTGATATGAATTGTGCTGACGTGCAGAAAGGAATTAAGGTAAGGTAAGTCCTCTGCTCAAATTGTGTGGTTGTGTGGCTAAAGCGCCCTGAGGTGTATTTTCTTCCTAATAAGGGTTTAGGAGGTGAACTTGCTGAGACATTGTCTCACCGGTTATTGTATAACTATTTTCAGGTCCTTAGATAGTGGTCGTGGAAGACTGAAGCCCCGAAGTCTGTGAGGTGGAGTCCGAAGGATCGACGCATGTGTCTAACTAGTATGTCGTAGGATAGTTCCTTTTTTATAGCGGGTCTTTTGTAGGCTTTTGACCAAACTCGTTTTGTACCTAAACCCTGTTATTTATAAAAGTGTGCCTTTGTAAAATGTTGCCCTACTTTCCTATCCTATATGTTTGTTGTCAGGGGTTATTGTTTCGCTTCCGCATGTGCATTAAAAATGAAAGGATCGGCGACTCGTCCTGGGAAGTCACAAATTTGTATCGACCACAAAAATGAAAGGGTCGGCGACTCGTCCTAGAATGTTACAAATTTGTATCGACCACAGAGGGATGTGCACACGCTTGAGGGTTGAGGTGTGACAGCTTTCGAGTACGAAAATTCCCCTAGTTTTTGCAATTTTGTGACACTACACTCGTGGGGCTCAAGCAGGGTGTCGCATAAAGGTCCATTCCCAACTTCTATCCGTCTTTCTTTGCAGTTTAGATTTGTGTACTTGGATTGTGTTTGCATTTTATTTTATTTGCTAGTCTTAATTGAGTATGCGTATGCCATTACATTATCTTCTCAATATACATTTTAATCTTTCGTCCAAGCTCTTGCAAAGAGTCTGATCACGCATAAACCAAAAGATAAGCAAGAATCAGTCCTTTCAATTCTGAAGCATGCAATTTTGACGGTGGTGATTCACCAATCAAGATCATGACATCGTCTTTAAGTGAATTGGAAAAAAGATTAGAATATATTTTCTATACGAAAGAATATGTTTATATCAGATTAAGAAGCACAGTATCTGCTGAACACACAACAATTGAATTTGGTAGAACACTTAATTTCCATCAGACATTTTTGTCTAAAAAATTTAACATTTCTTGACATGCGATATATCCATGTTACTCATATATTTTAATGAATGATAATTTAAATCTCTAACTAGCATGCCATAAAGAAGAAAAATACAAAAGTACTGCAAGAATATCCCTTGCCAACAAACACACCATTTTTGAAAATCACAACCTTGTCAGACTCAAGAACAATCTTAAAGCCCTTCTTACGCAGCAGGTTTGCAGATACAAAATTCTTTCTAACATCGCGAACATGAAATACATTAAGCAGAATAAGTTTCTGCCCAGAAGTGAATTTTAATTCCATGCTTCCTTTGTATAATAATCCTTTCTAAAGGAAAAAACATGCGTAAAAATGTGTGCGTGGCGAGGTGCAAGTGACCGTGTACACAAGCAAGTGGTCATATCACAGTAATATTACCTGGTGTCGACAAAAGTTACACCAAGTATCGGTTCACTGATGGCAATTGACACATGTCTGTGCATCTTACAGCTACTGAGCGAAATTGTTCACTGTGGCATCATCTTTGGTCAGCTTGAAAAAGGATCATAAAGTCTTGATTCGGGGCAAGAGGGTCTATTGTCACCTCTTTTCTCTCCTCATCGGGGGTTATTTCACAAAGACTTGTCGCAACAATAATGATGAACGGAACAACCACGCATGGAAGGCACAACATAACATACTGTTCTATGGTGCCGGGATGCCCTGAGAAATGGTGGGGGAAGGAGATGATGTGTCTCTGGGACAGCTGGAGCATTCAACTTTTTGTACTGCTCGGCTTGATTTTCCAGATAGTTCTTGCTGTATATGGAAGCCGCAGGAAAACCTCAAGTAGCGACAGAATCGGATTTGTTATTTGGTCATCTTATTTGCTCACCTCTTATTTCGCGACGCTCGCGCTCAGCAGGCTCACGACAGTCAGCCTCAACAAGTATGAGGAAGAGTGCGATACTGAACTAAAAGCATTGTTGGCGCCGGTGATTCTACTGCTGCTGGGGAATCCAGATAGCATCACCGCATATTCAGTGGAAGACAACCGGCTCAGCGTGAGGCGTGTGTTGAACCTCGTCATCACATTTTCTTTTGTGGTCTGCATCCTCAAGCGAAATTGGAAGACTTCCATCCCGATGATACTGTACTTTCCGATATTTGTTGCTGGGATAATCAAGTATGGAGAAACAATTTGGGCACTCTTCTCTGTGTACGACGACAACACAAACATGAGAGAAGAGGATTTCGATGAAGAAAAAAAGATGTTCTCTGCATTGAAGAAGCTCCGCGATCCCAATCTCGATATTTTCTTGAAGGCTTACTATCGGTTTGATTGCTTAAGGCCTCACCTTTTGGACTGGCTGAAGCACCCTGTCTTCATGGAGCATCGTAATAAGTTGATCAAAAACTACAGTCCTAAAGAAGTATTCTCGACAACCGATATGGAACTTGCTTTCATGTATGACGTCCTCTACACTAAAGCACCAGTTCTTTATACCAAGCGTGGGATCACGCTCCGCGTCATCAGTTATTTCAGTTTGCTGCTGACCTTAGGCGGATTCATGGCGCTTTTCTTTGACGAGCACTGGAGAGGTCCGTATGTTGTCTACACGTTTGGGCTGCTGACAGGAGTCGTGCTTCTGGAAACTTACCAGTTATTGAAGCTATTCTATTCGGATTGGGTGATTATAATGAATAGGAACCACCTTGATAATACATTGGTCTTGAAGTTTCTGAGATTTCTCGTCAAACGATCTCTGAAGAAGCAAAGGTGGTCTCACAGAATTCAGCAATTTGATTTTTTAGATTTCTGCCTATCCGAGAAACAGCCCTGGCATTTCAAAATCCTCAAACCGTTCGGCAAGGCTGACAAGTTTAAGAGATATTGGTTAACGAAATCTGTGCAAATTCCCCTGTATTTGAAAGAATTATTGCTTGAAGACATGAAAAAATTCGAAACAGAGAGAACCTGGCGACCTTTCACGAAAAGAGGCGAATGGACACTTGGCATTCATAATCGTCGCCATCACGAGTCTCCAGATAAGCTCAAATGGAGTATCGAGGTGACATTCGATAGAAGCATTATCATATGGTACATTGCAACCTATATCTGCAACTATTCTTGCCCCGAAGTTTCAACCCGTAACAAGGCAAGAAAGCTGATATCAGATTACATGATGTTCCTTCTAGTACTACATCCTCACATACTCTCCTTGACCACAGCCAAGATCACTTACCAAAATGCTTACACGAAGTTCAAGACGTTCTTGAAGCAAATCCCGAAAGAGCAGCGCGACAGAGAGAACATCCTGAAAATTCTATCAGGAACAGAGTACGACCAAGAAATTCCCTTAAATGGGCACCTCGAACCAGTTATCACCAAAGGGTGGAATGTTGTCGAGGAAGCGCGTACACTCGCGAGAGAGCTGAAAAGTACTACGGACACGTGGGAGCTCATCGGCAGCATTTGGAATGAGATGCTATGTTTCGCAGCGTACAATTGCCAGCAAAACCACCACACGAAGCTGCTGAGGCAGGGCGGAGAAATCATAACGCACGTGTGGTTACTCCTTTCTCACGAGACGGACAAGTTCAACACCAAGAAGTACATGGATAAGGACAGAGAGATCGAACAGAGATGATCGCATGTTGCTACTGCGTATGAAACTACTTGTTCACAGATCATATCTTCTTCTCAGATTATGCATTGTGTCGTACTAGATATGGTCTAGTCAATCATTGACTTTCTTTCTCTTGCATTTTTCCCTTTTGTCCGTCTTCTCTTCTACCCAAATGCAGATCAATGATATCCTGTGCGCTGGTTAGGCATTTGATGATGCCTAGACTTCACATCACAGGTCTGAGTAAACTTTGGACACGAGATATGGTGTTAATATTGGATTGCTTATTTTCTTGGGCCGGCTTGAGAGTTTTAATCTTCAGACAAGCTAGAGTATCAGTTAATACAGGGTGAGAGAAAATCTAATAGTGCAATAGTGGATTGGTGCTCATTGGCCGGGTTTACTATGGGCTTATTAGAAGCTGACACCTGGACTTATGGCTCATTGACACCTCTAATGCTTATTCTTCTTGTTATTAAGTCATCAATTAGTTTATGTCTACCAAAAAAAAAAAAAAACTCCATAGCTTGAAAAAGAGAGATTTGTGCAAGAGATGTTTGGAATGTTATCATGCCTGACAGTAAGGCCACATGGATAGGGCATGTTTTCCGTTTCTCTTGCTTACACCCATGCTATGTTCTAGGAATTTATTTTAAGGCAACACATGACGCAATGCAACTCCAATGAACTTTAGTGCCATTTTCTTTTTTCTTTTTATAATCCTAGAGTATGGATATTGAGATTTGAATTTATAGAAGCCCATGAAACATTGTAGTCCCATGAACCACAATCATATGCCCTGAGCAAATGGACTTGAACCAAAGCAACTTGCAGAATACCCCAACCAACTATTGTCGCGACCTAATCTCACTGCCAATCTCATTCACGAGGAGAGGAAGGGAAAGGTCGGGTTTAGGGATAATTGAACAAAAAAGTTTCCTCATGGTTCTCAACCACAGGGAATTGCACAAACTAACCTAGGAAGTATATCAAAACAATCACAATCAAGTTCATATCAGAAAATTTCAAAACAAGCATGTAGAGACAACAAAATTGGGCAATGCCTAATAACAATTTGGTGATGAAAAAATTCCCTAACATCATGACGGGATAGCAAACACCTTTTATAAAGAAATTTTTCCTAAATGAGCTACATATAATTTTACAAAAATCAGACAACAAGCAACAGCATGTCAAAAAATTGTTAAAACAGCAAACCACTCAACCAATATTGCAAAAATTTGTCATATCAAAACAATTCTAAAACTAATCATATTTAACACAACATATGTGACATCCTAAATTTTCAATCTTGTTTTCCATTAAATAAATTGGGCATTTCATCGACACGCCTATAGGGCTGTTTTCAGAACTAATCACTCTCAAGATAACTAGACTATCTAGGGAAGCCATTAAAAAATTTTGATGTAATAGACTTGAGAATTCAACTAGAAATCAGCTACTCGACCATTCTCATCTTTAAAGGTCATTACGGCATAGATATAAGTCGATTAAGAATCAGAGATAGATTGGTTTGACTAAGATGTGTAGCTAAACATAAGTGACTCCACTAAATTGGAAAATTCTTGTCGACCTGCACTAGACTGATTTTTCTATCGTTTTGGTACCCTGTGTCCGTATTTGAATCCTCAAGATTTTCATGACAACCGAGAGTCGCCAATGTGTCAAGTCGGTACATTGTGACTCAAAGAAAACCGACCATGGGTCATTTACACTAAAAACTTCTGAAAGCTACTTGGTAGCCTAGGTCATGCTAAAAACGCGCTAGAGTGAAATTAACCACAAATTTGAGTCTGATTTCAAAAATTGAAAGTTCTATCATGTCACAATTAATTTTAGGAACGCCAACTCATTCTCAGAAGATTTTTCTGCAAACCAAGACTTTTTGGGAAAAAGTCAAGGTAAGGCTGTTTTTGTCCAGGAAAAGTCAGGAACCGTTTTTGATCGCGTAATTGGGATTCGAGTGGGATCAATTGGTGAGGAACAATACCAATCGGATCAATGAGGTGTCGGGTGATTTTCTTGAGGCCAAATTGTGTTGAATCAAGCTATGATACGTGTCCAACTTGAAGGAAAAATCCATGAAATTCGTATGCCCCCCACCACCATGACTTTTGGACCCTTTCAAAGGTCTTCTAGAAGAGTTGAGGGCTAGAAAATGCTGGTGGAAGACAACCAAGCAAAGGGATAGGGTCCAAGGGGGACACAGAGATGAGGTTGGACCAAAGGTGGCCCCCTCTTGCCTCCTCTCTTTCCTCTCTCCCCCCAAGACTGGCTGAACCCCTCATTCCTCCCCCTCATTTGTGCCGTGCGAACTCCAGCCAAGCCAGAAGAATCATCGAGGAGCCCACCGTTGCATGCCACACGCCAGAACGCCACCCACCACCCGCGCACGCACCAATGCACCAACGTGTCTCTGCTCCGCCTCCACCATGCGACCCCAACACCCCAGCAACCTTGTCATGTGTCCCAGCTATTGTTTCGAGATTGGTTGGGCTCCACCGGAGCTGTCCTGCCTCTATTCAGCCACCGTGAGTTCTCACTTGAACCCGGTTTGATCCTTTCAACTTTCCTCGGTCCATCCCCGCCTTAAACCAAGCTTGTTGTCCTTTGTTTCAGCCAAGAACATAAGCTAAAAGTGTGTGTTTTCAGTGGTGCTTTAGGCCCATTTTGGCTTGCTTCTCGACCCCAAAAGTTAGGCCCGCCTTGGAAAGAATTGAGCCCCGTTGTGTCCCCGTCGATTTGCACTGATCGAATCGTTGAACAAGTGATTTTAACTCACTAATCCTCGCTTAGTAAATCAATGACGCTTAAGGGTTGATTAGTTTAGGTTAAGCATGGATTAGGTTAACTTGTCTTTGAAACATCACATGTACCCTCATGCATATAATCATGTCATTTATTACAATTGCCCGTGTTTGTGATTGGTGCATACCTTGGTAATAAGTAACCCATCAGCGGTTCACTTTCTCATTTGATTGGTTGAAAAATAAGGTCCAAAAGACCTACCTGTGTGTTTAATTTATGTTCATACATGTGGTTCCTAGATGTATGTTAGGGTCAATGCATGATACCGAGAGTAGATATTTGAGGATCACTAGAAGACTTTGTTAAGGACTTATAAGTATTATTGGCCATGCGAGAATGCATTGGGCTGTAAGTCATAAAATGAATTGGGTATGTGTCTTAGAGAGACCTACACATGGACTATAAAGGTCAACCCCAAGGCTCAAATCGAATTTGTGAATTGAACTTCCTCTGCTTGATTGACGTTGGCATGATGTTGTGCTTTCGATTGTTTTGACGTGTATGTTTGTTTATTTCCATATATGTACCTAGCGATAATCTTTAGACTAGGTTTAGATCAGGATTCTGAAGATGAAGACGGCACAAAGATGGTGAAGGGTCGATGTTCAATCCGACCATGCTTTTGTACCATTCATTTCTAACATATGTCTTGGGTTCTTATTGTCTGTATAAAAGGCCAATGAATTGCGGGTTCTTTTCTTTATTGTCCTTTAGTTCTGTTTATATTTATATCTTCTTAGGATTGTATGATATATTTACTACTTTCCTTTATTGTTTACTTACTGTCTCACAATTTCAATTCAATTGATTGCTTTCTTGTCTCATTTTCTAGAAATAAAATAGTATGAAAATGATCAACCACGCATAATCACCTGGTTTAGGAGAAAAGATCCTGAAAAAGTATAGAAAAAAATGCTTGGACGCGTTAGGTAACACGACATACTTTTTAGGTACCAAAAGGGTGTTAATAGAAATATAAGCGTAACCCATTCCCCAAACCTAAAAAAATGGTTTAATAGGAATTGAGGGAACACTCCCAACCCTCGATTGAGTTTTTAGCTTACCCCGAAAAAAGAGGCTAGTGACGACTCCCATCATGTTTCTAGGATGTTTTAAACAATTAGATTGTATAAATGAACTCGTCGCATGGGGTACGGGTCTTGATAAGACTCACCATGGTTTAGCATACCCGCTTATAGAAAAATCCTAATGGATGAAGTGACACCATCCTTAGGGAAGAGAGAGAGTACTAGAGGGAGGGCTACCATGGTAAAGGTACCCTTAAATCTAATATTCACACCCGACCTCCTCTCTTGAGGTGCATTGCCTGTGTGGATACGGGTCGCAACACTTTACTGTCACGTGGGGTATGAGTTTGAGAGAACTCTTGACCTTGTAGAGGGAACTCAGAAGAGGTTTGATCCAATAGACAAGGTAATGACGTCTTTTGGAACACAAATCATGAATGAACTCTCATGGTCAAGTACCCATAAATTTGACATTTCCCCATTCCTTTCCTCGTGAAAGGGATCGGCAACAAGATTGGGTCATGACAACACTTAAGTGCTAAAAATTAAGAAAATGACATTTAAGTGCCAAATTCAAAGCAAAATGAATTAGTTAAATGCCAATGGTGAGAAGATATAGCCAAAATGTTATGTGGTGATTTTGCGACAAGGCAAGTGCAAAACGACATCATTTTGCACACTGACATGGCTAGACAAGTGCCAAAACCAACACTGTTTTGTTGCTGACATGGCTAAATAAGTAATATAAAAATTAATTAAATTAAATCTAAAACCAAATTCAAAAAAAAAAATAAAAAGGAAGAAGATGAATTGTAGCTAAAGGCTTAGCCCTTGCCACCACCGCCTCTCTGCCGTCATCGGAAAAAGGTCTGCAATGGCAAGGGGAAGGTAAGCTGTGACATCCTGAAATTTGACCTCGTTTCGATAAAGTGAAATGGGCAATTCATCAACGTGCCTATGGTCCTTTTTCTTTGAGCTAATCACTCACGAGTTAACTAACCAATTAGGTGAAGCTGTTAAGGGATATATCCGCAGTAAAATCCCTAAAAGCTATTTAATTGGTTGGATTAGACTAAAATCGCGTCTGATCGATTCTAACCACGGAATTGAATTCGATTTCGGGAATCGAATATTTGAGCGTGTCATAATTCATTTGTAGGATCTTGTCTCATTGTCCGTCAAATTATTGACAAGTCCGAAATTTCGGGAAAGAAATTATTGAAGGAAAAATCGAAGATTGGAAGAAAATAAAAAGGGAAAGAGAAAGGGAAAATAATAAAATTAATAAGAATAACATTATTATCTTATTATTTTATTATTCTCTTATTTCTTCTCTTTCTCTCTCTCTCCCTTTTTCTCTCTCTCTCTCTCTCTCTCTCTCTCTCTCTCTCTTTTCCCTCGTGCGAAATCACTCCACCGACTCCCCCCTCTGCCGGTTCCAACTTTGCTACTCCCTCTCTCCCTTTTTACTTTTGACTTTTCAACTCTTATCTTCTTCTCTCTCTCTCTCTTCCTCGACACTCCCTCTTGCCCCCTCTGTTCGAACGAAAACAGAAGATAGAAGCAGAAGCCGCACAAAGACAGGAGCAGCTCGCCGTCGCCACCCGCACATCGCCCGTGCGCTTTGCCGCTCACCGTTCGCCCTCCGCCTCTCCCTCACCCTCCTCAGCCGATGCCGATGCCTTCTTTCTCCCCCTCGGCCTGCTGCTCGACGTCCCACCAGATCTAGAAGGACGCTAGAGCAGAAGCTGCAACCGACGTTGCCTGGAGTCGAAGCCATCATCGTCACCGGTCACCCTTCCCCGCGAGCACACGTGTGCAGCCATACTTGGCCGCACCTCTCACCGCCCCGCCGTGCGTCCCTAGCCTCCTATTGCCTCTATCCAACTCTGTCCTGCCACCTCCGACCGCTGTTTAGCCCCATCGGACCGCCGCTTGCCTTCCCCCGAGCTTGGCTACCCTAGCTGAAGTTGGTTGCCGCTGTTTTGTGGGCTTTTCCAGCCAAGACCAGCAACCCACCGAGTGGGTTGCTAGCGCACTCAAGGGCTATTTTGGACCGTTTCCGGGCCCCGAACCCGAGCGTCGCTTTGGGAAGTATCGTTCCTCGCGTCGTCCCCATCGGATTGATCCGATTTGTGCTCAATTCCGGTGAGTAATCTCACTAATCCTTGCTTAGTAGACTAATTATGCTTAAGGATTGATTAGTTTTAATTAATTAGGTTTAGGTGGTTAGATTAGTATGAATTAGTGTTTATTAGTCAATTGTGATGCGAATTAGACAAATTGAGTGTGCATTTAGCAAGTAGACGTGGTCTACTATTTATTGAAGGTAACTCATGATTTTTCCCGACCTTATCGAGCTTCAATTTGGCAATTTGGGCATAATTGGAATTTTTAGTAATTAAATATTATTTTTCGAAATTAATTTAATTATTTATTTATTTTTCGGAAATGCAACGGGATGGCCCAGTGGCTGAAATTTTATGCTGATGATCGTGGTGAAGTCCATTTATTTAATTGAGCTCCAATTTGAGCTAAATTGGATTTAACCTAATTAATTATTAATTTTTGAAATTAATTAATTAATTAAATTTCGGAAATTAAGGTTGAGATGGCCGACGACCAGAATTTTGTGCTGATTGTCGTGGCACAGTCCATTTATTTAATTGAGTTTTATTTTGTGATGAATTGAATTATTTGTGAAATTGGGAATTATTCTTTAATTGAATAATCTTTGGTTATTAATTGAAAAATAACCAGGCATCGGTTGATAATGCCAAAATATTTGAATGGACTGCAGAAAATGTGGGAGTTATGGAAAGGAAAATATTATATTTTGGCTAAGGCCAGCCGTGTACTCACGCACGATATTTTATCGGGTATTTTTAATACGAAGAAATGAGGCCAAGACATTACTTTAATTGAGGAACTTAAGTGCGAGGCACAATGTCATTAGGCCGTGAGGGATTAGTCGTGTGTTGGCATATAGTTGAAACAAGATGATTATTGGAAGTTGATGTAATGTGTGTTGTGTTGAGAGAAACCAATGGATCATGAGTAGGTAAAGGACTAAGTACTACACAAGTAGAAGACTTCGTTTGAGTCACCTCTAGCGTTTTATACCATCGCTTATTGTAGTCAAGGGCTAAGTGTTATATGGCGACCTAAGTTGCATGGGAATTACCTCTAGTGCCTTGCAGTATTGATATGCATAGTGAAGGGCTAAGTGCTACATCTCGTGTGAGTTACCTCTAGCACCTTATACTATTGCTTTTGTAGTGAATGACTAAGTACTACACGATAGCGAGACTTCATGTGAGTTACCTCTAGCGCTTTATGCTATTGCGTTTTGTAGTGAAGGACTAAGTACTACACGATAGCGAGACTTCGTGTGAGTTACCGCTAGCGCCTTATACTATTATGAATTATGGGCAAGGACTAAAAGTACCGCACGATGACAAGATTTCGTGTTGGGGTTACCTCTAGCGCCTTGAGCCTATATTTGAGTGGGAATGTTGAATTGGAACGTTGAGATTAATTAGCAAGTATAGATGGAATCACCGATATGATTTGATCATTTTGTCATGAATTGATTGATTGAACTAAATTGGCCAGGGAATGGTCATCGTTGATATGTAATCGACTAGGTCGATTGATCATTGTTTTGATCTAATGTTGTGAATTGATTGATCGAATGGAAATAATCGTGAGTGGTCTTGTTAGGTGTAATTGACTGAGTCGATTTGATCGATGCTTCGATCAATAATGTGGTTGCTTGGATGCCTATTTGATCTGTGCTAATATGCAAGTGGAATCTGAGGCCGAGGTAAGTCCTCTGACCCATGTGTGCATAGACAGCCCAATTAGCGTATTGGTTCCCTAATCGAGTCTTCATGGGGTAGAACTTGCTGAGACGTAGTCTCATCCCGGTTGTGGGACAACATTTCAGGCCTGAAGATGAGCCTGTGGAGGAGGAACCAGAAGAGGACGATTAGCCGGAAAATGATGAAGAGCTTGAAGGATGTGAGCTTAGTGAAGAATGATGAAGTCAGAAGAGGATCAGGATGATCCTAAGTATGAACTGGATGAGGATTGAAATCCCATCTCTTGGTGAACCCTTTGTATATGTGTAGATAGAGTGAGACCTTGAAGTTGTGAATAGTTTGTGAAGTGCTTTGTCTAATGCCATGTATAAAGGTTTGGTTATAGATTTCAATATGAAAAATATGGCATGTTTTTTTATCACATTGTTTTATTATTTTGGGATTTATAATTGCTTCCACATGTACTTAGGAATCGAAATGGTCAACGATACATAGTCTTGGAATATCGCATTCTAAAATCGACCAAGTATAAGGATGTTTGCATGCTCAAGGATCGGGACGTGACATAAGCCAGAGTCACCGGCCATGGCTAAGCGACCCCAGCCAACCGATGACGAGGGCCTACAAGCTCTCGCCCAAATCTAGGGCAATTATTGTTGACCCTTGCCTAGTCGGGCTAACGGCCGCCATTGGCTATGGGTCACCCTAGCAAGCAGAGGCCCTTGGCCAAGCTAAGCAAGGGCCGGCGACCCTCGTCGAATTTGGGAGAGGTTGCTCGCAGGCCCTCGCCATTAGTTGGCGGAGGTCGCAGGCCCTTGCCGTCACTGGCCCTTCTCGACGATGGCAAGGGCTAAACTCTCAGGCGTTGTTCATTTTTTTCTTTTTCTTTTTTAATTTGGTTTTAAATTTAATTTAATTAATTTTAAATTAAATTCAAATCTATGTCAAAATTGACATCATTTTTGTATTTCTTTCTTTGAGTCAACTCTCCGACGAGCCATGTAGGTAAGAAAAATAATAAAAAATTACCATATAGGATTTTTGGTGGGGTTCACCAAGTATCCTATTTTTCAAAAAAAGTAGCACTCAAGTGTCACTTTATTAACTTTTGACATTTAAGTGTTCTCTTATACCAAGTTTTAACACTTGGGCTGTTCTTTTCTCAACGATATTTTAATAACCGACTCATTTATACTATGCCTATTTGTCAATAAAATAACACGTACACATCAACGAAAAGCTTGCCTCTAACGCAACCCATTAGTGTCCACTAGGCATGGCCCGTGTGCTAAAATTCCTCATGTCATAACTTTCTCCATAAAATTTCATTTCAAGCCATCTTATAGTCTTTAGAAAGCTCTCTTGATGTATTACAAAATCCCAACTCAGCCACCCCAAAACCTCATCGGAAATGGCTAAAATTCATGCCCAAAGTTACTGTTAGGTACCATGTTCAGAACACGCTCTAAACTTGAAAATTCCATTTAAGGCAAATTGTATGCTCAAATCAAGATTCGTAAAATCCTACAACTTCACAACATCCTAAGTCTATTATTTCTACAAAAATATGCAGCTCAACAACTCAAAAATCAGACTTCGCCACACAAATCTCTAGTAATTCTAAATTTCAAACCCTAATTGCAACGAATCATTCAAATAGCATTAGAGGCTTTGATCACCTACTGACGTTGCAAAACAAAGTTGAGTTGGCTTGATGAGTTGTCTGGATTGTGACTACACCAAAATTTTCCCTTTTTTTTTTCCTTTTTCCTTTCTCTTCCCTGAGCTCCCCACTTTCGTTTTCGTTCTATCCGCTGACTTGAGTGGGCAACAAATGAAGAAGATGATTGAAGATGGGCTGTGGGTTGCAAGAGACATGGGCTAGTTTTAGGTTTAACTAAATAATATATTTTGGCTGGATTTATGACCCATATATTACAAAAAAAAAAAAATTATCTAATTTCCAAAATCACACTAATTAGACGAATAACGGGTTTGAATAGTTACCGAGTGCTGTGATTTGTAGTTAATTCGACTAGTCGAAAGTTCAAAATGGCTGTGCGCAGAGATTTTTCTCTGCCCTCTTTTCCCTCCATCTTCACGATCGAGCGCTTCTTTTATTTTTTATTTTTTGTCCTTGCTTTTGCCATCGCGGCCGTGGTCTTTCCTTTTATGCTCACGCTCAACTGCACTATCAATTGAGGGGAAAGGAAAAGAAATGGGTTGGGCTTGGCTAATTAAAAAAGGGGCTAGATTTTATGGCCCATTTTTTGTAGGGTCCATGAAGATCGTGCTCAGGTTTCCGACACTTGAGGCTTGAGCCCTCATCTATACCCTGAGGCCTAGGTCCACAAACACCATGTGTGGGTCCTTGATACTTGAGCTCAGGTCCTTAGTTAATACACGTTGGTTCTCAAGAGAATATTTTTTTAAAATATCAAATTTAAAAAAAAATTGAATTCTTAAGTTTTTTTTTTTTCTTTTCTTTTTTTTTTTTTGCTTCTTCATCACCGCTTGACGGCCATTGATCGGCCCCAAGCAAGCTCGAGTCTAGCCGGCCTCGAGCAAGGCTCCACCTCGCGTGATCCAACGAGGTCGAGGTCACTTGACACCTCACCAAAGTTCCGCAAGTCATGGCAAGCTTAAGGCCTCACAAGTCGGCAGCAAGTGAGCTAGAGGCCTTGCAAGTCGCGACAAGCTTGAGACCTTGTGAGTCACAGCAACCTCAACCTCACTGACATTTGGCAAAGCTCGGCCTCACCTATGGCTGGTTGCTGGCCGACGATCAACTCATGAAGTAGCCAAAAAAAAAAAAAAAAAAATATATATATATATAAATATAAAAAATATATATATATAAATGAAAATTAATTTAAAAATACAAATTTTTTGTAGTTTTTCCAATTAGATTTTCCTTGCCAAACAATAGACAAAACTTTTGGGTCTTTCCATGTTTTAGCCAGCCATTGAAGATAAATTCATTTTTCTTTCGAGAATGGTAAATTTTCATGAAACAAACGAATCCTTAGAAAGTTTATTGATGATATTGAAAAATAAAAATGTGCACAATTGACATTGAATGATGAGTAAAATTTAAGGATTATTAACATCATTACTTCCTTTTAAAATGAATATAAAGAATCACATATGATGCATTATAGATTTTCTTGAATTTAATCGATCATAGGGGAGGGGCGGCTAATTTTAGTCCGATATATACATTGTCAAAGCTCTCTAAATATCAAAAAGATGATCCTGACATTGCACCGAGATGGAGAGCAAGCAAGTGGAAAGTACATCTTCGTGCATTTTCCTTTTTATTCAGTAACACGAACTCCTTCGTGAGCATCCATTATCGAATTGACTCATATGCATCTTTCACTATTAATAATATGCATACTTCAGGTGTGGGTTTTCCTGTCTTTCGAAGGTGACTACTTTTTTCGACCAAAAAGAAAAAGGTGACTATTTCAGTCCCTTCCCTCTACATTTGCGATGACTTTTACTAGAGGTAAGTGGGAAGACTTGGTGATGTCAGAGCAGAAATTGAGACAGACGCTTCGGTATAGCCGAACGAGGAGAATCACTTTCTGCCCGACTCTTTTGTTAGAATAATGCAAAAGGACTAAGAGGTTACTTCAGTGGTCGCTAAAGCAGCATAAAGGGTGAAATAATGAAATTGTACAGAACTGTTGAAATGGGAAAGCCACAAGTAAATAATCGATTCTGTTGTTCTTTGGTCCTTTTTGTTATCATGCACAGACTCAGGAACACTTTAGGAATGTTATGCTATAAAAGAATGTTGTACATTGAAGTCTTCTTCGCTATCTGGAAATGAAAGCGAGGTCTTAATTACTGCAGAAAATTCGCAAAAAGCTTCGTTTTGTACATCTCTTAACAGCTTTCTATCTCGGGATTCCTGAGACCATTTTTGTTCCGTATTGGTACGGCATCGCTTTGCTAAGAGGTCAGTGCTCTAGCTAGCTCGATTGTTGAATTTACTTTGGATTGTCGAATTCAACAGGCCATCGTTACAGTTGATTAGCCTCCTAATTTTGTTTGCATTAATGTGGAAATTAAGTAGGTGTGTTTTATTTTGTTTAATGTCTTCTACACGTTAAAAGTTACGATGGGAAGTGCCGCAAGAGTATATCAAAAGCCGAGCTTTCAAAATATGCCTTTTCAAAGCTGCATGACTATTTTGTGTCATTGATGTAAAAATATGCACATTTTACACGCTCTAACAATGCACCTTGCATAAGACATTACCAAACAGGCCACAGAGTTTAAATTGCTTTTTCCAAGAATTGATGATCAGTAATATTGTTCACTGTGAACCTGCAAGACATGTGTATCATTAGTTTCTTTGTGGAAAATAAAATTGTCAAAATAAATCGAATTCATGGAAAAGATCGTACCATTGATGGCAGATGATGGAGCTCTCGATTGCTCTAGGAAAGAATAAATGATTATCAGATGTACTGCGAATGCATTGCGTGTCAGGGATGATTTTCTGTTGGAAGTCTATGACCGGAACAAAATGAACCGACCCTGATCGACAATGTCTAACGTCAAAGACCATTTCAAAACACTAGCTATAGTATATGGATCTAAAGTAGTGCAATTAATCTGAATTCCCCTTTAAGAACAAGATTCAGTACCTGTTGATTGAGTTATCCACAAAATCAAATTCTTTATCGCACTCCCGAATGCTGCTATCTCACACTTCATCATAGAGTTACATAAGGTTTGACTCCCTTAACTTTTATTTTCCAGCTTCGATTCTTTCATTTTAAAGAGAGCAGCAAAAGAAGGAAGTCGTTGCCATGGAATTCTTCGCCTGGGTTCCACTAGTAATTAACAAATGCTTTCCATGGCTGATGGATCTTTGGGAAGATTGGAGCATCCAATTACTAGTACTCACTGGCCTCATGTTTCAAATCACTCTGGCCATCTTTGGCGGCGGAAGGAGGTACATGACTGGACCATTGATAAGGTTTGTTGTATGGTCCTCCTACTTGCTTGCCACATATGTCGCCGCCCTAGCCCTCGGCAAGCTCACGGTAATCCGTGTCCGTGATCCGGAAAAACCTGATTATGACACAGAGCTGAAGGCACTGTTGGCACCATTGCTTCTGATGCAGCTCGGGTACCCAGACAGCATAACCGCATACTCAGTCGAAGACAACCGGCTCGGGATAAGACAAGTGCTGAACTTTGTCTTCACCGTAGCTTTCGTGGTTTTGATTCTTATCCGTTGCTGGAACATCTCTGCTGCTGCTTCATTGTACTTCCCCATCTTTGTCTCTGGGATGATCAAGTATGGAGAAACCATCTGGGCTCTCAAATCGGTGTACAGCGAAAACATGAGCATAACCTTGGAGGACATTGATGAAGAAAAGAACATCCCCAAATTGTTGCGAGAACTACCAACCGACATCCCAGACTTAGTTATCTTCGTGAAGGCTTATTACCGGTTCGACACTTTGAAGCCCCACCTTGAGAACTGGCTCTACCACCCCATGCTCATGTCACGCCCTTGGATGTCAATAGAAGAATACAATGTGGAGAATGCCTATTTGACAACTTCAATTGAGCTAGGATTTATGTACGACGTCCTCTATACTAAGGGTCCGGTTCTTTATACTAAGCTCGGCATCACGCTGCGGTCCATTAGTTTCGTCTGTTTGGTATCGACCTTAAGTGGGTTTGCAGGAATTTTTCAAGATTCTTTCCTGCTTGACATTTATGTGGCCTATACATATGCACTGCTGATTGGGGTGACATTCTTGGAAATATACCAAATCCTGGCTCTGCCATTTTCAGATTGGGCAATAGTGAAGATGGTTGAGCACCACAGGAGGCCGTTGGTAAAAACTCTTCTACCTTTTCTCGTGAAAATGTCCATGGAAAGGAAAAGATCCTCCGGTATGATCGGGCAGTTCAATATGTTAGACTATGGCCTGCATGATAAATGGTTGAAGTTCATCAAAATCCCTGAATTTGTTGGCCAGGAGGAGCAGTTGAGGAGATATTTGAAATCCACTCTCAAAGCAATCGACATGGATTTGAAAGAACTGCTCCTCAAAGGCATGAAGGATTTGGAGAGAAAAAGAGGTCTAAAACCCTTCACTAGTAGAGGCCAATGGACGCTCGAGTCATTCCATGAACTACAATGGAGCATCGAGACAGCATTCGACAGAAGCATCATCACATGGCACATGGCAACAGACATTTGCTACCACTCGAAATTTCGGGAGTCAGAGAATTGCTCGGGGAGTAAGCTACTGTCAGATTACATGATGTACCTCCTCGCAATACGGCCTTATGTATTGTCGATCCCCACCAATGAGATCACCTTGGAGCATGCTTACTCCGAGGTCAAGAAATTTCTGGCGGTTTCAAACTTGGGCGACAGGGACAAAGCATTGGGTAAGTTATCACCATCACCGGTGCAAGAAAATGACTTGGAACTTGGCATGGGCCATAAATTCTTCAAAGAGTGGCAGGTCCTTAAGGAGGCGCGAAGACTCGCAGATCTGCTGAATAAGATGGAGGATCCATGGAAGCTTATAAGCAGCGTTTGGGTGGAGATGGTGTGTTACACAGCATATAATTGCCAGATTTATAACCACACGAAGCTGTTGAGGCGAGGTGGAGACATTCTAACCCATGTGTGGCTTCTACTAGCTCACAAGACAGACAAGTTTAATTCTATGAAAAGCACAACCTAAGAGATTGGAGTTTAAGCAGGGGTGTCCAATAATCAGCGGGAGCAATCACAGTTCATTTGACGTTCCTAATAATAGAGACTCAGTTCTCATCATTCGAATAATTATGCTTGATCTCCTTCATCCATCATTTCTATTTTTCTTCTCCTAATTCTATCCTACCTACAGGGGACTGCAGCCAGCGATTTGGTGTGTTCGCTCAGTCAGTCCATATTCTTTACATTGAAGTTTAATTTGAATTTAAAGATCATTTCTTTTGTGTCACATTGTCTTTGATGTTAGATTCTTGTGCTCATTTGCTTTCCCATAGCTTTGTTCTCGAAGTACTGTTTGTTGGATTGCTTACTTTCCAAGAAAGTCCGCTTGTCAAGGCCACCAGAAAGCACCTAAGAAAGTTCGACAAAACCCAATGAAGTGGTTTTCGACAAACCATACTTATACCCACAACTACTTTTCTCAATTTGAGTAGGTTCTAGTGGGAATGCGATCAATCTCAACTAGAGAAAGAGAGAGAAACGTTCAGAAAAGCAATTGAAAGGCGATTAATAAAAACAGCCGAGCCTAAGCTATTTCCCTTTCTAGTAAGCATCAAGGATTATACAATCAGGAACAAATACTTTGCTACATGTCACAAGCTTGACATCACGATAATTTCAATAAATTGACATCATCTGTTATGTGAAGCAAAACAGTTAGTATAAGATACTCCATGCATCACCTCAATGCAAAATCTATAAACAACCTACTCTTCTACAAACTGACAGATGTAGAAGGAATTAAATCAAGCTACAGTCAATCGACTATATCCATCTCCATCATTGTAATAGGGGATACGTTTATGATGAAGCAAGAAAGGAATAGTATGAAGAGCACCACATTCATCTGAACGGCAACCCCAGTTTACCCGATTCAAAAACTTCACGTAAGGCCCTTCTTGCCCAGATTCTCTTGTTGCACCTAGGAAGGCCCGACACAATTACTGCCTATTCAATTCAAGATAATCAGGTGGGGGCGAGAAATACTTGAAACAGTTGCCCAAGTGGGTCTAGTTATTTGGATTCTCATTAGGTGCTGGACTTACACTAGCATCTCATTCCTAACCTTGCCAATATTTCTCACAGGGTTCATCAAATACCGGGAGAAAGCATGGGCTTTGAAATCTGCTCTCGACCAGGAGGCGGACATGGCCATTTCGAGGAACGATGAAGAGAATACCCTCCCCGAGATGTTTTGCAACTTACCTACGATATTCCTGGCCCGGATCTAATTCTAAAAATTTACCACTACGACCGCATAAAACCACATTTGAAAAAACCGGATCTACCACCCATTGTACATCTCCCATTCCTCGCTGTCGATAGACGATTACCCACCTATTGAGGTTTTCAAGATTACCGAGATCGAACGAGGATTCATGTTCGATGCCCTCTGTACAAAAAGGCCCATTATCTACACTAAGGTAGGTTTTATGCTCTGTTTTCTAATTTTGTGTGCATTGAATTGACCTTTTCCGGATTCGCAGTGATGTTCAGAAAAGACTTTGCATCACAAGAATGTCACCTTCACTTTTTCAGTGTTGGCTATAGCCGTGATCCTTAAATTGTATTTGGACTCGAAACTGCTCTTCTCAGACAGG
Source organism: Eucalyptus caleyi (assembly GCA_014182885.2). Lineage (NCBI taxonomy): Eukaryota > Viridiplantae > Streptophyta > Magnoliopsida > Myrtales > Myrtaceae > Eucalyptus > Eucalyptus caleyi. The sequence goes on along the minus strand of CM024468.2, from coordinate 33,742,548 downwards.
GCAATAGTATGGGCAATCAGGTACCAGCATCAACTGCGAATGGAAAGACTCCTTAACTTTCTAGTCCAATTCTGACTGGCAAAGCAAAAATGGTCAAATCGCTTGCCTCAGTTCAATCTCCTTTCTTTTTTCCTCAAGCCTGATTTGAGGAGCTTAATAACTAAGATCGTGAAATGCTGTTGCCCAGAAGAAGAGTTGGAGAAGTACAGGTTCCAGGCGTACATGGAAAAATTACCTAGAGAGCTGCAAGAACTTGTACTCCGTGAGATGAAGGCAGCAGAGCGTCAATGAGGCTTTAAGCCCTTCACTAAAAGAGGCAAATGGGCGCTCGAGAGGCACAATTGCTGCAAAGAATTGGAATGGAGCATCCGTGCCGAGTTTGGCAGGAGCATCGCCATATGGCACATTGCCACTGGCATTTGTTACCAATTAGATGATTTGACAAAAGTGGTGAAGCTTCTCTTAAGTAAAACAGCAAATGGATCTCAGAATACATGATGCATCTCCTGGTTAATCTCCCTGAAATGCTATCAGTTCCTTCCGGGCAAGTTATCTATGAGCATGTACGCACAGTCATCAGGAAGCTCCAGGATTTGAAACCGGAAATGAAGGACGAACATTCAGCCTGCCAATTCCTACAAACTGCCAAAAAGCTGGAAGATCCCCTGATTGAACTAGGATGACTCTTATTGCCTGATGCACAGCAACTCTCAAGGAAATTGTTGACGCAAGAGAAAAAATTGGAAATCATCAGTTGTGTCTGGACAAAGATGCTGTTTTACGCTGCATATCACTGTGATTTGGATAGCCACGCACAACAGCTCAGGAGAGGTAGGGAGTTTATTACTCTCATTTGGCTCCTCCTAGCTCACAAGACAGATGGGTTCAATTTTGGCAAGTGTGTTTAGAAAACTCATTGATTGATTCATTCATGTGATGTACTTGTAACTTAGTTGCAGATCTTGGAGGCCAACTCACTAGACTTTTTAGCGATTCTCCTTCATCTCTTGGTTGCCCGACTTTACCATTCTAATGCAATGAGTTGAGATAACCCATTTAAGGTTGCAAATTTCCAACTTAGTAATGCCAAATCGCATTCATGAAAGTAAAACAGAATTATTTCAAGTAGATATGACTTCAAATATAAGTTGCTATTTTGCAATCATAGATAAATCACCTCAACATAGAAATCCCGTGTTGTGATTTTTCACCTCCGGGGCAACATGGTCACTGAGTTCGGTCTTATGTAGGAATAGGCAGGCTGAAAGATGGTCCGGCAAGAACTTTATGGAAGAGCGTCTTGATGACCTTGCATGCATGCGTATGGATAGCAGGCCAGAAGGAACTAATGGCATTTCGAGGAGATTAACCGCATCATGTAACGCGAGAACCATCTGCTCATTATCTGGAGAGAAGCTTCTCTGCTTATGTCGGCATCATCTAGTCGGTAACAAAATGCTAGTAGCAATGTGCCAAATGGCGATCATCCTGCTGATCTGGGCGGAGATGATCCATTACAGTTCTTTGCAGCAATCGTGCCTCTCGAGCGCCCATTCATTTCTCTCAGTGAAGGGCTCAATGCATCACTGATGCTCGACCGCCTTTATCTCACAAAGTACGAGTTCTTACAGCTCTTTAGGAACTTCTTCCTCGTATGCCAGTAATCTGTACTTCTTCCACTCTTCCTCGAGCGACAGCATTTCAGAATCCTAGTCCTTAAACTCCTCGAACTAGGCTTGAGGTAAATAACGCAGCATATTGAATTGAGGCAAGCAATTTGACTACTTTTTCTTCGTCAGAGAGAATTGGACGATGGAGTTCAGGAGCCTATCCATTCTCAGTTGATGCAAAGAAAGAAAACGATGTCAAAGTGAGCTGTTGAGAATGAAGGGCCGTTCATAGACATTTCTATCTTTATTAATTAAGGGTCTCCGAAACAATGAAAATGACAAGCGAATTGCTGAGAATCACTCCGAGAAAAATAATCTCTTAGGCCCTGTTTAATTGATTATAATCTTTTGTTCCTCGGAACAAAAAAAAGAACGGAAATCTGTTTGGTAAAATTTTCACTCCCCAAAATAAAAATCCATTTTTTTTCCCAGAAATAAATTTGAAAAAGAATCAAAAAGTAGAAAAAATTGCTTATTATTTCTGGGAACAATTTCAATAATCAAGCCTAACTTTATTTTCTTTTCTTTTTTTTTTTTTCTTTTCTCATTCTCTCTTCTTCTTCTTCTTCCTCCCAGTCCCAACTAGTCACCAGCCATCACCGCCGCCTCTAGCAATCGATGAGGCTTGGTCTCCAGGCGAGCCGAGGCTCGACCTTGCCCAAGCAACATGAGACTCAACCTCACCCTAGCCTGGAGAGGCCAAGGCTCGCCAGGGCTCGACTAGCTCACCAGACCTCACCTAGCTAATCGCCAGCCACGACAGCCGGCAAGCGGTCACAAAGAAGGAGGAAGAAGTAGTAAAAAGGGAAAATAAAAATAAAAAGAAAAAAAAAAATATAATAAAAGTATTAAAAATTAAAAGCAATAAAAAAAATTAAGTATCCTACCAAACACATTTCTATCCCGAGAATAGAAATTTTGTACAATTACCAAACATGTTCTTTTACCGAGAAATTATTTCCGGAAACAGAATGGTTACTAAACACGCCCTTAAAAAAAAGTCTCATCTCCTCTTTCCTATACTTTGCATGACTTTTGTTCTTTTATCTTTTTCTGCTTTTCCTCATGTCCTAAAATAAAGTGATGCTCGAATGGAATTAATGTATCATTAAAGATTATTTCAACTTTCCTACTTTATGGAAAATGTCTACCTCGTACCACACTAAACAAACGCCACGAGAATTGCTGGCAGTGAGAGTAGCTTATTGAGTACAGAGTCCATTTCTAGTCATTTTTGTAATATTCGAGTTAGTGGCGGGACCCGTGCAAAGAAAAGTTTGAAAAGTCTAGAGAAGAAGTGAAAGGGTGGGCTTCAGCTTATATAAAGGGTAGAGTACCGAACGCACGAACTGGGAAAAGGGAAAGAAGAAAAAGAGAAAAGAAGGGAAGAAGAAAAAGAAGAAGAAAGGGGAAAAAGAGGAGGCGTTTTGCTCGTCCAAGTTACAAAGGTTTTCCGTCAAGTTAAATCAACTACATATCGCAACACTTAGTAAGGATTTATGCACTTTCTTCATCTCATCGAAGTATTTTTCGAAATTAAGGTTCAAAATCGAAATTGTGTGATATTTGAACCATGCTATCCAATTTTAGAGTTTTTAAGTTGCAGCATTTCATGGAAATCATGGATTAATAGTGTTGTAGAGCCATGGGGTTTGACCGGCGTTGAATTGAAAAAACAGTTTAGTAGAGCAAAATTCTTAAGTTCTGCATTCAATCTTCGTGTTGTGAATAACTTTGAGTAATCACTTTTTAAGTGAGCGATTTGTTGACACATGAGAATAATTTTGTCAATGTTTAAGATTAGTTTAGCCAATTCATAGTTGAGATATTGTTTTATTTGGTTTTCATATTATTTCTCGCTTATATGATAGGATTACGAGTTTGTTGATTCCAATGAGCATTGTTATTTGATTTGTGACATATTTAGGTGAGTAATGCTATCTCTTTTTTGAATTTCTAAACTCACATTTTGAAAAAGAAAAAGGATCAAATATATTATGTGCAAAGTATGATTTGGTTAAAAGGTGAAAGTGTTGTTTATGGCATTTTGTTGCATAGAAATCTAGATCAAGCATTTATTACATTTTGCATTTGTAAATGGTTTGAGAAATGTTTTAGTAAAGATATTTTCAAAGGTTCTACATCTATACTACTTTGTCAATCAGATCTATGAATCGAATTCTTAAATGAATTAAGATATGTTTTACTAAAGATATCCTAATTGATGAAATGAGTTGTGAAAGAATATTAATTTTGGTTTATGAAAAGTATTCCATTATGAAATGTTATATGATTTGGTTTGAAAAGTCCATTTACGATACAAATTATGATTTTGCAGGCCCTCTCTGCTAGTCAGCTAGGATCGCCGGCCCCCAGCCCAGGCTCAGTGGCGTCGGCTGACCCTCCCTCACGTTCCGCCAACGGCGAGGAGGCGGCGACGAGGGCTGAGTCCTCAGCCGCTGAATACTTTCCTCCTCCTCCTTTCCTCCTCCACCCTTATTTTATTATTATTATTATTATTATTATTATTATTATTATTATTATTATTTATTTTGTTTTAAAATTAATATAATTAATTTTTATATTAATTATTTACCACATTAGCGTCAAAAACGATGTCATTTTGGCACTATTTACCCACATCAATCGGAAAATTGCCATGTTAATGTTTTGGCCAGATTTTCTCACTGTTGGCACTTAACTGATCCATTTTACTTCAATTTTGGCATTTAAGTGTCACTTTCGTAAGTTTTAGCACTTAAGTGTCCATTTGTGTCAAGTTATGGCACTCCTAGTGTCTACGTGTTTTTTTTAACAATTTGAGATTGTTGTTCTTTATTATTTTTCCTCTATTTCCTTTTGCCAATTGCTAGCCATCAACGACCCTTGCCAAAGTCCGGCACGGCGACCCAACCGTTGGTGGAGGGAACTAGGGAAAAAAAAAAAAGAGACAAAAAAAAATAGAGAAATAATTTCATAAAATTTAAAAAGAATTGTCCGTCATTGTTAATTATGCCACATGGGATAGCCAGTACTAACTCAATCTCTATGTTAGCGATTTTCAGCCAAGATCAGTTAGAATAACTACATTAGTAAATCGTTAAAAGGTTTAAGACTCAATTAGTAGCATTAAAGGGTTTAGGATTGAATTAGTTGTCGTGCAATAGGTTTAGGACTAAATTTGCTTAATTGAAAAGTTTAGGATTTTTTAGATAATTTTCTTGAATTATTTTTTTTTGATGTTTTGGCTTTTATTGATTGGAAAATCTTTATATGCTCTTAAAATGGCCTGGTGGCCGGCCATGGGTTCCAAGGTCTTATAGCGTGAGGACTCGAGTTTGCCCGGTCGAAACTCATCCTCGACTGCCCGGATCTCTAGTCCGACAGCCATGGACCTTATACAGGAGACTTGGTCTAACGTTCATGCACCGAGTTTGGTCGTCCAGGATCCATCCTCGGCTCTCAAGCACCGAGTTCGGGCCCCGAAAGGTTCAGCCTAGCCGACAGCCAATAAGCCTCCGGTCGGGGTAATCGGAATTATTCACGGCAGCGTTCGAGGCTGAAGAAAGTCTCCAGGAAGTAACTAGCCACATTTCGAAAGTTCAATATATTTATTCAAAAAAAAAAAACGATTCTTATCCATTCTTTTGCTCAATCAGATCAGATTATTCTCCGATAGGTTGCTTTTCTGCAAAAGAGTAAATTGACTTCTAAATGATTCGTATAAGGAACTTCATCGGAAGGTATTCTCGGAGCACTTGTTAAGTAGACAAATAAAGAAATATGGCAATATCAAAAGTATCACACGCTTCCTCTCATCTTTGCTTAGGGATGATCGGTTCTTAATCTGGTTCCACCCTGAAATTGGAAACTGGATTAGAGGGACTTGTTCCCAATTTTCCGGAATTGGGGACGGTTACCCAGCAGTCCAATGAAACTAGTTGAATTCAAATGAAAAAATGTTTCGAATTCTATAAGAGGTGAAGGAGACCCATAAAAAAGGAAAGACCAAATGAGAAGAGTAGGATTGAGCTTTGTGCGATAAGAGGGAAAGATTGAAAGAGGAGAGAAAGCATACTTGAGACATTTAAAAAAATAAGTAAAAAAAAAAATCAATCCAAGCAATCTAGTTCAAAAAAAAAAAAATCTAGTTCAACTTGATTCTCCCCTTGGAATAGAGAATTGGACTACTCGAATACCAATTTCACTTTTAGGAATTGGGAACTAGGTCGGCATTCCCAAGAACCAGTCGGCTCATTCTGTCTTGCTCACCCCTATCTTTGCTAAAGGTGAGCATTGGTCCAAGGTCAATCCTAGATTGGCTTTGGACTAACTCAATCCGATCGATCCTAGTCTAGTTCTAAAGGAAACTAGGTCAATCCTTGGTCTTAGAACTATTGGACCATTAACTATATGGGTTGATCATTGGTCTTAAAAAAATTTCGGATTGGTCCAACCCGAACCTTATATGCTTTTGTCTACTCTAAATTCTAGCACCTCCTCCTTCATTTTCTTCATAGTTCAATTTGTTGTGTAAATTAAAAAGTAGAAAGAAATAGTCCTAGTTCACCAAAAAGAAGAAAAAAAGAAACCCTCTTCACTCACCTCAGCTTGGCTTGCCCACCTTGGCCTCGCTTGCCTTGTCGGTCATCGCTCGCCTCTATTCCCTCATCTTGCGTGTTCATTTTTATGGTTCGTTGCTTTTAGTAAAAGTAAATTTCTATTATTATATTATCTTATATATATGTTTGATATGTATTGGTATTTACAATGTCTCATTGTTTATAAATATGTAATTTAAAATAATATGTTTGTCCCTTTGAGAAATATAAAAACTGAAAAAAATAAAAATATATATATATTAATTAGTTCGAATTGACTTTGAAATCGAACCGAACCGGACCGAACCATAAGATCGATCCAGTCCTCAATTCCAGATTTAACAGGATTGGTCCTCCATCTCAAAATTAAATTTAATTAGTTTTTGGATTAGGGGTTGGACTGATCCAATTTGAACTATACTCGCCCCTAATCTTTCCCGCTCTCTAAAAGCCCGCGGCAATCTCGCGGATACGCCAATCCGAAACCCCGTAAAAATTCACACCGCCCAAATGGAAAAAAAAAATAAAAATAAAATAATAATAATAAAATAAAAAAGAATGAAATCCCGTTTCCCGCCGAAACCAAAAACCCCTCCCTCCCTTCCCCGCTCCCTCCCCTCTTCTCTCTCTTCCTCTCTCTCTCCCTCCTCGACTCGTTCAGACACGTTCCTCCGATCCGTCTAGGGTTCCTCCTCCGCAAGCGAGACGAGGCGGGGGGGCACGGCAGAGCCCGAGCGGGAGCCATGCCGGACCTGGGCGTCAACCCATCCTCCCTCTCCTCGCCTCTCGCCGTCGCTCGTGGCGGCGGCGGCGGCGGCTCCGGCGGTGGCTCGGGCCTCAAATCGGCCCCTCCTCGGGGCGCCGCCGAGGGCCCGCTCCCGCACCCGCCGAAAACCCTAGGCGGAGTCCCCGACCGCGAGCCGGCGCGGGAGAGGAACCGGCACTCGCAGAACGGGGGCGCCGCGCCGCCGCCGCGGAGGAACGCGGCGCGGACGCTGGAGGACTACGTTGGGGACTGGGCCGAGCGGAAGGTGGGGTCGGGCGAGGCGCGGTCCCAGTGCTTCCTCCCGTTCCTCGTCGGCGCCAAGAGAATGGTGAGAGCTCCGTAATCTCTGCCCCCCGGCGTTCGTTTTCTTTCTTCGATTTCTCTTTGCTTGTTGGTTGGAGCTGGGCAGGTGGGGAAATGCGGCTGACTCCGCGCGAGTTGATGTAGTTCTTTGAATTGTATTCGTCGTCTTTAGCAGTTCGCTAAGGTTATCTATGTTAGGATAATTACTGTATGTACTCGAGACTTACTGTTACATGAACCATGGTAGCCTCTGATCAATTTTTACTGTAGTAATTGAAAAAAAACCTATTTGCAAACAACTTAACTCAATTCTGCAGCAACAAATGAGTAGTGCTGCAAAGGTTTCTCTGCCAGTCTCTGTTCCTCTTTTTATGTGGATAATAGAGCGTGAGAGGGCTTTCCAGTCATGAGCATGGTCTTGCTTGAATGACATTTCACTCTGTATCAGGCGAAATGCGTCATTTGCCATCATTTTATATTCCCCGATGAGGAGTTGCATTGTGTGGTTCGTGGTTGTAATGGGACCTATCACTCGTCATGTGCAAAGGAAAGGCTCGGGGTATCCAATTTGAAGAATTTCAAGTGTCCACAACATGTGAGATCTCTTTTTCTTCTACAATTTGATGCTTTGCCCATTTTATTTATTTAATTTTTTTTTTAATTTAACGAGTTACGTGTCATTTTCCTTTGCATGGTCTGCAAGTAATTCTTTTGTTGTATACATTTGTGTTTTATTCGTGAAGGCATGCTTCATCTGCAAACAGAGACAACCACACTGGCGATGTGTGCTGTGCACTTTAGCCTCACATTATAAGTGTGCGGCATGGCCAGAAAAGGTGATGCATTTGAAGAATCCACCAGGTCGAGCTGTCTGTTGGAGGCATCTGACTAATTCACGGTTGGTTAAGAAGGTCAATCTCTTTGCTTCATCAGAGAGGTTATTTTTCTGGTGAAGCTATTTGACAATATCACTTTAGGATGTTTTCATTTAAAGAGTATGAAGCTCTATTAACCCTTTTCATGCTACTAAACAATGTAGTAGTTTTAGACAATATTCAATGGTTCAAATATTCAAAATTTCCAGCCCATTTTCCTTTTCTCTTTCCACAATCAAGTTGCCTCAAATTTTCCTTAAGTTTATCTGTATTTCGTTCTGAAGTTCTATATTATTCCTATAGTTTACTGGTCGGGTTGGCTGACAGGATTACATGTTTGTTGAATGAGCAGCATGCTGTTTCGACATCAGACATAGAGGTCAGCCATTGGAGAACCTTGATTATTTAAGTTATATGGGGTAGTTTCATATATTATGATTTAACTATGGCACCTAGTGAACATTACAAACTCATTGGTATGGCATGGGATTGAAATCCAATGAAACTGCACTTCCAAAAGAACAATAGTAAAGAATTATGCACGGACTTAATGAATGCTCTGTTAGGTGTTACCTGAATGCAGTCATTTTGGCTTTTCATGAACACCATTTTTAGATCCACTGAGTGTAAGCAGACATCCATTTTGGCATTTGTATGTTATACATATCTAATTCCTGCAAACTAAATTGAAAATACAAGCACTACTGGCACTTAGTATTCTGCATGCTGCATCTACCATGTGAAATGGTGATAAGGTATGTCTTCCCTTGTGGAGACAGTGGAACAACAGCTACGTGTGCTCTAATCATCTGTTCTTTCATCTCTTTTGACAAGATTTCCCATTGTTTCTGACAAAAGTCTTTACATTCTGGTTTTTTCATTTCTACAGTTGCCATGGAAATTGCGGTTTTCACATATTATCATCTTGTTCCTACTTCCTCCTGAGGACATTTTAATGCTTTGTAGCCTGTAGGCAGGTTGTTACATGTACTTGCAAACTATATTGTGGTTAATGTATATATTCCCTAGAACTGATATTGAGTGCAGCTCATATGTCCATGTTGTCTATTCCACTTGAGATGACATTAGGTAGTCTTTGTAGACAATTTATATATCTATTCTAATACAAATTTTGCTTATCCTGCCCTAATATGCATGTGTCCCAACACTATTAACCTTACTTTTTATGTTTGATGATTTTATGTTCATCCAAGTTCTGCTAGATAGCCATACAGCAATAAATAGACCAGTTCTTTTGCAGTCTGATGTCCAAATGATTGGAAGTTGCTTATTGATCCTTCTAAGTGCTACCCCTGGGACGCTAACTTTTATATACTTGCTACTGTAGGAAATTTTCAGTCGCTTACCTACACCTTATGATGAAGAGGAGTTTAAGTTTGACATAACAATGAAAGACATGATTGAAAATAAGATGGAGCCACCTCCATACGTGCACATTAGGCGAAGTATCCTTTGTGTTGCATTGTGTTATATTGTTTAGAGTACTTGGTCATGTTGGCAATTACAGAAAAATGTTATAGTGGAGAATTCTGGATGACAAAAGATACGGAGGATCCATACTGGTTGATGTTTTATTCACCCATCATTGTTGCAGTCATCACTTGTATGATACTGGCCTTTACTGGAATCAGATATTTATCTTATCAGAAAGAAGCGTGACGATGTTGGTGATGGTATTGGATGCTCAAGTTGCAGTTCCATGTGCTCTGATAATTGTGTGTGCAGGTATTAGTAAGGATCTTTCTGCCTACTCCAGTGTTACAACTGTCCTTCCTGTACTCATATTGGGGATCTTCGTCTCATAAAACATTAAAAGCAATTAATGATTTTACAGTCTGCAAGAATTATACATTAACACCATATTAATTTCTACATACGTAGCTTTATCAGTGATAGCCTTAGGCTGGGTACTTTGGAATGAACACTAGATTCTTAAATTGTAGTGTGTGTCTCTTTTCATTGATGGTTGAAAAGCAGCTTAATTAATTTTTCTGTACTTCTCCACACTCACAGAGGGAGGAAGGAGAAATTGGGGATGCATGGGGAGGTCACTGCAACATCCCTGCATTTAGTTTCTTTAGTTAAGAAATTTGACAGCGCACTCTTCCTTTTATTGTCAACACATTTTAGGGGGCCTCGGAAATAAATTTAAAACCAGAAATCAAGTTCTTCCATCTCACTGATTTATAGAATTTTCGCTCTATTTGATAAATGTGCATCTTGTATTGTTCATGTGCCTCATGACTTACGGGCGTTTTATGGGTAGCAGACTGCAATGGTGCATCCTAGAATGCCTTTGTTGATTCACTATCTTGAGTCCTAGTGCTGTTCTAGTGTTTATTAGGATGATTTACTGGGCAAGGGATACATGACATTAATAACAATAGTGCAGAAATTGGTCAATGACAAATTACCAATTTGCTGATAGTACTGTCATTGAACTGCTTCAATCAGCCTAAGGTTGTGGAAATTTAGTCTTGCATGAGATTATCTGATCATTTGGACTCTAACTATGGTGTGCTCTAGGAGTGAGTTAGGGGTAAATGTGACTCAAAATTGTGTTTGTAAAGTTTTATTCTGATGGTATGCTTTATCAATTACTGGTATAGCATTATTTTATTTGAGTTCTGTCCCAGCCAATGATGCATATATAACTTTTCTGATAGGGTCCAATGCATAAGCTGCTCAAAGGCTTGTCGTTGCCCAGAAAATTGCAACAACAGGCCATTTCGGAAGGACAAGAAGATAAAGATCGTTAAGGTAAGATAGTATCTTCAGTTACACTGAATGAATTTATCAGTTTAGTATATTGTTTCTAAGAATGAGAAGATACATTATTTTGCAATTGTACTTTCATTATTCATTGAAGTTCTGTATTCAATGACTTAAATGGCAAATATTATTTTCCATGTCAGACAGAATTCTGTGGTTGGGGTGTAGAGGCAGCTGAATCCATAAATAAAGGGGAATTTATCATTGAATATATCGGAGAAGGTAAACAGTGTTTGTGGCCAATATCATGGTGTTTTTCTCATCTTTTTTCTTGCCTGGATCGTTGGTAGTCGAGATCATTGATGTTTGTCTCATCTTTATATTGGTGAGGTTTATGTAACATCTATGCCAGATTGAGTAAAGGCCTCTCTGTTGCTCTTTCATTTTGTCGTTAATGTAGATTTTATAGCCTGTTTGGCATATGCAAGTTTTTGAAATTCTCATTTTCATTCTCGTTTAAGAATGACATAACACCATGAAAATGTGTTTGGGATGGTTTTGGACATATTTTCAATTTAAAAATGCAGTAGGTTTATTTTATGTATAGGCTGGAGGATTAAAAAAGACCTTTTTCCTGTTTTCACAACATTCAGTCAAAACAGAATTCCCATGTTTCATTCCAGACTGAGTTGGTCTTCTTCATGGCAACTGCAACTTCTTATGTCAATCAACTTGTGATAGAGAGAAGTGCTTAACCATTATCACAGACTCACCATAGCCATGTTTATGGAGAAAGCTTCCACATCAAGGGTTTTATTATGTCAATTGCATAAGATTCTAAAGATCAGCGAAGTATCCTGAGCGTTATAGTTGAAAAGATAAGAAAAGGAAAGAAAAGATGAAGTAGAAAAATAAAACAAAAAATTTCTAAACAGTTTTTCAGGGAATTAATTTTGGTTTAGTAATTTATGTTAAAATCAAAGCAACACGTATTCTTTTAGTGTAACTTGATGGAACCAGAAATTTGAAAACACATACTTTTTCAAGATTTTCACATCTAATTAAATTTTCCAGTAACCAAATATGTTTTTTAAGAAAACAGAGAACTAAAAATAGAAAAAAAAAAAAATCTATTTTCATTTTCACATAAAGGAAAAAAATTGAACCCTTTTCATGAATCAAATTGGCCTTTAAGGGATATTCAACTTGATCTTTCTTTTCCTTGAAGACTAAAGACCTTGGGTTAGGGCCTCTTAAAAATTTTCTTGAACTTTGTAATATCATGAGTCACTTATTTGGCAGCTTTGCTATCATTTGCTCCTAATGAACTTTCTTATTTGTCTACTCTTAAATAGCTGATTGTTTAGATTGTTCTTCAATTTACTTACTTCATCAGTCACCATCCCTGCTTCAGTTATCGATGATGCTTTATGTGAAAAAAGGCTTTGGGATATGAAATTCAGAGGCATGAAGAATTTCTACATGTGTGAGGTACGAAAGGACTTCACAATTGATGCAACATTCAAGGGAAATGCATCTCGCTTTCTTAACCACGGCTGCGATCCTAACTGTTTCCTGGAGAAGTGGTTAGTTTGGTCAATTCCACTACATGATTCTATTGCTGTTTTGTCACTATATATGTTAGCATTAAAAAGTTTACTGTGCTTTTGTCAAATCAAACAATTTTCCTGGCTAGGAATTTCTAGATTCAATTTTACCTGGTCTGTCAACCGAGAGGCAGAGTCTCTACAGAATGTTATGTGATGCTTCCTTAGTCCTTGTGATTTAACATTGCAAATGTCATATTTGACTATTCTTTTATGTGTTAAGTATATCAAATGTTACATCAGCAACTGTCTTCTTTCAGGCTTCTTAAATAAAAGTGAGACTAACATGCGTTATATAGGAGTCTCAAAAAAATATTTCTGGCTTGAGCTTTCTAGTATAGACAAACTTAAAACTTTCATGTGCCACTTGGCCTGAGGAAAGGCATCAGTATTCAATAAATATCAGTTTTACATGGCAGTTAGTTTCCCCACTCAGTCCGACGTCTCTTCCTCACATCCAGCAATCCTCTCATGCCTCTGGTTCATCTAATGAGACATCAAATATACAGTTCTTGCTACATGTCTGGTTTTATAGTCTTTCCTGTTGGCAATGCCTTATCTCTCTAATTGGGATACCGTTCCACAATCTTTGAACTCTGGGACTCAATAAGTTGACTTTTTCAGGCAAGTTGAGGGGGAAACAAGGGTGGGTGTTTTTGCAGCTCGGTCAATAAAAGTTGGTGAGCCGCTAACATATGATTACAGGTTAGTGAGACTTTATTGATTGAAAACTTAAAAAGTATGATCCATGTTTTTTGCTTGTGCAGCCTTGAAATAACATTTATAGATGTACTTTTACCTTACTCCACTTAAATTAAATAAGTTAAAAGCCCCTGCAATGGCTTCTTAACTTTTCTCTTTCCCTCTGTAAAGATTTGTACAATTTGGTCCCGAGGTGGAGTGCCGCTGTGGATCTCAAAACTGTCAAGGATATCTGGGAACCAAAAAGAAGATAGCCAAGTTAGAGGTTTGCTGGGGTTCGAAACGCAGAAGAACAGCAGCTGCATATGTAGCCATTTTAACTTTGTGATTTGCCGCAGGCCTTTGTTCGCCAGAATCATCGATGATGTACATTCTTTACCATGAACAGAAAAAAAAATAAGACCGAGCTTGACAAGCGAAAGAGACTCTCTCAGTCAGTCACCAAGACAAAGCTTTCTTTTCAGAGAATACAAGCCTCTGTCCACACCATCGGACTTCCGTCTGGTTCATCTGCAGTTCTTGGTTGGATTTGCATGAATACTGGCCATCCTAATCATGAACGAGAGATTGATTGTTTCCTTCAGTTTGGTTCCACTTCCTTTGTATTCTTTTAAGTCCCTATATACTGAAATTTTTGACTGGACCTCCAGCTAATTGTAATTTGACTTTGATCTGATGATGAGTGGTAATATTATGATTTGTTCGATTCAGGCATTTGATTTTAGTAATGATCAATTGGTCGCATGATTCTGTACTTGTCTAGCACCAAAAGAAAAATTGTGGTTTTAGCCCGAGTAGTCGTTCGATGTTTGTGCTGGAGTTCTGCTATGGGGTAACTGCAGTTGTGCATATGCAATAACTAGCAATGATCATACATTGGTTTGTTTGAACCCATTCGAACTGAAGTGAAATTGATGATTTAAACCAGGCTTAGGGGATGGATTTTGTAGTTAGGTTTAGGAACGAATTGAACATAAATGACCTTGCATTTTTAATAATCAATTATAAACCAAATAAGTCAGAATCATCAGAATACGATTTTAATTAATAATGAACGGTTTATCAAATTAAATTGGATGATTATATTTGATCAAAACAGTTACGAAACTACTAATATGATTGGTCGTATAAGTTGAAAATTAAGTTTGTTATGTCTTTATAGTCAAAACTTATTATAAATTAAATTATAAATGACAAACATCTAATGAAATATTTGTAGATCAAATTGCTATTACATATTTTAGACTGTAATTAAAAGTCAGTCATAATCATGGTTTCAATTGGTAGATAATTAAAGTCTACAAACTTTGATGGTGTGGATCTTTAATTGAATTATGATCATTGTATTTTTAAATGATATTGTATTTGTTAATCACCTTCGATGACTTATATAGAGGAACGATATTTACTAATTACAATAACTAAATATCTATATAAGAGGCGAAAAAACTAAATGTCCGAAATAAAATGATGCTCATATGAAAGAACCGATATCAAATAAGAGTTACTATGATTTTTAAATTTGCCAATAATGATTGCAAAGTATGCATTTTGATATAATTTATGATTATTAAAAAAAAAAAGATATTGAAAGGGAGCTAGTAAACTATATATCAGACACTATAATTACAGTTAGACCCGAAAACTATTATTATTTTAATCCATTACGTATAAATATTGTGTATGATTTTTTTTTCAGGAATGTGATTATAAAATAAATTAGGCTTTGATCTTAATATCAATAAAAATTCCAAAGGTATTTTGAACATTTAATGCGTGTTTGATAACATTTCTATTTCTTTATTTTTTTTGTTCTTCGGAAGAGAAAATCTCAATTAAATTTTTCTAATCTCTATAATAAAAAAAAAGTGACCAAAAAATAGATTTGAAACAAAAATAAAAAGTTTTTTAAAAAAAAAACTACCTTTTTGTTCTCAGAACAAAAGGAGAAACAAGTTCATTTTGGAGAAACAAGCTCAACATGACCTAATATTGTCCTTACACAATTAACACAAAGTCTGGGGGAGACAAATCCAGACCAGGTCTCCTAACTTGATCCAAGTCCTCTTTTTTGGAATAAAAAAATTAAAAATTTCAGAAATTTAGGAAAATTAGAAATTAGATTTTGAGTAGTTTTTACTAGATTTTAGTATTAACTAGTTTTAAATTAGTGCATAAAAAAATCTGAATTTTTTTGGATGAAAATTATATTCAAATTTGAATAAGCTCTTAGGCTTTACAATAAGTTTTTTTTTTTAATATAGTTTTCTCTTAAAGAAAATGCTATGTTAGGACAGTTTGGCGACCCCACTAAGAGAAGACATCTTCTTCACTTAAGATTCTACTAGAGACATCCTATAAGATCATTTGCAATTCTGTTTTAATAAAATCCGATGGCTCCGAATAAGTTTTTTGCACTACAATTTGTCTTGTGTTCATAGCAATTGAATAAGCATGTGTTCTATAGATTTCCAACACCATTTGCTTGAAGGTTTGATGAGTTTGTGCAAATAAGCACCACCAACCTTAAGATCGCCTTCATCCTCGGTTGTTTAGTTTTTGCCCATTCCACCCAAAAACACTTGTTCTTCTTCTTGCAATTAAAAAAGTTCAATAGGCCTATACACATGTTTATTGTAATACCCAAATATTTACTATCAACCTCATCATATTGTGAGTTATAAGCCAATGGGACTATTTGCTACGATTTTCAGCCATCCATCTTCGATTAACTATTACGTTGGATTATGTGAAGCCATCTTAGAATATTGTGATCAGTTAAATCTTTATAAAATTCCAATTTTATTCATACATGACTTTTTAAGTCTCTATTGACATTTTCATAATTAAATAAAAAAATTGAAAAATAGAAATTTTTAGGGTCATATTGAACGTATTTATGTTCTTTTTCTATTCAGAAATAAAAATTATATACAATTACCAAAATTGTTTTTCTGCTTATAAACTCATTTATGGAATAGAAATATAAAAAAAATATTTTTGAATAGAAGTTATTCTCGAGAATAGAAATATTATCATATGTATCGTTACTTATCTTTCTTAACTTATTTCCTATGTTGGTCTAGGAAAACAAGTAAAGATAGTTTTGTAATAAATATTATACCTTCCCAAGAAAATTAGATGATGGCTTTTACACGTTACTCAATGATTTGAGAGCGCACTTGGACCAAAATGACCGACATAGCTATGAATCATTTTCCTCGTTATCATGACCCAATTTCCTATGTCGTAATCGTCTTGAAAAGCACAAATGAAAGATTAATTTAACTTACGAGAATAGGTTATAATATCTTATGCCCGACAATAATTATGGTTGGCCATATATATTTTATTGAACTTTTTCAATGCAATTATTTTATTATAGTGAACATATATCTAGGGGTAGACAAATTTATCATATATTGTAATCATAATTACAAATTGAAAATCATACTTACTTAAGGTTAATACCTTGAAAAACCTCAAAGTGGTACATCTGTAACAAATTTATCCCAAACTATTTTTTAATCACCTAAAACCTTAAACTGATATACCTTTGACAAATTTATCCAAAACTGATACACTTGTAACAAATTTACTCTATATTAGTTTTCGTTAAATGACACATGACGGTTGACTAGTATACCAATTTGGGATTTTACATTCCGTTTGTCACAGTTTACAATTTTTGTGATTTTTTTGTGGTATTAATTCAATTGAGCAGAAGGTATATTTATCACAAATTTACCAGTTTTGAGTTTTTTGCCATCAAATAAATTAGTTTGGGGTAAAATTGTCATAATGTACTAGTTTAGGATTTTTTTATGATCAATCGGGGTAAATTTGTTACATATGTACTAGTTCGGGGTTTTTATGATTAAAAAAATAGTTTTTGATAAATTTTTCACAGGCGTACTAGTTTTGGAGTTTTTAGTGTATTAACCCTAATTTATATTGGTTCTTCATAAAAACCTCTCTTGTGCTCACCCTCGTCCTATGATCTTTCATGCCTTTGACAAACTGCCAAATACCGCACTAAGATTTGAGTATAAATAGGATTTTGATCAAAATTGATTTCGGGACAATTTCGTAGAAACCAAATAAAAAAGTATTACAACCTCCATTAAATTGACAGTTTTCGTGAAATGCACAATTAATTCTCTAAAATGCATATATTTCCTAGTTAAAACACGCTCGAAAAATGCCCGAGAGCACAAACAAGACCCTCTCTTTCCATTGCACATCGCCCCACACCAATAACCAAGCTAAACCGTAGTGAAATCACGATCAATTCGATTCATGACAACGAGGGCGAGCAACTTTTTTTTTTTTTTTTTTTAGCAAGGGGGGGCATAAAGGATGCTCAACATGAAAGGATAAGAGAGAATCAAGAGAAAAAGAAACGCCCCCAAACGATGCGAGCAGTAGCAACAACAAAGTCCAAGGCTTTGTATATCATATCAGAAAGAAATGGGTTAATACCTTGAAAAACCCAAACTAAGACACTTGTGACAAATTTACCAAAACTATTTTTTTGACCATGAAATACCCCGAACCGGTACACCTGCGACAAATTTACCCTGACTGACTATAAAAAACCATAAATTGGTACCTTTATGACAAATTTACCCTAAACTAATTTATTCGAGTACAAAAAAATCTTAAACTGGTAAATTTGTGACTAATATACCCTCCACTAAATTGGATTAATATCACAAAAAAATCACAAAAATTGTAAACTATGATAAATGAAGCGTAAAATCCCAAATTGAAATTGTCACGTGTCATTTAACATAATAATTTGATAGTAAAATTTAACGAAAACTAACATAGGGTAAATTTGTCACAATTTTACCAGTTTAGGGTAGATTTGTCAAAAATATACTAGTTTGGGATTTTTGGCGGTAAAAAAAAAATAATTTAGAGTAAATTTGTTATAAATGTATCAATTTAAGATTTTTAAAATATTAACCTGAAAGAAAAATACTCCCGACGGACGATCCTTGTAGACTTGCTCTACTGACCACCCGAGCAATAGGTACAGGACCACCAAAAGAAACCTAAACAAAACACTGCTTTTCACTAAACAAAACAAGCGCTGTCCCAAAAAGCTCCACGTTTCCCCAGGAAAAGGGGAACAGGAAATTAGACCAACAACCAAAGCAAAGGACCTGATGACATCTCTGTCCATATCAAGCCATTAAGCATCCATTAAAGCAGCGTGCTTTCCCCCTGCCCTTTTGACGTTGAATGAAGCTTCATACGCACATAGGATCGCAATTCAAAGAGAAAAGACGTATTCTTGACCATTCTATTCTATTCTATTCTATGCATAGATCCGAAAGGGAACGAGAATGCTATGAATTCTGTCCTGTTTTGATTATCTCCGCCAAAATCAGAATTGCGGTGCTTAGTGTGCAAAATTCATTGCGGTTTCTTCCTCAAATGATGAGGAAATGGGGCCTCGGTCTTTTCCTTTTTCAGCATCATCATCTGAGGCTCTTTCAAGAACATGACAATGTAGTTTCCATGGACCCATGCGTGAGAAGAGAGAGAGAGAGAGAGAGAGAGAGAGAGAGAAATGCCCCTCCTGATAACATTCTTAATCGAAAACAAACAAATTTCTCACTCACATGATCCACACCAAAAAAGAAGAAGAAAAGAAGAAGAAAAAGAAGAAAAAGAAGAAGCGATTAGCAGAGTTGCAGATTGAGCCGTCTCGCCAATATCACCATCACCAAACCACTATCATCAGTCACTAATCTAGGGAGGGAGGGGGAGAGAGAGAGAGTCACGTGTGCATCGAAAAGAAAAACTCTCAAGAACTAGGCCTGACTGGAAAATTACATTGCTGCATTATCACAAGTATATCCTAGGAAAGAGAGAGAGGGGGCAAAAGAAAAAGAATAACACTCGAACCACACCCAAGATTGCAGCCGCCGCCGCCGCCGCCGCCTTCCGCCGCTGTCTCCGCTGCCGCGACCATCGCCGGCTGGACCAACCCGACAGTGCATAGGCTTCTCTCTTCAATGTCGAACGATGCGAAGATGGGCTCTTGTTTTCTCAAGTGCGGTGCAGTTCCAAGAAAAGACTCCATCGCAGAGCTCTCTCATCAGCAGCAAAGCTCACGAGATCTGTACGACTCTCCGCTCTCTCTCTCTCTCTCTCTTTCTGCCCAATTTCTTCTTTGGCAAGAGAAGGGGCGTCTTCGCGGTGATGGGTTCTTTTGTCTCATGTGGAAATAAGCGTCCAAAAGAGAGTCTGTCCCTTTAATTTCCGGAGAGGAGGCATGAGAGAGAGAAATTAGGCTTCGAGTGTTGTCCGTGCGTGCGTGCGCCAGAGAGAGAGAGAGAGAGAGAGAGAGAGTTATTGTCTGTGTGTCTCAAGACATAGCGAGGCCAAGTAGAGCAAACGTGACAGGAAGAGAGAGGGAGGTGTTGTGGCGTGATTTGGTAAAGATCAAAGGGAGCGGGATGGGGCGTTCTGATGGCCCCTCCTCGGACCCAACCTCCCAAGCAAAGACGCAAGTCTGAAGACCTTTTCCGCTTGTGCCGTGCCTCTCTCTCTCTCTGCCTCAGAAACCAGAGAGAGAGAGAGAGAGAGAGAGAAAGGAGGGAGAGAGAGAGAGAGAGGGGCCATCAAGCTAGATTTGCGCAAGCAACCTCCCTCCCCTTTTTTCTCTCTCTCCCTTTCCTTGTGTGCCCTCCAATTTTCCTGCTATTTCCACGTGACACGAACCTCGTCCCGGAGTGGGCATATGGTAAGCCATTAGATAATGTGAGAACTATCAAAACAATGGTTAGCACTCATCGATTCCATGATCGAACAGAGTCTAGCCAAGAAAATGCTTCGAGTTGGACTCACTATACTGTGATGTTTCGCAAGTAGACCCGATCATACTTGCCAGACCCAACAAGGCCTGAAGCATAAATTGTGCGGGCTTAGATAAACAATGTCATTTGTGACCCAAGGCCTTTCCCGCATGACCATTTTCTGAATGAATTTGAACATATATATATGCACACGCATGTGTGTTCTAATTTTGGGCAAACATAGGTAAAGGCATTTTACGCTCAATATATGACCAAGTTTACTCATTTGTTACGTCTATCAGTAAATAACGTATTTCTAAGTAGAGGTGCTCAATGGATGGGTTGGGGTTGAGGCCTTATCATGTGTCTAATATTTTTGGGCCAACCTAAGTAGGCTCACGGTGTGGTGTCGGGTAAACTACGTATATAATCATTGAAGTTTAATGAATTTTGCAATCATGTTACTCAATTATTATTTTGATCACCTGATGCTATTTGATTGCACTAACTTTACAAAGAACTTGAAGTAGACAATAATGATCCTCATGAAAAGATGATGGACAATCAAGAAAGGAATCACTACTCAATTTTGGATTCAAGAAGCTAGGTTCTAGACAACGACGGGTAGCCATCCTAGACTAGGTCAATGGCTCGTCACATCTAGATTTGGAGATTTCAAATCTAGTTGAACTCAACATCGTGCAAGATATGGTTCACCTTGAAGTAATAGAAGTTCAGCTAATTCGAGCTTAGTGGCCAGGCCAATTGCCACGCCTTCACATTAGGAGGCGTCAAATCTGGCTAAACTGCGATCACGTTAAATATCGACTTGAGAAAAGACGAGGCTAGCAATGATGCAAATTGTGGAGTTGAGCAACAATGGCATTTGCAAATTCAATCATAAAACCAAGGAGGTATAAGATTTGGTCGAGGGGAAAAAAAAAAGAAAGGAAAAGAGAAAGAAAGAAAAGAAATCATAAAGTCAATATAACTAGAAATATGTCGTTTTAAGTAAATTTGTTCACGTCAAATCATCAAAAGTGACATGTACAACGACTATTGCTAACTGAATCACCATGTTAAAATTTTTATGTGAAACTTAGTTGAATAAACTTTATTACATTAATTGGATCGAAATGTTTAAAATGGAACGTAGATTTATATAATATATTTAATTATTTTTACTGGGAGAAGTACAATATATTTAAAATGGAATTGCGTCATGCCTTCGGAACTTCATCTCAAGAGTGGGCCGCGTCACTTCTAATAGCAAATCAGGAAAATGTCGCTAATTTGAAGCAGCCGGGAGACAAAATCATGAAAGAAAAAGGGCGTGTTTGACAATCTGTCCCAATTTATGGTTTTTTTTTTTTTTTTTTTGTCTTAAAGATTTCTATGATTGGCACACGAGAATTTTCAATGTTTCCATCATTATGTCAATATGTTCCATATTCGAATTTAGAAAATTGGGATGACCCACCATTCTTAGTGGTACATATTTCATCTTAAAGACATAATTTGCTCACTTCGGATGCTTCAATGCACATGTGATTTCCAATAAAATAGTCATGACAAGTGAACACGTTGAAAAAATCATTTTCCTTGCAATAAAAATTTATTTTATCATGACGAACAAAAAATTATGGTAAATTGTGCTCAAAGAGATAATTAAAATCGTCATTATTCATTAAGATGTATTTGAAGTTTACATCCTTATTAAAAAAATTTAAGATACATTAATGAGTTGCAAGCGGATACGCACATAAAAATATATAAAATTGTGACGTGTCGAGTTCACTAAATTGCAAATTGATTAAAGCATTGAAGGATCTAGACATAAAGTCCATAATACACTTGACTTTATGAAGAAAATTTCCATCATTAGATAGTCACTACTGATAAGACAGACTATCAACAGGAATCTTTGCAATGATATAAGAAAAGCTCCCTCAACACGAGTGACACCACAACAAAAATAAGAACAGTTGTTAAGCAATGGTATGAGAAGAGCTCTCTTGACATGAGTAGTTTACAAGGATGATCGGTGTTAGAGTGGGTAAGTTTTAGATTTAAAATTTAAAACTCGAAACTTACCCTATTTGCCTTGGAATCGATTTTTGAACATATATATATTAATTCAATTTTAGGTTCCACTTGAAAACCTATTTTTCTTTTGTTCCATTTCCTGATTTTATTTCTCATAATAAAATAATATGAATAATAAGATGATTCAAAGTAAAAGATAAACAATAGAAATCCTTATCGGCCAAAAGCAACAATATATAATTTGAGCACATATTCATGTATAATTATAAATAATAAAAATTTCAAATGTGTAATATAAAACATAAATTATTAAAACTCCATCCATCATTCATCCATAAAAATATTACTTCAAATTCTAACCACTAGAAAACAAAACAAACAACACAATTGAATTTGCATTAAATATATAAGACCCCAGGTTAGAGGTTAGAAACAAAGAAATTAGGGTTTTTACTTTTTTCAACTTTATGGAATTGGTTCCGAAATCAGTTTGATTCCTAGGGGAGTCTTCACTCAGATCTAGGAACTGGGAATCTAACCTATTTTCAAGGTGGTCTAATTTGAAATCCAAGTAGAAATGATCCAGCTACACATTCCTTTTTAAACAACAAATGAGAAAAGCCTGTAATATTAGTTATTACATTATGAGTAACCAATACTTTGTAAAAAGAAGTATTACAATTAAGATCTTGTTACAAATACCCGATGTTACTTGAGCAATCAAATAAGGAAATGTTGTGACTCTGATTATTCTCAAGACATGCACAATTGGTACTTCATAAGCTGAACATCTTCTTATTAAGTGTTGGAAAAGCATTGCCGAGGCAATCGTTAACGAAATTCTACTGATTAAGCATGTTTGATAAGTAAAGGAAAAAAAAAACATGTTTGATAAGTGAGAGTAGGCTCCTTAGCATGTAAACGAAACACCCAATTCCTTCCTGTTCCCTTTCCATCATCTGCAATTTTCTGTCCTATTGTCACTTCGATTTATCGAACCGAGTCGATTGGTGTCACTGTCATATTCACACAGAAGACGCAATCTCCAAGCTTGTGCGACCCCTTCCTTTAAATGAACTGCTACAGCATTAAATGAAAAACCCCCACCATTTCTAAAGATATCTGCAAGTAAATTGGGGACCAGTAGCGACTGGTGATCTTGGCCTGTCGCTACTGCTGTTCATAGCCACATGGGTAAGGTGACTTGTCCAATTTTGATTGGTAACTCCACTTACTGTAACTCTGCCACGGCCTCTGATACATATATATATATATATATATATATATATATATATATATATATATATATATATATATGTATGGATCTATATGATTTTTCTTTATTTCTTTTTCACCTACTAAAAATCGTGTGGGTAATTGGAGATACATTTATTAATGAATTCGTGAAACCCCACGATAAGGGCTAAGGGTCTTTTAATTTAATCTTAGCATTTAGAATTCATAAACTTCGTACTTAATATTTTCAGCACCTTGAGCCTTTTAAGACTTTATAAAATTTTGTAGTTATTTGAGGCATTTGCAATTTTATAAATTTTCCTAATTTTTTGGAGAAATGATTTTCTTGTTATATCAGTAAGAACGTGAAATAAGCGCATATTGAATTCGAAAGGTTGTAGTAGACAGGCTTTAGTCATATATATGGAAGAAATTTAAGGAGAAGAGAAATGGAGAGAGAGAGAGAGATGTTTGGGAGAATACAAAAAAGAAAAAGAAGAAAAAGAATTTGAAAAAATAAATATTTCGGTGACATTGACCATCTGCGACTAGTTGTGTGGAAAGACAACTGATTTGTCAAAAGCATGTAATAACAATAAGTCATGTAATGCCAAGATGACTTGAACAAATCCTAAAACTTTTTACAAAATCAATGGAGGTATCATGACTTGAAAATGGAATTGATAGATATATGGTCCCAATATCATCTCGCTTCGCGCCCATAGTAGACGTGTCGGTAATAGAGGTGATTGTTGCCTGGGCGTTGGGCCACCCGAAGTTGTTTCCCAAGCTTGACTAGTCAAGAGGAAAAAGTAGGAAGCTTTTGCAAAAGAGACAAGACTAAGTTCAACGAGCAACTTCTTCCATTTTCTCTCCTCCAAATACGGAATGATTGCATCTGATGGGCTCATCACAAAGCTTTCGAGCTCCTTTTTACCACCTCCAATGCCATTCGCTCTTCCAATAAGTTCAACCTCACAATCCTTGAGAATTCTCTTTCTATCCCTCTTTTCCTCCCAGCCCTGTAATCGATCTCTCCAGTCAGAGCTCGAGAGTTTGCAAAGTTAAGGGCCCGTTTGTTTGCACTTTTTTTTTTGTTTTTAAACAGTTTTTCGCTTTTTGTTCTTAGGAGCAAAAAAAAAAACGCGTTTGTGTGCGTTTACATTCTTTTGTTCTTTTGTTAAGAGGAAAAAAAAAAAAATGAAATTTTGTGTTTCTTGTTTTTAAACACAAATCAAACTTTTTTTTTTTTTTTTCTTTTTCTTTTATTTTCTTGTTCTTCCTTCATGGCCGAGGCCGGTCGCGCCGCCTCGGCCACGGCCGGCGACCGGCCAACGAGGGCCGGCGGCCTCGCCTAGCCACGGCGAGGCTCGCGGCCCCGGCGAGGCCGACGCTCGCCGTCCCCGGCGAGGCCGAGGCTCGCCGTAGGCGGGCGAGGGTCGGCCTCGCCATGGGGGCGAGGTCGAGCTCGCCCGGATCCGGCGAGGCCGACCTCGCCCGGCGGCGGCGAGCCTCGGCCTCGCCGAGCCACCGCCAGTCGGCGCCACCGCCGGGCGACGCCGACTGGCGGTGGCTCGGCGAGGCCGAGGCTCGCCGGCCGGGGGCGAGGTCGGCGACCGGCCAAAAGAAGAAAAAAAAAATGAAAAAGAAAAAAAGAAAAAAAGGAAAAATAAGAAAAAAATAAAAGAAATAAAAAAATTATCCAAATTTACCAAACATGTTTTGTTTATTTTTATTTAGAACAAGTTTCCAAACGCGTATTTTGTTCAAAAATTGTTCTCGGAGCGAAATACTTTTTCTATTTACATTCCGGAACAATTTTTAAACAACGCAAACAAACGCGCCTAAGCTTCAAATATTTAATAGCACAAGAGTATTGGAATCATGATATAAGTATTATAAGATATTCAAAGTTCTTATACACTGTCAAAGAAAACTCAACAATCTAACCAAGTAAAGCTGCTAATGCAAGACAAACATTGCGCAACCTGACATCATTTTCAGCCATTAATGGAGCATTTGGTTATGCTCCCCAGAACCCGTGTTTCTATTATTTTGTTCCTTGGAATAGAAATGAAACAGAAACATGTTTGGTAATTTTTTTGTTCTTGAAAATAGGTTTAAAACAGAAAGAATAAACAAAAACAAAATTGTTTCTTATTCCCGAAAACAACTCAAAAAACAATAAATAAGTTTTTTTTTTTTCTTTTCTTCCTCTTTTCTTCTTTTTTTCTCTTCCTCTCTTCTTCCCCCAGCCGGTTCGCCGACCTCGATGATGGCCGGCGACCAACCAGTAAGGTCACCCTAAGCTTGCCGACTACCGGCAAGACTCGACCTTGCCCAAATCTAGCGAGATGACACTAACCTCGCGGTGGCTCAGCCTCTCTAGATCTAGGTGAGGTTGAGCCTCACTCGGCCACGGCGAGGCTCAACCTCGCCTAGCCACCGCAAGGCTCAACCTCGCTAGATCAGGGCGAGGCCGCCTCGCCTAGCGATGGCAAGGCTCTAGGGGAACTAGCTGGTGGCTGGCAAGGCTCCCCGAGACCGACAACCCCATCAACTCTCGTCTGGCTGGCCATGGCCAAGGTCGGCGGCCGCCTAAGAGGGAGGAGAAGAAAAAGAAAAAGAAAAAAAAAAATGTAATAAAATTATTAATAAATCAAAAGAAATTTTAAGTCAAAAATATTTTATTTTTGTTCTGAGAACATAAATTTTATATAGTTATCAAACGCCTTAAAATACTTAGGAACTATTCCCGGGAACAAAAATAGAAAGGAAAAAAAATTGTCCCGAGAACAAAAACGTTACCAAAAGCACCCTAAATCATGCAGGTTCTGTCCAACTCGATGGCCGTGGTTTGCAAGGTTCGCAATGACCTGGACTTGGGCAAATATTTCACTCAGTGCATTATTGTTGATGTAGTTAAGATTCCATGTCGTAGCCTAGCCACAGGTGGTATTTTACTTCAGAAAATCATCGTTGGCACATGAGTTCATCGTATGATTGCAAGTTTATATGTCCATATCAAAATTTCTTGACCAGCCGGAGGAATTTGCCTTGTTGGCGTTGCGAGGGCGCCATCACCTCTGGAGAAGCCTTCTCCTAGTGCTCAGCATGACTCCCTTACACAAGATTTTTCTCAGCCAAAGTCGAAGCAATCCTCAGGAGAGACCTTTTATGCCACTTAGAGAGTCTGAATTAGATCGTTCCCATGAAGAAGAATCTCAGGTTCACCAATGGGCAGAACACCATTATCCTGCCAATGAGAACATCTTCAACAATTAGTCAAGACCAGATGAAAACGGCACATTCTGACCATAAGTTTTCAGCTAGATGCTTCTTTATTTTAAAATTCCAAAGGTATCTCTGAATGTTTATGTAAACTGATTGTCAGACATGGAATTTGCACTGTCATAAGTAGAAACCATCAAGAATAAGAGTAAAAGGATCAATGGAAATGAACTGATGGATATGCTAATATGAACCAAGCCCTGCTTTGGTTGAGCGAATTTATCAGGAAGGGTTACTTTACATGTCGGTTTAACATTAGAATCCGTGTTTTCCGGTTCGAAATTGTATTAAGCTGATTGCAAAATGTACTTGTAAGCATTGATAGAGTAGCTAGACTATCACTATAACTAAATTTAAGTTTACCCCCACCCTTTTCTAAAATCTAATTTAAGAAAAAATGTCCAGAAAGTCTAACTATCCATACTACCAAGTGGTTTTTTCGGTAACCCAAAACCCAAAAGCTCACCACTCAGTAACCATCATTCTTAAAATAGAAAAGTAGATTCTAGACTCTCAGAAGCCCTCAAATTATCTCCTCCAAATATGATAAAATTGTCAGGGATAGCAGCAAGTATCGATCTGTTCTTTTTGTTATTTACAAAATAAATTATTTTCCAAGACTAGAATTCTTTGCTGACACAGAAGCCTTAGCCACTGAATGCCTTCAAGTCCCACTGATACAACATTCTCCAGCACTCAGTCTGAGGCAATGAATTGGGACGTGGCCAACTGGCTAAGATATGCACTTCCACCAAAAGCATCAAGCACATTGCAATCTACAGTTTAAATTCCAAAACTAGATTACTCTCTTAAACAGCCTTTCAAACAAAGAAGGCAACTTTTACAGAAATCTAGACTCTCTAATTAAATTTACACGGAAAATTAGGATCCCTGGGCAAATTTTAGTAACAGCTTACAATGGAATGAGTTGGTCGAAAAAGTAATATTCAAGGTCAGGGTCCATCTGACTTTGTCTTCCCCCTGAACTACACAACTTAAATTGCAAGGAAGGTCAAAGAAGCTGTGAAAGAGTTCTATTGCACCATCCTAAGCCAATAGAACAGATATCATAACACCATTGGAAGCAAATTCCATTTGTGGTAGAAATCATTCATAGCAACTATGTACACTATGTCTAGACTACATAGATCAGGAAAAAGTTCATTTAAGGATGAAGCGTATAACCTCCAATGCCAATCGATCCAAGCCTGGGCAAAGATTCATTACTTGATCCATCAAGATGAACCAAACCCCTATAACAAATGCGTTAGTAACTATTAAGCATTACTGCTGACATGCTTTCAACTTTAAGCACATGCATAAAAGTAGCAACCCTCAAAATAAACCTTGTTGACTTTAATGCTTGGAACAATTTTTTTCTCCTTGAGCAAGCAATGTCATGCTGACTGTTCTTGAAGAGTCCCCACAACATAATGGTCCAAGAGATGTATCCACTCAATCCGGGGTGGTCAGCAGACGTTGTCTATAGGCATATTGATAGGCCTCAATATTGTCTGAACCAATAGATGCTAACCTTTTCTGTCAGATTGCATATTCCTGCAAGAACTGGAAAATTGCTGTTAAAATGTGGCCTGAAAGCATCAGATTGCCAATGCTCACATATTGTCACTTGCATAAATCCTGCCAAAAACAAATCCTATTGTAGTATAAGGTCCCTTAGTTAGATGATGGTGCCACATTCACATCCACTTCGTATATGCCTCATATAATGCATTCCCAAGGTAACTATATAGGCAGAAACTAACTAAATAGCCCATGTACCCAAAATAAGTCCTGCAAATTAACCTCAATGATGGAATTCTAACATAAAAAAGAATGCAAATTCCCACATTCAAAAAATAAAATAAAATAGTTAACTTAAATTAACCAACCATAGTTGACACTGAATCATCCTATAAATCCTCTAACTTTCAAAACAACTTAGATTGTTATCTAATGGACTTCTCTCCCACAGTAGCAGGCTATGTAATTTAAATAAAATTTAGGGAGTGTTAGAGTAATTTGATTAAAAATAGAGTTCGCCATCTGTGTATTGATTCTGAAAACAATGACAGTACCTTTCCACTGGCTAATGTGAAAAGCGCATGCTTCAAACTGGTAATGCGTTTGTCATAGCAAACAAGCCTCTGTCCTCCTCTGTTCCAACTTATGTTGAGTGAATCTGGCATAATGAAACCTTTTCGAGTGCATTAATTCCTTCGGTTTGTGGGTGCCTTGGAATGTACTGTTGAGTTACATAACCCTCTTTTCTCAGCTCTGATAGAAGAATTTCCAGCATTGAATAAATATGAGCAGATTGCAGGTGAGTTTCATCAGCTGCAACAAATACATGGGTCATGTTGTCAACCTCAATCCAACTGCGCCCAGGTACTTTTTTAACTCCTCTTTCTTTCATTAAACTTCGGGCACCAAGGGCACCACCCCAGTGGCCTGCACCAGCATGCACATTTGAAAACAACACGTAGTATCCAGAATTTTCAGGCTCCATTTCAAAAAGATATCTTGAAGCTACTTTGGCAAGATCAACGTTGCCATATAAGTGACAGGCACCTAGCAATGTCCCCCAGACACCTGCATCTGGGGAAAATGGCATGCTCTTTATGGTTTTAAAAGCTTCATCCAAGCGACCAGCTCGTCCGAATAGATCTACCATGCAGGAAAAATGCTCCATCTTTGCTCGAATTCCATACTTTTCTGTCATGCACTGAAACAACTGTATTCCCTCATCAATTTGGCCCACATGACCACAAGCAGATATTATAGTCAGAAATGTGACATCATCAGGCTGGATACCATTCTCTTGCATTTCATAAAACAGAGAGAGACATTCGCATAGGAGACCATGACTTCCATAAGCAGCAATCATACTATTCCATGAAACTTCATTCTTCTCATCCACCATGTCAAACACACGTCGAGCAAATTCCAGGTGACCACATTTAGCATACATGTCTATGAGTGCAGTCTCCGCATAGATATCATGGCAAAACAAACATCTTGTCATGTAGCCATGGATCTCCTTCCCATGATAGAGTGCAGGTAAGCTTGCACAAGCAGAGAGACTAGATGAAATGCTAACACTGTCATACTTGATTCCATTCAACCCCATCTCGCGGAAGAGTTGGATAGCTACTTCAGGCTTCCCATTTTGGGAGAAGTTTGTGATCATTGAGTTCCAGCACACAACATCCTTCTCAGACATGCTCTCAAAGATTTGATGAGCAATATCCAGTTGCCCACATTTTGCATACATATCCATAATTGCACTTGAAACATAACATCTGCCTCCAAGACCACTCTTGAGAACGTATCCATGCAATTCCTTCCCAAGTTTTAAAGAAGCCAAACCAGCACAAGCTGGTAAAATGCTGGCCAGAGTTACTGAATTTGGATTTAATTTTCTATCAAGCAACAACCTAAAGATTTCTATAGCATCTGAATTCATACCATTAAGCACATATCCAGAAATCATGGCTGTATAGATGACTACATCATGAGTGACAGTCTCTTTCTTAAACAACTTATATGCCAATTTCACATTGCGACACTTAAAGTAAACATCAATTAGTGCACTTTTCAAGAACACATCCAATGGCACTCCATTTCGCATAACATATCCATGGACTTCCTTTGCATGTTTCAGATTTGCCGATTCAGTAATTGAAGGAAGGAGGCTTGAAAAAGTAATGGAGTCTGGTTTGACACCACAATTTAACATTTCAGTGAACAACAACAGAGCCTCACCCATTAGTCCATTTTGAACATACCCAGAGATGATGGCATTCCACGTTACTACATCATGCCGCAACATCAGATCAAACAACTTGCGTGCCTCATTTAAGCACCGACATTTTGAGTATATTGCCAACAACGTATTGGCTACTGGAGAATCTAAATCCAACGCACATCTAAAAGCAAGACCGTGGAGTTGAGCACCAAAGCCAATCATCCCTTCCAGGGCACAGACTGACAAAATGCCAGCAAATGTCACCGAATTTGGCTTTATTTCACCATTTCTCATCTCCATAAACACTCTCACAGCGTTCTGCGAATCCCCATTCTTCAGATAACCATTGAGCATCACATTCCATAGAACACAGTCTTTGTGAGGCATTTTGTCAAACAGATTCCACGCATCACCTATGCGACCATTCTCCGCATAGAACTTGATCACCGAACTAGCAACAAACATATCAACCTCCCCACCCATCAAGTCAATCATGCCCTGAACCACTTTAAGGGAAACAGCCTTACTCATACTCTCGCAAGCCTTGATCACGAACGGATACGTATACCTATCAGGGTAAATCCCACACCCCAACATCTTGAAATAGAAGGACAATGCCAAACCGAACCAGCCCAACTCGGCCAACCCTCGGATCATCCAATTCCACGGCGCAGAAGAACCCGGCACCTCCTCAAGCCGATAGAAACAGTCCTTGGCAGCCAAGAAGTCACCGCAGAGGACGTACATGCCCAAGAGCTTCGGACCCAGAAGGCCGCTCCTGCTGATACCGCGAACGATCGACTGGGCATGGACTTGCTTGCCTCTTTGAAGACCGGCAGAGCCGGAACAGGTCCCCAGCACGGAGACGAAGCTGCGGCTGGCGAGAGCCTCCTCTGTTCTACGCTGCGATGAGAATGGTGGGATTGCTGCGGCGGGCGATGGGTTGGCGACGCTGGGAACGAGCGTGGCGAAGCATCTGCGGAGCAAGATCGCATTTTTGCTGGTCATGACGAGCGCAATCATCTTGCCATTCTGGCCGTGCGCCGGTGTGGAACGGTGCAACGACCAAGGTTTTGAACTGCAGGATGGCAAGATACGAGGGAATGCTCAATTGAAGTCGTCGTTTGAAATTTGGAAAATGGATATCTGCACCATCATAAGACTCAAAACTTATGGTAAAAATGAAATTGAATCATTTCATTAACACATCAATTTATTTAACGAAAAATACTAACATTGTATTTTTAAATTTATTTATTTATCATACATTCATATGCGACATTTTTACTACTTTTTTGTTAAATAATAGTAAAAAACTTGAAAAAACTAAAATATTTTGAAAAAAAAATTGTGAATGAAAAAGGGGCTCATAAAAAAAATGGCTAAAATATTTTAGAAAAAAAAATTGAACAAAAAAGGGGCTCATCGGAGGGGGTAGGCGGCGGAGGGGCAGCAACCCTCACCGGCCAAGGCCAACAAGGTCGCTAGTCCCTTTGATGGTGGCAACGGTGTTGACACTCAGCCACAATTCCTACCCCTTATTTTTCTTATTTTTTTTTCCAATTTTTTTTTTAAAATTATTTTAACTTTTAAAAAAAAAAGTTTTACTATTATTTAAATAAGATTTAAAGCAAAAGGTAAATAAAAAAATGCCACATAGGAAAAATAAATTAATTTAAAAATGTCATATTAGAATTTTCTATTTAAATAAATTGATGATATTAATGGAAAAACTCAATTAAATCAATTCAACATGTATTATAATTCAATTGCATTTTTTTAAAATTTTAAAATTCAATTACATTTTCATGATAAGTTTTAGGACTTGTAGAGTTATAGTGCACATAAAAATCAAAAAAGAAAGAAAGAAAGTTATTGTACTTCTCAAAGTTTGCATAGGGAAGCCTTGTGCTGTGCATAACATTAGTCGGTTAAATAGGTTTTGTCTTGAAAAGAAATGAGGTTTGCCAATGAAATAACTATGTATTTCGAAAAATCAATCGTTACGTTATTTTACCAATTATTTAAATAAGAAAAACAGAGACTTTTTTAGGTCGGTAAAGAAAGATCATTAGTATGGTATGAGTACATAGACAGACCGTATAGGTAAAGAAGCCAATAACCCCAGCCAATTGCATCTCTAGGTGGAGCATCTTGTCAGAGATGCTATCCGTGTGGGATCTTATTGCCACCCTCCCAAAATAGGGTTTTATTTATAAAGCCTCACCTAACTAGGAACCGTCATTAACCTATTATGATCAATTAAGAGCCAAACAACACATGAAAGGATGCTTACTTCTTACACGACCAAAAATTTGAGATCAATGATTTGATTAAACCATTTTTCTAATTATGGCTCTTTCGATATCTAAACTTGATTATTATTGCCTAAGCGATTCATATGGTCTTCGTCCATTTTATGATCCTATGCCAATGAACGATGTTCATGCATGAGGAGACGATCAAAGGAAAGTAGACAACCACAACCAATACGATACGATAAAAATAAAGCATATGGAAGTAAATTCAACGAAGTGTCGAGGAAGGCGGTGACGTGAGTGGGGTGAGCTCGAGCAAATGCAGCACAGAGCTGCTATGCAGAATGTGAGAAGAGAGATGAGTGACGCAACAGGGCAGCGACTGCAATAGGGACATGAAGGTGACGGTGGCGACACCAGGGCCGCGTCCGCGCCAGAAGCGGCAACAAGAGCCACCGAGACGGCAGAAGAAAGTAGGGACAGCCTGGCCCAAAACAGACCATGGAGGAAAGAATGAGGGTGAGACCTCCCATACATCTTTCTTTCTCTGATTAGATAAGAAAAATCGGACCTGAAAACAGTAGAATCAAGCTAAGGAATTTGAACATTACATATAATGCATACTTCACTTTTGTTTGTGCTCGGTTAGCAAATGACCATGAATCGTCACGAGCGTTCGTAAGCTAGTTAGTACATTTTTCTTCTTTTGCCAAATACAAATCGGTCGCAAAAGCTTCAATTTATCTTGTTAAGCAATAACATGCATCACACATCATACGAAAACGTATCACAAATAACCATGTAAATATTCACGCTAGAACGATCACGAACACAATGCCTGAGTTCCACAACCGTGTGGTCTTGCAGGTAACAAATCTCCGAGTTGAAGAAACTATGAACAACAATATGCACTCCATCTTTCTTTAATCAACCACATCAGTCTCAGGCTCCTGACCCAATGCTCTGTTTCTCAATACCGTTGATTCCAATTTCCAACCATCAAGTTACCATAATATTATGACATGGCTATAAGTCAAAAAAAGAACACACACACACATAGTTCCAAAGGATAGTGATGGCCACTTAAACCTGATCCCAGATTCAATGTAGTGACACTAGCACTGAAGTATCAGATCCATACAAAGCAGAGAAGGATGAATAATATGCAGGACATCCCAGATATGCTGCCTCAACTTGAGCTTGAATGGGTGCAGGCAAATACAAGATGAGAGCTGCATTACAGGCGCCAAACTCACTAAGGAAAGAAATCTCAGAATTCTACTTGATATCACATTTAACCAAAAACGGGTCTTTTTGAAGAGTCAAAAATACATCAAACACAGAGGTTGTGATGCATGCACTTATGCCTGTAATTCGACTCTCCTTACCCTTATACACACCTCTTAGATTGTCCTTGAGTGGGTTGGACAAAATCAGAGTTGATATGTCCACTTGGTATCTGACTAATTGGATCTTTTGCAAAAACTTAGGGAATTCACCATTTAGGAAAAACAAAGAAGAGTGGGCATTTGAATTACAAGGGCACATAACAGAATTCATGTGATTCAAGCAATTTCTGCAGCAACCTAGCAACAGTAGGAACGGAAGAGGAGTCAATGATCAACATAATTCTCATAAGCATAGCAGCAAGATAAGTGACTCCTTGAAAACGGAGATTTTGAGTATGAAAACTGGTCTATTTCATGGTGAAGAGTTGAGTCTGTTACTACATGATCACTGTTCAATATTCTACCAATTAAACAACTTGATAGGGAAACTATATCTAAGCGCTAAATTAGGGAACTACAAAAAGAAAAAGAAAATTACTGGTGCAGGGAATGTGTTGTTGCACTTGCACCTAATCAAATGTATAGAAAGAAGTGGCTCAACGAAAATGTGAATTGAGAATACAAATATTTCTACAGGAATGTCTAAAAAACAGTTAGCCACATAAGTGATCAAGTAGTGTTCTTAAGCCAACAACAAAGCAATCTCAATAGATGAGCATCAAAACACAAAACCTATAAAACAATCCATATAATAGACAATACATAATCAAAATGGCTAATTTCTACAAAGAAACTAAGCGAAAGGTTCATTCAGACTGCATAATGGAAGAAAGCGAAAAAACAGTACTCCATATCTCTCTTTTTTCTGTTGACTAAATAAAATAGTAGGTATATCTTTATAGC
The DNA here is from genome assembly GCA_014182885.2 of Eucalyptus caleyi. Taxonomy (NCBI): domain Eukaryota; kingdom Viridiplantae; phylum Streptophyta; class Magnoliopsida; order Myrtales; family Myrtaceae; genus Eucalyptus; species Eucalyptus caleyi. The sequence continues at coordinate 33,707,708 of CM024468.2, read as the reverse complement.
ACATGTCTGAATGAAGAATAGCATACAATAATTCAGCTCAGTTTATGGAATCCTCAACCTTCTCCATAAATGCTGATAAAAATAACAAAAGGATTACAGTGTTGACTTTTTGGAAAGAATAATTGACTAAAGCATCCAACAACATATATTATTCACATCCAAGCAACTGACAAGATGCAGTAACTAAGAGCAGTACTATAACCGGCAGAAGCATCGACATCATGAATTGTCTGCAATTGACAAGGTAATAGGTACAACTCACAACTCTTATTCTCTCAATAATAACACTAGCTGGTGACAAATGCTCATCAAGTTGTAATTGATACATGGCAGAACACCAATATCAGAAAGACCAAAGCATTGTTATACATGTTCATCTCTACTGCAATGAATCAGTGAAACATCCAAAGAAAACAGAATATAAAGAGCACCACAAAGAGATCTCCAGTGAAGCACCTGCATCATTGCTTCACGTTCTCCAAGTACCATTTATAAGTATCGCAAAGGCCCTCTTTCAGGGAAACCTTTGGCGTCCAACCTAAACTTGCCAGTTTTGAACTATCCATGAGCTTCCTAGGAGTCCCATCTGGCTTCGAAGAATCCCAAACAAGCTCACCCTCAAACCCCACGACCTCCTTCACCAACTCAGCCAATTCCTTGATAGTCACCTCCTTCCCACTCCCAACATTTACATGCCCCAACCCACTATACTTCTCCATCAGAAAAACGACTGCATCAGCTAAATCATCCACATGCAAAAACTCCCTCAATGGACTCCCCGTACCCCACACCACAACCTCCTTCGCTCCCCTTACCTTTGCCTCATGAAACCTCCTCATTAATGCTGGCAAGACATGAGAATTCTCAGGATGAAAATTATCATTCGGTCCATACAAATTTGTGGGCATTCCTGATATCGCATCCCAACTGTACTGAATCCGATAAGCCTGACACATTTTAATCCCAGCAATTTTCGCAACCGCATACCTAAACATAAACAGACAGCTCCAAATCAGAGACCAGAGCACCATTGACAAAAACAACAGATCATGACAGATCCCAAGTCTCTAATGAAAAACAAGATAAGAAGAAATTAAGGTAGACACCACAGGTAAAATTAAGGTTGACTTACGAGATAGCACTTGATTAAAAAACCCGAATTCAGTAAGAATAGGACTAGTGGCATTACCATTCATTAGTGGGCTCGAGGGGCCCAGTTAGCAAAGCGTCTTCCGGAATCGGCTGGGGTGCAAATTTCGGATAAATGCAAGAAGATCCCAAAAACAAGAGCTTCTTGACGCCATGGCGATGGGCAGAGTCAATGACATTGGTCTGTATCTGAAGATTGATGGCAATGAAATCTGCCGGGTACGTGTTATTGGCATGGATGCCACCGACCTTAGCAGCAGCAAGGACCACGAACCGCGGCTTCTCAGCAGCGAAGAAGTCCTCAACATCCGCCTGGCGTGCGAGGTCGAGCTCGGCGTGGGTGCGAAGGACCAGATTGGTGAACCCCAGGTCCCGGAGCTTCCGCACAATGGCCGAGCCCACGAGACCGCGGTGGCCCGCGACAAAGACCTTGGCCGATTTCTCGGAGAGGAAGGAGTCACCAGCTGCATCTGCCACGACAAGAAGGAAGATAAAAGACAGCAAATCAGGGCCAAAAGACTGGAGATCTGGATAATTCAGGCTCTGTTTCGGTTGCAGAGGAAGACCCAGATCCCAAAACAGGGAAATTTATCCTTTCCTCAATTCATCCGGTCAAACGAACAAGAAATACACGAAAAACAGCATGGATAGAACATCCGCATCGCAAGGTAACTGAACAAAACGAGCAAATCGCATCGTGGGTATGATTGATCACGAGTCTTTTTCTTTCAGACATTTCTTCAGCAATTTGAAGTGCATTCCCACATCCACCAGAGAGAGAGAGAGAACATACCGTTGGGTCCTCCCATCATGAAGAAGAGGAGATGCAGGCGACGGAGCTGGGCAACAGCGCAAAGCGGGGACTTTCGTATAGTGGGGAAACGGGAGTGTCGTTTTCTTCGGGGGGGGAAGCTCTGAGGGAAGTTTCGGACAGTCACATGCTGCACGGACAGCCGCGTTCCACGATCCAAGCGAATCGTGTTACCGTTTGTCGGAGGAAAGAGAGTTGAATTGAAGGGGAAGGAAGCCACGGTCGTCCGTCCTGCGGATCTTGGATCGGGCTTTGGCATCCGTGGATCGAGCAGCCTTGGGTCTCATCTTGGGCTTAAAGCCCATTATGCATACCCATCTTGGATTTTTGGACCCTACCGATGAGCGGGTTCGGGGCGACCCGGGCCCGATACCGAGATCAAAAACCCTTGCCCTGACCTAAATTTCCATGTGAAACGGATCGGAGCTGGGCAGTGGTGGACCTGACTAGATCGGGTTAGCTGCCAAGGCGCAAACGGGTTTGTCCGAGGCTCGCCTGTTCATTTATGTCTTGGGCGTAGTAGACCCGGGTTGGCCTTTGCAAGCTATCGAGTCGTTGAATCCATGATCACCTCTCTTATGGATTATAACGATGCTAGTCTTGTGGGCAAGGGAGAATACAAACATGGTTCAAACTATCTACTTGATTATTTTACTCCTCTAGTTTAGAACCTTGCATCTTGCACATGTATCTCACACATAGATACTTGCCTGAATGGCTTTTTTTTTTTTTTTTTTAAAAAGGTACTTGCCTTTATGGTTAGACTTTCGCTCTTTTTTTTCACTTAACTAAACCTAATTTGACGGTTCACGCGATTTGACTTTTTTCTAAATCGAAACTCCATAAATTTTCACTATACTTGAGTTTTGATTCATAGATTCACCTACAACCTTTTCAAACTTTTATGATATTCCAAAAGAATTTTTTAGATTTTAGCAAGAAAATAAAAATGTATTCTTTGCTTTGGTTTGAAAGGAAAAAAAAATTTGCACTTGAAGGTGTAAAACCGTAGAATTGAAGATAAATTTTCTAGCAATTTTGACATGATACTCAATTCAGGCTATAAAAAACTTTTTTTCTTTTTAAGGAAAAGAGAGATGTCAATGTGCCCCACTACGACGGTCAACGAAGTGGTTGTTCCTATCTTTGGTGTCGTTTTCATGCTATTTTGGCATTCGATGCTTGGTCCGGATTATGAGGAACCTTATCTGTAGAGAGCGGGAGTTGGTCCAAGCTCTAAAAGTAGCAGCAAAGAAGATATGGGAGAATCAGCTTCTAAAAATGTTAAAAGAAATTACTGAATAAATAAAGAAACAAAGATGACTAAATAGTAGAAGATGGGAAAGCAACACAAATAGTTTCTGAATTTTAATTCAATATACAATATCATCTGTGGACTTTTAATTTTTTTAATATAAATACCTGAACTTTAATTCAATGTTCAATGTAGTACATGAACTTTTAAGCATTTCCATGTAGTTTAAGAATCATATTGAACATTTATTAATAGTTTAATGACCCACATTAAATAAATTAAAAGTTTAGAGATGATATTGTACATTAAATTAAAGTTTATAAATCACGTTGTATAAATTCAAAGTTTTAAGACGACATTACGTATTGGACTAAAGTTCATTGAAAATTTGTACTATTATTCCTAAAAATACAAACTCTAATCCTAGAAAATTGGGACTATGGTGCATGAAGAAATTGCTTTTATAGATCTAACATATTTAGAAAATGATAAAAGAGTACATCCAAGATATATTTAATTAAAGAGAACATATAAAATTTTCATGGATCAATAGCAACGAGACGTAGATTTTGATATTGTCTAGAAAAATGAACTTAAATAGTTGGAGAAATCCGATATATCTCCTCTTAATCAATGCACCTACTAATTTGAGACCTATCGTTGTAAATTAATGAACCCTATAAGTCATGGTAATGTTTAATGTAATTCCACTATCGATGCCCTTCATTGACCTTAGAAATTGAAAGTCTTTTGAAAAATCAATATGGGAAAGTTATACTTTTAAACCCTATGGACAAAGATTAATTCAGTAGCCATTTTTTCATGGACAGTGAGATTTAGGCGGTTTTAGAAACCATATAAAATGTCTTGACATAGTTATCTGGCAGGCTCTCTATCAATCAAAACTCAAATTAAGGATGGAGGGAAATGTTCAAAGTTTAACCGCCACGTATGTTTTATAGTTCTTAATAATCAGATGTTTCTAAAGTACAGTAGCTAATGCCAATTGTCCTTTCCACCTTCTTTCGTCTATCGAATCAAAAGAAGAAAGCGTCATTCTATGGAGATTGGAGCTTTTTGACCCAAGAATATTGAGTTGATTTAAACTCAAATCAATTCCAACATCAAATTGCCCCAGAGGAAACTCACTCAGGATCAGTTCTTTTGCCTTCGGTCCGGAAATATGTAGGAATCTTGATTTATTGAGATTAACCGGGTATCCAAAAGCGAAAGAGAAACTTCCATATTAAGCCAAGACACACAACTAACTCACTTTTTCTATTCCTCCCAAACTGTCCTACAGAATAATATGAAAAACATTAGCAACTAAATTCTTTCAATAATCCAGGCACCCATTTCACCACTCCATTGAATAATTACCTTCACTTAAAAAAAAAAAAAACTATCTCAACACCTCTTAATCTTTATTTTCTTTTATATCTCCATTTGTTTCGTAAAAAAATAAATAATTTAATTTTTTTCTTAAAAACGATTGATTATATCATTGGAAATAATTAATTAATGAATAATATTCTCATTATCGATGACATTTTTTATATAGATATTTTCGTATACGATGAAAAATATTATTTATTCATTTATTTTTTTAAAAAAAATATAAGTAATCATTTTTTTTAAAAAAAAATGTTTCTACATTTATTGAAATCATTTATTTTCTAAAAAAATAAACCAAGCCTCTACATTTATTGATTTTTCACTACATATGGCGCGCTCAACTCTAACATTTTTTTCTTGACCAAAAAAAAAAATCAACAATTTTTTAGGGAAAAAATAAATTTAGAAAAAAAAAAAAAAACAAAAAACAAAAATGGGAACACCGTGGGCCTACAAAAAGTTGAGGAGCGGGTGGGTTAGGAAGGAGGAGGCACGAGCGCATCGCCTTTTGCTTTTTCTGGGGAAGGAGGGCGGGCTCTTTTGCTTTTACATCTCTCGCTCTCTCTTTAATAAATTAGTCTTAAAAAGACTCAGACCGACGAAAACGATTGGCAGGCGAATCATTCCCGATGGCAAAGAAGCACGAAACGCACTCCAAAAAAGATTGTGGTTTGTGGGGGGAGCGCTCCAATATAGGCATTATACAAAGTTTGCCTAGTGATTAATTTTTATATTTAATGGCCATAAGATAACGTTGGTGGTGGTGGATTTAAATAAAGTACGATTAAATGTGCCGGATATTTAAATATATATATGAAAGATTTGTGCGGTCCATTGCAATCATTTCACCATTCCTTAGATTCATGGACCCAATTCAATGTGGCAAGATCTTTCATTCACATTTCTTTTTTCTGTCGAGAAGGTTTTAGAAAACTCTTGGATCCCTGAATTTTAGAGTACCCTACTTTCACATGATAAATGGTTTTTTTTTCCTTCTCTTTTTGGTTCTGATCGTGAGTTCGGATTTGAGTATGCAATCGTAAATCTTCTGATGTTTTACTTAATCAAAGACCGAGGGAAAGAGAAAATAAGTCCCACGCTGAAGAGAGATGTGGTGATCAAGCGACATATAACCTAGTTCCATGGTCTTGAGCGTTTTGATCCACTTTTGCACAACAAGCTAGGCTCTATGTATTCTATAGCAACTCATTTTTATCAGATTTGTTTTCCTGATAAACTCCACTTCGATGTCTGTCATTGTCTTTCTAGAAACCACTTATTAAAGAATTATTTTTTTTTTTGAGTCAAAAGAAATATGAGTAGAGAGAAGATGAAGAGATGGATGGAAACGTAAGATATAGCACTAATCTAAGGTTGAGCGCGAGTGAGAGTGAGACTCTTGAAATAGGAAAATCACAAAAGAAGAGGAGGAGAATTTAAAATTATATACCTGGGGTTTGGAAATAAAAAATAAAAATAAAAAGATAGGGTTGGTCCGGATTGGAGTAATTCTAAAACCCCAGGATCAAGAACCAATTCGCACAATATAGATTTCAACTACCTCAAGACCATTTGGGTTAGGCCGTTCCAGGGTTGATCATGGGTCAACCTTGAACTAATGCTCACCCATATGTGCTTTGCAGTGAACAAAGGGACCGAAGAAGCTAGATATAAAGAAAGGAAAATAAAATTACTAGAAAAACAAGAGGTGGCTCTATGGGTTTTACATTTAAGCCAGTTCCATCCATTTTTATATTTGATTGTGCTCTATGGCAATAGGTAACCTCTTGGAGATAGGATTTATTGAGATATAGACTAGTTGCCAGTATCATAAAAGGTATCTTTCCATTCCAAAAAAAGAAAAAGAAAAAAGGCAATCAAAGGCAAATCAAATGCTTGCCTCATGTGGTGAGGCCCGAAGGTGTGATTAGGCAAGCTCGAGCAATGCCCGGTATAAGCATTGCATAATTTTTCATAGTGTCAAGGCCTAGGGCAAAAAATATAATTCATGTCTCACCTTAGTCAAGCTCGAGGCATCTGATAGTCATCCGGTCTCTTTAGTGACCATCATAATAAGGGGTATGTGGGATAATTTGCTAAATGTGTAGGCCATGCGGAACTCATATGATGGAGTAAGTTTTGGATTCCAAAATTTTGGAACCTATAAGTACGTGATAGGTTCAAGAATTTAGGGTTGCACCGGGTTATATCCAGCACCTTGTATTGTGTGGATGACATGCTATAGAAAGGCATAAGATCAGTCGCATAATATTTTTAATTAAATACATGTATACTTAATTATATGTGACTACCTTTCTATACGAAAGTTTCACATTTAAATGTGTAAAGTCCCAACTACTCAGCAATATATGAGCCTATTAGGAAAAAGAAAAAAATAGTTCTCCAACCCCACTTAGATTCTCTCTCACAAGCTATGTTATATCTACCATGATACATTTCAATTCGTGCTTTATATTATATCTTTCATTAAATTTTTTTTTCTCACCAAGAACATTTTATAAAATTCTTGGAACCTTGAATTTGGAGTATCCTATTTTCACATAATCCACTGGTTTTCTTTTCTCCTTTTGGTTCCGATTACGAGTTCAGTTTTGAATATGCAATTGTAAGTCTCCTGATGTTTTCCTTAATCAAAGATTGAGTTGAAGAAGAGAAAAGGAGTCCCACGCCAAGGAGAGATGTGATGATCGAGCGATATACAACCTGGTTTTGCAGTTGTAAGAGTTTTGATCCGCTTTTGCACGGCAGGCGGGGCTCTATGAATCCCATAGCAACTCACTTTCATCAGATTTATTTTTTCAATAAACTCCACTTTGACCTCTGTCATTGTCTTTCTAGAAAACCACTAATTAAAGAAACTTTTTCAGTCAAAGGAAATATGAGTAGAGAGAAGATGAAGAGATGAAAACGTAAGATATAGCGATAATTTGAGGTTGAGGGTCAATAAGAGTGAGGCTCTAAAATAGGAAAATGATAAAAGAAGAGGAGGGGGGTTTGGAAATAAAAAATAAAAATATGGGGTTAGTCTGGGTTGGACAAACCCTAAAGTCCCAAGACAAGGGATTAATCCGCATAGTATAGATCACAACATTTGCAGGATGGACTGGGTTGGTCCATCCAAAGTCATATTAGAAAAAGAAAAGAGGCAATCAAAGGTCAGATTATATTCTTGCCTAAACATATGGTGAGGCGGGAAGGTGTGATTAGGCAAGCTTAGGCAATGCCTAGTACAAGCATTGCATAATTTTTTATAGTCAAGGCCTTGGGTAGTAAGTTAAGTTTGTGTATCGCCTCGATCAAGCTCGAGCCATCTAATAGTCATCTATCTCTTTAGTGACCATCATAATAAAGGGTATGCGGGATAACTCGCTAAATTTGTAGATCACACAATGCTCATATGATTAGGTAAGTTTTGGTTACAAAATTTTCAGAAACCAATAAGTATGTGATAGGTTCAAGAGTTTAGGGTTGCACTAGGTTGTATCCAGCACCTTGTATTGTGTGAATGATACCCTATATAAAGGCACAAGATCAATCATATTATATATATTAAATATGACTACATTTCTTTAAGAAAATTTCACATTTAAACGTGTGAAAGTCCTAACTAATCAGCAATATCTAACTTTGTCAGGAAAAAGAAAACAACAATTCTCCAACCCCACTTAGATTCTCTCTCGAAGCTATGTTATATTTACCATGATACATTTTGATTCATGCCCTCTTTTATATCTTTCATTCACTTTTCTTTTCTTTTTTTCGCCAAGAATGTTTTATAAAACTCTCGGACCAATAAATTTGGAGAATCCTACTTTTACACGATCCACGAGTTTTTCTTTCCTTCTCTTTTTGGTCCCAATTGTGAGTTTGGATTTGAGTATGCAATTGTAAGTCTTCCGATGTTTTACTTAATCAAAGACCGAGTCGAAGAAAAAAGAAGTCCCATGCCGAAGAGAGATGTGGTGATCGAGCGATATATAACCTGTTTTTGCAGTCTTAAGAGTTTTGATCCGCTTTTGCACGGCAGGCTGGGCTACTATGTATCCCATAGCAACTCATTTTCATCATACTCGTTTACCCAACAAACTCCACTTTGCCCTTTGTCATTGCCTTTCTAGAAAACCACTTATTAAAGAAATTCTTTTAGTCAAAAGAAATATGAGTAGAGAGAAGAAAAAGAGATGGAAACATAAGATTTAGCGATAATCTAAAGTTGATGGGGAGTGGGAGTGAGACTATGAAATAGGAAAACCACCAAAAAAAGAAAAGAAAAGAGGAGAAGAGCCTACAGTTATATACTTAGAGTTTGAAAATAAAAAATAAAAAGACAGGGTTGGTCCAGGTCGGACCTACTCTAGAATTCCAAGATCAATGACTAATCCACCTAGTACAGGTTTCAATAGCCTCAAGACCGGTTGAGTTAGGCCGTTCTAGGTTCAGATTAGAAAAAGAAAAGAGGCAATCAAAGGTTAGATTAGATACTTGCCTAAATATATGGTGAGGCCTGAAGGTGTGATTAGGCTAGCTCGGGATTAGGCAAGCTTGGGCAATGCATGGTACAAGCCTTGCATAATTTCTTATAGTCGAGGCCTTGGGTAATAAGTTAAGTTCATGTATCTCCTCAATCAAGCTTGAGCCATCTGATAGTCATCTATCTCTTTAGTGACCATCATAGTAAGGGGTATGTGGGATAACTTGCTAAATTTATAGATCATGCGGAACTCATATGATTAGGTAAGTTTTGGATCTAAAATTTCGGAACCAATAAGTACGTGATAGGTTCAAGATTTTAGGGTCACATCAGGTTGTACCCAGCACTTTGTATTGTGTGGATGATACCCTATAGAAAGGCATAGGATAAATTGTATAATTTTTTAAAATTAAATACATGTATGCTTAATTATATATGACTACCTTTCCTCACGAAAATTTCACATTTAAATGTGTGAAAGTCCTAACTAATCAACAATATCTTACCTTGTTAGGAAAAAGAAAAAAGCAATTCTCCAACCCTACTTAGATTCTCTCTCCAAGCTATGTAATATCAACCATGATACATTATGATTCAAGCCCTCTGTTAGATTCATGCCCTTTGTTATGTCTTTCATTCACTTTTTTTTTGGTTGGCCAAGGATGTTTTATAAAATTCTCGAACCCATGAATTTGGAGTATCCTACTTTCACACGATTCACAGTTTTTTTTTTTTTTCTCTTTTTGGTTCCAATTGTGAGTTTGGATTTGATTATGCAATTGTAAGTCTTCTGACATTTTACTTAATCAAAGATCGAGTCAAAGAGAAAGGAGTCCCATGACAACTCACTTATTTGTTTTCCCGATAAACTCCACTTTAACCTCCATCATTGTCTTTCTAGAAAACCACTTACTAAAGAAATGTTTTTAGTCTTCGAAAAAACAAGAAATGTTTTTAGTCAAAAGAAATATGAGCAGAGAGAAGACAGAGATGGATACGTAAGATTTCAACAATAATCTGAGGTTGAGGGAGAGTGAGAGTAAGACTTTGAAATAGGAAAACAACAAAAGAAGAGGAGGGGAGCTTATAGTTACGTACCTAGGGTTTGGAAAAAAATAAAAAATAAAAAATAATAAGATAGGGTTGGTACGACCCAGACCAACCTTAAAGCCCCAAGACTAAGAATCAATTTGCACAATATAAGTCTCAATGGTCTCAGGACTGGTTGGGTTGAGTTGATCTAAGGTCAATCTAGGGTCAATTTAGGGTTAACCCTAGAATGATGATTGTATGTGCTTTGCAAAGGTACTAAACAAGATAGATTCAAAGAAAAATAAAACTACTTAAAAATAAAGATGACTTTATTGATTTTATTTTTAAGCCAATTCCTTCCAATTTTTATGTCTGTTTATCTTATTGGCATTTGTTATCCTCTTGAGATAGGATTTATTGAGATATATACTAATTACAAATGGCATAAAAGATATTTCTATGTTCACCCTCCCCCCTCCCCCACCAACAAAAAAAAGAAAAGAAAAGAGGGATCAAAGGCCAGATCAAAGGCCACCGGCCGGTGGCGTGGATAGTAGATCCTTGGCCCTCCCCGGTGGAGGCCAAGGTTCGAAGCCCCTATGAAGTAGGGAGGCTGAAGCGCTATGTGGTGACTTAAGCGTGACGTCGGGGTGGTGGTTTCCTTGCTAGTGTCACCAGAGGGTTTACGGCGTATTGTCGGTGCAAGCTGGTTCCTCCTATTCCAAAAAAAAAAGAAAAAAAAAAGGCCAAATCAAATGCTTGCCTAAACATGCGGTAAAGCTCGAACGTGTGATTAGGCAAGGTTGGGTCATGTCTAATACAAGCATTGCATAATTTTTTATAGTGTTAGGGCCTTGGATAATAAGTTAAGTTTGCGTATTGCTTGCCTCAGTCGAGCTCAAGCCATTTGATAGTTATTTGGTCTCTTTAGTGACCATCATAGTGAGGGGATGTGGGATAACTTGCTGAATCTATAGACCACATGAAACGTGTATGATTGGGTAAATTATGGGTTCCAAAATTTGCAACCATTAAATACGTAATAGGTTCAAGAGTTTGGGGCCACACTAGGTTGTACCTAGCACCTTGTATTGTGTTAATGATACCTCATGAAAAAAGTATAAGATCAAATCTTATGATATTTTTTCAATTAAATACATGTGTACTTGATTGTATACGATTTAGAGTCTCTCTCCAACAAACTCTGTTGTATCTACCATGATTTATTTCGATTCATGCTCATAATAGAGTAAGACATGTTTTCATATGAGATCAGAAATTTAAATGATTGGTGAAAACTTCTCCATTTCTTTATCATTTTAAAAAATCATGACACTATACCTTTTTAGAGAGTATCCGGCACCATTTCTTCACAACGATTACCAAAAATAGAAGTCAGGCTGGAAGCCCCCTTTTTGATAGAAAATATAAGTTCAAAACACTGATTACATCAGTGAAGTAATTATCTCAACACAACCGTGTAGACATTATGACTCATGAGGCTGTTAATCTATGATTAGCGATTGATCAACGGGATTAATTAATATCAAAAGGACAAGCCTCATCTGATCCAAACTTTTCTTTTTGCACGTGCGACCCCAACACCCTATTATTGATCTTTTTTTTTTTTCGTACTATGATTTTTTTACACAACTCAAATTGCTAGATTTTAGGCAAACTCTTTTTTTCCCTATTAATTCAAGCAAATTAAAGTGTTTCTTTACGCCTTTTTTCTAACTAGTAAGAAGAACTTCCATAGTTATTTTCATTAAAATGTAATATACTTTCACATTTTAAGAAAAACTAATGATGGCTCATATCCACAATTTGGTATTTTAACTTACTTCTACTTATTTTATTTTACCAAAATTACACTCAATTCAACTTAGATTCTTGATTAATTAAGGAGTATATGTGTCTCTATGCCAACCACGTGGGAAATCAAAGCCAATGATTTTTTTTTTTGCTGTAAAATTCTACTATCATCACGAAATTTAGTAAATAAAAGAAATTAAATATATAAAAAATAATCAACGTGTTGAAAAAAGATATTTTCAAGTTCTTATCCACAAAGTTTAGTTTGTTACTAATTTTCTTATGTTAAAAAGGAAAGTGTCTTAAAATATGGTAAATGTATAAGAATTCTTTTGACTCTTTTACAAATTTATTAGTTTTTATCGTGATAGTTTTTTCTTTAATAATACAAAATAAAAAAAACCACAAAAGAAGGTATAAATTTCAAAGAAAAACTAAGTTCAACTAATCAACTGACTCCATGTTTTATTTACTAATAAAAATATTGAGATGTTTTGTCAATGTTGGTGACACGAATGGATCTTTGTCCCATAATGTACCTTCGAGATCTATGAAACATTTTTATCTAAAAGAAAAAAAAATGAAAAATAATAGAAGAAGAAACCTTATCTCTCTCTTGTTATTCGTAACATAGAAATGAAATATTTCATTTATACCATATCTAAGTGAAGTGAATAATCACTCATACAAGAGCATTCTGAGTAGAATCATACCATGAGAATGATGATGAACCCATTAGCACATTCTGTTTTAATCTCAAACTTTCACAAAAAAAAGAAAAAGAAAAAGAAAAATCCTATGAACAGTCCATGCTTGACATATTTTACGACAAAATATGTTTTATAAAAAAATTATGTTAAAACCTGAATTTAGTTAATTAATTACCAACTCATCCAATACATATTCTACTTGCCACATTTGAATTCAAGTCTCCTCATCTCTCAATCCTTTAAATTCCTTTCATCAATTAATTCACATCTTTGAATCTTTCTCTCTCTCTCTCTCTCTCAAAATTAATTTAAATCTATATATGTGTGTGTGTCTATATATATATAATTTTTCTTTATTGTGAGAAATTATTTTAGGAGATGTTAATAGGCATAACTTTATAAGCCATATCCATCATATTAATGTACAAATAAACAGGCCTTACATTTTCCTATTTATTATCTTTCGTACATCTGTGTTTCTTCACAGCGCAGGCTAATCTGGAAGCCATCACCAAAACCAAAATAAATAAAAATAATTATAGTTATATGTGTATGTCCTATCTGACTTTTATGGGTCGCCAGACAACATGAGCCCTAGCTCTGAAAATCAGCACACTCCCTGCCAAAACATCCCTTGATGTATCATCTTTCTTATTCCGTTTGCAGGAAGGAGTAGGTATTTTCCTTCTGAAGAAAGCCAGGGTCTAATCAGTCGTATTTTCTTGTCAGAATATTTCTCATGCAATAAAACAAAACAATAATATTAAAAAAAAAAAACCTATTTCAAATGGGAAATAACAAAATTAACTAAGGCCGACAAGGCTCACAATGATAACCATGAACAGTTTCCACTGGAGCAGAGCTATATACTGTCAAAAAGAACAAACTAGGTCACTTTTTTATTATATATCGAGAGCATTTTTTTAATATTAAAAGCTATTGAAGTCAAATATACAAATTTAGTGGCATAAATCTATCATTCTTATTTTATCACCTGACATATAAAGAAAGTGAGACTATATCCAAATTTTTTTCTACTATAACAAATTATCCAAAAATTTTAAATTATAACTACTATGACACCAATATCCTAGAATTTTGTCATATTGCTACAAATTTTGAGTATTAACAACAAGAAAAAAAAGGTTGGGATATTAGTATCATTGTGGACAAAGTGTATTTTTAGTGGTCAATACTAAATAGAGGGCATTTTGTCATATTAGAAGAAATTTAAGATTTTGATGGCATCAAAAAGGTGTAGAGTAATGGTGCTAGATAAACATAATTTAGTGTTTTTAAGGTATTTTCACTTATAAAAGAATAGAAACCCTATTTTCCTGTTTCTCTCTTTCCCTCTCTCCATTATGTTGATATGATATGCCAGCACACGATGCCATATAAGCTGGAACAGGGAAAGACCAGAAGATCATTTGCCAAAACTGCGATATTTTTTTCTTTTCTTTTCACAACGATGATTTTCTAGGTCCTTGTTTTTTTTTGGTCAACAATAATTTCCTAGGTTCTGCCTAGCTTTCTTTTCACCTTTCCGCCCGTGGGTTCAAGCTCTGCCTAGCCAAGTGAAGAAAGCTAATCGTAGCAACCGATGTGATGAACCATCATCTAATATATAAATAATAAAGTGCACTCATTTCATTAAATACCATTAATTTCGTGAAATTTTTGTCAAAATTTTTAAAAATTTAAACCCTTAAATAAAAGCACACTTCCCTCATATTTGATACAGTTTTTTATCTGATATTAATTGTGAAAATTCAATTGGATAAGTCAGAATTTCATGTGGGATTTTATAGAATCACTGTCAATTATTTGAATAACCTAAATTATTAAAATAATGCATAATAAGTTGTTAAACAAATGTGTAATTTAATATTTAATTACTTTAACAAATTATACCAATGAGTTTTTCTAAAATTCAATTTCAGATGTATGCTGTTCTTCTTCTCCTTGCAGCTCCGCCCGTCCTTCTCAAATTCTGCGCTCCACCCTGGTCTGACAGGCCGTATCATCTTCTCCCCCCTCAGACACGCAGATGGAGCTTTGGCTCTCTGCTTTTTCTTTTTCTTTTTCTTGGGCTTTTCTTTTCCTTTTTTCCTTTCGTGTGTTCCCCATCCTTTTTCTTTTTCGTTTTCTCCCCTATCTTTTTTTTCGATTTTCTCTTTGATTTATTATTTTATAGGGAAGCAAATCATGCTGTCACGTATGCAAATGCACTGCAACGAGTCTTTTGGGAAGGCAAAGTGGGGAGGGGATGGACTGAAAAGGACTGGTAAAGCAAAAGAGAGCCGAGGAGAGAGAGAGAGAGAGGTTGAGGGAGATAGAGGGAGGCAGGATACAAAGGGAAAGTGAGATTTCGGGCACGCCATTTGTGTTTTTTTCTGTCCTAACACGTTCACGACTTTCGTTCTTGGACTAGACCATGGCTGCCAACAAGCTCTTTCCTGTTGTCTTCTCCGTTATCTTCGTGATTCTCTCTGCTTTGCTCCCTGCTCCCTGTCTCTGCTACGAGCCTCGCAACCATGAAGGTAAAACCCATCAACTTTCCTCGTACGCCAAACTTTGTGTGGGGTGGTGGCGACATACTGATACCCTTTTTTTTTTCTTGGTGGTCTTCCAGTGGAGGCTTTGATCGGTGTGAAGAGAGAGTTGAACGACCCACATGGAGTTTTGAACAACTGGGATGAAGATTCTGTCGACCCCTGCAGTTGGGCCATGATCACTTGCTCGAGTGACAATCTAGTCATTGGCTTGTGAGTTATCTTTCGCATTTTCCATGGCGAATTTGGTTCCTTCCTTTTCCTTTGGTCGTCCTTCGAGAGTTCTGTCCTTGATTTTCATTTTTCCTCGGACCTGTTTTGCAGAGGAGCTCCTAGCCAGTCTTTATCGGGAAGTCTGTCTGAGACTATAAGAAATCTCACCAATCTCCGACAAGTGTAAGGAAACAGGACATATTCCTTCAAGTTTACTCTTTTGCGTTTGCAACTTTTGAATTTCTCGTTCAACTTCTGTTTGTTTGCTCTGGGAATTTAAAAAAAAAAAAAAAAAGAACAGGGGAAGGGAAAACGAACGTGTTGGGTTCGGAAGTTTTTCTTTGTCTTGTGTTTTGTCCATCCTCAGTTTCTTGATTTTCAAACAACATATGTTTGACCAGCTTCAGCTTTTTTCCATCTTTTGTCGAATAATTTCAAACTTAATATGCATGTCGTGTGGTTCTTTTGTCTTTTAGGCTACTGCAAAACAATAATATCTCAGGCGGCATCCCACCAGAGCTGGGTACTCTTCCAAGACTCGAGACTTTGGATCTCTCCAACAATCACTTGTCTGGTCCAATTCCTGAGTCTCTAGGGCAATTGCATAGTCTGCAATATCTGTGAGTACGAAATTGTCTATTATTTCTTCAGTTTTCTTCTGTCTTTGCTTGCGTGATATTGTTAATCCAAACCGTTTGTGCCCTTTTTTATTTTATGGGGTATGAGCAAATTGTGATTTCTGTTTCTTGTTCGTTCCTTCTTGTTGCCTAATGTGTGTTTTTTCTTTTCTTTCCATTTTCGATGTTGTTTTGATGTCGTCTAACGCCTTGTTTGTTTTGTCCTGTGGTGAGGTTAGGAGGCTAAACAATAATAGCTTGTCTGGTGCTTTCCCTGTGTCTTTGGCCAAAATCCCACTGCTTGCTTTCCTGTGAGTACGGTTCTCTCTCTCTCTCTCTCTCTCTCTCTCGTTTTCTCTGTTTTGAACGATTCGATGCCTTGAGAATCGTAATCATTCAGCTGCAAAACCTCAAAAGAACTCTTATAAAAAAGGAAAGAAAATCAAAGCTGAATGTTTGGGGCCTGAGTTTCATTTATTTTTCCCCTGAAGGATTTTTGGTGATGATGTTTTCTGTTTATTTTTTTTTTTTTTCAGGGACTTGTCTTACAATAATCTCAGTGGACCTGTGCCCAAATTTCCTGCTAGAACATTCAAGTATCAACTCTCTCTCTCCAAAATTATTCCTTATTTGGTTTTATATTTGTAATTTATTTTTGTATGGTTGAAATCTGCAGTGTTGCGGGAAACCCATTGATATGTGGAAGAAATCCAATTGAAGGGTGCGCTGGATCAACTATTCCCATCCCTCTTTCCTTCTTGAATACTTCTGCTGGTAACTTCTTCAGAACCTTCACTTTTATTTTAATTATTATTCTCTCGACAATCCTCTGTTCTCTTTAACCCAATTGAACTGTCTTCTTCCTTATCTTTTTTGTTATTCTTTTTCCTTTGGTTTTATACAGATGAATCCAAGTCCAAGAAATTGGCAATTGCACTCGGGGTCAGTCTCAGTTTTGCCACACTTGTTCTGTTGGCTATTGGGTTCCTTTTGCATGCGAAGAAAAAGAAAAATCTTATCATCCTCGACATCAATGGTTAGTGTCATAATTCTCTTTAGAAAAGAAACTCTGTCGTGATACGTCATTGACTGATGTGATGTTCTGATTGGGGCCTGTCAACTGTTTCTGCAGAGAAGCAGGAAGTGGGGCTAATGAGCCTGGGAAACCTCAAGACCTTCACTTTCAAAGAGCTGCAATTGGCGACCGACAATTTCAGCTCCAAGAACATACTTGGTACTGGAGGTTTCGGCAATGTATACAAGGGGAAGCTTGGGGATGGGACTATGGTCGCGGTGAAACGCCTGAAAGATGTAGTTGGGACAACTGGAGAGTTGCAGTTCCGGACTGAACTGGAGATGATCAGCTTGGCGGTCCATCGCAACTTGCTGCGATTGATTGGATACTGCGCCACTTCGAACGAAAGGCTTCTGGTCTACCCTCACATGTCCAATGGTAGTGTTGCTTCAAGGCTCAAAGGTTTGTTTATAATCACTCTAGTCAAATCGACGTGGTTGACTGGTCAAACTACATTTCGATTTTATTGAAGGAATGCATTTGAAACCCCAGGTGGTCATACTATGTCCAGAGCAATGTCATGATGGCTCTAATGAATTGATAATGTGGCATTATCTACAAGTCTGGTTCCTGCTCTGATAAACTGGTATTCTTATACATTCATGACCTTCGGTTGTACAGCAAAACCAGCGCTAGATTGGAACACGAGAAAGAGGATAGCCATTGGAGCTGCCCGGGGTCTCCTGTACCTGCACGAGCAATGCGACCCAAAAATAATCCACAGAGACGTGAAGGCAGCTAATGTGCTCCTTGATGACTATTGTGAGGCTGTCGTTGGTGATTTTGGCCTCGCGAAGCTCCTGGACCATGCTGACTCCCATGTCACGACTGCAGTCCGTGGTACAGTTGGACATATTGCTCCGGAATATCTCTCAACAGGCCAATCATCTGAGAAAACTGATGTCTTTGGCTTCGGGATTCTCTTGTTAGAGCTTATAACAGGAATGAGAGCTCTTGAGTTTGGCAAAACAGTAAATCAGAAAGGAGCGATGCTCGAATGGGTAAGTCATTTGTGCAGATTCGTTTTTATGTGTGAGCAAGAATTAGGCATCCGAGTACAATCGAGAATGCGCTAACAACTTAGCAAGCCTAAGTCAGCACTTGGCCATTTCCCTATATGTTTTCACTGACTTACTGTGTACTGTTTGAAAAGCATCTTTTAGTTCTTATGATTCTGGTATTAGGCATTAAGCTTCACTTATTTCTCCTTGTGCATTGATGCCTGTTTCAAACATTTTACACTCGAGGCATGTCGTTTAGACAACACCATTTCAATCTCCATAGGATAGTTTTTAGAAGGTCTGCGCATATCCACTATGTGCATCTAGAAGCCTGTAAAGCTTAAGTTCAATCAACAAGTCTTCAAAACATCTGAGTTCAGTGTGATCCTACAATGCGCCATAAGATTAGCCATTGCTCCCTGTAAATTAGCTGACCCACAAGCACATTAGATATGTTTTCTCTGACGGTATTTGTATTCAGTTTCATTCTTTTGGCAAGATATCTAACAGGTCTAGTTTTTTGCGACAGGTGAAGCAAATACATCAAGAGAAGAAAGTGGAACTTCTGGTGGATAAAGAGCTAGGGAGCAGCTACGACGGGATCGACGTGGGAGAGATGCTACAGGTGGCACTCCTGTGCACCCAGTACTTGCCGGCCCACCGCCCCAAGATGTCCGAAGTCGTCCGGATGCTGGAAGGCGATGGGCTCGCTGAGAAATGGGCTGCGACCCACAACCACTTGAACCCCGCCACCAACTTCTCCCTCATCACCAGCGCCGCCAAAGCCAGCATTCACGGCCCCGACCGGTCGAGCATGTTCGGCGGCATGTCTGTTGACGAGGACGACGACGAGCACTCCCTGGATACCTACGCTATGGAGCTCTCCGGCCCGAGATAGCCGCGAAACTAGGAAGCAAAACCAAAACAAGAACAAAGACAGCAATGCGTGAGCACGATTCTTTAGAGCAAACTTTTCAAAACCTCTCGTGCCTCCTTTTTCAATCTTTTTTTCCCCAATGGTGGTGTACATACACATCTCTTTCGTTTTCTTATTTTACCTTCAAATTTCAGTTCCTTCTTTAGGGGCTTGTTCTTCACTGTGCAAAATGTAGATGGGAGCTTTGGGGAGACCGTATAGAGTTTCAGCCTTTGTTGGGTCTACTTTTGTGTAGGAGAGATGGGGAGAAGGGCATCATCAGATGCTGATGCTTGTGTTCCCGAGCGTGGGACAGAGGTTTGAGAAGCTTGAAAACTTTTCTTGTGGTATTTGACTAAGGAGTTGGGTGGTGAGAGTGACATGAACATGGCTTGCTGGAGCTTCTTTATCTGGCTAAGTATCCGAAGGTTGTACTGTAAAGCAGTGTCGAGCGTGAGTTGTTACGGGTCGTTTTCGTTTGATGCTCTCTTTCCCTTTTTATGTCGTTGCCTGTGGCGTCACGCGCCACTTTTGTCCATCCTTTTGGCCCCTTTTGTGTTTTCCATGTCCCTGGAAGTATCAGAATCTGGCTGTCTTTATGCTGCTTTTTGAAATTTGAAAGTGGTCTATTAACCTTGATGTATTGTAAGCTTAAAATACTCGTAAATTTGAAAAGATACTGAGCAAAGGAACTGTTTTCATGATGGCGATTTCAGCTCGTGTTTTTGAAGTTAATCATTGGTCTTGTACTAAAAAAATATGGTACGGTTCCGTGCATGATTGGGGTTTCTGGGGATGTTCTAAGTTTTGGGGATGGTCGGGGTACCGTTGGCTCTTTCAAACCCGTCTTGTTGTCAGCCCTAGTGTTATCTCGTGCTTTTAAAAGTTTTTCTTTCACCGGTTAGTGCATTAACACAAATTAGGCATCGAGATTTGCCATCTCTATCATAACCTTTGTTACACCACCGTGGACCCATCATCGTCTATCGGAATCTTCAGCTTCTCTCTCTACTCGTCTTGAGTTCAAATTGGAGATGGTGTTCGTGCTCTCAAACCAATTCCGTTGTCCTTTATAGCCTTTAAGATGTCAAGGCAAAAGGACTTGCAATGCAACGCAAGCCTTTACAAATAGGCCTCTGCTCCCATGGCCCTGTGCAATGTATGATCCAAGGCCCATCATCTTTCCATAAGATCAATGTGCAGGAAACAATAAATTCATGTCATTATAAACAAATCCCAACATTTTGATACTAATTGTCGATGATTATCAACTGTTGGATCACAAAAGCATAGATACCGATAGCATACTTGTGGATACAAAAAGTTATGGTGAGAAGAGGCATCCCCCGAAAGGCTATACAGATGACCTATAATGCTGATCGTTCCGTTGTACGACATAAGTTTATACTTAACTTGCATAGATTTTACTGGGTTATCTGCAAATGAGTAATAGTGCCTTAGTAAATATAATTGTTTATGTTTAGTGAAGTATATATGCTTATAGGTGAGAATGAGGTACTAATGTGATAATGCGAATAAGAGAAACCCTATCATAGCCATTTCAGTCCATTTGATGTACTTCACAAATAGAGGAAATGCCAGTGGAAAAAGCAAACGAATCTGAGCTCATCTGCAAAGCAAGAATTTATTCGGTCTTTCGCTTTATGTTATGACCGCTGGAACTAGTAAAGAAAATAAAAAGAGCATAATTCCCCCATTACCCTAAGAAACCAGCATGAGCAGATCATCTTTTAATAAAGCGATTCTGTTTTTCTCGAAAGGGAAAGTTTACCACAAAGCGAATCCTAAAGTACTTTTGCAAATCCGTAAATTACATAATATGCGAAACAGAACCCGAATGAGTGACTTCGATAAATTTTCTTTTCCCGTAAAAGGGAAACCAGTTCAAATTTGCATTCGAAGATACCTCAACTTTGATATACTTCTTTATGGACATGTAATATAAGGGGATATTGTCCAATCAGTCTTAAGAAATCTATTATACAATTATCAATTCAAACATAAACTCAGTAATTTTGTCAATATAGTTATAAACTTAAATAATTGTCCAAAAAATCCTAAACATATTGTATAACGATAAATTTAATCCTAAATTTTTCAATTGTGCCAATTAATCTTAAACATTTTAATGATTTGCCAATTTAATGCTAAATCTTTTAAATTTGTCAGTTTAGTCATTTTAACCTTTTTTTTAATATAAAAAAATCACTAACCGGGCAATCTAGTCAACATCAACATCCTACATGAGATGATCAATATTAACTTGGACAGATTTTGTGATATTTTAATTTTTTTCTGAAATTTTTTTATTTTTCTTCTCTTTTCCTTTTTTTTTTCTTTCCAACTCTTGCTCGACTAGGGTGTTGGGTCCTCACCCAGATCTAGGCAAGGCCATGACCCTTGCTTGTTGGCTGGCGAGGGCAAAATAAGGGTCGCTAACCCAAAGTTGGAACAAAAAAGAAGAAAGAAAAGGAAAAAAAAAAAGGAAAGAAAATAATTTTGTAGAAAATGAAAAATTGTCACAGCATTAACAATGCTAATGTATGAAGATTGACATTAATTAGACTATTACATCAATGATTTTTGGACAAAATTAACATGAAGTACTAAATTAGCAAATTATCCAATATAAGACTAAATTGGAATTATTACAAAGATTTATTATTGAATTGACAAATTATCAAAATATTTAAGACTCAATTAATACAATTGAAAGATTGAAAACTGAAATAGCTGTCGTAAAAAAAATTTAGTACTTTTTGGACAATTTTAAATTATGTGTGAAATTTCAATATAATCCTTTTGATTTATTATCATTAGAAATTGCTAACGTGGCAGTGTAACATGTAGCACGATTGGCAATGAGTAAATTGCTGGCAATTTCCTATAGAATTTGATTGGAATAAATAAATTAGAATTTGCATAAAAATTTAGAACTAAACTAACAAAGTTGAAAATTTTAATATTAAATTAGTCCCGGTACATTAGGTTTAACACTTCTTTTTATTTATATATAATTAGAAGAACTACTTTTGTTTGTCAAAGCCCAAAGAAGGGACATCAAAACACAATAAGAAGAACTACTTTTGTTTGTCATCAAGAGTTCTAGACAAAGCCCAAAGAAGGGACATCAAAACTAAGAAGAGGGAAGAGTATTTTTTTTATATAAGTCCCACTCTAATTGGGAGGGCTGGGCTAACCAAGAAGAGGGAAGAGTATATATATTTTTTTTTTTTTTGGTCGAAAGTGGGAAGAGTATTCAAACGTTGGACTTTAGCTATCCGATCATTTACTTGATTCGCCATTCTTTCACAATGGGCCATGGAATTCCTAGAGACCTTTTGATCGGATAAGAAAAAGGGTTCCTCAAGAGCAGAATATCCATGGTAGATTCCTCCTGCTGATGTGTATCCGTTGGCTCAAACTCGAAGTCATTGTCTCGACCGCGTAATGAGACCGAATAACATCAATGTCGTCGAGACCTCGTGGCCCTATCCTCTTGGTGCAAAAGATCAAATAATCTTTGTTAATTTGTTTTTCGTAAAGTTGGCTTAGCTCGGTTCGGACAGTATAATCAAAACACGAGACTCGATGTTGAGATACCTGCCGGTCTCTTCTTTTGCGGAAGGACGACGTAGATGCATCCGAGTGAAAAAAAAAGGGCATCAAAATGGATTGTTGCAGCAAAATCTTCCTAATTTTTTAGACACCAAAGCATGAAAGTTGTGAATTTCTTGTGCACCATTTTGTTTTGGATCACATACTTTCTTTCTTTTTGGTCTAGAGAAAATACCACCCTTGCAGCTTCTATGCTCCCTTCTTGATTGCCATCATGCTTGAACCCCTGTCGTCACTGAACCTTTGAACCCCCTTTAGGCGGCCCAAAGTGCTCTCTCTCTCTCTCTCTCTCATACACATTAAGTAAAGTTGATTCAATGGTTAGTTTTACAATTGGTATGCGTGAATTGGGCATATGGAATCAGTAATTTCATATATTGGGTCATTCATACGTTACCTCATTCATGAGATAAGTAGGATACTTCATGAGCTTGAATTTTATCTATCTAATATGAGCATTCTTGTCATATGAAAATAAAGAAGAGATTAAGCAAAACCCGCGCGAGATCATTAACGACAACGACCATTTCTAAAGTTTCATAGTTAGAGAACTCATGTGAAAGCCATGGGCCATGCTCCATTAGATATAAAAATAGACTCAAAAAGAGAATAAAGAAAAGAAGATAAGATAAGAGGGAGAGAGACGAGAAAGCCAA
This sequence comes from Eucalyptus caleyi, assembly GCA_014182885.2. Classification (NCBI taxonomy): domain Eukaryota; kingdom Viridiplantae; phylum Streptophyta; class Magnoliopsida; order Myrtales; family Myrtaceae; genus Eucalyptus; species Eucalyptus caleyi. Next base: position 33,684,377 of record CM024468.2, on the reverse strand, counting down.
GGAATGGGCCAAAGCCAAGTCCATGCGGGCGACAGCAATTGGCCGATTCTCTTTCTATTTACCGCGACGGCTCGGGCACAACCAACCCCCCCCTCCCTCGGCCAATCTCCACCGCTGAAAGTGCCTGCGGGCCCCTCCCAACTGTGCTGATCGCTACCTCCGACGAGCAATCTGAGCCGTCCGATTTCGACCAACGGCCAAATCCACGTCCAGGTGGACACCGTTTGGAACAGCCGGGGTGCTTTAGAAAGGGCCCCACCCGAAAGGGCGAGGCCTTTTTGTGGGGACCGCGAGATGCCGTGGGGGATTCCTCCTCCGCGGATCGCATTCCAGATGCTGTCTCTTTCGAATTTAACCAAAACGAGACGACGTGAATAAAGTGAATCATGGCATATCAGTAGACCTATCAAAACGAGTAATAAATCGATTTCTTAATTCATATTTAATGAGCTGAAACTTTATTTATGTTAATTATATCTGATAATTGATTGAAAATGATTAAACTAATTCGAGAGATCGGAGCGCTTTCTCCTGTACCGTAGCGATTGCATGCTGTATGATTTGCTATTTTAATATTAGTGATAGAACTAAGGAACTTTAGTTTATCTTTCTGTTTGTATTGAAGTAATCGAATTTTGCTCTGAAAGTGAATTAGATAAAATAATATGAGTGTCACATGAGTGCACAATTTATTTAAATCCAATTTACATTTATGATTCTCTCTTACCCTTACTCGATTTCGCAAACCTCATTTTATATATGAAAGTATTTTAACAATATAGACTAGGTGGGGGAAAGATAAAAAATGTTATAAATCTATTGTATCAGTATTAATTTTAAGTCAGAAATCGCCAACATAGACATTTTTCTATGTTTTATTTCAAGTGCAAGTACTACCTGGCGAGGAGGGCCTCGCTAACACTAAGCCTCAACTAAATGAGGCCAACACTTGCCTGTGGCTAATGGCCACCAAAAAAATGTATGGAAAAGTACATATATATTTAAAAATGTCCATGTCAGTGCAACCGTGTCATATAGAATGATGGCGTCCACGTTAGTAATTTCTAGCCTAAATCGGTCGAATGAACTGAATTGATATTAATGTGAAAAATTTTATGATTTCATTGGTGCTAATACAACAAATTTATAATTTTTTGGTACTTTTCTCAATCGAGTGGAGTGTGAGTCCTTAAATTCATAGTGCATAGAAATTGGGTCAAAATAGTAATTTAAGTTAGATCAATTTCGATCCAATTTACTCATTTGACAGGTGTATTTAATTAGTAAGCTTTCAAAAAAAAAAAAAAAAAAAATTATCATATTGTGCAATCTTTATACCGTTCAAGTATCGCCAGGTCTATTATTATTCTAAGTACGATCGAATGTTGAGCCCTTTTGACTCATAAGAGAGATGATACAGTTGGAAATGAAGACGTGGAGTGTGGGAACATTAACTGCAGGATAACTATTTTTTTTTTACTAATTTGGGGCCACCCTAAAAGCGAGGTCAACCGATATAACAGTAGAGAGCTAATTTTAAAAAATAAAGGAAGAGGAAGACAAATTGATTGTAAATTCCCATAAATATAAGCAAATTAATATGATCATGAAATGCAATTGTCATATCGAGTTCCCTTCTTATAGAAGTCGATCAAATTCGAGGGTTCATTATTAATCCACTTACAAATTTCCACCTATACCATCAAAATTCCTCTCGCTCGAACCCCCTTTCACGTTGAATCCAAAAGCAAATGGAAGGCATTTTTGTTTCATATTTTTATACCAATTTATTGTCAATGATTAAACGCTATCAAGAGGAAAATGACAGAATGACTTGACGAGATTTAGAGGCATGCTCAGGCCAGATCGGGCAAGCATTTTTCCCTTCTTCAACTTGACTCGCCCGATCGGGTCCAACAGAGTTTGGTGACACCTCATCTACATATATAGAAAATGTATGATGTATCAATAGTTCAAACAATGATTTTTAAACTCGATCCAAATCTAGCTTGCTTGTCAATTCGATGTAAATATAAAAATTCATTGACAATACGATTCTTTGGAGGATGACTCTCGAACAAATTCTTATATTCTTCCGTAGATGATAAAAAAAAATTAACTACTAATCTAATCTAATCCAATCCAACATTGGTGTGAGGATCAATTTGGGGTCCCCCTAAAAGTGAGATCAACCGTTATAATAGTAGAGAGCCAATTTTAGAAAATAAAGGAAGAGGAAGACAAATTGATTGTAAATTCCCATAAATATAAGCAAATTAATATGATCATACAACGCATTTGTCTTATCGAATTCTCTTCTTATAGAAGTCGATCAAATTCGAGGGTTAATTATTAATCCACTCTCAAGTTTCCACCTAAATAAACCATCCAATTCCTCTCGCTCAAACCTCCTTTCACGTTGAACCCAAAGGCAAACGCAAAGCATTTTCAATTCAAGTTTTTATACCGGTTTATCATGAATCCAAGTGATTAAATATTATTAAGAGGAAAACAACATAACGATTGATGAGATTTAGAGGGACGCTTGGCTGACTTAAATCTGATCGGTCAATTAAAAGAGTATTTTCCCTTCTTCAACTTGACTCGCCAATTAGGTCTAATTAGGCCCGGTGACACTTAATCTATATACATGAAAATTTGCACGACTTACCAAGAGTTGAGACAATGACTTTTATACTTGATTCTGGATCTAGTTCGCTTGTCGATATAAAAATCTGTTCACCATACCAATTTTGGAGAACGGCTCCCAAACGAATTCTTAAATTCTTCCATAGATGACCAAAAATTAACTACCGATCCAATCCAATCCAATCCAATCCAAAAATATAATTGGCAAATCTGCCTCCGGGGTTTCCGGAGCTTTGGGTCTCGAAACGGATAAAAAAGCTTGGGGACGGTCGGAAACGGCGAGGACGACGGCCACGGAAGGCGTGCGGATGCGGGACATCGTGATTGATCCGTGCGGGCATCGCGAGTCAACCACTTCAAACAACGTGTAAAAAGCCCAACAAAAAGCTCATCATCTCTCTCTCTCCCTTTCTCTCTCATATAAAATTCGAGTTTTGCCATCGTTTTTCGAGGACTCCTCCACGACTTTGGGTGCTGTCTCTGCCTTCCGCAGAGACCCTTTTCCTCGGTTTTTCCTCCTCTTCCTTCTGCCACCCGAAGTCCAGGACCCATCTGCAATCGTATCTCGCCTTTCTCTCCTCCGCGACCGCCCTCCATTGCTGGTCACGTGGGCTTCCCGTTTCTTGATTCCGGTTAGATTCTGGGCTCGTCCCGTTTCTCTGTGTTGTTTCGTGGGTCGTGCGCTGTTTCGATGAATTTTTCGGTTTTGGGTCTGTCGGAATTGCGGGATTTTTTCTTGGGTTCGATGAGTTTCGTACAAAGGATGGCGCTGTGGGGTCGTCGGCCTTTCTTTTCTTTTGATAGAATTCACCATGCGTTTTTCACTAAACTTCGTTCCGATCAGCTGAAAAAACTGTCCTTTGTTTATTCTGGTTCGTCTTAATTGTGTGCCCGTGAGTTGTTTTGTTGCGGTGTCAAGAATATGCTCTGCTTTTTCCGTACTTTTTTCTTTCTTTAATGTTTCAATGTTACAGGATCTTGCGTCAATTTGAGACGTTGAACCGCTCCTAAATCTCATCTAGTTGAAGGAGATTTGGGGTGGTGGAACTTAACATTCCGTCCGTTCCGATTGAAGATGAGAGCGGTAGCTCGGTTAATTCGCCAATCTCGAGCTGTTTTCCAGCACCGACATTATTATCACGCCTGTAATCTTGCCAGGAGACAGGGACCCTTGGTCTATTCGAGTTTAACGCCAAGGCTGCCTAGGTACTATGACGAATTACCTGTATTTGGACTACCTAACTTGAGGACCTCCAGAGCTCTTTCTGTCGATGCCGAGAAAGTTAGTGCTGAAGGTTTGTTCTTTCAGGATGCACATGACGCGATGTTTTTCAATTTTCGGTGTAAGCCGTGAATTGTTTCCGTGTTGTTTTCCTAACGATAATTCTTCATCTGCAGATGCAAGTCGAGCGGGGCCACTCATCGAGTATGAACGTCGAATTGCTGCGGGTGAACTCGTGGATGGTGACATGTGCCAGGTATGATGCGCCGAGCTTCAGTAGAAGAACAAAAGTCTGCTGCCTCCTGATAACTATTTGCAGTGTATTCTGGTGGTGTGCGTTGTTTGGTATGTGCATCAGTTGATATGTGAAAGTAGATTTACCAAAAAAAATGGTGAAACTAGCATTTAAGCGGTGCATGTTCGATTGAGTGTCAAATGCCTACTGTATCTTCTAGCAGATGGTCTTGCTCTGTATTTTCTCATCATTTTTTTTTACCACCTCTCTTTCCTAGTTTGAGAGAATTTTTACAAGGATATAGGATAATTGATCTTTAATTAGTGAATACCAAATAAGTTCTAAATGACAGAAAATATGAACTAATAATGTACATGCGCATTTAAGTTTGAAAAGGTGCATCCCTTAACCTTAATATTTGGGAGGCAGTTACCGAATTCTTTATATGAAGGTGGTATCTGACTCGTAGGATTCATGTGTTTAATGACAAGAACAGAGAACACTGATTCCTATATACTCAGTCTATTACACTATTAAGTGACCTTTAATTGAAGTGATATTGAGTAAGATCATCTAAAGTGAAGTTTCTGTAAGTTCAGTAGTTTAAATAATGAAGCTCATATGATTAGCTTTCCGGTTGGATGTGTCATTTGTGCATGGATGCATATGAATATGGTTCAGGAAAAATGAGGTAAAGACAAGGTCAAATTCTTACTATGGTGGTTGACAGTAGCCGTTTGAAGCATCCTTTTCCTCACCTTTCATACTTTAAAGCTAAACTATGCCTAACTATTTCCTTTACAGTTCTTGTCATGTTAGAAAAATTGTTATTACCTTTTGATGTACAGGAACTGCAACTCCTGAGTTGAGTTTCAAATCATTGGCAATTGCCAAAACAAAAATCCATCTATTTCATGGTTTTTGGTGGGATTGCTCATTAGACTCCATAAGACAGATTACTTTCTGGACTGGCTTGAGTTTGCTGTGTACAATTGTTTCTAATTGGTATTTTGTTGAATGATTTGCACATTATGATTTTTTCAGGTAGGCACTCTGCAAGAGCTACAAAGACTTTATGATGAACTTGTTGCTTATGCTGATGCCTGTAAATTGGATCGTTATTCTGCTTCAGAAAAAGCTGGAAGGTACCAGGTCAACATTCTCAGTGCTTAGCCAGTGTAGTTCTTCCTCTGATTTCAGTATCTTTTCCCCTTGTCATTTGTACTGTTGAAAAAGGTGACTCTTTCGCCCATCATTTCTCAAAAATTGAGTTTCTGAATTTGTGTTTTAGGAGTCGGTGGTTGTGGTCTCGTTTTATGCCACAGAGTACATACTCACCTGTGAAAGGTCTATACCTCTATGGTGGGGTGGGCACTGGAAAAACCATGTTGATGGACTTGTTCTTTGATCAGCTGTAAGTCTAATTTGCCAATCCAATATTTTATTGGATCATCTCATGGAGATGTTATGTAGAATTCAAGATGGTTGGGGGGGGGGATTGCTCTGACATTATTGTGATCATTTCAGATTGACTTTTCTCATTTTTCTTTACTGATGAATGTCAATGTGCCCTTCATGACAGGCCTGGAAATTGGAGAAAAAAGAGGATCCATTTTCATGACTTCATGCTAAATGTCCATAGCCGCTTGCAAGTAAGAATATACGTGTGTTCTTTCTTATTATGAAGTGTCTTTAACTACTTTTTTTCCAAATTGAGGTTGGCGGTTGCTTCTTTTAGAGCTTCAATCATGTATGGCACTTGAGCCCTGTAAATTTCTAGCATTGATAGTAAGTCGTGCATTTAATATATGCCGGTCATCTGAATGTTCTAAAGCTCTTTGGTGCTGATCTCCTCGGCCATATTTAATGTACAGTTACGTTATCTGTAGCAAGTTTGTCTAACTCTATATCCTCACAGAAACATAAGGGTGTGGCAGATCCACTTGAAGTTGTTGCAGGAGAAATATCTGATGAGGCGATTTTGTTATGTCTCGATGAATTTATGGTATAGCAAATTTGGAAATTCTAATGATGGTGATGTACTTATTGATTTATCTGGATTCTGTTAAATCTCTTACTGGCGTGTTTCTTTTTGGTTTGGACTAGGTAAATGATGTTGCTGATGCCTTGATCCTTAATCGTCTATATGGACATCTATTTGCCAATGGTGCTGTAAGTGACAACCTTTCTGGATTTATTGATGCTTCTATGCATCGTCGATTTGGAAAAATTCAAGTTGGACAGTTGCAAAATTGTAATATTATATGCTACTGTGGTGCAACTGCAGATACTTGTTGCAACTTCAAATCGTGCTCCCGATAACCTCTATGAAGGTGGATTGCAGAGGGATCTTTTCCTGCCATTCATTGCGACTTTGAAGGTGAGTATGTGTATTTACTTTAGTAAGTTAGCAGACTTAGAGAGAGAGAGAGAGAGAGAGAGAGAGAGAGAGAGAGATAAAAGCTTAATGTTTTTATGTATGGTTCTTGCATCTGCTCAAGTTAAAGTTTTAATTAATTTCTAATGTCCTTTCTATGCAGGAAAGATGTGTAGTTCGTGAGATTGGATCTCTTGTAGACTATAGAAAGATGACTTCGGTGCAGTTGCTTAACTCTTTCTTCACAGAATTCCACACCTGCTGCTCAGTTGGCAAATCGCACATCTCTATGCCTAACTTGTCTTTTATCTCCAATCTCAGGCAGATCAAGGTTCATACTTTGTTGGCAAAGATTCATCTGCGTATCTCCTGCAGAAGTTCCAGCAATTGATTGGGGAACACACAACCGCAAGACCTCAAGAGGTTGAAGTCGTAATGGGACGGAAATTAAAGGTACGTGCCACACAATGTAGTGACTGCTTGTATCCTTATGCAAGGCTGCTTGTGCTTCTCTCCCGTAACTGCTTTATATTATATCCTGCTTAGGTTCCACTTGGTGCTAATGGATGCGCCTATTTTCCCTTTGAGGAATTATGCGACCGGCCTCTTGGTGCTGCGGATTATTTTGGGTTATGCAGTAAGTCATTTTTAGGTGTTTAAAGAACTGATAGTAGTCTAGGCACTGACAAACTTAAAACTACTTTTTATGCAACAAGTAAACTAATCAAGATTAAGGGAATGTATACATGTTATAATGCACACTGCTACCTTTTGTCTTTTGTTTATCAAGTTTCTTGTTAGTTATTGTTGTTGCATAGCCATGCAAACCATAGAGAATTTTGTGATTATGGTCTTCTATGAGGTTGAATAAATTGACAAATGGATATTAGTAGATCCTACTCAAGCTAGGGGCATCCAAAATGCCAATTATTAAATTGAAATAGGTAGAGCAGTCAAGAGTTGGAGATGTTTCTTCTTCAGTCCACTGTTAGGGGAGCCAACTCTGTGCCTTCTCATGATTATCTTAAATGATCATGCTATTTTTCAGATATTGTGGGCTAAATTCTCATTTTCTTTGTTTCATAGAGAATTTTCACACCCTGGCATTGGATGGTGTGCCGATTTTTGGACTACACAATAGGACTGCAGCTTATCGGTTTGTCACTTTAGTTGATGTAAGCCTCAAATCTGAATAAGTTTGTTCTTTAAGATCTTATATTTTCTGCTTTTTGGCTTTACAATTTGCACAATAGGACTGCAGCTTATGAGCTTTTTTGCTCTTCAATGTGCAGTATATCTTAAAGAAATATGCGCTCTTCCTTCTTAACCATATCTGGTTGATAGTCTGATGATATTTTTAAACTGTTGAGGATGCCCTTTCGGGATTAGTTAAAGAGAAGTACAATTTTAACACAGAATTTAAAGTGGGTATCATGTCACCACCTATGCTGTGCTTTAGGGAGCAAAGTCAATATTTTCTTAAAATTTATCCTTTTCCTTGGCTCTTTTTTATTCTCAGGGTTAGGTTTATGGGAAGTTTTTGAGTAGACAATTAATTAACTGCATTTACTGACTGATTACCAGGTCATGTATGAGAACAGGGCTAGGCTACTGTGTACGGCTGAGGGCAGCCCACATGAACTTTTTGATAGGATAGTGACAGTCATGGATGCACAGCAGATGGCGCCCAGAACCTCTTCGAGGTCAAGGAGAAGTGACGATTTGGACATTTGCGTTGACAATGAACTTGGATTTGCTAAAGACCGTACTATTAGCCGGTATGTAAACCTCCATTGCTTACTATTGAGAGTTTTTTTTCCATATTTTATATTGTATTGATGGCCAATATTTTCAAAGATTTTCAGTACTCCCCACCGCAAAACAATATCTATTGTTTTAATTACTTTATATTGCTTTAACGACTATCAATTGACACACTTGTTTTTGGAGATCTTTGTGAATGTTTGAGGCTACCTCTTCCACTGAGGTTAGTGAGGCACAAAGCACTGTCTGGTGCTGCTAATACATCTAAAATTCTTCGTGGGCTGCCTATTTAAAGTTTCCGCTCGGAATTTAGGTTCAATCTCTGATTATTTGGAGTTCGTGATAAGTTCTGCTTTTCTGTGGATATACTTATGTCAATATGTGGACAACTGGTGGTGAATGGCAGAGATGCATGGCATATGATTATGAATTATAAAGCCTGTAACTATGTACCTTAACGATCTTATCATCAGAATGCAGAATCAACTTTTCCTCTAAAAGCTACAGTGTACTTTGCTTGTGACTGAATAAGCTGGACTCGGTTACTGAAATTGCCAACAGTTTGGTCTTTGGCATTCGGTAGTGGAAGGTGGCTGCTTTTGATGGTTTCCCTACCTGATTGAGAGCATCATTTTCGGATTACTGCATGTACTTCTTGTTCTCTAGTCACATTTAAATAGGGAAGAGAGAACGGTCATTTACTCATTGTCTACTTCTCGTCTTCATCATTACCAGAGAGAGGAGAAAAAGGTCTTGATACATTATGTTGAAGAAGTCCCGTAGTACAAGTTACAATCGCAATTGGGATGCGATACATCCTTCCATTGATTAAATGTTCAAGATACCCCAGTGCATGGGGTCCTTTATAAGCATGCTTGACCATAGATTTACCGTGAGACCTTTGATGCTGCTTGACCCTCCGAGTTGTCCATTCTTATCCAATTACTAATAATTTTGGGATCATGTGGTAGAAGCTGATTCATTTGGACCGCCCACTTATGCAAGCAATTCTTTGTGGTGATATCACTGACCAAGAGATACTGGTGCAGATTAACAGAGATGAACAGCAAGGAGTACCTAGAGCACCACACGGCCATGTTGATGGGGAAGGATGTCGCTGAAGAAAGTAGCGAGGCAAATGCTGTAGCAAGATGAACAATAAACTCGAAGACCAGCAATCAAACTGTTGAAAGCATAAAATAAGTTGCTAGGATGGGTATACCTTTGGCGACTATACTAACCATCTACCCGATGTTCGATTCGAGCCGGTGGAATAAGTCCTGATTCTCTGCCACTAAAGGCCTTCTGTAATTTAGATTCGAGCTGTAACAAATGGTTTAGAGGGACAGCTTCAGCCAATTGAGGAAATTATGGGTCACAATTCACTGTATCTTGAGATGTCTGTAGCTTGGAATTGAAGTTATAAATGTGGCAAGAGGCTCTAGCCATAGTAAGCAAATTCAGATGACTCTTCTTTTGGTCAATGTGAGGATAAGAATTATAAGCCACGATCTGTTTGGCATTTTTCTCTCTTTTATAATGACGAAGAAGACCCCCAGTCAGGTAAATCACAGATTAACGAAATATTCGCTGACCTCAAGAATCATGTAAGATGCAAGCAAAGGCCCGTGATGGATATTTTGGGTGAATAAACCACTATATTTAAGGGGTATTTGTACCCTAATAATATGCACGGCTAAAAATAGGATCTGACGAGGATCAATCAGCATCTCATTCAAACCGAGAAATCTTGTAATATTCTAGCGTTGTACTAATATTTACCTCAAACTCGAGGTGGTTTCAAGGAAACCAACTAGAGTTTGAACAAGAAACTAGGAAATTGTGCAAGGGGGAGGAGCGTTTGGATTATACACAAGAAAATAGAAATTCATGCAGGGGAGGCGCCTTGTAAGACCATCAACGGCTTGATCAGCAGAAAAGACATGGACAAGATCAATGGTTCCTCGAAGAAGATGTTGTCGAGTATTATGACAGTTATTCTCAACTTGTTTGGTGCGCTCACAAAATATTGATTCAAACGGCGACGTTATGTCGCACCAAATAATAATAGGTGATTTCAAGGGAATACTCATTTCTTTCAAAAGCCAATATAGTCAAGTGAGTCGAGCACTGGTGCTCGCCAAAATACGATAATTAGATTGGGCTCAAAGACATGAGTTAATGGTTTGTTTCTTACTAAGCCAAGTAATCAAGCAACATCCCAATACAGTCCGCAGCCAAGTGGGCATGTAATTCCCAAATAGTGTTGGAAGGATGGTAAATATCATATCACAAGGTCCCTACTATATTGCAAAGATATATAGCATATTAGCATGGCGAATAGAATGCAAAGTAGAAAAACTAATTCTTTGATATGAACCGAGAATGTCATGTCAAGACGGATTTACTAAATAGCTGACTGTTGATAGATTATGGCGTCTCGCAATAGAGGTCCATTAAGAAGGTCCAGCTTGGCTTTGGGCTCGAGTGTGGTAGAAGTGACCTTGTGGTGGATCAAACCTACTCACAAGAAAAGATTAGAGCCATATTTGGCTCAAGTGAGATAATTGCCAATTGAACTAGAAGAAACTCCGTCTCAAAATGGCAAGTGAGAAGCAATTACCTTGAGGCCATCTCCTATGATGATCAAATCATCCACATAAAGTACAAGTAAAAAAAAAATGTCTTGATTGCTTTGACGATCAATTAATGCTTAATCATGAGAGCTAGATTGAAATTCAAATTGCTCGACAGTAGCGTCGAATTTGGCAAACCATGTGCGCAATACCTGTTTCAATCCATACACCGATCTCCAGAGGCGACAAACCTTACTAGAAGGAAAACCATAGCCAAGGAAGAGGTTGCATATATACTTCCTCAGTAAGATCACTACTCGAGAATGCATTCTTAACATTCATCTAAGTTCCATCGAGAAGCTTAGCATGGAGACAAGTCGTGCAACAGTGGCAAAAGTCTCCTTTAATAATTGCGGTAAACTGTGAAAAGCCTTTAGCTACGGGCCGTGCTTTCTAAGTGCCGTGTTTGATTTCTTTTCTAATGCATGTGATTCTTCAGACATTGGTAGCTGCCACAGAGGGTTAGACCGAGCTTCTCGACGGAACTGAGATTCACAAAAGGTAGCAGAAAAACAAAGTAATCTCGAAGGTGAGAGGGAAGCTGCCTCACCCTAGAGGAACGGCGAGGAACTAAAGAATGAGGAGATACCGGAATGTTCAAATCCGCCGGATGGGGTAGACTCCACCGGACGTACGGCTCTAATCGTATGAAAATAATTTCCTTTTATTCAATTTTGCAAGCCATATAAGTAATCATTTATAGAAAAATATCTTCCTAATCATTCATTTTTTCGAAATAAATGAAATATGAAGTTTAACAAAATGAGCCCTAGAAACATAACCCGACACCATGTTTGAGGATCGGCCCCTTATGTGTATAGGGGACTAGGAGTCGGACCGAGGCATTGACCTCGCGCCATCGGTGCCAACCTCTTTCTAGTAGCAACATCAGAAAAAGGGTCAGCCGCCATGATGAAAATTGCAAAAGAAACCGAAATCATGGAGTATTATCGCGGTTTACAAAAGTACAGGTCCTTCCCTGCAAATTACCCTCAAATTTGTTCATGTTCACGTACTTCTCGAAACAATTGTGAAGCCCTAAAAAGATTTAAAGTAGCGAAAGAGTCCCTAAGCTGTTTGGGTGTTGGTATGCCAAACTCCAATAGAGGGTTATCCAACTTATCCATCCTCAGCACATATTTCTTAATTCTCTTCAATAATGCAATATTCAAGGTAATTCACTCTAATCCCACATGAATTTAATTAATCACTTTAATGTATCTGAGTTTAGACTTTAGAGCACCAATTGAGGGGGCCAAAAAATTTATTTTAGGAGGCTTTGCACTTAGTTATGCAAAATCTCGCAAATATTTGTACAATGTCAACATAAAAAATTTATGTGGTCATTGAAAAGAGCCATAAATTTTTTTTCCTCTCTAAATGACATAATCAAGTTTCGCGGAACTAAATCTAATATATCATATATTGCGACTTTTTTTATATTACGGTATTTCATAGTAAATATTGCCAAATGAAAAGATTTCACAACTAATAATTTTTTTTTAAAATATGGAAAAAAATCGTAAGCCGAATTGAGGAAGCCCCACTAGGACGTACGTGGGTGTAATAATATGACATAGGAAGCTGCAATTTCCTTTCCATTGGCGAATGCTGGTATGGACAGTATCCTCCGTGCCTCCAAGGACAGCCTAAAAGGACAAAATAACTTTGCTCGTGGGCCCCTTTATGATTGCCAGGCAACAAAACTAAATTAGAAAAAATTAATGACTTTTAAATTTTGAAATGAATTTTTAATTTATTCGTATATCTAAAATTTAATTCAATATATAATATTTTTCCATAAACTTTTAATTTATTTAATGTATCAATTAAATTTTTTTATACATATTCAATTTAGTCCATGAACTAGATAATTTAGAAATTAGATTAAATTTAGAAATATAATAATTCATGGAATAAATAAAGCATTTTACCAAAATTTTATGGATCATATTAAACAAAAAAACATTACATATTAGGTTAAATTTAAATGATTATATAATTTTATGGGTATTTGTGTAATTATTTTATTAAATTATCTTGGTAACTAGAAGAGAATGCAATAGTTGGTAACTTGGTACAATAGCTAAGATGGTTCCCATCATGTCCAAACTCAATATGGATTATAAGAATTATTTTGATATCCAAACCTTTCGACTTGGTTAATTTTTATGAATACGGAGCCATGCAGCCAGTTTCTTTTCTTGTTCGGGGAGGGGGATTTATATTGGGTTTGACTTCCGCCACCAGTTTTAATTTTCTTCTATTTTTTAAAATCAAGATAGTGTTTTTTTTTTGAACATTGTGTTTTCGATTTGCCTTTTATCTAAGGTGCCAACGTTTCATCCGGAAAAAATTTAGCGTCGATTATCATAATTGCACACACCCTCCAAACATGTGAAATAAAAATATTCTGTAAACACATTATCGATCTTCTTCTTACCGGAAAAATTTTCGAGGAAAACTGTTTTTTTTTTTTTTTTTTGCAAAAAAGAATAATTTAGAAAATATTTTTTTCTAAAAATGATTGCTTGATTGCTTGAAATAATTAGTTAATGAAATAATATCTTCATCATTGACAATTTTAAATAAACAATGAAAATATTTTTTATTCATTCATTTTTTTCAGCAAAATGCACTCAAAGTTTGAATTTTCATAAAACCTTCCATTTTGTTTTCGGTATATATTTTTTTTTTCCTCTAGCTCTTCTGTCTTCATTGTAGTCATTTGCTTTATGTGATGATGTATGCATCGTGCATATCGTGTGTAAAGCTGAATACATACACTGGCAAGCGGATTATTGTGCAACCCTCCTAAACTTTTGGTGATATCTCTCAAATTTCATGTAAATGATGTTAAAAAATATACTTAAATATCCAAATTTCATAAAAGATTAAGGTTTCAGGAAAACAGCCCACAAGAAAAAATGGATCCAAAAGGTATATGCATCAAATATCCTCATTTTAACCATTTAATTGCTCTACCATATACATATATATTTAATTTGATTAAAAATAGTGTTAATATCTTGAAAAATCTCAAACTAGTACATCCGTAATAAATCTTCCCCAAATCAATACATCTGTGATAAATTTACCATTTAATAACTTCCATCAAATTTTACTAGTTAAACTTGTTGACGTGAATCACACATAATGACATGTTACAATGACATATAGTGACATGTTATGATCACATGGAAAATCCACCTAAAAATCCATAGGATTAATGTCATGAAAAATTCCAAATTTATCATAGGTGTACCATTAAATTTACCACTTGAGTATCATTAAATTTGATACGGGTGTACTAGTTTGAGATTTTTTGTGATATTTACCATATAGATTTCCACATCCATATTATATCACCATGTGTCATCTAGGTCAACAAATTTTAATATTTAAATTTGACGGAAGCCAACGAATGATAAATTTGTCACAAATGTACTAATTTGGGGTTTTTAGTGATCAAAAAATTAATTTAGGGTAAATTTGTCACAAATTTATTAATTTTGGGATTTTTCATAGTAAAAAAAATTAGTTTGTGGTAAATTTATTATTGGTTTATTAGTTTGGGGTTCTTGATGATCAAAAAATTAATTTGGGGAAAATTTATTCATGGATATACCAATTTGAGGTTTTTGGTAGTAAAAAAATTAGTTTGGAATAAATCTATCATATGTGTACTAATTTAGGGTTTTTTAGAGTATTAACCCATACAAATATCATAAAAAACTGTAAACAATGTCAATTATAACACTAATATTCAAAACTTTGTTTCGTGTCATTTAAAGCTCAAAATTGCACTAGTGAGACAAAAGTTCTTTGTGTCAACGAGAAAAACACTAACTTAAATACCCTAAGCTTTTTTCATACCACTAATATCCTAAACTTGTATCAATATAACAAAAAATTTATAGATGCTTTAAGATTGTTATTTTATTTATTATTATTTTTTATTATTATTTTATTATTATATTTGGGTCATACTTTAGAATTTTTGGTGACATGAAAAAAAAGTTGAGGTATTGGTGTTACAATGAGCCGGAAGGATCAAACTATTTTTCCACGACCAAAAGCCATAGTTTTGGCTTCTCTAGCTGGAAGCCAATTTGTGATTATGAAAACTACACAGAACACGTCATAATATTTTCATATAATATGAATGATGAGACCCACCTAAATGATCACGATATAATTATAATAATTATTGTCATCTCTACTCTCTATATCTTTACACCGCACTCTTCATTTCACGTGTTTTCATCCCATATTAGAAAGTTTCATCTTTTTTAAGTTGCCTTCATTTCCTTTTTCTTTTAGTCAACAAGAAATTATAGTTGCACGTTCTCCACCTACCAGCAGCCAAGCTTGCTATTCTCCAAAATGTACGAGGCCCTTTCTTTAGCCCTCCTTGGAATTAAGTACCGTGATTAGAGAAACCTGCTCGTGTACACAGCTCCCCAATCTACTCTCATCCATGTGGAAATTGAAGAAACAGGAGCACCTACCCATCTCAACACACCATCTTTTGGATCCATAAGCAATTTCCTTAGTCCATCGCCCAAATTGAGATTGTTAAAGATGTTGCAAAATAATGCAAAAGGCAATGGATCTTATAATTCAAGTCTCTATTGGAAAGAAGAAATTAACAGAGAAATCGACAAAAAATAATAGGACATCGGAGATTTTGTGAGATTCAATTTGATGTGTTAGTACTACTCCACGAGGGGAATAAGCCACTAGTAAAAATCCACTATGAATCCGGAGAATACCAAGTCTACAATTGCTCGATTGCTTAGGTGTTTTACAGGTTTAAGTTACACGCAAAGCAAACTCATAGGGTTAATTTACAAATTTTCATTAAAAATAAAAAACCCACTCAAAAAATTTATAGGAGAATATCTTATCACTCTCTTGTTGCCACTCAAATCAAAAAACATGTGGAACCCACTTAGGCTCCTTTTTTTTCACGGAAATCAATGATTTGGAAAAAAAATTTCTTAATTTTTATCATTTACATTTCTTAAAAAAATGGGGAACGAAAAATATTTTCATAATCACCAGAAATATATGGGCACAAGTTGCAAATAATGAAGATATCTTTCATAGGCTCATCTAAAAATAACAATGATTAAAGTTAGGAAAGCCAGTGCCTTACCCAAAAAAAAGTTAGGAAAGCCAGTTTATTGATTTTCCACAAATAGAGCGAGAGATCTCATCTTTTTTCCCATAAAGCTCAAACTCAAAACGTATTGTCCAACTGTTGATATGGAAAGCATATGAGAAAGTCATCCGAGAAGAAGATTGTGAGCAGATGAGAACGTGTCGCATAAAAGTTCACCAACTCTTCCTCTCTGACGCCTTCAAAGAAGATGAAAATCCACATCCCCTCTGCTCTCCTATAAACACAGCACAACTCATCAGCACAAACAAGACGCAGAAAAGAAAAGGAAAAGAAGAAGAATCCAACAAAGCAAACAAAATGGAGAGGGAAGGCGCGAATGCAAACATGGCCGAGAGCGACAAGCCGGCGGTTTGCGTCCTCGACGCGTCGACTTACGTGGGGTTTTGGATCCTCCAAGGCTTGCTGAGCAAAGGGTACAGTGTCCATGCTGCAATTCAGAAGAATGGCAAGTCTTTCTCCAATTCTCAGCGTCTTTTTGGAAGGACCTTTTGAGGTCTTCTGCTTCTTTTGCTCAACGGGTTCTCTCTTTGTTCTCTCTTCATCGATTCTTGCAGGAGAGGCCGAGATAGTGGAGAAGATCAGGGACATGGAGTTGATCGAAGAGAGATTGGTGGTCTACAGTGTGGAAGCGTTGGATTACAGAAGCATTCTCGAAGCCTTGAAGGGGTGCTCGCTCTGTTCTGCTGCTTGGACAGCTCGGATGGCTATGACGACGTGAGAAGTCCTTCCAAGACAGATATATCAGCAAATCCAAAGCAATCGTCAATTCTTTTTAGTTTGAAAAGATTCGATTTTTTTTTTTTTTTTTTTTTTTTTTTTGGGTTTTCTTCAGGAGAAAAATGCGGATTTGGAGGTGCGAGGAGCGATCAACGTGGTGGAGGCGTGCGCGCAGACCGACAGCATCGACAAGATCGTCTTCAGCTCCTCCCTCACGGCGGCGATATGGAAGGACGGCATCTCGTCCCAGGTGGACGTGGACGAGAGGTCCTGGAGCGACCCGGACTTATGCAGGAAATTGAAGGTACACGACCGTGTAGTACACCCCATTTCAGGTTCTAAATGACTAGTCAACGTCGATATTTCGCGACCGACTAGAAGCTTTTGGCTTCTCTTTGACCACGTCCTTAACTGCTCTCGTTACTTCCCGGTTTGATCTTTTCAAGTGCTGAAACGAAAGGGGTGTGTTTGGGGTTGGTGAGACTTGTTCTTTGGATTTGGATTTTGATTGGAATGTGGTTGTTGGTTTTGGTGTCGATCGGATTGGTGCAGCTGTGGCACGCACTGTCGAAGACGTTGTCGGAGCAGGCGGCGTGGGCGCTGGCCATGGACCGGATGCTCAACATGGTCTCCATCAACAGCGGTCTCGTCCTCGGCCCCGCCGTGGCTCGGCAGAATCCCAAATCGACATTGGCTTATCTTAAAGGTTAAAACGCTTTCAAACCCTTTTACTCAGTAGTTAGTACTAGCAATGAATTTTACTCGGTAGTACTCCTCCGGGTCGCGACACAGCGACAAAGGGATAGAATTACTCAATCATAAGGTGAGGAGTTTGATTCCTCGCGCGAGTGGTTTCGACTGCCGTCAATTTAGTTAGTGAATTAAAAAGTGGGTAGCAAGAAACAGCGTCTAACTTGATTGGATGAAGCCCTCTGTGGGACTTTCTTCGTACACAGCCATGAATGCCTTGAGGGGTTCAAAATTTAATGCGAGGATGAGGACTGCAAACATTGCTAAAGGACGCGATTTCATGCAGGGGCTTCCCAAATGTACGAAAGCGGCGTCCTCGCATCCGTCGACACTAGTTTCCTGGCTGACGTTCACATCCGGGCGCTCGAGGACCCCTCGACGCGGGGCAGGTACTTCTGCTTCAACCAGGCGGTCAACACTGAAGAATTGGCCGCGAAGGTTGCGCAGCGGCTCAGCCCTCTCATATCCCTGCCTCCGAGGTACGCGATTCGCGATTTGCATGTTTGAGATGAGGAGAGAGACACGGACCGTCGGCTGTCCTTGCTCGCCCGGGGGTTAATAGCGGGTTTTTGTTTGTCCGAGTGCAGGTACGAGCAAGGCAGCGAGACGTTTGCCGAGAGGCTGAGGACCAAGAAGCTGGACAAACTGGTCGAAGGAACTGCCTATTGATGAGGGGGGTGATGATGCATCTCCCCCCCTTTTCTCCATTGTTTTCTGGTCTCTCTGCCTTTGTATGTCAAAGTATATGTGTTGGTGGTCCCATTTTCAGTTGCGTTTACGGTTTCACTTTCATGGTGATGGTGGTAGCGATTGCATTCCAAAAGAATAAAAGCAATGAACACGAAAAAGACACTACAATCTCATGAGTTGAGTAACGAATAGCACGCGAAATCATCTGAAGAGAAAAGACTCACTACCAAGACAAGACATTGTTTCTTCACCACAACATCCTCCGGGACTTCTCAAACTGAATAAGAACAGATGATCCGATTATTGATAAACTAGTTAGAGATCCATGCAAAACTACGCGAAATCAAAACTCAATTCACGCAAATGCAGAATCGAATTTCGTACAAATATGTTTGCTTTCTCCAAGTTATATCGGTTCATTTCCAGGTCTAGTCTATGCAATTCCTATATTTGACACGTCCAAATCATGATCCACAATCGTGTGAAGCCCTAGTTACTGCAGTACCACGGAAGAGATTTCAATTTCTAAAAATGCCCTTTCCCTTCTTCATTTATGAAATTAACGTATTTTTGTACTTCAAACTACAATATGCCCTTAACGACCCAAAAAAAAACCTATAATATGCCCTACTCAATTAGTTAAGGATAAAGGCATTTACCTTCTCTTTAAAGAGTGTAAACTTAAGAGACTTTCATATCGCGAGTTTTATCCTTTTTTCGACTAGAGCAAATTTTAGATAAGAAATTCCTGGACAAAGGCTATTTTTTTTCCTTCCTAAAATCTAACTTCTTAACAAGGGAAACAAGAACAGTTATCAACAAAACCCGCTATTGCATGTCAAATCAATGTTATTTAGAGCGAAAAAGTAAACACCAGTTAAAAACCGAGGATGTGCTGTAGTTAAAGATCATGGAAAAGTCCAAACCGGAAAAAGTCTGGAATCAAATGTGTAGCAGGTAACATGGAATCATTGCGGAATCAGATGAGAAAAGAGCCTCCCAATTTAGTAAAGGTCGATTCCTTGGGTAACGGCGGCTGTAAGATATGAAAGTTCAGAGAGAGAGAGAGAGAGAGAGCAGATGCCATCAACCATTTCACTGAAATAGGGTCATTAATTTCCATGACGATCATATCACTTGCCTGAAGTACCGTAGATTCAAATTTGAAAAGCTTCAAAAAGATTTTAACTACTGCCTTTTCCTTCTTGATGCTATCTCTGATGCCCAAGCTTTGCCCAACTCGGTCTGAAATTTTCCTGCAGAGAAGATGGAGAAAATTTTTTGAGTTCGTTCCATGTGGAACAAGTATGAGTGCAGATAGCATTGTCCAATACAACTTAATCGTGACCGACACAAGATCATGAGTGAGATTAACTTGTCTTTTTCTAGAGGTGCTGCTTCCTTGTATGTAACTACTAACAAAAGATTCAATCATGCACGGTTCGAATTGAGCATTCTTATACATATGAATAAATAACAGGCCACAGTGCAATACTATGCTATTAAGAAGATCATAGACTTGGCGAGATTTTGATAGGAACTTTACCATTGTTCTAAGTCTATAAAATTATTTAAGGCACATCCTCTCTATCAATTTAACAAGAGAAGCAAGATTTTAACCATTGAGATGATGGTCTGTCCAAAACAAATAGTGAAAGAACCGGGAAATAAACTGAAAGAAATATTATCACCTTAACCGAAAAGGCAATAACAACAGTTCAATATGATCTCATAGTTACCTATTTGTGACAAATAAAAAGAACTATGATAAGGCCAAAAATTGATAGGAAGGGTGAAATGGCCATTAATGGTGATTGAGAGTTGAGAAGGGGTGCTTCGCAATAATCAATAAACTATTTCTGGCTTTTCAACAACTAGGAAACCTATAAGGCAACAAACTCAAAGATCAGGGAAAAGGCGAAAATGAATTATAGTTGCAAATTACAACAAAACTATTAGGTGAGCATGCTACATGCAATTTTCCCTTAACGATTTAAACCTAATGCACAAAATACTGATGAAATCATTGCTTTCACTTCTCTATGTTTAGTCAAGAGGCAAACATATTGAAAGTGTTCATGGACAGCAACAAAGATAAACGTACCAGCAGTCGACACAAAAAACTCATCAAGATCCTTCCCTTGCTCTGCATTAAGATGAAAACACTTGAATCATCACCCTAACTTGATAAAGATTACAGCCAAAGGCTTTTTCTGTTTGCAAAGAACAACCCAGCAAGAGATCACAGAAAGATGCTGACAGCAACTGTTCTAAAATCGCCTCACAGAAGCTACACACATGAGACTAAAGTGAATGAATGGAAAAGTAGCTCATCACTTAGGAAAAGGGCCAGATTTCCAACATATATGGAGGCAAACAAGAAAGCAACCATCATCCAAGAAGAACTGAAAAGGAAATGGCATTTTGCAAATAAGTAGCAGCTACTTAGCATCCGCATATTCATATTGCCAGTCTCTTTCTCCTTCTAACGAATCATGACTCCTCTTCTCTCAACCTTCAATGCCACAATATTGCACAACAATTCAGTCTATTGAGCAGATAATCAGTGAAATGCGGAGTGTGAAAGAGAGAAAAAGAATTGCTCATCCAAAGGAAAAAAGGTAGGGAAGTATTTTTCTCATCTTCAATCCATTGTCGCAGAAGAAAAGCCTTACCATTTTCATACTCCAGGGCTTGAAGTATCATCTCCACCTAATTAACATGAAGGATTGTTAGAATTAAAAAATGTCAAAACACATTTCTCAAGGTTAATTACAACAATGATAAGTCTCGAAAGAGCAACTCCATCTTTCTTTTTGCATCACTAAGAAGACAGCATCTGGTAAGATATGGATGTGCACTACCACCTGCTCTTCAAACCATTCAAATTGTTTAATGGCTTCACTCGAAATTGTCACAGTTTCTCTTGCAATGGTCCAAGAAGATGTTTAATCATGTTCTGGACATTACGTGTTGCGCTCACTGATGCACTTATCTAATAATTTAGCAACTTGGACGAACCCATCAAAGTGAGTCCCCGTTGTATGTGATCAGTATATCAAATCAATCACTCATGTTATCAACAAAATACTTTATGCTTATTAAGCTGAAGATATTCCGAATGTGTTGAAGGCTTTAGATCCTAACCAACTAGATGAGAATGTTAAGATGAACCATTACCCCATTTAGATTCTTTCTCAGAAACGAAAGGTAAATCATAAGTAGGAACAAAGCACTATAGCATGTTGTTATTTACAAGTTAATTCACCGTGGTTCTTATTGAACCTATAATCATTCAAGCTGAATCTATCTTTACAATTTGCATCAAGTATTTCCATGATTTTAATTTCATTTCACCATCCCAAAGAGTGTCAAGCACATCTGTATCTACCTCAAGGTAACTCATACAGTTCCAAAAGCTTCAAACAGTAATCATGAAGTGACCATAACAGAAGTAACACCAAGAATAACAACCGGTACAGTGTTAAACATACTCAACTGATCTCATGCCATAACTTGAAGATCAGCAACTTAAATTTAAAGTGTTAAAATTAATTTTTGTAGGTTTTGCAATCCACAAATAATGAAAACTATTACGAAATCTCAAGACCTTGTGTAATATGGCACAATAAAAATTTGAACAATAATATATTTAGAATGTCAATTTCCTTCAGATTATAAAGTACAGATGACCACTTAAAATGGGATTCTAATTTCATCTACTATGCTTGACTTAACATACAAAGATGAAAAGACGCAGTCAAAGTAATGCTTAACCATATCCTTCAACTTAGTGATCAAAACAAAAGAAACCAGCAAGGACAAAATGGCCAAAACACCAAATAATTTTCATGGTAATTATATCCACAAGCATGATCCACAAGAAGTTGATAGGCCTTCTCCTCTCCTGGGGTAAGTGTGGATTTCCTCACATGGCAATTGAGACCAATGGCAGTTAAGGGTGAGCATGGTCCGGGTTGGGTTGGTCCACCCCTAACCCTAAGACTAACTCACACAGTGTTGGTTCTCAATTTTTGAAATTGAAGACCAACACTATTAAGCTTGGGACCGAAGACTGGATCGATCCAAGGGTTCGATCATGTTCTAAGGTCAACCCGGAACCAATTGATAATTTTTCTATTTCATTTTTTATACTCCTTGAAAAGACGATCGAGAACTAGACTAACCCAATGGATTCGGTGACGAGCAAGGTCAGCTAAGAGAGGTAAGCGGCAAACGTCGAGTGTGGGGTGAGCGTGGGGTGAGTGTCGAGCGGGAAAAGCAGCAAACAACAAGCAAGGCAAGCATTGGGCGACGGGCGGCACGAGTGACTAAAAGCGAGCGAGGCGAATGTTGAGTGGCGAGCGAAGAAATTATTTATTTTGATTTTGATAAATTGAAGGCTAAGAGGACAAATAACACAAAAGAAAACGAGTACTAGAAAAACATGCCATGAGAATTTGTTTATGCCATTTTGGATGCTGTGATGACTCATCACAAAAACATTTTCCTCCTTTGTAAATTATGACTATTAATGTTGTAAAAACATTAAAAATCTAAGTTATTAAAGAATAGTGTAAAATTACTTAGACTACTCATTAAGGAGCTATTTAATATTGTTAATGCCGTTTGTTTTAGGGTTTTCTCTATATAAAAAAATTATAAATAATATATTAGATATATAATATAAATACAATCAGAGTTGGTTTGGGTTGGACCGATCCTAATCTTCCAGAACCGAGAATCAACTCGCACAATGCTGGTTCAAGGAATCCCAGGACCAAGAACCGACCCAGTTTGCCTGAAAATCGGACCAAGACCGGTAGGGTTGGCCGACCCAAGATCGGTCTAGGGTTGACCCTAAACCGATGCTCACATCTAATGATAGTAGGCTTAATCATCTAGACCCTAAAACCCAGTCATAGGTCAGCAGGCAGATTTACATGTTGTTATGTGTGAGTGAATACAATTCCAGATTTAAACCAATTCCAATACAGAAATAGACATAAAACCTCATCTGGCATTGGACATTCAAGTATATATGATTCACCTATTATCATCAATCAATTATATTAAAATAAAAATCTGAAATCAGCCCATTTCATCTGGGCTTTAGATGGCATTTTCGGAAAAGGAAAAAAAAAGAAAAAAAAAAAAAAGAGGAAGAACGGAGAAATCATAAGCAACATAGGGAAGACGATGAAAGATTTCTACCATAAATAGAATGGTTGTAATGTTTTTGATTTTATGGAAAAGGGATCACCAATTACGTGCCATACTTTTATCCCATTGATGAGAACTAAGAGAATTTGTGAAAGAATTGTCCATAAGTAATAAAGTAAAATTGAGGCTAAGCATTTGCAAATCATATATAATGTAAAAGGCAAACACATGCACCTTGTCCAAATCCTTAACAACTTTGGCTTCTGGTGATAAATTTGCCTCATACTCCATCCATAGTTCATTTATCTCCTTTGCTGCAATTGCAACTGGGTAAGTGAAGAAACCACAAATATTCAGGCCAGAAAAGAAACACAAAGGATACCCTGTGATTCTCCACCAAGTAATCTGCACATATGATCTAATGCTTCCCTCTCTCTTCGGCTTTTCTCCACCTTTGAGATGCCATCAGAAGGGGTTATGTCGCCAACAATAGCTAATTCAAAAAGTTGAGAGGTAAGATCAATAGCAACAATGCATACTTTGGGGACAAATCTCTCTTCACAAATAAACTATTCAAAGTACATTTATCTACAATTGAACCAACAATCCGTCAAATCAACAAATGACATTGTAAGGACATTACATTCTAATCATTATGACATCCCCTGTTACGTACTCACTACTCATCATTAAGTCCTTTAGGAAACATTTAAAGTTGAACAATCAAATAGCATAATGCTGAAGGCCCATTTGCTCCAATGAGGGCATTAGAATCAACGCAAATATTTCCTAGCAGAAAAGCTTGCAGCTCAATTGACATGCTTTCTTACATATGAAGTTGAGCAATTAAATAGGATAAGATTGAAGCCTCATTGCTCTACCCTCGGGCAAAGATTCAACACTAGAAGTTCCTAATGAAAAAAGGTTTAAGCTAGGTGACCACCATAATCAGTAACTTATTTCTCAGAACATCGATTATCATGTAAAACAACTCTATAATCGGGAAAGAAGCACAATGTCAGGTGAAAAGAACTTCCCCTTCTTCCTTTTATCCTCGAATGACATGCTATCTTGCAATTATCTTGCAGTCACTTTCAGCAGATTATACTTATCTAACAACTTTATTTCATCTTCTTACAACAGAGGAAAGAACACGGAATGGTAGTCTGGAAAAGCTCCATACCTTCAGCTATGTCATGTACAATTGCCATTTTTATACACCTGAAATAAGAAAAATAAAATAAAAGACAAGATTACAAAATATTCGAAAAATCTCAATCAAAAGCAACACACAGAAAAGAGGAAGCAGATCATGTTCACATGATTGGTGGCTATGCTTCATGACTGTATAATCCAAAAAAAAAAAATGGAGGGCCCGGATTCATTTATCAATAATAGACAGATCATATTCACATACTTCCTTCATCAGCTTGACAAATATAGACTCAGCAACGTATCTTCAAATATGTTTTAGACTTCTTAATATGTAACTGACATCTAAAAGCACACTTTTAAGGCTAAACCGATCTAAGTAATCTAAGAAAAGGGAGCAGGAACACTAAAAGAATATTTTAGAACTGGACATCATAGCAAAGACATTGAAAGTTCAAAGACATTTCACATCCTCTTTTCCTTAGCTTAAGTCAAAGATATTTCACAATATTGCTAATGTGGTAGATGAAGGAGAACATTCATTGTTAAGCAATGACACTCACCACTCTGCCTGAGCAATGAACAAGAAGAGCACCATCCAAAGCCACATCAAAAGATTGTAACTAAGAAATTTTCACATTTCAAATCCAATACTCTTTCTAATTAAGTACTCATTAGAATACATAATATCTAAGAGAATATATACAGGAATATGAACTGAATAGAGATCCAGGTAAGTCCAAAGAATAAACTAAGCAATTTTTCCTAAAATTATGTTTCCTTGCAAAATTATAAACCAAGTAATGAAACTAATAGAAGTACCAACTTGTTGCGGTCAACGCCAGGAATATCCGAAGCAATAAGCGCCATCAGTCCCATTCGATACATATGGTCCCCTATTGACTCTGGATCCTTTACATCTCTCTTCACCCAACCAGCTCTTTTGGTCGTCTGATACAATTCAAACTCAAGCAGTGACAAATGGAGGAGAAGACAGAGAGAGAATGCATAGTAAACAACATGCACGATTCCAACCGTATGGAAATGAAACAAAACCAAAACGAAAAGACAGTTTCAAATGTAGGTAAAGGAATGCTAGTCGGTATAGGGCCAAACTATCCAATTTATTCTTTTGTACAAAAAACTTGAGGGCCACATTTTCGCTTCTAAAAAATTCAACTCTATAATCAGATAATAGCTATTAATTGAGTAGAATCTCCCCTCACTAAAGCAGCACAATTAAAGTGCATTTGTCTAAATTCAAAAGATGGACAAAAGAACAATTGGAGACAACAAATGAGTAGTTACATTAGCTCAGAATCTACCATAGCGTCTATCAACCTTTCGATAACAGGCACTGACAAAAGTGTATATACGCCTAGAATCAGAAAACCAAGCGATCAAACTGCCGAAGCACATACCAAAACCATCGAAATAAGCTACATCTATAAGGTGCGGCTATCTCTCTCCCTTCCAATCATGCCACCATCTGATCATGATAATCTTCCTCAACCGCAGAATGAAACAAACGCTCTTCATTCCCATTCAAGTTCATCAACCTCCCTCTCGCGAACGGCTTTCCGTTCACGATTATCACTGTCCACGCCCCGTTTCTTCCGCATTTTCGGGAACCAAAGCAGAAGCTCAAACGGAGCTCTAGGAGAGACCGGAGGAGATACCTTAAGGCGGTGGCAGAGAGTGAGGAAGTCGATGGCGGAGGACGCGGAAGAAGGCGACGGCGACGGCGACGGCGACGGAGAAGGAGGAGAAGCGGAAGCGGAAGCGGAGGCGGCGTCGCCCGACGGCGAGGCGGCGGTGGAGGCCTCGGTGGCCATGCGGCGGCGCGCGGGGAACGGCGGCGAGGGAGGGCGGGGCCCGAGGGGTTGAGCCGGGACCGGAGGCGGTGGGCGGCGGCGGCGGAGGCGGCGGCGAGGGAAGGGACGAGGAAGGCGAGGGAGGGCGGGGCGCAGAGGAAGAAGGCTCGGCTTCCGCTCCACATTTTTTTTGATTTTTTTGCTGTTTTTATTTATTTTTTTTGGCTCTTTTTGAGTTTTTTAAGTTTTTCTCTCTATCTCTCTCTCTCTCTCTCTCTCTCAAGAGGTTTCGCCTTTGGCGACGAATGGATCCGTTGGGGATGATTCGGTAAGATGCGAGTCGCCCCGCCCGGGAAGAATCTGAGCCGTCGATTCAGTCGACGGGCCGATGCTTAGTGACGTGGCCGCTCTGGGGAGCTGGAGCCGCTTCGAGGGGATCTTTATTGGAATTTTCTCTCCCCGAATCCCTAAAGAAATAGGAAAGTTCCAGAAATCCTCCACTTTATTCCAATACTTTTCACTTTACACCCTATATTTCCCCAACACTGATTTCGAGTGAGAAAATTATCTAATTGAGTCCTAAATTTTTCAATTTTTCTAATTAAGTACTAAACATTTTCACTTTTTGTCAATTAAGTCCATTTTGACCGAAAATCGTTAATATAAATAATTTTTCATAATTTTTAATATATATATTTTTATTTTTTTTTTTTTTTTTTTCTTCACTTCTTTCGCCTCCACCCAATCATCAATTGCACCATGTAGAATGGCCAAGTTCATATAAGTGATTTTAGACCAAAATTGACTAGATGGATTCAATTGACAAAACATTAAAACATTTAGGAGTCAATTGGAAAAATTAAAAGGTTTATGATTGAATTGATTAAAGTACAATAAATTCATAACTTTTTGATAATTTTCCCAATTTCCATGAGGTGCTCCAACATTAAGCACCCATTGATACTAACTGCTACTATTTGTCCATTGAGGCTTTTCTTTTTCTTTTTTTTTTCTTTTTAATGTTTTCTGCCTCTTTAAATCATCTTTTTCCTTCTAATAATAGCATGTCACTATTTGAAATTTCTCACCCCTTAGAAAATCCCAAAATCATAAAGGAATAATCTCTTAACCTAACATTAACAACCATTGTCACCAACATTCGAAACATGCAACCATCGCCCATCTCAACTTCATTCTTCTCTTGCTCTCCCACTCATTCGATCACGAGAATCATAGGATTGAAGTGCTTGAAGGCTATGAGTTTTAGGACTTACCCTATAATTGTCTGTATTTTTGTTAACTGAACGAGGTCTTAGGCTACTTTTGATCACTAGGAAATAAAAAGTTAAGATGGAATTGAAGAACAAGCAAAATCTTGGATCATATCCCTTGTTTGGATGTATATCAAGTAAATATAAAACCGATCATAGACATATCTTGTGTTCAAGCATTGAGGACCTAGTCATGTTGTCAAGGGCCCAAGAATGAGCACTAGGGTTCTCGTATTCAAACGTCGATACTTAGTCATATTTTGAAAAATGATTTTTTAAAAGAGATCATTTTCCCGAATTTAAGCTATGATCTAAATGGCATCGATACTAACATATGACACATGACACGACACGAAATAAAATGTCAACACGTCATCTCTCAAAATAGATGATTTTGATATGCTGTATAATAATTGAATATTATTATATGTATATGATAAATTATTAATTTTTAAAAAGAGCATTGAATATCATAATTTTTTTTTGAAATTCATAAATAAATAAATAATGAAAAAATATAGAACGAATTTATACTAAAAACATTAATCCATAATTTTTAATATCATTCATTATTTCAATTTGACAAATTTAACTACATTCCATTCCAATATTCCATAGAACTTGGACATGTGTCGGGGTGTTTGACACCAACAAGGAGGCTCCCTAAGAGTGTCCGCACTTCCTAAATTGTAAACTCCTTTATGCTACTCTTAGATTGCCTAAAGGTTATAGATATTTGATAAACTATTACTTAAAACTTCTGTTCTGTGGAATAGTGATAACTAGTTTGGCGTTTTTGCAAGGTGACAAGAGTATATTTGACATTGCATAGTCATTCATGCTTGTTATGGAAATATTGAATGGATGAACATGATAAATGAATCTGGTCTTGCAAATGATGATGAATGTTATACTTGTTTATTTTTGCTTTTTTTGCCATCACATTTACTCATAGTATGTATTAAATATATAGTTCTTGTAATTGTTTTTTTGTAGAATGACTTCAACATTAAGCATTGCTAGTAGCACTTCGAGTACACAACCACCTAGATCTAGCAATGAAGATTTAAATAAACCATTATGGAAGTATATTATTAAGTTAGCTACTCATGGTAAAGCAAGGGGAAATTTGGTTTGGAAATGCAATATTTGTCAAAATGATTTTAGGAGTTCATACACAAGACTTAGGGTCCATTTGTTGATAATAAGTGAAAAAGAAATGGAAAATGCATAAAAGTAGAAAAAAAAATGATATTTTGGAGATGGAAAGATTAGATAAAGAGGTCAACACTAAATTAATGAGTTTTATGCCTACAAATGTACTTTTGTCCCTTTCTAGTTTTTCAATTGGTGACGGTAGTGGCAGGATGGATTCATCCTTTAACTATAGAAAAAGGAAAATTAGAAGTGGGAGTAGAGGATCAATTGGAAATGCATTCAACATGACTCAATGGGAATGTTTTAATTATGAAATTGGTAAGATGTTATATTTGATGGGCTTGTCGTTTAACCAAGTAAGGAACCCTTACTTTCGATCCGATTTCATTTAGCCATTAATCATAATATTACGCGATATATAACACACACACACACACACACACACACATATATATAAAATTTATTGATGACCACTTTGTTGCAAAAAGAAAAGGCAAATATTGATGAAAAACTATTGGCTGCCCCTTGCGGTCCATCATGGCAAATAGGAAAGCACCTAGAAAGGTGATATGTGGCCGATTGTGGGACCCAAAATCAGAGCCAAAATTTCGAAAATTTTGGCTCAAAGGGAGAGTGCATGCTAGCTAGTAAGGTTTTTTCTTCTTCTACACAGACTATCCCTTATTCTTTCTATTTCTTCACATCTCTCTCTATCCTCTCTCTCTCCAATTGGTGAACCACCACGTCACCCCTTAGGCTCCGAATCCAGCCCCGGCTAGTCCTGCACGCTAGAACATTCGCACCTGACCCCCTCTCTCCCATCGGCCTGCCGATCTCCAGGTTCACCTGCATCATGATCCCACTGGTGTTCAACCCGATCTCTTTCTCAAGTCCCCAATTCTCCTCTCCAACATCAAGGTCATTTCTCACTTTTGCTTTTCTCCCTCCTCATATGTTCCAGATTGAATTCAAGTGTGCAATGCTCTGTGCTTTGGGATTGGGGGAATGGGGTTTTAAGAGTATAGACATGATTCTATCGCTTATTAACTCCTAGGCAAGTACAAAGTGGCACAATAGACCTAGGGAAAAATAGAACTTGAAGGTTGGGTGCTACTTTGGCAATTTGGCACTTAATGAATTGATTGGTTGATTAACATTTCTTTGAGGGGAAAAAAATATATTGTAAATTGTTCCTTCATGAGATGGTTGGTTAATTTCATTGGCATCCTTGTTTGTTATGTGAGGGTTTATTAACGTTAGATTAGGCTGTGTCTATTGGAAGATTATCTAAAACCCCCTCAAATTTTTAACTTTATCAAAACATCCTCTTGAATTCTAGTTGTAGTCCATTGCAAGTGGCAGAAATCCACCATAAGTGCTTTTAGGAACTTGTTATCTCTATAACTATTACTAAGATACAGGCTAATACTCTTAGCTATTTGCATGGTCCATATATTGTTGAGAATTCGAGATTGGTAATGATGTCTTCTCCTAGGAGTGATCAGAAGGATATCTTGCTTGTTCTTTCTTGGTCTACGAATTACAATGCTTTCCTGTTTATTTATTTTCCTTCATTTTTTCGGGCTTTGATTCATGTGCATATTGAGCTTTACTCTTGCAATTGCTACTTTTCTTTTAAGTTCCATGGTTTGGTTATTCAATGTTTAGGAGGCAAAGAACTTGACTAATTGATAGCAATCATGTGATAGTTTAAGCACTGTTAAACAATGTCCTAGAAGGCATTTGCTTTGAATTTTTTTCTTTGTTGTTTTTCAGTATCTTAAGTCATTGTCCTGGATAATGCGATGGTTGGGTAAATAGGTCTTAGCTTGTTATGTTATATGTACTCTTTCTATGTTTTTAACTATAATGTCAAGGCTTTATTACGATTTTAAAGTCAAAGCTTGTTATTGAGGGGACACATCAATCTCAATTTGTTATTGGTTGGTGACATTATGTTGTGACCACGGTGTTATGGATGTGCTTGATCTGATATTTTACTTCTTTTTCCAATTGTGAATTTATTGGTTTTATTTTAATATTCCCATATCATTATTGTGTAATGCGGTATAGAAACCATAGAGGAAATTTAATTTCAGCGTTGAAGTTGATGTTGTTTATGTGATGACTTGTTAGCATGGAAACAAGCGTAGAATTGGGATTTTAATGTATAGAATTAGATGATAAATATCTACTTGGATCATCGATTGAATCCACATCTCGTGTTTCACCCTTTTATGATCTTTCTACTCTCTTCTCTAGAGTGAGATATCCCATGGCAAATTTATATCTTTATGGAGTATGGAAAATTCAACTTTGTTTGATACAGGCAATGGATACTGAGGATGAGGTTATTAGTTCTATGGTTAAGGCAATGCTCAAAAAGTTTGAAAAATATTGGAAGTGTTATAGTGTTGTCTTATCTTTTGGTATTATATTAAATCCTCACTATAAGCTACACTTGTTAGAGTTTTGCTATTCAAAGTTGGACATGGATGATCATGTGGAATTTGTAAGGAGAATAGAAAAAGCTCTATGTTCTTTTTGATGAATATGCGATCTTTATATCACGAGATGATCGCTTTACTTCTTCAACTAGCCAAGGTAACATTTCAGTTGAGGACATCGATGAGAACATTGGGGACAACATTGATGAGTATGATGCATTCAAGAGTGAACACTTTAGATCACAATCTATTAAGTTACAATTGAATTTATATTTGGAGAAGAATATGCTTGCTAGAAAGAAGTTCACGGATCTCAATGTCCTTGATTATTGGAAGGCTCATTCTCATCGGTATCTCGAGTTGTCTCTCATGGCACATGATATATTGAGCATTATTATCACTACCATTGCCTCAGAATCAGCTTTCAATATTGGAGGATGCATTTTAAATAAAGGGGAAATGTCGCAAATAAACCATGGACTTCTACTTAATGTGCAATTTCGTCCATGAGCTTTTAATTTGCTCAATTTTGTCCTTGAACTATCAATAAATGTCCGATCTAGTCCTTCCATTCAAACCGTTAAGTGATGAATGTTTTTTCCTTCTTCTTTTTTTCTTCTTCTCTCTTCCCTTCGCCATGGTCGGCGGAGGGAAAGGCAACCCTAGACTGGCTAGGGCCACCCTCGTCGGCGTCGGGTGAGGGCACCTTTCACCCGACACCAGCGAGGGCTGCCCTCACCTGCGTCCGGCGAGAACGGCCCTCGCCCAATGCCGGCTTCCCTCTGCTAGCTCTGCCATGGTCGGCGGAGGGAAGAGAGAAGAAGAAGAAGAAGAAAAAAGAAAAAGACCAAAATGCCCAATTCCGTTAACTTTAACTAACGAAATGACGAAATTGATCAATTTTCAAATAGTCAGAGACTAGATCGGACATTTATTGATAGTTCAGGGACCAAATTTAGCAAATCAAAAACTTAGGGACGAGATTACACATTAAGTAAAAGTCCAGGGACCATTTGTGAGATTTTCTCTTAAGTAAATATCATAGTTCCCTTTCATCTGAAACGTAGAGGCCAAGCTGTGCATTAGAGATTGGTTATTTGGAGTTTTACCTACGGAAGATTTGGATGCGGAGTCTCTCATCATTGACTTTTAAGATTATTTGCATTAGGTACTTTTCTCATCTCATTCTTTTGGTTTGCTCATATGATTCAATACACTTGGTTTTCATAATGATGTATTCTCGGTATACTTCTAGTGTCGTGACTTATAATCAGAGTTGATGCTTTTTTTTTTTAGGTTCTAGACTAGGTGTTGGGTCATAATGAGGAGGCACACAAAAAGTTACATTTTTCCATAAAATTGTTGCATGTAAATGGGTTCTTGATTTTCTTATGGTTCCTTTTTCATTCGCATGTTTTGAATATTGGTAAGGGAGGTGAATTCACCCATGATGAGAACGCGATCATTAGTGGAGCTTTAGATTTGATTGAAAAAGTTTCAACAATGATCAATTTGCATACAATAACTTTAGATTTGATTGAAAAAGTTTGAACAATGATCAATTTGCATACAATAACTTTAGATTTGATTGAAAAAGTTTGAACGATTATTTTGCATAAAATAGTGGCCATGACAGTTGTCTTTACTTAACTTATGGATAAGTAACAGATCAGAAGTTTCTTCAATTTCTTGTTTTATCCAAAAGTCACAACTAACAATGCGGCAGACACAGTATGTGCATGTTGATCCTTTCATTGCCGAGATACATGCTAGGATTAACTTTCTTCTCTATTTATTGCTTCTGTTTTGCTAATAGACAAAATGCTTTTACTGAAGTATCTGTGTTGCTCTGCTTTGTCCTTTTAAGGATTTCTTTGCATTCATGTCAATATTTGGGTTGTAGTAATAATATTTTGAGTTTTTGGAGCTCGCTCGATAGATCTTGCATTTGTAACCTTTTCTGGCCTAAATAATAAGAATATATTTATTCTTTTTTATTGTTTTGGCACATCATTTTTCTGCAACTGCAAGTACTAATCTTTTGTGCTTTCATGAATTCTGTATCACAATCATAAGATAATATTGCAACTCATTCTTTTTAGACATGAATCGATTTTGATATTATTAGTGGAGGGAATCGCAATGATATATTTGTGTTTTTGCAGGAAATTTGCTCTAGATTATTTTGGAACATGCCAAAAAGCTCACTACCATAATTCAACTAAGGAAACTACAAAACAATGTTAGCCAGAACCATTCTAGTGGAGTTGGCTCCCCTTTTCCTGAATTAGAGAATGATGCCAAAACCGTCATCTTTGCGATTCTTATGGTTCCTTTTTCATTTCCTCAATATGAACAACAATGAATTTGCATAATTTTAATTATTGACTTCATTATTTTATATTTGTGAACCACTTCTGTATCTTTGGGTATTAGAACTTCATTATTTTATAGTCGATAATTAAAATCGAAAAATATCAGATCAAATAATTATTATTGAACCATCGTTAACCCATATATTAAGATCCCGTTTATATTTAACAAAAAATCAGAACTCAAGTCCATTTCATGATTTGTCAATGGCCTCAGTCGAAGTTTTGCCACCCTTTTAAGCCCCCATCCATAATATGATCTCCAGCTCCTTCTTTTTAACTTGACGGGTTGGTCCATGGAATTATCCATTCTTAAGGCAACTTATTTATGACTTGTATCATCAAATGTGGGTTCTACACACATTTTGCCACCACTATTATAAAAACAGGTTTAAATGGGTCATAAATGGGCTACATAACAATTTAATGGGTTTTAAATAGGTTGGTCAATAACTCTCTTTGGATGTAGAAGAAAAAAAGGAAAAGAAAGAAAGAAAATGAAAATATAAAAAAATTATGAAAATTATAAAAATTGTCCATTAGGTTTGTATTGCTTTGAAGTATTTTAGAAATATAATCTTTAAAAAAATCATAGGAATAAATTTTCCTAAATTGAGTTAAATATGGAAATTTTTATCAATATGGGTCAGATCGGGTATAGGTCAAAAAATTTACATTATATATAAATTGGTCATAAACAGGTTAATAATTCAATTTGAATTGGACCATTTATTACTCGACCCAAACCCGATTCAATCACCAGTTTAACAAGTCTAGTTGTGTGTACCTATTAGAAGCATGTAGAGGGGGAAGGGTATAAATATTGTGAGTGATAAATCAAGTGACTCACAAATGACACCACTTATTAAATTTATGGCATTATCAGAAGGAGAGCCTATATTTTTAAAATCGATTGATTGTTCGGGAGAAACAAAAGATTTGCATTTGATTTTTAACTTATTGAAAGCAATTATCAATTAAATTGGGGATGAAAATGTGGTCCAAGTAATTACAGATAATAATTCAAATTGTATGGGTGCGGGATAACTCATTGAGCAAAAAATTTTATCCATTGTTTGGATGCTTTGTATGGTGTATGCCCTTAATCTAACTTTAAAGAATATTTGTGTCGCAAAAAATATGGAAGCCAATCAAGTAGGTTACCAAAAATATAGTTGGATTTCAAATATTATTGAGGAAATTATGTAAATCAAATATTTTATCATGAATCATTCCATGATATTAGCAATATATAATGAGTCTGTTAGCTTGAAGTTGTTTTTCGAAACGAATACATGTTTTGCTTCAATGATTATGATGCTTCAGAGGTTCAAGGTAATATATAGTGGTTTTAAAATATGATGATTTGTGACAAATGAAAAATTTATGAAAATACCACCCGTGGTGGCGGCATAGTAGTTGAGCGCAGGTTTCTTTTGGGAGAGATCCTGAGTTCGAATTGTTGCGTCGTCTGCCTTGCGAGAAAAGAACCCACGACTTACCCGAGGCAGCAAGGGTGGTGGTGACTCTACTGCTCCTCCAGGATTTACTCCACCACAAAGCGGCGCACGGAGGTTTCCTGGGTACCAAAAAAAAAAAAATTATGGAAATGATAATCAAGGGAGGGCTAAGTTTATCAAGGAGAAGGTATTGAATGATGTTTGTGGGTTTTAATTGATTATATACTTTCCTTCATGGCTGCTATCTATGACATGCTTAGAATTTGTAACACCGATAAGTCATGTCTTCACTTAGTTTATGATATGCGAGATTCAATAATTGAAAAATTGAAGAAAGCAATATATGTGCATAAAGTGAAAAAGCTAAATGATGAGTCTACATTTTATGACGTGGTCCATACAATTTTTGTAGATCGTTGGATAACAATACTCCACTTCATTACTTGGCAACATGTCTTGAATATTAGGTAAGTTCTAAAATTGTGTGAGATTATTACTTTATTAGTTATACTTTCTTTGACATAATAATATAATACTTATTTTACTTATTATGATATTTTATTTTTATTTTATTTTATTAAATAATGTATTGTAGTGATCAATGGCTCAATGAAAATCCTACTTAAGTTTCTCCATACAAAGATAAGGAGATCAATCAAGAAAAACTAAAATGTTTTAGGGAATACTTTCCTAATTTGGATAAGTGCAACAAGATAAATTTAGAGTACCTAGATTTTGTAAGCAAAAATGAGGATTTTATAGAATTTGATTCCATTCAAAATCTATATTCTATGGATCATAAGACTTAGTGTATTAATCATGAAAACATGCAGAAGATATGGTTTTCATTTATAGCAACCTTTGTCTTCTATCAAGAAAAAATCCACAATATATAGAAGGAGAGACCAAGATGTGAGATATTGGTAGAGATGCATTTGACACGTTAAATATGTTGGGGTGCTTGAAATTGCGAGTTTTTCACTTGATAAGCCAAAAATGGAGTTTGTTGTTTTTTCAAAAGAAGTGGATAATGTAGATAAATAACTTTATTATATTTAATGGTAAAATGTGGATTTTTTTTTTTTTACTTATTGTTAAATGTTAAATTTAATAGTGGAATGTGAATTGCTTTTTTTTTTTTTTTTTTTTTTCTCTTCAAGTTTTATGGAATATTATAATAGAATGTAGTTGAATTTGTCAAATTGAAATAATGAATGATATTAACAAATGGTCATTAATGTTTTTAGTGTAAATTCATTATTTATTTATTTATTTTTGAATTTAAATCAAACTGATTTGATTGAAATAATCACAAAAAAAGTTATAATATATATATATAATCATTTAATATGCAACACGTCATAATGTATTAGAATTCTCATTTTTTGAGAAATAACATATCGGCATGTTGTGTATCGTGTGTCGATACTGGTGTTAATGCTACTTAGTTTACAATATGTCTTAAACCATCTCTCCCTCGAAGAGATATATTTCATTTTTTCTCCAACCAGATCTCTATAACTTCTAGAAATTCTTGCTCTCCCACTGTACCAATTTTTTTTTATCTCCATCCATTAGAATTCCGATTCACGGATCTCCTAGTTCAAGAAATAACATTGATCCTTTTCAAAAATCAGATAAAGAGGTTCATCATTACAGAAACAAAATTCATAGTTTTTCGGGTCCCCCATGTCACTAGGACCTCAGACCAGCCAATTCATTCAAGAAACGATGCGGGAGCTTATACGCTATAGCTAATAAATGAACACATGGTCATTGTCTTTCAATTCCCTTCAAAATCCATCTCTCAAGCTCGACAAAACACATGCATTCAGAGACTTCAAAACGCACCTGCACGCTACTCGTGCAGAGCGAAAGGACCGAAACGAGTTACGATGAGATCGAGAGGGAGGGAGTGCACTAGAGAAACTCACCTGGTGTGGCGTGAACCGACGATGCTTGAGCAAAACGAAAGGTCATCAATCCAGATGATAAAGAAGCCGCAGTTGCCAAAATTCAAAACTAAACTTCAATATTTTATAATAATAATAAAATAATAATAATAATAATAATAAACCACGATCCGTCCTCATGAAGCGATTGATAAAGTAATGGGCACATGCCTACCTCGAGTGATCGATTTGGATTCCTTTTTGCTGGGATCGATCAATGAGAGAGAGAGAGAGAGGGGAGTGATGCACGAGAGGAGGGGGTTGGGGAAATTGTGTGTGGAATAGAAGTAGGACAAAAATTACGATTTTCTTATTTTACCTGTTACTATTTTTATATTAACATTTTGACCCTTTATTTATTGAAATTTTTTTAAATTGACCAATTGCATGTCGGAATCATATATTGGAATTTTGAATTTGTGTCGAAACATGTCGAACACATGTTGGGATGCCTGATACCGACACGGAAACTCCTAGAGAGCATTCGTGTGTTCTAGGCAATGATAGGAAAACTTTTTTGATTAACTCATGTTTTTGAGCGATTTAAAGATCGAGGAAATCCGCGAAACAAATGAAGTCTTCGCATATGTACCTTTTGAGTTTCTCCAGCATCTTTCTCCAAATAGAAAACCAGTGACACTGTCATAATTGTAATTTGATGGGCTTGGACCGGGTCGGCCTTGTCCAGCAAAGTCAGGACTCAGGCCTCTAAATCTTGGCTGAAGCAAGTAAAACCAAGCTAAAAAGACAAGCCCACGCCCGAGACATAGGAAAACTCCAATGGGCCCAAATTGAAATACTCCATCGCTATATCAGCCCAATACATAACTCTTTTGGGCCAGAGGCCCAATCCACAAATATAGCGGCCGAGCCCTCGGTTCAGGTTTAGCATTTGTCGCGCAATTTTACAAATCAATTTTCTAAATCAATCTCGGTAGAGCCTATACTAGAGATGGCGATATCTTTTTTAATGCGTCTGTTTTTGTGTTATTTCATACCACCAAGATCTCTTCGTTAGTTGGGGGAAGAATCTGCCCAGTCACATCTCGTGGGTTTTCATAACCCTACTGTGCAAAAATGGGTGAAGATTCATTTGGTCTTTGATTCTTTAGAGTGAAAAAGGAGGGGAGAAATTTGAGCAAACTATTTGGCCAATCAAGCCTGCCCTGAGCATAAAATTTAATTGAATTGGGTAAACATCCAACATTGGTCCTTTCATGTTTTCCAGGTAACTGATCAACCTCCAAAAATCTCCTTAGCAATTGCTCTCCACACATCCCTATATCAGACACATTAATTCAAATCTTACGGAACCACTGGGGTTTGCCACCCTTCCAACATGGAAGGGGAATGTGAGTGGGTTAGAATTCCCACATTCTCAAGGGGGTTGGGGTGGGACGATATAATTTTAGGTGTGAGTTTCGATTACCACGTCTTACAAGAAGGCAAGACAAAATTCTGAGAACGAAAGTTAGAATAGGAGTAGAGTAGGATCGACCAAAAATAAATAAATCAAAATCTTACGGTATTGCATAGACATCGACATAGTCGAGTTTCGGGGCTCGACAAAAACAGGCTTCGCTTCATCGCCAATCCGAGGCATCAACGCTGGCTGAACATGCCATGTGCGATGCATCATCGAATCGGGCCCCACGATGCGCCGTATGCCCCGTTGAACACCATGATCGCGACCTTAAAAAAAGGGCAACAAGCAAATCGCTTTTAGCAAACGACTTTATTGAAAAAAAAAAAAAAACAGCATTAGAGCATACGACACCCAAAAAATGCCTTCCCCACCCCGTCTAATCAAAAACACGCCAAATCATATCTAACCGAATAAAATCATTTACAGCCGTCCGATCCCCACCACCACCCCTTCCCCCACACACATGCTCCCCCCGCCCTCCACGATCATCGAACGGCCCCAC
Source organism: Eucalyptus caleyi (assembly GCA_014182885.2). NCBI lineage: Eukaryota > Viridiplantae > Streptophyta > Magnoliopsida > Myrtales > Myrtaceae > Eucalyptus > Eucalyptus caleyi. Next base: position 33,645,432 of record CM024468.2, on the reverse strand, counting down.
GCCCGCGTCAGTGGATTCTCTTCTCGCTGTCACGAACTGGTTTTTCCCTACGTAATCATACGTGATCAGTATTATTTGAGTATTTTATGTTGTATAGTTTATTAAAAATGGTATTTGGCGTATGGTTTCCGCCAAGCTAAGAGCAAAGGGACGCCCCGTGAATGATTTCAGCACTTTATTAGAGATCAAGCTCCGGACGTGGCACACGGCTTTATTAGAATAATTTTGAATATCGAGCTTCTTTTTCTTTTTCTTTTTTTAATTTGGGAGTGTGAATTTATTAGATAAAGTATTAGCGGTCTCAATCATTTCTCGATGTGAGATCATAATTAGAGATCTTGAGTTTGTTTCTTTGGTCGATCTCCTTGCTCATCATGTTTTTATATTAGATAGAGGATGGACGAAATGATGCGGTTCATGCGTTTTCTAGAGATTGACTTTGCATTTCTTCCTTTACATAATCTCTTAGGGCAATCAAATAGGGAAATAATCATTTATAAAGGGAGACATTGTCCAATCAATTTTATAATTATGGTAAAGATGTCAATTTAGTCATAAACTTTACAATACAACACCTTGGTGATTTCCGTTAAAAAATTAGCAGAAATGATAACATTGGCATTTTGCATGAAAATTTGGTATTAAATTAATTAGTTAGAAAGTTTATGATTGAATTAGTGGATATACAATAGGTTTAGGATTGATTCTGTAATTTTCCTATTTATAAACCATATAAAAGAATCTAAGGTCTTTTTTGTGAAAGAAGAAGTGGATTTACTCTAAGGTTCCATTTTTTTGTGGAAAATAAATAATTTGAAAAAAATATTTTCTAAAAACGACTACTTGTATTACTTATGAAAATGAACAATTAAAATTGTTTTTCATTGTCCATGAAAATATTTGAATACAAATTATTGTCCATATTCAAAATATTTTTTTATTGACTAATCATTGCAAGTAGCACAAACGATTATTTTTAGAAAAATATTTTTCAAATCATTCACATGTTGTGAACAAACGTAACATGATACACAAAAGTCATGTGAGTACATCAAAGGTGTTTGTCAATTTGTTTGAGAGAATAAGAATGGGTATGATGGAAATTGGCTTGTACATAGCATTGATTTGACAATGCCCAAAAGATATACCGAAGGGATTGTACCTTGTACCTTATAAAACATGAGATTCGAGTCGCATTGCTACTCTATGCATTCAATCGTGGATAGTTGTGAGTTTCATTAGTCAAGACGTGGATAGTCTGTTTTTAGCCTAACCAAAGAATTGGACTTAGCATGATGCTCAAAATTAGCACATGATAACACGTGGCTGATATTAGGGAAAAAAAGAAAGAAGAAGAAGGAAGGGAGTGCCATATCATAACACAAGAATAAGTAACAAGGATTCATATGAGGATGTTAACCGGGCAATGATCGAGAAGATTAAGAAGATGGTAGGAAGCAATGATGACAAAAATGAAGCGATGAGGAGGAATTTTTTAATAGTAACCATATCGATGAGGAATATCTCGATGTGGGCGGTGCTAATAGGGATGGCGAAAGATATCGAGCCACACCTACAACTACAACAATGATGAAGGTCGCGGTAATGATGACAAGGGGTGATGACAAACACGACACTCTCTCTTTATCTCTTATCAAACAAGTTTTTTCTTCATTTGAAACGTGTTTATTAGACATGATTTTGGACAAGGTTAGAGTAGCCAATCCATCATAAGTACGAATTTTATTTATTTAGCCATTTAATAAACACTTGAGGCCATTGATTAATCACTCTTTCCACAAAATCAAGGACAGTACCTTCTCTTTTGCACACACATTTATCACATTGACATCATATAGCCGACACTAAGGTTGAACAAGACTGCTGATGAATAGTGAAATTTGGGCCGATGTTGGGAAAGGTGGGTTCCATATATACGCCTCCAAAATTAGCTTCGTTAAAAAAAAAAAAAAAAACCTTTTTATGTGGTGTTTTGTTTGACTAGTCTTGTTTCTAGCCTAATCCCCAAGAGCATAATAATAGTAGACCTTAGAAACCAAGCGGCACTTACTAATGATACCGTACCGGCTAGCACGAAAAAATGCACCCACCGAGCGCGTTTCGGTTTCGCTTTCGCTTTCGCTTTGATTGTCGGCAAGGAGCGCATGCAACGGCGGCGTTTCGGGGGGGGGCTTTACAGCTGGGATCGATCGGGACGGACCCGATCGTCTGACCGGATTTTCGCCGGATCTGACGGTGCCAGTACGACTTTCATGCCCCGAAGATGTGGGACCCACCTCGATGACCGCTCGTCACTCGCCTGCCCTGTGCCTGCCCGTGTCCCTCTGCAAAAGCTTAGCTGTCCCCACCTCTCTCTCTCTCTCTCTCTTCCCTCGCTTTCCATTTGTGTTTTCTCTTTTCTTTTTTTTCGGTGGAATTTCCGCTCGATTTTAATTGAGATAATGACATATATAATCCCTACACTTTGACTCAATATGAAATATTATCCCTAAATTTTTACTTTGTTCAATACAGATCGTTAAACTTTAGCTTAATATCCAATATAATCCATAAGCCTTTTTAATTTGTTCAATATGGTATCTAAATTTTCAATACATGTTCAATGTAATCTTTAGATAATATAAAAATTTTCAATGCAGTTCGTGATCCTGAAGTAATGGAAAAAAATAAATGTTTTTATATAATTAAGGGATTAAATTAAATATATGTAAAAATTTAGGAGTATATGGAATAAATTAAAAGTTCATGAATCACATTACACATTAAATTAAGATTTATGAATCAAATTAAACAAATTAAAAGTTCGATGATTATATTGTGCATTGAACTAAAATTCTATTATGTCATTTCTCCCATTTTAATTTTGAGAAAGATACCCAAAACCTTTCTCATTTTTGGGGATAAGGTAATTCTTCTGCAAAATATATTGTCATACAAAGTTTTAGAAATTTTTAGTAAATAGAAATTTGTGTGGTACGATGAAATCACTCCTCCGAAAGATCATAAAAAATCTTGCTCATTGTCAGGCATCTTAAAATCATCACTTTATATCATTGAATAACATTTCGCATTTGAATAAATTATTCTCTATGAAACCTAAAGCATCACAGGTCTTAAAATTTTAACTTTTGTATCCCCAGTCACTACTCATCACCATGCGCCACTACCAAGCATTGTCCTTGCCACTAACATTGTTGCCTCCTACTGGGGAGCAACATCAGGTCCTATTCAACTCAAGAACCGAACTGAAAAAAAGGCTTATTTTAAAGAGAACCGGTTAATCTCCCGGTCCCAAGGCCAAAACGATTGGTTCTATCCAAGAACCAATTAAAACCGGTAGAAACTCTTCAGCGCGCGCGTAGAGACACATTGTGCGCGAGTTCAAACAACCTCAAATTAACGTCCCCACATCAGTGACATCAAAATCAAACCCCATGACCACATTAAAGTTGAGGTCACAGGGGCCCTTCCCAACCTCGATGGCCTTGAAATTTAGATCTTTCTTTTTATTCTTCTTCATCTCTAGGCTTCCTCTAATGTGTCCTTCAACGCCATGAGATAATCTCACTAATTTAACCTAGGTTTTGATCTAATTGCAACTATTTCGTTTTTTCCCAATATATTGTAAAATCACTCTATTCTTGGTACCAACTTGCTCATCTTACTTAAACCGCTCAAATCATCTTTATTGCTCGACCAATTCTTTGTAGACCAATGTGTACTTGACATCGAATGGCAAAAAGGGAAAACTAATTCGCCCCGAACCTTTACAATAGATGGAGATTTGATTCTAGTGATGCAATCATCAAACATTCTCCACAAAATGGCCCAATATTCAAGTAGTCGATTTATTCGAGCAGAATTACCCCCATTATCTAGTCTCCGTTTTTGAATGAATTACCTTAAAAAGAAAAAATCACAACTGTCCAAACTGAAATAAGTTCAACAACTGAGATTTGTTGCATTGAATTGATTTATTGCATTTCCATCCAACAGCGAAATTAAAGACACGGTACCTTCTAAAGATCATAGGATATCCGTTTATCCCTCTTCCCATTCTGCTTTCCCCTTTCCCATTTCGCTTTCCTAAAGGGTATAGTTGAATATGACTCCTTGCTCGTTGTTCTTTTCTTGGCAATCACACAATCCTCCCCTAAATCTCCGATCATCGTATTCTTAACACTATGAATTGCCAAAATCATACGAATTCCGCGCAGATTTCGCCCAACTCGCATGCATCAAATTCCCAAGAACACCGGGTCGGATAGGAATCGAAAGTGAACTGCGATTTTCCCACAACCAAATTCGAAATTATCGACAATTGGCTGATGAAAAAGCAAATACCTTAATTGAATTCCGGAACTTCTTTTTCCTTTACAAAGCAGAAGCAACAACAACAACAAAAATTTACTGGGAGTGCAGCAGAATCTGTTTTGCATCACTACCACCCTTCCTCCCCAAGTAAAGAACCTACCTTGTCGTTCTTTCCTTTTTTTTTGGGCCTTCTTTTTTTGCCTCCATCTCTGATTTTCTTTTATACTGCGAAAAAAAGAAAATCTCCACAGAGAAAATTACAACAACAAGCAAGTTTCCCCCCCAAAATAAATAAAAATTGTCCCAAAAAAAGGAAAAAAAAATCAATTTACATTTTTGCCGCGATTGTAGCCGTAATAAGACAAGTACCACTTGACGAACTTCTTCAACCCGGTTTGCAAATCGGTGGTGGGCTTGTACCCGAGCTGCCCCTGGGCGGAGCTGATGTTGGCGTGCGTGAACGGGACGTCGCCGTTGCCGGGCATGTCCACCACCTTCCGCTTCGCCTTCACCTTCAGGTGGCGCTCCAGGATGCTGACCAGGGTCGGCACCGTGACCGGGGAGGTGTTGCCGAGGTTGAAGATCCGGTAGGGGGCGGGGCCGGACTTCTTGCCGCCGGAGCCGGTGCTCTTGCCGGCGGTGTCGAGGGAGCCGACGCAGCCCTTGACGATGTCGTCGATGTAGGTGAAGTCGCGGGCGAGGTCGACCCGGTTCTTGCCCCGGTAGATGGTGATGGGCTTGCCCTGGAGGATGTTGCGGGTGAAGGAGAAGTAGGCCATGTCGGGGCGGCCCCAGGGGCCGTAGACGGTGAAGAAGCGGAGGCCGGTGATGGAGAGGCCGTAGATGTGGTTGTAGGTGTGGGTGATGGCCTCGCCGGCCTTCTTGGTGGCGGCGTAGAGGCTGGCGGGGCGATCGGTGCGGTCGGCCTCGGAGAAGGGGGTCTTCTCGTTGAGGCCGTAGACGGAGGAGGAGGATGCCCAGACGACGGCGGGCTGGGGGTTGGCGGACTTGCAGGCCTCGAGGAGGGCGACGAGGCCGGCGACGTTGCTGTGGACGTACGACTGGGGGTTCTCCATGGCGTAGCGGACGCCGGCCTGCGCGGCGAGGTGCATCACGTGGGTGAAGGCGACGACGTCGAAGAGCTTGGCGAGGAGGCGGGCGTCGTTGACGTCGCCCTCCACGATGAACACGCCGTGGCCCTGGAGGAGGGCCTTGCGGGCCTTCTTGAGGGACGGGTCGTAGTAGCTGTTGAAGTTGTCGAGCCCCACCACGCCGTCGCCGCGCTTCTTGAGGGCGAGGGAGACGTGGGTGCCCACGAACCCGGCGGCGCCGGTCACGAGGACGGACAGCCCGCCGGGGCGGTGCACCTGGGCGGAGTCGCGGACGCGCTTCTCCCACTGGATGCCGCCCCACGAGGCGGTGAAGTAGCGGTTGCCGGAGTCGATGAAGCTCTGGAAGCTCAGGTAGGACGCGGTGAGGGCGACCAGGAAGAGGGCCCACAGGAAGAGGGTGCTGGTGGAGGCGAAGCAGCGGTGGAACTGGCGGTTCACGGCGTGCCCGCGGTGGTCGATCTTGAACTTCCCCGGGGTCGACGGCAACAGCTCATCCTGCAACGACGGCATTCTTCTCTCCGCGCTGGCTCGATCTCGATCCGGGTTTTCTCCTTCCCCGAATGTCAAGATTCGATCTTGATCTTTCTTTCCTGCGATGGCGGTTTCCTCCTCAAATGGGTAGATCTCGTTTCTTGATTTTTCCTTCCCTTTTCGTTGGGTCTACGGCCAGAGAAGATTGGTGGTGGTTTTCTTGATTGGCGGATAGGAGGAGGAGAAGGAAGAAATGAAAACAGATGCAGATGAGATGGAAAAAATAAAAAATCTTTTTTTTTTTCTGCACCTGCTAAAGGATGAGGAGTGAGAGAAGGGTTATATATAGTGGCCACCCACCCCAGAAGCGACAAGTATACGCGTGAACGCGTTATAAAGGACAGGCCAGCTTGGATTTTAGAGAGAGAGAGGGGAAGAGGGAGAGAGAGACTGTGTACTGTCAAGTGGGGAATTGGATAATTTTCTAATTTTTTTACATTAATTATTTCGAGTAATTATTTTTATGAAATTATTCTTCAAATAATTTAGTTTTCGGAAAGCAAACGCGTTTTTTTTTTTTTTTTGTAATTATTACAATAACTTGCTCCTCTCTGTTTTTTTTCCTTTGAAACGATGGACTTAGTTCATTGTACTTGGGAAAAAGATCTTCTTACTAACCCAGCGGCGTACCTACTTGAATTGATTCCATGTGCATGCGGCTAACTTGGACGAATAAATCAGTTCATGAATCCTGTGGAACAAAGAAGGGCCCTTGATCACGCTAGCTTTAATTAAGGTCAATTGTGCATTCATATGAACTTGAGAGGTACAATTGGTCGAGTCGATCCGACTCTCCATGATCAAGTTGATCCGACTCTCCATGTTCAAGTTCGCCTTCATGTCCTTTTGAAACCACGCAATCCATTTAGAGGTCCAAACATGCCCAAAAGCTTATTTACCCACAAATTTATCTAAATCTACTAGATCAGGTGACGTAGAGTTTATTCAAAGAAATGGGGTTGGTTGGTTTCATTAATTTTTTATTATAAATTTACCCAATTGGACCAAGTTATCCAAATTATTCATCTGTTCAACAGAAATTAGAAGAAGGAGAACATGGGCGCCATGGCCATATCTTGATTGCTGGGGGATAATGGTTTTTTTTTTTTTTCTGGAGGGCGTTTTTTTTTTCTGTGGACAGAAAGGACAATAGAGGAAGGGGGAGAGGGAGAGGATTAACCTCCTGCCGGAAGAAACGGTCGGGACTTGGATCATTTGTGGGAAAATGCTAAAAGGGGGCAGCAGCCGGCGAAGCCGGTGGGAACGGGAACGGTGGGCGGAGTGGATGGCCTCCTTCGGCCATGTGGGAAATGGGCGGTGCTCCTTAATCTCCAAGATTTGTTTATTGTTTCTTTGACTGCTGCAAACAATTCAACCCTCTCTCTCTCTCTCTCTCTTCTGCAACGAAAACGAGTGAGAATGTGGGGGAGCTGGACGCAGGGTTTTTTCCCTTTCCCGGTTGCCAGCTTGTCCTGGCGCGGTCATGGAGAACAACCATGGAGGGAGACCACTTTCGTTGAATTTGCTCTTTTCCATTAATGGAATCCTCGTCTTGGCTGGCATCTCTTTCTGCACTGGCACACACCTCTCCCTCTCTCTCTCTCTCTCTCTCTCTCTCTCTAGCTAGTTCTAGTTTCCCCCTTTTGGTAAGTACAATAATAATGGGATTTAGAGCGTGGCGCCCTCCTTCTCCAGCTATTCAATTTAAGGGTGCTTCCGACCAAAATTCAAAAATACAAAAAAAATTTAAGGTTGCTTCTTAGAAGGTTCTTTCTTCGTTGGAGTGAATTGATTTCGAAATCCACCAAAGCGAACGTCTTTTTGAAGATGGCGTGACCGGCGGAACTCCCCCCTCGTCTGCCCCCCCGCATTGGGAATTACTACCATCGATCAGTGTTCGGCTCCTTCGCTTGTCGGTGTATGGCCCGTGGAACAGGGCTTCGTTATTGGGTTTGGCCTATAAAAAATGAATGAAGTTGCTATTTTGGCCGTGGTCGGCATCGGATTGGCATGGATAATCGTGCGGAAGACTTAAGAAATGGCGGGACATCTTCTCAGTATAGATAGAATAAGAGAGTTTATTCGGGAGGGGGTGTTCTCATCATCCTGTCGACTCTCTCAGTCTCTCTTTTTTATCTGCTTTTTATCTTTCTCCAATTTTCCTTTATCCTTTTTCCCTTTGGCATTGCTTTTTCTCCTCTTCTTTTTCTTTTCTCTAACCATTTTTATCTATATAAGTTACCGACATTTCTATGTGATCATGATCTTGCATGTTATGTAATGTGATTAAGGAGTTTTGACATGAATAATTTATGAATGTACAAAAATATATATTCGAGTTTGCTTTAAAATCAAATTATTAATGCGTGATTTTACAAGTTTAGCATAGTACCATGCAATGGGATTGAAGAACCTTACATGCAATTTCCAAATTACTACCTATAATATGGTAGCGAAATTAACGATTACAATCATGGGTGATACATAACTCGCATTAAGTTTGTAAACCAAAAGAAAAGATGATGCTGTCCGAATATCTGTAATGTCGATTAAATCTAAGTTAGAATAAGCAACTACGAAAATTTAATAAAAAAAAATTGAACACTAGATTAATGAGAAGGAGGAGCTATTTATCCATATTGTTACGGATAATACAATTACAATTAACAAGAGACAAATTTTCATAACCATTTAGGCCAAGCATGATGGTTTCATGAAAAAGAATATTCCATTTGAACGAGACCCTCAACTTTAAATTCTACATATGTCCTCATACAAAGTAAAAATAATTCATAGTCGCTTTCATTGATTAAATAGATGTACAAATATTGAATTTTGAGTGGAAGTACTTACTAAGATTAAGTGGTCCGTGATAATCAAAACTTCTCCACATTAATTTCTTTGATGAACTCGCCAACTTGCGACACGCATATAGTTTCAAAAGATATTAAATATGACGGGTCAAGAATTTTATTGTGACTTTGGAAAATGAAAAATATATAAAAGAGGGTATGTGAAATAATTTCATAGTTTCCACCTATATATTTTTCAAATTTACATAGAATGTCATTTTAAGAGCCATAATTATCAATTAAAGAACCTTTCTAACATGTTTGCGTTGCAGTTGGGGAAACAGAAATCGACCTCTCGAGCCAATTTTCAAGGAGATACTAATTGTTACCTTGTTTTTAGCTTTGGAAGTTCCGTCGATAAATGCAAAAGAAAGATTGTCAAAGTCCCTTGTCATAACGTGATGCATCTTCATTTGGCAGGCTAGGGTTTGTCGATGTCTACTTGATGGGACTGAAGGTTCAGCATGGAAGAGGCCAAAGAGAGTTTCAACGTGGGATTTGGAATAGTCGTACCGACATCTCCATTGGACCCTCTGAGATCCTGGTAACTCTTGTAAGATATTTGTTTGAGTGTGGTAATTTTTAGATGAGATTGAAAATTCAACATAAAAGAGGTCAGACAGAGGAGAAAGTTCAGCATGTAATTTGAAACCGACATCTTCATTGGATTCTCTGAGATGCTTTGTGCATGGTGAATTGTCCCCCCATGATTCGACCTCAGTATTCAATGCTGATCTCCAAGTTGTGATGAAGAAAGGAGGGGGTTTCTTAGTCTTAACCCGTCTAGATCAGATCAAATCAATTCCACCTTATTCAAGTTGCATGCGTATCTACTTTCACTGCTTCAAGACAAAGACGTCGCAAATGTCACAATTTTTGTATGATACTCATTTAAGTGTTATAATTTTTTTCAATTACTTGAATATCATAACTTCTTAACGTTCACATTCAAAACTTTCAATTGATAATTTAATTGTCAAATTTTTCTTTAAAGCATTTACCGAAGTACCGAAAATTTGAAGTGTCATAACATTTGCGGTGAACGTTTTTAAAAAAGTTATACTACTCGAGTGATTGATTGAAAAATTAATATATACAATGTTATGACATTCAAGTGAATGGTGTACATAAGTTATGGCATTTAAGTAATCGAAAAAGAAGTTATGACTCTTAATGAATGCCGTATAAAAATTATGACACTTATGTGTCTTTATCTTCACTATTCTATATCAATTCTCATAGCACTAAAGTTGAATCTATCTTGGATCTTGTTGGCGATAGACGGCAAAGAGTAAACATGACCGTGCTAAGTTTATATTTCCTTCGGTCATCAAGGGCTTGCCAATTGTTGTGATTTGGTAAGGGTTTGGCCGACAAGCACTTCCGGACATTTGCTAACCATGCTTGATAAGGAAATGTTTTTATTTTCGGCATACCGTTTAAGAAGATCAAGTGAATGGCCAAAAATATGTTTGTATTGTCGATCACTCAACCTGCATATGCTAATGACAGTCGACAAAGACGAGATTTTTATCGAAATCCAGACAAAAAGGAAAAAGAAAAGCAGAGGCGATTCCATCTATTGGAGAATAAATTTCTCTGAAACGATGGACCGACACAATTAAAAAATGAGCCGACATTTATTTACTTAATTAACTAATCGTACCGTGTCTTGTTCAATTTTTTTTTTATTATAAAAAAAAGCACGAAATCGAAGGAGTGTGGAATTGAATGAATCGCGTTAAAAAGTCCAACGGGACGAAATTTCTTGAACACGGAATGCAGACATTGAAAACGACAGATTTTCAAAAAGTTCAACGATCCTATCTATCTCAAGAGAAAACAAATAATTTTTAAATTTATAAATAAATATGGTTTTTTTTTTTTCCGAAAATATGGTTTTTCTTTAATCAAGAAGAAATTACATGGGAGCACGACTCCTTACACCGAAAAAGAATAAATAATAAAAACCCATTAAATTAGAAAAGAGAAAATAGTCCGACCCATGTATTTCTTGAAGCTTGATTGAATGTGTCAATTAAAGATTACCCAAAAAAATAGAAGGAAAAGAAGGCAGGATTAAATTTCATTTTCGTCCATAAATGAAAAAATAAATGAATTGACTATTTCAAAATCTAGTATCAATTTCATCTCGAATCAGTGTGTTAGATCCTCCATCTTATAAATTTAACTTTCTATATGCATTTTTTTTTTTTTGTATATTACATCAACCAACCTACATTACAACAAGCTTATAATTATGGAATTCTTATTTTAAACTATTTTAGCAGATGAATCACTTGCCTGAAGAAATAGTAGCATATATGTCATCCTTAATTCCTAACAAAATTATACATTATTAATTAATTAGGCGTGAATGCACATATCTATTGAACAACGAAAATTCCACTTATCAAATCTATGAAAATCTTGTTCCTATATTTTAATTTACAGATTTTTTTTTTTTTTTTTGTATTGATGATACTATGGACATCCTATCATGGTCAAAAACTAGTTCATTGAACAGCTGCGCTATCGATACTTATATGCAATATTATATGCAGGGTAAACTGTATAACACCCTTTTGACTTAAAAAAAAAAAAACTGTATAACACCCTTTGACTATTAAAAAAAAAACTGTATAGCACCCTCCGACCCAAAAAAAAAAAAAAACTGTATGACGGCCCAAATGACCAATTAAAATTCTAAACTCAATCACTATATAATAGAGCAAAAAAATACTCATAATGCAAGGATGACATACATTTTAATTGATTTCCTTGATAAAAGAGCCATTATTTAAAAAAAAAGAAGAAAGGTAATTTGGATTATTGGTTGGGCCAGCAGAACACTTGGGCCGGCCCATCATCAGATACATCCAGACAAATGGGCCAGCCCATTACAACCCATGTGCTGGCCCAACCAACATGAAATGAAACCCTTATAAAACCAAGACAAAGCAAAGAAACTGTGCACTTCCATTATCCCGGAATTTGGATTACCCAATAGATACTTGTCGTAACTCCTTACAATTTTTTAACTCTTATGAAAAATGTCGTAACACAAGAGAAGTTAAAGAACTTACGACCAATGTGTAATTATTCTTTTTTATCTGACGGTTATTAGTATGTTGCCATTGTTATTTCTCATCAATAACGGTAAAATTTAGAATTTAATAGAAAAGGTAAAGTAAATATCCTATTCATGAAAAATTGTGTTCATTTTAAGCTTTAATTTTAACATATATTTGAATTTGAATTTTGACAATTATATACATTTTTCTTTCATGACTATAAGTGTGAAAAATATTTTATATCCATGATGTTGCTAATATACATTCTACATTATTTCGTCTTGTATTGAATGTCAAAATATTTTATTTTGATGGTGTTTATAAAGGTGTCTTTTCTCTTCACTTATTTTTGCTTTTTTGTTCTTAAAAAAAATGTGTGGTTGTGGCAGGACCATTATTCTCAAGGGAGGAACAGTAGTGTCATGAGAAAATATTGGGTACACCTTTTGTACCCAGCACAAAAAAAAAGAAGAAGAAGAAGGCTTGAGGGAGTGACAAATGTTCAAAATGTGATCCAATGTCGGATTATTTGGAAAACTCTCTCTCTCTCTCTCTCTCTCTCGACTCACTCTCTTCATCGTCTCCTCTCTTTCCCATCGAGCCCTCGTCTGACTGATGAAACATTGCGCTCGATTGATGAATTTTGTGATGGCGGAGGCAACTTTTCGAGACAGAGGCAGAGGCCACATGGTGGTTTGTTGGACGAGCCACCGCACCCTTGCCCAACCAACGAATTTCATGACGGGGAGAGAACCTTTTGAGGGGTGGAAGCTGTGCGGTGGTTCGTTGAGCAATCACCATGCTCTTGTCCTACTAACTAACTTCGCAATAGTAGAGACAACCTTTCAAGGTGGAGGCGGAGTCGTGCGGTGGTTTGCCAGATGAGCCATTGCGCTCTCATCCGACTGACTAGCCTCCATGCCCTCATCCAATCGGCAAACTTCATGACGGCTAGGGCAACTTTTCGAGGCGGAGGCAGAGCCACACGGTGGTTCGTTGGCCACCAAGCCTTTTGCCTTGAAAGGTTGTCTCCACTATTGTGAAATTTGTCAATTGGACGAGGGTGTGGCCAAGAGAGAGAGAATGTAGGGGAGGCACGCAAAAGAGAGAGAGCATGTAGAGAGAAGAAAGAGAGAGAGGAGAGGAGAGGATAGCGAGGAGAGTTTTGAAAATAATCTGACATTGGGTTTCATTTTGGACATGTGTTGTGACCTCAATGGCCTTCTTTTTTGTTGTGCTGGCTCCACAAGGCATGCCCAATATTTTCTTATCTTATCACACACTCATTTTCCTTTAGTATTTTACTCATACTTGATGGGTTTTTCTATGTGTTGATGAGTCTAAGTAGACTTGTCCGCCCATGATGGGCCTAAGAACCTGGCCCGCAGGTTAAGGTCCCATGAATGAAGGGTTGAGATATGACATGGTGCGTTGAGGGGCTCCATCTTTTGGAAGAGGTGTTACGTTGAGGGGTTGCGTCCTTTGGATGAGACACTTTAAGGGAAAGAAAGAAAATGGATGTACCTTTTGAGTGAACGTAAGTTTTTCCAAATAGTTGCTTTCTCCCCCTCCAAAATAACATAAGAACAGTACCTCCCAAAAATCAGAGTTCTCTCATCCTAAAAGCAACAGTACGCTTCTCAGTAGAACAAGATCAGAATTCTTCCTCGGACTTCAACATTGGTGTTTAATCTGGGAAAGACAAGGTACGTTCAACTCGTGATGTACTTTTCAATAGGTGATACGTGTGTTTCCTAGGCTCGTCTTCCGCGTTCGTTTTAGGGGTTCGATTGAGTATCGGATCGGTTTTAGGAAATCCGTTATTCCCGACATTGGTATCAGAGTCATAGTTCATGTTTCTCGATCCCCTTTCATGTTTATGAATTGCTTTTGATTGAATTTTTGTGAAACACTGCTATCGGCCGATAGGGGATGAAAAATCTCGACACCCGTGTATTGTTCACCTCGTTTATGATTTTCTGTAAATTGAAGTTCGTTTCTGATAGTGTAAGGTCAAAGCTCTCGTCGATATGAGAAAATTGAGTGGCAGATCGCCACCGGACACACCGCCACGTGTGGTTGGAAGGAACTGCATGCGCCGATTCGGTCTCCCTCGGGCACGTGCGATGCACGTGCGCGGTCGCTGGGGCGTGCGTGGTACTTGCTAGCTGACATTAGCCGCGCACAAGTGTGGCACGTGCCAGCAGACGTCACCGTGACGTCATCCGCATATGGCACATGCCAGAAGACGTCATCGTGATGTCAGCCGCGCATGCGCGTGGCATGTGCCAAAAGACGTCACCGTGACGTCATCAACGCATGTGTGTGGCACGTGCTAGCCAACGTCACCGTGATGTCATCCGCACACGCGCATGGCATGTGCCAACAGACGTCACCGTGACATCATCTGCGCACGTGTGGGGCACGTGTCGGGTCGGTTGGTTTGACTTGACCTTACCTGTGTGACCAGACCCGTTGACATATTTGACTGTTGACTTTGACTATTGACCTGTTGACTTAAGCCGTTGACCGTTGACTGGTGTTGACCACCGTTGACCTGTGTTGACCACCGTTGACCGGTGTTGACCGGCCAAAAAAATAAAAAAGAAGAAAGGAAAATTATGTATTTTCCAATTTGTTCATTGTGGATTATAAATAATCCCTTTTTGTTTTGTATTTGTTGTAGGAACCATGAAAAATTATGTATTTTCCTTTTTATTCATTATGGATTATAAGTAATCCATTTTTGTTTTGCATTTGTTGTAGGAATTATGATGCGTTATGCACGCATGCCTGTATTTCCAAGAACGAACGAAGAAAATGCAAAACTTAAAAGGGCTAATGACCGAGTTAGTTAATTATTGGTGAAATAACGGTGATGTAGTATCACATGTGGTCATGGTCAATTAGATGATACAAGAAATAATTTGGAATGGTTATCTTATGCCGGCCTTAATAAACACTCTTTCACCTGAATGAAAAGTAGTGTTAGATCACCTATGGGAAGTCAACGTGGTCTCGGATTATAGGAGGCTTGCAATAGCTTTTGTAAGAGAGTACTATAGGATCGAGTTAACAAAAACTTCAACTCTTAGATTGAGTGTCACATGGCGCAGAGTGAATGTGTCTTGGAGGTGGCATGAGAGCTCTCCAAAGTTTTTTTCGTGGTTGGCCAATGTGCCTTCAAAATTCTTAGAGAATTTTACTAAGCGATTAGAAAAGACTATCCCTATTTAATTTTTAGATTAGTTTGAGATGTTTTAGGTGTAAATATCTCTTTCTATGTTGATATTTTTCCTCTGAATATATTATTTAGTGTAATGGACATGTTTAATTATTGAAAGTTTAATGTTATTTATTGTTGTAAATTAATATGTTAATTTACAATTCGTTGTGGGAATTTCAAGAAATTTTTAGTGACTTTGCTTATGTGTTAAGTTTTGTATTCTTAACTAAATCTAATCCTTTGTGGACTATAAATTTAGGAGCAATAGACCATGTCGCGAAGGATAGAGAATCTTTTGTGGAATTTTGACAAGTATCAACTGGAACTAAGTGGATCTATGTAGAACATAACTCTAGAGCCGAATTAAAAAGGATTATCACCTGCCAATTGAATATGCGTGGTGGACGCACTTTGTTCATATATGATGTATTATATGCTCTAGAGATTCGTCGAAATTTAGTGTCTGTTTTAGTGTTGGTTAATATTGGTTTTAGTATGAACTTCTATAATAATGGTGTGTATTTGTATTTGAATGCAAACTACTAAGTTTGTGGTTATTTTTAGATGATTTTATTGTATTGAATGTTGATTATGGTAATGTCAATGTTTGTTATTCCCTTTTCACATCTTCTAATTTATATGATAATGATGCGAATATATAACATGCTAAACTTGGTAATATTAGCCAATAATGTATGAATAGACTAGCCAAAAAGGGCTTATTAGGCAATATTGAAAAAGTCAATTTGCCCATATGTGAGCATTGCCTAGTAGGGAAAACGACAAGAAAACCATTTGGAAAAGGCACAAAAGCTTAATTTCCTTTGCATTTAATCTATTATGATATATGTGGTCCAATAAATGTGAGAGGAAGGCATGTGGCTATTTATTTATCACATTTATAGATGATTATACTCGATTCGGATATATTTATTTGATTTCTCATAAATCTGAAGCATTAAGTTGTTTTAAAAGGTTTATGAACTTGATAGAAAATCAATTAGACAAGAAAATAAAAGCATTGAAATCCGATCGAAGTCGTGAATATTTATTTGATGAGTTCAAAAATTTATGTGAAGAAAAATGAATAGAAAGACAGTCGTATATTCCATATACTTCTCAACAAAATGGTATTGCGGAGAGAAGGAACAAAACCTTACTGAAAATTGTTAGGTCCATGATGGCGATGCTAACTTACCTATCACTTTTTGGAGTAATGCGTTATTAACTGCTGCCTATATACTTAACCGAATGCCTTCCAAATCAGTTATTTTCACTCCATATGAGTTATGAAAATGGAGAAAACTAGACTTAAGTTTTTTTAAGTCATATGATTGTGCTACCTATACTCATGAGCCCTCTCACAAGTTTGAGAAATTGGGTATTAGAGAAAAAAATAGTATTTTCATAAGATACTCTGAATACTCGAAAGGGCATGTGTTCATAGGTGAGCAGGAAAGTGGAAGTATAACTGAATTCGAATCACGGAATCTCACATTCTTAGAGAATAAATTTCCTAAGAAGGGCAAAATAGGTGAGTATTACTTCATATTTGAAACATTTGATCCATATAATGAATTTAGTGGAGTTCGATGGAGTAACATGAAAAGTGATAAATTTAATTCAACTTACTCTCAATTGCAACCACAAATTGTCATTATTTAATCTAAGCGGGAGTATGATGGGGGAATGATGTGCAAAGTGTACAATCTCCCATATAGTGAACTAGTTGTAAAAGTATTCCCCGTCGACGTTTAACATTGAAGGGGAAACTTTTATGGTTGCTCCATAAGATGAAGATGAGCCAAGAAATGTTAATGAGACTCTAAATTGCCATAATAAGAAAAAATGGATGCATGCAATGGAAGAGGAGATGGAGTCATTGAAGTTTAACTATGTTTGGGAACTGGTTGATCTTCCAAAAGAATGCAAAGCCATTGGGAACAAGTGAGTTCTCAAAATAAAGCGTAAAGTTGATGACTCAATAGAACGACATAAAGCTCGTCTTGTGGCGAATGGGTATAATCAACAAGAATGAATTGATTATGGGAAAATTTTTTAACTTGTAGTGAGATTTACCTCGATTCGCATTATTTTGACAATAGTAGCTAGTATAGATCTTAAATTACATCAAATGGATGTAAAGACTGCTTTTCTTAATGGAGAATTAGAGGAAGAAATATATATGAAACAACCTGTTGATTTTCATTATTGAAGGCTAAGAAGAAAATGTATGTCGACTTTTGAGATGGATATATGATTTTAAGCAATCGTCGAGACAATGGTATATACGTTTTCATGATGCCATAATGGCATATGATTTTTCAATGATTGATGAGGATCATTGTGTATGTATCAAAAGATCCAAAGATCAATTTGTGATAATATTATTATATATTGATGATATACTAATTGTTGGAAGTAATATGGAGTTTGCTAATACTGTCAAAAGTCGATTATCTTTCAACTTTGAGATGAAAGATATGGATGAGACTATGTACATTCTTGGAGTTAAGATTTCAAGAGATCGTTCAAAGATGTCATTATCTCTTTTGCAAGAAATATAAATAAATAAGGTTCTTGAATAATTTTGTATGCAAGATTGTAAATCCATAGATACTTGGCATTTATTTTTTATTTGCATTTACATTGGGCCGGTGACGGATGGATTAATTGATGATTCGGAAACTTTAAGTTGATGAGTCGGGCTAAGCCCATGAAAAAAGCAAATCGGTCCAAGCCCGTATCCTCGGAGATATTTTACGGATTTATCTTTGTGAGATTTCAATTCAAAAGTAAATATTACTTTTGAAAAAAAAATATTGCATTCGAAAAGAAATCTTCGTGGATATGGATTTGGAAAATTTTAAAAAACCTAATCCGTGCCCTATAAATAAGTAAACATACGTAGGGTTTTAAAAGGCCAGACAATTGAACATACGGCCACAATTGAGAGAGAGAGAGAGAGAGAGAGAGTTATTCACGCCTCCGCCTCCTTGGCAGAAGACCCCAGTCTTCACCCTAGGGATGGACGTGGAAAGTGAGAAAAAATTCTCTCGGTGCTTGTCCCCATCTGTCGATGTGCCTCCTTCCTAAATGCAATCGACGGCTCGCTCGCGGTTCATCAACTTCGCCGCGTCCAGTACTCGCTTGCTGCACCTTAACACGTTTCACCAATATCCACAAGCCTGCAATTGAGAAATTATTGGCAACGGCGGCTCGGACGCCGAAGGGAGGCTATGACGAGGTCTTCAAGGGATTGAGCGGAGCTTGAGACTCGGCCAAGCAAGAAGACACCAGACTGCGAGTGAAAAGAATAGTGGGCGCATCACACGTGCACTTGCAAAGGAAAGCAGAAGGCGACGCATGTTGTTGTCTTTTGGTCTTTGTCCAAACTTCGATGGAAGAAGGCAGCAAAAGTTGTGATTTTTATGGTCTCGCTTAATGCAAGCAAAAAGAAGAAAAAATAGAAAAGCATATTGTGAAGCCTCGACGCCAATCACTGCAGATTCAGCGAGCAATCCCGCAAGCTCCTCAGCAAAAGCCAACAAATTGTTCCTTATTTGTTTCTCGGTGCACTTCAATTCATGGAGTTCATTGTGCTCTTCTTTTTGTAGGTTTTCCGGTGATCGTCCACACACCAAGAATCCCACCAATCACCGTTGGCGAGCCTAAAGTTCATGGTCAAAAGAATTACTCGAATCTCGATTGAATAATTCCAAGTGATGGATTTATCTTCTTTTGAATGTTGTCCAGATTGGACAATAACACGTGTGGTTCTTTGTGATCATGCAAAAGAATCTTCCTTGGCCAGATGAGCGTGAGCAGCTCGGGCGCGTGGCGATGTGCAAATTTCAGTGAAGAAAAACAGCCATACTATTTTCGTTGGCCATCCAGCGCGGGTATCATCAACGTTGTTGTCCCTGCACCGTTTACTAGCCTCGCCCCTCCATCACCGTGAGTCCACCATCTCGGCTGCTGTCCGAGCAGCAGATCGCCACCACGATCCACCGCTAGTCGCCATCCACCACCCTGTTGCTTGCCGATTGTGATCCCGGTCCGATTGCGCAAAGTCCAAGATTGGAAATCAATATTTGGATTAGGTAAAAATTTCATTTTATTTGATTTCCGAATATTTCGTTTCCTCATTTGAAATATCCGTTGATGCACGTGATGGAAAATCCCGATACGCTATGATGTCCGTAATTTCGAGTGGCCTTTCAAATTAGGAAATCTTCCTAATTTCTCAACGTGCATATGATTGACGGTCCGATTTCATGCTCGAAATACGACCCGCAATCGCACGGAAAAATCACCAATCCGATCTCACGCTCGAGATACGATTCGTGATTTTATTTAAAAATTGGCCGATCCGATCTCATGCACGAGATACGATTCGTCAATTTATTTCCAAAATTAAACGGACATGGATGATATCTTGCTTGATTTGTTGCTGTGCTATTCTCGATGCCTTTATTTGATTGCTCCCGTAAAGGAAAAACCCAAAAAAATATTTGAGTTAGGTTAAATGCATTTTAGGATATTACTGGTTTTAAGGTTATGTTGCATGTTTAGGATAGGAAATTTATTTCGAATTTCTTAAATAAAAAATCCAAAAAATGCATTCATTTAGGATGTTGGTTTTTGTTGCATGTTTAATTATTTGGCAGTTTAATTTCGAATTTCATAAGAAAAAGGAAAAAAATAGAATTATGGCATTCTTTGCACGTCATTGCATATTAGAATAAATTACATGCTTATTTAGAATAAAAACCATGTGCACGTCATATAGAATTAGGTTCATACAATGCACGTCATTTAGTGATTTTTGTTAGGTTCATTTAATTAGAGATTGTCAGCCATTAGATTAATTTAGATTGCATATTTAAATGTTGCATTTCTTTAACTTCGAATCTCATAGAAAATACAAAAAATTATTTAGAATAAATCCATCTCATGCTTAGGATAGACTACATGCTTAGTTATGTCATATTGCTTAGGTCATATAGCTAAGTCATGTTGCCATGTCATATCATTTCATGTTAAATTAGTGGCATGCATTGCATAAAGCATGATTCTCATTAATTAAGTGAAAACAAAAATTGAGTAATTGCTTGTTAATTAGAAACCATATCTAGGATTGTTGATGTGGATTTTAATTTAACACTGCAGATACTTTCGTTGCTTGGAGGTAAGTCCTGCAATTTATTTATTTGCTTTCTTGAGTGTTAAATTGGTGGTTTGCGCACCTGCATGAACACATCACGTGTTAGGGAAATGGATTTAAAATCAATCCAAATTGCTTGCCAAATTTTTTTCAAAATAAAAAGAAAGGTACCGAAAGGGCGTTAGAGAAATCTAACGTAACCAAGTCCCCGTACCCTTAGTCTCTGGTTCGTAGGAGTAAAGTAAATCTCCCATTACTTTACTTGGGTTTCTAATCGACCCACCAAAATAGATTAGTGGCGACTCCTAATTAAAAATTGCATGTTAAGAACTTGAACCGAAAGTCGCGAATTGGTATGGGGTTGGGAGAGACCGAGTTAAGTCTAGGCTTAACAATCCATTAGCCAAACCCTAGGTGGTTCAAACCCGAAAAATTTGGTCGCGACAATACTCCTATTGTAAAAGGTGAATGATTAAGCCATAGATTGTATCCAAGGACTCCACAAGAGAAGGAACAAATGAAACATGTTTCTTATACTAGTGTTGTGGGAAGCTTAACGCACGCTATAATGTGTACAAGACCTGACATATGTTTTGTAGTTGGAATGGTAAGTAGATACCAATCCAATCTAGATCAAGTACATTGGAAAGTCGTTAAAAAAATACTAAGATATTTCCAAAGGGAATTGCTGATTACAAACTAAATTACCAAAAAATGATTTGTGACTTGAAGGCTATTCAAATGTTGATTGGGGATGAGATTTAGATGAAAGGAAATCTACCTCTAGTTTTGCTTTCTTACTGAATAATGACGCCATATCTTGGAGCAGTAATAAGTGAACGTGTATGACTTTATCCACAATGGAAGTTGAGTTTATGGCATTATCAACAGTAGCACAAAAATGTGTTTGGCTTAAGAGATTTTTGGATCATTTATGTGTTATTGGTATGTTGCAAATTCAATTATTTGTTAACTATGATAGCTAAGTAGCTATAACGTACACCAAATATCCAAAATATCATGGCAAGACCAAACATATAGATACCAAGTATAATTTTGTCAAATATATGGTTGTACGAAAATATGTATTTATGTATAGAATGGTAGCAGATCTTATGACAAAGCCAATACCTAGATATGTGTTTTGTGGTCATGTAAAATCTTTAGGACTATGTAGAGGCTAATGTATAGAATATTGTAATTTCCATAAAGTGTTTACATTTAATGAATTTGTGTTTTGCATCATTAATGTTTATGAATCTTTGTTTGACGTTTATGCATCTTAGTGTTCAGTGCGTTATATAAAGTTGAGAAAGTATGTTGGACAAATAAAATATTAACCCACTTACACGAGTTATCGCCTCTATTTACTATGTGATAAATAGAGATGAGATGGTTTTTAAGCTTATTATCTATGTGATAATTGAGAGTTCAAGTTTAAAATATATATGTCACCTTAATTGAGTGTTAAGATAAGGACATGATATTGACTATGTCCGAAAATAAAATAATTAACATATTTTACTTTATCTGTCTATGGTGCAAAATGTGAGTTTTGATTAATTATGTAAAATGTAGATATATGAACTCAAGTTAGACATTAGATATGTCTAAACTATCATTTATACGGTATTGATGGTGTAGACATACGCTCCATGGAAATAAGTTAATACTGTCATACGTATTTCATACTACGTATGCACGAGATGACTAATAAGAGTGGCAAAAATTTGATTTCAACTTTTATGCCGTGTGAGACTCTTGATGAGCAGAGTTTCTCAATATAGTGCCATCATAATTCTTACTTATTCTCAAGATTTCTATTCAGTGTTTATTATCTTAGGATGTTACCAATAATCATGAATTGATTTGATCTAATGGGACATTTCTAGAAAAGCAAATTAAATTGAAATTAAGAGTTTGAAGGAAAGATAAATATCGAATTTGGAGAATCACATTTTAGTTTTATATTCACTGGTCGATCAATTATGATTGTTTTATGGGACAATTATAATTATAAATACAATATATTATTATTTAAAAAAAGATCAAGAGAGATAAAAATGTGATCAATCGATCTAGGGTACTGCATACTAAATATACTTAGAGCATGATGCCCATTATGAATTGCTATATATTTCCAACAGATGTATGACAATGAGCTCTCAAAGTATACTGGTCGCATGGATTATTCACCAATATGAATGTTGCAGAGAGGTAAAGAGGATTCTGTCCGGCCCACCATATGCGAGTGGGAGATGATGGGTTTTTCTATGTGTTGATGGGCCTCAGTATGCCCATTCAACCCGCAGGTTAAGGGCTCATGAATGAAGGGTTGAGATATTTAAGGGTGCGTTGAAGGGTTGTATCTTTTGGAAGAGGTGTTACATTGAGGGGTTGCGTCCTTTGGAGGAGATGCTTTAAGGGAAAGAAAGAAAATGAATGTACCTTTTGAGTGAACGTACGTTTTTCCAAATAGTCACTTTCTCTCTCTCCAAAATAACATAAGAACAGTACCTCCCAAAAATTAGAGTTCTCTCATCCTAAAAGCAACAATATGCTCCTCAGTAGAACGAGATCGGAATTTTTCCTCGAACTTCAACATTGGTATTTAATTTGTGAAAGACAAAGTACATTAAATTCCGTGATGTACTTTTCGATTGGTGATACACGTGTTTCTTGGGCTCGTCTTCCGCGTTCGTTTTAGGGGTTTGATTGAGTATTGGATCGGTTTTAGGGAATCCATTATTCCCGACAATACTACTTGTTTAGCTAAAGAAGTACCATTTATATATCAAAAGTATCCGATAATCTCAAATGAATTGCCTTAAGGAGAAACCATGTATGTCCATGACCATATCTAACATTAATGGGCTTACTAATAACCCAGAAAAAGTAGATATGGTACTATACATTTTCAATCGTACTTAATTAATATTAACAAATAAATGAACTTTATTGTTGTTATTGTCTTATATTAAGACATATCCAATTTAACTAATTCTTATTTAATATTGTCAGAGGATTTTCAAATGTGCATTAACCATAGACCACATGACATACATTCAATTAAGTAATTATTTTTGAGCTCTTCCTATATTGAAATGCATCAACAATGTTTCTTGCATATGAAAGATAACATTATAAACAAGATTTCGACACGTGGAGCTCCTATAGAAGGCTATTTTATCAAGCTCAATTTCTTATTACATATATTCAAAAGATTTTATGAACTCACATATTCATATATAAACTACTTCAACTGAAGCAAATTTGTTTTATATCTTGGGTAGCAAGTATGCCTATTTTAATTTACTTAGGATGGTATATCCTATTTGTAGAAGCAAATATGCAAGACGTAATATGGTTAGCTTCCCCATAAATCTCTCCGTATGCAAAACTTGAGACTATGAACATCTACTTTGGAACTCCATGTTCAGCATGTCCGAGCACTCTATATAATAGCTATAATTGCATGGCCAAGTTCTTGGGTTGTACCTGGTGTTTCAACATGAAAACACTAGCCGCTTTTTTCTCACCCACCTTTCTCCGGATACCTTTTCCTCTTTCACTTCAAGCTCCCTCATCAATGGAGGCTCCATCTTCTTAACTCAAATTGAGATTTTCTCTCCCGATCTAATCTAGAAGTATTTTATTATTTTTATCTAGCTTCTTGTTATTTTTTCCCTTTGCTTACTGACGATGTTCTTCTCTCCTGACAGTCGTATCTTCTGCTTTTATCATTAGGAATCAACCTGCTACTTCAGATCCTCTGAATCAATAAGTCTAATAGAATCAAGGAGGAATACATTGAGTTCATACCGCTCGAGAACCAATTATACAACTTTTTCAAATTTTATAAGTTGTTTTCTCGATCTAGATTTGGATATGGGAGCTTTTCTCTCCCAATTCATGTTTAGATCTGGAAGTTCCTTAGAGGAGTTTTTATGCTCGTTTAATCTCACCGATAACTCTATAAAAATAGAGTTATCTTACTTATTTTAGGCAACAAATAATGCAATATCTATGAGAAAATATTTGAATTTTCTTTTGATAATTTGAATTTTCCTTGTTTATACAGAATAATGAGATATGAAAAAGATAAGGAAAATAATGACAAAAATCAGGAATTCAAATAAAAAAACAGTGGAAGATGGATATCAAATAAGGGAATCATTTATTTTATTCCCTAATGTTATCTACAAGCATTGGAAGATAGATATCAAATAAAAAATCCTCTGATTTACTCCCTAATTTTATGTAGGGGTGATTGGTTCCCAATTCGGTCCGGTCCCAAGGTGAAACCGGGAACTGGACTAGGAGAATCAGTTCCCAATTTTGGGAACCGTGGACCAGACCATTTGGTCCTAGGACTGGGAACTAGATCGGACCATCGGTTTTGGTCCCGTTCGGTCCGGTCCAACAAAATCAGCACTTTCTTTTTCACTAAAGAACGATCATGCTTCGGATTGATCAATCCAATTCGGTTCCTGGACAATCTAATAAAACTA
Organism: Eucalyptus caleyi; assembly: GCA_014182885.2. Lineage (NCBI taxonomy): Eukaryota > Viridiplantae > Streptophyta > Magnoliopsida > Myrtales > Myrtaceae > Eucalyptus > Eucalyptus caleyi. The sequence continues at coordinate 33,620,624 of CM024468.2, read as the reverse complement.
CTCACAAATGTTTTCACGTGCAAAATATTAAAATTTCACTTGCGTGAATATCAATCATAGTTTATGTGTTTCACGCTTAATTTTAAGTATAAAAGCCATGAACAATGTGATTAAGGTTGTGCTTGACTTAGGTTTTATAGATAATCTCTATGAAACTAACAAAATAAGTTTTCTCTATAAATAAAGAGTAATAACAAGAGCTTTAGCGGTCTCTTGGCCACATAAGAGGTTGTTACGATTGCAATAAGTTTCATAAATAATATTCATATATTATATGTGTTTATATATTATATGTATATAAATTATATATAAAAAAGGTCCGGTCGGTCCGGTTAGTCCGATTCCCACCTTGGAACCGGGAACCGGACCAACCGGCCGACGGTTCCAAGATTAGGAACCGGGAACCGGACTGTCGATTGTGGGAACCGCCCAAAATCGGCTAGTTCGGTCTGGTCTGGTCTAGTCCCAGTTCGGGCAATTTCCATTGCACACCCTAATTTTATGAGCAATTGCTTGGAGATAAGGATCTTGGATAAATCCTATAAATAGGAGAACATTGAGAGTTGAGGGAGCAGCTAGGTTTTTGTTAAATCGTTTTTCATTATTTTGAGAGTTTTTCAAGTATTTTCAAAAGAAGACAAAAGTAGTAACAATATTTTTATTTTTTTATTCAAGATGTTGAGTTTGATTGATTTATTTATTTTATTTTTTTCTACTATGTTCTAATTTTCTTTTGTTAGGACTACGATGTAGCCTAACTATAATGATGTGAATTTTATGATTTTTATGTTTTGCAATTGATTTCATTCATGTGAGTTTTATATTATTGTGCATAATGCTTTTGAGTAACTGGCCACCACTTAAATGATTTGATGTGTATGTTTGAGACTGAGAAGTGATAATATGCAATTGTTCATTATAATATATAACCATGAATTAAACATGGATATAGATATACCATGTTGTTTGTGTAGCTTTCGATGATAAGGTAATCCAAAAGACTCATTGTAAGCTGAGAATATTTATAATTTTTAATGCACTTATGTTTATTTTAATTCACATAGAAATATAGTGGATTAATAAACTGAGTAGGTTTGCTATACCTAGAGATAGAATAGTAAATAGATTAGGAAATTCCGCTATCACATGTTTGATATCGTTTTGTACCCACAACAATCTAAAATTCATATCTAGTGGTTATGGTGAAATCGGATGCTTTAGCATATTTATCGATTGATTTACTGTATTTAGTCTCCAAATTTTATTTTTAATTTATTCTCAATTATATTTTGATCTATTAGATAAATTTTAGAATTGATCTATTTTAGTATTCGATTAGTTTATTAATAATCGATTTCCGTGGAACAATACTCTTTCTTATCATTATATTATTTATTCGACACTTTTACTTGCGTTTAGAATTTTACAAGCACTCACCCAATCTCAATCTATATTTGGAAGCTTGTTCAGCCTATTTTTAGTCTCCATATGATGATGGTGTTGGCAATGGTTGACCTAAGCATCCACCACTCACTAAGCAAGCCATAGCTATTAGAGAATGAAATTATGGTGTGTACTCATTATTTATGATGATGCGAGATTTGTGATTGGTCGTTGTTCATCCTGTGTTAATGCTAAAAAAAAGATATGTTCTTATGGAATGAAAGTCGGCTTATTACAGCAATTTATGCTTTATTATTCTAATTTACTATGTGGGATGTGCTTTGTCTTGAATCTCTCATATATCATTTTGAGATATTGAGATATGAAACTCCATTGTCCTAAAAAAAAAAAAAACAGCTTTACAATTTAGATTTAGATCTCCGAGGAATAAATCCGACAAGTAAATGCCATTCACCAAAAGTAAAAGAACAAACTTAATTGTTTACTTGTCAAGATAAAAAGAATATTTTTCTAATTTCAAAACTTATGAAAATCTTATATATCCATATTTATGTGTCAATATTTATATTTCATAATCTCAACTAGCTGCGAAGCATCCTTTCTGGAGGTATGACCGAAAAGGGCATAAAAAAGTACCCTTCAAACCGAAGTGACCATTCAAAAAAAAAAAAAAAAAACCGAAGTGACCAAAATCTGTGGATGGTTTCGGCTCGGGTTTTATCTATCGGTTTCGATAGTAAATAAAACAAGCAACGAATTTCCGACGATTCGATTGGAATTCAGGTCACATACCTAAATATGCTCTGAAAATATTTCCAAACACCACTTTCTCAGGAAATCCCTAGTTGTCTCCTTCCAAAACGCCCCTCCCCGTGAACTCCCCAACGCCGACCCTCTTCCTCCTCTCCTAGCCCTTAGCTTCAACTGTTCACTCCGCGGCCGCTCTCTTTAGCCTGCCGCCACGTTGGCGATCAAGTGAAACTCCTGCATCTGTAGCGATGGGGATCCAGTTCAGTCTCCGCCAGTAATTCGCCGGAGGACATTCCTTCACAGTCTGCTCCGGCGTGCACGCGCGTGACTACCCACGACACAGACTACGGGACGAAGCCGGTGCCGAGACCACTCGATTCCCCACTTGAGCAGTCCCAGGAGCAGTCGAAACACGGTCGGTGTCGGCGACCAATTCCCAATGACGACCCAAACACGTCGTCTTCCGTCTACTAGCCTGGCCTCCTCGTCTAGTTCGTTCTTGACCTGCAACATCAACTTATACTTCACTGCCCCGTCCCATGCAATGCAATCCCTTCTCAGATACGAGGGAGACGGACCCATTTGGTCATCATGTACGTGTGTTTATAAACCAGGAGGGAACAGTATCACCCGCCCGCATTATTTGAACAGCGAGAATGGATCGAGAAAGCTCGCGATGGTGGAGTTGCGAAAGATGGGAGGGCCGGAGGAGCAGTTCGAGGCGTATGGGATTAAGGTACCCGACTGACGGTTTCCAAGATAGCCGAGCTGCAATTCATGGCCAGCGCCCTCCTTGACGTGAAGGAGGAGGAGCTCGACGACACGATGAGCTCCCTCTCCCACATCTTCCGCCGGGACCTCCTCATCGGCAAGTGCTGCGGCGTCAAAGCCGCCATCTGCCTTATGCTCTGCCCGGTGGTCGCAAATGGCGTCGATGATATTGGTGGGGATCTGCGCCAAACCGACCATTGGAACCCCTGATGACCAAGATTGGGATACATCTTATTCTAACTACTTAAGAATCATGATGTTAGCTGTCGGTAGTGAAATTTCCTGAGCTTGAAAAGATTATAAGTTGCAATACTAAGTTGATGATTTAAAAAAGTATTAAAATAGATAATCACCCAATTTATCCTTTCCTGTTTTTGATACGTTAATTTGTAGATTTTACGAAAAAGTTGCTTAATATCACTTGAATAAGATGCCCGCCATTCAAATGGAAAAGAAAGCGAACGAAATGCAAAGTAATAAACACTCCCCCCTTTTTTGCCGATAGTTGATGAACTCTATTAAATCATGTTCTTTCGAGGCATTGTATGTAGGGCTCCTAGCAAGTGAAGCTGTGCTGATCTAAGGAGGATCTTGCAGCTCAAAAATGAAATCGCGTTTCTTTTCCTTGATACCTTCCCGACTGTTTTCCGTACATCAATCTTTTTCAAGAATGATACTGCAAATTCCCAACGTTCCAACGATCGATGAGATATAGCAGGAGGTGAGCACGCACATGACATGGAATCAGTACTACATGCCACGATGTTATTAGCAAACGCAGTTTTCAAATGATCATACATTCGATTATTCTCAACAATGAAAAATGCTTAGGATACAAGAGAATGACACCTTCAAACAACCAACCTAGGACATCTCCCGAAATTTGATAGACTTCTGCACTGTTTGAAACACACAATCTCTTGCCCAAAAGGGAAGACACACGCACAAAACACATGGAATAACGATGTGCGGAGTTGATCTTAGATGCTTATTCTCCTTCGAACTAAGACCGTTTAGCTACGCATGATGAAAAATATGAAAAATATCGTCCATTTCAGTTTCCACCTCCCCTCCCATACCCTCCTCCATATCCACGTCCTTCTCCGTAGCCACCCGACCCGCCGTATCCTCCACCACGTTCAGAGCCCCAGCCTGACCCAGCCCTGGACCCTGCATAGGACCCGGCATATGATCCTGCTTCGGAGCCCGCCCCCCAACCTTCCCTAGACCCGGCATATGACCCGGCGTGCGAGCCCGCTTCTGAGCTCGACCCCGAACCTGAACCAGAACCGGAACCGGACTCAGACCATGAGCCGGACTCAGAGCCAGAGCTAGAGCCAGACCCGGACCCAGACCTAGACCCAGAGCTAGAGCCAGACCCGGACCCAGACCTAGACCCAGAGATAGAGCCAGAGCCAGAGCCGGACCCAGAGCCGGAGCCGGAGCCGGACCCAGAGCCGGAGCCGGAGCAAGAGCCACAGCCAGAACCTGATCCAGATCCGCCGCCGCCACCTCCTAGGCCAAGCCCTATCCCGGCTCCAATGCCGACCCCTATGCCTCCAAGGTCCACGCCCAAGTCCTTTCTCGCCACTCTGATCGCGTACACATCAACGGCCGAAGTCGTGAGAAGAAGAAAAGCCATGACCATGGCTAGTTTCGGAGTTGCCATGTTTGGGTTTCGCCGACGATGAGTATTATCTCTAAAAATGGTAGTCCGAGTTTGAAGTGCGCTTTTGCCTGGAGAACGCCTGCCTATATATAGTGCTCTTCAGCGCCCGAACTTGGTTCTTCGTTTCGAACGAAGACGAGCGAAATATGATGAAGTGGAGATTCGATGATGGGTGATTTGGAAAGTGGAGCAGGTGAGGTGGCTGTTTTGGGAGGTTTCCTGGTCGAACGTGGCCTTGTTTTTGTGGCTGAGGGTTCGAGTTGAGGTTAAGCCAAAGGAAGAGACAAAGGGGAACGGCTGGACATTTGGCCTTGATCAGACCGACCCATTTGATCTCCACTTAGGATATGATAGTGGGGTTAAGAATCAAATGGGGGGGTTTTCGTTGTATATAACTTTGTTTATTTCGTTAGTGGGGTTTGGTGGGATTCTAATCTGACAGGCGTTGCCACATGAGGTACGGTCTGATGGTCTGATGCGGGCCGGGGGGATGCTCGTCTTGCTCAAGGATCCGGTCGGCTCGACTTGGAATCGATGTCAATCTGTGGGCTCAGATTATATTCGATTTAAGGTCCATGGAGGCCAGTGGTGGCCATAATCGGACATTTCTCGTTCACAATTGAGAGATGAAAAACTCTCAAGCACAAGCTATTCAAGTGTCCTAGGCCAAGCGTCTTGCAAGCCCTCCGATTTTGAGAAATGGAAACTCTTGAATATTAGAGATTGAAGACCAAGTGCAATATTGAAGATCTTCGAGTGAGATGGAAGGGAGAGAGCAATCGAGCTATAATATTTACCCAAATTTCATACTCAAAAAACTATTATTTGGTTTGATATGGAAATTCATCTATGAAAAAAAGTTCTCCTAGATTTGAAATTTGGGGAAAAAAACTAAAACAATGATGTTGAAATGCCCTATAAGATCAGGGCAATTTTGAAAAGAGGATTAATGGGAGTAGATTCGATACTCAAATAAAAGTTAGTGATTTTTTATAAGACAAAGAAAATTAGGATAAAATTGGAATTGGACCTAAAATTAGGAATTTTTTTTGAGAAAAAAAAAGTTCAAGGTAGAATTAAGATATAACCTAAAATTGAGGTTTTTCTATGAGATAAAACAATGTATGGTAGAATTGGGAGTGGAGACATAAAGTAAAATTGGGGTTTTCTATGAGATAAAACAATGTAGAGTAGAATTGGGAGTGGAGCTAAAGTTTGGAGATTTTTAGGGTATTAGGCCCCTCATTATATTAAATTTGCCTTTCCATCAACAGCTCATGAGGAGTAACTCTACTCTTTTCTTAAAAGCAAAAAAATCATTTATGCAGAAAACGGATCGAGGTCTGCACAAAGCCCAAACTGTTCATAACCAAGTCAATAAGCACCACGAGACATATCATTACTCAACACCTCCTCTAGCGTGCACGGAATTTTTTATTCCTACCTACTATTCTTTCATATCTAATAACAAGCTGGATCTAATATCTGTAACAATTAACTCGATGGTACCATCCACGGTCCTACTAGGGGTAGAATGATCACGGACTTTTTATTCCTACCTACCCGATCACGATACAAGCATGCATTCCAAGCAAGTTTCAATATAACAGAAGATGAGTTCCCCTTTAAAGTGGTGGATTGGCCGTTGCCGTTCTTCCTCCCAAGAAAGTAAACGATCCGGACTGGCTTGGAAGAACTACAATTGAAAGATGAGTATTCTTTATGAATAGTGAACAGAATGAACATGAACACCCCAGTTCAACCATGATCTGTGGTAGGTAATTTTTATGAATAGTAACCCAAGACATAAAACTATATGCTTAGTAATGTTTGGGAAAAAAAAAACCAAGTAATACACCATCCCATTTACCATATTGATGAAAAATGTGCACCCAAAGCATAAAACTTATTATGAAAGTGTTTTAATTGAATCTTAGAAATTTTACAAAAAATGTAATTGAGTCCTTTCGTTAACTTTGTCTAATTTGGTTACCGGAAAATGATAACGTTGTTGTTGTTGTTTTTTTTTTTTAATTTCTATCTTCTATGTGATGATAACGTGGCTAAAACATGAAAAGAAAATGCTAAAATAATGTCATTTTTGTTTAAATATGATTTTTAAATCTAAATATTACTTAAACTAAATTTAAAAACATTAAAATTAGAAAAAAAATGAATGAAAATGGCAAGGAAAAGGGTGAAAGGGCCTCACCTCAGGGGAGGGTTGTAACCCTCTGCTAGATTTGGGTGAGGACTTGGATGCCCTTGCCACACTAGCTAGAGCTCAACGACCCTTCTCGACCATCCCTAACATTGTTGATTCTTCTTGGTGATGGTGGGGCTACGACAAGCCCTTGCTTAGTTTCACTCTCTCTCTCTCTCTCTCTTTATTTTTAAATATAATTTAAAACAAAATTGTATTAAAAATTTAAATTTAGATTAAAATGATGTTGTTTTAACCACGTTAGTGCCAAGTGGGAGAGAGAAAATACTTAAATAAATCATGTCAGCATTAGCCAAATTGGATAGAGTTAACAAAAGCACTTGATTGTACTTTTTTTTTATTATAAATTTTAGGACTCACTTAAACTTTCATGATTAGTTTTAGGATTTCTTGTGCACGTATACTAAAAATCTATCTTTTCTTTCATCTACTCCATGCTGACGTGGTGAAAGCTTTAGCAAGAGTGAAAATGCTCTAAGTAATTACCCCATTATATCAGTCTTTCGAAGTCAAAACGTTCTCATGCGCCGAAATGGATTTAATTTAAGTCAATCCGTTGTTCCAGCCGAAAGAAGATACAGACTGACCAAAGTGAATACTCTGAAACGTGTAAACCGTATGCAGTTTCTCTTTTCTTTTCTAGTATTCTCTTTGTCCTTTGGTTCTCTTTGTAAAATGATATAACATGAGAATAGTTTGTTGCCTTCATTCATATATGAGATCAAGATAATTTCTTTTGCTCGCGTTGCATATATATATATATATATATATGTATATTAATGAAAGTGACTTTTCCCCCTTCAATGAATATTATTAGAGGAGCTTTTTTCTCTTTCATGTAAAAGTTTCACGCTTCTGAATGAACTAACGTGGGCATGTGTTTTCTGGTGTTTTATGGATAATTGACCATCTTCATCGTAATAAATTATCTGATTTTTTTTTTTTTGTTGGAAGATTTTATGACTTTATCTACTAGAGATCATGATGATGAGAGCTCCGCATATCTTTAAAATGAAAAGTATAGCCATAGACTTGATGATGATGATTAACATGTCTTTCTTAAAAAAGTGGTGAAGACTTCGGTATTATGTATAGGGAAAACAATGATATTCCATGCTTGATATGATATATTGCAAAACTGAAAAAAAAAAAAATCAACTCAGGTTGGTGTGTTCTTCCAGCACGAATTTTTCATCCAAAGCAAAGAAAAGAACCTTGGTATGGCCGACAGATCATTGCAATAGAGATGAATAGCCTCTAGGTAACCAAGTAAGTTCTTTTTACTTATTTTTTTGTTCATCTTTGAAGCCAATGTAGTTTCGAGAAAAGGATATGCACAAAACTTGTTGAAAAAATTCCACGCAGTGTTGGAAAGTGCATTCGTTGTAAATTTGTAATTATTGCTGTTATTGTAATCTACGATCTTCTTATCTGATTATTATTGCGAGTTGTCGGAAGACTATCTATGACAAATTTCAACTTTCCAATATCATGTTTACACATATATTCACATACATGGGTTTTCCTTTTAGTTCAACAATTTTTTTTTTATTAATTTCTCTCCAACGTAGAATAATTTGAATAGCATCTTGGAATTTTCCTCAAGGCTTATTGCTTGCTTTGAGCTTCTCTACTTATGCTATAAACCCAACACCATGCATCTGTGATATGTGTAAACTTTCAAATTTTGCATGCTCTATTTGTTTTTTCTTTGTATGGTGCTAATATATTTTTGCCAACAAAAGTAAAAGAAGTTGATAATGTTGGTAGGAGAAACTAGATTACATCATTCATGCTACTTTAATGAAATTATATTTCCTTTGTGTTTTCATAAGTCAATTTATTCTGGTAAACAAATTCAAGATGGCTCAGGATTGAAACTAATTATATATATATATTGAAATTTTTATGTATGGATAGTAAATGACTAGCTGAGTCACCACATCAGCCTGAGAATCGTACCAGGCCACAACCAGTCCACAGTAACCATCCGACTATCCCGTACCACATCAAAACCACAAACAAAACGACAAAAAAACTGTACAAATTCCTGATTCTTCTCTCAGCTCCTTTTTCACCTCTTGAAGCTAAAAAGAAACTCCTTTCTCTCTTCTCCCCTTCTTCCTCATCCTCTCCATCTTCTTTTTCTTGATTCCTTCTTGTAGTTGCAAGATTGTCGTGCGAAACCCGGTAGGCACGAATCCTAGGCACCATTGCGTCATGGGTTTCTTCTCCCAACTCCAAAGGAGCAGAAGCGCGCTCAATGTTCTCCCCCGTTTCTCCAGGCCACGTCCCACGCCCGCAGCTCCAAACTCACTACGGCAGGCTCAACTTCGATCTTTGGTCGTTAGATTGCTTTGATTCCAGGAATATTTCGGACAAAACCATGATAATGTCTGCGTCATGCAGCTCGAATAGATTCATTTCTCAATAGCTCCCAAGCAGATTTGACAGAGAAGATACAAGAAGAACAGAGGAAGAGGATTCCAGCTCCGCCGACATCGTCAATATCAACCATCTCACTAATTCTTGCGGCAAGCCTAGTCCAATCTTCATCCACAAAACATCTACATCCTCGCTCTGCACTGCACGATGGAGTCTAGATTTTTCCAAAACATTTTCAGATTAAAAGAACCAGATAAGCCACCAAGAAAGTCTAGCCTTTCACTGAGAAAATAAAAATCGGAAGATTAAATCTTTCAAACTTGATTATATAGGTAGTAGCGACTCACACCGGTCGTGTAGAATGATATTATGAGATAGCCCATCACTTATGGCTTGCAAATGTAAAATCAACTTGGGCCATGTACAAATACTGCTCGTTATACGAATTTTTATACAGAAGAAAGTGAGCTTGTTTGTAATTAATAAATATTTTCATGAACCCGCGTTTAACAAATGTTTCAAAAATTTATCAACACTCCATGGACGTCCCTAACTTACATGCTAGTAAAAATAACAAGTGCCAACATCAAAAGTAGTTTTGCTAACATATGTAACTAGCTTTATTATCGAGGCAGCAATTTGTTTTTAAATATAAATTATTCACATTCGTTTACCAAATGGCTCTGATCAGAGTGTTGCGTATCTTTAAAACGGAAAATGCCACCATGAACTCGACTGATGTGTCTTTTGAAGAAAATAAGAGGATTCAAGAAAACAACGATTCAAAGATAAATTTCCCAGGAGAAAAATGTTATTCTTTGAAAGCCATAATACATTCTATCATTCTACAATACATAAAGCTATTTATATTAAGAAGACAACTAGATTTCCTATTCTATAATTCAAATATCTAATCTAACAGTTGACTGGATCAATTTCTTTGCAATTGGAATAATCGGAATCAAATCATATCTACCACTCTAATCTAATCTTCCGATAGCAAAATCAAATCATACTCAAATCTAATCTTCCGATAGCAAAATCAAATCATACTCAAATCTAATCTTCCGATAATATTAAATAATATTATCAATCTTATCGACCTCCCTCAAAGGCGGGATTAGGTGGAAAACCTAGTCCCGGTTTGTATCGTAACTGCAATGATCAAAGCGCGGTAAAGCTTTTGTAAATATGTCGGCAAGTTGATGAGTAACGGGAACATAGCGGACTTCAAGTAACTTGAGAGCGACTCTCTCTCGAACGAAATGAAAATCAATCTCCACATGCTTTGTCCTTGCATGAAGGTGGATTTGTCTGTCAATGAAATGGCTGAGTGATTATCACTATAAAGCAAAGTCGGCCCCTTGAGCGAGAATACCCAAATCTCTCAATACAAAAGAGACCCATGTAATATCCGGCGTGGCGAGAAGCCAAGGCCCTATATTCAGCCTCCGTTGATGATCTTGACACTGTCGCTTGCCTTTTTGCGGACCATGAAATGATATTTGATCCCAAAAAAGTGCAAAACCCGGTTGTTGACCTCCGAGTCTCAGAACAGCCAGCCCAATCAAAGTCTGCATACCCATATAAATTTAGTGCGCTTTTAGAGTGAAGATAAAGCCCCAGTTGTTGAGTTCCTTTTACATATCGCAACACCCGTTTTAACGGTTTGAAATCACCATTTGTAGGAGAATGCATTTTCGACGGATATGATTCTTTGAATAAGAGATGTCCGGCCTTGTAATTGTGAGATATTGTAATCCACCCACAAGACTTCGAAAAGAGTGAGGATCATGAAAAGGTTCCCTGTCTTGTACCGTTGGATGAGTTTTGATAGGCAATGGGGTCTCAATCGGCTTACTATCTTGCATTTCCGCCTTCTGCAACAAATCACCAGCATATTTAGATTGGGTTAAAAATAGATCCGGACCAGCAAACTTGGCTTCAATACCGAGAAAATAGTGAAGTCGTCCGAGATCTTTCATAGAAAAATTTATGCTTAAAGCTTCTATTAATTCCTAAAGTAGAGATGATGAACTGCCGGTCAAAACAATATCATCAACATATAATAATAATACCAGGGTGTGCTGACCCGTGTGAAGAACAAATAACGACGGATCAGTAGAGCTGCAATGAAATCCCCATTCCAACAAAAAATTGCTAAATTTTTCAAACCAAGCTCGCGGAGCTTGTTTTAAGCCGTATAATGCCTTCTTGAGTAAACAAACCGAGTTAGACATCGTAGAACTCACAAAGCCTGGTGGTTGTTCCATAAACACTGTCTCATTTAATGACCCGTGAAGAAACGCGTTCTTCACATCTAGCTGATGGATAAACCATCCTTTAACAATTGCCACGGAGAGAACAATTCTCATGGTTGCTGTTTAACCACGGGACTGAAAGTTTCGGCGAAATCAACACCTTCCTCTTGATGGTACCCCTTCGCCACTAATCGTGCTTTCAGTTTATCAAGGTTTCCTTCTGCATCCAATTTGGCTTTTAACACCCACTTACATCCGACGATATTCATATCTGAAGATCTTGGTACTAGCTCCCATGTTTGATTTAATTTGAGAGCCTCCAATTCATCTATCATAGCTTTCCTCCAACCCGGATGACTTAGTGCTCCTTTAACTGTTTTTCGGCTCCTTTGGAATCTCACGAGGCTATGGAGAGAACATACTTCGGATTGGGCTTCCTTATTCCCGATTTCAACCTTGTTTGCATCGAGTGAGTAGATTCTTTGTTGAGTAGATGGGCGGTAAATCACTTGAGACAGAGACTATTGTTTCTCCATGTGTTTCATAGTCTATACATGGTTCTTGTGAACCCAACTGTGGTTGCTGCACGTTTGTCTCATTAGGTGGCTCATAATTTTGTTGTCCATAGCTGTTATCATCAAATAGAAATCCGACGCTCGGATGTTGTGATATTTTCCCTTCACTCATTGTTGTTCCAGATTGTCTAGTAAATAATTTAATCCCCTGTAACCAAGTCTGATACAAATGTGAATGCCCAGGAAAAACAATCCCCAATTTATCAGAAAATGGGAATCTCGTCTCATCAAATATCACGTGACGACTTACATATACCCTTCCTGTTGGCGGATAAAGACATCGATAACCTTTATGTCTTTGACTATACCCAAGAAAAACACAGGGTAATGAGCGTGGATCAAACTTTGTTGCACCATACGGTCTAAGGTGTGGATAGCACTCACACCCAAAGACTCGAAGAAACCCATAGTTAGGCTTTTTACCAAAGAGCTTACCAAATGGACTACTCATTCCTAACACTGGTGATGGCAGCAGATTGATGAGAAATGTGGCAGTCAGAAATGCATCAACCCAATAAATCAACGGTACTCGTGCATGATAGAGCATAGAAAGACCTAACTCAACGATGTGCCGATGCTTCCTTTCGGCATTTCCATTATGTTCCGGCGTATATGGGCGGGGAGACCAGCATTTTAATTCCTTTCTCATTCAAATGATTAATAAAGCGGCTGCTATTAAATTCACCTCCGCCATCACATTGGAAAGATTTAATTCGACTGTCAAATTGGTTCTCAACAAGATTTTGGAACATGATAAAGATGGAAAAGAACTCAGACTTTCTCTTCATTGGATACACCCATGAGAATCGCGAAAAACTGTCTATGAAGACTACATAGAATTTAAAGCTGCTGAAAAGATTCTCCGGGGCAGGCCCCCACACATCACAATAGATTTTTCAAGTGGTTTACTAGCTAGAGACTCGAGATATTGAAAGGCAACTTGCTACTTTTTCCAACGACAACTTTCACATATTCTCTTTGTCACCTTCGTAGATTTGATCGATTGTTGCTCTCGAAACTTTATTATTTGAAAGTTTGAGTGCCCAAGCCGAAGGTGCCGAGACTTCACTACGCGATCTGCTGTCTTTGAGAGTACCACACCTGTGTTTGTGCACGATTTACCTTGTAAAGGTCCCCGCATTTCTTTCCCATTGATTCTTGAATCCGTCGGATGGTCCTTAATAGATACACCAAGTTTATCAAAGATTAGTGAGCAAGGATAATCGTCAGTTAACTTAGACACCGAAATTAAGTTTTTCTTAATCTCCGGGACCACCAAAACCTCATTTAAAGGAAATGAATGTAGTTCAGTAGATAATGATGTTGAGCCAATATGGGTAATGGGCAAACAAACTCCATTCCCTACCATTACCTTGTCTGAACCATAGTAAGGGGAGAAAGAATTGAGATTACCAGTCGATGATGTGATATGGTTTGTTGCCCCAGAATCCGGGAACCAATCTCCTCCTTGATCATCCTCCAAGTGAAAAGCAGCTAAAGCATTTGGTATTAGCTCACTTTGATAAGAATTATCAAAGCGATACCAGCAATGTAGAGTGTCATGTCCTGGCCTCTTGCATATCTGACATTGAAGCTTCGTATTATTCACATAAAATTGTTTGTTCGAAGTAGAATTATCACCCACGGGCAGATACTCCTTTGAATCGGCAACCTTAGTTGGAGTGTTTGTATAAGGTCGAAAGCCTTGATTCTGATAAAGTGAATTTGGTCTGTAATTTCCACCAGATTGATAACCACCAGATGAATCACCAAAAGTTACTCCATAGTTATGAGATCCTGGATAATTTCCGAACCTCCTTCCACGAAAACCATAGCCTCTTCCTCTATTGTTAAACCTGCCATTCTTTCCTTCAAAACCCCTGTTAAAATTTCTTTGGCCAGCAAAAGCAAATGTTGAATTAAATGAACCCAAATCAGCCTCACTACTCAGTTTGGACTGATCAATCTTTTCACCAGTAAGTGCCAAATTAAGGTTTATTTGATTCGACAAATAATTTTGATGTCGCGCTTCATATCTCTCGAGCTGAGCAATAACGTCTTCGTAGCTCAGCTCGGGTTTGAGACAATACATAGTTGTCTTAAACGTCTCATAGTCACTTCCGAGACCCTCTAAAACACCGAAAACCTTTGTGATTTCATCGACCGGTTTTCCGATCGCGTTTAACTGGTCACAAATCAATTTGAACTCACGTAAATACTCGGTTAAGGGCCTATTACGCTTTTGACAAGATTGAAGCTTACCCCTTAATTCGAATTCTTTGGCCACAGATCTCTGAGTAAAATGATTACATAATGTATTCCATACCTCAAAAGCCGATTCAATACCGATTATGAGTCCCAGCACATCCTCAGACACAGATCCAGTAATCCACGATGACACAAGTTGGTTCGTACGATACCATTGCTGATACTCCGGATTAAGGACATCTTCAGAATTTTTCCCTTCCGTGCGTAAGATTCTCAATGGTGGAGGTTGAATTTGACCATTGATGAAACCCAATAGATCCTGGCTTCTAATGAAGCGAAGAAATTGCGTTTGCCATAGAAGGAAATTTCCTTCAGAAAGTTTGATAGTCACAAAGTTTGAGAGATTTACGTGTATTGGGTATGGGTATCTCGATTTTGGGTTTTCGGCCATGATTGTGTAGATGAAGAATAGATGAACTCAAGAAAAAGATGAAGACAAATATAATAAAACTGGCTCTCAGTATAAGGCTCTGATACCATGAAGAAAATAAGAGGATTCAAGAAAACAACGATTCAAAGATAAATTTCCCAGGAGAAAAATGTTATTCACTGAAAGCCATAATACATTCTATCATTCTACAATACATAAAGCTATTTATATTAAGAAGACAACTAGATTTCCTATTCTATAATTCAAATATCTAATCTAACAGATTATTTGGATCAATTTCTTTGCAATTGGAATAATCGGAATCAAATCATATCTACCACTCTAATCTAATCTTCCGATAGCAAAATCAAATCATACTCAAATCTAATCTTCCGATAGCAGAATCAAATCATACTCAAATCTAATCTTCCGATAGCAAAATCAAATCATACTCAAATCTAATCTTCCGATAATATTAAATAATATTATCAATCTTATCAAAATAATATTATCAATCTTATCATCTTTCATGACAAGATAGAGAAGACTATTGCATCGTGCATATGTAAATCAATCCAATTTCATGCCTGCCTTGAAAGCAATGGACGGAACCTCAACATGGCCGATTATGGCGCAAGAGTTTAACACCCTTACAAGGTCATTGAGTAAGTTCTAATTTTGCTTTCTCATTCATCTTTAAAGCTAATATAATTTCTATAGAGGGATTCACGCCATGCTTACTGACTGAAAATTTTGCCGGCGGTGTAGAAAGGTACATTCGTAGGAGGGCGTTAATAGGTAAAAAATCCCCAAAAAGTCCTAAGCTTATTGAATTGGTGCCAATTTAATTTTAAACCTTTTGTGACAATACCGATTAAGTCTATTTGGCTAATTTAGGCTGAAAATTGCTAACAAGGAGTTGACCATGTCATATAAGATAGCTAATGCGCCGAGACCGATGAGCTTGGCCTTGTTAGATCTAGCGAGCTTGAGCTTGCCTGAGGCCAGCAATGCATTAACCTTGCCTAATCAGCGAAATTGAGGCTCATAGTGCAATTGGGCAACCAGGCAACGGTCACGAACTTCACTCATGATCGGCAAGGGCTTGCAGCCCTTGCTTGTGGTTAGCAAGGGTTGACCATTGGACCTCGTTGGGGGAAAAAATAAAAGAAAGAAAAAGAAAAAAAAAAAATAAAAAATTTGGAAATTTTTAAAAATTAAAAAAATTGCTCAAGAGGATGATATCTCATTAATGGGTTGACTCAATTAATTATCTTTATAACTAGTAACCATTTACAACCCATATATTATTAGACCGATAACCCAAATTCATTTATTAAAACTTAACTAACCCATATGACCGATCTTATTGAATGTGGGTTAAAAATGGAGTTTACACTCCAGTGAACACAAAACAATATGAATTTTCTGAGTGAGCTAACTTGAGGGCATGTGTTTTCTTATGGCGTTCGAAAATGCCATTAAGTTGTAAATAAGTGATCATACTTTTTTGCAATAGATTATCCATTTTCTTTTATCGGAAGATTATATGAATTTTATACTAGAGATTGTGATAATGAGAGTCGCAAATGCCATAGACTTGACTAATATGCCTTTTAAGAGGAACATCGAAGATTTCAGCATTGCATATGAGGAGAACAATGATATTCCATGCTTAATATGATATTGCAAGAAAATATCAACTTAGTTAAGCACCCTCATTTTTCTCTGATTTAGTGCTTAAAAATGGTGGTGTCTGTTCATCCAGCACAAGCGTTGCTTCCAAAGCAATGAACAAAACCTTGGCATGTCATATGTATTTCTATATGGATAGTAAGGGTGCGTTTGGTAACGATTTTGTTCCCGGGAGGCGATTCGACTAGAAATGATTATTTTTGATTCTGTTCTAGAAGGCGATTCTAAGTAAAAAACGCGTTTGGTAACTATTCAAAATTTTTGATTTTGGAATAGAATTGCGTTTGATATCGTGCTAATTGATTATGTTCCAAATTAATTTCTTTTGATTTTTAAATAAATTTTAAATAATTTTTTTTTTTTTTTTACTTTTCTTTTTTCCTTTTTTTTCCCTCTTTTTCCTATTCTTCTTCTTCTTCTTCTTCTTCTTCTTCTTCTTCTTCTTCTTCATGTGGCCGGTTGCCGGTTCGAGGGCCGGTGACGCTCACCGGAGCGTCGCCAGCCCTCGGCGAGGTCGGCCTTCATCGGCCGAGCCTCGCCGATGGCCAGGCTGGCCTCTCCTAGCGTTGGCGAGGCCAACTTGGCCACCGGTGGGGGCGGGCGAGCCTCGCCGGTGGCCAGGCGAGCCTCCCCCGGTAGGCGGGCGAGGCTCGACCTCGCCATCTGGCGAGGTCGAGCCTCGCCTAGCTGCCGGCGAGGCTCGCCCAGCCCTGCCGGTGGCTAGGCTGGCCTTGTCGGGGCTGGGCGAGGCCGGCCTAACCACTAGCGAGCTCGCCGGACCTTGCCCTGGCCTGGTGAGCCTCCGGCGACCTCGCCAACTGGCGACCGGTGGCGGACAGCAGCGGCGGGCGATGGCGGACGGTGGCGGGCGGTGGCGGACGGCAACCGGGATGAAGAAAGGGAAGAGTGAGGGTTTCACCGTTTTGATTCTTTTTCTGATTCTCGGACGGAGAATCAAAATTTTTTTGATTCTCAAATCTTGTCCAAAACTGTTCTCGAGAACAAATTTGTTCTCGGAAACAAAAATTTTACCAAACGCGATTCTCGCCTCAAACTAATTTTGGGAACAAAAAATCAGAATTTGGCACTGTTTGGCACGTTGCCAAACAGGCCCTAAGTAGGTGAGTCACCGCATCAACTGAGAAACGTACCACCCGAGGCACAACCACTCCACATTAACTATCCCCTACCACATCAAAACTGCAAACAAAACGACAAAAAAATTGTGCAATTCCTGATTCTTCTCTCGGCTCCTTTTTACCTTGAAGCTAAAAAGACTCCTTTCTTCTTTATCTTTTTCTTCTTCCGGATTCCCTCTCGAAGTTGCAGGATTGCCGTGCGAAACCCGGTAGGCACGAATCCTAGGCACCATTGCGTCATGGGTTTCTTCTCCCAACTCCAAAGGAGCAAAAACCGCCCTCAATGCGCATCCCCGTTTCTCGAGGTCAGCAGCTCCAAGCTCACTGCGGCAGGGTTCGTCGCTTTTCGCTCGCTGCAGCCGACCGACCCTTCTCGGCACGTCTCCTCGCGCGCCGCCATCATCATCATCGCCACAGCTGCGTTCCCTCTTCGCACCGTCGTTCGTCGCTCGCATACCACCGTCGTCGTCGGAACCGTTATTTCAGGCCGGGAGGACCAGGTCGATTGCCGAACGTGTCGTCGAGACGATAAAGCACGAACAAGTTCGCGACGAGACAAAACCGAAGCACGATCGGTACGACCTCGGTCGTTTCGGAATCTCCAATGGGCGGTCGAGTAAGATGCGGGTCTGGCGAAATTCAGACGGCGGACCACCTTTGTGGACCGTGCGCCTGGGGGGCCCCGGCTGGCGGGCCTCGGTGTTGGACTGTCCCGATTTAGCTCCGGGCTGCCTTCCCGGCGGGAAGCTCGCCGTGTCCCCGGAATCACTCGATCATCTCGGGTTACGCTAATGGAGACTGAACTTTTGCGGATGAAACTGAGCCTTGTCGCTTCTTGCTCTGTTTTTTTCCCTTTCCCCTACCTCGATCAGGTTCGGCACGCTGCGGCTAGCCACGAAGCGGAGATGCTCGCGAGGGAACTCTGCGCCGTGATCCTCGTCATACAAACCGTCGAGCAGTACCGTGGCATCGATTTCTCGAGCTCGATCTTGTGTCCCGTAGAGATGACTGTGAAGGATCATTGCCTCGTTCTCCGATTGCCGACGCCGTCTCCCCTGATCGGCCGCCCTCGCCGTCATCGCCACTGCCGCTGCCATTTCGCCTTCCTGGTCCCTCTCCCTTTCCCTCCCTTCCTCTTCTTCCTCGTCCTCTTTTCTCCCCTGCTACTACGCAGCATCGTTCTGCCAGTTCCTCCTATGTAATTAGGTCGGAGACAAGGTCTTAAAATCAGTGTAGCTTCCTGACTATACTTGATATCGTGGGAAACTATTCTAGGACGAATTTCAAACTTTTCTACTCGATATCTATTCACATGTTGTGTCCCATTTGCAATTTTTCTTCTCTGTTATACTAGATTGCTTTTTGTTATTTTCAGGTTAATCTTTTTAGGAATTTCTTACCCTTGAATCAGAGGCTGTGATTTTCTTCTGAAAATTCGCCACCTTCTTATATCAGTCAAACCAGCAACAACGTTTTTAAACTTTTTAGTTCGACAAGAACATTTGTTGATTTTCTCTGCCACTCTATATAAGAAGATTAGACGCATTGCGCTGCATCGAAACACAAGAAACCCTAAGTCATCAAGACCGCACCTGATGGTCGGGTGGTCGAGACCTCGACCGTCTTATATTGGAGATAAGATCAAGCCCTCCAGCCCTTGAAATCTGATTGTTTGAAAAGGAATAAAAAATCGGGCTACCAGATTCGAGATCAGGGCCACCAAAGCCCTCGAGTTGAGTTGTGTTTAGGTGAAGAACCAAAGAAAGAGTCAAAGGCCCTCGAAATATATTGCAAGGACTAAGGTTCATGTTATGTAAAAGGAGATCGCACTGGCTAGGCCCTCGAATTGTGTTTTTTATCACTACAGATAACAGAGAAATTATATTGAATGAATAAATTCATTTAATATGGTATTGTGAAAATACTGACAGACAAAATTCATGGGTTTAATTTTCGTGATACAACTTTTATGATATATATCTACAAAATTCAAATGTTTGACTTTGAACTTGAATAAATTTGTAGATACCTTTAAATGATACTTGAATGATGTGCTTTGTTTTTGTATAAAAAATACAATAGTGAATTTAAAGGATTCCGTTTTATTTAAAATATTGCCCCTTTTTAAATATGTTATCTATAATTTGAAACTATAACTTACATTATTCGATTAAATCTCAATTACAAAAATAACTATTGGTCATTTAAAATAATTAAATTTAGGATTTAATATAGTTTTTTTTATAAATTTAATACCATGAAAAACTCCAAACTGATATATTTGCGATAAATTTATCATTTGTTAGTTTCTGTTAGATTTTATTATCAAATTGCCGAGTTGGATAACATTGAGTTATTGATTGGTGTACCAATTTGAGGTTTTACTTTTCATTTGTCACAAGTGTACATGTTGTGATTTTTCGTAATATTAATCCAATTTTAAGCAAATTAATGGACTGTAAATTTGTCACAAACATACTAGTTTTGGGTTTTTGGTTGTGAAAAAATTAATTTATGGTGAATTTGTCACATGTGTACTAGTTAAGGTTTTTTGTGATGTTAACCCATTCCTTTACATCTGTCTTACTTAATTAAAAACTTTGTTTAGATTAAATATTAATATTTTATGATTGATAATATAGATTATTCTGTTACACAAATAATTTCACTTCGCCAAATATCTCAGGATCAAATTAGTTACATAACACTTAATTCAGAAAAAAAACGTAAAAAGAAAAAAATTCAAATCTCACTCTAAGTATAAATGTTATCAATAAATTTTTTTATTGCTAACTAAAGTGTAATTGATTTGCTTTGAGTAATTTGATATATTCCAGAAGAAAAATTACAATGAATAAATAATCACTTTGTTCGAAAGATAAGATAAGTCCCTTAATTCTTTCAAATTAAGTGATTTATCTTATCTTTCGAGCTAGGTGATTTATTTATATAAATATATAAAAATCGTGTTAACGAGGTTGGTGAGTCACCGCTCTGGATAACTCACAACTAACTCCACAGGGATTATCGCGTGCAGAATCGTAACCACAGACGCGACGAAACTGTACAAATTTCTGATTCTTCTCTCACCTCCTTTCCTACCCTTCCGCTACAAGCCAAAAAGCCCAAAACAGTCTCCTTTTCTCTTCTTCTTCTTCCTTCTTCTTCTTCTTGATCCCTTCTTGCAGTTGCAGGATTGTCGTGCGTACCCCAGAAGGCACGAATCCTGGGCATCATTGCTTCATGGGTTTCTTCTCCCAACTCCAAAGGAGCAAAAGCTCGCTCAATGCGCTCCCCCGTTTCTCCAGGTCACGTCCCACGCCGGCGGTTCCAAGCTCACCACGACATGGTTCATCGCTTTTCGCTCGCTGCAGCCGACCAACCCTTCTCGGCGCGTCTCCTCGCGCGTCGCCATCGTCTTCATCATCACTGCAAATACGTTCCTTCTTTGGATCGTCGTTCGTCAGTCGCATATCGCCGTGGTCGCCGTCGGAACCATTATTGCAGGCCTGGAGGACCCGGTCGATTGCTGAACGCGTCGTCGAGGCGATAAAGCACGAGCAAGTTCGGGAGGAGACAAGAACGGAGCATGATCAGTACGACCTCGGTTGTTTAGGAATCTCGAAGGGAGGGTCGTGTAAGATGCAGGTCTGGCGAAACTTGGGTCCCGGATCACCTTCTTGGACCGCGCGTCTGGAGGGTCCTCGTTGGCGGGCCTCGGTGTTGGATTGTCCTGACTTATCTGGAGCCTCCTCCCCGGCAGGTCCTTGAGGTATTACTGGATCTTCTTGGGTTATAATGGAGACTGAATTTTGTGGATGAAAGTGTGCCTCATTGCTTCTTGCTTTTCTTTTTTTCATTTCTACCTTGATCAGGTTGGGCATACCGTGGCTAGCCCTGAAGCAGAGATGCTCGCACAGGATCTTTACCATGTGATCGACAGGATACGAATGATTGAGCGGTTGGGCGGAAATGGATTTTTCAGTTCACTCTTGTTCACGCGTCCTGAAACGGAGATGATCATGGAGGATCATTGCCTTGTAACCAGACCGCCGATGCTTCCGGTGTATCTCGTGGACGCCTTGTTCTGTTTGATGTTCGTCAGTCTTTCCGCCTGGGTTTTTCACTTCGCAGGTTCCCGTCTCTGCCCTGTTTTCCTTCTGCTATTATGATGCAGCATTCTGTGATTCCGGAGTAATTAGTCGGAGACAAGTGATTGTGCTGACTCGGGGTTCATAGGAGTAACTACTGGTCGGAGACAGGTCTTTCATAAATGGCGTCTCGATCTACCTTTAATCATAGCTTCCTGAGTATTTTGGTTAGTTATGTGGCATTTTTTCTAAGTGGTGATTGAGGTTCCAAAAAGCATGGACAAGCTGGTTTTAATTTCGTCAAGGTTATATTGTATTGCCAAGAACCTGACTGTTTTGTCTGTAGGGAAGGGGTTGAAGCTGTTTACATCTGAGTACACCCACGTTCCTCTTTTCACTTGCTGCACCCAACCGACCCTTCTCGGCACGCCGCCTTGCGCGTCGTCCCCACCATCAGGACAACTATCTTCCTACATCTACGGATATCGGTGGTACATGCCTGTATAGCCACAATTTCAGGCTGAGTGGACCAGGTTGATTGCCGAACGTGTTGTCGAGGCGATAAGGCACGAACAAGTTCGTGACAAGGAGGAAAGGGAGCATGATCAATGCAGTCTTTGGTCTTTTGGGGTCTCGGATGGACTTTTAAGGTCATGTAAGGTGCACGTCTGGCAAAATTCAGATCACGGATCGCCTTCTTGGACTGTGCTTCTAGAGGGCCCTGGTTGGCAGGCCTCGGTGATGGATTGTCCTGATTTATCTCCGGCCTCCCTCCCCGGCGGGCAGATGGCCATGTCCACAGAATCACTTGACCTTTGCAAGACGGATGCGGAAACAGCTTCCATCGCTGCACAAGAGGTCGTACTTGATCATTCTAGTTTGTATTCTAGAACAATACAATGGAGACTGAATGCAATTACACCGCTGAATATTGTGGATGAAACTGAGCCTTGTCGCTTCTTGCTTTTCCCCCACTTTTCTACCTTGATCAGGTTGGGCATACCATGGCTAGACATGGAGAAGAGATGCTCGTACAGGATATAAGCCTTGCAATCCGAGACATACACATTGTTGAGCTGCCTTGGTGGCTCGGGTTCTTAAATTCGCTGTTGCCGAAAGTAAAGATGATTGTGGAGGATCATCGCCTTGAAGTCGGACTACCATTACCTCCGCCGTATGTCATGCTCGGAGTTTTTGGAGTTTTGGAGTTTTGGGAGTTTTCGCCACTTCTTAAGCCTGCCTTTAGCGAGTCACTATCAAATACTGTGGTGTTGACTCCAGGCGGAGGCCACGAGAGAAGCTCTCTTTTTGCACAGGAAGGCTACCTTAGGTGGCGGAACTGAAGAGTCTCTATGACATGGCTGGAGAAAAGAAAGTTTTAGGAGACTGGTCATAATTTGATGGGGTCCAAATCTTTATGGAGATCTGCTTGTGTTTTGCGTTCTTGTTTTGTTGAACCAGTTAAAGCCTTGACAAAAATTTTAATTTGAAGCTGCTATTCTCGGTCGGATGATAAAGCTATTATCCGTCGTCTATGATAATATAATTAATCCTATATCATGGAATGTGCAAACTGCATTCAAATGCCCTTTTCTTTCGCTCCTTTTTTGAGGTGCTAAAAGCTTACTCTTGCATTTATGAGGTCAGCGTATATCCATATCAAATTCAAAGTGGATTTAGTTTTTATTATAATCAAAGGAAAGTATTAATCTAAATTTCAATTGTGGATATACGATCTTTGACTTCACCATTAAGAAGAAATAGATATCTTTCACATTCAACAGTGAAATTTCCCATCCTCTCTTTAAATATGTTTCTATTCGTTTTGGAATGTCCAAACAGAGGCTTAAAATTTTGTGGAGTTGCTATCAAGAAGTTCTCAAAAATTTAGAAGCTTCAAGACCACAAATCTGGTGATTTTAGGTCATCCAGATTTCAGAACTAAATTCTCAAGACTTCACCAAATTTTTGAGTCATCGAGACCTCGACCATCTTATACTTAAGAAAGCCTTCAAGTCTTTGATTCGGCTCGTGAAAAGGAATAAAATAGATCTGTGATTCTAGTTCAAACCATTGATACCCTCAAATTATGCTTATTTAAAGAACCATGATAGAGCCATTAAGGCTCTCAAAATGAATTCAGAGAAGGATGACAATTCGTGCTATTTGGTAGGAGATCAAACCACCTAGGTTCTTGAGTTGTCTTTTATTACTATATACATAAAAATTAGATGGATTCTTTATTTCATTAATTAAATTCATGAAAATTTGGTACATTGTTTTTTGTTCTTCATATCGCATATTTATATTTGTGCTATATTATTGAATGGTATAACTTTTTCGTTCCACAAAATCTGTTTAATGAAGGAAAGAATAAAGTAAAAAAAAAAGAAAAGTTAAAACTAAGAAAACTGCTTAAAGAAAAAACAAAAACAAAAAGTGGAACGAACTAAGCAAATATGTTCTTTATATATAAATTATTGCTATTTTAAACAATAACTTAATCTATTCAAAAAGTTCAACACAACATATGAAGAAATCTATGTAGAACAGAGAAATTTATAGAATTTAATAGTTAATAAATATGGATAGGAACAAAGTGCATGAGCTTTTATTTTACCAATACAACTTTCATTTTTTTTTTTTTGTATCTACAATTCGTATACGCTAGTTTTAAAATTAAAAAGAATAGATGAAGAGAAAAATATCTCTAAACATATTGATTATAGCTTACCTTTAAAGATTTCAATAGTAAAACCGCTTTAAATAGAAAAGTATATAAGTAGAACTGACTAAAAGCATGTGCAATTTAGCTTGTAACTTGTTTGACTTAACTACGTTAAATACTTTCCTTTGCAGTTTCTCTGTTCTTGCCTAATATAATCCTTGGCCTTCGGTTTTCTTTCTGCTGAAGAATATAACATTAGAAATACATATTACGAGAGGAACTTTCCATTTTCCAAATAAAAGTCAATGCTTTCTCGAGAAAATAAAAGTTGGAAGATTAAATCTTTTGAAGTTTTTTATATGTAGTGACAGCGATTGTGTATAATGATATTACCAGATATCCTTATCTCTTATGACTCACGAATGTAAAATCAACTCTGCCATATACAAATACTTCTCGTTATATTAATTTTTACACAGAAAAAATGATCTCGTTTGTAATTAAGGACCTTTTAAACAATAAAACATGTGCTAGCTAGAAGAACAAACATTAACCCTCGCTTTCATTTTTTTTTTTCGAATGTTATTGAGGTGCAGAAGGAATGTGAAACTGCAAAGGAAAGTGACAATGATAAATAGAGGAGATAAGGGAGAGGAGAGAGCACATGGATATGGTGAATAATGCTATCAATTTTTTAATTAAGTATTAACAGCATGAGGTTGTCTTTGTCACTTGTAGAAAATAAAAATGTCTGAAATAGGGTGTATTTCTCCTGCTTGTCCATTTTCAAACTAAGTTCTAATTAAATTAACAACCCGCGTTTCATATGTCGAACTTCACAATTGTTTTAAAATTTATCGCACTTCATGGACGTCCCTAATTTACATGCTAGTACAAATTATAAGTGCTAAAAAGTAGTTTGCCAACATATCTAACTAGTGTCATTATCGAGGCAGCAACGTGTTTTTAAATATGGATTATCCACGTCCGTTTACCATATGGTGGTAATTAAAGTCCTAAATATCTTTAAAACGAAAAGCGGCACTATAGACTTAACACGTGACATCTAGAATTTCATTTGAAATTTAGAATTTTCTAGGCCCAATAATAATATTTAGATTATAAAGCTTTGTATTATTTAGTTTGGGGTTCGGTTTGACCGTAGAAAATCTTAGTGGGATTGTTAATTTTATGAAGTACGAAAAATGCATAAGATAATTTCTTGCGATTGTAATCGTTTTGAGTCCGATGTGTTAATGATTATTGAATTTTAAATTTACTAAATCAAAATCTTCTTATTATATAGCAAGGTTTATAAATAATTTTGACATGTTACGGGTTTCATTATTTTAACCTCAGTTAATTAATACTTATAATGACCTATTTACAAGAATAATAACTCACTCACTCATTGGCCAAAGTAGAGGATTTTTTCTTTAAACATAGTTACCCTCTTATCTACCCATATTAAGCCACATAATACTTGCTTGTCCTTGTAAGAGTGCATGCAAGGCCAAGTATCACTTTCAAATTGAGACTCTTATACTAATCTTGACAACTAAAACTAAGCTATCATTACCCCAACGCATTAGTCATCAATTCTCTTTTCTATTTGGCCATAGATTAAGTGGAACATTGCCACATGTAATTGCATGCGGCCTTCCATCTAATATTTACTTCTAGACAACATTTTTAACATTGGGGAAGATTAGACTCACTTTCACCTTGACTGTATCACTCTACCTTAAATCTTCAAAAGAAACTTTCTTCTACTTTCGATCTTGGATTTTATCTTTCAAAAGTCACAAGGTGGTTAAGACATTTTGACTGTTCGAGTTTTATTTGAGATTTGTAGGATGGTCCCCTTGGATATAAAGATGGAGGGAAAAGTTGACATCGGAGGCCATCAAACCTTGAGTTGGAAGGTGGTTTGGTTAATGTATATGCTTCCTCTTGGGTTAATACAGGAGTAGTGATGCTAGTTGACCTGATCTTTTTCCTAGGATTATGTATTTTGATGTGTTTTGCTTAATGTTGTAACAAGTTAGTATCTATTGGTGTCATTATATAGAAGTTGCATATGTATATTATTAAACTCATGGGATCTCTTGTAGGACGTGATGTAAATATTTTGTTGTGCTTTCACATGTTATTATTAAATAAAAATAGTTATAATTAAAAAGGACAAGTGTCGCGCATGATGTTTTGGGACGTCACATGACTGATGTGTCTTTCACGATGAATAGAGAAAACTATTGCATCGTGGATATGTAAACCAATCTAATTCCATGCTTGAAAAGCAATGAATGGAACGTGGATATGGCGGATTACTGCAATAGACATCAACACCCTTAGATATCACCCGGCAAGTTCTGATTTTGCTTTCTTATTCATCTTTGGAGTTGATATGATTTCTAGAGAGGGATGTACAAGAAACTAACTGGCTAAGATATGGGAAAATTGTCCAAAAAACCATAAATCTAATGTATTTTTGCCAATTCAGTTATAAACCTTTTAATTTTACCAATTTAGTCTTAAAATTTCTCATTTCTTATTAATTGAGTCATCCAGCTAATTTTGGTTGGAAAATAGTAATGTGGACACTAACAATGCCACGTAGAGCCGTCGATAATGACTGGATAATTTTTAACAATATTTAATAATTCTTTTTTTTTTTTCTTTTCTTTTTGGCTTTCTTCCTTTTCTTTTGCCAATGGCTGGTCACTGGCCACAAGCAATGGCCGGTCACCGGCCACGACTAGCTGGCTAGCCTTGCCCACCATAGGCGAGGCCCGGCTAAGCAAGGGCAAGCCCTGGCGAGGGTTGGCCTAGCCCAAGTTAGATTTGGTGAGGTTGGCCCTCACCCACTAGAGTGGCCTCGTCAGGCGTTGGTCTAGCTAGGCCAGTCAGTTGGCCATGGCCGGTGGAAGACTATCGCCCCTGGGTGGTGGTCGACCATCGGCAAAAGGAAAAGAAAAAGGCCAAAAAGAACAGAAAGAAAAAAAAAAAAAAAAAAATAAAAGTTCAAAAAATATTAAAATTTATCCACGTTGATGCTGACGGTCCTACATGGCATCGTTAGTGTTCATGTTAGCATTTTCCAGCCAAAATTGACCGAATAGACTCAATTGAGAAGAAGTGGAAATATTTATGACTGAAGTGATAAAATTAAAATGTTTGCGATTGAATTGACAAATGTGAAATAGATGTAGGACTTTTTAGACAATTTTCCCCTAAATATATTACATCCACTGTGTAAAGGTGCATCCATGAGAGGCATTATTGTTGTTATTGTTATTGTTGTTGTTGTTATTGTAATCTATGATGTTCCGGCCTCATTATCATTGTACATTGCCAGAAACTATCTAGGACGAATTTCAAATTTTCAATTTTATGCTCATATTCTCAAACCATAGGTGCCTCGTTTCTCTTCTCCATCATATTAGATCCTCCTTGTTGTTTTCCGGCTGATCTTTTATGAATTTTTCCCTTGAATCAGAGACTGATTTTCTTTTGAAAATTCGCCACCTTCTTATATTAGTCAAACCAACAACTATATTTGTATTCAACGAGAACATTTATTTATTTTCTGTCCACTCCGAATAAAAAAAGACGGGAAAATGACAGAAATGATCCTTAAACTTTATCTTAATACACTATATCATCTTCTATAAACTTTCAATTTACTTAATATGATTCTTGAATTTTAGTTCGATGTGCAATATCGTCTCCAAACTTTTAATTTGTTCAACGTAACTTTTGATGCACATTCAATATAATCCTTTAACTATTTATAAATGCTCAATGTTGTCTTCGAGATCCACGTGCATCATCAGTGAGAAACGCCTACATGCATTGTCACGCCTTCACTTAGCTTACGTAATTGCCACGTCATCCTTTGATCATTGACCGGTCCGATCGGCCGTTTTCTAAGTCAGATCGGATTGTTGACCGATCAGATTGTGCTGTTGATTAGTTCATACCAGACTGGTCATACTGGTTCGATTGCTTTTCTAACCAATTCATGTGTTTTAAGACTGGTTCCTGGCCATCCCAGACTGGTTCTTGAGGTATTTTGATGTTTTGATTACGTTTTTTCCCTTATTTCCTCCAAATAAGCTCTCCAGGTACTAGTTTCTACATGTTTTTTGGTCCAATCTACTGTATTAAAGCTGGTATAGTGCTATTATGGATAAATTAGAAGTTTTGATGTCCAATTACCATAAAGTACGACCTACACAACTTACAGGGTGTCACGCCCCGAACCCCGAGCGCGTGCTCATCCCTCTCTGGTTGATAATATTTTGCGACTTTTCAGGACGAGTCGCCGACCCTTTTCGTTTTATTGTACATGCGGAAGCGAAAATAAATCCTCTGACAGTAATCATCTCGAGATAGAAAAGCAGGACAACAGATTCACAAACCAAAACACTCATTTATATACACACTGAGTCATGTACAAGGTCTATGACCAAAAGACTACAAAGACTGACTTTCCAAAAAGAAGCGGTCCTAATTGACCTACACTTCAGATCACCTTCTCTCGGCTTCAGGTCCTCCACTCGATGATCTTGAAAATTTAAGCCCACGACGAGGTGAAATATAAATCTCAGTGAGTTCACGCTCTAAATCCCGATTAGAAGGGAAATATGTCAAGAAGTGTCCTAATCACAAAATCACATAATCATAGGGACTTATTTCGCCTCAGGTCCACCCTGCAGTTCAGTACAATCAAATACTCGACCAAACAATTCAATTCAATTCAATTCAATTCGACCATCAATCAGTTGACTCATTCGACTCCATGTCATTGACGCCATCTATAAATTCTGTTGATTCGAACACTGCTCACCTAAGCTGAAATAGATATACTCATATATCATTGCTCGCCGAAGCTGATATTTATAGTGCTCACTGAAGCTACTAAAGATATATAATGGTCTTAATGCTCCCCGAAGCTAAACCACAATACATTACTCCTGGCTAAGGATCTTGTGCTTTGCACATCAATTTCTCCATTAAATACTCATCTTGGCCTAATTCTACCGTATTCAAATGTACCCAATAAAAAAAATCGTGTGTGGGTACACGGTCGGCTTAAGCCAAAAATATAATATCTTTACTTTAGAAAATCCCACTATTTATATAGAGTCTGAAAACATTTTTGGCATTATAAATTGACGCCCCGGTAATTTCTAATTAATTAAAGATATTATACAATTTTGGGATAAATTCCCAAAATTACTGGGATAAATTCCCAAAATTACAACTTAATTTCAAATTGCACAATATAGCACTCAATTAAATAAATTAATCACACCATTGCAATTAGCACAAAATTCCGGTTATCGGCTATCCTGGTCTAATTTTTGGAAAATAATTAATAGTTAAATAATTATCAAAATTAATTAAATAATTGCAATTAATTACCTTTAATACTAACATAGGCCAAAATTGCTAAATTAAATACTGATACAGGCTCGGAAAATTCCCGAACCTTTCTAGATAAATAGCACATCCTATTTAGGCTTTGATTAATTTAATCTAACCACATAACATGGACAATTAACTAATTAAATCACTAATCTAATTTAACTAACCACCTAAGTCCTAATTAAATTAAACTAAACACTCCTTAAACATCATTAACCTACTAAGAAGAGTTTAGTGCATAAACTCACCGGTTTATTGTGGAAACCGATTCACCGCGACGACGGCGCGATGGCAGTCGAAATCCAAATTTTGGTGGTGTTAATAGACACTCGGACTAGGCACAAAAGCCTTGCAAGTCCACAGCAAAAAGCTGGGCTTGGGCTTGCTTCTTGGGCTTGGGAGTCGCTGAATTGGGCTTGCCAAGGTTGGCTGCTGCACTTTAAATCTTGGCTGAAATTCAATGGGCTAAGCTGGAATGGAAGTTGGGCTAAGCTGAATTCACTTGGGTTGCTGGAGGATGCGTTGGAGCTGGGCCACAAAGAGTTGCGTGGCTGCTGCTGCTCGCATGGGCTGAAGACTGCTGGATTGGGCTTGCGGCGGAACGGTGCAGAGAACCAGCGAAGGAATTGTTGGCCTTGTGGCTGAGGGCAGCTGCTTCGGGTGAGGAAATTGCAGACGGTGCTGCCCGAGCGTGGAGAGACACGAGAACAAAGCTGGCAGAAGCTAGGACACTGGTAGCAATGAAGCAGACGAGTGGCAACAAAAGGAAAAGGAACTGGTGGGCTTCGATGGATGTTGGGCTGAAATCATGGAGCAGCGAGATGGATGAAGCTAACGTTTTTGTGGACTGAAGCTTGCTGGTGGAGGCGTGGAAATGGACCGGAGACATTGGGCTGCTTGGTGGAAGGAGACTGTTAAATATGACTCGAGTTTGAATTCGGAAACCGAATTTGTCAATAAAGAAAATAGGAGGGGTTCTTCAGCTTACCTACGTGAGACGTCACTAAAGAGAGAATCAGGCCATGGGCCCAAGTGGGCACACGTATTGAATATGCGAATTTCCTCATTTGTGAAGCCGATTGAATTAAAGCGAAAGAAGTTCTCTACATGTTGAAGAAGTGGTGGGCCTAGAGTCAAAGTGTTGACTCTGGGCACACATGCACACACGCAAATAAAAGAGGAAAGAATCCTCATGCATAAGAAGCCAACGGTGGTGGGCCCTCGACTTTGGGCACATGTATAAAAGGTTTTCTTCTTTGCTGGAGAGTGCTTGCTGAAACCTATGTAGAAGAGCTGCTGCACGTTTAGGCCGAGCGAGAAGAAGGAGCCGTTGCAACTTAACGTAGAAGGAAGCCGCAGGTTGCACGAAGCTTCGAGACATACGCGATTTCGTACGTACGCAAACCAAGCATATGTAGAGTGTTTTGTTTCGAACTTGAACGCTCTCCCCATGGTAAATCTGGTGTCGATTTATTTTCTTTTTTTGATATTGTCGTGAGTTGGGTTTGGGGTTAAATTTGATGGGAAGGATTTTAGTTTCGAAAAGAAGGGAAATATCCAGATGAATCTGCACTTGCCTTTAAAGAGTGTTTGAGTGCTGTATGAACAAAATAAATGAGTTAGGGAAGAGAATAAGAACACAAGATTTATAGTGGTTCGGCTTAATCCAAGCCTCGTCCACTCTCCCACGCTAACAGCCTTCTTGGCTGGATTCCACTATGCAATCAACAAGAGATTACAACTTCAAGTGCAAACACTTAGTAGTAGATGACAATTCACTAAGTCACTCTTTTGGTATTTCTCTCACGATTACAAACGTTTAAGCTCTCCAAAGACAAGTATATGATAGGTCGCTCAGACGAATTATAAATTCTACGCCCCCGTCTTACTTGCTCATTGGTCCTTCACCTCCTTAAATACTCCTCCACTTCCAAACTAGCCGTTGGACAGCATAAATCGTCTTCCAATATACCCATTGATGACAGCCGTATCGATTTATTTTCTTTTCTATTGATATTATTGTTCGATCTCTCAATCGCAAACCATTCACTAGCCGTTGTAATTGGGCAACGATTCAGTGGATATCGAGACTTTACGAGCCAGCTTAGATAAGTTGAAATGAATCGATGGCGACAGAAGAAGTAAAAGTGAGAATTAACAAATTTGATGGGAAGGATTTTAGTTTCTGAAAGAAGCAGATTGAAGATTGTCTTTACCAGATGAATCTGCACTTGCCTTTATCTAGGGAGAAACCAGAGACGATGAAGCAAGCTGATTGAGATTTGCTAGATAGACAAGCTATAGGTGTTATTTGGCTAATGTTGGCTCGTAACGTCGCGTTTAATATCCTAAAGGAGAAGACCATTGCTGATTTGATGCAAGCCCTATCGGATATATATGAGAAGTCCTCTGCGATCAACAAGATCTATTTGATGCGATGTTTGTTTAATTTAAAAATGAGCGAAGGTGCGTCAGTTGCAGATCATATCAATGAATTCAATGTGATTGTTAGTCAATTGAGTTCAGTTGAGATGAATTTTGAAGATGAGGTACATGCTTTGATTCTGCTATCGTCATTGCCTAATAGTTGGAATATTATTGTTATTGCTATTGGTATTTCCTTTGGGTCAACAAGTTTAACGTTTGACGGGGTTCGAGATTTAATTATGAGTGAGGATATTCGTAGAAGAGAATTTGGTGAATCTATATCTACTGCTCTAGAAGGTGAAAATAGAGGAAGATTTGTAACACGTGTGGGTAATGGTAGTACTAATATGAACAGATGTAGTTAATCTAGGACTGCTAATGTTGTCTGTTGGAGCTGTGGCAAGAGGGGGCATTTTAGAAGGGATTGCCTTAAGCTGAAGAATGAGAAGGGTAAGGGAATTATAGTTGATTCTGTAGATAATGTTGCAGCTGTAGCATATAATGTTGATTATGTCTTGTCTGTCACTGATTATTTATCGTTTGATGGATGGATTATAGATTCTGGTTGTTCTTTTCATGTCACACCAAATAGAAACTAGTTTATCACTTATTAGTGCACGGGTAGTGGTAAAGTTTAGTTAGGGAACAATGTTAAGTGCGATGTTGTGGGTGTTGGTGATGTTAAAATCAGAATGCATGATGGTATCGTGAAGACATTGACTAGAGTGAGGGATGTTCCCGAATTGAAAAAGAACTTAATTTCCTTGGGTGCCATAAATTCAGCTGGTTGCAGGTATTCTTCAAAAGATGAAGTTCTAAAGGTTGTTTGAGGTGTCTTGGTGATAATGAAAGGAATCAAGCATGGAGGCCTGTATAAACTTCAAGGTGGGACAATGGCAAATTTTGCTGCGGAGACGTCGGATACATTTGTTCGAGAGTCTTTTGATTGCTCGAGGGAGACCTGGGTGTTTGTGCCAAGGCACAAGTTTGATGCTGGTGTCAATCTCGCATTCAAGAGCTTTAATCGAGACGGAGATTGGTAAGTTGATCAAGCATGTGCAGATTGACAATAGCATGGAGTTTTGCTCAGAGCTGGTAAATAAATTCTGCATGAAAAATGGCATAGTGAAATATCGTACTAGTGCCAATAAATCACAACAATTTGCAGAATTGATGAGTAGAACATTACTAGAGACAATTCGAAAAATTATCTCTAGTGTTGGTATTACTAGAAGAATCTTAGTTGATATGCTAAGTATGGTAAGCTACCTGGTGAATAGATCACCATCAACTGCTATTGAGAGGCGGACTCTTGAAGAAGTGTGGTTAGGTAATTTTGCTGGTTATTCTATTATTAGAATGTTTGGTTGCTCGTGTTATTTTCGAGTGAGTGATGGTAAGCTTGATTGGAGGGCAATGTGCATATTCTATGGTTATGCACAAGGTGAGTGGGGCAATCGGTTATGGTGCCCGGATATAAATTCACCTGTTGACAGCAAAGAAGTTACCCTTGACAAATCTTCGATACTTTTGGCTAGGAGTGTTTGTGGCAGTATTAATATAGATCTGGATGGTGTTCAGCTTGAGGTGGAGTTGCGACCAGAAATTCCTGAGGTAGCGAGTATGAGTACTAGCAAAATAATCGACATAGATAGTGCTTGTAGCGAGGTGGAGCTTATAGAGTTGACGGTTGTTGTAACTGCTGATATTGACAAGGTACGTATTCGATCTCTAACAGATATGGATGCAATAATGGTTTTACTTTATCCGCGGTTGAGGAGGTTGTGTCAGAAAATCCTTACGGAGTAGTTCAAGGTGCATGTGGAGTTGGTATTTTGATGAGGTCCTCGATTATGGCAAAATTCAAGGGAGGCTTGGATTTGGATAATATCTGTGGCGGTTGGGCCCATTGAGGGCTATGGAAAAGTAGCAGCATAATCTGAATTTTTACGAAGCAATTGTAATTTGGCTCAAATGTCAAGCCAAGGTGGAGATTATTAAATATGACTTGAGTTTGAATTTGGAAACCGAATTTGTCAATAAAGAAAATAGGAGGGATTTTTTTAGCTTACCTGTGTGAGACGTCATCGAAGAGAGAATCGGGCCGTGGGCCCAAGTGGGCACACGTATTGTCACGCCCCGAACCCCGAGCGCGCACACATCCCACAGCGGTCGATCAAATTTGCGACATCCCAGGACACGTCGCCGACCCATTCATTTATTTACGCATGCGGAAGCGAAACAAATCCCTTGACAACAAAATACGGGATAGAAAAGCAGGAAGCAAAACCACAACATAGCACTTTCATAATTCAACAGAATTACAAACAGAGGTCTACGGCTAAAAGTCTACAAAAGACCGGCTCTTAAAAAGGAATTGTCCTACGACCTACAAGTCGGACACGATCTCCAACCCTTATGACTTTACTTCTCCAACTCTTCAAGGCCAACCAAAGCTATATGGCTGCTCCGTCCATCAGGGACCTGAAATGGTTATTCAATAACCACTGAGACAACGTCTCAGCAAGTTCAACCCCCTAAACTCCTATTAGAAAGAAAATACGCCCCGGGTGGCCTAGCCACATCACATAGAAGACTTACCTCGCCTCAGCCTTTATCTGCAGGTTAGCACAATTTATATAAACCAACCACGTGCAATTATGATAACCAAACAACCATGGCACAATCACATTATCAAACCATTCAACCACTTGGATCGTCTCAGCGATCAATCGACTCGGCCGATTACATGTCATTCTAGCAAATCATCATTGCTCTCAATCACGGCCCCACTCGGCGCGACCTTTATCAGGTGGCAATTCACGGCCCCATCGGGCGCGACCTCTAATAGGTGGCATATCACGGCCCCACTGGGCGCGACCTCTAATAGGTGGCATATCACGGCCCCACTGGGCGCGACCTCTAATAGGTGGCATATCACGGCCCCACTGGGCGCGACCTCTAATAGGTGGCATATCACGGCCCCATCGGGCGCGACCTCTAATAGGTGGCATATCACGGCCGATCACCCATTAATTTCCACACTTAGAATTTTATAAAGAATCCATATTTATGACAATCAACACTCAATTCGCCACATCCATTCATCAAATTCAAATTCTAAATGCCCAACAGCGATCGGCACGAAATTCTGAGTAAATAAGGTCCCAACGAAATTTTCGAATTTTTAATAAATAATTAAATTTATTCCGAAAATTAATTAAATAATAATATTCATATTTTTCGCAATCCACCTTCAATTTATAATTTCCGACCATCAATTTCAAAAATCCGAATACACGCAACGACCTACACGAAATTCGAGAATTTAGGGTCCCGACAAAATTTTCGGAATTTTAATAAATATTTAAATTTATTCCGAAAATAATTAAATAATAATATTTTAATAATTTCGAATAATGATATATTATTAAATTATTAAATAATTTCGGAATATTTAAATAATCAAAAGTAAATTCCTTTATGTCACATCAAGCTTTATTTTAATGTAAACCTTCATTTAGCCTTAAATTAAACTCACTTTAAGCTAATTAAACACATTAATATAATCCACACTTAAATAAATTAATCTAATCACCAAATCACACTTAACATAAACTAAGCACACCTAAAGCATAATTAACCCTCTAAGCGAGGTTTAGTGAGTTAAACTCACCGGATTAACGAACCGAGCGGACCAAAACGACGGGGACGCCGAGGAGAACAACTTTCCTCAAAGCGGGCCGAGCATCCGGGCTCGGGAAGACGGCCAAAACGGGCCACGAAGCCGCTGCATACCCATTTTCTGGGTTGCTGATCGGGGCCGAGATGGGGCGGTTCCGGCGACGATTCGGCGAAGGAACGGCGGAGGAGAGACCGGCGGGGCTTGGCGGCGACGAACGGCGGTTCACGGCGGCGGGGACGGGCTCCGGTAGCTCTTGCACGAGCTGAACAGCAGCTCGGGATGCCGGCCAAGCGCGGGCGAGCGCGGGCGGAGCGGGGACGCGAGCGGACCGGCGAGCGGCGCACGGGCGGCGCGAGGCGGACACACGGCGACGGCGGCGACGGCGGCGTGCGAGCGGGAGCGGACGACCATGGCTGCAGCTCCTTCTTCTCTGCAAATTTTTCTGGTCTTCGCACAATGAAGATGAAGGAGAGAGGCAACGGGAGAGAGGAAGAAGAGAGGGAGGAGAGAGAAGGAGTGGGGGGCCAATTTCTTTTCTTTTTGCCTTTCTTTAATCCCACAAAATGGCCCACCATGACATCATCCATGATGTCATACTCCACTAACTTCAAATCCCTCCCCACAACAATATTCAATGGGTCCACTTCCATTTTCCGCCGGTCCAATTCTTGTACAACAAATTCTCCAATTTCACTTGATTCTCTTCCAATTGAATCAAATTGAAGTCCATAAAATTAATCCAATGTCACCACACTTTAATTAACATCTTCACTTAT
Source organism: Eucalyptus caleyi (assembly GCA_014182885.2). Lineage (NCBI taxonomy): Eukaryota > Viridiplantae > Streptophyta > Magnoliopsida > Myrtales > Myrtaceae > Eucalyptus > Eucalyptus caleyi. The sequence goes on along the minus strand of CM024468.2, from coordinate 33,584,033 downwards.
CCATAAAACCAACTTAAGTCCCAAAAGCGCGACCAACAGCGGCTTACTAATTTCTCGAGCCAAATTAGCCATTTCTTGATTATTTTGCTGAAAAACTCGGCTTGCATGAAAAATCTTCCAAAGATGATTCAATGATCTTGAAATGATTTGTGACACACCCAGACTTCCAATTTCTGAATTCGATCTCAATTCCACGGTTAATTTCACTTTGGCACGATACTAGCGCGGCCCAACCTAACCGGGTAGCCTTTAAGAAATTTTCATGCATTTGACCCGTGGTTGATCATCTCAAGCCACAATGTACATCTTTGAAACATTGGCGACTTACGGTTGTCGAGGGAATCTCAAGGTTTCAAATACGAACACAGGGTACCCAATCGATAGAAAAGTCGGTCCAGTGTCGATCGACAAGAATTATGCAATCCGGTGGAATCACCCACACTCGATCACATGCCTCTGTCGAGTCGACCTATCTCCGATCTCTAATCGATTTTAATCGTGTCGTAATGACCCTTGCAGATTAGCTCGGTCGAAAGGTCGCTTCCTGGTCAAATTCTCGAGTCTGATGCATTAGAAACTCTTAATAGCTTCACCCGATAGACTAGTTTTCATATGAGTGGCTGACTCAAGGAAAAGACTATATGCGTGCCAACGAAATGCCCGTCTCAATTTATTGAAAATAGAATTGGAAAATCGGGATGTCACAACTCTTCCCCTCTTATAAAAATTTCGTCCTCGAAATTTAAACCTTTACCAATTCTTAAACAAAAAGGTGGGGTATAATCGTCTCATATAATCTTCTCTTTCTCAGGTTGCTCATTCTGTACTAATACTGCCATATCACTACTATCTTGCCCAAACCACTTCGGATACAAAATACTAGACACTTGCCCACTAAAATTCCACATGTCTTCGATACAAACTCTGCAAAGCTAAACTGGTGATTCTGAGCAGTCTCTCAACTGTCTCTGATAAATGCGACTGAGCCACTGATTTCTGAACCAACTCTGGACCTGCGATTTTCTGATCTCTGATCTTATCTCAACCACTGAAATTCTGTACACTCTGCTCTGCACGGATTAAAAAGAGACTATCTAACCGATCTACTGAAACTGGGAGCCTCTGGTCACGATCTGATATAACTCCGACACTGATCTCGACAACTGCAATCACTGACTACTGCACTGACCTTGGCCTGTGATATTTCTTTCCTTGACTTCATCTCAACCGTTGAAATTCTGCACTCTCTGTTATACACTGCTTAAGAAAGAACCATCTGAAAGCTTTGCCAACTTAGAACATCTGATCTAGATTTGAAATACAATTCATCCCCGGCACTCCATGCAGATGATTTATATGATATACACACACTTCGATGTACCCACTTTGTGACAAGACATAATCTCTAATTTCTGAAATCGAACTTAGATTGGCGGTTAATTTCACTCTGACACGCTTTTAGTGTGACATAGGCTACTAGGTAGTTTTCGGAGCTTTTTAGGACAAATGACCCGTGGTCGATTTTCTTCGAACCACGATGAACCCACTTGACACATTGTCGACTCTCGAGGGTCGTGCAAATCTCGATGATTCAAATACGGACACAAGGTACTAAAACGACAGTAAAATCAAATTAGTATCATTCGACGAGAGTTTTCCAATTTAGTGGAGTCACCCACGATCGGTCATTCATCTCAGTCGAACTAACCTATCTTTGATCTTAATTCGATTTTTAACTGAGCCGTAATGATCTCTAAAGATGAGCACGGTCGAGAATCGATTTCTGGTCGAATTCTCAAGTCTATTTGCCTTAAAGTCCTTAATAACTCACCCAACTAGTCTAGTTATCTCGTAAGTGGCCAACTCAGAGAAAAACACTGTAATCGCATCGATGAAATGCCCAATTTAACCAATCGAAATCAGAGTCTGAAAATCAGGATGTCACACACTCAAAACAAGATCTATTCGTACTGTCTGGACAATGCTGAAATTGCTATGATGAGCTTCCCATAAGATCTCTTCTTTAATCTCTGCATCGTTAATTACACACAATCATCCTCAAAACCTTAGCGTTCTATCTTCAGAAATCTGAAAATCGACCCCTCTCTCATCTGCATTCTCTTATAAAGTCTCCTGAATTTCTGAATCTGTCCACTGAAGCGCTTTGATTCGGATCTGTACTTTCGGCTCAATTCTGAGGGTGGTAATAAGATTCCAAAGGTGGCCTACCTTAGATTTGAAAACCGAATTTCGAACTTTCTCAATTAAAATCAAATCCTTGAGTACCAACTGTGGAACTAATGACTTTTGACTCAGTACATCTGCGACTTGCTCACCTTTCCAGAGTGATACAAAATTATCATAGTCATAATTCTTACTGAGTTCCATCCAGCGACGCTGTCTCATATCCAACTCCCGAGGTCTCAACTGACGGGACGCATATGCAATAACTCTATCATGCTGCATCAACACGCAATCAAATCCTTTAAACGACGCATCACTATAGATCTCAAACTTTCAGAATTTAGATGGAATGGTCAGCACAAGTGCGGTAGTCAGCTTCTGCTTAAGCTCTTGAAAACTACACTTGCACTTATCTGTCCACACAAACTTTTCTTAATTCCTCAGTAGTCGAATCAACTGCAATGCTGACGCTGAAAACCATAAAACTTCTGTAATATCCTGCTAATCCCCAGAAACTTCTAATCTCTGTCACTGTAGTCAATCTTGGCCAACTGTTCACTACTTTAATCTTGGACGGGGTCTACGGAGATTTCTTCGCCTGAAATCCCGTGACTTAGGAACGCAATACGAGTCATCCAAAACTCACACTTGCTAAACTTAGCATAAAATTGAAGAGTCCTCAAGGTCTGAAGTATCAACTTCTAATGTCTCTCGTGCTCCTCAGCACTCTTTGAACACACTAGGATAATTTCAATGAACACGATCAAGACTAATTCAGGTACCCTTAAACATTCTGTTCATTAGACCCAAACAAATAGCTATGGTGTCCATCAAACCATACGGTATTACAGCGAACTCATAACTGCCATATCGAGTACGAGATGCTAACTTCGGTGTGTCCTTCTTCCTAATCCTCAATTGATGATACCCTGACCTCCAGTCGATCTTGAGGAATATCGATACCCAACCACAACGAACCACATTTCTCCTTCATGTACGTAAGGCGGCGCTCCCTAAGGTTATGCACCTTTGGAAAGTATGAATCCCCTATCCAACACTTCTTGCATCTACACCTTGGTCCTTTTAACTCGAGTAACACCATCCGGTAAGGAGCCTTAGGGACGGCTCATTCCGGGTGCTAATTCAATTACGAACTCCATTTCTCTTTCGACGCAAACTGACAATTCTTCTGACAATACCTCAGAAAACTTCTATACCACGATTAAGTCTTCCATATTCGGCCCCTCAATTGACACATCCATTACAACTGCCATGTAAATTTGGTAACCATCAACTAGAACCAGGTCATCTTTAGTGACGAATAACAAGGATTGAAGTTCCTCTTCAACTTTCAGTAATTCAAAACTTTCATATGCTAACTGAACAAATTGAATTATATCACTGCCACGATTCATAACAGCAGAGAGCTCCTCGAGCCAAACCCTTTTCATAAATGACTTCCAAGTCATACATAAGCAAACCTATCAGGTACAACTATAGTCAGAGACTCATCTTCCTATTACTTTATTACCACAACGAAAACTCTACAACCTTCACTGAAAATTCTGCTGCATTACTCTGCATAAAACATCTCATAAACATTCTTCTTCTGATTGATGCATGGTCGATCCCTTCATGCTCCTCTAGCCATCCTAATGGCGTCCTCTCTGCAGTAACAGTGCTTACGCTCTCCTGAACTTTCACAGACAGTTCTCAACATGACGGCTGTGCTGGCCATATTCAAATCATGCTCCATTTTTACTCTGACACTAGGCTGACTCATGCCTCCTCTCCACTGACTCGGCACACAGTCGGTGAATTCTCTATCTCCTATCAAGGAACATCATACACCCATCCTTGCACTAAGGTCCATTCCAAGTACCCCAACTAAATGTCCCGAAGCATGATTCCTCTGTTCTGTCTTATCAACTGCAGTGACAGAGACAGTTGTGATTCCATCTGCCTATACGGGCAATCTTTGATTAAATGACTGTACTAGCGACCTTTGTAACAAGTCCTGTCTCTCTTACAGCACGGAACAGATCCCTGTCTTTTCTTACAGACACGACACATATCGATTGAGTTGAGCACTGACTTTCCAAATTTTACTCTTCCGATTAGGTGAAACAAGGCACTTTCTTCTGACATCGGCCTTTCTCCCCAATCGATTTCCATCTCTGTCTAGACTGAACCTTGACTCAGATATAGCAGCTTGATCCTCGATCACAACTCCATATTAGGCCTTAACAAGCACGGCAACAACAACGGTCACAACACTGACAGCGGTAGAAACAACAGCAACATCAACGGCTCGGTCTTGAACTTACTGACCCAACAAGCTTCCAAGGAACACTAGCGCCTGAGCAATCCCATCAAACCTAGGATCATTCGGTGCTACACTCTAAGTACCGACTTGCAGCGGTACTCTCACACTCGCGCTGGTCTAAGCCTGCGCTCTACCTCGGGAACCGACTCTTGTCAGCATCCTACCCCGAGGTACAGGTCCTATCGACCTTCTCCAAGGAGTCCTCCACTCCTGGTCACCCATCCTACAGGCTCTTTATAGACACCTGTTTTCCGATTCCAACATCAAGTTAGAATTTGAGTGACCCCACAAACAAGCTACCAATCAGCTATCATTCACATGCATCAGCATATTAAAAGCCTTTCCTACCAACTATCCCATGACTCCTCGCACCTTATCACTCCATACACAGACCATGCTCTGATACCACTTAAACGGGGATGTCACGCCCCGAACCCCGAGCGCGCACACATCCCACAACGGTCGATCAAATTTGCGACATCCCAGGACACGTCGCCGACCCATTCATTTATTTACGCATGCGGAAGCGAAACAAATCCCTTGACAACAAAATACGGGATACAAAAGCAGGAAGCAAAACCACAACATAGCACTTTCATAATTCAACAGAATTACAAACAGAGGTCTATGGCTAAAAGTCTACAAAAGACCGGCTCTTAAAAAGGAATTGTCCTACGACCTACAAGTCGGACACGATCTCCAATCCTTATGACTTCACTTCTCCAACTCTTCAAGGCCAACCAAAGCTATCTGGCTGCTCCGTCCATCAGGGACCTGAAATGGTTATTCAATAACCACTGAGACAACGTCTCAGCAAGTTCAACCCCCTAAACCCCTATTAGAAAGAAAATACGCCCCGGGTGGCCTAGCCACATCACACAGAAGACTTACCTCGCCTCAGCCTTTATCTGCAGGTTAGCACGATTTATATAAACCAACCACGTGCAATTATGATAACCAAACAACCATGGCACAATCACATTATCAAACAATTCAACCACTTGGATCGTCTCAGCGATCAATCGACTCGGCCGATTACATGTCATTCTAGCAAATCAATCATTACTCTCAATCCCGGCCCTATTCGGCAAAACTAGAATCAGTGGTATCACGGCCCCACTCGGCGCGACCTTTATCAGGTGGCAATTCACGGCCCCATCGGGCGCGACCTCTAATAGGTGGCATATCACGGCCCCACTGGGCGCGACCTCTAATAGGTGGCATATCACGGCCCCATCGGGCGCGACCTCTAATAGGTGGCATATCACGGCCCCACTGGGCGCGACCTCTAATAGGTGGCATATCACGGCCCCATCGGGCGCGACCTCTAATAGGTGGCATATCACGGCCGATCACCCATTAATTTCCACACTTAGAATTTTATAAAGAATCCATATTTATTACAATCAACACTCAATTCGCCACATCCATTCATCAAATTCAAATTCTAAATGCCCAACAACGATCGGCACGAAATTCTGAGTAAATAAGGTCCCAACGAAATTTTCGAATTTTTAATAAATAATTAAATTTATTCCGAAAATTAATTAAATAATAATATTCATATTTTTCGCAATCCACCTTCAATTTATAATTTCCGACCATCAATTTCAAAATCCGAATACACAAGCAACGACCTAAGCACGAAATTCTCGAGAATTTAGGGTTAAAACAAAATTTTCGGAATTTTAATAAATATTTAAATTTATTCCGAAAATAATTAAATAATAATATTTTAATAATTTCGAATAATGATATATTATTAAATTATTAAATAATTTCGGAATATTTAAATAATCAAAAGTAAATTCCTTTATGTCACATCAAGCTTTATTTTAATGTAAACCTTCATTTAGCCTTAAATTAAACTCACTTTAAGCTAATTAAACACATTAATATAATCCACACTTAAATAAATTAAACTAATCACCAAATCACACTTAACATAAACTAAGCACACCTAAAGCATAATTAACCCTCTAAGCGAGGTTTAGTGAGTTAAACTCACCGGATTAACGAACCGAGCGGACCAAAACGACGGGGACGCCGAGGAGAACAACTTTCCTCAAAGCGGGCCGAGCATCCGGGCTCGGGAAGACGGCCAAAACGGGCCACGAAGCCGCTGCATACCCATTTTTTTGGGTTGCTGATCGGGGCCGAGATGGGGCGGTTCCGGCGACGATTCGGCGAAGGAACGGCGGAGGAGAGACCGGCGGGGCTTGGCGGCGACGAACGGCGGTTCACGGCGGCGGGGACGGGCTCCGGTAGCTCTTGCACGAGCTGAACAGCAGCTCGGGATGCCGGCCAAGCGCGGGCGAGCGCGGGCGGAGCGGGGACGCGAGCGGACCGGCGAGCGGCGCACGGGCGGCGCGAGGCGGACACACGGCGACGGCGGCGACGGCGGCGTGCGAGCGGGAGCGGACGACCATGGCTGCAGCTCCTTCTTCTCTGCAAATTTTTCTGGTCTTCGCACAATGAAGATGAAGGAGAGAGGCAACGGGAGAGAGGAAGAAGAGAGGGAGGAGAGAGAAGGAGTGGGGGGCCAATTTCTTTTCTTTTTGCCTTTCTTTAATCCCACAAAATGGCCACCATGACATCATCCATGATGTCATACTCCACTAACTTCAAATCCTCTCCCACAACAATATTCAATGGGTCCACTTCCATTTTCCGCCGGGGTCCAATTCTTGTACAACAAATTCTCCAATTTCACTTGATTCTCTTCCAATTGAATCAAATGAAGTCCATAAAATTAATCCAATGTCACCACACTTTAATTAACATCTTCACTTATCCATAAAACCAACTTAAGTCCCAAAAGCGCGACCAAACGGCTTACTAATTTCTCGAGCCAAATTAGCCATTTCTTGATTATTTTGCTGAAAAACTCGGCTTGCATGAAAAATCTTCCAAAGATGATTCAATGATCTTGAAATGATTTGTGACACACCCAGACTTCCAATTTCTGAATTCGATCTCAATTCCACGGTTAATTTCACTTTGGCACGATACTAGCGCGGCCCAACCTACCGGGTAGCCTTCAGAAATTTTCATGCATTTGACCTGTGGTTGATCATCTCAAGCCACAATGTACATCTTTGAAACATTGGCGACTTACGGTTGTCGAGGGAATCTCAAGGTTTCAAATACGAACACAGGTTACCCAATCGATAGAAAAGTCGGTCCAGTGTCGATCGACAAGAATTATGCAATCCGGTGGAATCACCCGCACCTGATCACATGCCTCTGTCGAGTCGACCTATCTCCGATCTCTAATCGATTTTAATCGTGTCGTAATGACCCTTGCAGATTAGCTCGGTCGAAAGGTCGCTTCCTGGTCAAATTCTCGAGTCTGATGCATTAGAAACTCTTAACAGCTTCACCCGATAGACTAGTTTTCATATGAGTGGCTGACTCAAGGAAAAGACTATATGCGTGCCAACGAAATGCCCGTCTCAATTTATTGAAAATAGAATTGGAAAATCGGGATGTCACACGTATTGAAGATGCGAATTTCCTCATCTGCGAAGCTGATTGAATTAAAGGGAAAGAACTTCTCTGCACGTTGAAGAAGTGGTGGCCCCAGAGTCAAAGTGTTGACTCTGGGCACACATGCACACACGCAAATAAAAGAGGAAAGATCCTCATGCGTAAGAAGCCAACGGTGGTGGGCCCTCGACTTTGGGCACACGTTTAAAAGGGTTTCTTCTTTGTTGGAGAGTGCCTGCCGAAACCTACGTAGAAGAGTTGCTGCACGTTCAAGCTGAGTGAGAACGAGGAGCTGCTACAGCTTAACTTATAAGGAAGCTGCAGGTCGCACAAAGCTTCAAGACATACACGATTTCGTATGTACGCAAACCAGGCGTATGTAGAGCATTTTGTTTCGATCTTGAACGCACGGTAATTTTGTGCCGTGAGTTGGGTTTGGGGTTAAATTGGGGTTTGGGAAACATTGAGAGAGTGTTTGAGTGACTTGAGTGTGTAATCTCTTTGTATCGCTTGATCTATAGTGAAATTCGCTGCTGCTCTCCTTGTGGACGTAAGTCTTTACGATTGAACCACGTAGATCTGGTGTCCGATTTATTTTCTTCTTCTATTGATATTATTGTTCGATCGCTCGCCTTAATCGCAACAAAGACAAACAAAGGTGGCGTTACAGCATTGATTGAGGAAACTTGGTGGGGAGAGAGATTGAATGGTGGCTTTGGTGGAGTGGACTTCGACCGAATGAAGGAAAGTAGAAGCTAAGATAGAAGGAATAAAAATGAAGAGAAGCTGTGAAGAAGATGGGGACCAAGGAGGCATGCTTGAGACATTGAGGGGAAGCAAGGTCCAAATAAAATATCTATAATAATCATGGGCTTGCCCAAAAGTCTTCAACTTTATCCTATGGCGTCCCCCAATTATTTTCTTGATTAAAATTCCGCAAATAATCAAATTTTGAACCCAATTTTGCTACCCCAAAAACCAACTCCAAATTTCATTGATTTAACTTCAATTTCTTCACTCAATTTCTCCAATTAAGGTCCAATTTCGATGAAGAAAAATCCTAAACAATTTTCTGTAAATCCCTGACACTCAAAGGCTCAGCTTGGAAGTCCAAATTTTCTTTAAATTTGGCCCATACGAATTTCCGTTAATTTTCCGCAACGTCTGAATTGAGTTTTCCGTAAAAATCTCGGAATCTCTGAAAATTCTTTGGATGATGAGTCAACATTCCTAAAGTGAATTGTGACATGACAGAACTTTCAATTTCTGAAATCGGGTTCAGATTTGCGGTTAATTTCAATTCGGCGCGTTTTTATTAGTGACTTAGTATACCAGGTAACTTTTGGGAATTTTTGGTACAATAGACCCGTGATCGATTTATCTCGAGTCACATTGTACATTTTCGACTCATTGGTAACCCTTAGTTGTCGTGAAAATCTCAAGATTTCAATTATGAGCACCGAGTACAAAACGACAAAAAAATCGGTCTAATGCCGATTGATGAGTATTTTGTAATCTGGTGGAATCACCCACACTCTGATCAAATATGTTAGTCAAATCAACCTATCTTCGGTCTTTAATTGATTTCGACAATGCCGTAATGACCCTTGTAAATCAACACGGTCGAGCAATCGATTCTTAGTCGAATTCTCAAGTCCCTTGTATTTAGATTCCTTAATTGCTTTCCCAACTAGTCCAATTATCTCATGAGTGATTAGCTCAAAGAGTAGCACTATTGACGCGTCGACGAAAGGCCCGATTTATTTAATGGAAAACAAATTTTGAAAATTCAGGCTGTTACACAGGGACATCAAATCAATCCAAATATCGAGGTTTACATGCAAGTTCATCTATCATTGCTGCTACTATAAAGACTTCTCCCAATGGATTGTCTATTACGGTTTCATTAGAGGATCTTCATTCCATAATTTGAGAGTTTGGTACTTCTAGCTTTTCTATTCCCTATGTTATGTCTATCGCTTCAGGTACTTTTGATTCGTGGTATATTGACTCTGCCTGCTGCAATCATATGACCTCCAATTCTAATTTATTTCAATCAAAATTATTCAATTCACATGTTCTTACTATTCACACCACAGATAGTTCTCAAATGAGAGTTAGCCATACATGAAACATTTCAACATCTACATTATCCTTACCTAATGTCTAATTTTCTTACGCAATTAATGATTTGTCAAAATTTGGGTGTCAATAACTTGATTAGACAAATCAAAGATAAAAGGACTTAATCAGAAAATGTGTAAAATATAAGGAAGAAATGTATATTCTTATTCTAGCGTTTGATCTGACAAGATTAGGTGATCAAGTACATTCAGATGATTTCGTGAACTTCATCAATTAATTGCATTCATCTAATCCATTTGATGAGCCTGCCAACAATTTTGTGAGCAATATTATAGGAAATCAAATAGATTATCATACATTACAAATGTAAATGCATAAGTTGCTTATATAAATAGGATTAGAAGGAAAAGATACCATGAAATTCTTTTACAAACTATATAAATTGATTGTAGGATAGACAACATATGGTTTTTGAACAAAAATAGATTAAAAAGACAATGTGAACAAGCCATTCGAAAGAGAGTGCTCAATGTGAATAGAAACACTAACTTGCGAATTTTTGCTTCTGACTGATCGGATAAGTTCACCTTGAGTGTCGTATAATTTTGTGGGATTTATTTGACGTGTTCTAAAATTTTATATTATTACAAAAAAGGGGCGGTCTAATATTTAAATATTATAATGTTCTATTAAATAAAGTGGCATCTTTCTTCCCTAAAATCGTCCGGAAGCCACTAGAAGAACCTTCTTCCAAGGAGAGCGATTTCGGGGAGCTGGAGGCAAGAGTCAGGATTTTCATAGGGGAAGTTGTCGGTCTTGTGACGCAAGGAAGCCACACATGAGTGAAGAGCTCACCTCCACTTCTCAGTTGATGGGCATGGCCATACACACTACACTTGAATGCTGCGTGACATAGTATCTCCACCCAGATGCTGCTGATGAGCTCCCACTTGTTATCCATCCTCTTCAGGTTGACCACGAGATTTCGCATGTCCAATAGCACGTGCCAGTCACCAAGGATCCTTCTCGCGTCACTCGGTTCCCAGATGAGTGGGACATCTGCATCCGCCGACGACAGCATGCTAATTGCTTCTTTGGAGTCTCGGTACCTCAAGAAAAGCGTCAGTGTGTGACTAGCGTACTCCCGTGTGATGTTGGCGGTGGAGAGGACAGCATGTCAGGATGCACAGTGTGGAGATACATCATGTACTCCGATAGGAATTTGCTTCCTTCGTAAGCGTCGGATTTTTCAATTTCTAATGATTGCAGGATATCTGTTGCAATGTGCCAAGTAATGATGCTCTTAGCAAATTTTGCCTCGATGCTACTGCTCAGTGCCGTTCCTCTTGGACGCCGTGAATCTCGAGCGTCCACTTGCCTCTTTCGTCGAATGGCCGATTATTTCTTTTCTCCTCTAGCTTCAATATCTTTCGAAATACCAGCGCCCTGAGGCACAAGGGCATGGGCTGGTGGGATTGGGACCAAAGCCAACTGAAGATCTCCCGCTTACAAAACCAATCAAATCCCGCACGAACGGCCTTCCACTTACCAAACCATTGAAGTACCATGCGGACTGGCTTTCGCCTTTCTTGGGTTGGGAGGCATTGTTTTATTAAATTGAGTTGACCCATCGACCTCGACCATCTTTTATTCCTCATGCATCGATCAGCGAGAAACGGGAGGAGCCTTGAGAAAATCCTTGAGAAGAGGGGCATCCGAAGGCTCTTACCCATTCCCACCACCGCCCAATCCGAAAACACCACCGTCGTGATCTGATAAAGCTCAAGACATGTGAATGCTATCAGTATCGCATAGGTGTAGGTGATGTACATGTTAGATATAAAAGGACTATAAGCTCAGTAGTTAATATTGCTAAAGGAAAAGAAAGAACACAAAGACAGAAAAGCAACAATGAGCGGATGATCAACGGTGAGATGATCAACAATGAAGAATTCGTGATAAAGACAAATGGATCGACATCAATGAAGAAGAAGCCTGAGATAAAGAGTGACACGGATCGCCAAGTCATCGGATCGCCAAGTCATAATAGATCTAAACTAACTCGTGTACTGTTATGCAGCTAAAAGAAAGACAGTTAGTTAGATTCTGTTTCTCCTTCTTGAGCTGTATTCTGTTTTCTCCGTTTTTCCTTTAAGTAGCCTTTTGATTCATTGATAAAAAAAAAAAAAAAAAAGAGGAGAGAGAAGATAGAAAGAGAAAGAGGGAGTGAGAGCAATCAGCCATGGATGCTCTGCACTGAATTGATGAGTCTAGTTGAGATAGAAAGATAGAAACAGGGGAGGAAGAACAGAGGATTGGTTGTACAGTCTTATTGGAATAAAAGTGATTCGAGTTTTTCATTCGTGGATTCTTCTGTAACTAGATTCATTTCATCTTCATCTTTATCATCATCTTCTCATGGTATCAGAGCAGGTTATCATAGTTACTGAGGAGATCTGTTCAGAAGGTATTCATTGAATCATAATAGAGAAATCGAAGATGCAGCAGATACCAGTAGTGCGGTAATCGTATTTGTATTCATAGAGTTACTGTCATCTTCTTCCTCAGGTTGGAGAAAATAACAATGGCGATAAGAACACCAAAGTATCCTTTCCCAATACATGTGAATATTTCGAATTTTGTCACAATCAAACTCGCCGAAGACAATTTTCTGTTATGGCAAGCTCAGATCCACAGATTCCTGAAGAGTCAAGAACTCTTTGGTTTTATTAATGGCGATACTTCACCACCTCCTCAGATGTTGCAGAATGAGGTTGAAGGATGCACATCTGAAGTTGTGAATCCAGATTATATTGACTGGACAAAAACTGATCAGCTGGTGTCATCTTGGTTAAGCGGATCTGTCTCTGAGCATATCTTGAGCTTGATAATTGGTGTGGAAACATCCTATGAGGTATGGCAAACTCTTCTGAATCGTTTTACACAGAAGTCAATTGCTAGAGAGTTCGAATTAAGAGGGAAACTGCAAGCTTGTCAGAAGCATGATCGAACCCTCTCAGTCTATCTCAGAGAATATAAGTCCATATGTGATCAGTTGAATGCTATAGGAAAACCTGTGGATGAAATAACCAAAATGTTTGGTGTATTGGAAGGCTTAGGTCCTGAGTATGAGAATTTTCGAACTACCATATACTGTCTTAAGCCTCAACCAGATTATGATGAGGTAATTGCACAGTTAGAAAGGCTTGAATCAAGATTGCTGAATTATTCCAGAAATCAGTTCAATCCAAATTTAGCCTACTTTGGGCAAAGACAATCTCATATACAATTTAAAGAAAACACTGATGGAGGATATATCACTCAAACCTCTGGATTTGTAGCTCAAAGAGGAAATTACAGAGGAGGCCGCAGCTATGGCCGAGGTAGAGCTGCAAATAACAGAGATCGAGTTTTTTTGGATATTCTGAAAGGAATCAGAATTACAAGACAGATGCGTTACTTCAAGGACAAAAAGATCAACAATACAGACAAAGAAATGTCTTTTCTGGATCTAATCAAGGGTTTCGACCCTATGCCAGTTATTCTCAGAGGTATCAAAACACCAACACTTATCCTTCTTTGACATTAACCTCAAATAAAACTTCACAGGATGAGAAAGAAACAGGTAATGTTAGATTAGAATGTCAAATATGCAAACGACCTGGACATGATGCTCTTCGCTGCTGGTATTGTTTTGACAACTCCTATCAAGCAGAAGACATTCCAACAGCATTAACAGCATTACACATTGAAGACCCAAAAGGAAGTGAATGGTATCCAGATACCGGTGCTACAGCCCACATCAGCGCTAATCCTGGTATACTTCATACTTTTTCTAAATACAAAGGAACTGATACTGTCATGATTGGAGATGGATCATGTTTACCTGTTACTTATATTGGTGATACCTCGCTGAGAACAAAGGTTACTACTTTACCACTCAATGATGTACTGATTGTTCCAGAAATAAAGAAGAACCTCCTTTCAGTTTCTAAACTTCAGATGACTATCCTTGCTCATTTGTTTTTGACAAAAATGGTGTTTATGTTAAGGACAACTATACCAAAGTGACAAAGTGAAGCTCGGAAGGAAAATTAGGGACTTTATCAAGTGGATACACAAACCACAGAAGCCTTTTTCACTCAGAGACAAAGAACTGTAGATGAAGACATATGGCATCAAAGGTTGGCTCACACAAATTTTCAAATAGTGAAATATCTGCAGCATCAGAAGCATATTCACTACAATACAACAACCAAGAGTATATGCAAAAATTGTCAAATAGCTAAAAGTACAGCTTTATCTTTCCCTTTGTCAGACTCTACTTCAAGTGTTCCTCTAGAAAAGATACACTGTGACATTTGGGGACCTTCACCAGTAAGCTCTTTTCAAAAGTTCAAATACTATGTGGTCTTTGTTGATAACTTTTCACGATATAGCTGGCTTTATCCAATGAAGTTGAAATCTAAGTTCTATGAGATATTTGTCAAATTCCAGAAACTAGTTGAAAGACAACATAATCATCAAATCAAAGCTTTCCAGAGTGATGGAGGAGGAGAGTTTATAAGTAGCAGATTTCAACATCATTTAAAGAACTATGGCATAAAACAGCTCATATCCTGTCCTCACACACCAGAACAGAATGGAATCTCAGAAAGAAAACATCGACACATAGTTGAGCTTGGTCTAGCTATGTTGTATCACTCTAGAGTTCCACTGAGGTTTTGGGTAGATGCTTTTGCAACAGCTAACTACATTGTGAACAGACTACCTACATCGAAACTAAAGATGGACACACCTTATAACAAAATTCATCATACTCAGCCAAGATATGAACATCTAAGGGTGTTTGGATGTGCTTGTTATCCATGCTTAAGACCATATGCAAAACATAAATTTGATCCCAGATCTCTTACCTGTATATTTCTAGGATATAGTGAACAGCATAAGGGATATCGTTGTCTTGTACCTACTGACAATCGTGTGTATATCAGTAGACATGTTGTCTTTGATGAGACTCTCTTCCCTTTCTCAAAGAAGTTGGTCAGTGAGTATAGACAGTATACACCTTTATACAAACAATGGGTTGAAGGAGTTAGTCTACTTGAGTCTCCAAGTACTGACTCAACAGATAGCAGTCTTCTTCACCAAACAGCTAAATTTCAGTACCATCCTACTTTGGAAGATCAGTACAGTCATTACTCATATAGTGAACATATGCCACAAAATACTTCTTTCACACAAATATAGAATGGATACACACCAGAAGAGCAACCAGTACTTACCTCAATGGAGGTCTTGCCTACTAACAGTACTTTTGATCAAGAACAACATAATTCAAGCTCTTCTTCTTCACAAGACACTGCTGTTGTTCATCATATGCAGACTCGCCTAAAGTCAGGTATTACTAAACCAAATCCAAAGTATGCCTGTTTAGCTGAATATCAAGTTCCCATGGAACCAAGATCTATTAAATCAGCATTAGCTGATAAAGGATGGTATAGAGCAATGCAAGAAGAAATGGATGCTCTATATGAAAATCAAACCTGGATATTAGTCCCTAGAACTGATCAGATGAATGTGATAGGCTGTAAGTGGGTTTTTAAGACCAAACTAGCACCTGATGGCAGCCTTGATAGACTAAAGGCTCGTCTAGTAGCCAAAGGATTTCATCAAGAGGCAGGACTTGATTTCACTGAAACATTCAGTCCGGTTATAAAACATACAACTATCCGTATAGTACTGTCTGTAGCCTTGATGAAACAATGGCCAATACATCAACTTGATGTTAAAAATGCATTCCTCCATGGTGACTTGAATGAGATTGTTTTCATGGATCAACCACCTGGATTCATACATCCTCAGAAATCTAAATATGTTTGTCTTCTCAAAAAGTCCTTGTATGGCCTTCGACAAGCACCAAGAGCCTGGTTTGTAAATTCAGTAAGTTTCTCCTTGAAACTGGTTTTTTCTGCAGCACAGCTGATCCTTCTCTGTTTGTGCTTCATACTGATTCTCATACAGTTTTATTATTACTCTATGTCGATGACATCATTCTCACTGGTAGCTCACCTCAGCTCTTAACCAACTTGATTCAGAACCTCAGTCTCCAATTTCATATGAAGGATCTTGGGTATCTTCATTATTTTTTAGGGATTGAAGCTACACGTACTCCTTTGAATCTATTTCTATGTCAAACAAAGTATGCTACTGATTTGCTTAAACGAGCTCATATGGCAGAATGCAAACCAACCTCAACACCTTTGTCTCTTAGATCAATAACCATGATCAATGATGAAAATCAGCTAACTGATCCTTTTGAATATAGAAGCTTAGTAGGTGGTCTTCGCACGACAATTACTCGACCAGATCTTGCCTTTGCCACAAATCTGCTCTGTCAAAAGATGCAACGTCCAACGGTGGCAGATTTTCATCGATTAAAGAGAGTCCTTCGATATGTTAAAGGGACTATACACCTTGGCATTTATCTTCACTCTAATAGTTCCACTAAGCTCTATGGCTACTCGATCCGATCAGGCGGGGTGTACTGCTACTAGACGATCCACTACAGGCTTCTGTACTTTTCTTGGCTCTAATTTGCTCTCTTGGTCAGCTAAGAAACAACCAACTGTTTCACGATCCTCCACAGAAGCCGAGTACCGAGCACTTGCATCAACTACTGCTGAACTCACTTGGATCAGCTTTGCCTTGCGTGACATTGGAATTTCTCTCACGTCACCAACTCTCTTATTTTGTGACAACCGATCAGCTATTTCTCTTACAGCTAATCCAATATTGCATGCTCGAACTAAGCATATTGAAGTTGATTTCCACTTTGTTCGTGAAAAGGTTTCTTCTGGGTCTATCCGTGTTCAACATATTCCCAGTCACCTTCAGTTAGCTGATATCTTCACCAAATCCCTCTCACGAATAGCTCATATTACTCTTCGCACCAAATTAGGAATGGGATCCTTACCCCTTCCCAATTTGAGGGGGGATGTTAGATATAAAAGGACTATAAGCTCAGTAGTTAATATTGCTAAAGGAAAAGAAAGAACACAAAGACAGAAAAGCAACAGTGAGCGGATGATCAACGGTGAGATGATCAACAATGAAGAATTCGTGATAAAGACAAATGGATCAACATCAATGAAGAAGAAGCCTGAGATAAAAGAGTGACACGGATCGCCAAGTCATCGGATCGCCAAGTCATAATAGATCTAAACTAACTCGTGTACTGTTATGCAGCTAAAAGAAAGACAGTTAGTTAGATTCTGTTTCTCCTTCTTGAGCTGTATTCTGTTTTCTCCGTTTTTCCTTTAAGTAGCCTTTTGATTCATTGATAAATAAATAAATAAAAAGAGGAGAGAGAAGATAGAAAGAGAAAGAGGGAGTGAGAGCAATCAGCCATGGATGCTCTGCACTGAATTGATGGGTCTAGTTGAGATAGAAAGATAGAAACAGGGGAGGAAGAACAGAGGATTGGTTGTACAGTCTTATTGGAATAAAAGTGATTCGAGTTTTTCATTCGTGGATTCTTCTGTAACTAGATTCATTTCATCTTCATCTTTATCATCATCTTCTCAGTACATATTTATCAAGAAGGCTTTCTTGAAGATCACGGCGAATCTACACAAGGCAGACACCAAGCAGAAGAAGCCGATGAGGCAGAAGATGAGGCCGCGTTTCGTGTACAGAATGGGCGCTTTAGTGTAGAGTGCATCGAACATGAAGTTCAGCTCGATCTCATTTACGGTGAAAGCGCGGTTGGCAGGGTAATTGTCGATGGACATCCAATCGCGTTTTATGAACACAGGGTGGTATGGCCAGTTCTTGAGGTGGGGCTTCAGACAGTCGAACCTAAAATAGGCCTTCAAGATGTCCTTTGCGGAGTCGAACTTCTTGTCCTCGGGAAACTGTTCGAGCTGAGGACTGTCTTCCCTGACTTCCTTGGCTTCTTTGGGATAGTACTCGATGTTCACAATTGAGTTCTCGTCATTCACGGATTTGAGAGCCCAGACCCACAATGCCGCCTTTATGAATCCGGCAATGAACAAGGGGATGTACAGCCGTGAAACTGGGGACGAGCCGTCCCAACAGCGAATGAGAATACGAACCACGATGACAACTGCAGCCCCGATGTTCAGAATCTGTCTCAATCCCAGCCGGTTATCTTCCCACGCATAGGCCGTTATGCCGTTTGGGTACCCAAGTTGCATCAGCAGCAATGGGGCAAACAGCCCTACCAACTCCACGTCGTAACTCGGATTTTCAGGATCATCGATGTGGACCACAGTAAGCTTGCCCAGTGCGATTTTCACGATGAAAGAAAGGAGCAAATAGGCAGCCCAGGTGATGAATCTAGCAAACTTTGACGTCATATATTTCCGACGAATGCCTAATATTGTGAGACAAATCTCGCAGGCAAGGCTTACGGTGACCAAGAAATGAATCCCCCAGTCCGCCCACAGATCTTTTAGCAGCGGCCACACCGTGTTGATAATTAAGGAAATCCAGCTGATCAAACTCATGGTAGCTCCGGTCAAGTGTGCTCACTGGACGTCAATGCAAATGCAGAGTGAGGAAAATTTTTACATTGCTTGAATTGCTTCTGAAGAATAATCACTAAGAGCTTGCACAAAACTGCATAGATGCATACATCATTTCTCTCAATCTGTTAGAATTTTGCACAACTGAAACTACGAATGTGCACACTGTTTAACTATAAGTTAATCCTTCCATGTTCTTCTCTCTTTCCTTTCCTAGAGTTTTTGACTATGTATCCTTTTGCGATCCTCATATTTTTATTTTCTCCATTATTTTTGTTACACCTTTTTTTTTCCTTTTTTTTTTTTTTTGATGTGTTAAGCTAGATTTTAACTATCAAATAAGGACTTTGCTAGCATGGTAGTCTTTGGGCTACTATGAAAATAATAATTTGTTGTGAAGCACAAATTCCAGAAGAAGTGGACCTTACAACAATTTATAATTATTTGTTATTTGAATTTTTGTTATCCAAAATAGACTATTGTTCTCACAATTAATTAAAGATTGTCACCCAATCATTTTTATTCTAAAAAAGTGGCCCTCTTATTGCATTGGGAGATGTGAAGAAGCTTTGGGACAAATTTGTGGCCGTTCCTGTCCACCATCTTATGAGTTTTCCTTAACTTTTCAAAATAAACAACTAAACATGCTCACTCCAATTAAGTTATTTGTGAAAACAAATTGTAGTTCTAAGGTGGTGTTTGTTGAAAGTTATAGCATCGAAATGATTGAGTGAAAAATTGCCACTAAAGTGAGTATTATAAGAAAGTTATGACATTCATGGTATTATTTTTCTCAGATTCTTTATAAGTGAATCCTCAATAAATTCTTTTAATGTGCCTTTTAAGTTTTACTACCTCTATTTTTCATATATTAGCTTTTGGAAGTATTTTCAAAATAGATTTAAGAAGAAAAATGGAAAAAATGTGGATAAGAGATGTTACAGGAGTATTTAGTAGAGGTGAGAAGGTTTTGGGATGGGTAAGGTGTTTTCCCTACCCTAGAACCTTAGATAGCCATTCTAAGTTTTTGGAATTTAGAAATTACCTTATAGGCTCTTGAAACACCTTAAAATTTGGAACTTATCAGGGTTCTAGAATATCTTGTACATTTTCATATCGTTTCATAAAAAAAAAAAAATTGTCATTGTTATTGTTATTTACACATTGAACATTCAAACATAACATAGAAATGGATTACGTGTTAAATTCATGTTCATATCTAATATTAACATATGTCGGTAACATAAAAAATAAACATAAATACATATGTTGAAGGAGAAGACGACGAGCACACATGGATTCGTGTCATGTGGCACGAATGAACCTCATTAAATCTTCATGGTGATCGTGCGCCGTCAGGCCATGCACGAATCTATACCTTCATTCGTTACGCTTAATCACAAATGTCTCCGGGAGTAATAAGATTACGGTGATGGTTATCTTCAGAGAGAGAGAAGAATGATTACGAAGAATCTTTAGTAATAATTTATAAGTATTCCACTATCACGTGTTTGATATCATTCGTGAATCAACAACAATCTGAAATTTATATCTAGTAGTTATGATGAAATCGGATGCTCTAACATATTTATCTGATTAATTTATTGCATTTAGTCTCCAAATTTTATTTTTAATTTATTCTAAATTATATTTTGATCTGTTAGATAAATTTTAGGATTAATCTATTTTAGTATTTAATTAGTTTATTAATCATTGATCTCCGTGAGACGATATTCTTTCTTATCATTATATTATTTGTTCGACACGTTCATTTGTGTTTAGAATTTTACAAACAAAGAGGGCCACATGTTAACTTCTCATTGGCCTTGTACTATCTTCATAGAAATACTTATATAAAATTAGAGTAGATGACTTTAGGTGTAATTGCTCTCAGGTTGGATTTTTGAAGTTTTATTTAGAAGAGCTTTCACGACTCTCAAAATAATTCCTATAATCCCATCACATCGCACTTCCTGCAGATTTCTTAAATCCCATTTACGTAGGCAAGAATGCATTCGATAGCATGTTTGCTATACCTTTCAGACATAGCAATATTTAAATGTCAAATTTCATCGGTTGTGAAAGGAGGAAGGGTCTTAATTTCTCTAGGTAGTTCTTTCACCAGTTGGAAAATTAAAATCGAAGACAACAAAACATGTGCTGTAACTTGTATAGAGTATGGTTAAGTGTAGTACCAGCTAATTAAAGTAAGATAATCACTTGCCGAAACATCCAAATGCGGAGAGGATACAAACCTTTTACCATAAAGATAATACAGGTTAGTAAGCACAATAAGCAAATGCAAGCTATCTAAAGTAACAGGAAAGAAAGAGGTGCAATGCAATGCGAGACTAGCACCACCACACCTGAACTTGAGGGCTGATGAATCCCAGAAGTATTATTCAGAAGATGCAGACAGCAACGCCGGAAAAATTGGGGAAACTGAAGTACAGAAAGGCAACAGAGAGATTTGTCCTAAGAATCATTGTTAAGGAACGAGCACTAGGGATACTAGCTTTACTTTCTTAGCTGGCAGATAACTTGTGTCTTTGTCTCAACACTTTACAGCAATGAACTTCTGTTTTCTCCAATTATTAAGTAAGGAAAAGAAAGGCATGGGAATAATAAATTCAAAAAGAGAATTGATTATTTGCTTGCAACTTCAGTTTGAGGCTCTTTTTATCTTTTGTTTGGTTTGCCTAATGAGCACGTAACCACGTCTAAAGTTTCGCCATCTATCTTTAAGGTCACACGTGATTCTCATCCTATCTTGTATTTTTAGCTCTTTATTTAGGCAATTGATAAGCCACTCAACCTCGGGTCTTGATGAAAGTGTAGGGAGACTTTAGGTCTATTTTGTTTCCTTGAAAAATGAACATGATTGGTAAGTAATATTTCATAAGGAAATTATTTTCAAGAAAAAATTGATTTTCTTGTGTTTGGTAGGATTTTTCAAAAGAGATGAAAATCATTATGGGGAGTTTGGTGTTGACAAACTTTAGAAGGTGCTCAAGACAAATTAACGTCGATCTGAAGGGCAATTATCGAGACTTTGGCGGCAAGCTGGGAACTCAAGCCTTGTGCCTAGTATCTCCAGGCGTCATATCAAAACCCCCAGCCTCGGACTCAAGATCCTCCCACAACTCGGATGCTCAACTCTCGCCCCTGGTTTCGAAAGTCTAGGTGCTTGCGTCCAAGTTTTAAGCGTCCGAGGCACCGGTTAGTGCACTGAGATCTCAGGCGAGGCCCCTAATGTTCCTAGGTTCAGGATCTGGAGTGTCCGATCTGACCCCAAGGTCTCCAATTTTTATGAAAGGGATGATCCTAACAACGGTGGAGGTCAAGTTGGATCCTTGAATATGAATACCAATCTTTCAAAAGCATAGATTATTTTTGAATTTAAATACGGATTTTTTGTTCTGCATGAAAAATGATTTTTATTGATTCATTTTTAAAGAAATGACAAAAAAATGAAGAGATACTTGCCAAACGCTAATTTCTATAAAACAAATCTATCCTTCGTGTTTAGAAAATTTACTTCAAGGCCTCCCATAAATACTTATAAAATCCACTAAATTAAGAAAATTATGATGAGGTGGAATAATCATACAAATTTTTAAATCCAAGTAGATAAAAACAAAATGTTTTGCATAATTCGGTATACTAAAATGAAGTGATGAATAACGCCAAGTATACTAAAGGGTTTTACTAAAGTGACATTTAGTCAAGTACTTAAGGCGAAGAATATTTCTTCCTGTCCCCTGCCTCCTTGTAGCCTTTTTGACAGAGGGGCTCCATCCACCATTTGAAATTGCTTCGTTTTTTTTTTTTTTTTTCTTACGTTTATTTATTTATTTATTTTATAAGATGACATTGTTTTGCTTTGAAGATGGAGAAGAAAAATCATGTGACGGAAGAAAATTTAAAACTTCCCATCAATCAGCCAACCTCTCATTTTCATCCACTCTCTCTCTCTCTCTCTCTCTCTCTCTCTCTCTCTCTCTCTCTATCATTTAAGGCAAGTTGGTGGATGAGCTCCTCTCTCTCAAAGACTATGAGGAATCACAAGGTGAGAGTAATCTATAATAAGAAAATACAAAATTATAGATTTGATCAAGCATATGCAAATAAAATTATAGGAAAATTGTCCAAAACATCCTAAACCTACTACACATTTGCCGATTCAATCATAAATTTTTCAATATTACCAACTGAGTCATAAACTTTTTCATCTTTTATCAATTAAGTCTATCAGGCCAATTTTGGCAGGAAATTGCTAACATAGATGATTGGCAATGGCGTGATACTTTTTTAATAATATGTTGATTTTTTTTGGATTTTTTTTTGGATTTTTTTTTGGATTTTTTTTTTTAATGTTTCCTTTTTCTTTTTTAAGGTTTTACAATTAGGGCCGATGAGGGTGGTTGGCCGACCCTCACCAGCTCTGGGCAAGGGCGTTGTGACCCTCACCACCTCTTGGCTAGCACTGTGACAGCCTTGTTGGCTAAAGCGAGGGCGCACGAGCCCTCGCCCAAAATCAGCAAAGGCCGCAACACCCTTGCCATATCTAGCTAGGCAAGGGCTTGGCAGCCCTTGCGGATTCTAGAAGAGGGCTCACATGCCCTTGCTTTGGCCCATGAGGGTGTTGTAGCCCTTCCCTAGAGCTAATGAAAGGTCGCGACGCCCGTGCCAAGAGTCGGCTAGCCCTCACCTATGGTAGGCAAGGGTCACCAGCCCTAGCTCCAAAAACTGCAAACAACCAAAGAAAAGTATATAAAAAAGGAAAGGAAAAACATTTTTAAAAAATCAAAATATTATTAAAAAGGTACCACATCAGTGCTGGCTATCCATGTTAGCAATTTTTGCCAAAATTGACGGGATAGACTAAATTGGCAAAATATGAAAATATTTAAGGCTTAATTGGCAAAATTGAAATGTTTACGATTGAATTAGAAAAACACAATAGGTATAGGACTTTTTGGACAATTTTCCCATAAAATTGTAGTAAAAATCATATGTATGAGTCATAGATTTGACCTATATGAGGGTGATTTTCTTGAAGAAATTGGTGATAGTGAGAGGGCTATTACTCTCATTATAGAATACAAACAGGCTGTCGCGACCTACCCTTGAGTAAAACCACCTAATGGTTTGGCTAATGGATTACTAAGTCCAAATATAGCTCGAACTCTCCCAAGTACATACCAATTTGCAACTTAGGTTCAAGTGATTAACATGCAAATGATTTTTATCTAGGATTCGCCACTAATTAGTTTATGGTGGGTCGATTAGATACCCAAGTAAAGCATATGGAGAAATACCTTACTTTTATGAACCGGAGATTAAACAAGTTTAGGGACTTGATTAACTAGATTACTCTAATGCCATTTTGGTATATTTTCTCTTTTATTTTCAAAAAAATATTGTGCATGCAGTTTCAATTGATTTTAACCTATTTTCTAACATATGAGGCGATTATGTGGGTACGCAACCATTATCGAACACTTAATGAAGTAAAGTAATAAGTAAGTTACAAACGTAGGAAGGAAATACCTACCTCAAAGGCAATGTAAACAACTGCAACAAACATTAATTAGAAACACATATTAGACCTAAATATGATTTTTAATTATTATTCAATTCACTTAAGTTTTTCTTTTAGGATATTCACTTTTTAAATGAAATAGAGACTATGTGCAGTGCATGCAATGATGTACAAAAATAGTTTATATGACATGTAGCTTTTAGCTATATAATTCTAACATTCGAACTATTTGACATATAGTTAAATAACCTAACTCTAATGACGGGCATAGATTAATATGTAACTACTCTACATGGCCTGCACATAATATTTTTTTATATTTTTAAATTCCTAATTAAAAATAAGGGCAATTAACCATCTAGAACAAAGATAATCTCTAATTCAATTTAGGCATTAAACTATATCAACTCCTAATTTAAATTAGAATCTTATCATGAACATATAGAATCTACTTAGCCATGCAATGTTATCTAACATAGCCAATTAGTCTACATGCAATCTTTTTGGATATTTTTTAGAATAAGGAAAAACAAATAGAGCAAGACAATCACACAAATGACAAAATATTATCTAATCACCAAAGGTATCATCCTTAGTTCAAATTAAGAAACAATATCTAATCAACTTGATTGTTTCGTGGATAAAATCAATAAATTGATCTTAAATCTTAAAGATCAAAATATAAATTTTAAATATTTCCTACGCAATTAATTATTCAATCCAAAGCCTTATAGATAGAAAAAAAAATTGATGTGTTTTTATGGATTAGGAAATAAATCCTAATTGGCGGATGCCCCTATCCCTCAAATTCAAGAATTAGATAATAATCTCAATAATAGTCAAATTGATATTAAATAAGATTATTACCTAATTGAAATTATTGCACGGATAAGTTTCCAAATTGGGACTAGCAAACAACGAACTCGGACGATGATGGGCAATAGCTCACGGTGACGTCTGGTGATGGCTCGCAGCACTTGACTATGGAGAGGGCGGTTCTCCGCGTGGCTATCTCGGTACAGCAACTCCACGGGTTGGAGTGTTTTTTGTTTGAAGGACACCTAATGGAGTAGGACTATGACAACTGAAAGGAGAAACTTGCAGGGCATTGATCACGGTCGCCCCCACCAAGGATTGTTGATGTTGGGAGAGTAGCGTTGGGAAAGCTACTGGAGTTGACAAGTGGCTGCTTCAGGAAGGCTAGGACTTCCTTGGTATTGGGCTGAAGTTCAGTAGCCCTACAAAAGAAAATTCACATGCGAAGAATTTGCTAAGCGGCTGTGACGATGGGGCGTGCTGCAGGCGCAAGAAATTGTTCGGATTCGCCGATGGGGTTCGCTGGACTCAACAACAAGAGCTGCTTCAGTGAGGGTGCAAGAAAGACTGTCGCGTGGCTCCAGGAGCGACTCAAGGGTGTTGACGCGGCCATGCTGGTGCGATGCTACTGTGTGGACTCGGCCATGCTGGTATCGTAGAGTAGCCGACATCGAGGTGGTGAAGATCAGGACAGTGGCCCGTTGTCTCGCTCTGGCATGGTAGCATGGCGTCATTGGCAGCAACTTGGCATTGGGTTCGAACAGCAAGGAGCAATCAGCATCGTCAAGCGTAACAGGCAGCGTACCAGTGGGTCGTCCCAGGTCAGTGCAACGATAGATTTGCAGCGCTGGTGATCACACACGTTGGGCTCGGCAGCACGGGGGTAGATGGAGGCAACAGCTCTTCATCGTGATTCGGCTCAGGCAGCAGCAACTCAGTGTCGACGGCAATGACACCAATGCCGAAGATCGAGGGTGCAACCATATCCTTGACAAGATTATACTTGGTATCTATATGTTTGGTCTTGCCATGATATTTTGGATCTTTGGTGTACGCTTTTGCCGCTTGGCTATCACAGTTAACCAACAATTAATCTGCAGCACTTCCAATAACACCTAAATGATCCAAAAATCTCTTAAGCCAAACACTTTCTTACACTGCTGCTGATAATGCCACGAACTCAACTTATATCGTGGACAAGGCTATACACTTTTGTTTCTTACTGCTCCAACATATGGTGCCATTATTCGGTAAGAAAACAAATCCAGAGGTAGATTTCATTTCATTTAAATCTCCTCCCCCAATCAGTATCAGAATAGCCTTGGAGTTGCAGATCCTTTCCTTTATAACTTAGCGTATAATCAGCAGTTCCCTTTAGATACCTTAGTATCCTTTTAACGGCTTTCCATTATGCTGGACCTGGATTGGATTGGTAAATACTCACCATTCCAACTGTAAAACATACGCCAGGTCTTGTACACATCATAGCGTACATCAAGCTCCCAACAACACTAGCATAAGGAACATATTTCATTTGTTCCTTCTCTTGTAGAGTCCTTGGACACAGACTATGGCTCAATCCTTCACCTTTTTGCAATAGGAGTGTCTATGAGTTTATAGTCTTGCATACGAAATCGTTCAAGAACCTTATTTATATAGGTTTCTTGCGAAAGAGACAACGATCTCTTCGAACGATCTCTCGAAATCTTAACTCCAAGAATGTATGCAGCCTCACCCATATCCTTCATTTCAAAGTTAGAAGACAACCATCTCTTGACAGTATTGACAAACTCCATATTACTTCCGGCAATTAGTATATCATCAACATATAATGATATGATCACAAATTGATCATTGGATATTTTGATATATGCACAATGATCATCATCTATCATTGTAAAGTCATGTGCCATTATGGCTTTATGAAAAACGTATATATCATTGTCTTGACGACCGCTTAAGGCCATATATCGACCCCCAAAGTCGACATACCTTTTCTTCTTGGCCTTTCATTATGAAACCAGTAGGTTGTTCCATATATTTCTTCATCTAATTCTCCATTGAGAAAAGCAGTCTTTACATCCATTTGATGTAACTCAAGATCCATACTTGCAATTATTGCCAGAATAATGCGAATCGAGGTAAATCTCACTACAAGAGAAAATGTATTTTCATAATCAATTTCTTCCTATTGATTATACCCCTTCGCCACAAGGCGAGCCTTATGCCTTTCTATCGAGCCATCAGCTTTTCGCTTTATTTTGAAAACCCACTTGTTCCCAATAGCTTTGTGTCCTTTTGGAAGATCAACCAGTTCCCAGATTTGGTTTGATTTCATTGACTCAATTTCCTCTTTCATTGCATGAATCCATTTTTCCTTATTAGGGCAATTCAGAGCCTCATTAATATTTCTTGGCTCATCCTCATCTTGTGGAGCAACCATAAAAGTCTCCCTATCAATGTTAAAACATCGACGGGAATACTTTGGCGACTGTACACTTAGCACATCATTCCCCATCATGCTCCCACTTGGATTAGATAATGATGAAGTCGTCTCATCAGGTGGTTGTAATTGAGAATGAGTTGAATTCAATTCATCACACCTCATATTACTCCCACTTGGACGAACTCCACTGACATCATTATCTTGATCGAAGGTTTCAAATAGGGAGTAATTTTCCCTTATTTCGCCCCTCTTAGGAAATTCATCCACTAAGGATGTGACATCTTGTGATTCAAATTCAGTTATACTCCCACTTTCCTGCTCACCTATGAACACATACCCTTTTGAGTGTTCGGAGTATTTCATTAAAATACCCTTTTTTCCTTCGGGACCCAATTTCCCAAACTTGTGAGAGGACTTATGAGTATAGGCAGAACAACCCATGGCTTAAGAAAACTTAAGTCCGGTTTTCTACCTGTCCATAACTTATATAGAGTGGAACTAACTGATTTGGAAGGCACCCGGTTAAGTATATAGGCAGCAGTTAATAACGCATCACTACAAAAAGTGATATGTAAGTTAGCATACGCCATCATGGACCTAACTATTTCCAGTAGGGTTCTGTTTCTTCTCTCTGCAACACCATTTTGTTGAGGAGTATATGGAATAGATTACTGTCTTTATATTCCTTTTTCATCACATGATTTTCTGAACTCATCAGATAAATATTCTCAACCTTGATCGGATCTAAATACCTTTATTTTATTGTCTAATTGATTTTCTACAAGGTTCATAAACCTTCTGAAACAACTTATGCTTCAGATTTATGAGAAATCAAATAGACATATCCGACTCGAGTATAATCATCTATAAAAAAAAAAAAGTGATGAAATAAACAGCCCTCTGCCTTCCTCTCACATTCATTGAACCACAGACGTTCAAATGGATTAAATGCAGAGGAAATTAAGCTCTTTTACATTTTTCAAATGGTTTCCTTGTCATTTTCCCTACTAGGCAATGCTCACATATGGACAAATCGACTTTTTCAATATTGCCCAACAAGCCCTCTTTGGCTAGTCTATTCATATGTTGTTGGTCCATATGACCAAGTCTAGCATGCCACACAATCACATCATTGTCATATAAAAAAGAAGACGTGAAACAAGGGAATAACAAATATTGACATCATCACAGTCAAGATTTAGTACAATAAAACCATTCAGTAAGTGACTACAACCATAGTAGTTTATATCTAAACACAAATCTAACCTTTATTATGGAAGTTCATACCAAAACCAAGCTTAACCAACACTAAGATAGACACTAAATTTCGACGAATCTCCAGAGCATATATAACATCAAGATGCGTCCACCATGCATGTTTAATTGCCAATACCTTTAACTTCATCTCTGGAGTCATATACCACATAGATCCACTTAGTTCCAGTTGGTACTCGTCGGAATTCCACGAAGGATCCTCTATCTTTCGCTACATGGTCTATCGCTCATGAATCTACAGTCCACATAGGATTGGATTCAGCCAATATTTCAGAACTTGACACATAATCAAAGTTCTTAAATGTACAAGAGGTGTTGACCTTTTTCAGCTCACTACAGTTGCGAGTATAGTGACCTTTCTTGTCACAATTGTAACACCTCATCCTTGACATTTTCTTCTCTTGAGGACGTTTTCCTCTCTTGTGTTGGTTAACTTTTGATTTCTTGCAATAAGGACTTGATCCTTTGCATTCCCACATATTGAACGAATCAATACGCTTGCGCTTAGAGCACAAAGCCCTTTCTGAGCTAGAACCAGCATAGCAAATGTCTATTTTCGGCTCAAATACCATTAGGCGGTCCTCTACTAGCTCAAGGTGGCGCATGGAATTCTTAAGATCTTCCATAACATGGTCAAGAGCTTCTAGTGCTTCTTGCTTTTCCAGCACATATTGAATCTTCTTATTCAATATTTCACAATTGTTACCGTTCATATCGGCAATCACGTTCTTAGTTGTCAAAACCATCGATCTGAACACATCAGACATATATGCACAAATAATTAATGCCTATCATTTATGCATCCCTATTTGCATAGACCCATCATATTAATGAATAATTTCAAGTAAGACTTTAGAATCAAAAGGTCACTATGTTTCCAATCATCCTCCAAAAAATCCTAACTCAAAATTATTATTAATATAATTGTCTTATGCAAAATCAATTCTATGAAGCTACAAAAGCTTTTATTACTACCCACACTAATTACCCACAAAGAACCAGCAATAGCAGAAAGCAAATAAAATCTTAACATCCAATAAAATAACAATGCTTTCACATGATACAACTAACATAACGGTTGCTACATCAACAACAATCAGGTAGTAAACATTACATAATTAATCAAAGAAATAAATAGGGAATGTCCCTTCTAATCTATCAGTCAAAACATCTGAGAAATTTGAAGGCACATTTGCCAACCATGGAAAAACTTTTGGAGAGCTTTCATGTCGCCTCCAAGGCGCATTCACTCTGCGCCATGTGGCGTTCAATCTAAGGGTTGAAGTTTTGGCCAACTCAATCCTATAGTACTCTCTTACAAAAGCTTCCACCAGCCTCCTATAACCCGGGACCACGTTGACCTCCCACAGCCGATCCAACACCGCTTGCCATTCGGGTGGAAGAGTGTTCATCAAAGCCGGCACCTTCTCAAAATCCGGCATAAGATAACCATTCCAGATGATTTCTTGTATCATCCGATTGACCCGACCACATGTGATACTAAATCACCGTCATGCCACCGATAATCAGCTAACTCGTCATCGGCCTCTTAAGTCTTGCATTTCCCTCGTCCGTCTCGGGATTGCGGTATCCTTGCATAACGCATCATAGTTCCCGCAACAAATGCAGAACTAAAAAATGGATCACTTATAATCCATAATAAATATAAGGAAAATACATAATTTTCCAAAATTCATGCAACAAATGCAGAATTAACAATGGATTACTTATAACCCACATAGGCATGACTGAAAAAGAAACAAATCCTTTTTTTTTTTTTTTTTTTCGGGTCAACGGTCAACAGTCGTCGGTCAACAGGTCAACGGGTCGGGTTAACGGGCGCGCGGGTTGGACCGGTAGCGATGGTCGAACCGGTCGGACCGGACAGGCCGGTCGGGCCGGTCGGACCGGACGGGCCGGTCGGGCCTGTCGGACCGCTCGAGCGGACCGACCGCACGTGCCTCGCGTGTGCGGGGGATGACGTCATGCAGACGTCATCCGGCGCGTGCCTACGTCCGCGAGTCGGGTCGGGTCGCCGGCCGGTGACCGCCCGGCGAAACATCGTCGGCGATGACGTCATCCGAGCGGTTACCTACCGTTGGATGACGTCACGATGACGTCATCCGAGCGGTTACCTACCGTTGGATGACATCACGATGACGTCATCGAGTGACGTCAGCACGCGTCGGTCCGCGGACCGGTGCGTGCCGTTTCGCCGGTCGCCGGCGCGTGCCATTTCGCCGGTCGCCGGCGCGTACGTACGGTTCGTCACCGGCGCGTGTGGCGCACGCGCTGGCCATTGCTAGCGCTTCGGGCGCGTCGCGCCCACGCGCAGCGGCTTCTGGCCGTGCGTGTGGGCGCATGCGATGTAGTACGGCGGCGTGCGACATGTCACCGGACTCGTCTCGACGTCGCCTTTCTCCCCATGTGTTCAGAAAACGATTTCGACTTATGAAAACTCAGAAAAATGGCCGAACAACGCTCGGGTGTCGGGATTTCTCGCCCCGATCCATACGGCTGAAAGGTTTTTGCAAAAAATCAATAAAAAATCGTCAAAAAGGTCGGGAAAACGTGAACTAGGGCTCTGATACCAATGTTGGGAATAACGGATCCTCGAAAATCGGATTCGACACCGAATCGAACCCCTAAATCAATGCGGAAGACGAAGCCCGGGAAAATCACGTATCACCGATCGTAAAGCACACCACATATTCGAGCGTACCTTGTTAGCCACAGATTAAACCGCGCAATGGTGAGCTGATGCATGGTGAGCTAGCGTCGTCAAGTGTCGCACTGAACAAGTCAGCAGGGCTTGGCTCAAGTCAGTAGAGGGCACACCGGTGGTAGCGCAGCAGGAGAGGCGTCTCGGCCAACGCTTAGCCGAAAGCTTCTTTTCTCTCCCACCCTCGTCTTTTCTTCTCTTCTCATTCAGCTCGTCTGGCCTCCTTTGTGACCTCTCTCTATTCACGTTCTCCCACTTTTTTCTCCTCCCCTTTTGGTCGGTTTCAGTGCGTGCCTTGTGAAGGAGTTAGAAGTCGTTTCTTTGCTTGTGGTTGGACCTCTCAAAATCTGAGCATTTAAGAACAATGTTCTTCTTTGCTCCATGTTCTTCTTTGCTTCGACCAACCGATCCTTTCCAAAAATCACCACTGCAGAGTTAATAAGGCCTTGTTTGGCAACTTGCCAAACAGTAATAATTTTTATTCTTTTGTTATTGGGAGTAGATTTAGAACAAAAATTTGTTTGGTAAAATTTTTGTTCCCGGAAACAAATTTCTATCTTTTTGTTCTCGAAAATAGATTTGGGACAAAATCGAAAAAATAAAAAAAGTTGATTCTTTATTCTCATGAACAATTCTAGAATCAACCAACCTATTTTCTCTTTTCTTTTCTTTTTTCTTGTTCTTTCCTCTTTTTTCTTCTTCAACCGTTGCCGTCCACTATCGCCGTCCATCACCGCTGGTCTCCGGCGATTGGTTGGGCAAGGTCCGGTGAGCTTGTCGAAGGCTTGCCAAGCTAGGGCGGGGTTCGACGATCTTGGTGAAGGCTCGCCTAGCCATCACCGAGGCTCGGCGGCCCTCACTTGCCCCCCCTCCCCACCGGCAAGGCTCCACCTTGCCCAAATCTGGTGAGGCCGAGCTCTCCCAATTGTTGGTGGGGCTCGACCTTGCCGGGCCATCGTGAGGTTGGCTCTGGTTAGCCTCGTAGATCTAGGCAAGGCTATTCGCCTAGCCAAGACTTGGCCTAGTCTCGCCCAGCTATCAGCAAGGCTCGGCTGATGAGGGATGGCCTTGCCGAGGGCTGGCAATGCTCCGGCGAGGTCGCCGGTTTTCCCAAGGCTAGTGACTGGCAGAGCTTGAAGGAGAAGAAGAGAAAGAAAAGAAAAAAAAAGAAAAGAAGAAAAATATTTATTAAAAAATTATTAAAAATAATTTGGATTAGAAATTTTCAGAATAGCATCAAATACAATTTTATTTCAGGAATTGAAATTTTAAACATTTATCAAATAGTTTAAAATATTTAAAAATTATTTTCAGAAATAGAATAAAAGAGAATTCTAAAGAATAGAAGTATTATCAAACGCGTTGTAAATTGCTTGTGTGAATGTTCATCGGCAGAATGCATGGCCAGGAAAGTCTTGATTGAACCTTGTCGATTTGACAAGCTTGATTTCTACCTTTGCTTTGAAGTTCTTTTCCCTTTTTCCGCTGACGTACTGCTAGATACGTACTCATTTACGAGGGTGTGCTAGCCGCGAAAATTGACAATATATGACCGTCTCTCTCTCTCTCTCTCTCTTTCCCAATGAGAATTCCTGATTTGTAGCGGAACAAATATTGCCTTGGCCCTTTGTTTTCTTTTGTCTGACACATGATTTCTTGTTTCTTTTGATTATCAAATGCCGACGCTCCTCCGATGAACTTCTTTTTTCTTTTGTCCTTCAAGATAACAACATTGAAGGTGTGGTCATGCTTGATGATATGTAGCTTGTCCATCGTAATTTACTTCATTCATGAGGAAGGACCTTGATTAAACATTCAATCATGAATGCGACCTCATTTAAGAGCTTGAACAATTGTTTGCGGAAAGGACTTAAGCTTCGAAAGTTTGTAATCTCGCCATAAGTCGATGCTTTATATGAACGTGCTATTTTAAAAGACATTCCTAATTTCTAAATGCGCAAATGCAAGATTGGGCAATATTGAATTACGGTTCAAGTCTGATCCCTAAATTTCTTATATAATGAAATGCTAAATGGATCGTTAAAATTTAGGTGTCAATACAATCATTTCACCATTTCACAATAATGAATAATTACTACGAGACACATTATTTTTCCAACAATAGGCTACTATGTCATATTAATGGACCCCTTGATGTCCTATAACTTGGTTTTGTGGTTCCTAAAATTGACCATTTGAGGAAAATTATACAAAAATTCATAAACTCATTTTTTAAATGTCAATTTAGTTCTAAATTTATTGTATGAATGCCATATCATTTCTTATTTGATTAATATAGTCTTAAACATTTTCATGATTTTCTAATATAGTCCATCTCATTTAAATTAGTTGAATTGCTAATGTGTCAGTCTTAGTTATTACCACCTGTCCTCACCATGAATGGACCTAAGCTTAGAACCAGGAAAGACGAAGTCAGTTTCCTACAAGTATGCATTTCCAATATGGACGAACCTCTTATTCAACTCCTTCAGAGATAGCATTTTAACAGAAAACCACAATGACTTTTAGTTCAGAGCCTAGAGACACTTGGAGATGTCGGATGGTAATATTTCTAACTATTTGAGCTGCATTCCTTAGAAGATCCTATCAGGCTGGAGAAGAAGAGGTGTTTAGAAAGGCATTTAGAGTTTTACAAAACACTCACTTTACTTCAAGGGACTCTGCCCTACACATTACATTCTCCTTACCTTTTATAGATATTAGGAGGTCACAAACATACAAGGACCAAGCTCACGAGTCCAAAAACAAACAGAGGCTTCGAAAAATCCGATAGGGAATTATTCTTCATATGAACAGTGACAATGAACAATGATTTCCCTAGCCTACTGCTACAATCACTACTACAGCGACTTGCTACAGTGATTCTGCTATAGTTAACGGTCTCTTCCATCACGGTCATTGTAATTGTAGTCTAAGTCATCAGAATTATGCATTTCCGCCACAAGATGTTTCTCGTATTTTCGCTTAAGTTCTGCAAGTCGTTCATAAAAGGGAGTTAAGGGAGTTTGAGCATTCCACATGTTTGCCTCATTTGATGAAGATGCTTCTTCATGATTCTGGAGGATCCTATAGTGTCGGCAGGCCTGTTTGGCCAAGGCCAAATAGATGGTTGAGCATAATAAGATGTGTCCATCCTTAGGGATAAAGACAAGGGTCCTTGATCATAGAGGTCTTGAGAGAGGAGACCTCCCCATTAGGCATAGGGGTCTTGGGATGATTGTGCAGAGTCGCCAATGTCTGTTATTTCTTATTCTTGTGAT
Organism: Eucalyptus caleyi; assembly: GCA_014182885.2. NCBI lineage: Eukaryota > Viridiplantae > Streptophyta > Magnoliopsida > Myrtales > Myrtaceae > Eucalyptus > Eucalyptus caleyi. The sequence goes on along the minus strand of CM024468.2, from coordinate 33,549,315 downwards.
GATGCAATCTATCTAAAATCCTCGAGTGCTTCTTCGGCTTTTGGTGTAAGGCTATAATGATCCCACACAGTGGGTACATTATAGTTCCATACATCTTCAAGAATGGTTTTATTTTCCTAACACAAAACTCTTTGGAGTTCTCTGTACCAGTCCTGGAAAAAAATTGTAAATTTGAGCTTTCTTAAGATGTAGTTGAGGTTTATAGGATGTGATTCCAATAATTTATGGAGCGTTGGTGATGCTGCCATTATTTTTTAAAAAAGCCATGGTTGTCTAAAGAATAGAACAGTGTGGATTTTAGGGTCTGGTCGGATAGTTCTCAGTCCTTGCTATAAGAGCTGCTTCTAGTGAGTGGGAGGATAAAACCAATTAAAGAAGGCTAAGAGATTTCTATCACTTTTCTTTTCAATGTTTTGTCTGAGTCCAAATATCGTGGTGAGGTTGGTAATGAATTTTTTGGTTGGAATTCAATAACTATTAAATACTTATTGGTTAAGTACCATAATAATCATCGCAACTAGTCAAGGAAGTATTCTTCCTTCCAAATTGAAGGGTGGATAAACGGATAGCTGGAATTTAATTCAAAATAATAAAGAATTGAACCTCTATTGAGTTTGAATAGATCTGTGTGGCATTGCCATATAAGGTTTTCCAGATCCTCCTTGTTGTTTTCCGGTTGATCTTTTATGAATTTTTCCCTTGAAATAGAGACTGATTTTCTTTTAAAAATTCGCCACCTTCTTAGATTAGTCAAACCGGCAACTATATTTATTAGTTGGATTCAATGAGAACATTTATTTATTTTCTGTCCACTCCGAATAAAAAAGATGGGAAAATGACAGAAATGATCCTTAAACTTTAACTTTATACAGTATATCTTTTATAAACTTTTAATTTACTTAATATGATCATTGAACTTTAGTTCGATGTGCAATGTTGTCTTTGAACTTTTAATTTGTTTAACGTAACTTTTTATGCGCATTCAATATAATCCTTTAACTATTTATAAATGTTCAATATTGTTTTCGAGCTTAAATTAATGTAAGGATACTTTTAATATTTTAATATAGTTAGGGACTAAAAGTAGGGATTACATCAAATAAATTAAAAATTTAAAGACGATATTGTATATTTAGTTAAAGTTCATGAATCATATTTTATATTAAGTCAATTTCATGGATTATCCGGATCGTATAAACGAGGCAGGTGAGTCATCACGCTAGACTGAATCGTACCATGCCCCCAACTACTCCACAGCGACCATCCCGTAGAATGTCGAAACCGCATGCGAAACGACAGAACTGTACCGCGTCTGATTCTCCTCAGCTCTTTCTTCTACCCTCGCGCTACGAGCTAAAGCTAAAAAAGAGTCCTTCTTCTTCTTCATCATCATCGCCGTCTCCATATTCTTCTTCGCGATTCCTTCTTGCAGTCGCAGGATTGTCGGGAGAAACCAGATAGGCACGAATCCGAGGCGTCGTCGCGTCATGGGTTTCTTCTCCAAACTCGAAAGGAGCAAAAGCGCGCTCAATGCGCTCCCATGTTTCCACGACAGAGATCGTCATTTTTCACCCGCTGCAGCCGACATCGCGCATCGCCGTCATCATCAGTGCTACTGTCCTTCTTCGTCCATAGAAGTGAACTGAAGATTCATAGACCGCAACCAGCTAGGGCTGGGAGGACCCGGTCGATCGCCGAACGCGTCCTCGAGGCGGTAAAGCAAGAACAAGTTCGTGACAAGGAGAAAACGAAGCATGACCGATGCAGTCCTTGGTCTTTTGGAATCTCGGATGGACTCTCGAGGTCATGTAAGATGCGGGTCTGGCGAAATTTAGATCACGGATCACCTTCTTGGACCGTACGCCTGGAGGACCCTGGTTGGCGGGCCTTGGTGTTGGATTTGCGCCTATTTACCTGGAGGCTGCCTCCCTGCGGGAAGATCGCTGCGTTCCCGAAATCACTTCAACTTTGGCAAGACGGATGCGGAAGCAGCAACTGCCACTGCACAAGAGGTAGTACTTGATCTTCTCTGGTTATGCTGTAGCTCGTATTCTAGAACAATACAATTGTTAGAGATAATAGATATATTTAGGAGATGTATCTTGATTGATTATGATTTGATTCTTTTGATGTAATTGATATTTCATTACCTTACATAGTTAAGCTCTAAAACCTTATATATAGGCTCATGCATTCCTCATTAGAGATGTACAAAATATTACATTTTTCTATCAATACATATCTCAACTTAGTATCAAAGCCTCTTTTCTTGAGGCAACTGAGGTGCGTCCATCGAGACAGTGAGTTGCTGTTCAGCATACATCCACTGTTGATTTAAAAAAAAAAAGGGTCATAACCATCGGACTCGCCACCCATAGACGAGAGAAATACTTAAATTTGGTCGCTGACCGCCATCGGACACTACCACACGCCCCACCACGCGCGTCGTGTCTCGGACCCAGGAAAACCTCCACTCCTCCGTCGTGATTTGGACGCTTTTCGACAAGTTTATTGAAAAACGAAGCTTATCACATGAGGTGAAGCTTATCACGTGACTTGTTGTTGGCGGAAGAGGCCGTCGGTGAAATTTCACCGCCAAAGCACCACTACACGCGCCTCCACGCACCGTCGGAAGTCTCTGTGTGTGAGATCCACATGCGTCATCAATGAGACACGCCTGAATGCATTGTCACGCCTTCACTTAGCTTACGTAATCGCCACGTCATCCTTTGACCATTAACCGGTCTGATCGGCCGTTGACTAAGTTAGATCAGATTGTTGACCAATCAGATCGTGCTGTTGATCGGTTCATACCAGACCGGTCATACTGGTTCCTTTGCTTTTCTAACCAATTCATGTGTTTTAAGATTGGTTCCTGGCCATCCCAGACTGGTTCCTAAGGTATTTGATGTTCTGGGTACGTTTTTTCCCTTATTTTCTCCAAATAAGCTATCCAGGTACTAGTTTATACATATTTTTTGGTCCAGTCTACAGTGTTGAAGCTGGTATAGTGCTATTATGGATAAATTAGAAGTTTTGATGTCCAATTACCATCAAGTATGACCTACACAACTTACAGGTGTCACGCCCCGAATCCCGAGCATGTGCTCATCCCTCTCTGGTCGATAATATTTTGCGACTTCTCAGGACGAGTTGTCGACCCTTTTCGTTTTATTGCATATGCGAAAGCGAAAATAAATCTCCTGACAATAATCATCTTGGAATAGAAAAACAGAACAACAAATTCACAAGCCAAAACACTCCTTTATATTATCTTGAAAATTTAAGCCTACGACGGGGTGAGATATAAATCTCAGCGAGTTCACGTTCTAAACCCAAATTAGGAGGGAAATATGTCAAGAATCCTAATCATATAATCATAGTGACTTACCTTGCTTCAGGTCCACCCTGCAGGTCAGTACAATCAAATACTCGACCAAACAATTCAATTCAATTCAATTTAATTCGACTATCAATCAATCGACTCATTCGACTCCATGTCATCGACGCCATTTATAAATTCTGTCGATTCGAAAACTGCTTGCCTAAGCTGAAATAGATATACTCATATATTATTGCTCCCCAAAGCTAATTTTTTAAATTTGCTCACCGAAGTTGCTAGATTAATTATTGCTCACTGAAGTTGCTAAATAACATTTGCTCATCGAAGCTGCTAAATAACTATAATGCTCGCCGAAGCTGATATCTATAGTACTCACCGAAGCTGCTAAAGATATATAATGGTCTTAATGCTCCCCGAAGCTAAACCACGATACATTACTCCTGGCCAAAGATCTTGTGCTTGCACATCAATTTCTCCATTAAATACCCATCTTGGCCTAATTCCACCGTATTAAAATGTACCCGATAAAAATAATCATGTGTGGATACACAGTCAGCCTAAGCCAAAAATATAATATCTTTACTTTAAAAAATCCCACTATTTATATAGAGTCTGAAAACATTTTTGGGGTTATAAACCTACCCCCTTGTAATTTCTAATTAATTAAAGAGATTATACAATTTTGGGATAAATTCCCAAAATTACAACTTAATTTCAAATTGCACAATATAGCACTGAATTAAATAAATCAATCACATCATTGCAATCAGCACAAAATCCGGTCACCGACTATCCTAGTCTGATTTTCGGAAAATAATTAATAATTAAATAATTATCAAAATTAATTAAATAATTGCAACTAATTACCATAAATACTAACCTAGGCCAAAATTGCTAAATTAAATACTGATACGGGCTCGGAAAATTCCCGAACCCTTCTAGATAAATAGCACATCCTATCTAGGCCTTGATTAATTTAATCTAACCACCTACCATGCACAATTAAGTAATTAAATCACTAATCTAATCTAACTAACCATCTAAGGCCTAATTAAATTAAACTAAACACCCCTTAAACATCATTAGCCTACTAAGAAGAGTTTAGTGCATAAACTCATCGGTTTATTGCGGAAACCGGTTCACTGTGACGACGAGAGGCCAAAATCCAAATTTTCGGCGGCATCGACAAACACTCGGACCGGGCCCAAAAGCCTTGCAAGCCCACAGCAAAAAGCTGGGCTTAGGCTTGCTTCTTGGGCTTGGGAGTCACTAAATTGGGCTTGCTGAAGTTGGGCTGCTGCACTTGAATTCGTGGGCTGATCTTGGCTGAAATCCAATGGGCTGAGCTGGAATGGAAGTTGGGCTGAGCTGAATTCACTTGGGTTGCTGGCACGAGGATGCGTTGGAGCTGGGCCATGAAGACTTGCGTGGGCTGCTGCTGCTCGCATGGGCTGAAGATTGCTGGATTGGGCTTGCGGCGGAACAGTGCAGAGAACCAGTGAAGGAATTGCTGGCCTTGTGGTTGAGGGCAGTTGCTTCGGGCGAGAAAATGGCAGACAGCGCTGCCCGAGTGTGGAGAGACACGGGAACAAAGCTGGCAGAAGCTGGGACGCTGGCGGCAATGAAGCGGACGAGTGGCAACAAAAGGAAAAGGAACCGGTGGGCTTCGATGGATGCTGGGCTGAACTCATGGAGCAGCGAGATGGATGAAGCTAACGTTTTCGTGGACTGAAGCTCGTTGGTTGAGGCGTGGAAATGGACCAGAGACGTTGGGCTGCTTGGTGGAAGGAGACAAACAAAGGTGGGGTTGCAGCGCTGACTGAGGAAACTTGGTGGGGAGAGAGATTGAACGGTGGCTTCGGTGGAGTGGACTTCGACCGAATGAAGTAAAGTAGAAGCTGAGACACAAGGAATAAAAATGAAGAGAAGCCGTGAAGAAGATGGGGACGGAGGAGGCGTGCTCGAGACGTTGAGGGGAAGCAAGGTCCAAATAAAATATCTATAATCATCATTGGCTTGCCCAAAAGTCTTCAAGTTTATCCTATGGTGTCCCCCAATTATTTTCTTGATTAAAATTCCTCAAATAATCAAAATTTGAAGCCAACTTTGCTGCCCCAAAAAGCAACTCCAAATTTCACCGATTTAACTTCAATTTATTCACTCAATTTCTCCAATTGAGGTCCAATTTCGATGAAGAAATATCCTAAATAATTTTCTACAAATCCCTGACACTCAAAGGCTTGGCTTGGAAGTCCAAATTTTCTTTAAATTTGGCCCATCCGAATTTTTGTTAATTTTCCGCAACGTTTGAATCGATTTTCCGTAAAAATCTCGGAATCTTCAAAAATTCTTTGGAGGATGAGTCGACATTCATAAAATGAATTATGACATGAAAGAACTTTTAATTTCTGAAATCGGGTTCAAATTCGCGGTTAATTTCAATTCGGCACGCTTTTAGCGTGACTTAGTTTACTGGGTAACTTTTAGGAATTCTTGGTGTAATTGACCTGTGATCGATTTATCTCGAGTCATATTGTACATTTTCGACTCATTGGTAACCCTCGATTGTCGTGAAAATCTCAAGGTTTCAATTATGGGCACGGAGCACCAAGACGACAAAAAAATCAATCTAGTGCCGATCGATGAGTATTTTGCAATCTGGTGGAATCACCCACACTCTGATCAAATATGTAAGTCAAATCAACCTATCTCTGGTCTCTAATCGATTTCGACAATGCCATAATGACCCTTGCAGATCAACACAGTCAAGTAATCGATTCCTAGTCGAATTCTCAAGTCCATTGTATTTAGATTCCTTAATTGCTTTCCTAGCTAGTCTAATTATCTCGTGAGTAATCAATTCAGAGAGTAGCACTATTGGCGCATCGACGAAAGGCCCGATTTATTTAATCAAAAACAAATTTTGAAAATTCAGGCTGTTACACAGAGACAGCAAATCAATCCAAAAATCGAGGTCTACTTGCAAGTTCATCTATCATTCTGCTACTGTAAAGACTTCTCCCAATGAATCGTCTATTACTGTTTCGTTAGAGGATCTTCATTTCATAATTTGAGAGTTTAGTACTTCTAGCTTTTCTATTCCCTATGTTATGTCTATCGCTTCAGGTACTTCTGATTCGTGGTATTTTGACTCTGCTTGCTGCAATCATATGACCTCCAATTCTAATTTATTTCAATCAAAATTATTCAATTCACATGTTCTTACTATTCACACCACAGATAATTCTCAAATGAGAGTTAGCCAATAATGAAACATTTCAACATCTACATTATCCTTACCTAATGTCTAATTTTCTTATGCAATTAATGATTTGTCAAAATTTGGGTGTCAATAACTTGATTAGACAAATCAAAGATAAAAGGACTTAATCAGAAAAGGTGTAAAATATAAGGAAGAAATGTATATTCTTATTCTAGCGTTTGATCCGACAAGATTAGGTGATCAAGTACGTTTAGATGATTTCGTGAACTTCATCAATTAACCGCGTTCATCTAATCCATTCGATGAGCCTGCCAACAATTTTGTGAGCAGTACTATAGGAAATCAAATATATTATCATACATTACAAATGTAAATGCATAAGTTGCTTATATAAATAGGATTAGAAGGAAAAGATACCATGAAATTCTTTTACAAACTAAATAAATTGATTGGAGGATAGACAACATATGGTTTTTGAACAAAAATTGATTAAAAAGACAATGTGAGCAAGCCATTCGAAAGAGAGTGCTAAATGTGAATAGAAACACTACCTTGCGAATTTTTGCTTCTGACCGATCGGATAAGTTCACCTTGAGTGTCGTATAATTTTGTGGGATTTATTTGACATGTTCCAAAATTTTATATTATTACAAAAAAGGGGCGGTCTAATATTTAAATATTATAATGTTCTATTAAATAAACTGGCATCTTTCTTCCCTAAAATCCTCCGGAAGCAACTAGAAGAACCTTCTTCCAAGGAGAGTGATTTCAGGGAGCTGGAGGCAAGAGTCAGGATTTTCATAGGGGAAGTTGTCGGTCTTGTGACGCAAGAGAAGCCACACATGAGTGAAGAGCTCACCTCCTCTTCTCAGTAGATAGGCATGGCGATACACATGACAATCGAATGCTGCATAACATAGAATCTCCACCCAGATGCTGCTGATGAGCTCCCACTTGTTATCCATCCTCCTCAGGTTGACCACGAGCTCTCGCACCTCCAATAGCACGTGCCAGTCACGATGGATCCTTGTCACGTCACTCGGTTCCACGATGAGTGGGACATCTCCATCCTCCGACGACAGCATGTTAATTGCTTCTTTGTAGTCTCGGTACCTCAAGAAAAGCGTCAGTGTGTGATGAGCATACTCCAGTGTGATGTTGGCGGTGGGGCGGAACAGGATGTCAGGATGCACAGTGAGGAGATACATCATGTACTCCGATAGGAATTTGCTACCTTTGCAAGCGTCGGATTTTTCAATTTCTAATGATTGCAAGATATCTGTTGCAATGTGCCAAGTAATGATGCTCTTAGCAAATTTTGCCTCGATGCTACTGCTCAGTGCTCGATTCTCTTGGACGCCGTAAATCTCGAGCGTCCACTTGCCTCTTTCGTTGAATGGCAGATATTTTCTTTTCTCCTCTAGCTTCACCATCTTTCCAAGTACCAGCGCCCTGAGGCACGAGGGCATGGGCTGGTGGGAGTGGGACAAAAGCCAACTGAAGATCTCCCACTTACCAAGCCATTGAAGTACCACGCGGACTGGCTTTCGCCTTTCTTGGGTTGAGAGGCATTGCTTTTTTAAATTGAGCTGCCCCATCGACCTTGACCATCTTTTATTCCTCATGCATCGATCAGCGAGAAACGGGAGGAGCCTTGAGAAAATCCTTGAGAAGAGGGGCATCCGAAGGCTCTTACCCATTCCCACCGCTGCCCAGTCCGAAAACGCCAACGTCGTGATCTGATAAAGCTCAAGACATGTGAATGCTATCAGTAACGCAAAGGTGTAGGTGATGTACATATCGATCAAGAAGGCACTCTTGAAGATCACGGCGAATCTACACAAGGCAGTCACCAAGCAGAAGAAGCCAACAGAGCAGCCTATGATGCCCCTTTTCGTGTACAGAATCGGCGCTTTAGTGTAGAGTGCATCGAACATGAAGTTCAGCTCAATCTCATTTACGGTGAAAGCGCAGTTGGCGGAGTACTGTCGATGGACATCCAATCGCGTTCTACGAACACAGGGTGGTATGGCCAGTTCACGAGGTGGGGCTTCAGACAGTCGAACCTAAAGTAGGCCTTCAAGATGTCTTTTGCGGAGTCGAACTTCTTGTCCTCGGGGAACAGTTTGATATTGCTAGTATGAGTACCTAGAGGGGGGTGAATAGGTATACAACGACTTTTCTTGAAGATTGCACAATACTTTAGACAATTAAACAATTTGCAATAATTAAATATCAATCGAGGGCGAGTAAGGGAAAGAGAGAATTGAACACTCGGTTTATAGTGGTTCGGCTTGATTCAAGCCTACGTCCACTCTTCGCACCGACCGATTGGCTGGATTCCACTATAATCAAAGAGCTGTTACAGTGTTGATCTTCCTTGAATTCTAGGTGTAGATGATCTACCACACTCACTCAAGGTCTCGCCAAGTACAAACACTCTATGTATACGATTTCGGTCAAATAGTCTCAAGTAATAATCAAGGATCTTCAGACTCTGGAATTTTTCTATCAATCACACACTTAAAACAACTAGAACGTCTTCCTTTTATACTCCTTCATGCCATCATAGCCGTTGGCACTTACCAAAGGAATTCCTCCAATCTACCCGTTGGACGGAATCAATCAAGAAGATCATCCGAGCTATTTAAGGAATCGATGATAGCCCATCAATCTGTTCGCCCATACAATCGGGATCTCGGTTTCCAAGAATAGAACATTCCAAGATTACTTCGTCGACCATCGGATCTTCAATCGATCTTAGATAAGAATTAAAGAATCCGAAATAATTATCCAACCAAAGAATCTTTTCCGAGGATAGGATCGAATCCTCAACCATAGACCTCGGCTTTGGATTTCCTTCGTCCTTTGGATTGGAAAGATCGGTGAGAACAGACTTAAGTCTTGAGTCTTGAGTCTTAAGTCTTAAGTCTTGAGTCTTGGGTCTTGGATCTTGAGTCTCGAGAATACAAAGTCTTCAGACTTTAAACCGTCGGTCTCCGAACATCCAGACTTAGATCGATAGAATCGTTTTGTCAACTTCAAAATATTCGGAAAGATTTCTCCAACAATCTCCCCCTTTTTGATGGTGACAAAACTTTCTTGTAGATTTGAACAACTTTGACCTGCAAAAACATTTCTCAAGCAATATGGCTAACTCATAAAGATTAATAAATCAACCAGACTCTACGCATCCACAGAAAATTGGTTAGACTTTCATGAGAAACACCATATAACAACACTTGAATAAATGCAACTAGTCAAGCATCACAATCCACAGTCAATTCAGTCAAAATAACACCCAAGTTCAAGTTCTCAAGTCTCAAGTCATACTCAAAAAAATAAACATAACCACAAAATTTTTTAAAAGATGTTGGTTCAAATTTGTTCTCCCCCTTTTGTCGCATTGAAAAGGGTGAGAAAGGAGTCATGTCTCGCTTGGGAATGCGCACGATCCGGAAATCCCCAATGGACTGGACTACTCCTTCGAGCTTCTTCGGATCTTCTCTCGGATGAGCGACCTCTTCTCCCTTGGCATTGGCTTGAAGTTGCGAGCAAGGTCTTTGAATTTATCCTCCGAGAGATCAAGATTTTTGTCCAGCATTCTTCAAAGCTTGGATTTCACAGTCGTAACATATATCTGGCTACGCATTTCCAGGAAGAATATTCATGATGCTACGAAAATCTGCAGAATCATCCGTCTGTACCGGGCATTGGCTTTCTCAAGTGGTGTGTATTCGGACGATGGCGCTTCGTATGGTCGGCAGATTTGGAATCGATGCATCACCTTCTTCGGGCAATTGAGAGACTGAACTTCTTCCGGGTCTTCGGAGATTGTCTTAGATCTTCACCGACAGCAGCAAGAGGTGTAGACCTCTCTTGCTCGCTAACTCCCCTGTCTCTAGGACATCGATAGGGGAAGAGTGATGATCATGCTCTTCATTTCCCTTCTCTCCAGATTTGTCAGCAGACTTTTCTTGTTCTCCTTCTTCTTCTTCTTCAACTTCTTTCTCCTTCTCTCTCTGTTCTTCCTCTTCTCTGTTCTGCTTTTCTTCTTCTCTGCTCTGCTGAAGTACTGTCGGATGAGACACAGAACGTCTTGTTCTTGTCAGCGCTTGGATAGTAGGATCTTCATCATCTTCATCTTCATCCTCAAGGATGAGAGTTCTTTCTTCTTCTTCGATGGGGCACCAATGGCCTCCTTTCCTTTCCTTTTGAAGCAGACTGATTTGGAGATTTCACTTTGAATTTCTCCATTGCCTTGGAGAGTTCTTGCGGACGCATCTTCATTAACATTTTCAACCCTACCACCATCTTATCACACGGTCGAACACAAAATGTATGTGGCAGATCAATGTTCGAGATGTCTAAAGATCTTGGTCACCGGACAGGATAAGGCAATTGTCCTTTGTCTTTTGACACCGCTCTGTACATATGGAAGAGAATAGTGTGCGGGAGAGAAAACTTCCGTCCCGAGTTGATCGCATACATCAACTTTGCTTGAGAAAGAGACACGAAGTCTTTGATGTAGACTTCGGTCTTAGACGATTGATCACAATCTTATGAAGCACAATGTTGATGGCATTCATCCTGGAATAGGTAATTTTTTCTCTACGTCCCTATCTTTGACAAGATCCGAGTAGTACGAGCAGGTGAGACTTTGATTGGAAGATAACGTCCTCGCTCAACTCCAACTATGTCCGCCAACATATTCACATCTACCATGTAGACTTGGTCTCGAACACTTTGAATGAAATTCTATTCGCATCCAAAAGCTAAGATTTGAATAGAAATAAGCGGTCGGTTGAGCATACCCGTCCGTAGAGTCGAGCAAAAAGTCTCAAGTTGAAGCAAATTCAACTTTTCTCTTAAGTTCACGTTGATGGTGTCCGGGGAAGTCAAAATCAACACTTCTAGGGTTTATCACCCCTCTTTTCAACAGCCTGAAATATGCTTTTTCCGATCCTTGGATTTAAACAAATCCATCCGATTTCCTTTCACCTTTGCTGCCACACCCAGTCTAGGTTTAAATTCAAGGAACATTTTGTCGTCATCGTTCCCGCCAATCAGATTTTGTCCTGGCATACGAGGATCACTGGGAATGTTCGCTCGAGCCTCCTCGCCCTTCCTTGAGGAGCAATTCCCAAATCCTCCATCTTCCGCAGAAAAAGATACTCATTCCCATAATTTTTGTCCTTAAGGAAGTCATCTATATACTTTAATGAAGTACCGGTGCTTTTCAACGCACGATAAAGTTTATAGATAACGGAGGGTTTTGGACTCTTCTTGGGTCGGCATCCTCGATTATATCTTCTTCCGGATGTTGACTTCCACCTTGTGGGGCAGGAGACGATGAATGACGTGGAGGAGAGCGAATCGGACTTTGTCGCCGACTTGATAAGTCTTCTTCTTGCAAGATCGAAGTGAGTCGGTCCCTTCTCCATTCTTTGTGGTCCCCCCGTTTGCGATTCTTGATGATTTCCTCGAAGACGACATCTTTCTTTGTCTATTGGAAGATTCCTTCACTTGCTTTTCCCAAGAAAAATGACCACTTTCTCGACGATGAACAAGAAATAGAAACAGTATCGGGAGGAGAGAGCTTTTTAGGGTTTTGAAAATTGGGCGAAGAAAGACTGTATATATATATATACCTCGGATTTGAAAAGAGAAGTTTAATCGGTACAAGGAAAGTGTACGAACGCTTCTTTTCAAAATCAATAACTGCCAAAATTAATTCCTTAAACAAGACAAGTTTTCAAATTTCACACAAATTATATCGAGTGAAAGAACGTACCTTTTCGAGATAAAATAGCAACTTACAGTCTTTAGCCAAGAATGATTGAGTCTCATGATTCAAAGTCTAAGAGATCAGAGTCTTAGAGATGGTGAGTCTCTAGACTTTAACTTCTTCAAGCTTCACAATGTTGAGTCTTGAGCGGATAAAGTCGAATTGATTTTTCTCCAAAGGCTTTGTGAATATATCCGCTAGTTGACTCTTCGAATCAACAAATTGAATCGAGATTTCTCCATTTTGAATATGATCTCTAATGAAGTGATGACGAATCTCAATATGCTTTGCTCTTGAATGAAGAATTGGATTTTTGGTGAGATTGATCGCGCCGGGTGTTGTCACATCTGATTTCGTGCATGAGTCTTCAATGCCAAAGTCTTGCGGCTGTTGCTTTATCCATAGAATTTGCGAACAGCAGCTTCCAAGAGCTACATACTCGCTTGTCGTCGTTGAGAGCTACGGTGCTTTGCTTCCTTGAGAACCAAGACACCGTCCTGTTTCCAAGCAGTTGACAAGTTCCGAAGTGCTCTTTCTATCGACTCGCAACCGGCCAGATCTCGCATCCGAGTATCCTAGAAGATTAAAGTCTCCCCTCTTGGGATACCAAAGACCGATGCTTGAAGATGAGGCAACGTATTTGATAATACGTTTCACGGCAATGAGATGTGATTCTCTAGGGTCTGATTGAAACCTAGCACAGATGCAAACACTCAACAAAATATCAGGTCTAGAAGCAGTAAGATAAAGAAGTGAACCGATCATGCTCTGTACAGCTTTTGATCTACTTTCTTCCCTTCTTCATCCTTGTCTATCTTCCGAGAACATGACATTGGTATGTCGGTCTTTTGCACCTTTCCAATCCAAATCTTTTGACAAGATCATTAGCATATTTTTCTTGGAAGATAAAAGTTCCTTCCTTCAATTGCTTTATTTGAAGTCCAAGAAAGAATGTTAATTCTCCCATCATACTCATTTCAAATTCGTCCCGCATAGACTTAGAGAATTTCTTGCAAAGACTTTCATTAGAAGATCCAAAAATAATGTCATCAACATATATTTGAACGAGTAAGAAACTTTTGTTTTCCTTTTTATGAACAGAGTAGTATCTACTTTACCTTTGGCAAATCCGTTCGTAATAAGAACTTACTTAGTCTCGTCGTACCAAGCTCGAGGTGCTTGCTTTAGACCATACGAGCCTTTTTCAGTCTCAAGACGAGTTTGGCTTCTTTGGGTCTTCAAATCCAGGCGGTTGTTCCACATAAACTTCCTCTTGGATAAATCCATTCAGGGAAAGCACTTTTGACGTCCATTTGGAATAACCTGAAATTTTTGTAACAAGCAAACGCAAGTAATAGACGAATAGCTTCTAACCTTGCAACTGGTGCGTAAGTCTCGTCATAGTCTATTCCTTCTTCTTGCGTGTATCCCTTGGCCACGAGTCTTGCTTTATTGTGTACGACTTTTCCTTCTTCGTTCATCTTGTTTCTGAACACCCATTTGGCTCCAATGACAGTTTTACCTTTCGGTTTAGATGTCAATTCCCATACATCGTTAATGTTGAACTGTCTGAGCTCCTCTTGCATAGCTTCAATCCAGCTTTCATCAGATAAAGCTTCTTCTATGCTTTTTGGTTCAATTTCAGAAATGAGAGCAACAGCACTAGACTCTTCACGTCTTTTTGATCTGGTGCGGATTCCTTCATTGATTTCGCCAATTATGAGATCTTTAGGATGACTGGATTTGTGTTTCCGATTCTTGGTTGATTTGCTTGATTGATGATCTCTTTCTTTATTTGAATCTTCATGAGCTTCTTGATGTTGAACTTCCAGTCCGAGATGCTTCTTGAGTTGAAGACTTTGGAAGGTCTAGAGTGACTTCGGACTCTTCATATTGAGTCTGGCTGGATTCATCTTGCGCCGAGTCTTGGAATTTGACATTCATTGATTCTTCCCTGACTGGCTTTTCTTGTTATAGACTCGTAGGCTTTGCTTGATGTAGAATATCCAAGGAAGATGCCTTCATCTGATCTTTCTTCAAACTTACCAACTCGATCACTTGCATTTTTCAAAATAAAGCATTTGCAACCAAACACATGAAAGTATGAAACAATAGGTTTCTTACCTTTGAATAGTTCATAAGGGTTTTCTCAAGAATAGGTCTTAGGAAGACTCTATTGATGATATAGCATGCTGTTGAAACAGCTTCAGCCCAAAACCGTGAAGAAATTTTGCTTTCAATTAAAAGTGTTCTAGCCATTTCTTGAAGAGATCTATTCTTTCTTTCCACAACTCCATTTTGCTGAGGAGTGTATGGAGAGGAGAATACATGTTTAAAACCAGATTCATCACAATTTTGTGAAATCTTGATTTTCAAATTCACCTCCATGATCTGTTCTTATACTTGAAATAGCACATCCTTTTTCATTTTGAACCTTTTTAGCAAATTTCTCAAAGTACGAAAAGGTTTCGACTTACTTGCTAGAAAATATACCAGGTAAAGCGAGAGTAATCGTCTACAATTACTAGACAATACTTCTTACCTCCAATGCTCGGGTTCTTGTTGGTCCGAAGAGATCCATATGAAGCAACCGCAGTACATGATTAGTAGAGACATGATTTGTTTGCTTAAATGAATTTCTTACCCGCTTTCCCAGAATGCATGGAGTGCATGAGTCAGACTTTTGGTATGGCAATTTGGGTAGTCCTCGAACAAGCTGCTTTGATGAGATTTTGGCTAATTGCTTCATATTGACATGGCCAAGCTTTCGTGCCATATGCTTGCTTCATCTTGGATTGAAATTAGACATTGAGATTTATTCAATTTCATGTCTAAGAGGTAGATGTTTCCATGTCTTCGACCCATGAAAGACTCGGTAGAATCTTTACTAATTCCATAGCAAATTCCTTCTTGAAAGGAGATCTTGAAACCGGTATCACACAATTGGCTAATGCTGAGAAGGTTATAGTTGAGTCCTTCTACTAGAGAAACATTGCTTATTGTGAGATTTCCAATTTTCACAGTTCCAAACCCCACGATGCTTCCTTTACCGTTTCCTCCAAATGAAACATTTCCGCCGTTTACTTGAACAAGCTTTATGAAGCACTTTGAGTCTCCCTGTCATGTGTCTTGAGCATCCGCTGTCAAGATACCATTTTATCTTTCTCTTGACGGAGACCTGCATTCAAGTGAAAGTCTCAAGCTTTCTTTGGTACCTAAATTTTCTTGGGTCCTTTGGAGTTAGTAGGATAAGCATTATTGGGCCATGCTTTCTTAACAGGTTTCCAAACCATAGGACAGTCTTTTTCAAAATGATCTAGACTGTTACACTTTGAACACCTTAGAGCATTTCGACCAACAGACTTTACGAAAACTTTCTTGAAATGATTTTTGTAAGCTTCTCTTGACGGTCTCTTCTTAATTCTTTCTTTAACTTTAGGAAAGTCAATCAAGGGAATTGTTTCCGCTGTCATGCCTAACCCAGACTTATTGAAATAGGGTCTTTGAACCGAAAGCACTTTTTCAAGCTTTTCGGATCCTATCGAAAACTTCTTTGAAATATTTGATAAGTCTGTTTTTAAGAAAACATTTTCTTTCAAAAGATCATCTTCTTTTTCTTTAAGAGCAGAAACATTTAGGTCTAGACTTTTAACTTTTTCTTCTAAAATAACTTCCTTTTGTTTCAGATTTGAATTTTCCTTTTTAAGCTCGGAAATTCTTTTGAGAGAAGTCTTAAGACCTAAAACACGGTTCATTAATATATTTAGAGACTTTGACAGGAATTTTAAAATCACTTACCTCGAATTCATCATTCAGTCCGATCCAAATCCGAGTCCGAGTCCGAGTTTGCCATCAAACATATGTTGGCATATTCATTATCACTCTCTTCACATTCTCGTATCACTCCAGGTTTCGGCTTTGAGAGCCTTTCGAAAATTCTCAGCTTTTCCTCTTTTCTTTTTCAGAAGAGGACAGTTGGGTCTGATGTGTCCCTTCTTCTTACATTCGAAGCAAACTACTTCTTTGTTTGGTTCCTCATCATCAACAGACTTAGTCTGCTGTCTCTGAAAACTTTGTTTCCTTGGAATGAACCTTCTGCCTTTTTTATTCAGTTTTCTGAATCTTCTTATCATGAGAGCGAGCTCCTCATCATCCATATCATCTTCAGAATCTGCATCATCAGAATCGTCATTTGATTTTAGTGCAATAGATTTCTTACCTCTTGGATCTTCGTCTTCATTAATTCGTTCCACTTCGTAAGACTGAAGAGTTCCAATCAGCTCGTCTACGAGATAATGGCATGATTCTTTGCGTCTCTCTTATTGAAGTCTTTATATGATTCCAATCCTTGGAGAGTCCACGCGAAGCTTGTTCACCTTCATGGGATCAGAAATTTTTGTCCTTGGTTCTCAAGACCATTGACAATATCTGTAAAACGACTAAACATGTCAGTTATAGATTCTCTGGTTTCATTTTGAAGGCTTCATATTGACCAAGGAGAATGTTAATTCTGGTCTCCTTCACTCGATCTGTCCCTTCATAGGTGATGTGTAATCTATCCCATACTTCTTTTGCTGTAACACAAGAAGATATTCTATTATATTCAGTTGGAGATAAAGCACAATATAAGGAGTAAATTGCTTTTGCATCGAGTGCTTGTCTCTTGTTTATCTCTTCCTGAGACATTCCGCTGGTTTCAATGGTGTCTTTCCCTCTTTGAGAGATTGATGCAGCAGCGGGAGTGATTCCTCTTTCCACAACGTCCCATTCCAGAGGATCCTTTGATCGAAGGAAAGCTTTCATCTTGTTCTTCCAGATGTTGTAATCCTTTCCATCGAAGTAGGGAGGTCTGGTATTGCTTTGCCCTTCCATCAGCCCGGTGCTAGCATACTAGCCATGGATCTTTTACTCAAGTAAAACACTTCAAACAAAGTGAGAACACGGGCTCGATACCAATTGATATTGCTAGTATGAGTACCTAGAGGGGGTGAATAGGTATACAACGACTTTTCTTGAAGATTGCACAATACTTTAGACAATTAAACAATTTGCAATAATTAAATATCAATCGAGAGACTGAGTAAGGGAAAGAGAGAATTGAACACTCGGTTTATAGTGGTTCGGCTTGATTCAAGCCTACGTCCACTCTTTCGCACGACAGCCGATTGGCTGGATTCCACTATAATCAAAGAGCTGTTACAGTGTTGATCTTCCTTGAATTCTAGGTGTAGATGATCTACCACACTCACTCAAGGTCTCGCCAAGTACAAACACTCTCGTATACGATTTCGGTCAAATAGTCTCAAGTAATAATCAAGGATCTTCGAGACTCTGGAATTTTTCTATCAATCACACACTTAAAACAACTAGAACGTCTTCCTTTTATACTCCTTCATGCCATCATAGCCGTTGGCACTTACCAAAGGAATTCCTCCAATCTACCCGTTGGACGGAATCAATCAAGAAGATCATCCGAGCTATTTAAGGAATCGATGATAGCCCATCAATCTGTTCGCCCATACAATCAGGATCTCGGTTTCCAAGAATAGAACATTCCAAGATTACTTCGTCGACCATCGGATCTTCAATCGATCTTAGATAAGAATTAAAGAATCCGAAATAATTATCCAACCAAAGAATCTTTTCCAGAGGATAGGATCGAATCCTCAACCATAGACCTCGGCTTTGGATTTCCTTCGTCCTTTGGATTGGAAAGACGTCGGTGAGAACAGACTTAAGTCTTGAGTCTTGAGTCTTAAGTCTTAAGTCTTGAGTCTTGGGTCTTGGATCTTGAGTCTCGAGAATACAAAGTCTTCAGACTTTAAACTGTCGGTCTCCGAACATCCAGACTTAGACTGATAGAAACGTTTTGTCAACTTCAAAATATTCTGGAAAGATTTCTCCAACACAGTTCGAGCTGACCACTGCTTTCCCTTACTTCCTTGGTGGCTACTTTGGGATGGTACTCGGCATTCACAATTGAGTTCTCGTCGTACACGGATTTGAGAGCCCAGACCCACAATGCCGCCTTTATGAATCCGGCAATGAACAAGGGGATGTACAGCGGTGAGACTGGGGACGAGCCGTCCCAACAGCGAATGAGAATACGAACCACGATGACAACTGTAGCCCCGATGTTCAGAATCTGTCTCAATGCCAGCAGGTTATCTTCCCACGCATAGGCCGTTATGCCGTTTGGGTACCCAAGTTGCCTCAGAAGCAATGGGGCAAGCAGCCCTACCAACTCCACGTCGTAACTCGGATTTTCAGGATCATCGATGTGGACCACAGTAAGCTTGCCCAGTGCGATTTTCACGATGAAAGAAAGGAGCAAATAGGCAGCCCAGGTGATGAATCTAGCAAACTTCGATGTCATATATTTCCGACGAATGCCTAATATTGTGAGACAAATCTCGCAGGCAAGGCTTACGGTGACCAAAAAATGAATCCCCCAGTCCGCCCACAGATCTTTTAGCAGCGGCCACACCGTGTTGATAATTAAGGAAATCCAGCTGATCAAACTCATGGTAGCTCCGGTTAAGTGTGCTCACTGGACGTCAATGCAAATGAAGAGTGAGGAAATTTTTTACATTGCTTGAATTGCTTCTGAAGAATAATCACTAAGAGCTTGCACAAAACTGAATAGATGCACACATCATTTCTCTCAATCTGTTAGAATTTTGCACAACTGAAACTATAAATGTGCACATTGTTTAACTATAAGTTAATCCTTCCATGTTCTTCTCTCTTTCCTTTCCTAGAGTTTTTGACCGTGTATCCTTTTGCGATCCTCATATTTTTATTTTCTCCATTATTTTTGTTACACCTTTTTCTTTCCTTTTTTATTTTTTTTTTTTGATGTGTAATAAGGGCTTTGCTAGCATGATAGTCTTTGGGCTACTGTGAAAATAATAATTTATTGTAAAGCACAAATTCCAGAAGGAGTGGACTTTACAACAATTTATAATTATTTGTTATTTGAATTTTTGTTATTTAAAATAGACTGTTATTCTCACAATTAATTAAATATTGCAACCTAATCATTTTTCTTCTAAGAAAGTGGCCCTCTTATTGCATTGGGAGAAGTGAAGAAGCTTTGGGACAAATTTGTGGCCGTTCCCGTCCACCATATTATGAGTTTTCCTTACCTTTTCAAAATAAAAAACTACACATGCCCACTCCAATTAAGTTATTTGGGAAATCAAATTGTAGTTCTAAGGTGGTGTTTGTTGAAAGTTATAGCATTGAAATGATTCATTGAAAAATTCTGCCACTAAAGTGAGCATTATACAAAAGTTATGACATTCATCGTATCATTTTTCTCAAATTCTTTATAAGTGTATTCTCCATAAATTCTTTTAATGTGGCTTTTAAGTTTTTCTACCTCTATTTTTCATATATTAGCTTTTGGAAGTATTTTCAAAATAGATTTAAGAAGAAAAAAAGGAAAAAATGTGGATAAGAGATGTTACAGGAGTATTTAGTAGAGGTGAGAAGGTTTTGGGATGGGTAAGGTGTTTTCCATACCCTAGAACCTTAGATAGCCATTCTAAGTTTTTGGAATTTAGAAATTACCTTATAGGCTCTTGAAACACCTTAAAATTTGGAACTTATCAGCGCCATGGGTTCTAGAATATCTTGTACATTTTCATATCGTTTCATAAATAAAAAAAAATTGTCATTGTTATTGTTATTTACACATTGAACATTCAAACATAACATAGAAATGGATTAATTGTTAAATTCATGTTCATATCTAATATTAACATATGTTAATAACATAAAAAATAAACATAACTACATATGTTGAAGGAGAAGACGACGAGATGCACACATGCATTCGAGTCATGTGGCATGAATGAACCTCATTAAATCTTCATGGTGATCGTGCGCCGCCAGGCCATGCACGAATCGATACCTTCATTTGTTACGCTTAATCGCAAATGTCTCCGGGAGTAATAAGATTACGGTGATGGTTATCTTCAGAGAGAGAGAGAGAGAAGAGCGACTACGAAGAATCTCTAGTAATAATGATGACGGCGAAACACGATGACGAGAGTCTTGTACATCGGATAAAAGATTCACTCCCACCGATATCTCTTAGGCGTTCTAAGATTGCTGTTTTGATAGATAACTTGGGTGCTTATGTGATGGTATCATGCAGGTGGATTACGATGGTTTTTGACTACGGGAGATAGGGTTTGCTCCTAATGTGTCCACATGCATGTGTGCCACGTTCCATCATTAGTTGTTAATCTAACCTTCTCTTTTTCTCTGAGAAAGACAATACTAAATCACCCATCCTCTCATTCTAGTCTCCATGAAGAATACGCTGATCATGAGAAAATTATCCAATTAGTTTTAAACCTATTGTACGGATGTCAAATCAATTATACACCTTTTAATTTTGTTAATTTAGACCTAAACCTTTGTACAAAATTCCCATGTAACCCTTTTGATCGATGCATGTCAGCAATTTTCAGTGAACTAATCAGAAAAATTACATTAGAATCTTGTGCAAAATGTTTAAGACTAAATTGGCAAAAATTGAAAAGTTTAGGATTGGATTGATATCCATACCATAGGTTTAGGATTGATTCGATAATTTCCTTGACTAATTATTATTCCCAACATGGGGTGATTTGTGATTTCCAGAGTAATGTAGGTAGTCTTTCTTCTAAAGCAATACCAGGAAAACCATGGAAATATTTGGAGGTGGGACATAGTTTATGTACCGGCTTATCTTAAGAAAATAAAGTTCCATGACATGAGAAAACCTGTATGGTCCATCGTCATTTCGACTTCAACTATTAACATTGCCTTCGCTATGTTACATGACGCACTAGCTAGATTGATCTGAAATCTAAATCTTCTAGTGATCACCGTAGGATGTATCGCCTATCATTTAAATCCATGAGTTGAGATGAAACCTATCACCATCTACTGAGAACATAAACTCAAAGCACACGTACATGCACTCATATATATAGAGAGAGAGAGAGGACCCCAAACCCTTAAACATACCTTACACTCACCTATTCCAAATTTTGGAACTGGAACCCACTTTACGAGTTCTAAATACCCATCTCGGAACCTACTCGGCCATGCTCGTTCTATAGCGTCCATAGATTTCACGCTTTCTCCTATACACCCTATTATTTAGTCTTGAAAGAAACTCTTTGTAATTTTGAGTCGACTTCATGAACCCAGGCTTTTCTTCTTTTCTAATTTTGGGAGTTCTATTACTTTTGAGCTTTGTGAAAATGATATAAAAGATGTTTCACACAGTGAGAGGGCCACATGTTAACTTCTCATTGGCCTTGTACCATCTTCACAAAATTACTTATATAAAATTAGAGTAGATGACTTTAGGTGCAATTGCCCTCTAGTTGGATTTTTGAAGTTTTATTTAGAAGAGGTTTCATGACTCTCAAAATAATTCCTATAATCCCGTCACGTTGCACTTCTTGCAGATTTCTTAAATCCCATTTACATAGGAAAGAATGCATTCAATAGCATGTTTGCTATACCTTTCAGACATAGCAATATTTAAATGTCAAATTTCATTGGTTGCCAAAGGAGAAAGGGCCTTAATTTCTCTAGGTAGTTCTTCCACCAGTTGGAAAATGAACATCGAAGACAACAAAACATGTGCTGTAACTTGTATAGAGTATGGTTAAGTGTACTGACCAGCGAATTAAAGTAAGATAATCACTTGCCGAAACATCCAAAGTGCGGAGAGCATACAAACCTTTTACCATAAAGATAATACAGGTTAGTAAGCACAATAAGCAAATGTAAGCTATCTAAAGTAACAGGAAAGAAAGAGGTGCAATGCAATGCGAGACTAGCACCACCACACCTGAACTTGAGGGCTGATGAATCCGAGAAGTATTATTCAGAAGATGCAGACATCAACACCGGAAAAATTGGGGAAACTGAAGTACAGAAAAGTAACAGAGAGATTTGTCCTAAGAATCATTGTTAAGGAACGAGCACTAGGGATACTAGCTTTACTTTCTTAGCTGGCAGATAACTTGTGTCTCAACACTTTACAGCAATGAACTTCTGTTTTCTCCAATTATTAAGTAAGGAAAAGAAAAGCAGGGGAATAATAAATACAAAAAGAGAATTGATTATTTGCTTGCAACTTCAGTTTGAGGCTCTTTTTATCTTTTGTTTGGTTGGCCTAATGAGCACGTATCTTTAAGGCCACACGTGATTTTCATTCCATCTTGTATTTTTAGCTCTTTATTTAGGCAATTGATAAGCCACTCAACCTCGGGTCTTGATGAAAGTGTAGGGAGACTTTAGGTCTATTTTGTTTCCTTGAAAAATGAACATGATTGGTAAGTAATATTTCATAAGGTATTTGGTAGGATTTTTCAAAAGAGGTGAAAATCATTATGGGTAGTTTGGTGTTGACAAACTTTAGAAGGTGCTCAAGACAAATTAACGTCGGTCTGAAGGGCAATTATCGAGACTTTGGCGGCAAGTTGGGAACTCAAGCCTTGTGCCTAGTATCTCCAGGCGTCATATCAAAACCCCCAGCCTCGGACTCAAGATCCTCCCACAACTCGGATGCTCAACTCTCGCCCCGGTTTCGAAAGTCTAGGTGCTTGCGTCCAAGTTTTAAGCGTCCGAGGCACCGGTTAGTGCACTGAGATCTCAGGCGAGGCCCCTAATGTTCCTAGGTTCAGGATCTGGAGTGTCCGATTTGACCCCAAGGTCTCCAATTTTGATGAAAGGGATGATCCTAACAACGGTGAAGGTCAAGTTGGATCCTTGAATATGAATACCAATCTTTCAAAAGCATAGATTATTTTTGAATTTAAATATGGATTTTTTGTTCTGCATGAAAAATAATTTTTATTGACTCATTTTTAAAGAAATGCCAAAATGACAAAAAATGAGGAGATAATTTCCAACCGCTAATTTCCGCAAAACAAATCTATCCTTTGTCTTTAGAAATTTACTTCAACGCCTCCTATAAATACTTATAAAATCCACTAAATTAAGAAAATTATGATGAGGTGGAATAATCATACAAATTTTTAAATCCAAGTAGATAAAAACAAAATGTTTTGCATAATTCGGTATACTAAAATAAAGTGATGAATAACGCCAAGTATACTAAGGGTGCGTTTGGGAACCACTTTGGGGGAAAGCCTTTAGGAAAATGCAAATACCTTTGAGTTAAATGTGTTTTTCAAAATGCAACCGTGTTTGGTAAATTGTACTTTGAAAGCTCTTTGTAAAGTATTTTGAACAAAATAGCGTTTTGGGAATTACATTTACAAAGGATGTTTGTGGTAAAAAAAAAATTATCAAAAGAAAAATTAAAAAAAAATTGACCAAAGGGCAGTGGCCGCCGGCGACCTCGGCGACCTCCGATGACCTCCGGCGACACTGGATCTGGGGCAGCGAGGTCGGGCAACGCCGTTGCAACCTCCGGCGACCTTCGGCGACCTCCGGCGACGCCGGATCTGGGGCAGCGAGGTTGCGGGAGGAGCTCGCCGCCCCGGATCTGGGTCGCGGCGAGGTCGCAGGAGGTCGCGCGACGCCGCCGCGACCCAGATCCGAGGGCCTCGCGGTCACGCGACCCAGATCGGGGGCGGCAAGGTCCTCCCGCGACCCTGCCGCCCCAGATCTAGGTCGCGGTGACCCAGACCTCGCCGTGGGTCGCGGTGGTCGCGCCACCCCTCGGCGTCAGTCGTCTGAGCGACGGTCGCCGGCGACCACTCGCGGAAGAAGAAGACCGCCTGCCGCTCCAGATATTGGTTGCGGCGAGCCAGCCCTCGGTCGTGCCACCTCCGGCGTCGGTTGCGCCACCTCCGGCGTTGGTCGCGCCACCCCCCGACGATCGCCGGAGTCCCT
The DNA here is from genome assembly GCA_014182885.2 of Eucalyptus caleyi. Taxonomy (NCBI): domain Eukaryota; kingdom Viridiplantae; phylum Streptophyta; class Magnoliopsida; order Myrtales; family Myrtaceae; genus Eucalyptus; species Eucalyptus caleyi. The sequence goes on along the minus strand of CM024468.2, from coordinate 33,525,084 downwards.
CTAGCATTCACCGGCCGCTCTCAGGCAGCCAGAGCCGAACCCCCCCGGAGAAGATGAACAGTTGCGACACAAGGGCAAGAACCAGAAAAACAAAAAATTCGTGAGGACAATTTCGGAAAAAAAAAAGAATATGAACAGTGCCCGTGTGGGCATGCCGAAAAAGCCGAAAGCCCAAGGCAGGTCCCCCCGCCTTGGGCTTTCGGCTTCACAATGCTGACATTTTGGGAATGGAGCCTCAAAATTTTTTGCCAAACGGGCTAGCATTTGCCCAAGTATCTTTAGACTTCAAAGGGGCTTTGGGAAGTGGTTCCCAAACGCACCCTAAAGGGTTTTACTAAAGTGACATTTAGTCAAGTACTTAAGGCGAAGAATATTTCCTCCTGTTCCCTTCAATGCCTCCTTGTAGCCTTTTTGACAGAGGGGCTCCATCCACCATTTGAAATTGCTTTGTTTTTGTTTTTCTTCTTTTTTTGTTACGTTTTATTTTTTGATAAGATGACATTGTTTTGCTTGGACGATGGAGAAGGAAAAGTGATATCACAGAAAAAAAAAATTCAAAATTTCCCACCAATCAGCCCTCCTCTCATTTTCATCCCCCCTCTCTCTCTCATTTAAGGCAAGTTGGTGGATGAGCTCCTCTCTCTCAAAGACCATGAGAAATCACAAGGTGAGACTAATGTATAATAAGAACACACGGAATTATATATTTGATTAAGCATACGCAAATAAAATTCTAGGAAAATTGTCTAAAACGTCCTAAATCTATTACATATTTGCTAATTTAGTCATAAACTTTTCAGTATTACTAATTGAATTATAAACTTTTTCATCTCTTACCAATTAAGTCCTTCGGATCAATTTGGCAAGGAAATTGCAAATAATGACAAATCGGCAATGGCATGATACTTTTTTTTTTTTAATAATATGTTGAATTTTTTTGGATTTTTTTTTTTAACTTTTCCTTTTTTTTTTCTCGATTTTAGAGTTAGGGCTAGTGAGGGTGGCTGGCTAACCCTCACTAGCTCTGGGTGAGGGCCGTAGCTCTAGGCTAGCATCATGATGGACTTGCTGGCCAAAGTGAGGGTGAGGGCCGTAGCTCTAGGCTAGCATCATGATGGACTTGCTGGCCAAAGTGAGGGTGCACGAACCCTTACCCAAAATCGGCAAGGGTCTTGACACCATCCATGAGCAGTTCGAGATTCTATTGTTGTCTGGCGCTTTTTTGCCCCTGCCAGTTCCACACAAGCTTGACGATATTCCTAGGAGGAGGTCAAGTCATGTGGGGAAGCATGGTCGGCATGTTCATTGTGGCCAGCCCGGTCATTGTTGTCGTTGTGTCGTTGATTAATGTTGCGTATTAGAGATTGCCACTAGAAGAGGAGAGGCAAATCCAAATGCCAGCGGTGGCAGCACCGCAACTGGCCAGTAGAAATCGTTTACGAATCCATTTCATGGATTCCGTCCTTGAATTTGCCCCTCGGAAACATGGCTAACAATTATAGCAGTACCATGCAGCTCTCAATTGATGGGTGGAGTCGAAATTTAGGTCCTCGTCCTCCATTTTGAGAGAAATGGAAAAAAAGAAAAAAAGAAAAAAAGATGTGGGTAATTTGGAGCTGCACTATAATCATCAATTAGGAAAGTTGGCGATGAATAATGTTAATACGTTATTTTTTATTGACACATCATAAAAGATAAAATCTCAAAATTATGGCAGAAGAACAGCTCAAGTGCCATAACTTGGCACATGGGATACTTAAGTGCCATAACTTCAAAACGATACACTTAAGTGCCACTTTCTTTTTCTAGTGGGACACTTAAATGTCACATCTGGGCATATCACTAACACACTATATTTGATAAGGTCACTATTGAAGCTCCAATCATCATTTACAAGTAAAGAACTTAATGTGTATTTATAAGTTAATTTATTTTGGCAAGCAAATTGAAGATAAGGCTAATTACATCCATACATGCCTAGTATAAATGAGGTAGGTGAGCAATAATTTCTGATTATTCTAACCTTTTCTTCCTCGAAGTTTAAAAGGGTCTCCTTTTTTCCTTCTTCTTCTTCCTCACCATCTCCATCTTCTTCGTCTTCTCGATTCCTTCTTGCAGTTGCCGGATTGTCGTGCGAAACTAGGTTGACACGAATCCTAGGCATCATTGGTTCATGGGTTTCTTCTCCCAACTCCAAAGGAGCAAAAGCTCGCTTAATGAACTCCCCCGTTTCTGCAGGTCACGTCCCACGCCGGCAGATCCAAGCTTACCACAACATGGTTCGTCGCTTTTCGCTCGCCGCAGCCCACCAACCCTTCTTGGCGTGTCTCCTCGTGCATCGCCGTCATCATCACTGCAGCTACGTTCCTTCTTTGGATCGTTGCAGTCGCACATTGCCATAGTCATCAGAACCATTTCAGGCTGGGAGGACCCAGTCGGTTGCCGAACGTGTCGTCGAGACGATAAAGCATGAGCAAGTTCATGAAAAGACGAAAACGAAGCATGATCAGTACAATCTCTGTTTAGGAATCTCGAATGGACGGTCATGTAAGATGCAGGATTGACGAAATTTAGATCACAGATCGCCGCCTTCTTGGACCGTGCGTCTGGAGAGTCCTGGTTGGCGCGCCTCAGTGTTGGATTATCCCGACTTATCTGCAGTCTCCCTCCCCGGCGGAAAGATCGCTGTGTCCCCAGAAACACTCAACTTTTGCAAGACGGATGCGGAAACAGCTACTGTCACTGCACTTGAGGTAGTTCTTTATCTTCTCGGGTTATGCCGTAGTTTGTATTCTCGAATAGTATAACGGAGACTGAATTTTGTGGATGAAACCGTGCCTCATGGCTTCTTGCTTCTTTTCCCTTTGTACGTTGATCAGGTTGGGCATACCGTGGCTAGCCATCATGTAGAGATGCTCGTACAGGATCTTTGCCTTGTAATCAACGGGTTACAAATGGTCAAGCAGTGGCGCGGGACTGGATTTTTCAGCTCAATCGTGCGTCCTGAAATGGAGATGATCATGGAGGATCATTGCCTTGTAACCAGTGTTGGGGTTTCATGAATCATGTATAAGAAAAATCAACAGAATAAACGCAGCGGAAACAAAGATATATTTTACACATGATTCTCCTTAGGCGTTGTTCGTGCGTTTTAATCAAAATCTAAACATAAAAGGGAGTTAAACGAAATACCTCTTGAAGCGCGCTTTGAAACAAGTCGGTTCGGATGTTCTACAGTACGAGTCCCACAAGCGTTGGACCTCTAGTTCAGACACACCAACAACGAACGTCGAATGGAAGAGAGAACTTTCGGATATCCACCACTTTGATCGTGCTAGCAATCACGTGGAAAGAATCCGTCGTATTCTTGATGTATAGTAGTCACGGCCCGAACGAGAGAATTGTTTCTCTTCCTCGTGTCTCAAAGACACAAGAACACACGCACACTTTTTCTCAATATTCAGCAACTAGAGAATTCCAAATTTTTGTTCATGGTGAAGAGCGGATCTGGAACAAGAAGACAAAACACACGAAGTCTCTTTTTCCAATTTTTCAGCAGCCCTTTTACTCTCGTCCCTCAAAGGTTTTTATAGAAAAAACCGACCAGCAACGGTTGCTAATCGATGGACGATCAGCAACCGTTGCTGATCGTCCATAATTGACGATCATGCACGATCTTTGCATGATGGTCAGCGGTTGCTGACCATCAATGCTTCGGCATAATGGTCAGCAAATCACTGACCATTACGCTTTGTGCATGTGCACGAATTTGTGCACATGCATGAAGCTTTATTTTTTTTTTTTAATAAACAAGTTAATTTAGGGCATAATACTACTAACAATCTCCCACTTGCACTAAAGCCAACTTGTTTGGTATGTTAACATATATCGACTTTGGGCATGCGTGTGCATCATATGCAAGTAGGCTCGTGACTATGATACAAATTAAATTAAATCTCATTTAATTTAATTTCAAATCGACTCAATTCGATTGTAGTAATTGCAAACACATTTGCAAAATATTTCTCTCTTGTTCCACGTCATCCTAGTTGTTTATGGTGTGTGACATCCCTAGGTTCATCACTAAGCTGGTAGTAAGACTTGTACTAACACATTAGTACTTCCAAAAGAATTAATTGTCCCTATTAATCTTTTAGGTCCTACAAGCCACGATTGACATCTAGCAATATGTCATGGCTACCAGATAGTGTGAATGCTTTAAGAACATAATGAACTGTCGCTTTAGCTACGGTGTAATTCAATCCTCTGTCTTACTATGTCCCGATTAAACAAAGACCATGGAATATTTGTCAAGTCATTAATTCGATCATATGCACAAATCTAATTGACATGCATTTTATTCGAGACATAAACAATTTATTCTCGGTTACAACCCCGGCCGAGGATTTCAATGCAGTGTCACAATTAGATCGCATAGAACATCATTATCATACCTTGCATATAACAAGGAGCAGTGTCACAATTAGATCGCATAGGACATCATTATCATACCTTGCATATAACAAGGAGACAGATTCCATATTGCACACACGTGTAACTTCGTATATGAACAAACTATGACCATCAAGTATAAAAGCGGATCGACGACCCGGCATTATGTGCACCTGTGAACCATAGTTGTTCGATACACAAGTTAACACTGTGCCTCAGGTCTAAGGATTATTTACACAAGACCAAAGCATGAACAATTAGACATTGACCATGCTAAAAGCTTCCATGTTGCTAATCGTTCCATATGCGTCACGTTCAGTGAATTTGTCTAATACAAACACCTGTGTTCTAACTCAGGCATCATAATACCCAATGACATGTGACTCATCATTCCCTTAAGTATCCAATACTTAATGGCGAAGTTAAGAACACACCGGTCTCAACAGGATTATTAATATCCACTTAATAATCCATCGACCGGGAACAATTTAAAGATTCAGTCTAACTATGAACCCGTCACATATATTCTTGACGTCTCAAGAATAGGTCTAGTTGCAATCGATCTTATAGAATCATTCATCAATATAAAATAATTGGACAAATGAATGAATACGTCGTTGCCATTAATTAAATAATAATAATGAAAGTAGAACTGAAATCCCTAATATGTAACTATTACATAGTAGCTTTAGGGCATACATCCAACAATTTCCCAATTGCACTAAAGCCAATTTGTCTGGTTCCTCAAACCCATTTTGTCAATATGTCTTTCAAAAGAAGACTGAGGTAAGGCCTTAGTGAAGGGATCTCGCCACGTTTTCTGCCGAGGCAATTTTCTGCAAGGCGATATCACCTCTCCCAACAATTTCTCCGATGAGATGGAAGCGTCTCTCAATATGCTTGGACTTGGTGAGACCTCGGTTCCTTAGCTTGAGCTATCGCTCCATTGTTGTCACTGAGTAACAATGTGATCGGTTGCTCAATTGAAGGAACGACTCCAAGTTCAGAAATAAACTTCTTCATCCAAGCGGCTTCCTTTGCTGCTTCAGAAGCAGCTACATACTCTGCCTCAGTGGTGGAATCGGCAGTTATGCTTTGTTTGGAACTTTTCCAACTAACTGCACCACCATTGAATGTAAAGACAAACCCAGACGTAGACTTATAATCATTAGGATCCGATTGAAAATCGGAATCAGTATAAGCTACAACTTTAAATTCTCCTTCTCCATATATCAAGAATAAATCTTTAGTCATTCGCAAGTACTTAAGAATATTTTTGACTGCTATCCAAAGGTGCTCTTCTCTGGATCGACCGATATCTCGCTAGTAATACTTACAGCATGCGCAATATCAGGTCTAGTACATAGCATAGCATACATTATGCTTCCAATAGCGGATGCATATGGTATCTTTGCCATCCGCTCTCTTTCTTCAGGAGTGTTGGGAACACATCTCCTTAGAAAGACGGATCCCTTGCCTAAAAGGCAATAATCCTCTCTTGGAACATTGCATGTTAAACCGTGTTAACACTTTGTCTATGTACGTAGATTGTGAGAGGCCAATCAATCGTCTTGATCTATCTCTATAGATCTTGATACCTAAAATGTAGGTTGCCTCTCCTAAATCTTTCATGGAGAATTTCTGTGACAAGAATAGTTTTATCGATGATACCATTGGTACATCATTTCCAATCAAAAGTATATCATCGACATACAAAACCAGAAATGCAATTGCACTCCCATTGATCTTCTTGTATACACAAGGTTCATCCGGATTTTTGATGAAGCCAAACGATTTGACTACCTCATCAAAACGGATGTTCCAACTTCTGGAGGCTTGTTTGAGTCCATAAATGGATCTCTTAAGCTTACACACCTTATGTTTTTCACTATTGGATTCAAAACCCTGTGGCTGTTCCATATAGATGTCCTCATTGAGAAATCCATTTAGAAAAGCCGTTTTGACATCCATCTGGAATATCTCATAATCAAGGTGTGCAGCTATAGCCAACATAATCCGAATGGATTTTAGCATGGCCACAGGTGAGAAAGTTTCGTCATAATCAATTCCTTCTTTTTGACGATATCCTTTCGCCACCAACCATGCTTTGTAAATTCCAATTTGACCTTCAACATTCATCTTCCTCTTGAAGATCCATTTACAGCCAATTGGTACAATACCATCAGGCAGGTCAGTCAAGATCCATACCTCATTGGAATACATTGAGTCCATTTCGGATTTCATGGCCTCTAGCCATTTACCAGAATCGATGTCCAACATCGCATCCTCATAGGTTTTAGGATCACCGGGTTGATCACCATCATTCACAATGAATAATGGTTCGATATGATCAACCGAGTGTCTATAACGAGTAGGTGGGCGAGACGTTCTTGCACTTCTCCTAAGAGGTTGTGTATCAGAAGCTCCCACTGAATTAGAGATTGGTATCTAAACTCGATTGTTTGGTACTTCATTATTTTCTTCTTGTAAGACTATTTTCCGCCCAGCACCACTTTCTTGGATGAACTGATTCTCCAAAAAAGAAGCGTGCTTGCATACCAAAATTCTTTGGTCTGAAAGAAAATAGAAATAATATCCAAGAGTTTCCTTTGGATATCCAATGAAGCGACCTTGTTCAGATCTTGCCTCCAATTTTTCCACTTTCAGCTTTTTCACAAAAGTTGGACAACCCCAAATCTTAATATGATTAAGACTAGGTTTCCTATTATGCCATATCTCATAGGGCGTAGTTGGAACAGATTTGGACGGCACTCTATTCAGTATATATACAGTAGTCTCAAGGGCATATCCCCAAAGGGATATTGGCAAATCGTGTAACTCATCATAGATCGTACCATATCTAATAAAGTACGATTTCTTCGTTCGAATACACCATTATGTTCTGGAGTTCCAGGAGGTGTCCATTGTGATAAAATGCCATTCTCTTTAAGAAAGTCCAGGAATTCAATACTAAGGTATTCACCTCCTCGATCCGATCGAAGAGCCTTAATACATTTTCCCGTTTGTTTCTCAACTTCAGCCTTGAATTCCTTGAACTTTTCAAAGGATTCAGATTTATACTTCATGAGGTATAAATAACCATACCGTGACCGATCATCGGTGAAGGTAATGAAGTAATTATAACCACCTCTAGCAGATTCATTAATTGGTCCACATACATCTGTATGTATTAATCTTAATATGTCAGCAGCTCGCGCACTTTGTCCCACAAAAGGTGCTTTGGTCATTTTTCCTAGAAGACATGCCTCACAAGTCGAGTATGACTCAAAATTTGAAGGATCAATGTATCCATCATTACTCAACTTGTTAATTCTGTCTTCTCCAATATGACCTAATCGGAGATGCCAAACATACTTTTTATTTGGACCGTCTCTAGGACGTTTATTAGTAATGGCATTTATATCAATTCTATTTTGCTTATTGACATTGGTAATCGCATTACCGGACATTGTAATGGTATAAAGATTGTTGATTAATAAGCTAGAACCAACACATATTCTATTATGATAAATAGAACATACATCATTAGCAAAAGAAAATTCATAATTCTCTTTACCCAAACGAGATATAGAGATGATGTTCCTAACAGCATTCTTATAATGCAAACAGTTCTTTAAAACCAATACATGTCTAGAAGGCAAACATAAACGAAAAGTCCCTATAGCTAATGCAGCAACTCTTTCTCCATTGGCAAACGTCAGGACAATCTCATTTCGCCCTAGCATCCTGCTTATTTCCAGATTCTGCAAAGACATACAAATATGTAAAGTTGCAGCAGAATCTAGAACCCATGAGCTGGATTCAGCACTAACCATAAGATTAGTTTCAATAAGCATAGACACCATACCTTCATAAGGTCGGTTCTTGGCTTGACCTTCAAGCTCGCGAGGTACCTCTTACAGTTCCTCCTCCAAGTGCCCTTTGACACCACAAGTAATGACATTTCCCTTTATCAATCATGGGTTTTGGTTGCACAACAGTTTGGCAGGCCTCTTCCATTTATTCTTCTTTAAAACAGTCTTACCCTTTGAAGAAGAAGCCTTAGCCATAGCCACTATATTTGGCCTCGTGTTATGCATTTCCTTCTCATAAACTACCAGCATGCTATGTAACTCAGCAAGAGTTTTCTCCATCTTATGCATGTGGAAGTTTTGGACAAAACCAGAGAAGGAATCGGGTAAAGATTGGAGGATCAAATCCACAGCTAACTCATTGTCCATAACGAGATTCAGCCTAGCCAATTCTTCAATGTGCCAGATCATTTTCAAAGCATGATCATTAACAGATGATCATTCAGCCATCCTCATACGGTACAATGCCTTAGATATCTCATATCTAGAGGTTCGACCATTCTCATCAAAGTATTCCTTTAAGTGCAAAATGATCGACGCAGCATCTTCCATAGATTCATACTTCTTCGTAATTCATTATTCATAGAAGCAAGCATATATGACCTAACTTTTAAGTCATCATCACGCCACTTATCATAAGTGACACGCTCCTCTTGGGTCCCACCCTCAGGAAAGGAGGTTGGCATCTTTTCATCAAGCACATACCCAATTTTTTCTGAATTGAGAACAATTCTCAAATTCCTCACCCAGTCAGTGAAATTGGGTCCAGTCAAACAATTCTTGTCAAGTATAGAAGCGAGTGGGTTTGTAGTCACAATTTTCAGAGTAATAATATATCTGTTGCAGAAAATAAATTGTTAGCCGTTGTATCTTTCAAAGTAACTATTTCATTTTGGCCTTTAAATGAAATAGATCCCCCACTAAATTTATATTCGAATCCCATACTCCTTAAGATGGGAAGCGGTAATCTTTGTTGGGTAAAGATTACTAGTGGGGATTGAGTCCCACCAGTCCAAAGTCCACCTCACCTAACAGTTATTGGTGTCCTATGAACTTAGTGAGTGAACTAGCTTGTTCAACGCATCATATGCGAGTCCCAATCATAACTTCGGCCTCTAGACCATGAAAGCCTCACCTAACAGTTATTGGCATCATGATCATAGTTAAGTCTAGCCCATCATCTCATGCAAGTATTGAAAACACAAATGATTCCCTCACCTGACAGTTATTAGAAATCATTTGGCTCCAACCCCACAACATCATATGCATAATGGAGTGGTCCAATATTATAAATGGTAATTAACCCCTATGTGTCCATAACCGGTTAGTTAACCACTATAATATTGGATCAAACCACGACGATGGAAGGCCACGAGTCCGAAACCCGTTTCGACTTAATGTTCTTTGTAAGGAGATTTGGGTCGTTATTAACGGTCTCACTTTGCACATTAACCGGTTTAACATGCACGATATCATAAACACAATAAATAAATAGATATCACATAATATCTATCCTATGTGGTGATCATGGAATTATGGTTCAATGGGTCTCGAGCCAAAGAGACCCATTTAGCCATTTTAATGTTTTAATTATATGGACCTGCTCTTCACTTTTTCTTCAATCTTTGAACTCTTCAAAGACCGGGCCCAAAGAGCTCACCGGTTTAATGGCTCCTCCAATGGCTCCTCCTCTCTTGTAGTATTTACATCAACAATTGAAATACTAAACTATACTAAAAATTACATATCAAGAAAAATTAAAGTAAAATAAAAGGAAGGACACAGCCTCCATTTAATAATTACATCCCCAAAAAGAATACCTGTAATCATCATACATTCATCCATACAACAATCACAACAATTAGGGTTTTTTCCATGATCACCACCCTTCCTTACGAGCCATAAATTCAAAATTTAAAGCTTTGGAAGGCATGCATAAAATTCTGCATATCATTTGCAAAATATAAACATCAAGTATAACAAGTTACGGATTTTTGATTCAAAATTGATTTAGTTCTAATTTTTGCTTAGTTGATTAAATTTATCACATAAATTAATCAACTTCTATAGGCCACATAAAAGGTAAGAGAACCAATTCTCTTAACAAAATAAATTGGCCATTAGAACGCAAAAATATATTTGAACTACAAATCAATTAAACCCACAAAAACGCCTAAGGTTGGCTCTGATACCACTGTTGGGGTTTCATGAATCATGTATAAGAAAAATCAACAGAATAAACGCAGCGGAAACAAAGATATATTTTACACATGATTCTCCTTAGGCGTTGTTCGTGCGTTTTAATCAAAAATCTAAACATAAAAGGGAGTTAAACGAAATACCTCTCGAAGCACGCTTTGAAACAAGTCGGTTCGGATGTTCTACAGTACGAGTCCCACAAGCGTCGGACCTTTAGTTCAGACACACCAACAACGAACATCGAACGGAAGAGAGAACTTTCGGATATCCACCACTTTGATCGTGCTAGCAATCACGTGGAAAGAATCCGTCGTATTCTTGATGTATAGTAGTCATGGCCCGAACGAGAGAATTGTTTCTCTTCCTCGTGTCTCAAAGACACAAGAACACACGCACACTTTTTCTCAATATTCAGCAACTAGAGAATTCCAAATTTTTGTTCATGGTGAAGAGCGGATTTGGAACAAGAAGACAAAACACACGAAGTCTCTTTTTCCAATTTTTCAGCAGCCCTTTTACTCTCGTCCCTCAAAGGTTTTTATAGAAAAAACCGACCAGCAACGGTTGCTAATCGATGGACGATCAGCAACCATTGCTGATCGTCCATAATTGACGATCGTGCATGAGCAACCGCTCATGCACGATCTTTGCATGATGGTCAGCGGTTGCTGACCATCAATGCTTCGTGCATAATGGTCAGCAACCGCTGACCATTACGCTTCGTGCATGTGCACGAATTTGTGCACATGCATGAAGCTTTATTTAATTTTTTTTTTTAATAAACAAGTTAATTTAGGGCATAATACTACTAACAACCAGACCACGAATGCTTCTGCTGTATCTCGTGATCACATTGTTCTGTTCGATGCCCACCATTCTTTTCACCTGGCTTTATCACATTGCAGGTTCTTCTCTCCTCTTTTTTCCTCTGCCATTGTGCAGCATTCTGTGATCCTAAGTCATTGATCGGAGACAAGTCATTGTGCTGACTCTTATGGTTGGTCAGAGTCAGTATTGGTGGGAGACAGGTCTTGCATCAATGGTGTCTTGATCAAACTCAAATCAGTGTAGCTTCCTGACTATACTAGATAGTTATGTAGGATGTTTTCTGGGTGGTAATTGTGATTCCAAAAAGCCTTGACAAGCCGGTTTCCCTTTTTGTCAAGGTTATACTGTATTGCAAAGTATCTGACTGTTTGTCTGGAGGGAGGGGGGATTGAAGCAGATTAAATCTGAGTGCAACTATGTTCCTTCTTTGGATCGTCACCAGGGATTGTCGTCTTTGACTTGCTGCAGCCCGCCAACCCTTCTTGGCACATTGCCTCACTCGCCACCATTGTCATCAGTACAACTTTGTAAATTTGAATTTAAACGTAAGATTCCGCTGTCGGTTGGATTGCAAGTATTTCAGACTGGGAGGAACAGGCCAATTGTTGAACGCATTGCCCCGGCAATAAAGCATGAACAAATTCGTGACAAGACAGAACCAAAGCATGATCAGTACAATCTCTGTTGTTTTGGAATCTCGAATGGACAGTCATGTAAGATGCAGCTCAGGAAAAATATAGATCATGGATCGCGTTCTTGGACCGTGCATCTGGAGGCCCTAGTTGGCAGGCCTTGGTGTTGGATTGTCCCCATTTATCTGCAGGTTGCCTCCCCAGCAGGATGATTGCTGTGTCCCCAGAGTAACTTAAATTTTGCAATAGACGGATGCGGAAACAGCAACTGTCACTGCACTTGAGGTAGTACTTGATCACCTCAGGTTTTGCCGTAGTTTGTATTCTAGAACAATATAATGGAGGCTGAATGTGATCACATGCAGCTGAATTTGTGGATGAAATTGTGCCTTGTTGCTTCTTGCCTTTCCTTTCATTTTCTACATACCATGGCTAGGCCATGAAGAAGAGATGCTCGTACAGGATCTTTGCCTTGTAATCCACTGGATACAATTGTATGAGCAGTGGTACGGAATTGAAAATGGATTTTTCAGTTCAGTCATGCATCCTGTAATGGAGATGATCATGCAGGATCAATGCCCTGTAATCAGCACACCATCTGCTCCACCTCCGCTGTCTCTCACGACCGGATGTACAATGCGCGCCATTCTTTTCCCCTGCCTTTATCTCATTGCAGGTTCCACTCTCCTCTTTTTCCTTTGCCATTATGCAGCATTCTGTGATTCCTAAGTAATTGGTCCTTGGTCAGAGAGAGGCCTTACGTTCATGGTGTCTTGATCAAACTCAAACCAGTGTACCTTCCTGACTATACTTGATAGTTACATAGGATGTTTTCTGCGTAATGATTCTGATTCCAGAAAGCCTTGACAGGCTCGTTTTCCTTTCGTCAAGGTTATATCGTATTGCAAAGTACCTGACCGTTTGTCTGTAGGGAGGAGGTTCAAGCAGATTACATCTCTTCACCACCAATAGCTTCTGCGGGCGACAATCCTCGAGCAGGACCAGCACGACACGAGAAGCTACGACCAGTAAGAATCAAATGCTGTGTGCTAGCAGAGGCCATGAGAGAAGCTCTCGTTTTTGCACGTGAAGGCTATCTTAGGTCGCGGGAACTGAAAGTCTCTTTGACATGGATGGACAGCAGAAAGTTTTAGAGGACTAATTATATTTTCATGGGTCCAGATCCTTTTCTAGAGTTTGCTTGTGATTGCATCTTGTTTTCTTGAAACCAGTTAGAAGCCTTGACAGTAAAATTCGAATCTGAAGCTGCTATTCTTGATCGGATGATCGCCTTTATCTGTCGTCTATGTAATACTACAAGAAGTCCTAGATTAGGAATGGGTAACTGCATTCGAGTGCCTCTTTTCCCCACTCTTCTTTTCGTGACGACAATGCACCGTTTAGCATTCCAATCCTAGGACATTAAACTCTTGGGGAAGCCTCGGAGGTTGGTCTAGTCGATCCTGCTACAAAGAGGAAAGCTTGCGAGCGCAAAAACACTAAGCGGCCGATATATTCGAAGCCTCAATGACTCCGGTTGGCATCACTGGACCTTCTCAAGTCCCTTAGATGCAGCAAACACTGGTTTACCATTCAAACGCAGCCAGTCACTTTCATAATAAATACATTGGACGATGGTTGCATATTTTCCTGTGTAATTTTGCTACGTTTGGAATGCAAATATGAGCTCTTTTCAAAAGAAAAATACATTTGCCTGAGTCCAATATCTTTTTTTTTTCAATAATCGGACAACACGCCTTGTGATTAAGGCCTTTTCCCGATTTATTTAATTTGTTTATTGCTTTTTTTAGATATCTTGCCATTGTCTATGTCTTGATTTTTACAATAATTAAGGATAAGATAGATATTTCCTTTAAAAAATGAGATTAAAGTCCAATTTTACCCTTTAAAAGCCATGCTAATGAAAAAAATAGTTGCCTATTAGAGTCTGTAACTAAAAAAAATGATGGTAGGCTAGCGACCCTTGTTGAGCTTAGAAGGAAAAAAAAAGAAAAGAAAGAAAAAATTATCAAAAATTCATAATTTAAAAAAAAAAATTATAAAAATTGTACACGCCGCAATGGTCAACGTTCATGTTAGTGATTTCTAATCAAAAATAGCCTTTAAGACTAAATTCATAAAATTATATGAATAGTAATATTTGGACAAAACCAAATAACACACCATAGCATTTACGGCATCCATGAAAATCTTTTATTTCAATTACTCCATCTTGAAATGGTCAATGCTTTCACATTGTGAAAATGCTCCATAACCTTAAAATGAAAACAGCCATAGACTTGACCTATGTGCCTTTTTAAGAAAAGTGGAGAAGATTTTCAGATTGTGTAAAGGGAAAACAATGATATTCCATGCTTGATATAATATTGCAAGAAAAAATTAACTCAGTTAAACACCCTCATTTTTTTCTCTGGACAGAACCTCCGTATAGCCGGCCATCACTGCAAAAGAGATGAATAGCCTTACGCTAACCAAGGAAGTTCTTTTCATCAATTGTTTATTCATCTTTGAAGCCATAATGCGGTTTCAATAGAGGGATATGCGCAAAACTTGCTGACCGAAAAAAATTCATGCAGTGTTAAAAAATTTCATTCATTGAAGACATTACTGTTATCGTAATCTACGATCTTCCTATCCGATTATTATTGCACGTCGCCGGAAAATTCTCTAGTACAAAATTGAACTTTTCAATTTCCATGTTTACACATCTATTTACATATATTGGTTTTCCTTTTAGTTCAACAAAAACTTCATTAACTTCTCTCCAACCCTTTTTTAGCGGAAATAAATTGAATAGGATCTTGGAATTTCCTGAAGTTTTAGTTCAACAAAAACATTTATTCGTTTTCTATCCACTGGATATGAAAAGTTCAAACGGATCGCAATGAATGAGTAGGTGAGTGGCCACACCAGAATGAGAATCCTACCAGGCCACAACCACTCCACAGTAATTTTCCTGTGCCAACATCAAAACCGCAAGACAAAACGACGAAAAAACTGTACAATTTTCTGATTCTTCTAACCTCCTTTTCTACCTTGAAGTTTAAAGAGTCTCCTTTCTCCCTCCTCCTCCTCCTCCTCCTTCTTGATTCCTTCTTGCAGTTGCAGGATTGTTGTGCGAAACCCGGCAGGCACGAATCCTAGGCACGAAGGTGTGGTCAAGGCAACAAAGCGCGAACAAGTTCGTGACAAGGAAAGAACGAAGTATGATCGATGCAATTGTTTGGCTTTTGGCGTCCTGGATGGAGTTTCAAGGTCATGGAAGATGCAAGTTTGGCCAAACTTAGATCACGAATCACCTTCTTGGACCATGCGTCTGGAGGCCCCTGGTTGGCAGGCCTCGGTGTTGGATTGTCCGGACTTAACCGCAGGCTGCCTACCCGGCGGGAAGATTGCCATGTCCCCATAATCACTTGACTTTTGCAAGAGAAATGCGGAAACAGCTGTTGTCAATGCACTTGAGGTAGTACTTGATCATCTCTGGTTATGCTCTAATTTGTAATCCAGAACAGCATATTGGAGACTGAATTTTGTGGATGAAGCTGTGCCTCGTTGCTTCTTGCCTTTCCTTTCCTTTCCTACCTTGATCAGGTTAGGCATGCCGTGGCTAGCCGTGAAGCAGAGATGCTCGTACAGGATCTTTGCCCTGTTATTGAGGTGATACAAACTATTGAGCAGAATCGCCCGCTTTTAGTCCCCAGTTCAATCTTGCCCGCAGTGGAGATGATAATGGAAAATCATTGCCTTGAAATCATACTACATGATCCCCGCTGTCCCTCGAGATGGAATTGTTCTGTTTACCGATGGCCAGTCTTTTGGCCTGCCTTTACCATGCCTCTTTCAGATTGCAGGTTCCTCTCTCCTCTTTTCTCCTCTCCTATTGTGTAGGATTCCGTGTTTGCTGAGTAATTGGTCGTAGACAGGTCTTACATCAATGGTGTTTTATAGGATGCTCTTTGGGTGGTAATTGTGATGCCGGAAAGCCTCGACACTCAGGTTTTCATTTCGGCGTGGTCATATTGCATTTCAAAGTAGCTGACAGTTTGTCTGGAGGGAGGAGGTTGAAGCACATTGAACCGGTTGGTGGCCAATGGCTTCCGCAGAAAGACGATCCTTGAGCTGCACCAGCATGACACGAGAAGCTAGGACCAGTAGAATCAAATGCTGCGTGTTGTCGTCTCTAGCAGAGGCCATGAGAGAAGCTCCCATTTTGCACAGGAAGGCTTTAGGTCGCGGAACTGAAGAAACTCTTCAACATTAGGTGGAGCGAAGGAGGAGGACTAGCTATATTTTCAAGCGTCCGAATCTTATCTAGAGTTTGCTTGTGTGTGCATTTTCGTTTTCTTGAACCGGTTAATCCCCGACGGTGAAATTTGGATTTGAAGCTGCCATTCTTGATTGGATGGTCGCCTTTCGCCTGTCATCTAACTGATGCTCTAACACATCCTAGATTAAGGAATGCATGCCATTTTTTCCATCTTTTCTTTTGAAGTTCTAAAACTCACTCTTGGATTCATGAGGGTTCAGGATGAATTCCTGGCAAGTGTTTTCTTCGAGAGAGTAGTGAACCGATGGTTGCATATGTTCCTGTGTAATCATGGAATGTTTGGTTTGTATATATGAAATCATTTCAAAAGCAAAATACATTTGCCTGAGTTCAATTTTTTTTTTTCTTTCGTGATCGTACAATAGGCTTTCTGAGTAAGGCCTTTTCTTTGATCCCAGCAGGCTCTATGAAATGGCGTTATTTTGGCTGCGTTTGGCAACCACTTTACAAAGCCCTTTGCACCTCTAAAGATCCTTGGGCAAATGCAAGTGTTTTTTGGGGTGTTTGGCAAAAAAATTTCAAAGCCCTTTTGCAAAATGTCAGTCTTGTGAAGGCTGAAAGCCCAAGGCAGGTTGGGGGCTGCCTTGAGCTTTCAGCATTCTCAAAATGCTAAGCCAAGGGTTCAAAAAAAAGATTCTTCCCAAATTACCCTCATTGATTTTTCCGTTTTTTCCGATTTTGCCCTCACTACTATTCATTGTCTTCTTCTTCTTCTTCCATGAGTGGTCGCCGAGGAAGGGCAGGCAGTTGCTAGCAACTGTCGCCCAAACGACCGTCGTCGCACGACCGATGCCAAGGGGGCGCAATCGCCGCGCCATTTGGGTCGCAACGAGGTCTGGGTCGCCGCAATCCAGATCTGGGGCGGCAGGGTCGCGGGAGGACCTTGTCGCCCCCGATCTGGGTCGCGTGACCTCACCGCCCCAGATCCGGGGGAGGTGAGGTTGCGCGACCCCGTCGCAACCTAGATCCGGGGCAGCAAGGTCCTCCCGTGACCTCGATGCCCCGGATCTAAGTTGCCGAAGGTCGAGGTGACGTCACGCGACCTTGTTGCCCCAGATCCGGGGTCGTCAACGGCCGCCTGCCCTTGTCGGTCAAATTTTTTTATTTTTCTTTTGATAATTTTTTTAATCACAAAAGTCCTTTGTCCCCCAAACACTATTTTGCTCAAAGATACTTTACAAAGGGCTTTCAAACTATAATTTACCAAACACAGTTTGCATTTTGGAAAATACCTTTAACTCAAAGGTCTTTACATTTCTCTAAAGACTTTCTCCAAAAGTCTTCCCAAATGCATCCTTTGACTCGTCGATGTCTCCAAAGCATGTACTTGCTAATTCCCTTTCCTTTCTTTCAGTTTCTCTCACTTCTATTTCACCGATGGGCTCTGCACAATGGAGAAGAAGAAAGCTTATATATGGGCTGAGGATGGAGCGGCCTGAGGGCTTTAGGGCTTAAGCGAGACTTGCGGTTGGACTTATTTTCCTTTTATTTATTTATGCCCACTTGTTACATATGATGCCTCCACCAGTGAAGTTGCATTGAAGCATCTTTAGGTTTATGCCCACCCTTTGCTACCGACTTTCAATGGGTATTAATTACGATTTCTATATTCGAAGTGCACTAATTTTTCTTGAAAAGTCTTGGACTTTTACCCTTCCGACGATTACTGTCATCCTCTCTCTCTATCGAGTCATCTTCCTAATAGGAAAGTTACACGAAAATCCTAAGCCTTTAATTCAAAGTATAATTAAATTCTGGGTTTCTTTTTAAATCCGGTACAATTCTGTCTTTATAACAATAGGTCAATTAAACTTATTAATGTGGCGTTGGGCGTGGAGACTGGGGATATCTCACATTAGAAAAATGTCGAAAAAGAAAAAAAAAAGAAAAGAAAAAAGCAATGATTTTTAACAAGATGGACGTAAGCATATCCTTAAAAGGCTCAAAGAGGCTTTTACTAGGGGAAAAACCTCTGAGGGGTGGGACTCCCCATAGTAACCCTCCGCATTCCTACCTACCAGGGAAGAAAAATAAATGGTAGGAGTTGGAGGGTCTGTCGGCAGTGAAGGTAGACACCACGTCGGTATTTAGGTACTGGCCATCGCCGGGTAGGGGAGTATAGTAGCTCTTCGTGCCTAAGATGAGGCAAGGCGGCATCAAAACCGTAGTGCAAGCTGAGCTTCATTCAAGTCTTTCAACTAATTGCTCATGCCATACCTCATATTTTGGTCGAGCCTCAATTTACTCTTTTTGAGAATTTCTGACATCTTCACTCCCTATGAAGTCATTTTCCTAATAGGAAAGTTACACAAAAATCCTAAGCTTTTGACTCAAAGAATAACTAAATCCTAGTTTTTTTTTTTAATCCGATGCAATTTTGTCTATTTGGCATTATGTCGATTAAATTTATTCATGTGACCTTGGCGTGGAGATAAAGGGTATCTCACATTAGAAAAATGTAAAAAAAAAAATTTTTAAAAAAAAAAAAAAGCAACGATTTTCAACAAGAGAAGTAAAAGAGGAAAACCAAAAGCTAAAATAAAAATTGGGAAAAAAGGATAAAAAAAAAAAAAAAGACGGAAATCAAGAAAGGGAATGAGCAACGGCTGCCAAAGTGAAGGAGGGCAATGTTTAGCGGCAGCCACGTCAATGGCGAGGGTGATCTCTATGACGATGGCGATCCCTATGACGATGGCGTGGTATTTTTGCTGAGTTGTGACCATCGCAGCCACTCAAGGATGATGACTGATTCTTGAGTGATACTGTTTATTTCTTATTATTATTAGTTTTGGAAAAATGATATAAATGGTTCATAAATTTTGATATAACATATGATGTGATATCTTAATTTTAGTTCAATGTACAACGTGGTACTTAAACTTTTGATATATGTCCAATTTAGCCCTTAAACTATATAAAAAATGTTCAATGTTGTCTACTTAATTTTTTTTTTCATAAATTTGAATTGATGAAATGATAATATTAAACATTTATGTTATCATCTCATTAATTTTTTGTTCAATCATGATTCCTACTCCATCCCCATTCAAGATAGATCATCAATGATGATTTCATCCAACCCGATCTAAGTCAATCACATTCGAATTGAGTCATTACACACGGAATACGATGAGATTGTATCTCGTCCCGGCTCTTATCTAGATCACTATTCGATCTAATTTAAGTCAATTACATTTGAATTGAGTCATTACATATGGGATACGATGAGATCGTACCTCGCCCCGGCTCTATTCCAGATCACCGAACGGGCGGGACGGCAGCCTCGAGCCGGGTTCTCCAGTCGACCACGGCGATGACGCACCAAAAACATCGTCCTCATCCCCCAAAGGACAGAAGATCGAACACGCATCCGAATCGTTCAGACGCAAGAGGAAAAGGTCAAAAGCTCGACACATAACGTGGCGAAACGACGTTCGAGTCAGCACCATCTAGTACTCATCAACAGTCAACACAACAGAATCGGCTTTGACTTTCGGGTTCTTTCCATCGTCCTTCTTCGCTTCCTTAACCGTTCTGAACACGTCGACCGTTGCCGCAACTCTCGCACGCACACGTACACACGCTCGCCCCTGCCGGCCACGGCCCCTTCCCCCCCCCCTCAGCGCGTGCGGTTTTCGTATGCAACTTGCGCTTTCACACCCTCGAATTTGAATATTATCAGCATCATCGTAACCATTTCGGATTGCACCGTGTCTGTCTCCTTATTTATTCTCCGTCTTCTCTGTCCTCATCATCCATCCATATCCAAACTCTCTGCAGTCCACAAGATCCTTCTTTTCTGAGTTGGGTATCTCTGCTTTTGTCGAGCCCAAGATGTTCCGGCTGAGCAACAACCTAATCGGCATCCTCAACTTCTTCTCGTTCCTCCTGTCGGTCCCCGTCCTCGGGGCCGGCATATGGCTCGCCACCCGGGCCGACACCGACTGCGAGAAGTTCCTCGAGAAGCCGCTCATCGCGCTCGGGGTGTTCCTCATGGTGGTGTCCATCGCGGGCCTTGTCGGCGCGTGCTGCGGCGTCTCGTGGCTCCTCTGGTTCTACCTCCTCGTCATGTTCCTCCTCATCCTCCTCCTCTTGGCCTTCACCGTCTTCGCCTTCGTCGTCACCAACAAGGGCGCCGGGGAGGTCCTGTCCGGTAGAGGGTACAAGGAGTACAAGCTCGGGGATTACTCCGACTGGCTGCAGAAGCGGGTGAACAGCACCAAGAACTGGAACAAGATCAAGAGCTGCTTGATCGACAGCAAGGTCTGCGAGGCTTCCGCCGAGAAGTATGCTGATGATATTGTGGTGACCCAGTTTTACAACGAGCAACTGTCGGCTCTTCAAGTAAATATTCTCTCTCTCTCTCTCTCTCTCTCTCTTCAAGTAATTGAGACAGTTTTTCTCTTCGTTGTCCTGTGCTGTTTGAACTTGAAGTTCATTACGCACACGAGTGGTTATTGTGGGGTTTGTGTTCTCGTTGATTGTTCTGTCAAGTGTTGAACAGAGTGTGAATAATTGATAGGCAAATTAAGGCAATTTTGTGGGAGGAATTCGGTTCCTTGCATGATGCTAGAGATAAGATCTTTGAGGGGTTGCTGACTAATGCTGATGGATCTGTTCAATTGCTCGTTCTGTGGTCCTTGTGGTTGCCTTGCATAGCGTGATGGAGCATGGTGCTCTCTGGATGATTCCTTTTGAGCCGAAAATTTTCGAATGAACTGTTTTATCGTGATGAGGGTTTTAAAATTGTCTCTGTTTCGACGCTTGATCCTGCATGGTGGCTCACTGCACGCTTAGTTAGGATTCCATTCTAAATTCTATGAGCAAATTGGAAGATGTGACCTTGTTATTGGCCATGAATGATATTGATTATAATGTGTGTTGAATCGAATTGCTGTTATGGCAAACTAGTAGAACATCTTGCTGTGTCTTTCATGGGGAATGCCGCTTCCGATGAAACTCCTCTTGATATCATTAAACTGGTCTGGTGCTATTGTTGTTGTACCACTTTAGAAACTTTTTCATAAATCAATGCTGTCATGGACTTGTTTCTTATGCTGCTGTTTTGTTTCTGTAGTTAATCCTATCATGTGTTTGAGCTTGTCGGTTTCCCCTGTTAGTCATTCTCTGGTTGGAAGTTTGAAATTAACAATGTGATGGGTTTTTCGCAGTCCGGGTGTTGCAAGCCGCCAGATTCTTGCGGCTTCACCTACGTGAGCCCGATTGTCTGGAATGCCAATTCGACCCTGAACTACACCGACTCGGACTGCGGCATGTGGAGCAACGACTCAAGCGTGCTGTGCTACAACTGCCAGTCTTGCAAGGCCGGGCTGCTGGACAACCTCAAGAGGGACTGGAAGAAGGTCGCCATCATCAACATCATCATCCTTGTTATCCTCATCATCGTGTACTCAGTGGGGTGCTGCGCATTCCGGAACAACCGAGAGGACAATGGCTTCTGGAAGGGGCGTAGGTACCCCTGAAGTATGTAGTCAGCGTCGAGTAGCATCGACAGTTTAGATGTGTAGTAGACTGTATTTAAGAGTGATTAGACGATCCCGCGATTTTAACTTGGGTTTGTGTAGTTCTGAATTCGGGTCGAGATGTATGTATGGTCTTGTATAGCGTTGCATTTTGTGGATCTATCTGATCATATTGGGTTCATATAGCACGACTCTCTCTTTCGATGTCCATTCTATATGCTCCTATTCATCAGATATTCAAGTCACTCCTAGAATCTGCTTCCAGGCCTCGGTGGCTATCTCCCTCCTCTTCCGCAGCTTGAATTTCCCTTTTAACATCTGTGCTAAGTCAGAAGGTGAACAGCCCCCTTCCAAAAGGAAAAGATGGAAGATGGCACGAGCAAAACCGCCTGCTGATTTGTTCAAAATTCAGGCATTTTATTGGCTTGACTAGAAAAAGATTAACCTTGAAAAATTTAGGTGAGTCTGGAAAAACTTTCGGAGTAGATTCGAGCCCTGAAAGTTCTCTGGTTGAAAGAAAGCTCCGAGATCTGGTTAAAAGTGTCATGGAAAAGCAGCCATCTAACCCAGTTCTTTTGTCCGAAGTCTATTACTGTTCTGCAAAGTTTTTCCAACTATCAGTCAACGGCGCAAAGCTTTGAGGATGTGTGAAATGTTCGGGTTTGGTTAGGATTGACCTATAAGTAGAGTTCCGTAGACGAGACACTTTGCTTGTATTCATGGAGATTAATTGAGCTGCAATGTCGGGATACCCCGTGTTTTTATAAGGGGAAAAAAGAGAATTTTGGTATGGAGTTTAGTTGATAATAATCCATCTATAAAAACTTTAAATTTCTTATTTGGTGAGCAAGTGAGCTGATTGATTTGGGCAAAGTAAGCGTGGAAAATTTGTCTAGAATAACTTGTACCTTTAACATTGATGTTAGTGTAATGCCAGGAATTCAAAGTTTGACTCTTATCAATTCGAAGAACTTTAGTGTTTGAAATTAATCATACGTCGGCACATCAAATCATATAAGATATTTGCATAATTTCCAAAACATAACTAATATTTCTTCCGAAACTTTCTAGGAAAAACTATTTTTTTATGGAAAGGGAAAATTGTTAAAAAGAAAGTAGCTGAAAATCCCTTTAAATGTGCTTGGACACCGATTGATATAAGGACTTAATTTCCTAAATAACCTCTACTTAGGTCTAATTCCAATTCAATCATGAACTTTTATTGTCTAAAAAAACACAAATTCTTACTTTAGTTTCCAATCTACCATCGCATCCTAACATGACATTAATTTTTTTTCAATAATTAATAGCATTGGAATTAATTAAAAGTTTGTTTACTTCTTCATCAACACTCTCGCCTTGATATGAAGGAGTAGAATCCTTTCTATATTGATAATTTTGAAAAAATTAGTCATTATTTTTTTACACGTGGTTATTAAAAGATTAGAATGAAAGTTGATGTTCGGACAAAAAGATTTCAGAGCCGGATAGAAATTAGACTAGATATTGGTGATTTTTTTAAGGCACAGAGGCCTAGACGGATTGTGCTCGATTTTTTAATCGGTCCCACGTTCCCTCCTCGCATTATCATATTTTATAGTATGAAAGTGCTAATCGTACCGCGTGGATTATTACGTGGGAAGACGTCCTTTTGAGCAATGTGTTTTGTTACTCAGTTTTATTAGTTTTTTGTCCTTTTTGTCTGGTTGAACTTATCAAAATCCAGATACCAACAACGCCCGCATCGCTGTCCGATAATTGTAGTCATGTTTCTCGTGACTAAATGTCTGAACGGCTATGATAGCTATAATGGCTACACGAAGGCCTACGATAATGCTGTAGTGGGTGTCAGTGGAACGTCCCACGTGCCGTCGGATTCAGACAAAAATGGCAGTGGATCAGCAGTCACAGCGTCCTCTCCCCACTATCGTGCCGCTTTTTTTTCAGTTTAAAACAAAGATTATTAGGTGCTTTTCATAAGTATACCCTGTCTCACGATGGAATTTAAGCAAACATGAATAAGTACACGTAAAGAGATCGATTTTAGGGTACGCGATTCCTCATCTCAGGATGGATGATGTCCACTTTGAAATTAAAAATCATCCACTAAAGTTCAATTCCAAAAAGTTAAAACTAGAAATTGCATGTTGGATAAACTTGTCGAAATATTTTTACTTCAAAAGAGACATGGGATTTGAAAGTGAATGACAAGACTAAAAGTGATGGGGAGCAAGAGTTACTAAAGATATGACGAGGCCAAAGAAAATCCAGAGAATGAGTAAGAGAGGGATCAACGAGGCAGAAGGCCATTGAGAGCAATAGTGAGAGAGGGGAGTTAAGGTCGTGACGTGAGTGAGGTGATAGATAGAGAAAGATGAAGAGGAAATTAGAGTTTTGATTTGAAAAGTTAAAACTTAAAGCTTAAAAATTGAAGTATATATATATACTGATCCGAGTGGCGATTCCATATTTAGAACTAAGAACTCAATTCGAGTAATTTGAAATTGGAAATTGGACAAGTTCTCATAGGAACCGTTTGTTCTAGGCCGATTTGATTAGGTTCTAAGTAATTCGGGCGGTTCCTAATTCTTTTGCAGACTTCTAGATACACATTGAATTGTAGAAATTTTTAGTTTGGAAAGAATGCCCTAATAAGTATTCCTCAAAATGGATGTTTTTGTATTTGAATTTGTATATACCCAATTTATTCAAAAGATATATTTCAATTTATTAAGCTATAAAATGTATTTTCCGTTGTATTTTTTAGAAAAAAAAATCATGCGCTCAATTTTAACTTTTGAGAGTTCGTAGTCTCAAGTTTGATTTCTTAAGCCCCTTCATCTATTTATGATTTTTCCTTTCATTATATGAAGGATGAAGGTTTAACTTATTGTTCAATGTCATTCGACTCAATGTGGTGTTCTTCTTCCTTGTTTTAGTTATCGCTTTCAAGTGCTGAACTTGACTTTGCTGATGGTGCAGTAGCAATGGCAAATAGCACCAGAAAGGCACTGCCGCCGACATCTAGTAGAGGGGCGATGTCTCTTTCTCTCTCTCCATGTGTCTGGAAGTGTGAGTGTGTATCCTCGATCGATCTGAGATAAGAACTGATGGTGTGTTTGTTTCACAGAAAACTCAAGATTTGAAGAATATTTTTCGAAAAATGGTTGATTCTATCGCTTAAACAAATTAGTCAAAGGAAAAATTTTCATAATCGACAACAATTTATACCTAACTATTTTCGTAGGTAATAAAAACATTTTTGTATTCATTTGTTTTTGCAAACAATACAAATGATCATTTTTGGAAATTTTTTTTTTTTTTAAATCTTGAGTTTTCCATGAAATTAATGCATCCATAGATATACAATTTTACAACTCAATCCATAAAGAAAGAGGAGAGGGAGTGTGTGTGTGAGTCCTAGTCTCGCAACTCGGCAGTAGTTTAGGGTTAAAAAACCAATTCGAGCTAGTTGCAAGTAACTCGAGCTTAGCTCAATGACTATCGGCGATTGACTCATCTAATTTCTAGCCAGACCTAAGGTCGAGCTACTAGAGTATCTTGTTGAATCAAGCTCCAATTTGTTGATATTTAACTTTATAAGCTCATGAACCTAATTGAGCTAAATTGAGATTTTATTATTTTTAGGAAATATTAAATAATCACATAGACAGATACAATAATACTTAAAATTGTGTAATCCTTGAGCTTACATTTTACTTATAGATTGATATTAATCTGGTTTAGTCAAGCTTGAATATCTTGAATTTCTAACGGAGTTGAGCTCGAGCAATTTAGTTAGTACTTGATGTGATATTGACTTGACATGGCTCGATTACACTTCCTAGTGTAGCGGTTCATGATGATTATTGGGAATGATGGTCACATAATAGGGGTGGTGCATGTGTTTGATTCGATGCTGCTGGTGATTGATCGTGACGGCAAGGGCAAGTCGGCAACCGATGGCAAGTGCCATGCTTGATCATGGAATTGACTGTCTGTTGAGCTCCCAAAAAAGATTCCCCAGCCAAAAAGGCCCGAAACACAAATTGAAAGTGGCCGCTAGCACTTTTCTCATTGGGCTCATGCCAAGCAGATAGTTCTGCTTTGGCCTGCCCAGGCTTGGATTTCGGATGAGTAAAATTTTGGATCATGGGCGAGTTTGGACAAGGACTTTTGGTCCGGTTTTTAGCTCGAGCCAAACCTGTTCATTGATCATGTCTAACGGTTTTTATGCGCCAATAATGCTAATAGAGGCACCTATTTTCATGTTTAGGAAAATTTTGGCCCGAATTTCGAATGTTCCCTAAGAAGGATGCTTATGTCCATTGGACAAATTTTGCACATGCTTTCAAGCATTCATTTGGCATCCTATATTGTTCATGTCAACATATCATTTAAATTGAGATTTTTTACATCGCTCATAACAAAGTTGTGATTATACATTGCAATGGCATTATATGAAATAAAAAGAACAAGCGTGTTGGATCATCCAAACGGCATCATTTTGTTTCACTTTTGCAGTTATTAGATGATCCGATCTGCTAAATGACGCAGTGTTGTTCGCGAGAATCACTTCGGCAAATAACACAGAAGCGCTACGTGCCACGTCCACGGCATGGCAAAGGTCAACATGGACTTGTTCTTTTTTGGGTGCTTAAAAGGAGAGGTACGTGCTGGGCAAAGTTTTGCAGACTGATTCGAAACCACGAAACTTCACTACTGCTCATCTTTTCCTGGGATTCTCTGCAGAAATCTCCTCTTCATGGAAGGAATTCAACCATTTCTGGGGACATTAGATGGTCAAGTGACGCAATAGAGTGTCCAATTAGGTGCCAAAGGCGGGCCTTCTGACTACATCCAGTGCAATAGATTCCGCTCCCCACCACCCCCCCCCCCTTCCAAAATCGGACGAGAAAGTTTCCTAGGCCGATTCATGGGATAAGAGAATATTTTCAGTACCAAAATAAAGTGCAAGGATTGCATTTATGCTGGCGTGGCAACAATGGCACGAATAGATGCAGTTTCGACCCTTGACATGTATAAGAGGCTGCTGAGCTTAAATGAAGACCTTGTAAGGCCTTTTATTCCCACCCCCCCTCCGGGTCTTGGTTTTTTTTGTTTGGTCGAAAGTAGTGCTTTCATTCATTCATTAAAACGATAGTTACATGGAAAAGACAAGTTGGAATTAGAGCACAAAATATTCCGAAGGGGTTTGGTTGGGGGGGGGTTCGAGCTTCCATGTTGAGGGAAGGATTTTAAGGTGGAATGCTTTTACAACCCAATATGCGGCTTGATTTGCTCCTCTTGAGCAATGGACTACATTTACATAGGTCAGTTGGGCCAAAACTTGTTTACACTCCTAGATTAAGTCATTCACAGCCCATGACTCTTCTGCCCGGCCCAAGACAGATTCCACTATCGAACGACAATCACTTTCACAAACTAAAGTTTGTTTCTATTCGTGTACTTTCCCCACGTGAGTTATTTCCCTCTGTTTCAGCAGAAGTAGTCCATGGAGCAGAGCTAGGGTTTTCACTTGCAAGGATGAAGAGGCATGGATTTCTTTGATGAAGCCATCAACAATTACTCCGTTGGAATCTTGTAGAATTCCAGCAATCGAACTAGGTGATATACCTTCCACCCACGAGCAATCGACATTCAGCTTCAGAGCTTGGCTTTCCAGCGCTGTCTAGCTCACATGTGGGTTTGCTGTTGCTGACTTTCCTTTTCTTGTACTTGGATTCCATCGATTAAAGCTTTGATTTTGTGCTAGGGCAACCTCGATTATGGCCTCTGGTTGTGGCTTCTTGTCACGGAAGACCTAATTGTTCCTGTCTTTCCAAATCTGTCATAGCACCTTTGCCACCAGCCCTGCATCTAGTGAGAGCAGCTTTACTCGAAAAATTCTGCCAACCATTTATCCATTCTATTGGCCGTTCTTGTACTGTTGTTGAGGTTTAAGCGTGGATATGACCAGACGTTCTGGACTTTTTTACAAAAAAAGAATAAATGCTCGATTGTCTCAAGGTATTTGGAACAGAGAGGACATAACGGGTTGGGTAAGATGCTTCTCTAATAGAGGTTTTCTTTTGTTGGTACAACATCCTGACATAAGCTCCACATAAAAATTTTTAATTTGGGGGAGGTTGG
Organism: Eucalyptus caleyi; assembly: GCA_014182885.2. Classification (NCBI taxonomy): domain Eukaryota; kingdom Viridiplantae; phylum Streptophyta; class Magnoliopsida; order Myrtales; family Myrtaceae; genus Eucalyptus; species Eucalyptus caleyi. The sequence continues at coordinate 33,497,117 of CM024468.2, read as the reverse complement.
TAGGTGCCATATTCTTGTCCATAGTACTCGGGGTGGCTGGTATGAGGTCGATGCCCTGTTACTGTCTTGTTGTGTGGATTTAGCGTACACGCTGTTATATCCGCTTTTAACTGTGTAATTCCCATTCTTGTTTCCTATCCAAATCAATTGATTTGCCTTTGGCTGCACATCAATAGGTATAGACAGGATTTCATTTACAATTCTCCCTTTGAAAAGATGGTGCAACACCAGTTCTTTCCATTCCTTTCTTTCATCGTCAATTAATTCAGCCACCATTTGAGGATCTTCCTTGTTTTCAAGGCCTCCTAGCATGCCTTGTGGTAACCAGTGATCTTGACAGATGTTAATGGATTTCCCATCTCCCACAACCTATCGTATTTCTGGTTCGATGGCTTCCCGTCCTATTAGGATGCTCTGCCATCCCCAAGATGGTCTTTGACCTCTTTTTGCTTTCCATAAGCTTCCATTAGGGAAATATATGCCTCTTAGTATTTTACTCTATAAAGCTGAAGGTGATTGGGATAATCGCCACTCTTGCTTTCCCAACAATGCTTTGTTGAAGGTAATTAAATCTTTAAAACCTAACCCTTCCCTGTCCTTCTTGGACTTTAAAACCTCTCATTTCTTCCAGTGCATGCCTTTCTTGGCTTCATTCTGCTTCGACCAAAACGCTACAATTCTTCATTCAATAGCTCTACACACCGAGATAGGTATCTTGAAGATTGACATTGCATATTGTGGCAACGCTTGCACAACAGTTTTAATCAAGATTTCTTTCCCAGCTTTAGACAATAATTTTTCTTTCCATCCCTCTAGCTTCATATCTACTCTTGCCAAAATCCACGTAAACATCTTTTTCTTTGTTTGACCCCATTTGAATGGTATTCCAAGGTATTTCCCTATCTTGTCAATGCTTGGCACTCGCATTTCTTGGGCCATATTCCCCTTTCAAGTCGGTGGACAGCCATTGCTGAAGAAGATACCTGACTTGTTCAGATTTATCGCTTGACCCATCACATAGCAATATTGATTTAGAATAGCCGCCAAACTTTGACATTCTCTAACTGTCTTATCCATAAAGAAAATAGCATGATCAGCAAACAGCAAGTGGGAAAGAGTAGGACAATACTTGTTCAGTTTGATCCCTTTTATACGTCCATCCTCTATGGCTTTGTGCATCATCCAAGAAAGTACATTGGCTATCAATATGAATAGATAGGGGGATAATGGATCTCCTTATCTAATCCCTCGTGTAGGTGAGAAGTACTCCGTTGGCTCTCCATTGACTTTCACATTAAAAGAAACCGTTGACACACATTGCACGATTAAATGAATCCATTGGTCACACTCATTCGAAGGAAGTCACATTCTACTCTATCATATGCTTTATGCATGTCTAGTTTTAATATTGCCTGGAATTTCTTTTTCCTCTTCTTTATTCTCATTTGATGCAACACTTCTTGAACAATGAGGATATTGCCTTGGATTTGTCGGCCTTGAACTAATGTACTTTGTTCATGTGCAATGATTTGTGAAAGCCAAGGCTTTAATCTATTTGCCGATACATTCGATATGATTTGTAGCTAAAGTTACATAAGCTAATTGGTTGGGATTGGCATATGCTTTCTGGGTTTTTGACTTTTGGTATAAGTGCAATGTGTGTCTTATTGAGGAGGGGATCAAGATTACCTGACTCAAAAAATTTCTGGACCAAAAGCATCACATCCATTTTTATATCTTCCCAAAATATTGGTAAAACTATCCATTTAGGCCATCTGATCCTGGAGCCTTTAGGGAGCCTAGTTGGAAGACAGCTTCTTTCACTTCCTCCAAAGATATGGTAGCCATCAAATGTTCATTCATCTCCGTAGTAACTACTTTTAGGCATTGATTTAGTATATGTTGGAAATTCCTTGCTCCCATCGAGTCGTAAAGAGACTAATAGTAATCCACAATGTGTTGTTTGAGCACCTTGGGATCCCTGCTCCAATTCTGTCCATCTACCTTTAGCATTGTTATTTTGTTTCGTTGCCTCATTTGTATTGTTGTGGCATGGAAATACTTAGTATTTTTATCTCCCCATTGGTGCCATTTATCCAGGACCTTAGTCCCCAATACATCTCTTCCTATTTCCATTGTTGATCAATGTTCTCCTTTAGCTGCTGAATTTCTACCTTGCTAGAATCTCGGGTATTGTTGTTGGTGATATCCGTTAGTCGCTTCTTGAGTCCCTTTATTTGATATGATGCATTAGAGAACTTCTTTTTACTCCATTCAGCTAATTTCTCCGTTACTCAGTGAATTTTTTGTGAAAAACTTCTATGAGCTTGATAATCCTCAGCCCAAATGTCCATAATAACATCCATGCATTCTTTTTCTTCAAGCCAATATGCTTCGAATTTGAAAGCTCTTTTCCTTTTACCATGAACAGGATATAATGAGAGAATAGGGGGATTGTGATTTGACCCTACCGTTGGTAAAGCCAGAACTTTAGCATTTGGAAAGGTGACTTGCCATTCCATTGTACATATAGCTCTATCTAATCACTTTTTCACCAATTCTTCTCCTCCTCTATCGTTGGTCCACGTATACATGCAACCTTTACTATCAATATCCATTAAGGAGCATCCATTGAGCGTATCCCAAAAGGCTGCAATGAGATGGTAATCTGCCTCCCTTTTGCCTTCCTTCTCCCAATTATACAAAATGTCATTGAAGTCCCCCATACATAGCCACGGTAGTCGGTTAGATGTATGAAAACATTGAAGTTGTTGCCATAATTGGAGTCTTTCCTGGAAATTTGTTGAAGCATGAAGGAAAGTAATCCTCGTAAGATGGCCACTAGTGGGATCTTCACATTCCATATCGATAAAATGATTTGAGCTGCATTTCACTTTTACTTGAACCTCTTCACTCCACATGAGTGCCAATCCCCCTGCAATTCCTGTTGGCTGCACCAAGAACAAATTTTGGTATTTAAGTCTCATTCGAACCCTTTCCACCATCATTTCCCTATTTTTGGTTTCCATCAAGAAAACCATATTAGGCCTTTTAAGAGCCACTAAGGCTCAAAGCTCCTGGAATGTCAAGGGGTTGCCTAGCCCTTGACAGTTCCAACTCAATATCCTCATGATGTTACCGGTTGCTTATTAGGGTTAGCCACCAAAGCCCATTTATTCTCCTCTTTCACCAGCTGGATAGGTGTCTCTAATAACTCCATCTCATCAATCATTAACAGACTTGACCTCTCAACCTTTTTCTATTTTTTGGCTCTTAGAAGTTTGACCCTTTCCTACTAGTTCTTCCTGTTTCAATCAGCCTTACATCAGTAGAATCTAGCAAGTACAATGGTTGTTTCCCATTCCCCATTTAACTATTAGATCCCTCATATCTTCTTCTCTATGCTCATTCGATGATGGGTTTTCTACCCTTTTTTGTTTCGAATAGGCCCAACAGTAGTCTCAGGTCCTTTCCAACCCACGATCTCAAGATTAGATGATTGAATGGGAGTTTTAGGTACATATTCCTCTTCCTCTTGAGTAGAGATTATTTTTCCATAAAAAGCTTTCCAATGAGGGTTCCTTTCCCGTACCTTCGCTTTGAGCCAAGGCCCATATTTCCCTACCTTGTTTTTGTCCATTTTGTTTTTTCATAAGGTATTTCTTCACAAGGAGAAGCGTAGTGCCCTAGCCTTCCACAAGATTAGCAAAAATGAGGGAGGTGTTCGTATTTAAACTCCACCCATAGCTTTTTTTCTCCAATCTTCACTAGAGCCCCTGTTTTTAGATGAGTAGAAAGTTCAAGTTCAACTCTTGCTTTCCCTATTTTATATAGCACATTTCCTTTATTTTCTAACTGAATTTCCTTCACTTTTCCACACTTTTCCAGCAACATCAATATACACTTCTTCCAAAATCCATCTTGGAGGCAAGCCAACAATATGGATCCAAAAATCATAACGTGAGAAATTATAATAGTGCTCAGGAATGTCAAGTACACATTGCTTCAAAACCAGCAAATTACTTGCAAATGACCAAGGACAAGATTTTAGTACCCGTTCTTTGTCTACTTTAGATTCAAAGACAAATGAGAAAACCCAAGTTCTTTTTGGGAAACTTCCACTGATTCTATTTTCCACGCCTTCTTCATCGTGTTGCAAAATGCATGAAAATTTACATTCGGCTTTGATAGTAGCTTACCAAAGAGAGTGTGTTTGCATTCAATAAGTTTATTTGTTGGGGCTTCCTCCCTTACAACAACCACATCATCTTCTGACCATAAGTGCCCTAAACTCATTCATAGAGCAGCTATACGAATCTGGTTTTCCTCCTTACTCTCCATTTTAAAACTTGCTGGTGCAAAGTCAGATCTTGGGGAAGTCATACCTACTTTGGATGTGTGCCTGAGGTCTGATTGAAGGGAGCTCCAGCACCAAGATGAAGGGAAACGCGGCCACTTTGAGCAATGAAACTGTGTGTGCTTCCATTTAACCCAGCGATCAAGATTTCAGGAGAAGAAGATGAAAGGGAGCGTCGATAGCAATCCATTTGAGGGGTTTTTGTGTTTTAGGGTTTGGAAAAGGAGTTTTGGGATTGTGGGTGATGGGTGTTTCGTTTTTCAGGGATTTGACGGGATGAGTTCTCCATTTTGGGAGATATGAAGACTGGAAAACTTAAGATTTAGGGTTTGGTATGACTATCACCCTTAGGGGATAGGGAGAAACTCCATCCATGGGAGAGACACCTCTACCATTGTAGAGAAAATAGAGGAATTGGATTGGTCTTGGTTGAATGAGGCACGAATCAATGACAAAAGAGGACTTCGGTCTGATGTCGCAACGACCACAAATCCGAGGCCATGGCCTTAGATATGAAAAGCCGTGGGGGCATGGTGGTGGTGCGAGCGCTGATGGTGACCGAGCTTTGCGGTGGTGATGGTTTTCTTTTCGAGAGCAGTGATTGTTTGAAGGTGGAGGAGACATTGAAAGTGGACTATGAACGACAGTACTTTCAAGGTCGAAAGAAATTTTTTTCTTGTAATAATTTGTCTAGTTCATTGGGGAAGAAGAAATAAAGAAGAAGGTCAACATGTTGTTGTTGGACATTTATTGGTCGGTTAACGTCATGAGCGCCTTGTAAGCTATTTTCAATTAGCTAATTTAGTGGAAAAATCACATGGCATCAATTTTGGAAAGTAGCACCAAAAAACAAAGCTCAAACTGCATTGTCTATTGAGGAAAACTATAGACTTCCAGTGCCGTTATCCCCATATTCGCAAGTATCGCCGGGAGAACGAGCCTAGCGAGGCATTCTCTTCTAAACTATAAAAATCCGAAAAGGCCCGCAAGAGCCCATCTTATGTTCTTGATGCAAATTGAAAATTTCTTCATAAGCCCGCTTGACCCATTGGAAGAAGTCTTCAAGTTTAGATGCACAAGAGAGCCCGCAACTTTGAGAAGCTTTCTATAGGTCATCACCAAGCCGGGTAATAATAAAACTACCAACTCCGTTTGCAGAAGCTTTCTATAAGTCATTTACCATGCCGAGCTCTCTTGCTCATCTCGCTGTCGTAACCTTCTCGTCGATGTAAGAAGCTGCGTGGTGTTGTTCAAAGCACACGTTGACGTGTCGACCCGTCGGTTGATGTTATCCAGTGTCGATGGCTGTTGATTGATGAACACAAGTCTAGTGGACACATATGCGCTCCATTTCAATCAATTTGTTATACATATGGGTTGATAGGAGTGTTGACGGTTCAATTCGATTCGAGTACCCGAAAAACTTGTATAGAATCGTCTCGGTGTGTATTAATTTTCAATTGAATCATTTAGTTTTCTTTTTTTGTAATATCGAGAAGATTCTTAGTGACAAAGGAAAAATATTGTGTAAATTGTAACATTAAGAAGGCAGATAGATTTTCAATTTAGTTTGATTAACTGACTTTAAATGAAATCATTCGAACCGAAATAAAATAAAAAAAAAACTATTATTTTTTCAGTATTCAAATTAAAACCCAAACTGAAATGAAGATGCATGAAAATTTAGTTTAATTCGATTTAGTTCCGGATGACCCCTGATTTTTGGGTTCAATTTTGACACCCTTAATTGACAGCCACTCGCGGGGGGAATCATGTACTTACGTTGAGGACGAGAAGGCTGAGTTCTGATGGCGAGGGACGTGTGACTGAGACTGAGCAGCAGACTTCGATACGAAAAGAACGGATTTGACTCGACGATAGACCCCCGTGTGAACGGCTTTGCGTATCGAGCTCGAGAGAAAAAATCATCTGCTCGTAGCATCTATTGCTGTCCATTTGCGTTTTTCTTCCGTGGCATCTGTTGGGCGGTCTAATCACAACCAACGTAATTATTTGTGATGTATCGAAGTCTTTCGAACGATCTCAAGGAAAGGATAAGGCATATCTTTTGTGCACGGATTGCGGATATCAACGATACACATAATCTATACTATGTGCGTGAGGTTACACATGGGTCGCCAAGGAATTGACCGGTATTGCTCGTCCGCACATTTCAAATTTCTCTCACAATCTCTTTCGTTTATTTTTCTCGCGGATGCCCTAAATTTATTAACTCTCATAAGATTCTACCATTATATGTGACATGTGACTTGTCGAGTTTTTTTCCATTAAATTACTAACTAGTTAAGAATTATTTGAGTTGCTTGCTAATGTTTAAAATTTCCAACTGCTTTTACAAATGGGCAACTTTAATGGGAGTAATTCCAAACTTTTACACAATTAATTTACTGGCAAGTTTTCCCTTATCAGCTCTTTTTAGTTAGTTACCAATGGTTTATTGGGTATTTTTTAATCACCGACACCTCTTATTTCTCACAAACATAAATTTTTCTTTATTACTTATAATTTTTATTTATCTTTCGTACCAATGCGGTAATGCTTGGAGTTCACCAATTATTGTACTAAATTACCAACCTTTATTGCAGTAACTTATCACATTCCTGTGAGTAAGTTAACAGATTTCATATGAGTTGCTTATTACCAAGTTTCTATCAGTTTTTTCCCCTTAATTTACCAACTTTTCAATTGAGTTACCGCATTTATTTTGGCCAACTATTTAAATTTGCCAGCTTTAGAGTGATTATCGACTTTGCTTAAATAAATTTACCAACTACTTTTGTGCTACCAACTCTTAGTTGGGTTAGTTATGAATGCTTTTTTTTTTTTTTAAATCTTTTTCGAAAAAAAAAAAATGCTTCTCTTGTCATTTGCCAAGCTTTACTTACCTTTCATGCCGACGGCTTTAATTAACAAATATTCCAAATTGATTTTGGGGCAATGGTTACCCTCCTACACTTCTCTTAGTATTGAGTTGTGGTTGAGAAGACTTCCTATTGCTCTTTGCACTTGGAACAACTATTGGGTTTACTGAGCTCATATGATAAAAAATGAACACTTATCATGCAAGAGATTCATGGCGCATTCAAGAATTTTTCCTCCATGATTATTGACATTTATGTCCCAAATTAGGTGGGAATGGGAAGAGTTAAAAGAAAAATCAACATTTGGCACAATCATGATTTGACATTAGTTTTTGATGGATGGGTTTCTAAATTATGTTAAATTATATTTGGGATAAGTGCATTACGAGTTTTAAAATTTATTATAAAAATACAACTGACTTTTAAAACCTCTAAAAATGCAATCAAATCTTAAAACTAATCAATTTAGTGTAATCAATTCCTTCCTCTAACTTCATTTGACTTGGTTAAAGATAAATGTTGATGTGGCTCTTCTTATTTATTATTTTGTCTCTCTTACGTGATGTTAATATCACTAAAACACGAAACATAATTTTAAACGATGTTAAATTGTATATCTATGTTTTTTTTTCAAAAAAGTAGTATCTTAAGAGACACCTTAGGTAACAGTACTTATTAAAGGCCTCGCAACTTTATTAAGGGAAAGTGTTAAATAAATAGCAACATTTGACACAAACATTATTTGACATTAGCTTTTTGAAGGATTTTGAAGAGGGGCCAATGCCCTTTCAAGCAAGGAAGCAAGTGTTGACTTATAGGCTAGCGGCCCCTTATAGGTGAACGTGCACAACTACTTTTCGGATGTTTGGAAGTATTATTCTACTTTATTAATGAAATTGACCGATTTGGACCGAATCGTTCAAATTATTAAAGTGTGGTGCAGAGTATATTTATACATGATAATATCCCCCATAGCACACTTTTCAATTGAGTTACCACATTTATTTTGGCCAACTATTTAAATTTGCCAGCTTTAGACTGATTATCAACTTTGCTTAAATAAATTTAACAACTACTTTTGTGCTACCAACTCTTAGTTGGGTTAGTTATGAATGTTTATTTTATCTTTTTCGAAAAAAAAAAATGCTTCTCTTGTCATTTGCCAAGCTTTACTTACCTTTCATGCCGACGGCTTTAATTAACAAATATTCCAAATTGATTTTGGGGCAATGGTTACCCTCCTACGCTTCTCTAAGTATTGAGTTGTGGTTGAGAAGACTTCCGATTGCTCTTTGCACTTGGAACAACTATTGGGTTTATTGAGTTCATATAATAAAAAATGAACACTTATCATGCAAGAGATTCATGGTGCATTCGAGAATTTTTCCTCCCTGAATATCGACATTTATGTCCTAAATTAGGTGGGAATGGGAAGAGTTAAAAGAAATATCAACATTTGGCACAATCATGATTTGACATTAGCTTTTGATGGATGGGTTTCTAAATTATGTTAAATTATATTTGGGATAAGTGCACTATGAGTTTTAAAATTTATCATAAAAATACAACTGACTTTTAAAACTTCTAAAAATGCGATCAAATCTTAAAATTAATCAATTTAGTGTAATCAATTTCTTCCTTTAACTTCGTTTGACTTGGTTAAAGATAAATGTTGATGTGGCTCTTCTTATTTATTATTTTGTCTTTCCTAGGTGACGTTAATATCACTAAAACACGAAACATAATTTTAAAACGATGTTAATTGTATATCTATTTTTTTTTTTTTTCAAAAAAGTAGTATCTTAAGAGACACCTTAGGTAACAGTACTTATTAAAGGCCTCACAACTTTATTAAGGGAAAATGTTAAAGAAATAGCAACATTTGACACACATTATTTGACATTAGCTTTTTGAAGGATTTTGAAGAGGGGCCAATGCCCTTTCAAGCAAGGAAGCAAGTGTTGACTTATAGGCTAGCGGCCCCTTATAGGTGAACGTGCATAACTACTTTTCGGATGTTTGGAAGTATTATTCTACTTTATTAATGAAATTGACCGATTTGGACCGAATCGTTCAAATTATTAAAGTGTGGTGCAGAGTATGTTTATACATGATAATATCTCCCATAGCACACTTCTCTTTGCATATCGCATAAAATTGCATTTTGTAACGAGAAGAGTGTTTTTAAAGCTTACATGTTCATAAGCCAAGAAAAAAAAGTAATTCGGCAAATGGGTTATTTTGAACTCTGTATTGCTCGAATTCCCTCTAGTGCTTTTATTTTTTTTCTGTCATCTAATGAAAGACTAAGCAATGCGATTTGAAATTCAAGGTCTATGTAGTTATTTATTATTACTATGCGGTACATCAATGCTTTAAAGATAAATTCCACAAATGGGTACTTGTAGTGACACGTACGACAAAAGGATGACCCCATCCATCATCTATCTACCCATGCAGGTCTTGGCCTCACAAGAATTGATTTCGATATCTGTCCCACTGATGTTAAGCAATTTCAGGATTATATTGATAGAGAAATTCAAGCAGAAGAAATTACCTCGGCATTTGAAATTGGAGAGTTTCGTCCTCGATAAAATAACATACGATAACTACATGAGATACTTTCTCTTCGAGGACACTCCACAACATGTTCCACGCAGGATAATTCGAGCTGCGAAAGAATCGGGCACAGCGATTTTTTGTCGACGCTTGTCTCGAATGGAGCAGTATGACAAATGATGCACCATCGCTTCAATCTTCGTCTGTGAGCAGCTTTCGGCGGTTCGGTCCCACGTTCTGCGGTTCAAGATGGGCCTCAAGCGTCGATATCGCACGCACGCGTGCATGGCGCTTTCGGAAGTAAAGACAAACGGGACGATTCAAGTGGTGGGTGTCCATGTCCCTGAACGTCCCCAACGCCTTGCATCGATCATCGACGCATGAGTAGCGGACACGTACTGTTCAAGCTTAGCTGGTTACTGTTGCGAGCGACTCGCATTTAATTTCGATGGGTGGGCGTTGAATGGGTCTTTCATTTCGCGCGCATGATTGCATTATTGCGTTTTAGCATACATGGATAATAAGTCCGACGCTACCCTTATTTGACGTGGTTGAGCAGGCCATTGATTATGGCTCAAATTTGATCCCGTTTGATTGGAACCTGACAAGAGGTCGTGATTTTTGATACATTTGGAGTGCTTGTGTGGATGATATGAGATGTGAAATGACGGCCCGCCTAGCACCTGGATAATCCAAGCCACTACTGTGCCTAGAAGTTACGGTGCTTTCCGCTACAGTAGCCCCTGGAGCAGCCCTGGTTCAAAAGTCCTTAATGCCTTATATCTGAGGATATTTGAAAAGGAACATGTCGAGAACAAAAAGAGTTTTGAGAACTATCATTCAAGAAAGTTGAGAGCATGATATAGTATTCAGTGATTTTTGTGAGGTGGGGTGTTTTTAGGATCTCAAAACATTTTATTGTGAGCATTTGAATGATTGTGATCTCTCCATGGAGTAGCATATCGCCAAATCACGTAAATCACCTATGTTAGATTTAATTTCTACAACTTATTTCCTTCTTGAATCCTTCTCTTTTTTTTTCTTTTTACTCTTTCGTGTTATCCGGGACACGGTGAATATCAATGTATTGACAAGAAGCCTAGGTGCGAGCGCCTACATCAGGAGTTCTGCTTGAGCTCGTGCAATTGCTGAAAGAAACTGGAGTAACTTAGGGAAAGAGGAAAAGAGGGTGCTTTATTAATATGTCAAGAAGATCTACGACGTTGCATCAAGCGAAGTGCTTTCACCTTCTTTGAACACAAACTCGCCATTTTGATCGTAATTATGATATTAAAACTGAAGAAATTGATGTTCACATTTAATATAACAGCTTGAAAAATAATGCTTACCATGCTCAATCCACTAGCGAAAGGGTAAGTAGCAATCAACATATGTACCCTGTCTGCACCGTTAACTGAATGTCGACTTTGACACGCCTTATTGACATAATTTTGTGGCATAATTGATCGATGACCAAACGACAATAAAAATAATTTTCAGGCAAGCCAAACGGGTTTTAAGTGTATGGACAACAGCATTAACGTTGCTACTCGGCTGCAGTTAAACCTGTCCATTTCCATTCGTCTTATTTCTGATCATCGCTGATATGGGTCCTCCCCAATAGAAGTACTCTCCGTCTTATCTGCGCTAGGTCAGATTCACCAAATGGATCGTGCACGAAGGGTCCAAGCAAACATTAGGTTCACATCTCTTTCGAAAATTATTGCCAAGCATTTTTCCACAGTATCTGGTCTGATAGATATCCGGTGTTGAGATTCACTACTCAAGGAGACACATGACCCAAGGTCTAATACCCTAAAAAACTAAAACTTTAGGTTTAGTCCCAGTCTACCCTAAATTATTTTTTGTCTCGTAATAAAACACTAACTTTTACTTGAGTCCCAAATTTACCATAATTACACCTCCATCCAAAATTTCTTTGCTCTCCAACCACAGGAGATGGAAGACCCCTAAGCACAAGAGATTGAATACTAAGCACAAAATCAAAGATTCTTGAGTGAGATGGAAGAAATGCTCTCTTAAAAGTGAGAGCACTTAAGGAAGGCCAACCCTTATTACTCTAATTTTTACCTAAACTTTAGATCCAAGAAGACATCGTTTGAGCTTATGTAGAAATTTAATTCCAAAAAGCGTCTCCTTGGATTTAGAATTTGGGATAAAAACTAGAGTAATGATGTGGAAATGTCACATCACTAAAGGGCGGTTTTAGATGAAGTGTTAACGGGGGCAGATATGGGACTAATATGAAATTTGGTGGTTCTATTGAGACAAAAAAAGATTAACAGATTGAACCTAAATTGGTGGGTTTGTATGAGACCCCCTAAAAAAAAAAAAAGGATGGAATTAAGATTGGATCAAAAGTTGAGGGTTTTTCATGAAACACAAAGCAGTTTAGAGTAGAATTAAGACTAGAGTTAAAGTTGATGGTTTTTTATGGTATTATGCCCGTGACCAAATTCAAGAATGCATTTTCTTTCCAAAACTTTTACACACGGTTGAGAACTTAGCCTCCATAATAAGAATATGTGAGATGAGCAATATCAAATTTGAGTTTACCATTGGTTAGTCTAATACTTCATAGAAGACTTAACAAAAGAAAAAAAAAGTTAATCTTTCGAAACATTTCACACCATTTGACAATGAAATTTAGTCATAACCTTTAGATGACGCGGTTTTCATCCATCCATTAGTTTGATAAGAAAATGGAGGATCATGAAGAATGAAGAACGTGGGACCACTAGGGTTTCATTTGTCATGTTGTGTATACGTTTGCACATGCATTTTCCGGCGAAGCTGTCACATTGTTTATTTATTCTGACAGAATTTGATTTTATTTGACCGAATGATAGGAGGCCATGCTCTTTTTAGTTTACCAACATCACGTGGGTACATGTATATGTATGCCAAAAAGTCGTTTTCAATGTCCTACAGACACTGTGAATAGATGAACGTGAATATCACAACTCCATTTACAATACAATAAGGACCGACACATCGAATAAATTCATAATCAGAGTATGTTTCCATGGCCACTGTGAGTTTACTGTCCAACAGTAAATAGCAGGAAAAAAAAATGTAAAAAAGTTATAAATTTATTATGTGATGACCGATTCAATTTTAAACTTTTAATTTAGCCAATTTAGTTCTAAGTCTTTTAATGACTTGCTAATGCAATTTTCTAGCCATTTTTTGTTAGAAGATTGCTGAATTGGCGATCGTACTATATAAGATAGTCGGTATCCACATTAACAATTTTCAGTCTATTTAATATTTTTTTCTTACTTCCTTGCTAATTGAGCTGCTACAAATAGTGGACAAAAATATTTTAACACATAAATTTATCAAAGTGGCCGGAGTCGTGAAACGATTGGCCTCACAACTACCCAATTAGTGGTGAGAGACACTTCCACGTGGGGATGATTCCCTAAGCATCGCTTCTCCTCCCTATCCTTTTAGTCCTTCTTTTTCATTTTCATTTCCATTTCTATTTATTCAAATAGAATATACAATTATGGGATTGCTTTGCTGGGTTGTCGAAGTCAAGCTTGAAGAGCTCTTAATGAGACACTTCATTGTGTAATCGAACGAACAAGCTATGCCAAAGTTGATTTTTATTGTAAAAATCATGTTCTTTCTAATTACTTACATTTGTATAAGTCCGATGTGATATTGAAAACATTGTGGATCGATAGATTCATTTAGCCTCCTGAAAAAATTCATTTATAAAACTTGTGCCTATTGATTTTCTATTATTGCTTTGATGACCTAAGTGAAAAGAAAAAATTGAGATATGATTGTAACATATCATCTATCCCCCGACTGCATGTGTAAGATTTAACCTTAGTCTATATGGATAATGCAGCTCTAATTTCACTTTTAGTTCAGAGTACGTGTGCCAAATTCTTTTATATGATTATTTTTTTATTGTTGCTAAAATATTTAAATAGTATGTCATGCTTTTATTTAATATCTTAAGTTTTTAGAACATTTGACAATGGTTTCCACGAAATTTTAAAATCATATAATATTTTAACATCCTAATACCTTTCTTTAGGTACTACATAGATATTACAAAGAGGGCCAAATACGAAAAGAGATAATTCTTCTACCGCTAAGATTGTTTTTGCTCAAACTTTCAAATATTCCAAGAAATGCACTATTATAGCTCAAACTTTGAAGCGTCCCCCCCCCCCCCCAAAAAAAAAGAAAAAAAAAAGAAAAAAAAAAGAGAGACATACTTATGGTCATGAGATAGTTTTGGCATGTGATTTGAGAACAAACCGAAGTTCTTTTTATTATACTTGGCAATAGCATTAGTCGAAAGCAATATACAGTGTGGTTTTGTTTTGTTTGAATAGCTCATAGAGGGACCCGATACATAAAATGGCATTTTTTTTTTTTTTAATCTTGAATCTCACTCATTTAACGTGTACGTGGCTTTTTCTCAATCTGGACATTAAGAATGTTAGGGCAAAATTTTCCGTCCACTAGGTGCATTTTTAATTTTTAATTTTTTGCAACTTTTGAAGTTTTGGGTAAAAAAATATGGTTTTTTTTTTTTTTCTTTTGTTTGGTATTTGGCATTATTGAAAGAAAGAGAAAAATCTCTCACGCGTCTTCCTACAATGTAACATGAGAGCCACACCATCTTCCTATAAAATGGAAGCTTAAGCCTCTCTTCTTACCATCACAAAGATTGAGAACATCTTCATATCTCTCTCTCTCTCTCTCAATAATGAGATCGAAGTCTTCTTCTACTTCTTCTTCTTCATGGAGACAAGTGAGAAGGAGGAAGATAAGAGTGAAGAGCATGATGTCCACGAGAAGGAAGCTCCACCAGCTCCTCTCCATCGTCCCAGGCTGCCATCAAACTCACCCCCAAAACTTGTTCCACACAATCGCCACTTATATCCTCCTTTTGGAGCTCAAAGTCAGCCTCCTCACCACTCTCTCCTCCTCCTACGGAGTCTAATGAAAAAGAAGAACACGCGAGTGTTAACCTTTTGTGCAGGTTCTTAACCGCGACATCATTCTGGAGGAGGAAGAACTCATTAGGAGGCAGTTCCAGCGAAAGAGCATGAGAGAGAGAGAGAGAGAGAGAGAGAGAGAGAGAGAGAGAGAGAGAGAGAGAGAGAGAGATATTCAATGTACAGGTCAATCTTGTTAGTTCTCTCTTGAAACGTGTTAATTGCTCCCCAAGTTTCCACTTTAAGAGCAAACGATCTTCCTTTACATAGCGTACATATACGTTCTACATACTAAGGTAACAATTTTGTTGCTCCTATGTTAATTTATCATAGTTTAGGATCAAACTAAAGTCAAGTTATGTGATGTTATAATCATACATACTAATTAAGTGGATTGATATTGGTTTCTTGGGATTCGATGTTGTATTCGGTAATTCACCCCTCAGCTTGTGCTTCATCCATCACGGTTCTATTCAGTAGCGGTACTCTCTAAATGGTCATTGCTAGGGCATTGTTTTGGGGACTTTGGCCCAAGGGAACTGTTCGTGAAGTGTAATATCTCTGGGCAAAATCATCCCTCCGAAAATGAATATTACGTGATAAATGGACAATAGTTAGGATTGGTGCACTAAATAACGAGCAGAATCAAAGTCATTAGGTAACTAAAGAAAGTTGGAGAAATTGTCCAATTAGTCCTAATCATATTATATGGATGTCAATTTGATTTTGAACTTTTCAATTTTGCTAATTTGGTGCTAAACTTTTGCATGAAATTTCAATATAGTTATTCTAGTAGATTTTCACAAAAAAATCATTGACATGGTGACATGCCTCATAAGATGACCACTGATGACTAAATTGCCACGTCAACGATGTCCAATGAAAATTGGCCAGCAAGATATAATAAAAAAAAAAAAATTACACTAATGTTTAGGACTAAATTAACAAAATAAAAAGTTTAGGATTGAATTGACATATATACAATAAATTAAGGACTAATTGGATAATTTTTCTAAAAAAAAAGTACAACTAGAATTATACGTGCAAATTTCCCTAGACGTGACTAGTATGTGATTACTCTTCGCATTTGCATGAACTGGCAAATCGTTAACTAAGTGACGATGCTCCTTCATAGCATGAGCGAATCTTTTAGGAATTAGATCGGAATGGGCACCATTATCCTAGCCTGGATCCAGCCAGTAGTTTGATAGTTTCCGCTTCGCGACGATTGTATTTTGTCTTGGGAGCATCGATTTTCCATCATTGATTCTATATCTATGCAATATGTTGATCTTTGGCACTTACTCAGCGATTCCTATTTGCATTTTGACAGAAATATCTTAATTGGAATAGAAAATCAAGTTAGGAACTAAAATCCATAACAAAACAATGCACGAGAACCAAAATCGAATATCGACAATAGTATGGGGACCATTTCTGCAATTTCTCCTTGATTTTTCAAGGCAGCGCCACTTTTGAATCTTTTGATGTTTAATCGGCATTTTTTAGGCATTCGACGGATATATGAAATTTGTCATGAGACTATGACTAGATATTGATTTAGGGATCAAATTTGTCACAAGATATAGCACGACGGAGATGGAATAGAGGCAAACAACACATGGACTAACTTGAGTAGCTTTCGTAATTTGAATTGGTTTCAAAATTTGAGTAGATTCCTAATTCAATTTGAGATCCTTGTTTCAATGGTTTTCTAATTTGATGATTTCTAGTCTTGGTTTGTTTATGGCATGTTTGGTAAAATTTGAACAAAAACTTTTTCTTTTGTTTCGAGGAATGAAAAAGAATAGAAAAGAACATAAACATGTTTGATAAAACTTTTATTTCTGGAAACAAAAAAATAATTTTCTTTTTGTTCTTGGGAATAGATTTGAAACAAAAACAAGAAGTAGAAAAAAGTAGTTTCTTGTTCCTAAAAACAATTTTTGGAATCAATTTTTCTCTCTATACTTTTTTCTTCTTCTTCTTGGCCATGGTCGGCGTCAATGACCAGTGACCTTGCCAGAGTGTCGTTGGCCCCCGGAGATGCCGTGGCTGGGGGCAAGGCTCATCGACCCAAGCTTCACTGTGGCTAGGCGAGGTCGACCTCACCCAAATCTGGCGAGGTTGAGTCTCGTCGATGGCTGGGTAAGCTCATCCTCCCCAGTTGGCATAACGTTGGGCCTCGCCAAGCCAGGGTGAGGCCGACCTTGCGCCGCTTGGGTGAGGTTGAGCCTCACTAGTGGCTAGCAAGGCTTGGCCTCGCCTAGATTTGGCAAGGCTGAGGCTTGCCGGGCCTTGCCTTGGCTTGGTGAGGCTTCGGTGAGCTTGCAGGACGTCGCCTAGCCCGTCCCCAGCCACAGCGGTGGCTAATGACCAACTAAAGAAAAAAAAAAAAAAAAGAAAAAATAATAAAAGAATAAAAATTAAAAGAAATAAAAAATATAAAAATTTTACCAAGCGTATTTTTATCCCGAGAGTAGAAGTTTTGGAAAGTTACAAAACGCGTTTTTTACTCATAAATTATTCTTGAGAATAGAAACTGAAAAATCATTTCTTGACAAAAATTATTCCTCGGAATAAAGTGTTACCAAATGCGCCCTTAGTGTTTTTGAGTCTTATTAGTCTATTTAATGTTTCCTAGTTTTAGTCCACCTACAAGGAGGTGCATTCTCAATTGTAAGCACACAAGTTTGAATTGACAATGTTGATAGAAAGTCGGTAGAAGAAACGATTAACCTCTTTGATGTGCAATAAACGAATTACCCAGGAATGGATGTTTACAATAGGAACATATGTTAAAAGAGGAAAGTATTTTTTTTTTTTTTTTGAAATGGAAGGCTTTTGTTTGTTTGTCTTTATTAGGGTTCTTTTTTTTACGTTCTATTGTTTTTTAAGTTATCTTGTTTATACTTCTTTTAAAAGATAACTACTTATACTCCTTTGAATGGTACCTTCTCAATCACATCACATCAAGATGAACTGGTGCCTTAATCACACCCTATCATGGAACGTACCATAGAAATATAACATCTCCTACTCAAACATGACGGATTTGATTTTACTTTATCAAGAACATAAGACATTCAACATTCATCTACTTTAGAAATAATTTATACTAGCAAGAAAGTCATGTGACCAATGAGTACACCTGCACTTGGGAGTTCAAATCATACGCCTGTTAAGAATGACATAATGACTACAACCCCAAAAAAGAAATAAACAATTGATGTCTCATAGCGCCCTATATATATTTTGCTACATCAATTTAAGTGTACATATCCCTTAAGGGCTATACTTGATGATAGAGGGGGGGGGGGGAGCTTTTCTCGGTCACTATTCATCTCTCCTCTCTAGAGTGCAATTTTAGCACTGTTCCCTTGTTTGGCTTTGGCTCGATCTGGAAGCTATAGCAGCTAGTTTAGCCCGATATTTGGAGAGGTTCCTCTACTGACCTCTCTCTTGGATCTCATCGACCAACTTCCTCTAGCTTGGCCCGGTTGTGGAGAACGAGCTCGCCCCTTTTTCCTCCCGATCGCTGCTGCGATTGCCTGTGGAGACCACACATGAGCTGGTTGCTGGTGACTAGTCTAGGCTTGTGCGGTGGAGCGGTAGGCTCCTCAACCCCTTTCTCAGCCCTTTCCCTAGTATGGCTTCAGTCCCTATTGAACCTATACTGTAGAAGGGTTGTGTTGGTTGGGGGTGATGTAGCTAGTATAAATACCTAGAGGGGGGTGAATAGGTGTAAAAACAATTTCTCGAGATACGGAAGCAATACTAGGCAACCGATAGAAAGGAAGTACTCTTTTGCTTAACCAAAATGAATTACGATCAAAGCAAAGTAAGGAGTAGGGAAGAAAAGATTAAACACAAGGTTTATAGTGGTTCGGCTTATCCCAAGCCTACGTCCACTCTTCCGCACTGACAGCCTATCGGCTGGATTCCACTATGAATAAAAGAGATGTTACAGCACAGCTTTTCCTTGATTCCACAGTGTAGATATTCTACCACACTTCCTCAAGGTTTCTCACAAATATAAACTCTCTTTTGCGTACAAGTTTTCGCTCAAATGAATTGACTAAATAACAAGGAGCTTCAGACTTTGGAATTCTTCTATCGCGCACCTCTCGAACAACTTAGAACGTCTTCCTTATATACTCCTTTACACCATCATACTCGTTGGCACTTACCAAAGGAATTCCTCCAATCTACCCGTTGGACGGAATCAATTAGGAAGATCATTCGAGCTATTAAAGGAACATGACGATAGCCCATCAATCCTATTCGCCCATACAATCAGGATCTCGGTTTCCATAAGTAGAACCTTCCACGAATATTTCGCTAATCAACGGATCCTTAATCTTTGAATCAATCTCGATCAATTAAAAGGATTTCGTAATGTCATATCCAGCCAATAGATCTTCTCCAATCGATAAGGTCATATCCTTAATAAAACATCCAGTTCTAGATAGCCTTTCTTCAACGGATTAGTAACTGTCAATGAGGATAGTCTTTGAATCTTGAGTCTGGCTGTCCGGAGGTCTTCAGACTTTAAACAGCAACCTTCAGACTAGACTGATGGAAACGTTTTGTCAGTTTCAAACCATTTCAAGAAGATTTCTCCAACAATCTCCTCCTTTTTGATGGTGAGAAAACTTTCCTGCAGATTTGGATAACTTTGACCTGCAAAACATTTCTCAAACAAATATACATATCTTATAAAGATAAATGGCTAAATGAATAACATTAGAATCTGCAACCACATAAAATAGGTTAGTCTTGAATATGATAAAGCCATCCATAAGATATCAATAGCAGTCAATAGCAATCAAATCCAAATTCACATCCAGACACAAAATTAAAGTCAAACATCAATCCAAATCAAACAATCCAAACGATTAAAAATTCAAAGTTTGATTCAAATCTTTCTCCCCCTTTTTGTCAGCATTAAAAAGGTTGAGAAGAAAATGAAATAAAGTCAAGATTGCTTGGGAACGCGGACAAGGTGGAAATCTCCCGTGGACTGAACGACCCATTCCAGCCTTTTCAAGTCTTCCTTCAGTTGTGCAACCTCCTCACCCTTAGCATTAACCTGAATCTGAACAGAGAGGGCTTGGATCTGATCTTTCAAAGAAACTGAAGAAACTTGACCTGCATTCTGCAAGCTTTGAACCTCGCATCCCAGAGCATAAATTTGGCCGCGCATCTCCAAGAGAATATCCATAATTTTACGAAAATCTGCTGAGCTGTCGGTCTACGTACTGGCTTCAGCACGATCTGCAGATGATGGCATATCAAAATAATCACACAGATTTGGCGATGAAGCATCATGTTCTTCTTCAGGAAAATGAGAGGCATGAATGTCTTCTGGGTCGGCTGGAGAGCGGCAGACTCCCTCACTGGTAACAGCTGACATCCCTCTTTTCTCATTATCTCCCCCTGTTTCTATGCCTTCAGGTGGAGAAGAGTGTTTTTCAGGCTCTCCTTCCTCTTGATTCATTCTCTCTTCTTCTTCTTCTTCTGCTTCTTTTTCGCCAAGTGCTCTTTCTTCTTCTTCTTTTTCATCCCTTGCCTCCTCAGCATCCTTTTCTTCTGCTTCCTTCTCCTCTCTTTCTTTCTCTTCTCTTTCTCGAGTCCTCTGTTCTGAGTCTTTCACTGGAGCAGAACAGCTCAGATGTTTCAACGCCATTGCAGAGATGGTGATGTCTTCCTCATCATCTTCATCTTCAACGATGAGAGCTCTCCTTTTCTTGGATGGAGCAACCATGGGCTCCTTTCATTTTCTTTTTGATGTAGAAGAGATTTGATGAGACTTTATAGGAGTCTTCTCCTTAAATTTCTCCAACGCCTTGCTTAGCTCCTTCAGACGCATCTTGGTCACCATTTTCAGTCCTACCACCATATGATCACATGATCGAGCACAAAGAATTTGTGGAGGTTAAATGTTCAGATGTCTGAATAACTTCGTCACAAGACTTGGATAAGGAAGTTGACCTCTGTCTTTCACCACTGCTCTATACATGTGGAACATAACAGTGTGAGGAAGAGAAAAATTTTTTCCAGTGAGAATGGCATACATCAGCTTTGCCTCTGAATTTGAAACATCAATCTTAGAAGTTGATTTCGGTCTGAGGCAATTGATCACAATCTTGTGAAGCAGAATGTTGAACGCACTCATCCGTAGGTAGGAAATCTTTTCCTCTGTTCTCCTGTCCTTAACAAGTTCCAATGTAGCACGAGCAATAGAAACTTTGATTGGTTGATATCTTCCTCTCTCAACCCCTAACACATCTGCCAGCATATCCATATCCACTACAAAGTCTTGATCTTTGACACTGAAAGAGAATCTATTTGCATCCAAGAAACTAAGATTCAAATAGAAATAAGCAGTTAATTCAGCGTAAGCTTATGTGGTGTCAAAACAGAATTGCTCAAGTTGAAGAAAACTAAACTTTTCCCTTAAGTTCACATTTACAACATCCAGAAAATCAAAATCCACACTCCTAGGGTTTATCACCCCACGCTTCAGCAATTTTGAGTATAGATCCTTCTGTTTCTTCGATATAAACAACTCTCCCATTTTTCCTCGATTTTCCGCCGCAATACCCATCCTTGGTTGAAATTGGCTGTACAATTTGTCATCATCATTCCCATCTATCGGATTAAATCCCCAATCACGAGGATCACTTGGGATATTTGCAAGGGATTCTTCTGCCACCCCTTTACGAGCAATTCCCAAACTTTCCATTTTTCGCAAAAAGGTATTTTCATTCCCATATCCTTTGCCTTTAAGAAAATCATCGACGTAGTTCAATGGAGTACGAGTCCCTTTTAAAGCACGATAAAGCTTATAAATAAAAGAGGGCTTTTGAATTCTTACAGGATCTGCGTCTTCAATGATTTCTTCCTCTTGTTGATGACCAACATTTTGAGGACTAGATGGTGGAGAATGACGCTGCTGAGAATGTTGTGGGCTCTGTTGCTGATTTGGAGCCTCTTCTTCCTCGGTGAGATCGAAGTGAGTAGGCCCCTCACTCATTCGCTGTGGTCCCCTGCTTGCGATCCTCGAAGACTTTCTTGAAGACATCCTTTTCACTCTTTGAAAGATTCCTTGCTTGACTTTCCCAAGAAAAATGACAACTTTTTTGAAGATTAGGCAAGAGAAGAAAACAGGAATGGAAGATCGGTTCTTTTTAGGGTTTTTGGAGAGTAAAGCGAAGAAGAAGCAATAGTGCATAATCGGTTAAAAAGGGGGCATACGGACCGTTACAAAGGAAAATAAAAATATGCCTTTTCAAAATAACTGCCCTTTCCGCGAAAATAGTCATTTCAAAAAATAACTTCCTTTTCGAAAACGAAACGTCGCAATAGTCATGTCAATTAAATATAGCAATAATCAAACACAGTTGACGATCATACCTTTTCAAGATGAGATTCAAGAGAGAGAATAACTTACAGTCAATGTCTTGTTTATCTGAGCCTGAGAGTCTCTAGACTTTGATTTCCTCATACCTCAAAATGTTGATTCTAGAGCGAATAATTTCAAATTGATTTTTCTCCAAAGGCTTTGTGAATATATCCGCCAGTTGGTTCTTTGAATCAACATACTGAATTGAAACTTCTCCATTTTGAACATGATCTATAATGAAGTGATGTCGAATCTCTATATGCTTTGCTCTTGAGTGAAGAATTGAGTTTTTGGTAAGATTGATTGCATTGGTGTTGTCGCAGTTAATCTTCGTACATGAATCTTCAATTCCAAAGTCTCTTAGCTGTTGTTTTATCCACAGAATTTGTGAACAACAACTACCGAGAGCTACATACTCTGCTTCTGCTATAGAGAGAGCTACTGTACTCTGCTTCCTTGAAAACCAAGACACTGTCATGCCTCCAAGTAGTTGACAAGTACCCAAGGTGCTCTTTCTATCAACTCTGCAACCGGCTAGATCTTCGTCTGAGTATCCAAGAAGAGTAAAGTCTCCTATTTTAGAATACCATAGGCCAATGCTTGAAGTTGAAGCAATGTATCTAATAATACGCTTTGCAGCATTTAAATGAGATTCTTTAGGGTCTGCTTGAAATCTGGCACAAATACAAACACTAAACAAAATGTCAGGTCTAGAAGTAGTAAGATAAAGAAGTGAGCTAATGATACTCCTGTATAGCTTCTGGTCGACTTTCTTTCATTCTTCATCTTTGTCTATCTTCAAGGAACTTAACATTGGTATTTCAGTCTTTTTGCAATTGTTCAGACCAAACTTTTTGATGAGATCATTAGCATATTTTTCTTGATGAATAAAAGTTCCTTCCTTCAGTTGTTTCACTTGAAGCCCGAGAAAGAAGGTTAACTCACCCATCATGGTCATTTCAAATTCATCCTGCATAATCTTAGAGAATTTCTTGCACAGACTTTCATTAGGAGATCCGAATATAATATCATCGACATATATTTGAACTAGCACAAAACTTTTGCTTTCTCTTTTGATAAATAGAGTAGTGTCTACTTTACCTTTCACAAAACCATTTTGAATTAAAACTTACTCAGCTGGGTCGTACCAAGCTCGAGGTGCTTGTTTTAAGCCATATAAGGCTTTTTTGAGTTTGAATACTGAGTCTGGTTTCCTTGGGTCTTCAAACCCAGGTGGTTGTTCCACATAGACTTCCTCATGGATGAATCCATTTCGGAAGGCACTTTTGACATCCATTTGGAATAACTTGAAATTTTTATGACAAGCAAATGCAAGTAATAAACGAATTGCTTCTAATCTTACTACTGGTGCGTAAGTCTCGTCATAGTCTATCCTTTCTTCTTGCGTGTATCCCTTGGCCACGAGTCTTACTTTGTTTCTTACGACCTTTCCTTTCTCGTCCATCTTGTTTCTGAAGACCCATTTAGTTCCAATGACTGATTTACCTTTCGGTTTAGGAGTCAATTCCCAGACATCATTGATACTGAATTGCCTGAGCTCTTCTTGCATGGCTTCAATCCAGCTTTCATCAGATAAAGCTTCATCTATGCTTTTGGGTTCTATTTCAGAAATAAGAGCCACAAAGATTAGACTCTTCGCACCTTTTGGATCTTGTGCGAATTCCTTCATTAATGTTGCCAATGATAAGATCTTTGGGATAACGGGACTTATGCTTCAAGTTGCTGGTTAATTTGTCAGAATGATGATCACTTTCTTCACTTGAATCTTCAACAGTCACTTGTCTTTGCCGGTCCTTCAAAGTCCGAGCTTCTTGAGATTTAGACTTTGTAGAGTTTGGAGTAGGTTCAGGATCTTCAAGATGAGTCTGAATAGATTCATTTTGTATAGAATCCTGGAATTTGACATTAATTGATTCTTCCACAGTTTGAGTCTTTTTGTTGTAGACTCTGTACACTTTGCTGGTGGTTGAATATCCAAGGAAGATGCCTTCATCTAACTTTTCTTCAAACTTACCAACTCGATCATTTGCATTTTTCAGTATAAAACATTTGCATCCAAACACATGAAAATATGAAACAATAGGCTTCTTTTCTTTGAATAATTCATAGGGGTTTTTTTCTAAAATAGGCCTTAGAAAAACTTTATTGATAACATAACATGTTGTAGAAACTACTTCAGCCCAAAAATGTGAGGAGATGTTGCTTTCAATTATAAGAGTTCTAGCCATTTCTTGAAGCGATCTATTCTTTCTTTCCACAACTCCATTTTTTTCTGGAGTATATGGAGAGGAGAACAAATGCTGAAAACCAGATTTATCACAAAATTTTGTAAAATCTTGATTTTCAAATTCACCTCCATGATCTGTTCTTATACTTGAAATAACATATCCTTTTTCGTTTTGAACCTTTTTAGCAAAATTTTCAAAGTAAGAGAAAGTTTAAGACTTACTTGCCAGGAAATACACCCAAGTAAATCATGAGTAGTCATCCACGATTACTAGGCAATATTTCTTACATTCAATGCTTTGTGTTCTGGTTGGTCCAAAGAGATCCATATGCAGAAGCTGCAGTACACGATTAGTGGAAACTTGATTTATTGGTTTAAAGGAATTTCTTACCTATTTTCCCAATATGCATGGTGTACATAAGTCAGGCTTTTGATATGATAAATTGGGTAGGCCACGAACAAGCTTCTTTGTTGAAATTTTGGCTATCTGCTTCATATTGATGTGTCCAAGCTTTCTGTGCCATAAGCTTGCTTCGTCTTGGATTGAAATTAAACATTGCGATTCATCTGGTTTCACATCCAAGAGGTAGATATTTCCATGTCTTCGTCCCATAAATGACTGAGTAGAGTCTTTACTGGTTCCTGAACATATACCCTCTTGAAAGTAGATTTTGAAACCGGTATCACATAGCTGACTGACACTGAGTAGATTGTAGTTGAGTCATTCAACTAAAGAAACATTGCTTATTGTGAGGTTTCCAATTTTCACACCAAATCCCACAATTTTTCCTTTGTTGTTTCCTCCAAATGAGACTTTTCCACCATTCACTTGAACAAGTTTTGTGAAGAAATTTGAATCTCCTGTCATGTGTCTTGAGCATCCACTATCCAAATACCATTTTACATTTTTCTTGATAGTGACCTGCATTTAAAAAAGAAACTCAAACTTTCTTTGGTACCCATCTTTTCTTGGGTCCATTCGTGTTAGTATGATATGCGGTTTTTGCTCATACTTTATTGACAGGTTTTCAAACCATAGGACATTCTTTTTCAAAATGATCTGCACTATTGCATTTTGAACATTGCGACCTACTGGTTTTACAAAGGTCATTTTAAAATGATTTTTGTAAGCATCTCTTGAGGGTCTTTGTTTGATTCTTTCCTTCACTTTAGGAAAATCAATTAAAGGAATGGTTTTAGTAGTCATTCCCAAACTAAATTTATTGAAATAAGGTCTTTGAATAGAAAGTATTTTTCTAGTTTCTCGGATCCTATCGAAAATCTTTTGGAAATATTTGAGATATCATTTTTCAAGAATGTATTTTCTTTTGAAAAATTATCTTCACTTTCTCTAAGAGAAGAAACATTCATATCTAAACATTTCACCTTTTTTTCAAAACATTTTCTTGTTGTTTTAAGGCAGAATTTTCCTTTTGAGTTCGAAATCCTTTTAAGAGAAGTCTTAAGACTAAAACACAACTCATCAATGTATTTAGAAACTTTAATAGGGATTTTGAAGTTACTCACCTCAAATTCATTGTCTAAATCTGAGTCTGTCTCGGAATTTGAATCTGAATCCGATTGTGCCATCAGACATATGTTGGCATAATCATCATCACTTTCTTCACATTCTGTATCACTCCAGGTTTCTGCTTTAAGAGCCTTTCGATACTTTTCAGCTTTTCCTTTCTTCTTCCTCAGAAGAGGACAGTTGGGTCTGATGTGTCCCTTTTTCTTACATTCAAAGCAGACTACGTCTTTATTTGATTAATCATCTTCAACAGACTTAGTCTGTTGCTTTTGAAAACTTTGTTTCCTTGGATTGAATCTCCTTCCTTTTCTGTTCAGCTTTCTAAATCTTCTTATCATGAGAGCAAGCTCCTCATCGTCCATATCGTCTTTAGAATCTGCAACATCGAATCATCATTGGATTTTAATGCAATGGATTTCTTACCTTTAGGGTCTTCATCTTCATTGATTCGTTCCACTTCATAAGACTGAAGAGTTCCAACCAACTCATCAACAGATAGTGGCATGATTCTTTGGGTCTCTCTGATTGAGGTCTTTATTTGATTCCAATCCTTGGAGAGTCCACGCAGTAGCTTGTTTACCTTCATGGGATCAGAAATTGGTTGACCTTGATTTTCAAGACCATTCACAATATCTGTAAAACGACTAAACATGTCAGTTATAGATTTTCCCAATTTCATTTTGAAGGCTTCGTATTGACCGAGGAGAATGTTGATTCTGTTCTCTTTCACTCGATCGGTTCCTTCATAGGTAATATGTAATCTATCCCAGACTTCTTTAGCTGTAACACAAGAAGATATTCTGTTATATTCAATAGGTGATAGAGCACAATATAAAGAATAAATTGCTTTTGCATCAAGAGCTTGTCTCTTGATTATCTCTTCCTGAGTCATTTGACTAGACTCCATAGTATTTTTTCCTCTTTCTGAGACAGGTGCAGCTTTAGGAATGATTCCTTTTTCTACAACATCCCATTCCAAAGGATCCTTTGATCTTAGGAACGCTTTCATCTTATTTTTCCAGATGTTGTAATCATTTCCATCAAAGTAGGGTGGTCTGGTATTGTTTTGCTCTTCCACCAACCCTGGAGCCAACATACTAGCCATGGATCTTTAACTCTGAAGTAAAACACTTCAAACAAAGTGAGTACACAGGCTCTGATACCAATTGATGTAGCTAGTATAAACACCTAGAGGGGGGTGAATATGTGTAAAAACAATTTCTCGAGATACGGAAGCAATACTAGGCAACCGATAGAAAGGAAGTACTATTTTGCTTAACCAAAATGAATTACGATCAAAGCAAAGTAAGGAGTAGGGAAGAGAAGATTAAACACAAGGTTTATAGTGGTTCGGCTTATCCCAAACCTACGTCCACTCTTCTGCACTGACAGCCTATCGGCTGGATTCCACTATGAACAAAAGAGATGTTACAGCACAGCTTTTCCTTGATTCCACAGTGTAGATGTTCTACCACACTTCCTCAAGGTTTCTCACAAATATAAACTCTCTTTTGCGTACAAGTTTTCGCTCAAATGAATTGACTAAATAACAAGGAGCTTCAGACTTTGGAATTCTTCTATCGCGCACCTCTTAAACAACTTAGAACGTCTTCCTTATATACTCTTTTACGCCATCATACCCGTTGGCACTTACCAAAGGAATTCCTCCAATCTACCCGTTGGACGGAATCAATTAGGAATATCATTCGAGCTATTAAAGGAACATGACAACAGCCCATCAATCCTATTCGCCCATACAATCAGGATCTCGGTTTCCATAAGTAGAACCTTCCACGAATATTTCGCCAATCAACGGATCCTTAATTTTCGAATCAATCTCGATCAATTAAAAGGATTTCGTTATGTCATATCCAACCAAGAGATCTTCTCCATTCGATAAGGTCATATCCTTAATAAAACATCCAGTTCTAGATAGCCTTTCTTCAACGGATTAGTAACTGTCAATGATGATAGACTTTGAATCTTGAGTCTGGCTGTCCGGAGGTCTTCAGACTTTAAATAGCAACCTTCAGACTAGACTGATGGAAACGTTTTGTCAGCTTCAAAACATTTCAAGAAGATTTCTCCAACAGGGGGTTCTTCCTATGGCGTCGTCTTCGGCCACTGTGGGTGGCCTCTCAGATGAGGCCCGGCCCGTCGCTGGAAAGGGCAAGGGAATTTATACCTCTCCTCGAATTGCTCCGGCTCGGCCTTTTGTGTCCTCAGGTTAGGCTTTGATGACTGATGTGGATTCGGCTCCAGCTGGGGTTGGAACCAAGCAAGGGCCGCAAATTAGGTTGGCTCGTTCAAGGTAGTCCCGTGGTCATAGTCACATGCGTGCTCTTGCCAAGTGGCTCCAAGGTTCGGCCTAGCTTCTCGACAACTTGAGGCCCCCTCCCAAAAGGTCTTGGGCCAATGTGGCGCATCTTGCCGCCAAAGGTTATAAGCTGACTTATGTCCCTCCTTCCTCGGTGGACTCTAGGCCAGTGATGAAGCTATCTGAGGAGGTTCTCCATGCTGTTGACCCCAAGTGGCATGAGTATTTGGTTGGGTATTTTGTGGGGAAAAGAGTTACTTTTTAGCTTATCGAACAAACCATGAAGAACACTTGGGGCACCAAGCTTGTTGATGTTCTTGTTGATGATCAGGGTTTTTTCTTCTTTCATGTTCCGAATCCTGTGTTCTGGAGGAAGATATTGGAGGATGGTCTTCTCACGGTTGCTCGGGTCCCTCTAATTTTATAGCAATGGAAGCCCCTTATGGAGTTGAAAAAAGTGAAGCATTTGACTGTGTCAGTGTGGATCAGACTCAAGAATCTCCCTTTCGATTTGTGGTCGGTGCCGGCAATAAATGCTATTGCTAGCACTATTGGTAGTCCCCTCTATGTGGATCAACACACATAGGCTATGACGATGATTGTGTTTGTAAGAGTTTGTGTGGAGATCCGTGCGAACTAGCCTAGATGCTCGTTAGTAGAGGTGGTTGTCGATGGAGTGTCGCGGTGAATAGCCATTGAGTATGAATGGAGGCCTATTGAGTGCCTCAAATGTAGTGTATTTTGCCATAAATGTGTGGAACCTCTTGCCCCCACCAACCCGGAGACGACGGCAATGCAGACTCCGACTTCCCCTACTACTGCGGCCCCGGTCCAACAACCTGCTTCTGCTTTGGCTTGTCCTTCAAATCGGGACGTGAGTGGCAACATATGAAAAGTAAGAAGAAGAAGAACCAACCTCCGATGGAAGGTAGCTCTTCCGTTCAGGTTAGATCAGACGTTGAAGGCCGACCTCCGATGCTGAAGGATAAGGCCCTACATTCCATCTCATCTCATAAGTCTTCTAGAGGCCTAAAAGGTCTTTCAAACTAGGATGAAGGTGCTCCCCTCTCCTCGGAGGAAGCCCCTACCCCTGCGGTGGACCTCGCCTCTGAACCATCCTCCCCTGTGGAGGAGATTGAGGGCCTAGATCTTGCCAACTCTAATGAGGACCTCCTCTCCTCGCCACCGACTCCGAAGGCTCCCAGCAATAAGGCAGAGACGATGCAAGATAAACCCCTCATGCTGGCTCTCAATCCACCTCCGCCGGTAGCCCGTGCTGCTATGCCCTTTACTCCGCGAAGTTCCTCTAAAAGAGGTAACTCTTCCTCTCCCTTCTCCTTTTGTAAATATGTACATAGGATGTTAGAATATTAGGGGTTTAGTTGGTGCGAGTAGACAAGTTGAGGTTTGGAATCTGGTTTTGTCAAACCATTTGGCTTTGGTTGGCCTTGTTGAAACCAAGGTCCCGCAGCATTTGTTTGCTTCTATCTTTGGGGGTTTGTTGAATAACTGGAGGTGGTTGGCTAACTTTGAGCACTCCCCTAGGGGAAAGATCTAGGTTGATTGAATCCCTTCAGAGTTTCTATAACTGATCAGGCGATTCATGGAATTTTAATTGTTTGGTTTATGGGGCTATTTGTTTTATCTCTATAGTCTATGCGGAACACACTTTCACTTCCCGGCGGCCCCTTTGGGAGGATTTGTTGGCCAGGAGTGCTGATTTTCAAAGTATGCCTTGGATTATTATGGGCAATTTCAATGCTATTAAGGAAGTCAATAAAGATGCAGAAGAAGATAATCAAAATCAAAAGAAAACTTCTGACAAGTTAGGTGGTTCTAATAGATGGATCCCTTGTTTTGATGAGTTTGGACAATGTTTAGATCAAGCTGAGCTAAAAGACCTCAGATATGTAGGCTTTCGGTACACTTGGTCTACATCTTTTGGACCATGTCGCAAGGCTAGGAAAATAGACAGAGTACTTGTAAACTCTTGTTGGACCCAGGTTTTCTCCTATTCAGAAGCGACGTTCCTTGCTCTTGGGATCTCTGATCACTCGCCTATGGTGGTCAAGATGGTTGATCTAGTGATTCGCAAGAAGCCTTTCAAGTTTTTTGACTAATGGATGAAGCACTTAGACTTTGATGCTATTGTTAAACAGGTTTGGGAGGCTCGCGAGGAGGGTGTGCCCATGTACAAACTTGTTTGCAAGCTCAAAGCTTTGAAACTCTGACTCAAGCACTTAAACAAGGATGCCTACTCTAATATCTCTACCAGAACTTCAGAAGCGAGAATGGCTTTAGAGTTGACTCAGATTGGCCTCTTACAAGACCCTTCTTGTGAGGATCTTGCTGAGTTGGAAAAGGTTCAGCGTTGCACTTTCTTGGACTTTCGGGCTAAGGAGGAGTCATTCTTCCGACAGAAATCTAGAATTAGATGGCTCAGAGAAGGGGACCGGAACACCAGGTTCTCCCATCAATACATCAACAAGAGACAAATGACTAATAGAATGCTCTCAATTATGGATAGCCAAGGTATCCACATCATGGACCTGCAGTTGGTTTAGCAGCACTTTGTTGAGTACTTCTAGGATCTCTTCTCGCCTAGAGCAATGCAAGGAATGCCTTCACTTGAACAGATCTGGGAGGTCATTTGCTCGTCATTAAGGGATGATCAGGTTACTGCTCTAGTGTGACTTGTGACTGATCTTGAGATTCGGGATACTCTATTCTCTTTAGCCCGGGGAAGGGCCTCGAGGCCAAATGGGTTCATGGCAGAATTCTTCAAAGAGAACTGGGTTATGGTGGGCCAACTTGTTGTGACTACCGTTAAGGACTTCTTTACTTCAGGGAGACTCTTAAGGGAGATTAATAACACCATCTTGGTGCTGGTATTGAAGGTTCCTAATGTGACTTTTGTCAATGATTACAGGCCTATTGCCTATTGTAACACCGTTTATAAGCTTATAACCAATATTCTTGCTAACCGAGTTGTCTCTGTGCTTAATGACCTAGTCAATCCTTCCCAGATGGCGTTTGTTAAAGGTAGAAGAATCAGAGACAACATCCTTTTAGCTCAAGAACTTTTTTCCAGCTTTCACTTGGAACCTTACTCACTGAAATGTGCAATCAAGGTGGATTTCAGGAAAGCTTACGATACAGTTGATTGGCACTTTCTCGAGAATGTTCTCCTAACTTTTCAATTTCCTGCCTCCTTGGTACGGCTTATCATGACTTGTGTGAGGACGCCGAAGTTTTCCATCTCTTTGAATGGAGAGTTACATGGTTTCTTTCCTAGTAGCAGGGTCTGCGGCAAAGGGATCCCATGTCTCCTTATCTGTTTTCTCTGGTTATGGAGGTGGTCTCAAGGATCCTCACTAAATGCTCCTCAAACCCAAAGTTTAGATTCTTTTGGAAATGTAGATCCACTAACCTCTCACATCTGTTTTTTGTAGATGATGTTTTTCTCTTTTACCAAGCTGACTTGCTCTCTGTGACCCTTTTCAAAGATGATCTTAGTTGTTCTCCTCTTGGAGTGGTCTCTTCCCAAATGCAAGGAAGAGTGAGGTATTTTTGACTAGGGGTCCGTAGGCCTTTTAGAACCAAATTCTGCTTGACCTTGGCTTCATTGAGGGGGTTCTTTCGGTCCATTACCTAGGAGTTCCAATCATCACGTCAAGGCTTCAGAAGGTAGACTACGTTGCTCTTGTTGGCCGCATCACAGTGAGAGTTCAATCTTGGACACACTGATTCTTATCCTTTGCAGGCCCCTCTAATTGATGAATTCAATATTGTGAAAGCTAGTACGAGCACCTAGAAGGGGTGAATAGGTGTGAAAACAAATTTTCGTAATGTAAATAAAATGATTCCGCTTTTAAACCAATTATGTTTAGCAACAGATCATGAAAAGAAATTTAGACTTTAATAATCAAATACAGTTACGATCAAAGTAAAGAGCTTAGGGAAAAGAATAAGAATACAAATTTTATAGTGGTTTGGCTTGATCCAAGCCTACGTCTACTCTTTCGTATTGACAGCCCATCGGCTGGATTTCACTAAGAATCAAAAGAGCTATTACAGTATTGCTCTTCCTTGATTCCATAGTGTAGAGACTCTGCTACACTTCTTCAAGGTCTCATAGAAGTATAAATGCTCTTTTGAGTACAAGTGTTCGCTCAACAATTGAAATTAACAAAGAACGAGGAGTTTCAGAATTTGGAATTCTTCTATCGCGCATATACTCGAATAACTGGAACATCTTTTTTATATACTCCTCCATGCCTTCATACCCGTTGGCACTTACCAAAGGAGTTCTTCCAATCTACCCATTGGACAGAATCAATTAGGGAGATTTCGAGTTATTTAAGGAAAATGAAGATAGCCCACTAATCATGATTGCACATACAATCAGGATCTAGGTTTCCATAAGTAGAACCTTCTAAGTATGCTTCTCCAATCAATGGATCTAAATTATCCGAATTGAAATCAAAATAAATAACAGATTCCAAGATACTATCTCCAGCCAAGAGATCTTCTTTAGTTGATATAATCAAATCCTTAATAAAATACTTAGATCTGGATAAGTCTTTTTCAATGGTCAATAGAAACTGTTAATGAGGACAGACTTTGAATCTTGAGTGCGGCGGTTCGGCGATCTTCAGACTTTGACTAAAGAGTCTATAAGTCTTCAGACTAGACTGATGGAAACGTTTTGTCATCTTCAAAACACGCAAGGAAGTTTTTTCCAACAATCTCTCCCTTTTTGATGGTGACAAAACTTTCATGCAGATTTGGATATTTTTGACTTGCAAAACAGTACTCAAGCAAACATGGATATCTTACAAAGATAATTGACTTAGTAAAGACAACATTAAATCTGCATCCAAAGGAAATAAGTTAGTTTTGTAAATAAACAATTATCTTTGCCATGAAATACCGATAGTGCTTAAAATAACCAAACGATCAAACAAACCAAACCATATCCAGTCACAGCCAAACAACCAAACAAAAGTCATTCAAAAAGTAAAGTCAAACGAAGGTCAAGTTTCAAATCTGCACCATCTCTCCCCCTTTTTGTCAGCAAAAAGAAGGTAGAGATAAAAAGATCATGGAATTAAGGTTGCCTAGGAATGCGAACAAGCTATAAATCTCCTATTAACTGGACAATCCCTTCTAAATTTTTCAAATCCTTCTTCAGTTGAGCCACATCTTCACCATTGGCATTTGCTTGAACTTGAAGAGTAAGGGCATGAATTTGATCATGCAAGGAAACTGAAGAGGCTTGACCCACATTCTGCAAGTTCTGAACTTTGCATCTTAGGGCATAAATTTTTCCTCGCATTTCCATAAGAACATCAAGAATTTTGCAAAAGTCTGCTGAATTTTCAGTCTAAGTACTAGCTTCTGCATGATCCGTGGGAGTATTTGCAGATGATGACAAGCCAACATGATCACTTAGATTTGGCGATGAAACCTAATGACCTTCCTCTGGGAATTGAGAGGTAAAGATGTCTTCTGGATCTACAGGTGAGCAACTAACACCTTCATTAGTAACAGCAATTGAAGATGTACAACACTTTGAAGATTTCTCAGTGCAAGAGCAGAAATGTTAATATCATCCTCATCATCTTCATCCTCCAGAACAAGTGCTCTTCTTTTCTTGGATGGAGTTGTCATGGGCTCCTTCCCTTTCCGTTTAGCAACTAAAGAACCTTGTTGTGACTTGACAGGGGTTTTCTCTTTCAATCGCTCCAAAGCCTTGTCCAGCTCTTTCAAACGCATTTTAGAAACCATTTTCAGTCCCACTACTATTTGATCACATGATCGAACACATAATATCCTAGGAGGCTGAATATTGAAACGTTTGAAAAGCTTTGTAACAAGCCCTAAGTAAGGAAGTTGCCCTTTGTCTTTCACCATCGTTCTGTACATGTGAAACATGATTGTGTGAGGCAAAGAGAATTTCTTACCAGCGTTGATGGCATACATCAACTTTGCTTCAGAGTTAGAGACATTTGTCTTCGAGGTTGACTTGGGTCTGAGGTAATTGATCACAATCTTGTGAAGCAAAATGCTAGAGACATTCAACCTCAAGTATGAAATTCTTCCTTCATCCATTTCATCCTGAACAAGCTCTACTGTCGCACGACCAACAGACACACTAATCAATTGGAAAGCCCCTTGCTCTACTCCAATCACATCCGCCAATGTGTCCATGTCAATAACATAGTCCTGGTCTCGAATATTAAACGAAAATCTATTCGCATCCAAGAAACTAAGATTAGAATAGAAGTAAGCAGTAAGTTCTGGATATGCCTCAATCGTCTCAGAACAAAATTGCTCAAGCTGAAGTTTAGTGAATTTCTCTTGCAGCTTCACATTCACAGAATCAAGAAAATCAAATCTACACTTCTTGGATTGATCACCCCTCTTTTTAGCAACTTAGAATAAAGTCGCTTGTGTTCATCTGAGCGAAACAAATCTGTCCTTTTGCTTTGAATATTCGCCCCAACACCCATTCTAGGCTTGAACTGAGTGTACATTTTTTCATCATCATTCCCATCAGGCTAACTAAGACCTCCAACACGTGGATCACTGGGAATATTCGCAAATGCTTGATTTGCCGACCCCGCAGGAGCAATCTCCAATCGTTCCATTGTCTGCAAAAAGTGGGTTTCATTTTGATACCCTTTATCTTTAAAAAATTCATCGATATATTTCAAGGGAGTCCCTCCCCTCTTCAAAGTAGAGTAAAGCTTAAAGATAAAAGAAGGCTTTTGAGATCTTACAGGTTCTGCGCCTTCAATGATTTCTTTCTCCACTCTACGAACACTACCTTGAGGTTTAGCTTAAGGAGATTGACGCTGTTGAAAATGTTGTGGGCTTTGCTGTTGTCTTGGAGATTCTTCTTCCTCGGTGAGGTCAAAATGAGTAGGACCCTCGCACATTTGCTGTGGTCCCCTATTCACGATCCTTGAAGACTTTCTTTGGGATGTCATTCTCACAATCTTTGAGAGATTCCAAACTCAATTCGCGAAAAAAAAAAAAAAAGTGAGAACTTTGAAGATTAAACTAGAGAGTAAAAGTAAGAAAACAAAGGTCTGTACTTTTAGGGTTTTTTTTTTTTTTTTGAGAAAGACGAACAGTATTTAAAGCAAGTCGAAAAGAGGCATAGGGAACGACGTAAAAAGGAAAAAAAAATAGAAATGTCTTTTAAAAAATAACTGCCTTTTTAAAATAATAGATAACTGTCTTTTCAAAAAAATAACTCATTTTTCGAAAAGGAATTATTGCAATAATCACGAAAACTGGGAAAGATGATCGTACCTTTTCGAGATCAATCAATTACAGATTAATAGATAATCATATCTTTTCGAGATTTTATCCAAGAGATAAGTTTAAAAATAACTTACAGTTGTAAATCTTGAACATCTGAGTCTGAATATCATTAGACTTTTATCCCTGAGTCTGAACTTCTTCCGACTTTAAGATATTGAATCTGGAACGAATAAGCTCGAATTGACTTTTTTCCAAAGGCTTTGTGAAGATGTTCGCTAGTTGCTTCTTTGAGTCAATAAACTGAATCAAGACTTCTCCATTTTGAACATGATCTCTAATGAAGTGATGTCGAATCTCTATATGCTTTGCTATTGAACGAAGAATTAAATTCTTCATGAGATTGATTGTGTTGGTGTTGTCACATTTGATCTCAGTGCACGAATCTTCAATTTCAAAGTCTCTTAGCTTTTGTTTTATCCACAAAATTTGTGAACAACAACTTTCAAGAGCCACATATTCTGCTTCTGTTGTAGATAGAGCTACGGTACTTTATTTCCTTGAAAACCAAGATACTGTCTTGTTCTCAAGCAATTGACAAGTGCCCGAAGTACTCTTCCTATCAACTCTGCATCATGCTAGGTCTGCATCTGAATATTCAAGAAGAGTAAATTCTCATTCTTTAGGATACCAGAGACCTAAATTTGAAGTAGATGCAACGTATTTGATGATGCATTTTGCAACACCTGAATGAGATTCTTTGGGATCTTATTGAAATCTGGCACAAATACAAACACTAAACAGAATGTCGGGTCTAGAAGCAGTAAGATAAAGAAGGGAACCAATGATACTCCTGTATAGCTCCTGGTCAACTTTCTTTCCTCCTTCATCTTTGTCCAGCTTCGAGGAACTTGACATTGGTATGTCAATCTTTTTGCAATTTTCCAAGCCATACATTTTCACAAGTTCTTTAGCATATTTTTCTCGGTGAACGAAAATTCCCTCTTTCAATTGTTTTACTTGAAGTCCGAGAAAGAAGGATAGTTCACCCACCATACTCATTTCAAATTTATCCTGCATGGTCTTAGAGAATTTCTTGCACAGATTTTTATTAGGAGATCCAAAAATAATATCATCAACATAAATTTGAACATGCAAGAAGTTTTTGCTTTCTCTTTTGATAAACAGTGTAGTATCTATTTTACCTTTAATAAAGCCATTTTGGATCAAAAACTTATTTAGTCTGTCATACCAAGCTTGAGGTGCTTGTTTTATACCATATAGCACATTTTTTAGTTTGAATACAGAGTCTAGTTTCCTTGGATCTTCAAAACTAGGAGATTGTTCCACATAGACTTTATCTTGGATGAATCCATTTAGGAAAACACTTTTGACGTCCATTTGGAATAACCTGAAATTCTTATAACAAGCAAAAGCAAGTAATAATCTAATTGCTTCTAACCTTGCTATTGGTGCGTAAGTCTCATTGTAGTCTATTCCTTCTTCTTGCGTATATCCTTTGGCCACGAGTCTTGCTTTGTTTCTTACGACTTTTCCTTTCTCGTTCATCTTGTTCCTAAAAACCCATTTAACTCCAATGATAGATTTACCTTTCGGTTTAGAAGTCAATTCCCAGACATCATTGATACTGAATTGCTTGAGTTCTTCCTGCATAGCTTCAATCTAGCTTTCATCAGTTAAAGTTTCTTCTATGCTCTTGGGTTCTATTTCAGAAATAAGAGCCACATCACTAGACTCTTCACACCTTTTGGATCTTGTTTGAATTCCCTCATTAATGTCACCAATAATGAGTTCTTTAAGATGACTAGACTTGTTCTTCTAGTTGATGGTTGATTTGTCAGACTGTTGATCATTCTCTTCATTTGATTCTTCAACAATCATTTGTTACTGGTCTTTTAAAGTCTAAGTTGCTTCTGGAGATTTAGATTTTGTAGAGTCTGGAGCAGGTTCAAGTTCTTTAGGTTGAGTTTGAATCGATTGATTTTACATAAAGTCTTGAAATTTGACATTCATTACTTCCTCCACAGATTGAGTCTTTTTGTTGTACACTCTGTAAGCTTTGCTAGTGGTTGAATATATGAGGAAGATGCCTTCGTCTGATTTTTCTTCAAACTTACCAGTTCGATTATTTGCATTTTTTTAATATAAAACATTTGCATCCAAACACATGAAAATAAGAAACAATTGGTTTCTTTCCTTTGAATAATTCATAGGGAGTTTTCTCAGAATATGCCTTAAGAAGACTATTAATAATATAGCATGTTGTAAAAACTGTTTTGGCCCAAAAACGAGAAGAAATGTTACTTTCAATTAGAAGAGTTCTAGCCATTTCTTGTAACGATCTATTATTTCTTTCCACAACTCCATTATGCTCTAGAGTATAAGGTGAGGAGAATACATGCTGAAAACCAGATTCATCACAGAATTTAGCAAAGTCTTAATTTTCAAATTCACCCCCATGGTTTGTTCGTATACTTGAAATAACATACACTTTCTCATTTTGAACTTTCTTAGCAAATTTTGTGAAATAAGAAAAGGTTTCAGACTTACTTGCTAGAAAATATACCCAAGTGAATCGTGAATAACCATCCACAATTACTAGGCAATATTTCTTATCTTCAATACTCTGAGTTCTGGTTGATCCAAAGAGATCCATATGCAAGAGCTGCAGTACATGTTTAGTGGACATTTGATTTATTGGTTTGAATGAACTTCTTACATATTATCCCAATACGCATGGTGTACATAGGTTAGACTTTTGGTATGTCTGATTGGGTAGTCCACAAACAAGCTTTTTTGCTAAGATTTTGGCTATTTGCTTCATGTTGATGTGCCCAAGTTTTTTGTGCCATAGATTTGCTTCCTCTTGAATTGAGATTAGACATTAGGATTTTTCTTGTTTAATATCCAAGAGATAGATATTCCCATGTCTTCGCCCCGTGAAAGTCCGAGAGGAGTCTTTACTGGTTCCTAAGTATATTCCTTATTAAAAGTTGATTTTGAAATCGGTGTCGCACAGCTGGCTAATACTCAGCAAGTTGTAATTGAGTCCTTTTCCTAAGGAAACATTACTGATCGTAAGACTTTCAATCTTTACAGTTCCATATCACACAGTTCTTACCTTGCTATTTCCTTCAAAGGAAACTTTTCTACCATTAACTTGCACAAGCTTTATAAAGCAGTTTGAGTCTCATTTCATATGTCTCAAGCATCCACTATCCAGGTACCCTTTAACATTTTTCTTGATAGTGGCCTGCATTTAAAAAAGAAACTCAAGCTTTCTTTAGTACCCATATTTTTTTGGGTCCAGTGGAGTTAGTGTGATATACAATCTTTGCCCAAACCTTCCTCATAAGTTTCCAAACTGTGGGCATTATTTCTCAAAGTGTTCTTAGCTATTACACCTAGAACATTTAAGAGCACTGCGGCCTACATGTTTTACAAAAACTTTTTAGAAATGATTTTTGTAAGAATCTTTTGTAGGTCTTTGTTTAATTCTTTCCTTTACCTTAGGAAAATCAATTAGAGGAGTGGCTTTAGCAGTCATTCCCAAACCTGATTTGTTGAAGTAAGGTCTTTGCTTATTTGAAAGAATCTTTTCTAATTTCTCAGATCCTATAGAAAATCTTTTAGAAATACTTGAGATATCACTTTTCAAAAGTACATTTTCTTTTGAAAGATTGTCTGCATTTTCTTTCAAAGTAATAACATTTTTATCTAGACTTTCAACATTTTCTTTCCAAACAATCTCCTGTTGCTTTAGTGCAGAATTTTCCCTTTTAAGTTCGGAAATCCTCTTGAGAGAGGTTTTGAGACTAAGACACAATTCATCAATATATTTGGAGACTTTAGCAGGAATTTTTAAATTACTTACCTCTATTTCACTGTTTGAGTCTGAGTCTGAGTCTGAGTCTGTCTCAAAGTCCGAGTCTGATTCTAAGTGTGCCATGAGACAAATATTGGCATAATCGTCATCACTTTCTTCACACTCAATATCACTCTAAGTTTATGCTTTAAGTGTTTTTCGATATTTATCAGTTTTTCTTTTCTTTCTCTTCAGCAGGGGACGGTTGGGTCTGATGTGTCCATTTTTCTTGCATTCAAAGTAGATTACATCCTTATTGGATTCATCATCATCAGCTGATTTATTTTGTAGCTTTTGAGAATTTTGTTTCTTCGGATTGAATCTTCTTCCTTTTCTATTCAGCTTTATGAATCTTCTTGTCATGAGAGCAAGCTCTTCATCGTCCATATCGTCTTCAGAATCTGTGACATCTAAATCATCATTAGATTTCAACACAATAGATTTCTTACCTTTGGGCTCTTCATTTTCGTTGATTTGCTTCACTTCATAAGACTGAAGAGTGCCAACCAATTCGTCAACAGATAGTGGCATGATCCTTTGTGTCTCTCTTATTAAAGTCTTTTCGTGATTCCAATCCTTGGAAAGTTCACGCAGTAACTTGTTAACCTTCATGGGTTCAGAGATTGGTTGACCTTGCTATTCAAGACCATTCACGATTTTTGTAAAACGACTAAATATGTCAGTGATAGATTCTCCTAGTTTTATCTTGAATGTTTCATAATGACCAAGTAGAATATTGGTTCTAGTTTCTTTCACTCGATCGGTTCCTTTATAGGTGATGTGCAATCTATCCCAGACTTCTTTAGTTGTTTCACAAGAAGATATTCTGTTATACTCAGTAGGAGATAGTGCACAATATAAGAAATAAATTTCTTTTGCATCAAGAGCTTATCTCTTGGTTATCTCTTCTTGAGTCATTTCACTAGACTCAACAGCTTCTTTTCCTCTTTCGAGACTTTGTTGCAGCTGTTGACACCTAAATTTTGGCGACTCGTTTAGTCATTTATCGTATTAAAAAATTAGGGATTAATTTTATCCATGAAAAAATAGTTAATCGCATAGCATATAGTTTTAGGCGCAACTCGACGGCCCAGTTGTGTCACCGATCCACCTGTTGCTCAGAGACTGCACCACAATGACAATATTACCGCCATCGCTATTCTTTACCAAGCTGCAAAATTGTATTTTTTTTCTTTTCTTTTGCAGGTGAGTGACGCCGAGCACACCCACGGGCGAGAATCACCAAGCTAGTCCCACCAAACCTAGAGTCCACGGTTAAAAGGGCTGTTGAAATTTTGGTGAAATAAGTAAAAGAGGGGAATTTGTCTTCTTTTGATTGTTGTCCAGAAGTTATAATACGAAAGATAGTCAAAGCTTCCTCACTGCCGAATTGCCCCGACGTCTTCGAGCCGAGCCTAAAGTTCACGGTCAAAAGAATTATTGGATGGAGTAATTCTAAGTGTTGGATCTATCTTCTTTTGCATGTTGTTCAGATTGGACAATAACACGTGGTTTTTGTGATTTTATTTCATGCATGCAAAAGGATCTTCCTTGGCCAGATGAACGTGAGAAGCTCGGCATCGCTGTGTTCTATTTCGCAGGTCCTCAGAAGCTCGTCTTCGATCATTAATCCAAGCTAAAGCCAACGTGGATCCGCGAGTCTCGCTGAGAAGCACCTTGGGTCAAACTCTTCCATGGCCCCACGTTTGGTTGTGACAATCGCGAAGGTCACGAGTGCGATCCACCGCTGAATACAGCATCGTCTTCCAGTCCCAAGCATCAGCTAACGAGTATCCAGCATCCTCGGCGAGTCTCCCTGAAGGTTATGGGCGTTGGTTCTAACTTGGAAGCATTATCCGCGTGATATTGTGAATCGGGTAAGAATTTTGATTAATTCGTTATTGTTGCCCAATCCGTAGAATTGTGATGTTGTTTGAATATTTGATTGATATTGCCATATCCAAGAGATTTCTTGATCCCTCATACAACTCGCCGCCGGACCTGGGCCGCATAGGATCATTTAGGATGGTATTGAAATGGATACCACTCCGACCGCATGCTCACGGTACGAGTCGTCCATCTCAATCCCGAAGTTTCTTTCATGGTGTCAAGAGTACCCACCTCGGTCCGCATGCCCGCGACCCGGGTCGGCTCTTTGACCAAGCCGGAGTCATGAGGACCCGACATAGTCCACAATCCCGTGGCTAGTCTGATCATCCTTGTGGCTCCACCTTGTTAAGCCTTATAGATTAGAAATCGAGCCACTTACCATGCGCATATCTATGTGATCGCCATTAATTTTCCTTGGCGAAGTAAGTCTTCTATCCCTATACTATGCAATTTACTTTTTGTCCATCCATGACAATCTAGGTCAGTTGTTTAATCTAATTCATTTGTCAATTAGAAATGAAATGAGGAAATTGCCATGCAATGAATCATTTGCAAAAAGAAACTTTGGAGAATTTGTTTTCAATTCATGTTTAGGAAATTTGGTCTTGTTAGGGTGTCTATTTTTATTTTCCTAGTCCATTTTTAGGAAATGCCCTCATTGTAACTTTTCATGAATAAATGAAAAAAAATGGAAAAATCAATTAGATCATTGTCATGGATTGATTTTCTAATTACACCTCATGCTTACTTGTTCCCGTTCATTTGATTAGGTGATTATGGAGCAATCCCACTCACCCATCCGTTCATGATTGAGAGCTAAAATGGCGGATCAAAAAGAGCTAATCTCGTCAAGCAAAAGTACTACAATCTATCTTCGATGAGAAATTGCAACTCCAATGAAAGAGCCAAGAAATTTTTTTGAACCGTCTCATTTTCTGAGATAGCCGAATTTGATGAGACTGGTTACATATCTAGAGGAAAAAATATCTCACCTGAAGGGTTCACATCACAAGATCAAGGAGGGTGAAGAATTCAAGTACACATGATTCATGATCCTAAGTAGTTCGATTTCCTCATTTAATTAGGGGCATACACCTTCCCCTGCGTGGGAATTCTTATCGCTTTTTAGGGATTGATTTCAATTTCTTCTGTGCTTGAGCATCACATTCCAATAAATGTAATTTGATTGATGAATATCAATAGAATTACAAGTTTTGTTTTGAGGACATTATTGGGTACACCAAACTAGCCCGGTAACGATATCCAACAATGAAAAGAAAATATCATCCAAGGAGAATTCTAAGGACTAGGCTTCTTCATGCTTCCTCATCCAAAAAATTCCAAAAGAACAAAAAAGATCATTTTTCAAGCCATTTCCAAAAAGCATGCATTAGATTAGCCTTCTTTAATTTTCTGACTCATTTACTTCATGTTTCAGAACATTACTTTCTTGACCCGATAAGAAAGTATCTGAAAAAGGCACATCATGTTGCAATTGGTTCAATTGTTACTCAACAAGTTTCTAAAGAGTTAATGTCGGTCACATCTCGATATTACTTGAAATATCCATCTTGAAGGGCCAAACAAAGTGTGTTCCATTTCCATGCTTGATGGAATTTTCATTCTTGCCCATTAGATGAGGGGCAAGTTAAAAGAGGATCATCCATCTTTGGTGAAAGAGGTACATCTCGTCTTTAAACATAAATGATTTTGGGAGATGACGCTTTGTTCTTTTCCTTGCAGATGACAAATTGGAGGCACTACAGATTCTAGTAGTGACATGACTGAGACAAAATCTTGATCCGAGCCAAAATGGTTATGCAATTTGAATTTACTTTGAGTTGCATGGTATCCTATTCATGCACGTTCTCTTGTGCAGGGGCAAAAGCAAGAACGGAGTATTCATCAAATCAAGAAGCGGATTTTCACTTTTGATTGATATAGACAATCCAAGGACATCCATTGCTGAGATAATCCCTTCGTGGGGCAATTCCTTGAATGAATGCTTGAAATCATGTTTGAGTGTAGTAAATTGTTTGTCACAAACGCTTTTTATGCTTAAAGTTGCTAGACTCTTTTGAAAAGAAAATTTTCATATTGATTTAGCTCACTAATTTCATTTGGAGATTTGTCAAGATAGACAATTTAATGGAGTGACATCAATGCTTAAGAATGCTGAATGAGACGTGTCAGTATGATGAAAGGCAAGCCTTATCCTATACACAATCCCCTACTTATACACTTGTGAGATGAGTGTAGGAAGTTCCATATACACAAGGTAAAGAGTTCTCTCGCAAAAGGTACGGCAATCGAAATGATGAGGGGCAGTTTATTTCTCTATCCCAAACACTATAGGTGATACATTGCTTAACCCCTTTGGAGCCCCATACACTTGTAAAAATTCTTTTCAAATTATCCCTGTCAAGAACCACCCCACATCGGGGCAAACTGGGAGGTAAGACAGCATCATAAGGTGAGGAAAATGAATTGAAATTTTCTTGCTCACACTTGCATCAATCTTCAAGTCATGTTATTACATTGAATTCATGTGGTAATTTAAGTGCCTTAAGATGACGAAGAACATTTCTTTCTCTATCATATACACTTATATCCCTTGCATAGCCCACTTGAGCCTGCAATTTTATTTCTTCAAACCCAGTTGATGATCATCCCCCACACTGGGGCAAGGCAAAAGGCAGATGAAGACTCTTGAAAAGTTCGAGTGTTATTCAAAGTGTAATTGCTTGATGCATGCATTGTGCACAAGAATTGAAGGGCATGAAAAAGCAGTGTGCCTAGTAAAAACAAGGCCAATGCCCATGAAAAGAAAAAGTGAAAAAAAAAAAATGAATAAGAACTAGGGGCATGAAAAGCGGTGTGCCTGG
The DNA here is from genome assembly GCA_014182885.2 of Eucalyptus caleyi. NCBI lineage: Eukaryota > Viridiplantae > Streptophyta > Magnoliopsida > Myrtales > Myrtaceae > Eucalyptus > Eucalyptus caleyi. The sequence goes on along the minus strand of CM024468.2, from coordinate 33,452,894 downwards.
TAAAAGTAAGGCCAATGCCCATAGATGAAAAAAGAGAGTCAAGGTAAGGTGACTCTCAATTGCAAGAATTGAATCCTGATGGAGCAATACTCAAAGAACTCAAAAGTTGAGTTTTTACAATCAATGGGGCATTTCATGAAGACAATCCCTAATGGTGAAAAAGAAAACCGGTGGCAATGCCAAGATGATCACCAACTCTCACCATTGACACACATTTTGAGCCTAATGATCCTTTCATTTCTCAACCCATGAACCTAGCCTACGTTACGTCCTTTACAAAGTCTCTTCAGATTATGGCACTTAAATTAGTGTATGGATTCACATGTCATAAGCATCGCTCGAAGAAGTACGAGCAAGATTATTTCTTTCTCATTTTGCAGGCTTCTTGACTTGTAAACCCGGAGATGATTAAAGAGTTGTTCTTTTAATAGCCTTGACTCAAATAGTCTCTTTGTTAAGCCGTTGACCAAGCCCACATTACAGTCCCTATTAAAGACCTCTCAGATTGGTAAGATCATACCACTTGCGAGAATACTTGGACCCTTGTTGGTATGATGATAGTGAGACGGAGTGATTCTCATAAAATAGCCTCTAAATGAGAGTGAATGAAAGTCATTTCTAACTGAAGGTCTCTCATTTGGTATTCTTAGGAAATCCATGTCGTGAGTGAAAATTGTCTTGAATGATAATTCTCTCAAGTGGAAATTCGGGTGATGCAAAGGTCATTATGCATGAGCTCGATTGAATTAATAAAAACTTTAGTGGATTTTGAAGTGTGCATTCCAGAATAGCCTTAATTGCTTATTTCTTTGGTAAATGCATTTTTGCTCTAATCATGTCTGACAGGTAATGTTTTTTCAAAGACCCAAGAGCTCTTGACATTCAAGTTCCTTTCAGAACGTATCATGATATTAGGAGATGAGAAACCTCCACCATGAGGTGAAAGACCTCCACAGGATATCTAAATTCCAAAAGACATATCCCCAATAATTAGAGATATCACTAGGTAAGTATATCCCTACCATACTCTAAAATACTTGTCATTGTGCAGGTATTCTCTCTCAAGTGTAACGACACTTGACTTGGTCAAGCTGTCTAGTTATATCGACCTGGCGTGCTTTCGTAGCCCATAGTCATTTTCATCGACTCGGCGTGCTTCCGTAGCCCGATGTCGCCTTTAATAGACCTGGCGTGCTTCTATAGCCCGGACTTCTTGACCTGGTGTGCTTTTGTAGCCCAGAGTCTCTTTAATAGACCCGGCGTGCTTTTGTAGCCCGGTGTCCTTCATATTGACTCGGCGTGATTTCGTAGCCCAGAGTCCCTTTTAATAGACACGGCATGCTTTTGTAGCCCGATGTCCTTTATATCGACCTGGCGTGCTTTCGTAGCCTAGAGTCCCCTTCATTGACCCGGCGTGCTTTCGTAGCCCAGAGTCCATTTTAATCGACACTCGATTGAGTTGTCCCCCAAAGATTTTCCTCCAGATTCAATCTGATTAAGGTGACCGAAGAACGGTTCGGGTCCTGGTCTGATGATCTGTGTTGCGACGCTGGGCGACCGAAGAATGGTTTGGGTCCTAGCTAAGCAAAATCTCCGTTTAGGCGACCGTAGAATGGTACGGGTCCTAAACAACATTTATTGCTTTAACAGTCCCGGAAAAGCAATTTCCCCATTCAGGTGACTGTAGAATGGTACGAGTCCTGAAAAATCAATTTTCCGTCAAGGCGACCGTAGAATGGTATGGGTCCTCGACAACCGCTATTCCTTATTCAAGCGACCGTAGAATGGTACGAGTCCTGGAAAGTGAATCCCCGTTTAGGCGATCGTAGAATGGTACGAGTCCTAGACAACACCTATTTCCCAATTCAGGCGACCGTAGAATGGTACGGGTCCTAGACACAACCAAGCACTGCCATACTGGGCGACCGTAGAATGGTACGGGTCTTGGGAAAGCAGTCTCTTCATAAAGTCATGTTACTATGCCAGGCGACCGTAAAATGGTACGGGTCCTGGACATGTAATACCAACCGCCTCGAACCACTCTATCTTCCTTGAAGGTAAGTTATTCCTGGTTAGTTCAGTTATCATTTGCATTAGCATTTCCATACATCATAAAAATTGCATTAAAAATGGGATTCATGTTCCGACAAAAAAATCATTCATTGCATGTGTATGGTCAAAATTTAGGTCTCAATTTGTCTTTGAAGGCAACCTCTACGAGCTCACCTTCAAAGAGGGGCAGCTGTTGACACCTAAATTTTGGCGACCCATTTAGTCATTTATCGTATTAAAAAATTAGGGATTAATTTTATCCCTGAAAAAATAGTTAATCGCATAGCATATAGTTTTAGGCGCATTTATTTTTTATTTGCATTTACATTGGGCCGGTGAAAATTGGTTCAAATTAATGGTTCAGGACTTTAATTTGGTGAACTAGACTAAACCCACGAAAGAAGTAAATCGGCCTAAGCCCGTGTCCTCGGAAAGATTTTACGGATTTATTTGTACGAGATTTCAAATTTTAGAAGAATCCTCTTGCAATCTTAAATCGTATCAAAAGCAAATATTACATTTGGAAAAAGGAATTTTCGTGGATACGGATTTGGAAAAATTAAAACCCTAACTTGTGGCCTATAAATAGATTAGGTTCGTAAGGTTTAGAGGGGAGCCACATAATAGAAATAGACGGCCACAACAAAAGAAAAGAGAACTCACGTTCTCCACGGTGAGGGTCGGGAAATCAGAAATCTCAAAGCATATTGAGAGAAAACACGTTGAGAAGAGAGAGAGGAGCCTCATGGCCGAATACCCTCGGCTGTGCGACCCTTGCGTTCGAGACTTCCCCGATGTTGGTGCTGCCTCGCAGCCTTGACCAGCTTGCTATCTTAACCAAGCCACCTGATGCTCATCCGTGAGCCACCTACACTGACGATCAATGCTGCCGCTTCCTCCTCCGGCAACAATTTAGCACCTGTACCGCGAGGCGACAAAGCATCCAGTTACCTCAACAACGATGAGTTGATGAAGATACTACACTGCGACGAGGTCACATGCACCGAGCTGTGATGCAACTCGATGGCCCAGTTGTGTCACCGATCCACCTGTTGCTCAGAGACTGCACCACGATGACAATATTACCGCCATTGCTATTCTTTACCAAGCTGCAAAATTGTATTTTTTTTCTTTTCTTTTGCAGGTGAGTGACGCCGAGCACACCCACGGGCGAGAATCACCAAGCCAGTCCCACCAAACCTAGAGTCCACGGTTAAAAGGGCTGTTGAAATTTTGGTGAAATAAGTAAAAGAGGGGAATTTGTCTTCTTTTGATTGTTGTCCAGAAGTTATAATACGAAAGATGGTCAAAGCTTCCTCACTGCCGAATTGCCCCGACGTCTTCGAGCCGAGCCTAAAGTTCATGGTCAAAAGAATTATTGGATTGAGTAATTCTAAGTGTTGGATCTATCTTCTTTTGCATGTTGTTCAGATTGGACAATAACAGGTGGTTTTTGTGATTTTATTTCATGCATGCAAAAGGATCTTCCTTGGCCAGATGAACGTGAGAAGCTCGGCATCGCTGTGTTCTGTTTCGCAGGTCCTCAGAAGCCCATCTTCGATCATTAATCCAAGCTAAAGCCAACGTGGATCCGCGAGTCTCGCTGAGAAGCACCTTGGGTCAAACTCTTCCATGGCCCCACGTTTGGTTGTGACAATCGCGAAGGTCACGAGTGCGATCCACCGCTGAATACAGCATGGTCTTCCAGTCCCAAGCATCAGCTAACGAGTATCCAGCATCCTCGGCGAGTCTCCCTGAAGGTTATGGGCGTTGGTTCTAACTTGGAAGCATTATCCGCGTGATATTGTGAATCGGGTAAGAATTTTGATTAATTCGTTATTGTTGCCCAATCCGTAGAATTGTGATGTTGTTTGAATATTTGATTGATATTGCCATATCCAAGAGATTTCTTGATCCCTCATAAATTAGGAAATTTTCCTAATTTCGCAACGTACATATGATGGACGGTCCGATTTCACGCTCGAAATACGACCCGCAATCGTACGGAAAAATCACCAATCCGATCTCATGCTCGAGATATGATTCGTGATTTTATTTAAAAATTGGCCAATCCGATCTCTTGCACAAGATACGATACGTCAATTTATTTCCCAAAATTAAATGGACATGGATGATATCTTGCTTGATTTGGTGCCGTGCTGTTCTTGATGCCTTTATTTGTTTGCTCCCGTAAAAGGAAAAAAAAAACATTTGAGTTAGATTAGGTTCACGTTAGAATATTACTTGTTTTAGAGTTATTTTGCATGTTTAGAATAGGAAATTTATTTATTTCGAATTCCTTAAATAAAAATCCAAAAAAGATGCATTCATTTAGGATGTTAGTTTAAGTCAATTTCATTCTTTAAGATAGACTGCATTTTATTTATGTCATATAGTTTAAGTCATATTGCCATGCCATATCACTACATATTAGATTAGTAACATTGCATTGCATGTAGATTAGATTCTCATTAAGAAAAGTGAAAACAAAAAATGAGAAATTGCGTGTTAATTAGAAACCATATCTAGGGTTGTTGATGTGGATTTTAATTTAATATTGCAGATGCTTTCTTTGCTTTAAGGTAAGTTTTTGCAATTTATTTATTGTTTATCTGGGTGTTGAATTGGTGGATTGCGCACTCACATGATCACCTCACATGTTAGAGAAATAGCTTAAAATGAATTCAAACTGCTTGCTAAACATTTTTCAAAATAAAAGAAATGGTACCGGAAGGGTATTAGAGAAATCTAGCGTAATCAAGTTCACATACCCAAATCTCTGGTTCGTAGGAGTAAAGTGAATATCCTGTTACTTTACTTGGGTTTCTAATCGACCCACCAAAAATAGATTAGTGGCGACTCCTAATTAAAAATCAATTGCATATTAAGAAACTTAAACCTAAGTCGTGAATTGGTATGGGCTTGGGAGAGCCCGAGTTAAGTTTAGGCTTAACAATCCATTAACCAAAACCCAAGGTGGTCCAAACCTCGAAAAATTTGGGTCGTGACAGCAGCTTTAGGAATGATTCATTTGTCTACCACGTCCCATTCCAGAGGTTGATCTTAGGAATGCCTTAATCTTGTTTTTCTATATGCTGTAATCATTTCCATCAAAATATGGCGGTCTGGTGTTGCTTTGCCCTTCAACTAGTCTTGGAGCCAACATACTAACTATGGATCTTTAACTCTGAAGTAAAAACACTTCAACTTAAATGAGTACACAAGCTTTGGTACCAATTGTGAAAGCTAGTACGAGCACCTAGAGGGGGTGAATAGGTGCGAAAACAAATTTTCGCAATGTAAAGAAAATGATTTCGCTTTTAAACCAATTCTGTTTAGCAATAGATTATGAAAAGAAAATTAGACTTTAATAATCAAATATAGTTACGATCAAAGTAAAGAGCTTAGGGAAAAGAATAAGAGCATAAATTTTATAGTGGTTCGGCTTAATCTAAGCCTACGTCCACTATTCCGCACTGACAACCCACCAGCTGGATTTCACTAAGAATCAAAAGAGTTGTTACAGTATTACTCTTCATTGATTCCACAGTGTAGAGACTCTGCTACACTTCCTCAAGGTCTCACAGAAGTGTAAACGCTCTTTTGAGTACAAGTTTTCGCTCAACAATTGAAATTGACAAAGAACAAGGAGCTTCAGACTTTGGAATTCTTCTATTGCGCACACACTCAAATAGCTGGAACATCTTCCTTATATACACCTCCATGCCTTCATACCCATTGGCACTTACGAAATGAGTTCTTCCAATCTACCCATTGGATATAATCAATTAGGGAGATTTCAAGTTATTTAAGGAATATGACGATAGCCCACCAATCCTGCTCGCCTATATAATTAGGATCTAGGTTTTCATAAGTAGAACCTTCCAAGTATGTTTTGCCAATCAACGGATCTAAATTATCCGAATTGAAATCAAAACGAATAACAGATTCCAAGATGCTATCTCCAGCCGAGAGATCTTCTTCAGTTGATAGAATCAAATCCTTACTAAGATACTTAGATCTGGATAAGTCTTCTTCAACGGTAGATAGAAACTGTCAATGAGGATAGACTTTGAATCTTGAGTATGGCGGTTCGGTGATCTTCAGACTTTGACTAAAGAGTCTGCAAGTCTTCAGACTAGACTGATGGAAACGTTTTGTCATCTTCAAAACACGCAATGAAGTTTTCTCCAACAAATACTACATAGGGGTGAACGGTTCTCGGTTTTGGTTCGGTTCCATTTGGAACCTGGAACCTAACATCGGGTATAGGTTCCTCATTTTTTTATAACCCAGAACCTATCCATCAGAACCAAGAACCTGGAACCTATATCACAGGTTCCAAGGTCGGTTTCAGGTTCCAACAAGTTTTTTTTTTTTCCTTTCATTTTCAGATTTGAAGTATAACGAAGAAGGATATAGACAAACCAAAGCTTCTATGTTAGCTCAAGCCATGATCAGAAAAAAAAAAGGATGGCAACTTAGCAACTTTTGGTGTAACAAACACAAGAAAATCACTTATGCAAGCAATAAACTTCGACCTAGCATGAGTTCTCTTTGTTATTAGGCTCTAAATTCTATTTTGGTGTCTATCATCACCAAGTACACCCTTCTCCTCTAGTCTTCTTTTTATCTGCTCATGTGCCCTAATAAAAGTCACTCCATATACTGAGGTCATCACCATCTGTCTCACTAATTTCCTATCCACCCGAAAGGTTTTAGAAGATAGAACCGTGACTAAAAGTACAAAAGCAATGTACTAAATGAAAAGTTCTTTCCAAGAAGGAAAATTCAAGAATAAACTTTGTAAGACCCACAGAAAATGCACTTGGCACAGTAAGACCTTTGCCAACGCAGCATTAGGATGAGTAGTAGGGTCCTTGTTGCTGTCCCTTTTCATCATGTCATGTACCCTAAACTCCAAAAAGAGAAGGTAACCAAGAATTTTCATGTTGCATAACTTAAAGTATGCATTAACTTAGAGCATGCACAAAGAGGAAAGAGGGTCTACACAGCAACAAGGAAATTTGCTAAAGAATAGTATGACCCAACTCTTCTAATAAGCATAATTGAAATAGCAATTCCACCATTACTGCTCCATTTCTTCTGTGGAGTTGGATCCCTAGCGGTGCTATTAGAACTGTTCTCTTATTCTAGGAGATATAGGGAAAGGAAGAGTCGCGTGAAGACAGCGGAGAATATTAGAAGACAGATAACTTCTTCTTTTTTTCTACACGTATGACTGGAGTGACGGATATCTTGATTCTTTTTATTTTCATATTTTGGAAAGATAGACCGGAATATATGATGCTAGTTTGTTGGGAAGCGCATAGTACTCAGTTATTTAACACATATAACTACCTTAGTAACTGTCCGAGCAATAGTATAACTCTTAACATTCACACTGAGAAAAGCAATGTAATGGTATTTTGCAAGTCTAACAACACCAAAAATGTTTCACCAGGCCATGTACCATTACTACCATACCTTGCAGCAATTTCTGAATAAACATCAGCAGGTTTCTCTGCCGCAACTAGATTTACTGCAACAGTTTCCATCTGGAAAATGAATACAGTGTTGAAAATAAAATGAATGCTCATGAGAAATTAAAATTTCAGGCTCTAGTTTCATAAAATTAATTTGGATGACATGCACCATTGGGGTCTCAAAGTTGCAAAGCAGAAGGCACTGAAAAAATTTGCCACCAAAATTGTCCTACTGATGCTACTCATATATCTGCATGTATGCCTCCGAGAGTGCAACCATCTGAGGAAGCGTTTCTGAAACATGCAGATCCCGCATCTCATACCTAAAGCATAACGTAGGACTCATCAATCTACACGACAATTGCACTATTATTTCCCCAAAAATTATAGAGAGGGAGAGAGAGATTTACCAAAATTCTTTAGACTTCCGCCGAACAAAAAATCTATAAGAACCTTCACCAGGTTTGCCATCATGAACAATGTTGGCAATCAAATCATACTTTGATCGCAACCTCTCCTCATCTCCTGGTGTGGGTAATGGAATGTAGTCCTTCAATTCCAAGTTCTTGACAGGAAAATTAATTGCAAAAGAACTCATAAGTAATCGGATACTTAAAAGTACTAATTTGATCAACATTTCACATTCGCCACTTCATATTGTCTTCTAAATCAAATCGCAGCATTATGAAATAGCTGATTTGATCATCATCAAAGTTCCCCAATTTTTTTCCAACTAAAATCATCAGGTTCAAAAAGCTTACCTAGAGTTGGGTTCTTCTCCACAAATAATAATAATAATAATAATAATAATAATAATAATAATAAATGTTTTTCGTAAATCTCCACATATGGAGAATGAGATATCAAGGCAATCTCTTAACACGATATCTCATCCTTGCAAGGCGGGGACGGACAACCTCTGTTACTATTTCTCCATCAAATTTCTTCGATATGTTGAAAGGGGTACTTGAAAGAAAATAAAACATTAAGTTAGATTAATAAGCACTTGGGACTACAATGGTGCAAAAGTGCCACATAAATCTTTGAGGACCTCTCTCATCTGATATTCAACTTGAAGATTCCCCATCACATGATACAAGCCCATGATGAAAATTCATGATATGATCACAATCCCGAACTATCTTAAAGTGTATTATTTGACTCGATTCTTTCAATAAATGGTACCAAATTGTTGTAAAGTATTAACCGAGCGGGAGGCATCTGATGTGCTTAAGCGTCAAGGGCCGAGCAACGTCGGGGGCGACTGGGCAAGCGGCGTCTGGGGCGAGTAGCGTCGGGGGTGACCAGGCGAGTGGTGTTGGGGTGACTAGGTGAGCGGTGAGCAGCATCGGGGGCAACTGGGCGAGCGGTGTCGAGGGCGATTGTGCGAGCAACAAGCGGTGAGAGGCGTCCACCAGGGGATCGAGCAGCGTCCAGCAGCGGCGTCAAGGGTAAGCAGTGTCCAGCAGCGGCATCGAGGGCAAGCAATGTCCAGCAGCTAAGCGGTGTCCAGCGGCTGAGCGGCGAGGCGAGCGGGGCGACAGCGTCAAAAGAGGCAAGGGCGGGGTGAGCAGGGAGCGATTGGCATCCAGCGGCGGGACGAGCGGCATTCGGTGGTGGCGTCGAGGGCAAGTGGCGTCCAACGGCAGCATCGAGGGCGAGCGGTGTCGGGGACGGGGCAGAAGGAGAGAACGAGAGAGGACAACTAAATTGAGGGTTAATGATTTGAGGGCTTTTTAATTATGGGAACCCTACCTAATCGGTTCTAATTCCCAAAAAAAAGGAACCGGGAACCGGAACTGGTCCCTTTAGAACCAGGAACCGAACCAGACCCTTTGATGCAATTCTCCAGTTCCCGGTTCTACTCGGGAACCACGCTCACCCCTAGTACTACATGCTATCCAGGCTTATTGGGCGAGTATGTTTGTTCTACCTGCAGGAGTACTAGACCATATTGAACGAATACTCAAACAATTCCTCTGGAAGGGTCTAGAGATAGGTAGAGGAGGAGCCAAGGTTGCTTGGGACAATATCTACCTCCCAAAAGAGGAGGGGGGTCTGGGGATCCGGAGATTGCATGATTGCAACAAGGCTTCTATGGTGAAGCACATCTGGACTTTGTTCACAGATAAGGAGTCGCTTTGGTGCAAGTGGATCTGCTCCACATTTCTTAAAAGGAAGAACTTATGGGTGATTACGAAGCCGTCCTTTTGCTTTTGGGCTTGGAAGAAAATTTTACAACTCAAATAGAAGTCCAACTCAATATCTGGTGGAGAATTTGGGATGGCCTTTCTACGTCACTTTGGTTCGATAACTAGCATCCTAGGGGGCCACTGAATTTGGTTTTCTCAGATGTATTTATCTATAACTCTGACCTTTCTAGGGAGGCTTCAATTGCAGACCTCTATTCGGAGGATGGGCAGGCTTTAAGGTCGGTTTTGGAGTCATGGGAGATTTCCCTCCCCTCCCTCTCTCTTAACCAAGATTGCTTTTGCTGGAAGAATAATCCAGCGGGGTTCACAGTGGCCACAGCATGGGACGTCTTTAGGAGGAAGAAACCTAGAGTTTTATGGCATCGTTTCATTTGGAACAATGCCATTACACCCAGATACTAGTTTCACCTTTGGCTGGTCGCCAAGCATAGGCTTCCCACCCAAGCTTTCCTCCTTTGTTATGGCAGGATTGATACTTCCTTTTGCTCCTTCTGCGAGGAGGTGCCTGACTCTATTGACCATTTATTTTTTGAGTGTCGAGTCACGTCTGGTTTGGCTTTTTTTTGGGCAACTAGGCATAACCTTCCGGGCAGAACCAATCTTGGGATGAAAACCTCATTTGGGCCACAACCTTTCTTGTAGGCAAGGACTTCTTCAAAAGCATGGCGCGGTTTTCTTTTGATGCTCTTTGTCATATCATTTGGAGGAATACAAACAATATTCTCTTCAAAGACGAGCCTTTTTCCGTTCTGGCCATGAAGAACCATCTCCTCAAAGTGGTCAAAGATAAGGCACTCTCTTTCAGGGATGTGGAAGATTCCTTTAGGAATAGAAGACTACAACGCAGCTAGGACCTAGATCTGAGTATCTTTGCTCCACGCGTTTCCCTCTCAGGTGATTAGCCGTCTCTAGACCGACCAATATTGGTCTTCGTGTCGTCGTGGTTGTCTGGGGCGTGAATGATAATTATTCCGACCAGAAATTGATTTCTGGAAAAGAAATAGATTTTTCTATTTCTATTTCGGGACGAGTTTCTGAGCAAAAATCTGTTTGATAACGATACAAAATTTCTGTTTTAGAAATAGAAGTTCGTTTGATAACAATATAAAATTTCTATTTCTTAAAACAAATTTTTCCTTTTGGAGCAAATGAGATGTCAATTCTTACAAATTTCATATGCTTATGAACCCATTGACCCAAATACAAAGTAAGATTTTTTTATTTTTTTTTTTGGTAAAGTCTCCTTTTTTGAGAAAAAAATACAAAGTAAGAGTTGTTATATCAAATTTTCTAAATTTTCACACAAAATTCTTTAGCATCTACCTAGATAAGCAATTACAGTCAAACAATATACTTATCAATATTCTCCATATAATAGAAAAAAAGAGATCCATATGCATTACTCTTGAGCATGATAGAAGGTTCCCAAAACTCTAGTAGAATGAAGGTGGGCAACCATGTTAGGAGCCTGAATTTTGGCTTTGAATTTTTAAAAAATAAGCACATTGGTAGACCTAAAATATCTATGTATTATAGAAAGTTGAACCTTCTCATGCAAATATTCTAATCCCCTCCATACTAGTGTGTCACGTCGATCGCTGCCACAGTTTACAATATCGAGCAATTGTTTTTGAAAGAAACACAAAGAAGTGTATTGGGCAATTTGCAGCAAATTTTACAAAATCGGCAAATTTTACGAAGTGTAATAGAGCTTGTCTTAAAGGACCACTACAAATAAGGAAAATCCTCAAGTACAACATTACTTTATAAGAATTGAGATAGGAATCATCAAATAAAGTATCACATTGCAAAAGCAAAGATTGGAAATCCCCAAATACAAAATAATAGAAATACATTACAAAAGTTGAAAACACGATTTCATGGAATCTCCGGCATATTATGATCCATTGCCATCTTATTGGCAATACTTTTTCTAAGCATATTCATCTCAGTTTCCTCCTTGGTCAATCTATCACCTATAACCTCTTGTGTAGGTTCAAATGAGTACTCTATATCTCCATATAAGGAAAAGTTTCTATCCCCCTGTTTTGATCATGGATGTAATTATGGATAGTACAACATGCAATTACAACATGCGCTTGCTTTTGAATTGCAAATGTAGGCATGTGTTATAAAATAAAAAAGCGATTTTTTAATGCCACAAATGATCTCTCAATGACATTCCTTAGTGAAGAATGTCTATAGTTGAACAACTCTCTTGTTATTATTAGTCGTCTTGCTCTACCCCCATAATTATTTAGATGATACCGTTCACGTCTAAAAGGAGTTAAGAATCCCGGAATTGATGCATAACCAGAATCTATAACATAGTATTTGCCTATAAGAAGGTATTCATATATTAGTCGTAATTTGTAAATACAATACAATCTTAAAGAAAATTGATAATTCTAGAACAAGTAAATACCTAGTGGTGGTCAAGGAAATTCCAAGCAAAGAGTCTCGAGTGCTGCTGATAGCACCCGGCAATCGTTGGCAGATCCTTTCCAACCAGCATACACAAAAGTAAATTTCATATCAAACAAATATACACACATTACATTTTGAGTGGTAATTCATGAATGGAATTTGCTTCGACACAAGTATAGAAGCATGAACATGAGTACCATCAATAATGCCCACACAATCCTGTTGTTTTATCAAAGACTAGTGTTATATAAGATCAGCAACAAAATGAAACCGATATTGTGAATGAATGTATGAAAATCCTACTTTGAAGTAAAGTTTATAGTTGGGATCCATAAGAATCTCATTTGGGACCACATCAAAGGAATGTGGTACGATAATCTCTTTTGCAAGTTTGAGAACTGCTTTCAATACTATAGTGAAGTATTTGCTAATAGTTTGTCCCAAACGTTAGAATCTCTCGCATAAATTTCTATTCGAGTTCTTGTGACAAATCATAAATAAGAATATCTCAATTTGTTCATCTACCTTTATATATCGACTATCTTCCAGCCAACCTTTTGTCTTCATCAAATCACAATGGTTGAGAAAGATGTGTCTCTCCATTCTAAAAGATTCATATATTATATCTAAATGTTCTTGAAGGACCTCCCTCATCCATTCGGTCCTGACAATATGCTATCCCTAATAGGTTCTCTCGAGTGCATAGACATATCCACCGTAACCATGCACAACCATGCTATCACAATATCATTATCAAAATCATTAAAGTCTAGTTCAACCGATTCACCCATTACTACTTGATCACTATACATGCTACTTTCATCCTCCTCCATATTACCTATGCCATCACATGAAAAAAGAAGATAAACACAATATATAAGTAAGGAATCTAATAATAATCAACAATAGCCACAAATTTTTCATAATTGCATCATAAAAAAAAGACTAAAGTATCTCAAATACATAAGTCATAGAGTGAAATTAAACAAAATATATAAATCCATAGCATACTGCTCAACATCTGTTTAAAGAGATTCAAGAAGTCCACGTCTCCTTTCAGGTAGCGATATGATGAAAGCCTCTCTCCAAGTGGCATTAAAGCATGATTGGTTCACAGCTTTGTTGTAAAGATTCTGCTCTAAATCAAGCATGCCATTTAGGACGGCAACCACGGCTGCTATGGAGTAGGGGTCTACAGTTGATGGGGCATTTAAGGTCACATAGCCACTTATTGATTGACCAGTCCTAATTTTAATCATTTCTTGAATGGCTTTGCATGTGTCACTAACATCATATTTGGAGTCTTATCATGCTTGTGTTTCTTACAATCTGAGGTAGTAGTTGTATCAAGTATGAAGACTATGTTGTTCATTAAATTCCTCTCGATCACCTACTGCATAACCATTACCACCATCACCATCGTCATCGTCACCACCATTGTCATCTCTCTCCGAGGACACTACCACTTCTTCTGCATTTCCTGTTGCATACTCCCTAGTAGCATATGTATCACCAAACACGATACACAAATTAGGATATTGAGGAAACCCATCATTTTTTAATTTAGCCCATTTGCTATTATTCTGGAATTTATACAATAATGATAGATGTCAGCAACATAATCAAAGCTTGCAATACAATATAAACAAAATGACTCGGGTAAATTGATACCTTGATGTGAGGCTCCCACACACTTTAATCCTCCACAGCAACCTTATTGTTTATATTATCCCATCCAAATCCAGATTGTGACAAAAGTTTCTTGAAACTATTATACCGTCTCTTCAATTTGTTGACCATGTTCTTCAATTGAACTATACTAAAGTTGAATTCGGCATGTATGTTATTCCATCCTGCTTTATTGTAGATAGAAGAGGTGTGATTTCCCTTTTTAACCTCTGTTACCAACAAACTTACAAGCTCATTGGTCAAAGGCCCAGTTCACTTTGCCATACAAACCTCTTTTTGGGAAGCCATTAACCTTAACTAGTTGAGCATCAAATGAGTTGTATCAATTGGTGTACCAGTTCAAGTGCATAGACTTTGATGTCGATATCACATCAATATAATGTTCTATGACTATCAATAAAACAAAATACACAAAAGAAAATTAAAAGAGAATCATCCTCATATAAAATTTTACAAGCAATCATATATTGCAAGTAAAAGGAACATTCCCACCAACCAATGCCCTAGCTACAACAGTGAACATTCCCACTAAAAATTAATTCATTCGCCTATATCATTGGCATTCTAAAGAGCCAGACTTGAAATATGGAGATGTCAAATAATCCATCACACAAATATAACAAAATACAACAGCCACACAAAAGTTTCCTTTAATGGAATAAACAAGAAAAATCCTACGCAAATATACGTTCCTAGTTCAAAGATGTTGAGTAATGCATACACTCATATAAAATTGCAGCATTTAATCCAATAGGGCCCCTAGAATTTACAAATGAGGGAGAGATGAGGGAGAGGCAGAGCTAACTAGTGGAGGAGACGACGTCGAGGAGATGAGGAGAGGGCGTTGTGTGGCGTTGCTGATGTTAGGTTGTAGGGCGGTGGCAAATTTTGGTGAGATGGAGCAGAGCAGGAGCGGCTCAGGCATCGGTGCTCGGGATTTGCTGCAAAGGGCTTTTGGCGTCAGCGCAGTGGAGCAAGGACCGAGCTTCAAATGCTAGGCAGTTTGGCATCATAGGAGAACGAGCAGTGGGGGTGCAAGCGCAAGATCTGTTGCCGAGGGGTCCTTGAACGATAAGCAGGGATAGTGGGTCGCGGCAAGGGGGAAAATTCGCAAGTAGCTCATCGTGGATTCGCAAGCTATCTAGTGGAGGACACTACATCGATGAGATGAGGAGAGGCAACTTCGAGGAAATGAGGAGAGGCAAAGCTAACCAGTGGAAGAGACGACGTCAAAGAGATGAGGAGAGGGCGTCGCATGGCGTTGGTGATGTTAGGTCATGGGGCGGTGGCAGCTTCTGGTAAGATGGAGCAAAGCAGGAGCGGCTTAGGCATCGATACTCAGGATCTGCTGCAGATGGCTTTTGGCGTCAATGCGGTTAAGCAGGGATTGAGCTTCAAATGCTAAGCAGTCTAACGTCACAGGGGAACGAGCATCAGGGGTGCAGGCACGAGGTCTGTTGTTAAGGGGTGCTCGGACAACAAGCGGGGACAGTGGGTCATGGCAAGGGGGCGGATTCGTGAGCAACTCGTTGCGGATTCGCAAGCTATCTAGTGGAGGAGATGACGTCGATGAGATGAAGAGAGGCAATGTCAAGGAAATGGGGAGAGATAGAGCTAACCAGTGGAAGAGATGACGTCGAGGAGATGAGGAGAGGGTGTCGCGTGGCGTTGGTGATGTCAGGTCGCAAGGCGGTGGTAGCTTCTAGTGAGATGGAGCAGAGCAGGAGCGGCTCAAGCATCGCTGCTCAGGATTGGTTACAGAGGGCTTTTAGCATCAGCCAGTTGAGCAAGGACTGAGCTTCAAATGTTGGGCGATCTGGCGTCACAGGGGAACGAGCAGCAGGGGTGCAGGCGCAAGATCTGTTGCTAAGGGGTGGTCGGATGACAAGCGGGGACAGTGGGTCATGGCGAGGGGGCGGATTCACAAGCTATCTAGTGGAGGAGACGACGTCTATGAGATTAGGAGAGGCAACGTCGAGGAGATGAGGAGAGGTAGAGCTAACTAGTGGAGGAGATGACGTTGAGGAGATGAGGAGAGGGCATTACGCAATGTTGCTAATGTTAGGTCGCGGGGCGGTGGCAGCTTCTGGTGAGATAGAGTAAAGTAGGAGCGGCTCAGGTGTCGGTGCTCAGGATCTGCTGTAGAGGGCTTTTAGCATCAGCGCAGTGGAGCAAGGACTGAGCTTTAAATGCTAGGCGGTCTGGCGTCGCAAGGGAATGAGCGGCGGGGATGTAGGTGCAAGATCTACTGCCGACGGGTGCTTGGATGACAAGTGGGGACAATGGGTTGCGGTGAGAGGGTGGATTCGCGAGCAGTTGACGTTAGATGTCGATGAGATGAGGAGAGGCAACATCGAGGAGATGAGGAGAGGCAGAGAGTGTTCAGTGGAGGAGACGATCTAAGCATCCAGTGGAGGAGACAACGTCAAGGAGATGAGGAGAGGAGGAGGAGGCAGAGACATCGTAGAGGAGATGAGAGAGTCACCGAAATTAGGGTTAAGAGTTTTATGGGAGAAATTATTTCTGATTTATGTTCCAGAAATAGAGAAGTAGAAAATTTCTACTTCTGATTTCTATTTCAAACCTATTTCTGGAACAGAAATCTATTTCAGAAATCAAAAAACGGAATACATTTATCAAACGGATTTCTATTAACAAGTCTGGAATAGAAAAATTGTTTCTGGAACATAAATAGGTGGTTGTCATGCACCCCACTGACGATTATTCATGCTGTCTGGACCTCCTTCTTTTCTTTTCTTGCTCTTGCCGCTTGGCCTCTTTCTCGGCTTCATTCCACTCATAATGAGCCTGTTCATCTTAAGTGCAAGTTGTTGAAGCTGATTCGTTTGTACTTTTTGGTCTCCCCTTTTATATATTGCTTACCTTACCCAAAAAAGGGGGGGCTATACTTGACTATTATCATAATATCATGTATTTACAATTATATCTAAAATCACAAAAGACGATATAATTGATTGACCAATAAATACATGTGATAAATATAAAATAATAATAATAATAGTCTTCATTTGCACTCATGTCTCTCTCCATTTCACTCCTAGACATGTCTCATAAAACCATATCTTTTCATGACCGCTAGTAACATGCTAAAGTAGCAACATTGATCTTTCTCTTCGAAAATACAGTCATAAGTAATATATGGCACAAAATGAGATTAATTATAAATTACCTCAATGGCTCACATGATGAGTAAATATGAATAATTTCACTCGCTTTTCCTTGTTGGTCATACAATGCACATTATTAAGGATTATGTTATAATGGATTTCTCTTTCTATGAGAGCGTATGTAATTTATTAAACACAACCACTATATTGATCATAGTCTAAACATAGTCACATGCTTCTCACGTATTCATGTTTAGCTCAAGTGCTACATTAGCTCACTTTCTACATCGCCTAATTAAGTACTCACATCTGGCATCCTACAGGCATATGTCACGGGCTGATCGATCAACTCTCGATCACTCATAGGCTGACTCGTGCGGCCTTAGGATTTTACCCCTAAGCAACATTTCAACACTCAACTCACAAGGATCTTTAGAGAGAGAAACTTATAGAGATAGAAGCTTTGGATTTCTATTACTCGTGAATGAAATGATGTACAATGAAGGGAGGAGACCCCTTTATATACAAATATAAGACAAACCGTATTCGTAGATCTCCTCTTGATCTAACGGTGGAGATTGCATCTCCTCAACTACCAGTTACTTGCATTTATTACATAACGGTACAATTACTTTATCGCCCGCCCCCAAGATTTTTCTAGAAGACTCGAGAAAACTCTAGCAGATGGGATTCAAGCCGAGGGTCGGATATGTCATGCCCGTCCCGTAGGAACCTTTTAGAAGTGCTTTCTTTCGACCGTGACATTCTCCCCTACCTAATCAAGCGACGCCCTCGTTGTGTCTTCGGCATGAAAGGCTTCGATCTCCTTCTTGAATTGTCAAAGATTTTCCGCGGGCTCCTAACTTTCTTCACTCTCCGGAAGACCCTTCCATCGGATCAAATACTCTCGCTTGAGCGCGTAATACCGCTTCTGTGTGACTTGATCCGCCATGATGCTCTCGACTCCTCGATCACATGAGGTTTTTGCCCCGAGTGGCACCCGATGAAACTCCCCTTGATCCGAATCTTCCTCATCAACTTGGAAGGGTTTAAGCATACTCACTTGGAAAAACGGATGTACCTTTAGCTTTGGTGGTAACTCTAGCTTGTATGTGACATTCCCGACCCGTTGTAGCACACGAAACGGCCCTTCATAGCGACGAATCAACCCCTTATGCACATCTTTGTATCGAAGGACAGCATGCAGCTTGGCCAACACTTGATCTCGGACTTGGAACTCCACGTGTCGTCGCTTCTTGTCGGCCCACTTCTTCATGCGCTTGGAGGCTTTGTGACGGCACGCCCTCACCAAGTCGGCTTGCTCTTGCCAATCCTTGGCGAACTTATACGCGGGCAGACTACTCCCCCAATAACTCGATGCAATAGCACTCAGGGTATTTGGTTGCTGCCTAGTCGCGATCTCGAACGGACTCTGACCGGTCAACTCACTCCGTTGTAGGTTGTAGGAGAATTGGGCTACGTCGATCAACTTCGCTCAATTTACTTGCGTTGTGCTCACGTAATGCCAAAGGTAGATCTCCAAGAGTGCATTAACCTGCTCCATCTAATCATCGGTTTGGGGATGCAAACTTGTTCACATATTCAGCTCCGACCCCAGCAGCTTGAATAACTCGAACCAGAAATGCCTCGTGAAGTGAGGATCACGATTACTCACGATCGTTTGTGGTACACCCTAGGACTTGACCACATGCTTCATGAATAGCTTAGCCGCCTCCTCGGCCGAGCAATCCTTTATCGTAGGTAAAAAGATTGCGTACTTGGAAAATCTGTCCACCGTGACCATGAGAGTTCAACACCTTTTGGACTTTGGCAAGTTGACAATAAAGTTCATGGAGACACTCTCCCATGGACGAGTTGGAACGAGAAGTGGTTCCAACAGACCCGGTGACGAACGTTGCTCCAACTTATCTTGTTGGCATACCATACAAGTCTTCACATACACCTTCATGTCGCCACGCATTTGTGGCCAATAGTACCAATCTTCAACGAGGGCCAGAGTGCGGTGAATCCTAGGATGACCTGCCCACTTTGAGCCGTGACACTCGCACAAGATCTCCTTCCTTAGCTTCCCATGGAAAGGCACGTACAATCGCCTTCCCTTAGTGTAGAGGAGCTTGTCCCCACACCGAAACTGTCGGGTCTTGCCTTCCTTGGCATACCTGATGAGGGCTTAGGCTCTTGAATCATGCTTTAACCCCTTTTTGATGCGGTCGACCCAAGGACAACTCGTTCGACTCACCATGTTTGCCAGCTCCATTCTTCGACTTAGTGCATCCGTCACGGAGTTTGCCTTCCCCAGTTTGTACTCCAGCAAATAGTCGAATTTCACCAGAAAATCCTGCCACCGAGCTTGCTTCGGACTCAACTTCTTTTAAGTCTGGAAATAACTCATGGCCACAATGTTTGTCCTTACAACGAACTTCGATCCCGAGAGATAATGCCTCCACGTCTGAAGGCAGTGGACCACCACGGTCATCTCCTTCTCTTGAACGGTATACCGACGCTCGGTATCGTTCAACTTCCGAGACTTATACGCCATCGGATAGCCATCCTACATAAGTACACCACCGATAACATAATTCGATGCGTTAGTCTCTACCTCATAAGGTTTGGTGTGGTCGGGCAACACCGACACCAGTTCCTCCGTCATGGCTCTCTTTAGTTGATCAAACGCTCTTTGGCAATGATCCATCCACTCCCACAGCTTCTCCTTCTTCAAGAGGTCTATGAGCGGCACAGTGATGCTCGAGTAGCTCCGAATGAATGCCGGTAGTAGTTGGTGAGGCCGAGGAATGACCTCAACTCCATCACCTTCGTTGGCAGCTCCCACTCGACCATTGACTGAATCTTTGCCTTGTCCATCCGTACTCGTCCACCTTCGACGATGTGCCCTAGGAATGGAACTTCCTCTCGGGAAAATACGCACTTCTTGTGCTTAACATATAGCTCGTTCTCGTGCAAGACTTGGAAGACTTGCCTTACGTGTTCGACATGTTCGTCCAACGTCCAACTATAGACTACAATATCATCTAAGTAAACCACTACAAATTGATCTAGGAAAGGGTGGAGTACCTTGTTCATCATTGTGCAGAAAGTAGCCGGAGCATTGGTCAAGCTGAATGGCATCACGAGGAACTTAGAGGATCCATACCGCGTCATGCAGGCAGTCTTTGGCTCATCTCCTTCAGCGATCCAAACTTGATAGTAGCCCGATTGGAGATCTAGCTTGGTAAACCATTGAGCTCCACCAAGTTGATCGAACAAATCCGTGATGAGGGGGATCGGGTACTTGTTCTTCACCGTCAATTTGTTCAGCACTCGATAGTCGATGCACATCCGGAGTGACCCTTCATGCTTCTTTTGGAACAAGACCGGTGCACTGAACGGAGCTTTGGACGACCATATGTAACCCACGTCAAGCAGTTCCATAAGTTGCCTCCTCAACTCTTCCAATTTGGGAGACGCCATACGATACGGTGCCATGGCAGGCAATCAAGCGTCAAACACTAGCTCGATCCAATGATCCACCTCTCTCTTGGGTGGCAGCTTATTCGACAACTCCGAAGGCATCACGTCCTTGAATGAGCCAAGGATTTGGGCTATCTCCATCGGGACTTCCTTCCCTTCACCCTTGTCTTCCTCAATCTTCAAGGCCGCTAGGAAGGTCACTTCACCCTTCCTTGTTCCTTTGGTGAGTCGCATGGCCAAGATCACCCTTCGATCACAGTCCGACTCACGATGGACCCGGATCACGCATTGACAATGTTTGTCCAATACGCATATGCATTCGACAAAAAGGACTACAACCACATGAATTCTATCTAGGAACATTATTCCAATGACAATATCATAATCGTCAAGGGGAATTACCTCGAGAGTCTCCTTGCTCTTCCATGCCCCGAGTTGCAGCTCCACATCCCTCGTGACACAGATTGTAGGGACTTCCTTTGAGTTCATCTTCTTGAGCCACCCGGCTCTCTTCTCAACCCGTAGGTTAAGTTTCTTTGCAGCTTCCTCTGATATAAAGATGTCGGATGCTCCCGTGTCCACGAGTGTACTCATTGTGGACTCTCTCATCTTCAAGTCCGCGAACATCAAGCCTTTAGACTCCTCTGCCTTCTTGGACTTGATGGTGCTAAGGAGGCGTGACAAGCCCAACCGTAATTCCTCCTTAGGCTCGTCCTCCTTACACAGGGCGGCTAGTTTGGCCTTATTCGGGCAATCCTGCGCCATGTGTAGACCATTACCAAAGAAACACTTATACGAGTGTACTTTCCTTTGTCCACCTCCGCTCGACTCAGCATGAGCCTTGTGAGGATTAACCGGTGGTCTACCTCCGATCAGGCGATTGTATCTCCCCCAAACTCCCCCACCAGTGGCTTTGTCTCTCGGACGCAAATCCGATCGGGATGTGAAAGGCGCCTTGTATTCCACGAGCAATTCGGCTACCGTCATGGCCTTCGTGAGATCTCCCACGTTGAACCGCTTCAGCTCTTGCTTGGTCCATGGCTTGAGACCACTTATGAACAATTGATACGCCCTAACTTCATTCATCGAGGGGATTTGGAGTAGCAACTCTGAAAATCGTTTGATGTAGTCCTGCACACCACCCATTTACTTGAGACGCTTTAGCTCGTCACAAGCTTCCTCTTCCACATAAGCAGGAAAGTAATTCCGTCGGAACTCCTCAACAAATCCACCCAGGTCGTGATAGGGTTCCCACACCAATCATTCGATCGACGATGCCACCACAATAACGCACTATTAGCTAAATACATCGAAGTAGTATTTACCCGTGTTTGGTCGTCGTTGATCCCCATGGCCTGGAAGTACCGCTCCATGTACCACAGGAAGTTGTCCACATCCTTGGCCACCCGTGAGCCCCGAAACTCCTTTGGCTTTGGTGTGTCCACTCATGGACCTTGCATGGTGATCACTCCATTCACTCGTGCAGCTTCCGATTCAGCAAGCTTGCTCTTGAGCTCCGCTTCTCTGTGCGCATGGCTGCCATCATAGCCTTCAAGGGTTTGTACCATTGTGTGAGTTCCTCTTGTAGGGTCCCTAGCAACTCATGGCAAAGTTCTCCCATACCGATCTTGAGCTCTTACACTTCTGTAACCAGCTCCTCCCTTCCGACGTCGACTCCATCCATGGTCTAGGTCAGGTCATCGACCGATCCTTGGACATTGGTGATGAACAACTCTAGCTTCGCCATGCAATGTGCAAGATCCCCCGTTGGCTCTCTCGAACTTGAAACACCACGAATCTTCTTCCCCTTGGCAATGCCCTTCTCGGTATATAAGTTGCTTCTCCCATATCCTTCATTTTAAAATTAGAGGATAACCATTCTTTTATGGTGATAACCAAATCATTGTCATTCTTACCCAACAGTATATTGTTCACATAGAGTGATAAAATCAAAATTTTATTTTCAGACCATTTGACATATACACGGTGATCTTTTTCAATCATTGTGAACCAAAAAGATGTTATGGCTCAATGAAAATGAATGTATCACTATCTAAATTATTGTTGGAGGCCATATATTGAGCGATGAAGTTTACAAACTTTACACTCTTAACCTTCGGTTATAAAACATATTAGTTGTTTCATATAAATTTCCCAATCTAGTTCTCCATTGAAAAATATTGTCTTTATAGGTTCAATGTGCAATAATGACTAGAATAAAGCGTATAAAGGCAAACCTTATAACTAGTAAAAATGTTTCCTTATAATCTATACCCTCTTATTGAGTATACCCTTTCATCAAAATATGAGTTTTATGCTTTTAAATTGATCCCGCCATTCGCTTAATCCTAAAAACTCATTTGTTTCTAATAGTTTTGTGATTATATGGTAGATCAATCAAGTTCCAAATGTAGTTTGCCATAATTGACTCAATTTCATCTTCCAAATCTTTTCTCCATTCTTTCTTGTTAGAAAATGAGAAAGTCTCTTGAATAGTTGTAAACTCGGTATTGTACTATGGAGCAATCATAAATACTTTTCCTTCAATCTCAAAACAATGACGGCGAATACTTTTACGATTTTACATAACTAAATTTCTTCTAAAGTTACTTCATTAGGTGTGCAACACTCTCACTAAATCTTGCATATTAAGGTAAATCTTCATTTCCCTAGGCAACATTAGTGGATGTGCTATCAAAATCTTCCTTCTCATATAATTGGAAATCCTTGTTAATCTCACATCTATTAGGAAAATCGTTCTCCAAGAATATGACATCTCATGACTCCATTTCAGTCACACTTCTATTAGCTTATTCACATATGAATACATACCATTTGAAGTGTTTAGAATATCTTATGAAGATATATTTCTTCCCTCAATGACCTAATTTGTCATATTTATAGGAAGAATCATAAACATTAACTGCACACCCCAAGGTCATAGATTACTTATGTCTAGTTTCTTATTAGTCCATAATTCATAAAGGATATAAGTGACTGACTTAGAGGGCACACGGTTAAGTACATAAGTAATAATCAGTAACACATCTCCCTAATATGAGATAGGTAAATTTACTTGTGATATCATAAATATAACCATTTCTAATAAGGTTTTATTCATTCTTTCAACAACCTCATTTTGTTGCGAAGTACCAGATATAGTCAATTGTTTTATGATTCCATTTTCGTCACAAAATATTCATCTCTGTGATCAGTTCTCAATACATTTATTGTTTTATTCAACGATTCTCAACCAGTGCTATATATCGTCTAAAGTAGTTTAATACTTCTGACTTATGTGAAATCAGAAAAATATAACCGAAATGCATGAAGTCATCTATAAAAGTGATAAAATATGAGGCTTCATGCCTCACTTTCGTGTTTAATAGACCACAAATGTCAAAATGTATGAGCTGCAATGGAAGTTCAGCTCCAATTCTTTTACCAAATGATTTTTAATTGTTTTTCCTGCTAGACAATGATCAATATTAGCAAGTAACCCTAAAAGGCATTTTCTAACTAATCTTTGCATTCTTTGTAATCCAATGTGATCTAGTTTAACATGCTAAGTATTTGCATCAATATCGATATTACTAGAAGATATAATTTTAAAAAAAAATAACCATCGACATTAACATTATACACATCATAGCTAATGTCTAACACCATAACCTTTCAATACTTGACCAAAACTATAATGTATTGTTCCAAATAAAATGTCAACACAATTACTACGAAAATTTAATACATAACTTAAGTTAAGAAGAACAACTACGAAAATCAAGTTCCGCCAAATATGTGGAGGAATAGGCTTTGACCATCACGTAAGATTAATTTACACATGCCGATATCATTCACTTCAATTTTTGAGTTATTCTTAATATATATACATATTCTTTTAAATTGTATTCAACAATACTCCACAAATGCTCATTAGTCTCTAGATACGTGGTCTATTACTCATAAGCCTACAGTCCACATTAGATAAGATTCAGCAAAAGAAATAAAAGCATTACTTAAAGTAATTGAGTAATTGAGTACCTCTTTCGGCTTAGTACACTCACGAGCGAAGTGACATAATTTACCACAATTATAGCACTTCATCTTATTATTATCCTTTTACTCATCACGCTTCTTGAGTCGGAGGGTCTTAACTCTCTTAGATGCCTGATTGATCTCATTCCCTTTGTTGTTGAATTTATGGTTCTTGTGCTTGAAGCCCAAAATTTTGCACGAACTCAATTCAGCAATATAAGCATGGGTAGAAGATCTTACAGCCTCTAGACACTTATTCTTTAATTCCAAATGACGCGTTATATCGTTAAAAATGACAATAATTTCATTGTGCATCATGTTAATTTTCATATGCTCCCAACTGTTAAGAAAAAACTTTATAACAATTTGAACTTGTTGTTTATCAGTAAGAGTGTGACATGTCGACTTTAGCTCATGAATCATATTTGATATCTCTCGAAAATGTTGCCTCATCGTTAGATTTGGACGTTTTTAGTATGTGCCAAACTTGATGGTGAGTCTCATCAACTTAGTGACAGACATATCACCAAACTTATCTTTCAAGGCAACCCACATTACTTGAGTTTTATTATTGTTAATGCTAGTATGAACACCTAGAGGAGGGTGAATAGGTGTGAAGACAATTTCTCGCAAGAAACAGTAGAAATATTTTGCTACTAAAACAGAGTTTTAAGAATAATAGATTTTGAGCAAATTCAGTCTTTTAGCAGTTAAATAGAATTACGAACAAAGTAAAGGAGTTTAGGGAAGAGAATAAGAACATAAAAAATTTTGTGGTTCAGCTTAGATCAAGTCTACGTCCATTCTTCCACGCTAACAGTCCACTGGCTAGATTTTACTAAGAAACGAAAGGGATTTTACAGCTTGATGATTTCAATTTCTCAGTGAAGAGTTTGCTTCTCTGTCATGAAGCCACACTATAAGTTTTTCTCTCTTTTGAGTACAAATTTGAGCTTAGTGAATAAAATAGTAAGGAACAAGAAAGCTTCAGACTTTGAAATTTTTCTTTCACGCACTCTATCGAACAACTAGAGAGTCTGCCTTAAATACTCCTTCATGCCTTCTCAACCGTTGGCACTTTCCAAAGGAGTTCTTCCAATCTACCCATTGGACAGAATCAATCAAAGAGATCTCGGGTTGCTTGATGATTTGTGATGAAAGCCCATCAATCATGTTAGCTCATACAATCAGGATCTTGGTTTTCATAAGTAGAACTTCCCAAGTTTGCTTGCCTTCTAAAAGATTTGATTATCAAAATTGATTGCAATAAAGATAGTCAAACACATAGGTGTTATATTCAACCAAAAAGCCATCCATAAGTCATAAGAATCGAACTCTTGAATAAATAAAGATAATATTGCGTTTGGATAATTCTTCATTCTTTAGTAACGTTCAGTCTAGAATTTGTTAGTGTGGGCAGACTTTGAACCTAAAGTCTAGCGGTCTTCAGACTTTGACACTAAAGTCTAGAAGTCTTCAGACTAGATTTTGGAAAGATTTTGTCAACTTCAAAACAATAAATGAGTTTTTTCCAACAATTATAACATTCAAACTCACACATGAGATCATCTTTCATACAACTTAGCAACGTGATGCGAGAATGCTATTTTTTTTTTCCAAACTTGATAAATTTCTTGATTTCTTCTTGTTGAGCTGAGGTCCCATACCCAAGTTTATCCATGGTGTGGTTGAAAGTTTTCAAAACCTTACTTCTCAAGGATATACGGAACCTTTCGATATCAAATATCATAATTATCACCGCTTAGCTTTTCAACATTATTGAAGTCAGCCACAATGGTCTTGGATGTCAAAGCTATAATCAATTGCAATAGTCACATTGACATAATAAATGTAAAATCAATACTAGCACATTTTTTATATTAACACACATATTTAATTTACAACAAAGACAAATTAAAGTAATGATAATTCAACAAAAAACATCAAAACAAACGTTCACTGCATTCCCAATAAGCTTTTGTGTACAATCATTTTACTATCATTAATTAGTTTAATTTGTGAAAATTTAAAGTTCTAGGTGAGAACTTCTTCGAATTCTACCACCTTATGAACTTCCACTAGAAAAAATAATTATATGACCTCATGTAATTTCTACATTTTCTATTAATATCAAAATGCATAGCATGATATGAACCAACGTACAAAACATTCATGCAGCAACTATAATCAAAAGCGGAATTCATAACATAGTAAAAAAATCAAGGATCTCTAGTCATTGTTCAAACTCGCTTGGAATCAGGAAATTGTTAGCACATTAAATCATGTTCATGTGATCATTACAATAAACTCTATACAATATATATGTGGTCATTTATATATAGGCTAGCTTATGTATTTCCAAAACCATAGTGAAATATAGGTTAAAGGGAATAAACAATGCATTTATATCCCAAAAATACACATAATTAGGGTTCCATATGCATTTTTATACTTTTAAAAGCCTTAAACATGTAAAATAATCATACCATAATGTAGAACACGTTCATACGAACCAAACACCATCAACCATACATCTGTCGGAGCCCACATGCACCGCCTATGAGCACAACGTGTGTGCTGCACGCGCAAGTGAGCCACAAAGCTCCTGGCTAGTTTGATTAATCCTACCAATCCAACCTATTCTACCGCCCGACCGATCAACCGGTTTAGTCGATTGACCAATCAACTAGGTTAGGTTGGTAGTTAGGTCGGGTCGCCGGTCAGTTGCCAATCGATGAATGGCCGGTGGGTGACGTCATCGATGAGTCACACAAGCAATTATCGACCATTGTTGACATAATCGATGGTATTAGCACGTGTTGGTTCGTCCCAGTGCATGGTGCATGAGGCGCCTGGTACTCACAAGTTGCAGCTTTTGGGCACTCGTGTGGGCTCATCTAGCATCATTGGCGACATGCCATCTTGACTAGTACTTTTGCCACATATATTCAAAAATTAATTTTGGCCAAAAAAATATTTTGAAAATGGCCAAAACCAAACAGTCGTTCGTGACCTCCAAACTTGTTCTTCACTTTGGTTCATTTTTCAACATTCAAGTTGTAATTTCCAAGCAATGAACATCTAGACGATATGAAGTTCATCCTCTTGATTCCCATATCAAATAGCAAACAAAAAAATTCGATGGAAAAACAAAACAGAGATCATAATAAAGGCCTTGGTACCAATGTTGGAAGAAAGTCGACAAAAGAAACAACTAATCTCTTCATATGCAATAAATGAATTACCCAAGAATGTACGTTGAACTATGAGCAAACAATAGACAATACGACTTCACAATGGTCCAAATACAATCACAAGGAAAGTATTCACATTTTACAACATTAATGTCGATTGTCTTCTCAAAGTAGAAATGTAAGCCTTTTGTTTGTTCGTCTTTGATGGAACGAGAGAGAGAAAGGAAGAGTGTTCTTTTTCTGAAACGTTCTATTATCATTAGTCGGTTAGGGTCTGTTTGTTTATTTTTACTTTTGTTCCCGGAACACAAATTTCTGTTCTTTTGTTCCGGGAAACAAAAAAAGAACATAAACGCATTTGTTTACATTTTTATTCTCGGGAACAAAAATCTATTTTTTGTTGAGAATAGATTTGGAATAGAAATAAGAAATAAAAAAAAAAACTTGTTTCTTGTTCCCGGGAACAATTCCGAGAAACACTTTTTTTTCTTCTCACTTTTCTTCTTCTTTTTTCTTTCCTTCTTCTTCCTTTTGGCCAGTTCTTAGCCTCGGCCATGGCCCAAAAGGACCAGCCAAAAGGAAAAAAAAAAATATAATAAAAATGTTGAAAAATTAAAAGAAACAAAAGAATTATACAAGTTCACCAAACGCATTTATGTTCCTAGAGTAGAAATTTTTTGCAGTTATCAAGCGCGTTCTTATATTCATATATTGTCCCTGGAATAGAAACAAAAAAAAAAAAAAAACTATTTCTGTTCAAAAATTGTTCACTGAAACAGAAATATTACCAAACGCACCCTTATCTTATGAGGTTATTTGATTTATACTTTTTTTAAAAGATAACTACTCATATCCCTTCAAATGATGTCTTTTCAATCACATCACATTAAGACATACCGATGCCTTAATCGCATCCCATCATTGACGTACCATAGAAACATAACAGACAATTTATGAGAATTCCTCTCAAGGGGATGATTCCTTTGGTTCTTTATCAAATTTGTTTATATGAGAGGCACAAGATTAGGTCGAAGTTGCGCCGCCTCAAATAAGAGGCCCTACAAGAGGATGGTGGTGGTGCTAATTGGGGTGCTAGTGCTAATAGTGAGTGAGCTTGGTGACGATGATAGGTTTCGAGTGAGGAGAAATGTCTAAAGAGTCATAAACTTATTATATGGAAGCTAATTCAATCCTAAAATTTTCAATTTGATCAATTTAATTCTTAACATTTTGATGAATTTTCAATGTAGCTTTTTAGCCAATTATGGCCGAAAATAACTAAAATTGACTAATTCTGCAATTTTTTAATTTTTTTTTTTTTTTTTTGAATTTTCTCCTATTTTCTATTTTCTCTTCTATGTAATAAAAACCCAAAAGCCCGTAAGAGCCCATTTTATGTTTTTGATGCTAATTGAAAATTTCAAGTCCCCTCATGAGCCCATTGGAAGTTTTCAAGTTCAGATGTGCAAGAGAGCCCACGGCTTATCAAACATATTCACTAATAAACCCCCAATTTATTTGAATGAGCTAGAGATGTTTTTATATATCCATATAAAGCAACACTTGTTGACCTTTTCTTTTTTTTTTTTTTTCCTTCCTTTTTCTATGTATCGAATTCATAAGCCGAGTTCACTTGTTCTTATTGTGATTGTAACAGTCTCGCGTTGGTATGGGAAACCATGTGATGTTGTCCAAAGTTTGTCATCCCGGATCCGTCGGTCGATACTGTCTAACGTGCCGTTGATGTTTCAACCAACATGAATCTCACGAAAGTGTGTGTCAGTATCACGGTGGATGTACATGTAGTCTATTTCAATCAATTCAGTATACGCATGCGTTGACAACCACCCGTGGGGGAATCATTTCTTTTTATTGAGGACGAGAAGTTGAGTTCTGATCATGAAGGACGTGCGATTCGACTGAGCAGTGAACTTGACATGAAAAGCCACTCGTGGGGGAATCATATATTTTTATTGCGGGCGAAAAGTTGGGTTTTGATCATGAGGGACGTTTGATCCGACAGAGAAGCGAACTTGATAAGATGGATTTGACTCGACGATAGACCCGCGTGAACGGGATTGTGCATTTAGCTCGAGAGACTCTCAGGATAAGAAATTATCTGCCTGTAACGTCAATGATTGTCGCATTGCTTTTTTTCTGCTGTTTTGTACCGTTCTTGCGGTCAAATCACAACAGAATCATTTGTGTGGATCAGGAACGTGCCGTCCAAAATCGACTCAAACGGTTCCGTCTCCAATAAATTAAAATTAGCGAGTACCAGTTAGATTTTTTATTTCAAATGTGAAATTGTCCACATCCGGAAGGGATCAATGTGTGCGTATATATATATTTAATTTTAGCTCTGTCACACCTTTTAGTAAAAGAAACCCAGGCCCTCAACACTTAGATCTTTGAATGTTGGATCCTCATACTCCTCACCTTAGTCCTCCTCCTCTTCACGCATGATCTCTCTGACAAAAGAAAGAAACCCTAGCCCTCTCAACTTTCTCGCTCTTGCCTCTCAGTCCATCGGCCGCCTTGTCTCTCAATGAGTTAGCTAAGCTCTCAATCTCACTTTCGGCCCTCTATCGCAACATCACAGTCACAACCTCGCTTCTAGCCCTCCCTTGTAGTCGACCTCACGTCCCTCTAACAATCTCGCTCAGACTCACAAGTCTCTCGCCTCCCTCCTGTTGCTTGATGTTTTCTTTCTCGTAATTCTCACTGTTGTTTGTCTTTGTTTGGTTGATTGGGAGTTCCTTTTAATTTCAGTTTAAGGTCAGCCCTCATTGATGTTATGTTGCTCCTTGATTTATATTGTCGATCATGTTGAGCATATTCTAGAAATACAAGACAAAGCTGAGGTGGATTGTAATAAAGCTAATGTTTCAGAGAATAGAAGATGGGCTGATTTAGCCGTCCTTTTCAGTATAACAAACCACTAAAAAATCATCGAATAATTCCTACTGTGAAGTAGATGGGTTTCATGGATCCACGAATGAACTGAACTGAATCAATGGTCAAGTTCCCTGGTGGGTTCACGGAACTAATTGGCAGTTCTCGATTCCAAAAGTGAGGACCTCTCATCTTGAAACTGCTCACCTCTAACGCAGATCAAAATCCCTAAACAATCTTTGAATTCAATCTTTGAATACCTTACTGAAGAATTGTTTTTGATCCGCTACATAAGAATCCATAAACAAGTAAAATCTCTTATGATGCACCAGATCTGGCTTGCTTATTGATAGAAGGGATGACATATTATATGTGCATGGATCATAAATATCATTGCAATATAACCTATAATCTGCATAAATTTGGGTATGGGTGGCCAAGGGTACCGCCGTCATCGTTTGACCTTGCATTGCGTTTGCCTTGCAATCTCTTTTGTTTATTTTTATTACAAACGCCTTTAATTTATCTACTCTTCATATGAATTCCTGCGGGATATACTAAAGTGAATAATTATGATGCGATTAATCCATATAAATCTGGCACGTTCAAAAAAAAAAATTCCCCATGTAAAAATGGACCTTCATATCCTAACTTAGGTAGGAAGCAAATAGATCAAGAAATAGCAAGATTTGACGAAAACATGTTTTGTCAATTTGACACTAGCTTTTGTAGGATTTTCAATCATGTTAAACTCCTCACGTAAAGAGATTAAATAAAACGCTTCGCAATTTTAATTGTGCTATTATTCTCGTGACATGTAAATTAAGTTCCTGAAAACAACAAATGTTATTTTTGTTTCCCTAACTACACGATTCGTGCCCTTCGGGCATGGCCCCTATAAAATAAAATAATTGCGTTGTGATTTCAATGCTGTCTGTTGTATACACGTGTAGCAAGAAACGTGAGGATGAAGGGGGCCAGTGCCCCGTAAAGCGTGGAAGAAAGGGAATGATATATAAGCTTTGGGGTCCCCCTCCAGAAATGAATATGCATAGGTTTTCTAATATTTGAAACATAAGAAATCACCTCTTTGAAGACACTCGATGACATGTGACGACTCCCCGAAACACTTTTCTCTTCGAGGATGCTCGATAACATGTCTCGTGTGGAATAATTGTACGACGATTGCTGTGTCGATGCTTGTCTCGAAATGGAACAGTCGACAGTGATGCACTGTCACCTCAATTTTCGTCTGTGAGCAGTTGCTGATTTGGTCTCTTTTGCCATTCGCTCCCACGTTTCGCGATTCAAGATATGGACCTCAAGCGTCGACATTGCAAGCCCGCGCGCATGGCGCTTTCGGAACTCTAAACAAACGAGACAATTACGTCCCTACGCAGTGCATCAATTATCGATGCCCATGTTTTGGACATGTACTAGTCAAACATTGCGGGCTGCTGCCTGCTGGTGCGAGCGGCTCGCTCATGGTTTTGATTGTGTTGGGGTCGGATGTTTCTCTCTGCTTCGCATCGCACATGAATGAATTACTGCGTTAGGATGAGTACATAAGTCTAACGCCACCTTGATTTGATGTGGTTAAGCCGCCGTGAGAGCGGGCAGTTGATTATGGCTCGATATCAATCCCGTTTGATTTGGAACTAACTAGGGTTCGTGATTTTTGAGACATTCATTGGACTTTTTGCGAGGTTCCGGAGATAGAGATGGAAAGCTGGAGATGGAGAACCGCCGAGCATCGATGAAGAAGAGCTGAACCTTTAGGGAAAATGTAGGGTGTTGGTGAAGAAGAGCGAACCTTGAAGAAAGGAAAGAAGAACGGAAGAAGAGCGCACATTGAAGAAGGTGCAAAAGTGACGGGAAGAAAAGTGAAGAAAGTGAAGAAGAGCTTTTGTTAAGACGTTTCGAATAATGTACTCTCGTTTCGAATTAGTGAATTCATTTTCTCAATTTTGAACATAAATATTTTATTTTTTACTTAAGGCCGCATTTGATTGTCTGGTTTCCTAATCAAGATATGAATTTTATAGATTTTATTATATCATATCCACTATTTAGTGAATCGCAATGATAAAGCCGAATATTTTCACATCCTATCATAAACATTGTTTGGTATGAATAGCATACCAATGTAAATGAACATAAAATGCACAAACAAAAATTAAAAGGATTTCTCATGATTTGCTATAAAAGAAATCACAAATGCAAAAAGATAACCTCCAGCAATCATTTCATATTTATTATATGAATTACATCTTAAATAGAAAAGAAACTCACTACAGAATTCTAGAGCCACAAGTTTGACTATGACAAGAAACATAAATGGGTCATAGCAACATCATAAATTAGATCAATCAACGAATGTCAAATATAGTAAATGTGAGAAAACATGATTATTTATCTTTGTGATTCCAAAAAGTATGATAGTTTGACTCTCTCACTACTATTGTGAAGTTTCAACATAAACCACAAAGTTACATTAAAGAAGGAGTTTCGGCTCTTTTGTTGTTTTTGTGAACTTTTGATGTGAACTAGATAGCTATAGAGGAGAAGAAGCTTTGCCTCCCGCTGTTTTCTTGAAGCTTTGACGTAAATAAAGAAATATGAAGGAGTTGTGAAGCTTCAACATAAGCCAAAGATACAAAGGAGAAGGAAATGGAGACGATTAGAAAGATTGGTTTCAAGTTTGAATTTGTTTATTTAAAATCAGAGTTCTTCTACTTCTTTTTTATTTACTTTTTTTAATTGTCTTTCCTTTCTTTGTTTTGGTTCTTTTTAATTCAATTACATCATTCCTCAATAAAAAATTATTTTAAATAATAATTTATGTAATAAATATAGATACTAAATATGTATATATATTGAATTTATATTATAGAATAGAAAGAAATTCAAATGTATAAATAAAATAGGAAGAAATAAAAACAACAATTGTCCATTACTTTTTATTATTATTTTGAAATTTTTAATATTAGAATCCAAATATTATTTTATATTTAATTATTAATTTCATTTTTTAATTTAAGAAACTTGTTATTAAAGAAAAATAGCTTTCATAACATAAATGTAAGAAATCCTATTAACCTTTATCTCACCTCCCACATGGGATATTTTTATTTTAGCTTATCCTATTTATATCTAAATTTATTGTATCTTGGGTAGAACTCAGAAATAGGATAAGATATATTTTATCATATCTCAACTTTTATCCTAACTATTAAACGTAGTGTAAATGGTCTTTCGTTGACAAATCATTTTCAGTAAACTAAACTCGTGAATATCTGTTAAGTTAATATGCGGAAAACTTTTTTAGTCAGACAACACATCATAAGTTAAAATGTGTGGAAAGTTTATGTGAAATTTATGTAATTATCTTGGCCCTCAACCTCCTACGCTTCCCACATAGATGCCATCAACCGCGCTACAGGGCTATCCACAGGTTGCACCTCCAGGTCACTCCTAATCTTCAGCATAGTCCTCTCTCTATCTCTCTCTATCTCTTCCCCCATTGCCCAAATCTAGAGGGTGCGCCCTCCAAATTTGGAGGCACCTCCTGTAGAGCTTGTCCCCATGAATGAGAATGTCGACACTGAAAAACTGACAGGGTTTCTTTGGTGACAATTTTTCTTTGGATGTGAAGTGAACATTCGGATGAACAAAGAGTCAACAAATGGGTCATAAGTGTTAGGTTCAAATGAGCAACCGAGATAGGGGTAAATTGATTTTTGAATAACACGTAAACTGATTTTGTAAATCAACCCCCAGAAAAACATCACTTCTATGCACGAAGTAAGCTAGCAATATGAGCAGCGGGAAAGAACGGCTTTAAAGAAAAGGGAATTTGCAAATAAGACTTTATAGAGACTCGGCTTGGGTAGGCTTAATCATCTCTTCCCGTTCCATCAGTCAAGATAGGCTGAATTCCACTAGTTACCCCGAGAGTCAAATACTACCGTGTTATAAGTGTAGTACATGTAAGACATAAATAATTCATATACGGAAGCCAAAATCGTTTATAGACAAACCTCCAACCATTGTTTGCATTCACGTTCATCGAATGTCCTGAAAAATCAAGAAAATAATAGGCACACTCTACTAACCAAATTTCCTCACGTACTGATGGTGTATTCTAAATGTGAGGATTTTGTGTTAGACCTTGTGATTGCCCGTCAGAAATGAACGTACGTTCCTATTTATACATCGTCTCCCATCAAGACGGGCGGTTGTCACGAAAGGGTACGAAGCGTGGAAAAACTTCATGTCGAATAGTCATAACTTTAAGAGAAAATATGGGTCTAAAATGTGGGATCACAAAAAAATAAATAACATTCTCCCACTTGATCCCATCATTTTCATTATACGAATTATCCAACTAATTCCACGAAAACTTTATGCTTAAAGAAAAGAAACAAAACACATGAATCATGGCAACATGTTCTCTAAGAGTGAGTAATATCTTCCATGTATCACAATGCATCTTATTTCTTTAATGTCAGCCTATATGTGACAACAAATATTAATGAATAAACTCCATGTTTATTCCAGAACCAAGGATAAATGTTATTCTCATAAACAACAAAATGTGTACACAAAAATTGAGAATCAACATTACAACTGAATAAGAGTTTCATACAACAAAAATCGTTTATATGACGACAAATTACATGATGGGACCTATTCCTATACTAGTTACATGATCTTTATACTCCATTGGTGGCATGCCTTTAGTTAAAGGATCGGCTATCATCAATTCAGTGCTAACGTGTTCAATGACCACTTTATTCTCCTTAACACGTTCCCTTATGGCTAAATACTTAATGTCGATATGCTTATTTCGACCGCCACTTTTGGCATTTTTAGCCATAAAAACTGCAGTTGAATTATCACAATATATTCTTAATGGCCTAGAAATAGAATCAAAAATTATAAGCCCAGCAATGAAACTCTTCAATCATACACCATGCGAGGTAGCCTCAAAACAAGAAACAAACTCAGCCTCCATAGTGGAAGTAGCAGTCAAAGTCCGCTTGGCACTTCTCTATGACACGGCTCCGCTAGCTAACATGAAAATGTATCCAAATGTTGATTTTCGTGAATCAACACAACCCGCGAAGTCCGCATCTGAATAACCGACCACTTCCAGGTTGTCAGTCCGTCTATACATAAGCATATAGTCTTTGGTACCTTGAAGGTATCTCAACACTTTCTTTGCAGCTCTCTAGTGGTCTAAACCTAGATTACTTTGATATCTTCCCAACATTCCCACAGCAAAAGCGATGTCAGGTTGAGTGCAAACCTGGGCATACATTAAGCTTCCAACAGCAGAAGCATATGGAATATTGTACATTCGTTCCCTTTCTAGATTATTCTTCGGGCATTGGTTCAAATTGAACCTGTCACCCTTCACAATGGGTGCTATATTTGGTGAACAATCTTTCGTCCGAAATCTCTCTAGGATCTTATTGATATAGGTTTCTTGAG
The DNA here is from genome assembly GCA_014182885.2 of Eucalyptus caleyi. Lineage (NCBI taxonomy): Eukaryota > Viridiplantae > Streptophyta > Magnoliopsida > Myrtales > Myrtaceae > Eucalyptus > Eucalyptus caleyi. The sequence continues at coordinate 33,416,790 of CM024468.2, read as the reverse complement.
ATAGTCCTAAAATTCCTCGAGGTCTATCTCTATGGATCTTAATGCCAATGACATAAGATGCCTCACCCATATCCTTCATGTCAAAACTCTTAGAGAGGAATTGTTTCACCTCATGTAGCAACCCCTTATCATTGGTTGCAAGTAGTATATCATCCACATACAGCACAAGGAAACAAATTTTGCTCCCACTGACCTTCTGGTATATACATTGATCCATGACATTCTTTATAAAACCAAATGAAGAGATGACATCATGAAACCTTAAGTACCATTGGCGGGATGCTTGTTTCAAGCCATATATAGATTTCTTAAGCTTGCACACCAAATGCTCACCTTTACTAGAAGAAAATCCTTCAGGTTGTTTCATGTAAACCTCCTCCTCTAGTTCTCCATTGAGGAACGCCGTTTTCACATCCATCTGATGTAATTCCATATCAAAATGGGCAACCAATGCCAAAACAATACGAAGAGAATCTTTCTTAGATACAGGAGAAAAAGTCTCTGCGTAATCGATTCCTTCCTGTTGAGTGAATCCTTTGGCAACAAGTCTAACTTTATATCTTTCAATATTACCCAATGAATCTTTCTTAGTTTTGAAGACCCATTTACATTCAATGGCCTTCGCACCATCAGGTAACTGAACCAAATCCCAGACTTTGTTAGATGCCATAGAACTCATCTCTTCCTTCATGGCATTGTACCACAGATTGGATTTATCACTATCCATGGCTTGTGAAAATGTTTCGGGATCATTCTTAGCTCCAATATTGTAGTCAGACTCTTGTAAATACACAATATAATCACTAGGAATAGCCGATTTCCTTGTTCTAGCAGATCTTCTCAATGTTGGATCAACATTCTCTTGAGGAGCATGTTGCTCAACTGGTTGTTCAACAGTTTATGATAATTGCTGAACAACTGGATCTACTAGATCAATATCAACAAGTTGTGGAACTTCAACAATTGGTTGTTCAATAGCCGGCTGAACTGAATGGGCATTATGAGCAACAACCAACCTTAAACTTGAGGTGGAAGGTTGAGTGTCTAAATGATCTTCCTTAGGAACAAGATCCCTCGGTCGATCGCTCCCACTGATCAAGTCATTTTCAAGAAATTTAGCATTTCTTAATTCCTCAATCCTAGTGGTATGAGATGGACAATAAAACCTGTATCCCTTAGACCTTTCGGCATATCCAATGACATACCCACTTATGGTCCTTGGGTCCAACTTCTTTTCTTGTGGATTATAAATTCTCACCTCAGACGGGCATCCCCAAACGCACACATGATGTAAACTCGGTTTCCAACCCTTAAATAACTCAAAATGTGTCTTTGGGATAGCCTTGGTCGGAACTCGGTTTAATATGTACACTGCCGTCTTAAGTGCTTCAGTCCATAAGAATTTAGAAAGTTTGGAGTTGCTAAGCATACTACGCACCATGTCTAATAAGGTCCGATTTCTTCTTTCCGCTACGCTATTTTGGTCCGGAGAACCAGGCATAGTATATTGAGCAACTATCCCATGCTCTTGAAGAAATCTTGCAAATGGACCAGGTGCTTGTCCATCTTCAGTGTATCTACCATTGAATTCTCCACCTCTATCTGATCTCACGATCTTAATTTGCTTATTGCATTATTTCTCTACTTCCGCCTTAAATACCTTAAAGGCATCTAATGCTTCATATTTATTATGAATCAAGTAGAGATACATATAACGTGAGTAATCATCTATGAAGGAGATGAAATATTTCTCGCTCTGTTAGATACTAGATTCTTACAGTACCAACATGCTTGCATCGGTACTGTTCAAACTACTCTGAATGCCGGAACAGTCTTTGTGACTTTGTATCCAAATTTCAACATCGCCCTTTCAGATCCCCAACTTCTCTCTTTTCTGAAAGTTCAAGTCCAGCTCACTGGAGCACCCCAAACTGCTGACTCTGTAGCTGCAACTCTACATTACCAGATGGTTTATCGAGTGCAGAACCATGCCCTTGACCTCAACTTCAATAATGGTAATGAAGATGCGTTGTTCATCTCCATGCAGAATGACCAAGCATCCTGCATCCATGTTCCCCGACAGATCCCAAAGGATACGTTGGCCAAGCTCCTTCCAGAGACTTGGATCACCAACTATGAAAAGCTACACCAGCATAACAAGCCATTCCAGTCTACAGACTCAGAATTTGTGCGGAAAAAAGATGGAACTGTTTCCATCAAATTTGGCAAGGAAAAGGAAGAAGGTCCCTCCATCTTCCAGACCATTCTCATGATCGAACCATGTATTCCTGAATCTATTTCCGAACCAGATCCAAAAAAGCATGTTCGACACTTCGATGGTGATGGACATCCTGTTCATTACTAAAAAGACAATCATGGTCATTGTTTTTGGGATCCTTTTTGCCAATGTTCCTACTGTATAAATTCCCCTGACGAGGTAGACCCTCATGCAAGATCTCCGCCCCAACGGAAAAAGTCCAAGGATAAGATTTACCAAAGGTACTTAGACGGAGATTCCTCCATAGATACTCTTGGTGAGTGTGATAAATACCAGTTCATGGTATCTTATGCACCACCTCCACCACCAGAGTCCAGTACCACATCCCAAGACTTATCAGATCCACCAAAATCTCCTCCACCTTCTCCTCCCCAGAAAGAGCAAGCTCTCTCTCCATTCTATAAGCCGATCCTCAAATGGGCTAAGAAACACTCTTACCCCCTCGAAATCCCGATAGAAACACCACCCACTTCTTCTATTGCCATGTTCCAAGATACTGACTTTCCTCCTCTTGTCAAGGAAAGTTCTAAACTCTCGTTCCCTGCTACATAAGAGTTTATTGATCCACATGGCAGGTACCGCCATGTTCCCAAAATACCTACCCCCACTGATGTAGACGAACATGGAAGACAGAAGAAAACCCCTGCTGCTGAAGCCGTTCTAAACTGGCAATCAGAGACTCTGTTGGCACACAACAATGCCTTTAAGGCTATTGATTCCAAAATTGGAAATGTGCAACAAGATCTCCGAAAATATGATGAGAGTACCAAGAAGATACTTTCTGAGTTCCAGAAAAGGCTTCATGCCTTGGAATCAGGACAACATCTTGGGTACCACTATCTTGAAAGTCCAAAGCCAGAAATAGACAAACTCAAGAAGCATATTCAACTTCTTGAAGAAGGAAGGTTCAGACCTTTCGATCCATTGGCACCTCCTGTTCAAACTGGGTATGTATCCCCAGCACCACAAGTGTCTGTTTTTGCCAATATCCCAGAAGATCCCTCCAAAAGAGAATCAGATTTATGAAATCAGCTCAAAGCCTTGAAGAAGGAAAAGGGGAAAGAGAAGACACCACCTACAGAATCAAGCTCAATTGTTATAAGAGAAGGGCCAGATCAGATGATGTTATCAAATCCATTAGAATCCTTTTTGAAGGATTTGGGTAAACAAGAAATTGATCCTATTACCCAATAGCCTGAGCCTGATCCTATTATCCCAGAAAAACAGATTATGTTCACTGAACAAACATCTGATACTACATCAGATTCAGTATCGCTTTCTTCTTCTTCATCCTTCTCAGAACAAATAGTCGATTCTCCCCCTACAGTTCCACCAACTTCGCAAATACTCATGGCTGACACTCTTTCAGACTACGAAATGCAATCAAACTATTCTGATCCAGATCCAGAATTTGGACAGACAAGTAATCCCACCAGAAACAATTCTGCCAGGCATGTGTCTATGGCATCTAAACAATTCTTCTCCATTGATGATATTCCTTATCCAAAATGGCCAGAAAGGCTTGAAGAGTTTCATACTTGGTTGAGTACACAGTCTATTACCAACCATGATATGAATGACGACCTTTACAATTTTGTTACAAGGTTCACAGGGAGCCTTAAATTTTGGTGGCAATCACTCACAGAACAAGACCAGCTTACGTTTCTGTTGTCACCCAATTTCAGCCATGCCCTTACTTACCTATACCATGTTTTTGTGGGAACTCCCGGAGATCTCAAAGAGCTAAAAAGAAGAGAATTCTTTGAAAGAAGATGCTGCTCCCTTCAGAAAAAGCATCTTGATAAGCATTATCGACTAATGCTTCAGCTCTTTTACCAAATCGGCGCAGATCCAAATCTAAAGCATGTCTTCCTCACTTCTATTCCGAAAGAGCTAACACAGATGGTTGAAAGATCTTTCTTTGGAAAGCAAAGAATGATACAAGACGTTCCCTTGGGAGAAATTCAGCAAGAAGTCCATCTATGCCTTGAAGAATTATGCTTAAAGCGTCGAATGGTCCGAACATACATCACAGATGACAAGCGTCTTGAATCAACCTGTTCCCATCAAAAGTTAAAAATCAAATGCTCCAAGCAGGATTGTGATGGTACTTGTGGCCATTATTCCCGGGAGAAAAAGCACTACAAGAAGTACTCGATTAAGAAATCCAAACATGGCTCCAAGCATTTCCGGAAAAAGAAGAAATGGCGATACCTACGCAAGAGAAAAGATCACACAGGCCATAAGAAGTCAAGCCGTTGCTACATTTGCAACAAGAAAGGACATTTTGCCAAAAATTGTCCTCAGGTGAAAAAAGGTCAGAATCATCTAATTGAAAATGAAACAGGTATTTCTCTTGAAAATGATGATATTGAATCCTTATTTTCTGTCGACGAAGAACCAACAGAACAGACTCTTTGTGTTATCCCCTTCTATCAAACTTCCAGTGAAAATGAGTCTGATGAATCAGAATCTGAAGATATTTTTCACATATCTCCTACACCTTCAGAACCAAATCCTGACATATTTTCAAGTCAAACTCACTGTCCTCATTTCCCTTTCAAAATCTTCACCTCAAAGTTTGCCAAGCCTATCAATGTCATTGCTCTCATTGATACCGGAGCAAGTTGTTCCATTCTAGACACTAAGGTTCTGCCCGAAGAATATTGGACTCCTCATATCCGATACTTCAACTCCGCTTCTGGAGATACTTTCTCCACAAATGTCAGAACCACTCTAGTTACTGTCCAGTTCTTCCCCCAGTGCTTCATAAAGGCAAAGATCTTTAGATCAAATCTCCCCAATAAAGATTTGCTAATTGGGTGGGACATCATGACTCAAATCTCTCAACTCCGCATCATTCCTGGAAAGGGTCTTAGATACAAAGATCAATTCTCTGAGTTCGTTGATATTCAGAGACTCTTTTCCATCCAAATGAGTTTGTTAGACCCAATCATGCAGAAGCTGTTAGAATCTTGTTCGGAATCCCACTCAGAATTCCCTCAAAAATGTTCTCATCCTTTATGGGAAAATCCAGAATTCTTTGTTCGCCTCCCATTCAAAAAAAAATGAAGACATCAACCCAACAAAGGCGAGTCATGCGGGAATGAAGCCAGAACACTTGGCTTTAGCTCAAAGGGAATGCTCATAATTATTACAACAAGGCCTTATTGAAGTTTCTGATTCTCAATGGGCTTGTGAAGCCTTTTATGTCAATAAGCGAGCCGAGCAAAACAGAGGAAAAATGAGACTGGTAATCAACTACCAACCTCTTAATCTTTTTCTCCAGGATGATAAGTTCCCTTTACCATCCAGAGATTCTCTCTTTAGTGGTCTAACCAAGGCCCATATCTATTCCAAATTTGACCTCAAAGCCGGATTTTGGCAATTGGGCATTCATCCTGAAGACAAAACCAAAACAGGATTCTGTATCCCCAACCAGCACTTCCAGTGGAAAGTTCTTCCTTTTGGCTTAAAGGTTGCACCATTCCTTTTCCAAAAGGCCATGTGTCGCATTTTCCAACCCATTCTGTCAACTGCAGCAGTGTATATCGACGATATTCTGCTTTACAGCCCTGATGAACAGAGCCACTGTCAACTCCTTGAGAAGTTTGCAGAAATCGTGAAAAAGCATGGCATTATGCTTTCTCAAAGGAAAATGAATATTGCCCAAACAGAAATTGAATTTCTTGGTATGCACCTCAACAAAGGTACATACTATCCAGGGCCACACATTGCTCAAGAACTACTGAAGTTCCCCGAAGATAACTTCACGACAAAACAAGTTCAACAATTTCTTGAGATAATTAATTATCTCAGGGTTTTTGTCCCAAACATTGCAAAGCTTCTAATTCCTTTGCAATCCATGCTGAAAAAGAACTCCCCGCCTTGGGGAAAGATCCAAACTAAAGCAGTTGCTGAGCTCAAGGAGATTATGCAGAATCTCCCACCATTGCACATACCATCAACAGGCAAAAGAATTCTTCAAACTGACGCTAGTGACGAATACTGGGCAGCCGTCTTATTCGAAGAAATTAATGGTAAGAAACACATTTGTGCCCACAAGAGTGGAAAGTTTTCCCCGGCTGAAATGCATTACCATTCCACTTTTAAAGAAATCCTAGCAGTGAAAAATGGAATCAAAATATTTGAATTTCATCTCATCGGCCACCACTTCCTGGTCGAACTAGACATGGCATCTTTCCCTCAGATGACCAAGTTTAAACAGAAACAGATTCCAAACCCTCAACTACTTCGATGGGCTGAATGGTTCTCAAAATACTCTTTTGAAACCAAACATATTCCTGGGAAAAAGAATGTTCTTGCTGACTTCTTGTCAAGACCCAAAGCACCAACAGAAATCAACATGTACATCAAGAGGCCTGCCTTTCATATGCTCAATCATGGAGTCAAATACAAGATTGAGAAGATTAAAGACTCGCCAAGCCAGAAATATCCCCAGGAGATTATTCAGCAAATTCAGAACGACAGTCTCACCGAGAACATGGAGAACCTCATGCGGCAATGCCACACAGACCTTTTCAGATTCAATGGAGGTTTGATCCTTTATCCTTTCGGGTTAAACTTGAATTATCCTTTTATTCATCCTCTTATCTGGAAGGAAGATGATTTCCCTGATCAGCTCAAAACACTGTTATGGTACTTAACCAATAAGTACTTCATAGCCATTGAAGTTCCCACCAGACGATTTATTGCCAATCTCACCAGGATATTCATGCTCGGAAGAAACATCGAAAAGGAAAGTGATAAGAATCTTTTAGATTTTCTAAATTGGTTCTATCATCCTACATGTTGGAAACAAGACTTGGAAAGAGAATTAAGAACCATGACACCTAATCCTGAGGTTCACACCATCCTGTTTTTTAAACGTCCATGGAATTTCTTTAGAAATAATGGCGGTATTCTCGATGCACCACTCGAAATAGGAACCACAGCCTATAAACCTCACTCGAACAACCGAGAAGCTCGAATTCACAAATCTTATCCAAGATCTGTTAGATTTTGTGAACATGAATATCGAGAACTCTAGAGAATCCTATGCCAGGAAAACAAGACCATTCCCGAAGATGTCTGGAATAATGCACCCACTACGTGGGATCATTATGATCTAGCACCAGAAGCTAAGGAAGCACTAGGGCAATACAGACAAGCTGCATCGTCCCAGGAACATGAAATGACAGGCGAAGAAGACATTGTCCAGTCCACTCAAGACCCCTATGACGCTTTGGAGGACCCCTGTCCCAGAATCCCTACGAATAGGGATCTTCGTCCTCATTCCAAAACATGGACACGTCCTTTTATGCACAGCCATCCAATTGGCCTCAGCCAAGCATGTCAAACATTCCTGCCAACACTACAAGTGAAAATACAAACTGGGTAGAAGAAGAAGCATCCCATTAGGCTCATGTAGCATCCTCATCTCAAAGGCTGAACCAGATCCTGTCACCTCAAGACCTTGAAGCCCTCCAGGAGAAATATGAAGCACATCTCCTAGAAGACAGTTCAGATGACGACTCAGTATGTAGCTACAATGCACGTGACGGACGAGATCGTTGAGTCCGTACAATTTCACTGTAGCAAAGTACTATTCACTTTTACTGTAGCACTAGGCTAGGGAAAGTACTGTTCACAGTACAGTCACTGTTCATAGTGTGCGAATAATTCCCTCCCGGAAAGTTCCGGTGCCTCTGTTTGTATCTGGACCCGTGAGTTGGTCCCTATGTGTCCTTGTTTCCCTTTATTTGCCTTTATAAGGCATTGTTGTTGTATCGTTTTGGGCAGAGTCCCCTGAAGTAAAGAGTGTGCTTTGTGAAAAAACCTCTATGGCTTTCTAAATCTCCCTTCTTCTCCAGCCTAGTAGGATCCTTCGAGAAATGCAGCTTGGATAGATTAGAAACGTTTCCATCCTGGCATCTTCTGAGTGTCTCTAGGCTCTGGATTAAAGGGCTGAGTGGTTTTCTGCTAAAAGGCTGTCCCTGAAGGGCTTGAACGGGAGTTGTTCGCCCAATGTGGGATGCATACCTGCAGGAAATTTACTCTCCTTCCCTGGTCCTAAGTCTAGGTCCACTACAAATATCCGTGTGTATGATATCTAATATTTGTGTACTCCTCTTGGCACATTTCTTTGTTTTGTTAGTCTGTTTTCCCTTTATGCAGTCTACACAAGTATCACAATTAGTAAAATCTAAAGTACCGAGTACTCCATCATTTACTAATCGCTTAATTCTTTCTATGGAGATATGTCCCAATCTCCGATGCCACAATATAGAAGAATGTTCTTTCACAACACATCGTTTTATACCAGCTTTATCATGAACATGCATCGCATCATAATAGGCATTGTCTTGTAAATTAATTCGAAAAAGACCATCAGACAAAGTACCACTCCCGACAATTTCAGATTTAAATGATAAATAGAAGTTTGAATCTGAAAAGTTAAAAGAGTATCACAAAGGTACAAGTCTTGAAACTGAAATTAAGTTTCTAGAAAAACTAGGAACATAAAAGGTATTTTCCAAATCTAAAACAAAACCACTATTGAGAACTAGTCTATATGTCCCAATAGCTTCCACATGCGAACGCCTCTTGTTTTCTGAATAGATGCTTTGTTCACTTCCCACTAGCTTCCTGTGGTTTTGAAAACCCTGCAAGGAATTCGAAATATGGATTGTAGATCCAGAATCAATCCACCAAGTGTTGTGACTTACATCAATCATATTAGATTCATAACAAACACAAGAGATTGGATTACCTTTCTTCTCGAGCCAGGCCTTAAATTTGACACAATCCTTCCTTATATGCCCCTTCTGTCTACAGAAGAAATACTTGGATTCTTTCTTAATGTCAGCTTGGGGAGGTATTCTTTCCTTGTGTTGCCAAATGAGCACTTTCTCCCAATTCCATAATCAGTCTTTCTTCCTCTTGTACAGACATGGTCATGAGTTCATTAATTGACCATTTATTCTTATGTGTGTTATAAGAGATCTTGAAAGGTGCATACTGTTGTGGGAGAGTGTTCAGAATATAATACACAAGGAATGATTCAGATATCTCAACCTCAAGGTTCTTAAGCTGAGCTGCAATGTTCCTCATTTGCATGATATGCTCGCACACACCTCTAACACTAGTGAGCTTCAATGATGAAAACTTCATAATCAAGGTCATGGCATGCGCCTTCTCAGAACTTTCAAACTGCGCATCTATGGCCTCCAATAAAGCCTTAGCATTGCTATGCTGAGAAACTGAACCACGAATACTATGAGATATCTTAGCTCTTATAAACATGGCACAAACTCGGTTGGACCGCTCCCATTGGTTATAAAGAGCTATCTCAGCTGGAGTGCTCGAATCAGTAGGAGCAGGTGGTTCGTCTTTCCTTATAGCACAGTTAATGTCCATCCACCCCAATTGAAGAAAAACTGACTCCTTCCAAACTTTATAGTTCTCACCATTCAGTATAGGAACATCAAACTTAAACTCAGAGAAATTAACAGGTTGCGAAACTGCATATCAAATAATTATGCTTATGTCACAAAATTTGAGGCAAATTAAAATAAATCATGTTTTACCAATGTAAACATGTCACAATATGAATCACATAACATAAAAACTACATGTGGGTTAAGTTTTTAATTTAAATAGATTCATAATTACTTCATGAAGAAACTACCATATTATATGCATTTTCTTAATCCCTGTGGGTAAATTAAGAAAAATAATATGATATTTCATCCTAATTAATCATATTAATATAATGAAAATTCATGTGGGATAAAATTCATCATATTAATATAATTAATTACAATCAATGTCCATTTCTAAACATGATCCGGAGGCTTTTAATATATAATTTAATTAATTAAAGATGTTGTGGCCACTCCCTAATTAATTAAATATATGGACCATTGGACATTTAATTTCATGCATAAAATATTCATAAAAATGCATGAAATGACATAATAAATAAATACATCAAGGGCAGAACAGTAAATAAATAAATTGGCCAAGGGTATGATTGCAAAATTTTAAAAATTGGGGCAAAAGTGTAAAAAAGGAGCCGCGGTGGAGGGAACGACAGGCGCATGCCGAGCACGGACCATAATTCGCGCGGGCGCGTGCCCCGCACACGCGCCGTTCAGCGCGCAGGCGCGTGCAACGCACGCGCCTGGCAACTGCCACGCGTGTGGATCCCACGCGCATAACGGTTGCCGCACGCGTGAGAGCACGTGGCGCGTGGATTCCACGCGCCTGCAACCGCAGCGCGCGCGTGGGCTCCACGCGCCTTCTTCCTCACGCGAACAGAAGCTTTTCTTCGCCGTTTTTCGCCGTTTCGCCGCGGTTTCACCGGCCGTTTCTTCTCCGGCAGCCCATCCCAGACAGAAATAAATAATGGGTTTTGAAGAGCATGCCGGCACGATCACATGGGTCCAAGTTTCAGCGAAAATGAGCAAAAATTGGCCCCAAAATCAGACGAAAATTTCCCAAAACACAATTCCTTGAACCACCGCGACTTCCGCCGCCCAATTAGCCTCCGGCAAGCACCAATATACCGGAATAACTCATGGCTAATGTTCCTTATGGTGGTGCGACCATGCGGATCTGAAATCAAGGGGTGGGTCACCGGAATTTGCCCGGAATTTGCGAGTTTCTCTCTTGGCCTCAACATTCCGAGTTACTGTTCATGTTTTAAAAGCCCGAAAAACACACCAAAAATTCGAGAAAAACAAGGCAGAGGCACTAGACACGCTCTGATACCAAATGTAAGACATAAATAATTCATATGCGGAAGCCAAGATCGTTTATAGACAAACCTCCAGCCATTATTTGCATTCACGTTCGTCGAATGTCCTGAAAAATCAAGAAAATAATAGGCACACTCTACTAACCAAATTTCCTCACTAACTGATGGTGTATTCTAAATGTGAGGATTTTGTGTTAAACCTTGTGATCGCCCGTCAGAAATGAACATACGTTCCTATTTATGCATCATCTCCCATCAAGACGGACGATTGTCACGAAAGAGTACGAAGCGTGGAAAAACTTCATGTCGAATAGTCATAACTTTAAGAGAAAATATGGGTCTAAAATGTGGGATCACAAAAAAATAAATAACATATCTGATGTTGTACAGAATGTGACTTTTTTGCACGACACCTAAACTGTAGATTAAGTGAATCTTGGCCCTCCGATGGTCATTGTCACACCTGATGTACACAGCACAATGAATCTTCTCCCTTAATTATAATCATACCCCACACTTCTAAATTTTTACAAAAAGTCCCTCACACGCTTGGTCTGTCTTATAGCCATATGCCTTCACTTTAAATACAAATACTTCTTTCGTGTGTTTGCATATAGGTTCTTCACTCTTGCTAAATTTGAGAAACGAGAGTATTACAAGCTTACAAAAGAGAGACTGAAAAAACATCTTAAGAATGCTCAATTTCTTTTCTTTTTTGCCCTTTCTGACCGCGTGATGTCTAGCCGAGTTTTCTCCAATTTATACAGCTCCAAATTCAAACATTGCACTTGGATCATGTAGATGTTTTGTCTATCCAATTCTTTGTAAACAAAAATCTCAACAAAATTGCTCAAAAAATTACATATGGAACCTTTCCTCAATCTTGCCTGCCTATCAGATTTTTTTATTGGTGAGTTATTTTCTATTGAGGGCAAGTTTTGATCATGCCATCTCAACAATCTTTCGAGTTGAGTAGTTCGTGAGTTCTGGCATAAATATTCTTGAATAAACATACTTTCATACAATGAGCTAGGTCTTCAGTTTAACTCCAACGGCACCAAATTTATACATGAAAAGTAGCCAAGGATTTAGTCTGATTGTTTTGCAAAATCGAGATTTTGATTATACCCACCTTCCCTTTGCGGCTTTCAGACTTTGATATACTATCCTAACTTCTGCATGATTTAAATACGATCCTCTAAACACTTAAATAAACCCATCAAAATACTTGAATTAAGTTTTGTTATCATCAAAATCCTTTAAAAAAAAAAAAAATTCCGACCATAGGTGTTTAGACAACAACATGAACATTGTTGCTCGGTTGTAATTAAGGGTGCGTTTGATAATTTTTTTCTTATGAATAATTTTTGTTCAAAAATATTTTTTTTTTTCATTTCTAATCCCTAAAATAAAGAAGTATATATATATTTTTACTTTTTATATATGTTCTAAATTTATTCCGTTACCAATTTTCTATTTCAAAAAATAGATATATTAATTGACATTATTAAATAAATTTTTGTTCTTTCTTTGTTTCAAAATAACAAAAGAATAAATCATCATCCGCAATGACCACGATAGTCAGAGCTTTCTCCTCTACTGAGGAGGGAGAGGTTTGACCCGTGTCCTCATTGCGCGACTCACCTATAGCTGGATCTATGGTGGTGGCCCAATTCGCTTTAAATTTACCTCACCAACTGTCGGCTGTACGGGATTCCTGAATCATCAAAAAAAAAAAAAAAAAAAAACTAAAGAATAGAAGAAATAAGATGGTTATGAAATATGCATTGAACTTGTCAGTTCCAATTATCTCATTTATTGTGACCACCTTGATGTGTCCTCTCAAACAGGAGCGCTCTCCCGTCTAATCTCCGCCAGGTCAGATTCGCCAAATTGATCATGCTGTAAAGTTCCAAGAAGATATTAGGTTCATCTCTTTTCCACCATAATTGCTGAAACAGCTTCCGTGGAATCCGGCGGGTTGGATATTCGGTACCGAAATTCACTGTTCAAGGACATGCATCCCCCCAATTCAAGGGCGCATGCATTCCTCCCCACTGCTTCTACCTACGGATGAGAACCTAGCCTCCCAGGAATTACCCTCAATTAATGTGAGACTTGAGAGAGCACTTAACCAAAGAATAATTTAATACAAATAAGAAAAGGAATAAGCACATTAGAAGTCATAAAAACTTATCATGAAAATACAACTAAGTCTTGAAATTTTCAAAATGTGCAATTAAGTCTCAAATTAAGTTCTTTTGTTGACTACACTTTGTTAAATGTTTTTTTTTTTTAAGTTTTATAACTCAATTACACTTCCATAAAAAAATTTAGGGTTGTATTATATTTTCGTGATAATTTTAGAATTTGATTGCAATTCCATGATAAATATTAGAATTTGATTGGACTTTTTGAAAGTTTTAAGATTTATTTACATTTTTATAATAAGTTTTTAGATTTTCAATGCATTTATCTCATAAGAAAATGAAGGATCATGAAGTACAAAGAACATGGGATAGTTAGGGTTTGATTTGTCATGTTGTGTGTCCATGTGTATATGCATTTTTCAGCGAAGCTGTCATGTTGTTTGTATGTTCGGACACAACTTGATTAATTTGAGTGACTGATAAGGCCAGCGTCACGTGGATGCATGTATGAAAATGGCCGGCCTTTTTTTTTTTTTTTTCTCAATTTTCTCAAGAAAGTCGTTTTCAATGCCCAACACATCTTATGAACAGTCGAACATCACAACCCTATTTTTATTACCAAGAAATTGGATCGAGGCATCGTATAAGTTCGTATAGAAGTACATCTAAGAAAATTGTCCAACCAATTATAAACAAATTATACGGATGTCAATATAATATTAAATTTTTCAATAGTACCAATTTAGTCGTAATTTTTTATTCAAAACTCCAATATAATACTAAATTTTTCAATATTATCAATTTAGTCATAAATTTTTATGCAAAACTCCAATGTGTTCTTGAGCTTATTATGAAATGATTTTAGGTTATGAAGGCACCCCTAAGGGATCGAATCTGACCAATGTATTTACAGATGAAATAATATAGCTAGATAAAATTGATTGTGCAATTTTCTTCTCTAAAAAGTATAATGGGAAGAATTCCCTAAGTGGTTGAAAGGCGAGGGTGAAGATTTCCCCATTTTGAAATCAAGCTTCCTCTTGCAGTTTTAGTAAAATTCATTGTACTTTCAATAGTATGCTATTGAATGTATCTTCTCTACAAACTAGCACTCTGTAGCTGATTGAACTTTTTACAATTTTGAACCGTGTCGATCAACTTATATATTAGATTGAGCTTTTTCCCAAATTGTATGATATCTTTTTTGTAAACAAATAGGTTGAATTTGTAGGTAATAAATGGGAAAATGTTCTCACCGACCAAAAAAAGGGAAAAAAATTCTATATATTAACATTGATTGCATTTTTAAGTTGCTTTAATGACTTATTGGGAGAGTGCCAACAGCGAGTAGATTCAATTTACGAAAAAATCATGAAGGAAGTGGAAATGGAAATTTGTCAAAAAAATTTCTAAACCTATCATATAATAGCCAATTCACTCCTAAACTTTTCAATTTTACCAATTTAATTTTAAATCTTTTGACGATTTTCTAATGTAATACATTCGATCAATTTTGACTAAAAATCAATTACATAAATGATATTTGCAATCCTTTTTAAATATTCTCAATTTTTTTTGTCTTTTCTTTTCTTCCTTTTTACGTGTTTCTATGCTGATCGCCAACCATAGGCAAGGGACGTGATGCCCTTGCCGAATATTCCCAATAGAGATATGGGTGAGGGCAAGGGCTAAGGTGTGTGGCCCTTGTCGTATCTATGCGAGGGAGTTGTGGCTCTCGTCATATCTATGCCATGGTGTCATGGCCTTAGCCTGTGGTTGCCGACCGGTGGAGAAACATGAAAAAGGATTTTTAAAAAAAAAAAAAAACCGCAATGATCGTATATATTAGTGTCTGCTGTCCTGTTAGTATCAACCATGCCACATTAAATGGTCAATATTGATTGGACTATCATATTAGCGATTTCTGACTAAAAATTAACTAAATGAACTACGTTGAAACATAGTCAAAATGTATATGATTAAATTAGTAAAATTGAAATGTTTTGGATTGTATGAGTAGTCATATAATAGATTTATAACTTTTTGGACAATTATCCCAAAATTGAACATTATTCATCCATGATTTTTCGCAAAGGCCTAACAAAAATATTGTGGACCACTCTTTTGCCGTTTTACTCTATACTTCATTTTCCTATGCTTTATACCCTCACAAATGTACCTTCACAATTCAACAATTTGTTGAAAAGTCTTTTTCTCTCCTTCACTCTTTTCTCTCCATTGGCTTCTCCAACTTTGAGCAATGGGGAGGGTTCGATTTGAGCTAATCTCACCCTTCCCTCCCTCTCTTTTTATTTTTATTTTTAATTTTCTTATTTTTTTTTCTTTATTATGAAATTTTATGTACTTCTCATTAATCATTTTGAGTAATGAATACAATTTGCTTTATATCAAAAAAATTCCGTATCCTCTCAAAATCTGCTTCAATCGATTTTAAGTGGGTTGCCCCCCAAAAAATCAGACTTTGACATAATTTTGAGCATCTTAAATGATATATATTTCAAAATTTTGGGAAATCTACTATAGATCCTACCGAAAAACATAAATTTTTTTATGTCCTTTTTGTGTTATAACCTTCTACTATCTTAGCATCACTAAACTAAATTTATTCAATACCTTCTCCACTTCCTCTCTAGTCCGCCTGCAATAAATGGTGGACAACAGAATAAAGACACAAACTAATTCAAGTGGCCAAAGTCGTGCAACAATTGGCTATATGACTACCCAATTGGTGGTTAGAGGCGCTTCCACGTGAGGATGATTCCCTAAGCATCAATCATTTCTATCCTTTTCTTTCTTTGAAATTTATTTTCCCATTCTTATTTCTTTAATAAAAGAATATTTCAGGTGCACATTTTATTTTATTTTATTTTATTTTATTTTATTTAGCCGTCACATGTATCAAATTGTCAAACGTTTTGTATTTTTCGTTCTTTAGCTATTAATTTAACTTGACCCCACCATGATCGATGGCCATCTCTTCTTTTTGTTCCTTAAGATGTTGAAGTGCATCATTATATTCATGCTTTATCTAACCTAACTGAGAAATTTCATTTAGAAAACCCGTGACTTTTACTTTTCTGTTAGTGCTTCAATAACCTTAGCTAAAAGAAAATTTTAAATGCTAGTTATAAGAATGTTATCCATCCCCCGGCAGCATGTGCTAGATTTAACCTTAGATTATCGCAATAGTGCGGCTCCAGATTCTCTTTTAGTTCCTAGCACGTGGGCCATATTCTTTTATGTAATTATTGCTGTGATTGTCTAATCTTATTCGACCCTAATGACTTATTTTAGGTATTAAGTAGATATTAAAAAGAGGGCAAAATACCGAAAAAAGATAAAGAAGAAAATAATCTTAGCTCAAACATTAAAGATCCCAAAAACAAGGCACATATATATATGCTCGTAAGACAATTTTGGCATGCTTTTTTCTGGGTTTTTCATAAATGGCATTTAAATTATTTATCTATCTATCAGAGAACTCAAAATGAATAAAATGGAGTTCTTTTAATTATACTTGTCAATAGCATTAGCCGGAATCAATTTCTGGTGAGCCAAATGTTTTAATACCTCATTCATCGATGATCCTACACATAAAATGGCATGCGTAAGTGCCTTTTCTTTTCTGGACATTATAGGTTACGACTAAAAATATCTCATGATGTAGGTGCATTGTTTTAGAAATTTTGCAATTCAGGGTAGAAAAAATATGGGTTTTTTTTTTTTTTTTTTTTTTTGGGTACTTGGTATTATTTAAAAAGAGAAAAGTAGTATCATGCATCTAGTACTGTTGGTGGAAACTATTCTCCTAAAAAAAAAAACAAAAGATCCATAAAATAACATAAAAGCTATTCCATCTTCCTATAAAAGGGGAAGCTCAGGCCTCTCTTATTACCCTCGCTCGCAAAGATTGAGAAACCCTCTCTCTCCATCCCCGCCCCACCCCCAAACTCTCTCTCTCTCTCTCTGAATAATTGAATAATGAGATCAAAGTCTTCTTCTGCATCTTCTTCCCCACGGAGACAAGTGAGAGGGAGGAAGATAAGAGTGAAGAGCATGATGTCCACAAGAAGGAAGCTTCACCAGCTCCTCTCCATCGTCCCAGGCTGCCATCAAACTCACCCCCAAAACTTGTTCCACACAATCGCCACTTATATCCTCCTTCTGGAGCTCAAAGTAAGCCTCCTCACCACTGTCTCCTCCTCCTATGGAGTCTAACAAGAAAGACGAAGAAGAACCGCCAGTGCTCTTGTAATTCTTGCAAAACTCTCAAAACTCTCTCTCTCTCTCTCTCTCTCTCTCTCTCTCTGTGGAGGAAGAAGATTGATCAGGTGGCAGTTGTAGTGAAAAAGCATGAATAAAGAGAGAGAGAATAATCCCATGTACAGGTCAATCTTATTAGATCTCTCTTGATGTGTTATGTATTTTCACTCGACCTCGTACTTGTTTTTTTCATGATCAGGATGAAAAATGAACAATTAAATTTATGTCTGTGCGTATGTGAGCGTGCGCTCAAGGGAATTTTTATATTTTGGGGCTCTCCGAGATGGGATTGGTCTGCTCCAAGATGCACGAATGGTCAACATCATTAACAAAACAGTCCGAGAAATTAATTGCTCTCCAAGCTTACTTTAGGAGCAAACAATCTTCCTTTATATAGTGTATATAAAAAAAACTTTTTACATACTTAAGTAACCATTTCGTTACCCCTATATTAAATTTATCCAAAAATATTCGTACTTACAATTAAATTATGTGACTGTACAAGCACATATAATAGTTAGTTGGATGGAATTGATTTTTTGATATTTGATGTTGAAGTTGGTCATTCTCACCCTCTTCTTGTACTTTACCCATGAGGGGTCGAGTCAATCGCGGTTGTCTCTAAATGTTCACCACTCGAGTATCATTTTGGGGAATTTGGCCCAAGGGAACCGTTCGAAGCATACAACTCTAGGCCAAATTGTCCTTCCTAAAATAGATATTCCGTAATACATGGTCAATAGTAAGGATAGGTACACTAAACAACAAAGTAGAAACAAAGTTATTAGATACCTAAAAAAAAACCGACTAGAACCATACGTGCAACTTTCCCTTTGCGTTTGCATGAACTAGCAAACCTATAACTAAGCGACGATGCTCCCTAATCATTTTGGAACTGGTTAGTAATGGGCGCCATTCTCCCAACCTGGATCTAGCTAGTTTCTATCGATAATTTCAACTTCTCAATAGGTCTTTGGCTTTATGAGAGAGATCGTTTTCATCAGTTTTCCATTGTTTGTTTTACATTGACGCAAAATATGTCGATCTTCGGCACTTACTCAGCAATTCCTATCTGCATGCAAACAGAAATATCTGAAATCGGGATCCAAAATTAGTTACCAACCAAATCTATCACAAGTCAAATGTGCAAGGAGTAAAATTAGATATTGTCAATGGTATGGGGACCATTTTTGTAGTTTTTCTTCATTTGTCACATCAGCGCCACCTTTATATTTTTTTTGGTGTTTAATTGAAAGCTAGCTACTATGATTTTTCATCGCGATATTTTGAAAAGAAAATACCATGTAAATTTTTCATCCACAAAAAATGAATCGAGTTAACGGAATGACTAAAGTGCCAACCATAACAACTTTTCGTACTGAATCGCACTGAAATAGAGTTTCGGAAGTAAAGTGCAGAACTTGCACAGGTTTTAGGACTCTTACCGTTGCTATCACAATTTGAATTGGACCAATGCCAAACCAATAGCATAAAAGGGTTCGAAGTGCTGGGAAAACGGACCATAAGGAGCTTTTGAGCTTTGGCCTTACAGCAACAGAGAAGGTATTATTCCTTTGTAAGTTGCAGTTTTGACTTCTGATCTTGAGAGATCCTCTCAGGCTGTGTCTATTTCCTCAGCCCAATTGATGCAAAAGCACTGCAATGACCCCTCCCTCCCTCCCTCCCTCCCTCTATGGACTAAAGGGCATCGAGAACTGTTTTGAGTCAAACAGCTTCGAATAATTGAACTCAGTTCCACTTATTAAGTTGGTAGGTGATCGATGAGCCCTCTCTCTCCCTCTCCCTCTCCATTTCCCTGTTGCGATGGAGATTCAAAAAATGCATCGAAAACTGATTTGAGTCGAACAGTTTCGAATAATTGAATTCAATTCCACTCATTTAAGTTGGGTAGGTGATCGATGACAAGGCTTTGACGAGGTTCTCGCAAATTTCGAAGCAAGAATGAGATTTTGGCGGGCTTTGGACAATCCTCTTTTCCCGGCTCAGTCACATGTGCTCAAACTGCAAATAACTTTGGACTTGATCACATCTTGATCCGTGCCTCAGAAACCATGAGCGAACCATAAAAAGCCTTCTTCCATTTTGTCCTAAATAAGCGAAAAGAAAACGTGCAGAGCTTCCACCCCCATATAATTACTTGAGGGAACATTTCTTTCGAGGGCTCAAGCATATGAAGTTGAACAAAAAGAAAGGCAGAAACATCAAGCGACGATATATTAAAGCTGACGACAAGTATCACTGCCAACTTCTAGTTTGTCCAGTAATGACTTACCAAAATTAAATTTCAAAGCCTTCCCAGAATAGATTAGGAAGAGAAAAACCCTTCAATTATCATCCTAAATTCTCGAGAACGTATGAAGTCATGCAAATATATTACTCTGTGGTGTCCATATCCGGACAAGTCTATCATAAAAGGAACAAGTAGCGATCACCATATTCTCCTTTTTCCCCTCTATCAACATACCTTTTTGCCAATCCACACATATGCTAGTGAGCTGTGCCTATTGTATGTCTCTACAATTTTAATCTCCTCGCCCTGGAGATCAACGAGTGCAAATCCAATGTGCATACAAGCTGCCAAGACTAAACTGGGTACATGAGGATGTTGCTTGATTCTCCAAACTCCACCCCCAAGCAGATTGAACTCTGATTTACAGGTTTTGAGATTGATCTGATATCCCAAACTCTAATGTGTTCATCACAGCTACCAGTGAGGACGACATTAGGGTCAGTTATACTCTTCATGATGCAGCAAACACCCATTTTATGTTCCTTGGTATTACGAAACACTGATTTTGAGGGACAGTTGCAAACATCCCAACAACTGAATTTACAATCATCAGAGCCCCTGTATAACAAGTGGGGTTGGTGCACATCGAAGGAAGCTGCCCACATCTCGAAATCATGTGCTTTCCAATCTTGCTCGATTTCAAGTTCACTCTCAGAGCGAGATAATAGTGAGACAGAGCCATCAGAAAGCCCCACTATGATCGATGAAGCTGAAGGACTCTATTCGAGGGACAGGCACATAGATGAACTGACTTTTTCACTGTTGCCCTCTCTCAACTCAAGACCTACCTCCAGTCCATCTCCAAGTAATTAATACAGTAGGAACATCAAAGACACTGAGAAATTGTGTCAAACACATCTATCACTTGCAAAAGAGAAGTACAACCATACTAAATTTTAACAATCCTCAATATCATCATTATTTAGAAGAGCATTTACTCTGGCAGGACAATGGCACACATTCATATGTTATTGCACTAGTACTCCTTTGCTGGACTAATAATGAGTACGCGAATGCTGTCAAATAATTGTGTGCCTGTTCTTGTACTGGTTAGGAACACTTCTGATACCAGAGCAAAAGCAAAGGGAAGGGAAGATAGCGGGTAACTTTTTCTTGCTGTCCATCCGAAGAACTCTCCAGGCCATGAACTTTGACACAACCATCCGAGTCAGCTTGTACTAACAAGGGACGTCCTATATTAGCTTCAACAGGGCTCCATTTGATATCAAATATACCATTGGATTCCAGACAGTGAAATAAATCAAGTTGGCATGAACCAGCATCAACAGTGAAGAGTACTATGCTGCCGGATCGAGAAGGATTATCGCCTTCTTGCAGCGTGTAAGTTGAAGCCGCTAGAACATGGCTGTAGGGATTGTATGGACAAAATTCAACTGCATCTGTGTTTCCGTCTAGGTAGAAATGTGCAACGTCCATTCCTGGTAAACCAAACAGAGTGCAACTTGTCAACTAAGTAATGGAAGTACTAGGGAAAACAATTTGGCTCGGTTTCTTTTTCTTTTGGATGAGCTTCTACAACAGAATTAAACTTTTAACCAAAGCTATATAACAATGCATATCCTGGTGTTCGAAGGGACTCCAAATTGACTCGAGTCTACGTAGTAGTGTAGAGTAGCCTGTTAGTAGAGACTATAAAAGCAACGGAATGTTTGAAGGCAATGGGGAGAAGCCTGCAAGTAGAGACTACAAAAGCAACAGAACGTTTGAAGGCAATCAGGAAGTTCCATATACATCTCATACGTATACGGAACTCACTTTTTCCTTCAGAGTTTACTAACACTTTTGACAAATTGCCATTGCTTCTTAAAAATTACCAATCACAAATGAAAATCTGTTATTTCAGTCATAATCATAAACTTGTACATGTTAAAAGCAGTAACCAAGGGAGAGGACAAGAAGTTCCTTGGGCTATGAATGACAATAAGACATAAGGCACGGACCAGTACAATGTTTTTGCTTTTTCAAGTGTTCCAGGATCATTTTGTGGAGCCCTAACTTAGCAGGCTTAGACTCCATTCAACTGCTTGTCGTAGAGATTCTTTCACCATGAAGTCTACTTTTCAGTCAGTGAAATTACCATGGAAGAGTGATGCATTCGAAATCAGAAAATCTTAAAGCATGTTCCTTAGGCACTTGTCAACCACTATTAAATATGCTTTGCGACTTTTAACTGCAAATTTGAAGGAAGTGGTTTGTTAAAATGTGTACATTCATCTCAAAATGTCTTGAAAAGTGTGATTCCTGTCTTCCAGTTAGGTTAACTAGCCTTAGGGACACTTGCTAACTAGACCCTAAAAAATTACTCAGTGAAAGTACCATGAAAGACCGATGCATTCAATCTTAATACACTGTTGATAATTTAGGAAAAACTGCGCCTTTTCGAGCATAAGCTAGAAAATCATAATCCCACATGACAAAAGCATGGATATACCGATACCTCTTGTCTTCAAACTTAAAAGGGCATGGACAAAAGATTGACACTACAGATAGTGCAACCACCACAACAATGCCCGCCGAGACATTATTGCAAACGGTTGGGGGGGGCAACCAGAAAGAAAAGGCAGCAAAATCACGGCATAACTTTGTTTTCATTGGTGACTGGTCATGAAGAATGAATGCTTGAGACAGGACGAGAGGGTCACTTGCTAGGACCGCGAGGACAACAGCAGCAGCAGCAGCACACCGTCGAACACATAGTGCCTGAATTTTGGGGCCAATTTGTTCTAGCAATGTCATTGTACTTTTAATTTTGACGATAACATCCCTCCCATTTAAAATCTTGGCCATGTATGCCAAACCGTCAAAGCAAGCATGCACAGTCGTTACAACTTACCTCTGTTTCCCACCATGTCTTGAATGAGAGACAAATCATGCCGATGTTTTACCTCAACTCCTAAAATACACGGTCTACACCAAGCGATTTGACTCCCAAAACAAGCCTAACACCTTTCATAAGTTTTCATCAAGCCGAACATCCATGTCAACAACAATCAGTAAGTTATTGTGCAAATTGGGCAATTATCATAGGCCCGGCAGCAGAATTACCCAGTAAGTCTGCATAGTGCGAAGAAATTGAGGTGCAGGGGCCAAGTGCTGCACAAGCTGCGTGCATCATGGACTGAGTTGAAAGCAACACAAGGTACGTGGATTACAAGTATAAATGACCCAATAGAGAAGATATGTATGCAGTTCTGCACCACATGTAGATGGGGTTCTGCTTTCTTCCTGCACTGGTAAAAGAGGAAGCGGCAAAGCTTAGCTTTCGGACAGAGCATGGGGATGTTTGAGTCTTCACTTTCAAAATAGCACTGTCTTCAATTCGCAAAGAATCGTGCATGAAAAAATGATGCACTAAGGTAATGCAGGCAATAAACTATGAACAAAGAAGCTGAGACTTTCAACATTTACACAAAAAAAAAAAAAAAAACAAATCCATTATCTAGTCTATTGGGTCAGCCCTACAATGCAAGACCACCACATGCAATAATGGGGAACATTGTAACATCACAAATCGCAGGAGGCAGCTATGCTGGTCCACAAAAGAATCCTTCGAGGACGGTCAAGAAATCTGGCTTGCCATGCAGGTTCCTCACTTTCGTACTCAAACCCACTTTTCATGTACAATTTCTTTGCTGCTTCATTGTCAACAGCAACATGGACATACAAATCAGTTATGCCTGAAAACAGAAAGGTCTATTTCAATGTTCGGCATGTTCTGAATGGCAATTATGCAATAACAGCATTTATACATTCAGTATGTGAAGTATCTGAATTTGTTACCCCATTCTTGAGCAACAATCTTTGACTTTGCAATGAGTGCATAACCCAGTCCATTTCTCTGTAGCTCCTCGGCAACACATACATTGCTCAGGTATGCCCTAGCAAAATCTGCTCCAATGCCCTGCTATAGAAAAGGATTCAAGTAACTATCTCATTCAAGCCAAACTGGGGAAAAAACAATCCATGACAAAATGTTCATTAAGGGCATGTTTGTTTGTGTTCTTTTTTTGTTCCTTGGAACACAATTTCTGTTCTTTTTGTTCCAGGGAACAAAAAAAGAATAGAACAGCATTTATTTACACTTTTATTCCGGGAATGGATTTAGAATAGAAACAAGAAAAACTTGTTTCTTGTTCCCAAGAACACTTCCGAGAAACAATTTTTCTCTTTTCTATTTTTTTCCTTCTCTTTCTTTTCTTCTTCTTTTTTCTTTGGCCGGTCGTCGGCCTCGGCCATGGCTGGCAACCGGCTGTCGAGGGCCGGCGACCTCGCAGAGCGTCACCGTGGCTGGCAAGCCCGTCGGCCAAAAGGAAGAAAAATAAAAAAAATAAAAAATAAAATAAAAATAAAAATATTAAAAAATTAAAAGAAACAAAAAAATTATACAAGTTTACCAAACGTGTTTATATTCTTTTTCTATTCCAGGAACAAATTTTGTGCAGATTTACCATACGCGTTCTTCTGTTCAAAAATTATTCCCCAGAACAGAAATAGAAAAGAACAGAAATGGTTTTTTCTATTTCTGTTTTTTGGAATAATTTTTGAACAGAAACGTTACCAAACGCACCCTAAGTTGCATCTCAAAGAACACAGAGCTAGCTGTATAGATTGAGTCCTAGACTAGACAAGTCACACAAGCACCTGAAGGTTTGTATTTTGAGTCAAAACTTCATTTCCCCTAAATGGCTGTAAAATCAATTCAAAGAATTGTTGCAACTATATATACAATGGCCAATCCATAAAATTTAACCTGGAACCAACTCAGGTTCGAGTGATTTAAGGGCCAACTTGCAGCCTTCAGTATCAGGATTACATTTTCTACTTCTATTTCCAATGGTCTCATGGATCAGCTGAGCAACTTAATATTTTTTTATCCTTCCATAATGCAACAATGCGGAAAACATATAAATTGATTAAGAATTCATAACGCAAGTTTGCCTGCTATTTAAAGATGAGTATAAGTACACAAGTCACCAGGAAAGGTATAGAGATACAACAGATACCTGTGGTTTTGTTCCAACAATTTCATCTGGAAGCCAGAGGCACTGATTAAGATCAAGGGTAGCCACAACTACTCGATCTTTTCCACTTTTTGAGAACTACAAAAGGTAACAGAAAATTGGAGAAAACTGTTGCACTTCTTGTAGGTAGGCCATAGCAAGCATGTATAATGTATATGTAGTGTTTAGTGAAAAACAGGAATGAACAAAATCAGAAGCCAATAATAGCAGTAGAGAGAAAAGCTAAACACCCCTCAAATGTCCAAAATTCACCAATTGAAGTCATGCGAGTACAATAATTCCGTCCAATGCTAACTATATCTACTTCGTGAATAGCTGAAAGTACTAATTTGCTTTTCTTTATTATGCTTTTAAAATAACAAATATGTATGCATAAGGGGCATTCAAGAGGAAAGGTACATAGCCTTCTTCACTAGCTCTTTATTAACAAAAAGGTAAGCTAGACATGGCATGAACTAATTCAGAGTTGAACACTAATACTTGGTAGATAAAAATAGGGTTAAAACTCTTAATATAGTTGGCCTTATTTCAACAGCGATTTTGGCTGCGGATAGAGCTATTTCAGTATTATGACAGAAAAGCCCTTGCCTCAAAAGACAAAAGACAGTTCAACTGCCATTTTATCTAAAAACAACCTAAGCTTCTTTATCAGCTCTCTCTGCACTGTCTGTTGAATGCGCTGCTCATTAAATCCTTAAACACTCCGAAGTTCTAAAAACTCTTAATGGTACACAACATGCACCAAATCAGTATCATAATCTGTTTGTTGGAAAGTACGAATCAGGTTTTCAAGGTCTGGACTTGGACTTTTGTAAGTGGTTGCATTTTTTTCCAACTCTCGTGGATCATCAGAAAAGAATTCTTTTGTTCCTTAAACTTGCTGTCAGCAGTTTGATTGTTTTGTTGGCATAGACTGATTGCCAATACTTGAATAGAATTTTCTGATTATAATCATTTGTTTTGCATATTTTTCTGACTCTCATGGATCATCAGAAAAGCGTTATTTATTTTCTTTTTATAAATTGCAACTGCAGAGGCAAAGATCTTGAAACCTTGCGTCATTTCATGTCCACTTACATTTCTAGTTGAGCATTATGCAAATCCAACACCACACCACATGCATGAATCCACTAGTGCATTTTTACTACCCTTTTTTGGTTTTGTTATTTTAGCACATACCAAGCATTCCATGAATCCATTAGTTACACACACAGTCAGGCAGTTGTTGTGGGGGATGAACTTCGTAAACTTGATTTTGGCTGAAACATATGTCACTTTGACGTTTCAACTTATGCTTAATTTGTAATCCTGCATTTGTAGTTTTAATTCTTTTACTCTTTCATCAACACTAATTAATATTTTTTTTTCAGATGGGGAACATAATTAATATTAAAATTAAGTTACCTAAGGTCTCTCCTTCAACTATGATAAAGTCAGAGAGAAAACAGAGGAAACTTTGACAATACATATTATAGTGTTGGTTGTTGTAGCTATTACCTAGGGGTTGTGAAACAGCTGTTACTATTGCGTCGGAAATTAAATCGTAATTGCTTTTCTATTGCAAACAAACAATATAATGTGTAACATACCTGGCTTGTAAAGTAATAGTCACCAGTTTTGACCCAAAAAAACAAAGAAAAAAAGTAATAGTCACTAGTGTAACCAAATGTGCTGTCAATTTTTTGTCACTTAACTTGCTAATGTAAGTTGCACAAAGTTTGGGACTTATTACATGCATGATGTCACTAAGTTCTGAAAACTTTGATTTTCAACACTTATTCAACCAACACCTAAGAGTCCCTTGAGAGTTGTTTTCGCCGCGGTACGTATATCTCAAGATTAAGAGATCTCATTATCTCTTTTACATTTTGATATACTATTTAAAGCTGTTGTCTTGAGTATGCAAGAATTTTGGGAAAGCTTCACTATTGATCACTTTCCTTACATTCATCCTCTTCCTCTGGTCCTAGTCTTCTTAATCTCAATTCCAGTACTGATCGACTGTATTTCCGGAAGATCAACATATTCCTGAAACACCTGAACCCAACCCCCCTCTTTTCCTCTCTATCACATTATCTAGAATTTGTCGAAGATTCAATTTATCTTCTGCATGAACATATGGTGTTCTGGATACATAATACAGGTTGTTAGATTCACCCAAACAGACACCACTCGAGCAGTTCTTTTTCACAATCCAAATGGTATTAGCCGAGCCATGACATCTGAGGCATTGACCTGTGGCAGCTTAGGCTGCCTAATCAAGCATATCTCTTGTGAAGCATAAGATGACAAGGTCATAGCCACTAGATTATAGGTCCATGCCTCAAAATCCTATACCACATACGTCATCCTTTTGACACACTTGTGCATTAAGGACGACAGCAATGGAACCCCATTTCTGTTAATGCACATTATGATTGCATTTGTATAGTAGTGCATCATTCAAGATAGAACCCTATTAATCAACAACTAAGGGCACTGTTCATTCTAATTAGTTCTTTGCTTTTCCATCTCCATGGGCAGAAATAGCATTACAGATGCCCCCAGATATACAGAGACATCCAACTGGGAGATGGTGCACTGCCGAAGGGGACAAAAACAAAGAATTAAGAAAGAGTGAACTCTTTTGGAAAGAGTGCAGTTCTATTAATTGAGACTTAGAAATCAATCATGAGTTTAGACATCATCAAAAGAAAAATAAGAGAGCCTGAAAGCATTTGGAAGAATTAAATCAACACGTCATTAAGAACCTACCATGCAGAATTAAGCAAAGGAGAGAGTGACACAAACCTTACATGTTGATAATAAATCATTTGAACCAATCATAATTTGTGACATTGGGAGGGTGGAGTTAATGCAAGAAACTTTCCTAAAGCTCTCCCTCTTCCCAGCAACACGCTCCTTCGATGCTTCAAATTCATGCTCAGCCAAGCTTCTTTTATGATCCTAACAGAACTTGACAAGAAAAACAGACTTCAGAAAACAGGAGAGAAAGGAAAAAAAGACAAAGGGAGGTAAGAGGCCATTAGATTATATTTTACAATGTTCAAGATGCAAGTTCATCCAACATGAAGGTAAAACCTACAACAATGCCAGTGAAAGCTCAATGTCATGCAAAACAGAAATAGGCATTCATGTAAACATTAGAAAATTAGCATTGTCTCTGACGTCAGGCAATCTTACAGGAGTTTGATTTCACGTGGTGCTTTTCCTCAATTCACAGATGGCTACAACAAATCCTCCCAATAGCCAAACTATCCTTATCTGATGTTTTATATAAGAACCAATCCATGACAGGATATAATCTCTCAAGGACACAAACCTATCACATGGCAATTTCTATAAAAAGGGTCAAAAGCAAGGACACCAGCACGGACTGTAAAAGCATCGAATGTCTTGCAACATATCTCTTCCAGAATAATTGCACTAACCTTGAACTTTCGCCACAAAGCAGTAAACAAATTGTTTAGCCATTATTACTGCTATTTCCCCCAACACAAACTGCTGAAAATGCCTTGCGTATTTGAGAAGGAAAATTGAATAGAGTAGTCCATTGCCTCATATCTTTGTACAAGTTGAATAAAATAAGAGGTAACAGCACTAGACCAGTCACACATGACAAAGATCAGTGATTTATGCAGAATGGAAAGAACAATGCATCCTTCACGAAGACTAAAAGAGTAACTATGTAGCTGGACCTGAGATGACTTGTGGCATAGTTGCACAAACTGACATGGGAGAAACTAAACAATAGCTTATTCACATCATCAATATAGAAATTCAAGTCCTCCACTTCTTCAGTGAGTGGTTCCAGAACCAAGAGAGGCTTTGCTCTTACAAATCCACGGTAACTAAACTCATGCTCTTTTTCCCCAATATCATGAATGAGTTTTCAAGTAACTTATATGCATGTCCTTGACATGAAGAAACACTATCATAACCAAGGTTAAGACTCTTTTTGTAATTGTCGTGCAATGCTTCCATAGCCCAACGTACGAGTTCTGACCCATGAACATAAGCCACACAAGGCATCCCTCACAATTACCATGTGTCTTCATCAGAATTTGCCAATTGAAACAAGAAAACAAAAGGTTTATCAAACACGAACGAACAATAAAGGCAAAATGTGAATTAAGCTCCAGCATATGCAACATCAGAAAACATGCTAGTTCATAAAGCTTGAAAATTCGAGCACTTATTCACACAAAGCGCATCCCATCCATTCTCACGCAAGTTCAAAAACCCAACAAGCTCCTCCACCGGCAGCGACGAAGCAACGAAATGGGCACTTTCAAGAAACAAAAGTAAACCCACATTTCCTAATTCCCAGTAAACCCACATACGTAAAAACCATCAACCCAAAAAAGAAAAAAAAAAGAAAAAAAAAAGAAAATGAAAGACAGAAAAAGCTAGCAGATTAAGCGTATACTTGCTCACCTCGACGGCATAAGTGGAGGGCTTGAACTGATTGAAGGTGCGAACGCGGAGGCAGGAGGCGGCCCAGAGCTCGTCATCGGAGGACGCTTCTTCGAACTCGAGGAGCGATCTGTCGACGACGACGCCGTCGTCGCGAGTCCCTTCTTTCAGGACTTGGGTGGAACATACGGGACCGCCGGGGGCGCCGGGGTTGAGGACCCAGACGAGGTTTCGACGCGGGCGAGGTGGGTGTAAGCATTGACGAGAGCAGGAGAAGAAGAAGAAGATAGAAAAGGAGGAGAGAGAGACAGGGCGGACATGGACGGGAGCGCAGCGGAAGCCGTGGCCATTGTCGGAGAATCTGAAAGAGGAGAGGCGCTCGGTCTTTGGATTCTGTGTCTGAAGGCATCCCCCTTGGGATGAGTCAAAGAGAGGTTCACAAAAAAAAAAATATATATATATATATATATATATAATATTTTATTTTATTGTATTTTCGTAGTAGGAAATTTGAAGCAATTATAATCTTAAATTTTCCCTTTTTTAAAAATATTGAGTAATTTGAGGGGATTTTTTTTTAGGGATTTTTGGAAAATACATAATTTTTTTTTCTCTCTTACGCTAGCATAACTCTTCTTCATAACCTCTATCAAATGATATCAAATTTGGAACCCGATATTTAGCAAATCTCTGACAATTACTCATTTATTACCTCTAGACCTCATCGACTTACCATTAATCCTCTTGCCTTCAGGGATGGTTGCTTCAACAACTGGACGTCAAGAATGCTTTTCTCCATGGTCATCTTCAATAGGAAATTTATATGCAGCAGCCTCTAGGCCTCATCGACTCTACTCATCCTCACTATGTATGTTGTGTTCAAAGTTAGCTTTATGGGCTGAAGCAGGCATCGCATGCATGGCACCAAAAACTAAGTTCTTTTCTTCTCTCTCGAGGTTTCAAGTATCTCACACTAACTCTTTATTTGTACTACACTCGACAGCATATAGTGTCTTCCTCTTAGCATATGTGGGTGATATAATTTTAACTAGGTTGCCCTTAACTCCTTTATTTGCTCTCATCAAATCCCTATAGTAGGAATTTGCTATTAAAGATCTCGGCGAGCTCCATTATTTTCTCGTCATTGAATTAAAAAAAAACTAACAAAGGTCTATCGCTCCATCAAGGTAAGTATGCTCACTCCATCAAGGTAAGTATGCTCACAACATTCTTCAACGTGCCAATATGCAAGATGCCCGACCAGTCACTATTCCTTGTGTTACTGGCTTTGACCCACCTTCAATTCAGCAAGGAGCTTTGTTTCATGATCCTACCTTGTATTGTAGTACTGTCAGCGCTCTCTAGTATCTTACCATCACTTGGTGGATCTTGCCTATGTGGTCAATACCATGTGTCAATTTATGCATGCTCTACATTGGCAGTTCGTTAAGCGTATTTTGTGTATTCTACATGGTACTACTAATTATGGCATTCTACTTATTTGTAGTTCTACTTGTCAACTACATGCTTTCTCCGACATAGGTTAGGTTGGTGACCATGACACTTGAAGGTCTATCGATGATTATGGTGTCCTTCTTGGATGTAATTTCATTTCCTAGAGCTCCCATAAGTAATGGACTATAGCTCACTCTAGCAGCGAAGCAGAATTCAAGTGTCTAGCCGACACAACAGCTGAGTTCATATGGATAGAAGCCTTATTACGCAACCTCCATGACTCCTTGCCGAGTCCTCCTGTCTTTATGGTGTGACAATATTTTGGCCATTTGCCTCACTAGTAATCTTGCTTTTCACGCCCAAACGAAGCATGTTGAGATTGACTACCATTTTATTTTAGAACGGTTGGGCCAAAAGCAACTCCATATTAAATACATCTCTTCCATGGATGAACCTACAGACATCTTCACCATAGCCTTATCTATCACTTGCTTTCATCTACTGTAGCACAAGCTTATTGTGAGATCCCTCACATTAGCTTGTGGGGTGATGTCAAAGGATACCAAATCTGGGAAATGATATTCAGCAAATCTCTAACGATCATTCCTTGATTGGAACTTGATAATCAACAAATCTCTAGCAATCACTCTTGATATTTAGTAGATCTCTAGCAATCACTCCTTTATTTATTCTGATTTATTCTTGATTTATTTATATCCCTACCTTTAGTCGCTCCTGTTTTTGTATATGCTTTCCATATCAGAGCCCTAGGAATATTGTATCATTTCTTATAAATAGAAGTTGTAAATAGAGAAAAAAATCATCTAAAAAATACGATACAGTTTTACATTTTTACAACCTCCACCATTTTAACCATATAGTTTCACTCCGTGCCTCTTCAAATGGCTCGTCCTACCTCCAGTTCTTAGAGAGATCAGTGCTTGTGACATACGTGCACACAGCCTTCTTTTACCATCAAGCCCGACCTTGATTTTGAATGTCGCCTAGATATCGACCGTTCTTCGCCATGAAGATTGCATGACATCGATCACGGTTCGTTGATCTTCCGGACAAGGATAGGGGATTCACATAGGGAGGGTTGTTGTCGAGGAAAATGATGTTCCCATGTCACTCTACATTTTTGCATAATCATCTGCTT
This sequence comes from Eucalyptus caleyi, assembly GCA_014182885.2. Taxonomy (NCBI): domain Eukaryota; kingdom Viridiplantae; phylum Streptophyta; class Magnoliopsida; order Myrtales; family Myrtaceae; genus Eucalyptus; species Eucalyptus caleyi. Next base: position 33,384,934 of record CM024468.2, on the reverse strand, counting down.
GCTCGTCGTTGTTGTTGTCGTGGAATTCTTGTTGCTCTGGTGGATCAGGCACGTAGGGAGTATGATGTGTTCTTGAGATCTATGAATGATATGAAGTGCCACCTCCCAGCCTGGAGGTACTTCTTCGCCATTTAGGAAGTGGGTGGGGGAAGTGGTTGGGGTCTGTCACGAGTTCGAAAAAAGCAAGTGATTTGTATGTAGTAAGTGAGAATTTACGAGAGAGCAATGACAGGCGAAACTTGTGAGTTCTCTTTTCAACCCAATGGTCGACCACCGCCGGGCGACAATTACAATTTATCGACCTTTGAGACCCATTTACTAATAGACTGGGCCTATGTGGTTAAAACCTAAAATGGATTTAGGCCTAGGTCGACCTAGGTTAGCGTAGATACTATGGGTGTGCAAAAAAATCAGGAACCGCCCAAACCACGCAGAATCTGATTGAATTGAACCGAACCGGAACCAACGGTTCCCAAGGAAGCCAATCCAATTCTCGAATCTAATTGATTGGAACTGATGGGTACCGATCTTGTTCTCAATTCTAAATGTGGAATTGCCCCACCACCCATCCGGACTAGATCGGCAATATATAAAAATATATTTAATTTTAAAATAATTTCTGACCAAAAAACAATTTAAGAAAATTGAAAACCCTAAAACCCTTGACTTGGAACTTTACACCCATTAACTAAGTGTTCATCTCATTTCACTCTTACTTTGTCTAAGTTATCTTACTATCTCTCACTCATGGCCGTCACTCTCAATTTTAAGACCCATCAACTCATGATCTTGACTCTCAACTTTTAATATGAGTTCAATCTTTTTATTGATATTGCAACTAAGAATATGAAAGTTCTTTGTTTTTTACTTTACTTTAGGTTATTAACAAATATTGCACTAAATGCGTGAAATTTGGTGGGACCAGTTCGGTTCCTAGGCGGATCCATAGAACTAATAGATAGTTCGTGGTTTCAATTTTTTGAAATTAGTCTTTAGTTGATAGTTTTTAGTTCTAGAATGGAAACCACCCATTCATACCATTCTCACCCCTATTAGGTACGCCCCGTTTGCGCTAACGGGCCCAACCTAGCACAGGCCCAAGAAGGCTGGGCTGTAGCACGGCCCTCTCGCCATCCCGCCAAGAAATGACACTGAACCTTTAACAATCTTAAAGGCCTCTTTTTAAAAGTTAATTTTCGTTGAAAACAATAATAAAGTCAAATTCTTTCCTTTCTTTTCTTTTCTCTCTCTAAGATTACCATCCGAATACTTACCATCCCATCCTAACCACCCCATCCAAACTAAGCATTGACTTTTGTGTAAAGTCGCTTTGTAGCGAGTTCGGTCGAAATAACTAAGATTGAATTTAGGGATGGAAGCCGGATGGGTTTGAGGCCGTGCCTATTATTAATGAACAATATTCTTATGTAAAATGTATGATAATAAACAACCTCAAACTTGCAAACATGATTATTTATTCGAAGATCATGCAATGTGAATCTCCAATTAGATATTTTCGGTGTCCCAAAACATAAGACTTAAAGGATTTAATGTCAGTGATCATAAAAGTCTATGATCTAAAAGCATCAAGCTAGGCTTGTGATCGTGGCCGCTGTTGAAAGATGTTATGTAATACTTCATTGGTCCTGAGTGGTCACAAATTTTTGAAAGTATTTTGAGGAGTTTAACAAAGTATGACAATTGACCCTGACCCGTCCTGCTTCCCCAAACCTACTAATCATCTCATATGATATGACATGACGACAACGGATGCTTGCAAGTTAACATATGAAAGCTCGGAGGCGTCTTAGGTGAACCAAGTCGCCAACTCCATATTGTAATCAACCAAAATCTTGGGTGAGGAGAAAAGGGTATACTATAGGCATGATATTAGTGTATCGGCTTCAGTATATACAAGACCCGGGTTCGAAACTTGGGGTACCCAGAATGCTGGGTAAAACATTATCAAACCAAAAAGACAGAAATTTCGACAGATTCTATACATACAGATCGAAATGATGACGAAAGAATGGAAGGGCAAAGTGATGATACTCCAAAATGTACATGGAGAGAGAACAAGAATAATGCACCTTTCAGCATCCGCTTCCCGTCGTTACATACTGATTGAGCGCTGAGAACCATGATCCTCTGCTCTCGGAGTGAGACACTGACCGTCTTAAGCCAGATCTTGAGCATCGAACCAGTTGGGTCCTCAAGTTCCGTTTGACACTGCAAGGAACCAGAGAGGGACTTGTGTCCGGGGTCCCCATGCAGAGGCTGGTGTTAATTTTCATTGATGGAAATTTCTGGCAGCTCAAGCTCCGGAAGGACGATCCTAACGGCGAAATCCGCGTGCACTGGAATGCAGGCTTGCACAATGGGGTTGTCAAAGGAGCAGTCTCGAAGCTTCCCCGGAGCATGTGCAGAACGTAAGGGACAGACTCGTCCGTGCAATCTCCTTATTAACCACTGGTCTTGTCCCAGGAAGCTTCGCAAATGAGACTATGCCGTGCCGACAAAGAGGGCATGCAATAGAGCCAGGAGGACCATGAACAGTCGAGGAACTAGAAGTGGAACAGAGGTATAGGGCACATCTTGTGCAGAACTCGTGCTCACAACCTGCCACAGAATCATTTCCATGCATAAGCAAATAAAGCAGGTTTAGGCACTTTGGTGATTAATGAATTTTAAGAGGAAGTTCAAATATAAATCAGCACAGATGAGTTGTTGCTAGTGGGTGTCTAGATAATTATGTAGCCTTGGAATCCGGAGAAGTCTTCACAGGGCCTAAAACCATCATTTTAAGTTAATGTTCACAACAAAGTAGATTGGTTTTTAGTAAGAATTTAGATATTGACATCAGCTACAACATGCAGGATTTGGTCCATGCTTGTCACTTAATCGGGTGAAAGAACAAGTCAAGTTCGAATCATATCGCTCATGGGCTTGAAATTTCCCATTCTGATACTATCTGTTGCTCAAAAAGTGAAATTAAAAAGTGTGTTCCATTGGAAAACTTAGTTTCTGAGTGTACCTTTTGCTGCCACAGTGCATTTCCTTTCTAAACAAACAACACACGGATCTTGGCATGCTGGCGATAGGTCACTGCCTCTCCATCCACATTCTCTGCCAAAGAATCAAAAAGAATTAAGGGTTTGAATTCAGTCACAACAGTAACTGGATAGCTATCATCAATAGCGGACCTGTTTTCTACCACAACACAAATCACCCCAATGCCCAGAGACCCACATACAGGCAAACTCATACAGAAAATTGTACTAGCCACAATGAAAAACACAAATATGCAGACATACATCCAAGTAAACTAAATAGAAGAGAAGCTGACGTCTCAAATATGAGTGTGCTATGCCTTTCTTTTGTCTCTGATACCCAGTTCTTGGGTGCATTTTATGTTATGGCATCATCACATGCCAATTAGGCACCATAGTTTTTTCTTCTGAATATTTTCAACTTTTTTTCTGTTTTGAGTGAAAATTTCATCTTGATTTAGAGTGAATGATGATATTGTTGGCAGGGACCATTCATTACAAAACATCATTTTGCTCTAAACATCATATTTCTAGTCTTCAACACAGCTCAATGCCAATAAGTCTAACCTCATTTGTACATTACTCTAAATAGTTATTCCATATGGATGGTTTTGTGGCACCATGCTCTACATTTAATGGGTTTACGAAGAAAAATTTGCAATTACCACCTCTTTTGTACATTACTCTAAATCGTTATGCAAGAAGAGTATAGAAGGCCGAAATGTGTTTCTAGGTACGAGCATCAGCAAAAGGAGCCAGAGGCTGTACAAGCCCCAAATGCAGAGGGAAATTTGATTTCTCACATTTAGTAGTTACAGAATCTTTTCTTAAAACTTGAAAAAGGGAAGGCAATAGCAACATAAGTCTAACCTCTGTTCTTGTCAATGTCATTCTGAGTCACACTTTAACAGTATTTTTCCAACCAATTATAGTTATGTTCCATACATTGTTTCCTAGTGGGTGAAATGCCATCAAGGACAAAGAAAGCACTGCTTTAACATAGTGTACACTGCCATTAAGGAAGCAAACTTGTAAAACTATTAATACTAAGGGCGCGTTTGGTAACGTTTCGTTTAAAAATTGTTAGGGAATGTAAATAGAAAAAGTGTTTTGTTCCTAGGAACAATTTCTGAACAAAAAGCGTGTTTGGTAAACTTGTTCCGGGGAACAAAAATAAATAGAAACATGTTTGGTAAATTTGGATAATTTTTTATTTATTTTATTTTTTCTATTTTTTTCTTATTTTTCTTATTTTTCTTTTTTTCTTTTTCATTTTTTTCTTCTTTTGGCCGGTCGCCGGCCAAGGCCTTGGCCGGCGACCGGCCGGCGAGGGTCGGCCTTGCCTTGATCCGGCGAGGCCGAGCTCGCTGGGCCGGCGGGCGAGGCGCGCGCCTCGCCGGCCACCGCCGGGCGAGGCCGAGGCTCGCCGGCCGCCGGGCGAGCTCGGCCTCACCGGATCCGGGGCGAGATCGAGCTCGCCTGGGCCGGCGCGAGGTCGGCCTCGCCTTGATCCGGCGAGGCCGAGCCGCCGGCGGCGGGCGGGCGCGGCCTCGCCGGGCCACCGCCGGGCGAGCTCGGCCTCGTTGGATCTCGGGGCGAGATCGAGCTCGCCAGTCGGGTCGGCGCGAGGTCGGCCTCGCCATGGTCGGGCGAGCTCGAGCTCGCCCGGATCCGGCGAGGCCGACCTCGCCCGGCCGGCGAGCCTCGGCCTCGCCGGATCCGGGCGAGCTCGAGCTCGCCCAGCCCATGGCGAGGCCGACCCTCGCCCGCCTACGGCGAGCCTCGGCCTCGCCGGGGACGGCGAGCGTCGGCCTCGCCGGGGCCGGCGAGCCTCGCCGTGGCCGGGCGAGGCCGCCGGCCCCGTCGGCCGGTCGCCGGCCATGGCCGAGGCCGGCGACCGGCCAAAAGAAAGAAGAACAAGAAAATAAGAGAAAAAAAAAAAAAAAAAAGTGTTTCGATTTGTGTCCGGAAACAAGAAATACAAAATTTGTGTTTCTTGTTTCTGTTTCTTTTGTTCTTTAAGGAAAAGAAGAAAAAGGAACAAAACGCACACAAACGCGTTTTGTTCTTTTTTGTTCCCTTAGGAACAAAAAAACAGAAATTTTTGTTCCTGGGAACAGAAATAGGGTGCAGCCATGCAGGGCCTAAGTCACAGTGAATCATGAAGTAAAACTACAACTAAAGCTGAAACCAATAGCTGCCACAATTAGAGTTATCGATTCTTGACACGACAAGAAAACATGACTCAAATACAACACAAGCTTACTGAGAAGAACTAGAATTAAACTTGATATGAACGCGATCAACTTGAAATTGACACGATTTATATGTCTTGACCCATTCGTTTGTCATCACATCAAAAATTTCTGTCGCAACAGGAAATGATGCAGATATCCAAAATGAAGATGACACAATTGACAGCTGTACCCCTTATGGATGCAATAAAACACTATTTTACTTGAAGCATAACAAGATCCTTGAATTTAACAAAAAAAAAAAAAAAAAAAAAAAAAATGGAGAAACAGAGGGGATAAGCACAAGAAACACAAAAAGCCAACACAAAATTATTGGTTGAGGCTCACCAGTGTAAAGAACTGTCTGCAATAATGTTAGCTACACTGAACACTGCTCACCTGGCAATTCTAACAATACTCATAAGAGGAAGAGATATATATGGAGAGGGAAGAATTCGAATCCGGCCCTCTGGTGGTGTGCTGAGAATCTCCTCAAGCCAATTTCTGTGCCATGAACGAGCAACCATTAAGGGGGTCCACCTGCATAGAGTTATAGGAGATAAGGACAACAATACAGTTTCCTCATATTATTAAATATTGAAAATAAAATAAAGGAGGTGCTGAGAGCCAGAAAGAAATAAAAAAACAACTAAAGAACACAGAAACTAAAATCTATGACCCAAATTGTAGTGCTCCACAGTCTCCTCCGATGAAAGCAGTGTTAGCTGCATAAATGTTACTACTGCTCCAGACTTGTCCAAGTAAACTTGCTTTTACTTCCTCCTTAATTAATACTGAACCTCATTTTAGGAACAAAAGGAAAAATAAATAACTGCAGAAGTTCTCCATTACAAACTAATAGATAAGGTTCAGACAGAGTTGCCTGTTTCTTGACTCAGCATGTAACTTTTTAACTTAATGTACTGCCTGAAGACATCATCATTTGGCAGTCACAAGTACTTTTCCAGAGAACTGTATTAGATCACATATAACTTGAAAGGCTAAGTTTCACCCTCCATCAAGATCTCTCTGTTGACCAAACAGTAAACTTCCACTCATGTTCATAATTCAACTGTCTTTTGGGAGATTTTCCAATGATAATAAAGTGATGATGTTGGGCTTATATCACTTGAATGTACAACAAGATCCTTCATGGCTCAACAAGACAGAGAATCTCAAAACATTTAAATAAGCCCAACAATTTACACTCTAGGACAAAAAAGTTTAGATGCAGAGCCCCAAATTAACCATAGAATGTGCATCCAGAGTCACAAGTCAATTCACCAATGTAACAGACAGAAAAACGCTCCACCAGACTAACCTTGCAACCTGGAGGGAAAAAGCTTTTACTTCAGATTACCAAAACGAGAAAAGAGTTACCACAACTTCCAAAAACAAAAGGTGCAACGCATATTTCATTGAACTCTCAGAAATTAGCATCAAGATCAATTAGCAAAGAACCATTTGTTATGCTTTGATATTTCATGCACAACTTCTCTTTTTTCAATCCCAACATTGATTAGGAGAAATGGATCATATGACACATACCCATTGACATTTTCGACAGACAGACTTGCACCATTGGCAATCAGAACCTGAAGTATAAAGAGAACATTTTTGTGAGTCAAATGAACAAAATTAGAATGATATAAGATGCTTTTTATCTTTTAGCTACCACAAAATACCTGACAACACTGCGCACTTCCACCACAAGCAGCATAATGAAGTGGAGTGCTTCCAGCACCTGCAACATGCAAAGAATCACATGACTTTTCACAATCGCATGATTCTAAGCAGGTATCACTGCATTCAAACAATCCATCATTTTGAATAAAGCTATAATTTCCGAGAAAATACACCTCTGCAGACATTACAATCTCTTCTCAGGAAATGAAGCGATAGAAGGAAAAGGATAATGTAGCTATTAATCAGAAAAAACTTCATGTTTTTCACATAACAGCAGAATTCAACCCAGGTATAGTGTAAAAAAAGAAAATAATACCAAGTGCAACTCCCAAGACCAGAAGACAAAAGAGGGTTCTGGACTCTTGATTGCCCATTCATTCCCATACTCAAAAACCCAAGCCCCATGACTAAAAGCAAGGAAAGGAAAAAGATTGAACCAACCACATCAGCTATGACCCAGCTATATGCTATGTATCTCAGTACAATATACCAATATAGCTTAAGATATCAATCATATTTGCTTCTAAGGGCCTATTGATACCATCTTGTTTTTCTATTTCTCTACTCTTTTGTTTCCCGGAACAGAAAAAAAAACAAAAATCCGTTTGGTAACATCAATTAATTTTCCATTCCCTGGAATAAAAAAATGGCCAGGGAATAAATTTAGAATAGAAACAATAAGTGAAAAAGATCTACTCCTTTGTTCCCAAGAACGGAAATGGAAAAAACTATTTCATAATAGAAAATGTTATTGGGAACAGAAAAGTTACCAAACACACACTTAAGCATTTGTTGACTCTTTTCCTTTGCAGGAATACGAATAAAATATATTCGGATGCTACGAGCTATAGCAGAGCCAAAAGGAGAATAGGCAAAAGAGAGAAAAAAACAGAGACAACAAAAGCAAAGCAGGTTAAAGCAAACATGATAAAACCAGAGGTAATTTCAGCAGAAGCTGCCTAATTCCCAGATGAACAAGACAGTAAATTTACTAGTGATCAAACAATGAATAGAGTGCATCCAGCAAACCTATCAGATCAATTGTAGTCCCATCTTCCACAGTAACCTCAGAAACAGATGCTCCCAGGTTCAAGAGTAACTGCACGCTCTCAACATGCCCATTTAGTGCAGCCATGTGAAGTGCAGTAATGCCTCCATCAGAAGGTCTGTTAATTAGCTGAGAAAGAGCACTGATGCATGCAAATAGACATTGTATACACGAGATATTAAATGCCAAGTAGAAGAAAGAGCACAGGAAGATTACAGAGACCCAGAGAAAGCTGAGCATACCGTTCATCAAATTCTGCAATAGGCTCCTCACTGTTGGTTCTTCTTCTTAGAATATTCCACACATCAGGTTTGCTAGGAATATAATCAGCTAGGAGGAGTCGGATGCACCGCGTATGGCCATTCAAAGCAGCCAAGTGAAGGGCAGTACCCCCATTTAGATAGTCTGATCTGTGAATCTATACTCCAACATATAACATCACCATTCATGTATGCAAAATTACTGACCACTTTATTAAGCTCAGAAGCAGTAGCACAACAATCTTACATTAGCTTTAAAAAGAATAAGAGTCTGAACAACTTCCCAGTGGCCATGCTGACAAGCTTGCATTAAAGCAGTCTGTTACACAAGAATGAAAACAATTCCTCAAAACAAAATACATCTGATAGACAATTAAAAATCACACGCTTCGAGCAACAAGTAATTCAGCACCTGACCACGGTAATTCCTGAGATTGATATCCACTCCAGACTCAAGCAGCAATGAAACTATCTGAATACAGGAAAAAGACACCCTGAAGTCTGTCAATTGTCAAATCTATATAAGGACAGATGACATTAATGATGACACCAAGGATTGACCCGGTAATTAGACAGGATAATACCTCATGGTGGCCTTGGGCTGCAGAATAATGGAGAGGTGAATTACGAACCCCGAAAGTTGAATATCTCACGAGACGAGGATTATACTCCAATAGAGCCTTCGCTTCTTGGAGATCGCCGTCTCTTGCTGCCGAAACTAGGCGTTCCCCCGATGCCGAGCATCCGAAGGAATTGCCCACGAGGTTCAATAGCCTCATGATCGTTTTAGATTGAGCAAGCCCCCGGAGACAAAGGGTCTTTGCAAAGGGTGAACTCTTCCTTGATTTTACCAAGAATTTCACTTAGACAAGGACACTACCGAAAGAGGTCTGATGATCATAAATGGTCTGTACAAGTGAGCTGATAAAAAGTTAAAAAGTACTCGGAGAAATGGGAAAACCGTGCTTATCCGGGATAAAGAAAAGCGAAAAAGAAAAATCCCTTCAACTTCACCAAACTAACAACAACCAACGACAGAGCCTCTCACAGAGATCACAATCAAAGGTGAGAATTGGTTGTAACGAAAGAATCTCACTTGGTGATGATTCCTACGAGAGAGAAAGCGAGAGTTCAAAGGGTTAGTTCCGATAGGGGACAACCTTAATTCTGGGCGAATGAAGCTCAACCTACTACTTTACACAAAACAAGAGATTGAAAACAAGAAAAGCAAAATTGAGCTTTGATGTGAGCCTCTTGATAATCACTTCAGGAATTCGTGAATACCCACCCGATTAGCAACCAAATATAAAGCTCCAAATTGCTCTCTCTCTCTCTCTCTCTCTCTCTCTCTCTCTCTCTCTCTCTCTCAGAGCACGCTTCTTGATCCAGACGCCCCGCAAGTTCACGAATTGATCACATCACCACCCAAATACCTCTCTCTCTCTCTCTCTCTCTCTCTCTCTGAGCACGCTTCTTGATCCAGACGCCCCCCAAGTTCACGAATTGATCACATCACCACCCAAATGCCTCCATCTTTCTTCAAACCCACGACTGAAAAGTTCGCCGACGATCCCTCAGAACGGTTCTTAGCCAAAAGTCAAAACCCAGAAACAGCTGAGACATTCTCCGACACCGAGCCCAGACATTCTTCTTCCCGGAAAAAGAGGAGGAAAGATTAACTTTACAGGGCACCTGACCTAACAAAAAGAGAAGGATCTGGGCAACAAAATAATGTCGGGATTAATGGGATGAACGTGCTTGAATCGGGAAATGCGTCATCAGAAACAGGAAAACGAAATTATGGTGCCAAAAGAACGGAAAGAAAAATGGGAAATTCGAATGAAAAAAGATGGGAGGGCGGTGAGTATTTTATGAGAAAGGGGGGACAGCGACATTTGGACTGCAGCTCCATCAGCGGGCAACAATAGTTGTGCGGGGAAAAGCGTGCAGCCATGACGATTGAGCATTGATAGGCCGGCCGGTCAACTTCGGCGCTTGCTTCCTTTCTCTCGTCCCCATCGACAGTTTCATTGTCAGCTTCTTCTATCACCTAATTATAAGAAGTTAGGCAGTTCCATATTTAGGCTGCTTGATTTGAATTTTTGCTTCCATCTGTTTTTCTCTTTTTCGAGAGACGGGTGAGAAGATATGAAGTTGACAAGCTCCTGACTAAAGCCTTGAGTTGAACAACTCTGGAATTTGGGGCTGGATTAGAACTTGAGTGGTGCGAAATCTAGATAATTCGATCTGGGTTAATATTATGAAGAAACTAAAACCGACGTATATATGACAAATTCATCCCAAACTAATTTTTGATTATTAAAAATCTCGAACTAATGCATTGTGATAAATTAACTATCTATTAGTTTTCGATTAAAATGGATCAATATCACGAAAAATCACAAATTAGTATACTTATGACAAATGGAGATAAAATCACAAATTGATACATCTATCAACTATCACGTGTTATCCAACTTAATAATTTGATGATAATATTAAACGAAAACTAACGAAAAATAAATTTTTCATAACTATACCAATCGTTTTTGGGTTTTTCATGGTATTAACACCTTCAATTTTAGAGTTGAAAGACCAAAGCCTAGCTCAAAGTTTTCACTTTTTAGAGATAACTAGTATTCTTTTCAATGTAATAATACTACATAATAAATATGAGTATATTTAGACGAGTAGGTATGGATTTCTCATCGCATTCATTTTTATATATATTGATGTCCACCTATCTGTTATTTAATAATGAAAATTTGAATTTAGTCTTTTAATTTAAAAGGCCTAAACATCCTCGCCAGTATAGTGACAGATCCAACATTCATCCTACAAATAATAAGATGAAGACGTCAAGTAATGTGAAATGGTATAACAAATAAGCAATGAGGCAATACTTGACAAGATCATGATGTGCCTCCTGAGGGTGAGCAACCTCACTACTTCAATACAAGAACCAAACCGAATCGGCCTTATTCAATCAGTTCCAAACTGATTCACGCAGCAATGGTTGGTTCTATTGGGAATTATGAGCTATGTTGGAGATGAGTTTCGAACTTGGGAGGTTGGGAAATTCATCAATAGCTTAACTATTATGTCACAAATTGTTCACATTAAATATTTTTCTAAAACAATAGTTATCACTTACATTTAGGGTTGGTCGCTGGTCATTCTTGGAATCGGCCTGAAATTGGGAATTGGCCAATTCATTATGAACCAATTGGGTTCCTAGTTCTAAAAATCGAAACCGACTATGACAGGATAGGCTTTTTCTATGGAGAGTGTATACCTATAGAAATAGTATAGAGCAAGCTTATTTAACATGAGCTTTTATTTCATGCAATATATGCCACCGTTGTATATAGGATGACGCTATTTCCATCTCTATATGACTAAATCCACTCCATTTATACTAGAAAGATTGAATTGCCATCAATCAGTCAATTGTAATTTAAAGTGATGGCCTCTTACCTTCTTTTTCCTCTTTTTTTTCCTATTTAATAAAGGAGCTAATTGTCATAAATATGCATTTTACATGTTTTTATAAGAGTAGTAAAGTTTTTTTTTTTTAGTGTATTCTTAGGTATTACTATAACTTTTCATGTACTCTATGTAAAAGCCACTAGAGGAAAAAAGATGAATTCCTTGATATAATAAAATATTTGAAAATCTCTTATTTATCATTGCTCTTATAAAGCATTATTTGTTTTTTTTTTTTCCCTCTTATCTCAAAACCTCACTTTCTCAATGAATTTCTTATTTGGTACTTTCATTAGTTTGAAATATATATCAAGTCTCTTTATTTATTATATCAAAGAACTTATTTTTGCCCTAACTATTGGTGATATGCTTTATATAGATGTAAAGCATTATGAAATATCTAGAAATATACAAAAAAACATTATAACAATGAGGATCTTGACATTTTTCATACACACTACATGAGTAATATTATTCACTATCAATTCAACAATCAAATTTCGTTTGTATTTCTAAAAAAATTTTCTTATTATATGACATTTTTTTATTTAATTAAATTTTGTCAATCAAATCTTTCATTGGAAAATTAAAATTATGATTTTTTTTTAGAAAATCTTAAAGAGGTTTTTTTTTTCCCTTTGTCCAATCATCCTCCTCTCTCTCTCTCTCTCTCTCTCTCTCTCTCTCTCTCTCTCTCTCTCTCTCTCTCTCTCTCTCTCTCTCTCTATAACATCCTCGATTCCAACCCCGTAAAGATCGGCCATAAGGTCCTAAAAGGATCGATTATAGGCCATTGTCCATGGATCGATTAGTAAGGAATCACAGATCGGTCATGATCAATCGATCAACTGATCGACCGACTGATCGGTCACAAATTAGTTGAGGTGTCAATTGTGAATTTCTATTTACCATACCGATGGGATAGGATCATCAGCTCATATGATTACTTTTTTATCACGAGAATTGGTCATGAGATGATTTTGGATCAGTGGATGGTCATGGGTCAATCCAACCAGTCGCAGTTTCTAGTCGCGGGTGATTATGTCCGGTTTTGCACCAAGACACGGACCATCCAAATTAATCAAATGTGACCGTCTTCCGACCAAAAACGCATCATCCCCTATTTAATTCTTAATGATCGGAACATAATCTTGAATTGGTGATGTCCGATCATGGATCGGTAACGCACCAACCATGAACCCTATCGGTGGATCAGTTGTCGACCAGAGTGAACTCAGGGATAGACCTGGCCATTCGATCACTAATTCTAAGATCTATGAGTACTTTGACTTAGTGCTAAGTCATGGGTAGTCTTAGAATTGGTCTCGAACCAACCAAAGGGTAACCGACCCTATTGGTTGACCAACTGTCCAAATGAACGGTTTAGGCAAATATGGAGCATGATGGTCGAACCTCGAATATACGTGATATAATTTTTCGAAAATGTATCTAATGATCCCTTCTCCGGCCCCGAACCAACTTGGATGATAAAATTCTCTAGACCGCCTTATTAATGAAGAAAAAGGCAAAAGTATGGAAAATTCTAAAAACCCCTCATTAAATGAAGGGGTGAGTAGTTCTTAGAATAGTCAAAAGTCATGATGGCGGCCAAAATATCTTTGAAGATTTTAGAAAAAGGCGGCAAACAAGTGGACCAATTAAAAAGCGATACACAAGCCCTCATTAATGACCAAATATTCTATAATTACTGAGTTGGCAACTATAGTACAATTATTATCAAACTTCATTAAATATCCATTAAATGTGGCATATATGTGGACCAATGGAAGAGCGAAAAGCGGGCCATTGTCGATGACATCTAGGAGCTTAGATTGCCAAGTAAGACCTTTAGCCATGCCAACTCACTTTCTAGGTATAATCATGAGGCAAAGTAGACTTGCCACTTAAGGAAATTTAGCAGGACACTTGGGATCATCAGAATGAACCACTTGGCTTAGCAATGATGACACCAAGGGCTATAAATAGGAGGAGCCCCTCTTCATTTCCACCACCTTGCTCACATTTCCTCCTCCCTCCTCCTTTTACACGCCCTCCTCTTACGCCTGCTTTCTCTTTCTTTCGATCATCAAAACGAGCCACCCATCTAGTGTAGTTCAAGCTTTAGTTCAAGGTTCATCCAGGTAAGTGTAGTTTCTACCTTCTTTAGTAATGTTCAAGACGTCTTCAACCTAGGAAATCCTCTTGCAAACAAGCCGAGGGTAGGCCAATTGATTCTTGGATGTTTGATGTATTCTATGACTTGTTCATATACTTGAATTTTTTGTATGGTTAGAATGAAGTCATGGTTCATAGTTTTTTTGTTCAATACAAGTTGAGGTCCGCCCATAACCATAAGATGTGATTTGGTATTGAGGCATACTAAGTTCATGTCTTGGATTGGTGTGGGGTTCCTTTATGCTTGCTACTCGAGTGAAGCTTTGGGCTTAAGCTCGTTCGTGATGTTATTGATGAAGAAATTCATGCTTTCATGGCATGTGCATCATATTTGAGCATAAAGTGCATAGTTCATGGCACATGCATAAGGCTTGAGTACACCCTCGAGAAGGGATTACTGCTCGAGCAAGATAAGAAAAGAAAAGAATGGGGTTTGAGTCCCCGAATTCCTGGCAAGAACTGGATTTGAGTCCTAGAGGCTAGCATAAAACTTGGGTTTGAGTCCCGAGCATATTAATTGGGTTTGAGTCCCAAAAGCCGACAAAAAGCTAGAAGCCTGGTTAAAAAGCTTGAATTGAATTGGGTTTGAGTCCCAAGACGGCTCCTGTAAGCTCGGTTTAGAAGCCCAAATTGAATTGGGTTCAAGTCCAAGATGGCTCCAGGAAGACATGGGTTCGAGTCCGAGCACAAGAGAAAAGCTAAATAGGCATGGCATGCATGAGCAAGAAAGAAAGGCTATAGTGCATAAGCTCAGGGCATGCATCATGTGCACGAATGATTGCGGGAATTATCATTCACTTGTGCTTAAAGCTTGATTGCATCTTGCAATTGATTTGCCTTCGATACGGTTTGCACGAAATGATTGACTGGTGTTGATGATGAATCGATGTTCTATTCAAAGGCCAGAGGCTATACTTAGTGAGTATTTCAAGTACTCACCCCTGTTTCTTTTACAGGTACTTAGAATCATGGCTATTGTGCATTTTGGTTGCCCTGTAAAGATAGATATTACTACGACGGACGTGGAAACTGATATACTTATTGTAAAGTGCCATTCGTTGTATGGATAGAAAAGGGTTGGGTGAGCTTGTCCCAATGCATTTCAAAGCCTGATATAGGAGATATGAGGACATATGGATAGGACCTCTCCGCAGGTTCAACAACCCGAACCCAAATCTCAGTGATATGGATGAACCGTCTGAGGCATCGGACTAAGTTTAGGTGTGTCGGCCCTATATAATAGAAAAGGATTCCTAATTTTGGTTAGTACCCGTCATAGCGGAGACAAGAATACCCCAAGCAACTTTTGTATGTAAGATAGGCTTGTAACAATCACTACTTATGTAATATATGAAGTATGTTAGCGGTGTTTGTATCTCACGTTCCCATGTTATTTTGTGTCGGGATTGTATGTTTACGCTTTTTCGCATGTGCATAAATAAGAAGCAAATGAACTTGGGATGGCAACAAAGCGTGGGATGTCGCAAATTAACCCGTAGCTCAACCTCTAAGTAAAGGGGGTTGTGACACTCTCTCTAATGGAAAACCAATAAGAATGGGACTTTTATGGTGATAGGCACATCAAAAGTAAAAAAATTTAAACAACTGATTGTGTTAACAAAAAAGTGTATAAATAATTTTTTTTTAAGATTCTACTAGACATTTCATCCTCAATTTTGCTCGACAACATAGAAAAGAACTAGGTTTCTTGAAAATTTCTTTTTCGATAAACAAAATTTTATGGAAGTAAATTTAACGATGAAAAGAATATAGCGCCTTTAATATATTTGAGATACCTAAAAAAAAAAAAAAAAATACTAAACATGTGGAATTCTTAATTATGGTAACTAGATCCTACATAAAAAAAAAAAAAAAATGAAAGCTAATAAATTTGGGCCACCACTTAAATTGCAATTGAATTATTGAGGGCAACTTTGGGAAAAGTACCAAAAAAGTCCTAAACCTATTGCATTGGTACCAATTCAGTCCTAAACCTTTACTATCGGTACCAATTTAGTCCATCCGGCTAGTTTTGGTCGGTCGACACTGATGTGGACATCGACCGATGGACGGATGTTAACGTGGCAATTTTTATGATTTTTTAATTATTTTTTCGAACTTTTTTATTTTTTTTTTTTTTTGTCTTCTTCCTTGCACTGGCCAGCAAGCCTCCGGTGAGGCTTGCCAGCCATTGGGCGAGGGCCACGACCCTCGCCGGCTCGCCCAGCCTCTCCTAGGGCCATGGGCAAGGCTGGCCCCGCCCAAATCGGCCGTCGGCGAGGTGGCTTCGCTCGAATCTGGGCGAGGCCAACCTCACCTGCACGGCCCTGGGTGAGGCCGAGTGGCCCTCGGCAGCTGGCGGCGAGGGTCACAACCCTCACTCGGCTCGCCTTTAGGCGAGGGCCGCTCGCGCCCGGGCGAGGCCGAGCGAGGGCCGTGACCCTCGCCGGCGGCTGGTGAGAGCCACTCAGCCTCACCTAGGGCCGCAGCCGAGGCTGGCCTCGCCCAGATCCAGGCGAAGCCTCCTCATCAGCGGCCCTGGGAAAGGCTAGGCGAGGGCCGCGACCCTTGCCGGCGGTAGGCGAGGGCTTCATGGCCCTCGCCCAGTGGCTAGCGAGCCTCACCGGAGGCTCACCGGCTACCGTTAGGAAGAAGACAGAAAAAAATAAAAAATAAAGAATAATTAAAAATCATAAAAATTTCCATGTCAGCGTCCGGCCACCAACCGACTTCCACGTCAGCATCGGCCGGCCAAAATTGGCTGAATGAACTGAATTGGATACTAATAATAAAAGGTTTAGGACTGAATTGGTACTAATGCAATAGGTTTATGACTTTTTTGGTACTTTTCTTGGGCAACTTTATCTTTTAGTGAAAATTGAGTGAATTTAGTTATATAGGGGTGGAAATAACACAGCCAATAATCTATATTTTTGCTTTCATTCTTTATTATATAGATTTGATTAGAATGAATAAGCTATGCCATTCGACGGATATCATTTTAACTAACAAAATATATCGTTCGGGAATATAATTAGAAAATTAAAAATATTTTATCCTCATCGCTTTTTCCTTAATTTGAACCTATTTACAGACAAAAGTTTGTGGATGTAAAATTGCTAGACCAATAGGTGGCAAAGCTATAACACGTGCTTTGCTGAATGGCAGTTTCAGAGGCAAAGTAAAGTGCCACGTGATCAGCACGAGAACAAACATTCCCTCGATTTCGGATTAAACATTTAGTAAAATTGTTATCCTTCTTTTTGTTAAATCTAAGCTCAATAAAAGATAGCAGTATAGGGATGACAAATCGACAGATTACTTATTATCAGGCAAATGTGAGGCCACTTATCGAATTTAGAGGTAAAGTGAAGTGTTACGTGACGAACATATGAACCGACATTTTCCCAGATTTAGCTCTCGATTTGCATTATAGACAGTCGGTACTTCCTTGGGCCAAGTCTAATAATAGCCCAGATAGCACCCTGCTAAGTGTGGAGAAGATCTCTTCTCCACATGGGCACTGGGCCTTGTTCTAAGACATAACCCAACTTGTGACGGCGGTTAAAATCGTGCATCTCCCTCCATACATATCATTAATCTTTCATCTTCTATTTTCCCTCTTAGATAGATAAATCTCAAATTCACGGGGTATCTCGGTGGATCTTGGATTAAATCATGTGAACTTCAATTCACGTTCGTGAGATGCGTTTGTGTTCTGTCTGCTCTAGTCGAATGCAAGTTAGATCCACTTCGGATAGTGCTCAATTGCGGATTAACTCGAATTCCAAATAACTTAGGATCGATTGATCTCAGCTCTAGTTGAAGCGAAATCGAATCTAAGTGTATCCTTACATTGATCGGCAAAAGATGGAAAGGAGTTGGGAGTCTACTTTGGCATTTGCCTTTTGTCAATGCCTGGATTCTATCATTTGAGATAGCACAATCCTTGATCTAAACACACTTTCGTATCAATAGCTATGTTTTTCTTACATAGGGCTGACGAACAGATCTTTCAAAACACAATAATTAGCTATGAAAAGACTTTTATAAGTCAATGTTTCATGGCCAATTACTCGTTTACATATATAATTTTCTATTTTAATTTTCTTTCTTTTTATAGGATTCAATCCAACCGCTTTGCTACCGAGCTTCGAGACGAATATGCTTTTTGTTCCGATTGCTTTTCTTTCGCTACATCATCGGGTTGCATTGGATGCTTTTGGTTCGGGTTGATATCACATTCAATCACCTCCTCTTTGAGTTAGACCAATCTTATGCCCTTTGCGATATAGATTGTTTTGAATTAGAATTAGATTAGTTTCGGGTCACTCATTTGTTTTTAGACGCTCGGGTTGGTTAGGGTGGGTGGATTGGGTGAACGACTCGGATGGATAAAAAATCGCCACCTCTATGCACAATCTCATGTATTCATCACTAAAGATCGCAATACCTTTTATCTATATCTTAACGTCATCAGATATTTGATAGAAACTCACACATAAGAAGAATGGAGAAAAAACCAAAAACTATATAATTAGCAGCATATAAAATTGACAAACATCCAAATGCTCTGCTAAAAATAAACTAATCTTTACAAAACAGACTTGTTCCATCGATCATATAACTGATTTAAACATGTGAGCTCCTTTTCCTAAGCTGAAAATCATTCTTATCGAGCCGATCACGTGTGTCCTGGGTTGACTTTATCTCGTTCTTGTTGCTTAGCTAGAAGAATGCGGACTCTCCCCTTTTGAGATACAGACAATGCGGGGGGGAGTTCGTGAAAAGGCCAAAACTTTGGAAAGGGTTTGGTGCCTCAACTGTCATGTCATTGGAACGATCGAAGGCGTCGGGGGGGGTTGACAGATCTCCCCTCGACCCGCAAGCCGCTGGCCCGGGTACAAGTCAACCTCCACAGCTGCACCCCCGCACATGGAGGCATCATTGAAAGTCGTCACCTGTACTAACCTTCTCATCCCCATTCCACCTGTCTTCGCTCCACCGCATTGTCAGCGTCCGCTGCTGGTGATCAAGTTCCTGTCTTTTTGCCTCTCGTCGAAGTTACGGCGCGGGTCCCCCTGGATAGTTTCCAATCATGTGAACAGACGGGACAAAAGGAGCTGTTGGCGGGGCTTGATCTGTCTCGATTATTCTTGTCTCGGAAACAGTTTCGTTTGAACTTCTCTCAGGGTTTCTGTCAAGGGGGTTGATTAGAGACAAAGTACTTTAAGTTTAAGTCAATATTTCTCGTTCAAATTGGGTTGTTTTACCTAATCTTTGCGTGCCTGGACTATTAACTTGGGGTTTGCTTTTGACTCGTGGGTAGGATGTGTTGCTTTCCTTTCACACTGTTCTTTTGGGCTTGAAAGGTTTCATTTTCATGCTTAGAAACTGGAACTGCTCTTTTTATCAGCTTCTTAGTTTATGTAAATTACCATATATAGAGAACTAGAATGAAACTTCTATTTTTTTTTATCTATATAATTATTTAAGCAAACTCAGCTGACAACTCAATTTCGAGCTCATATAAATAAAATTCATAAATGGTTCGTACATATTTTTGAGATACCCCTTGATCACACTTTTTTTTATCCACTTAACATAAATGGACAAAATCATAATTCACAATAGTTATGATGATTGTCAAGTACCCCATAAATTCCTCGTTTTTCCTTTTTCTGCTAAGTGAAACTATATTCAAATAAATAAACCAAAATACTTACATGTCTCTTTTTTTAGGTTAATTATTTTCACTATTATCTTCACAATCGATGTTACACTCCTTTTCTAGTTTACGTCAATGTGTATATGTGTATGAAAACGTAATAAATGAAGATCATAAGAGGATTAGATACACAATATGAATTCATAGCGATCTTTGTGTAATTAGTATAATAGCACGTATTTTGCAGGATAAACCATGCAGATTACAAGCTTATTTAGTATGATTGAGGCTGAACAGTAGCTGCGTTGTGAAGGAATGTAAGTTATGAGTTTGCAATATATGTTTTAAATCTACACATCTCGATGTATGTATGTATGTATGCATGCATGCGTAAGGATGTATGTATGACCGTCTGAACGTTATTGGAAGGGCCTGTTGGAAGAGATGGGGTGCCACTACGGTCGGTAGATGCAGGTCTACTTGATGGGTAATCTGACATATGTCTGGTGAATAAAGCTGCCTTGGTGCCCTTTCTTTTTTAGCAATGAAGATGGATTTGCATCTTTGGCTTGGATAGCTTGGCCTTTTGCCTGGTTTTACACCTAGTATAAAAGCCTAGTAAAACTTTGCCTAGAATGTATTTTTGTTGGAAGCATAAGATTGCCACTAAATTGAGATATGTGCTTGTATGTTCCATCCCATAAATATGTACAAAGATCATTAGAGTAGGCCACCCTTGCTTCTTTCAAATTTGTTAGTTTCTTGGCTTTTGTTTAGCTCGTTAGAATAATGATACTAATATATGTACACACACATGTGATAAATTCATGTATACATTTTAGGGAAAACGACACAAATGGTCCTCGAACTTAGCCCAATGTGCAATATTGCCCCTAAATTTTAAATTAATTTAATGTAGTCCTAGAGTATTTGGACATAGATCAGCCCCCATTCGTAAAGCCAAAAACACTATTAATTTTATAACGAGAATCGTCTTAACTATTGCTAAAAGTTCAATGTAATTATTCTATTTGCTTAAACGACAAATTAGATATTATTTGATGATGTAAATTATTATATGCCAAAGTGGATTTTAAAAATGATGAGTTAATATGTCATCTTTTTGTCTATTGTTATTTTTGATGTCATGGATTATCACATATTGATTTGAGATGAATATCTCATTTAAATAATCCACGTGTAATTCACTTATTTTGTTGTCCAACATTCAAATTTAATGAATTGAAAGTCACATCAACAAATTTCATTAACATAAATTAACAGAAAGAAGATATTGAATATTTTTATATAGTTTAGAGACTAGATTAAACATTTACAAATACTTTAATAACAAAATTGCACATTGGATCAAAGTTTATAGATTATTTGTATAATTATCTCTACCTCCAAAATGGTAATAATAATGTCTAATTAGCTGGACTTTTTAATGGGAATGTGAATATTCTTCTCTCCATAAACTTTTAAGATCTTGCGCTTCACTCCCCTCAATTTCCCCATTGTGTAACATTCAGGTTTCTCATCAAAATGCCTTGCAAAATTGGAAAGTTCACAGGGAAAAATGTTACCCATCTTCCTAATTTAAATGAAAATTGTATTGTCAGGAGGAGCTGCATTCCAAACAATTCAAAATATGAGAGGAGTAAAGTGCAACTTTTTTGTCCAAATCATCTAGGGTCCAAAGTCACTAACCCCTCCATTCTATAAACACATACAGTTCAAGGGCGTCCACAAAATCTACAAGATTTTTAAAATATTCTTATTATAATATGCTTATCATTCCAATTTATTTACTTATTTAACCTGCACGTAAGTTTAAAACTTAGGGTCTGTCTGAAATCTTCTTTAGCTTTCTACACAAAGAGGAGATGAGATGTAGACAACTATCATGCAATAGCAAATAATTAATTACACGCAGTATGTTTAGCGCAAGGATCCAAGATTTTTCCAATAATACAATTATAAATTATAAACAGAAGATTATAATTTCCTAATAATTTATTTTGTGACCATCTCCTTAGAGATATAATATTTTCCTTTTTCTCTGGCCAAATTAATTACTTCTTTCTGTCTACAAGTAGAGCATGTGTGGACAAGATTTTATTGGCTACTTAAATTCGTAGATTACTAGGTTTAGATCCACTAAGTAATGCGGCTGAAGGCATAGAAATTTCTAATCCTCTTGGGTCACTCGAGCAAAACCAAAGCATAATAAAAGTAAAAAGAAATCAAAATCAATTTGAATTGTTAAATTACTCTCTTTTTCTTTCGTAGCGCAACATCGAACTCTGAGTTCTGACGAATTATAAACGAACTTTCATGGGACTATCATCTGAACTTAGGAGATGAGTTTACATTTCTTGTTTGCCTTCATTTTCATTTTTCCTGTTAGGAGGCTTTTCCTCATTCCTCTTATAAGTGTATTGAAAATTGCGACTTCCAAATAGCTCAAATTCACACCTACATACGACACTTTCAAAACATGTCAAATCATGTCTCTCTCCTTTGTACCATGATGGCAGGTGTCGCTTTATTAAAATTTATTCACTATTACCTACTTTCTTAGCTTTAATTGGACGACTCATTTGTTTTGATCTGGGCCTACGCCGGCCTCTCCATATTCCGTTCTTCCTAAAATTACTCATTTCACGTCAACTCAAAGAGATGGATTGGGATTGGAGTAGAGGCGAGCGGTTTTAGATTTCGTTTGAAATCTGAAACATATCAATCGAAGTAGGTTCTTTTTAATTTTTGGAATTTAGAATCTATTTTGTTATAGGTTCCAAAATTAGTTTCAAGATCTATTTAAATTCTACGTATAATTGTAATTGAATAATTGTAGTGTATCATTACATCTAATTACTACAATTTGCTACAATCCAATCCATTAATCAAAATTCATATTTAAACATACGAAAAAAAGTAAAAATCTCAATTATGAATATTATTGAAAATTGAAGTTTAAACTAGTGGTTATAAATTATATACTCAATCATTGAACCCATGAAATGTGCAGGATCGCGCAAAGACCTAGAACAAGAAAAATACAAAGACTTGTTTCAAATTATAGGTTTCAGGTTTTCGATTTCACCTAGATCCAAGTTCTCCAGTTTTTGGAATTTGGAATTGGGAACTAAATCAGTTCCCACAAGTTCGGTCCTTGAGTTTTTGGTTTTGCTTTGAAATCATGCTCTCCCCTAATTTGGAGGCTCGAGGACGTCAATGGTGGCCAACTCTTGTGTTAACAGCGATAAGGTTTAGTAAACCATTTGATGGTAAAGTTATGACACTATTATCCTTCCTTAGATGTAGTGTCCCTTGTAAGTAGTAGTCCTAAAGTTTTTTAATAATATTTTGCAAGTAAATCCGGATAAAAAAGGGCATTGGAGATCTCAATCGTCCACGCTCTTTTTCAAAGAAAGAAATCACGCTAGTCAATCTCTTGTATGCACTAATCAAGACTTTGCCCCTTTGAAAAACCATATATTGTCTCTATTGTCCCGCCGGATCCTCAAGTCTTGGTTGGCAAATACTGGTCCCACCGCTGCCGACGACAGCTCTTTGCTGGGTCGTCGTCTACACCACCTCATACCTTGAAATTTCCACGTGTTTTGGCAAAGACAAGACTGGAGGTATTACGAGGTTAGGTACTTGAAACGTACAGTCTTCTCGGTTACTGAGCCAGGGCATGAGATTGTCAAACCCTAGCTCGTTTTGCTTTAGCTTTACATATCTAAGAGGTTAGAACACAAACATAAAAGCTGATTAGTCGTTCCTGTTTATTAAGATTTTCTTTGTGACCAAATATATTCAGAGATGCGTTTGGTTAAAGGATCAAAAGTAAGATATCGGTCTGTTCTTTTTGTATCGGGTCTTGTTAACATGCATTCTAGATCACTTATCAAGCATACTTTAAAGAGTAAATACTCTATTTTCAAAGTATTGATGGACATATTACAAGAACAATGGAGCGCTACAAATTACAATACTTCTTTATTTAATTGATTGTTAAATATCTAATTTTTTTTAACAAGACCCTTTGCAATTTACTTGATAAACTGTTGGGGATATGTGACCATAAATGTGGGGGATGAAGAAGACGCACGGATCCCTAATGCATGGGAGAATTAATGGTTAAAAGTCAAAATAGCTTCGTCTTGGAGAAATAAACATGCCAATATTTTTTTGTTATGATAAATGTTGACTAGATCCGTAATTACAGGCATGTTGTAATGCGAATCGGATGGACTAAGAGATGCGGGCATTGCCATTGGTTAAAGCGAATATTGATTAATCATGTGTCGGTGCTCTACTAAGATATTTAAAGACTGAATTTGCGCTAATTACAAAAATCAGAGAATCAATCAAAAAAATTAATTATTTCATCCTATAATATAAGAAATTGCTATCAATTGAACAAACTACTTCCCATAGACAGAAGGCCTATATTGGTTAGAGTGACTTTTTTTCCCCTATAATCTAGGGACGCGATCGTAAAAAATAAATTACTTGGAAGTTCATGATCTCACAAACCTCATAATCATTTAAGTCCAATTCTTTAGCCTATAAACGTCACTTTGCCCTGGATAATTTGCGTGCAATCGATAGGGATTTGAATAGATATTCAGTTTGTGAGTAAGGATTCTCTCGTTCCTCTACCAACTAGGCCTGCTCTAGAGGATTTTTGTCCAAGTTGCTGTATTCAAACAACACTCAAGTCTCAAACCTTTTAGCCAAGAACAACATAAACAACACAAGCAATTGTTTACATCTCTACAATGCCGACGACCCCAAAATCCTCCTCGTCAGCTGGAGGACCAGAACAATGTCAGTAACTCCAACCACTTCAAAGCAAATTTGTCAATAATTCTGACCACTTCTGGCTCTACTTGAATCGACTAATGGTCCCGGCTAGATAAGTGCACGAGTCAAGACACTTTTATTCATACTATTTGGTACAACTTCTCTCTTCACTTTAGATTTCTCTATAAATTTTGTGGCAAACCCACTTTGACTTTTATTAAATACGAAACATCGGAAAATCTTTAGAAAGTCGTTAAAGTCAACATGAAGAATTGTGTATAATTTGTTTCATAGTTTTTCACAATCTACCATAATTCCTTTTCTTTTTTTTTTTTTTCTTCATTTTCAAATTTGGGAAGGGAAGTCATGTGTGAATTTCTAGTTCTACTTCCCCGAGCAATGAGCTCTTCAAGTCAAATCCAGGAGAAGTCCTCCAAGGTATTTTAAAAAGTTGGAGCGTGGGGATTCATGTCATCTGTTGTCTAGCTGATGAATGCCTCTTAACGTTATCCTCCACATCTCAACAATCGATAACTTTTCTTGGTCTTGATGGTCCATGAAATTGCGCCTCGAATCGAGAAAGTTGCCCAACATTCAGACATTACCGCTAGGAAGGCGGGTTCTCCATTGCCTTGCCTCCCTTTTGCATCAATTTTGTGGAATTTGTATTTGGTGTCTCCCGACCCCCTTTTCTATTCCAAGTTTTGAATTTGGGGTTCATGTTCAAACCAAATTTAAAAGAAACCATACTGTTTGCGCCATCATAAAAGTGGAGTTTCACTTTTATCCCTGAACTTGGGAATTTAACTGCCATAGCCTTAAATAACGGCCAGTTTCTCAGAAGGACAGAATACAACTTCACTACATTCTCAAGGACACTATTCTTTCTAATCATTATGGGGGCTTAATTTCCTTAAAAAAAACCTCCCAAATTTATATCCAATTTCAATTTTGGACCGAACTTTTTTTTATCTAAAAAAAATACTTAACCTTCACTATAATCCCAAACATGTCAACGCTTATAAAAATAGTCACTAGTTCTTAAAAATTATCAACATCGGGCTAATTAGATGTTCATTATCGAACCCACATCTTCATCATGTGTCGCTTTTGTATGGAATAACAACAACCTCCCGATGGTGATAATCTTAAAGAAATTAGTGAAGATTTTTGGACACATGAGCAGATTTGGCATTGCAATGAAAGCTTAAGATTTTTTTAGACAAAAAAAGTTCAATGTAGAATTAGAATTGGACCTAAAGCTGAGAATATTCTTTCTTACAAAATTAGGCCATCATTTTAGTTAACTAATTGGGAGAATTACTATTATTGGGCCAATTTAGAACTAAATTAGCAATCCCTAAAAAAGCTTAAGACTAAATTGATACAATTAAAAGGCTTATGATTGAATTGGTAAATTATTAAGAGGTTAGGAAAAAAAGTAGCACAATGAAAAATTGAGGACTTAATTGACTAATGTACGATAGGTTTACGACTTTTTAAATAGTTTTCTTATTAATGTCAAGAATGAAGTTTAAAGAAAAAAAAGAAACATTGGTTTTTTCTTTTTATTGAATCTGGGAGGTAATGATGATAATGATGTTATTGTTTCATGGGTAGCATATAAGGGCATTTATATATATATATATATAGTTCCTACCAAATAATTGACATAATAGCAATGAAGATATATTGCTTTATTACCGTGATTCATCGAACAGTTAATGGGCCACACCAATCTAGTCTCAACTAGAAATGCAGACAACCAAAGATAGCTTAAGGTTTGACTACTGCAAGAGGTTAGGGGTGATTTTGGATTATAAAATTTTTTGTGGTTTTTATGAAATGAAAAACCAATATAGAATTTGAGATGCAAAGTTGTAAGTTGTAGAAATAAAGAATTGGACTAAGAACAGTTTTACCCTCTGAGTTTCATTATTGGTGCAATTTGGTCCTTTTGACTTCTTTTTTCTATGTACTTAAATCCTCAATATCTTTTATTTGTGCAAGTAAGTTCTCACGTCAATTATCTTTACTAGCATTACTGAAGTAGTGATGAAACATCATGGAGGTGACACATAATGGACGCGTTATTCTCTGTGGTGCCGCGTATAAAAGATGGAGTGCACAAAAAGAAAAAAGATGGGGAGGGAGGGAGGGAGGGAGGGAGGGTGTCGCTTCCCCTCACAACAAATGGGCAATGGCTCAGCAAGGGCAGCAAGGGTCACATAACTCTGCTTACAAAAGGCGAGGGTCAGGGGACTCTGGTCAAGGGCTATATGAATGGTGACGCCTCTGCCGCGGGCGTGCTGATATTCTCTCTCTCTCTCTCTCTCTCTCATGACAGTGGTTGTCAGGGTAGTGGTAAGGTGCGGTCCCTCCCTTTTCCCTCTACGGTTCTCTTTAATATTTTGCTTACTTTTTGTTTTTTAAATTATAGATGCGGTGCTTATTTGGTGCATACGGGGATAATAGTTTAATAATATTTTATTTTTCTATTTTTCTATTAATTTTTTTCTTTTTTCCTTTTTTGTCTTTGTCTTTCTTTTTTTTTCTTCACTTCCTCCTCCTTCCACTGACTAGCCGTCACTGGCCTCAAGGAAGCCTGGTTATGGCTGGGTCCCTCACTGGCCTTGAGGAAGCCTGGTCATGGTTGGGTCCCTCATCGACCTCGAGCAAGCCTAGTCCTGGCTGGGCGACCTCGCCCAAACTACCTGCTAGGCTGGCAAGGATGAAGCCTCACTTATCATGGGCGAGCCCTAACATCGCTAAAAGCTACAAGGTTGAAGACCGCAACCTTGGGTTGCCTTTGGCAAGGGTTGAGTCTCATCAACCATGGCGATGCCCAACCTTGCCAAAGGCCGCTAGGTCGAAGGTGACCTTGCGATCTCTGGCTTGGGCAAGCCTCATTAGGCATGGGTAGGTTGTAGCTTCACTATGGCTAGGCAAGGTTGAGCCTTGCTAGATCTAGTGGAGCCTTGCTCAACCATGGTGAGGGTGGCCTCGTTGTCATTAGGTGAGGTTTGCCCTTGCTAGTGGCCGATTGCCATCGGGGCTATAGGAAGGGGAAAATTAAAAAAATAAAAAGAAAACGAGAAGGAAAAGTAGAAAAAAGGGAAAATTAATAGAAAAATTGAAAAAAATATATTATTTTAATATTTTCCATGTCAACATTAGCTAGACAACCGGTGTTACTTGATGTCCATGTTAAAAAATTAATAAAAATTCAAAAGCATAAAAATATCATTAAAATATTGTCCATGTTAGAGTTAGTTGTGCTCGGTGTCCATGTTAGCATTAGCCAATCAAAATTGACCGATGGATTGAACTAAGACAATTATAAAAGATTTAGGATTGAATTGAAAAAAAATATTTTCGTAATTGAATTGGAAAAATTGCAATAGGTTTAAGATTTTTTCTTTATAATTTTCCCGTTCATTCACCCTAAATTGATGCAAAGGCCATATAATACAGATATCTTAGAGACAACCGAAATTTGACAAAACGAATGTCGAAGTGGAGTACCCTCCATTTCACATTCATAACTCAATTCATGCATTCAAATAGCAATCTATCAAAGCTAAAACAATGTGTAGATACACAAGCATCATAGCTTTTGTCAATTAGTCACTCTAAATATGCATATAGTCTTAAGCAAAATCTCTTGTAACCAAGAGAAAAGGAAAGGAAAATGACATAAATGGTCATTGAACTTTGGTTCATGTGTAACGTAGTTTCTAAACTTTATTTCAACATGTAATGTTATCTCTGAACTTTTAATTTGTTTAATGTTATTTATAAACTTTTGGTTTATGTTCAATTAGTCACCGAACTATGTTAAAGTTTTTAATGTTGTTTTTGAACTTAAATTAATAGAAGAACAACATTAAATATTTTCTTATAGTCTAAAAAATTAAATTGAATATATACAAAAAGTTTAAGGATTATATTGAACAAATTTTAGAGACAATATTACACATTGGTTAAAATTCAGGAATCACAATGAAAAAAATAAAAATTCAGATATTGCATCACGCATTTAATTAAAATTTAAAAATTAATTTTGTCATTTTCTTAAGAAAAAAAAAGATTTCGTGTCAGCATTACGCAAGTAAAGATATAAACTTCATCCAAGGGAAAATGAAAACTGTTCTTGACATTGTAGCCACAGCAACACGAGAAGCATGCCCTTGTCATTGACAAGACTACACAGGGTCCAGTGACTTCCCCTTTGGACATCGGCAATGATTGGAGGAGATCGTCTCTGTCAAAACAGAAGCCTCCCACGTAGGCCAGGATCCGCGCCAACCCCATTGAAAACGCAGCATGAGGCTGAAACCTAATCATGTCTCATTCCATTGACTGAAGGGAAAATTTGACTCCATCTGCTTTCCCAGCACTCTCTGCAGAACAAGGGAGGCACGAAAAGGTGAAGAAAGGACCCCCCTTTTCTTTACGCGGGTGTCTCCCCGTTCATGACGTTGCTTTAAGCAGCACGAAAAGCAAGCAGAAAAATCTATGGAAAAAGGTCGAAAAGAAGACTCCAAAAAGATGAAAAGCAAAAGAGGCTTTTCTCTTCTTTTAAAAATGTGTCTCCTGATAGAAAGCATCCGATGCTTCCACTCCCACCAGTTCCAGATCTCCTCCCTCTCTCTATCTAGAACCTAGAACCCAAGCACAGAGAGAGAGAGAGAGAGAGAGAGAGAGAGAGAGAGAGAGCTTTGACTTTCCAACCTTGTTTCTTGTCCTACCTAAATAGACTACATTAGAGTTGGAATAGAAGGAGCTTTGGGATTTGATCAGAGGAGCCCAAGCGCTGAGGACGGCAAACGTGAAGAAAAGCGGTGAGAATCGCCCCCACATGAAGTTTTTTACATTTCCAAGCACAAACAGATATGCAGCTCTTCTTTTTATTTTAACTTTGTTCATTATGATGAGCATCCATGGACAAAATTAATGGGCCTGGGGTTGATGCAGAGCAGGGTTTTTCCCTTGGAAGTCAACCCTGAGCAAGAGCCCTTGTCCTTGCATTTGCATTTGACGAAAATCCCCATAAAGTCATTTCCCAGAAATTTAATATGCTTATGAAGATTTCATCTAGAAAAGGAGCTATATAAGGGCAACAGCCAAGAAAAATCTCCTCCCTCATTTATTCTCTGCTGTTTTTGTAGATTTTTGGTCACTCTTTTTGAAATCTCCCCTCCCTGTCACCATTTATTTCTTCCACTTCTCCCCCACATTTATTTCTCCCTCTCTCTCTCTCTCTCTCTCTCTCTCTCTCTCTCTCTTATTTGACTTGCAGGTCTTCCCCCCCCCCGGGATAGGTAAATCACGGAGAGTCAAGCCTCACAAGCCCTCCTCATTTCTTCCATGTCCATACAAGCGCAAAGACCCTTAGACTTTTCTAGAGAGATAGAGGGGGAGAGAAAAAAGACTCCCTTTTCTCCTTTGCCAATTTTCATTAGATTTTCCCAACAGTTTTGATGGGAATCTAGAAATTTTCTTGGAAAGTTTTACCTTAAGAAATCATGGATTGGGTACTCCATGAATCATCATCATCATCTTCTTCTTCCCCTCAACGGGCCTACTCCCTCCTCCAGCAACCACCGCCACTGCCTCCTTCTTCTCACTCAGATGACCTGAGCTCGAGCAACAGAGTCAGCCCAAGCATCCTCCTGATCATCATCATCCTCGCCGTCATCTTCTTCTTGTCCGGCCTCCTTCACCTCCTGGTGAGGTTCCTCATGCGGCCACCGAGTACGCTCAGGGACCCGGAGGACCCGGACGACGTCACCGCCCTTCAAGGCCAGCTCCAGCAGCTCTTCCACCTCCACGACGCAGGGGTCGACCAGTCCTTCATTGACACCCTCCCTGTCTTCTTCTACAAAGCCATCATCGGGCTCAAGAACCCCTTCGACTGTGCTGTGTGCCTCTGTGAGTTTGAGCCTGAGGACAAGCTGAGACTGCTCCCCAAGTGTAGCCATGCCTTTCACATGGAGTGCATAGACACATGGCTCTTGTCCCACTCCACTTGCCCTCTGTGCAGGGGCAATCTGCTGCCTGATTTCTCTCCCGCCCACATTGGCTCCCCCATTGTTCTCGTTCTTGAATCCGGGAGTGAGAGCTCGAGGGAGCTCGGCCGTGCGAATTCCGGCCTTGGAAGGGCTAATTCGGCGTTGAGGACGGATTCCCATCTGGGTTTTCGTGGAGGGTCTGAATTGGGCTCGGTCCGCTTTGAATTGCCCCAGAAATCGGGCGAATTCGACTCGAAGGACGAAGAGAGCCTATCGGTGGTGGCAGGTTCGGGCGACCGGGTCGTGCCCGTGAAGCTTGGGAAGTTCAGGAATGTGGAGGGTGGTGAAGGGAGTAGCAGTAGCATAAGCAGCAATGTGGACTCTAGGAGGTGCTTCTCCATGGGATCCTTTGCTTACGTGATGGATGAGGCTTCCACATTGCGAGTGCCGATCACGACCCCGAAGAAGAAGCAGCCCAGCAAGAAGCCTCACTTGCCGCTGACTCCGGGGCACCGGATGGCGATGTCGGAATGCGGGTCCGAGTCAAGGAGAGAGTTCATTGGCTTCGAAGCGATCAAGAATTTGAACCCCAATGGCAAAGTTAATAATCCTCAAGAGAGGAACGAGAACGATGGCTCGAGCATCCGGAAAGAGAGCTTCTCCATATCGAAGATTTGGCTACGGGGGAAGAGGGAGAAGGCGGACCATCCGGGGGCTGAGGAATCGTCGAGGCGGGCAGTCTCTTTCCGGTTTCCGATTAACCGGAATGTGGTGGTGGGTGGGAGTGATGCCAAAGACAAAAAAGAAACTGGGGCTGAAATTGGGAGGTGGGAAAATGGAGGGAGCGAGTTGGGCCATGATGAGGAGAGTGAGAGCTGCAACAGTTTGGATTCTTTGGCTCACAATCCACCATCTTTCACGAGGAGGACTCTGCTTTGGCTCATGGGAAGGCAGAACAAGGTTGGACACTCATCTTCCTCGCAAGACGTCTAGTCTTCTTGCAAATTCCCCATTCAAACTTTTCTGATCTTTTAGCTCTTTTTCATTTTTTTCTTTGCTTCACTTTTGATCTTTTCATTGTGGGAGGCTGAAAAACTGGAATTTGTCTCAAAAGAGCTAAACAGAAGAAGAAGAAATGTTCCATTAAAACAACCTGAATACAGAGTTTAGAGTTTCGCTTCAAACAGGGTGTTTGTCAGGCTATATGATTCGTTTCAAATCCTTTGCTTTTTGATTCCTCTGCTCTAGCTTTGTGTACAATGTCAACCTTTCTGAGGCTGAACTAGATTGATTAGAGAATTCATACGATGGAGCTAGCTGCTTTAGAAGACGGGGGTATATATTCTATTGGACGAAGAATCAAACCTTTTGCATCTGACAATATTCTTCTTCTTTTTTTTATTATGAATCGTTGCCATCATCTTCCCGTCTTCGTAACACGTAATTAGATCTGCAGAAACATTTAATAATGTAGAAAATATATAATATAGACTGCCCATCAAGATCATTAAAAGGTCCGTCATCTCTATACTATATATCCCATCAGTGGAGCACCGGCTGATGCCTCGGAGCTCCCATGTGCTTACTAGAATAATCAGAATAGCTTTCAAATATAAATAATGTTATTAAAGGACGATTTCACCTGTTCCATTTTTGCTTAGAAGCATGTTACAGCAGCAGAACGTTTCTTCAAAGTTGCCTATGAGTTGACCCGAGAGATCATCGAGCTGCTTTGATTGCGAACTAGACAAAGCCAACCCCTGTATGTTCGGCCCCGCGTTTGTGGGTAAGTAATGATCGAATATCGCGATATAATCGCGTCATTCGGGAACTAAACTTCAGTAAATTCTCTACAAGTGTTAGGTCTTGTAGTTACTCGTACTGTTATGTGGCGTAATAAATGGGGAGAAGAAGAATTCAAATTCAAATTGAGGTGCTCTTAATTGGGCTTGATTTCGAAAGCTTACGACAGCTGCCGAATGAAAAGAAGGGAGAGCAGGGTTGGCAAAAAGCAGAGGAGGCCATTGAATGGAGTCATGGTCATCACCAAAAGCATCGAGGGGCTACAGACATTAATGGCCGATGTTAATAAGTTCGCAGGAACAGTTGAGGGCCTTTGTCTTGGTGTTTGTATTACGTGCCACCTAACTCACCTTTTGGTTTCATTCGATTGTCACTATTCTAATGTTACCCCACCTTGCTTCTTTGAAAGTTTGAATTTGAATCATTCCTGGAAAACGAGTAAAAATTCATTTCTGTCCCTTCGATTTGGCAAAGAGAAATGAATTTACCGAACTTCATTTTCAGGGAGTTAATGTGCCCTTTCTTTTCCATGTGCTTAGCGTGAGACTTCACCCATGACTTAGAGAACTTTTGAATGTGCTCTAGATGTGTAATTTGGACCATATATGATTACGAGAAGGGCAAGCGACAATAGAGCATCACGAAAGAAGTGGTACACAAGCCTGTTAAGATCAAACTCTTGACTTGTTTTTTGATATCGAATATTCACACCCCAGAATTTAAAAATTAAAAAAAAAAAAAAAAAAAAAAAAAAAAAAAAAAACAGACCGACAATGTATAGTACGACATGTATTGTCGAGATTGTGATTCAAGCAAAGAGAAGACTTGTATCTTCTCCTTACTTCCCTTGTACTTTAGACGTGTCGATCAAGCCAATTTTTTACGCAGATAAATCCTAAAGCATGGTGCTGAACTTAAGCTTTCACGCGCACATGATGTCGCTTTGTACTTCAAATTTTTTTGTCATTGTCCTATCCTACATGAGGTCGGATAAGGTCATGCCAATCGCGGCAGACTTGGGCCATGAGATAGGTTTTGGATTCCAAGGCCAGACAACAAAAATGAGGCTCAATTCCAAAGTCAACCACTGATAAAATGCCTCTTTGGAGGGTTCTGATGTTTATATTTTAATGTATATATGTTGAATTGGTTGGCAAACAATAGAGATACTATTTTAATTTGTAAAAAAATTATGAAAAAACGTGAGGTGATTCTAAATGCTACGGTTTATTATTGAGGTAATTACATAAATGGTCCATAAACTTTGTTTCAATATGCTATCTTGTCTCTGAATTTTTAATTTGATGAATACGGTTCCTATCTATTTAATTTACTCACTAGACTATATGAAAATATCCAATATTATCATTATATTTTAAAATAACGGAATTTTGGAATTTAGCTTTCAATCCGATTAGCTTAAATGATGGATAAAAAAATAACGTTACATGTGATTTACCCACGTAAGATATTTAACTCAAATCAAGTATATTAAGTCTAAATAATTAATTCTCCAAACTAAACAAATTTAAAATGGACATTCCAATTTGAGTTGAATGTCTTATGTGGATAATTATGTAACTTTATTTTTGTCCATCGTTTAAAACGTACCAAATTGGAAGCCAAATCAACAAATTTCGTTTATTTAAATTAATGGAAGGACAACATTGAATAATTTCATATAGTTTATGAGCTAAATTAAATGTGTACCAAAAGCAAAAAGTTCAATGGTGACATTATACATTATGCTAAAGTTTAAGATCAAATTGAGCAAATTCAAAATTTGGGATGACATTGCATATTTAATCAAAGTTTGAGGACCATATGTCATTTTCCATTTACCTTTTTGAGGAAAAAAAAGAAGATATTTTATGTAGATAAAGTCACTTTAATGTCAAAACTAAAATTAAAAGCTCGTAAATTTAAAAGTAAGGCGGAAGTCATGAGTTTAGCGTTAGCTCTTCGATTATTGTTTTTAACATGACTTCCAATTTTATTTTCATTTGGAGATGGAAACTGTTTATAAAATGCATTTTACAATATCATGAAAATGTTTTTCAAGCATAATCAAGGAACTTTTTATCCTCCGAATGAAAGTCTCTTTTGATTATATTTGATGAAAGACGAGCAGAAAGTTCATTTTTTAAAACGGAGGTCCATTTTCGCAAACAATGATTTCTAAAATCCTTTTCAAATTGAACGCCCCAATGGACGGGAATATACGGCTGAAACCGGTTTGCTCTTTGAAAAAAGAATAGTATTTCCAAGGAAATTAAGAATCTAGGAGTTATTTAGAGCCCGTTTGGTGAAGTTGTAATTATGTTATTGTTGCGTTTTGAAATCTTGACACATGTTTGATTGCTAATGAATGCTTTAAAACTACAACGCAATGAAGTTTACTGGGAGGTGTAACATTGTTAAAATCGCTATGAACTTTGGAGTGCTATAACCATGCACTGTTTTTCGATAATTAAGAATCGATAGTAAAATTACAAAATAACGCTAATTAGCACATTTTTAATTGGTTTGCATTACCATGTATAATTGTCAAATGGTATAATCTTCACATATACTCATTTTATTATAAAAATGACTAACAAGTAAGCATGAGAAAAGCACTTGTAATTTATTATGCCTTGTATGCACGTCAGCTTTATAAATCCGTGAATATGTTACTTAACCAATAAAAAATGTTCAACACATTTTGCCCGGATGGACAATCCAAGCTCAACATTTATGTCCTCGGAGCAATTTTGTCAAATACACGATTGAATTCATATGATTCCAGATAATAAACATTGTCGATTGCCTTTTGAGTTAAGTAATACAAATTTTTCAATTTCTTTCCGGATATAGATTTTTGTATATGCTGTCGCTCTGGAGATCGAGGTTTTGAGTCTCGATAATTTTTTGCCCCAACACATCATGTGGTGTTGTTGCTAATGTAAGGTTGGCATAGACAATTGTGAAGTGGACATCTTTTTCATGGGACAAATCTTAATGTAATGTAGACATGATGGGTCAATTAAATAATGGAAGAAGGAAACATTAAAGAACAAGTTTGTGCATATTAAGCCAACTTAGGCTGACGGACCCATCCACACCTCATGCGAATTGTTTTTCTTGAAGTCTTTATTATTTACAAAAAGGTCCACTTGCACACATTGATCTTGCAGTTCCAACCATGACTTTTCCTTTTTTTAATTTTTCAAGAAGCACCCCGATTAATGTTAATGTTGGCTAGTAAGTATAAATATTAGGACATGAATTTTACGAATATCATCTTCCTTTTTCTTCTTTATTTGTTTTGGTGAAATTATGTGGGTCGAGATATATGCTTCTTCTCTTTAAGATGCCAACGTAGGCGGGTGGCTTGCAAAAGCAACGTGGGGTGCTTTTTCTTGACAATTGCAAAAGAGGAATGGACCAAGAATGTGAGAAAAAGCAATAGAAAATCATATGCTATGCAGATGCCATCCATTAGTGTGAACTGTGCAGATTCACACATGGCCTCCGATCACATGCACGTCGATTGATGTTGGCAAAATTAATTATATTGTTATTCTATTTGATTTCTTTTCGGGGTTGGCGACAAGCTAGGGACAGCTTAAAAAATAATAATAATTTAGCCAAAAAAAAAGAAAACAGAAAACAGAATGAAGAAATTTTAACATTTGGGTTTGTTTAGATAATTTCAGAACATCAACGAGGTCAACATGTATATATTTATAACTGGGCCCGGTCCAGTCTCGCCTGCAGGTACACTTAATATTAAACTGGACCAACTAGGGACCAACTCGGTCACGAGTCACAATTCACACCGCGTAGTCGCTGATGGATTATTAAAGAAGGCATCAACATCGACATCACATGAAGTTTTTAATCGCATACCTTCTGAATCCTAATGCATTGTTCCTAGTACATGTTGCACAAGCATACAATATTTTTTTTTCCTAAAATAAATTCTTCTAATAAATAATTTTCAAAATAGATCTTTGTCCAAACCATTTGCTTAAGCTAGAGTTACAAGACTTGTACTCGTTGGCTCTCAATCGTAATCACTTTCGTCAAATTAGTATAATACCTTTTGAATCAATTTAGTATAAGTAATGAAACTCTTAAAAAGAACTTGCACACATTGAAAGATTGTTCAAAAAGTCCTAAACCTTTTCACATTTTACTCATTGAGTCAATCTTGCCAATTTTGGCTAGAAATCATTGATATGAATAATTTTTAATATTATCTTAATATTTTTTTTTTTTCTCTTTTCCTTCTTCATTATTTTCTTATTGTGGCTGGTGAGGCTAGTCTTACCTTGACCATCTCACTGTGGGTGGCAAGGGCTTTTCTGCCCTTGCCAAGTGGTTAGTAAGGGTGGGTGACTCTTGTCGACCACAATAATAAAACAGTGAAGAAGGAAAAGAAGAAACAAAGGAAAAAGAAAAGAAAAAAAATACATAAAATTAGCATAAGGGTTTTCATTTCTTTCTTTTCTTGTGAACACATCTTAGTAAGCAAGCCTTTGTCTTGTATAATAGAGGCATCAATGAGATTACAATATTATATATTGAAACGTTCAAGAATTTTCATTATATAAGACTCTTGTGATAGAGTAAGAGTCTTAAGCCGGCCAACAAATTGTCGGTCGATAATGTCATTGATGACGTTAGCGGGACTGCTATCGACCATTGGTTGACATCATCACTAATGTCAACATGTGTCGATTGGCTAATGCATGTGTGGCGCTCACGCGTTGCAGCTTCTGGCCTAGCATGTGGTCTTCAAGCAGCGTGATACCAACCATTGTGATAGTCTTGACTAGTACTTTTATCTTATTTATTCAAAAATTGATTTTGGCCAAAAAAAATTCCGAAAAATGGCCATAATAGTATTGCCGTCCGCAACTTCCAAACTGTTCTTCACTTCTTGTTCGTTTTGATGGTTTATGTTGCAATTTCTAAGTAATGAACATTTAGAAGATGTGAAGTTCATCCTCTTGAACCTCATATCAAATAGCAACCGAGAAAATTTGACGGAAAAATAAGGCAGAGATCATAACAAAAGCTTTGATATCAATGTTGGAAGAAAGTCGGTAGAAGAAACAATTTATCTCTTCGGTATGCAATAAATGAATTACCTAAGAAGGTATATTGAATCACGAGCGAACGTCAAACGATATGGCTTCACAATGGTCTGAATACAATTGCAAGAAAAATATTACGTTCTACAAAGTTAATGCCGATTGTCTTCTTGAAGTAGAAATGTGTTATAGATAAAGCCAAATATTTGTTTTTAGGAGTTTTTTTTTTGTCTTTTCTATTAGATTTTCTTTTAGGTTAAAAGTGGTACCTATATTTTAGCGATGGAAAAACCCTAGCCGTCAAGACGCTAAAAAAGGAAATAGAGAGGCAAGCAAAAGAGAGAAGAAAAAAGTGAGTTTTTTCTTGATGAGTGTTCTCAATCTCTTTGTGCTCTGATCTTGAGAGAAATCGTCGTTGTATTCCAACTTTTTCATAAGTTTAGTCGATTCGCAGAGTGCCTCTGCGCGGATACGTAGCCCAGGTTTGGGTGAACTTCGATAACAAGTTTTCTAACGTGTTCATCTAATTCTGCTATTTTATTACTATATTCTGTCTGGTGAATTGTTTGCGAGCGTTATTTTTCTGGAATCGACGTGCGATTTCGTAACAACTGGTATCAGAGCTTGGGTTGGCTAATCGAAAACATTGAGGGTTTTCGGTGACGTTCGATTGAAAGCAAACAGGATGACAGAAGATAAAATCAGAATCGATAAGTTCAATGGAGAGGATTTCGGATGGTGGAAACTACAAATAAAGGATTATCTTTATCAGAAAGATCTCTATGCACCACTTGAGGGTTGGAAACCCGAGATGGCGGAAGTGGATCAGATAGCAGAAGCCGGATGGAAAATTCTTGATCGAAAGGCGTTAGGTGCGATTCGTCTAGGGTTGACGAAAAGGACAGGGTATCACATT
This sequence comes from Eucalyptus caleyi, assembly GCA_014182885.2. Taxonomy (NCBI): domain Eukaryota; kingdom Viridiplantae; phylum Streptophyta; class Magnoliopsida; order Myrtales; family Myrtaceae; genus Eucalyptus; species Eucalyptus caleyi. Next base: position 33,346,692 of record CM024468.2, on the reverse strand, counting down.
GCGAAAGCAAAAACTGCAAAAGAAGCCATGGATATTCTAACGAATATTTTTGAGAAGCCGTCCACATCAAATCAGGTATTTTTGCTGAAGAAACTGGTTAATATGAAGTTATCTAATAGAGGTTCTGTGGCAGAGCATATTAATAGTTTCACGTAGGTCACGGGTCAATTGGAATCCGCAGGCATAAATTTAGATATGAAGCTTCAAGCTTTATTATTTTTATGTTCTCTTCCAGAAAGCTACAATACCGTAGTATAAGGAATTTCAAGCACCATAAAGGATGATTTAACTCTTGATGATGCTGTGAGTAGTATCATGGATGAAGAGATGCGAATGAAAGTCTCAGGTGGAGATAATTTTTCTACATCTACATCCTCAACGGCACTTGCAGTGGAGAATCGTGGAAGAAGTAAAAGTAGAGGAAATTTCAGCGATCGTGGCAGATCACAATCAAGAGGTAAGAGACAGGTTGCAAAAGATGAGTGTTGGTTTTGTCACAAAACTGGACATCGGAGGTTTCAGTGTGAAGCCTACAAAAAGAAGCAGCAAGATGAGAATCAAGGTGCTAATGTAATTAGCGATAAATCTTTGCTAAATAACTTGTGTTTGTCTGCAGGATTTGACTAGACAACAGATAAATGGTTTATTGATTCTGGCGCTTCTTTTCATTGCACCTCGCAAAGAGTCATATTTGATAATTATGCCAGTGGAGATTTTGGACAAGTGGTTGTGGGAAATGGCCACATGTGTCCAATTGTTGGGAAAGGAACTGTGACTGTGAACATCTCAGGTGGAGGATATCTAGTTTTGCGTGAAACTAGGCATATTCCGGAATTAAAGAAAAATCTGATTTCAACCAGTAAACTTGACCAAGAAGGTTTGGTAATAACCTTTGGCTGCGGAGAGTGGAAGATAACCTCAGGGGTAAGAATAGTAGCAAAGGGAAAGCGTATGGGTACACTTTACCTTCTCCAAGGAGACAATATCAGTGATATGGTTGCAACTACAATGGCTACAGGTAATTTATCTACTCTTTGGCATTATCGTTTGGGACATCTTGGTGAAAAAGGTGTAAAGCAGTTACACTCGAGGAAATTACTTCCGGGTTTACAAAAAGTTGAGTTAGATTTTTGTGAGAGTTGCATTTATGGAAAACAGAAGGCTGTTAGTTTTCAATTGAATGGCGACAAAATAAAGGCCAGAAGCTAGAGTTGGTTCATACTGATGTATGGGGACCTGCTCAGGAACTCTCTTATGGTGGTAAGAGATATTTTGTCACATTCATTGATGATGCAACAAGAAAGACTTGGGTCTATGCTTTTAAAGAAAAATTAGAAGTATTCGAGATGTTTAGGATGTGGAAGACTATGGTAGAAAAAGAAACAAGTTATCAGATTAAAGCTTTGAAATCTGATAATGGTGATGAATACACAAGTAAAGAATTTGCAAATTATCTGAGTTGAGAAGGCATACACGGGCTAAAGACTGTTCCTAGAACTTCTCAAGAGAACGGTGTAGCTGAAAGGATGAACAGGACTATTCTAGAACGTGCGAGATGCATGAGACTACACGCGGGTCTCCCGCTACACTTATGGGCTGCCACAGTTGATGCAGCTGTTTATCTTATCAACAGAAGTCTATCTAGTGTGTTGGATGGAGAAATACCACAAGAGCGGTGGTCAGGTAATAAGATTAATTATTCACATCTAAAGGTGTTTGGTTGTATTGCATATGCTTTGATTGACAGAGAGGATAGGAAAAAGCTTGATGCTAAGTCCCAGAAGTGCATCTTTATCAGATACGGTGGCGACGAGTATGGCTATAGACTTTGGGATTATGAGAATAACAAAGTCATCCGCAGTCACAATGTGGTATTCCTTGAAGAAAAGATGTACAAAGATCGTCAAACAGAGACAGAGCATGAGAAGGTAGTACAACCAGAGTATGTTGAATTAGACATAATGCCCATGAAGATGTTTCCAGTAGATCAAAGTTCACTTGAAAGAAAGGTTCAAGATAAGCCTATTATCAGTGAAGAGGTAGTTCAAGAAGAACGCAGCAATTCAGAGCAAACGAATGACCCTGAAATACCTGTCTTGAGAAGGTCTACACGTGTGAGAAAGCCAAAGGTAATTTTTGATCCATCAGCTAATACTGTTTTGAGCCATGTCTTATATACAAATTCGGGAGAACCGGAAACTTACAATGAGGCAAAGGCAGACACGTCTCACTTGCAGTGGGAGTGTGCTATGAAAGACGAGATGAGCTCGTTGCTTCAGAACAAAACTTGGGAGTTGACCAAGTTGCCCACAGGTAAAAAGGCTTTATTAAACAAATGGGTGTACATGATTAAGAATGAAGCAGATGGTAGTATTAGATACAAGGCGATACTTGTAGTTAAGGGCTTTTCTAAAAAAGAAGGGATCGACTACTCCGAGATATTTTCACCTGTAGTGAAAATGGCATCAATTAGAGTTCTGCTAAGTATAGTTGCAGTGGAAGATCTTCATCTTGAGTAGTTAGACGTAAAAACATCGTTTTTACATGGTGACTTAGATGAAAAATTATACATGGCACAACCTAAGGGTTTTGAAGTCAAAGGTAAGGAGCACATGGTATGTCGCTTGAAGAAAAGCTTGTATGGCTTGAAACAAGCTCCGCGGCAATGGTACTTAAAATTTGATGGTTTCATGCAAGAAAAAGGATTTGCACACTGTGAGTCTGATCACTGTGTTTATTTTCGCAAATATGATGATGGTGACATTGTGTATCTATCTTTACATGTGGATGACATGCTGGTGGCTAATTCCAATATGAAGAGAATCGTAGAAGTGAAAAAGATGTTATCATCATAGTTTGCTATGAAAGACTTGGGAGAGGCCAAGAATATTTTAGGCATGAAAATCATCAGAGACTGGAAAAATAAGAAATTATGATTGTCGCAGGAAGACTATGTGAACAAGGTGTTAAAGAGATTTAACATGGATAAGGCAAAACCGGTTGCAACTCCTCTAGCGAATCACTTCAAACTTTCCAAGGATATGTGTCCAAGCACTCAAGATTTGAAAGATGAGATGGCGGTAGTTCCATATGCATCAACAGTGGGGAGTTTGATGTATGCCATGGTGAGCACGAGACTAGACATTGCATAAGCAGTGGGAGTTGTGAGTCGATATATGCAGAACCCAGGTAGAGAGCATTGGAATGTAGTTAAATTGATATTGAGATATCTAGCAGGTACTTCCAATTACTCACTTTGTTATGGTGGTACATCTCTAGAGTTGCAGGGTTATGTAAATGCAGATCATTCGGGTGATCGAGATAGTGGTAAGAGTACCACTGGATATGTCTTTACAGTTGCAGGTACAACAGTGGGTTGGGTATCTCAACTACAAAAAGTAGTGGCTTTATTGACGACAGAGGCATAATATGTAGCGATTACAAAAGCCTCCAAGGAAATCATGTGGTTACAAGATTATATGGAAGAGTTACATCGAAAACAGCCAGTCAGTACACTGTGGAGTGATAGTCAAAGTGTAGTGCACTTAGCAAAGAATGCAGCTTATCACTCAAGGACTAGACATATCAAGAAGCGTTATCACTTTATTAGGTCAGCATTGAAAGATAATGAATTAAAGTTACAAAAGATTGATGGCTCGAAAAATCCAGCAGACATGATGACCAAGGTAGTAGACAGAGAGAAGCATATTTTCTGTACTACTATCATTGGTATTACTCCATGTTGATTGATGAGGAGTATTGCAGATGCACAAGTTTTTCAACTACTATTTTTTGAAGAAGATGGATGCAAAGTTGCTTGGTTCTTGGGTATATTTGTCTTCAAGTGGGAGATTGTTATAGATAAAGCCAAATATTTGTTTTTAGGGGTTTTTTTGTCTTTTCTATTAGATTTCCTTTTAGGTTAAAAGTGGTACCTATATATTAGCAATGGAAAAACCCTAGCCGTCAAGACGCTTAAAAAAGAAATAGAGAGGCAAGAAAAAGAGAGAAGAAAAAAGTGAGTTTTTTCTTGATGAGTGTTCTCAATCTCTTTGTGCTCTGATCTTGAGAGAAGATCGTCGTTGTATTCCAACTTTTTCCGAAGTCTAGTGGATTCCCAGAGTGCCTCTGCGCGGAGACGTAGCCCAGGTTTGGGTGAACTTCAATAACAAATTTTCTAGCGTGTTTATCTGATTCTGCTCTTTTATTACTATATTCTGTCTGGTGAATTGTTTGCAAGCGTTATTTTTCTGGAATCGACGTGCGATTTTGTAACAAAATGGAACGCCTTTTGTTCTTTATGGAGAGAGGAGAAGAAGAGAGAAGGCTTTGTTTTAGAACGTTCTTTCTACCAAATGTTAACTTCTCTCACACTCTTTCAAAATGTCTCTCCATTGTCACATTAAGACAAATCAGTGCGTTTTAATCGCATCCCATCATTGACGTACCATTGAAATATAACAGATAGCATAGCTGCAATCCACAACCCAACTCCCCAACAAGTAGAGGAAATGAATGGCCATCCTACTCCTCGAAGGAAAAATTGGCAGGAAGTTATTTTTCCATGCGAGCAGAAACTGTGCAATGCTGATGTCTTCATCCGACGGATCCTTTAAGTCCCTTGTTTATTTTCCCCGACATGCAGATAAACCCTTAGTTCAATCAAATATGCACATTCTTCTACAGACAGTCCTTTAAGCGTGAAACAATGTGATTCATTCTACAATTTTTAGTTCACTCTCCAACGCAAGCAGATTGAGAACCTCTCATAAAGGAAAAGATGATCTCAGGTGTAGTTCACCCTATTCCAATCGGTAACATCCAGCCCACCACATAAGCCCACTTATTTCAGTGCCTTCTCACATACAGGAATTTCACGCGCTGTAAGTTCAAAAGTGAGAAGAAGCGCTAGAAATTCAAGCAAGAAGAGAGCCCTTCATTACAGTTACAGCTTTGCCACGCAGCATCACTCTCTGGTTCTGCTCGTCCAAGTGCACCTTCACCACTCCACCTCTGGGCGATGCCTGCAAGAAGTGAAAAAGATTAGGGCGGCAGCAGTATGGCATTGAAAATCATTCATTTACATACTGTTTGAGAGACGAGAGAAGCATAACAAAACACATGCGCATACAGAAGCAAACGTACATGGGTACAAGCATGTGTGCATGAACAGAGAGAGAGAGAGAGAGAGAGAGGTTACAGCATAGGCAACGAGATCATTTTTCCCCAGCTTTTCACTCCAATAAGGTGCCAAAGCACAATGTGCACTGCCACATACAGGATCCTGGAAAGTAGATCATTCATTCAGGGGTTTGTGGTAAGAGCATAAAGTTGGTTGATAGAACAGCTTTCGACAGATGATCAACTAATCAGACAATTGATGAACTAATTATGATTGATTCTTCAAGAAACATTCCAAGGTATGAACTTTAATACCTCATTCACCCCAAGTTTTGGGGCGAAGAATCGACTGACAAAATCGAATCCTGAGTCTGGCTGAGCCGATCCTGTGATGATAATACCCCTCCCAGGACATCTCTGTATCTCATCAAACTGGGGCTGAAATTCTTCAACTTCTTTCCCCGATGGGATAACAATCTGCAAAAATAACCAGAAGAAAGTAGAAATGAAAGGAATTAAATACTCTCTTCCTAATGAAAATCAGCTCAATGCCAGCTGCTGCTGTACAAATCCTGGAATCAACAGAATGAAAACGATTGCCTCCAAGAGGAAGCAAGGGGTTCGATGTACTCAAAACAGTATTTATGGGGAAAAGAAAATGATCAGGTCGCAGTTGAGGAATTACGAAATGGTCGCCCTTTCCTGTCTTCTTGATTTCAACAATGGAAGTGCCATTGAGAACTTTAGATACACATGAAATCCGCTCGGCATCATCTTCAGCGATCGGGACTACAGGAAAATCCAATTCAATCCATATCCCGGGCACATCACCATCTTGAACCTTCAAAATGTCGGATGACTTCATTTCGGGAACCCTTTTGGCAGTCAGAATTCCGGATAATGTCATAAACTCGATGGTGTCAGAATCTACCATCCCAGATGTGAAGAGAGTGTGCGCAGCAGCTACCGTTGCATGACCGCAGAGGTCAACCTGAAAGGTCAAGTTTGTGATTAGATAATATGACAACCAGTTTCCCGTAGCATTTCTTCCATGCTGAAATGTGACACACTTCATCAAACTGATTGATCATCAACATCGATGTTTACTGCCACTATCGAAAAGTAGGCATCAGAGCAACCACATAGATTAGTCTGGTGGAGATGGATTATTATGACAACGAAGCAGGCATCTCACAAGTACATCAGAGACACGGTGGCGGACTTGGAGGCCTATCGAACAACATCAACATGATTCATAGTCCCTCGCAGGTAATACATATAATTTCATCTAATACAAGGACAATTAGCAAATCAACCGGTAATCCAAAGTAATGAGATGACAACAGACGGCAAAGGATGAATAGACATCGAATTGTTGACGAATTCTTCATCAAGCTGTCCATTGTTGATTATATGCAGCGGAACTCAGAAGCCACGAATTATCACAAATTAAAAGAATCATAACAAAACCAGGAAGCTGACTCCACGTGGCCGCGACGATAACTGAAAAAATGCCATTTTTGTTGCCTATAATAAAGATAGAAAATTACCAAAAGCACGCAAGTAAAATTTAGCAATGCACAAAATCGAATGTTACTCATTCACGTGGGGAGCAGACAAAAGAGCCTTTAGTCATTTATTAGCCACAGACTGTATATCCTGCGATTCCCGAATCAAAGCAAGCAACGACGCGAACATGGAATTCCGAAACTCACTCACCTCCTCAACTGGAGTGAACCACCTGAGCCAGAACCTCGGGCTCGATCCCCCGTCACCCGAGCCGGCGAGTTCCGAGCCCGACGCCCGGGTCAGGTAACAGGTCTCCGAGATGTTGAACTCCCTGGCCACTGCCTGCAGCCACTCCTCCTCCCTCTCTTCTTCCAAGACACACACCGCTGCTGGGTTCCCCTTGAAGGCCGTGTCGGTGAATGCATCCACCTACAAAGAAACACCACCACCCACGAGCCCATGTCATGGTCGATCCGTAAAAGTTCAAGGAAGGTTCACAAGAGATCTCCATATCCGGTGAGCTTAAAAGCATGAGCAAAAGAGGGGCAGGGTAACGAAACAGAAGAGAAAGAGTGTATTGGTACCACTGAGTACTGCACCAGCTTCTTCTCCATCGGGAGAGAGAGAGAGAGAGAGCTGGCCAATTGAGAAGAGGCAATGAAACCAGGTGATGTCTATTGGAGAAGAACGCGAAAGTCCAGTTTCCTATAAATCGCACGGGGCAGGACTGGCCGCGATCTGCACGGGACATTTTTTTATCTCCACTTTCCCGGCCATCCCCTTTTTATTTATTTATTTTTACCTCATCCTAAGTATTATCTCAGAGTTATTATTATTTTTTTGTTGTTTCTGAACAAGTCAAAAGTACCAGCACACCTGCAATAGGTGCAATGTTTGGCCCAAGATCTGTGATAGCCTGAATTTTCAAATTTGTTTTCGATTAAATAAATTGAGTTTTTTGTCGACACGTCTATAGTGCTATTCTCTTAGTTGGCCACTCACGAGATAACTGGTCTATCTGGTACAGCAATTAAGGAATCTAAATGCAATGGATTTGAGAATTTGATCAGGAATCGACTATTCGACCGTGTCCATCTACCGAGATCAGTACGGCACTGTCGAAATCGATTAAAGACCGAAGATAGGTCGATTCGACTAAGATATGTGATCAGAGTGTGGGTGATTCTACCTGATTTCAAAATACTCGTCGATCGGCACTAGATCGATTTTTCTATCGTTTTGGTGCCCGGTACTTGTATTTGAAATCTCGAGATTTTCACAACAATTGAGAGTTATTAATATGTCGAAGATGTACTTTGTGACTCGAGATAAATCGATCACGGGTCAATTGTACCAAAAATTCCTAAAAGTGATCCGATAGACTAGGTTACTCTAAAAACGCGTCGGAGTAAAATTAACCATGAATTTGAACCCGATTTTAGAAATTGAAAGTTCTGAGATGTCACAAGCCATTTTAGGAATGTCGACTCATTCTCCGAAGATTTTTCAGAGATTCCAGGATTTTTACGGAAAATCGATACGAACGTCGTGGAAAATTAATAGAAATTTAGATGGACCAAATTAAGAGAAATTTGGACTGCCATGCCGAGCTTTTGGGTATTGGGGACTTACTGAAAATTGTTCGGGATTTTTTCTTCAGTGAAATTGGACCTCGATTTGGAGAATCGATAAGAAATTCAAGAGAATTTAAGTGAAATTCGGAGCTTTGCAAAGGGGCAGCAATTTTGGCTTTACAATTTGTTGATTCATGGAATTATAAATCAAGAAAGTAATATGGGACAAGGAGTTAATGAAGGGATAAGCTTGTTTGGCATTTCTTTCCTCTCCAATCTTCCCCTACACGCCAACGCCAGCTGCCCACCGTCTTCTTCGAGCGAGTACAGCTTCAGCAGAAGACCGGCTGCTTCTTCTTTTCATTCGGACTTCCACCAGCGAAATTCACCGCCTTCTCTCGCCACGCAGTAGGCCATCTCCACCAAAATCTCCTTGCCGCACGCCCATACCCCCCTCTGAACTCTCCTCTGCAGGCCACGTCTTCATTTGGTCAACCAAAAGAAGTTTTGTTCCCCATAGTTGACCACCGAGTGCAGCAACCGAAGCCACGAAGCTGCTTCAGCGATCTTTCCCCCCTGCAACCGCCACTTGTCCGTGTGCCATCTTTGTTCGGTCAACTTCAACAATCCACCGAAGCTGCTCCATCCACGTCCGCACGCCCCTGCAGCTCACCGAAACCCCACGTTCCGGTTAACGGTGCTTCCTCCTCCGTCGGTTTGTTGACCGTAAACCCCCACTCATCCATTTCGATTTCATCGCAGCTCTCCACCCAATCTCTCTCTCGCATTGTTGCTTCTTCGTTCAGTTCACGTCCGCACGTCCTCCACCGGCGATTTCTTTCAGCTGCCGCGTCCGAAGTTCCTCGCCAAAGAAGACTGAGCAATCTTCCACCGAACCGAAGCCTCACGAAGCAGCTGCTCCTTCGCCGTTGATCTTCACCGAGTCAGGCCCAACAGCACCGTAGTTCAGCCCACATCAACGGCCCAGCAAGTTGCCATTCTTCTGCAGCCCATCTTCACGCAAAGCCAGCCCATTTGAAGTCCATCAGCAGCCCAAGTCCACCGAAGTTCAGCCCGCGAATCAAGTGAAGCCTAGCCCAAGTTGGAAACAAATCTCAGATTTGGGCTGAGATTTGTTGGGCCAAGTTTAGATCCGGTCCAAGTCCGTCGATGCCGCCGAAAATTAAGATTTCGGCCGCTGTCGCGTCGTCGTCGCAGTGAACTGGTTTTCGCGATACACCGGTGAGTTTATACTCTAAACTCTGCTTAGTAGGTTAATGACGTTTAAGGGGTGTTTAAATTTATTTTATTAGGAATTACGTGGTTAGTTAGATTAAATTAGAAATGTAATTATTTAATTGAGCATGTTAGGTGGTTAGCATGGTTTAGCTATGGCCTAAATAAATTGTACTGTTTATCTAGAAGGGTTCGGGGAATTTCTCCGAGTCCGTATTGGTTATTAATTTAATGATTTTGGCCTAGGTTAGTATTTTTAGAATTTAAATTGATTTATTTAATTAATTTCAGTAATTATTTAATTATTAATTATTCTTCCGGAAATTAGGCGGGATAGCCGATGACCGGAATTTCGTGCCGATTGCAATGGTGTGGTTAATTTCTGCAATTGAGTATTAAATTATGCAAATTGAGTGCTGATTTGGATTTTTAATATTTAATTCCAAAAATTGTGAATTTACAATATTTATTCAGAAAATCCCAAGTGTCGGGTTTTGACACCGAAAATAGTTCTTAGTACTATATGAAGTAGTGGGATTTCAAAAAGGATGAATATCAATTTTCTGGATCAAATTGACCGTGTATCCACACACGAGTAATTTCATGTGAATTTTTAATACGAAGAAAAAGGCCAGGCTCACCATTTTAATTGAAGCATTTGAGTGCAATGCACGGTGCCCTGGACCATATTTGAGTGATCGTGTGATGGTCAAGAGAAATCGTCCCAGGCTATTGAGCTAGACGTTATCCTTATTTGGGATACCCTCTGGACAACGGGAAGCCGGTCGCAGTTGATTCTGGATCCTATGCTCTCTCGGGAAAGCCATCTGATAAAGAGATGTGCCGTGCTCAATAGGGTGAGACGAAGCCTGGCAATGCCAGAAGACCACCGAACTGAGAGTAGGCCGTGCTATATGCTGAGATCAAAACTAGGAACGCATGATTAATTGAGTGTGGCGTTTCAGTTATTGAAGCTTATTGTTGCTCATGCTCTCATGTTGTTTGTGATATAAATTGTACTGACCTACAGGGTGGATCTGAGACAAGGTAAATCTTATTGATTGTGTGATTGTGTGATTAGGACACTTCTGAGCGTATTTCCCTCCTAATTGGGGTTTAGAGCTTAGACTCGTTGAGATGATATCTCACCCTGTTGTGGGACAACATTTTCAGGATCGTCGAGTGGAGGACCTGGAGTCGAGAGGAGGTAGGTCAATTAGGACCGCTTCTTTTGGAAGGCTAGTCTTTTGTAGTCTTTTGGCCATAAACTCTTGTACATGACTCAGTGTGAATATAAAAGCATGTTTGTTTATGAATTCGTATCCTGCTTTTCTATCTCGAGATGATTACTGTCAGGGGATTTCTTTTTGCTTCCGCATGTGCAATAAAATGGAAAGGGTCGGCGACTCGTCCTGGAAAGTCGCAAATTTTTATCGACCAAAGAGGGATAGGCACGTATCTTGGGGTTCGGGCGTGACAAGATCTGTTATTAAATGTTGGGTTAATACATTGAAAAACTCAAAATTGGTATATCCGTGATAAATTTATCAAAAATTATATTTTTTTTACCATAAAAACCCTTAAACTAGTATAACTGTGACAAATTTATCCCGATTGACTATAAAAACCCCTAAAATGGACCCCAAATTAATTTATTCGACCGCAAAAAATTCAAAACTGGTAAATTTGTAACAAATATACCATCCGTTAAATTAGATTAATACCATAAAAAATTACAAAAATTGTAAATTGTGACAAACGGAGTGTAAAATTCTAAATTAGTATATTAGTCAACTGTTACATGTCATTTAAGTTAATAATTTGATAGTACAATTTAACGAAAATTAACATAGAGTAAATTTGTTACAAGTGTACCGGTTTATGATAAACTTATCAAAAGTATACCAGTTTGGGGTTTTTGGTGGTCAAAAAAATAGTTTGGGGTAAATTTATCACATGTGCATCAGTTTGAAGTTTTTCAAGGTATTAACGTTTAAATGTTTGGTCTTTACCAAAAAAAAAACCTTTAAATGTTTGACTTGAGTTATAACTATTCAATTCACTCGTTACTAGGTCTCACTAGTGTATTGAAAATTTGGAGATTTCCGTATGAGATAGTAAATGCTCGAAGCACAAATTGAGCATAGATTAGCTCATGATATGACTCGAATTTGTGAATTGAGAACTTATGCAAAAGAACATGACACTTTTACCAATACACTACCATGTCAGTGATATCTATGAGTAGTGACGTTATTGATACATTGGGATCGTGTGTTGTGGACCAGCTATAGTTTAGCCATCGAGTGATCCCGCAACCCGTGTTCTTGTTCCTTTCTTGGCACCCGAATCACGGTGTTGTTTGGAAACGGTCAACTATGGTTCGTCGCCAAATGTTGTCCTAGCCGCAACTGTAATAAATGATGGATCAGGAGTTTTCCTAGAAATCTCTGACGTAATTCGAACGGCCTAATGCAAGGTAAACAGCAAACTGATATCAGTAATCGGTTCTTCGTATCAGATGCATGGGGCCTCTATCTGAATACGAGATCATCTCTTCTGTATATGAGAGTTGGTGTAGAGCTTACAGAAGCCCACATGCGAGTTCCTAAATGGGAATGAGGGGGTCATAAGCGGCTCGACCATCTCGTCATTCTTCGAGATGGGACTCCTCCTCAGCTCGAGTTTTGACCTGTGCACATTCTCAGAGAAACTCGACCACTAACAAGGGATATTATCTCTTTTAAGTTAAGGAGGGAAAGAGCGAAGAGGTCAGAAGTAGCCTCCAGGCATCTGTACGAGCAGCAACACAGAGATAGCACACAAACGAGACAAAGTGGTTGATGCATTGTCCCTCAATTACATGAAAACAAGAATGAGATAAATGTTGTTGGGAATGTCATTTCTTCGATGCTTATGCTAACTACCCATGCTCCTCTCAAATAATATTTATTAATATTAAACGTGGGGCCCACTTCTGATTTGAAATGGTGCTTGCCTTTATTTCTTCTTTTCTGATTTTTTCCTTTTCTTTATCAATTTGGAACAAAATTGGTGCACCTCTTTTTAAAAAATATTTATTTACCTAATTATTATATTTCTGGCAAAAAAATAATAATTTCGTTAATGATTTTTACATTTCCTTTTTAAATCAGGAAACAATTATACAAAAAGTAATTTAAGCATGAGTAAGAGGAAAATCTTTAAGATAATTGTGTATAATGCATATATCGGCCGTGATACTCAATCTTTGAGTAAATTTGTACCAATATTCGAAGTCGAAAAATTCAGATCGTGAGGATAATCTATGGAAATGAAGTAAAAAATTTCTAGATAAAATTAACATTTATGTACTTCAATATATGATTAGAGCCTACTCATGTTATAATAATGGAGAATAAGTTTTGAAGAGGAGAAACATGAAGGAAATGTTGAAATGTAGCGGGTGTGGATGAATCGGCTGAATCGGCTAGGGTGAAAAAAAAAAAAAATGTTTGAAAGTAATGTGGGTGAGTTTTTCTTTTAATAAAATTGAAAAAAATAAAGAAATAAAGGGATAATGTAGTTAATTTAATATGATAGCGGGTGTCAGGAGCCAATAATAAATGGTGAAAAGAAAAGATAAGTGGCACCCACAATGATTAATGTAGTCAATTATAGGAAGTGTTGGGAGCCAATAAGGGGTGGAAATGGGGGGGCCTATTTTAATAGCTAAATTGATCTATGCGTTCATCTCTTAGAATGAGAAATTGAAGCAAGCTTTCCTCCGATGCTAGATCATGTGTAGATGACTTGATCATAAGTTGGCCTAGTCCTTAGCAGTATACATAAATATTAAATCATGTTTTTCTCCGACTATATAACTATTAAAAGGGTAGATAATGGTGCCAAACAATCTTTACAAATGAGAGTATGAGATCCTGACTTCAAATCTTTCCTGGTCCTTAAATATATAAACACTCGCCTTGATTTGACACCTTAAAATTTCAGAACAGGTGACCATGGTCCTCTAAAATCTTTACGGTCCTTTGTACTAATCTTCATTAATTTAGTGGGAATCAGATACTCAACTATAAGGTTGCCAACTTGCCTTAAAAGAGTGCAGGGGCCTTAGACTGCAGCTGTATGTGTATTCTCAGCAAAGCTGCTGACTCCATATTGAAGAACTGTGAATCCCATTCCGATGGAGTACCCACTTCGGATTCGGCTCTTAATGGAATGGCATGACCATGAAGCGGGCGCTTTCTTTTACAGCGATCCATTCTCTCCTGATGATTTGGTCAAGAGCCAAAAGACTGCGACCGACTATGTCATTCGCCTACAGCTTCCACAACTGAGGAAGGACGAATTGAAGGTTGAGATCATTGATGGCGAGTCGCTTTGTATCTCATGCGACAGGAGCGAAGTGGCAAACAAAAAGATCCAGATGGCCCTTCCTAAGAATGTTAGGGCGAGCGACTCCACTGCTGCCATGAGCGGAGATGCGCTCACTGTCACAGCGCCCAAGCAACGATGGTTCCAACTCCGGACCAGAAAGCGTAGCAGCAGGATGTCTGTCACGATCTCCAGTTGATTTATTCGAAGTTTCTATTGCCCTGCTTAAGCCTCGCATTTTGTTGCTTCGTGATCACCTTAATAAGGTTGGACTTGTGTGGCCTAGACTACTTTATTTTCCCTCACCTTCTTCTTCTTCTTCCTCTTTTTTTCAGGCCATAGAGGTCCTTTAGAGCTTTTAAAGCCTCATTTGCTGTCAGCTCTTCGTGTTCTGTTTGATTGCAAGATTATCAGTAGACTCAAATCTGGACTTGCCATAATAAGAAAGACTCGCTCTACTAATTCAACTGTAGTGTCTGTACTGAAAAACATTACAGATCTCATAGACCAGTTGTTGATGAGAGCAGAAACTTTCGTGTGTGAACTTACATGTACATGTTAGTGTAGCTGCAATTCACTACGTGACTCCATATCAAGTATAGGAAACGACACAGCCATCCTACTACTCAAACGACGAATTTGTAGGAAGTTAGTTTCTACGGGAACAGAAACTGTGCGTCGCTGGTGTTTTAGTCCGATGGAGCCTTTTAGTCACTTGTTATTTTCCCAGACATGCTGATAAACACTTATGTCAATCAAATATGCACTTCTTCTGCAGAGTTCTGCAGACAGAGTCCTTTCGGAAGTAACAATGGATCCATTCAACACTTATTCAGCTCACTCTCCACTGCAAGCAAATTGAGAACCTGTCACACAGGAAAGGATGCTATCTCATGTATTTCACATTATTCCAATCAGTACCATCGAACCCACAACATAAGCTCATTTATTTCAATTCCTTCTCGCGTAGTGATTTTCACATGCTTTAAGTTCAGAAACAAGAAGAAGCGCTAGAAATTCAAACAAGAAGAGTGCCCCTCATTACAGTTACAGCCTTCCCACGCAATGACACTCTCTGGTTCTGCTCGTCCAAGTGCACCTTCACTACTCCACCTCTGGGCGATGCCTGCAAGGCAACGAGATCTTTTTTCCCCAGCTTTTTACTCCAATAAGGTGCCAAAGCACAATGTGCACTGCCAGTTACAGGATCCTGGAAAATAGATCATTTATTCAGGGGTTTGTGGTAAGAGCATAAAATTGGTTGATAGAACAGCTTTCGACATATGACCAATTAATCCGACAATTGATGAACCAATTATGATTAATACTTCAAGAAACTTTCCAAGGTATGAACTTTAATACCTCATTTATCCCAAGTTTTGGGAAAAAGGCTCGACTGACAAAATCGAATCCTGAGTCTGGCTGAGCCGATCCTGTGATGATGATACCACTCCCAGGACATCTCTGTATCTCATCAAACTTAGGCTGAAATTCTTCAACTTCTTTCCCTGATGGGAAAACAATCTGCAAAAATAATCAGAAGAAAGTAGAAATGAAGGAATTAAATACTCTCTTCCTAATGAAAATCAACTCAATGCCAGCTGCTGCTGTACAAATCCTGGAATCAACAGAATGAAAACGATTGCCTCATAGGGGAAGAAAGGGGTTTTCAATGTAGTCGAAACAGTATTTATGGGGAAAAGAAAATGATCAAGTTGCAGTTGAGGAATTACGAAATGATCGTCCTTTTCTGCCTTCTTGATTTCAACAATGGAAGTGCCATTGAGAACTTTGGTGACCCATGAAATCCGCTCTGCATCATCTTCAGCAATCGGGACTACAGGAAAATCCAATTCGATCCATATCCCGGGCACATCACCATCTTGAACCTTCAAAATGTCGGATGACTTCGTTTCGGGAACCCTTTTAGCAGTCAGAATTCCGGATAACGTCACAAACTCAATGGTGTTCGAATCTACCATCCCAGATGTGAAGAGAGTGTGAGCAGCAGCTAGCGTCGCATGACCGCAGAGGTCAACCTGAAAGGAAAAGTTTGTGATTAATATGACAACCAGTTTCCCGTAGCATTTCTTCCATACTGAAATGTGACACACTTCATCAAACTGATTAATCATCAACATCAATGTTTACTGCCACTATCGAAAAGCAGGCATCAGAGCAACCACATAGATTAGTCTGGTGGAGATGGATTATTATGACGATGAAGCAGGCATCTCTCAAGTACATCAGAGACTCGGTGTCAGACTTGGAGTTCAATCGAACAACATCAACATCATTCACAGTCCCACACAGGTAATGCATATAACTTCATCTAATACAAGCACAATTAGCAAATTAACTGGTAGTCCAAAGAAATGAGATGAAACAGACGGTGAAGGACAAATAGACATCGAATTTTTGACGAATTCTTCATCAAGCCATCCATGGTTGATTATATGCAGCCAAACTCAGAAAATGCGAATTATCACAAATTAAAAGAATCATAGCAAAACCAGGACGTTAACCCTGTCAATGACAGAAAAATTGCTATTTTTGTTGGCTATGATAAAGAAAGAAAGTTTCCAAAAAGCACGCAAGCAAAGTTTAGCAGTTCGCGTGGAATGCGGACGAAGGAGCTTTCAGTCATTTATTAGCCACACACTCTGTATATCCTGCACTTGCCGAATTAAAGCAAGCAACGCTGGGAACATGGAATTCCGAAACTCACTCACCTCCTCAACTGGAGTGAACCACCTGAGCCGAAACCTCGGGCTCGATCCCCCGTTGGCCGAGCCGGGGAGTTCTGAGCCCGAGGAACCGGTCAGGTAACAGGTCTCCGAGAAGTTGAACTCCCTGGCTACCGCCTGCAGCCACTCTTCGTCCCTCTCTTCTTCCAAGAAACACACCGCCGCCGGGTTCCCCTTGAAGGCCGTGTCGGTGAATGCGTCCACCTACAAAAACAACACCACGCACAAGCCCATGTCATGGTCGATGCAGAAGAGTTCAAGGAAGTTTCCGCAAGAGATCTCCATCTCTGGTAGGGGAATGAAACGGAAGAGAAAGAGGCTGTATTGATACCACCGAGTACTGCACGAGCTTCTTTTCCATAGAGAGGGACGGAGAGGGGAGAGAGAGAGAGAGAGAGAGAGAGAGAGAGATGGCTAATGGAGAAGGAGCAATGAAATCAGGCGATGTCTATTGGAGAAGAACGATAGTCCAGTTCCTCGTAAATCGTTCGGTGCAGGTCTGCCCTCGATCCGCACGGAACATCTTTTAGTCTACTTTGCCGGCCGTCTCTGTTTTTCATACCTCATTCTAAGCGTCATCGAAGAGTTCTGTTTATTTCTTGACAAGTCAAAAGTAACCGGGGCATCTACCATATGTTATGAAGCACCGACACTAAGTCTTTGTATCCGACACTTTTCTATAATTGGTTAATACATGTCGAAAAATTCGATACTGATAAACTTTCCTAAAGATTTTTTAATACTTGAGTTTGAAATTTGATGTATGAGTTTGGAACTCAAACACGTAATTCTAATACCTAATCAACTCTCCAGACACTCTCTAACACTTGATTCTGGAATTTTGACATGCAAGTTCAAAAGGACTAGGTTGATTTTAAAATTTTTAATAAAAATGGGTCAAAATATAAATATATAAATAATAATAAAAATAATGAAGGGGTAAAGAAGAAAAACCCGTCTTCTCTTCTCTTCCAACTTCACTCTCCAAGTTCGTTTTTCTTTCTCTTCCGACATACTTTGACACGTGAGTCTAAAATGTGGATTGTTTATTTTTTTTCCTACAAGTTTTATAGATTATTAGAATGGAGTTAAATTTGTCAAATTAAAATAATGAATAATATTAACAAATAGTGGGTTAATGTTTTTAGTTTAATATCATTCTAAGCTCTTTTATTATTATTATTATTATTATTATTATTATTATTATTATTATTATTATTATTATTATTATTATTATTATTATTATTATTATTTATTTGTGAATTTGAATTTAGAGTAATCATAAAAATGATAATTTATATTACATTTAATATATAATGTGTCTCAATGTGTTGGAATTTTCTATTTTTTGAAAACTGACGTGTCGGCATATCGTGTTGTGTCGTGTCTATGTTGCGTATTGGTGTCAATGTTACTTATACAAATTATGCAATGTCATGATGGTCCCACGTCCATCATTAAATGTTTTACCTGAGTTATAACTATTCAATTCACTCGTAATTGTATTAGCTGGTATTAGTTCTCATTAATGTGCTGGAAATTTGGAGATTTCCATATGAGATAGTAAATGTTTGAAGCACAAAACAAATAAAAATTCGCTCATGACATGCCTCAAATTGATGAATTGAGAACTTGTGGAAAAGAATGCGACCTTTTAGCAATAGACTACCCTATTGATGGTATCTACAAGTAGTGATGTTATTGACATTTGTGTTTTTACACATGTTTAGGAAGTTATCGAAAAAGTGTTTGTTCTTTTTCAATAAGACTAATCATATGAAAAAGAAATGTCATATTGTACTCAATTAAAGTGCTCTAAAATCCCTTTAGATTCGTCCTTCAATAGGCGAAAAATATATATTGCGTTACTTTCAAACGAAATTTTTCTCTAGTTACTAATCTATATGTTTTCCCATGACATCAACCCTTGCTATTGTACTTTGGGATCGTGTGCTGTGGACCAGCTATAGTTTAGCCATCGGGCGATCCTGTAACCCGTGTTCTTGTTCCTTTCTCGGCACCTGAACAACGGTGTTGTTTGGAAACTGTCAATTATGGTTCGCCGCTTAATGTTTGTCCTAGCCGCGACTGTTATAAATGATGGATCAGGAGCTTTCTTAGAAGTCTCTGACATAATTCGAGTGGCCTAATGCAAGGTCAACAGGAAACTGATACAAGTAACCGGTTCTTCGTGTAGGATCACGTGATCATCTTTCCTGTGGCTGAGAGTTAGTAAGAGCTTACAGAAACCTACGTGCTAGTTCCTAAATGGGAATGAGATTCGACCCCTTCAAATGGTGAACCAGGATCATAAGCAACTCGACCATCTCGTGTTCTTCGACATGGGACTCATCAACTCGAGTCTTGACCTGTGCACATTCTCCTAGAAACTCGACCAACAACAAGGGATATTATCTCTTTTAAGTTAAAGGAGGGAAATACCAAAGAGATTAGAAGTAGCTTCCAGGCATCTGTATGAGCAGCAATACAGAGATAGCACATAAACGAGACAAAGTGGTTGATGCACTGTCCCTCAAATACATAAAAGCAAGAACGAGATAAATGGTTGTTCGGTCGTCTCTTTGATTATGCTACATAGGCTACAGCTCCAAGCATACTGAGTATCTCAGCTATGGTCTGCAGCATTAAACAACTGACAATCTCGAATTTATGCCATCAGAATACTTATTCCATCTCGTCCTGTGCCTTGTTTACAAGACGAATCTTGCTTGGTCGAAGTATTTTTAGACAAGAATAGAACCCGTCATTACAGTTACAGCTTTCCCACGCAGCATGACTCTCTGGTTTTGCTCGTCCAGGCACACGTTCACGACTCCTCCTCTAGAAGATGCCTACTCAACACATGCACAAAGCTGATTAGGGAAACGCGTGAAATTCTGTTGAAATGGACTAATAAGAAGTTGAGCAACCACAGATGCACTGCTCACAAATAGGCGCCTGGGCGTGGGAGAGAGAGAGAGAGAGAGAGAGAGAGAGAGAGATTACAGCATAAACAACGAAATCATTTTTTCGCAGCTTTTTGCTCCAATAAGGTGCCAGAAAACAGTTTGCACTCCCGCACACGTGATCCTGGAAAATTCGTTTGTCAGTTAGCATTTTGCATCATGGGCGTGTATCGACAATGAGATAGCCTTGGCACTTTGATCCGGATAGCTATCTCAGTCTTGTCAATACATGAATGAATCATGGACAAAACAATAAGTGAACAAGAACTAGGAAGCTGGTAATTCCTTCTAGCACATCACTTGACAGCCGATTAATTAGATACATCAATACCTCATTCACCCCGAGTTTTGGACAGAAGAACCGATTGACATAATCAAATCCGGAGTCCGGTTGAGCAAGTCCTGTTATGATAATGCCCCTTCCTGCGCAACTTCGTATCTTATCGAATTGTGGCTGCAAGTCTTCAACTGCTTTTCCTGATGAGAAAACGACCTTCGAGAAGCAATCGAAGTTGACAAGAAAAGAAGCAAAATTAATCACCTGGTCGAAATGACTGAAGAAGGAAAATAGGACTCCGCAAACTTTCAGCTCAATGTGATGGTCGAAAAATTTCATCAACCCAAGAAGGAAAATAGGTCTCTGAAAACCATAAAGCATCATTTTCATGAAGAGAAACCGAGGTTTTCAGTAAGCTGCAACAAAACAAAAGTTGAAAGATTCGACCATGGTTAGGAATTTACAAGAAGATCATCTTTTGCCGTCTTCTTGACTTCGACTATGGAAGCACCATCGAATACTCTGGAGAGGGATGATGCATTCTCGCTGTCGCATTCTGAAATCGGGACAATAGGAAAAACCAATTCGATGGAGAATCCTGGTGCATCCCCGTTCTGATAGGTTGAAGCGACGGCTGTCTCCATCTCGGACACCCTTTTAGCAGTTAGAGTTCCTGACAAGGTGACATATTGGATAGTGTCTGAATCCACCTTCCCAGAGGTAAAAAGAGCGTGTGTAGCAGCTAGTGTTGCATGACCACAGAGGTTGACCTGAAAGGAGATTCGTATTTATATGGTATCCACGTGCCACCATCCAATGATTTGCATGAAAGTTGCGAAAATTCAACTCGATATTGACGAGTAAAGGGAGCTATCCGGTTGTTTCGATCTCAATCAGATCGATAAACGACTCAGAAAACTGAAGAACGATGTGTATATTCGACGCACAAGGAGGCTGGAATCTACCAATACACTTAAACAGCCTAATCTCATGTGAGCGAGCCAATCCTCTTGCTGCTGTTACCAATCTCATATAAAGAATTAATTACTAAAGAAAGGGAAAGAAAACTTTCCAAGCAGTAGAAATTTATTGTGTGCTCGAAAATATGAATATTTTTTCCCATATTGATTACTCAATGTGCCAAGAAACTTTAAGTCAAAAAATGACCATAAATATTTTTTCCCACATAAGTAATCTACATCTTTTATGAAATTACTATATTTTTTTTAATAGTTTGTAAAACTTACTAATTTTCATTTGCATGAGCTAGGGAGAATTACCAAAAAAGTCCTAAACCTATTGCAATTGTGCCAATTCAGCCCTAAACTTTTTTTTTTTTTTTGCCAATTTAGTCCTAAACCTTTTATAAATGTGCCAATTCAGTCCTCCCGGCCAAAATTGGCCGGCCGGAGCACGACGTGAACGCCGACCTGAGACAGCTGGCCTGGCGAACATTTTTTAATTTTTTTTTCGATTTTTTTAAAATTTTTTTCGATTTTTTTTTCGATTTTTTACCTCCTTCTTCCTCGCGCCGGCCGGCCAGAGGCGAGGGTCGGCGAGGGTGACCTCGCCGCCACCGGCGAGGCTCGCCCCGCCGCCACCGGCGAAGGCAAGCCTCGCCCGGCCGACGGCGAGGGCCGCCGTCGCCCGGCCCAAGGCGAGGCTCGGCCTCGCCCGCCCATGGCGAAGCGAGCCTCGCGGATCGGGTTACGGCCTCGCCGGATCCGGGCGAGGCTCGCCGCATGGGCCGGGCGAGGCTCGCCTCGCCATGGCTGGGCGAGGCCGAGCCTCGCCTTGGCTGGGCGACGGCCGCCTCGCCATTGCTGGGCGAGGTTTGCCCTCGCTTGCCACTGGCGAAGGCGAGCCTCGCCTAGCGATGGCGAGGCTGCCGTCGCCAGATCTGGCGAGGCTTGACCTCGCCATGGCTGGGCGAGGCCGAGACTTGCCTTGGCTGGGCGACGGCGGCCTCGCCGTCGTTGGGCGAGGCTCGCCCCGCCTGCCACTGGCGAAGGCGAGGCTCGCCCAGCGACGGCGAGGCCGTCGTCGCCAGATCTGGCGAGGCTCGACCTCGCCATGGCTGGGCGAGGCCGAGCCTCGCCTTGGCTGGGCGACGGCGACCTCGCCGTCGCTGGGCGAGGCTCGCCTTCGCTAGTGGCCGGCGGGGGCGAGCCTCGCGTGGTGGCGGCGGCGAGGTCGCCCGCCGCCCTCACCTCGGCCGGCGTCGGCCGGCCGAGAGGAAGAAGAAGGAGGTAAAAAATCAAAAAAAAAATTGAAAAAAAATTTGAAAAAATTAAAAAATCGAAAAAAAAATTAAAAATTATTTAAAAATTGTTCGCCGGCCAGCTGTCTCCGGCCAGCGTCCCACGTCGGCTCCGCAGGCCAATTTTGGCCGAAAGGACTGAATTTGCACATTTATAAAAGGTTTAGGACTAAATGGCAAAAAAAAAAAAAAAAGTTTAGGATTGAATTGGCACAAGTCAATAGGTTTATGACTTTTTTTCATTTGCATGAGCTACCAATCGTTTGAGTTTACTAACTCTTGTGTAAATTACCAATCCACGTTAGTGACTTCCAAACTTTTGTTGGATTAAATTGCCAACTTTGTGACTTCCCAACTTCTCCCAACTTTTGTCAAATTATTCTTTCAAAAAAAAAAAAAAACACTTTTGTCATATTAAACTAGCAACTAAATATTCGAATGTTGACTCTCGTATGAGTAACTTATCAGCATTTAATCCTTTTCTTCTAAAATATTTTTGTATTGAGCTATAAATTTTCGTTTATATATATATATATATATATATATATATTTTTAATTTGCCAAAAAGATTTCCAATCCAATGGGGGAAAACAATACTAAATTCAGGCAATAATTTTT
This sequence comes from Eucalyptus caleyi, assembly GCA_014182885.2. Taxonomy (NCBI): domain Eukaryota; kingdom Viridiplantae; phylum Streptophyta; class Magnoliopsida; order Myrtales; family Myrtaceae; genus Eucalyptus; species Eucalyptus caleyi. The sequence continues at coordinate 33,324,010 of CM024468.2, read as the reverse complement.
GGAAAGCTAAACAAGTGAAAACATATACAGTCACGTGCTTTTGGGCAATGAGGGAGGGACCATCCAGGCGTTTCCATTCATGCCAAGTCGGAGATAAGCCATCATGCTGATAAGCCGACAGAGATTCGGAACTCACCTCGGCGACGGGAGTGAACCATCTGAGGCGGAACCTCGGGCTCAAGTCCTCTGTCCCTGAGGCAGCTACTCGAGTCAGGAAGCAAGTTATGGAGATGTTGAACTCCCTGGCCACTGCCTGTAGCCACTCCACGCCCTTCTCTTCATCCTCCTCCAGGAAGCACACCGCCGCGGGGTTCCCCTTGAACGTGGTCTCAGTGAATGCATCGACCTGCAAAAGGGATCAACGATGAGCTAGGGACGAGTAAACGATGCTGCCTCAATCCCGGAAGAGCTGATCTTCACGACCACAACCGTAAGCCTCACGTTCAATCGACGTTCATCACTATAGACTGACAGAAACCATATGTGAGAGAGAGAGAGAGAGAGAGAGAGAGAAGATATGTCGATACCACTACGTAGTGCACGAGCTTCTTTGCCATGGGAGAAGAGCGAGAGCGAGAACTGGAGGTGCGAACCAAATCAAGGAGATGAGAGGGAGACGGGAGGGGAAGATCGAAAGATCGGCCAAAACCGAGTCCCAGCTGAAAGTCAACCTCCAGCCTCTCCGCTGTGATGGTGGGGACGCCTTGCATGGGTCCTCCCAGCGAGCCAACCGCGGTCCCACCGTCGATCAGGTGGGGTCCATGTGAATCTGGCTTCGGTGGATCGACGGCGCATGTGAATTGGGCTCACGTGTATTCGCAACAGGCGATAGTCTCTCTTGCCAATCGAGGCCGGAGAAAATCAGCTAAACGACGGGAAGCCAAACAACCACCGCGGACCGCCCACGTGGTTACTGTGCCTGGGCGTGCTACTTTACTTTCCTCTATTTTACTACTTTGTCCCGACGTATGTTAGGAATCTCTGGGCTTTTTAACTCGAATAAGGGATGAGACGGGTCCTGTGTAGCGACCGTGCATCTGATTCTTATAATTATGGAGCCCAGTCGACCAAGGTATGTTCTAACTAGTGACAAGACAACTTGGGACAAGGATGACTCCTTTCTTTCATGTGAGGACACTGAATTTTTGTTGTATATGCAATTTGCCATCTAAAATTTTGTCTCCTTTATCGATGTTGACCTTGAATTTCAAATTTATTCGATTTGATTATTAAAAAATCGAAAAATATTCATATTATGTTTATGTTAAAAGAGAGGAATAAAGGCATCAGAGGTCTTTAAAATGTTTTAAATTGTTCAATAAGATCTTTTAACATTTTCTTGTGAGCACTAATATCCCTAAATATTATGTTTTTATTTCTAGTTCATCCTATCCTAAAGTTGCTGTTTAAATACTGTTAAGTATCTTGCTAGCATCCCATGTCACATCCTATTTGGCCAACATAATCTTGAAAAGCAAAACAAGTGCTTTTTTTATGATAAAAGATAAGGGCTTGAATAAAAAAATGAAAATCTAGAAGAACAATGAGAAAGCCTGGGAGGAAGAAGACCATTGATTCACAAAAAGTTGAGCAACTTGAAGTAAAATGGTGGGAGGAAGAAGACCACTAATTGAGAGATTTACGTGATTCAGTTTGAGTGTTTTGGTACCTATTTTACAAGGAGAGTCAGTGGTAAATAATCCACAAATTAATCGGACAAGTATAGAGTTGCAATTACTCACACACTTCACTCTGAGTGTTTCCTATACCTAAATTATATCCAAACCCATAATCTTTAGCCTCACATAAAATTATCTCATTGCTCGAAATACTTAAGTTTTCACAAAGAAAATGCCATATCATTGGCACAAATCACCACTGGAAACTTCCTTATGAGCAGCTCAAAGAAATCCCTTCTGTATTGTGTGGCTATGGCCGGCGGAGACAATAAAAGCAAAACTCACGTCCTTCTATTTTTCTTTTCTCTTAAAAAAAAAAATCCTCTGACCTCAAGAAACCCTTTAACCCACTACTCTTTTACTGTATGAAAAATTTCAAGCCTTGATTGGTCAAACCCTTGAGCAATAAGTCGCCAACAACTTTTCTTGTTTAAGTTCTCTTCTTTATTTGACTCCACCGCCCAAGTAAATTCAAGATTATCTTTTGAAAGAAAGGCAAGAAAAATCAAAGTCCAATTAGGACCCTTTCTCTTATCCCTCATCTAATACAGAGCGGTTTATATCCTTTAATTGGATGGGGTCTCATACATGGCTCAATTTTGAGATATTAATTTAATAGTTATCATTAAATAATATAGTGTGCTTCCCTTTATTCTTCTTCTTGTCTTTACTCTTTAAATTTCGGTTGATGGGGGTTCAATGAATGAAAGCGAGCTTTAAGGTTAAAGATTTTTTTTTTTAAAAAATGTGTCTATCTGGATTGACCGAGACACACTAGAAATAAACTACATTATTTATTAAGCAAAGTAAATGGACGAAACACTGAACTTACTTTTAGTGAGTGATGTGACAATTATCAATTGTGTATTGAAAGAAACTAATAATGTAATATAATATAATCTATTCCTTATTATCTAATTAATATTTGCTACATCACTTGATAAGTAAGTTTTAATAAGATGTCTTAGAATATCCAACATTTTTTGTATTTAATCCATCATTTCTAGGTCCGTATGACATTAGTGCAATTCAAGAGTCCTTTGCCACGGTAATTTCATATGCTATATAATTTGCGAAGTTTGTTCATCACCTACTCCATTTATGTGGAAACTGAAAGATCAACCTTGTATGATAAGAAGTATTAATTATCCCATCGGATGTATTCAAGTTGGTCTCGTGATTGTATTCCCATATCCAGTGACCTTGATCGTGTCGATTAGTCTTCTGACTTGGCTTGGGAATGGACTGTGGGCTTCTAGTACTACGGTGGTGTCCTGGTCCTTGGTTGCCTACCTTTATAGTGTTGAGTAGCAGAGGTTCGTCCTAACCTAAATTGAACATTTTGTGATGGGTGCGATACTTTCTTAAGGTAACATCAAGAGGGCATAGTCACCGCTACTCGCCCCTCCTTGTCCTCTTGGTTCGGCTAAAACAAAAAAGAAGTATTGATTAAATTTTCTAATGTGCATCGACAATTGCTCTTTCTACATCTTTTGGTTTTTAGCAAGCGCCTTTCGGCACTCGTTAACCCAATCCATTTCCAAATATGCCTTGATTTCCTAAATCTAAACAGCATGCCTGTGATTTTTGTCTTAGTCACTATTCGGGAAATCATGAGAGAAGCAACCCTGCAATTCGTGCAATAGCACGTAATGTGTTTTAAATGTGATTGTTTTTACACGGGACACTTATAAAAAAAAAGTTATAAATCTATTACATTTGTATCAATTCAATTATAAACCTTCAATAATATTAATTTAGTTTTAAATCTTTTTAAGTTTTGTCAATTAAGTTCATTCAGTCAATTTTGATAGGGAATTACTAACATGGACACTAGTCATTTTATATAGCACGGTTAGCACAGACCTAAACATTTTTAAATAATATTTTCATATTTTTTTGATTTTGTTTTATAGTTTTTATGGGTTTTTTTTATTATTTTACTTTACCTTACTTTTTTTTTTCTTTTTTGATTGAGGGCCAACAACCCTTGTTGGCATTGGGTGAGGGTGTTGCAGTGCTTATTTGAAAGGGCTAGTATTAACACCTAGAGGGGGTGAATAGTTGTTTGAAAGAAATTTTCGTAAGACTTAGTAAATTGCTATTGGAAGATAATAAACTAAGGATGTAATTAGCTATAAAGAGTTATATAAAGCTATGAATTAAAATAAGGAGATGTAGGGAGAGAGAATAAAAACACAATGTTTATAGTGGTTTGGCTTAGATCAAGCCTATGTCTAGTCTCCCGCGTTGACAGTCCACTGGCTGGATTACTATGAAACAAAAGAGATTTTACAGTCTCACGTCATTGACTTTAAAGTATAGAATCTCTACTACACTCCTCCAAAGTCTCATAAGTGTTGCTCTCTCTTTTGAGTACAAATAAAGTTCAACGATTGAAATAGCAAAAACTGGGAAACTTTATATTTTGAAAATTTTCTTTCACGCATACACTCGAATAACTTGAGAGTCTTCTTTATATACTCCTTTATGCCTCTATAATCATTGGCACTTTCCAAATAAGTTCTTCCAATCTACCCGTTAGATAGAATCAATCAAGGAGATCTCGAGTTGTTTAAGGAATGTGATGATAGCCCATCAATCCGCTTGCCCATACAATCAAGATTTTGGTTTCCATAAGTAGAACCTTCCACGTATACTTCGCCTTCCAAGAGATCTGATTATTCGAATTGATTTTAATAAGAATAATTGATCATAAGGTGCTATATCCAGCCGTAAGATTTTCCACAAACCAAATGAACCGAATCCTTGAAGATAAACTCGCATATGGATAAGTCTTTACTCATCGGTTTGAAAATCTATCAGTGAGGGTAGACTTTAAGATTAAAGTCTAATGGTCTTCAGACTTTGACAGTTGAGTTTGGATTTCTTCAGACTATAACACTTGCATCTGTAAGCCTTCAGATTACACTTTCGAAAATGTTTTGTTAGTTTCAAAACAATAAATGAGTTTTCTCTAACAATCTTTCCTTTTTTATGATGACAAAACTTTCTTGCAGATTTGAAAATTTTGACTTGCAAAACAATACTTAAACAAAACGTGATATTTTAAATAAGATGATTAGGACTTGGATGATTTTGATTTTGCAACCATAGAAAACATGTTAGACTTGTAAAGTAAATATCTTATCCAGCCACAATCTATATCACCAAGTTAGATACTGCAAGCATAAAAAGATTCACATTCTAACAATAGTCCACTATAAAAATAAAGAGTCTAAAACCAAACAAAAATGTCATAAAAAATATCAAGCCAAATCTACATAAACTCTCCCCCTTTTTGTCAATAGCAAAAAGTGGAGAAAAATTTGAAAAAGAGTTTGGTAAAATCAGGGTTGCTTGGGGATGCGAACGATTTGGAAATCCCCCATAGATTTGATAGTCTCCTCCAGGTTCTTCAAAGTCTCCTTCACCTCCTGAATATCCTTACCCTTTGCATTATCGTGCACTTGATTCTTTAGGGCTTGTAGTTGCTCTTGCAAAGAGTTTGAAGTTGACTTGAAAACTATCATCGTGTTCTTCATCTCCAACTTGAATCCATATTGCTAACCCTTCAAATCCAAAATAAGATCTAGCGGTCTTTGAAAATTTGCTGTTGGTTCCGATGTAGCACTGGGTCCAGCCGAATCAATTCCAGGAGTTTTGAGGTGTGAGGGAACATCAGTTGTTCGATCACTAGGACATGGAGAGGATGCCTCAGGGTCTGCTTCAGGATATTGAGAGGCATACACATCCTCTAGATCTGTGGGAGATCTGCTAACATCACTAGTGAAGATAGGTGAAGAAATACCTTGTTTATTAGCAGCTCCCCCTATTTCTAGGCCCTCATATGGAGAAAAGTATTCTTTTTCTTGTTCTTGATCTTCTTCAGCACCAAGGTGATGTTGTTCTTTTCCTTCTTCTCCAAAAGCAGGTTCAAGAGAATCATCTTGACCCTCTTCTTCATCTTGTTCTCTTCCTCTCTCTTTTTCTTTGTTCTCATTGCTTCTCTTTCTTCATCTCTCCTCTCTATCTCTTCTCTTCCTTTGTTCTCTGTGTTCTCTTGCCTTTTAAAGCTGACATAACTCTATAAATTTTGTAAGGCAAAGGTAGAGAGAGTGATGTCGTCCTCATCCTCTTCATCCTGCAAGATGAGGGCTCTCCACTTCTTGATAGGTTTGCTTATGGGCTCTTTGCCTTTTCTTTTTCCTATTGCAAAGTCCTATTGAGCCTTGATAGGGGTTTTCTCCTTAATGCTTTTCAAAACTTTGTTAAGCTCCTTTAGATGCATCTTGGAAACCATCTTCAGTCTCACTACCATTGGAGTAATGGTTCAAACACACAAAATTTTAGGAGGCTGAATATTGAAATGTCTGAATAAGCGAGTAACAAGAGCAGGATAAGGAAGTTGCCCCTTGTCCTTCACCACTGTCCTATACATGTGCATAAGAATAGTGTGAGGCAGAGAGAACTTGAATCCAATGTTGATTGCATACATCAGCTTCGCTTCAGAGTTGGAGACATCCATCTTTGAGGTGGATTTGGGTCTGAGACAATTGATCATAATCTTTGAAGCAAAATATTTGAGGCAGTCATCCTAGTGTAAGAAATTCTACCTTCAACAATCCCGTCCCGAACAAGCTCCAAAGTTGCATGACCAACAGACACACTGATTGGTTGGAATCTTCCTCTTTTCACCCCAATCACATCATCCAGAGTGTCCATATCGACCACAAATTCTTTGTCTCTAACAGTAAAAGAGAATCTATTTGCATTTAAAAAGGATAGATTTGAATAGAAGTAAGTCATAAGTTCTGGATGAGCAACAGTTGTCTTAGAGCAAAATTTTTCGAGTTGAAGGAGTGCAAAATTCTCCCTCAGTTTTACGTTCAACGAATCAAGAAAGTCAAAATCCACATTACTAGGGTTCATTACCCCTTGCTTCAGAAGTTTAGAATAAGTCCTCTTGTGGTCCTTAGAACGAAAAAGGTCCGTCCTTTCAAAACAAACATTTGCTGCAACACCCATCCTAGGCTGAAAGTGGGTGTACATTCTTTCATCGTCATCTTTCCCTTCAAGTTGATTGAAGGATTCAAACCGTGGATCACTTGGAAAATTTGCAAAAGCCCTTGTTGCCGTACCAGCAGGCAATCCCGATACTTTCCATTGTCCTAAGAAAATGAGTATCATTTCTGTACCCTCTCTCGCTAAAAAACTCATCAATGAAAGTCATGACAACCTACCTCCTTTAACTTAGAGTAGAGTTTAAACAAAAATTCAGGCTTTAGAGTTCTTATAGGTTCAGAGTTTACAATGATCTCTTCTTCACCATGTTGTTGTGAAGGATTTTGAGTCTCTTACTGTGAAGAGTGACGCTGTTGAGAATGTTGTTGATTTTGCCGCTGCAACTATGGGGAGTCTTCTTCCTCGGTCAGATCAAAGTGCGTAGGACCCTCACGCATACGTTGTAGTCCCCTGCTTGCGATTCTAGAAGACTTCATTTGAGAAGACATTGTCACGTTCTTTGGGAGATTCCTCAAACTCGATTGCGGACAAAAGGTGAAAACTTTTTGGAATAAACTAGAGAGAAAGTTATGAGAAAGTGAAGTTTTGTATTCTAGGGTTTGAGAGTGAAAATGAAGAAGAAGAAACTTGACAGTATATAAAGTAAACGAAATGGAGTATACGAATTGACACAAAGGAAAGTAAAAATTGCCTTTTTGAAAATGAAAAATGCCATAAATTCAAAAAACTCGGAAAAGACAATTTCTAAAAATACAATAAATAATTAGCGATTAAAAAGTAAACGTACCTTTTCAAAAACATCATTTGCAAGCTAGATTGATTATGTTGAAAAGGAATTAACTTACAGTCGTAATTTTTGGTTGCTCTAAGTCTAATCACCTTTATACTTTAATCAAAAGAAGATATAATATTCAGTTTGGTGTGAATAGACTCAAATAAGCTTTTCTCCAATGGTTTTGTAAATATGTCTGCCAATTGATTCTTCGAGTCAATGAATTGAGTCTTAACTTCTCCATCCTGAACATGATCTCTAATGAAATGATGTCGAATTTATATGTGCTTTGCTTTTGAATGAAGAATTGGATTCTTTGTAAGATTAATTGCATCGGTGTTATCACATTTGATCTCGGTGCAAGATTCTTCAATTCCAAAGTCTCTTAGCTATTGCTTTATCCAAAGTATTTGAGAACAACAACTCCCAAGAGCCACATATTCTGTTTCAGCTGTTGAAAGAGCTATTATACTTTGCTTTCTTGAGAACCATGAAACCTAGCTTGTTGCTTAGCAGTTGACAAGTACAAGAAGCACTTTTTCTATCAACTCTACATCCTGCTAAATTTGCATATGAATATCCAAGGAGAGTAAAGTCTTCTTTTTTGGGATACCACAAACTTAGCTTTGAAGTAGTTGCAATGTATTGGATGATGCGTTTTGCAACACTTAGATGAGATTCTTTGGGATCCGATTGAAATCTAGCACAAATGCAAACATTGTCATACCAAGCCCGAAGTGCTTGCTTTAATCCATAAAGAGCCTTTTTCAATATGAAGACTGACTCTGGCTTTCTTGGATCTTCAAATCCATGAGGTTGTTCCACATAAATTTCTTCTTGGATGAATCCATTTAGAAATGCACTTTTTACATCCATTTGGAATAACCTGAAATCTTTGTAGCAAGCAAAAGCAAGTAATATTCTAATTGCTTATAACCTCGCTGTTGGTGCATAGGTTTCATCATAGTTTATCCCTTCTTCTTGCATATATCTTTTGGCCACGAGTCTTGCTTTTTTTTTTGTCACTCTTCCTTTCTCGTCCATCTTGTTCCTGAAAACCCATTTAGTTTCAATAATAGACTTACCTTTGGGTTTAGGAATAAGTTCCCAAACATTATTGATGCTAAACTATTTGAGTTTTTTTTTTTTTTTTTTTTTTTTTTTTTTTTTTTTTTTTTGTATGGCTTCAATCCAGCTTTCATCAACCAAGGCTTCTTCTATACTTTTGGGTTCAGTTTTAGAAACAAGTGCTAAAGCACTAGACTCTTCTCGCCTTTTGGATCTGGTGCGAATTCCTTCATTAATGTTGCCAATGATGAGTTCCTTAGGATGACTAGACTTATGTTTCCAGATGCTGGTTGATCTTGAAGTTTGTTGATCCTTTGTTTCTGTTGAAGCTTATTGTTCAGAGTGATGAGCGTCAATAGTTCCAGTTCCTGCTATCTTAGAATCACTAGACAAGGAGATAGCCAAAGTTGGCTCGAAAGAGTCTTCTTGACCCTAATCTTATTCTCCTTCTCTCTATTCCTCTTCTATTCTTTCTTCCTCTGTCCTCCTCTATTCTTCATCTTCCTTCTCTGTCTCTTCTCGCTCTTTACCTTCTTCTGGCTCTTCTCTTGTCTCATGAAAGCTGACAAAACTCTTTAAGTTTCTTAAGGATGAAAGAGTCATTTCATCCTCATCTTCTTCATCTTGTAAGATGAGAGTTCTTTTCTTTTTTGCTGGAGCAACCATGGGCTCCTTCTAAACTTTTAGGTTCAGTTTCAGAAACAAGTGCTAAAGCACTAGACTCTTCTCACCTTTTAGATTTGGTGCGAATTCCTTCATTAATGTTGCTGATGATGAGTTCCTTAAGATGACTAGACTTATGCTTCCAGTTGCTGGTTGATCTTGAAGTATTTTGATCCTTTGTTTTTGTTGAAGCTTTTGGTTCAGAGTGATGAGTGTCAACAGTTTCAGTTCCTACCATCTCAGAATCACTAGACAAGGAGACAGCCAAAGTTGGCTCGAAAGAGTCTTCTTGACCCTAATCTTGTTCTCCTTCTCTCTATTCCTCTTCTCTTCTTTCTTCCTTTGTCCTCCTTTGTTCTTCATCTTCCTTCTTTGTCTCTTCTCGCTCTTTTCCTCCTTCTTCTGGCTCTTCTCTTGTCTCATGAAAGTTGACAAAACTCTTTAAGTTTCTTAAGGCTGAAAGAGTCATTTCATCCTCATCTTCTTTATCTTGCAAGATGAGAGTTCTTTTCTTCTTTGCTGGAGCAACCATGGGCTCCTTGCCTTTCCTCTTCGCTACAGTAGAGTCTTGTTTTGCTTTGACGGGAGACTTCTCCTTCATACGCTTCAACACTTTGTTCAGCTCTTTCAAGCGCATCTTTATGACCATTTTGAAACCAATCACCATTGGAGAAATAGTTGTTAAACATAATGGTGCAGAGATGTGAATTTTAAAGTGTCCGAATAAACGCATGATAAGAGCAGGATAAGGGAGTTGTCCCTTATCTTTCATTACAGTTCGGTAAATATGGAACAAGATGGTGTGAGGCAGAGAGAATTTAAATCCAGTATTGATGGCACACATCAATGTCGCTTCAGATCGAGAGACATTAGTCTTGGATGTCGACTTAGGACGAAGGTAGTTGATCACAATCTTGTGTAGTAAGATGTTCAAGGCACTCATCCTTGTGTAGAAAATCTTGCCTTCAACATCCCTATCTCTCACCAATGACAGAGTAGCATGAGTAATAGACACGCTAATTGGTTGGAAAATTATTCTTTCCACCCCAATTATGTCAGCCAACGTGTCTATATCCACAAAAAATTCCTTATCATTCACAGTGAAAGTAAAACTGTTTGCATCCAAGAAAGAAAAGTTCGAGTAAAAGTACGCGGTGAGTTTTGGATAAATAGCAATGGATTCAAAATAGAACTATTTTAATTGCAGTAGAACAAACTTCTCTCGCAAATTGACTTTTATCGAATCAAGGAAATCAAAGTCAATAGTCCTAGGGTTCATAACCCCTCTCTTCATAAGATTCGAATAAACCCTCTTGTGATTCTTTGGTTTAAACAAATTGGAACCATCTGCAATATTTGCAGCCACTCCCGTTCTAGGCTGAAAATGAGTAAACATCCGTTTATCGTCATCCAGAACTTGTGGTTGATTTGTAGTGCCATAGAATGGATCACTCGGGAAATTCGCAAAATTTCTTTCAGCCGTTCCTTTCTCTACAACTCCTAACCTTTCCAACTCCCGCAAGAACATGGTTTCATTCTTATATCCTCTATCTCTTAAGAATTCATTGATTAAAGACATCGGCGTTTCTCCTTTCTTCATATTAGAGTAAAGTTTGAAAGCAACCTTGGGAGTTAGCATTCTTACAGGTTCAGCCTCTTCTATAACTTCATTGTTTGGTTGAGTTGGTAGAGAAGATTGATGTTGCTGAAAAGGTTGTTGTTGACTTGGACACAGTGGTGGAGAAGAATCTTCTTCTTTGGTTAAGTCAAAATGCGTAGGACCCTCGGGCATATGTCGTGGTCCCCTACTTGCAATCCTTGAAAACTTTCTTGAAGACATTGTCGTTTCAAGGGAGGAATTCACCAACTTGCATGAAAAAGGTGAAAACTTTTAGACATATCGAGAGTGAAAGTGAAAGCAAATAGGAATTTTGTACTCTAGGGTTTTAGTGTAAAAACGAAGAAGACGAGTCTCGGCACTATATAAAGCAAGTGAAGCGAGATAAACGAAATGTTGTAAAAGGAAAAATAAAAATATCTTTTCAAAACGAATAATTTCCCTTTTTGAAAATAACCGTCTTTTCTTGAAAATAACCGTCTTTTCAAAATTGATAATTGCCTTTTTGAAAAAGAAAAACTTGGAAAGATAATTTTAATCAATTAGCAATTAATAATTAACCGTACCTTTTCAAGTTTAAAATATTGGAATAGAAGCAACTTACAGTCGTAATTCTTGGTCTTCTGAGTCTGAATACCTTCATATTTTACCTTTGAGTCTTGAGCACATCCAGACTTAACTGGATAAGAGATATGATGTTCAGTCTAGTGCGAATAAACTCAAATAGGCTTTTCTCCAAAGGCTTTGTAAATATGTCCGCCAATTGATTCTTTGAGTCAATGAATAGAATCATAGCTTCTCCATTTTGAACATGATCTCTAATAAAGTGATGTCAAATCTCTATATGTTTTGCTCTTGAATAAAGAATTGGATTCTTTGTGAGGTTGATTGTGCTGGTGTTGTCACATTTGATCTCAGTGCAAGAGTCTTTGATTCAAAAGTCTCTCAGTTGTTGTTTTATCCATAAGATTTGAGAACAGCAATTTCCAAGAGCCACATACTTTGCTTCTGCTGTTGAAAGAGCTACAGTGTTTTGCTTCATTGAGAACCAAGATACTAACTTGTTTCCCAGCACTTGGCATGTACCAGATGTACTTTTTCTATCAACTTTGCAACCTGCTAAATTTGCGTCTAAATATCCAAGAAGGATAAAGCTCATTCTTTGGGATACCACAGACCTAAACTTGAAGTAGTTGCAATGTATTTGATGATGCGCTTTGCGACGCTTAGATGAGACTCATTTGGATCAGATTGAAATCTATCACAAATGTAAACACTAAACAAAATGTCAAGTCTAGAAGCAGTAAGATAAAGAAGTGAACCAATAATACTCTCGTAAAGTTTATGGTCAACTTTCTTTCCTCCTTCATCTTTATCCAGCTTCGAAGAACTAGACATTGGTATCTCAGTCTTTTTACAATTCTCCAATCCAAACTTTTTAACAAGTTATTTCGCATATTTTTCTTGGTAAATGAAGATTCCTTCATTCAATTGTTTTACTTGTAATCCGAGAAAGAAGGATAATTCACCCATCATGCTTATCTCAAATTCATCCTGCATAGACTTAGAAAACTTCTTGCACAAGTTTTCATTAGGCGATCCAAATATAATATCATCAACATAAATTTGAATAAGTAGAAAGTCTTTACATTCCCTTTTTTGACTAAATCATTTTGCATTAAAAACTTACTTAACCTGTCATACTAAGCTCGAGGTGCTTGTTTTAAACCATAGAGAGTCTTTTTAGTCTGAATACTGAGTCTGGTCTCTTTGGATTTTTAAATCCAGGAGGTTATTCCACATAGACTTTTTTTTTTTTGGATAAATCCATTTAGGAATGCACTCTTGACGTCCATTTGGAATAACTTGAAATTTTTATAATAGGTAAAAGCAAGTAATAATCTAATTGCTTCGACCTAACTACTGGAGCATATGTTTCATCATAATATATCCATTCTTCTTGCATATATTCTTTGGCCACGAGTCTTGCTTTGTTCCTAATCACTTTTCCTTTTTCATCCAACTTGTTCCTAAAAACCCATTTAGCTCCAATAATGGATTTACCTTTTGGCTTATGAGTTAACTCCCATACATCCTTAATGCTGAACTGTTTGAGTTCTTCTTGCATTACTTCAATCCACTTTCGTAAGTTAATGTTTCTTCTATGCTTTTAGGTTATATTTCAGAAATAAATGCCATGGCACTAGACTCTTCTTGCATTTTGGATTTGGTGCGAATCCCTTCATCAATATTACCAATGATGAGTTATTTGGGATGACTAGATTTGTGCTTCCAGTTACTTGATGGTATGGTAGGAAGCTGTTCTTCTATTTCAGTTGATTCTTCAACTTCCATTTGCTGATTTTTAGAGGTCTCAGCTGCTTCAGGAGAGGTAGACTTTGTAGAGATTGGAGCAAGTTCAGAATCTTCTGGATGAGTTTGAATCAGTTGATTCTGCAAAGAGTCTTGGAATTTGACATTCATAGATTCTTCCATAGGCTGAGTCTTTTTGTTGAATACTCTATAGGCTTTGCTGGTGGTTAAATATCCAAGGAAGATTCATTCGTCTGATTTCTCTTCAAACTTACCAGTTCGATCATTTGCATTTTTCAAAACAAAACATTTGCAACCAAATACATGAAAGTAAGAAACAACTGGCTTCTTTCCTTTGAATAATTCATAAGAAGTTTTCTCTAGAATAGGCCTTAAAAAGACTCTGTTAATAATATAACATGCTGTAGACACTACTTTAGCCCAAAATGAGAGGAAATACTACTTTCTATTAAAAGAGTTTTTGCCATCTCTTACAAAGATCTATTCTTTCTTTCCATAACTCAATTCTGTTCTGGAGTGTATGGAGAAGAAAAAACATGCTGAAAACTTGATTCATCACAAAATTTTGCAAAGTCTTTATTTTCAAACTCACCTCCATGGTCTGTTCGTATGCTTGAAATAACATATCATTTCTCGTTCTGAACTTTCTTAGCAAACTTTGAAAAGTAAGAAAATGCTTCGGACTTACTTGCCAGAAAGTAAACCCAAGTGAATTGTGAATAGTCATCAACGATTACTAGACAATATCTATTTCTGCCTATGCTTCTAGTTTTGGTTGGCCCAAAGAGATCCATATGTAGAAGCTGTAAAACACGATTAGTAGAAACCTGATTTAATGGTTTAAAAGAACTTTTAACATGTTTTCCCAATACACATGGTGTGCATAAGTCAAATTTTTGAAACTTCAAGTTGGGCAATCCTTGAACGAGATTCTTCTAAGAGATCTTGGCAATTTGCTTCATATTTGACATGACCAAGCTTTCAATGCCAAAGATTTGCTTAATCTTGAATTGAAATTAGACATTGAGACTTTTCTAGTTTTATATCCAGAAAATAGATGTTCCCATGTCTTTGTCTAGTAAAAGATTGTGAAAAATCTTTACTAGTTTTGGAACATATTCCTTCTTGAAAATTGATCTTGAATCCAGTGTCGCACAATTGACTGATGCTAAGCAAATTGTAATTGAGTCATTTCACTAAGGAAACATTGTCGATTGTGAGACTTTCAATTTTTATAATTCCACATCCAACAATTCTTTCTTTGCTGTTTCCCGCAAAAAAAGACTTTTCCACCATTTACTTGCATAAGTTTTATAAAACAACTTGAATCTCCAGTCATATGCTTTGAACAACTACTATCCAAATACCATTTAATCTTTTTCTTTATAGTGACCTGCAATTAAAAAAGAAACTCAAGCTTTCTTTGGTACTCATATTTTCTTGGGTCTAGCGGAGTTAGTGCGATAAAGCTGTCTTTGCTCATTCCTTCTTAACAGGTCTCCAAACCATAAGACATTCTTTCTCAAAATGTTTTGAGCTGTTGCACTTAGAACATTTGAGAGCACTTCGCCCAATAGGTTTTACAAATATTTTATGAAAATGATTTATGTAAAAAGTTTTTGTAGGCCTTTGTTTGATTCTTTTTTTCACTTTTGGAAAATCAATTAGAGGAATAGTTTCAAAAGTCATTCCCAAGCTTGATTTGTTAAAGTAGGGTATTTGTATTGAAAGAATCTTTTCCAATTTCTCAAATTCTATTGAAAACCTTTTGAAATATTTGAAATGTCATTTTTCAAAAATGTATTTTCTTTTAAAAGAGAATCTGCATTTTCTTCTAAAGTAACAAAATTTTTATCTAAATTTTCAAGCTTTTCTTTCCATAAAATTTCCTATTACTTCAGTGTATAATTCTCCCTTTTTAGCTCGGAAATCCTCTTGAGAGAGGTTTTGAGACTAAGACACAGTTCATCAATGTATTTCAAGACTTTAGTAGGGATTTTTAAATTTCTTACCTCAATTTCACTATCTGAGTCTGAGTCTGTATCTATTTTTGAGTCGGAGTTTGATTATGATTTTTCCATTAGATAAATATTGGCATTAATCTTTATCATTTTCTTCGCATTCTGTATCTCTCCATGTCTCTGCCTTGAGAGCTTTCATGTATTTCTTAGCTTTTCCTTTCTTTTTCTTCAACATGAGACAATTGGGTCTGATGTGTCCTTTTTTCTTGCATTCAAAATAGATAACTTATTGATTGGATTCATCATCCTTAGTTGATTTGTTTTGAAACTTTTGAGTGCTTTGCTTCTTCCAATTGAATCTTTTTCCCTTTTTGTTCAGTTTCCTGAATCTTTTTATCATAAGAGCTAACTCTTCATCATCCATATCATCTTCAGAATCTATAACATCAGAATCATCGTTATATCTCAAAGCAATTGACTTCTTACCTTGGAATCTTCTTCTTCATTGATTTGCTCCACTTTATAGGATTGAAGTGTGCCAACCAATTCGTCTAGAAAGTGGCATGATCTTTGTGTTTCCCTTATCGAAGTCTTTACGTAATTCTAGTCTTTGGAGAGTCCACGCAGCAACTTATTAACCTTCATGGATCTTGAGATTGGTTGTCCCTGATACTCTAGACCATTTACAATTTCTATAAAACAACTAAATATGTTAGTAATATATTCTCCTAGTTTCATCTTGAAAGCTTCATATTGTCCAAGTAGAATATTGATCCTTATTTATTTCACTCGATCAGCTCTTTTATAGGTAATGTGCATCCTGCCCCAGACTTTTTTGGCTGTTTCATAAGAAGATATTCCATTATACTTAGTAGGAGAAAATGCACAATATAAGGAGTAAATTGCTTTAGCATCAAGAGCTTATCTCTTGGTTATTTCTTCTTGAGTTATCTCGCCAGCGTTTGCAACTTTTTTTCCCCTTTTTGAAACTGATGTAGCTGTAGGAACAATTCCTTTTTCTACTACATCCCATTCTAGAGGATCTTTCGATATTAGGAATGCCTTCATCTTGTTTTTCCATATGTTGAATTCATTTCCATTGAAATAAGGCAATCTGGTGTAACTTTGGCCTTCAATCAAACCTGGAGCCAACATACTAGCCATAGATCTTTAACTTAGAAGTAAAAACACTTCAATTAATCGAGTACACAGGCTCTGATACCAATTGATAAAGCTAGTATGAGCACCTAGAGGGGGTGAATAGGTGTTAAAGAAGTTTTTGTAAGACTTAACAACTAAATTCAACTTATATGGAAACAGTAAACTAAAAAAGTAAAAGACTGTGAATTGATATATAAGACTGCGAATTAAGTAAAGAGATTAGTGAAAAAGAATTGAAACACAAGGTTTATAGTGGTTTGGCTTAGACCAAGCCTACGTCCACTCTCCCACACTGATAGCCCACTGGCTGAATTCCATTAAGAAACAGAAGTGATTTTACAGTATCAAGTCCTTGATTCCACAGTGTAGAGACTTTACTACACTTCCTCAAGGTCTCACAAGTATTTGATCTCTCTTTTGAGTACAGTTTAAGCTCGACAAATTGTGACAGCAAAGAACTAAGAGTTTCAGATTTTGGAATTTTTCTTTCACGCACACACTCGAATAACTTGAGCGTCCTCCTTATATACTCCTCCATGCCATCATAACCGTTGGCATCTTCCAAAGAAGTTCTTTTAGTCCACCCGTTATACAGAATCAATTCGAAAGATCTCGAGTTATTTAAGGAATGTGATGATAGCCCACCAATCCTACTCGCCCATACAATCAAGATCTAGGTTTTCATAAGTAGAACCTTCCAAGTGAGATAGCTAGTATAAGCACCTAGAGGGGGGTGAATAGGTGCACAAACACTTTATCGAAATACGGAAGCGATTCTAGGCAACCGATAGAAAGGAGTTCACAAAATGATTTACGATCAAAGTAAAGAGAGTGAGGGAGAGAAGATTGAACACAGGTTTTATAGTGGTTCGGCTTAATCCAAGCCTACGTCTACTCTTCCGCACTGACAGCCCACCGGCTAGATTTCACTATGAACAAAAGAGAAGTTACAGCTCAGCTTTTCCTTGATTCCACAGTGTAGATGTTCTATCACACCTCCTCAAGGTTTCTCACAAATATAGACTATCTTTTGTATACAAGTATTCGCTCAAAGGAATTGTCTAAACAACAAGGAGCTTTAGACTTTGAAATTCTTCTATCGCGCACATCTCAACAACTTAGAACATCTTCCTTATATACTCCTTTATGCCATCATACCCGTTGGCACTTACCAAATGAATTCCTCCAATCTACCCGTTGGACGGAATCAATTAAGAAGATCATTCGGCTATTAAGGGAATGTGTCGATAGCCCATCAATCCTGTTCGCCCATACAATCAGGATCTCGGTTTCTATAAGTAGAACCTTCCAAGAATGTTTAGGCAATCATCGATTCCTTAATCTTCGAGTCAATCTCGATCAATCAAAGAATTCCGTTGTGTCTATTCCAGCCACGAGATCTTCTCCAGTTGATAAGGTCAAGCCCTTAACAAAACATCCAGTTCTGGGTAATCTTTCTTCAACGGATTAGAGACTGTCAATGAGGATAGACTTTGAGTCTTGAGTCGGGGCTGTCGGAGGTCTTCGGACTTTAAATGGCGTAGTCCGCAAACCTTCGACTAGACTGATGGAAACGTTTTGTCAGCTTCAAAATACTTCGAGAGGATTTCTCCAACAATCTCCCCCTTTTTGATGGTGACAAAACTTTCCTGCAGATTTGGACAACTTTGACCTGCAAGACATTTCTCAAACACATATGCATATCTTATAGAGATAAATGACTAAATGAATAACACTAGAATCTGCAACCACAAAAAATATGTTAGTCTAATAAGTGATAGAGCCATCCATAAGATACCAATGATAGTTAATAAAAGCAGTCAAGTCCAAGTCTAGTTCAGTTCTCATCTAGACACAAAAACAAAGTCAAACAGATCAAAACAATCCACAAAATCAAACAATCAGTCCAACAAACCACACTATTAAAAGTCAAATTGTTCAAATCTTGCATCTCTCCCCCTTTTTGTCAGCATTAAAAAAGGTTGAGATGAAAATGGATTAAAGTCAAGATTGCTTGGGAACGCGGACAAGCTGAAAATCTCCCATAGACTGAACGATACCTTCCAGCCTTTTCAAGTCTTCCTTTAGTTGCGCGATCTCCTCACCCTTAGCATTGGCCTGATTCTGAACAGTGAGGGCTTGGATTTTATCATTCAATGAACATGAAGAAACTTGACCCGCAGTTTGCAAGTTTTGAACCTCGCATCCCAAGGCATAAATTTGACCTCGCATCTCCAAGAGAATATCCATGATTCTGCGAAAATCTGATGCATTATCAGTCTGAGTACTTGCTTCGGCTCGATCTGATGGAGTAAATGCAGACGATGGTAGATTAGCATAATCTCGCAGGTTTGGCGATGAAATTTCATGACCTTCTTCTGGAAATTGAGAGGTATAAACGTCCTCTGGGTCTACAGGAGAGCGACTGACTCCTTCGCTTGCGTTAGGATATGAGGACTTCCCTCTTTTCTCTTGATCTCCCCCTGTTTCCATGCCTACAGGTGGAGAAGAGTATTCGTCAAGTTCTCCTTCTCTCCTCTTTCTTCTTCTTCTGTCTCAACTCTTTCCTTCTCAGCTTCTCTTTCTTCTTCTTCCTTCTCCTCTGCTTCCTTCTCCTCTGTTTCTTTCGCCATTTGTTCCGATTCTTTCCCTGGAACAGGATGACTTAAGTTCTTCAAAGCCATTGCAGAGATGGTGAGATTTTCATCGTCATCTTCATCTTCAACAATAAGAGCTCTTCTTTGGTTTTGAAGTAACCAAGGGCTCATTTCCTTTCCGCTTTGATGAAGAAGAAGGTTGATGAGCTTTGAGTGGAGTCTTCTCCTTGAATTTCTCCAACGCTTTGTTCAATTCCTTCAGATGCATCTTGGTCACCATTTTCAGTCCTACCACCATATGATCGCACGATCGAGCACAAAAGATTTGCGGAGGCTGAATATTCAGATGTCTGAATAACTTTGTCACAAGACTTGGGTAAGGAAGTTGGCCTCTGTCCTTCATCATGGCTCTATACATGTGGAACATAATAGTGTGAGGAAGAGAAAACCTTTTCCCAGTGAGAATGGCATACATCAGCTTTGCCTCTGAACTTGAAACATTTGTTTTAGAAGTTGATTTTGATCGAAGGCAATTGATCACAATCTTGTGCAGCAAGATGTTGAATGCATTCATCCTTAGGTAGGAAATCTTTTCCTCTGTTCTCCTGTCCTTGACAAGTTCCAATGTAGCACCAGCAATAGAAACTTTGATCGGTTAATATCTTCCCCTCTTGACTCCCAACACATCTGCCAGCATATCCATATCCACAACATAGTCTTGATCTTTGACACTGAAGGAAAATCTATTCGCATCTAAAAAGCTAAGATTTGAATAGAAATATGCGATTAGTTCAGTATAGGCCTCTGTAGTGTCGGAGCAGAACTTTTCAAGTTGAAGATAACCGAACTTTTCCCTGAAGTTCACATTTATAACATCCAGAAAATCAAAATCCACACTCCTAGGGTTTATTACCCCACGCTTCAGCAATTTCGAGTACAAATCCCTTTGTTCCTTCGATCTGAACAAATCTCCTCTTTTTCCTCGACTTTCAGCCGCAATACCCATTCTCGGTTGAAATTGACTGTACAATTTGTCATCATCATTTCCATCTACAGAATTCGGTCCCCAATCACGAGGATCACTCGGGATGTTCGCAAGAGTTTCCTCAGCCAACCCTTTACGAGCAATTCCCAAACTTTCCATTCTTCGCAGAAAGATGTATTCATTTCCATACCCCTTCTCTTTAATAAAATTATCGACATATTTCAAGAGAGTACGCGTTGCTTTTAAGGCACGATACAACTTATAAATATAAGCGGGCTTTTGAACTCTTATAGGGTTTGCATCCTCGATGATTTCGTCCTCTTGTTGATGATCAACGCCTTGAGGGCTAGATAGAGGAGAGTGACACTGCTGAGAATGTTGTGGGCTCTATTGTTGTTCTGGAGCCACATCTTCTTCAGTGAGATTGAAGTGCGTAGGCCCCTCACTCATTCGCCGTGGTCCCCTGCTTGCGATTCTCGAAGACTTTCTTGAAGACGACATATTTCTTAGTTTTTGGAAGATTCCTTGCTTGACTTTCCCAAGAAAGATGACAACTTTTTCGAAGATTAAACAAGGGAAGAAAACCGGAATGGAGGATCGATGCTTTCTAGGGTTTTTGAGAGTGAAGTGAAGAGCAATCAACAGTACATGATCGGTTTAAAAAGAAAGATAAACGAAGCGTCACAAAGGAAAATAAAAAGATGCCTTTTTAACATAACTGTCTTTTTCCGCGAAAATAGTCATTTCAAAAATAACTTCCTTTTTGAAAATGAAACGATGCAGTAATTTCGTCGATTAAATATAGCAACACAGTTTGACGATCGTACCTCTTCAAGATAAGATTCGAGAGAGAGAGAAAGAGAGACTAACTTGCAGTCTGACGGTCGTACCAAGACTAATTTAAAGTCTTGTATGTCTGAGTCTGAAAGTCTCTAGACTTTGATTTCCTCATACCTCAAAATGTTGAGTCTGGAACGGATAGACTCAAATTGATTTTTCTCTAAAGGCTTTGTGAATATATCCGCCAGTTGATTCTTTGAGTCAACAAATTGAATTGAAACATCTCCATTTTGAACATGGTCTCTTATAAAGTGATGTCGAATCTCTATGTGCTTTGCTCTTGAGTGGAGAATCGGATTTTTGGTGAGATTTATAGCGCTTGTGTTATCGCAATTAATCTTCGTGCATGAGTCTTCAATTCCAAAGTCTCTTAGCTGTTGTTTTATCCACATAATTTGTGAACAACAACTTCCTAGAGCTATATACTTTGCTTTTGCTGTAGAGAGAGCTACGTACTTTGCTTTCTTGAAAACCAAGACACTGTCCTGCCTCCAAGTAGTTGACAAGTACCCAAGGTGCTCTTTCTATCAACTCTGCATCCAGCAAGGTCTGCGTCTGAATATCCAAGAAGAGTAAAGTCTCCCCTTTTTGGATACCAGAGACCAAAGCTTGATGTTGATGAAATATACTTGATAATACACTTCGCAGCATTCAAATGAGATTCTTTTGGGTCTAATTGAAATCTGGCACAAATGCAAACACTAAACAGAATGTCAGGTCTAGAAGCAGTAAGATAAAGAAGTGATCCGATGATACTCCTGTACAGCTTTTGATCGACTTTCTTTACTCCTTCATCTTTGTCTATCTTCAAGGAACTTGACATTGGTATGTCAGCCTTTTTGCAATTGTCCAGTCCAAATTTTTTGACAAGATCATTTGCATACTTTTCTTGGTGAATGAAAGTTCCTTCCTCCAATTGTTTCACTTAGAGCCCGAGAAAGAAGGTTAACTCACCCATCATGCTCATTTCAAATTCATCCTGCATAGTCTTAGAGAATTTCTTGCACAGACTTTTATTAGAAGATCCAAAAATAATATCATCCACATATATTTGAACAAGTAAAAAGCTTTTGCTTTCTCTTTTAATAAAAAGGGTAGTGTCTACTTTACCTTTAACAAATCCATTTCGAATTAAAAACTTACTTAATCTGTCGTACCAAGCTCGAGGTGCTTGCTTTAAGCCATACAAGGCCTTTTTGAGTCTGAATACTGAGTCTAGTTTCCTTGAGTCTTCAAACCCTGGTGGTTGTTCCACATAGACTTCCTCACGGATGAAACCGTTTAGGAAAGCACTTTTGACGTCCATTTGAAATAACCTGAAATTTTTATGACAAGCAAATGCAAGTAATAAACGAATTGCTTCTAACCTTCCTACCGGTGCATAAGTCTCGTCATAGTCGATCCCTTCTTCTTGTGTATATCCCTTGGCCACAAGTCTAGCCTTGTTTCTTATGACTTTTCCTTTCTCATCCATCTTGTTCCTGAAAACCCATTTAGCTCCAACAATTGATTTACCTTTTGGTTTAGGAGTCAGCTCCCATACATCATTAACTCTGAATTGTCTGAGTTCTTCTTGCATAGCTTCAATCCAGCTTTCATTAGATAAAGCTTCTTCTATGCTCCTGGGTTCTATTTCAGAAATAAGAGCCACAGCACTGGACTCTTCTCGCCTTTTGGATCTTGTGCGGATTCCTTCATTGATATCGCCAATAATAAGATCTTTGGGATGACTGGACTTATATTTCCAGTTGCTGGTTAATTTATCAGATTGATGATAACTTCCTTCACTAGAATCTTCAACAGTCACTTGTTGCTAGTTCTTCAAAGTCTGAGCCGCTTCTTGAGAATTAGACTTTGTAGAGTCTGGAGCAGATTCAGTCTCTTCAAAATGAGTCTGAATAGATTCATTTTGTATAGAATCTTGGAATTTTACATTCATTGATTCTTCCACAGTTTGAGACTTTTTGTTGTAGACTCTGTATGCTTTACTTGTGGTTGAATATCCAAGGAAAATGCCTTCATCTGACTTTTCTTCAAACTTACCAACTCGATCTATTGCATTTTTCAATATGAAACATTTGCATCCAAATACATGAAAATATGAAACAATGGGCTTCTTTTCTTTGAATAATTCATAGAGGGGTTTTTTTTTTTTTTTTTTCTAGAATAGGTCTTAGAAAAACTCTATTGATAATATAACATGATGTTGAAACTGCTTCAGCCCAAAACCGTAAAGAAATATTGCTTTCAATTAAGAGAGTTCTGGCCATTTCTTGAAGAGATTTATTCTTCCTTTCCACAACTCCATTTTGCTCAAGTATATGGAGAAGAGAACAAATGCTGAAACGATTCGTCACAAAATTTAGCAAAATCTTGATTTTCAAATTCACCTCCATGGTCTATTTTTATGCTTGAAATAACATACCCCTTTTCATTTTGAACATTCTTAGCAAATTTTTCAAAGTAAGAAAAAGTTTCAGACATACTTGCCAAGAAATATACCCATGTAAATCGTGAGTAGTCATCCACAATTACTAGGCAATATTTCTTACCTCCAATGCTCTGCGTTCTTGTTGGTCCGAAGAGATCCATATGCAAGAGTTGCAGTACACGGTTAGTCGAAAATTGATTTATTGGTTTAAAGGAATTTCTTACATGTTTTCCCAATATACATGGTGTACATAGATCAGACTTTTGGTATGATAAATTAGGTAGACCACAAACAAGCTTTTTTGCTGAGATTTTGGTTATTTGCTTCATGTTGATATGCCCAAGCTTTTTGTGCCATAACTTTGCTTCATCTTGGATTGAGATTAGACATTGGGATTCATTTGGTTTCACGTCTAAGAGGTAGATATTTCCATGTCTTCGACCCATGAAAGACTAAGTAGAGTCTTTACTGGTTCCTGAATAAATACCCTCTTGAAAGTTGATTTTGAAACCGGCATCACAAAGTTAATTGATACTAAGCAAATTGTAATTGAGCCCTTCAACTAAAGAAACATTGCTTATTGTGAGGTTCCCAATCATTACAGTTCCAAATCCCACTATTTTTCCTTTGCGGTTTTCCTCCAAATGAGACTTTTCCACCATTCACTTGAACAAGCTTTATGAAACAATTTGAATCTCCTGTCATGTGTCTCGAGCATCCACTATCCAGGTACCATTTCACCTTTTTCTTGATAGTGA
Source organism: Eucalyptus caleyi (assembly GCA_014182885.2). Lineage (NCBI taxonomy): Eukaryota > Viridiplantae > Streptophyta > Magnoliopsida > Myrtales > Myrtaceae > Eucalyptus > Eucalyptus caleyi. The sequence continues at coordinate 33,300,118 of CM024468.2, read as the reverse complement.
CCTGCATTTAAAAAGAAACTCAAGCTTTCTTTGGTACCCATATTTTCTTGGGTCCTTTTGAGTTAGTCTGATATACGGTTTTTGCTCAGACTTTATTGACAGGTCTCCAAGCCATTGGACATTCTTTCTCAAAACGATCAGCACTATTGCATTTTGAACATCTAAGAGCATTGCGACCTACTGGTTTTACAAAGGTCATTTCAAAATGGTTTTTGTAAGCATTCCTTGTTGGTCTTTGTTTAATTCTTTCTTTTTACTTTAGGAAAATCGATTAAAGGAATGGTTTCAAAGTCATTCCTAAACTAGATTTATTGAAATAAGGTCTTTGAACAGAAAGTATTTTCTCTAGTTTTTCAGATCCTAGAGAAAATCTTTTGGAAATATTTGAAATATCATTTTTCAAAATGCATTTTCTTTCAAAAGATTATCTTCACTTTCTTTGAGAGAAGAAACATCCCGGTCTAAGCATTTCACTTTTTCTTTCAAAACATTCTCTTGTTGTTTTAAAGCAGAATTTTCATTTTTGAGTTCAGAAATTCTTTTAAGAGAAGTCTTAAGACTAAAACATAATTCATCGATGTATTTTGAAACTTTAATAGGGATTTTGAAATTACTTACCTCGAATTCACTTTCGAGTCCGAATCGGTCTCGGAGTTTGATTCGGAGTTTGAGTATGATTGTGCCATTAGACATATGTTGGCATAATCATCATCACTATCTTCACACTCCGTATCACTCCAGGTTTCAGCTTTGAGAGCCTTTCGATACCTTTCAGTTTTTCCTTTCTTCTTCCTCAAAAGAGGACAGTTGGGTCTGATGTGTCCCTTTTTCTTGCATTCAAAGTAGACTACATCTTTGTTTGATTCATCATCTTCAGCAGACTTGGTCTATTGCTTTTGAAAATTTTGTTTCCTTGAATTGAATCTTCTTCCTTTTTTATTCAGCTTTCTGAATCTTCTTATCATGAGAGCAAGTTCTTCATAATCCATGTCGTCTTCAGAATCTGTTACATCAGAATCATCATTAGATTTTAATGCAATTGATTTCTTACCTTTGGGATCTTTGTCTTCATTGATTTGTTCCACTTCATAAGACTGAAGGGTCCCAACCAGCTCATCGATAGATAGTGGCATGATTCTTTGAGTCTCTCTAATTGAGGTCTTAATGTGATTCCAATCCTTGGAGAGTCCACGCAGTAGCTTGTTTACTTTCATGGGATCAGAAATTGGTTGACCTTGATTTTCAAGACTATTCACGATTTCTGTAAAACGACTAAACATGTCAGTTATAAATTCTCCTGGTTTCATTCTGAAGGCTTCGTATTGACCGAGAAGAATGTTGATTCTTGTTTCTTTCACTCGATCGGTTCCTTCATAGGTAATGTGTAATCTATCCCAGACTTCTTTGGCTGTATCACAAGAAGATATTCTGTTATATTCAGTAGGTGATAAAGCACAATATAAAGAGTAAATTGCTTTTGCATCAAGAGCTTGTCTCTTGATTATCTCTTCCTGACTCATTTCGTTGGACTCAACAGTGTCATTTCCTCTTTCTAAGACAGATGCAGCTTTAGGAATGATTCCTTTTTCTACAACGTCCCATTCCAGAGGATCCTTTGATCTTAAGAATGCCTTCATCTTGTTCTTCCATATGTTGTAGTCCTTTCCATCAAAGTAAGGCGGTCTGGTGTTGCTTTGCCCTTCTACCAGCCCTGGAGCCAACATACTAGCCATGGATCTTTTACTCTGAAGTAAAACACTTCAAACAAAGTGAGTACACGAGCTTTGATACCAATTGAGATAACTAGTATAAGCACCTAGAGGGGGTGAATAGGTGCACAAACACTTTATCGAAATACGGAAGCGATTCTAGGCAGCCGATAGAAAGGAGTTCACAAAATGATTTACGATCAAAGTAAAGAGAGTGAGGGAGAGAAGATTGAACACAAGTTTTATAGTGGTTCGGCTTAATCCAAGCCTACGTCCACTCTTCCGCACTGATAGCCCACCAGTTAGATTTCACTATGAACAAAAAAGAAGTTACAGCTCAGCTTTTCCTTGATTCCACAGTGTAGATGTTCTATCACACCTCCTCAAGGTTTCTCACAAATATAGACTATCTTTTGTATACAAGTATTCGCTCAAAGGAATTGTCTAAACAACAAGGAGTTTTAGACTTTGAAATTCTTCTATCGTGCACACCTCAACAACTTAGAACATCTTCCTTATATACTCCTTTATGCCATCATACCCGTTGGCACTTACCAAATGAATTCCTCCAATCTACCCGTTGGACGGAATCAATTAGGAAGATCATTCGGCTATTAAAGGAACGTGTCGATAGCCCATCAATCCTGTTCGCCCATACAATCAGGATCTCAGTTTCCATAAGTAGAACCTTCCAAGAATGTTTAGGCAATCATCGATTCCTTAATCTTCGAGTCAATCTCGATCAATCAAAGAATTCCGTTGTGTCTATTCCAACCACGAGATCTTCTCCAGTTGATAAAGTCAAGCCCTTAACAAAACATCCAGTTTTGGGTAACCTTTCTTCAACGGATTAGAGACTGTCAATGAGGATAGACTTTGAGTCTTGAGTCTGGCTGTCCGGAGGATGACTTTAAATGGCAGAGTCTGCAAACCTTCAGACTAGACTGATGGAAACGTTTTGTTAGCTTCAAAATACTTCGAGAGGATTTCTCCAACACCAAGTATACTTCGCCAATCAATGGTTCTAAATATTCAAATTGATTTCAATAAGAATAATTGATCACGAGATGCTATCTTCAGCCGTTAGATATTCTTCAACCGTATGAACAAAATCCTTAAAGATGTACTTGTATCTGGATAAATCTTCTTCATCGAATAAATCTTTTCTTCGTCGGTCTGGAAACTATTAGTGAGGGTAGACTTTAAATCTTGAGTCTGGAGGTCTTCAGACTTTGGCGATAGAGTTTGCAAGTCTTCAAACTAGATTGATGAAAACGTTTTGTCAACTTCAAAACAAATAAGGAAGCTTTCTCCAACAATTATAGATGGACGTCAAACGCGTTTTTCTTAATGGATTCATACAAGAAGAATTTTATGTGGAACGACCATCAAGCTTTGAAGATCCAAGAAAACCAGACTCTATCTATAGACTAAAGAAAGCTTTGTATGATCTGAAGTAGGCACCTTGAGCTTGGTATGAAATGTTAAGTAAATTTTTAACAAATAGTGGCTTTGAGAAAGGAAAAGTTGATACAACCTTGTTTATAAAAAGAGAAGAAAAAGATTTTCTACCTATACAGATTTATGTAGATGATATAATCTTTGGATCTTCTAATGAAAATCTTTGCAAGAAATTTTCAAGATATATGCAGGAAGAATTTGAAATGAGCATAATGGATGAATTGACATTCTTTCTGGGATTGCAAGTCAGACAATCAAAGAAAGGAATATTTATTCACCAGGAGAAATATGCCAAAGATATTATCAAGAAGTTTGGGATGGAGAATTGCAAGAAAATAGAAACTCTCATGTCAAGCTCATCAAAGCTCGACAAGGACGAAGGAGGAAAGAAACTCCCAAAGAAACTCCCATTACTTTCCTTCCTCCTGCAGTTGATCAGACTCAGCAACTCATCTTAAGGAAGTTACTTGAGTTTGGAAACCACTCCAATCCAGGTATTTTATTTTTGGCACATAAAAATTGAATAGGTATGATTATCACTGAATCATGTCTTGCCTTTTTTATTTTTGGAAATTACAATTTTATTACTGATTTTTCGGAATATATTTCAAATTTTTTGCAATTATTCTTTTTGAATTGTTTTATGAAAAGGCATTTCTTTTTGTGACGATTCGTTTGCCTCCATTTTGATTCCTTTAAATTCTTTAGTTTATTTCTTTCGAGCACAGTGTTTTCAAACCATAATTCTCTCTCTCTCTCTCTCTCTCTCGATTTTTTCCTCGAGAAAACACTCTGCAAATTTCTCTCTCTCCCACTCAAACATGACGTCGAGGTCCTCCAAATTTGCAACAATGTCATTCCAAAGGAAATCTTCTCACATCGCTAGTCATGGCCCTTGCAATATGCCTAAAGGACCAACTCATTTTGATTTGACTGGAGAAGATTCTCCCCGGAGTTCTCCTCGTCACTCTACAGATGAGGAAGTTACATAGGAGACAACACCCATTTCTATAATGAGGCCTGAGGTACTTTTCAAACATTATACGTTTTTGAAATAGGGTGGAAGTCTTGTGGGCTTTATCACTAACTTTCTAAAAGACCATGGATATAGAAATGAAACTTTATTTTTGAGAACGATGGAAAGGTTAGAACTGGCGCCAAAAGGAATAGCAGAGAAGGAGTTTTCGAATTTTCCTTCTGATCCTCGTTTTGGGTCAGAAAATAAAGATGATGATGAGAGAATCTTTATAGAAAGAATGGAAATTTTTCGTTCAAAAGAGCATAAAAAGGTTTATGCTCAAATGTTGAACAGAGGGGTCATAAACCCGCGAACAGTAGACTTTGACTTTCTAGATTCTATAAAGGTTAACTTGAGGGAAAAGTTAGCCAAACTTTAATTTGAAAAATTCTGTGCAGAGACATATGAAGCTTATCCTGAATTAATGCCATATTTTTACTCGAATCTGTCATTTCTAGATCAAACTCATATTCAATTTACTATTTGTGATAGAGTGTTTAATGTAGATGTGGATATTTTGGCTGACATTTTGGGTGTATAATGGAGTGGTTTTCTACCCATAAATGTATCCATCAATCAAGTTACTAGATTTCTAGTGAAAGACAGATTTTCGAGTGAGAGTAGTACTTACTCTCGTATGCTTGCTTCAAACATTCTGCTGTATAAGATAGTGATCAATTGCATTAGACCCAAGGCTGCCTCTAAGACTGATGTTTCGAGATTTGAAGCAAAGATAATGTGGGCAATTTGCAATGGAGTTCCTTTTTCTCTCCCACATACTATCTTTATGCACATGTACATAACAGTGATGAAGGAAAAAAGGGCAACTGCCCTACTCTGCCTTTATAACAAGATTGTTCAGACACTTTCAAATTTAATTACCATCTCAACTTCGATCAGGTTTCTTGCTCCTATGGAAATAGGAATGAAAATGACTTCCAAGATGAGGCTAAAAGATTTTCTAAAGCCTTGGATCTTTTGAAGAAGGAATCATCTAGTAGAATCAAAGAAGGATATGTTACTGTAAAAAAAGCACAAGGGAAATGATGTTGTCTAGAAGACATCAAAGAAGAAGAAATCTATCCTTTTGTAGGATGAAGAGGAGGAAGATGAAGACTTAACAATATCTGCCATTGCTTTGCGCAATCTTCAAGGATTTGCTGATTCTGAAGAGCCAGAAGAAGAAGAAGGTGAAAAGGAAGAAGAAGAAGAAGAAGAAGAAGAAGAAGAAGAAGAAAGTGATGCTGAAGAATTTGAAGAAAAGGAGGATGGCGATGAAGACTCCGAAAGAGACGCTAGTACAATACTAGAATTGGAGGAAACTAAGAAAAATATGGAAATTGCTGCACCTGAAGAAGAGAAGACTGAACCAAAGTAGTGATCTCATGCTAGAAAGGAGAAAGTGCAATAAGAAGAAATTTTATCTCAACCCTAAGGCACCAAAACAGGGGGAGAACATGAGAAAACTCCTTTAGTTGAACCTACTGCTAGTGATGGTATCAATCCATCTCCTATAGATGCTGAAGATGTATTTACATCTCATTTCCCTGAAGCCCCTAACTGAAGAGGAAACTCCGAGTCAGGGTAAGCAACAAACTACACGCATTCAAGTTGATGTTCCTTACTTTTGGATGCTCCACAGATTCATTTTGCTGAAGCTAGTGCCCAAACCGAACCAGAAGCAAACTATCCAAGGATAGTAGATCTCATCTTGGAGATAAAGGCATAACAATATGCCATGGAGTTTGAGATTTAGAAGTTATATGCTACTTTAGGATTTACCTCATAATTTCTTACTAACAAGGTACAATCTCTTGACACTCAGGTTCAAACATTGAATCAACAGGCTTCGCATACTATAGCCAAAGTAGAGAATGTATACCATTAGTGCCTACATAAGCTTGAGGAGACTGTGCAGTCATTTGAGGATTTCCGACTTGTTCGCATTCCAAAACAACCATGATCATCTCTTCGTTCACTCTTTTTATTCATGAATGACTTTATCTTTTTGCTGATGATAAAAAAGGGGGAGAATGAGAGCAAATTTAAAGTTCTTGTTTTGTTTTGTTTAAACTTGGTTGTTTGGTTTGTGGTTTGAACTTTGTGGTTGTGGTTTGAACTTTTGTAGTGCTTGAACTATGATTGTTTATTCTTGCAGAACTATTAAGACCAATGTGTTTTGTGGATGTAGATTCTATGTTTTCAGTTCTGTAATAATTTGTCTTATTATAAATTATTATGTGCTGTTAAAGTGTTGGTTTGCAGGTTACAATGTTTAAATCTACTTGAAAGTTTTGTCACCATAAAAAAGTGGGAGATTGTTGAGAAAACTCCTATTAGATTTTGAAGTTGACAATTTTTTTTTTATTTCTATTATTATTATCATTTTGAGGAATACTAGACTTCTGTGGAATTTTATTAAAATCTATCTTACATTAGAAGTCTGCCCTACTTTGATGAAGACCTAGACTGAACTCAAGTGAAGATCGAAGAAATAATCAGACTCAGGATTATTGTTCTTCTCTCAAAGACTTAGTACGAACAAGATATATATGGCTTTTTGGATGGAAATTTCACTTACCTTTTTGGATTTTATTGATGAAATCAATCATGGAACGGTAAAATCAATTTGTAAGACAAGTTTACTTGAAAAGAATCTACTTATGGAAACTAAGATTCTGATTGTATGGGTAACCAGGATCATCGGACTTTCATCTCAATCTTCAAACGGCTCAAGATCTCCTAGATTGATTATGTCCAACGGGTTGATCGGAAGAATTTCTCTGGAAAGTGCCAATGGTCATAAATGTGACATCCTGAAATTCGACCCCGTTTCGATAAAGTGAAATGAACATTTCGTTGACATGCCTATAGTCCTTTTTCTTTGAGTTGATCACTCATGAGTTAACTAACCTATTGAGTGAAGCCGTTAATGGATGTATCCCCAGTAAAAATCCCTAAAAGCTACTTAATTAGTTGGATTGGGCTAAAATCATGTTTGATCGATTCTAACCACGAAATTTAATTTGGTTTCGGGAATCGAATATTCGAGCGTGTCACAATTCATTTTTAGGATCCTGTCTCATCATTCATCAATTTATTAATGAGTTCGAAATTTCGAGAAAGAAATTATCGGAGGAAAAATTAAAGACCAGAAGAATTTAAAAAGAGAAAGGGGAAATAATAGAAGTAATTTGAAAAGTAAGATTTTTACTAATTGATTACTTTTTATTTTCTTTTTTTTCCCTTTCTTTTTCTCTCCTCTCTCCCCTCCCCCTCCCCTTCATGCGGGCACCCCCACCGAATACCTACCCCCTTGCCAATTTCAAATTGGCTTCTCCCCCTTTTATTTTTACTTTTGACTAGTCAAAGCCCCTAATTCTTATCTCTTCTTTTCACCTTATCTTTCTCTCTCTCTTCTCTTTCTTCTTTCCCCACCCCACGTGATCGAAACACCTTTCTTCTTCCTTCTTCTTCATGAAAACCAGAAGCTGAAGAAGAACGGACAGTAGCAGCTTGCCAAAGACCGTCGCCGCCCACGCATCGCTGCCCGTGTGCCCACCGCTAGCCGCTGTTCCACCGTCCCAACATGCCCGCGCGCCCGCCGCTCGTTGCCATCCCTCCCCCGCACGATCCAGCCGTTGCCTAGCCTTTATCCAGCCCCCGTTCGGCCACCTCCGGCCATCGTTCGAAGCTGCCGGACCTCCACCGACCCTCCCCCGCACCTTGCCGCCCTTGCTGCTTTGTTTTGTGGCTGTTTTGTGTCTTTTTACAGCCATCGTAGCCCCCCATGGAGTGGGTTCCCAGCCCCCTTCGGGCTCGCTTTGGGCCATTTCCGGGCCTGGACCCGAGCCGTGCTTTGGAAGGAATCGTTCCTCGTGCCGTGCCCGTCGGATTAATCCAAGTTGTGCGCGATTCCGGTGAGTAATCTCGCTAATCCTTGCTTAGTGGGCTAATTATACTTAATGGTTGTTTAGTTTTATTTAATTAGGTTTAGGTGGTTAGATTAGTGTTTATTAGTTAATTGTAATGCAAATTAGACAAATTAAATGTGTATTTAGCAAGTAGATATGGTCTACTATTTATTGAGGGTAGCTTGGGATTTTTCCGACCCTTATCGGCCTTCAATTTGACAATTTGGGCCTAAGTGGAATTTTTGGTATTTAAATATTATTTTTCGGAATGAAATTAATTAATTATTTATTTTCCGAAAACTCAATTGGGATGGCTAGTGACCGGAATATTATGCTAATGACCGTGGTGAAGTCCATTTATTTAATCAGAATTTATTTTGAGCTAAATTGAATTTTTAATATTAATTGTTTAATTTTCAAAAATAATTAATTAATTAATTATTTTTCTGAAATTAAGGTTGAGATGGCCGACAATTGAAATCTTGTGCTAATTGTTGTAGTGCAATCTGTTTATTTAATTGAGCTATACGTTGCATGGAATTAAATAAATTGTGATATTTTAGGGAATTTACCCTAAATTGTTTGAAATTGAGTGGGATTGATTGATTTACTAGTAGTTGGTTGAGTATGTTTATTTAGCACTTATAATGCTTGGTTGAGTTATAAAGTGAGTAGAATCGTGAGAGTGAATTGGAAATACTCTAGGCTTGAACCAATCAAACATGGTGTATGGGCCTACGTGGTTCGGTGATTTGGGATATCATTGGTGAAAACGGCGCTTTAAAGAATGTACGTATCGGTCTAGTACATACATTATTGTGGACCTATGTGGTTCGGTGATTGGGATATCACTGGCGAAAACGGCGCCTTAAAGAATGCATGTATCGGTCTAGTATTCATATTGTTATAGGCATGTATAGTTCGGTGATTAAGGACATCACTGGCGAAAACGGCGCCTTAAAGAACACATGCACTTGTCTATTAAACACATTGTCATAGGCATGTGTGGTTCGGTGATTAAGGACATCACTAGTTAAGACAGCGCCCCAAAGAATGCACACAATTGTCTATTGAGTACATGGTTATAGGCATATGTGGTTCGGTGATTAAGCATGTCACTGGTGAAAACGGCGCCTTAATGAACGTATGCAATTGTCTAGTGGATAAGTCACCTTGGTGAACTTGACGCTCGAGAGCATTGATGTGGCGCTGTGACCAAGTGCCCGATGGGAGGTTATATGGTGTGGAATCAATGACCTAGAATGGTCTGTCTGACATGTATCCGACTAGTTCAATTGATCAATGATTTGATTAGATTGTCGTGATTTGATTGATTGTTCGTTATGATTTATGAAGCGTTCGTATATAACCTTGAATTGCAGGTTGAGACTGAGGCTAAGGTAAGTCCTCTGACTCGTGCTGTGCTTAGGCAACCAAGTAGTGTATTAGTTCCCTAATTGAGTCTTAGTGGGGTAGAACTCGCTAAGACGTAGTCTCATCCCGGTTGTGGGACAACATTTCAGGATCTCGATTAAGAGTTGAGGAGAAGGAATCTGAGAATGAGAACTCTGAGGTGAAACCTGAGAAGAAGGATTTTTGGAAGAAGAAGATAATACCGAGAGGGATCTTGAGTACGACCCAAATGGACTGAGATTTCATCTTCTTTTGTGAACTCCATTTTGATGTGAATAGAGTTAGAGTAAAAAGTTGTGAATAGTTGTGAAGTACTCTTGTTTGTGTTTTGTATAAAAGTTTGGTTATAAGTTTCAATATGAAAAATATGGCCCTACTTATCTATCCCATTGTTTTATTGTTTGGGGATTTTCTTTATACTTCCGCTTGCGCATATTAAATGAATAGGGTTGGCGATGCGTCTTGGGACATTGCTATTAATCGACCAGGTGAGGGATGGGCGCGCGTTCGAGGATTGGGGCGTGACATACCGTTTAAGTGGTATCAGAGCGAAGTTTAAAATTGGAGTGATAAGGAGCGATGACCATGGGATAGTTTGTAGGAAAGGCCTTTAAATTCATGTTGTTACATGTCTGTGTTAGCTGAGTGCTAAAATTGTTTGTTATTTGGATCACTCCGTTTCTAATTCGGTATTGAATTGGAAACATGTGTTAGTTGAGTAAAGCTACACTATGAGCGATCATGAGCCAAGAACTCTTGCAAAGAGGACCAATAGGGCTGTTATTTGGGGTAGAGCTCCAACTCATGTCGGGACTCAAGGCGGATGTGGTTGAGTGCCAACATAAGCTAGCGTGAGTGGAGTGATTCCACCTGTCGTAGATGTTGGGATAGCACCTCTAATGATCCCAGGGTGGATGGGATATTGCGTGTTCTGGAAGCGATGGGTACTAAAATGGATCGGCAAGCCGCTATTGTTGAAGGCCGCTACTCACGCTACTGCAACTGCTGCCGCTGCTGCTACCATCGGAGTTGCCCCTGTTGCCGCACCTGTAGCCGCACCTGCCGTTGCTCCAGCTGCCGTGAATGTTGAAGGTCCATCGGGGATAGTGGTCGCTGCAAGACCAATCTATAAGCTAGTGGAGCATTTCCTAAGACTAAATCCACCGTTGTTCACTGGGTCTGGAGATCCCGAAGCTGCTTTTTCATGGGTTTAGAAGCTCGAGAAGGCGTTTGCACTGCTGATGTGCAACAAGGCTAAGAAGGTAATGTTAGCAACTTACCAGCTAGATGGAGTTGCGAACACTTGGTGGATGACTACCCATGAAACGATCTTTCCAGAAGGCGCTGTTCACGATTGGAACATTTTTCGTGAAGCCTTCAATGATAAATATTTCTTCGAGACTGCCAGAGAGGTGAAGATGGCAGAATTTCAACGTCTTCGCTCGGGTTCCCTATCTGTTGATGAGTATGAGGCGAAGTTCGCTGAACTTTCGCGATATGCTCTCGAGTTAATCAAGAATCCTGTGAACCGAGCGAGGAGGTTCAGAGATGGATTAAGACAGGATTTGAGAAGCGCCTTAGTCCTTCTGGATTTGAAGACTTATAATGACATATATTGAAGAGCTCAGAAGATTGAGAAAGATCAAAATGATAAAGCTGCTTCATTTGGATCGAGGTTTAGCTCTCATAGAAACAACATCCGCCAAGGAAAGAGGCCGATGTTGGGAAATAGATTCCAAGGCCCGCCTAGCAAGAAAAGTGGATTTAATAGGCCGATACCCAGTAGTGTTGGTGCATGTCGCTTCTGTGGGAGAAGACACGGGACAACACCGTGCCTAGCTAGGACATGTGCGTGTTTTGAATTTGTCCAACAGGGCCATATGGTCAGAAATTGTCCAAGGAAGCAAAGAGGACAACCTCATCTACCGCCGCTGCCACTGATGAGACAAATAGGAGGGTATGCCCCTCAGAATGCACCGTAAGGAGGACAGCAGAGACCTCCAGTTCAGGGCACTGTGTATGCAATTACATAAGGTCAGGCAGAAGTTGTGCCTGACATGATTACAGGTACGGTCTCGCTCAACGACCAACCTGCTTATGCTTTGTTTGATTGGGGAGCAACCCAATTCCTTCATTACCGAGCAATATGTTAAGATGCTAGGGTTGAGTCCTATATTGTTGGAGTCGACAATTTGCATATCTACACCCTTGAAAGATAAAATTATTGCTGCTTTGGGATTTAGGGTGCAAGTTAAAGATTGGTGAGTGAGTGGGGAAAATTGACTTGTTAATCCTAGCCATGTATGATTTTGATTTGATAATTGGCATGGACTGGTTCACCAATCAACGAGCTAAAATGGACTGCTATCGCAAGGCGATTCAGTTTGACCCATTAGGGGGGTAAGAGCTTTGAGTTTGTCGGGAATCGAGGAGGACCTCCAATTTCCTTAATCTCGTCTCGAAAGCAGCTCGTTTGTTAGACGAGGTTGCCGATGGTCCTTAGCAACTGTCGTGGATACGAAGTTGAAGAGCTGAAAATGGAATATATTTCAATGGTTCAGGAGTTTCCAGATGTCTTTCCAAAAGAATTGTTGGATAAGGGATTTATTTGTCCTAATGCATCACCTTGAGGAGCGCCAGTTCTATTTGTTAAGAAGAAAAATGGTTCATTGCATTTGTGCATCGACTATCGACAGCTCAATCAAGTAATGATCAAGAACAAGTATCCATTGCCGAGGATAGATGAATTGTTAGATCAACTACAAGGAGCGTCAATATTCTCGAAGATCGACTTAAGGACATGATATCATCAGCTGAGGATTAGGAAAGAGGATATTCCTAAGTCGGCATTTTGTACCCAGTATGGTCATTACAAGTTTACAGTGATGCCGTTCGGGTTGACGAATGCTCCAGCTGCCTTTATGGATTTGATGAACAGAGTGTTCAAGGAATATCTGGATCGGTTTGTGATCGTGTTCATTGATGACATCTTGGTCTATTCGAGAAGTGATGAAGAGCATGAGAATCATCTGAGAGTAGTACTCCATACCTTAAGAACTCATCAACTATATGCTAAGTTTAGCAAATGCGAGTTTTGGTTGACTCGTGTTGCGTTCTTAAGTCATGTGATTTCTAGGAAAGGAATCTCCGTCAACCTGAGTAAGATAGAAGCCGTGATCAAGTGGTCGAGACCATCGACAGTGACAGAGATCAGAAGTTTTCTAGGGTTAGCAGGTTATTATAGACGGTTTGTGGAAGGGTTTTCATCAATAGCGTCGCTTTTGACAAAGCTCCTGAAGAAAGAAGAGAAATTCATATGGTCAAATAAGTGTGAGCGTAGTTTTCAATAGCCGAAGGAAAAGTTGACTACCGCACCTGTGCTGACGATTCCATCTGGTCCTAGAGGACTCGAGATCTATAGTGATGCGTCATTCAAGGGATTGGGTTGCGTGCTGATGTAACATGGCAGAGTTGTCGCATACACTTCCCATCAGTTGAGACCTCGTGAATTGAACTATCCGACACATGACTTAGAACTCGTAGCCATCATATTTGCGTTGAAGATTTGGAGGCACTACTTGTGCGGAGAAAAGTTTCAGATTTTCACAGACTATTAGAGTCTCAAGTATTTGTTCTCTAAGAAGAAGTTGAACATGAGACAGCGCCGATTGATGGAATTGCTGAATGATTATGACTGTGATATTCTATATCACCCGGGAAAGGCGAACAAGGTCGCCGATGCATTGAGTCGGAAGTCTTCAATAGCGCAAATCTTGGTTAAGGAGTGGAACTTAATTGAGAGAGCTCAGGATGCAGAATTCAAATTTGAGGTAGGCTACCTTTCAAGTTTTATGGTCACCCTCAGAATTGAGCCGGATGTCCAGGTTAGAATCAAGTAACTCCAACCGACAGATCTAGACGTACAGAAAATTCTTTAAGAGGATACCGATAAAAGAAAGGCTGATTTTCAGGTTTCTGATGATAGGGTACTGAGGCTCCATGGACGTTTGGTTGTACCTGACGATGTAGAGCTTAGAGAAGAAATTTTATCTGAAGCACATCGTAGCAATTATAGCATTCATCCTAGAAGTACTAAGATGTATCGGAATCTACGTTAACACTACTGGTGGTTAGGTATGAAGGTAGATATTGCCAAGCATATCGCCAAGTGTTTGACTTGTCAGCAAGTAAAGGCCTAGCATTGCAAGCCGGGAGGACTTCTGCAACCTCTCGCGATCCCAGAATGGAAATGGGAGCATATCACGATAGATTTCGTGACTGGACTACCAATGAGTCAAAGTAGGAAATGATTTGATTTGGGTAATAGTCGACAGGCTAACAAAGTCGGCTCACTTCATCGCAATTTGAAAGGACCTTAGTCTTGATAGACACGCAGATTTACACGTGCGTTAGGTGGTTCGAATGCATGGAGTGCTGGTTACGATAACTTCAGATAGAGACCCGAGATTTACTGTTGCTTTTTGGAAGAGCTTGTAGAGTGCTTTAGGTACAAAAACTTCACAGTACGGCATATCATTTCTAAACGGATGGCCAGTCCGAGAGGACGATTCAAACCCTCGAGGATATGTTGAGAGCGTGTGTAATAGGCTTCAAAGGAAGTTGTAAGGGTGATCAGTTCCCGGTTCGGTCCGGTTCCAAGGTGGGACCAGGAACCGGACCGGAAAAATCGGTTCCTAATTTTGGGAACCGTGGACCGGACCATCAGTTCCGGTCCGGTCCGGTTTGGTCCAATAGGATCGGCACTTTCTTTTTTCACTAAATAACGACCATTCATTAAAGAACGACCATGCTCTGGACCGATCAATCCAATTTGGTTCCCGGCCGATCTAATAAAACTACTCACACATGTTTTCACGTGCAAAATATTCAAACTTCACTTGCGTGAATATTAATCATAATTTATGTGTTTCACTCTTAATTTTAAGCATAAAAGCCATAAACAATTTGAGTAAAATCAGTGCTTGGCTTAGGTTTTATAGACAATCTCTCTTTTATGCTTTAAATGTTTAGTCGATGTCGGATTCTTTGAGGCTTGAAATGCCTTGTCGTTTGCAAGTGAGGGGAGCAAGAGAGAGAGTGAGCATGAAGAACTCCTAGAGCCTTATCCCACATCAAGTAGAAGATAAAACTAATAAATAAGTTTTCTAAGAGCTTTGGTGGTCTCTTGGCCACATAAGAGGTTGTTACCTCAATTGCAATTCCGATTGCAACAAGTTTCATATATAATATTCATATATTATATGTGTTTATATATATTATATGTATATAAATTATATATAAAAAAAAATTGGTCCGGTCCGGTCGGTCCGGTTAGTCCGGTTCCCACCTTGGAACCGGGAATCGGACCGCCGACCATGGGAACCACCCAAAACCGGCTGGTTCGGTCCGGTCCGGTCCGGTCCTGGTTCGGGCGGTTTCCGTTGCACACCCCTAGGAAGTTGGGAAGATCAGCTTCATTTGGTGGAATTCGCCTACAACAACAGTTATCAGCAGAACATCAAGATGGCTCCATTTTGAAGCGTTGTATGATTGAGCGTGCAAAACTCCAGTATGTTGGGATGAAGTCGGGAAAAGGAAAATCACATGCCCAGAGTTGGTTCAGCAATTAGTAGATGCCGTGGCAGTGATCAGAGACAGATTAAAGACAGCGCAGAGCATGCAGAAAAGTTATGCAGATAAACATCGAAGGTCTTTGGAATTCCAAGTTGGTGATCATGTTTTTCTAAAAGTGTCACCAATGAGGGGAACTTCATGCTTTGGTAAGAAAGGCAAGTTGAGTCTGAGGTACGTAGGTCCGTTTGAGATTTTTGAAAGAATCGGAAACCTAGCGTATCGTCTTGCGTTGTCACCAAGATTGGCGCAAGTGCATGACGTCTTTTACGTGTCGATGTTAAGGAAGTACGAGCCTGACTGGACCCACGTGCTCAATTTTGAGGAATTGGATGTGGATGAATGTGTGTCATATGTTGAAAGCTCGGTTCAGATTGTTGATCGCAAAGAGCAAGTTTTGCGTACAAAGATCATTCCGTTGGTCAAAGTGGTCTAGCAACACCACAGCACTAAAAGAGCGACTTGGGAGACTTAAAAGTCGATGAAACAGTTGCACCCCTGCCTTTTTGATCAAAGTGTGTAATGGTTTAAATTTCGAGGAAGAAATTTTTATAAGAGGGGAAGAGTTGTAACATCTTGAAATTCGATCCCGTTTTGATAAAGTGAAATAGGCATTTCGTTGACGTGCCTACGGTCCTTTTTCTCTGAGCTGATCATTCACGAGTTAACTAACCTATTGAGTGAAACCGTTAACGGATGTATCCCTAGTAAAAATCCCTAAAAGCTACTTAATTAGTTTGATTGGGCTAAAATCACGTCTGATCGATTCTAACCACGAAATTTAATTTGGTTTCGGGAATCAAATATTTGAGTGTGTCACAATTCATTTTTAGGATCATGTCTCATCGTCCGTCAATTTATTGACGAGTCTGAAATTTCGGGATAGAAATTATGGGAGGAAAAATTGAAGACCGGAAGAATTTAAAAAGAGAAAGGGGAAATAATAGAAGTAATTTGAATAGTAGAATTTTTACTAATTGATTACTTTTTTTTTATTTTCTTTTTTTCTCTCCCTTTCTTTTTCTCTCTTCTCTCTCCTCTCCCCTCCCCCTTCGTGCGGACACCCCCACTGAACACCTACCCCCTTGCCAATTTCAAATTGGCTTCTCCCCATTTTATTTTTATTTTTGACTAGTCAAAGACCCTAATTCTCATCTCTTCTTTTTACCTTATCTTTCTCTCTCTTCTCTTTCTTCTTTCCCCACCCCACATGATCGAAACACCTTTCTTCTTCCATCTTCTTCATGAAAACCAAAGCTGAAGAAGAACGGACAATAGCAGCTCGCCGAAGACCATCGCCGCCCACGCACCGCCGCCCGCGCACCCACTGCTTGCTACTGTTCTGCCGCCCGCGCACGCCTGCGCTCTCGCCGCTCGCTACCATCCCTCCCCTACGCGATCCAGCTGCTGCCCAGCCTTTATCCAGCCCTCGTGCAGCCACCTCCAACCCTTTATGAGGCTTCAATTTGACAATTTGGGCCTAAGTGAAATTTTTGGTATTTAAATATTATTTTTTGGAATTAAATTAATTAATTATTTATTTTCCGAAAATTCAATTAGGATGGCCAGTGACCGGAATATTATGCTGATGACCATGGTGAAGTCAGTTTATTTAATCAGGCTTTATTTTGAGCTAAATTGAATTTTTAATATTAATTATTTTATTTTCGAAATTAATTAATTATTTATTTATTTTTCGGAAATTATGGTTGAGATGGCCGACGACTGAAATCTTGTGCTGATTGTCGTAGTGCAGTCCATTTACTTAATTGAGCTTTACATTGCATGGAATTAAATAAATTGTGATATTTTAGGGATTTACCCTAAATTATTTGAAATTAAGTGGGATTGATTGATTTACTAGTAGTTGGCCGACTATGTTTATTTAGCATTTATAATGCCTAGTTGAGTTATAAAGTGAGTAGAATTGTGAGAGTGAATAGGAAATACTCTGGGCTTGAACCAATCAGACACGGTGTATGGGCCTACGTGGTTCGGTGATTTGGGATATCACTAGCGAAAACGGCGCCTTAAAGAATGTATGTATCGGTCTAGTACATATATTATTGTGGACCTATGTGGTTCGGTGATTGGGATATCACTGGCGAAAACGGCGCCTTAAAGAATGCACGTATCGGTCTAGTACTCATATTGTTATAGGCATATATGGTTCGGTGATTAAGGACATCAGTGGCGAAAACGGCGCCTTAAAGAACGCACACAATTGTCTATTGAGTACATGATTATAGGCATATGTGGTTCGGTGACTAAGCATGTCATTGGCGAAAATAGCGCCTTAATGAACACACCCAATTGTTTAGTGGATAAGTCACCTTGGCGAACTTGACGCCCGAGAGTATTGATGTGGCTCTGTGACCGAGTGCCCGATGGGAGGTTATATGGTGTCCAATCAATGACCTAGAATGGTCCGTCTGACATGAAATTGACTAATTCGATTGATCAATGATTTGATTAGATTGTCATGATTTGATTGATTGTTCATTATGATTTATGAAGCATTCGTATATAACCTTGAATTGCAGGTTGAGACTGAGGCCAAGATAAGTCCTCTGACTCGTGCTGTGCTTAGGCAACCGACTAGTGTATTGGTTCCCTAATTGAGTCTTAGTGGGGTAGAACTCACTGAGATGTAGTCTCATCCCGGTTGTGGGACAACATTTCAGGATCCCGATGAGTAGTTGAGGAGGAGGAATATGAGAATGAGAACTCTGAGGTGAAACTTGAGGAGAAGAATTTTTGGAAGAAGAAGATAATGCCAAGAGGGATCTTGAGTACGACCCGGATGGATTGAGATTCCATCTTCTTTGTGAACTCCATTTTGATGTGAATAGAGTTAAAGTAAAAAGTTGTAAATAGTTGTGAAGTACTCTAGTTTGTGTTTTGTATAAAAGTTTGGTTATAAGTTTCAATATGAAAAATATGGCCCTATTTATCTATCCCATTGTTTTATTGTCTAGGGATTTTCTTTATACTTTTCCTTGCGCATATTAAATGAATAGGGTTGGTGATGCATCTTAGGACATCGCTATTAATCGACCAGGTGAGGGATGGACACTTGTTCGAGGATCGGGGTGTGACAATAAAGGCACGGAGGAGTATTGAAGGAGGTTTTTCGAGTCATTTAAGAGGACAAAAAAGCTAGAATTCCAAAGTTTGAAGCTTTTGAAATCATTTGTTCTTCATCGAGAGTGCTCATACGTGTATTCGAAAAAGAGAAAAACATTAGGGAGTGACTTAGTGAGAGGAAAAAAATCTCTTTACTAGGTAGTCAGTGTTATATTGATGTAATTCTCTTTCGATTCATAGTGAAATCTAACCAGAAGGTTGTTAACGTGGAAGAGTGGACGTAGGCTTAATTTAAACCAAACCACTGTAAATCTTGTGTACATTTGCGCTTCCCTGAACTCCTTTAATTTATTTGCTGTGATATTCTTCTTAGTTTTGTCATATTTTAAAATATCTTATTTGAGTTTGAATCTTAACTCAAAGTCTATTGTTTAACAGACTTAGTTTAAAAGAAAAATATTTTTACTACATCTAGGTGTTTATACTAGCTCTTTCAATATGTACTTCTTTTGCAGACAAAGTCCTATGGGAATGAAACAATGGATCCATTCAACACTTATTTAGTTCACTCTCCACTGCAAGCAAATTAAGAACCTGTCATACAGGAAAGGACGCTATCTCACGTATTTCACATTATTCCAATTGGTACCATGGAACCCACGACATAAGCTCATTTATTTGAATTCCTTCTCATGTAGTGATTTTCACATGCTTTAAGTTCAAAAACAAGATGATGCAAGCCAAGGGTAGGCATTCTCAAATAGTAGGATCGGGAGAGTGACTCGCACACGGGAAAACAGGATGAACAAGAATTTCAGCAATGCGCAAGCTCAGGAGAACAATCGTATCTTTATCGATATAGATGACTGCAACTCTTCAAGGATGCAGATTTCAAAAGCTCCGACTCTTCAAGGACGAAGTGAAAACTCTTTTAGGTTTTCAAAGGGATGAACTCTACAAGGTTCACGATACTTGCTTCAAAGAAATTTTTTTTTTCATTTATCAAAAGTCATTCGTCTTTTACCAAAAATTGGATGGCTTATATAATCAAAGAAATAAAGACATAGCATTGAAACTAGGAGAAATAAAGACAGAACATTAAAACTAGGAGAAATAAAGATAGGGCATTGAAACTAGGAGAAATAGTAAAAGCATAACGTCTTCATGGCTCCCCAAATGTCTTTCCAGCTTCCGGGATGGACTCAAGATGTCGATACGGCTTCTTGGTTTCATCGAGCTTGAATGCGGGCTGATCTTCTTGGTCGAGAGAGCTGGTCTTCAATGTCGATACGACTTCTGGCAACTATCAGTGAGGGTAGACTTTAAATCTTGAGTTTAGAGGTCTTCAGACTTTGGCAATAGAGTCTACAAGTTTTCATACTAGACTGATGGAAATGTTTTGTCAACTTCAAAATAGATAAGGAAGTTTTCTCTAACAATTCTAGATGGATGTCAAAAGCGCTTTTCTTAATGGATTCATACAAGAAGAATTTTATGTGGAACGGCCATTAGGTTTTAAGGATCCAAGAAAATCGGACTCTATCTCCAGACTAAAGAAAGCTTTGTATGGTCTGAAGCAGGCACCTTGAGCTTGGTATAAAATGTTAAGTAAGTTTTTAACAAATAATGGCTTTGAGAAAGGAAAAGTTGATACAACCTTGTTTATAAAAAGAGAAGAAAAATATTTTCTACTTGTACAGATTTATGTAGATGATATAATCTTTGGATCTTCTAACGAAAATCTTTGCAAGAAATTTTCAAGATCTATACAGGAAGAATTTGGAATGAGCATAATGGGTGAATTGACATTCTTTCTAGGATTGCAAGTTAGACAATCAAAGAAATGAATTTTTATTCACCAGGAGAAATATGCCAAAGATATTATCAAGAAGTTTGGGATGGAGAATTGCAAGAAAATAGAAACTCCCATGTCAAGCTCATCAAAGCTCGACAAGGACGAAGGAGGAAAGATAGTAGATCAAAAACTATATAGAAGTATGATTGGTTCTTTTCTATATCACACTGCCTCTAGACCTGGCATGCTATTTAATGTATGCATCTGTGCTAGATTTCAATCTAATCCTAAAGAATCACATCTAAGTGTTGTTAAATGCATCATTAAATATATTGCAACTTTTCCAAAACTGGGTCTGTGGTATCCTAATGGAGGAGACTTTACTTTACTTGGTTATTCTGATGCTGATCTAGCTAGATGTAGAGTTGACAGAAAAAGTACATCTAATACATGTCAATTGTTGGGACAAATGTTGGTATCTTGGTTTTCAAGGAAGTAAAGTACCGTGGCTCTTTCTACAGTAGAAGCATAATATGTTGCTCTTGGAAGTTGCTGTTCACGAATTCTATGGATGAGACAACAACAAAAAGACTTCAGAATAGAAGAATCATATACGAAAATTAGATTTGACAACACAAGTGCGATCAACCTTACCATAAATTCAATTCTTCACTCAAGAGCAAAGCACATCGAAATTCGTCATCATTTCATAAAAGATCATATACAAAATGGTGAGATCAATGTTCAATTTGTTGATTCGAAGAATCAACTGGCAGATATCTTTACAAAACCATTGGAGAAAAGCTTATTTGAATCAATTCATAGCAAGTTGAATATCATTCATCCTTCCGACTAAAGTTTGTAGTTGATCAGACTAAGCAACTCATCTTAAGGAAGTTACTTGAGTTTGGAAACCTCTCCAGCACGTAAAAATTGAACAAGTATGATTATCACTTAATCATGTCTTGCCTTTTTTATTTTTGGAAATTACAATTTCATTACTGATTTTCATAATATATTTCAAATTTTTGGCAATTATTCTTTTTGAATTGTTTTATGAAAAGGCATTTCTTTTTGTGATGATTTGTTTGCCCCATTTTGATTCCCTTAAATTATTTACTTTATTTCTTTCGAGCATAGTGTTTTCAAACCCTAATTCTCAAACTCTCTCTCTCTCTCTCTCTCTCTCTCTCTCTCTCTCTCTCTCTCTCTCTCTCTCTCTCTCGATTTTTTCCTCGAGAAAACACTCTGCAAATTTCTTTCTCTCTTCCCCTCAAACATGTCGTCGAAGTCCTCCAAATCTGCAACAATGTCATTCCAAAGGAAAGCTTCTCACATCGCTAGTCATGGCCCTTGCAATATGCCTAAAGGACCAACTCATTTTGATTTGACTGGAGAAGATTCTCCCCAGAGTTCTCCTCGTCACTCTGCAGATGAGGAAGTTACATAGGAGACAACACCCATTTCTATAATGAGGCCTGAGGTACTTTTCAAACATTATACGTTTTTGAAATAGGGTGGAAGTCTTGTGGGCTTTATCACTAACTTTCTAAAAGACCATGGATACATAAATGAAACTCTATTTTTGAGAACGATGGAAAGGTTAGGACTGGCGCCAAAAGGAATAGCAAAGAAGGAGTTTTCGAATTTTCCTTCTAATCCTTGTTTTGGGTCAGAAAATAAAGATGATGATGAGAGAATCTTTATAGAAAGAACGAAAATTTTTCGTTCAAAAGAGCATAAAAAGGTTTATGCTCAAATGTTGAACAGAGGGGTCATAAACCCGCGAATAATAGACTTTGACTTTCTGGATTCCATAAAGTTTAACTTGAGGGAAAAGTTAGCCAAACTTCAATTTGAAAAATTCTGTGCAGAGACATATGAAGTTTATCTTGAATTAATGACATATTTTTACTCGAATCTGTCATTTCTAGATCAAACTCATATTCAGTTTATTGTTTGTGATGGAGTGTTTAATGTAGATGTGGATATTTTGGTTGACATTTTGGGTGTAGAACATAGTGGTTTTCTACCCATAAATGTATCCATCAATCAAGCTACTAGATTTCTAGTGAAAGACAGATTTTCGAGTGAGAGTATTACTTACTCTCGTATGCTTGCTTCAAACATTTTGCTGCATAAGATAGTGATCAATTGCATCAGACCCAAGGCTACCTCTAAGACTGATATTTTGAGATTTGAAGCAAAGATAATGTGGGCAATTTGCAATGGAGTTCCTTTTTCTCTCCCACAAACTATCTTTCTGCACATGTACAGAACAGTGATGAAGGAAAAAAGGGCAACTGCCCTACTCTGCCTTTATAACGAGATTGTTCAGACACTTTCAAATTCCATTACCTTCTCAACTTCAATTAGCATTCTTGCTCCAATGGAAATAGGAATGAAAATGACTTCCAAGATGAGGCTGAAAGATCTTTCTAAAGCCCTGGATCTTTTGAAGAAGGAATCATCTAGTAGAATCAAAGAAGGATATGTTACTGCAAAAAAGCACAAGGGAAATGATGTTGTCCAGAAGACATCAAAGAAGAAGAAATCTATCCTTCTGTAGGATGAAGAGGAGGAAGATGAAGACTTATCAATATCTGCCATCGCTTTGCGCAATCTTCAAGGGTTTCTGATTCTGAAGAGCTAGAAGAAGAAGAAGGTGAAAAGGAAGAAGAAGAAGAAGAAGAAGAAGAAAGTGATGCTGAAGAATCTGAAGAAAAGGAGGATGGCGATGAAGACTTCGAAAGAGACATTGGTACAATACCAAAATTGGAGGAAACTGAGAAAAATAGGGAAATTGCTGCACTTGAAGAAGAGAAGATTGAACCAAAGTAGTGATCTTGTGCTGGAAAGGAAAAAGAGCAATAAGAAGAAATTTTATCTCAACTCAAAGGCACCAAAACCGGGGGAGAACATGAGAAAACTCCTTTAGTTGTACCTACTGCTAGTGATGGGATCAGTTGATCTCTTGCAGATGCTGAAGATATATTTACATCTCATTTCCCTGAAGCCCTAATTGAAGAGGAAACTCCAAGTCAAGGTAAGCAACAAACTACACGCATTCAAGTTGATGCTCCTTCGCTTCTAAATGCAGATTCATTTTTCTGAAGCTAGTGCCCAAACCGAACCAAAAGCAAACTATCCAAGGATAGTAGATCTCATCTTTGAGATAAAGGCATAACAATATGCCATGGAGTTTGAGATTCAAAAGTTATATGCTGCTTTAGGATTTACCTCAGAATTTTTTAATAGCAAGGTACAATCTCTTGACACTCAGGTTCAAACATTGAATCAACAAGCTTCGCAGACTGTAGCCAAAGTGGAGAATGTATACCATCAGTGCCTACATAAGCTTGAGGAGACTGTGCAGTCATTGGAGGATTTCCAACTTGTTCGCATTCCAAAACAACCATGATCATCTTTTTGTTCACTCTTTTTATTCATGACCGACTTTATCTTTTTGCTGATGACAAAAAGGGGGAGAATGAGAGCAGATTTAAAGTTCTTGTCTTGTTTTGTTTAAACTTGGTTGTTTGGTTTGTGGTTTGAACTTTGTGGGTATGGTTTGACCTTTTGTAGTGCTTGAACTATAATTGTTTGTTGTTGTAGAACTATTAAGACTAATGTGTTTTGTGGATGCAGATTCTATGTTATTCAATTCTGTAATAATCTGTCTTATTATAATATTATGTGCTATTAAAGTGTTGGTTTGTAGGTTACAATGTTTAAATCTACATGAAAGTTTTGTCATCATAAAAAAGTGGGAGATTGTTGAGAAAACTCCTATTAGGTTTTGAAGTTGACAATTTTTTTTATTTCTATTATTATTCTCATTTTGAGGAATACTAGACTTTTGTGGAATTCTATCAAAGTTTATCATACATCAGAAGTCTGCCCTACTCTGATGAAGACCCAGACTGAACTCAAGTGAAGATCGAAGAAATAATCAGACTCAGGATTATTGCTCTTCTCTCAAAGACTCAGTACGAACAAGATATATATGGCTTTTTGGATGGAAATTTCACTTACCTTTTTGGATTTTATTGATGAAATCAATTACAGAACGGTAAAATCAATTTGGAAGACAAGTTTATTTGAAAAGAATCTACTTATGGAAACTAAGATTCTGATTGTATGGGCAACCAGGATCATCGGACTTTCATCTCAATCTTCAAACGGCTCAAGATCTCCTCGATTGATTTTGTCCAATGGGTTGATCGGAAGAATTCATCTAGAAAGTGCCAATGGTCATAAATGCATGAAGAAGTATTTAAGGAGGTTTTTGGAGTCATTTAAGAGGACGAAAAAGCTAAAGCTAGAATTCCAAAGTCTGAAGCTTTTCAAATCATTTGTTCTTCATCAAGAGTGCTCATATGTGTATTCAAAAAAGAGAAAAACATTAAGGAGTGACTTAGTGAGACGAAAATAAATCTCTTTACTGGGTAGTCAGTGTTATAATGCTGTAATTTTCTTTCGATTCATAGTGAAATTTAGCTAGAAGGTTGTTAACGTGGGAGAGTGGATGTATACTTAATCAAAATTGAACCACTATAAATCTTGTGAACATTTTTGCTTCCCTGAACTCCTTTAATTTATTTGCTATGATATTCTTCTCAGTTTTGTCATATTTTAAAATATCTTATTTGAGTCTGAATCTTTACTCAAAGTTTATTGTTTAACAGACTTAGTTTAAAAGAAAAATATTTTTACTGCATCTTTAGAAAAATCTGTTTTTACACCTATTTGCCCCCCTCTAGATATTTATACTAGCTCTTTCAATATGTACTTCTTCTGCAGACAGAGTTCTCTGGGAATGAAACAATGGATCCATTCAACACTTATTTAGTTCACTCTCCACTACAAGCAAATTAAGAACCTGTCATATAGGAAAGGACGCTATCTCACGTATTTCACATTATTCCAATTGGTACCATCGAATCCATGGCATAAGCTCATCTATTTCAATTCCTTCTCACGTAGTGATTTTCATGTGCTTTAAGTTCAAAAACAAGATGATGCAAGCCAAGGGTAGGCATTCTCAAACAGTAGGATCGGGAGAGTGACTTACATACGGGAAAACAGGACGAATGGAAATTTCAGCACTGCGCAAGTTCAGGAGAACAGTCATATCTTTGTCGATACATATGACTACAACTCTTCAAGGATGCAGATTTCAAAAGCTCCGACTCTTCAAGGATGGAGTGAAAACTCTTTTAAGTTTTCAAAGGGATGAACTCTACAAGGTTCATGATACGTGCTTCAAAGCAAAGTTTTTTTTTTCATTCATCAAAAGTCGTTCGTCTTCTACCAAAATTGGATGGCTTATATCGTCAAAGGAATAAAGATAGAGCATTGAAACTTGGAGAAATAAAGACAGAACATTAAAACTAGGAGAAATAAAGATAGGGCATTGAAACTAGGAGAAATAGTAAAAGCATAACGTTTTCATGACTCCCAAGATGTCTTTCCAGCTTCCGGGATGGACTCAAGATGTCGATACGGCTTCTTGGTTTCGTCAAGGTTGAATGCGGGCTGATCTTCTTGGTCGAGAGAGCTGGTCTTCAATGTGGGCTGCATCACAAGAAGAGGTGCTAGAAATTCAAACAAGAAGAGAGCCTCTCATTACAGTTACAGCTTTCCCACGCAATGACACTCTCTGGTTCTGCTCGTTCAAGTGCACCTTCACTACTCCACCTCTGGGCGATGCCTGCAAGACGTGAAAATGATGAGGCCATCGAACATCATTCATTTACATACCATTTGAGAGACGAGAGAAGCAAAACACATGGGCATTCACAAGGGCAGAGACATGGGCACAAGCATGTGTGGATGAACAGAAAGAGAGAGAGAGAGAGAGAGAGAGAGAGAGAGAGAGAGAGTACAGCATAGGCAACGAGATCTTTTTTCCCCAGCTTTTCACTCCAATAAGGTGCCAAAGCACAATGTGCACTGCCACATACAGGATCCTGGAAAGTAGATCATTCATTCAGAGGTTTGCGGTAAGAGCATAAAATTGGTTGATAGAACACAGCTTTCGACATATGACCAGCTAATCGGACAATTGAATAACTAGTTATGATTGATACTTCAAGAAACTTTCCAAGGTATGAACTTTAATACCTCATTCTGTCCAAGTTTTGGGTTAAAGAATCGATCGACAAATTCAAATCCCGAGTCTGGCTGAGCTGATCCTGTGATGATAATACCCCTCCCAGGACATCTCTTTATCTCATCAAACTGGGGCTGAAATTCTTCAACTTCTTTCCCCGATGGGATAACAATCTGCGAAAATAAGCAGAAGAAAGTAGAAATGAAGGAATTAAACACTCTCTTCCAAATGAAAATCAGCTCAATGCCAGCTGCTGCTGTGCAAATGCTGGAATCAACAGAATGAAAATGATTGCGTCAAAGAGGAAGTAAGGGGTTCAATGTAGTCAAAACAGTATTTATGGGGAAAAGAAAATGATCAGGTCGCAGTTGAGGAATTATGAAATAGTCGTCCTTTGCTGTCTTATTGATTTCAACAATGGAAGTGCCATTGAGAACTTTGGAGACACATGAAATCTGCTCGGCATCATCTTCAGCTATCGGGACTACTGGAAGATCCAATTCAATCCATATCCCAGGCACATCACCATCTTGAACCTTCAAAATTTCGGATGACTTCATTTCGGGAACCCTTTTGGCAGTCAGAATTCCGGATAATGTCATAAACTCGATGGTGTCAGAATCTACCATCCCAGATGTGAAGAGAGTGTGCGCAGCAGCTAGCGTCGCATGACCGCAGAGGTCAACCTGAAGGATCAAGTTTGTGATTAGATAATATGACAACCAGTTTCCAGTAGCATTTCTTCCATACTGAAATGTGACACACTTCATCAAACTGATTGATCATCAACATCGATGTTTACTGCCACTATCAAAAAGCAGGCATCAGAGCAACCACATAAATTAGTCTGGTGGAGATGAATTATTATGACGACGAAGCAGGCATCTCTCAAGTATATCAGAGACACGGTGTCAGACTTGGAATTCAATCGAACAACATCAACATGATTCATAGTCCCACACGGGTAATGTATATAATTTCATGTAATACAAGCACATTAGCGAATCAACTGGTAATCCAAAGTAATGAGATGACTACAGACAGCAAAGGACGAATAGAATTCGAATTGTTGACGAATTCTTCACCAAGCTGTCCATGGTTGATTATATACGGCAGAACTCAGAAGCCACGAATTATCACAAATTAAAAGAATCATAACAAAACCAGGACGTTAACCCTGACAGAAAAATTGCCATTTCTGTTGGCTATGATAGAGAAAGAAAGTTACCAAAAAGCACGCAAGCAAAGTTTAGCAATTCGAGTGGGGAGAGGACGAAAGAGCTTTTAGTCATTTATTATCCACACGCTCTGTATATCCTGCACTTGCCGAATTAAAGCAAGCAACGTGGGGAACATGGAATTCCGAAACTCACTCCCTCCTGAACTGGAGAGAACCACCTGAGCCGAAACCTCGGGCTTGATCCCCCGTTGTTCGAGCCGGGGAGTCCTGAGCCCGAGGCACCGGTCAGGTAACAGGTCTCTGAGAAGTTGAACTCCCTGGCTGCCCTGCAGCCACTCTTCGTCCCTCTCTTCTTCCAAGATACACACCGCCGCCGGGTTCCCCTTGAAGGCCGTGTCGGTGAATGCGTCCACCTACAAAAACAACACCACGCACAAGCCCGTGTCATGGTCGATGCAGAAGAGTTCAAGGAAGTTTCCGCAGGAGATCTCCATCTCTGGTAGGGGAATGAAACGGAAGAGAAAGAGGCTGTATTGATACCACCGAGTACTGCACGAGCTTCTTTTCCATAGAGGGGGACGGAGAGAGAGAGAGAGAGAGAGAGAGAGAGAGAGAGAGAGAGAGAGCGCGCTAATGGAGAAGAAGCAAAATGAACTCAGGCCACATCTATTGGAGAAGAACGCGATGGTCCAGCTCCTTATAAATCGTTCGGGGCAGGTCTGCCCCTGATCCGTACGGAACATATTTTAGTCTACTTTGCCGGCCTTCCCTGTTTTTCGTACCTCGTTCTAAGCATCATCTAAAAGTTCTGTTTATTTCTTGACAAGTCAAAAGTAACCAGCACATCTATCATAGGCTAGGAAGCACCGGCACTTCCAATAAATTTTTGTGTCGTGTCGGATACTTTTCTACACTTGATCAATACGTGTAGGAAAATCCGATATCTGGTCAACTTTCCTAGCACTCTTTGTTACTCGAATCCGAAATTCTGACGTGTGAGTTTAGAACTCCGACACGTAATTCCAATACCTGATCAATTCTCCCGATACTTTCTAATACTTGAGCCGAAATTTTGAAATGCAAGTTTGGAATTCTAGCATGTACAGGGTCAATTTTTAATTTTTTCAATAAAAGATGGGTCAAAATATAAATATGTAAAAAATAATAAAAATAATAAAGGGGGAAAGAAGAAAAACCTGTCTTCTTTTCTCTTCTAACTCTCATTTCTTGTGATACGCAATACTCTCCAAGTTTTTTTTTTCTTTTATCTTTTGACATACTCGACATACGAGTCTAAAATGTGGATTGTTTTTTTTTATTTCCTTCAAGTTCTATAAATTATTGGAATAGAGTTAAATTTGTCAAATTAAAACAATGAATGATATTAACAAATTGCAGATTAATGTTTTTAGTGTAATATCATTCTAAGCTCTTTTATTATTATTATTATTATTATTATTATTATTATTATTATTATTATTATTATTATTATTATTATTATTTATGAATTTGAATAAAATTAATTTAATTAAAAAAATCATAAAAATGATAATTTGTTGTGTATGTGTGTGTGTGTGTGTGTGTGTGTATAATATACAATGTGTCTCGTATCGGAATTCTCTATTTTTTGAGAAATGATATATCCGCATATCATATTGTTTCGTGTCCATGTCGCATATTGGAGTTAATGCTACTTATACAAAATATGCAATGTCATGATGGTCCCACGTCCATTATTGAATGTTCCACCAGAGTTATAATTATTCAATTCACTCATTATTGTATTAGCTGGTATTAGTTTTCATTAATGTGCCGGACTTTTGGAGATTTCCATATGAGATAGTAATAAAAAATCGCTCATGACATACCTCGAATTGATGAATTGAGAACTTGTGGAAAAGAATGCGACCCTTTTACCGATAGACTTCCCTATCGATGGTATCTACGAGTAGTGATGTTATTGACACTTGTGTTTTTTACACATGTTTAGGAAGTTATCGAAAAAGTGTTTGTTCTTTTTCAGTAAGACTAATCATATTGTTGACACCTAATTTTGGAAAAATAAAATTGCATTTTGAAAATAAAAAAAAAAAAAAGGGGAAAATTGATTTGATTGATTATGCGTGGAAGTTTGAAATTCTGATGAGTATTAATTGATGAGGATAATGATCAGATTGATAAATCAAAAGGAAAGTATCAAAAATTATATTCATCAGGTGAGCTGTTTGTAAAAATCAAAACGAACTTGGATGCGTTTTTGGTAACGTGAGTGAAAAACCGAAATGTAAATTTGCGATGCCAAATCGGGGCTGAAATTATGTAATTCCTGCAATCAAGGAAGCACAACTTTCTAAGGATCAATAGAGGTTTTCACTATAAAAGGGCTACAGTTCGTGAGAAATGGGGAAACGGAAGAAATTTGAGAGAAAAATTCAAGAGCGAATTCGAAAATTCAGAACAAAAAAAAAAAAAAAAAAAAAGTGCAAGGGAAGTTCGTGCAAAGGAAAGCTGTGGAGAAAATTTTCTTTCTTTTTATCATTTCCTTTAGTCCTTTCAAAGTCAAAAAAAGAAGAGAAAGTTTTGTTTTTGGCTGAAAGGGGCAGAAAGTACACGAGACAAAGAGAGGAGACGTAGGAAGTGACGTGAGAGAAGGGTAAAAAAAAAAAGAAGAAAAGAGGTTGTTGTTCATCTTCCTCGAAGGGCTATGGGCATTGCTGCTGATCACCTCCACTGGTCCCTATGCCACCGCATTTCCGTCCGACGCAACCCGCAGCAGCACCGCCTCCGCGTCCTCCCGCCATTGCCGCTCGCCACCGTCCAGACCACCTCCGACGCTGCCTTGCCCGCTGCTCACCCACGCCGCACCGCCGCTCGGAGTCCGACACCACCGCAACCTGTTGCTGCCTAGCCCTCGTCGGAGCTCCGAAGCCTGCCGCTCCCGTCCTTGCCGCTCCGCTCCTCGACGTCCGCTGCTCGAGACCCCACGGCTGAGCCCCGCACCGCAGACGACGCCGCCACCCAGCAACTCACGACCCAGCTTTGTGAGCCGCCTCACCCGCGCCTACACCAACGATGTCCTTGCTCCACCGATCTTTGCTGCCCCTAGCTCAAGCCCGCCGTCGTCCACTTGCAGCCGTTGCTCCCCGCTGGAGCCTTGACGACAGACCAGTGTCGTCCACCGTCGGTTTACCCCCCCTTTACCTTTAGGTAGTTTTTGTTCTTTTTATTTTATTTTGTTTTACTTTTATAGTTTAGTTTATTTTATTTGTTACGTTATTTTTGCTTATTTCATTTGATAACATTTTTAGTTTAGGTATTTAATTTGTAATGGTGGATGTTAATATTTGTGAATTTAGTATGCATTATCCGTAGGGATTTTGTCCGAAATTAATATAATTATTAATTTGATCCAGAGACATCGGATCATTTTTCTAATTATTTTTAATTTTTGGGCTTTTTGGTAGAATCTCAATTGTTAAATCATAATAATTATTTAATTTGGTCCGTAAGACTTCGGAACAGATTTTTTTAATTATTTTAAGTTATTGTGATGATTAGGGTTAGAATAATTGTTAATTTAACCTGTGAGACGTCAAGTTATTTTTTTCAATTATTTTGATCCTTTATTTAGTGATTATATTAATTGTTTAGATTTAACCCTTGTTTAACAATTATTCAACTTAAAAAAAAAAAACTAAAAAGAAACTAAAAAATCAAAAATCAAAATATTCAAAAAAAATTTCCATAAGCATATAGGACATTAAGGTTTAATATAATAGACACGTAGGTTTAATAAATCAAATTTTTAGGATTATATTTCTAGGATTGCATTTTTAGATAATATTTTTAGGACTGCATTTTTAGATATTTTAAAAGAAATAAGTTAGGATTAGACTTAAATAGCCTTTTTAGAGTCTTAGATATAATTGGTACATTTTCATATTCTCATCCTCTTTTTAAAATAAAAAAATAAAAAATAGTTTTCTAAAACAGAATAGGGTTTAAGTCAAATTAATCCCAAAAATGGATTATAAAATTATTTTTAAATAGATCAAGTAGGGTTTTCATAAATTCTAAACTTCAATAAAAAATACAAAATACAAAAATCTAGGTGCATGTTAACTAGTTCGCATAATATGATCATTTAATTAGAATTTGTTAGTAAAGCTAGGTCATAAGGTGCATAATAACTAGTTTGCATAATAGGTCCATTTAATTAGAATTTGCATATTAATAGGATTAAGTCATTTACTTTAAAAATGCATTTTTATAAAAGAACTCCAATTTTTAAGAAAATCCAAAAAATGATTATTTGCTTTGTGTGATGCAATTTATTTATTTGAATGTTTAAATAATGGATGAGTACCCGTGTGGTCACCACATTTGCATGATAGTAATTTAAGTTAAAATAAATCAGCTGCTTGCAAAAACATTTTGAAAAATTAAAAAGAAATTGTATCGAAAGGGCATTAGAAAATTCTAGTGTAACCAAGTCCCCGTAGAAGTAAAGTAAATCTACATTTATTTTACTTAGGTGTCTAATCGACCTACCATAAACCGATTAGTAGCGACTCCTAATTAATAACCTCTTGCATGTTAAATGTTTGAACCTTAAGTCGTGAATTGGTATGGGCTTGGGAGTGCCCGAGCTAAGTTTAAAAATTTAGTAGTCCATTAACCTAATTTTACGTGGTGCACCCGAAAATTAGGTCGCGACACATATGAAAAAGAAATGTCATATTGTACTCGATTAAAGTGCTCTAAAATCCCTTTAGAATCTTCCTTCAATAGGCGGAAAATATATTGCATTACTTTCAAACGAATTTTTTGTCTAGTTACTTATCTATATGTTTTCCCATGACATCAACCCTTGCTATTGTTTTTTGGGATCGTGTGTTGTGGACCAGCTATAGTTTAGACATCCAGCGATCTTGTAACCCGTGTTTTTGTTCCTTTCTCGGCACCTGAACAACGGTGTTGTTTGGAAACTATCAGTTATGGTTTGCCGCTTAAAGTTTGTCCTAGCCACGACTATTATAAATGATGAATCAGGAGCTTTCTTAGAAGTCTCTGACATAATTCGAGTGGCCTCATGCAAGGTCAACAGGAAACTGATACAAGTAACCGGTTCTTCGCATAGGATCACGTGATCATCTTTCCTGTGGCTGAGAGTTGGTAAGAGCTTACAGAAGCCGACATGCGAGTTCCTAAATGGATATGAGATTCGATCCCTTCAAATGGGAGAGAAGTACACTATCAGTGCCATAAGTTATGTACGACGCTCACTTTGGTGCCAAAAGTTTCCGTCGGATCGCTTAAATGCCAAATCGGAGGAAAAATGATCACTTTGGTGCCACCGGCAAAAGATTCCAATCAAAATGATTATGTGGCTTTTTTTAATAAAAAAAATCGACAAGGCCTTAAACGACGTCGTTTTCGGCCCTCCTTAAGAAAACAACGTTGTTTTGCCGTCTTACATGGATGGCCTCACAAAATGACACCGTTTAACTCATTTGGGGACATATATATATATTGGGATTGAAATTAGGGTTTTTTTGTCCGCCGTCCCTCGGCCACCGTCACTTGGCCGCCGTCCCTTGACCTCCATCATAGTTGCTTGCCACAGCAAGACAAAAGAAAAAAGAAAAAACGAACAGAAAATCCCAAGGGAGAGGGAGGTGTTGATGGCGAGGGCGGTGGAGGGGATGGCGAGGCCACGGCCACCGCCGTCGTTGCAGCTAGCTTCGATGACAACCTCCATGGCATTCTAGATCTTCACGGCTACCATTGGCCAGATCGCTCGTGCTTCTGGAGATTCTTCGAGCTTATGCTTCCATTGCACCCGACGATATTATTTGGGAAAAGGTGGTGCTGGGGCTGAGATTGGGGGATTTGAAAAGTCGACAAGGTGATTGAAAATGAGGGAAAACTATTGGAGGAGGGCGGAGGTGAGTGTGTGATTTCGTTTCTGGAAAACTACTAGTGTTGTGTTGGTGCGTTGCTGGTGTTGTCAGTGCTGTTCTTTGGCACTGCTAATGCTGTTCTTCGGGGAAGAACCAGTCTTCGGGGAAGAAGACGACACAAAACGGTGTCATTTGGGATTTAGGGTTTTGAATTTGGGGGAAAGACACAAAATGACGTCTTTTTGTTGTTTAAATGCTGACTATACTCTCTAGTACGCCACATTAGCTTAAAAAATTAATAAAAAAGTGCCATATCGGATTTCCGGCCAATCAGATCGGAGTTGGCACCAAAGTGAGCGTTTTTCAAACTTTTTGGCACTTAAGTGATCCAACAGAAATTTTTAGCACCAAAGTGAGTACCGTACACAAGTTATGGCACTGATAGTGTACTTCTCCCTTCAAATGGTGAACCAGGGTCATAAGTAGCAGGACCATCTCGTGCTCTTCGACGTGGGACTCCTCAACTTAAGTCTTGACCTGTGCACATTCTCCTAGAAACTCGACCAACAACGAGGGATATTATCCCTTTTAAGTTAAAGGAGGGAACGACCAAAGAGATCAGAAGTAGCTTCCAAGCATCTATATGAGCAGCAATACAGAGATAGTACATAAACGAGACAAAGTGGTTGATGCACTGTCCCTCAAATACATAAAAGCAAGAGCGAGATAAATGGTTGTTTGGTCGTCTCTTTGATTATGCTACATAGGCTACAACTCCAAGGATACTAAGAATCTCAGCTATGGTTTGCCGCATTAAACAACTAACAATCTCGAATCTATGCCATCAGAATACTTATTCCATCTCGCCCTATGCCTTGTTTAAAAGATGAATCTTGCTTGCTCGAAGTATTTTTGTGACATCCCGATTTTCAGGTTCTGATTTCAATTGGATAAATCGGGCATTTCATCAACATGACTATAGTGTTTTTTTATGAGATGATCACTCATGAGATAACTGATCTATCTGGTGAAGCAATTAAAAGATTTTAAATGCAATAGACTTGAAAGTTTGACTAGGAATCGATTACTCGACCGTGCTAATCTGCAAGGGTCATTACGGCACAATTAAAAATCGATTAGAGACTGGAGATAAATCGATTCGACTGAGATGGTAATCAAAGTGTGGGTGATTCCACATGATTGCAAATTTATCGTCAATCGGCACTAAACCGATTTTCTGTCGTTTTGGGTACTTTGTGTCCGTATTTAAAATCTCGAGATTTTCACAATCACCGAGAGTCGCCAATGTGTTGAATGGGTTCATTGTGGTTCGAAGAAAATTGACCACGGGTCAATCGCACAAAAAATTTCTAAAAACTACCCAATAGGCAAGGTCACACTAAAAACATGTTTGATTGAAAATAACCATGAATTTGAATTTGATTTCAAAAATTAGAAGTCTTGTCATGCCATGAGTCAATCTAGGAACGCCGACTCACCTTTTGAGGAAATTTTGGTGAGTTCGGGATTTTTATGGAAAATCATTGCGGACGATTTGGAAAACGAACGGAAATTCGGATTGACCAATTTGAAGAGACTTTTGGCATTTGATGTCAGTGAATCGGTGAATGGAAGTTGTTTGAGCTTTTTCTGTATTCAAATTAGACCTCAACCGGATTTGTTTGTTCTGAAAATCGGATGCGCAAAAAAAAATGAAATAAAAGTCAGTTTCGAAGAAAATTCGTGGGATTAAAGACCGTCTTATTTTGGACCTCAATTGTGCAAATCGAAGTTGAAATTGGCCTTGGATGATTAATTATTCTCGTGTTGAAGTTGAACAGAATTTTAACTTTAGTTTGGTTTTATTTCCTTGCCCTCCTGCTGACATAGCCCCACCCCACGCACGTTTCCCCTCTCTCCACGCACGAACAAACCCCCCTCCGCACGTCTCTTCTTCCTTCCTGGCCGACTATCCCCTGCACGTTGGTCTCCACTTTGCTTTTCTTTTATTGACTTTTAGTCGATACATATCCATCTCTCTCTCGTGCCTTGCAGCTCACGCGTGAAGACCCCACCTCAGCCGAAGTTCCCTTTCTCTCCATCCCTCAGCAGCGGCCAAATTTCCCGTGCACTCCATCACGCGAACCATCATCATCTCGCCCATCTGTTTCATCCTCCAATCGACGCCAGCACACCTCACGCCGGTCAACTTCCATCCGCCCGAAGCAGCCCAATGTTGACTCACAAATCCCCACCGAGCGTTAGCTGCTCTTCGTCCGTTGCTCCTCCATCCTTGCGGCCACCTGTCCGTGAGGAATCCCCGTCCGCAAGCCCACACCCCCACGGATTCGGTCCAGCCGCGTCTTCACCATCAGCTGCACGGAGCCCTCACCGAAGCAGCTGCTTTCGTCCGCATCTCCACCACCTCACACGCCTGCAACATCTTGTTGAAGACCATTGAATCCCCCTCTGCCGTTCGTCTAACCCATCTTCAACAACCCAAAGCAGATCAGTCCAGTCTTGAAGTCTACGGGCCCAACGAAGCCAGCAGATTCCGGCCCATTCAAGTGCAGCCCATCTTGGGCCCATGAAGCAGGCCCAGTCTGCAGCCAAGCCCAAGCCCAAGCTCGAAGTCAAGCCCAGCTTTTGCTGTGGGCTTCCAAGGCTTTTGGTCCCGGTCCGAACTTCCGTCGATGCCGCCGCAATCTTGAGTTTCGGCCGCCGTCGCAGTGTTCTGGTCTTCGTTTTCCACAAGTGAGTTTTACTCACTAATGCTTTCTTTTACTAATTATGCTTAAGGGTTGATTAGGTTTAATTAAATGCAATTAAGTGATTAGATTAGAGTGGATTAGTGATTATTAGATAATTGTGATGCATGTTAGACAATTGAATTGTGCTATTAGCAAGTAGAGATGTACTATTAATTATTGAATGTATCTTGGGATTTTTCATGACCCTTATCGAGCTTCAATTAGGCATTACGGGCCTAAATAGAATTTTTAGTATTTAATTATTAATTTTCGAAATTAATTTAATTTTTTTTTTTTTGAAAGTAGGTTGGGAAAACTGACGACCGAAATTTCATGTTAATTGTTGTGGTGCAGTCCGTTTATTTAATTGAGTTTCAATGTGTATGGAATTGATTTAATTATGAAATTCAGGATATATTCCTACTAAGTTGATTTTGATTATTTGGTTGAAGAATAATCGGGTATCGGTTGTTAGTGTCAATAGTGGACTGGTGATTAAGTGTGGTATCTAAAAGAGCACGTGGCTCGGTGATCTGATGTGTCACTTTGGTGAACTAGTGCCTTAGAGAATGCATGTGAGCCCAACGTTTTGGTATGGCATCTAAAAGGACACGTGGCTCAGTGATCTGATGCATCATTTTGGTGAACTAGTATCTTAGAGAATGCACGTTGATTCAGTGTTGAGTACGGCATCGTGAAAAGACACGTGGGCTTGGTGATTTGATGCATCATCTTGGCACACTAGTGCCTAAGAGAATGCACGTGGGCCCAATGTTTAAGTATGTCATCTTGGCAAAGAGATGGCCTTAGAGAATGCACTTGGGCTCGGAGACTCGATATGTCATCCTGGAGAATGCACGTAGGCTCGATGACTAGATATCCTACCTTGAATAATGTATGTGGGTCGATGAGTAGGTAAGTCGTCTTGGAGAAGGCACATGGGCTCGGAGACTTGGTACATCATCCTAGAGAAAGCACGTGGGCTCGACGACCAAGAGATGGTCCGATTGACATGTAATCGACTCGATCGATTGATCAATAATTAGATCTGTTGTGATTGATGGGTGCCTATTTAACTGTGCTAATATACAGGTGGAATCTGAGGTCAAGGTAAGTCCTATAACCCATGCGTGCATAAGCAGGTATTGGTTTACTAATCGGGTCTTAGGGAGTAAACTTGCTGAGACGTTGTCTCACTAGTTATTGAATGACCATTTTCAGGTCCCTAGATGGTGATCACGAAAGACCGGAAGCCCTGGAGTCTGGGGAGGTGGAGATTGAAGGATCGGCAATGTGTTCAGCTAGTGGGTCATAGAACCATTACCTTTTTTAGAGCCAATAGATTGTAAATAAACAAGTTTGTTTATAAAATGTTTATTCGGGTTGTGAAAAATTTGGAGTCCTATTTTCCTATTCCATTGTTTTAATGTTTAAGGATTATTTATATGCTCCCGCATGCGTGTATTAAATAAATGGGTCGGTGATGCGTCCTGAAACATCGCTATTAATCGACCAAGGAGGGATGGGTATGTGCTCAGAGGATTGGGGCATGACAATTTTTAAACAAGAATAGAACCCATCATTACAGTTACAGCTTTCCCACGCAGCATGACTCTCTGGTTTTGCTTGTCAGGCACACGTTCACGACTCCTCCTCTCGGCGATGCCTACTCAACACATGCACAAAGCTGATTAGGGAAGCGCGTGAAATTCTATTTAAATGGACTAATAAGAAGTTGAGCAACCCCAGATGCACTGCTCACAAATAAGGGCCTGGGCGTGGGGATGGAGAGAGGGAGAGAGAGAGATTACAGCATAAACAACGAAATCGTTTTTCTGAGCTTTTTGCTCCAATAAGGCGCCAGAAAACAGTTTGCACTCCCGCACACGGGATCCTGGAAGATTCGTTTGTTAGTTAGCATTTTGCATCATGGGCGTGTAACGACAATGAGATAGCCTTGCCACTTTGATCGGGATAGCTATCTCAGTCTTGTCAATACATGAATGAATCATGGACAAAACAATAAGTGAACAAGAACTAGGAAGCTGGTAATTCCTTCTAGCACATCACTTGACAGCTGATTAATTAGATACATCAGTACCTCGTTCACCCCGAGTTTTGGACAGAAGAACTGATTGACATAATCAAATCCCGAGTCCGGTTGAGCAAGTCCTGTTATGATAATGCCCCTTCCTGCACAACTTCGTATCTTATCGAATTGTGGCTGCAAGTCTTCAATTGCTTTTCCTGATGAGAAAACGACCTTCGAGAAGCAATCGAAGTTGACAAGAAAAGAAGCAAAATTAATCACCTGGTCGAAATGACTGAAGAAGGAAAATAGGACTCTGAAAACCATAAAGCATCATTTTCACGAAGAGAAACCGAGGTTTTCAGTAAGCCGCAACAAAACAAAAGTTGAAAGATTCGACCATTGCTAGGAATTTACAAGGTCATCTTTTGCTGTCTTCTTGACTTCGACTATGGAAGCACCATCGAATACTCTGGAGAGGGATGACGCATTCTCGCTGTCGCATTCTGAATCGGGACAACAGGAAAAACCAATTCGATGAAGAATCCTGGTGCATCCCTGTTCTGAAATGTTGAAGCGCCGGCCGTCTTGATCTCGGACACCCTTTTAGCGGTTAGAGTTCCTGACAAGGTGACATATTGGATAGTGTCTGAATCCACCTTCCCAGAGGTAAAAAGAGCGTGTGTAGCAGCTAGTGTTGCATGACCCACAGAGGTTAGAGGTGTCAAACGGGTGGGTCGGGTCATTAATGGATCAACCCAAATTGACAAATTAACCCATTTGTGACCCATTTAAGCCAAATGTAATTTTTTTGACCCATACCCGACCCAACCCATATTAATAAAATATTTTCATATTTAACCAAATTTATGAAAACTTATTCTTATGTTTTTTTTTTTTTTTTAAAGATTATATTACTAAAAAACTTCCAAGCTTATTATTATTATATATATTATTTTTTAAAATAGTATTGCTAAAATAATTTTATACAACATAAATTTAATGGACAATTTTTATAATTTTTAAAATAATTATTTTAAAAATCGAATTTTAATTATTTTTTATTTTTTTAAAATTAATTTTTTACTTATTTTTATTTTTAAAATATATTTTCTTTTTTCTTTTTCTTTTTTCTTTTTTCTTTTTGGTTCTTCTTCTTCTTTGGCCGGCCACAGGCAAGCCTCCAGCTCACTTGACGCCAGCAAGCTTGAGGCTCGCTAGATCGGCAAGGCTAGAGCCTCGCCCGACGCCGGTGAGCCTCACCTAATGCTGGCAAGTTCGAGTCTCGCCAAATCAGCGACGTTCGAGCCTCACCAGGTGTCGGCAAGGCCTCCGTCTCGCCAGATACAACGAACTCGAGGCTCACCTAGCCGATCGCTGGCCATTGCCGTGCCGACAACTGGAGGAAGAAGAAAGAAAAAAAAAATGAAGAAAGAAAAGAAAAGAGCAAAAAAAAAGAAGAAAAAGAAAAGAAAATTATAATAATTATAATTTCGATATTTGTAAAAAATTATTTTTGTAAAGTTAAAAAGAGAAGAGAGAGCCTCTCTCTTAAGACCCACTTAAAACCAAACCCATTTAAGACCCACTTGAGACCCACTTAAAACCCACCTATCAAAATAAACCAATTTAACTACTTTTTTTTATCAAAAGCAAGTGATCCATATATGACTCATTTATGATTTAAATGGGTTATATATGGGTCTAAGACCCATTTTGACACCCCTGTCAGAGGTTAACCTGAAAGGAGATTCGCATTTATATGGTATCTGTGCGCTACCATCCAGTAATTTGCATAAAAATTGTGAAAATTCAACTCGATATTGACAAGTAAAGGGACCTATTCGGTTGTTTCGATTCCAATCAAATCGGTAAATGACTCAGAAAACTGAAAAACGATGCGTATATTCCGCGCACAAAGAGGCTGGAATCCACCAATACACTTAAACAACCTAATCTCATGTGAGCGAGCCGATCTTCTACTGCTATTACCAATCTCATATGAAGAATTAACTAATAAAAAAAAAAGGGAAAGGAGACTATCCAAGCAGCAGAAATTTATTGTGTGCCCGAAAATGTGGATATGTTTTCCCTTATTGATTACTTAATATGCAACAAGAAACTGTAAGTCAAAAAATAACCAGAAACGTTTCTTTTCCCAAATAAGTAATTTACATACCTTTATGAAATTATTAAATTTTTTAATAGTTTGCAAAACTTTCTAATTTTAATTTGCATGACGTACCAATCGTTTGAGTTTACTAACTCTTGTATAAAATTACCAATCTATGTTAGAGTCACTTCCCAACTTTTGTTGGATTAAATTACCAACTTTGTGCCTTCCCAACTTCTCCCAACTTTTGTCAAATCATTCTGACAAAAAAACAAAAACAATTTTGTCATGTTAAATTAACAACTAATATTCGAATGTTCACTCCCATATGAGTAACTTATCAGCATTTAATCGTTTTCTTGTGACATATTTTTGTATTGAGCTATGAATTTTGTTTGCCATATCTTTTAATTTGCCAAAAAGATTTCCAATCCAATAGGGGAAAACAATACTATATTAAGGCAATACTTTTTGGAAAGCTTAACAAGTAAAAACATACACATTCATGTGCTTTTGGGCAATGAGGGAGGGACCACCCAGGCGTTTCCATTCATGCCAAGTCCGAGATAAGATGAGAAAAGTACCGAGCAAGTCCATCATGCTGATAAGCCGACAGAGATTCAAACCTCACCTTGGCGACAGGAGTGAACCATTTGAGATGGAACCTCGGGCTCGAGTCCTCCGTCCTCGAGGCAGCTACTCTAGTCAGGAAGCAAGTTATGGAGATGTTGAACTCCCTGGCCACTGCTTGTAGCCACTTCATGTCCTTCTCTTCCTCCTCCTCCGGGAAGCACACTGCCGCAGGGTTCCCCTTGAACACAGTCTTGGTGAATGCATCGACCTGCAAAATGGATCAACGTTGAGCTAGGGACGAGTAAACGATGCTGCCTCAATCCCGACAGAGCTAATCTTCACGACCACAACCATAAGCCTCACATGATGAATGCAAATTGCGCAACCCCAAGATCTCCATAATTAGAACAAGAACATGCATAATTGAGTAGAAAGATTAACGAACGTGTTTTGGGATCCATCGTTCTTAAAGCGGAAATAGAAACACAATGTTTTACGCGCAAGTCCTTCTCCTCTATTGCCCTCCGTATCACTGGCTCAATGAGGCAGCCCCCCTTACGTTTAGTGTTAGGTAAACGCTCCTTAGGTGAGAATACATGTGAGAATTAAGGTTAGAGGAGAAACTTGAACACTATTTATAGAGTTCTAGCCAGGCCCCCTCATTACGGGCCAAGCTCAACTCGGCCCATACTAGCCAGTTCCATATTAGACAAATTAAGAAACATTTTATATCACTTTCGACCAACTATGTTTTACGGTAACCGTAAAAACAGTAAATTACAATATCATTAATGTAGTCCACATTAGAAAAATTTGTACATTCTCCCACTTGAACTATATATAATTGAAATCATACCATATGTGCGCACATTTGGTCAAGAGATAATTCTTAATAGTCAATCATATTCCATAAAGTCTTAAACATTGAATTATGACGGTGACTACATGTATACACACAAAGCCTTCCATGGTCACGAATGCTCTCAACTTTATTGATATGGATTCAATACGATAGTGTGGCAAATTGATAACATCTCTTATCTTCATTGATTAGTGCACAATCAGTCCCATTTGTCAGTCACTATTCTCTTACTTTAAGCGTCACAAAAAACTTCTGGCACTAGAGAATGCTTTATGGTTCCAATGAACCCACATATGTCTTGTCCTTACGGTTAACCTTTCTTTATGTATCACAAGACATATGCACAAGGCTAATAACCGGATGTCCGGATGCCCCTAGCTTTCACTCAAGGTTTAAGCAATACCTTGAGACTTTTAACAATATATTTATTCAACATAATAACAATCCATTCAAATAATATTTTATTGAATGCAAAAGTTGACATATATATATATATCAAAGTGTTACTAAATTGTAACAAAACATATATAAACTTTATTCAAAGAAAAATAAAACATAACCCCCACTAAATAACAATATCCCAAGATACTCCCAGGCTCATACTAATGACATGTTGATCAAATACACATGGGCGTATGCCTTTAATTAGTGGATCTGCAACCATATCATCTATAGGAATATAATCTACTGCAACATCATCATTCTGCACTAATTCCTTTATAGTCAAAAACTTGACCTCCATGTGTTTAGACCCCTTCAGACTTCTGTTGTTATTAATAAACAACACTGTAGAGTTATTGTCACAATGTAGCTATATGGACTTATCCACAAAATCAAAAACAAGATAACTCCCCAATGAGGTTCTAGAGCCAAATAGCTTGAGTAGAAGCTGAAAAACATGCTACAAACTCCGCTTGCATGATAGAAGAAGATATGGATTTCTATTTTTCGCTCTTCCATGATACTGCACCTTGTACTAACATAAATATGTATCCTATCGTTGATTTCTTATCATCTTGACAACTAGCAAAATCTGCATCTAAATACCCTGCTAGTTGCAAGTCTGGAACATGTTTATAAATCAATATATAATATTTTGTTCTCTTTAGATGCCTTAAAACCTTCTTGGCAACAACCCAGTGATCGTGTCCTGGATTAGACTGATATCTGCCTAAAAGCCTTATTGCAAAAGTAATATCTAGTTTAGTGCAAATTTGAGCATACATAATACTTCCAAGCACACTAGTATAAGGTACATTCTTCATTTGAGCTTTCTCAAAATCTAAATTTGGGCATTGTGAAAGACTCAATTTATCACCCTTAACAATATAAGCAATTCCTGGTTTGCAATCATGCATATTGAATCTTTCTAAAGTGCGATCAATATATACCCTCTGAGATAAACCCACTAAACAGCATGAGCGATCTCTATGGATCTCAATGCCAAAAACAAAAGATGCCTCACCAAGGTCTTTCATATCAAAATTTTTTGATAACATCCGCTTTGTCTCATGTAGTAAACAAATGTCATTATTAGCAAGCAAGATATCATCCACATAAAGTATGAGAAAAATATATTTTCTCCCACTGACCTTGGTGTATATACACTGATCTATTTTTTTCTCAATAAATCCGAATGATGTGACAACACTATGAAACTTGAAATACCATAGTCTAGAAGCTTGCTTAAGGCCATAAATAGACTTTTTCATTCTACAAACAAGCTTACCTAAGTCATCTGCTGCAAAACCTTCAGGCTGCACCATATAAACCTCCTCATCAAGGTCTCCATTTAGAAAAGCAATCTTAACATCCATCTAGTGTAACTCCATATCAAAATGGGCTATCAATGCCAAGATCACTCTAAAGGAATCTTTAGAAGAAACTGGAGAAAATATTGTTTCATAATCTATTCATTCTCTTTGAGTGAAACTCTTAGCTACTAGTCTGGCTTTTAACTTTTCAATCTTTCATTTGGAATCCATTTTAGTCTTGAATACCTATTTGCAACCAATAGGTTTACAACCTTCAAGCAATTCAACAAGCTCCCAAACACTATTGTGTTTCATAGATTGCATCTCGTCTTTCATCACATCTAGTTACAAATCTGATTGAGGACATGAGATGACATCCATATAAGTTACCGGATCAACAACACAACCAATATCATAATTATGCTCTCCTAGTTAGATAACATAGTCTGGTGGTATAGCTAAATGCCTTTCCCTAGTTGATCTTCTGAGTGGAGCTACTTCAACCTCATTCTGAATTTGAGGGGCTAGAGGAATTTCATAAGGAACTGTCTTAACAATAGAATCCTGGGCCACAATAGGCTCAATTTGTGGCGTAAGAGGCTCCATAATT
This sequence comes from Eucalyptus caleyi, assembly GCA_014182885.2. Classification (NCBI taxonomy): domain Eukaryota; kingdom Viridiplantae; phylum Streptophyta; class Magnoliopsida; order Myrtales; family Myrtaceae; genus Eucalyptus; species Eucalyptus caleyi. The sequence goes on along the minus strand of CM024468.2, from coordinate 33,256,201 downwards.
GTTTGCATAGGATGAGACAAGGATCTAGTAATTCCCACCATACTATAATCTTCGATAGCTTGTTAGCAACTACCATTTTCAGCTACATTAAATTCCAGAAATTTTGCAATATGAGATTCTACAATTCCTGTACCTCCATTAGGGTTATAAAACCGATACCCCTTTGAATGATCTAGGTAAGACATGAAGTAATACCAAGTAGTTTTGGAATCTAGCTTATTCAAAGTTGGATTATATAACTTTACTTCTATCGGACATCCCTAAACTTTAAGATGATTTAAACTAGGTTTACGTCCAGTCCACAACTTAAAAGGAGTCAATGGAACCGCTTTAGTAGGAACGCGATTTAGAATATAAAGAGCTATTTTCAAAACTTCACCCCCACAGAAAATTAGGTGAATTGGTCATACTAATTATACTTTTCATTATGTCAATAAGAGTACGATTGCATCTTCACAACTACACCTTTTTGTTCAGGACTTCCAGGCATAATAAACTAGCCTATTATCCTAAAATCCTCTAAGTATTTAGCAAATCGCCCTTTAAGTTGTCTAGCATCACCATGCCTACCAAAATACTCACTACCACAATCAGATTTGACAATTTTTATAACTTTTCCCAACTGTTTCTCCACTTCAGTCTGAAAAATCTTGAATTTGTCAAGAAACTCGAACTTTTCTTTAATCAACTATAAGTATCCATATCGGAAATAGTCATCAATAAATGTGATGCAATAAAAATTTTTGCATAAAGTAGTTGTATATGGTCCACTAATATCAGTGTGAATAATCTCCAACAAGTCTGAACTTCAATCGGTGGATTTCTTCTTTATCTTAGTCATCTTACCTCTACAACAGTCTATGCAAGTCTCTAGATCACCTTTAAGAGTAGGCAATATGTCAGCCTTTATAAGCATTTCTTCTCTTTCTTTAGAGATGTGATCAAGACGTTTATGCATAAGATTGTTCCTTAGGTAGAGGCCTTTTGGAAACAACTTTTTCAGCTGAATAAATAACATACATGTCGTTGGGAGATAAACTCAATTGATATAATCCATTAGATAAATCACAACACCCAATCTTATTTGAATCATAAAACATGGAAATTATATTACTCTTTATTTCAAAAGAGTATCCACACATGTCCAAACAAGACACATAAACTAAATTCTGCCTAAAAGAAGGTACGTAAAAAATGTTTCTCAACACTATCCGAAAACCAGAATCTAAAATCAAAATAACATCTTCCACAAACTCGACGTCAACTCCAACGTTATTTCCAGCAATGAGTTTTGATTCATCCTGATTTTGTGTTCTTCAATTTATGAACCCCTTTATGGTAAATGCAACATGATTAGTTGCACCACTATCTAGCCACTAGGAATTGGTCGAAACTTCAAATAGATTGGATTCATAAATAAATGCCAAAGAATTATTATCTTTAAGCTTACTTTTGGTTCTCTTAGACAACCAAGCCTTAAACTTGTTGCAACATTTCTTTACGTGTCCCCTATCTCTGCAAAAGTAGTAAAAAACACCATCCTTCTTGGTGAATGCTTTCTTGGGACCCAAATTGTTAGAAGGTCCAGCACCTTCAGAATTTTCTTTATTGTTGGAAGGTTCAGCAGGTTCAGAATTGCCCTTATGAGTATAATTGTTTACCTTCTTACTCTTATCACTGCCAGAATTGGAAGAATAAAGGGCAATGTGCTCTTTATCTTTCTTCAATTTTCTTCCTCTGCCACCAGCCTTGCAATTAGGTCATTAACTGATCAGGTTTTGTCTTGGGAACCAAGCCTTGCAATTGGTCTTGATAATCCCAAAATCAGGAGAAAGATTATTTATAGCTTGATGCACAATGCAAGTAGTGGGAATAACAACATTGAAAGCCTCAAGCTTTGTTTACAAATTTATCATTCTCATAACATAATCTCTAACTCCACAAGAATGATTATACTTCATAATAAATAGTGTTTGCAAGTGTGTTCCTATCTTAGCATTAGACGAAACATGATTTCTAGCCATCAAGGCTTCCATCATTTGCCTAGTAGTACAGTCTACAGGCAAACTACTTTTCATGTGTTCTTGAATGGAATGCTTCATTGACAGTAAGCAAATTTTATTGCTATTTTCTCAAGCAGTAAAATAAGCTTTCTGAACTCCTATACTCTCAGCAGTAAGATCTGCCGGCCGATCGACAGTAAGAGTTATATGAACATCTGCCATCTCCATAGCAAACAGAAGATCTTTTCTTAATTTCTTAAAGTTTTAACCAGCAAGAACCTCAATAGTGACAGAGTTACTATTTACAAAAAAGGTAACTGAAAGACAAGTAATGTATATAATTAGTATAATGTGAGTAATGTGTAACTTGACATACAAGTACACATCTAGAGAGTTACATGCAAAATCACATATTCACTTTTGAGCAGAATACTTGACATGCAATTGTACACTCCCCACATAATAGTAGTTATGAGAATATATTCCAATCTTCTTGGGCATATGAATCATTAGGATCAGTCACTCCTCCACCACACCATCATGTATCCCTCCATGAGCTAATATACAATCACCTCATTTGGGAGTATGACTATGCATTAGACAATGAGACATCACAATCAATATACGAGATCAAAATATCTCAAACCCAATCAAGTGTGCCACTTTGGCGGTCACAACTCAGTTGAATCTTGGAAACTCTATCATACTAGGGATATAATCTTTACATCTCACATACACCATATACATGTGATTTTTAACTTTAATGATAGGGGCATCATATCACTAAAAACACATGTCATACTAATTACACTGCCTTATTCATTAATAAAATACAAGAAAATTTAGTTTTTATTAATGAATTACACTTTTATAATAATTATGTGATAACATACTAGTAATCCAACACATGTATTTAAAAAAAAAAAACATAGAAAATATAAGAAAAATATGCAAAAATACACTAAAAATCCATGTATTTAGGGTTTTGTATGTATTTTCATATCCATAAAATCATTAAACATGTAAAATAAATACACCACAACATAGAGGATGAACATACGAGTCCATCGCCATCGACCATGCACCGATTTGAGCTTCCACGTGCCCGCATGCGCCACCTGAGTGCGAGGAGCTCGTGCTAGTGTCAATGGCTGATCAAAACCGGTTCGACCGATGGCGGTCCGACCGGTTCACCAGGTCAGGTCAGGTCAACGAGTCGAGTCGAGTCGGGTCGGTCACCAATCGGGTCAGATCGGATCCGAGTTGCTAACGTCATCGTGACGTCAGCACTCGCATGCGTCGCACGTGCGAGCCACACCTTGCACGTAGGAGCGCGTGAGGGCGCGTGGGGTGCGTGCTCGACGCCTTGGTGGCATGTGGCTGTGTGTGAGGGTGCGTGGGGCCGCCCCCGACAACGTGCCGCCTACAATTTTTCTCGTCTCATCGAGCCCAGTCCGAATATATAATTTAATTCTTTTTTTTTTTACGAAAAATCTCGAAAATCTCAAATTATGGCAAAATCATTTGCGTTCGTTTTTGTAGGGTTATGGAGGCTCTGATACCACATGTTGGATGCAAATTGCGCAACCCTAAGATCCCCATAACTAGAATAAGAACATCTATAATTGAGTAGAAAGATTAACGCACCTGTTTTGGGATCCATCGTTCTTGAAGTGGAAGTGGAAATACAATATTCCACGCGCAAGTCTTTCTCCTCTATTGCCCTCTGTATCTCTGGCTTAATGAGGTGGCCCCCCTAACGTTTAGCGTTAGGTAAACGCTACTTAGGTGAAGATACATGTGAGAATTAGGATTAGAGGAGAGACTTGAGCACTATTTATAGAGTTTCCAGCCATGCCCCCTCATTATGGGCCAGACTCAACTTGGCCCACACTAGCCAGTCCCATATTAGACTAATTAAGAAACCTTTTATCTCACCTTAGACCAATCCTGTTTTATGGCAACCCTAGAAAACAGTAAATTACAATATTAATTAATGTAGTCCACATTAATAAAACTCTTACATCACGTCCAATTGACGTTCATCACTATAGACTGACAGAAACCATATGAGAGAGAGAGAGAGAGAGAGAGAGAGAGAGAGAGAGAGAAGATATGTCAATACCACTACATAGTGCACGAACTTCTTTGCCATGGGAGAAGAGCGAGAGCAAGAACTGGAGGTGCGAACCAAAGCAAGGAGATGAGAGGAAGATGGGAGGAGAAGATTGAAAGATCGGCCAACACCAAGTCCCAACTGAAAGTCAACCTCTAGCCTCCCTGCTGTGAGGGTGGGGATGCCTTGCATGGGTCCTCCCAACGAGCCAACCGCGGGCCCACCATAGATCAGGTGGGATCCATGTGAATATGACTTCAGTCGATCGAGGCTAGAGAAAATCAGCTAAACGACAGGAAGCCAAACAACCACTGTGGACCGCCCACGTGGTTACTGTGCCGCCCACGTGGTTACTGTACCTGCGCGTACTACTTTACTTTCCTCTATTTTACTACTTTGTCCCGACATATGTTAGGAATCCCTAGGCTTTTTAACTCAAATAAGGGATGAGACGTGTATTGTGTAGCAACCGTGCATCTATATATGCAATTAGACATCTAAAATTTTGTCTACTTTATCGATGTTGACCTTGAATTTCAAATTTATTCGATTTGATCAATAAAAAATCAAATTTATTCATATTTTGTTTATGTGAAAAGAGAGGAATAAAGGCATCGGAGGCCTTTGAAATGTTTCAAATTGTTCAATAAGATCTTTTAACCTTTTTTTTTGTGAGCACTAATATCCCTAAATATTATGTTTTTATTTCTAGTTCATCCTATCCTAACGTTGCTGTTAAAATACTGTTGAGTGTCTTCCTAGCATCCCATGTCACATCCTATATGGCCAACATAATCTTGAAAAGCAAAACAAGTGCTTTTTTATGATAAAATATAAGAGCTTGGATAAAAAAGTGCAAATCTAAAAGAACAATGAGAAAGCCTGGGAGGAAGAAGACCATTGAACCGCAAAAAAGTTGAAGAACCTATAGTAAAATGGTAGGAGGATGAAGACTACTAATTGAGAGACTCACACGATTTAATCCGAGTGTCAGTATCTATTTTCTAGAGAGAGCCAACGGTAAATAATTCACGAATTAATCAGATAATTATAGAGTTACAATTACTCACACACTTAGTGTTTCCTATACGTAAATTACACCCAAACCCATAGTTTTTAGCCTCACATAGAACTATCTCACTGCTCGAAATACTTACGTTTTCACAAAGAAAACGCCATAATTTAGATGTAGAATCATTTGCACAAATCATCATTCGAAACTTCCTTACGAGCAGCTTAAAGAAATCCCCTACAGTATTGAGTGAGACAATAAAAGCAAAACTCACATACTTCTATTATTCTTTTCCCTAAAAAAAATAATAAAATCCTTCGACCTCAATAAACTCTCTAACCCCGTTATACTCTCTCTCTCTACTCGTTTACTGTATATCAGTCAAACCCTTGGGTAATAAGGGGGTGCATGATAACCAAAATTTTTGTTCCGTAAATAATTTTTCTATTCCGCACCTATTTCCGAAATAAACCTATTTGATAAACCTACTCGCTTTTTTATTTCGGAATAGATTTCATTCTAGAAATTGATTTGGAAGATAAATCGAAATATAAATTTTCTACTTCTAATTTACGGAAGATAAATCGAAATAATTTCTCCTACTAAACCCTAATTTTGTCAAGTCCTCCCTCATCTCCTCTACGTCTCTGCCTCCTCCTCCTCATCCGCCTCTCCTCATTTTATTCATTTAAAAATAAAAATAAATTTATTAAAAATAAATAAATTATTTTTATTTATCGTTTTATTTTTATTTTATTAAAAATAAATTTATTAAATTTATTTAAAATAATTTATTTATGATAAATAAAAATAATTTATTTTTATTTGCCTTGAGTGTTTTGCCAAATAAATTTATTTTTATTTTTTATTTTTATTCATTTTAAAAAAATTTATTCGTAAAATAAAATAAAAAAGAATAAATAAAATATATTTATTTTTATGGATATTTTTAATTTAAAATAAAATGATTTTTTATGATTTATTTTATTTTATTCTTTATTTTTTGTTACTAAATCATTTTTATTTTTATTCTTTATATTAAAGCGTCGTCATTCATCGCCACCGCCGCCCGCGAAAGGAAGAAATTTTGTGTAATATTATCAAACGAATTTCTATTTTTAGAGTAGAAATTTTGTGTCGTTATCAAACGATTATTTTCGCTTAAACTCTTCAGAAATAGAAATAGAAAAATTTATTTCGTTTCTAAACTATTTCAGAATAGAATGGTTGCCATGCGTCTTAAGTCGCCAACAACTTTTCTTGTTTAAATTTTCTTTTTATTTGAATCCACCACGCAAGTAAATTCAAGATTATCTTTTGAAACAAAGGCAAGAAAAATCAAAGTCGAATTAGGACTCTTTCATTTACACTTCATCTAATACAAAGCGGTCTATATTCTCTAATCGGACGGGGTATCATACATGGCTCAAATTCAAGATATTAATTTAATAGTTATCATTAAATAATTTAATGTGCTTCCCTTTATTCTTCTTCTTGTCTTTACTCTTTCTACCAATTTTTGCCAGAGAAGTAACCTTTAAATTTTGCTTGATGGGGTTTCAATGAAAGCGAGCTTTAAGGTTATATATATATAAAGTGTCTATTTGGATTGACCGAGACACACTAAAATTAAACTATATTATTTATTAAGCAAAGTAAATGTACCAAACACTACTTACTTTTAGTGAGTGATTTGACAATTATCAATTGTGTATTGAAAGAAACCAATCATGTAATATAATATAATATAATATAATATAATATAGTGTAATATAATATAATCACATTTCTTATTATCTAATTAATACTTGCCACATCACTTGATAAGTAAGTTTTAATAAGATGTCTAAAAATATCCGACATTTTTCATATTTAATCTATCATTTCTAGGTCCGCGCACTACATCAGTGCAATTCAAGAGTCCTTTGCCCCGGTAATTTCATATGCTATATGATTTGCAAAGTTTGTTCATCACCTACTGTTGACACCTAATATTTTAAAAAATAATAAATTAAATAAAATTCGATTTTTGAAAAAAATTTATTGAAAATATATTCTCATTTAAAAAATTTTTAAAAATTAACCGTTTGATTTTTTGGAGCCTTTTTACTGTTGGATGGTTGAGCGAATATTTGCAAATCTTCAACAACTTTGAGCACTTCCACTATAAAATGCGAGGCTTCGGAACCGAGCGGAGTGGGGGGCTTCTCTTCATGGTTCGTCTAAAAAAAAAAAGCAAACTGAAGAGAAAGAGAAAAGAAGTTGACGAGCGCAAGAAAAGAGAAAAAGGTACAGTGACAAAAAGAGAGAGGGGAGCCGTCCGTGGGGACTTCTCTTGGTAAAAAAAAACAAAAGGAAAAAGTGAGGAAAAGCTTCTGCAGAAAGTACATGAAAAAGAGAGTGAAAGCGACGTGAGAGAGAGGGAGTAAGAGAAAAGACAAAAACGAAAAGGAAAAAAATGAGTCTTCTTCTCCTTCTTCGTGAAGCGCCCCGCCGCCCCTCTACAACGCTCGTCCGCGAGCCCACCGCGCCCAAAGCCGCCGCTCCACCACCTGCTGGTTATCGTCTTCACGCCATTGCTGCTGCTCCTGCGCCCCGCACAGCCCGCGCCCAGCCTCTAGAGTCCGAGCCCTTGCCTCGCCCTGGATGATCCCGAGCTCACTCGACACCTCTGCTGTCCATACCGACGCGTACACACCCCTGCAGCCGTCTGGGTTCTACTCGCCGGTCCGAGATCTGCCGATCGATCACCGGCCGCCGCACCAGATCCGCCTCGCTCCGAAGCCCACCACACCTCGGCACGAGCACCACCGCGATCTGCGGAACCAACGCCAGCAGTCCGACAACCGGGTCTCAGACTGCCCGGCACTTGCCGCGCCTCAGCCAGCGTGACTCCGCCTCTGCAGCAACCGACGCCGCCGCATCTCTGCACCCGTGAGCTCGCCCCGATGCCACTGCTCACCACCACCGCTGCGACCCGCGACCCTGCTGCTCGCCGATCTCCCTGTTCTCGCCGTGCTTGACGCCGTGGCCCCCCGAAGACAGCAGGTCCCGATCCGTACGCGACCCACCTCTGCAAATCGCCCTCCGCCGGTTTCTGCCTCGACATCCGCCCATACTCCGCGCACCAGCACCTGCGAGCATCGCTGTGCAGCAACCTGCGACCCGCAACGCCCGCGAGCCCTCTCGCTGCTCGACCCGACGCCCGTGCCTGTACCTCCCGCGCCACCTTGCCGTCACTGACCTGCAGTACCCGACGTCGGCCACCGCCCGTCCGGCGCCCATCAACGCTGCAGCAAGCCCCTCTTTCTTTAGGTGGTTTAGCTTTTTCTTTTATTTATTTTGTTCTATTTTATCTCATTTTAGTTTATCTATTTAAGTTGTAATATTTGATGTTAATATTTGTGAATTTAGTATGCATTATCCGCAGGGATTTTGTCTGGAATTATTATAATTATTAATTTGATCCGAGAGACATCGGATCAGATTTGTAATTATTTTAATTGTTGGGCTTTTTAGAGAGATTTTAATTGTTAAATCACAATAATTATTTAATTTGGTCCGTAAGACTTCGGATCAGATTTGTAATTATTTTGATCTCTTTACTGTGATAATTAGGGTTATAATAATCGTTAATTTGACCTGTGAGACAACAGGTTATTTTTTCGATTATTTTGATCCTTTATTTGATTGCATATCTTGATTGTTTAGATTTACTGTTTAGTTGATAATGGTTTGTTTTAGAGAATCACTAAAAAAATCTAAAAAAATATATATTTGAATTAGGATTCAGTTTGTTTTAGATTGTTATCTTGCATAGCTAGGATAGGGATTTTAGTTCGAAAAATATAAAAAGTGCATTAATTTAGGATTTTAGTTGCATGTTTAATTACGTGACAATTTTAAATTTTGAATTTGATAAATAATAAATATATATATATATATATATATATATATCATGCATATGTCATGTAGAATTAGGGCATGCTCCGCATGTCATTGCATATTAGATCAATTACATGTTAGATTAAGATAATATCTTAGTTTAAATTAGGATTTAATGTGACTTAATCCTTAGCTTAAATTAGATAGAATTTTAATCTAGCTAGATCATTTTTGCATTTTTAATAGAAATATCAAATGCACGTCATTTAGTTTTTATTAGATTCATTTAATTAGAACTTCCTCGTCATTAGACTAAGTCATTTAATAAATGTCATCTTAGTTTAAATAATTTTGTATGTCATTGCATCGCATTGCATGTCATTAGAATTAGGTCATTTAGATTGCATTTAATTGTTGCATTTCTTCATGTCATATAGTTTAGGTCATGCTGCCACTTCATATTAGATTATTAGCATGCATCGCATGATTTTCATTAAATAAAGTGAAAACAAAAATTGAAATTGCGTGTTAATTAGAAATCATATTTAGGGTTGCTTTGATGTGAATTCCGATTTAACAATGCGAGATGCTTTCGTTGCTTCTAGGTATGTTTTGCAATATTTAATTGCTTTCTTGAGTGTTAAATTGGTGGTATGCACACATGTATGATCACCTCACATGTTAGAATGATAGATTTAAAATCAATCCAAATTGCTTGCCAAACATTTTTTTTTAAATGAAATAGAAAGGTACCGAAAGGACGTTAGACTAATTTAGAGTAACCATGTCCCCGAACTCATAAATCTCTGGTTCGTAGCAGTAAAGTAAATCTCCCGTTACTTTACTTGGGTTTCTAATCGACCCACCAAAAATAGATTAGTGGCGGCTCCACATTGAATTGAAATTGCATGTTTAAATGAGTTAATTTCTATCAAGTCGCGATTGGTAGGATTTGGGAGGGTCCGTGCCAAGTTTTCGGACTTAGTAATCCATTAACCTAAACTTTAGGATTGCCCTGAAAATTTAGGTCGTGACAGCTTGGCGACTCCGCTGGGGACTTGAGTTGAAACTCTTAGTGGACTTAGGCCAATTTTCTTTTTTTTTTTAAATGTTTTTGTTTGGCAGCAAGGATCCCAGGTACGTCCCTAACATTCCTAAGGTGTTAAATGTTCTTGCAGATGGGAGGTATAAGGGGAGTAGTCTTTGTTAACCTTTTTGTCTTGCGGGTTGGAGTTAAGGATTAATGGTTAAATTTAAATTATAGAAGTGTTGTTTGCAATGAAACTGTTGTGCATGTTTTATTTTTAGCACTACACTGTTGCACACACAACCTGCTGCCGGACCTGGGCTGCGATAGGATTCTTAGGATGGTGTTGAGAAGGATACTTCCTCTACAGTGAGACTGCTATATAGAGGTTGACCTTCTCTTCTCCGAAAGTTCTTCATGGTGTCAAATGTGTTTGTCCATATCCGCGAGACTGCGTGATTATTGGACATTTCATTCGACTGAGTCGGGGTTAGGAGGACCTGACACGTTAATGCGAGACTGCAACGGTCAGATCATCCTCTTAGCTCCATTTTGTTAAGCCATCTAGATAGAAATCGAGCCCCACATTTCATGCGTGTGTCTATGTGATTGCCATCCATTACCAGTGAAAGTAAGTTGTTTAAATTCTCAATATTGCAATTTACTTACTTGCAATTTCGATGGTCCATGACATTAGGTTTCGTCGTCGGTCTTATTTTATATGCAATGGGGAAAATCGCATTCAATTCATTTCTACTTCCAAAAGCATATAAAATGAGATGTTTTGGTTCAATGTTAAGAGATCTTGATTTCAATTCAGTGCTTTCAATTTATAGTTCAATTCAATGTTTAGGGACTTGCATTTCAATTCTTAGTTAGAAAATTTTACTCAAATTTCAAATAAAATGAAGCGATTGACCGTTGTCATGGACCAATCTCATTTGTTATGATACTTACTGTATTATTTTACATTGATAGGTGACAACACGGCTCACCCAAGATCGCCAATCCATACCCGTTCTAGAGCAACAATGGCTGATAATACCGAACAAACGCATGTTGCTGAACAAGCTCGCGTTCCTGCCCTTGAATCGGAGATGAAGCAAGTCCTAAATGTTCTTGAGCGGCTCTCTAAGCAAATCGACTCTCTCCAAGCAAACACTATCCCACCAGTTCCGCAAGTTGAAGTGGTGTTACCACAACATGCTCCCATGGCTGATTCGAGAGATAAAGGCAAGAACACATCCACAGTTGATCCATCATCCTCTGATGATGCCTCCAGGGTTAAAATTACCGACGAGCCTCAAATTGTTGTTGATGATGAGGTACAAGTGATACCTTCACTGTACCAAAAGCGAGCAGGAAAAATGCTTGATAAAAATCGAGGAGAAACTTAAGCGGTTGCGGGGTTCGTTTACCCAAGACCCAACTGATCTGTCTCATTATGCAAAGATCAAGATGCCAAAGAAGTTCAAAATGCCAGATTTTGAAAAGTATGATGGCACCTCTTGCCCAAAGATCCATCTGCAGACTTATGTGGTCAGGATGACCCAATATGTTGATAACATCCCCTTGATGATCCAACAATTTCAAGCAAGCCCGACAGACCGTCGGCGCAATGGTACATCATGAAAAAGATTAATCTGGCGGAGACTTGTGAGGATTTGACAGATGCCTTCTTCAAGCAATATAAGTATAACATTGATGTCACTCCATCTCGAGAAGATTTACTTCACACTGAGAAGAAGATGACAGAATCTTTCAAGGAATATGTCACGAGATGGAGGACTGTAGCCTCTCAAATAACTCCAGAGCCAACAGAAAATGAGCTAATGGATTTGCTCATGAAGACACTCTCGCCTGAGTATCGAAATCGAATGCTGGGATCGACTGCTGAGTCATTCAATCAGCTAATCCCTGTTGGCGAGCGAATTGAAGTAGCATTGCGTGATGGATGGACGTCTGATCAAACCAGCTCATATGGGAGAGTCTCAACCAAGAAGGATAAGGAACTTGTAGCAGAGGTTAATGCAACTTATGTGCAACCACCTCGCCGTACCTCGAACACCCATCAAAGAGGAGCACGACCATTCTTTGGCCAGCGGAAGAACTCTTCCAGGCGTCAATTTACGCCTCTTCCTAAGCCATTGTCAACGATCTTGCCAACCCTTCAGAAGAAAGGATTACTCGCTAAGGAGCCTAAGCGACCTAATCCCAAGCGTTTCCCCAACTATGATTCTTCCAAGACATGTGCTTACCATATGGGGGAGGTAGGGCATTCTGTTGACGATTGCTATACGCTGCAACACAAAATCCAAAATCTTTTGGATGCCAAGGTGGTCTCATTCCGCAATGCACAGCCGAACATCCAGAATAACCCACTCCCTGACCACCCGTAAGCCTGTGAATGCCATTTTCAGTTTTGATACCGAGCCCACCATGTTTCAGATGATGCATGAGGAAGCGAAGTGATGGACACAGGGCAACCAAGTGGCAAATTCGATTATTATGTAAAGTATTCGGCTCCTCCCAGCTCCTACTTCGACCCACGGGATATCATCCCAGATGGATGGGGTGGCATAGATGATCCCGCACCTCCAAAGATTGAGAGCCTTGATGACGCACTTGAAGGAATGACTGAGTTGTCTGAAGATAATTTAGTGTTTGCCATCAACAAAGCTCGAGAGTAGGAAAATTTTAATTATTTGCACACTCCTCTTCGCAGGAGTCTTTATTGCTTTCCATATTTGCATATTTGCATTCTCAATTCTAGAATTTCCCTCATTTCAATAATGTAATTTGCTTTCATCTAATAAAATACATGAAGATTTTCATTGTTTTAAGGGCATGTTGAAGTACACCAAACTAGCCCTGTGATGAAATCCTACCAAAAAGAAAACGGCAAGGAGCTAATTCTGAAGGCTGGGCTTCTTCATGTTCCCTTGAAAAAATTTTCAAAGTAAAATAATTTTCCAGCATGCATCTAATTTACCATGCTTGTTTCTTTTAATTATCTGCTTTATGTTTCAGGTGCAGCCTTGCGCACATCTAAGGAACCTCTATAAGCTCCCTTGCAAAGAGGGGCAAGACACAGACATTTAACAGCTTTGACTAACAGCTTTGTCTTTATGATTTGATGTGCTAGAATAGAGCATGGCCTTTTTATAGAATGCTTTCACATGATATTGAGCAATTCACCAATTCCACTTGAAATTTATCAAAATGGATAATTCAGTGAAGGATGTTGAGTTACTTGAACATGTTAAATGATGCTAAATGAGGTGTGAAAGGCAAGCCTAAATCCCATACACAGTCCCCTGTCTATACATTGTGAGGTGAGTATGGAAACATTTTGTGTTTCAAGGTGAAGAGTTTTCTTGCGAAAAGTACGACAACTAAAATGACGAGGGGCAGTTCATTTCTCTATTAGTGAACCCTTGTTTAACCCCTCTTTGAGCCCAAATACTTGAAGAATTTCTTTCATACTACCCATGTCAAGAACCACCCCACATCGGGGTAAATGGAGGTAAGTTGACATTGAAGGAGAAGGAAATGAATCGAAATTTTCTTGCTTTCACTTGCATCAATCTTCAAGTCATGCTATTACATTAAATTCATGTGGTAATTTAAGTGCCTTAGGATGACAAAGAGCGTTTCTTTCACTATCCTACACACTTATATCCTTTGTATAGCCCACTTGAGCCTGTGATTTCGTTTATTTTAAACCCAGTTGGTGATCATCCCCCACACTGGGGCAAGACAAGAGACGGATGAAGACCTTTGAAGCTTCGAGTGTCATTTAAAATATACTTGACACACGCATTGTGCGCAAGAACTAAAATCAAAATAGAACTAAGGGACATGAAAAAGCAGTGTGCCTGGTAAAAGCAAGGCCAATGCCCATGAAAAAAGAAGAGAAATGACTGATGTATTGGGGGGCATGAAAAAAGGCGGTGTGCCTGATTGATGCCCATCATCAAAGAAAATGATTTTAAAAGAAAAAATGTTGAGAAAAGATCTCCAGTTGAATAATCATTGGCATCAATGATAAACTCTTGAGCCAATAAAGAAATTTGTCAAGAAGACAATCCATGGCGAAGAAAACTGGTGGTAATGTCAAGATGATCACCAACTTTTACCCATTACACACATCTTTGAGCCTAACGATCCTTTCGTTTCTCAAACCCAAGAACCAAGCCTATGTTACGTCCCTTACAAAGTTTCTTTAGATTAGGGCACTTGAATTAACATAGGAATTCATATGTTTTAAGCATTGCTCGAAGAAGTGTGAGCAAGATTATTTCTTTCTCATTTTGCAGGGTTCTTGGCTTGTAAACCCGGAGATGATTACAGAATTGTTCTTTTAATAGCCTTGACTCAAAGAGTATCTTTTGCTAAGCCATTGACCAAACCCACATTACAATCCTTGTCAAAGACCTCTCAGATTGGTAAGGTCGTACTGCTTGCAAGAAAATTCGAACTCTTGTCGACAAAATGATGATAAGATTGAGTGATATATTCTCGCATCAATGGTCGGGACAAATAACCCCTCCTAAATGAGAGCGAGTGAAAAAGCCTTTTTCACACCAAAAGCGTCTCATTTAGCATGTTCAAGAGATTCACACTATAACTGAAAATTGTCCTTGTGATAATTTTTCCAGTAGAAGCTTGATAAAGCCATCATGCATGGACCTTCATTGAATTTTTCCTCAAAGACCAAAAAAATTGTCTTTGAAACCCTGAGTTTGTTCAGTCATCTTGGTGCTTGATGAGAATTCCAAGTACCCATTTATAAAATGTTTTCAAATGTCTAGTTTGAGTTCCGGATGTTTGAACCTTTAAACACTTGATGTGATTTCCAAGTGCTTGTCTTTTCAAACATCGATATGATTTCCGGATGTTTAGTAAAATATTTTCAAATGTCTAGTGTGAACCCAGATATTTGAACCCTTAAACGCTTGATGTGATACCAAGTGTTTGTCTTTCCAAACGTCTAATGTGACTTCCAGATGTTTAGTAAAAACCCCAGATATTTGAACCTTTAAACGCTTGATGTGATACCAAGTGTTTGTCATTCTAAAACGTCGATGTGATTTCCAGATGTTTAGTAAATGTTTTCAAATGTCCAGCATGAATTCCAGAATTTGAATCTTTAAATGCTTGATGTGACTTCCAAGTATTTGTATTTTCAAACATCTGAATGTGATTTCCAAGTGCTTAGGATCTGATGAGAGTTCCAAATCTCTAAAGACTTTGAGCCTTTCAATTATCTGAAGAGATTTCCAGATGTTGGTCAGGTCTTATAGGAATCATTTCACACCTAATAATACTTTTCTGAATTTCCAGATAAGTATGACAGGTACATGTTCTTCTTTGCATTTGCATTTCATTAAGCATGGAGACATAGAAATATATGCTCTCGATAAAATCATTGCATTATTGCATGACCTTGCATTTAAAAAAGAATTAAATTTATTTGAAAAAGAGGTCATTAACATTTGCATATACATTTATCCATCCTTCGATCTTTGAATGAGGCGTTTCACTATAATGAAGCGTCCTCTCTCTTCAGCGTTGGATGCATCCATGGTGTCCCTTCGTTCATATCTTTCGGTTTTTCTGGTTTTATTCCTTCTCCCTGCGCGGGTGCCTTCGTTTTTTCCCCTTCTCCTCCTTTTTGGCTGCTGTTTAGCCTGGATCTAGCTGCTTTTCCTTCTCTCCTCGTCCTGCAGCTCCTTCCCCCCCCTCCCCGTCCCGGCACTTCTTCCACTCGCTTGACCGGTTGTCCTTTGAGTGTAAGCTTAGGTGCTAGGGTCTTTCGCTATATAGGTGTGTAGCTCCTTGGTTCTTTTGCTAATATATATTTACCCTTTACCAAAGAAAAACATTTGCATATACATTCCATATTCATTTTGCATTTGCGTTTCATTGAGCATAGACATGTTGAAATATATGTTCTTGACCAAATCATTGCATTTACATGGCATTCTTTATTGCATGACATTGCATTTATTTGAGTCCATTTCTTAAAAAAAAAAGGGTCATTACAATTAGCATTTGCATATTTATTTTGCATGGTTTAAATTTAGGTGTCATTTATCTTTGAAGAAAACCTCTACGAGCTTCCCTTCAAAGAGGGGCAATTGTTGACACATAATATTTTAAAAATAATAAATTAAATAAAATTCGATTTTTGAAAATTTTTAAAAATTAACCGTTTGATTTTTGGAGCCTTTTTACTGTTCAATGGTTGAGCGAATATTTGCAAATCTTCAACAACTTTGAGCACTTTCACTATAAAATGCGAGGCTTCGGAACCGAGCGGAGTGGGGGGCTTCTCTTCATTGTTCGTCTAAAAAGAAAAAGCAAACAGAAGAGAAAGAGAAAAGAAGTTGACGAGCGCAAGAAAAGAGAAAAAGGTACAGTGACAAAAAGAGAGAGAGGGGAGCCGTCCGTGGGGACTTCTCTTGGTAAAAAAAAACAAAAGGAAAAAGTGAGGAAAAGCTTCTGCAGAAAGTACATGAAAAAGAGAGTGAAAGCGACGTGAGAGAGAGGGAGAAAGAGAAAAGACAAAAACGAAAAGGAAAAAAATGAGTCTTCTTCTCCTTCTTCGTGCAGCGCCCCGCCGCCCCTCTGCAACGCTCGTCCGCGAGCCCACCGCGCCCAAAGCCGCCGCTCCACCACCTGCCGGTTATCGTCTTCACGCCATTGCTGCTGCTCTTGCGCCCCGCACAGCCCGCGCCCAGCCTCTAGAGTCCGAGCCCTTGCCTCGCCCTGGATGATCCCGAGCTCACTCGACACCTCTGCTGTCCATACCGACGCGTACACACCCCTGCAGCCGTCTGGGTTCTACTCGCCGGTCCGAGATCTGCCGATCGATCACCGGCCGCCGCACCAGATCCGCCTCGCTCCGAAGCCCACCGCACCTCGGCACGAGCACCACCGCGATCTGCGGACCCAACGCCAACAGTCCGACAACCGGGTCTCAAACTGCCCGGCACTCGCCGCGCCTCAGCCAGCGTGACTTCGCCTCTGCAGCAACCGACGCCGCCGCGTCTCTGCACTCGTGAGCTCGCCCCGATGCCACTGCTCACCACCACCGCTGCGACCCGCGACCTTGCTGCTCGCCGATCTCCCTGTTCTCGCCGTGCTTGACGCCGTGGCCCCCCGAAGACAGCAGGTCCCAATCCGTATGCGACCCACCTCTGCAAATCGCCCTCCGCCGGTTTCTGCCTCGACATCCGCCCATACTCCGCGCACCAGCACCCGCGAGCATCGCTGTGCAGCAACCTGCGACCCGCAACGCGCGCGAGCCCTCTCGCTGCTCGACTCGACGCCCGTGCCTGTACCTCCCGCGCCACCTTGCCGTCACTGACCTGCAGTACCCGACGTCGGCCACCGCCCGTCCGGCGCCCATCAACGCTGCAGCAAGCCCCTCTTTCTTTAGGTGGTTTAGCTTTTTCTTTTATTTATTTTGTTCTATTTTATCTCATTTTAGTTTATCTATTTAAGTTGTAATATTTGATGTTAATATTTGTGAATTTAGTATGCATTATCCGCAGGGATTTTGTCTGGAATTATTATAATTATTAATTTGATCCGAGAGACATCGGATCAGATTTGTAATTATTTTAATTGTTGGGCTTTTTAGTGAGATTTTAATTGTTAAATCACAATAATTATTTAATTTGGTCCGTAAGATTTCGGATCAGATTTGTAATTATTTTGATCTCTTTGCTGTGATAATTAGGGTTAGAATAACCGTTAATTTGACCTGTGAGACAACAGGTTATTTTTTCGATTATTTTAATCCTTTATTTGATTGAATATATTGTTTGTTTAGATTTAATGTTTAGTTGATAATCGCTTGTTTTTGAAAACCTCTAAAAAATCTAAAAAATTATTTGAATTAGGATTCAGTTTGTTTTAGAATATTTCTTGTTATCTTGCATAGCTAGGATAGGGATTTTAGTTCGAAAAATATAAAAAGTGCATTAATTAGGATTTTAGTTGCATGTTTAATTACGTGACAATTTTAAATTTTGAATTTTATAAATAATAAAAAAAAATAAAAAAAATATCATGCATATGTCATGTAGAATTAGGGCATGCTCCGCACGTCATTGCATATTAGATCAATTACATGTTAGATTAAGATAATATCTTAGTTTAAATTAGGATTTAATGTGACTTAATCCTTAGCTTAAATTAGATAGAATTTTAATCTAGCTAGATCATTTTTGCATTTTTAATAGAAATATCAAATGCACGTCATTTAGTTTTTATTAGATTCATTTAATTAGAACTTCCTCGTCATTAGACTAAGTCATTTAATAAATGTCATCTTAGTTTAAATAATTTTGTATGTCATTGCATCGCATTGCATGTCATTAGAATTAGGTCATTTAGATTGCATTTAATTGTTGCATTTCTTCATGTCAAATAGTTTAGGTCATGCTGCCACGTCATATTAGATTATTAGCATGCATCGCATGATTTTCATTAAATAAAGTGAAAACAAAAATTGAAATTGCGTGTTAATTAGAAATCATATTTAGGGTTGCTTTGATGTGAATTCGATTTAACAATGCAGAATCTTTCGTTGCTTCTAGGTATGTTTTGCAATATTTAATTGCTTTCTTGAGTGTTAAATTGGTGGTATGCACACATGTATGATCACCTCACATGTTAGAATGATAGATTTAAAATCAATCCAAATTGCTTACCAAATATTTTTTTTTAAATGAAATAGAAAGGTACCGAAAGGACGTTAGACTAATTTAGCGTAACCATGTCCCCGAACTCATAAATCTCTAGTTCGTAGGAGTAAAGTAAATCTCCCGTTACTTTACTTGGGTTTCTAATCGACCCACCAAAAATAGATTAGTGGCGGCTCCACATTGAATTGAAATTGCATGTTTAAATGAGTTAATTTCTATCAAGTCGCGATTGGTAGGACTTGGGAGGGTCCGTGCCAAGTTTTCGGACTTAGTAATCCATTAACCTAAACTTTAGGATTGCCCTGAAAATTTAGGTCGCGACACCTACTCCGTTTATGTGGAAACTAAAAGATCAACCTTGGATGATAAGAAGTATTAATTATACCATCGGACGTATTCAAGTTGGTCTCTCGCTTGTATTCCCTTATCCAGTGACCTTGCCTTAAAGAGTGTAGGGGCCTTAGACTGCAGCTGTATATGTATTCTTAGCAAAGCTGCTGACTCCATATTGAAGAACTGCGAATCCCATTCCGATGGAGTACCCACTTCGGATTCGGCTATTAAAGAGATTAATTCGTATCATACGAATGGAATGGCATGACCATGAAGCTGGCGCTTTCTTTAACAGTGATCCATTCTCTCCTGATGAGTTGGTCGAGAGCTAAAAGACTGCGACCTGTCTTCTGCCTGCAGCTTTTACAACTGAGGAAGGACGAATTGAAGGTTGAGATCATCGATGGCGAGTTGCTTTGTATCGCATGCAGCAGGAGCGAAGTGGCAAACAAAAAGATCCAGAAGGCCCTTCCTAAGAATGTTAGGGCAAGCGACCCTACTTCTGCCATGAGCGGAGATGCGCTCACTGTCACAGCGCCCAAGCAACGATGGTTCCAACTCCAGACCACAAAGCGTAGCGGCAGGATGTCTGTCACGATTTCCAGTTGATTTATTCGAAGTTTCTATTGCCCTGCTTAAGCCTCATATTTTGTTGCTTCGTGATCGCCTTAATAAGGCCGGACTTGTGTGGTGTAGACTACTTTATTTTCGCTCACCTCCTCCTTTTTTTTTCAGGCCATAGAAGTCCTTTAGAGCTTCTAAAGCCTCATTTGCCGTCAGCTCTTCTTGTGTTCTGTTTGATTGCAAGATTATCAGTAGACTCACATCTAGACTTGCCATAATAAGAAAGACTCGCTTTACTAATTCAACTGTACCGTCTGCACTGAAAAACATTACGGATCTCATAGACCAGTTGCCAATGAGAGCAGAAACTTTCATGTGCGAACTTACATGTACACTTTAGTGTAGCTGCAATTCACAACCCGACTCCACATCAAGTATAGGAAATGACACGGCCATCCTAGTATTCGAAGGACGAATTTGCAGGAAGTCAGTTTCTACAGGAACAGAAACTGTGCGTCGCTGATGTCTTAGTCCAATGGAGGCTTTTAGTCACTTGTTTAATTTACCAGCCGTGCTGATAAACACTTATGTCAATCAAATATGCACCTCTTCTGCAGACAGAATTCTGCAGACAGTGTCCTCTGGGAATGAAACAACGGATCCATTCAACACTTATTCAGTTCACTCTCCACTGCAAGCAAATTAAGAACCTGTCATACAGGAAAGGACGCTATCTCATGTATTTCACATTATTTCAATCGGTACCATCGAACCCACAACATAAGCTCATTTATTTCAATTCCTTCTCACGTAGTGATTTTCACGTGCTTTAAGTTCAGAAACAAGAAGAAGCGCTAGAAATTCAAACAAGAAGAGAGCCCCTCATTACAGTTACAGCTTTCCCGCGCAATGACACTCTCTGGTTCTGCTCGTCCAAGTGCACCTTCACTACTCCACCTCTGGGCGATGCCTGCAAGACGTGAAAATGATGAGGCCATCGAAAATCATTCATTTACATACCATTTGAGAGACGAGAGAAGCAAAACACATGGGCATTCACAAGGGCAGAGACATGGGCACAAGCATGTGTGGATGAACACAGACAGAGAGAAAGAGAGAGAGAGAGAGAGAGAGAGAGAGATTACAGCATAGGCAACGAGATCTTTTTTCCCCAGCTTTTCACTCCAATAAGGTGCCAAAGCACAATGTGAACTGCCACATACAGGATCCTGGAAAGTAGATCATTCGTTCAGAGGTTTGCGGTAAGAGCATAAAATTGGTTGATAGAACACAGCTTTCGACATATGACCAGCTAATCGGACAATTGAATAACTAATTACGATTGATACTTCAAGAAACTTTCCAAGGTATGAACTTTAATACCTCATTCAGTCCAACTTTTGGGGCAAAGAATCGACTGACAAAATCGAATCCCGAGTCTGGCTGAGCTGATCCAGTGATGATAATACCCCTCCCAGGACATCTCTGTATCTCATCAAACTGGGGCTGAAATTCTTCAACTTCTTTCCATGATGGGATAACAATCTTTGAAAATAAGCAGAAGAAAGTAGAAATGAAGGAATTAAATACTCTCTCCCTAATGAAAATCAGCTCAATGCCAGCTGCTGCTGTGCAAATCCTGGAATCAACAGAATGAAAATGATTGCCTCAAAGAGGAAGCAAGGGGTTCAATGTACTCAAAACTAGAGGTGTGCAAAAGAACCGGGACCCGTCCGGACCGCCTGGAACCGGACTGGAACCGCCCAGAATGGTGATTCTTAAGGGAACCGGTCCGGTTCCCAGTTCCAATTTATGGGAACCGGTGGGTACCGGTCCGGTTCCCAGTTCCGTGGGCGGATCCGCCACCCGTCCACCCAGACTGGACCGGTTATATTATAATATATTAATTTTTAATATTTAAAAAAAATGATCAGGTCACAGTTGAGGAATTACGAAATAGTCGCCCTTTGCTGTCTTCTTGATTTCAACAATGGAAGTGCCATTGAGAACTTTGGAGACACATGAAATCCGCTCGGCATCATCTTCAGCGATCGGGACTACAGGAAAATCCAATTCAATCCATATCCCGGGTACATCACCATCTTTTATCTTCAAAATGTGGGATGACTTCGTTTCGGGAACCCTTTTGGCAGTCAGAATTCCGGATAATGTCATAAACTCGATGGTGTCAGAATCTACCATCCCAGATGTGAAGAGAGTGTGCGCAGCAGCTAGCGTCGCATGACCGCAGAGGTCAACCTGAAAGGTCAAGTTTGTGATTAGATAATATGACAACCAGTTTCCCGAAGCATTTCTTCCATACTGAAATGTGACACACTTCATCAAACTGATTGATCATCAACATCGATGTTTACTGCCACTATCGAAAAGCAGGCATCAGAGCAACCGCATAGATTAGTCTGGTGGAGATGGATTATTATGACGACAAAGCAGGCATCTCTCAAGTACATCAGAGACTCGGTGTCGGACTTGGAATTCAATCGAACAACATCAACATGATTCATAGTTCCATGCAGGTAATGCATATAATTTCATCTAATACAAGCACAATTAGCAAATTAACTGGTAGTCCAAAGTAATGAGATGAAACAGACGGCGAAGGACAAATAGAAATCGAATTTCTGACGAAAAATTGCCATTTCTGTTGGCTATGATAAAGAAAGAAAGTTACCAAAAAGCACGCAAGCAAAGTTTAGCAATTCGCGTGGGGAGCGGACGAAAGAGCTTTCAGTCATTTATTATCCATACGCTCTGTATAACCTGCACTTGCCGAATTAAAGCAAGCAACGCTGGGAACATGGAATTCCGAAACTCACTCACCTCCTTAACTGGAGTGAACCACCTGAGCTGAAACCTCGGGCTCGATCCCACGTTGGCCGAGCCGGCAAGTTCTGAGCCCGAGGCACCGGTCAGGTAACAGGTCTGCGAGAAGTTGAACTCCCTGGCTACCGCCTGCAGCCACTCTTCGTCCCTCTCTTCTTCCAAGATACACACCGCCGCCGGGTTCCCCTTGAAGGCCGCGTCGGTGAATGCGTCCACCTACAAAGACAACACCACGCACAAGCCCACGTCATGGTCGATCCAGAAGAGTTCAAGGAAGTTTCCGCAAGAGATTTCCATCTCTGGTAGGGGAATGAAACGGAAGAGAAAGAGGCTGTATTGATACCACCGAGTACTGCACGAGCTTCTTTTCCATAGAGAGGGACGGAGAGGGAGAGGGAGAGAGAGAGAGAGAGAGAGAGAGAGAGAGATGGCTAATGGAGAAGAAGCAATGAAATCAGGCGATGTCTATTGGAGAAGAACGCGATAGTCCAGTTCCTCGTAAATCGTTCGGGCAGGTCTGCCCTCGATCCGCACGGAACATATTTTATTCTACTTTGCCGGCCCTCCCGTCTTTCATACTTCATTCTATGCGTCATCTAAGAGTTGTGTTTATTTCTTGACAAGTCAAAAGTAACCAGCGCATCTACCAAAGGCTACGAAGCATTAACACTTTCAAGAAGTCTTTGTGTTCTTTCCGACACAATACATGTCCGACACTTTTCTATACTTGGTTAATACGTGTCAGAAAATATGATATCTAATCAACTTTTCCCAGCATTTTCAATACTTGAGTTTGAAATTCTGATGTGTGAATTTAGAACTCCAACACGTAATTCCAATATTTGATTAACTCTTCCGACACTTTCTAACACTTGATTTTGGAATTTTGACATGCAAGTTCAAAATTCTAACATGCATGGGTCAATTTTTAAATTTTTAATAAAAGATGGGTCAAACTATAAATATGTAAAAAATAATAAAAATAATAAATGGGGAAAGAAGAAAAACCTGTCTTCTCTTATTTTCCAACTTCACTCTTCAAGTTTGTTTTTTCTTTTCTCTTTCGACATACTCTGACACGCAAGTCTAAAATGTGGATTGTTTATTTTTTTCATACAAGTTTTAGAGATTATTAGAATGGAGTTAAATTTGTCAAATTAAAACAATGAATGATATTAACAAATAGTGGATTAATATTTTTAGTTTAATATCAATGTAAGCTCTTTTATTATTATTATTATTATTATTATTATTATTATTATTATTATTATTATTATTATTATTATTATTATTATTATTATTTATTTGTGAATTTGAATTTAATTAATTTGATTAAAATAATCATAAAAATGATAATTTATTGTGTTTATATAAAAATATACATTTAATATATAATGTGTCTTGACGTGTTGAAATTCTCTATTTTTTGAAAAAGGATGTGTTAGCATATCGTGTTGTGTCATTCTATGTCGCGTATTGGTGTCGGTGTTACTTATACAAAATATGCAATGTCATGATGGTCCCACGTCAATTATTAAATGTTTTACCTGAGTTATAACTATTCAATTCACTCGTAATTGTATTAGTCGGAATTAGTTCTCATTAATTTCTGGAAATTTGGAGATTTCCATAATAATAAATGTTCGAAGCACAAAACAAATAAAAATTCGCTCATGACATGCCTCGAATTGATGAATTGAGAACTTGTGGAAAAGAATGCGACCCTTTTATCAATAGACTGCCCTATCGATGGTATCTATGAGTATGATGTTATTGACACTTGTGTTTTTACACATGTTTAGGAAGTTATTGAAAAAGTGTTTGTTCTTTTTCAATAAGACTAATCATATGAAAAAGAAATGTCATATTGTACTCAATTAAAGTGCTCTAAAATCCCTTTAGATTGGTCCTTCAATAGGCGGAAAATATATATTGCGTTACTTTCAAACGAATTTTTAGTCTAGTTACTTATCTATATGTTTTCCCATGACATCAACCCTTGCTATTGTACTTTGGGATCGTGTGTTGTGGACCAGCTATAGTTCAGCCATCGGGCGATCCTGTAACCCGTGTTCTTGTTCCTTTCTGGGCACCCGAACGACGGTGTTGTTTGGAAACTGTCAACTATGGTTCGCCGCTTAATGTTTGTCCTAGCCGCGACTGTTATAAATGATGGATCAGGAGCTTTCTTAGAAGTCTCTGACATAATTCGAGTGGCCTAATGCAAGGTCAACAGGAAACTGATACAAGTAACCGGTTCTTCGTGTAGGATCACGTGATCATCTTTCCTGTGGATGAGAGTTAGTAAGAGCTTACAGAAGCCTACGTGCGAGTTCCTAAATGGGAATGAGATTCGACCCCTTCAAATGGTGAACCAGGATCATAAGCAACACGGCCATCTCGTCGTTCTTCGACATGGGACTCCTCAACTCGAGTCTTGACCTGTGCACATACTCCGAGAAACTCGACCAACAACAAGGGATATTATCTCTTTTAAGTTAAAGGTGGGAAAGACCAAAGAGATCAGAAGTAGCTTCCAGGCATCTGTATGAGCAGCAATACAGAGATAGCACATAAACGAGGCAAAGTGGTTGATGCACTGTCCCTCAAATACATAAAAGCAAGAACGAGATAAATGGTTGTTCGGTCGTCTCTTTGATTATGCTACATAGGGCTACAGCTCCAAGCATACTGAGAATCTCAGCTATGGTCTGCAGCATTAAACAACTGACAATCTCGAATTCATGCCATCAGAATACTTATTCCATCTCGCCCTGTGCCTTGTTTACAAGACGAATCTTGCTTGCTTGAAGTATTTTAAACAAGAATAGAACCCGTCATTACAGTTACAGCTTTCCCACGCAGCGTGACTCTCTGGTTTTGCTCGTCCAGGCACACGTTCACGACTCCTCCTCTAGGCGATGCCTACTCAACACATGCACAAAGCTGATTAAGGAAACGCGTGAAATTCTATTGAAATGGAGTTATAAGAAGTTGAGCAACCACAGATGCACTGCTCACAAATAAGCGCCTGGGCGTGGGGATGAAGAGAGGGAGAGGAAGAGAGAGAGAGAGAGAGAGAGAGAGAGAGATTACAGCATAAACAACGAAATCATTTTTTCTCAGCTTTTTGCTCCAATAAGGCGCCAGAAAACAGTTTGCACTCCCGCACACGTGATCCTGGAAAATTCATTTGTCAGTTAGCATTTTGCATCATGGGCGTGTATCGACAATGAGATAGCCTTGGCACTTTGATCCGGATAGCTATCTCAGTCTTGTCAATACATGAACGAATCATGGACAAAACAATAAGTGAACAAGAACTAGGAAACTGGTAATTCCTTCTTGCACATCACTTGACAGCCGATTAATTAGATACATCAATACCTCGTTCACCCCAAGTTTTGGACTGAAGAACCGATTGACATAATCAAATCCCGAGTCCGGTTGAGCAAGTCCTGTTATGATAATGCCCCTTCCTGCACAACTTCGTATCTTATCGAATTGAGGCTGCAAGTCTTCAACTGCTTTTCCTGATGAGAAAACGACCTTCGAAAAGCAATTGAAGTTGACAAGAAAAAGAAGCAACATTAATCACCTGGCTATTCCCAGTCAAATCAGCTCAATGTCATGGTCGAAAACTTTCATCAACCCAAGAAGGAAAATAGGACTCTGAAAACCATAAAGCATCATTTTCACGAAGAGAAACCGAGGTTTTCAATAAGCTGCAACAAAACAAAAGTTGAAAGATTCGACCATGGTTAGGAATTTACAAGAAGGTCATCTTTTGCCGTCTTCTTGACTTCGACTATGGAAGCTCCATCGAATACTCTGGAGAGGGATGACGCACTCTCGCTGTCGCATTCTGAAATAGGGGCAACAGGAAAAACCAATTCGATGAAGAATCCTGGTGCATCCCTGTTCTGATATGTTGAAGCGCCGGCTGTCTCGATTTCAGACACCGTTTTAGCGGTTAGAGTTCCTGACAAGGTGACGTATTGGATAGTATCTGAATCCACCTTCCCAGAGGTAATAAGGGCGTGTGTAGCAGCTAGTGTTCCATGACCACAGAGGTTAAGCTGAAAGGAGATTCGTATTTATATGGTATCCACGTGCCACCATCCAATGATTTGCATGAAAATTGCGAAAATTCAACTCAATATTGACGAGTAAAGGGAGCTATCCGATTGTTTCGATTCCAATCAGATCGATAAACGACTCAGAAAACTGAAGAACGATGCGTATATTCCACGCTCAAAGAGGCTGGAATCCACCAATACACTTAAACAGCCTAATCTCATGTGAGCGAGCCGAGTTTCTTGCCGCTGTTACCAATCTCATATAAAGAATTAATTACTGAAAAAAAGGGAAAGAAGACTTTCCAAGCAGCAGAAATTTATTGTGTGCCTGAAAATATGGATATTTTTTCCCATATTGATTACTCAATATGCGCCAAGAAACTTTAAGTCAAAAAATGACCAGAAACATTTTTTCCCACATAAGAAATCTACATACTTTTATGAAATTACTAAAAGTTTTTTAATAGTTTGTAAAACTTTCTAATTTTCATTTGCATAAGCTACCAATCGTTTGGGTTTACTAACTCTTGTGTAAAATTGCCAATCCACGTTAGAGTGACTTCCCAACTTCTCGCAACTTTTGTCAAATTATTCTGACGAAAAAAAAAAAAAACACTTTTGTTATATAAAATTACCAACTAATATTCGAATGCTGACTCTCATATGAGTAACTCACCAATATTTAATCGTTTTCTTCTAACATATTTTTGTATTGAGCTATGAATTTCGTTTGCCATATTTTTTAATTTGCCAAAGAGATTTCCAATCCAACGGGGGGAAAACAATACTATATTCAGGCATTAATTTTTGTAAAGCTAAACGAGTAAAAACATATATAGTCATGTGCTTTTGGGCAATGAGGGAGGGACCATCCAGGCGTTTCCATTCATGCCAATTCTGAGATAAGATGAGAAAAGTACCGAGCAAGTCCATCATGCCGATAAGCCGACAGAGAGTTGGAACTCACCTCAGTGATGGGAGTGAACCATCTGAGGCTGAACCTCGGGCTCGAGTCCTCCGTCCCCGAGGCAGCTACTCGAGCCAGGAAGCAAGTTATGGAGGTGTTGAACTCCCTGGCCACTGCCTGTAGCCACTCCACGTCCTTCTCTTCATCCTCCTCCAGGAAGCACACTGCCGCGGGGTTCCCCTTGAACACGGTCTCAGTGAATGCGTCGACCTGCAAAAGGGATCAATGATGAGCTAGGGACGAGTAAACGATGCCACCTCAATCCCAGAAGAGCTGATCTTCACGACCACAACCGTAAGCCTCACGTTCAATCGACGTTCATCACTATAGACTTACAGAAACCATAAGAGAGAGAGAGAGAGAGATGTCGATACCACTACGTATTGAACGAGCTTCTTTGCCATGGGAGAAAGAGCGAGAGCTGGAGGTGCGAGCCAAAGCAAGGAGATGAGAGGAAGACGGGAGGGGAAGATCGAAAGATCGGCCAACACCGAGTCCCAGCAGAAAGTCAACCTCCAGGCTCCCCGCTGTGATGGTGGGGACGCCTTGCATGGGTCCTCCCAGCGAGCTAACCGCGGGCCCACCGTAGATCAGGTGGGGTCCATGTGAACCCGTCTTCGGCATGTGAATTGGGCTCACGTGTACTCGGAACAGGCAGATAGTCTCTATTGCCAATGGAGGCAAGAGGAAAACAGCAAAAACGACTAGAAGCCAAATAATCACCCCGGACCGCCCACGTGGTTACTGTACCTGCGCGTATTACTTTACTTTCCTCTATTTTACTACTTTGTCCCGACGTATGTTAGGAATCTCTAGGCTTTTTAACTCAAATAAGGGATGAGATGTGTACTGTGTAGCGACCATGCATCTGATTCTTATAATTGTGGAGCCCAGTCGACCAAGGTATGTTCTAACTAGTGACAAGACAACTAGGGGCAAGGATGACTCCTTTCTTTCATGTGAGGACACTGAATTTTTGTTGTACAAGCAATTCGACATCTAAAATTGTCTACTTTATAAATGTTGACTTTGAATTTCAAATTTATTTGATTTGATCATTGAAAAATCAAAAAATATTCATATTATGTTTATGTTAAAACAGAGGAATAAAGGCATCGGAGGTTCTTGAATTGTTTCAAATTGTTCAATAAGATCTTTTAATCTTTTCTTGTGAGCACTAAGATCCCTAAATATTATGTTTTTATTTCTAGTTCATCCTATCCTAATGTTGCTGTTTAAATAAGTGTCTTGCTAGCATCCCATGTCACATCATATATGGCCAACATAATCTTGAAAAGCAAAACAAGTGTTTTTTTATGATAAAAGATAAGGTTTTGAATAAAAAAATGAAAATCTAAAGAAGAACGATGAGAAAGCCTGGGAGGAAGAAGACCATTGAATCGCAAAAAAGTTGAAGAACCTGAAGTAAAATGGTGGAGGAAGAAGACTACTAATTGAGAGATTTACGTGATTCAATCCGAGTGTCGGTATTTATTTTATAGGGAGAGCCGGCAATAAATAATCATGAATTAATAAGATAATTACAGAGTTACAATTCCCCACACACTTGAGTGTTTCCTATACCTAAATTATACCCAAACCCATAATCTTTAACCTCACATAGAATTATCTCATTGCTTGAAATACTTATGTTTTCACAAAGAAAATGCCATAATTTAGATGTAGAATCATTTGCACAAATCACCATTCGAAACTTCCTTATGAGCAGCTCAAAGAAATCCCCTACCGTATTGAGTGGCCATGGCCAGCGGAGACAATAAAAGCAAAACTCACGTCCTTCTATTTTTCTTTTCCCTCAGAAAAAAAAAAAATCCTCCGACCTCAATAAACCCTCTAACCTTGCTACTCTCTCTCTCTCTCTCTCTCTACTCTTTTACCGTATGAAAAATTTCAATCCTTGATCGGTCAAACCCTTGGGTAATAAGTCGCCAACAACTTTTCTTTGTTTAAGTTTTCTTCTTTATTTGAATCCACCGCCCAAGTAAATTCAACATTATCTTTTGGAAGAAAGGCAAGAACAATCAAAGTCCAATTAGGACTCTTTCTCTTACACCTCATCTAATACTGAGCGGACTACATCCTCTAATCGGATGGAGTCTCGTACATGGCTCGAATTCGAAATATTAATTTAATAGTTATCATTAAATAATTTAGTGTGCTTCCCTTTATTCTTCTTCTTGTCTTTACTCTTTCTACCAATTTTTGCCAGAGAAGTAACCTTTAAATTTCGGTTGATGGGGGTTCAATGAATGAAAGCGAGCTTATATAAATATATAAATATATGTATGTATATATATACTACATACATTATTTATTAAGCAAAGTAAATGTACCAAACACTGAAATTACTTTTTAGTGAGTGATTTGACAATTATCAATTGTGTATTGAAAGAAAATAATCATGTAATATAATATAATATAATCCCATTTCTTATAATCTAATTAACACTTGCCACATCACTTGATAAGTAAGTTTTAATAAGATGTCTTAGAATATCCGACATTTTTCATATTTAATCTATTATTTCTAGGTCCGTGCACTACGTTAGTATAATTCATGCCCCAGTAATTTCATATGCTATATGATTTGCAAAGTTTGTTCATCACCTACTCTGTCTATGTGGAAACTGAAAGATCAACGTTGTATGATAAGAAGTATTAGTTATACCATCAGACGTATTCAAGTTGGTCTCGCGCTTGTATTCCCATATCCAGTGACCTTGCTCGGGTTAATTAGTCTTCTGACTTGGCTTGGGAATGGGTTGTGGACTTGTAGTACTACAGTGGTGTCCAGGTCCTGGGTCGCCTACCTTTACGGTGTTGAGTAGCAGAGGCTCGTCCCCACCTAAATTGAACATTTTGTGATGGGTGCAATACTTTCTTAAGATAACATTGGGAGGGAATAGTCACCGCTACTCGCCTCTCCTTGTCCTTTTGGTTCGGCAAAAACAAAAAAAGAAATATCGATTAAGTTTTCTAATGTGCATTAACAGTTGCTCTTTCTACATCTTTTGGTTTTTAGCAAGCGCCTTTCGGTGCTCGTTTCCGTTTCCAATATGCCTTGATTTCCTAAATCTAAACAATATGCCTGTGATTTTGGTCTTAGTCACTACTCGGGATATCATGAGAGAAGCAACACTGCAATTCGTGCAATAGCACTTAATGTGTTCTAATTGTGACTGTTTTTATATGGGACAATTATGAAAAAAATGTTATAAATCTATTACGTTTGTGTCGATTTAATCATAAATCTTCAATTGTGCCAATTTAGCTCTAACCTTTTTAAGTTTTGTCAATTAAGTTCATTAACTCAATTTTGATAGGGAATTGCTGACATGGACACCGACCATCCTACATAGCACGGTCGGTACAGACCTAAACATTTTTTAATAATATTTTCATTTTTTTATTTTTTAAATAGTTTTTATGTTTTTTTTTTTTTTTTAATTTACTTTACCTTACTTTACTTTTTCTTTTTTGACTGAAGGCCGGCAATCCTTGTTGGCATTGGGTGAGGGTGTTGCAGTGCTTATCTACTTTGGGCAAGGGCCGCCATGCCCTCATTGGCCACTACTTGAGGGCTCGTGGGCTCTCATCGCGGCAGGTGAGGGCTAGGCAAGGGTTGAGATGTCCTCATCGGCCAAAGTGAGGGTGTGCGGTCCTTGCCATTGTGGTCAACGAGAATTGGCTAGAGAATCTTGTGGCCTTAAGTCCCCTCCCCCCCCCAAAAAAAAAAAACATAAAAAAAAAAAAAAAAAAGAAAAAGAAACCGATATAATTCAAAATATTTTTAAATATTATCTAAAAATGTCCAATTAATGCTAATCATATCACAAATGGCGGTTGATGTCTACATTAATGATTCTTGGTTAAAATTGGCAAAATGAACTCAATTGATAAAATGCGAAAAGATTTAAAATTAAATTGGCACAATTGAAATATATATTATTGAATTAACATAATCGCAATAAGTTTATGAATTTTTTGATATTTTTTCCCAATATGATAATGTGTATTGGAGGACAGGCAGCTGCAGGTGCGGATTACAACTCACTTTATGTAATAACAAGCCCAATAAAAGCCCAAACAACCCCTGTCTCTTAAAAGCCAAGCTCAAGCCCAACTCTCTCTCTCTTCTCATTTGAGTTTATGCAATGAAGCACAGAGAGAAGAAGTTGAAGCAAAAACAAAGGAAAGAAAAGGAGCTCACCGAGAAAGAAGAAAAAGGAGAAAGAAGAAAGAAGGAAGAAGGAAGGCGAAAATTTTCGTGTGCTTATGATCCATATGACTCTTTAAGCCAACTTATATCCATTTTGCAATGTTGGTAAGTGATCGAGGCCCCTAATCGTCTATTTGAAGGAATTGTCAAAATTAGGGCTAGAAATTCGGTTTTAGGTTGATTATGACTTGTTGCGTTTGATTAGGGAGTTTTCAGGTAGTGTATTTTTGTAGAATTGATAGTTTAGAATATTGTGAAGTTGTAGTATTTTACAAATCTCAATTTAAGCTTATGATTAATTTCAAGTTTGGTGTGCATTTTAGATAAAGTTACAAATAGTAACTTTTGAGCCGAATTTCAATCATTTCTGGCAAGGGCTTGGGGCGGCTAAGTTGGGGTTCTTATAGTATGTCTAAATGGCTTTCTAAGGACTATAAGTCAGCTTGAAACAAAATTCTATGGAGAAAGCTATGGTGTGATGCAATTTAACACGACTCATGAACAACAATAGGTTTATGCTAGAGGCAAGCTTTTCGTTGGCATGTAGGTATCGTTTTATCGACAAATTTGCATAGTATAGCTAAGTCGTTCATTAGAATATCGTGTTACTTGGTCTTTAGATATTGTTTTTCGGTTATTTGTTAGGAATTCGAGTATATCAACTCAAGTGATCGTTGTGGTTGATTTTCGACTTTCCCAAGTGAGTGATACTATTTCTTCTATGAGTTTGAAAATCATGTCTTGAAAGTTATGGAGATTTGATGTATCATAAGTAATTGAAAGCATGTTTTATTGCATAATCTAGATTGAACATTTACTATGATTTGATATTTATGAATGATTTGCTAAATATTTTTGGAAAGTTGTTGCAAAAGATTATATGTATAGATGTTGATTTGTGAACTTGGTTTATGAAATGTGTTGTGAAAATGTATATGGAATTTATTTCGATTTGAGAAACGAGTTTTGAAATGACATGAGAAATGCTTTATGAAAAGCATTTATGGTGAATGAGCTAGGTTGCAGAAAGATTATGTGTTTTGATTTGTGAAATTGATTTATGATATATACTTTGGTTTGGCTTTGTGAATTGTGGAGGCTATTATGGATCGGGATTGATGCTTAGTATCACTATGAGCCTAGCGAGAGGCTTGTGGATATGCGCATATTGCTCTAGGATATCTTTGTGGACCGGGCCAACAACTAAAATTAGGTGGAGACCTAACCTGTCATGCCTCGATCCTCCGAGCGCGTATCCATCCCTCGGTGGTTGATTAAATTGTGACATTCCAGGATGCGTTGCCGACGCATTCATTTTAATGCACATGCAGAAGCAAATAATTAAATCCCCAAACAACACGAAGATGGGATAGAAAAGTAGAGCCACAATTTTGGAAAACCACATCACACCTTTATACATAGCAGACTAAGTTGTATACAATACTAGCCGATATAAACAAGTCTACAAAAGGGTAGAGGGGCTACGGATCCTCTAAGGATTTGAACTCTCAACCGAATACTCCGGGGTCTTTGGCTCCCGGGAACTCGGGTCTAAAACTAGGCCACCGGGAGGGTCAGTCGTACCCTTGCCAAAAGCAATATCCAGCACCGACCTAGGAATCTCAGACTCTAGAAGGGGGCCTTCTCTAGGTCCATCTTGCCTGTAACGGTACCACGATCTAAATTGATGGGGTACCTTCCGAGATAGACCCGCATCAACCAAGACAATAGATTTCACGAGTTCGTAGACCCAGGCTCATTGGCTCTTAGAGAGGGGAATCTGAGAGATCTGCTCGATGACCTTCTTCGGTTGGCCAAAACGCTCTAGAGGTACAACCATCTAAGGACCTGTAAATGTGAGCCCACAACGGGGAGAGACAACATCTCAGCAAGTCCACCCCTTAAACTCCGATTAGGAAGGAAATGCGCCTAAAGGCTATCTATGCACACAAGAGATAGGTGACTCACCTTAGCCTTGGTTCCTTCTTGCAAGTCAGTAAAGTTCATAAACCTCAACCAATCAATCATTCAGTACCAACGATTGTCCAATCCAACAATCGATCAATCCAAGCAATACTATCATCCGGTACCATCAACACCGACCATGCTCACACAAGCTAAAAATGATAGATAGTATACTGATATAGATAGATCATCCTAATAAGCGATCATTACCTGATAAAGTATACTACTATCACACTGACCAAAATACGATAAACCAATTCCAGCCAAGAACTTTGTGCCTTGCACATCAATTCCTCAATTAAATAACACACTTGGCCCAATTTCAATTTTGCTGAAAATAACACATTTGACCAATAAAAACACACAATATAAAATTATAATAGTGCATATACACATTTTTGGCATTGTAAACCGATGCCCGGTATTTTCTAATTAAATACCGAAATTACTTAATTTTGGAATTACCCAAAATTATAAATCAACACAAATCAACACAATTAAATAAACCACTCATACCATTGCAATAAACATGAAATTCTGGTCACCGGCTATCCCGGAATAATTTTCGGAAAATAATAAATAATTAAATAATTACCAAAATTAATTAAATAAATACAATTAAATGTCATAAATGCAAACTTTGGCTGGAAATGCCTAATTAAATACTGAAACGAGCCCAGAAAATTTCTAAACCAATCTAGATAAATACTACAGCTTATCTGGTCTCTAATTACGCTACTCCACCTAACATGCATAAACAAATAATTAAATTGCTAATCTCCGTTCTAACTAACTACCTAAACCATACTTAGCCTAAACTAATCAACCCTTAAGCATAATTAACTCCTTAAGTAGAGATTAGTGAGTAAACTCACTAGTTTTAAAATTTGATGAGTTCACAACGATGGCAAGGTGGAGACAGGCGACAAACTCCAAAGCGGTGATGCACTATGAGGTCCGGAAGCAATCCAAAGCGGGCCAAATAGTACACGGTTGGGCTAAGGGGTTCGGTTCTATTCCTTGGACGAGAGGACCGAACAAAGGCTGTTTGGTGCGGAAACAGCGAGAGGCGAGCGGACGGGCTGCAGCAAGTGACAACGGCTCTTGACGACAACTCAACAACTATGACAACGACGCATGGTGGCTTGGCGAGCTACTGGATGGTTGGATGGCGTTGGACGACTATGAGCAGGGCATGGACACGAGCAGGGCCTCGTGTGCTCGAGCGCACGAGTGAGCAGCTCTTGTGGCTAGCAGTGGCGATTCGGCAGGGCTGGCAACGGCAGGGGAGGGGCTGGCCAGTTTCTTCTGCACTTTCAAAGCTTCTAAGGGTCTAAAAATGGGGAAAGCAGGGCTGAGGGAGGAAGAAAGGGACAGCCAAGCTTGAAGGGTCCCTCAAGTCTCACTTTTATCCCTTTGTCCCCCTTGAAGAGGTCCCACCAACATGGGCTGGCTTCCTCAGCCATTTGTAGCTGCCAAGGCTTCCTTGGCAAGCTTCCTAAGGGTCCAAAAGTTGCACACCATGGAGGGCTACGAATTTGGGCATTGTCCACTCAATTGGATCAATTCCCTACCAATTATCCTTCAAATTAGCTCAATTCAAAGTCCATAAATCCCACCAAGATGTCCACGATCAAACTAATATTTTTCATCGCCAAGAGAACCAACTTGCATTCCAAAAATGCAATAAAAAACGGTCCCCTGAATTTTCCGGACAAAAACGACCATATTTTGAATTTCCGCCAAAAATCTCGATTTATAGAAAAATCTTCGGAGGATGAATCGACGGTCCTCAAATAAATCGTGATATGACAAAACTTTCAATTTCTAAAATTGGGTTCAAATTCACGGTTAATTTCAATCTGGCGCGATTTTAGCATGACCTAACCTACCGAGCAGCTTTTAGAAATTTTTAGTATAATCGATCCGTGGTTGATTATTTTTAAACCACAATGTACATCTTCGACACATTAGCGACTTGGTTGTCGTGAAAATCTCGAGATTTCAAATGTGGACACATGGTACCAAAATGACAGAAAAATCAGTCTAGTACCGATCGACGAAAATTTTTTATCCTAATTGTTGCTTTAGTTTATGCATGGCGAAAAGGAGCATTGGAATGGTCTTAGTTCCTGAATATTCAGACAATAAAAAAGTAAAAAAAAAAAAAAAAACATTGAGATGGTTATGAATTCCATAGAATTTCCCTTACTTGCTCGAACGACCCAAAATTCAGTTATTTCAACTACATTAAATGATCTTTCAAATTGATCAAGGCTCTCTAGTTTATGGCCGCTTCTTTATGGTACCAGTTGTTGCTTCATTAATAGGGTCATGATTCTACTTTGATAGTTATGGACTGGTACCAAGATGAGTCCTCATCTTTTTTTTGGGGTCCAGGCCGGTACTTTTCCCATCCTGTGATCAAGGCTGTGATAAAAGCCTGTTTTGTAAAGCCAGTTAAAGGCCAGCAAATGCAATCTCTGAGTCTAAGGAAATTGCTTTTACTTTACACCGATGTGAGACCAATTTAGTGGAATCACTCACACTTAGTCACATATCTCAGTCGAATCAACCTATTTCTAATCTTTGATCATTTTTTTACTGTATCGTAATGATCGCTACAGATGAGCACGGTCGAGCAGTCGATTTTTGGTCAAATTCTCAAGTGTATTGCATTAAAATCCCTTAATGGCTTTCACCCGATAATCTAGTTATCTATTGAGTGATTAGCTCAAAGAATAGAACTATAGGCATGTCGATGAAAGGCCCGATTTATTTAATTGAAAAAAACTGAAATTTCATGATGTTACATAACCAAGGGGGAATATTATTCATCTTGTCACGGGTGTTATGAGTTACCATGGGTTGATATTGAACAAAAGATTGGTTGATGGATAGACCATCGACATGTAGTTTCATATAAGATGGACCAATGTGATAGACCATTGATGTGTAACATGAGATTAACCAATGGAATGGACCATTGATGGACCATTGACGTGTGTTTTATGAGATTGGTAAATGAAATAGACTATTGACATGTATTTTTATGAGATCGACCAATGGGCTAGATCATTGGTGTATGTTTGTTATTATTTTGAATATTTTTGCTTTGAACATATTATATTAAAGTAAGAAATATTACATTATTTTCATCTTGAAGGTTTGTTAAATTCTGGTTTTAGTAAAAGTGAGTTATAGTTGTATTTTAAATGTGCATAATGATTGCTTGATTTGCTTAAAAGAAGTATATTACTTATTGGGCCGTGGTAGCACATTCTTTTTTCTTAATATGTTTTTTAGGTGCCTTAGTTAGTAATCGATAAACTAAGCCTTTTCGTGAGAACTATTGGGAGCTAGATATTTGGGATATAATTTGAGACTACGTCCTTTACAAAAGGATAGTTGTGTTACCCCTTCACCCCTATAGGATTTGAGGTGCGACACTTTAAAATTGTCCTAACAACTTAGCAAAGCTTAGTAAACAAGTCCCTTTTTTTTATTGAAAGAAAATTGTATCCATTACTATTCACCAAAAAAAATTGTATCCATTACTTAAAAGCATATATGAGAAAGAATACTCAAAAGCAAAGTCAAATCCAAGAAATAGGAAGGATCAATGGAAAACCAGCAAAGTTAAGCACATACTTATTCCATAAGAATTTGTCAAGCAAAATAATCGGTGGCCAATAACTGGATCTTGTGTTTTTGTTAGTGAGGAGCACACGTTGATT
This sequence comes from Eucalyptus caleyi, assembly GCA_014182885.2. Classification (NCBI taxonomy): domain Eukaryota; kingdom Viridiplantae; phylum Streptophyta; class Magnoliopsida; order Myrtales; family Myrtaceae; genus Eucalyptus; species Eucalyptus caleyi. The sequence goes on along the minus strand of CM024468.2, from coordinate 33,218,709 downwards.
CTCCAATAATTACAATGTTACTAGTTGGTGGTGTGCCCCTAGGTTCAGCTTCCTCTACACCGTTGTTGTATGGAGACAACCAAAATAGGTTGAACAAACACATATTTAACATATGGAGGAACAATCTTTGTGATTCAATGAGACACAAAAGTTTCTGCTATCATCATTGAGTTGAAGACAAAGAACCTGTACACAAAGAGAATAGAGGGTATCGAATCCCCAAAAGTATATTTATTAAACTCTTAGATTTAGATCAGCAGAGGATAGCACCCATATATACAATTAGATTGGAAGAGTTCAAACTCTCAAGTTGAGATTTATACTGGGAGAAGATAGCTCTCAAATCTAAATCCATAGAGAAGAAAAAGTAAGAAAAGAACAATAAAATGCAAAGAAAATCAACAAAAGAGGAGGGAGGGTGAGATTAGTTCAAACGCTCCTTATGGATGAAGGTTGAAGAAGATGTTGAAGATAAAAGAGGGAGAAAGGGAGAGAGAAAAGACTTTTTGGCTTGATAAACAATTCTTAGATTAAGAACATGTAGTTGCGAATATATGAAAACCCACTACGGCAAACAAGAGTGAAGGGGGGAATTAACTCTATATATATTATGACATCTTGGCAAGCTAAATAGAAAGACGATTATGTGAAATGAACAAATAAATGAGGTCGTGTTGTTTTCATTTAGTGATGCTATGTGGTAAATAACAAAAACATGAAGTTTTTTTTTTTTTGGTCAGTCCTACTCTACTCCTATTCTAAATCTCACTCTCAGACTTTTGCCCTGCCTCCTTGCAGGGCATGAAAGTCGAAACCCGCTCCTGAAATTAATTCATTCTCATCCCAACCCTCCTAAGAATGTAGGGATTCGAACCCCTACGGCAAACAAGAGTGAAGGGGGGAATTAACTCTCTATATATATTATGACATCTTGGCAAGCTAAATAGAAAGACAATTATGTGAAATGAACAGATAAATGAGGTCGTGTTGTTTTCATTTAGTGATGCTATGTGGTAAATAACAAAAACATGAAGTTTTTTTTTTTTTTTGGTTAGTCCTACTCTACTCCTATTCTAAATCTCACTCTCAGACTTTTGCCCTGCATCCTTGCAGGGCATGAAAGTCGAAACCCGCTCCTGAAATTAAATTCTCATCCCAACCCCCTAAGAATGTAGGGATTCGAACCCCTCCCCCCCCCCCACCCCACCCCCCCCACCTCCCCCTTCCATGTTAAAATGGATAAGAGAAGATGAGTAGGATAGTAGCACAAATGGTCAATGAACTTTGGTTTAATGTGTAATGTCATCCATGAACTTTTAATTTGTACAATGTAAACTTTAAACTTTGGCTCAATTCGTAGTGTCGTCCTTGAACTTTTAATTATTCAACGTGGTTCCTAAACTATTGGCAGATGTTCAATATAGTCCTTAGACTATATGAACATGTTTAATGGTTTAGGAACTATATTGAACAAATTAAAATTTTAGAGACGATATTGCACATTGGACTAAAATTCAAAGATCACATTAAACAAATTGAAAGTTTAGGGATGACATTGCACATTAAACTAAAGTTCGTGGATCATTTATGTCATTTTTTCAAGATGAGTCAAGTACGTACTTAGGTTTTTCCATCCATGTCTAGTCCTCTCTCCCGAACCTAGTAGCCTTGTAATCTTCCAAGGTTGAACCATGCCAGTAAAGTAAGTAGATTGGGAATGGCAAAGGGGAAAATAACATCACAAGTGCTATAAATATTTTTTTCGACCACTTGAGTGCCATAACTTATATATGGCACTCAATAGAGCCCTAAGCCTTTTGGGTTGGTTGTTGATTGTGTGTTAAACATCCTATTTATTTAATTGAACTCTAAGCCTTATTGGAAAATATGTAATTCCGTCCTAATTCCCTGCTAAATTAATTCATTGCAAAATCATGTCATTTTAGTTTTTCACAAAATTAAGTGTTTTTTTTAATAATAATCAAGAATAAATCGCATAAAGTTCTCTAACCATGGATCAATAAGATTCATATGCTTTATCTCTCATGTGGTTAAAATGATGATTCATTTCATAGTAATCTTTAAGAGTAGAGCTGTCTAGTCACTAAAGGTCATTGACAAAGATATTAGTACTTAATTGTATCTTTGTCAAAACATTTAGAACTCAATTGACTGAAAACAAAGCATTTAGGACTTAATTAATCAACCATCAAAATATTAGGGCTTTTATTGCACTTATTCTCACACAACCAGTGCCATTAACTAAAAAAAAAAAGAGTAACTCTCCACTTGCACTATGTGTAATCAATTCCATTGCAATTCCCTCGCTTGTTTTGTTCTAATTCTATTAGATAACTTTGAAAAATGCAAATAAATTGGGCTAAGGAAACTATAGTTCCAATTTCAATTTCACTATAACAGCAAGTTTGATCTAGTATAAATGACATAAGTCGTAGTCCAATGTCATCCGTTTGTAATGCGAAATATAATTCTACAACATTCGTTTTATAATTTTCAAAAGGAGAAAAAAAATAAAGAATATATTGATTTTTAGTTAGTCGGGCAAAGTTCTCTTTCTTTTATTTTTCAGAGTTGGAAAGAAATTTTTTTTTTTTTTTGGGGGTCGTATGAAGGGGTTGAAAAATGCATGTCCGGACCATCAATCGTCAATTTGTGACATCAGTTTATGCAAATCACATTATATCAAGTATTACCAACTTTGTTACATTCTTTCAAAGCATATATAGTAACAAAGCTTGACTTTTGATTATTGTTTAGGATATATCTACGTAATAATATAAACAAGAGGGTAATTCACACATCATATATTCAATTTCCCTTGCTTTAAATTAAAGGTATTAGGACCCTACCAATCAAAGAAGTTAGCGTAAAAGGGGGAAAAAGCCTAGATGCAGCCGCCCACAAAGACCTAGATAATTTTCGTTGGTTTGGAGGGGCTACGTACAGTGAGCATCATCAGACCCCACTTGTATGTATCATTGCATAACTTGAAGAACATTAAATTCTCATTTTACACCTAACATTTTCATGGTTTGACCAAATTGACCTGGGATCTAACTTGTTTCAAAATTTGATGGACGATATAAGAGGATGCAATCTGGGGAGAGCTTTCAGATGATACCATTGAAACGTGATGATTTTGCATCTCGAGAACTCATTCCACCAAATCTCGGCCATTCAGTATTGATGATATCAAGAGTTACGTAATTTTCTCAATCAGATGGCGTTAGTCGAGAGTAGGAGCTACGAGTTTTATATATCATCAATAATCACCTCGATTGGATCTGAAACATATAAGATATCACGAGTCAAAATTGGCTATAAGAAGAAATTAGAGACAAAAGACGGTAGGTCTCTCCACCCAGACAAAATTCTGAATCGATTTTGATCTTAAACTGGACTAAAGCCGAGCGGGCCATGCTAAGTTCACTTCACTTTCAGTCTGAAGGGGATTGATTCGAGTTTGTTTGGCACAAGAAACCGTGATATCAAAGATCCAATCTGATGACGCTGTCGGCAATTGACACGGCAATCTTTCTGTCGCCGGAGAATTGCGATAATCGTGAGCTATTAGACCACTCGGATGATTTTTAGGAGCGTTCTCATGAATCTCAATTGAGGTCATGGTCAATCGGCGTGCATTAGTGAAAAACATTCACGTGACAAAATTAGGTGTCTGCACCCTGAACTATTTAAATGTAATGCTGCGGCAAATGTCATGCTTTTCCAACTCTATGTGCAACAAGCAGTACTCGAACTATTTAGAGTCCAGTCGACAAAACACTTTCGATGTTAACTGAGTACAAGGTTCAAGCAAATAAAATGTTCACGACAAGAAATATCACGCGGATGGTACATGAGGGTCGGCGTGTAAAGTCCACTAATTTCAGACAGAACAAAGAAACCAACTGCTGCTGCGCAAAAGTCCGTCGTCTCATTCTAACAAAGTAAGCCACTATCGTTTCAAAAAGGAAAAAAGAGAGAAAATTAGCCCTACCACTATCGATTTTCTAATAACCCGTGCGATTCCACACCCCGAAAGTCTCCCAAAATTAAACTTGAGAACTGACCAGATGAGGAGAACCAACCAACCCCCCGCTCTTTCTTTGACTAAAAGACGGAAATTTCCCCACTAAAAGAGAGGAATAAAGGCATCGGAGGCCTTTGAAATGTTTTAAATTGTTCAATAAGACCTTTCAACATTTTCTTGTGAGCACTAAGATCCCTAAATACTATGTTTTTATTTCTAGTTCATCCTATCCTAACGTTGCTGTTAAAATACTGTTAAGTGTCTTGCTAGCATCCCATGTCACATCCTATTTGGCCAACATAATCTTGAAAAGCAAAACAAGTGCTTTTTTATGATAAAAGATAAGGGTTTGAATAAAAAAAAATTAAAATCTAAAAGAAGAACAATGAGAAAGCCTAGGAGGAAGAAGACCATTGAATCGCAAAAAAGTTGAGCAACCTGAAGTAAAATGGTGAGAGGAAGAAGATCACTAATTGAGAGATTTACATGATTCAGCTGAGTGTCGGTACCTATTTCACAAGGGAGAGTCAGCAGTAAATAATCCATGAATCAATCGGACAAGTACAAAGTTACAATTACTAAGACACTTCACTTGAGTGTTTCTTATATCTAAATTATATCCAAACCCATAATCCTTAGCCTCGTATAGAATTATCTCATTGCTCGAAATACTTATGTTTTCACAAAGAAAACGCCATATCATTTGCATAAATTACCATTGGAAACTTCCTTATGAGCAGCTCAAAGAAATCCCCTACCTGGGGTTGGCCATTTGTGCATTCTTGATATACTATTCACATCTTCTCTCTAGGGTGAGATTTTCTCCCTGTTCATCTTGTATGGTTTCTAGCTTGTCCCAGCTTAGGTAGACGCTGGTTCGGCTCAAATTTTGGAGGGCTCCTTCTTGTAGCTTCCCTCTGGAATCACACCGAGTGGATTGTTCTATTTTGCCCCAAAAGAGGAGATCGAAGTCACCCTTGTTCTCGGCCAATCCACTGCTAGTTTTCTCCCTTGCTTCTATTTGTTCATGCGGGGTGCCAGTGCTATGCTAAAGACTTAGCGGTGGTTGTGTTGACTCCTAAGCACCCCTCCTCATCCCGTAATAGCCTATACCCTAGTGTGGCTTCTTTCCCTACAAAGTCTGTATTGTAGGATGCGTTTTGGGCTATGGGAGGTTTCTTTTGCGTTATGGCATCCACTTCACCGATGGGGGTGGCCTCTCAAATGAGACCCAGCCTAGTGTTGGTAAGGTTAAGGGTCTTAGCCCCTCCTCTCGCAATGCGTTAGTGCGACCTGCTGCTCCGAATTAGGCCATATCTCCCGAAGTGGCTCCCAACACTATCGCTATTGAGAACAAACAAGGGCCACGGTCCAAGTTTGCTTGCAAAGGATGCTCTTGAGGCTGAAGTCGTGCTCATGCTCCTTCCAAACGCCTTTAAGGCTCGGGCCAGCTACCCAGTAGCTCAAGTCTCCCCAAGCCCACTCTTGGGCCAATGTGGCGCGCCTCGCAGCAAAGGGATATGAACTCACTTTTGTCCCTCCTTCCTTTGTGGATAATAGACCGGTAGTTAACCTTTCGGAAGATGTGCTCTAGGATGTAGACCCCAAATGGCATGAATGCTTAATTGGGTATTGTGTGGGAAAGAAATTCTCATTTCAGCTCACCGAGCAAGCTTTGAAGAACACTTGGGGTCCGAAACTTGTGGAAGTTTTGGCCGATGATCAAGGTTTCTTCTATTTTCATGTTTTGGATCCCTTGTTTCATAGAAAGATCTTGGAAGATGGGCCCTAATGGTGGCAAGGGTCCCCCTCATATTACAACAATGGAAGCCTCTTTTGGAGCTAAGGAAAGACAAGTAATCTTTCGTTCTGATATGGATCAAACTTAAGAATCTCCCCTTTGATCTATGGTTGGCGCCGACCATAAGTGCCATCACTAGTACCATTGGCAAACCCCTCTATGTGGACCAACGCACAAAAAGAAAAAAAAAAATGAGGATGATTTATTTTGTGAGGGTGTGTGTAGAGATCCAAGCAAATCAGCCGATGTGTTCGTCGGTTGAAGTAGTGGTGAATGGAGTAGCGAGGGCTATAGTTATTGAATATGAATGGAAGCCGGTTGAATGTCTGGGTGTGGCATTTTTGGCCATAAGTGTGATGTTTCCCCAACCTCCACCAACTTGGAGAAGACATCTAGTAAGACCTATGCTTCCCCCGCTCTGTCGATCCCTGTTCAGCTCCCCACCCCTGCTTTGCAAGTCCCTACATAATCAGATTAGGCATGGAAGCAAGTCAAGGGAAAGAAGAAGAAACCGCCTCCTCCTATGGAAGGAAATTGACCATCCAGGTTAGTTCGAGTGATGAGGGGCGATCTCTGATTCCAAAGGCTGGTTTTGTGGAGAAGGGACTCCCTTCCACCTCAACCCGAAAGGCCTAGAGGGGTCTCAAAATCCTCTCAAAGTAGGTTGAAACTATCCCCATCTCCACGGAGAATATGGCCGACCCATCGGAGCCTCTTGCTCCCAGTTTGCCTAGCCTTGGTGAGGAGGTAGAGGGCTCGAATAATCTATGTAGTTTGGATGATGACTTGCTATCCCCATGTCCTTCGCCAAAGGCTTCGATTGCTAGTCGGAGGGTAGAGACGATGCAAGATAAGTTGCTCACTTTGGCTCCGGACTCGCCCCCTACTTCGGCCCCCGTTGCTCCGCCCCTACGCGGCGCAGTTCCTCTAAAAAGAGGTAACCCCATCTTCTTCACCTCTTTTCGCTTATATTTATTTATCTATGTACATAGGGTGCTGGAACATTAGGGGCCTTGTTAACCCCATTAGGCAAGCTGAGGTTCGAAAGTTTGTTTTGTCCAATCATTTGGTTTTGGTTGGTCTTGTGGAGACTAAGGTCCCGCAGAATCTTTTCAGTTCTATCTCTGGGAGTCTGTTGGGGAACTGGTGCTGGTTGGCAAACTATGACTACTCTCATAAGGGAAGGATTTTGGTTGGGTGGGATCCTTTAGTTGTCGTTCGAAGCTTTCTTTATGACGAACTAGGCAGCTCATGGGAATCTTAAGTGTTTGGTTTCGGGGTTTGTTTACTGTGTCACTATTGTTTATGCTAATTACACCTTCACTTCCCGGAGACCTCTTTGGGAGGATCTTATGCTTAGGAGTTCTTTTTTACAAAATGTGCCTTGGCGTGTTATAGGGGACTTCAATGCTATAAGGACCCCTCGAACATGTTAGGTGGTTTTGACAATTGGTTATGTGCTTTGACGATTTCAGCCATTGCTTAGATCACTCAGAGTTGAAGGACCTTAGGTATGTGGGCTTTAGGTACACCTGGTTTACATCTTTGAAACTTCTTGTAAGGTAAGGAAGATTGATAGGGTCCTGGTGAAATTTTGTTGGAGCCAAACTTTTTCCTTCTCGGAAGTGTCCTTCCTAGCGCTTGGAATTTCGGATCACTCACCTATGGTGGTTAAGGTGGTGAACCCGGTGCCTAGGAGGAAGCCTTTTAAATTTTTTGATTTTTGGATGAAGCATCTGAACTTTAAGGCAATTGTTAATCAAATTTGGGAGGATTCGTGGGAGGGTGTGCCCATGTACAAGCTTGTTTGCAAACTTAAATCCCTTAAAAGTTGGCTCAAGCAATTGAATAGGGAGTCCTTCTCCAACATCTTTGCCGATAGGACTTCAGAAGCAAGAGAAGCTTTAAAGATGACTCAGGTTGGCCTCTAGCAAGATCCTACCAATGTTGAGCTTGCTGAGGTGGAGAAGATTCGATGCCGAACCTTCTTGGACCTTCGCTCTAAAGAGGAGTCGTTTTTTAGAAAGAAAGCTAGAATCATATCTTAAGGAGGGGGACCATAATACAAAGTTCTTCCACCATTATGTCAAGAAGAGACAGATGAGAAACAGAATCCTCTCTGTTGTGGATACCTTGGGCAATTAAATCTCCAATCCTCTGTTGGTCTAGCAACGTTTTGTCGAGTATTTCCAAAACCTCCTCATGCCTCGTGTGGTGCAGGGAACGCCTTCGGTTGGGGAGATCCAGGAGGTTATCCGCCCTCCGTTAAATGAAGACCAAATAGCCTCTCTTGCATGGCCTATCTCTGATCTAGAGATTTGGGACACTCTCTTTTCTTTAGCTTGGGGTAAGGCCTCGAGACCGGATAGTTTCATGGTTGAATTCTTCAAGGAGAACTAGGGGATTGGGGGATGGTTGGACAGCTTGTCATGGTAGCCGCGAGAGATTTCTTCACCACGGGGAGACTCTTGAGGGAGATCAACAATACCATTTTGGTTTTGGTGCCGAAGGTTCCCAATACGACTTCTGTCGATGATTATAGGCATATAGCTTGTTGTAATATCATTTACAAGTTAATTACCAAAGTCTTAGCGAATCGGGTTGCCGTGGTACTGAAAGATCTTGTGAGCTCTTCTCAAACAGTGTTTGTTAAAGGGAGGCGGATAAAGGACAATTTCCTTTTGATTCAGGAACTCTTCTCTAGCTTCCACTTGGAGCCTTATTCACCTAAGTGTGCAATCAAGGTCAACTTCATGAAAGCCTATGACACAATCGATTGACACTTTCTTGAGAGTGTTCTCCTTGCTTTTCAGTTCCCTGATCACCTGGTGCAGCTCATTATGACTTGTGTGAGGACACCGAGGTTTTCCATTACTTTGAATGGAGAGCTGCATGGCTTCTTTCCTAGTGGGCGAGGCCTTCGACAAGGGGATCCCATGTTTCCCTACTTATTTACATTGGTTATGGAGGTGCTCTCTAGGATCCTAGTAAAGTGCTCCTTGTAGTCGGAGTTTAGGTTCTTTTGGAGATGCAAGGCCACCAACCTCTCGCATTTGTTCTTTGCGGATGATGTATTCCTATTTTGTGAAGCAAACTTGCCTTCTGTGACGCTCCTCAAAGAAGGCCTTCATATGATCTCAGCTTGGAGTGGTTTACACCCGAATATGAGGAAAAGCAAGGTGTTCTTGTCTAAGGGCTCGCCATCCTTAAGGAATCAAATCCTGGTTGGCCTAGGCTTCGTGGAAAGGAACCTCCCAGTCCGTCACGTAGGGGTGCCTATCATGTCAAGGCTAGGGAAGGCGGATTGTGCGACTCTCGTTAGTCGCATCATGGCGAGGGTTCAATCTTGGACACATCGTTTTTCATTCCTTTGCCGGCCGTCTTTAGTTGATTAGGTTAGTGCTTCATGCTATTCAGGCTTATTGGGTGAGTGTTTTTTTTTTCTTCCTGCGGTTGTGTTGGACTAGATTGAGTGTATCCTTAGACAATTCCTTTGGAAAGACCCAGAGTTGGGCAGAGGGGGCACCAAGGTGGCCTGGGATGATGTTTGCCTCCCAAAAGAGGAGGGAGGCCTTGGTACCTAGAGACTCCGTGATTGTAACAAGGCTGCTATGTTGAAGCATATCTGAATCTTATTTTTAGACGAGGAGTCACTGTGGTGCAAGTGGATCCACTCAACCTTCTTAAAAAGGAGAAATTTCTAGGTCGTGAAGAAGCCAACTTGTTGTTCCTGCGTGTGGAAGAAGATACTACAATTTAGGGTGGAAATCCAACATAGCTTCTGTTGGAGAATAGGGGATGGCCTATCTATGTCACTTTGGTTTGATAATTGGTACCCTAGGGCCCGTTGAACTTATTTTTCTCAGATTCGCTCATCTATAGTTCCGGTGTTTCTAGGCAGGTACGGTGGCAAACCTCTTTTCGAATGAGGCCAAACTATGAAGGCGGTTTTGGAGTCGTGGGAGCACCCCCTTCCCTCCCTATCTCCAAACCAAGATTGTTTTTATTGAAGGGAGAACTCAACGGGCAAGTTCAAGGTTGCGACAGCTTGGGAGGCCATTAGGCGGAAGAAGTCCCGAGTTTTTTGGCATCCGTTTGTTTGGAACAACACCATCATGCCTCGGTACCAATTTCACCTTTGGCTCATCACTAAGCATAGACTTCCCACCCAAGCTCTTCTTCTATCTTATGGTAGGATAGATCATGGTTCTTGCCCTTTTTGCAATGATTTGCTTGACTCTATTGATCATCTATTTTTTAATGTCGCATTACAGCTAGTATTGCTTTCTTTTGGGCTGCCAAATGCAATATTCCTTAGTGAAATAGATCTTGGGGTGAGAATCTACGTTGGGCCATAACTTTGCTGTTGGGCAAAGATTTTTATAAGTGCATTGCTCGGTTTTTGTTTGGTGCACTTTGCCATATTATTTAGAAGAACATAAACAATATACTCTTCAGAAAAGAGCTGCTCATCGTCTTCGGCCATGAAGAAGCATCTTCTTAAAGTTATAAAAGATAAGGCTCTCACCTTTAGAAATGTTGAGGACACTACTAGGAATAGAAGGTTATAGCATAGCTGGGACATTGACTTGCTCGTTTTCGCGCCGGTAAATCCGTCACTCTAATCTGCCCGGTGACCGTTGGCTCTTGCTTTTCCTATACCTCACTCTAAGGTTGCTGCATCTTGCGATGGGAGGCGGATGATTCTCGCCTCTTCTGTTTTGCTTTTGTGTTGGTTGTTTGGCGATTGTTCATGCCGTTCTTGTGCTTTCTTGTTTTAGCCTATTAGCTTTTCCTCCCGGCTTCCTTCCACTCTTAATGACCCATTCATCTAGAGTGCAAGTTTTTTTAAGCCATGTGCATCTATACAGTTTGGCATATTCCCCAATATATTGCTTACTTTTACCAAAAAAAAAAAAAAGAAGAAAGAAATCCCCTACCATATTGTGTGGCTATGGTCGGCGGAGACAATTAAAGCAAAACTCCCATCCTTCTATTTTTCTTTTCCCTTAAAAAAAAAAAAAAATCCTCCGACCTCAAGAAACCATCTAACCCACTACTCTCTCTCTCTCTACTCTTTTACTGTATGAAAAATTTATAGCCATGATCGGTCAAACCCTTGAGTAATAAGTCGCCAACAACTTTTCTTGTTTAAGTTCTCTTCTTTATTTGAATCCACCGCCCAAGTAAATTCAAGATTATCTTTCGAAAGAAAGAAAGGCAAGAAAAATCAAAGTCCAATTAGGACTCTTTCTCTTACACCTCATCTAATACAGAGCAGTCTATATCCTCTAATTGGATGGGTCTCATACATGGCTCAAATTCAAGATATTAATTTAATATTTATCATTAAATAATATAGTGTGTTCCCTTTATTCTTCTTCTTGTCTTTACTCTTTCTACCAATTTTTGCCCAAGAAGTAACCTTTAAATTTCGGTTGATGGGGGTTCAATGAATGAAAACGAGCTTTAAGGTTATAATTTTTAAAAAAAAAAAAGCGTGTCTATCTGGATTGACCGAGACACACTAGAAATAAACTACATTATTTATTAAGCAAAGTAATTGTACCAAACACTAAACTTACTTTTTAGTGAGTGATTTGACAATTATCAATTGTGTATTGAAAGAAACTAATAATGTAATATAATATAATCGTATTCCTAATTATCTAATTAATACCTGCTACATCACTTGATAAGTAAGTTTTAATAAGATGTCTTAGAATATCCGACATTTTTTTTTTTGTATTTAATCTATCATTTCTAGGTCCGCATATGACATTAGTTCAATTCAAGAGTCCTTTGCCCCAGTAATTTCATATGCTATATGATTTGTGAAGTTTGTTCATCACCTACTCCGTTTGTGGAAATTGAAAGATCAACCTTGTATGATAAGAAGTATTAATTATATTATCGGATGTATTCAAGTTGGTCTTGCGTTTGTATTCCCATATCCAGCGACCTTGCCCGTGTCGATTAGTCTTCTGACTTGGCTTGGGAATGGGCTATGGGGGTGGTGTCATGGTCCTAGGTCGCCTACCTTTATAGTGTTGAGTAGTAGAGGCTCCTCCTCACCTAAATTGAACATTTTGTGATGGGTGCGATACTTTCTTAAGGTAACATCAAATGGGTATAGTCACCGCTACTTGCCCCTCCTGGTCCTCTTGGTTCAGCAAAAACAAAAAAGAAGTATCAATTAAGTTTTCTAATGTGCATCGACAGTTGCTCTTTCTACATCTTTTGGTTTTTAGCAAGCGCCTTTCGGCGCTTGTTAACCCGATCCATTTCCAAATAGGCCTTGATTTCCTAAATCTAAGCAACATGCCTGTGATTTTGGTCTTAGTCACTATTGGGGAAATCATGAGAGAAGCAACACTGCAATTCATGCGATAGCACTTAATGTGTTTTAAATGTGATTGTTTTTATACAGGACAATTATAAAAAAGAAATGTTATAAATCTATTACATTTGTGTCAATTCAATCATAAACCTTCAATTATACTAATTTAGTTCTAAATCTTTTCAAGTTTTGTCAGTTAAGTTCATCCAGCCAATTTTGATAAGAAATTACTGACATTGACACCAATCATCTTATATAGCACAGTTGGCACAGACCTAAGCATTTTTAAATAATATTTTAATTTTTTTTGAATTTTTTTTATAGTTTTATGTTTTTATTATTATTATTTTACTTTACCTTACTTTTCTTTTTCTTTTTTGACCGAGGGCCGACAACCCTTGTTGGCATTGGGTGAGGGTGTTGCAGTGTTTATTTGCTTTGGGTAAGGGCCACCACGTCCTCATTGGCCACTATGTGAGGGCTCGTGGGCCCTCATTGTGGCAGGTGAGGACTAGGCAAGGGCTGAGATGTCATCGGCCAAAGTGAGGGTGTGCGTTCCTCACCCTTGTGGTTAGTGAGAATTGACTAGAGACTCCCGTGGCCCTAAGTCCCCCCCCCAAAAAAAAAAAAAAAGAAGAAACACAATGAAAAGAAAAGAAAAGAAAATTGATATAATTCAAAATATTTTTAAATATTATTAAAAGTCAAAGCAGAAATAGGGGAAAGAAAAGGGGCTCATTGAGAAAGAAGAAAAAGGAGAAAGAAGAAAGAAGGAAGGGGAAAATTTTCATGCACTTATGATTCGTATGAATCCCTAAGCTGACTTAAATCCATTTTGCAACGTTGGTAAGTGATCGAGGCCCCTAATCGTCTATTCAAAGGAATTGTCAAAATTAGGGTTGGAAATTCGGTTTTAGGTCGATTATGACTTTTGCATTTGACTGGGGAGTTTTCAGGTGGTGTATTTTTATAGAAATGATAGTTTAGGATATTGTGAAGTTATAGCATTTTCAGATCTCAATTTGAGCTTGTGATTTGCCTAGAATAGAATTTTCAAGTTCAGCATGCATTATGGATAGAGTTTTGAATAGTAAATTTTGAGCCAAATTTCAGTCATTTCTGGTAAGGTATCTTGGGGTGGCTAAGTTGGGGTTCTTATAGTATGTCAAAATGGCTTTCAAAGGATTATAAGTTGGCTTGAAATAGAATTCTATGGAGGAAGTTATGGCACGATGAAATTTAACGTGGCTCGCGAACAACAATAGATTTCCGCTAGAGGCAAGATTTTCATTGGTGTGTAGGTATTGTTTTATTGACAAATAGGCATAGTATAGTTGAGTCATTCATTAGAATATTGTGTTACTTGGTCTTTTGATATTGTTTTTCAGTAATTTGTTAGGAATTTGAGTATGTCGACTCGAGTGATCATTGTGGTTGATTTTCGACTTTCCCAAATGAGTGATACTATTTATTCTATGAGTTTGCAAACTCATGTCTTGAAAGTTATGGAGATTTGATGTATCATAAGTAATTGAAAGTATGTTTTGTTGCATAGAATTTGGATCGAGCATTTACTACGATTTGGTACTTGTGAATGATTTGCCAAATGTTTTTGGAAAGTTATTGCGAAAGGTTGTGTGTGTGTGTGTGTGTGTGTGTGTGTGTGTGTGTGTGTGTGTGTGTGTGTGTGTGTGTGTGTGAACTTGATTTATGAAATGTGCTGTGAAAATGTATATGAAATTTATTTCAATTTAAAAAACGAGTTTTGAAATGACATAAGAAATGCTTTATGAAAGTATTTGTGGTGAATGAGCCGGGTTGTAGAAAGACTGTGTTTTGATTTATGAATTCGATTTATGATATATATTTTGGTTTGGCTTTGTGAATTGTAGAGGTTGTTATGGATCGAGATTGATGCTCAATATCGCTGTGAACCTGAAGAGGAGAAACATGAAGGAAACGTTGAAATGTAGCAAGTGTGGATGAATCGGCTGAATCGGCTGAATCGGCTAGGGTGAAAAAAATTGTTTGAAAGTGATGTAGGTGAGTTTTTCTTTTAATAAAATTGAAAAAAATAAAGAAATAAAGGAATAATGTAGTTAATTTAATGTGATAGCGGGCAGCAAGAGCTAATAATAAAGGGTGAAAAAGACAAGTAATAATTTTCAATCAAGAGTGGGACCTACAATGATTAATGTAGTCAATTATAGGAAATTTTGGGACCCAATAAGGGGGGTGGAAATAGGGTGGGCCTAATTTAATAGCTAAATTAATCTATGTGTTCATCTTTTAGAATGAGAAATTAAAGCGAGCTTTCCTCCAACGCTAGATCATGCGTAGATGACTAGATCATAAGTTGGCCTAGTCCTTGGTAGTATACATAAAAATTAAACCATGGTTTTCTCCGACTATATAACTATTAAAAAAGTAGATAATGGTGCCAAACAATCTTTACAAGGTATGAGAGCATTAGATTATGACTTCAAATCTTTCCCGGTCCTTAAAGATATAAACACTTGCCTTGATCTGACACCTTAAAATTTCAGAACAGGTGGCCATGGTCCTCTAAAATCTTTACGGTCCTTTGTACTAATCTTCATTAATTTAGTGAGAATCAAATACTCAACTACAAGGTTGCCAACTTGCCTTAAAGAGTGCAGGGGTCTTAGACTGCAGCTGTCTATGTATTCTCAGCAAAGCTGCTGACTCCATATTTAAGAACTACGAATCCCATTCCGATGGATTGCCCACTTCAGATTTGGCTCTTAAAGAGATTAATTCGTATCATAAGAATAGAATGGCATGACCATGAAGCGGGCGGTTTCTTTTGCAGCGATCCATTCTCTCGTGATGAGTTGGTCAAGAGCCAAAAGACTGCAACCGACTATGTCTTTTGCCTACAGCTTCCACAACTGAGGAAGGACGAATTGAAGGTTGAGATCATCGATGGCGAGTCGCTTTGTATCTCATGCGACCGAAGCGAAGTGGCAAACAATAAGATCCAGATGGTCCTTCCTAAGAATGTTAGGGCTAGCGACTCTACTGCTGCCATGAGCGGAGATGCGCTCACTATCACAGCACCCAAGCAACAATGGTTCCAACTCCGGACCAGAAAGCGTAGCGGCAGGATGTCTGTCACGATCTCCATTTGATTTATTCGAAGTATCTATTGCCCTGCTTAAGCCTCATATTTTGTTGCTTCGTGATCGCCTTAACAAGGCTGGACTTGGATGGCGTAGACTACTTTATTTTCGCTCATCTTCCTCTTCTTCTTTTTTCTAGGCCATATGTCACGCCCTGAACTCCAAGTGCGTGCCCATCCCTCTCTAGTCGATAAAATTTACGACTTCTCAGGACAAGTCGTCGACCATTTTCATTTTAATGCACATGTGGAAGTGAATAATAAATCCCCTAACAGTAATCATCTCGGAATAGAAAAGCAGGACAACAAATTCACAAACAAAACACACATTTATATACACACTGAGTCATGTATAAGGTCTATGACCAAAATACTACAAAGACTGACTTTCCAAAAAGAAGCTGTCCTAATTGACCTACACTTCAAATCACCTCCTCTCGGCTCTAGGTCCTCCACTTGATGACCCTAAAAATTTAAGCTCACGACGGGGTGAGATATAAATCTCAGTGAGTTCACGCTCTAAACACTGATTATGAGGGAAATACACCAAGAAATCCTAACCACACAATCAAACAAACAATGAGACTTACCTCGTCTCAAATCTACCATGCAGGTCAATGCAATTCATATTACAAACCAAAGCAACATTCAAGCTCAATTAATTGGAATGCAATACTCAATCTCAAATAAGTACATGCGTCATGATTATAGGGCCAAATCATTATGATACGTCTCATATCATGCCACACAATTTTGTCTCATAATCCGACACATTCAACTCAATTTATCATGCGTTCCTAGTTTGATCTTGGCATATAGCATGGCCTACTCTCAGTTCGACGGCCTGTGGCATAGCTAGGTATCATCTCACCCTATTGAGCACAACACGTCTCCATCATACGGCTTTCTCGAAGGAGCATAAGGTCCAAAATCTACCGCGACCGGCTTCCTATTGTCTAGGGGTGTCCCATATAAGGGGTTATCGTCTAGCTTAACAGCCCGGGATGGGTTCTCTTAACCAACACACGATTACTTAATTATGGCCCAGGCACCATGCATTGTACTCAAATGCCTCAATTAAAATGGTGAACCTAGCATTTTTCTTCGTATTAGAAATACATGGTAAAATAGTCATGTGTGGGTACATAGTTAACTCAAACCAGAAAAATTGATATCTTCCAATTTAAAACCCCACTATTTTATATAATATATAAAACCATTTTTAGTGTTAAAATCCGACACCCGGGATTTTCTAAATAAATATTGAAAATTCATAAATTATGGAATTAAACACTCAAATTTCCAATCAGCACTCAATTTGCGCAATTTAACACTCAATTGCAAAAATTAACCACATCATTGCAATCAGCACGAAATTCCGGTCACCAGCCATCGCAGCCTAATTTCCAGAAAAATAATTAATAATGAATTAAATTAAATAATTCAATTTAAATTCTAAAAATACCAACCTAGGCCAAAATCACTAAATTAAATACCGATATGGGACCGGAAAATTACCGAACCCTTCTAGATAAATAATACAATTTATCTAGGCCTCACTTATTCTAATTAAACCACCTAACATGCATAAATGCATAATTAAATCACTAATTTAATCTAACTAACCACCTAATTCCTAATTAAATTAAACTAAACACCCTTAAACGTCATTAGCCTACTAAGAAGAGTTTAGTTCATAAACTCACCGATTTATTGTGGAAATTGGTTTACCGCAACGACAATGGGACGATGGCCAAACCCCGAACTTTTGGCGGCGTCGGCAAACACTTGGATCGGGCCAAAAAGCCTTGAAAGCCCACAGCAAATTGCTGGGCTTGGCTTGGCTTGGCTTGAGCTTTGTTTCGCAGCTTCAAGACTGGGCTGAGATGTGTGCTGGAAATGGGCCGAGCTGAATTTGTATGGGCTGAAGACACGGGCTGAAATCCACTAGACTGAGCAAGAAAAATTCGTGGGCTGGCTGGCGTGAAGATGGGCCGAATTCTGCTAGGTTGGGCTTCAAATGGGCTTGCGGGCTGGATCGCTGAAAATGCGTGGGCTGATGAATTGGGGGAATCAACTTCGTGGCTGCTCGGTTGACGGTGGAAGACGCCTGGCAGCAAGAAGCGGCTTCGATGCTGACGTTGGAAGCAAAAAAAATCAGTGGAGAGGGTCAACGATGGGGGCTTTTGGTTGCTGCTGGGCTGACTGGATGCGGCAACGGGACTTCGAGGCCGCGTGCAGCAGCTGCAGGGAAATGAAACGCGGGCCTGGAGACACGTGAAAAAGGAAGATGCAGGGGACGGTTGATTCGGTGGTCTTCGTGGATTGAAGATCAGAGGCAACGTTGGAGAGGGGCTGTTCGTCTGATGGGAACTTTGGCGGATGGTGGCAGGTGTCTTCGAAGGAAACACTTGCAAAGAGAGGAAGCTGCAGGCGTGAGGATGGGTCAACAAATTGACCAAGGGACAAATGATGGTGGGGAGCAGGCAGCTTCGAACGGTGCTGGCGGAGAGAGAGAGGGACGGCCTGCTTCGGTGGTGAGGTG
This sequence comes from Eucalyptus caleyi, assembly GCA_014182885.2. NCBI lineage: Eukaryota > Viridiplantae > Streptophyta > Magnoliopsida > Myrtales > Myrtaceae > Eucalyptus > Eucalyptus caleyi. The sequence goes on along the minus strand of CM024468.2, from coordinate 33,200,830 downwards.
AATGAATCAAAATGAAAAGCAAGACAGAGACAGAGGAGATAAGGCAAGCGGATGAGCCGAAGGGGATGATGAAAGCGACGCAAGGCAGTTGGCAAATCTTGCCGAAGAAGCTGCGGTTGAAGGAAGAAAATTCAGCAAGCCTTAGCCATCTAATTAAATGCAATGTTCCCCTAATACTTTCTTGAACTAATTTCCCGTAAATAATCCTACTTAAACCAAATGTTGCACCCCCAAATGTCCCCATGTTTATCCTCTTTGTCCCCAATTCTTTCTTGAATTAGAATTTTCCCAATTAATCCAAATTGAAGCCAAAAATTCCAGCCCCTTGCCAAAACCGAATTTCATCACTTTAGGTTCCATTTCTTCACTCAATTCCCCAAATTAAGGTCCAATTTCAATGAAAAAATATCTCATACAATTTTCTGCAAGTTCCCCAACATTCAAAGTCTCGGCTTGGAAGTACAAATTTCCTTTAATTTGACCCATCCAAATTTTCGTTATTTTTCCACAACATCCAAATCGATTATCCGTAAAAATCCCGAAATCTCCAAAAATTCTTCGGAGAATGAGTTGACATTCTTAAACTGAATCGTGACACGACAGAACTTCCAATCTCTGAAATTGAGTTCAATTTCACGGTTGAGTTCAATTTCACGGTTAATTTCAATTTGACGTGATTTAGCGCATCATAATCTACTGGGTAGCTTTTAGGAATTTTTAATGTAATTGACCCATGGTCGATTATTTTCAAGCCACAACGTATATTTTCCACACATTAGTAATTCTCAATTATCGTAAAAATCTTAAGATTTCAAATATGGACACCGTGTATAGAAATGATAGAAAAATTAGTTTAGTGACATTCGACAAGAATTTTGCAATTAGGTGGAATCACCCATACACTAATCACATATCTCCATCGAATTGATGTATCTTTACTCTTTGATCGACTTTTTGACGGTGTCATAATGACCCTTGTAGATTAACACGGTCGAGCGGTTGATTCCTAGTCAAAATTCTCAAATTCATTACATTTAGATTCCTTAATTGCATCCTCAAATAATCCAGTTATCTTGTGAGTGATTAGCTTAGAGAATAGCACTATCGGCACGTCGATAAAAGATCTAATTTATTTAATCGAAAACAAATTCTGAAAATTCAAGTTATCACACCATAAAGATCCTTTAGAGCTTTTAAAGCCTCATTTGCCATCAGCTCTTCTTGTGTAATGTTTGATTGCAAGATTATCAGTAGATTCACAGCTAGACTTGCCATAATAAGAAAGACTCGCTTTACTGATTCAACTGTACCGTCTGCACTGAAAAATATTACGGATCTTGTAGACCAGTTGTCGACAAGAGCAGAAACTTTCATGTGCGAACTTACATGTACATGTTAGTGTAGCTGCAATTCACAACCCGACTCCACATCAAGTATAGGAAATGACACGGCCATCCTACTGCTCGAAGGATGAATTTGCAGGAAGTTAGTTTCTACGGGAACAGAAACTGTGAGTCGCTGATGTCTTAGTCCAATTGAGGCTTTTAGTCACTTGTTTATTTTCCCAGCTGTGCTGATAAACACTTATGTCAATCAAATATGCACTTCTTCTGCAGACAGAATTCTGCAGACAAGAGTCCTCTGGGAATGAAATAACGGATCCATTCAACACTTATTCAGTTCACTCTCCACTGCAAGCAAATTAAGAACCTGTCATACAGGAAAGGACGCGATCTCATGTATTTCACATAATTCCAATCGGTACCATCGAACCCACAACATAAACTCATTTATTTCAATTCCTTCTCACGTAGTGATTATCACGTGCTTTAAGTTCAGAAAGAAGAAGAAGCGCTAGAAATTCAAACAAGAAGAGAGCCCCTCATTACTGTTACAGCTTTCCCGTGCAATGACACTCTCTGGTTCTGCTCGTCCAAGTGCACCTTCACTACTCCACCTCTGGGCGATGCCTGCAAGACGTGAAAATGATGAGGCCATCGAGAATCATTCATTTACATACCATTTGAGAGACGAGAGAAGCAAAACACATGGGCATTCACAAGGGCAGAGACATGGGCACAAGCATGTGTGGATGAACAGAGACAGAGAGAAAGAGAGAGAGAGAGAGAGAGAGAGAGAGAGAGAGAGATTACAGCATAGGCAACGAGATCCTTTTTCCCCAGCTTTTCACTCCAATAAGGTGCCAAAGCACAATGTGCACTGCCACATACATGATCCTGGAAAGTAGATCATTCATTCAGAGGTTTGCGGTAAGAGCATAAAATTGGTCGATAGAAACACAGCTTTCGACATATGATCAGCAAGTCGGACAATTGAATAACTAATTATGATCGATACTTCAAGAAATTTTCCAAGGTATGAACTTTAATACCTCATTCACCCCAAGTTTTGGGTAAAAGAATCGACTGACAAAATCGAATCCTGAGTCTGGCTGAGCTGATCCTGTGATGATAATACCCCTCCCAGGACATCTCTGTATCTCATCAAACTGGGGCTGAAATTCTTCAACTTCTTTCCCCGACGGGATAACAATCTGCGAAAATAAGCAGAAGAAATTAGAAATGAAGGAATTAAATACTCTCTTCCTAATGAAAATCAGCTCAATGCCAGCTGCTGCTGTACAAATCCTGGAATCAACAGAATGAAAATGATTGCCTCAAAGAGGAAGCAAGGGGTTCAATGTACTCAAAACAGTATTTATGGGGAAAAGAAAATGATCAGGTCACAGTTGAGGAATTACGAAATGGTCCCCCTTTGCTGTCTTCTTGATTTCAACAATGGAAGTGCCATTGAGAACTTTGGAGACACATGAAATCCGCTCGGCATCATCTTCAGCGATCGGGACTACAGGAAAATCCAATTCAATCCATATCCCGGGCACATCACCATCTTTTATCTTCAAAATGTGGGATGACTTCGTTTCGGGAACCCTTTTGGCAGTCAGAATTCCGGATAATGTCATAAACTCGATGGTGTCAGAATCTACCATCCCAGATGTGAAGAGAGTGTGCGCAGCAGCTAGCGTCGCATGACCGCAGAGGTCAACCTGAAAGGTCAAGTTTGTGATTAGATAATATGGCCCCAGAGGTTAACCTAAAAGGAGATTCGTATTTATATGGTATCCAGGTGCCACCATCCAATGATTTGCATGAAAATTGCGAAAATTCAACTTGATGTTGACGAGTAAAGGGAGCTATCCGATTGTTTCGATCCCAATCAGATCGATAAACGACTCAGAAAACTGGAGAACGATGCGTATATTCCGCGCTCAAAGACGCTGGAATCCACCAATACACTTAAACAGCCTAATCTCATGTGAGCGAGCCGATCTTCTTCATGCAGTTACCAATCTCATATAAAGAATTAATTACTGAAAAAGGGGAAAGAAGACTTTCCAAGCAGCAGAAATTTATTGTGTGCCTGAAAATATGGATATTTTTTCCCATATTGATTACTCAATATGCGCCAAGAAACTTTAAGTCAAAAAATGACTAGAAACATTTTTTTTCCCACATAAGTAATCTACATACTTTTATGAAATTACAATTTTTTTTTTTTAATAGTTTGTAAAACTTACTAATTTTCATTTGCATAAGCTACCAATCGTTTAAGTTTACTAACTCTTGTATAAAACTACCAGTCCACGTTGAAGTGACTTCCCAAACTTTTGTTGGATTAAATTACCAACTTTGTGACTTCCCAACTTCTCTGAACTTTTGTCAAATTATTCTGACAAAAAAAAAAAACACTTTTGTCATATTAAATTAGCAACTAATATTCGAATGCTGACTCTCATTTGAGTAACTTATCAACATTTAATAGTTTTCTTCTAACATATTTTTGTATTGAGCTATAAATTTTTGTTTGCCATATTTTTTTAGTTTGCCAAAAAGATTTCCAATCCATTGGGGGAAAACAATACTATATTCAGGCAATAATTTTTGGAAAGCTAAACAAGTGAAAACATATACAGTCACGTGCTTTTGGGCAATGAGGGAGGCACCATCCAGGCATTTCCATTCAGTTTCAAGTCCGGGATAAGATAAGAAAAGTACCGAGCAAGTCCATCATGCTGATAAGCCGACAGAGATTCGGAACTCACCTCGGTGACGGGAGAGAACCATCTGAGGCGGAACCTCGGGCTCGAGTCCTCCGTCCCCGAGGCCGCTACTTTAGTCAGGAAGCAAGTTACGGAGATGTTGAACTCCCTGGCCACTGCCTGTAGCCACTCCACGTCCTTCTCTTCATCCTCCTCCAGGAAGCACACCGCCGCGGGGTTCCCCTTGAACGCGGTCTCGGTGAATGCGTCGACCTGCAAAAGGGATCGACGATGAGCTACGGACGAGTAAACGATGCCACCTCAATCCCGGAAGAGCTGATCTTCACGACCACAACCGTAAGCCTCACGTTCAATCGACGTTCATCACTATAGACTGACAGAAACCATATGAGAGAGAGAGAGAGAGAGAGAGAGAGAGAGAAGATATGTTGATACCACTACGTAGTGCACGAGCTTCTTTGCCATGGATGAAAGAGCGAGAGCGAGAGCTGGAGGTGCGAGGCAAAGCAAGGAGATGAGAGGAAGACGGGAGGAGAAGATCGAAAGATCGGCCAACACCGAGTCCCAGCTGAAAGTCAACCTCCAGCCTCCCCGCTGTGATGGTGGGGACGCGTTGCATGGGCCCTACCAGCGAGCCAACCGCAGGCCCCATTGTAGATCAGGTGGGGTCCATGTGAACCCGCATTCGGCATGTGAATTGGGCTCACGTGTACTCGGAACAGGCAGATAGTCTCTCTATTGCCAATTGAGGCAAGAGGAAAACAGCAAAAACGACTAGAAGCCAAAAAATCACCGCGGATCGCCCACGTGGTTACTGTACCTGCGCCTTGGCAATCCCAACCCGGTGAATTAACAAGTGCAACGTGGGCTCTTCACTGTAATCATTTTCTTTATATTTTAATGGCATATCGTCCAAATCTCATGAATGGATTAGTTTTAAATCTTTGGTGGATAATTCTTGATTAAAGCGCTTTGAACCCAATTGCTAAAATTTGAACAAGTGACCAAATTATTAATTTCCGAGAGGATAATCTTTTGAGATCTCAACTCATGATAAATGCAACTTATTGTATCATTCTATTAAGGGAATAGAGAAAGATGACTAGTTACTTCTAGGCATTAATAAGGATGTTCGCCCATTTTGAATTACTCTAAATGAATCATAACTACTTGGTTCACCTAGGTATCAAAAATCCGAGACTGACATGCTTGTCCTCGCAGTTCCGCTAGCTCTCCAAAATTTAGATCTTCTCTCTTGATGATACAAAAAATGTCCAAGGGTCATTGTTAACATAGATCATTAACATTGCTCAGTAACATCTTCCCAACACAGGAAGAGATGACCACCCAATGGCCAAAGCGGCGTTACCTACTTTTCAGAAGGTGTTCTGAAAATTCTTGGGAAAAAGTAAATGAAATCGCTGGAATATTACATGCATGATCATTAATATGATTGGCGATAATGTACAAATTCGGGAATACTTTAAAGTTTCAGGTGCATTATGCAAAGTCTCAGATTCATCGAGGTGGGTTGTTGAACGTTGAAATGGGTGGGGAATAGGATATGGTTTTCCATGCTTTTCACGTGAAAGCAATATATATTCCCTCTTTAATCGTGTTTTCCTTTTGGCCCTAGACCTGTGAAAAAATATTGGGTGGTCCCAGACCACCACATCAGTGTGGTCTCCGATGAGTCATGAAGCGCTATGTGGAGGTGTTGGGGGCCACTGAAGATTTTCTCGTAGAAGTAGTTCTTCTCCCGCAAAACAATGTTTTTTTTTAATTTCCCCTATCACTAGACCTGCACATGACAGCCTGCACACATTTATTTCTCTGTCTCTCGCTCATATCCTCTCTCCTTCCATCTCTGAAGAAAAATATGACGTCTTCCTCTCTGCAACAAAGATGTTCTCTCTCCCTCTCCTTCATTCAAATTTTGGATCTGCCCTTCGCTCTTAGATTTTGCTCCTCCAGGCCTCTGCTCTAGCATTCGTTGCAGCTCGAGTGCTCTTCGCTGTTTCTATGCTCTTTCCACGGCGGACATTTGTTTGAACAAATCTAAGTTGTTTTAGCATTGAAGAGGCTATCGAGAAGTCGAGGACTGTGACATAACAAATGTCAGGTGTGACTGCTAGTGTTGCCGGCGAACGAGGGTGAGGACCGCTAAGACAAAGGTGGTGGTGAGAGGACAAAGTCGGTGTTGCTGTTGAGCATGCGGAATGGAGGTTGTAGCAGGCGTTGCTTCTGTTTTGTTTTGTTTTTGTTTTTTTTTTTTAATTTTTTTTTTTTTTTAATGAAAAGGGATTGCTTTGTTGAGTTGTTGAGTTTTATTAAAGAGGTTTTGCTTTTGTTTTATTTCTGGTGTGGAGCACTGGAATCACGTTCCTTATTATTTTCCCTTGATTTTTATATTGTACAATTTGAATAAGATTTCAGTTTTGCAAGTATATTTCTGACATGGAATTGTTCTTTGGTTCATGTTTTGTTGTATACTTGAGTTTTATGGGCGAGATCTTTTGAAAGGTAACAAGGGAAGCAAAATGTGCTATGGCTTTGTCCAACGTCAAGAAGAGCTTATATTGATGTATTATAATTTCTCATTGTTATGTCCTCAAACCTCGACGAGCATTCACAACATTACCCAACTTAGTATACATATTTAATAGGGTGTGAGAACCAAGCCATCATCTAACATCTCCAAACAAGTACAAACCCACGAACTGATTTGCTTGGATCTAAATTCCCAACTACCTCACAAGCCTGATGTCAAGACCTATCCCTCAAGGGGAAGGAACAAGTTTAGGAGTATTGCCTAAAAGATGGACCTAATGCCCATGATTAGGCGCGGGCTCTCCCAAGCTCATACCTCACGTGACATTGGGATATTTTAAAGAATTTCGCAAAAATGAGTCGCTACTAGCCTATTGGGGTTGGTTAGAAACCAAGTGAGGTACGGGAGTGTACCTCACTTCCTACGTAATCAGAGAATCTAGGGTCGGAGACTTGATTACACTAATTAACAAATTAGTACCCTTTTGATATCTAATTTTGTTCATTTTAAAAGAAATGATTTTTGTCAAGCAGTTTGGATTGATTTTATACCTATCCACTAACATATGAGGTGATCATGCGGGTAAGCAAGCATCAAAGTAACAATCATAGCTACCAAGATCCTAATTGTAATAAAATTGAGCGAGTGCAATTAAACATAATTATATATGCAAATGACTCGGGTCGGATCTTGGGTTGGGTCTAACCCGGTTCGGTGAAAAGGGCCTAGGATCGGGTCAAACGGCTGAACCCAAATCAAATTGGGCCATGCAAAACCTAGCCGAGATAGGCTTGATGTGCAAGCTTAGTCCGATCTAATTTTTTTTATTTAAAAAGGAAGCCCCTAAGCCCACAAGCCAACAAACCACAAGCCCGCAAGCAAAAACAACCCAAATCCGGCCCGAATTGCTCAAATACCCTACTCAGTTCGCAACCCGCGCCCGACTTGGTTTTGGGCCGAAACCCTACCCGGCTGCGACCGATGGATGTCCCTCTCCTTGCTCACGGCTGAGGCGTCGCTAGGCAGACAGATGGCGGTGGTGACGACGACAAGCTTGATGGCGACAATGGCAATGTCATTGACTCAGTGACTGTTAGGACGCATTGGAGATGGCACGGTGGCGAAATAGTAGTAGCGGGCGATGGTAGACATGGGTTCTGCAAGTGGAGGCACAGTGGAGTAGAGGCGGAGGCACGGTGGCTCGGATGGCCTTGGGTCGTCACAGGTGGAGGTGGGTGGTGCTCAAGCACGGTGGTGAACTAGTGTGGCGTTGACGACGAGCTAAGGTGCACACGGCTGTGGGTTGCAAGCAACGAGCGAAGGGAGGCGTCGAGGTCATCGTGGCTACAACAGGCACAAGAGCAATGGCTTTTAGCATCGAGGTGGGGCACGGCGATGGCTCAAGTTGGTATCGGTAGTGCTTGCGAATGTTCGGCTCTTCGGCGGCAATGGTGCGAAGGTGCGGGCATTGCTTGAGGGGCAGAGAGCGGTAGCTTGGCGAGGATTAGCAAGTGTTGTGTCGAGATGAGGGGGGTGGCGGCTCGGACGGCATGGAGTCGAGGCGGCGAGGCCTCCTCTCTTCTCGATCGTTGTCCTCTCGAGCTCCCTCTCTCTCTCGAGCTCTCTCTTCCTCTTACTTTTTTTCCTTTTTCTGCTCAATGCTTTTTTTTCTTCTTTTTCCCTTCCCTAGGTCTTCTTGGGCGCAAAGATGGCTGGAGGAGGGAGAAGACTTAGGCGCGAGCTGGGCCGAAAGGAGAGGAAGGCTGGGCCGCGTATGCGAGAGAGAGAGGAAATAAGGAAGGGAGGGTTGGACCAAGGTCAAATTCGGCCTAACCCTTGGCCCCCTTGCATCCCTTTTTATTTTTTTTTTTTGCTTTTTTGCGTTTATTTTCTATTTTAAATTTTAATTAATTAATTTAAAAAAATATTTTATACGCACTTGAAAATTAGTTGTTAGCCAAAAGGAAGAAAAAATAAAATAATAATTAATAAATAATAAATAATTAAAAAAAGGAAAAATAAATTTAAAATATTAAAAAAAAAAAAACAACAACAACAACAAAATTGTACAAGTTTACCAAACATGTTTATGTTCTTATTCTATTTCAGGAACATAAATTTTGTGCAGATTACCAAGCGTGTTCTTCTGTTCAAAAAATTATTCTTCTATTTCTGTTCTCTAGAACAGTTTTTGAACAGAAACGTTACCAAACGCACCCTAAGTGTATGAAGCTTGTTGGGACCAATTCCATGGACCCACCGGAGAACTAGACTGAACTACTAGTCCAATTCTCTGGTGGATCCATGAACCAACAAGCAATTCCTGGTTCCAATTTTTCAGAATCAATCTTTAGTAGACGGTTCTCGATTTCAAGGTAGAAATTGCCCACTTAGACTATTCTCACCCCTATTTTATTATGTAATTTTGAAATAATTGAATGGTCAATAAATCATTCAATTCTTTGAAAATGGGCATATGTTGACTTACAAAATATGACCAAACTTTAGGTTAATAGTGACAAATTAGTCAATAATATCATAGTTTTGTCAACAATGAAAGTCATCAACGAAAAGAATAATCGCCAACTTGAAAAAGTATCAACAACTCACCAAGTTATTAATAACAAACATTAGTTATAGAAGAGAATCTTCACTGGGGATGAAGTCATCAACATCAACATGTAATTGCCAAGTGGTGATATTTTTAAATATGTAACCTCTTTTAGATAAGTATTACTAGATAATAGAAATTTGTAGACAGTGTTACTTCTTGTAGCAGCATAGAGGATTAGGAAGTTATCTTATTAGGCCCTGTTTGGTAACCATCCAAATAGGGCCAAATTCTGATTCTTTGTTCCCGGAATCAGTTTCGGCCTAGAATCGCGTTTGGTAAAATTTTTGTTCCCGGGAACAGATTGGGAACAGAATCAAGAACCAAAAAAAAGTTGATTCTTGTTCCGGGAACGAATTTGAGAATCAAAATCAATAAATTTTCTTCTTCCCTTCGGCCATCTCGTGACCACCGTCCACCACCGCCCGCCACCGTCTGCCATCCGCCACCGCCGGCCGTCGTCCACCGCCGTCGGCCGTCGGTTCGGCGAGCTCACCGGAGGCTCGCCAGACTAGGGCGAGGTCCGGCGAGCTCGCCGGAGGCAAGCCCAGCCACCGGCGAGGCCGAGACTCGTCGGTGGCCAGGCGGGCCTCGCCGGGGCTGGGCGAGGCCTTGCCGGATCAAGGGCGGGGGCGGGCAAGCCTCGCGACGCCCAGCCCCACCGGTGGCCGGGCGAGGCTCGCCGGCCCCGCCGGTGGACCGGGCAGCCTCACCCAACCCCGACGAGGTCGGCTCGGCCACCGGCGGGGCTCGGCCTCGCAGATCCGGCTCGGCCGAGCCTCGCCGTGGCTCGGCCGAGCCTCGCCGAGGCTCGGCCGACGAGGGCCGGCCTCGCCGAGGGCCGGCGACGCTTCGGTGAGGTCGCCGGCCCTCATTTGGCCGATCGGATCACGGTCCCGGACCGGCAAGAAGAAGAAGAAGAAGATGAGAAAAAGAAAAGAAAAAAAGGAAAAAAAGAAAATGAAAAGAAAAAAAAGGAAAAAAAGTAAAAAAATTATTTATAAATTAAAAGAAATTGATTTGGAACAAAATTAATGAACACGGTACCAAACGCAATTCTATTCCGTAATCGAAACTTTGGACAGTTAGGGGGTGCATGATAAAAATTATTTCGTTGAAATGATTTTTCTGCGTTCTGCACCAATTTGAAAGAAACTTGTTTGATAACGCTTATCAAATTTTCTATTTTGGAATAGATTTCTATTCCGTAAATAGAAAAGAGAGGAGAAATCGAAGTAGAAATTTTCTACTTCGATTTCTCCTAAATCAATTTCGATTTCTCCCAACCCTAATTTCACTATTTTCTCCCTCGTACGCCTCTTCTCTGCCCAAAATAAAAATAAATATATTCATTTAAAAATAAAAATAAATTTATTAAAATAAATAAATTATTTTTATTTATCATTTTATTTTTAGTTTACTAAAAATAAATTTATTATATTTATTTATGATAAATAAATAAATATTTTTATTAAAAGTAAAATTATTTTTTATTTGCCTTGAGTGTTTTGCCAAATAAAATTATTTTTATTTTTTATTTTTATTCATTTTAAAATAAATTTATTTGTAAAATAAAATAAAATAGAATAAATAAAATAAATTTATTTAATTTATTTAAAATAATTTATTTATGATAAAAATAATAAATTTTTATTTGCCTCAAGTGTTTTGCCAAATAAATTTTTATTTTTATTTTTATTCATTTTAAAATAAATTTATTCGTAAAATAAAATAAAATAGAATAAATAAAATAAATTTATTATATTTATTTAAAATAATTTATTTATGATAAATAAAAATAAATTATTTTTATTTGCCTTGAGTGTTTTGCCAAATAAAATTATTTTTTTTATTCATTTTAAAATAAATTTATTCGTAAAATAAAATAAAATAGAATAAATAAAATAAATTTATTTTTATATTTTAATTTTAAAATAAAATGATATTTTAATTTTATTTTTTTATGATTTATTTTATGATTTATTTTATTTTATTTTATTTTATTCATTATTTTTTTTGTTACTAAATCATTTTTATTTTTATTTTTTATATTAAAGGTCGTCGATTGGCCGTCGCCGCCCCCGGGTCAGAAGGAAGAAATTTTGTGTCGTTATCAAACGAATTTCTATTTTTAGAGTAGAAATTTTGTGTCGTTATCAAACGGTTATTTTTGCTTAGAAACTCTTCTAGAAATAGAAATAGAAAAATCTATTTCTGTTCCAGAAACTATTTCTGGAACAGAATGGTTGTCATGCGCGCCCTTACCAAACGGCTTAAAATGCTTAGAATCAGTTCCCGGGAACAGAATAAAAAAGAATCAGTTCTAATCAGAATCAGTTCCCGGGAATAGAATCGTTACCAAACACGCCCTTAATAACCATTTGTAATCATTGATTGTGGGTTATCAAGTTACATCGTACTCTTTGCAAATTTATCTTTATCTTCACTTTTTCACAATTTAAATGATTGGCTGCAATTGCCACCAATCTTCATACAACTATATTTCTTATCATTTACTTTCTTGTCCAAAATCAACAAAAGGCCTTCGCACCTCTTGTTGATGTCCATATCAATCCACATATTCAAAGGTTTTTCGACGGGTAACTTTGGGCAAAAGAGGGACCGGTGACAACACGATTGGCTAGAGCTTTTGTGCAAATAAGTTATTTGCAAATCCATAACAAAAGGAAATGCTACATGCTCTAATAGGTGAGAGCATCATTAGTGATATCATTTTCAGTCAATGCAGGGTTTTCTATAGTGATACCAGAGGTAAGCATGATGCCATCCAAAAGTGAAAGGGAAGTCATGCCATACCTGAAATGAAAACAATTGGTCGTGGTTCACCAATATCAGAATCCAATCATCAAGTGCTTAATCCTTTCGTGGTGTGAAATCGTCTGTCAATATCGAAGCACAAGGCTGTTTGGTCAAAATCATTACATTTGCCTGTCAAGTCCACGATTCGAAAGAGAAATTTCTGAGCGAAGTACAAGTATGCCAAAGCTTCTTGTAAAAATTAATTCACTAAATGACGTGATAAACTTCGGATAATCATTAGAAAGTGAGAGACCCTTGTTTTAGAAGTCAAATAATTATAATCTCGCTACATTATATGATCAACAAAGTCCCATTATTCCGAAAGGGCTACCGTATATCGTCCGCCAAACTGTAAATATAGACGTGCGGACCCCTAGAGTGCCATAAGTTAGCGACAAAAGGACACTTAAGTGCAAAAACTTGAAAGTGACACTTAAGTGTCAAAATCGGAGAAAAATTGATCACTTAAGTACCACTCTAGCTAAAATCTCGCCAAAACACTGACGTGTCAATTTTCCGGCAAAGCGAGTGCAAAACGGCGTCGTTTTGGTGCTGATGTGGTAAAAAATTTAATATAAAATTTAATTTAATTTAATTTAAAACTAAATTTTTATTTAAAAAATTAAAAATACAAATACAAATATTAAAAAATTAAAAATTATTTAAATTATTTAAAAAATAAAAATAAAAAAGGGAGGCAGCTGAGGGCTGCCTTCCCTTTGCTTAATTTTTTTAATTTTTAATTTTTTAATTTTTTAATTTTTTAATTTTAATTTTTTTAAATAAATTTATTTTTAAATTAATTTAAATTTAAAATTTTTACCACGTCAGTACCAAAACGACGTCATTTTTGCATTGTCTAGCTACGTCAGCATGCAAAACGATACCATTTTGCCCTCACTTCGCCGAAAAATCGACACGTTAACGTTTTTGCCAGATTTTGGCCAGAGTGGCATTTAAGAGTACGTTTGGTAACGATTCTATTCCCAGGAGTAGTTTCTGATCAGAAATGATTCTTTTTTATTCTGTTTCCGAGAACTGATTCTAAGCATTTTAAGCCGTTTGATAACTGTCCAAAATTTCTGATTCTAGAATAGAATTGTGTTTGGTACCGTGTTCATTAATTCTGTTGCAAATCAATTTATTTTAATTTTTAAATAATTTTTTTCTTTTTTCCTTTTTCCTTTTTTTTTTCTTTTTTTTTTCCTTTTTCTCCTATTCTTCTTCTTCTTCTTGTGGCCGGCGACCTCACTGGAGTGTCACCGACCATCGGCGAGGCTGGCCCTTGTCGGCCAAGCCTCATCGACAACTGGGCAAGGCTCGCCCAGCCCCGCCGAGGCTCGGCCTTGCCGGGGTTGGGTGAGGCCTGCCTGGCCACCGGCGAGGCTGGGCGAGCCTCGCCTAGCCGACTGTTGGGGCTGGGCGTCGCAAGGCTTGCCCAACCCCGGTGAGGCCAAGCCTCACCGGTGGCTAGGCGAGCCTTGTCGGGGCTAGGCGAGGCCTGCCTGGCCACCGGCGAGCTCGCCGAACCTTGCCCTAGCCTAGCGAGTCTCCGGCAAGCTCGCCGGACCAACGGACGGCGGACGGCGGCCGGCAGCGGTAGACGGCAGTGAGCGGGGGTGGACAGCGATCACAAGATGGCCAAAGGGAAGAAGAAGAAGAGTTGATTTTTTATTCTGAAATTTGTTCTAGAACAAGAATCAACTTTTTTTTATTATTCTTGATTCCACTCCCAATCTGTTCCCTGGAATAAAAATTTTATCAAACGCGATTCTTGACCCAAACTGATTCTGTGAACAAAAAATCAGAATTTGGCCATACTTGGATGGTTATCATACAGGGCCTAAATGATCAATTTATTTTCTATTTTCGCACTTAAGGGTCACTTTCGTAAGTTATTTTATTTAAGTGTCCATTTGTGCTAACTTATGGCACTTGAAACAATCTTTTGCTTATAAATATATATCTGTGTGCAGCTTATGAAATGAAGGACACCCTCCCTTAAATCGCAAGCCACTAACCCCACCACTGTAACTTCACTTCGAATATAAGCAAACAATCAACGCGAGCCTCCATAATTAATTCCTCCCCCAGACCTACCAATTTAGACACTTGCACAGTTCGACCTCCACTCTCTCTCTCTCTCTCTCTCTCTCTCTCTCTCTCTCTCTCTCTCAATTAGGGTTACATTATAGTTTTTGTAATGAAATCGAACAAAATGAGTTGACCACCTCAAGCCACTCTCAGCATCCTCGTACCTAATATGTAGTCAGATAGGTGCGGCATAGAAAGTTCTTGTGAAATTGAACGAAACAAGTTGGCCACCTCAAGCCATTCTCAGCATCCTCGTAGCCTAATATGCAGTCAGATAGGTGCGGCATAGAAGGTTCTTGTAATGAAATTGAAAAAAACAAATAGACCACCTCAAGCCATTCTCAGCATCCTCGTAGCCTAATATGTAGTCAGACAAGTGCGGCATAGAAAAGTTCAATCATAACTACAATATGTGTCATTTCAAGAACCATACCAATCCCACTTAAGAGAAAGGCACCATATAGCCAACGTTTACGTTTCCCCAAGAGTCATCCTTCCATTCCACAAGACCAACGTTATATGGTGTCACATGTCAATTAATGATGTCGGTAGGGACGGCGAACGCTGTCTTTCAATTTTATTATGTAAAAAGTGTCCGCTTTTGAGCTACAAAAACCTACCATTCTTTAATCTAGTCAATACATACCGATCATTCCGTTAGTTTTCACGACATCTTAGGACGTCTTTTCTCTTAATTTGTTTTTTCTTGTTCATTGATTTAGGGGGTGTGCATGATCTTCAACCCGACCTAACCGTTACCCTGAGTTGACCATATTTTCAAATAACTCCCACACAAAGTCCCATGAAAGCAGCGTTTGTCTTCCTCACTAACTAATCCAGTCTTCAATTTTGTACCCAAATGACAATATTCTGTCAGCCGATTTTCACACGAAAAGCCCCTTTGTCAAACCAACATATGCTTGTATTGATGTATAGTTGACATGTACCAGATTCTGATTATAGTATGCGGCTTTACAATTTGAAAACAATGGACCGTTGACCATTCAAGAGTCCAACTTTGACAACTTATATATCCCGCCAAACTTCCATTGAATCCTAAGCTCTATTTAAGGGAGTTTATCATCTTCATTGAGCATCCAACCTCCAGCTGGTGATGTTAAGTCTGTCTGTTTCATCTCTCTCTCCATCTGTACTCTCATGACTTCTTCAAGATCGGTCAAAATGTTTCTCCTATGGAAGCTGTTCAGTTCGATTATTCTTCTTCTCCAAGCGAAATCCACCAGGGGACTTGCGGATGATAGCGATTGGCTCCGGCGGATCAGCGGGAACGTGGCGCCTTACCGGACGATCTTCGTCGACCCATCTGGGCGGCTTGGCAACTTCACCACCATACAGTCTGCCATCGATTCAATTCCCTCGAACAATACGAAGTGGGTTAGCATCTATATCAAGAAAGGGATTTACAGGTATCCTTCGGCTAACTTTTCTATCTTTTCCCACTGGGACTTCTTTAAATCCAGTTCTGCTTCAACTTTTGGAAATAAATGAAGATAAAAATGGGCGTAAAGGGCGTAGGAAATTCTAAATTCTTATATTTTACTGCCGCACGTGTCAGATATTCCACGGAAAAGAAAGGAAATTTGATAATATATTTAAAGTTTCACATTTAATGTAACATGGTCAGATACATGTAGTCTCATCCAGAAGGAAAACAGAAAGTTCCTTGCAAAGGTTGTACATGAGATGAGAAGTGCCTAATGTGAAAATGCAGGGAGAAGGTGAAAATACCAGAGGACAAGCCTTATATCATCCTCAAGGGACAAGCGAAGAGGACGACTGAGATCGTGTGGGACGACCACGACAACATCGTGCAAAGCCCAACTTTCACATCTCTGGCTGATAACATCATTGCTAAAAGCATCAGTTTCAGGGTAAGAGAATCCAACGAATTAATGTCGATATCCACTGATCTTGCAAAACGAAAATTTTTGCACAATCACTCACCATTGTAACGCTAGCATTTAAGAGTTGGTTTTTCCAATAGAGTTTTTCACACGCATCGCATATTCAACTGTGGTGGTGTAATATTCTTTGACTTAATAAAAGTTGAACCATATGCTAACTTGTTTTTTTTTGTTTTTGGTCGCAGAATTCATATAATAATCCTATTAACAAGAAACACCCTAGGGTTCCAGCAGTTGCAGCTAGGGTTTCTGGGGACAAGAACGTGTTCCATAGATGTGGGTTCTATGGTTTGCAAGATACGTTGTGGGACGACGAAGGACGACACTATTTTAAGCGTTGCACAGTCCAAGGAGCTGTTGATTTCATATTCGGCGGTGGTCAGTCCATTTACGAGGTAATTGATTGTCTTAGAAGTAGCCTCACGTTGCCAATTATGTAGTTTAGAAAATTCTATCAAAACTGTCTGGTTTTACGCACACGTAAGGTGAAATAAATTTTTATAGGCAAATGCAAAGCTGCATATCGTTTCTACTGCAATCATCTTCAAAAGGATGTCAAAGAAATAGGTCTTCTTTTGTTGTTCTTTCATGTCACCAACCTGTTTGACTTTCTGACATATCACGAAAAACTTGTAGAGACGTACGTGCTGATTCTTGCATGTCGCCAACTTATTTTTATCATAATTTCTCGAAACTTGAAATACTTTTTAATGTCTTGCTTTCCATTTTGTAGAATTGTGCAATCTCGGTGCTTGGAGGAGCCCTAGGGTCTGGAGTGACAGGATTCATCACAGCACAAGGGAGGAGCAACCCAGACGATGCAAGTGGATTCGTGTTCAAGGAGTGCAATGTGTTTGGCTCTGGCTCGGCCTTGTTGGGAAGGGCGTGGAGAGCCTATGCGAGAGTCATTTTCTATCGCTCCAATTTCACCGACGTTGTGAATCCTCGAGGCTGGGACGCATGGAATTTTGCCGGACAAGAGTGCGTTCTCTATTCACTATGCCCTTTTAGCTAATCTATCTTGAAAAATTACCCAAAGAGAATTTGAGCATGATCCTTAAACGCTTCAAACTATCACAATATCTATTAATATTGACAAGTAGGATTAAATATAAATTTTGTCCATGATTTTTTCTAAATTCAAATAATGTTATAGATTCTAGTGGGAAAGTTAAATAAGTTGGTTTTCACTTTTTATAAGCCTAAACAAACATCCCGATATCAATCATGGCACCAAAAATAAACGAATTTCAATTCAGACTCATGGACTTGGTGAGCCAAAGCG
Source organism: Eucalyptus caleyi (assembly GCA_014182885.2). Lineage (NCBI taxonomy): Eukaryota > Viridiplantae > Streptophyta > Magnoliopsida > Myrtales > Myrtaceae > Eucalyptus > Eucalyptus caleyi. The sequence continues at coordinate 33,183,463 of CM024468.2, read as the reverse complement.
AGTCATTTTTTGCTCCCCATCAAAATTACTTGTGCAAATATTTGTACTTCTGCTATTACTTTTATCTATTTTAGTGTAGTCAGACATCATTCTAGACATCAGTTTTGTACCTTTTGGTCAACCAGTAACTGGCCAGATTTAGACTTTATCTTCGTTTCTATTTTAGGTTCGGTTTTAGGTTTACTATTCCATTGTAATTGGTTAAAAAAGAAGAAAGAAGTAGCTAGACTTCCATTCTCTTAAAAGGGTGTTTTATCTCAAGATTTGTCCCTTTTGGAAGGCTAACAATATTAGTATCAAAGGTTGCTTATACTATTTTCCTTTGTTCAAAATGTATCAGGTCCCAATTGACATTTTCAGAATACGACTGCTATGGACCTGGGTCGGGTACTTCTCTCCGGGTGAGTTGGGAGACGAAGCTGAACGCAGCAACAGTCAACCAGTTGACTAGCACGAATTTTGTCGACTCCGAAGGATGGCTAAGCAGTCAACCTTCCTGATACTCTGCATGGATTTAGATTACCTTGTGTTATACTCATTTATTATTCCCTTTTCCATCACGGAAATGTGTGAATTAGTTGATTGGATTATTGGCATGTAACTAGGAATAGGTGATTCAGAAGTTGGTGGAGTTGTGTACATCTTTGTGCGTATGTAGCTGATCATTCGTCGCACTCTTGTAAGAATTTTACTTGTACCAAAGTGACTTCTCTCCTGTATCTCTTTTAGCCGAGCCAAAGCGTTTGTTCTGAAACTATGAAAAGGGTATTACCAAAGAGGGAAGGTCATAGAACCGATGCTTATTGACTAATAACCCGTTTACTTCACTATGTGATCATTTTATGTGGAATACATTCAAGGCAAAATAAAGACTATGTCATACAACATTGGCCAGAAAACTGAAGATTAATACAAGCTAGAAGAACTGAAAAGTAACATATGAGCTATGTATTGCGGGCAGTTCTATCTTCAAGAATCAATATAAATAGCACGACATTGAGCACAGATAGTCCAGGGCATCCCATTAGCAAGGAAAATAAATTAGAAGTCTCAAAATTACCACAGATTTTTTGCCTGATCGCACAACTTTGTTCTACATGTGAGACGAGACACGTAACATGTACTGTCTATGACCTCGGCACTTCAGCAAGTTTCCTTGAAGACCACTGATTTGGATGTTTGGAATGCTTTGCAACTCTCAATTGAAGGAGAAACATTAGTAAATATCATTGAGAAAACCCGAATCAGTCTCTTCCTCCAACAAAAAAGAGGTGGCGATGTCCTCGAAAAATTGAGGGCACGAGTTTTCTCAGTTGATGTATTCAGTAGGAACGCTAAGATAGAATATTGTGCTCTTAATGACGTGGAACACTTTGAATACTTGTCAAAAAAGAGAGAGAGGCCTTTGTTTAAAAATGCAATAATCATAACCTCACCACATAATACGTGGTAGAATATTTAATTGGGACTACTATTCTAAAAGTTTAAGTTGTTGATGTATCCACACTTAGCACTTAGCAAAAAGATTAGGTTAAGCGTGAGGGGGAGTGATAGAATATTTAAATATTAAACTATGCTTTCATCTAATAACTTAAGTTTATAGTACAGTTAACTGTGATCCCACAAAATTTCATAATATAATCAACAAATTCTCGTAATAAGGATAAGAAATTAAGTGTCTCTAACTTTATTCTTTTCATAGTAGCAGGTTGATTTTATTGAAATTTTCCATCTTTGTAGAAATAAGCTAATACCATTGATTCATCATGACGAGGTTATCTAATTCGGAAAGGGCTACTTTATATTAGGGGGGAGCATGGTTCCAAGGTAGAACCTAAAACATGAGAATCAGATTAGAGAGAACATGTAGGATCTAGGTTCTAAGATATGCATGATAAATTTCAGATTCCAAAAAATGAAAAACTTATTTTCACGGTGTAAGTTCTAGGTTCTTAGTTGGAGAAATTTGAATCATGTAACCTGCAACCTTTAATCTAGAAGTTGAAATAAGTTTTAATGTTTTTCTTGGTTTATATCTTCATGCAATCTTGCGATATTTAAAGCCTGTTCGATGATGAATATATAACTTAGAAGCACTAACTGAGCTTCTATTTTATGACTAAGATTTTTAATGTTCATAATTTTCATGTGTCTTTATGGTAGGTGAATTGTAGCGACAAGTGATGATCATTAAAAGTTTTAATTCATTGCAATCGTTCAATTAATAATATAGGTGGAATTTGAGTAAATTCTATCACCGATCCTAGAACCTATGATAGGTATATTCCACATTTTAGGGTATGCATGATATGTTGTAAATTCTAAAAAAAATGAGAAACTTGTTTCAATTGATAAATTCTAAGTTAACTTGAAACTGCTTACCTCTACTTTATATAGCCCACCAAACTACAAATATACATCCATGTGCAGTTTGTGTAACAAAGGACACCCTCCACTAACGCCACGACTCATTCCCTACACTACAAAATTTAATATCCAACGTGATCCTATGCGTAGGCAATTCCTCCCTCAGACCTAACAAATTAGACACTTGCACGTTCGGTTTCCACTCGTTCTCTCTCTCTCTCTCTCTCTCTCTCTCTCTGAGATTCTAGAATAGGCGTTCCTGATAATCAGAATTACGTCTGAGTTTATATAACGAAGTTGAACAAAACAAGTCGACCACCTCAAGCTTTTCTCAGGATCCTTGTTAGCCTAATATGCAGCGAGATAAGTGTGGCGTAGAAAAGTTCAATCATAACTCCGATGTGTCAAATCAAGAGACATACAAATCCCCCTTGACAGAAAGGCACTAAACAACTACAATAATCCCAATAGTCATCCTTCCATTCCATAAGACCAAGTTTATATAGTCTCTCGTATCAACTAATGCTGTCTATGTCAACGGGTCCCAGTTTCCACTTTAGAACTAAAATAACTTACCATTTCTTAATCTAATCGACTCAGACCAATAATCATTCCGTCAGTTTTCACGGCGTCTTAGGGTGACTTTTCTCTTAATCTTTTTGTTTCTTGTCCAATGATTTAGGGGTTGCTTATGATCTTCAAATTCGACCTAACGGCAACCCTGGATTGACCAAATTTTGAATTAATTCCCACACAAATCCCATGAGACAGCTTATGTTTTCCTCCCTAACTGATCTTGCCTTCCATTTCGTAGACACATGCCGACTCCCTGGTCCGCCAGTTTTCACACGAAAAGCCCCTTTGTCAAACCAGCATATGCTTGCGTGGACCTGTAATTGACATCCACCAGATTCTGATTTGAACATGATGGACCGTTGACCATTCAAGAGTCAAACTTTGATCACCCATCTCTCATAGATTTATATTTCCAGCCAAACTTCCAATTAAGTCCCGAGCTTTATATATGGGAGTTCACAAGTTTCATTGAGCATGCAACATCCAGTTGGTGGTATTAAGTCTCTGTCTGTTTCCTCTTCTCTATCTATCTGTACGCTCATGGCTTCTTCGAGATCAGTGGAATTGTTTCTCCTGTGGAACCTATGCGGTTTGGTTATACTTCCTCTCCATGCGAAATCCACGGAGGGACTAGCGGATGATAGTGATTGGCTCCGGCAAATCAGCAGGAACGTGGTGCTTACCAGACAATCTTCGTCGACCCGTCAGGCCGACTCGGCAACTTCACCACCGTACAGTCCGCCATTGATTCCGTTCCCTCGAATAATAAGAAGTGGGTTTGCATCTATATCAAGAAAGGGATTTATAGGTATCCTTCGAGTAAGTTTTCTCTCTTTTTCGCTAAGACTTCTCTAAATCCACCTCTGCTCCAAATTTTGGAAAGAAACTAAAGATCAAAACGGGCATAAAGGGCGTAAGCAATTCTTAATTTTTATATTTTACTTCCACAACGGAAAAGAAAGGAAATTCAAGTATACATTTAAAGTTTGTCATATGTAATGTAGCATGGTCGACAGGAAGTATCAAAAAAGCCTTAAACCTATTGCATTTGTACAAATTTAGTTCTAAACATTTTCAATTAGATCAATTTAGTCATAAACATTTTACATTTGTACTAATTAAGTCATAAACTTTTCAATTAGACCAATTTATTTCTAAACCATTTTTACATAAATATTAATTTAGTCAATCTAACCAATTTTAGCCGGCCAATGCTAAGGTAGATGCCAGCCAATGGCTGAATGTTGACATTGCTATTTTTAAATAATTTTTAATTTTTTTTAATTGTGTTCATGTTTTTCTTTTATTTTCTTTTCTTTTTCATTTTTCTTTTCCTTCTTCTTCCTCCTTCTTGGACTTTCCTCACAGTGGCTGATGAGCCTTTGGCGAGGCTCACCATTGGGCAAGGGCTGTGAAACCCTCGCCCAGCCTTACCTAGGGCCATGGGTGAGGCCAGCCTCGCCCGGGCCCACCACCGGCTGGTGAGGCCATGGTAGTGATCGCCAAGGCCTAGGCGAAGGCCGCCATGGCCTCACCCAGATCTGGGTGAAGCCGCCTTGCCTGCGGCCTTGGGAGAGACCGGCGAGGATTTCAAGGAAAGTCCATGAAGAGGAATAAGAAGGAAAAGAAAAGGAAAAAGAGAAAAAGAAAAGAAAAAATTAATAAAAATAATTAAAATTTGCCATGTTAGCATTCGGCCACCGGCAAGCGTCCATGTAGTGTCGCTAGATCAAAATTGGCTAGATGGATTGAATTGGTATTAATGTAAAAATGTTTGGAACTAAATTGGTCTAATTGAAAAATTTAAGACTGAATTGGTACAAATGTGAAAAGGTTTAGGACTAAATTGGTCCATTTGAAATGTTTAGAACTGAATTAGTACCAATGCAATAAGTTTAGAACTTTTTTAGTATTTTTCCCCACAGTCAACCATCTATAGTCTCATCCTCCTTGCAAAGGTTGTACATGAGATGAGAAGTGCCTAATGTGAAAATGCAGGGAGAAGGTGAAAATACCAGAGGACGAGCCTTATATCATCCTCAAAGGACAAGCAAAGCGGACGACTGAGATCGTGTGGGACGACCAGTCGACCATGACAACATCATGCAAAGCCCGACTTTCACATGTCTGGCCGATAACACATCTCTGGCCGATAACATCATTGCTAAAAGCATCAGTTTTAGGGTAAGAGAAAACGAGGGATTAATGTCGATATCCCCTGATCTTGCAAAAATAATATTTTTAGACAATCACTGAACATTGTAGCGATAGCATTTGAGAGTCGGTTTGGCCAATAGAGTTTTTCGCGTGTATCATGTAACCAACGGTGGTTGAGTAATTCTCTTCGACTTAATAAAAGTTGAGCTATATCCTAACTTGTTTTTCCTTTTATGTCGCAGAATTCGTGTAATAATCCTATTAACAAGAAACACCCTCGGGTTCCGGGTTCCAGCAGTTGCAGCTAGGGTTTCTGGGGACAAGACCGTGCTCCATGGGTGTGAATTCTATGGTTTGCAAGATACGTTGTGGGACGACCAAGGACGACATTATTTCAAGCCTTGCGCCGTCCAAGGAGATGTTTATTTCATCTTCGGTGGTGGTCAATCCATTTACGAGGTAATTGATTGTCTTAGAAGCAACCTCACATTGCAATTCATGTAGATTAGAAAATTCTATCAAAATTGTCTGGTTTTACGCACACGTAAGGTGACATAAGTTTTTATAGGTAGATGCAAAGCTGCATATCGTTTCTACTGCAATCATCCTCAAGAGTATATCAAACAAATAGGTCTTCTTTTGTTGTTCTTGCATGTCATCCTCAAGACGTACGTGCTGATTCTTGCATGTCGCCAACTTATTTTTTTCGTAACTTATCCATTTTGTAGAATTGTGCAATATCGGTGCTTGGAGGAGCCCTGGGGCCTGGAGTGACAGGTTTCATCACAGCGCAAGGGAGGAGCAATCCAGACGATGCCAGTGGGTCCGTGTTCAGTGAGTGCAATGTGTTTGGCTCCGGCTCGGCCTTGTTGGGAAGGGCATGGAGAGCCTACGCGAGAGGCATCTTCTATCGCTCCAATTTCACCGACGTTGTGAATCCCTGAGGCTGGGACGCATGGAATTTTGCCGGACAAGAGTGCGTTCTCTATTCACTATGCCCTTTTAGCTAATTCATCTTGAAAAATTACCCAAAGAGAAAATTTGAGCGCGATCTTTAAACGCTTCAAACTGTCACAATATCTACTGATATTGACAAGTATGATTAAACATGAATTAAATCCATTCAAATGATATTTTAGATTCTAGCGGGAAAGTTAAATAAGTTGGTTTTCACTTTTTATAACCCTAAACAGACATCCCAAGATCAATCATGACCACAAAAGTTAGCGAATTTCAATTCAGACTCATGGACTTAGCAGGCCAAAGCGGGTCATTGTTCTTGCTCCCCATCAAAATTACTTGTGCAAATATTTGTACTTGTACTATTACTTTTCCCTATCTTAGTTTCGTCAGACCTTATTGTTGACATCAGTTTTAAAGCTTGCGGTCAACTAGTAACTGGCCAGTCTACTACTTTGTCTTCGTTCCTATTTTAGTTTCGCTTATTTGGTTTACTATTCCCCCTGTAATTGGTTAAGAAAGAAGAAATAAGTAGCTAGTTCTCCATTCTCTATAAGGGGTGTTTGATCTCAAGATTTGTTCCTTTTCGAAGGCTAATAATAATGGTATCGAAGGTTGCTTATGGATGCTAAGTACCCGGGTCGGATACTATGGATCTCAGGTCCCAATTGACATTTTCAGAATACGGATGCTATGGACCCGGGTCGGATACTTCTCTCCGGGTGAGTTGGGAGAAGAAGTTGAAATTGGCGATGATCAGCAAGTTGACCAGCACAAGTTTCGTTGACTCAGAAGGATGGCTTAGCAGTCAACCTTTCCGATACATTGCAAGGATTTAGATTATTATTCCCTTTTCCATTCTGGAAATATGTGAATTAGTTGATTGGATTATTGGCATGTAACTAGAAATAGGTGGTTCAGAAGTTGGTGTAGTCGTGTCCAATCTTTTTGCGTATGTAAATTATCATTTATCACATTTTTATGAACATCTCGCATTTGCCAATGTGACTTTGGTTCTGTTCCTCTTTGAGCTGAGTCAAAGCATTTGTTCTGAATCTATGAAAACGGCAACCCAAAGAGGGAATGTCATAGAACCGACGCTTACTCAGTCATAACCCGTTCACTTCACTATGTGATCACTTCGCTTGAGAAAGATTCAAAACAAAATAAAAGCAATGACATACGACATCGATCCAGATAACTGAACATAAACAGTGACTATAAGAATTAAAATGTAACGTATGATCTATGTATTACGGGCCGTTGTATCTTTGAGAAGCAATATAAATAGCGCAACATTGACCACATCGTCCAGGACATCCTATTACCATGAAAACAAATCATAAGTTTCAGAATTACCGCAGATTTTTTACCTGATTGCACAGCTTTGTTCTGCATCTGAGATGAGACACAAAGCATGTACCGTCAATGACCTCGGCACTTCAGCAAGTTTCTTCGAAGACCACTGAGTCTGATGTTTGGAATACTCTGCAACTTTCGATTGAGAGACCTTCTATCTGCTTTGAAGGAGAAAAATTGATGAATCTCCTAAAAAAACCCCGAATCAATCTCTTCCTCCAGCAAAAAGATGTGGCGATGTCCTTGGAAACTTGAGGGCTCGAGTTTTCTCACTTGATGCATTGAGTAGGAACGCTAAGGTAGAATGTTGCGCTCTTAATGACGTGGCACACATTGAATACTAGTTGTGAGAGAGAGAGAGAGTTGTTTATGTTAGAGTAATTAAATATTAAATTATGTCTTTATCTAATAGCTTAAACTTTTAGAAAATCTGGTTGTGATCTCACCAAATTTCACATGATATCAGAGTAGAAGATCCTATGTTCGAATCTTTTTAGGCTCCATTTGCCTCCCCAATTAAATTTTTACGCTTATTACTTGGTAAAAAGACTGGACTAAGCATGAGATGGAGTGTTAGAGTAATTAAATATTAAACCGTGCCTTTGTCTACTAACCTAAGTTTTTAGAACAATCGGTTGTGATCTTACCAAATTTCACAGTTTAAACATTTAATAATCATAACCTCACCACATTATATGATCAACAAATTCTCGTTATATTAATAAGAAGTTTAGCGTTTCTAAAGCTATTCTTTTTTAGTAACAGGTTGATTTTAGTAAAATTTTCCATCTTTTGTAGAAAGAAGATAATACCATTAATTCTTCACGATAAGGTTTTTTATTTCGGAAAGGGCTACTTTATATTGCCCACCAAACTGCAAATGTCTATACACTTGCAGTTTGTGAATTGAAGGACACCCTCTGTTAATTCGCAGGCCACCAACCCCACCACTCAACACTTCACTTCCAATTTAATATGCAACGATTGCATAGTTCGACCTCCACCTACCAAATTAGGCACTTCTCTCTCTCTCTCTCTCTCTCTCTCTCTCTCTCTCTCTCTCTCTGTATGATTCAAGAATAGGCGTTCCTGATAATTTGCTTAATGAATTAGTACTTTTTTTAGTTTTTATGATGAAGTTGAACAATACAAGTTGACCACCTCAAGCCATTTTCGGCTTCCTTGTAGCCTAATATATAGTCAGAAAACTGTGGCATAGAAAAGTTCAATCATAACTACAATTTGTGTTATTTCAAGAGCCATACAAATCCCACTTAGAAAAGGCACCATACAGCTAATGTTTACATTATCCCCATAGTCATCCTCCAATTCCATAAAAGCAAGGTCATAGTGTCACATATCATTTAACATGGACTACCAATCACCATTCGTATATCCACCCAAACAACCAAATCTATAGATTCATAAGTAGAACGAAATTCTCACAAAAGCGCACGCAAATACACACAGGTATACGTGTGGTCCACGATGAACCCTCACTTGTAAGGGCAGTCTTTGTTACCCTATTGATGAAGATCTAGACGCAGAGAAAGTCAAAGGGATGATATGTTAATGTTGACGGCAGAATAGAATGATAGTCATACATTTGGGGAAGGGAAGGGAACTTTTCGGCCCAAAAGAAAATTGTTCATCAGTAATTTATGGACTGTCAATATTGTCTTTTGATTTTATTCTGTAAAGTTTCCACTTTAGAACAAAGACAACTGAATGTTGTTTATTCTAGTCGATGCAGACCAATCTCCACGTTAGTTTTCCAACATCTTAGGGGGTCTTTTCCTCTTAATTTTTCCTTTCTTGTCCGTTGATTTAGGGGAGGTTCATGATCTTGAACCCGACCTAACAGCAACCCTGAATTGACCATATTTTGAATAACTCCCACGCAAATTCCATGCAACAGCTTATGTTTTCCTCCCTAACTGATCTAGCCTTCAATTTTGTACACAAATGCCGACTCCCGGGTCAGCCAATTTTCACGCGAGAAGCCCCTTTGTCAAACTAAAATAGGCTTGTACGGATTTGTAGTTGACATGCACCAGATTCTGATTATAGTATGCTGCTTTACAATGACTAACACGCTTCAATTTGAACACGATGGCCCGTTGACTATTCAAGATTCAACCTTTGATCACGCATCTCTTATATAGTTATATTTCCCGCCGACTCCCGATGAATTATATACGGGAGTCTATAATCTTCATTGAGTATGCAACCTTGTCACGACCTCCCTTTTTGGCACTCCTCTTAAGCGCGGGCACATGCGGAGGCAAATGGCTCGCTAAGTATTAGGCTTAGCCTAGGCTCTCGCATGTCTACCAATTCACGACTTATGGTCCGAGCTTTTAATTTGTAAGTCAATTTCAAATAGGAGTCGCCACTAATTGATTTGGGGTGGGTCGATTAGAATTCCAAGTGAAATATTGAGAGAAATACCTCACTCTTGCGCAACCAGAGAAATTAGGATCGGGGACTTGATTACATTAGTTAATTACTAATGCCCTTCCAATACCTAATCTTGTTTAAACATTAATTAAAGCATTTATAAAACATTTTATACCAATCACGAGTTCTAGGATTCAATTCCTAATTAGACTGAGGAAATAGAAATCCATGCATCACAAAGGCATAATTGGAATGAAGGAAATAAATCAATATTTGCTTCCAAGAAGTTAAACAAGATTTTTTTTTTTTTAAAGGATTCTCCATGTATTTGTGAAAAAGGAAAAAACTATTTTTTATTTGGAAAATATAAAATATATTTTGATTTTTATGATTTTTGGAAAATATGCAATAATTTTTGGATTTTTCTGATTTTTTTATTTTTTATTAAAATAATAATATATTATTATAAAAATGACTTAGGTCGGATTTTCGAGTTGGAACTAGGGGTGTGCATGGTCCGGGTGGGTAATTCCCACTTTAGAACCGAGAACCGCCCATTAAAGACCGATTTTGAAAAATTAGAACTGAGAACCGTCCGTTAGCTGCATAGATCCACCCGAAACCGGACCGCTTGTTCGGTCGGGTTCCCGGGTGAATCCATGGAACTGGTCTCACCAAAGGTTAATGAAATATTACCGATCTAGACTTGCGCAACCAGAAGCTAACAACCAACATTAAGTCTAACTCGAACAATGATAAGGAGGAAAAAAACATTCTAGTACCTATATGTTGCTCCTTTCAAATAGCTTTTCTCCTCTAGGTACAACAAGTCCCTTGAAATCTCATGTTTCCCCCATGAAAAATTTCGGATTCAGCGCAGGCTTTCAAATTTTTCATCACCACCTCAATTGTAGCTTGCATCAATTGGTTGAATCAAGAGTGAGTTTGAAAAAAAAATCCACATTGCTTTCTATGGAAAAAAATGTTTCTGTCTAACTTAGAGAACCAATGGCATGACGAGCGTTTGTCAGAATCTAAATTGGAGAAGTTGTTATGCTCAAGTTCAGTCAAATATTTTAGATTTACTAATTTTTATTTTTTTAATATTAAAAATTAATATATTATTATAATATAACCGGTCGGGTCAGGGTGAGCGAATTCACCCATGGAACCGGGAACAAGACCGGTTCCATTAAGAACCACTGGTTCTAGCTGGTCCGATCTGATTCCGGCGGTTCGGGCGGGTCCCGATTCCTTTGCACATCCCTAGTTGGGACCGACCCCACCTGTTGGCCCTTGGCTTGTAGAGAAAACTGAACTTCCCCGGAGTTGGTCAAATAAGTCATCAATTCTAGGCAAAGGATACTTATTCTTAACGGTCACCCGATTCAACCGCCTATAGTCAATACACAAGCGCATCGATCCATCTTTCTTTTTCACAAACAAGACCGGTGCACCCCAAGGTGAAGCACTTGGTCTAATGAATCCCTTATCAAGCAATTCTTGCAGTTGCACGTTCAACTCCTTCAATTCAACTAAGGCCATTCTATATGGGGCTTTTGATATTGATCCCATTCCAGGCATTAATTCAATTTCAAATTCAATCTCCCGCTCTGGCGGCAATCCAGGAAATTCCTTAGGAAATACATCTTGAAATTTGTTAACTACACGAACTTCCTCAAGATTAGGCTCCTCCTTGGCATAATCTCTAACTATGGCTAGGTACCCTTGACATCCTTTGTCAAGTAACTTACATGCTTCTACCGCTGAAATAAGAGCTACAAGAAAATGGGTCCGACCTCCTAAAATTCACAACTAGACTGGATCGGGTAAAACAAATTGAACCACTCTTCTATAGCAATCCATTCTAGCCCGATACTTACGAAGCCAGTCCATTCCTATAATAACATCAAAATCATACATAGTCATTACAACCAAGTCTATTTCCATATCCTTTCCTCCCATTGATATCTTACAATTTTCACACACCAATGTGGACAATACCATATCCTTTAAAGGCGTGGAAACACAAAGAGGCGTCTCAAGAGGCATAACTTCTATCTTATTCAAACATCTATAGACACAAACGAATGCGTTGCACCCGTGTCAAACAATGCATATGCCTTTTCACCCGGGTACACCATTCCTTGTGTAGGCGGTCTCTCGAGGATTTCTCAAGGGTTTGACCTAACAGCACTCTACGATATCCTCACGACTCGAGCCAACACTCACTTGCGACCTCTCTTGTGAGCAATTCCTCCTAAGATGACCTACTTGTCCACAGCCAAAACATTTCTGCTGTCCAGTACAAGGTCCTGAGCCATGGCGTACATTACACTTCTGACAAATACCAGGCTGATAGGGTGCTTTCCCTATATTCAAACCACTCCTTGCTCCTCCAAAATTCCCAAAATTACTCTTCTTCTTCACATTCCAGGTCTGACCTTGACCAGAATAAGGTCTCTTCCCCTTTCTCACATCACTAAATTCAACGGTTTCTTAAACTCCGACCGCTCTCTTAAAATGTTGCCCTTTCATAAATCTCATTATAATCTCTTATGTTCAAAGGCACCAGTTGCTTTCTAATGTCCTCGGCCCTTTAGGAATCTCTTAGCCTTCTCTTCCCGATCCTCAATCAATCTAGGAGCATATCTAGACAATTCAGAAAATCTAGCCTCATACTAATCTCACAAATAACCCCTTTTGTTCTAGCTGAACAAATTCGTAATCTTCCTATCCTTAGCACAATCAGAAAAATGCTTCCTATTGAAGGCTCTAACAAACTCCCAAACCACATCACACGCACGGTGGAAAGATTATCTCCAAGCTTGGCGGGCTTTGCGGCGCGAGCCTGGCCTCCATCAGATTTCCAATATTGGCTAGTGCCTGCAGGATATCTTCCATCGGGGCCGGGCTTCGACCCTCAATGGATGAGCGCACCATAACTTTCCCGCAGCCAAGCAGCCCAGGAATAATCTGAGACTCACTGCCTCCACTCAAAGCAATTACTATCACTACATAAGAAACATATACATGTTACCGGCACCTAAAAGCAACTCAAAGCAAACTACTAGGGATCTACGAGTGAATACTCATCACCCGCTTGCGGACTAATGATGGGACACCGGCCCTGCGCCGCAGCCTAGCAATCCGGGAACAAGAGGGCGGTCTATCTCAACACACTCGACCTACATGGTCCGTATTGGCTAATATGAAATGGATCATAACCACTAAATAAATAAGGAAATCCAATAACAACTCAATGCATCATGCAAATTTCCACAGGCTTGCAGCGCATTACTTACCGCTTGCAGCCGCAGCCCACACTATCATGCATCATCATATCACATCACATATTATCATCATCATCATTATGCATATCATCATGCATATCATATCATATCATAGGTGATCATCATATCACATCACATATCATCATCATCATCATCATGCATATCATCATGCATATCATATCATATCATAGGTGATCATCATATCACATTACATATCATCATCATCATCATGCATATCATCATGCATATCATATCATATCATAGGTGATCATATCACATCACATATCGTCATCATCATCATGCATATCATATATCATGGGTGGTCATCATATCACATCACATATCATCATCATCATCATGCATATCATCATGCATATCATATATCATGGGTGGTAATCATATCACATCACATATCATCATCATCATCATGCATATCATATATCATGGGTTCATTTTTCATCTTTTATCTTTAAATTTGATCACCACATCACCCATTTCATATCATCAATTTCACCATACCCTTGGTTGACCTCCGAACGGTGGTTCCCCAAAGATTCCAACCATCCCATGGCCAGGTGGCTTCCGCCCCCACATTCCGGGCATCTCGCATCTCAACTAGCATCATGAGGCATTTCCTTCGAGCAAAACCTCCGGCGGGCTTGCGGCTGTGACCTAGCTAGGCATCTCGCACTCACATCCCGGCATCGCGAGGCATTCCGTTCGGGCAAAGACCTCCGACAAGGCTTGCGGCGCCCACATTCAGGCATCCTGAATCTTATCTCTGTACATTCCGAGCATCATCCTCCACCACAACCTCTTACTCACATATCATTTTCCACATTCACCATCCTTTTAATCTCATTATTACATGGCATATGATTCACACATGCATCACAATTTATGATCATACATACACCAATGTCATATAATAATGCATAATAAATTAAATGGAATTCATGGCCAATAAATTAATCCCTTTTTTATTTCATTATTTTTTTTTTATTATTTTATTATATTATATTATTATTTTATTTATTTATTTTCATAAATAAATATTAAATTTAATATCTATGATTTTCCCAAAATCATAATATTCAAACAATCATTAAACAAACCAATAGGATAACAATTTCATACAAAATTCATGGCCAAATTAAATTTCACATAATTTCACAATTTCCACAAAATACCACATGATATTCGGATAATGACCAGAATGCACAGTTTCAAAATATATTCCATTAAAATACTCATACGCCTCCAAAAATTACGAAATTTCACAGGGTGATAGCCAAGACATTTTCGTGCATTTTTCGTGCAGAACTCCAAGCCAAATTCTTTAGCGAAACTTGGAGTTCTTTCAGTTTTAGAAAAAACGAAAATAGGCCAATTTTCGATTAAAAGAAATGTCCAATCCATAAACCAAACCAAAACAGGCCCATTAAAGGAAACCCTACCCAAAGTCAAGGCAAATCGGGTTAGCTGGTCCCGCGTTCTGACCTGGTTCACCTCTCCCTCACTGCGACTTGCTTGCCTTGATAGGATTGGTGTCGGCGAGGGACACCACGCTTAAGCCGAACGCACTCCCAATCTAGTGACACCTCAACTAGCCCAGACTGCACGAGCTACGACGACGGCAACAGGACACCTAGAACAAGAACAAAGAAGAAAGGATGGCTGGAGGTGTCCCCACTTAGCACAACAGTGACGTGAGTACAGCAGTTGTCGAGTCGATGTCACCCCCCTTGCGGAGCTCACTCTCTTTTCGGACTCTTCTCTCTCGGATCTCTCTCAGCCTACCCTTCTCTCTCCAACTTAGATCTTTCTCTCTCAAACACCCAGTTTCTCTCTCCTTTCCTCATATATGACCTCTCTCTCTCAGCCCTGATTTTCCTTTCAGATCTCCATTTTTCTAGAACCTCGTCTCTCAGTCTCTTCTCTCAAATTTCACTGGCTCTTCTCCGATCTCTCTCCTCTCCGACTTGCTCACTCTCGAGCCTCCCCTGATATCTCTCGGAGGAAGTCCTCTAAGCTTGCTGCCCTCTCTGTCCCCTTTGGTGTCCGCTCGACACTCTATTTATAGGCCAAGGGGAGCCGGTCGATGGTGGCTCTTTGACTACCAATCTTTGGCGCTCCGACCAACCTCCCCCGGCCGAACCGACGTCCCACTAATCGAGGCGGCTCTAGCTAGACCGCCTCATTTACTGCATTGAAGACACGTGTCATCCGTCTGCGCCACTCCACGTGCATCACCATTCTCCTCTTCTGTCTGGCCTCCTTCACGCGTGTGTTGCTGAGGTGATTGAGAGATGGATGAAGAAGGAAGAAGGAAAAAGGAAGGTGGAGAGAGGCAAGTGGGTTGGGTTGGGAAAAGAAAGAGGCTAGATTGGCCTGGCCTGCAAGGGAAGGAGGAGAGAGGGCTAGGGTCAAGTTATGCCCACCCTCGAGCTATATATATATATATATATATATATATATATATAGTAAGAAAAAGGAAAATAAACCTAATGGATGCAAATAAAAACTAAGACTTAGCAGATGTGAAAAATATTTTTGTTAGAGCTAAATTGGTCCCTAATTTTCTATGTAATTTTTATCGTAAATACTTAATCAAAATTTAAGTGTCAACAAACCTCCAATTGGTGATATTAAATCTTTGTCTCCTATTGTACTTTCATGGCTTCTTCAAGATTAGTAACATTGTTTCTCTTGTGGAAGCTATGTGGTCCAGTTATTCTTCTCCTCCATGCAAAGGACACAGAGGGATTAACATATGATAGTGATTGGCTCTGGTGGATCAATAGGAATGTGGCACCTTACCAGATGATCTTCGTCGACCCATTGGGGCGGCTTGGCAACTTCACCACCATATAGTCTGCCATCGATTATGTTCCCTTGAATAATAGGAATTGGGTTTGCATCTATATCAAGAAAGGGATTTACAGGTATTCTTCGAATAATTTCTCTCTCTCTTCTCACTAAGGCTTCATTAAATTCACTTTTGCTCAACTTTCAAAGAAACTAAATATCAAAATTGCAAAAGAAGGGGAAGGGCAATTTTTTAATTCTTATATGTTATATTTGCATGTGTCAAACATTCAATAGAAAAAACAAGGAGTGTTAAATTTTATTAGTACACCCATGATGAGTTGCAATTAAGATGCACCAATTTATCTTGATATGTTATGATGTAAAGACACCCTTTTGAAAGGACATGAAAGAAGTCATATAAATAACTTTTAAAGATAACTGTTGGGTTGGTTGGCAGAAAGAACGTTATGAAAGAAAGTTTTCTCTCTTCTTCTTCTCTCTCCATTAAAGAACAAAAGGCATTCCGTTATTGTTTTGAGAAGATAATCGGCATTAACGTTATGAAAATTTAATGTTTTTCTTGTGATTGTATTTGGACCATCGTGAGTTTTATTGTCTGTCATTCGTTCATGATTCAACATTCATTCCAGAATAAATTGTTCATTGCGCATCAAAGAGGTTAGTCATTTTTTCCACCAACTTTTTTCCTACATTAGTATTAGAGCCTGTGTTATGATTTCTCTCTTGTTTTCCCATCGAATTTTCTGATTTGTTGTTTGATATGAAGATCAAGACGATGAACTTCACATTGTCTAAATGTTTATTGCTAGGAATTGCAACATGAATCATTGAAAACAAACTGAAGTAAAGAACGGGTTTGGAGGTTGTGTACACCTGTATGGTTCTAGCCATTTTTCAAAATATTTTTTTGGCCAAAATTGATTTTGACTATACAAAGTGAAAATACTCATCGAGACAAGTTGAACGGCAGGTTAAGCGCCATCAGAAGATTTTGGACGTGCCCACACACGTGACCAAAAGCCGAGGCACATGGCTCTACATGCCCAACACACTAGGAATGCCTAGCATGTGAGCGCCATGTGCGCGTCAGTTCACCGACACGTGTTGACATCATCGATGATGTCAGCCAATGATTTATAACCGTTAGATGACATCATCAATGACGTCACCCAACCGGGGGTAGTTGGCTGACCGGTGATCAATCGATGACTAGACTTGACCGAACACTCAAACCGGAGGCCCGGCTAGGAGACCCAAATTGGTTAACTGGTCAACCGATCTAGTTGGTTAATCGGTCTAGTGGTTGGATCGGTCGGACCAATTGGATTGGCCAGGAGTCGTATTGGCTCGCTAACGTGTGCGCTACACGTGCCGCACACTCAAGCAATGCGTGTGGGTACATGGGAGGTTTGATTTGCACATGGTCGGTGATATTTGGTTCGTATGAATATGGTCTACATTGTGGTAAAGTTATTTTGCATGTTTGAGGCTTTTAAAAATATAAAAATGTGTACGGAACCCTAAGTACACGTATTTTTGGGGTATAAGTGCATTGTTTATTCCTTTTAACTTGTATTTTCTTATAATTTTGGAAATGCAAAAGCTAGCCTATATGAAAATGACCATATATATGTTGTGTAAAGCTTAGTTTGATGATAGCATGTATATGGTTTAATGTGATTGCAATTTCCTGATTCCAAGTAAACTCGAACAATGGTTGCATGATTGTTTTTGTACATTGGTTAATATCATGCTATACCTTTTGATATTTAATATAACAATGTGGAAATTACATAGGGTCATGTAATTATTTTTTCTAGTGAGAGTTCGTAGGTTGGTAGAATTCAAATGAGTTCTTATCTAGAACTTAAAATCTGCGAAAATTAAATTAGTTAATGATAGTAAAACAATTGTACAAAGAAGCTGATTTAGAATACATTGAACTTTCGTTTTTGTATATTTTGTTGAATTGTCATTAATTTAGTTTGTTTTTGCTGCAAATTAAATATGTGTGTTGCATTGAAAATGTGCTAATATTGATTTTGCATTTATTATGTCAATATGTTATAATCATTGATTATCACTTTCGCATCCAATATAATTATGATTGACCTTAATAAGGGTGAGAAACTGAATGGTAACGATTATGATATTTGATACCGAAAAGTTCAGTACATGCTTGAGGAGCAAGATGTGACATCCCGATTTTCCAATTTTATTTTCAATAAATTGAGACGGGCATTTCGTTGGCACGCATATAGTTCTTTTCCTTGAGTCGGCCACTCATGTGAAAACTAGTCTATTAGGTGAAGCCGTTAAGAAATTCTAATGCATCGGACTCGAGAATTTGACCAGAAGCGATCTTTCGACCGAGCTAATCTACAAGGGTCATTACGGCACAGTTAAAAATCGATTAGAGACCGGAGATCGGTCGACTGACAGAGGCATGTGATCGAGTATGGGTGATTCCATCATATCACACAATTCTTGTCAATCGGCACTGGACCGACTTTTCTATTGATTGGGTATCCTATGTTCGTATTTGAAACCTTGAGATTACCCCGACAACCGAAAATCGGCAATGTTTCAAAGATATACATTGTGGCTTGAGATGATCAACCACAGATCAAATGCATGAAAATTTCTAAAGGCTACTCAATAGGTTGGGCCGCGTTAATATTGTGCCAAAGTAAAATTAACCATGAAATTGAGACCAAATTCAGAAATTGGAAATCATGGTGTGTCACAAATCATTTTAGGAATATTGACTCATCTTTGGAAGATTTTCCATGCAATCTGAGTTTTTTGGCAAATTAATTAGAAAATGGCTAATTTGGCTCGAGAAATCAGTAGGCCCGCCTTTGGTCGCGCTTTTGAGACTTAAGTTGGTTCTACGGATAAGGGAAGATGTGAATTGAAGTGTGGTGACATTGGATTAATTTTATGGATTTCAATTGGACTCAATTGGAAGAGAATTGAAGGGAATGGAATAAATTAATGTACAAGATTTTAGGCCCCGGTGGAAAATGAAATTGGACCCATTGGATGATTGTTGTGGAAGCTTGGTGTGAGTGGAAGATGACCTCATGTGAGGTCATGGTGGGCCACGTTTGAGGGATTAAAGAAAAAGAAAACAAAATGAGAGAAATGATCCCATCTCTCTCTCTCCTTCCTCTCTCTCCTCCTTCCCTCTCTCTCGTTGCCTTTCTCCTCCATCTCCATTGTACGAATACCAAAAAAAAAAAAAAAAAAAGAAGAAAAAAAAGCCATGGCCGTCCGCTCCTGCTCGCACGCCGTCGTTGCCGCTGCATACCGTCGCTTCTCCGCCCGCTGCTTGCACGCCCTCCGTCTTCCCCTTCCTCTCTCGTTGCGGTCTCTCTCCTCCATTTCTTCTTGTTGTACAAAGACCGGCCAGCATCTTCCTCACCGTCGCAACAAGCAACCGAAGCCAGCAATGCCGCTCGCCACCGCTGCACGTCGTTGCCTCATCGCTACTCCGCCTCCATCTAGCCGGGTCCTCTAATCCAACAGCCATTTCAGATCTGGTGAAGCTCGACCGGAACCGTCCAACCCACCTCCGGCCACCATGAGACCCCGCCGTTGGCCGCACGGCACCGCCACAGCTCCTCCGCCCGTTTTCTATGCAACCGGCGCCGGATCTACCATTTCTCGGCATCAACCAGCAATGGACAGCAGCCAAGAAAAGTGGGTATTCCAGCCTAGTTAAGGCCCGTTTTGGCCGCCTTCCTGAGCCCGGATGCTCGGCCTATCTTGAGGAAAGTCGATTCTCGCGTTGTTCTCATCGTTTTGGTCCGCTCGGCTCGCTAATCCGGTGAATTTAGCTCACGAAACCTCACTTAGAGGGTTAATTATGCTTAAGGAGGTTTAGTTTATATTAAGTGTTATTAGGTAGTTAGTTTAATTTATTTAAGTGTAGATTATATTAATGTGCCTGATTAACTTAAAGTGGATTTAATTTAAAGCTAAGTAGGTTTATTTTAATATAAGCCTTGATGTGACATAATGGATTTTATTTTTGATTTATTTAAATTTTCTAAATTTTGAATTTTAATAATTTATTATATTCCGAAAATTATTTAAAAATAAATAAATATATAAATTCAAAATAATTATTTATGACCTTATTTGCTCAGAATTTCGTGCTAATCGCTGCTGTGTATTCGGATTTTGAAATTGATGGTTAGATATTAGAAATTGAGTGTGGATTGTGAAAAATATGGATATTATTATTTAATTAATTTTCGGAATAAATTTAATTATTTATTAAATTCAGAAAATTTCGTCGGGACTTTATTCTCTTAGAATTTCGTGCTAATCGCCGATGTGCATTTAAAATTTGAGTTTGGTGAATGGATGTGGCAAATTGAGTGTTAATTGTGATAAATAGGGATTTTATTCATAAAAACCCAAGTGTCGGGTTTGGCATTGAAATTGGATTTTTAATGATTAGTATCGTAATTGGATTATGTGAGTGAAATGTAAAGTATCTAGGGATCGGTATCAAATTGTTGTCTGCTGATTGAAAGGCTCGGGTCGCAGTAGTGGCTAGGCCAACTGGACCCTTATTTTGCTAGAAATGTCGTCAAGAGAGTGACGTGGCTCGGGTCGCAGTAGTGGCTAGGCCAACTGGACTTTTACTCATTTAGAAATGCTGTCAATAGAGTGATGTGGTTCAGGTCGCAGTAGAGGCTAGGCCAACTGAACCCATGCTCCTTCGGGAATGCCGTCAACGTAGTGACGAACCCGTGCTCCAAGGGTGGAGACGATGCTCCTTCGGGAATGCCATCGACGTAATGACAAAGCCGCGCTCCATATTGGAAGGTAATGCCTAGCATTAATATCAATAGATAGCCGAACTGTGAGTAGGCTATGCCCTTGTGTAGTAGTGAATAATAATTGGAATGCATGCTAAGTGCGATTGTGATTTGTATGAAAGTGATGGCGTTCCAATTGTTTGAATTATTATTACTACTTGAGATTGTGTTATTCAAATTATACTAATCTACAGGAATGAATTAAGACAAGATAAGTCTTCTATGTGATGTGATTAGGCCACCCGGGGCGTATTTTCTTTCTAATAGGGGTTTAGAGGATTGAACTTGCTAAGTTATTGTCTCATCCCGATTTGGGGATTACAATTTTAGGTCCTCGGTGGACGAAGCGGCTAGATAACTTTGGTTGACTTTAAGGAGTTGTAGAGTTGAAGTCATGAGGATTGGAGAATGTGTCCGACTTGTAGATCATAGGACAGTTCCTTTTTAAGAGCTGGTATTTTGTAAATTTTTGCCATAGACCTTTATTTATAATTTTGTTGAATTATGAAAGTGTTAAGTTGTGATTTTACTTTATGCTTTTTATCCCATATTTTATTGTCAAGGGTTTTATAATACGTTCCACTTGCACAATAATAAATGAATGGGGTCAGCGACACTACCTGGAAATGTCGCATTTGCATGACCATGGTGGGATGTTGGTGCGCTCGAGGTTCGGGGCATGACACAAGATGTTTTGAAAACCCTCAATCACATCATAGATGAGCTTGAGCATAGAACTTTAGTTTAGCATAGGAAATATCAAGAAGATTATTAAGTTTTGAAAAAGAAAAATAGCATTACTCTCATTACGTTATCGAATTGTATACAAGATGATCCGATATGTGAGTTTAAAAGTTATGATAAAACTCAAATAATGTGAATTGCCTTGAAAGATAAGTTTAAGGTACATCTACAATTATATTGAGGAGACTTATCATCAAGTTTGACGCATACCGAAAACGCCCAAATATAATTATGAGTCAATAACTTTGGAGGATGTCAAACATAATTTAGGGGCGAGCATGGTCCGAGTTGGCCAGTCTGCCCTCTAACACTAGTATCAACCCGCATAGTATTGGTCCTCAATTTTTGAGACTAAGGACCAACCCTATTAAGCTTTGGACCAAGGACCAGACCGACCAAGTGAGTTCGGTCCGGTTCCAAGGTCAACCCGAGATCAATCGATAATTTTTTATTTCATTTTTTATACTCCTTAAAAAAGCAATTGAGAACCAAATTGACCCAATGGGTTCGGTCCAATTTTAGGGTCAACTCAAAACTAACCAATAATTTTTCTTTCATTTTTTCTACTCCTTAAAAAACTATTGAGGATTAAACTAATCTAATGGGTTTGGACCGGTTTCAAGATCAATCTAGGACCAACCAATAATTTTTTATTTTATTTTTTATACTCCTTAAAATGGCAATTGAGGACCATACCGACCCAATAGGTTTAATGATGAGCGAGGTCAGCTAGAAAAGGTAAGCGGTGAAGGTCAAGTGGGGTGAACATCAAACAAAATGAGCATCGAATGTCGAGCGGGAAGCAACAAACCAAGTGAGCATCGAGCAGCGAGCAACACGAGTGACCCAAAGCAAGCAGGGCGAGTGTCAAGTGATGAGTGGAGAAAAGTTGTTTCTTTCGATTTTGACAAATTGAAAACTAAGAGGACAAATAAAAAAGAAAAGAATGAATACTAAAGGATGATGCCATAAGGAGTTGTTTATGCCTTTTTAAACGCCATGAGGACTTTTCATAAAAATATTTTCCTCCTTCGTAAATTATGATTATTGATGCTATAAAAGACATTAAAAATCTAAGTTATTAAATAATAATGTAAAATTACTTGAAATCATCACTAAAGAGCTATTTAATATTATTGACGTTGTTGACACCCGAAATTTTGTGTCGACATTTTAAACATTCATTTTGCAAGAAAAATGTTTTAAAAAAAAAAAGAAGAAGAAAAAGAATAAAGAGCCAAAAAGATTTAAAAAATGGATGAATGAAAACATAAAAAAAAAATGAAAATGAAAAGAAAACAAAAAAAAAAAGTAAAGGAAACAATAAAAGAAAAAAAGAGAGAAATAAAGAAAAATGAGAGAAAAGAAAAAAAAAAAAAAAAAGAAAAGAAAAAAAAAATAGAAAAGGGTTTTGACGGGGCTCTCTCTCTTGCTCGAAAATTTTCGCGTGTGGATTCTCTCTCTCAGGGGCTCTCTACTCCCGCTGGCTCTCTCTCTCCTCTGAGAGGCTCTCTCTCAATCTCGAGACGCTCGCACTCTCTCTCAAAAGTGGATTCTCTCTGGTGAATTGGTTTCTCCTTCTTGATTGCCTTTGGTTCGAGGGATTTCGATCGATCTGAGCTCGATTAGTTAGGATTATCACCGGAGGTTTGATCATTCTCTTGATCAGAGGTGACGATGGTCACCGCGGCAACGACGGCAGCGAATCTAGTTTGGGGATCACCCTCGGAAATGAAAACCGATCATCAAGTATCGCGAAGGGGTTCTCAATTGCTCTCGGTTCTTGTGGTTCTAAAGGTTTCTCAGCGGATCTCTCTCGGTTTGGGGCAAAGATCGGCGACATCGGCGATTTCAGCCACGGTGACGGCTTCCGATTGTCTTCTTGTTTTGCTTTTCCGATTTCTTTGTTCTAGTTCGAGCTATCGCTCACTCGCTCAATCGATCGAAGACCAGCGGTTGGGGATCGCACCTAAGCTCTCTTCCCCCCCTCTCTCTCGATCCTTTAGGGTTTTTGGCCCCTTATTTTCCTCTCCTATTCGATCTCTCTAACCTCGCACATTTTCTCTCGCACCGGATCTGATCCACTAGAACGGCCGGTTGAGGACCTCGGAGTTCAAGGCTCAGATTCGCGTGGCCCATTCGGATTGCAGATTAGGTAACTCCCCTGCAGCAACGGTGACAGCGTTGATGGCAACGACGGCTTCGATCCTTCGCCGATTCATTCAAGCTGAGCTTCAAATAGTGTGGTATTCCTTGAGGTAAGTTTCTTGATTGTTCCTTACTTACAAAGACTATGTCATGCATTCTTGAACTTTGCTAATCTACGCCATTTCTTTGCTCACTTCCAGAGAATATGTCATGAGTCAGATTTTGTGAAAGATGACCTTTTCATTGTTCTTTAGAAATGAATAGATGAATGGCCATTTGTACTTATTTTGTTTGTCCATGGGTTGTATGTTTCTATCATATCCTTTAACTATGAGATAGCTTGTCTCTAGTTTGCAAGTCTAGTCAACCTATGCTAATCAGAACAAAAGGGTTTTGACGATAACCTCAACGATCCTTCTAAGCCTTGTAAGCTTTGAAATCTTTCAAGTGCAATTTAGAGAATTTTAGAAAACTCAATCCCATCTCTTCCTGCAATAGTTTGGAAAGCATTTGTTTCTGCGTTACATTGATTTTTAACATGCTTCAGCTGTATGAATAATATAGAAGTAGGTTTTTGTAGGTTGGTAGTGTAAAACAAAATTTGCATTACAATTCACTGGCTCATCACTATAGTCTCAGTTACCTTTAGATAGTCTGGATGTTATTACTTTTGCTTATTACATAATGATCACATCTTTGTAAATGGGTTTAATGTCCCTTTCAAGACTTTCTAAGGACTTCTCCTCGATACCTCCAGTCAACTCTTTCTTCAAGACTGACTTGTAATGCATGTGTTTTATCATATTGTATCTGCGTAACATACTGTGGCATGAATGACCTCACCACATCTTGTGGAGTTTAAGAAATGTTCCACCGAGCAGACTATAATAGCTGCAAGTTTCATGTCTTTATATGACTACTTTCTTCTGATATTTGCTTGACTGACTCGCCTAAGAAAATGATGTCTTTTCTGTGACTAGTTGTTGTTAGTCTTGAATAAGATAGTAGATGTGTCTAATTGCTTTCAATAAGTTGTAGAAATTCATAAAGGACATTTCAAGCTTCGAAAGGATGCATAACACATATCACTTGAGGCTAGTTTGGTTATGGATTGATGCCATTTTGATCAAGTAGACTCATTCATGCTTGTGAGAAAATATGGCTTCAATTTCATGGCAATTTGTCATCAAACAATCACCATTTGTAGTCTCGTATGCTCTGTTACCATTCCAATTGCATGCTGGAAGTTGTGGAGTAAGTATAGATTAGATGAATTCTGTTTTAGCTTGGTTCTGTTTTGCTGTTTTGCTACTCTGTTCTATATTGGTTAGGTTGTTGTGAGTCCTTTTGTCTACCTCATGTGGTACAAGAATGCGCACTTTGTAATGTGTTCTTTTGATGAAGTTCTGCTAATTTCAATCTGTAGACATTGTGATTGTGTCAACATGTGGGCATGTCTGGATAGATTTTGCTTCTTTCTTGATATTTTGTAATGGATGCCAAGAGCTCTTGGATTTGGTCAGCATTTACTAAATTCAACAATTGTTAAAAATAGAGCTACAATTTGTAAATAATTAAGTATTCTGTTTTCATGCCTTTAATGACCTGTGCTGTTTACCATTTTCACATGATTTTTTGTGATTAGATTCTAAAGTTGATGTGGCATCCCAAAATTCAGAGCCAAGCCATAAGGTGTGTTAAAGTCTTTAATTAGGTGATAAAAATTTCCATGGCTTATGCTTTAGCCATTAGTCTTTTTATTTAAATGATTTGTGCATATGGTTTTGAAAATTTAAATTCAATAGATTAATAATCTATGCTTGGCCATAAGATTTATAAATTAAATTTCAATGAATGAAATATCCCAAGACTTTGGCCAAGATTGAAAATTGAAATTTAGAAATATTTATAGAAGGAATTTCAAAAAAAAAAGGGGAAAAAGGAGGTTAATTTTCGAATGGGCCTTGGACCCATTAGCCTAAGCTTGATGGGCCAAGCTAGTCGGCCCAAAGGGGGGAGTTCGAACGGCCCATTAGAGGCCCAAGAGAGGTGGCCGGATGGCCCAAGCCCAAGAAGCCCAATCAATTCAAAATTCAATTGGACAAGTGGCAAGGGGGAAGGCCATGCATTGGCCATGGTTGAGGCAATGTAATCATTAGCTCTAGGGGGGAATAAAAGGGAAGAGAGAGAGAGGAGTGGCCGGATTCTTTTGGCCGAGAGAGAGGGTGAGAGAGAGAGAGGAATCGCGAGAGAGAGGGAGAGACCGAGAGGGAGAGGAGGCGGAGCCGAGGAGGAACCGCTGAGTGTCGCCGTCCGTTCGCCGTGTCCGACTGCCGTACGCCGTCGACCGTCCATCCTAGAGGCAAGTGGAGTCCTCTAACTTCTCTTGCATGTTTTTTTTGTTGATTGCATGTTAGATTTTAGGTTTTTAAGTGCGAAAAACCGAGGTAAGGATGGCTTGTTTTCAAACCGTGTGACTGTTCTTGCTTGGGTTGTGGGAGTCAGTAGCTTGTTTGAGCTTGCATGTGTGTTTGAAGTCCGATTTTGGCTTCTATGTCTGCATGGAAGTAGTAGCTAACGTCTTGTACTATAACATACTGAAATTTCATGGAAAATGATGGAGATATGAGGGGTTAAAGTTCTATTTTTCGGAGACCCTAGATCTGTGAAGTTTTCACTGACTTCTTGTTGGATTCTTGATTGCATGTTGATTTTTGTTGAATATTTGACTTCGATGTCTTCATGAAAGTTGTAGGTAACACCTTAAACTACAACATACTCAAATTTTAAGCGAAAAGAACAAGTATAGCTTGGTAAATCGGCTAGATCTTGGAGATGGTGATTCTGGTGAAGTATTCCGAGACACCCGAGACTTCATGGACTTAAATGGTGACCATACTTTGGTTATTTGACCTAGATCTCTTCATGAAACTTGTAAAGGACACCTTGATACATAACATATCCAAATTTCAGAGGAAAATAAAGAGAATAGATGGGTGAAATCTTAATATTTCGGAGATGTGTATTCTGGACGATGCGGTAATGGTTCCAGAAGTTTCGTGGGGTTGTATAAATTAATCTAAAAAGAATTTGGCTTGGAGTTCTTCATGAAAGTTGTACGAAAATGTGTTGGCTATCACCTGTAAAATTTTGTAATTTTTGGAGGCCATATGAGTATTTTAATCGAATTTATTTGGAAACTGTGCATTCTGGTCATTATCCGAATATCATGTGCTATTTTGTGGAAATTGTGAAATTATGTGAAATTCAATTTGGCCATGAATTTTATATGAAATTGTCATCCTATTGGTTTTTTTAATGATTGTTTGAATATTATGATTTTGGGAAAATCATAGATATTAAATTTAATATTTATTTATGAAAATAAATAAATATAATAATAAAATAATAAAATAATAATGAAATAATAGTAAAATAAAAGGGATTATTTTTATTGGCCATGAATTCCATTGAATTTATTATGCATTGTTATATGACATTGGTGTATGTATGATCATAAATTGTGATGCATGTGTGATTCATATGCCATGTAATAATGAGATTAAAAGGATGGCGAATGTGGAAAATGATATGTGAGTAAGAGGTTGTGGTGGAGGATGAGGCCGGAATGTATAGAGATGCATTGCCGGAATTCCTTGGGAGATTCAGGATGCCCAGAATGTGGGGGGGCGGAAGCCCTGTTAGTGGTTTTTGCCCGAAGGGAATGCCTCGCGATGCCAGGATGTGGGTGCGAGATGCCTGGCTAGAAAGGTAAAGGTCGGAAGCCCTGTCGGAGGTTTCTGCCCGAAAAGAATGCCTCGTGATGCGAGATGCCCGGAATGTGGGGGGCCGGAAGCCTGGTGGCCTGGGAGGCTGAATGCCAGGGAACCTCGGAGGTCTTTGCCCAAGGGGATGATGAAATTGATGATTGAGAAATGGGTGATGTGGTGATCAAATTTAAAGATAAAGATAAAATTAAATCATGACATGATATGCATGATGATGATGATGATGATGATATGAGATGTGATATGATGATCACCCATGATATTATATGCATGATGATATGCGTGATGGTGACGATATGTGATGTGATATGATGATCATCCATGGTATGATATGCATGATAATGATAATGGTATATGGTATGCGATAATGAAGATGATGATGATGATGATATATGACATGCATGATGACATGTACGATATGCTGATGACATGATGATGATGATGATATGATGATGCATGATAGTATGCGCATGACTTCAAGGTAAGTAATGCCTGCAACGTATGATGATGTGCATGGTACATTGAGTTGTTATTGGATTTCTCTATCTGCTGAGTGGTTATACTCACCCCTTTTTGGGGATAACATTTCAGATTAGCAAGTATGCCTCTACCTGCCGTCTCGCGGGGGGTGTTTTATGGTCTACCATCCGATGTAGAGGTCGAGTGTGCTGAGATAGACTATCCCTCTGTTCCCGAACTGACTTTTATTCGAGTACGCTGTCTAATGATGTACGAAATAGGCCTGGCTGGGGGCCCTATCATACAGGAGTTCATTTCTGTGCATGTTCGTCGGGATGGAGCGATGCGAGGGATGTTGCCGCCGCCACCGCCTGATGCACCGAGTTGGGTGTGAGACCCGCGCGCGATGAGTAGGAGCTGAATCTTTTTGATGTAGATAGTCGACACTTTCGATGGGGGTTCGTACTCGTATGATGTTGAGGGTCGAGAGTTTCTTTTTGAGGTTTTAGGCTGGACATGGCAGAGTCCTAGCTTTTCCTTGTTTTGTACCGACCCGAAGGGAATCCCATCTTGCTATATATGTATGTAAGCAAAGTGTCCAAGTTGTTTATAAAATCCTGATGTTTAGCTGGTGTGTATTGGTATCATGGATTGGTAGTGGGATAGATGGTGATGTTTAATTTGCTTCCGCTAATGAGTCGCGCTAGGACTATTTGTTTTAATATATATATATATGTGTGTGTCTTAAGGGGCGGCTGTGACACCCCGAACCCTTCGTAGGTCGTCACCAGCGCCGATGCTACACTTTATTACCTTTTTCTATCTTGTACTTAGAACAAGCGTCGTTAACCACAGGCATTTTTTTTTTTTATAAGCGGTCCCAGCGCGACTCATAGCAGAAGCAAATTAAACATCACCATCTATCCCCCTATCAATCCATGATACCAATACACACCAGCTAAACATCAGGATTTTATAAACAACTTCGACACTTTGCTTACATACATATATAGCAAGATGGGATTCCCTTCGGGTCGGTACAAAACAAGGAAAAGCTAGGACTCTGCCATGTCCAGCCTAAAACCTCAAAAAGAAACTCTCGACCCTTAACATCATACGAGTACGAACCCCCATCGAAAGTGTCGACTATCTACATCAAAAAGATCCAGTTCCTACTCATCGCGCGCGGGTCTCACACCCAACCCGGTGCATTAGGCGGTGGCGGCGGCAACATCCCTCGCATCGCTCCATCCCGACGAACATGCACAGAAATGAACTCCTATATGATAGGGCCCCCAGCCAGGCCTATGTCGTACATCACTAGACAGCGTACTCGAATAAAAGTCAGTCCGGGAACAGAGGGACAGTCTATCTTAGCACACTCGACCTCTACATCGGATGGTAGACCATAAAACACCCCCCGCGAGACGGCAGGTAGCGGCATACTTGCTAATCTGAAATGTTATCTCCAAAAAGGGGTGAGTACAACCACTCAGCAGATAGGGAAATCCAATAATAACTCAATGCACCATGCATATCATCATACGTTGCAGGCATTACTTACCTTGAAGTCATGCGCATACTATCATGCATCATCATATCATCATCATCATCATGGCATCAACATATCGTACATGTCATCATGCATGTCATATATCATCATCATCATCTTCATTATCGCATACCATATACCATTATCATTATCATGCATATCATACTATGGATGATCATCATATCACATCACATATCGTCACCATCACGCATATCATCATGCATATAATATCATGGGTGATCATCATATCACATCTCATATCATCATCATCATCATCATCATCATCATGCATATAATATCATGGGTGATCATCATATCACATCGCATATCGTCACCATCACGCATATCATCATGCATATAATATCATGGGTGATCATCATATCACATCTCATATCGTCACCATCACACATATCATCATGCGTATAATATCATGGGTGATCATCCTATCACATCTCATATCATCATCATCATCATCATGCATATCATGTCATGATTTAATTTTATCTTTATCTTTAAATTTGATCACCACATCACCCATTTCTCAATCATCAATTTCATCATCCCCTTGGGCAAAGACCTCCGAGGTTCCCTGGCATTCAGCCTCCCAGGCCACCAGGCTTCCGGTCCCCCACATTCCAGGCATCTCACATCTCAACTAGCATCACGAGGCATTCCCTTCGGGCAGAAACCTCCGACAGGGCTTCCAGCCTTTACCCTTCTAGCCAGGCATCTTGCACCCACATCCTGGCATCGCGAGGCATTCCCTTCGGGCAAAAACCTCCGACAGGGCTTCCGACCCCCCACATTCTAGGCATCCTGAATCTCTTAAAGAATTCCGGCAATGCATCTCTGTACATTCCGGCCTCATCCTCCACCATAACCTCTTACTCACATATCATTTTCCACATTCACCATCCTTTTAATCTCATTATTACATGGCATATGAATCACACATGCATCACAATTTATGATCATACATACACCAATGTCATATAACAATGCATAATAAATTCAATGAAATTCATGGCCAATAAAATAATCCCTTTTATTTTATTATTATTTCATTATTATTTTTATTATTTTATTATTATATTTATTTATTTTCATAAATAAATATTAAATTTAATATCTATGATTTTCCCAAAATCATAATATTCAAACAATCATTAAACAAACCAATAGGATGACAATTTCATATAAAATTCCTGGCCAAATTGAATTTCACATAATTTCACAATTTCCACAAAATAGCACATGATATTCGGATAATGACCAGAATGCACAGTTTCCAAATAAATTCGATTAAAATACTCATATGGCCTCCAAAAATTACGAAATTTTACAGGGTGATAGCCAAGACATTTTCGTACAACTTTTATGAAGAACTCCAAGCCAAATTCTTTTTAGATTAATTTATACAACCCCACGAAACTTCTAGAACCATTACCGCATCGTCCAGAATACACATCTCCGAAAAATTAAGATTTCACCCATCTATTCTCTTTCCTTTCCTCTGAAATTTTGATATGTTATGTATCAAGTTGTTCATTAAGTTTCATGAAGAATCTATATCAAATAAAAATTTGGTGACCATTTAAGTCATGAATTCTCAGGTCGGAATATATCCAGAATATCCCAAGATCTAGCCGATTTACCAAGCTATAATTGTTCTTTTCGCTTAAAATTTTAGTATGTTGTATTTTAAGGTGTTACCTACAACTTTCATGAAGACATCGAAGTCAAATCTTCAATGACCTGGGCCATGCCACCTTGTTTGAAATTTTGCTGTTCTGATTGATTCTCTGTTTCGAATGATCTTTTGTGCAAATGACCTTATACGAGCTGGTTGCTGTGGTTTTCTGTGTTTGATGCCTTCATGAGAGCTGAAGATGGTTTGACTAGCTTTCCAATGAGCTATAATACACCTTGATCCGATATCATTAGCTATGTGAAATCTTCTTTAAAAGTTAGGAAGTAATTCTGGAAATTTGTTGTTTTCTGCTCTGATGTGGAAATTCGTATGCCTGTTTTGACTGATATGCTTCGGTCCTTGGAATGAGCTGGTAGATGGTGTTATTAAGACCAAATGTCTTCTAGAGATTTGTAATAGACTTCTCAAGCTTTCCATAAACATATTATATGTGCGATTTGACTATCGTTTGCCCTGCCTAATGAATGTTACCATATCAAATTTGGAAATTCAGAGGATAGATTAGACTGATTTTCATTTGTGCTATGATTTCTATGATGATTTTCTGACGAAGTTGTCTGGATGAAACTTGTGCCTCATTGTCTTATTGACATTTGAAACACGTGTTACAAGTTTCGCATTAATGCATGGCATATCATATTTAAATCTTGTTTGATGTGAATTTTATGCACCCATTTGACTAATTGCAATTAAAATTTGTCAAGCATGACATTCTTAGTTCCAAGTCACTTTACAATGTTAATGACTTGTGTGACTTCTTTGCATTATGATTTAGGGTTAAATGTTTACCCAAACATTTTTCGCATTCAACCTTACGTCATGTGCGAGTTTCACATTTTTGTATATTGTCTAGATGATCTTACAAACGATTAAACATGCCTTGCATTTTGTCCTATTTGTGACTTGAATTTGCTGGATTCATGTTCATGTCTAATACCTATGTCTATTCATTATAATAATGATTTCTATGCGTTGTCTTAGTCATATAAGATGGGGGAAGGGATCCTTGTTTCTTAGATTAGGTTTAGAATAGGATCCTAAAAGTGGAGAAGAAGTGAAGAAGAAGTGAAGATGGTGGAGGTCGATGTCCACTCCGACCGTTATTATGTAATATCCGTTCATCTCCCGACATATGTCTCGGGTTTCTTGTGTTGTATAAAACCCGACGAGTTGCGGGTTTTCTCTTTTTCCCTCATTTTTCTTAATTGTGTTTTCTCTTTTATATTTTTAGAATTGCATGATTAGGTTTAACTGTTTTTCTTTATCGTTTACTTCATGTTTTGCAATTTCATTTTCATTATTTGTTTCCTTTCATTTCTTAGGAATAGAATAGAAAGAAAGTAATCCACCACGCCTGAACATTTAGTATAGAATTGACCATCCTAGAAATATAAAAAGAAATGCATGAACAATGTTAAGAAAAACACAACATACTGTTTAGGTACTAAAATTGCACTAATAGTAATATTAGTGTAACCCAAGTCTCTGAACTTAGATATCTGTTTACTTAGGAATCGAGGGAACACTCCTAACCCTCGATTGGGTTTCTAGCCGACCCCCAAAATGAGGTTAGTGGCGACTCCTGTATATTTTTTTAGGTTATTAAATACCTAGATCGTATAAATAAATCTGCTGTCACGCGGGGTATGAGCTTAGGAGAGTTCGCAATCTCGTGAGGGAACTCTCGTGATCAAGTACCCATAAACCCGATCTTTTCCCTCCTTGGATACTTTTCGAGGGGCGGCGAGATCGGGTCGCGATAGACACCATTTATTTTAAGATTTTCTCTATAAAAAATTAAAAATTATTTAAAAAATTATATTTAAAAATTATATATATAGTTAGGGTTGGACCAACTCGGAACTATTAAAACCGATGATCAACCTGCACAGTGCTGGTCAAGGAATTCTAAGACTAAAAACCGACCCAATCTCCTTGGGAACCGGACCAGGAATGGCAAGGTTGGGCCAATCTAGGGTCGGTCCCAGGTTGACCCCAGACTAATGTTCACCCTAACATGATTTGTGAGCTGAAGTTGGCAAATCACTCATTTACTATTGAATAGCAAGTCCAGGCTATTATGAGGTCTTTTCTTGCATTTGAAAATCAACATAATGCACAATGAGAATATTGTTATTTTTTACGATATAGCGCGTCATTTACAATTAGAAGATGAGTGTCTAGAGGCTAGGAGATCCTCTATCCATGCTTATATTACTGAAGTATTGAGCTTCAAGCGCAAAAGGAACCATCAATTCAACAATAAATGGAAGAAGACTAATCAAGCACCCAAGAGAGGTAAGACCTCTTGACACAAGATGTGTGGTGGAAAGATGAACAAGGCCACGATGAAGTGAAACAATTGTGATAGGATTGATCACTTTGCTCGTAAATGTACTGAATCAAAAGAAGTATTCTATTACTCTATTATTTTAAGTGATATTTTTGTTTCTAGCACTGTAATACTAGCTGAATCTCATACAATATGAACTGTAGACTTAGGAGTAACAGACCACGTAATTAAAGGCCGATGAGCATTTGTGGAGTATCGTTGAATTCAGTCTGGAAGAAGATGGATATATATTGGAAATAACTCAAGAGTTGATGTGAATGGCATTAGCATATGTAAATTAATTTTACGTAGTGATTGAAACTTATTCCTACATAATGTCTTCCATGCTCTAGATATTCAAAGAAACTTGACCTCCGTAGTTATTTTTCTTAGCTTAAGTTAGTATTGAATTTCCATAGTGATTGTGTTGACATTTTAATTTGAAACAATTTATAATGATTCTAACAATGTATCAAATGATTTTATGGTATTAGACATTGACTATGATGTGTACAATATTAATGTTGATGTTTATTTTTCTTTAATTACATATTCTAGTAATATTGAGATTAATGTAAGTATTTGGCATGCTAGACTATGTCACATTAAATTATAAAGAATACAAAAGTTGTTTAGATAAGGCTTTTTAGGGTCACTCGCTAATATTGATTTACTCATATGTGAACAATGTTTAGTTGGAAAAATAACTAGAAAACCATTTAATAAGAGAATTGGAGTTGAATTTCCATTACAACTCATACATTCTGATATTTGTGGTTTATTGAACATGAGGGCGAGGCATGGAGTCTCATATTTCATCACTTTTATAAATGACTCCACGCGATTTGGTTATGTTTTTATGATCTCCATAAATCAAAAGCATTAACTATTTTTAGATGATATATAACATTGGTAGAGAATCAATTGAACAAAATAATAAAAGTATTAAGAACCGATCGTCGATGTGGGTATTTATATGAGCAATTCAAGCTTGTTTGTGATGAAAAGGGAATTGTACGATAATTGACTATTCATACTACACCACAACAAAATGAGGTTGCTAAGAGAAAGAATATAATCATATTGAAAATGGTTAAATCTATAGTGGCACAGGCAAATCTACTTATCTCGTATTAGGGAGATGCATTATTGACTCTACCTATATACTTAACCGTGTACCATCAAAGTTAGTTACTTCCACCCTTTAGGAATTGTGGACTAGTAAGAAACCAGACATAAATAATCTACGTCTTTAGGGTGTGTAACTTATGTTCATATTTCTTTTCATAAATATAACAAATTATGCTACAAATGGAAAAAATGTATCTTTATAATATATTTTAAATACTCTAAATGGTACGTGTTCATAAATGAGCAAGCTGGTGAAAGTTTGATCAAAATAGTGTCACGAGATGTCGCATTTTCGGAGAACGATTTTCCTAATAGTGGCGATATTAATAAGAACTTCCAATTATATGAGATGAAAGACTTTGATAACACACCCACTAATGTTATTGAGGGAAACGGAAATTCACCTCAATATATAAGACCTAGTGGGAGTATCACATCACCTAACAAACTAAATTCAAAAGAAGTTTAGTTATGTAAAAATAATCGTAAAAGAATTTCCTATCATCATTTTGAGATTGAATGGAAAGCGTTTATAATTGCTTCGCAAGACAATACTGAGCCTAAAATTATTCAAGAGGTTCCCTCATCCTATGATAAGAAAGAATGGAGAAAATTTTTGGAAGATGGGATGAAGTAAATGAGAGCAAACCACATCTGGGACTTGGTTGATCTACCACATAATCGTAAAACTATTAGAAACAAATGGCTTTTCAAGATTAAGCGAAGAGCAAATGAATCTATGGAGAAGTATAAAACTTGTCTTGTAGCAAAATGTTATACTCAATAAGAAGGTTCAAACTATGGGGAAACATTTTCATCAGTTGTAAAGTTTGCCTCTATATGCTTTATCCTAGCTATTGTTGTACATTTAGATATAGAATTATATCAAATTAATGTAAAAACGACATTTCTCATTGGAGAACTAGATGATGAAATATATATGAAGCAGCTAATAGGTTTCATAGTTAAACATTAGGAACATAAAGTTTGCAAGCTCAATCGCTCAATATATAGCCTTAAGCAATCATCTAGATAGTGGTATATTCATTTTTATCGAGTCATAATATTTTTCAGATTCAAGATAATCGAATAAGATTACTATGTATATGTCAAATGGTTCAAATATAAATTTGTAATTTTATCACTTTATATTGATGATATTTGATTGATTGGAAATGACAATGGTTTGGTTATCACCATAAAAGAATAGTTATCGTCTAATTTTGAAATGAAGGACATGGGAGAAGTTACTTATAAATTAAAAGTTAATATCAAAAGAGTTCAATTAAGGAAATTCCTTACTTTATCACAAGAGTCTTATATAATAAAAATTCTCGAGCATTTTAATATGCAGTATTGTAATCCTATTAATATCCTTGTATGCAAGGCGAAAACCTAAATATTAAGATATATCCTAAGACTCTAGACGAAAATAAAAAATAAAAATGGAAATTGTTCTTTACGCTAGTATGGTTGGAAGTTTGATGTATGCTATAATGTGTACTTGACCCGACATATATTATGTCGTGGGGTTGTTGAGTCTATATCAATTAAATCATGGTCAAGTACACTAAAAAGCAGTAAAGATGATCCTAAGATACTTAAAATATACTATAGATTATCGACTTTGTTATCAAGGGAATGATTTACGCTTATTAAGCTATTTAGATACTGATTGGGGAGGAGATCTAGATGAGCGTAAATCAACCTTCAAATATGCATTCTTGCTCAATGATTATGCAATTTCTTGAAATAGCAAGAAACAAACATGCACGGCCTTATCTAAGATGGAGACAAAATTTATTACATGCTCTAATGCGATATAAGATGCAATATGGCTAAAACATTTCTTAAAAATTTAGCCATTGTTACTAAAGTTCCAAAACCAGTGATAGTCAAACAGGCATTGTCTATGTGAAAGATTTCAAGTATTATGTAATGACAAAACACATTCACATAAAGAATAACTTCATCAAAGATATAATAACGCAGAAATAATTAATCCTTCAATACATTTCAACTAATATAATAGTTGCTGATCCATTTATGAATGCCATTTTTAGAGACATGTTATTGACCCACATAATGCCTCTACCAAGAATGTGATAAGTAATATTGTAGATGATCATTAGTTTATGTATATGTGAATATATGTATTGTACTTTACCAAAAAAATATATGTATTGTACTCATTTGTCTATAGTGACTTGATATTTTATTAATAAGTACAAATCTATTATGAGACTAGTGCAAATACACATTTATTGTTGAAAAGTATGTCAGCAGACAATGATTAGTTCACTCACACGAGCAAGCACCTCAAGTGTTATCGTTAGCATGTTGAGATGAGACATTATGTACCTATAAATGCTGAAAGAGCAAGTTTATTATATAAAATAATACATTACCTTAATTTGAGTCAAGATGAAATTTGTGATTTGTATCTGATAAGACCAAACATGATAGTCCCACAATTATGTATGTCCATAGAATGTCGGAAGCAAGTATTTAATTTGGCACTATAAAAAGCGAGTTAATATAGCACTCAAGCTAAACATGAGTACATGAGAAGCACGTGACCCTATTTAGAGTAAGATTCATATAGTATATGTCTTTAATAAATGATATACGCTCTTATAGAAAGAGAAATCTACCATAGCATGTAATACATACTACATGTACATTGTACGATCGATAAGGAAAGATGAGTGAAAGTATCCCTATTTACTAAACATGTAAGCCCTTGAGATAATTTATAATTTACCTTATTTTGTGTTTTATGTTATTTTTTACTATGTTCTCGAAGTGAAAAACTAATGTTACTGCTTTAGCATGCTACTAGTAGTTATAAATAGATATGGCTTCATGGAACGTTTCTAGGAAAGCAATTGTTCTGAAATGGAGAGAGACATGAGTGCAAAGGAAGACTATTGCTGCTTTATATCAATTATATAGCCTTTTGTGGTTTTGGATATAATTGTAAATATATTGTGTTATGAGAATAATCAAGTATAGCCTTTAAAAGATAGATATGCTTGGACTAATGTAGCAAAATATGTCTGGGGCACTATGACATCAATTGTTTATTTCTTTTTAGAATAATAGCCATTATGTCATCCCTAACAGGCATATAATTTGAGCTCCTAAGTGCCGGTGTACTCACTGGTCACATGACATTCTTGCCAGTATAAATCATTTATAAAGTAGATGAATGTTAAATGTCTTATATTCTTAATAAAACTCTATCAAGCCCATCCTTTCTGAATGGGAGATGTTATACTTTATTAGTACATACATGATAGGATGCGATTGAGATGCACCAGTTTGTCTTGATATGTTATGATAGAGAGACATCCTTTTGAAAGAGTATGAAGGAAGTCATATAAAAACTTCTTGAGATAACCATTGGAGTGGTTGGTAGAAAAAATGTTCTGAAAAAAAGTTTTCTCTTCTTCTCTTCTCTCCATGAAAGAACAAAAGGCATTCCATTACTTTGATAATACAATCGGCTTTAACGCTGTGAAAATCAAATGTTTTCTTCATGGTTACATTTGGACCATCGTGAAGTCTTATCATCCGTCGTTCGCTCATAATTCAATATTTGTTTCAAGATAAATTGTTCATTGCGCATACAAACTCAAGAAAATAGCAGGCCAAAGCGAGTCAATTTTTTGTACCCCATTTTAATCAAGACTACTTATGCTGATATTTGTACTTGTGCCATTACTTTTTCCTATTTTAGGAGACCATGTTGTTGACATGAATTTATCTGCGTCCCTATTTTAGTTTCGTTTGTGAGTCTAGTATTACCCATTCAAGTAATTAGAAACTAAGAAATAACAAGATAGCTTTGCATTCTCTAAAAAGGGCGTTCCATCTCAAGATTTGTTCCTTTTCAAAGGCTTAAAATAGAAGTATTGAAGGTTGCTTTTTTCTTCCTTTGATTAAAATGGATCAGGTCCCAGTTGACATTTTCAGAATACGATTGCTACGGAGCCGCGTCGGATACTTCTTTCCGGGTGAGTTGGGAGAAGAAGCTGAGCCTGGCGACGGTCAACCAGTTGGCCAGCACGAGTTTCGTTGACTCCGAAGGATGGCTAAGCAGTCAACCTCTCTGACACATCGCATGGATTTAGATTGCCTTCTGCTATGCTCGATGGTTATTCCCTTTTCCATTGCGGAAATGTCAGAACTAGTTGATTGGTTAATTGGCGTGTAAGTCAGAATAGGTTGTTCAGAAGTTGCTGTAGTTGTGTCCTTTTCGTGTATTTAACTTTCTATTCGTCACATTCTTTTAGCCAATTCAGTGGCAAAGTGACTTTGGTTCTGTTCCTCTTTTAGCTGAATCAAAACATTTGTCCCGCAACTATGAAAACGGTATCCCAAAAAGGGAATGTCATGGACCCGTTTACTTCACTATGTGATCATTTCACTTTGGAAAAGACTCAAAACAAAATAATAGCAATTTCATATGAAATCGACCCAGACTGCTGAAGATTAACAGTAGCTAGAAGAAATGAAGAAAAAAAAAAGACAGATTTATGTACTGCAGGCAGTTGCATCTTCATGCATTGATATAAAATAGCACAATATCGACCATGAATCATCTAGGACATCCTATTGCCAATGAAAACAAATAATAAGTCTCAAAATCTCAGCAGTTTTTTTGTTGGATTGCACAGAATTGTTCTGCATATGAGACAAGACAATTGTGATGTTTAGAATCCTCTGCAACTCTCAATCTAGAGACCCATCTGCTTTGAAGAAGAAAGATTGCTGAATTCCCTTGAGAAAACCCAAATCAATCTCTTCCTCCAGCAAATAGAGGAGGCGATGTCCATGGAAACTTGAGCACACAAGTTTGTCCTTAAAGTCATCTAAGAGAGGGTTGTATCCATCCTTGGTTCATGTCCTTGAAGGTAATGTGAATTCCACCATGAAATGAAGCAGCATTGAGCTGCATCGGAGAAAGCCTGATAAGCAAAACATGACCACGAAAGCAAATATGAAAATTCATTTCAGCTGCTAAGGCCAAAGACGGAATCAAGTAATCCCACAGAGTATAGCCTGCATTTGGTCACCCAGAGTATTTAATTAAATAGGATATAATATAGTAATAGGATATAATATGGTAGGATTTCCTACATCCTATACTTTTGTTTCTGAATGAATGATGACACCAGATATAGGTATCTACTCTTCGACATTAAAGTCCGTTCATGTCATATAATACTAGATATAAAATGCTATGATAAGTAACTGAAATTCGACAAAGAAAAAAGCTGGGGCAAGAGAAAAGAGTCATTGCTTTATGAGCTCTGTGACCCTCTCAAGGCTGCATGACCACTGTGAAGCAGTTGCCATTGTTGTGCTCAATGACGGCAACCACCTTGCAGTAAAAGTGATTTCTAAGATCACTATATTACCAATAAATATGGAGTAGTTCACTTAATGCCCCTTATTTGCTTGGAAAATGCAAGTTTCCGCATGTGCAAGCTATTTTCCTCAATAAAGGTGCTCAAAGCATTTTGATGGATAATGCATATGAACATTGAAACCACTCAAATGAGTAAAAATTATAATGCGATGAATCTCCTCTACTTTTATGCAGATAAATATTTTTTTTTCTTTCCAGTAGAAAAAGCATTGCTAAATAATATAAAGTAACATGAAAAATGTACAGGAAAAGGGAAAAAAAAGTCTTACCAAAATTGTTCACCTCTTTTCTCCTCGTCTAGATGATGTGCCTTCATTAAGTTTCAGCCACCCAGAACAAAAATGGTCACTCCATTCCAAAAGTCATTAGGGAAGAATATGTCAGCATCTTCCTGCATAACAAATACAGCTCTGCATCAATGGGAGAATGAAAGAGTCACTACCACCCCAGATTCTTAGAACAAATAATGTCTTGTGCACCCATACAACTAGTAATACAAGGATTTTCAATCCTATGCTCCACTAGCTGAGCTAACCCAACCATTACTTATACACATCATCCTCATTTTACTGAATGACTTGGTTCTATGTCAATACTTCTATATATTATAGTAGTCAGAAATA
Organism: Eucalyptus caleyi; assembly: GCA_014182885.2. Taxonomy (NCBI): domain Eukaryota; kingdom Viridiplantae; phylum Streptophyta; class Magnoliopsida; order Myrtales; family Myrtaceae; genus Eucalyptus; species Eucalyptus caleyi. The sequence goes on along the minus strand of CM024468.2, from coordinate 33,142,759 downwards.
CATTTTCTAGTTAGTTATTTAAAAGTACAATTTTAATGATTAGAATTTCTATCCTCTAGAATACAGAATAAGATTTAATCCGACCAATGAGCATAACCACAAGGAACAGTGGCGCAAGGAGCATGGATCCACTTAAGTATATTATCCATACTTATTCTTAATTCATGTTAGTACTAGCATATTAAAATAGACTTTATCCACAGATAAAACCAATATAATCCTAAATTTTAAAAACTATGCCTTCAATTATGCCCAGAACTAAAATTACAACTAAACTAATATATAATATGAAATTAAAATATTTATTCACATATTGAAATGCCACCATTGTTAATTTTGGCGTTCCAAATCATTACTGCACAGATGGAATGAGCCTTCCAAAACATAAATTGCTAAGTAGTGTCGTTGCAATCACAGCCCTGGCCAAACATTATTAAGAAGACACTTAAGTATACTACCAAATACTTAACGTAGGCATACTAGTAGACTTGTGAATAATAAGACTAAGAGAACACAAACAAATACTTGGCAAAAGTTTCAGACACTAAAATGCATGTATGTGCACAACCTCCATGAGGCCTTGGCCCCCAAAAGAAGTCACTCATAAGGCTTCTCAAAGTTGTATTCCATACCCATAAAGTTATGGAAATCCGTTGATATGATGCCAATGAACATATCATGGTGATACATTGCTGGGACCATTGAAAGTGATTCGAAGAATTGCTGACCTTCGCATCCGAATGCTATTGTAAGTTGAGCTCCTCCTGTCAGTCTGCACAACAAAAGCTAAAGATGGTCAAACAACATATTCCATTCCGTTCCTACAAAGTTGAAGCCAACCACAGGACTAAAGAAAACTAATGAAAATAGCAATACAAGTGGCTTCCAATTCCTACATCAGAGGACAGACCAGATGGACTCAAAACACAGTGGGCAGTCTGCTATGCAGTTAATTGGATTACAGAATCTGTATAACCATCTTCTCAACACTTCAGATTTAATTTTCTTTGGAATATCCTCAGTAAATTCTTCTATTGTAGTCCTGTATAAGTTCACAACATCTCCCAATTGTTTTGACCTACCATAGCATTTCTTCTTCCAGTCCCATTTTTAGTTCCTGTTTTCCAATATGCTGAACTCAAATAAATCAGACCAACAGAGATTGGATGTACCTTTGTTGATACGAGAGGAACTCTTTCACCAGATATCCTTACATCAGTTATGTAACTGAGGCCTGAAACAATCAAAGACATTTTTGGTAAATCCTCATGTATAACCTCAAGTAGTTTCTACATATTTGCAAAGGCAGTGTTACAACTAAAGAAAGGTTCCTGTATAGGGGTTGTATCCAAGCTAGAATACCAAAAGTAGATTGAAGTAAGCAGCAGAAAGTATGCAATTTACTGTTTCCTCCCAAGCAACCCATCAGCAGCCAACATCTTCAAGGTCAGGGAAAGATTTTGGACCACAAAATATCAGCCATTAATCTTATACCTTTTTTTTTGCCAGATTCACGATTTCATGACAATGCTTGATCAGTGGATCCTCCAGTGGCTTAAACAATCTAGATAGGGTTTCCCTGGATTAATTGGTTTGCAGGAACTTCAATTAATGGTTCCATGTCAGAACCTATCTCCATTTTATGCACAAAGTGGAAATCTAGGAGCTGCTTTTAAATCAAGATTATTTGTATCCAAGAAACAAGAGGATAAAAAATTAAAATATAAAATGCAATTGCTAAAAGGAAATTGGTAAATGGAGCCAACTCATTGAGACAGAGAAGAATGAAACCATAATATCTATTCTTTCACTTATAAAGATAATTCCAATCTAGACACCAAGTAGACTACCACTTAAAATTTATAGATGTAGGGAAGTAAAAGGAAAGAGGTGGTGAAGGGACATTCGATATGAGTATAAAGAGATAAAAAGAATCACAGATGTTTTTGGCACATAACCAAACATTATGTTATTTAAATAGAGAAACTTAGTTTGGCCAAAGAAACTCAATCAAAATGGGAAATTTTCCCAGAACCATTATTTTTCCCACATGAAAGAACTGCTTCGGCAGTTGGCCAATCTATTCATTGAAACTCATTACACCCATGTTGAAAAATTCAGTCATAATAGTAGCAAGCCCACATAACTAGCATGCCGCTTGCGATGCTCCAACCTGTCATTTTGTTTCTTGACCCAAACTCCCATCCACGTAGAAATCTGATTTTGTACATAGATAAGATTATGTGGACGATTATCAAGCACCTGAAAAACAGAAGGTACTTGAATTTGGTTGATTACCCAACAAAGACCAAGGATGTAACTACTGGAATTGAGCAAAATATGGAGCAAATGCAGGTAATAATTTGACTAAAGATGCTACATAGACTTTGCAGAGTCAAGAGGGGCAAAAGCTAAAGAGCTAGTTGTTTGCAGCCAGACTGCAATAGACAGGGGATTGACAAATATTTGGCTCACCATTCTTAAGAAGATTCTCATGACTTGAGCAAAAGATGAAATAGGTCCAAAAAGTCAAGCATAATAATCTACAAGGTTGTTCTTGATGGTCCCCTGCAACAAGGCATGTGAAATTGAAAAACCATCAATAGGATTGATGCATTTCATTTGAATATATAAAGATACATATACTTAGACCGAGACTTAGTTTAACATAATGGAGCACAGAAGCTTGCAAGCCCCAAAAGCGAGAATAGGTAAAATTGGCAGCAAACCTCTTGTCTAAATTCAAAGTTCAGGGGAAAGAACAAACAGATCTAAGAAGGATATAACATTTTATTGCAACATTCAATCTAGTCACAAAGCACACATCAGATGCACCAGAAACACAAAAGGAGAAGATTATTAGGCCTTCCCCTGTGACCATAACATAATAGTACCCCTAGAGTATTGAGAGAAAAAAGCATAGGATCTCGTTGACAAACAGGGGGAAAAAAACTTCACCATCCGCATATGATGACATGCAGAAATCACTTTGAATGAGATCTAGAATTTATCATCCGGCACAAATCCCTTCTGCAGCATTTCATCATGGAACCGAAACGCTTCCTTCAAGTCATCCTTGCTAACGTAGCCATTTATCAATGCTGAATATGTAGCTCTATCAGGATTCACACCTCTACTGATCATCCTTCTCAGTACCAGTTCAGCCTCTTGCATCTTACCTTGCCTACAGAAACCACTCAATATGACATTGTACGTAAATTCATCAGCCAACAGTCCCATGTTCTCCATTTTATAAACCAGTTCAGCAGCCTTATCCATGTCCTCTATTCTCACAAATCCATTGATCAGAGTGTTGTAAGTGATGCTATCTGGAAGAATTCCTTTAGCAACCATTTTGCTGAAGAATTCATCTGCCTTGGATACATCTCCAGACCGGCAAAAACCTTTTAATATAGTGTTGCAACTGATGAGACTAGGACGAATACCCCCCTTAACCATCTCATCCCACAACCTCAAAGCCTCAGCAACAGCTCCTGTGCTACAGAAACCATTTATTAGAATACTGTAAGAAATATGGTTTGGTCTTATGCCACTGTTGATCATATCATCCCATATTTGATAAGCTTTCTCCATTTCACCCACTCTGCAGAACCCATCTATTAGTGTATTGTATGTCACAATGTCAGGTTTTAGGTTTTTTTGAGACATTGTCTGAAACAAACTCATTGCTTTGTTCATATTCCCATCCTTACAGTGCCCATTAATTAGTGTAGTGAACGTACAAAAATCAGGAAACACACCCCTTTCACCCATCTCATGTAAGAGCCGATCTGCCTCCACAAGCATCTTGTCCTTGCACAAACCGTTCAATATAGTATTATATGTAACTACATCCACAAAGCAGCCTTGCTCCATCATTTCATCCCGCAACCTCAAAGCCTCTGAGACTAAGCCATTCTTACAGTACCAATCAATGAGGATGGTATAAATTACACTATCCGGCACCAACCCAGCACTTTTCATGCGCCTGAAGTACATTAAAGCCTGGTCAAGATTGTGACTTCTCAAAAGCACCCCAATGATCGAACTATAGCTAACTAAATCAGGAACCACACCTTGCAGTGACATTTCTTCAAAAATCTTTTCAGCCTCCACAGCATTACCTTTTCTACCAATCTCAACGAGCAAGGTATTAAAACTGGCATTGTCAGGGTTCACACCTTTTTCCAACATCTCATTCAGCATTTCCCTAGCTCTGGTGTATTCTCCATTTCTACATAATCCGTTGATAAGGCCATTATAGGTGTAGAGGCTTGGTTTCATGCCCTTCTCCAACATCGAATCCACCAACCCAAAAGCTTCATTCACTAGTCCCTCCCTACAATGAGCATTAATCAGAGTATTATAAGTAACGATATCCGGAAAAACCCCCTTCTCCTCCAAGTCCAATAAAAATGATTTAACCTCGTCCATCTTACGATCTTTACACAATGCATTCACCATTATGTTAAGAGTGTAGACATCCACCTGAACACCACTTCTAACGACTTCGCCATAAACTTCCCAAGCCAAATCAACCCACCCCGCCTTCACAAGCCCGCCGAGGAGACCATTACAAGCACCAATAAGAACCCGAATCCCTTTACCACTCAACAGCCGAAAAGCCTCAGTCCCTTCTCTCAGCTTCCTAGCTTGCACATAAGTCCTGATCAACAAACTAAACACCGCGCAGCTGGACCCGCAGTCACGGGACGCCTCGATCAAAGAATCGACGACCTCCGCACGCGAGACCCCACTCTTCCTAACCATCCTGAGAAGCAAACCCTGCGCGTCCGACGCCCTCCTGCCGCGAACCAGCACGTGGACCATCGCGCTCAGGGACGCGGGCGAGTGCTTAAAACCGGGGCAGCCCGACGAAACCAAATCGACCAACTTCAGGGCCGGCAGAAGATCGTCGCGGCACCGCCGAAGTACCTCGACCGCGGTCGAAGGGCTCAAGCGAGAGAGGCAACTTCGAGGGTCCCTGACGTTGCCTCGCTTCAGGTCGAAGAGGACCTTCTCCGCCAGGAGAGAGTCCGACGCGGAGGTCGAGGGGCCGACGGCTCCGAGGCGGCGGGGGCGAGCTCGCCGGAGGGTTGGAGGGTGGAGATGCCGCGGACGCGACATGGGTTCGGCCGACGGAGGCGGTTCCGTTCGGGAAGGGGGTGGGTGGCCGGCGGTCTGCGGAGGAGCGGCCGCCGGACGGGCATCGGAATGCGGCGGCCGGCGGATTTGCGAGGGAGGGAGAGAGAGGGAGCGAATCGGGTGGGCGTTTCGGTGATTCCCCCTCATTTTACTTTTGATTTATTTGGATATTTTTTTCCTGTTTTCTCTTTCTATCTGTAATTAAAATGTTTTTCGAACATTGAGGAATTACGGAAAAAATGCATTACCATATCTGCAATAGCAGCAATTTTTTTTATTGTTGGAATAATGCCATGAATTTTTTTTTGTTGCCCCAATTATTGGTTATAAGCTCAGAAAATTTTTGCATTATTTTGCATTACTAAACACTAGTTTTTGCTTATAACTACTACTAATGGATAATTAGCAACTTCATCTTAGTAATCTCTTTGGAATTAAATAGTTTCGAACCAGCGCATAGAGAGGAAAACTTCCAATTAATCACAAGACATGCTATTCATATGTCAATTTAATCTTAAATTTTTCACTTTTACTAATTTTTGTAAAAACTTTTCTTGCAGAAATTATTGACATAACAATGTATTAAGTAGGTTGACTGGTGATAATTGGACCCCAAAATAAGTGATTTTAGGCAAAAATTAGCCTTACTAGTGGTGATTAAATTGTCATGTAGACAATTTCCAGCAAAAATTGGACAAGAGGATTATATTGGAATTTTACGCAATTATTTAAAACTAAATTGGTAAAATTGAAAAGTTTAAGACTGAATTAACATATATACGATGGGTTTCAAACTGATTGGTAATTTTCCTGCAAAATGAAATTAATGTCTGATCTCCTTAAAGATTAAATCTGCAAACTTTGTCCTTATATGTGGTCAACATCATTACACTATAAGCTATTATCAATATTTTGGATAAGTAACCACCGCCCGTAATGGCAGCACTAGCTTTGGGCTCTCTCCCCCTCACGAAGGGGAGAAGTTCGAACCCCAGCCTTGTCGTTAAGGATTCTTAAGCGTGATGCCGTGGTGGTGGATCATGCACTAGTGTCATCTGGGGGTTTACGTTCGCGCCAGTTGGCTGCGGTTCCTCCAATCCCAAAAAATATATATTGGATAAGCAAGACAAAAGTTTTATATGTTTCAACTGTTGATCAATTGAGTCTAACATCTAATTTTGCTTAATCAATTCCTAGCTTTTATAGAAAAGGTGCAATCAAATCCTTAACCCATGGCCGATCTGACTGGCTTATTTTAGCGTCAACAATTGTTAACAGGTGAATGTGGTCTCAGAACTCATTTGATCAAAATTATAAGTTTTGAACTCAAATGACTATTAAATGCATAGGATTATCACTACACTTAACCGAGCAATGCTTGGGGATATATTTGATGTTTTTTGCACAAAAAGCATATCCAAGAAAATAAAGCAAAACAACATATATTTACAAAGCAAGAGATCCTCTCATTTAGGAGATAGAGTAGATCAATTTGCCCAAGATGGTGAAGGATCAACTTTCAATTATAATATCCCTACACACACACACACACAGAGATTTGAAAGCAGGGATGCTATTCTTCGTACAACCAAAAAGAGAACATTATTCAATGAAAGATCAATGACCTAAGTAAAGAAATAAAAAATCTAATCTTTAATGTCCAAAGGAATGATAAGTTGCTTTCACCCCATCATCCTTCCCATGCAAAAGAATACCTTCCAAACTTTCTTTAAAGCCTGCAAATTCCTACCTGAGTAAGTTCATGGAAACAAAAACTCAGCGGATCACTAGATAGACAAAGGGAGACGAAACTCACGCTTTGTAATCAATGATAATCTTAACCAGCTTGGGGTCTACAATCTTGTCGAAGGCTGGCCTAGAGAGCTCGAAGTGGTCTCGCATCATGGCGAAGCGCATCAATCTACGACAATCACAATCACCAAGCCCTTCACAGAAACTTCTCACTAAGAAGATTTATGAATAGAATGAGAGGAAGAGCGATGAGTGTAGATGAAGAATTTGAGCTTTCATGATTTCTTCTCTCTGTATTCTAAAGAAAAAAAAAAATTCATCTGAGAGCTTGCTCACTCGCTTGCTCTGTTCTCTATTTATATTACATGCTCAGATCTAAAGAACAGCCAAAGGTAGTTTTATAGTTCATTTAACAGAGAAACAAACTGACAAAAAATAGAACATAACGGAATGAAAGTAAAAGGATCATGGATCCCAATTTGTTGCTCGACTTCTCGTTCTGTTAAAGGCACAAAACAGAGTAACGGTTATGCAACAAAGCACCACTCATAGTTTGACATGTGGAGCTGGAAGATTCATTATTGACTTCATCTCTTTCCTTTCTAGTTGAAGCAGCAACACCAGGCATACGCATAGCTGATATAGCTGATGATTCGCTCACTTCATTTCTTCCCGTCTTTGTTACACCTTCCTTGTTGAAACAGCAAGAGGCTATGCAGGATGAGTCTCAACATCCCCCCGCAAATTGGGGAGGGTCTGAAGCCCATACCCAATTTGGTTCTAATAGTAGAGTGATCCAATCGTGATAACAGTTTGGAAAAAATATCAGCAAGCTGATGAGTGCTAGGACATTACGAACACCTAGTGAGCTTGATGAAACTTTTTCCCAAACAAAGTGGAAGTCAACTTCGATGTGTTTGGTTTGAGCATGTAGGATAGGATTTGCAGTAAGAGAAAAGGCAGACTAATTTACAGTTAGTGTAACTAAGTTAGTTAGGTTAGTTAGTTACCCAAACTAGTTTAGTTAGGTGGTTAGTTAGGTTAATTAGTTATTAATTGATTAATGTAATTAGCCTAGTTAGATTAGTTTAGTTAGCCTAATTAGGTTAGTTCGGTTAGCTTATTTAAATTAATTAAGTGAATTAATTTAAATAATTTCAATTTATTTAATTAATTATAATTAGTGTAAATTATGACGAGATAGCCATATAATTTTACGCTGATCGCCGTGGATATGTTTATATGTGAAATTGATTGCGTATTTGTGCAATTGGATGCTTGATTATCGTTTTGGACTATTATTGCAAAAATTGATTTTATAGTATTTAAATGGAAAAATATTGGGTATTGGTTTTTGACGCCAAAAATATTTTATGTACTATATAAAATCGTGGAATTTTGAAATAGGAGAGTACCACGTTTTATGGTTCGATTTGAATGTGTGACCACGCACAACTATTTTACCGAGAATTTTTAATATGAAGAAAATTGGCCAAGTCCATTATTTGAAATTAAGATATTTGAGTGCAAAGCACGGTGTTCTTGGCCAAGTATATGTTGGTGTGTGATCACTTAAGTACCTTGATGCGTTTATGCAAGGTAGTGAACCCGTCTTGATGCATTTACACGAGACGATGCTTGATTGAGTTCAAATGCCCTTGACAACGGATGCCGGTCGCAGTGAAGGCTGGACCGATGCTCCTTTATGAAATGTCGTCTTGATGCATTTATGTGGGACGTTGCCATGCCCGACAAAGCTGAGACAATGCCTAGTTATTGCCGGATGACCGCCGACTAATGACTTGGCCGTGGTTGATGGGTCGTAATAACTAGAACATGCCTGAGTGATTGAGATAACCGCGCCTTATTATGGGACAAAATTGTGTGGCACGAAATGGGATGTGTCATAACAATTTTACCCTATAATCGAGACCTCCGTGATTGTTTGAGATATGAAATGATATGTTCCAGTTATTGATTACGAATGTTACATTTATAAGTGCAAATGTGATATACTAATATGCAAGGACATGCTGAGGCAAGGTAAGTTGTGTGTGACGCCTATTTAGGGTACCTTTGAGTGAATTCTCATTCTAATCAAGGTTTAGGGTGTTGACTCGCTGAGATTTATTCTCACCCGTTGTGGTTTAAATATTTTCAAGTCCCTAGTGTGGACAACTCGGAACCCGAGGTTGAAGGTCCAAAGCATAGGTGGCTTAGTAATTTCTTTTTGGAGACAAACTAGTGTATATAGACCTGTAGGTTTAACCAAGCATGTATATAAAGTATGATTTTGTGATAATTGGATGTCATGCTTTTACTATCCCATGTGTTCATTTGTTGGTTGGGTAATTATAAGTTCACTTCCGCATGTGCATAAAAAAAAAAGGGTTGGCACCGTGTCTTGGGAAAGCCGCAATTTGATCGACCACCAAGGAATGTGCGCATGCCCGGAGTTCGGGGCGTGACATGGGTCATCCAATCAGCAATCATTTTGTCTTCAAGCATAACATCTAGCATGAAAGATAAAATATTTCACCTCCTACGGCTTTCTATTCTTCTAAGTAACCTGCTTTAGAATTCTGCAATCAAACTTTAGGGTGCTACTTGCAAATTTAACGTCCCAATGATATAGATGTGAATAAAAAACGCCAAGTTTCACTTCATGTGTGCCAATTCAATAAGAAAGAAAGAAAGCATTGAAGAAAATTCGAAAGGATAAAATTTAATTTGATTAGAATCATCATGGTCGAAGTTTTGCCCCATGATGTTAAGAACACATCAAGCTATACAAGAATTAACAGAGGCGAGATATAGAAGAATTGTTTTTTTATTTCTTTTTTGGTCAAGAAATAACTTTTCATTAGCTACCTCATTTAGTACAAAAGACTTGAATCCAAACAAAGTAAGGCCCATAGGCCTTCTAGTGGTTAGACAACCAATTAAAAGGTAAGGACCCATTCCTTTAGGCCTTTGCCATACAATTTGTGACTAAATTGTAGAAGAATTGTTTAGTGCTAGCAAATATCTTTCTCCTAGAACCCTTGACTTTGCAAATAAGGTTTCCCATGAGCTTGCTTGATAGGACTTTCGTGGAAGATTTGCTGGTTTTTAATCAGCCTACGATGCTCCCTTGTATAGGACAAAGTACCAAAAAAATTGTAAATCTATTACATTAGTACATATTCAATCTTAAACCTTTCAACTAAATCAATTTAATTCTAAACATTTTCACATTGATGCCAATTCAGTTCATTTGGTCAATTTAGGACATAATTGCTAACGGGACACCCGCCAACCGACGTGGCACGGCCGATATTGATGTGGACATTTTCAATACTTTTTTAATAATTTTTTTGAATTTATGGAATTTTTTTCATTTTATTTTGGCTGCAATCGACCCCACCGGGCTGAGGACAAATGCTTTTACGGTTTTGGCTACAATTGCTTTTGTTGTTGCTTTTGTTGCTTGGGGTAATGAGGCAGAGAATGGGACAAGATTTGTGGGAGAGGAGTGAAGAGCAGCGATTAAGAATAGGTTTTAGGGTTTAGTGATAGATTTTGGGAATTGACATTTGCGAGGCCTGCCGCATCCATTGGGTTCTACGATTGAGGCTTCGGCAACGAGGTTGGGTTGTTTGCCATGGCTCGGGTATGTTGTGTGACATCCCCATTTCTCCCCTCCTTTTCTCTCTCCTCTCTCCTCCTCCCCCATGTGATTCTTCCCCCCCTTCCGCCGATTCTTCCCCCCTTCCCCTTCCCTCTCTCTCTCTCTCTCTCTCTCTCTCTCTCTCTCTTTCTTCTCTCTTTTCTCACGCCACCCTTCTGCCACCCCCCTTTTCCCTCTTATTTTATTCTTTCTCTCTCCCTCTCTATTCTCTCTCCCCCTCCCTCTCGACCAAGCCTCCTCCTCTTCTTCTTCTTCTTCATTCTGCTCCTCACCACCAGCATCACCGCCGCCCACACCCTACTCACCACCACCTCTTGACCACCAAACTACCCCCACCCACCGCATGTCCGATGAGCCATCTCGCCGTTGAGCCCAACGAGCTACCGCACCATTCGCGCTGCCGCTCGTAGCAAGCTATAGCTTGCCCAATGCTACCACTCACCACCGCGAGCTACCACCGCCGTCCCCACGCCACTGTCACCACCTCTTGCCGCCACTTGCTCCGCGGTCTAGGCCGCCATTGCTCCGAACCACCACCACCACCCCCGAACCGAGCTCTTTCCCCCCTTGGCCATGGGTTGAGCCACGACCGCTGCTGTCCTCACCGTGCCGATTGTGTCGCCATTGGTGCCGGGAGACTCGTGTCTTCATCGCCTTTGTTGCTACCGCCACGTCCATGTCTTCAACCTGCTTAACGGGTGAGTTTAGCTCCTAATCCATCGATTAGTGCCTAAACTTGCCTAGGGTTGGTTTAGTTAGGACTAATCCTAGTTTAGGAGGTTTAATTAAGTTGTATTAGCCTTAAGATAGGTGGTTAGATGGATGGTTAAGATTAGTTTAGCTTAATCTCGCTTTATTTGCTTAATGATGTCTATGTGCTTAATTAAGCATGTTTAGCCTTAATTAATTGATTGTTTGCTTTAATTAATGTTTTCCTTAATTTCTGAATTTAATTTATTACTTATTTAATTTTGGGAATTTACTGTTCATGCGACATTGTTCACAAATTATTGTTCACGCGACACTGTTCACAAATTACTATTCATGTGCACTGTCACGAGGTAAATGCACGCTGTTCATCCAGAAGAGAAAAATTGTCTTGTTCCATGTGTTTGGATATTATGGAGCGAATGGGATGTGTAAATGCATGGATATCCGCATGAAATGTATAGTTTCCACAAAAAGGGGAAAAATGATTTTGTCCGAGGGACATTGGAAATGAACTGCTTTTATGAGAAAGTGAGTTGTAGAGTTGGGGGCAAACCGTCACCCAATGGGAGTTTGGGGGTGATGCTCGACAAGAGTTCGGAAGCCAGTCGCGGTAGAGGATAGATCGATGTCCCTCTTTGGGATACCATCTAGGCGGGAGTTCTAAACGTTGCCGCGCCTCATGAGGGGAGGGTGATGCCTAGTCATGCTAGTAGACACCGGCAGGAGCTTGGTTGTAACCCTAAGAAGGGTAGTAATTGTTGTAACCCTAGGAAGGGTAGTAATAACTGGGAAGTCGGGCGTGGCCGGTGGGCCGTGATAACTAGACGTGTCTGAGTCATTGAGATAGTTGGGCCTTATTATGAGGTAAAATTGTGTGGCACAGTATGGGGCATATCATAATGATTTTACCTTATAATCAGGACCCGTGTGATTGATTGATGTGTGTTAGGTAGTGCACTAAAGTGCAAGAACGTATGAGAATCATGGCATCATTGGTTCCAATTATGCATGAGTTGATCACATTGTTTATGGTACGCACGCATGAACCGATAACATGCAAGGTGTGGCAATGGCCAGATGAGATCGCTTGTGACGTGACTCGTATGTGATTGATGAACTGCATCATTTAATGGCCATGTGCATTGCGTGTATTGTGTTGAGATATATCGTGCAGGGTATGGCATACTGGGTAAGGTTGCATGCAAATCAACTATTTGATTGTTGGTTGTTAGTCGTGGTTTTGTTTGTGGGGTGGTTCTAGAGAGATACCCCGAGTTGAGTTAGTGTACTAATCGGGGTTTAGGGGGTGAACTTGCTGAGACATTATCTCACCCCGTCGTATGCTCAAGGTTCGAGACGTGACATGTTGACAGCGACTTGCGGTGGTTCGCTGACCCTCGCCCAATTGCCTAGGCTAGGGCAAGGCTCGGTGAGGCCAACCATCTCTTAGGCAAGGCATAATGAGGCTGCTCTGGCCTGAGCAAAAGTTGACGTTGCCATATTTGGTGAAGGGGGCCTCATTGGCTGTGCTTGGATGGCCGATGCTCACCCTCGGCTCGGCAAGACCGATCCTCGCATGTGGTCAATGAGTGAGAACTCGCCCAATCGAGGCCAACCTTCACTAGCCATGGTTGTGGTAGATGGCCAACATTGGTCATTTGGAAAAAGAAAAGGAAAAGAAGAGGGAAGGAAAAAAAAAAAGATTAAAAAATTTCAAAATATAATTTAAGATATTCAAAAAATTCAAAAAATTATTAAAATATTATTTAAAATGTCCATGTCAACACTAACCACGCCATGTTGGTCAGTTGGTGTCAAGGTAAGAAATTTTCAGCTAAAATTTGCCAAATTGACTAAATTGGTATCGATATAAAAAAGGTTTAGGACTATATTAGTCAAATTGAAAGGTTTAAAAATGAACCGATATTAATACAATATATTTATGACTTTTTTGGTACTTCTCCCGCTTCTCCCCCTTATATAAGCCCTAGTTGGCTGCTTGTGCTAACTGATATCGCATAACTATTAGACCCTGAAGTGTTGAAAGTTAAATGGTTCTAGTGATCATCGAAGCATGCCCAGTTATTGGCATGATGATCAGGTCTATTGATCATACTAGGAAAGTGGGGAGGTGGAGGTTATTATGATCTGAAGACCTGAACAAATAAAACAATAGTCGTGTCGTCACAAGGCAGAAAGATTAGAAAAAATGATATCCCACAGTTAGCGAGGATGAGAGAGAAGAGAGGAGATTTTCCCTCGGTTCAAATTAAAGCAATTCAAATCAAACCTAAGAGGGATTTAGGCAACAATAATCTAATGAAGACACGTATTAATCAATCAATTGCTAACCATCATAGTAGTCGGTGAAGAAATTTCCATGACGTTGTATTCAAAGTCCAACAGCAATTTATCCAATAAGTGCTCCAAAGAGTTCTTCGCCGTTAGAAATTCAAGAGTTCCATACGCAGCAGCCGAGGATGTCATCTCATGCAGTGATCGATGTCGGATTTTAGTTAGTGGTGAATTTTCATTCGAGAAAAAGCTTCCAAGTGCTCTTTCATGGAAGCCTTCAGGTGTTGCGAGTTGCGTTGCAATCAATATGGAGTCAAAGAGAAGACTAATGGACCTTCTTGAAGGCACGCTCTTATCTTTAGCATTATCAAATGAACCAAAGAATGAGCTAATTGTTGAAAAAGCGTTTCATTTGATTGATATACCTTATTAGGAAGAGAAGGAAGGTTCGAAAAGAATATCATACTGCCTTGGATTGAAATTCTCATAACTTCTGGAATCACTGTAAAATCAAATTGAACGGTAAGATCAACGATGATCTTTTTCACACGTCGCCTATTGATATTGATATCCTTGTAACTTAATGATACGAGTAGTGGAATAGCTATTTTCAGCTAAATTCTTACTGTCCTGCATATACTGGCTTGTCATTCAATAAAATGCCATTTAGCTTCTCCACAGCTTTCCGGGCAGATTCCACGATTTGGCACAAAGCCATTGCCTTTTGATTGACCAGAAGAATCTGTAGCAACTTTGCAAGAGACGATATTCCCAAAAGCAGAAAATGTACCATGTCATGCTTTTGGGTCAATTCCCTTGTCCAAATTCCCGATGAACATATTTCCGGCCTCACTTTTACGGGTACTAGGATCGCACCGAGTATACATGATGTTAATTGGCTTCTCTTTAAGAGGAGTAAAGTTCGACACCTCCAAAGCCCGAGCAGCATCAATCCGGTTGCTGCAATTAACATAACCATAGCCCAACGGTCGCCGCATGGCCAGGTTCGTACAGACACAAATCAAGGCCGCCTGGCCGACCTGGTTGAACAGATCGTAAAGCTGGGAATCAGTGACATTTGAGTCCATGTCGTCAACGTAGAGCGACATCCTCGCCTACTGGTTTGGCCCCGCATGCACTCCCGGCGTCGCATTCTTCTAAGGCTGAACCTAAACGGGCGTCGTCTTTTTTCCCTTTCTTTTTGGAACATTCAAAGAACCCTTTTTCAGTCTTCAGCTTGCAGACATAGTTGTGCACAAAATCTCACAAATATATATTTTTTATCTCCTATCCAGCTAGAAGTAGACTATCAATACAAGTACTAATTAAAGTATGTTGGGATTTTGTTCTTCAGATCTTCGTTAAGAAAAATTATTTCCACAAAATGACGTCAGAACCATCAACATTTATGCAGCTAAATTAACCTAATTACGAAATGGTTCGAGATTTAAACTACACGTGTCAGTCTCCCACTCCAATATCTGAACAAAATGATGATGATGATAATCTCCGAAGATCCAAGACAAAATCATGAGACGACGGTTTTCTTACCAAAAGTAAATTTCGCGGAAGCCAAACTTATTGTCATATATAAATCTAAATCAAATAATAACTCATCAAATCCTATCTTGACTTAAGAGAGAAGACGAAGACAACGTAAAAATGGGGCTTTGCACTTGGACCAAACAAATGGTTTAGCAGTAAAAAGCTCGCTCCGTGTGGATGTAAGAACATCACTTTTGCTGTTTGATTTGGATGCAACGCTTGCTTTGTAGGTCAACTGGAACCTAATTTAACCCCAAATTGTCAATTTAAGGCAAGGAAAATGATTTTTTTTTTTTTTTTTTTTTGGGGTCAAAAGGCAAGGAAAATGACTAAACGACGTATTCAGTATACTTTTAATTATATCATTTTCCAAGCCGCATCGAATAACTTTATGATAAAGTAATGCCAAGTGGGATTTTTAGGCAAGGAAAATTACCGAGAATATTCTAGTAAATGCTCTCTTTTATACGTTATGGCACCAAAGTAAATACTATACAAAAGTTATGACATTATTACTATAATTTCCCAAACCTTAATTTTGACTTTACTTATTAAGTGACAAGTCACACAAGCCAGATGATCCATCCACAAATTAGTGCACATGAACATATGAAATGAGGCATTCTCGTTTTTTTTTTTCTTTATTTTATTAATATATATATATTTTTTATGATTCACTTGATGATGTTAGATATTAGAGACGTTATCTTATTAACAGTAGAATGGAATATTTGTTGCTCCTCGCGCATTTCTAATTGATGAATTGCAGGAAGAAGTGAGCAATTCTCCTTGCAATTTGATTAATAAAATCGATTGATGCTCTTCTTCATGCCCCATAGGCCTGTATCGTTTCAATATTCCATAGATTTTTATAATATATAATTTTAAAAAAAAAAAAAGGTATCCTAGGGCATTTTTAAGTTATTACATAAGAAAATATTGCAATTTTTAATGCACTAATTGTCATCATAATATGAACTCATTTAGTATACAATAGATTTTTATATTTTTATACATAAATAATTGTGATAAGTAGACCATTCACCAAAAGAACCTGAAGTTATTATATTATATGCATCATTGTGCGAATTAATGCTTATGTCATATGAAATACATGTATGCCTTTGTTTAGCCTCATATTCTCTTTTGGACTTATATAAGGTACAAAGGTTGTGTTATTTTCTTTTTTACAAGTTACCTTTATAATTTTGGATTTGGATAGTTAACTAATGGGAGGGGGTTGTTCATAAGATTTTCACATTTCATGTATTAGAAACAATTCCTCCGCTTATATACTTCTCCTTATTTATTCAAGTGAGACATAAAGCAAGTCTCTAATGAAAGAAATCTTGGAAGAATATCTAATTGCACTTCCGCACATGAACCATCATAATTAGTGTTTTTGCAAGAGAACATACAAAATTGGCATGGCTGAGTAGTTGTAGCATGGGTTTTAAATGTCAAGGACTAGGTTCCAAGTTCTAAAAGCTCGAAAAACTTAGCATAAAATGGTTTCAATGTACGGGGCCATATTCTTTAGTCTATGCAGGGATACGTTACATAAAGATACATGGTAGATAGCCATACATGTGCTAATAAATATAAAACACTCATTACTCGTTCATCATTTTGTATCCTTTCTTTCAGAAATTCTGATAAGAAAACAACCATTAGAGCTATATAATGAGATGGAAAGCATTAATTTATTTGCTTTTTAATTGTGCAATACTGTGATGTTAAATTACTCTTTATGAATATTGATATAAATACCATCCCACTAATTTATTATTATTATTTTGTTAAATCAGTAGTACTTGATGGAAATGCAATAATTTTTTTACTTTTTACTTATATATATTTAAATGATGAAGTGCAGGGCGAAAATGCAACCGAACTATGTACAAATATAATGGCAGATATCTCACTGATTCCTTATTATTTTACAAGATATTACTGACCCTAATTTTTCTAACATTTGTTCAAGATTGACTGGTATTCAATCTTGATCAAATGATTTTCTTATAAACCACGAGTCACAAGCTCTTCAACACATCGACCGTGAACGTAAAAAGATTGATACTTGGGAAGCTCACTTCATCATCAGAGAACTGCTACACAAAGTTAGAGCCAATCCAGTTGGTCCCAATCCCACGTTGGTTCTTCCAAACTTGCCGTCTCCCATTGACTGGAACTTCCTACATTGCCTGCTACTATTCCTGATGATGATAAATCTCCAGATCCACCGCCTATGCCTCCAATGCTAGCAGCACAGCCCCCACCCTGGATTGTTGTCTCTCCTACCACTGCTTCCAATGGTCGGCGATCAAATGCTCGAGACGTCCCAGACACCACATAAACTCGGCACAAGGTGAATTCCCGCTTCAGCTGTAAGTACATTATTTCAAGAAAAGGAAATGTAGAGAATAACGTCTGTTGCATATTTCTGAGAAAGTTCAAGTGGAAACTAAACTAAAGACAGATACTCAAAAATGTGCATCTGCATAGGACCGATAGAGTACATGACAGAAAACCAAAACAAGAACGATTATTCAAATTGAAAATTGGATAATCTAGGGGTCATGCAGTTGGAGGTATTTTACACTTTCTGCGTTTGAAAAATTAAAATAAAGGTCCAAAAATTCAGACCGCGCGTTCACCTTAGTAATGGAAATGTTACTGCTTGATGAATTGGGATTGGTCGGCGAGAGTTCAACGGCCCTGTACTCGTTCAATTTCCACTGGGTCTTTCTTCCTTTGGGAGCTTTTCCCACATAGAAAACCATCGACTTCTTCACGCCGATCACCTTGTTGTCGGATGAGTAGATGTAACCGGGAGACCCGGTGGCCTTCCAGTAGCCGGTGGTCATGCTCCTGCTGGGCCGCCCTCCTCTGGCCTCCCTCTCTTGCATGGGCGCGAAGAAGAACCACTGCTCTCTGTCTTCTCTGCACAGCTCTCCCGCAAGCTCTGCAACACAAATTCACCAAAGAAAATATGGGGAAAAGAAATTTTGCTGGTATGCACAATTGAAATTTTTAAGAACCCAATTTTAGTCAACAGTTTAATTAATATAGGGGATGTAAAGAATTGCGTGCACGGGCAGGTGGATTGTGTTTTACGTGGGAGATTCCATGGCTCAGTGTCGAAGATGTGGAGGACTGGGATGACACGATGAATCTTGTCCTGCTGAAGGCCGTGAAGCTGGTTGTGCAGGTAGAACGAAATGAGCTCTTCCTCAGTTGGGTAGAACCTGAAACCTGTTGGATACTCCTCCATATCTGGTTGTTTTGTGCCCTAGGGTTTCGAGTTGGCTCAGCAGCTAAAGATTCTGTGTTGTTGAACACTGTGATGAGATGAAGTGTAAGTTGGGTGTGGAGAGATGTTTTATTTAGCGAGTCAGCTATGTATATATGGGGATCAGTGCAGGAGGAGAATATGTTAAGATGACGTAGGGTTTTGGAAGGAGAGAGTGCAGGAGAGAGAGAGGTGACCAAGATGAGTGAAGCAATGACTAGGGGTCTTTTTTAAACTCTCGCACTGGTGGCAAGATCAACGCGTTTATGTCAAGGACTAGGCACAGTGCGTTACGAGAAGGTAGCAATGACCAACGCTTCTCCGCCCGCCAAAGTTCTTCCCCCACGATTTTAGCTGCGAAAAGGAGGGCAATGACTTCGAGTATGAGGGTTTGATGTGATGCATAATTCTAAGGTCAAGGTCCAAGACATCATGGCGCAAGTAACCATATAGCACAGCAGAACTACAACGCGACTACGGTTCCACCAGTAAGACTCTAAGCATGCGATGTACAAATTCGATGCAGTAAATGACCATGTCATCTGATAAGTGGTCCAAAAAATAAGTTAGTCACGTTCAAAATTCAATTAACAAAAATACACTACATCTGGGCATGCATTTTATAAGGGTCTTATTACAATTATTACTTGTTCAGTATATTTAATAAGAATACTTTAATTTTCAAAACATTGATTATACATAACACCAGAAAAATAATACATTAATTACTACAAACATTTCTTATTTGATTAATTAACAAGTGGTTTGGCATTATTTCTTATTAAAATTTGCTTTATAAATCATCGTTAGAATTCATTGTCTATTTAGAGAAAGGAACTATTAGAAACGGAAGACGAACTCATCAAGAATTATGATTTGTGTTTTCTACCGTTGCAATTATTGCATGCTTCATAAAGATGGTTCTTGGGAATTGCAACCCTCATGGGGGAGAACATGAAAGAAAACCAAAGATCCAGTTCATTAGAAATCTTTATTATTGGGCATCAACAAAATGATGCATAGATAAACTCGATTGAATCTAAAATTTTAATCTATGAGCTATATAATCACTAAGTTCATCAACCATGCTTTTGAACCACACATAATCATGCATTTGTTGGGAGCGCGCAAAAAAAACTGGATATATTTACCTAGAGCGTCAAGAGGAAATCCGAGTTTGAGCCTTTTACTATAAAAAAAAAAAAAACTTAAATTATATAGTTACAGATGAACTCACTTTCACTAAAAAGTTTAAACTAATAAGTTACATGTCAATTAAGATAAATTAACAGCATTGCATATTCATTTGCGGGTTTATGTAGACAAATTTCCCTATTAAGTACGACAAGTTCTCTTTAAATATTTAGATATGAAATTTTGCGTGGGAAATATTACTTTCGAAATGGAATGGAAAGTATTGTTTCACAATCTGTCATACTATGTCAAGCCAACTGCATGTAAGAAGTAATTGATTACACCTCGTCTTGGATCACGAAAGAAGGTAACTTCCTCATCATATTTTGCATTACAATGATTCTAACGTTCACATCATCCACGGACTAAGTCTATAAAATCTTTTTTTGAACCAAAGGAGTCATGGTGTCAATGGGGCATTCTTCTTGAAAATTACTAGCTCAATCGGCTAGAGTTGTCTCTTCAAATCTCGATCAATGCCTCAATTTCTCCCTCCATACATACAATCCTTGACCAATGTATATTACAACTCTTGCAACTCGTTGACCGTATTTCACGAAACCAGTTTTGGCCTGAGTGAGCAAGCCGGTTAAGGCACAATGGAAGGAAACCGTTAGCAAATGAGCCACTAAACACATTACTTGTTCTACTCTAACACATAGAGTTTTGGTCGAACACATAAAAAAAAGTAAGCATTACCCATTGCTGTCATGGCAGCTGTCCCCAGTGGAATTCCATGCTTTATTTGGTGATACTGAAAAGTTTCACCAGTCATGTTTACTAATCACACGTTATAGCCCCACCCTTGTCGAAGGGTCATTATTTTAAGCAGAAAAGTTTGGGATCGAAAATTAGCATCAAGGATGGTTCTAATTTGTTCGGGATCGAAACGCTATTAGTTTACTTTAGGTCAACCAAAAGAGAAAGATAAATCGAACTCAAGTGGCGTAATGTTTGGTTTGAACGGAGAAACTTCTGCATTTAGGTTTAGAATAATATCTATTTTATTCAATTTTCAAGAAGGAAACTTCTGAAATGTTAAAAATTCTCCCTTCTTATTTATTTATTTATTTATTTATTTAGTAGAAGGTAAAAGATATATTGACTTTAAACCAAAGAGTTATACAGCTATACAGCAAAAATTCGGCACCAAAAACTTGCACTCATGAAAACAAACAAGTCAGAGCAAGTGGAAGGGTACCAAGGAAAAGGGGGAAGCCACAAACTGCACAGGAGCATAAACAAGCAAAACAACGGCTAAAAGCAACCAACACAGCGGATACAAGGAAAGGGAGAACAGGGAAACCCTTACAACAAAATAAGGAACAAGGCAAGCGTGAAAAAGGATGCCGGTTAACAAGGAGAAGGTTAGAGGATCCCGCGTGAGCTAAATGTTTAAATTTTAACCTAAAGCTGAAACCTGAAAGCAGAACAAGAAACAAAAGTATCCATTTCATTTACTTTACCTTTCTTCTGGCCAAAATCATTTCGTTTACTAGACTTCCATTATGACTGGCGAAAAATTTGAGATGCATCATTTTTTACTTAAGAAATCCACGCACTCATCTTAAGAACTTTCATATTTTCTTTTCCTTCCCTTTC
Organism: Eucalyptus caleyi; assembly: GCA_014182885.2. NCBI lineage: Eukaryota > Viridiplantae > Streptophyta > Magnoliopsida > Myrtales > Myrtaceae > Eucalyptus > Eucalyptus caleyi. The sequence continues at coordinate 33,121,553 of CM024468.2, read as the reverse complement.
CTTTTCCATTCGACTCTATATATTTTTCGGTGCCTCAGCCATCTCCAAGATCAATAATCTCTAATCATTAGAATGATTAACCATAGTTATCGAGAGATGGTGCATGATAATTGAACGTAAAAGAAAGATTTCTCTAAATAATTTTTAAAAAAACTAAATTATGATAGGGCTTGAGATATAAAAGAAGGAAGAGAAACTACTTAATTTTGATTATGCAAAAAATTAAAAATAAAAATTGTAAAATTCAATTAAACACACCCAGTAAATTTGCTGAACACGGAGAAAAGCCAAAAGGAAAATAAATGAGGAACAGACATATCTCCATTTTCCTCTTGGATCTCCCATAATTTTCTCATCAAGCGGCAACCAAGACTGCGACATGTACGTGATTAACTATTACAAACATATTATATTTGCTCTTATTCCTATCTTTGTTTCTTTGTCTTCTTTTCTTTTTCATTTTTCCACAAGGAGATAGTCAAATTTCCACTTTCGGTGGATGTCTCCATCATGAACTTAACTCTATTAGTGGAGAATAATTATTTTTATAATAAAAATGAACAACAAGAAATTTATTCAAGTGACTAGCTCGTGGTAATTATTATGCAAAATATCTATGTTCATGTATCAGGAAATGATAATATTTAACTTCCCATGGAAAGTTAGGGGAAAAGACACGTTTAGTGTTCCCGGGAAGACAGCAGAAGGAAGATACGAGGATATTTATAAAGACCGATGTAAAACATTTCTTTGTTCTGGAAATTTTGACAAAAAGTGGATCATGTTCTTAGGTTGCTGTTTTTGGTATGCCCATTTTTATGGTCAAGAGCATGTCATGACAAAATTCTAACAATAAATATATTATCCTTTATTAAGTGTTGTAATGCATATGTACTTTATAAATTTTAGGCTAAAATTTATATTTTCTTTTTGGTGATTCTATGATTATCTATTTCTGAGAAACCGTTCCTCAAGGAATTGTCCAAAAAAAAAAAAAAAAAGGATCTCTAGCAATGGGTGTGTCTGACTAGAAACAGAGTATATTCTTTACTAAAAACGAAAAAAGTGAATACCTTTCGAAATAAAGTGGATGCAAATTTGTCAAACCGAAAGCCATGCACACCATAAGCGTACCAAGAGGCAGAGGGCATAGATGCCAAACAAGGCCAAACCCTATCTGTCACCGTCAAAACCGTTCCTCCAGCTTCGGGGAAGGACGTAGACGCTCCTGAATTCGATAGAGTAGATGCCGCCATCTTAATGGACAGCTCCTTCTTTTAAAGGCACTGTTGGAATTATTGACTTGCAGAGACCTGTTCAGAAATTAGTAAATATGGCACTCAAGCCGAGGCTTGATGATGAATTTAAGGATCGTACTTGACCCCTCATTATCAAGAATTCCCAACCATAGGAGCAGATTTCTCCCATAGAATGGTTTTCCACTCCTGGCTCGACTTAAGAATATTTAAGTCTGTTCAGTATTATTTTGGATAGTTCTAATTTAATAGCAAATACAGGACAAAAACACCAAAGTAAGTTGGTGTCTTGTTTTTACTTTTCACGAAACGTATTACTCAAGTGGCGAGAATCATGCAATCATGCTTGCGAAATGGACTTGTCAAGACATTCTATTGCGGTTCTCAATTCTCATTTCTTGACTAACTTAATTTTAAAGTGAAACAAATGAGACCTTAAAAGTAACTGTTTTCAAGAATGGACTTTTGCCAATGTGAAAATGCATTTCTGTGGGCTCACTTATATTATATGCTCAAATGGAACGTGTTAGAAAAACTTAAAATGTGCAAAACCCTTCAATTATCGAAGACCAATCTTTCGAAATCATGAATCAATCCGCCCCTGCTATTAACCAATAAAGGAATCCCACACATCTTTTGAGAATAATACCTTTTTGTCGTTTTTAGATGTGTTCGCCGCCAGGGGTTGGAGTATCTTGGCTAATTGTCTATCTAGATTTTGCTTCGATAAAAAAATAATAATAAAATGCGTTCATTTGGGAAAGTGCAAATGTATATACTTTGGGAGGCATAATTTGATGCAAAACTGATATACTAAATAACTTTTTTTTTCATTTGATACAATACATGGTCTTAAGAATAAGTGAGTCACATTCAATATTCAATTATTAAATGTATTACTTATTATTAGTGCTTTCAGAATACTTATTCCATATATTTAGGGATAAGTGCGATGGAAGTCATTAAACTTATAACAAAAATATGATTAGGTCCTAAAACTTTCAAAAAATTCAACTAAGTCCTAATACGAAAGTGCAATCGAGTCCTCAAATTTTTTAAAAGTACAATTGAGTCCTAAAACTTATCAGAAATTATAATTAAGTCCTAAAACTTTCAAAAAGTGTAATTAACACAATGACCTAAATGAACCATTTTGTCAACATTGATTGCATATAACACGAGAAAAGGCAATACAGTAAACACTATAATTTTTTTCTTAGTTCGTCAACTAACGAGTATTTCTTGCTGGCCTCCTTTTCCATTTCAAATAATTCCTTTCTCTAACTAGACGATTAATTTTAAGAATGATTTTAGTAAATTAATGTCGTTAGAACTATGTAATGGCATGCCCTTGATCATAAAAGTGGGCCATCAAGACCAGCAATCTAGGAGCACGATCCCTCTCTCTCCAAATTTCAAGATCAAATGATGCGCTTTTACGTCTGATATCGGAAATATCCTCGTATCTTCCTGCTGTCTTCCCGGGGAACACAGAGTGTTTTCTGCTGTCAGTTCCTGATATTCGACCATAGAATATATATATTTGATTATGATGACCACCAGCTAATCATTAGAATTTCGGACATTGAGAACCACACTAGCATCTCTCCCTTCCGTACATGGGGCAAACAAGAAATACGATAACGTATTTCTTGACTAATGAATATCTTCACTTTAATTATTGATATAATGACTTCCGAAATGAATATAACCAAGCTCACTCGAACATAAAATGTCGGGGATACTATAAACAGGCCTTGTAATGGTAATATAACACAACCTAATAACAAAATGATGATGGAGACATCCACCGAAAGTGGACTTTCTTCTTTTGGTCCCAAAAAAAAAAAAAAAAAAACAAAAACAAATAAAATAATAGAAAAAACAAAGATAGGAATCATAAGAAGTATTAAATGTTTGTAATGGCTAATTATGATAGAGAAAGATTGGTCCTCATTTATTTTTCTTTCGCCTTTTTCCTTATTTTTAGCACACCTGCTGGATGTGTTTGGATCTACTTTTACAATTTTGTTTTTTATTTTTCTGCTTTATCTAAATCTATGGCGCATGCATAGTATAAGTAAGTTCTCCTCTTTCTAATATATCTCAGGCCCTATTACAACAATAAAAACATAAGAGTTAGTAGGATATTGAGTCAAATGAGAATGGGTTCTTTAGATAAAACGTCAAATTCAATTAATGATTATATTTAACCATAACAAGGGTTACCAATAATTTTCTTGACCTTGGAGATGATTGAGGCACCGAAAGTTATGTATTTTCGAATGGTGAAAAGAAATAAAAGACAAAGAAAGAAGTGAGGAAGTTATTGAGTTGGGTGCGCAACCGAAATCTCAAAAAGCAAGAAGACATATCTCAAATTGTTTCGGCACAAATGCTCTTTAATTATATAGATACTTTTAGATTGATTTATAGCTAAAGCGATTTGACAAAATTGACATATGTTTTGCTTCACCGTGGCAAAGTCGGGTTCAGAACTAAAATTTGCTTGGTCCGTTAACAGGGTATTAGAAATTATCTACCCACCCGTGGGCAATATACTTATATCATTTGGAAATTGCAACCCTCGTAGAGTTGATAATGAAAGGAAGCCAAAAGACCTAGCTCATTAGAAATCCTAATCCTAATGAACCCTTAAGTCAATTTAATCAAAAACTCAAATCAAGGAACTATGAAATCACTAAGTACACTAACTATGCTTACCATGCATAGCCGTGCAATGTGGAATTGACTATCCATTTTTGGGTTTACCAAAGAAATGTTCCTATTATGTACCACACGTTTACACTAAAAGTCTAGAATTAATGAAAATCTGCAAAGGTGAACATTACTGTGTAAGGCTTTCACTTTACCAAAAAAAAAACATTACTGTGTAAGCCGAAAGTATTGTTTTCACAATTTTATATAAGGTCAAGCTAATGACATATAAAAAAGGTAGAAAATTTCACTTTTCTTTTTTTACCAACAAAAGAAGATACCTTTCTAAACATATCTTGCATCGTGGTGATTTTAACAATCATATCAACCAAGAACGATTCTGTGAAATCTTTTCTCGAATCTAAGGAGAACATGATCTCAAGTGGGCATCCTTCTTGAAAATAAAGCAGCTCAAGCGTCTTATAAATGTCTCTTCAAATCCCGAATGAATGCATCAATTTCTCCATCTATACATTGAATCCTTGACCAACGTAAATTGCAACTCGTCCTATTTGTTAACCTCATTTCATGAAACCCTGTTTTAGCCTGAGTGAGCAGGTCGATTTAGGATTCAAGCACAATGGTTTTGGACGGCCCAAATAAGCCCCTAAACACATGACCGATTCTAATTAATCAGGTTTTTCCTTGAACGCATCTAGGGTTCTCAGTTGTTACAATTCTAAATTAAATCATCAAAAAAATTTCCTATAACCATAGAGCGTCACCCATCGCCATCACGCTATCTCTTCTAAGTTGAATTCCATGCAATCTCAGCATTTTAAATAATGAATAGCTGCTGAAAAGATTCAACCTTCTGCCGACAACTTGAGGAGGATTAGTTATTCTAAGCAGAAAAGTAAGATTTCCCCGAAGCATCGAGGATGGTGCTAGTTTGCTCTGTATATGGATGAACTTCTGCATCTAAATTAAGAACGATATGTATTTCATTCGATTTTCAAGAAGGAAACTTCCGAAATGTTATAAGTTCTTCCTTCTTATTGATCCCACCAAAACTGAAGTGTTCAAATTTTACCCTAAAGCTGAAACCTAAAAGCAGAATAAGAAACAAGTGTTTATTTCATTTAGTTTACCTTTCTCTTGGCCGGAGTCATCTTGTTCACTTGAATTCCATTGAAGTTATGCAGATGACTGGCAAACAATTTGAGATATGTCTTCATGCTTTTTAATATTTCGGTTGCACGGCCAACTCAATATATTCCTCACTTCTTTCTCTGTCTTTTATTTCTTTTCACCATTCGAAAATACATAACTTTTGGCACCTCAACCATCTCCAAGGTCAAGAAATTATTGGTAACCCTCGCTACAGTTAAATATAATCATTGGGTGACATAGTGTATGATAATTGAATTTGACGTTTTATCTAAAGAACCCACTCTCATTTGACTCAATATCCTACTAACTCTCATGTTTTTATTGTTGTAATAGAGTTTGAGATATATTAGAAAGAAGAGAACTTACTTATAAGATGCATGCGCCATAGATTTAGATAAAGCAGAAAAATAAAAAGCAAAATTGTAAAAGTAGATCCAAACGCATCTAGCAGGTGTGCTAAAAATAAGGAAGAAGGGGAAAGAAACATAAATGAGGACCCATCTTTCTCTATCATAATTAGCTATTACAAACATTCAATACTTCTTATAATTCCTACATTTGTTTTTTCTTTATTTTTTGGGCCAAAAGAAGATAGTCCACCTTCGGTGGATGTCTCCATCATCATTTTGTTATTAGGTTGTGCTGTATTACCCTTACAAGACCTGTTTATAATATCTCTGACATTTTATGTTCTAGTGAGCTTGACTGTATTCATCTCGGAAGTCATTATATCAATGATAAAAGTGAAAAACAGCACTTATATAATATTAAAAAAAATTATAACCATCTTAAGAATCAAGATATTCATTAGTCAAGAAATACGTTATCGTATTTCTTGTTTTCCCCATGTACGGAAGGAAGAGATGCTAGTGTGGTTCTCAATGTCCGAAATTCTGATGATTAGCTGGTGGTCATCATAATCAAATATAAATAGGATATTCTATGGTCGAATATCAGGAACTGATAGCACAAAACACTTACTGTGTCCCCCGGGAAGACAGCAGGAAGATTAGAGGATATTTTCGAAATCAGACGTAAAAGCGCATAATTTGTTCTTGAAATTTGGAGAGAAAGGGATCGTGATCCCAGATTGCTGGTCTTGATGGCCCACTTTTATGATCAAGGGCATGCCATTACACAGTTCTAACAACATTATTTTACTAAAGAGTTTGTTCTTTAATAAAAAAGAGAAAAGAGAATATTTTTTGAAGTAAAGAGCGGATGAATTTGTTGCAAAACCTTCAAGTTCGTTTAATATCATCTTGGATACCAGAATAAATCTTGATGCATTATTCTTGCTGTTCATGAAAAACGAGTTACTCAAGGGATGATAATCACACCGCTACGACTTTTGTGTTTACGATATCAAATTTCCAAGATACTCTATTACAACTAATTCTTTGACTAAATTTAGTACTAGAGGAATTATGAATGATTGCAGAATCAGGTGAATTCACTTATATAATATGCTTAAATCGAGGGTCAAAGAAACCTACCAATTATGAAAGACCCAATTTAAGTTAGTGGGGGTGGCGGCTGTGGCCCCTCCGGACCTTTGAAGGCCGAATCAATCCATCCCCACACAGCTTTTGAGAATGATAAGCTTTTTGACGTTTTTAGATGTGTTTGACACTCGAGATTGGAGTTGAATCTCAGCTTGATTGACTAACATAGATTTGGCTCGGAAAAAAAGAGATGTGAATTCTCATTTCCATACGTCATTGCATTCATTTTGGAAAGGGAAAATGAACATGCTTTGGGAGATAAGCCACGGCCAGGTGGGGGCCACCCTCACCAGATCTGGCAAGAGTTTGGTGACTCTTGCTTGACTAGCAATAGCCTAGGCAAGGGCCCTGGCCCTCACCGGCCATAATGAAAAAAATAAAATAAAATAAAATAAAATAATAAATAATTCAAAGGATATGAAGAAATTTTAAATTTTATCTACGCCAACGCTGGTTGTGCCATATAAAACAATCGGCATCTATGTCATCGATTTTAGACCTAAATTGGTCGGATTGACTCAATTGGTACTAATGTGAAAAATTTTGGACTTTAATTGGTCTAGTTAAAAGATTAATAATTGAATTAGTAGTACTGTAGTAGGTTTATGATTTTTTGGTACTATTCCCATTGGTATGAATCCTGAGCATCTATTGATTTTTCTATTCGGTTTAGGAGTTTTTTCTTTTTCTTTTTCTTTTTATATATAAACTAGAGTAAAAAGCATTTCCAATTCAATAGGTAGGGTCAAGAACGAAAGTAATTTCCCCTGGTGGGCAGGTCCAATGAACCTCGACACTTAATTAGAAAAATGGATATATTTAGCGAGCTTTTCCATATTTCATTTTTTTAAAACTTGATTATCAATGTGTTGATGAGCTTGTCACCGGTGCTTTATAAGAAAATCATTTGATCAAAATTGAACACCACGATCAATCAGAATCTACCAAATTTGTGCTAGTAAAATGTTGGATGATATTGTAAAATTACAAGGAAAAATTGAGATGTCTTCATTATATGATATATAGTTCCGTTGCATTTGTACAATGCATTCCATCCTTTTAAAATATTTGATTGATAATAATTCATTGCATTTTCTGTCTAATACTAACTATTCATTATATGATATATAGTTTCGTTGCATTTGTACAGTGCATTCAATCCTTTTAAAATATTTTATTGATAAAAATTCATTGCATTTTCCATCTAGTACTAACCAATTTAACATAAAAAAAAATAAACAATTTTAAATTAGTAGGACGTTTGTTTATATCAACATTCATGAAGAGTGATTAAACAAAACTGCTATGCACAACTAAATTGCAAAACATAGTTTTTCCATCTCACAATATAGCTCTACATGTTGTTTCTTATCAACCATTCTGAAAGAAAGAATATAAAATCATAAATGAATGTCTTTAGCACATGTATGTCTTTTAAAAAACATACTATAGCGTACCCTATATCTTTATGGAAATTCTCCTTTAAAAACCCTAAATTACGATGGTTCACATTGCACGATTGATAGGTTTGTCTAACCCTTCAATTTGAGCATACTATACAAGTGAATTCACCTGGTTTTTGGACCGTTGCTAATTTCTCTAGTACTAAATTAAATTAGTCAAAGAATGAATCATAATAGAGTATCTTTGAAATTCGACTTTCCAAACCTGAAAATTGTAGTAGTGTGATTCCGTCCCTTGAGTGACAGTCGTTTTTCTTGGAAAACAGGAAGGAGGCATCAAGATTTACTTTGATGTCTTCGTCCTGTCTTTACGATTAAATTAGAACTGTCCAAAATGATATCGAAAGAACTTGAAGGTCTCGCAACAAATTCACCTACACTTCACTTCAAAAGATATTCTCCTTTTCTGGTTTTTGATTAAAGAATGAACTTTTTAGTAAAATAATGTTGTTAGAACTGTGTAATGGCATGCTCTTGACTATAAAAATGGGCCATCATGATCATCAATCTAGGAGCATGATCTCTTTTTCTCCAAATTTCAAGAACCAAATGATACGCTTTGCGTCAAATTTGAGAAATATCCTCGCATCTTCCTTCTGCGGTCTTCCCGGGGAACGCCGGCAGTGTTTTCTGTATTTCTTTCCTTTCCAAAGACAGATAAATTACTATCAGTTCCTGATATTCGACCATGTAATATACTATTGATATTTGATAATAATTACCACTAGCTACTCATTTCAATTTCGACAATCAGAATAGCACAAGCATCTCTACCGTTGGTACAAGAGAGACAGAGAAAATACGAAAGCATATTTCATGATAATGAATATCTTCATTCTTAAGATGGTTGTAATTTTTTAATATATGTGTTGTTTTTCATTTTTATTATTAAAATAATGATTTTCGAAACGAACATAGTCAAGCTTACGAGAACATGACATGTCGAAAATATTATTGACAGGTCTCGTAAGAATAATATAGCGCAACCCAATAAAATCATGACGGAAACATCCACCAAATGGACTATCTTCCTGTGGCAAAACACAAACAAATAAAAGCAAAAAAAAAAAAAGATAAAAGAAAAAACAAAGATAGGAATAATAAGAAGTATGGAATGTTTGTTATAGTTAATTATGATACACAAAGATAGGTTGTTAACACTTAAAATTTGACAATCCATTTAGATATTATATTGCATAGAAAATTAAGGATCAATCCCGACCCCTAAACAAAAAATATCAATTAAATTAACATATAGATATAAAGAGTATTTTAATTAAGCCCATATAATTGCATTAGAGTTGATAGGACTGACATAGGGAGGTTTTGAGCTTAATTGAGTTAATTGGATTAAGCCTGCGGGAGTGAGAAATTCGTTCTAACCCATTTATTCTCTTTGCCAGGCCAAATATCATATATGCAGTATAAGGACTTTAGCACGAATTAAGGAGCAAATATACGTCATTAAGAAATATATTCATAACATTTTTTGGGTTACAAGAACAGAGTATTAAAGCCAACACTTCAAGGAGAGTTGACTGGCCAATTCTTTCCAATATTAAAGATGCACATCATGCTTAAAGTGGCAAGTAAATCTCGGCCAAAAGAAAAGTGAAAAAAATAAAGATTTTGCTAGCACAACAGTTTGGGACTACAATAATAACTTATTGTGAGCCAAAATTTTTGAAGGAGTGAACCCCACAATAATTTATAATTATTTATTATTTGATTTTTATGGTCCAAAATAAACTATTATTTTTATAGTAGATAAAAGACTATCACCCAATTATTTTTCAGAAAAAGAATGCCCATTTCACATATAAGAAAATAAGAAACATAATAAGGTAAAAGAAATACATATTTGCCAACCCTCATGAGGCGGTCCGAGAGCGGTTTAGTATAGCAATATTTTGAGATAAAAAGCATATATTTGTTTGCACTTTAGTTGTGCAATACTGTTATGTTTATTGCGATCTCCCTTTTTGGCAGCCCTATGCACGGGCACGTGCAGAAGTTAATGCCTCGTTAAACCCAGGTTCTTCCAAGCCGACCAATTCAACCTACAAGTCGATTCCATTTAGGAGTCGTCACTAATCGATTTAGGGTGAGTCAATTAGAACCCAAGTGAAATATCGGGAGAAAATCTTGTTTAAACATCAAGTGAGCATTTAGCAATATTTTATACCAATCACAAGTTCTAAAATTCAATTCTTAACCAGATTGAGGAAATATAAATTCATATATCATAAGGGCATAATTGGAATAAGCTAATATTTACCTCCAAGAACTTAAATGCATTTTTTTCTTTTCAAGGATTTTCCATGTATTTGTGGGGAAAAAAAAAACTATTTTTGGGCTTTTTCTGATTTTTTGGGAAATGCAAATCATTTTTGGATTTTTTGGATTTTGGATTTTTTGGATTTTGGATTTTTTATTATTAAAATATTTTAATATTAAAATAATGTGTTATTATTAAAAAAATGACCCAAGTTAATATTTAGCCAAAATTTTATATACAATTTAATCATAAATATTTAGCCAAAATTTAGGCAGTAGATGCCCCTTTTTGAAGGTGAATTTGTGAAGGTTGCACTCAAAGACGAATTGATACATAAATTTTGTTCATGCATGTGCACTAGATGCTATACTGTATAGGACTGGGTGCCCTATGTAAAAACTATAATATAGCATAATACATACTAAGGCAGATAAAAGATACTTGTAGCTACTTATTAAGAAGGAGTGATGCGGGATATGAACCGCAAGTTTTTTGGCAAGTATCAAGGTCTCATTTTACTTGATGACGCAAGGGTGCTACTTTTTCAAACATGTCTTCGGTTGCCTATTAAAGCAACAAATTGTTGTTGTGGTCCTTGAGCTATCTTTGGTTGCCTTAAAGGTGAGGATTGTTTTTCCAAGACCCAAACTTTTCTTCGGTCGCCTTAACAAGAACTTGCTCTTTCTAGGATTCAAATCATTCTTCAGTTGTCTATTAGAGCAACAAATTGTTTATTCAACCTTTCTCGGGGATGTATCGACTTTTCTTGGGACACTAGTTTGTTGATTACTTGACCTTTCTCCGGGATGTGCCAACTTTTCTCACAATATCTAATTGCTAGTTACCTAACTTCAGGTTACGAAAGCACGGCATGTTGATGTAAAGGGACTCCAAGTTACGAAAGCACGTCATGTTGATGTAGGGGGACTCTAGGCTACGAAAGCACCTTGTGTTGGTGTAAAGAGACTCCAGGTTATGGAAGCACGCCGTGTCGATATAGAGAGACTCCAGGTTACGGAAGTACGTTGTGTCGATATAGAGAGACTCCGAGATATGGAAGCATGCTATGTCGATTCCTTAGTGATATATCTTGGCAAAAACCTTGGAGGATACTTGGACATTTGCAAGCATCGAAAGAGTACTTGCGACTACTCACCTTAGGCACTTAGGATGGTCTCTCACCTTCTGGTAAAGAGAATTTGGGAATACCTAGGACGAACCTGTAATATTCGTGAAGGTCTCTCACCTCCTAGTAGAAAGAATTTAGATTGTCGATGACCACCTTGTATATCTATGAAGATCTCCCATCTCTTGGTAAAAAGAAGTTGGAATATCAAGAACGTACATTAGACGTTTATGAAGGTTTTCCACATCCTGGTAAAATAAATTGGAATATTGAGGACACACCTCTGATATCCGTGAAGGTCTTCCACCTCTTGATAAAAAGAAGTTGGATGTAGCATGAGACTTATTTGATGAAGTAAAGAGTCGATTGTTTGTTTAGTAGCTGACTTTATTCTAGTTCACTATAGGGCAATAAAACTTGGGGAATACCCAGATGACCACAGGTAATTAAAATGGCTGGAATACTTGGGTAGCCATAAGTATATAAAGCAACGGAATACTTGGACAATCATAAGTACTCAATAATACAATTTAAAGACAATTCATGCAAGCCAAGTGTCATAGTGATAAGAGAGCATACCTGGGTAGCCGCAGGTACACAAAGCAATTGAATACTTGGACAACTACAAGTATCCAAAGATGCTATTCTAAGACAACTCAAGCAGGTCAAGTGTCATGATAATAAGAGAGCAGACCTGGGTAGTTATAGGCACACAAAACAGTGGAATACTTAGACAACTACAAATATCCAAAGACATAAATTGGAGAACACCTTAAGAACAATTCATACAAGTCCAGTGTCAATGAAGGGGAGTACCTAGACAATGGCAGGCACTCGTAGATATTAGGATACTTCAACATTTGCAAGTATCCATACTCCGAGGATAACTTGAATGAGTCGAGTGTTGATAAGATAGAGTATCTAGACAGCGGTAGGTACTTGAAGATAATGAGATATTTGGGCAATCACCGGTATTCATATCTTAAGGACAACTTGAACAGGTCGGCATCGATAAGAAAGAGCACTTAAACAATAGAAAGTACTTAAAGATAATGGGATACCTTGACAATCGCAAGTATTCATACTCTAAGGACAACTCGAACGGGTCAAGTGTCAATAAAAAAGAGTACTTAGACAATGGCGGATACTCAAAGACAATGAGATACTTAAGCAGTCATCAGTATCAATATCTTGAGGACAACTTGAATAGGTCAGTGTCGATAAGAAATTGTATCTGAACAATGGTTGGTAATCAAAGACAATGGAATATTTTGGCAGTCACTAATATCCATATCTTGAGGACAACTTAAATAGGTTGACTGTCGATAAGTGAGAGTACCTAGACAGTGACAGGTACTCAAAGACTATGGGATACGTAGGCAGTCACCATTATCCATATCTTGAGGACAACTCGATCAGGCTAAGTGTTGGTAAGTAAGAGTACCTAGATAGTGGCAAGTACTCAAATGAAGAAAAAGTGTTGGTAAGTAAGAGTACCTTGATTCACTTATGTGTGCATCTAAAGAGGAAAAAGTGTCCATCATCACATAGCGTTGGTAGTGATGCCTCATGCATTGAACGAGATGTTCTGGTTGAGCCAAGACACCTGCATCTTGAACTCGAAAGCCTTAGGAAGCTAGACCCAAGAAGTCTCAATCGAGCTGAGATGCCCCAACTCGGCAAGAAACTAGAAGCCCCAGTCAAGCTAAGAGGGCCTGTTCGAGCTAGGATGATAGTAAATGAATTTGCATGAGTACCGATTATGCATAAGCATGATATGTTGAAAAGTATTTTACATCAACATCATATATTTAGTCAAGATATGGCAAGTAATTTGTTATCGATCTGTCGTCAGCACTGTTTGCGAGTGTTGTATTTGCTAGACTTGATGATGAGATGCTTCCCTAGTAGAGGACTACGAATTTAGCTTACTAAGTCCCCCAACTCACTCCCTCATCTTTCAAACTTGTAGGCATGGAAGTTTCATGTCAATTTTGGGAACTGCAATCACACTAGAGGAGATAAGAATTCTCCTAGCCTATGTGAAAACTTGTAGTGTGATGTAAAAAGTAAAAGGACTCATGGAGAAAAGGGCTTGTAAGTGTACTATTGTAATATAATGTCATGTATTATGTGTGATGGATGTCACAGTCTTTCAGCTGTTGTTTATTTGAGGAGTTTGTTTGCTTATGCTTTCGAATGTGTTTATTAACATTAAAAAAAAAAAAAAAAAGGAATTAGGACGGTGACAACCGTGGGATGTTGTGAAAATAACCCATGCTGCTCAATACCTTAAAGATAGAGTTGGGGTTGTTACAAAATATTAAAAGACATGTTACAAGAATGTGTACTTGATTTTGAAGGTAACTGGGATGAGAAACTGCACTTGGTAGAGTTTGCTTGTAACAATAGTTTTCAATAAAGTAAAGGGATGGCCCCATTTGAGACGTTGTACAATTGAGCTTCTAGAATTCCTATTTGTGAAGAAGTAGGTGAACAGAAACCAACATCACAGAATTAGTGCAAGTTACAACAAAAGCAGTAAGAATGATTAAGAATAGACTTAGAACTGTCCAAAGTTAATAGAAGAGTCATATCAATAGATATCAGAGGCCTTTAGAATTTAGTGTAAGAGACCATGTATTTTCAAAAGTGTCGTGACTGAGAGGCATTTCCCGATTTAGAAAGAAAGGGAAATTGAGCCTGAGATTCGTTAGACCATTTGAAATTATCCAAAGAATAGGGGATACAGCATATCGATTGGCATTACCACCTAAGCTGTCTAAAGTTCATGACGTCTTTCATATGTCGATGTTTAGGAAATATCAACCCGATCCTACCCATGTTTTGGATTATGACACAATTGAAGTGGATGATAGAGTCTAGTATGTTGAGAGGCTAGTGCAAATATTGGATCGAAGCGAACGAACTCTCATGATTAAGGTTGTACCCCTAGTCAAGGTTTGATGGCAACATTGCAACATGAAAGACGCGACACAGGAAATTGAGGGCCACATGAGGACCCAACATCTTTTTGAAGGAACGGGTAAAGTTATAAATTTTGAGGATGAAATTTTTCTAGAGGGGAAGAATTGTAATGCCCCAAATTTTGCCCAACTAATTAATTAGTCGTGAAAAATCTTAATAGTATAAATGATTTAATTTAATGAATGAATTTAGGACCCAAGGCAATCAAATTATGCATTGTATGATTATTATATGTACCTAAGTCTTATTTTAGTATCTAAATTAATCTCTATTGTCCATGAAATTACATGGCCGGTCACCTAGGTCTTATGAACATGAAATGAAGACATATTAATCCATTAAATTCTATATTGTCACTGTCCTTGCCACTTGCAAGCCATGCAAGAATGGTTAAATTTCTAAAATAGGCTTAAAATAGCCTAAATAGAGTAATGATGAAGACTATAGTTCTTGCCCATTAAGATTTCATGCAAGAAGTGTCTTGCACAAGCCAAGAACTTCCCTCAATCATCTCGCCTAGGTTGGCAACCCCCCTATATAGGGTAATTTCTCTCATTCTTGCTGAGCAACTCTCTCTCCCTCTCATCGTCTCATCGTCTCATCGTCTCTCTCTCTCTCTCTCTCTCTCTCTCTCTCTCTCTCTCTCCTTCTCACCAAATTTAACCAGTAAACTTAGAACATTCTCAAGCTCACGGTGAAGCCTAGGAGGAGAAGACCGAAGCACTAAACATCAAAAGGTAAGGAGAAATGACATTCTCCTAACCCCCTTGATCTCTCTCTCTTCTTTTCTCGCTCCCTCCTTCTCACCAAAGTTAACCAACAAACTTAGAACATTCTCAAGCTCACGGTGAAGCCTAGGAGGAGAAGACCGAAGCACTAAACATCAAAAGGCAAGGAGAAATGACATTCTCCTAAACCCCTTGATCTTCTTGGGGCTTGGTTTTGTAGAATAGGGAGATTGGTAGTTGTTTTTTTATGTTTGCTTGTCTTTGTAGTGTTGCATGTGTGCTGTGATGGTGAAATAGAGATGCTAAGATGCTGTGAAAGTGTGACCTGAAGGAAAGAATGACATGCAAGCTAGTTTTGAGTTGTGGATGGTGTCATATGTGGTTTTGGTGCTTGGATTTAGCTTGTAGTAGTTTTTTTTTTTTTTTTTTTTTGGTAAGAAACTTGTAGCAGTTCTTTTACAGTTATAACCCAAAATATATGTTGCATGCGGCTTAGGACTTCTACTTTGGCTATGTCTTGAGCAATGAACTCGTGTGGTGCAAGTGTTACATCTATTCGTGTATTGTAGTTGGATTTTCCAGAACTGGAATTGCTGGACCTTATCTATTTAGTAATTTTGTGGAGTTTGCTATGGTTTGAATTTGAGGAGACTTTCTTCATGAAAGTTGTACAAGACATATTTATCTACAACATGCTTAAATTACATATTTTTCTGAGGTGATATGGATGGTATGAGGACCTAGTTATTTACCATGTCCAATCTGCCCAGTATAGTAGGAACAGTGATTTGATTGTCTTCCTGAATTTTTATAAAGTTTTTCCCTATTGATTTTGGACTTTCTTCCTTCACAAGAGTTGTAGAGGACAAGCTTATTTATAATATATCCAAATTTCAAAATGTTTAGATGCATTTTAGGCCGTGAGACGAGTATATTTTGAAGACGATTACTATGTTCCAATGAACCAAATTTTCTTCATTTTGTACAAATTACTGCTCTTTATATAAAATGTTTTGGACCTAGTGCCCTTCCTAAAAATAAATTTAAAAATTAAGATATTCTTTATTATTAAGGAAATCTCTTATGATGTTTTGAAGATGACAAAATAAATCAAAGCCTACTAACGTGTTTAATGACTGAGTAACAGACTATGCAGATGATAGAATATGTAAATGATATTGTCCAAATGATATTCTGAAAATTTCCAGACTTTTGTGTCAAAATTTGAAAATTGCCAGACTTTAGTACCAAAGCCTATTCTACATCAAAAGTCTGCCAACTCTAATTAATTGATTTGATTAACTCAATTTAATTAATTGACGATTAGATATTAAAGACAAGAACTTTCTATACGAAAAAGCTCTACTTATGGAAACCAATATTCTATTTGTATGGGCGATCGGAATCAATTTGGGATTCTACTTTTGTTACTCAACGACTACCAAATCTTCTGGATACAGATCTGTCCAATGGGTAGATTGGAAAACGATCCTCAAGATACTGTCCAACAGCTAGTTTGGAAGTGGAGGAGTATTTAAGGAGATCAAGGACCGATGAGCAAGTAAGAGACGGAGCGTAAAATTTATAATTTCAAAGTTTGAGCGACCTTCGATCATACACTTGTCTCTTGTGAGCTTAAACGTTTGTGATCGTGAGAGAAATACCAAAAGAGTGACTTAGTGAGATAGTGTGATCTATTACTAAGTGTTTGCACTCAAAGTTGTAATTTATTGTTGATTGCATAGTGGAATCCAGCCAAGAAAGCTGTTAGCGTGGGAGAGTGGACGTAGGCTTGGATTAAGCCGAACCACTATAAACCTTGTGTTCTTATTCTCTTCCCTGAACTCCTTTATTTTGTTCATAGTTCTATTTAACTGATAAAGCCTAATCTTGTTCAAAGTCTGCTGCTCTTCAGACTCAATTTCAAAAGTTTATTGTTATTCAGACTCAAAATAAAAGTAAATGTTTTCATTGTGTTTTGCAGAATCTGTTTTTACACCTATTCACCCCCCTCTAGGTGTTCATACTAGCACTTTCAATTGATATCAGAGCCAAGTACTCGTTTTATAAAAGTGTTTTTACTTTTGAGTTAAAGATCTTCTAGGGCTAGTATCTTGGCACCAAGACTTATGGAAGGGCAAAGAAACAGCAGGCCACCATATTTTGATAGAAATGAATATAACGTGTGGAAGAACAAAATGAAAACATTCCTAAGATCAGAGATCCCTTATAATGGGATGTTGTGGAAAAAGGAATCAATCTCACTATTGCATGTACATCAAATAAGAATGGCTAAGACAAAGAAAGCAAACTCCCCACTCCTATATCTCGAACGAAGATGTCCAAAAGAGAAATGATTGATGCAAAAGTCATTTATTCTTTATATTACGCATTGTCTCCTGCTGAATATAATAGAATCTCTTCATGTGAAACAACAAAAGAAGTTTGGGATAGACTACATGTTACATATGAAGGGACTGATCATGTAAAAAAGACAAAAGTAAACTTCCTGCTTGGCAAATATGAATCCTTCAAGATGAAGCAAGGAGAGTCGATTGGAGATATGTTCAACTGTTTTACAGAAATTGTAAATGGTTTAGCATATCAAGGTCATCCAATTTCTTCCCCAATGAAGGTCAACAAACTTTTGCAAGGTCTTTCAAAAGAATAGAACCATGTCAAGACCTCAATCCGGGAGACTCAAAGGATTATGCCACTTTCCATTTATGAACTCATTGGCAATCTTCAATCCTACGAAGTGGAACAAATCATTGATGAAGATCCCGAAGGTAAAAAGTCCATTGTTTTAATATCTAACGCTGATTCTAATGATACAGACTTAGAAAATAACATGGACGACGAAGAACTTGCTTTTATGATCAAGAAATTAAAAAAACTAAGTAGAAAAGGAAGCAAATTCAGTGGAAGAAGACAATACAAGCAGAATTGGCAAAAAAGAACAATGAAAGAAGATGATGAGCAAGGAAATATATGTTTGATGGCACATAATCTGAGTCAGACTCAGACACAAACTCAGAATCAAAGTCTGCCTCAGACATAGACTTAGGATCCGATGAGAAAATCGAGGAAATCCGATGAACATTGCTCAAATCTCAAATCTTCTCTTAAAAGAGTCTCCGAACTTAAAAAGGAAAATTATTGGCTTAGGCAACAGAATCTTTCTAGAAAAGAAATTTTTGAAATTTTGCAAAAAGATTTTATACAAACAAAAGAAAGTTAAGATTTACTTGTTAAAGAAAATGATTCTTTAAAAATGAATTTTCAAATATTTCGACAAAATTTTCAAATGGATCAAAAACATTAGAGCATATTCTTTTCATACAAGTTCCTTACTATAATAAGCCGGGACTTGGTTTCAATAAGGAAAATGATTTTCTAATAGATTTTCCTAAAGTCAAGGAGAGACTTAGATAAAGACCTCCAAAGGCATTTTATAAAAATCATTTTCAAAAAGTGTTTATAAAACCTGTTAGTCGAAATGCCCTAAAGTGTTCAAATTGTGAAGATTCAGAATATTTTGAAAAGGAATGTCCTAAAGTCTAGAGACCTATTAAGAAAAATTAAGTAAAAACAACATACGCTACTAACTCTCATAGACCCAAGAAAATATGGGTACCAAAGAAAGGATGAGTTGTTTTTGTAGGAAATAAAGGAAGAGAAGGAAGAGAGTTTGGTAAGGAGTGTATATATTTTTATTCTCAATTTGGTTTAAGTACACAATTTAAAATTTCTTATTATGCTTGATATTCGATATATCATTGGTTGATTCGGATTTTATAATGATCATATTCTTTGATTTGAAGAAAGAATCATGTGATTTATTTTTGTGATTCGTGTGTTGAGATTTGATATAATACATGTGATCATTTTTGCTTAAGAGACAAATGAATTTATTTGGTTTGATTTTATACTCTCAGATTTTATCATATTTTGCCAAGTAAAAATCTGTTTTACGTAATATTAATTTATTATGCAAGATATTCTTAGATACTCAAGGATTTTATTCTCTCTATTTTTATCGTACTATGACTAAGTGAGAATTTATTTTTCAAAATATCATTGTGCATAATATTCTTTCTTTGAATACTGTGTTATATTAAGAAAGAATATTTGTTTATCTATGGATTTGTTATTTTACTCAAACGAAATGGAAGGATCCAAATTGATGGATACCAAAAAGGAAATGAGTTAATTGCAGGAAATTCAATCAGGTAATAATGATTGCGAATCTACGCAAATTTTGGTGCAATCAGAAAAATATCTCCTACGAAGATTGATAATGATTTTTTTTCAATGGTATATTTCAAACATATACCATGGGTAAGAGAATATTTTTGATCATCTTGCCTTATAAATTTCTACGTGCATTTATCATAATTTTGGATGATTTTTTATTATATTGCAAATATCTTTTGTCATAAATATAAGGTATTGCAAGTTTTTGCTTGATTTGGCACGTGATGGAAATATCTATTTTCTTTTTGCGAATTACATCAATAATATATTTTTGAGATTTATGTTCAAGGAAATCCCTTTGATCTTGAAAAATATTAATGCATATTCATAGATACTCTTGCTATATTCTTAGAAGATATCTCATATCTAGCAAGTTTGATCCTTAAATCAAAGGAAGGTATTACATGATATTTTTGCAAGGATTATTATCTGAATTTGCAGGTCGCAATAGAATCATCCATATGGATTTTGGAAAGCTCGATTTGAAAATCATTGAGATTCTATAATATCTTCTAGAGGTTCAAAAATTCCCTTCCTTGTGCAAAGTTTTTGCAAATTATTGAGGAAATCTCTTTTGTGTCGTATGAAAAGTTGAGTAGTTCTGAATTTTAATAATTGATGATTTTATATATGCTATTCAATTTATTTATTTGAAGAAATTGCATTATATATTATGTGAATATTATTACAGCTTATTTGTGCCAAAAGTTTGTTAAGTTGATGTAGGTTGAATTTGAGACGAGCTTGATTGAAGAAAATAAATTTTTGCCTCGAATTTCAAAATGCAAGTAATCGTTGCGGATGTTGTTGCTACAAAGGGAATAATGGAAAAATATTCTGTTCAACGTGCACAAGTAACAACTGTTTCTATTCGCAACTATTGTCATGATGACAAGAGGAGAAAGCAAATCCAGGAGAAATGAAATAATCGTGATCATCTCAAAAAGGCAACAAATTGAGGGGGAGTGTTGATCATTTATGGAAAAATCTTTTTGGATTGATCATAATCTTGTTATGGAAGGAAGGTAAATGTGTCGGAATTTAAGTTCTACAAAATCTGGTTAGTGCATTTTTATTACCTTTTGTCATTAACAAATTTCTTATTTATATTATCATTTTATTATGACAAAAAGGTAAATAATTTTTATAATGCATCCGTGATAAATATATGATGATATATAATCGAAGTGAGCTATATTGCATATCTTTAATATTCGATTTATTTTATAAAGCTGATTTTTGGAAATTATGCAAGATATATTTATCGTTTTATATTCTCTACGTGATACTATTTCCACTATTGTCGCTTTTTGATTATAACAAAAGGGGGAGAGAATATAAATATGCATATGTGTTGATATTTATTGAGCTGCAATTATCTTTACATATTTATCTTTACATATATACTTATATGCTCAATTACATTATTGTTTAAGATTGCATTGATTTATTATCTTTAAAAGTGTGATTACGCATCTACATATTCAGAGATTGTTTTGTCATTATCAAAAATGGAGAGATTGTTAGGGAAATCCATTTTTATGTTTTGAAGATGACAAAATAAATCAAAGCCTACTAGCGTGTTTAAGGGCTTAGTAACAGACTATGCAGATGATAGAATATGTAAATGATATTGTCCAAAGTCTATTATGAAGATTTCCATACTTCTATGTCAAAATTTGAAAATTGCCAGACTTTAGTGCTAAAGCCTATTCTAGATCAAAAGTCTGCCAACTCTAACAAATTCCAGACTGAACGTGAATGAAGAACCAAAAGACAGATTCTATGCTGAAGCTGAACTTATTCAGACTGTGTTCAGACCTTAAGGCTAAATTTGTTCAAAAGCAAATTATGCTCAGACTTAGATTGTAAAGTCTATTGCACTCAAACTTTACATTCAGATTCAACAGAACGTAACACAAGCCCCAAACATATAACGGCTAATAATCTGGTTTGGATTCCACATCAAGATTGATTTAATTGACTCAATCTAATTGATTGACGATTGTATATTAAAGACAAGAACTTTTTATACAAAGAAGCTCTACTTATGAAAATCAAGATTCCGTTTGTATGGGCAATCGGAATCAATTTGGGATTATACTTTTGTCACTCAACGACTACCAAATCTTCTAGATACAGATTTGTCCAATGGGTAGATTGGAAGACGATTCTCAAGATACTGTCCAACGGCTAGTTTGGAAGTGGATGAGTATTTAAGTAGATTAAGAACTGATGAGCAAGTAAGAGACGGAGCGTAAAATTTATAATTTCAAAGTCTGAGCGACCTTCGATCATACATTTGTCTCTTGTGAGCTTAAACGTTTGTAATCGTGAGAGAAATACCAAAAGAGTGACTTAGTGAGATAGTGTGATCTACTACTAAGTGTTTGCACTCAAAGTTGTAATCTCTTGTTGATTGCATAGTGGAATCCAGCCAAGAAAGCTGTTAGCGTGGGAGAGTGGATGTAAGCTTAAATTAAGCCGAACCACTATAAATCTTGTGTTCTTATTCTCTTCCCTGAACTCCTTTATTTTGTCTATAGTTCTATTTAATTGCTAAAGTTTAATCTCGCTCAAAGTCTGCTGCTCTTCAAACTCAGTTTCAAAAATCTGTTGTTATTCAAACTCAGGTTAAAAGTAAAGGTTTTCACTGTATTTTGCATAATTTGTTTTTACACCTATTCATCCCCTCTAAGTGTTCATACTAGCACTTTCATTTATAACATCCTAAAATTTTATAATTTTTCAAATTCATTTACTATGGTTTTGGCTTTAATTCCTTTGACAGCGCAAATCTATTCGTTTCTACCTTTGGTCCAAAGTGCATGAAATTCCTTAGGAAGGTGATGGAATCTTGTTTGGTGGCCTACTGAGGATGGTAACAACACTCTATAGATTTTCAAATGGTGTGTTTTGAATTGCCATGTGGTACCAATTACTTGAGGAAATTGAGCTAAACATAGGAGGTCATAATATGGAATTTTGGGTTATATGAGTTTCAGTATGCCATGAAGGCAGCAAGTCGTGCATGGTGACATAGTGCCCATCCTAGTGTCATGTGTACTGATTAGGATGCATTTTATAGAGCGTGATGCTATGTCACTACATGAGTGTACCATGCCTGCGGTGCATGAGATGGATTAGGATATGTGATGCCCAAGGCCGATGGACCTCGTATGCTCGACGATGGCCCAGAGTGGATGTCAGAGGAGAATGCCTTGGCTAGCAAACCAAGATGCCCCAGATTATAGTGGAGATGCCCAGGCTAGTGACAAACCCCAAAAGTATTGACATTCAATTCAAGAGCCTGACGATGGCCCAAAGTGGATGTCGAAGGTGAATGCTTTGGCTAACAATCAAGATGCCCTAAAGTGGGGATGCTTGCAGAACAAGAGCCGTGGATGCCCGGTTTGTGAACCCAAGTCACTGCTAGAGCCGCCTACATGGATTGGTAGAGCAGCTGAAACGGGGTCAGACCTCAGTGACATTATGCATGAAAAGTGTGAAGCGTGATGCATCCATTGCGTGGTATTGTGATTCATGTGATTGAATATGACGCTATTGAATATGACGCTTGTTGCATTAAATGCATGCTGGCACTACTTGAGTGACTGGAAATGGTTTGAGGTTTGTCATGTGCTCATATCTGTGTGCTTACTTGCTTGGATAATAGTTGTGTTCTAAGTATCAAGAGTCAATCAGGTTGAGTGATCTGTGAGCTTACTGTTTCTTTTGCTGAGCGCCAGCTCACTTCTATTGTTACATTCTTCAGATTAATAGTCGTGCCGCCGATTCCCACTTCCCCCATCTCACACTATGGAGCGCCTATCATGATAGAAGGAGAGCACCATAAACTTGAACTTTCTGCACAGTCTTTGTTCGTTATAACGTTGTGTTGCTAGTGGACATAGGGCAACCTAACTTGATTCCCTACCGTTTTATAGCTATTTTTGTGCTGGTAGGATCGTCACCTGATAGGATCAATTCCAATCCTGGATGTTCCAAGTGCAGGTAGTGGTGGTGGAGTGATGTGGAGAATTAGGAGCAGGTAGTCATGCTTACTTTTTGACAAGACCAAAACTTTTTCGGGCCATAGGATCGTGTAGATCGGGTCGGATGGATGGATGATTGGTGGCGGAGGAGTTTAGTAGGGATAGGGAGACAAGTACCTTTTTGATTTCTCCTAGTCTATGTTCTTCTTTTGATGTATATGCTGCCACCCGATGTAAATAGAAGTATATAGAAGTATGCTAAATAATGAAAGCATGGTTCCCTTTATTATTGGAGTTTTTAGAATTTTTAGAAGCATGTATAATTCATGTTATAAATGATAACCTTTATAAAAGACTTCCGCTTGTGTGATAACTCAAAAGAAATAAAGAACAAGGATTAGTATGTGGCGGACTGGGACATCACATGTATAATTTGGAAGCAAGCATTAGTTTGAGCTTCCATTTCATGACTAAGACTTTTTTCTTTATTAATATTCATATTCCTCGTATATATTTATGGTCAATAAGTTGTAGTAACAAGTTTTTATCATTAAAGGTTTAACCCATTCAATTAATGTTCAATTAATAATATAGGTGAACCCTGTGTAGATCCTAAAAGCTGTGATACGGTAAGTTTCATGTTATAGGGTATATAGAGTAGACTCCAAATTTCAAAAAATGAGTAACTTGTTTTAATAGGTAAGTTCCACACTTCACATGGAACTTGTACGGAATTCGAAACCACTCATCACTAATCTCTAGTTCGAATCATCGAGTTGGATCGACAGTCAAGTTAGCTTGCGATGACGTCAACGGGTCAATTACCAATGGGTTGCTAATGTCATCGATGACGTTAGCCCTTCCGCCCACACCCGGCCGACCACCCGTAGCTTGCGACGACGCATGGAGGTTCGGCATCACCCGGTAACGTGTAAGATGTCGTTTTGCTTTTCTCAAAATTCAAAATTCACCCCGTATATTCAAAAACAATTTTCACCAGAAATTTTTTTTTCAAAATTCAATCGAACAGAACAGTCGCCACAACCTCCAAACCCATTCTTCACATCAATTTGTATCAGCCATTCATGTTTTTGATTTCTACATAATAAACATGCATATAATACAAAGTTCGATTCTCAATGATCTCCATATCAAACAAGAAGCAAAAAAACTCGACGGAAAAACAAGACTGAGATCATAACGTAGGCTCCGATACCAATGCAAGGAAAAATGTCTGGAAGAATCAACTAACCTCTTGATGCACAACAAAAATAACCATTGCACAAAATGGACGAATTTACAACTTCACAATAGTTCCAATACAATCACAAGGAAAATATTCTCATTCCACAGCCTTAATACCGATTCTTCTCGAAGTAATGATTAGAAGCTTTTTGTGTGTTGTTCTCTTAGATGGAGAGATGAGAGAAAGAGGGAAACATTCGTTTTATGCAGAACGTTCTCTTTTTTGAGTTGGTTGTCACTTATATAGTCGTGTGGGAAGTTAAATAGCTTCCCCTTAATAAATAACCCATCACGCCTCTTGAAAGGGTCTCTCCATCACTTCACATCAAGATGAATCGGTGCATCTTAATCGCACGCCATCATAGATGAACTAATGAAATATAACATAATCATATGTAATACAAGAAAATAGACAAAATGTTCTGAAGTAGGTCCTGTTCACGAAAACATCTTAATCTTATTGTCCAAAGGGATAATAGGTTGCCATCCCTCCGTCATACTTCCCACGCAAAAGAATAAATTCCAACTTGCCTTTAAGCCCTGCAAATTCATCCGGGAGTAGGTTCATGAAACGAAATCTCAGTGGATCACTAGATAAAGGGAGACGGCAGACCATGTAAAGACTTACGGTTCATAATCAATCGCAATCTTGACCAGTGTAGTGTCGACAATCTTGTCAAAGGCTGGCCTAGAGAGCTGGGAAGTGGT
Organism: Eucalyptus caleyi; assembly: GCA_014182885.2. Classification (NCBI taxonomy): domain Eukaryota; kingdom Viridiplantae; phylum Streptophyta; class Magnoliopsida; order Myrtales; family Myrtaceae; genus Eucalyptus; species Eucalyptus caleyi. The sequence goes on along the minus strand of CM024468.2, from coordinate 33,096,173 downwards.
GTCGCATTGTGGCAAAGCGCATCGTTCCAGAACAGTCGCAATCACTGAGCCCTTACATGGGAATTTTTCACCAATACTCGGAGGGCCTATGCATGTAACGTTGAACTTTTTCCCACGTCTCCATTATTCCAGATGGGGTCAACAGCCACAACAACCATCGGCCCTGATTCCTTCACTCCAGGACAATCCGAAGCTATAATTTCCCAAAAATTCATAAGGTGAATTAGGAATTTATATCGGGATTGTGCAAAGTTTCATTTTCGTAGAAAACGATGTGAAAAGAGATGGGAAAATAAACAAGAGTGGCATAAAAAATGCCATACAAAATGTATACCAACATCTTTTGGTCAGATCAGAATGCAAGAACCCAGATATAAGAACGTATATCAGCATTCTTAGTACAGTCTATGCAAAGAAAAGTTCTTACGCTCATGAGGTACATAAAAAGTCGCATTCCCTGGAGCTGCCACTCCTATAGGCACAAGGCCTAAGAGTATGTATGCAGCCATCAAAACCCTCGTCTCCATGCCCTCCATGTATTGTTGATCTCTCAAAATGAATATATCACATACTCACCATTCCATCAAGCAAGAATAAGTTTCAAAAACTTTGGGAAAACTATCGAATGAATATTACCAAAAAAGCCATTATATGCTTTATTGGAGATGTTAGAATACTCAATTTGTCTACTGCATTTATTAGATTACCAACATAAACATGTTACAGCATGAGTCAATCTTCTAAAACCTCCCGATTTTGGAAATCAGAATTGGAATTACAGCTGTGACACCATATCTTTATTTAAAGCTTGATTTGAAGTTGCACATGATGTACAAGCATCAAAGCTTGGAAATTCCATTTAAGAAAACAACTCACAAGCCCAACTCTAGCCTCGTCAATCGACCAAAGCCATCTGATGTTTGTGCAAGCAAAGGGAAACTTTGGACACAATCAACGAAGAGAAGGCATTCAAGATTGAGTTTCTAGAAGTTGAAGAACAAAGGCTGATTTGGACTGGAGGAATGTTTCCCAGTTTAAGTATTTTCCCAATTTAAGTAGGTTTCTAATTCAAGTTTATTCCTAGTCTAACTAGGTTTTCTAATTTGAGAAGATTTCCTAGTTCCGGTTGGTTTCCTAATTTGAGAGGTATACTCAATTGTTTGCTATGTTCATTAGCTTACCAACATATACATGTTACAGCATGAGTCATCTTCCAGAACCTCTAAATTTTGGAATTGGGATCTGGAATTACAGCTATGACACCATATCTTTATCCAAAGCTTGATTGGATGTTGCTTGCTTTCTTATTTTGTGATATCCAAAATACTATATGCTTTTTTTTTTTTTTTTTGCTAGGAAAAAATACCATATGCTCAATACAAAGAAGATGGGCAGTCCATGAGGACTAATGAACTGACAAATTTGGTTACTAATGAGAAGTTAATTGAGTTTCCCACATATTTCTGATTAAGCATATAAAGAGGTAATGCTTATTTCCAATTAAGCATCTATAGAAGTAAGAAAAGGCCTATTTTACCAAACCCACATTATCACAGTTGAAATATTGTGTGCAGCATTGATTGAGCAAGGAGAATAGAAGTCTATCGCAGGACAAGCCATATAGGTGGGCCACTTATGTGCGTAGTCTGCACTTCTCATCTTTGCGTACCTGTTATCTTGCAGCACCTTCTTAAAGGAAACTATTTCCTCTGTTTCTAGTTTGCATAAAAAACTTATATTTAAAAGGAGAAAGACCAAATACTAAGAGTGGGATTACCTATACAGATAAGTGTTGAGCTAGGCAACTAACCTCAAGGACTGCATCAAAAGCGCTGATGTGTCCCTAACACTCTGCCCTTGCAGACTGCAACTGCAACCCAATTGACAGCATTTGTTAAGAAATTTGCAATGCATCACAAGTTTTTGGTAAAATACATCACAGGTTTTTGCAAGCATCACCAGTTTCATACAGCGATTATGCCAACGGCACGCAAGTTTTTACCATAAACATACTCTAGTTCAGCAAACAAGATAATTTAGCTAAATATGAAAAGTAGCGGCAAGAGAAAATGTTATATTGCAAGCCTTTCATATTCTAGTCATTCTTACCAATGGGATGAGTATTGCAATGCAGGCTTAATAGGACTCAAAGCAAATGTAGAGAAGACTATAAAAAGAAGAACAAACATACAAGATGTAGCACATATCTAGGTTCGACCGTAAAATGTTTAAATGGTAGATGTTGTCATACACAATAAAAAAGTTAGGTGACTCATAATGCAACAGATAATAAGTTGGAAGAACAGAAATAGAATACCAACTGACCAATAAGAGGGGACTAGGTCCCCTGTTAGTGAAAAGATGGAATCAATCTATAAAGGTCCACTTTGAGAAAGCCTACGAGAGTATTGATTGGAGAGGATGACATCAGGCTTCCTTGATTCACATTTTTAAACATATATACTAGAAGTCCAAGTGAAGCTCACATGACAAACACAACAGAGCAAATATTGTCTTCTAAAGTAAAAATTCAACATAAGTTAGCCAAACATAGAGTTAACATGACAGTCAAATCAACTAGCACACTTCATGTGAATCACACTGATAGGATGAAATCGAGAGCACAATTTTGCAACAAGGAAAGCTATTTTATGCAACAAACCAAGAGTTAAAAACGCCAAACCAGCTTGCCTTGTCCACTTCAAACACCAACTGTTGCCGCAATTGAAATTAAGTTGGTTCGGCATCCTGAGATTTGCAAATTGAATGAGGTTCACAATCCCTAAAAAGGGAATTCATTTTTAAGAGATTTGAATAAAGAAATAATTGAGCAATAGATCAAATCATAAGAAGTGGGTCACAACTTATCATCATGCAATGCTATATCATCTTCTTGTCTGCCTTCTTGATTGATCTGACCATCACCAGGTTTAGTGACCGAAAACATACATTGATTGCAACAGCTTCCATGGATATAGAAGCCTTGTGCGGATCTATATCTGTTGCAACTCTCAACATTGAGTGTAAATGCTGCTCCAGATTATTCTTCTGTTTAGCTTTTGATCAGCCTATGCCCTTTCCTTAGTAGAATTGCCACCCTAGAGTAAGCAATTTAAACTTGCTAAGAAAATTCCAAAATTCAACAACAAAAGTTCAAAATCCTCAAGTCTTTTTAGTTCTGCCGCAACCTCGGATGCATTAATGCATAGTAATACCATTCTTTGTATGGGAAGCTTTGAGGGATTTGTATATTTCACCAATAATCTCCACATGAACAGACCCCTTCCCTAAAATGATGAAAGCGATTGGAATCCCTCAAAACTATGTGGCGACGAAACACTTGTGATATATATCTCATGGCGATGTGACAGTCACCACATACTCGAAGATTCTTATAAATTCGAATGGGTCCTCCTTGGGGCACAGCAAGCAGCCCAAAGGCAACAGCCAATTTCTCACTGTGATAGGCAAGACCAAGCTCTTTGCCCTCTTCATCAACATCATGCAGCACCAAATTTAAGTCTGGAACATAACCAGCTTTCTTAATTAATCGCATTACTTCATCAATCTTTGAATAGATATCAGACATTCTTGGATGCCCTCTATCTTCGGATACAAAGGTGTGAACTTGGCCATTGATCCCAACCCAACTACAACCAGGCTCTTTGTTGATTCCTCTTGATTTCATCAAACCCCAGATTTTTGCGGCCTCTTCCAGTTTACCAGAGGCGAAATATATATTAGCTAGGAGAACGTAAGGAACAGAATTCATAGGTTCCAATTTGAAAAGATTCCTTGCCGCCCTCTCTCCCAGTTCCAAGTTTTTGTGTACCCGGCATGCAGCGAGTAGTGCCTTCCAAATTGTTGGATCTGGTTCCACAGACATTTGATTAAGCAATTCTTCAGCCTCAGCAAGTTTTCCAGAGCGCCCTAAGAGGTCAATCATTGAAGCATAGTGCTCAGGGCCTGGCTTTATTCCATAAGTCTTGGTCATGGATTCAAAGTACATGCGACCTTCTTGTACAAGACAGGCATGGCTGCATGCAAATAATAGGCCAATAAAAGAGATGTAATCAGGCTTCACTCCACTCACAACCATGCGATTGTAGGTCTCTAAAGATTCTTTTGCTTTGCCATTACGTGCATAACCCATGATAAGAGCCGTCCATGTGATTACGCCCTCTACATGCATTGAGTTGAACACTCGATCAGCATCTTCTATGCATCCACATCTTGCATACATTGAGATGAGAGAATTGCCAACTGATGTTGAAATAGCATGGCCTGATTTCACAAAAATTCCATGAACTTGTTGCCCAAATTCTAAAGCTGTCAATTCGGCAGAAGCACTTAAAATACTGGAAACAACCATTTCATCGGGACAAATACCCTCAGCTGTCATGTCACAAAACAACCTGAGAGCTTCTTCAAAGAGGCCATTGTGTGCGTATCCCGTGACCAGGGAAGTCCATGAAATGACATCTTTGTCCAGCATACACTTGAACACCTCACATGCGCAAGTAATCTCTCTTTGTTTAGCATACATGTCAATGAGTGCATTGCTCACTAGTCGATAAGCCTCAAATCTCGTCTTTAAGATCAGACTGTGCACCGACTTTGCGAGTTTCAAATCCATCGTGGAAGCAAGAGACTTTAGAACAGATGTGTAAGTAAAATCATCAATCTTCATATCTCTTCCATGCATTTTCTTAAATAGGTATAGTGCTTCCTCTTCACACCCCTGCCTCATGCAACCCATAATCATTGAGTTCCAAGAAACCACACCATCAATATCCGTAGCCTCTACCACCAACTTAGCACTGTTCAAATCTCCACATTTCGCATACATGTCAACCAGCGCACTTTGAACAAATGCACTAACTGCATATCCACTCCTCATGATGCAGCAATGCACCTGTGCCCCAAAAGCATCAGCTGAAACTGCTGCACAAGTTGCTAGTATACTAGGTAAACTGTACTCGTCGAATTCAATTCCTTGCTTCCTCATTTCCTTAAAACACTCCATTGCTTTATATGCATCACCATTCTGAGAATACCCGGTGATCATGGCACTCCAGAGCGCATGATTACTCCTTTCGGGAACCGTTGCAAAGAGATACTCTGCCTCAGAGATGCTTCTGCACTTCGCATACATGTCTATAAGACCCGTGACAACAAAATCATTATGGTCGAAACTTGTTTTCATAGCATAGCCATGAATCTGCTCTCCTCTTTGGAGGGAACCCGACACGGCACACGCTCTAAGCACGCTGCCCAAGCTAAACTGGGTGGGCTTCTGACCGTCCAACTGCATTAGCCAGAAGAACCTAAAACCTTCGCCAGGACGCCCATGCCGACAATACCCCGAAATGAGGGAGGACCAGGTGACCGAACTCTTATATGGAGTCTCCTCGAAAAGCTCTTTAGCCTCATCAAACCTCCCTGAATTGGCATAAGCGGCGACCATGGTGTTCCACGTGTACTCATCTCTCTCGAGCATTTCATCGAACAGCTTCCGGGCCTCATCAATTCGACCTCCTTTAGACAAGTCCTTCAGTACCCGGTTGGATTCGAAGGTGCTACGATTCGAATTGACGACGTTGTGCGCAGACCTTGTGAATTTAGCCCGACCAAACTGATGATATACCTCTCGAGTGAGGTGGGTAAGGCCCCACGAACGTGATCTTGGCTTCAACATCACCCCATTTGTGCGGAAGCCGACAAGGCTAATCCCATGTTTCGCTGGGGCGGAATTAGCTGGAACGGTCGACAAGATCCTTGTCTGAAGCTTCGACGATGTGGGAACGTGTAGTAATTTAACAGAAGATATCGCATGAAGCTCGTGGAAAGTTCAGGTCTCCTTTTATTCGTCACGCGACATGATATATATGGTGCAAGTGAAATTGAAATTGAATTTCAAATATTAAAAATTTGAAAGTTTTATTTTTTTATTGAGTTTAAACTTGAAAAATTATACCCTACCGGCTCGAGGTTAAACGTTAGAAAAATGGATAAAGAAAAAGTATAGAATTATTTTATGTTCATTAAGTTTAAACTTAGAAAAGGATAAGCTAGAGAAAGTATTTCAAATTATACTCTTTACCAACATGGCTTTTTCTTTTTTTTTTTCAGTCTAGTTTCCTAAATGCATTTGTAAACTGCAAAAGAATTTGGAGCCCCAGATAAATTCTACATAAATGTTTCAGTGCTCAACACTTCTTGTTATCAAGTGAGATTGTTTAATCAAATTAGGAAATGTATTCCAAAAGAAAAAAAAAAAAAAAAACAATTGACCTTGAATGAAGATATTGTTTACCTGGACGAGCTAAATCAAATTAGCATTTAACCATATTTTGTTCAAAGTAGATTTGATGTTCGTTTAAGTAAAAGTGAATATTTAATCAAAATTCCAATTTCGCATTTTTTAATCTTAATTTGATCAATTAGGAGCAATCGCAAGGATCGAAGGGCTTCTCCCATCCTCTCATAGTTTTGGTCATCAATATTTTGGAAACAAGTAGTCAATGCCTCACTACATATTTGAGCAATGAAAACCTTAAACATCTTATATTTGTCATGTCATGTCACATGTGATTATTGTCATGCCACGTCAATTTATCATCCCATTTTGTAGCCAATTTGCCATGTCATGTTGCATTTTTATTATTCCTATGTCATCTCATCTTATCGTCATGTTTTGCATCTAATTTGTTATGTTATATAGGGTGCGTTTAATTTAGCATTTTGAAAACTCATTGGAAAAATGTAAAACAGTTTAGCCTAAAGTCCTTTTAAGCAAATGCAAAAGCCATTTGGTAAACTATATTTTGAGAAGTAATTTTGAAAAAAATGCTGTTTGGTAGAAAACACATTTGAAAAGCTTTTTGGGTGATTAATTTAGTTGATTTTATTTATTTAAAATTGAAAAAATAATGTATGCAACTTTTTAAATTAAATTTTGAATTTATATAATTTTAAAAAAAAAAAAACAAGACCAAAACTTTCCTTGAAATTTTTAAAATTGTTTAAAATGTATGCAACTTTTTAAATATGAATCGAAAATAATGATAAAAAATCAAATACATATATTTAATTTTTTTCTTAAAAAAGACTAAACCCTTCATCAGAATTTTTACATTTTTAATTGTTTATAATTGAAAGAAAAAAATAATGTATGCAAATTTTTAAATATAAATTTTAACAATCATATTAAAAAATTCAAATACATATATAATTTTTTTTAAAGAAATACCATACACTTTATCGGAACTTTTTAATTTTTATTTGCTTAAAATTGAAAAAAAAAAAAATATGTATGTAACATTTAAATATAAATTTTCACAATAATGTTAAAAAATAAAATACATATATATATATATATATATATATATATATATATATATATATATATATTAAAAGACCAAATCATGCGTTGAAATTTTTAAATTTTTATTTGTTTAAAATTGAAAAAATAATGTATGCAACTTTTTAAACATAAAATTGAAAATAATGCTAAAAAATCAAATATATATAATTTTTTAAAAACAAAACTAACCAAACCCTTCATCAGAATTTTTTTAAATTTATTTGTTTAAAATTGAAAAAAAAAATATGTAACTTTTTAAATATAGATTTTGACAATAATGTAGAAACAAAATGAAATACATATATATATATATATTAAAAAGACCATATCCTTTGTCGAAATTTTTTAATTGTTATCTATTTAAAATTGAAATAATAATGTATGCAACTTTTTAAATATAAATTTGAAAATAATGCTAAAAAAATCAAATGCATATATATGATTCTCTTTTTTTAAAAAAAAAAAGACCAAACTCTTCGTCAAATTTTTTTAATTTTTATTGTATGCAACTTTTTAAATATAAATTTTGACAATAATGCTAAAAAAAAAAATCAAATATATATGCTAAAACAATCAACTATATAAATATTTTTTAGAAAGACCAAAATATATTTAATTTTTAGCATATATATATTTGATTTTTTTATTATTATTTTGGCATTTAAAAAATAATAACTAGAGCAAAATCAGAAATTTGAAGAATGAGTGAAAATAGTTTTGAAAAAAAAATAAGTTTCAGCATTTGATAAATGCCGAAAGCTCAAAACTACTCCCTACATATTTCCCCAAGGGGCTTTAGAGGTTAAAAGCCCATTGGGAATACTGAACCAAACACACCCTATGTTGTTGAAAATTTAGTCTTTAATGTCATCACAAGCTTATTCGATTAATGTCAAAATAATGAATACACAATATTGGATGCATAGAATTACCTCTCGATAATCTTCTAGGATACTTGAGCTTTTATCCTGCGAGTGTTAGATTTATGAGTACATATACTTTTTCAAAAATATATTTGTATACAGCTGTTGACACCTAAATTTTGGCGACCTAATCATCCATTAAAAATTAGAAATTAATTTTAACCCCTAAACAAAAATATTAGAATTAAATTGCATAACATATAGCTTTAGGAGCATTTTTTTTTTATTACATTTGCAATTGACCGGCGACAGATGGATATGAATCAATGGTGGAAGAATTTGGCCAAGCTCATTATTCTTTAAATGGGTCTATCTTAATGCAAAGGTGAAAATCGCTAATTAAGCTTGATCTTAGGAAATATTGAGGCAAACTAGGATAATAATATCAATAAATCTTTTGGTCGCCTAGCAAGCAATCGGTATGATTCTCAAGGTAGTTGCGTGTGTGCTTAAAAGGAGCAAGTAAGGGTGTGTTTGTTTGCGTTTCTGTTTAAAAATTGTTCCAGGGAACGAAATAGAAAAAAGTGTTTTGTTCCGGAACAACGATTTTTGAACAAAACAACGCGTTTGGTAAACTTGTTTCGGGAATAAAAATAAACAGAAACATGTTTGGTAAATTTGGATAATTTTTTTATTTCTTTTATTTTTTCTATTTTTTTCTTTTTTTTTCCTTTTTTTTTTTTTTTTTTCTTTTTCATTTTTTTCTTCTTTTGGCCGGTCGCCGGCCAAGGCCTTGGCCGGCGACCGCCGGCGAGGGTTGGCCTCGGCGAGGCCGAGCTCGCCCGGCGGGCGGGCGAGGCGCGGCCTCGCCGGGCCACCGCCGGGCGACGCCGACTTGCCCGGATCCGGCGAGGCCGAGGCTCGCCGCCGGGCGAGCTCGGCCTCGCCGGATCCGGGGGCAAGATCGAGCTCGCCCGGGCCGGCGCGAGGTCGGCCTCGCCTTGATCCGGCAAGGCCGAGCTCGCCCAGCGGCGAGCGAGGCGCGGCCTCACCGGGCCACCGCCAGGCGAGGCCAAGGCTCGCCGGCCGCTGGGCGAGGTCGGCCTCGCCGGATCTGGGCGAGATCGAGCTCGCCCAGGCCGGCGCGAGGCCGACCCTTGCCCAGCTACGGCGAGCCTCGCCGTGGGACGGCGAGGCCGGGGGCGGCGAGCCCGCTGGGTGAGGCCGGCCCTCGTCGGCCGGTCGCCGGCCATGGCCGAGGCCGGCGACCGGCCAAAAGAAAAAAAGAACAAGAAAATAAGAGAAAAAAAAAAAAAATAAGTGTTTCTCAAAAGTGTTTGAAACAAGAAACACAAAATTTGTGTTTATTGTTTCATTTTTTTTTATTCCCTGGGAACAAAAGAACAAAAAAAAAACAGAAAAAGTGTTTAAAAACAAAAAAGAAATACAACCAAACGCAGCCTAAGCCATGGTTGATTCTGTTAATCGTGGAGAAAAAGAAAGAAGGGGCAGAAAGAATTCTTTTGCTGACCTAGTGAATATAAACATGCAGATAAAGATACCGAAGGAAGGGCATGAAATGATCAGCATTATTCATAGATGGAAAGGAATTTTTAAAAGAAAATTTGGTGCATGCAAGAGGGGAAATGCGTTGTGTAAACGAGCTGTCTTTCTTCAAAAAGGAAAGAAGGACACGATTCTTCCATGAGGACGCGCGGATTCGCAATACATACAAAGGAAAAAGTGGAAAAAAAGAAGAAGAAGATAGACCCTCACAAAAGAGGGAAGTCGGATACGTGACACTATTTCATGTATTCATGTTTCCCCTTTTGAAGTTCAGAGTCGGCTAGTATAAAAGTATGACGATCAAGAAAAGGGGGGATCGGCACTTCTATTCTAAAAGGCACGTTGAGAGATATATACGTGAGAGAGAATAAACAAAGAACTCTCTCTGCCGAACCGAGGAGCCCCCACGTTGTGCGAGGCCCTTTGCTGCAGCGTCACACCCGAGCCGCCTGAGTTACCATCGCTACACCGTCTTTGCCGCGTCGCCCCCTGCAGCAACAATGGACTCGCTGCTGTGACCTCTTTGCCTTTCCGACGAGCTGCTGATCTGGTTTCAACTTCCTACCGTCGTGACCAAGCCTCGATGATGACGGAGCTACCGCCTTCCTTGCGCTCAACTGTTGCTTGATTCACTGCTGCCCCGGCGGGACCGTAATTTCTCCTTGCAGCAATCACTCGAGCAGCCCTCGCATCCCCGACGATCCATGATCTGCTGCTTTTGCTATACCACGAACCAGCACACCCCAGGGACGCTTAAACCACTACCGCCTTGAGTTCCATCTAGCCTGGCGATGCCCTGAAGTGTTATCTTCTGACTCACCGACAATCAACAAACAGGCTTTTGCGCTTCGTTCGTATTCATTCTTTGCAGGTTTCGTCGAAGTCCAAAGAGGGCCACACGATTCAATACGAGGTCACACATTAAACATATGGCCACAATTGAGAGCATAGAGAGAGAAGAAATCGTGAAGAGATCGGCCATGATCCACAATTCAGAAACGGCACATTGAGAGAGCTTCAAATCCGCTAGTTCTGGACGAGCTCCAAATCCCATCGACATCGCTGCTTGCTGGCCTGAAAGTGTCGTCTCTTTTGCTCGCTGTCCCGAAACCACCAGCGGCTCTACTTTGTCTCGGACAACGCCTTTAGCTCCTGATCCTGTGACACCTCACGCCGAGATCTTCAAGCAGTTCCAGATTCGCAGCCTATCCGACGGATGCATGCTTTAGCCAAATTGATTCTGTTTTTGTGGATTAGTAGGAGTTGATCCATCGTTGGTTGAATCACATTATTGCCTCTCCAAGGTGTCGTTCCGTCAGTTGTCCAGCGAGTGCAGTCACGTCCAGCAACTACCCGAGGAGTACCACTGCACCTAACCCATCTCGACGCCAGAACTTCACCCAGCTTATCTCCATTTTGTTACGCCTAGACTCGCTGTCTTATTGCTTTTACCACACCCGAGTTCTATTTTGCAGATTCACCCAAGGCTAGTCCAGTGTTGACGCAGTCGAGATACTCCTCCAAGCGAATTCCAACTTGCTGATACCCTTGCCGAATTTCCCATCATTGTCGCTGTTGCCTCTTCATCGTGAGCTCTCGACGATAATCACACGATGGCTACCGAGAGCTCCTTGCACTGCCGTGATCAAGACCCTTTCACGCTCGTGAGCAGCCCCTTACCCGTGAATCACCATGCCGCAAGTCACCATCGGGCCATCGCCAATCACCCATAGCAATTCTCGCCATCCACCATCCGTCTGAATTTGGAAATATTAGGGCCTATTGTGGCGATCCACGGCTGAAACGCAACACGGTTTTCCAGTCCCAAGCATCATCGTGCGTAGCTGTAAGAAGGCCACGCAAGGAAGGTCAAATCTTTAGTCAAAAGAAAGATCCAAGCGGTGGTCAAAGAGCCTTGGTGGAAATTTGAAACAAGAAGAGAGGGGCTAAAGCGATGGTGGTTTTCCTTTATCGGTCAAAGGGTGATTCAGCTAAAATTTAGGGACCATCAAAGAAAGTCTGTCAGCTTCAAAGTTTTGCTTTGTTCGTGCCTTGCAGTCCGCTTTGTTCTTTCTTGCAGATTCATGGACGTTCGTCAAGCGCCGTCGGCACCATCGCCCATCATCATCCAAGCTCATTGTTTGTGAATTCCAATTTGCGAAATTTATCCGCACAATAATTTGAATTAGGTAATTATCTTGTTTGCCATCAATTTGAATATTTTGTGATTCAATTTGATTGAGAATATTTTGAGCAATAAGTGCACTCCCAATTAGGATTTATTTCCTAATTCGCAACCGCATATAATCTTCGATTCCATCTATAAGGCTTTCCATAGAATTATTGATTCCGCGGGAATCTTTAAAATTGATGCTTTGATCTTTAAGACTTAAGATCAACTCATCGATTTTATTTGCGAAATTTCAAGTTGATTGGACATTATTTCTTTATTCACATTGATTGGGTGATATACGATCTTGTGCTTGTCATGCTTTAATTGCTTTATTTATGTTGAAAATACAAAAAAAAAAAAAAAAATTGCATATCATATAGGTTAGAGTTTATTTCCTAAATAGGATTTGCCTGTTTATTATTTTATAATTCCAAATTTAATAAAACACCAAAAATATCTTTTTTAGAATAAATTGAATTTTCTCCTATAGGATAGCTTGCATGTTTGAATTAGAGTATTTAACTAATTTCGAATTTCATGGAAATACAAAAAAAAAAAAAAAAAAATTGTCTTAGAATAAATCAATTTCATTCTTTAGGATAGACTGCATGCTTATATTTTATTTATGTCATATAGTTTAAGTCATATTGCCATGTTATATCATTTCATGTTAGATTAGTAGGATGCATTGCATAAAGCATGATTCTCATTAAATGAGTGAAAAAAAAAATTGCGTGTTAATTAGAAATCATATCTAGGACCGTCGATGTTAATTATGATCTAATATTATAAATGCTTTCGTTGCTATGAAGTAAATCCCATAATTTCTTTATTGCTTTCTTGAGTGTTAAATTGGTGGTTTGTGCACTTACATGGTCATCTCACATGTTAGGAAAATAAATTAAAATCAATTCAAGTTGCCTGCAAAACATTTTTTTTAAAACAAAAGAGAAAGGTACCGAAAGTGTATTAGAAAAGTCTAGTATAACCAAGTCCCCATACTCACAATCTCTGGTTCGTATGAGTAAAAGTAAATCTCCAATTACTTTACTTGGATTTCTAATCGACCCACTAAAAACATATTAGTGACGACTCCTAATAAAAAATCAAGAACTCAAACCTAAGTCGCGAATTGGTATGGACATGGGAGAACCCAACCTAAGTTTAGGCTTAGTAATCCATTAGCCAAACCGTAGATGGTGCACCCGAGGTTAGGTCGCGACAACTTGGAGACTCCACTAGGGACTTCAGTTAAAGCTCTTATTGGACTTAGGCCGATTTACTCTTTTATTTTTGAAAAAAAAAAAAACATTTTTGTTTGGCAGCAAGAATCACAGGTACGTCCCTAACATTTAAGATGTTAAATGTTCTTGCGGGATGAGAGGTATAAGGGGAAGTGTTTGCTATTATTTGTTTTGCAGGGAGGTGTATGAATGTATGGTTTATTTTCATGAACGAAGTAATGTTGATTTAAACTGTCATGCATGTGTCACGGGCCGATCGATTGGGATCGTGACCGTGCGGCGACTCGGGCACTTTAGGATCGGGATGGATCGCCGAAGCACCTAAGCCAAGCCTTTCACAGTCGAACGCTCACTCGCTCGCCTTACCCGGATCGTAGAGAGAGAAAGAATCTAGAGAGAAGAGCTCTGGAAAGAAGACTTGCTTTGTATTGCGGAAGTAGTGGATGATTACAACTAAAGGAGGACACCCCTTTTATAGTTGAGGGCCTCGGATTACATCCATTGATCTAGTATTCTACGGGCGGACGAGATCGTACCGCCTCAACTACCGGCATAAGTGCCAACTACCGTCTACCAACATAAATAAACGGAACGGAATACCGTAATCTAGCTAAATGACAGGTTCGCCCGCTCTTGTAATTTGGAGAGAAGGTTTGGTGGGAATCCGAGTGAGAGCAGGAGGTCCACGGGTGAGTTGGGGTCGACTCTGGGGAACCTCTCGGGTCGTTCATCTTTCGGTCCGTGACATTCTCCCCCACTCATTCGAGCGACGTCCTCGTCGCTCTCAGCTCGGCGAGCAGCCTTGCGAGCTTTGGCACGAGCCTTCTTGTTCTTGTTTCTCTTCGCTCGAACGTTCATGAACGAAGGGCCGCATCCTTCTATGATGAAGTCGGACGCACGCGGCTCGATCTTCGGCTTGGATGGAGCACGCGGCGCGCACTCAACCTCGGGGAAGAGCGCTTGGATGGGCATAGCGTTCGTTGGAGTAGGATCCAACTCAACCTTCGGCTTCACCTCGGACAGCTTGTTGATGCGCATGACGGCCTTCAAGCTCTTGTCGAGGCGCCGGATCGACGCGATGGTCTTGGTGTCGACCACTCCTTTGATCATGGGGATCATGGACGGGCATTTTTGATCGAGGATCATCAGACACTTGGTCCTCATGTCGATCATGGCTCCCACACTATGGAAAAACTGCATTCCAAGGATGAGATCATAATCATCAAGAGGGATTACCTCGAACGCCATTCGACCCTTCCATCCGCCAATCTTGACGTCCACGTCGGGTGTTGATCCTACGCCATGGAAGTCGACACGTGGTCAACCCGACGCGTGTTGATCGGCTTGTACGACTTCTCGGATGGCTCGACGGCGAATGCTGGGTAGTCTCTTTTGAGAAGGAAAAAATAAAAAGGTCTTCGCAACCTCGGTCGACATGAACATGTTGGATGCGCCGGTGTCGACCAAAGCGTAAAGCGTTAAGCCGCCCACTTCGACCTCCACGAAGAACATGTCGGTGTTTGGAGTGATCCCTTCTCCTTTGGTCGGCGATCGGGCTCGGGCCGAGTTGATCATCTTCACAGCCCCAATCCGGATCTGCCGTTTGTCTTCTTTTTGTGCCTCCTTCTCTTCCTCAATGGCTAGGAGGGCGTTGAGACGGTTCCTCTTTGGGCACTTTTGGGTCCAGTGCGGACCTTTGCAGAGAAAGCAAGGAGAGGGTGGAGGTTGATCGAACTTACTCGCGTAGTCGATCGGTGGTCGACCTCTTTGGAAGGACGGCTTGGAAGACCCTTCTCCCCACGTCTTGGCTCGGCCGCCTTGATCGGGCACGCCTCGGGGAGTGTTTCTTCCTTCGTCGTCGGGTCGATCCGACCTCCAGTCTCTTGCTCGGTTGTTTCTCGGTTCAACCCTGGTGAGGTCGACGAGTGACTCGGCCATGCTCAGCGCACGCGCAAGACTACTCACGTCCCGCCACTTCAGCTCAAGTTGTGCCCATGGCTTGAGTCCATCCATGAACGCTCCGAAAGCCTCCTCTTCGCTCAGGTTGCGAATCTGGAGTTTGAGCTCCGTGAACTCCCTCACGTACTCTCGGATCGTACCTCTTTGTTCGAGGCGATGGAGCATGCTACGAGCCTCTTGTTGAGCGAACTCGGGGAAGAAGTAGTCGCGGAATTCCCTCACGAAGTCGTCCCACGTGCTCATGGGATTAGCGCCGCGTCTACTCTCGTCACACCTATTGCGCCACCACAGCATTGCCGTATCAGACAGGAACATGGAAGCGGTTCGTACCTTGATCGACTCGTCTTGTATGTTGACGGCGCCGAAGTACTGCTCCATGCTCCACACGAAGTTGTCCACCTCTTGGGCGAATCGATTGCCTTTGAACTCCTTTGGCTTCGGGACCTCGATCTTGGTCACCGTTTGAGCAGGCGCCGCACCATTCGTGATGATCAACTTGCATAGGGCGAGCTCGGTCTTGAGCTCTTGGATCTCGGCCTTCATGGCTTCGACCTCGTCCCTACACGGGCTTACCTCCTCGATTATTTGGACTCGCTCGTTCAAACCATCGATCGATGCTTCGAGAGCTTCGTCCTTGTCGAACAATGGAGCCGTGGCTTGGTTGATGCCGATCGTGAAGTCTTCACGGATTGAGCCTTCAACCTCCATGATCCGGTCTCGCACGTCGTCAAGACCTTCCATGAGTTCGAACACCGCAGTCCGGACCTTCGCGATCTTCTCATCGAACGTAGCCGCAGCGTCCACCGACTGATCTCTCTTCTTTGCTTTGCTGCGCGTGTCTATGCCAGGCGCATTCTCTCCAACCACAGCTGCATCATGGCTCGACATTCTTTCGAACAGTTGGTGCTCTTCAATCCCTTGGAAACGAATCTCTCTTTAGCTCTGATACCACTTGTCACGGGCCGATCGATCAGGATCGTGACCGTGCGGTGACTCGGGCACTTTAGGATCGGGATGGATCGCCAAAGCACCTAAGCCAAGCCTTTCACAGTCGAACGCTCATTCGCTCGCCTTACCTGGATCGTAGAGAGAGAGAATCTAGAGAGAAGAGCTCTGGAAAGAAGACTCGCTTTGTATTGCGGAAGTAGTGGATGATTACAAGTGAAGGAGGACACCCCTTTTATAGTTGAGGGCCTCGGATTACATCCATTGATTTAGTATTCTACGGGCGGACGAGATCGTACCGCCTCAACTACCGGCATAAGTGCCAACTACCGTCTACCAACATAAATAAACGGAACGGAATACCGTAATCTAGCTAAATGACAGGTTCGCCCGCTCTTGTAATTTGGAGAGAAGGTTTGGTGGGAATCCGAGTGAGAGCAGGAGGTCCACGGGTGAGTTGGGGTCGACTCTGGGGAACCTCTCGGGTCGTTCATCTTTCGGTCCGTGACACATGCCTATGCATTTACACAACACTACTGTACACATAACCTGCCGCCAGACCTAGGCTGCACTTCGATTAAGAAGTTAATTACACTTAGGGGGTTAGTTTAGTCTTAATTAAGGATTAGTAGTTAGTTTAGTTTGTGTAACTAAGTTCCTTAGGTTAGTTAGTTACCTAGACTAGTTAGTTAGGTGGTTAGTTTGGTTAGGTTAACTACCCTAGGTTAGTTAGTTAACTAGGGTTAGTTAGTTAACTGTGGTTACTAACCACAGTTAGTTTAATTCATTTAGATTTATTTAATTTAAATTTTATTTATTTAATAAATTATATTTAGCGTAAATTGTGCCAGAATAGCCGATTAGTGAAATTTTAGAATTGGTAGGCTACTTTCAGCAGCATTTTTTTTTTTAATACTTTGAACACATTTTTGCTCACTACAGTGAACATTTTAAGCTTAATCCACCAGGCATATGGGGTAAGAGAAAAAACAAAAGAAAGCTCATCTATCCGTAGGCAGAAAAAAAAGATTTATTATCCAGATGCACAACAAGACGCCTTGTCGATATTGTTATAAAATGCTTACGTATCAAGACAATACATAAGCCTCTTTGAGTAGTGATCACATTCACCATTTTGAAACTATAGGAAAATAAAATCATCCATTTCAACGGGAAGATAGGGGTATGTCAAAGGTTTCTCATGATATGTATGTGTCCATGCTCTCTACACGACCCTCACACCTAGCACAATCCATAATCATCACGAACATAATCTCTTTCAAAGAGTATAAGCCTAATAGACATTTATTTTTACCTAACAACCCTATCTTATAATTACTCATGCAACTGCGTTTGAGCCACTTGTGTCCCCAGCATCCTTAGCGAGGTGGACCTTCTCAAGGCCATGTCCCTAGCCACGTGCTTCCACTTGAAAAATGATCCGAAAAATTGGATCATCTACTCTAGTATCAGGCCTCAAGTTTCCGGCATTATTTTGTAGAAGAGAAACCATGAGATGCATGACACCGCCGCGAAGAAGAAGGTATCATTGCTGTGGATGATCGCCTTGTCCAGTGGTAAGAATGCCCATGATGTAATTCCACTCATTAGTTGGTTTGCAATGAAGGTGATAGCTCAGAGTTGTAGACTTAGGTGATTGGTCCCATTCCCACCGAGTAGCTGGCCACATAGATGAATAATGATGCGATGCACCAGTGTTTGGTGTAGCCTTGGTCGATGTAATTTAAGGTCATTCCAAGGGAGACTAGGGACCCAATCATCCAGCCTAGGCTCCATAGCAGCATCTATCGTCGTCCAACCTTGTCAAAAAGGAAGCTAGCAATTAAGGTGAATATTGCCTTTATAAATTTGAGTATTGATGGTCCTTAAGAGCTTGTCATCCGAGAATTTGACACCAATCATCTCGAAAATATGAGGGCTGTAAAGAAAGATTGTATCAAAGCCATAGGCTTGCCGAGCTACTTGCATCAAAATGGCGCAAACAAGCATGTGGCAGACGGATTGAGTTGAGTAAAAGAGATCCCACCACACGCCTAGGGTCGGCCCATGCGCCTTGTTGCTGACAGCCTCCTCGATTTTGGCAAGCAAATGAGCTCAAAGTTCAAGATCCCACCAAGGACGCCCTGCGCATCGTACATGCGTCCTTACATGACGAGCTACCAAGGGGATTTTGGCGTAATGCGGACCACAATTTCGAGAAGGATTAAGCAGATTGCTCCCACAAAGCACATGATAAGCCACCCGTTAAATGGAAGCTGATGAACACCTAAACCACCAAAACATGTTCAAATGAATATATCCAATCACCTTTCTAATTCTAATTTTTCCAGTAAAGTAAATTATGAAAAAGATAAAAATCAATGGCATATTTAAAAAAATGGAAAAGATACTATAAATTAGGGAAAAAAATGTGGATACCTCAGGAAGGGTGGTGAACAAGCCACGAAAGATGGTAGGAGTGATCTCTGCAATGTAGATGGGGGTAACCATAAGGGTGTGAACAGTCTCGACTTGAGCGATGAAGCGGCCAAATAGGACGAAGGCATCGTTGGAATTGATGCCCATGACATAAGGCCCAATGAAGAAGAAGAAGAACCCCACAAAACCAATCACACGACGGCGGCCAAACCAGTCTAATGTCAACCTCGTCATCACCGATCCAAAAGCCGAAAATAAGAAGAGGTACCATATCACAGTCTCAGCATACTTGTTGCTTGTCTTCTGCTCCTTCATTATGGACGCGATTGTCTCGCTTGTTGCTCTAATTTCTCGCAAAACATAGATTTGTCACTTTCATCAATAATAAAGCTAAACAAAAAGAAAAGGGCAATAGCTTAACCTTTTTTGGTTTGCAACAAACGACTAATTCACCGTAACCACGGGGTGACAAAGGACTAACAAAAACCAAGTATCAGAGACGTGATGTATGCCAAGAAGGCGCATTTTAAAAGGTATTTTATTCATGTCACGCCCCGATCCTCGGGGACGCGCCCATCCTTCAAATGGTTGATTTTTAAAGTGCGATATCCCATGACTAATTATCGCCAACCCTTTTTTTTTTATTACGCATGCGGAAGTAGTTATAAATCCCCAGACAATAAAACAATGGGATAGAAAAGCATGCCATATATTTCATATTGAAATTCACAACCACACTTTTATTAACAGCACAACTTATAGTATATTTACAATATTATTTATAGCATAAAAGTCTCACACCTATCTACACTAAGACAGGGTTCACAAAAGGGATGGGATCTCGATCCACATCCGGGTTGTACTCAAGATCCCTCTCTGGATCATCTTCTTCTTCTTCAAAAATCTTTCTCTTCCTCAGGTTCCTCCTCCTCGGCTCCTTCTCAAGGTCCTGAAATGGTTATTCAATAACCAATGAGACCACGTCTCAACGAGTTCTACCCCCTAAGACCCGATTAGTAAGAAAATACGCCCTGAGGGCTGCCTAAGCACATCATGGGTCAGAGGGCTTACCTTGGCCTCAGTTTCCTTCCTGCAAGTCAGTTCAAATAATAAATACTAACAATCATAGCACACAATCAATCAGATCGACTTAACGATCAATCGACTCAGTCGATTACATGTCATCAACACCATTACATGGTCATTCCAACTCTTCATTCTTGACTCTGAATCACGACCCTATAGGCATAATTTATTTTTTAGTGGAATCACGGCCCCACTCGGCAAATTTTCTAGACTTGGTGGCATCACGGCCCCACCTAGCAATTTTTCTCAATCTGGTGGCATCACGGCCCCACCTGGCAAATTTTTCTCAATCTGGTGGTATCACAGCCCCACCTGGCAAATTTTTCTCAATCTGGTGGCATCACGGCCCCACCTGGCAATCTTTAATCCAACTCACAACCTCACACAGTTACTTTCCCTTCAAGTACCGGCATTTTCCCAATTTTGGGATAAATTCTCATATTCACCAATTTCACTAAAATTTCATAATCGATGCTCGAATAAATAAACAGAAAGTACCATTGGAATCAAGCACAAAATTTCGGTCGTAAATTTTATCCCAGCCTAATTTCCGGAAAATAAATAAATAATTAAATATTTACGAAAAATATTAAATAAATGCAATAAATCCAACTTAGGCCCGTTATAGCCTAATTGGAAGCCGATACGAACCCGGAAAATTACCGAGACTCGTTCCATAAATAACATGGCATGCCTACTTACTAATGTCTATTTTTAACCACCTAACATGCATAATTAAGTCTCTAATTTAATTAATCTAAACTAATCTAACCACCTAATTGCATTTAATTAAATCTAACCAACCCCTAAGCGTAATTAGCAAACTAATAAAGCATTAGTGAGAAAAACTCACTTGATTAAAAAACGGGGATCGAATCACCGCAACGGCGACGCGACGGCGGCCGAAATCGGACTTTCGACAACACCGGCGGGCTTGGACCGGGCCTTGGACTTGGCCCAACAAATCTCAGCCCAACTGAGATTTGTTCTTGCTTTAGGGCCAGACCCAAGTTGAATTGGGCCTGCTGAAATTCTTGACTGAATTCACTTGGGCTTCAAATTGTGGGCTGGACTTCAATTGATTGCTGGAAACTGGGCCTAGAAAAAGATTGAGCTGACTTCCTAGGCTGTTGGGCCTAGGATGGGCTTCAATTTGCTGGGACTGCTGCTGGGCTCACTGGTTTGCGTGGGCTGATGGGCCAGACAGGAGCAGCAAATCTCGCTGGCTTCGCTGGACCATTATTGTCGAGATGGGCCTCGACAATTTCGTGAGGGCAGAGGGCACGCCACTGGAGAAAACCACGCGGTGTCGTTGTTGCGGTGGAGTTCGCTGGCAACAGGAGGCGGCAGGTGGTGCTGTTGGTCAACTAAGGGCTTCACGGAGAGAAGTGTTGACCGAAGGAGCTCCAGCTGAGGACACGTGAAGGCCAGCTTCGACGCTGGAGCAGCTTCTGCCGTGAGCTGTCTTGACCGGTGTGTTGGCAACGTGAGGACACTCGGTGGATCTCGCGGACTGAAGCTTCGTGACTGAAGACGCGTGGGCTGGCGTTGCGGACGAGATGCAGTCAACGAAGGGGCTTCGGCGTGGCTTGAGGTTGACTGAGTGAAGTTGGATCGCGGACAATACGGGGGAGTTGCGGGTCAACTAGTTCTGCTGGGTGAAGAAGCTTGGCCGAAGGAGGTGGCGAGCTGGCTTGGGAAATTCTTGCCGCGTGGAGCGAAGAACGCTGGTCAACGAAGAGAACTTCGTTGGTGGAGACGTGCTAGCCGAAGTTGGGTCTTCGCTGGACGATTCGTGAAGTTGCTGGGGAGACCATGCGGATTGAAGCAAGCGGTCGAAGGCAGCTGCACTCGGTGATTTTTCTCCTTCAGCTGGCGCGGCTTCTCTATTCTTGGCTTCGTGCGAGGAAAATGGAGAGATGGAGGAGTGAGTGTAACCGGTTAAAGGGGTGAGAGAGAGATGGATAAGAGTGAGGTGGGACCTTGGCTTGATATTATGCAAAAATATCCTCCAAGAATCACTCTTGGCCAAGTAAAAACACTTGGCTATCACTAAACCATCCAAATGACTTCCATAACCTCTCAAGTAATTCAATATCAGCAGGGTGAGGGGATGATACGAATTCTTACCAACGCTTGATTGATCTTCAATTCTCTCTTGATTCAATTTCAATTGGCCACAACAAAATCACTTGACCTCTAAATGCCTCAATTGATAATTTTCCCCATCCAATAATTTCTCACACTTCTCAATTTCGAAATCGAATTCCCAAAAAGTGTCGGTTGTCAGAAAAATCTTCTGAGACTGAGTCGACACTCTAGAATTTATTGTGACATGGCCAAAACTTTAATTTCTGAAATCGGACTCGAATCGACGGTTAATTTCCATTCGATGCATTTTTAGCGTGACCTAGGCTACTGGGTAACTTTCAGTTATTTTTAAGTGCAAATGACCCGTGGTCGATTTTCTTCGAGCCACTATGAACCCACTCGACTCATTGGCGACTCTTGATTATCGTGAAAATCTCGAGGATTCAAATACGGACACAGGGTACCAAAACGACAGTAAAATCAGATTAGTATCGGTCGACGAGAATTTTCCAATTTAGTGGAGTCACCCACGATCGGCCACACATCTCAGTCGACCAGCCCTATCTCTAGTCTTAGATCGATTTTTAACTGTGCCGCAATGGCCTCTAAGGATGAGCATGGTCAAGAAGTCGATTCCTGGTCGAACTCTCAAGTCTATTTGCCTTAAAATTCCTTAATAATTTCCCCATATAGTCTAGTTATCTCAAGAATGATCAGTTTTGAGAATAGCCCTATAGACACGTCAATGAAATGCCCGATTCATTCAGAAGAAAACAGAATTGAAATTTTGGGATGTCACAATTCAGGCGCGGCATTGGATTGTCCTCAATCTGCTCCACTTGGAGGGTGTTGTGGACACTAGGATCGGCAGTGGCTATCTCCTGTTATACATCGTTGACACTAAAATTAGTAGATGTGCCTCCCAGCAAACAATTGGCCCTTATTTTGGTCAATTAGTAGCGTACATAATATCTAAAAACATATAATGCTGCTGAAAATTTAGACTTTAATGTCATCACAAGCTTATTCGATTAATGTCAAAATAATGAATACACAATATTGGATGCATATAATTACCTCTCGATAATCTCCTAGGATACTTGAGCTTTGATCCTGCGAGTGTTAGATTTATGAGTACATATACTTTTCAAAAAATATATTTGTATACAGCATTGTTTTGGTTGCTAAATTACTGATATTTGGCAATAGCATCATAGACATTAATTAGTGAAGAAAGTATGTTAGTTTACTACCACGAATTTGGTCAGGCAAAGAACATTACAGCACATCTTAGATTTGCAAAGTAGACTGACTAAGGGCCGGAAATTTTAAGCCTAACGCACCAATTTATAAGATACTCCCCGCATCTGTTCGACTTAATAAAAATTCTACCTTCCCCCCTCATTTTAATTGAGAAAAAGAACAAACAAGAAAAAGGAATTAAATATTAATTACAAAGTCACAAAACATAGGATCGACATTATTTCATTGTAGAGAAACTATGTATTTATCAAACAAACCATACGTGCTACTTGTCCTCACACCACCAAACCATGCCTATTACTTGTCTAGCCACTTGATTGGTAAAGTATGCATATCAAACAATTACATCGTTGTATATGTTTTTTACAGAACTACCAAAAGTGCAAGCAATAATTTTAACAAAAACTAGCCTTAATCTGTCAAAAAAAAAAAAAAAGAATGCAATCGTCAATCTATCGAACATGATCAAAATAGGGCTCGAAATAATAGTTAACAAAGGTCTTATCATGAGGGGTCAGCTTGCTGTGGAAATAAAAGTTGAATAATATTCCAAACCTCACTGCTTCACTCCTCTTGTGTGATTGTTGGACGTCGAAGCAGTGACGACAGTGTGGAGCGATGGTCAGTGAAGAGAACACCCCATTTAGAACTTCCCTTTTATAATTATCCTCTTCAAAGCAAGGCCCCATGAAGGTGAGTCTTTAGGATAACTCTTCGTAACAGAGTGATTGGGATTAGATTTTATCTTATTTTAAATTCCATATTCAAATTATTTTAAGTTACCTAATCCCAACAATTTCTCTTTGTTCATAAAACCTTTCTACTATCTCTAAGAGGGAAAAGATTCAACTTTTTCAAATCATAGAAAAAATCTCTCGAAAAAATCTCTCGCTAGTCTTGTCAATCATAGAGCTTATCTCCACTGGGTTTATCAAGAAGAAGAAACCTGCTTTGATCGTATTTATGATGCGAAAATCTAAATGATATTATCTAGATGATATACTGCTCGACCAACCTAGCAGCCACCAGCCCCACCGAACCGTCCACTGCCCCCAACCTGTACGTTTGCCTTTCCACCACCTCAGCCAACCAAACCGTCCAGCCCAACACCACTCAACCAACTCAAACAGAACCGAACCCCCCCCTTTGGTCGTGACTTGCAAGGCTGTTTTCAATCTCGTCTAAGCCTCCATTGGTGACGCCGTAGTTGCAGGATCCCACTGCCTTCGTGCCGCCGTCGCCGTGAACCTGTCGCCTCGTTAATCCCATGAGTTAACGCCCTAATCTCCGATTATGAATTTAATTACACTTAGGGGGTTATTTAGTCTTAATTTAGGATTAGTAGTTAGTTTAGTTTGTGTAACTAAGTTACTTAGGTTAGTTAGTTACCTAAACTAGTCAGTTAGGTGGTTAGTTTGGTTAGGTTAACTACCCTAGGTTAGTTAGTTAACTAGGGTTAGTTAGTTAACCCTGGTTAGTTAACCACGGTTAGTTTAATTAACCATGATTTGTTAAATTAAATTAGATTTATTTTATTTAACTGTTATTTATTTAATAAATTATATTAGTGTAAATTGTGCCGGGATAGTCGATTAATGAAATTTTAGGATTGATAGGCTACTTTCAGCGGCATTTTTTTTTTTAATACTTTGAACACATTTCTACTCACTACAGTGAACATTTTAAGCTCAATCCACCAGGCATATGGGGTAAGAGAAAAAACAGAACAAAGCTCATCTATCTGTAGGCAGAATAAAAAGATTCATTATCCAGATGCGCAATAAAACGCCTTGTCGATATTGTTATAAGATGCTTACGTATATAGACAATACATAGGCCTCTTTGAGCAATGAACATATTCACCATTTTGAATCACCCATTTCAACGGAAAGATAGGGGTATGTCAAAGGTTTCTCATAATGTGTATGTGTCCCTGCTCTCTACATGACTCTCACACCTAGCACAATCCATAATCATCACGAACATAATCTCTTTCAAAGAGTATTAACCTAATAGACATTTATTTTTACCTAACACCCCTATCTTATAATTACTCCTACAACTGCGTTTGAGCCACTTGCGTCCCTAGCGTCCTCAGGGGCGTGGACCTTCTCAAGGTTATGTCCCTAGCCACGTGCTTCCACTTGAAAAATGATCCGAAAAATTAGATCATTTGCTCCAGTGTCAGGCCTCGAATTTCCGACATTATTTTGTAGAAGAGAAACCATGAGATGCATGACACCGCCGCGAAGAAGAAGGTAGCCTTGCCGTGGATAATCACCTCGTCCAGTGGTAGTAATGCCCATGATGTAATTCCACTCATCAGTTGGTTTGCAATGAAGGCGATTGCGCATCCCTTAGCTTGCAACCTGAGCGAGAATAGCTAAGAGTTGTAGACTAAGGTGATTGGTTCCATTCCCATTGGGTAGCTGGCCACATAGATGAACAATGATGCGATACATCAGTGTTTGGTGTGGTCTTGGTTGATGTAATTTAAAGTCATTCCAATGGAGACTAGGGACCCGATCATTCAGCCTAGGCTCCACAACAGCATCCGCCGTCATTCAACCTTGTCAACAAGGAAGCTGGCAACTAGGGTGAGTATTGGCTTTGTAAATTCAAGTGCGATGGTCGTTAAAAGCTTATCATCCGAGATCTTGACACAAATCATCTCAAAAATGCAAGGGCTGTAAAGAAATATTGTATCAAAGCCACAGGCTTGCCGAGCCACTTGCATCAAAATGGCGCAAACAAGCATGTGGCAAACGGATCGAGTTAGGTGAAAGAGATCCCACCACACACTTAGGGTCGGCCCATGCACCACATTGCTGACAGCCTCCTTGACTTTGGCAAGTAAATGAGCTCCGAGTTCGAAATCCTAGCAAGGACGCCGTGCACATCGTACCTGTGTCCCTGCATGACGAGCTACTAAGGGGATTCTGGCATAACGCGAACTACGATTTCGAGAAGGATCAAGCAGATTGCTCCCACAAAACACATGATAAGCCTCCCGTTAAATGGAAGCTATTGAACACCTAAACCGGCAAAACATGTTCAAATGAATATATGCAATCATCTTTTTAATTCTAATTTTTCCAGTAAAGTAAATTATGAAAAAGATAAAAATCAATGACATACTAAAAAAATGAAAAAAATACTATAAATTAGGGAAAAAAAACATGAGTACCTCAGGAAGGGAGGTGAACAAGCCACGAAAAACGGCAAGAGTGATCTCTGCAATGTAGATGGGGGTGACCATATGGGCATAGCCAGTCTCGACTTGAGTGATGAAGCGGCCAAACAAGACGAAGGCATCACTGGAATTGATGCCCATGACATATGGCCCAATGAAGAAGAAGAACCCCACAAAACCGATCACACGATGGCGGCCAAACCAGTTTGATGTCAACCCCGCCATCACCGATCCAAAAGCCGAAAATAAGAAGAGGTACCATATCACGATCTCAGCATGCTTGTTGCTTGTCTTCTACTCCTTCATCATGGACGCAATTGTCTCGCTCATTGCTCCAATTTCTCGCAAAACATAGATCTGTCACTTTCATCGATAATAAAGCTAAACAAAAAGAAAAGGGCAATAGCTTAACTTTTTTGGGTTTGCAACAAAAGACTAATTCACCGTAACCAGGGGGTGACACAGGACTAACCGAAACCAAGTATCAAAGACGTGATGGAGGCCAAGAAGGCGCATTTTAAAAGGTATTTATTCAGGCACGGCATCGAATTGTCCTCAATCTGCTCCTCTTGGAGGGCGTTGTGGACACTAGGATCGACAGTGGCTATCTGCTATTGTACGCCGTTGACACTAAAATTAGTAGATGTGCCTCCTAGCAAACAATTGGCCCTTATTTTGGTCAATTAGTGGCATATATAATATCTAAAAATATGTGTGCGTTTGGTTCAGCATTTTGAAAGCTCATTGGCAAAATGTAAAGAAGTTTAGCCTAAAGGACTTAAAGGTGTGTTTGGTTCAGCATTTTGAAAATACATTAAAAAAAATGCAAAACAGTTTAGCCTAAAGGACTTTAGGCCAAAGCAAAGATCATTTGGTAAACTATGCTTTGAGAGGTAACTTTGAGAGAAATACCGTTTGATAAAAAACACATTTGAAAAGCTCTTTGCAAGATCATTATTTTTTTTAATTTTGTTTAAAATAAAAAATAATGTATGTAATTTTTTAAATATAAATTTGACAATAATACTAAAAAAAAAATTGAATACATATATAATTTTTTTTTTAAAAGAGACCAAACCCTTTATCTGAATTTTTTAATTTTTATTTTCTTAAAATTGAAAAAAAATTATGTATGCAACTTTTTAAATATAAATTTTCACAATAATGCTAAAAAGAAATCAAATACATATGTATAATTTTGTTTTTTTTTTTTTAAAAAAAAAGACCAAACTCTTCATTAGAATTTTTAAATTTTTAATTGTTTAGAATTGAAAAAAATAAAGTATGCAACTTTTTAAATATAAATTTTGACAATAATACTAAAAAAATAAAATATATATATATTTAAAAAAGACAAAATCTTTCGTCGAAATTTTTTATTTTTTATTTTTTAAAATTTGAAAAAATAATGTATGCGACTTTTTAAATATAAATTTGAAAATAATGCTAAGAATTCAAACACACACACACACACACA
This sequence comes from Eucalyptus caleyi, assembly GCA_014182885.2. NCBI lineage: Eukaryota > Viridiplantae > Streptophyta > Magnoliopsida > Myrtales > Myrtaceae > Eucalyptus > Eucalyptus caleyi. Next base: position 33,068,508 of record CM024468.2, on the reverse strand, counting down.
CACACACACACACACACACACATACACACACACATACACACACATATATATAATATATTTTTTTTTTTTTTTTTAAAAAGACCAAACCCTTCGTCGAAATTTTTTAACTTTTATTTGTTTAAAATTGAAAAAATTATATATGCAACTTTTTTAATGTAAATTTTGACAATAATGCTAAAAAAATCAAATATATAAATATATTTTTAAAAAAGACCAAAATATATTTAATTTTTTTAGCATATATATATAGATATATATATATATATATATATATATATATGATTTTTTTAGCATTATTTTGGCATTTTAAAAATAATAATAACGAGGGAAAAATCATAAATTTGAAGAATGAGTAAGGATAATTTTGGAAGAAAAAATAAGTTTTAGCATTTGACTAAATGCTGAAAGCTCAAAGCTAATCTCTATTAACATTGGACTTTCAGCATTCTCAATGCTGACTTTCACTTAAAAGCTCATTCAAAATGGTTGCCAAACAGTCTAGCATTTCCTAAATGAGCTTTGGAGGCTGAACACCTCTTGAAAATGCTAAACCAAATACACCCATGGTATGTGATCATTGCCATATCATGTCATTTCATTATTCAGTTTCACATTTTAGTTATCTTATCTTGTCACATGCTATTATCATCACATTGTTATGTCATTCTCACACATCATGATTGAATTTTGAATATTAATTGGCATTTGCTTAGGGCGCGTATGACAAAATTTCTGGAACAGAAATCAATTTTTTACTAAAAATTGATTTCTCAATTTCTATTCCATAGACGAGTTTCTGAGTAAAGAAACGCGTTTGATAACAATTCAAAATTTCAATTTTTGAAATAAAAAACTTCTAATTTCTGCTCCAAATATATTTTTGGAATAGAAATCTGTGCCAGAAATAGAAAAATGAAATTGCATTACTAAACAATTTTTTGTTATAAACCCATTTTAGGGAATGGAAAAACAGAGAAAAAGAGAAATAGAAATTTTGTTATGCATGCCCTTAGTCTTCCACATGGAAATATAGTTGCGCCACTATACACAAGAAACTGGCCTCGTTAATTAATGAGAAGTCGAATAGGTGTTTTGGCAACATTTCAAGTTTTTTTTTTTTTAAAACAAAATACCGTCAATGCTTATAAAATTAACCAATGGATGCCATAGGACTTAAGCGAGAACAGTGCTGTAGTACAAAAGGGTGTCGTGGGATGTTGATCCGTCCAATGCATAACTGAACCTCCAGACCTAAGATTTCAAATGTTTGATTGACTGGCCCTTCACGCATAAACCCAATTAGTTTAACATTCTTGTCGTTATTTGGCCCGTTAAAAGCCCAAACATTAAATTGATTGGTAATATCCTATGGGCCAAGGACACCACTCTCCCCAGGCCCACCAGATTCCTAGGCGCTACATAACTTACGAGAGACAGAGAGCATTAAAGTAGCCATACGGGAAAGTAAAGAAGTGAGAAAACTCCATTGTTGTGATTGATTTTTGTAGGCACGGGTTTGAATTAGAATTGGGAACTATTTGTGAACCAGAGTGATTACATGATTGTGATCTTGTTTTCCCCAATTATGTCAGGACTATCTCATCGATCTCCTCCATAGAGTGGGCCACTGTTGAATCATGTAAATCCATCTTATTCAGCTTTTCTATAATGTGATTCTTACTCAACTTAGGTTGCTTGTTTATGTTTCCGCAATATTGGTAAACCATTCAATTTGGTCATGATATTATGTTTTTCTCCTCAAAAGGCTGGGTATTTGATGTGAAAATAACGAAAACCATGAGACCCAAATCATGAGGCAAGTTAGCATCTCAAATACGATGGCACCATGACATTTAAATGGTGAAATTAAGACCATATTTACATTAAACTATATTTTAAGTTATCTATGATGAGTTCCTAACCATTGCTGTCTCGATTGAGCAATACCACTATGTTGCCATGCCCCAAAATATGGGTGCCTCCGATTTTGGGAAGGAGAAGTTGTGATTTGTGCGAGTGACCTATGGTTGTTGATCTATAGTGACAAGGACAAGTGCCCGAGTGACACCGTCCCTAGTATGGCAAGGTAGCTATCGGTTCCACTCCTTGGGAGTGACTATTCGAAGGCGAGATTATCGCCGGTTACTAGACTGGTTTTACTTGTGGTATAGTTGGCATTATCAAATTTATAATGTTACCTGTCCTATATGAGTTGTAATGAATGTGATTCTGAATGTGTGCGCTTTTACGATAAGTTGCAAGATTCCGTTTGGGCAAAAGACGCTTGGTCATGCATTTGGCTGGTCCATTTGAAATGATAAAATCCTTCGTTTCATTCATTGAAGTATGAAATCACATTAGTTGATTTCATGAGTTAAGGGCTCTTGCATGCCATGTACCCTAGTAAGACTTAGGGTGCGCTCATAACAAAATTTTTGGAATAGAAATTGATTTCTCAATTTTTATTTCAAAAATTGAGAAGTTAAAAATTTTAGCTTTTGATTTATTTCTTAAATCTATTTACGGAATAGAAATTTGTTCCTAAATAAAAAAATCAAATGCGTTATCAAACGATTTATGTTATAAACCTATTAGAAGAATAGAGAAATGGGGAAATAGAAAAATAAAAATTTTATCATGTTGACTCTTAGTATCATTACGACGTCACCTTGGCAATTATGCCTTGTTGGGATCATGGGTAAAACGCTTAACCACCTACTCCTACATGGCTCGAGCGCGGGAGGGGATCTCCCGTTCTCCAATTTTCCAATTTTCGAGAAGTCACTTTCCGAGCTTCGTCGCTCACTCCATAGTACTTTCTCAGGTTTCAGAAGATGACAACCAATCGCACAATGGGGTCAAGTTTGCAGACTAATGGAGAACAGAGGTGAGCAACCAGACCAATTCAACTTAAAAACTGAATTGAAATGACCTTATCAAACCAATTCACATAATGACCGGTTTGGTGTCTGATTCCCAGCCTTGAACCGGTCGATTATATCCTGCAAGGCTAGTTCTTGAGCAAAACCATACTATGAGGTTGTCAGGCAAAAGTTGAGTAGATCTATCTGGCTAGGACGATTCTTAGAAAGGAAGTTGTTGAATCTTAACATTAAATATAATGATATTATTGAAATTAAAGTTTAGTATGATTTGAAAAAGTTGAGTGGATTACACTGTCAACAAATGAAAATTTATAATTTCTTTTGTCTTCACTCGAATTTACACAAAAACATGAATACGATTCTTGTCAGCAGTCATTTCTCAGAAACAAATAATAAAAATAAAAATATCAAGAAACAAGAAGCTATCGACTTTACAAAAAGAGGCAAGTCTATCCATTAATCAATGAAAACGAGAACTACTCGCATAGGTTGGTTTCTTAGTATAGTTCTTCGTCAAAGTATGTCGCACTCGCAAACCCATAGGACTATTATGTTATTTTAGATTGCACTGTCGATGCAGGGTGGAATCTAGCTGGCTACCTCCTTTACATGTCCTGATTCTTGAAGGTCAAACCCTATTTTGTTTCGACTTTAGCGCTACTGGTAAGCAAAAGCTCGATTTCATTTTTTTAATTTTTTGTATAATGAATGCTGAAACGCTGAGATGATCTAGCATTTAAATCAACACGAGAGAACCAAGAAAATAAATGAAGATCAGCCAAAAAATGGATTTATATGACTTTACAGGAAGATGCAACAGCAAATAATCCTTCCTTTATTTCCTTTTGTGCAGCTCCAACTCCAAGGAGTTCTATGTGCGGCTCAAGAAAGGAAAAATATATGCGGCTGAATATTATTTCCAAGAAACAAACCTCACGTGAATATTATGGGACAGTCCGCCGCAGGTTTTGCAAGAATTGCAGTTCTTGGTCAACCGCTCAATCTTGAATATTATTATTTCCAACAAGCAAACCCTCACGTGAACACGAGACGTCCACGGAAAGTTTTGCAAAGGATACAGTTCTTCGTCAACCGGTCAGTCCTGAATATCATTTCTAAGGAACGAACCCTCGCGTGAATATGATCGGCCTCCAAGAAAAGAATTTTCTAATTTAAGTAGGAAATTGATTTGTTTGTTTGGGTCTACAAGACTCAGTTTAGTAAGCCGATCTCATTCTCTAGTTGGATCGGGTTTCATGCATTCCTCAAACTGCAGTGGAGCCACAATGTGGAGGTCATTGGTTTGGTCATTGTCGCTGTTGTTCTTGCTACTTTTTGTCTCGAATCACTCCAGTCTTCTGCATTGGAGCTACTCTGGGAGCTTCAGCTTCGAACATGGCCGCGTGAGTTCAAGATTGACAGGCCATTCTGGCAGCTTGCTACGATATCCCCAAGTGCATTTTGCCAGGTGGTTTAAGAGTGCTTGGATGAGATGCTGTGTAACTGGTTAAATCTGTGCTTGTTCGTTGCCTGCTGTGTGAGATACCATAGAAAGACCGTGCAGCCATTTGTTGTTTATGAGCTCACAGGGGCTTGTATAGAAGCATTCGCAGGCACCCATTAGACAGAGAGATGATGATAAATGTGTGCTGACTGATATGTGGATATTTCATGGTCACGAGACATTTGAGTGTGCTGAAAACTCTGTGCAGAAAAGTAGCCGATTCCCCTGAGGCAAGTGCACCGACACCCATGATGGCCCAGAGCTCGAACTTGACAAAGGACTGTCGCATAGCAGGGCCGGTGGAACAAGAATTCACATTTCCTGCGAAATCTGCTCCTTTCAATAACTGCCATGCTTCAACCATTGTCGAGGTTCTTCACAGGACATTTTTGCTCTATTTGCATTCTCTCCTATCTAAAATCTACATAAAACATGTGGGTGATTATTTTTGCAGGTTAACAAAAATCACTTTTTGGTTGCTTATTTTGGAGGTACAAAAGAGGGGGCACCTGATGTTAAAATATGGTTGCAGAGATACCAGGTAATATAGAATCTAGAATCTATCATTCAACCTATGCAACAAAAACAGCGGAATCTAAAAAACATGGACGTTATTTATCTTGTTAAGCTTCACCTTTGGTTATTACCTTTGGCCTTGGCCTATGTCCCAAACTGCATGATTTTCTTCCGGCTGAATTTTCATGTAGCAAAAGCTATGCGCAGGTTGCCAATGAAAAGTAATTATTTTAAAAAAATTGGTGCAGAATGGGCGGTGGCATTCGCCGATAATCGTTGATGAACAAGAAGATGTTCCAATGTGGAATCCTGTCTTATACAAATTTCCATCGGGGGAGCTGTTGCTGTTCTACAAGATAGGGCTAGATTTTCAAAGGTTAATTCAACTCTGAACTGAATGTTGCGGTTTAGTTATCTTGCCCTGTATTGTGCACAAGCTTTACCCTTCAAGTCACAGTCCCAGTCCAAACTATATGTATAACATCGAAAACAGGTAAATCATAAAGTCACAACATCCAGAACTCAGCACAAGACTAATTTCAAGCTGCAGAAAAGGAAGCCAAACACCCTGATTCTTATAAATTCTTCTATTAGCAGGATACAAGCTTATCTTCTTAGTGAAATAAGATATCATCTTCACTCAAGAGCTAAAAACAACATTTCACTCTATCAATTTGAGGGGTGGATCCATTATGAAGAGCTTGATTCCTTTCTTTTCATAGATATTAGATATTAGCCAATTTCAATAATAACTTGGCAAAAGCTTTGCCTTTTGTCATCTGCAAAAACCCAGTCCACCTCAAAATTCCAGTCTCTGGCAGGTCGAAAGAGTCTCCATCAACTGAAGCAGGAAAGGTCAAACAGCATTAGGGAATAAACATGCTACGGAGAGATGATGCCATGATTCAGAATCCACCTTGCAAAGCAGACACTTAATAGCCAAGGACCACCACTTATTAAATCATCCAAAGTGGAAAATTTGTTGAACAAAGCTAGCCAATAGATTTGAGGAAATTCAGAAACATTTGGAGTAAACCAAATGAGCCTGTGCCACTAAACATTTCCTTCTTGTCCCTGACCAGATTCTGAGAATCAGACTGAGCAAGAAATCTAGAAATGGTGCCAGTGTATACAATTCGATCAGGCATAGCAGAGCACTGAAATATGACAGAAAAACTGCAGCTTGTATTTCTACCAAGAACTAAGACCTTGCAGGGGGCCAGACCCACTCAATCCCAGATACCACCTCTGAAACTTTGGCATAAATATTTAAAGTAGAATCATACACAAGTCTTCTAGGATATACCTCCAAAAAACACCCCTAGGATGCCAATTATCAAAACACAGCAAGGTACTCCTGCCATCACCTATCAGTTTTATGATTTTAGGTTGTAAAATGGATCTAACCTTCAGTAGTTTCCTTCAAACATTAGTGCTTTCACTTGTACTTTAGACACAAATTATTTATGTCCTTCTTCCAAGTAGGACAATTACTTCAGGATATTCTATGCCATGGTTGCTTTTTTTTTAGTTCCTCTTTTTGAGGGACTGGTTTCATAGTAGTCGCAACAGAGGGTACCCCTCTTGTCACTGTTGCTTCTATGTTAACTATTCCACACTCAATTATCTTACTATGTGACATGTCTGATTATGGAATGGAATACTATCTTTTCACAGAATTGCTGCTGCTGATGGGTACATGGTGTTATTTAGTTGGGACAGGCAAACTCTGAATGATTTAAGACTTAAAACAATTAATGTTTATGAATACTGTCGTAACCAAAGTTGTTGTTTCTCTTGACATTCTGTAAATGTTTCCTGTTTCTATGTTGTTGCTATTGGAGGACTTGTGCATATGGCCATTGTTTGAGATTTTATCTTTCCTATTAATTGATTTTATTTGACAGTTACATTTCTTTTTGAGAAAAAGGACATAACAAGTGCCATAATTTTTTAACAACGCTCACTTTGAGTGCCGTGATATTTTTTTTTGGCCACTTGAGTGCCATAACTTATGTATGACATTTACTTGAATGCCATATTTTTTTTTCAATCACAGTGCCATAATTTTTAAAATTCATCATAAGTGCTATGGCACTTTGGATTTCTGGCTTGGGTGAATGCTTTAGAATTTTTTTGGCACTTAAATGATTGATTGAAAGTTATAACACTCAAGTAAACGTTTCTTTATAAATTTTAGCACTTAAATGATCAAAAAATAAAAACATTTATAGCACTCAAGTGAACTCCATATAAAATTTATGACAGTTATAATGTCCTTTCCCCAAAAAGAACTACGACACAGACCATGTACTTATAAGTCCTCCAATGGCAACAGGACAGAAACAGGGCACGTTAACATAATGTCAAGTAAAACAACAACTTCAGTTACAACATTATCAATATATGCTAACTGTGTTAAGTCTAAACTCATAAGGAGTTTGCTTGTGCCAACTAAAGAACACCATGTACCCATCATCAGCAGCATGTCTGTGAAAAGATAGTGTTCCCTTCCATAATCAGACATGTCATATAGCAAGATGATTGAGTGTGGAACAGTTAACATAGAAGCAACAGTGACAAGAGAAGGGGTACAATCTGTAGCGACTACCAAGCAACCAGTCCCTTACAAAGAATTATACTGATGAAGAGTTATGTAGCTGAACGTGCATTTTTAAGAAGTGCCAAGCCCAGAATTACATGAGCAAAAGCTCTTGGGGCTACAAAATGAAATTGAAAGTTTTTTTATTTCCTTTGCTCTTGTTGATTTGACAAATTACCTGTATCATGAATAGACAAGTTGCAGCTGTTTCTTTCTTTGGCTATGACTACCTTCTGATACAGGGGGAATCAATGGATGAAGTAGGCAAGTATATTAACTATCCTGTTAAATCTTCAAATGCCACCTCAGTTTGAGGGTAAAATTCATATGTCAGGAATAATTGCTGCCATGCTTCATTCATGGGAAATTGGGTGATCTAGTGCCATCTTCTGCACAAATTAACTGTGAGGAGATGAGCATGCTATGCTGGAAATTTGAATACTCAAGAAAAAATAAGCTTAACGGTTTATTCTTCAGACTAGTCTGTGTGGTTCAACTTGAGGATAAAATAAAAGAATCTCGTTTAAAATAGTTTGGACCTATAAATGATTGTTTTTAGATGCTCTAGTGAATAGCCGACCTTTTGGTGAAGGGCCGGGCAAAGGGGTAGCAAAAGAACTGAAATGATGTGTCCCAAACTTTTTAGTAGACTATTCACCTGTGCACATTCATAACTTGGATTTGAAGGAAGATACGGTGCTAAACCGAGGAGAATGGCACAACAGTACCCACAAATCTGAAACCACTTATGGGAAAAGGGTTTTGCATGTTGTTGGTGCCATTGGCACTTAAAAATATTTTTTTCCCTGCTGCACGTTTCTGAACAGTAAGTGGTAGAAAACAGTGGCATTCTCGTATTCATAAATTGTCTCATCATTTTTCTCGCTTTATTTTGTGTCATTCACTTTAAAATGTAAATATGTGTAGTTTGGGTATCTGTGTACTTACATGGACGTAACAATCAGTGTGGATCATTTTTAGTCTTTATAGATCCTTGAATGTCTTGTGAATCAAGTCATAACTGGTCTGCATCAAGATTATTTTATATTTCCTTTCAGCTTTCACCAACATATGGCTATATACACCAAGTAGACATTGTTGCATTTAAAAAATTTCTCTATTGCGACTCCTAAAATCTTCTCATTGAAGTTTAGATGGAGCGGATGCTTGAAAAGATCTTATAACCAAGGTGTCAGCTGGTCTGAACGAGAACAACTTCCACCAGGCATATTTGGACCAAGCAAGAATAAGGTAAAAATGTAATTTATATATAAGCTTATTATGTGAGCCAAAATTCTGAACTCAACTTTACGTATATGACATCACTCTGTGTCTTTAAATCTTCTGCAGCCTATCTTGCTTGATAACGGGCTCTTACTATGTGGATCCTCAATGGAAAGTTGGAATTCTTGGGGTGCATGGATGGAGGTCAGACCTTTAATCTCTCATATCTATGAGATCCCAGTAAGTCTAGGGAACTTTTGTCATATGCGCGATGTGTATTGATACAGATCACTCCAGACGCTGGTAGAACATGGAGAAAGTATGGCCCCATTTACATAAAGAATGAAACTCTTGGTGTGATCCAACCAGTTCCCTACAAGACTGCAAGAGGCACCCTGCGAATTCTATTACGATCATACACTGGAATTGGTCGAATTTGCATGTCAGAATCTGATGATGGGGGCATGAATTGGGGTTATGCAGAATTTACTGAACTCCCAAACCCAAACTCAGGTTAATAGCCAATATTTGCCAGCATAATTGAGAATGCCTCTCAATTTGATCAAAATCATCTTTTGATACAAGAGAATGTCAATCTTTTCTTCCATTCAGTGAGCAAACTGCTAGAAGTGTAGGTTCTTTGTTCACCATGAAAAGGTTATCCTGATCATATCATTAATCCAATTTGAATGGCCTATCAGATATACAAAATGTGTTCACATGAGGATCTGTCTGTTAGCACAAGGTGCTTCATCATATCAAGAACTTATGAGCTGAAGATGTCCAATCCTTCACTTGATCATTGATAGAAGAAGACAATGGCAGTGAATGGTGCCATTGACTGCTGATTTTTCAGTGTTGCTTTGATACTTCCCCTGATGCTCATTTTTGTATTCCATTTTAGTTTTCAAATGCCAGAAAGCCAATATCTACATATCAGCAACCTTCCCTTTATTCTAACAATTAAAGGAGTAGTTTCTTTGTTTTGGCTAGGTATTGATGGGGTTAAGCTGAATAATGGCCTCCTCGTAGTTGCTTACAATACAATTTCAAGGGGCATACTCAAAGTTGCTGTATCCATGGATGATGGTGATTCTTGGCATGAAGCTCTAACCCTAGAAGAAAACTTAGAGATGGAGTTTTCATATCCTGCTGTCATCCAGGCTAGTGATGGATCGGTTCACATTACCTATACCTATAACAGAACCCAAATTAAGGTATCAACTCGCATGCTCACTTCTAAAGTTGTTCTCAAGCACTTTCTCCTTTACAATATTTGGTTTCCGACTTGCATATCTCTGTCAAGAGTATTTACACTTGTCTTTTTGACTAAGTGGTGTAATCTTGTATATTGCCATGCAGCATGTTGTCCTTCATGTTAATTGACAGTGATCCTGTCGGCAACAAAAGCCAGTTGGTATGTCTCTTCCTCTCACATATAGTCCAGACATTTTCAATTCAGTCTTTCCATTTTTTACCCAGTAAATGTTTGATTTTGTCAAAGTAGCATTCAGTTGTATAACTGTTCTGTGCAGAACAATGTGTATTTTACCTGACCATGCAAGTGGATCGTCACTCGATCTTTGATTAATCATTCTGTTGTAAAAGTGGATAGCAGTCTTTGCGTTGCCTATTCTCAGGATGACGGCTATATCGAGTAAATTTGAGCTTTACTTTTCCGACACCAATCTCAGAAGAATTTTCAGAAAGCGATCATCAAGTCGGACTCCAGGCAACCAAGACGAAGAAAAAGGTTGTCAACTCAGGGTTACACTGTTGGACGGATTTGTGAGACCTTGCTCAGCGTTGTATCGTGTTGCACCCATGTAATGGAATGCGGGTTGTGTTCATGTTTCCCTCCATATTTGTTTGCCTTGTGCTGTATCAATTTTGCTGCAGAAACCTCTGAATGGTCTAGGTTTAATTGAATATCTCTTTTGGTTCCCCTGGATAAAAAAATAATATAAGATAAAATAAAATTGAGAAGTAGGAGGGACAGGAAGGTGCAAAGTCTGTTCCATGTGGATATCAAACTGAGGAAGGGGAGAGAACTTACGCTCTTGCCTTTTTGGGAAATTCGCAATAGCGTGAGAAATTTTGGGACAAGACCAGAATTCATGCCCTCCTATGGTTCTTGCATTTGGGAGCTTGAACATTTAATTTGTCCAATTGAATTCTCTAACTAGCATGGTTTGTGCACTTAAGTTCTTTCTTTTTTTTTTTCTTTTTCTTTTTTCTTTTTTCTGTCAATAGCACACTCAATAAAGAGGAAAATGATATAGAATTCTTTCTAAATTTAACAGAAGCTAATGGATGAAAAATATATCAAACGTCTACCAATTTGGAGTTTTTGGTGACTTAAAAATTAATTTTGAATAAATTTTTCACAAATATGTCAATTTTGAGTAAATTTATCAAAAATATGTCAATTTGAGATTTTTTGTTGTATTAACTCATGGATTGAACCATGTGGTTTATCCAAGTCAGCACTTTAATAACAATATTTGACAAAAGTTAACAAAAGGTAAATATATCATGCGTATACCAGTTTGGAGTTTTTATTAATTCAAAAGTTAATTAAAGATGAATTTGTCATTGATATACCAATATAATTGTTTTAAGTGAATTGTGTCCCACTAGTGACCTTATGTCTAAATTGAAAGATGGTCTCCTATATTTTCTTTTCTTTGAACTTTAAAGTTTTTCAGAGTCTTTTTTAGCTAGATGCCATGCGAGCACTAGATATTTCATTTAATCTTTTGCCTAAAATTTAGGCATTTGGCAGAAAAAAAGTTTTAAACAAAAAAAGTTCTAAACAAAAAAAGTTCTAGAAGATATTAACATTAGATATACCTAAATTATTGAAATGAAAGAAAGTCAGGTGAAAGACGCTGTCAATAAATGAAAATCTATAATTCCTTTTTGTTTCCACTCGAATTGATACAAGAACATGAATACTGTTCTTGTCAATGGTTGTTTTTCCAGAAAACAAACTCTAGAAAGGAAAATATCAAGAAACAAGAAACTACCTGTGCTTCACAAAGAAGCAAGTCTCTCCATTAATCAATGAAAAATGAGAACTACTCGTACGTTTTCTGTGAATGGATGTGACCCCACACGAGTTTAGCTTGTTATCATAGGTCTACGAATGTCGCACTGGCAAACATAGTTGTGTTATTATCGAATTCTTGATTGCAATGTTGATTCAGAGCGGAATCTAGCTGGCTACCTGCTGCTTTTGTTCTTGGTTCTTGAAGGTCAAACCCCGTTGTACTCTAGCGCTACTGGTGAGCAAGAGCTCGACTTTCAACGGAAAAATCTTCCCAAGAAATCAAATTCAACGGCGCCCGCGTCAGGTAGTGTCTTAGTGACTTCCTTTCATTATCTTTTGTGTGGGTACTATTAGTGGGTCGATGGCGTGATCTTGTCTTTCCAACAATCTTTGCGTTGTGGGTGCTTCGAGTGCTTTAGTGGAGGGAGCAGATGTACGTGAGCGTTTCTGCAAAGGGTGGGGTTTCTTGGGGTTTGATAGGGCAGTGATCACGTGGAGGTTACTGGTTTTGGTCGTCGTCGTGCTCGTTGCTCTTCCCAAAATAACGAGGTCTAATTTTCAACGGTCGCTGTCTCTGATGCAATGGCAAGTGCGGTAGGTAGCGTCTTTAATGACTTTCTTTCATTATCTTTGTGTGGTATTAGTTGGTTAATGGCGTAATCTTCTCTTTCCTACAATCTTTGCATTGTGGGTTTTTCTAGTACTTTAGTGGAGTGCGCGATATGCGTCTCTGGGAAGGGGGTTGCCATGGGGTTCTGATAGTGGAGCGACAATGTGGAGGTCACTGGTTTGGTTGTCGTCCTCATCGTTCTTGCTACTTTTTGTCTTGAACCGCTCTAATCTTCTGCTTTGTGGCTTCTCTGGGAGCTTCAGCTCCGAACATGGTCACTTGAGTTCGAGATTGAAAGCGCATTCTGGCTACTTGCTTCGATATCACCAAGTGCATCTTGCGAGGTGGTTTAAGATTGCTTGGATGAGATGCTATGTAACTGGTTTAATCTCTGCTTCTTTGTTGCCTACCGTGTGTGAAAACCATAGAAAGACCGTGTAGTCATCTGTTGTCTAAGAGCACACATAGGCCTTTATAGAAGCATTTACAGGCACCCATTAGACAGAGAGATGATGATAATGTGTGCTGGTTGACATGTGGAGATCTCATGGTTGCAAGTCGTTTTAATGTGCTGAAAACTCTGTGCAGAAAAGTAGGCAATTCCCGTAAGGCAAGTACACCGACACCCATTATGGCTCAGAGCTCGAACTTGACAAAGGACTATCACGTTGAAGGGCCAGTGGAACAAGATTTCACATTTCCTGCAAAATCTGCTCCTTTCAATAACTGCCACGCTTCAACCATTGTCGAGGTTCTTCGTGAGACATTTTTGCTCTAATTGCATTCTCTCCCATCTAAAATTTACATAAAACATGTGGGTGATTTTGGATTTTTGCAGGTTAACAAAAATCACTTCTTGGTTGCTTATTTTGGAGGTACAGAAGAGGGGGCACCTGATGTTAAAATATGGTTGCAGAGATATCAGGTAATATAGAATGTAAAATCTTTCATTCATCCTATGCAACAAAAACGACGGAATCTCAAATTGTGGATTTTTTTTTATCTTGTTAAGTTTCACCTTTTATTGTTATGTTTGGCCTTGCCCTGCATCCCAAAACGCAAGAGTTTCTTCCAGCTGAGTTTACAGGTAGCAAGAGCTATGTGCAGATCACCAATGAAAAGTAATTGTTTCAAAAATAATGGTGCAGAATGGGCGCTGGCATCCGCCTATAATCATCGATGAACAAGAAGATGTTCCCATGTGGAATCCTGTCTTATACAAATTTCCATCAGGGGAGATCTTGCTGTTCTACAAGATAGGGCAAGATTTCCAAAGGTAAATTCAAATCTGAACTCAGCATTACTCCTGACCTAGATGAGATTCAGATTGAAGCAATTGTGGTATAGTTATCTGGGCCTGTATTGTGCACAAGCTTTGACCTTAAATTTAAGTATCAGGAGAAAATGAAGTGCAACGACTTAAGCTGTCATTTCTTTCTATAGTTTATGAAGTGTAAGACCTATAATTCATGGTTTTTCAGTAATTAAGTTACTTGTATTGCACATAAAACCAAGATCATGGGTGGACTAATCCCATCAACCAGCCCAAATAACAAGTCACTACCCCAGTCCAAACTATATGCACAGCATAAAAAACAGACAAGTCATAAAGTCACACCAAGAACAGTATCACACATAGCTCAAGACTAATTACATCCATTCAAGGAGATCAGGCTGCAGAGAAGGAAACCAAACACCCCGATTCTCCTAAATTCTTCTACCAGCAGGAGACAAGCTTATCTTCTTAGCAAAATAAAAATCATCTTCACTCGAGAGCTTAAAACAACATTTCACTCTATCAATCTAAGGAGTAAATCCATTATGAAGAGCTTCATTCTCTTCTTTTCAAAAATATTAGACCGCCCCATTCCAGGCCAATTTCAACAATAACTTGGCAAAAGCTTTGCCTTTCATCATCTGCAAAATTCAGTCCACCTCGAAAAATCTCCACCAACTGAAGCGGGGGGGTCAAACAGCACTAGAGAATGAACATACTATGAAGAGATGATGACTTAATTCAGAATCCACCTTGCAAAGCAGACACTGGTTAACCAAGGAGCACCACTTATTAAATCTGTCCAAAGTAGACAATTTGTTGAGCAAAGCTAACCAACAGATAAGAGGAAATTCAGAAACATTTGGAGAAAACCAAATGAGTCTATGCCACTAAACATTTTCCTTGTTCCTGACCAGAGTCCAAGCATCAGACTGAGCAAGAAATCTAGAATTGCAGCCAGTAAGTACAATTTGACCGGCATAACAGAGCATTGAAACAAGGCAGACAAACAGCAGCTTGTATTTCTACCAAGAACTAAGACGTTGCAGGAGGCCAAACCCACTCATTCCCAGACACAACCTCTGAAACTTTGGCATGAATATTTAAGTAGAACCATACACGAGTCTTCTAGGATAAATCAAAAAAACGCCTCTAGGATGCCAGTTATCAAAACACGAGGTACACCTGCCATCATCAATCAGATTTTGATTTGAGGTTGTAAATGGGTCTAACCTTCAGTAATTTCCTCCGAACGTGCTCTCACTAGTAGTTTGGACACAAACTATTTATGTCCTTTATCTGAGTGGGACAATTCCTTCCAGATATTCTATGCCACAGTTGCTTTTTGTGGGTTAAGACCCTCTTTTTGAGAGGCTGGTTGCTTGGTAGTCACAACAGATTGTACCCCTTCTCTTGTTACCGTTGCTTCTATGTTTACTGTTCCACACTCAATCATCTTGCTATATGATCTTATCTCATCATTGTCAGGAAGCATATGACATGTCTGACTGTGGAACAAAACAGTGTCTTTTCACAGATATGCTACTGGTGATGGATACATGGTGTTCTTTAGTTGGGACTGGCAAACTCTTAATGAGTTGAAACCTAACTCAGTTAGCCTTATGGATAATGTCGTAACTGAAGTTGTTGTTTCACTTGACATTGTGTATATGTGCCCTGTTTCTGTCCTGTTGCCAATGGAGGACTTATGTACATATGGCCCGTGTTTGAGATATTTATTTTTCTTACTAATTGACATTATTTGTCAGTCACTGTTCTTTTTGCCATCTATCTTGTCCTCCATAATATATTCCTTGTGGCTTTTGTGGCCTGGAGATTGCTTTTTGTTCAACTGTACCTTACCATTTCCTTGGGAAAGAGACAAAGCTGGGGATAGAAACTTCTTTTCATTCTGGAAGGAAAAATTTAATGCACTAAATACAGAGACTACACACACAGACCTTTCTGATCCCGCGTGCGATTTTAAACGACTAAAAAGGCTTTGCAACCTATATTCAAAAGAAGCTGTTGTAATCATGGGAATTACTGTATGGAACTGGAGAATCTAGTTGTTCAAGTTGTTCAAAGCCTGTCTCGACGCATTTCTGATGTTACTTTAACATGCCTTTTCTTTTATATCGTATAATGGGTAGTCCTGAGATAGGACATGAGTTATTCTTTATGCTGGATCTTATTCTTTGTGCACTGATGAAGAGTTATGTAGCTGAACGTGCACTCTTTTAAAAGTACCTAGCCCAGAATTTCATTAAAATAGTTCTTGGGTATCAAAAATAAAATAGAAAAATTTTCATTTCCTTTCTTCTTGATGATTTGATGAATTACTTGAATTACAAATGGACAAGTTGCGGCTGTTTCTTTCTTTCTTTGGCTTTGACTAACTTCTCATACTAATGAAATGGATGAATGAAGTAGCGCATCACTATCTTTGCAAATTTTTGAATGCCACCTCAGTTCAAGGGTAAAATTCATATGCCAGGAATAATTGCTGCCATACTTCATGCATGGGAAATTGGGTGGTCTAGTGCCATCTTCTGCACAAAATAACTGTGTGGAGATCAGCATGCTTCACCGGATATTTGAATACTCAAGAAATAATAAGTTTAAATATTTATACTTCAGACTAAGTTTGTGTGGTTCAAGTTGAGGATAAAATAAAAGAATTCGTTTAAAATAATTTGGACCTATAAATGACAGTTTTTAGATGCTTTCGTAAATAGCAGACTTTATGGTAAGGGCACCGGGTAAAGGGGTAGCAAAAGACCTGAAAAAATGTGTCCCATACCTTTTAGAAGATTATTCACCCGTGCACATTCATAACTTGGATTTTAAGGAACATACGGTGTGAAACCAAGGTGAATGGTGCAAGAGTACCCCTTAATTGAGACCACTTAAGGGGAAAAGGGTTTGGATGTTGTTGGTGTTAATTTTGTTGACACTTCAAACTATTTATTTCCCTGCTGCACGTTTTTGAACAGTAAGTGGTAGAAAACAGTGGCATTCTGGCATTTACGCATTGTCTCATCATTTCTCGCTTTATTCTGTGTCATTCACTTAACATGTAAATATGATTGTAGTTTGGGTATTTGTGTGCTTACTTTGATGTAACAATTAGTATCCATCAGTTTTATAGATCCTTGAATGTCATGTGAATCAAGTGATAATTAGTCAGCATCAAGATTATTTTATATTTCCTTTCCGCTTACACCAACATATGATTCTATACCCCAATAAGACATCGTTGCATCAGTGAAAAATTTCTATTGCACTCCTAAAATCTTCTTATTGAAGTTTAGATGGAGCGGATTCTTGAAAAGATCTTATAACCAAGGTGTCAGCTGGTCTGAAAGAGAACAACTTCCACCAGGCATATTAGGACCAATTAAGAATAAGGTACAAGATGTAATTTATACGGAAGCTTATGTGTTCCTTTACAAATTACGTGGGCCCAAATTCTGAACTCAACTGTACATATAAGACATCATTATGTGTCTCTAAATCTTCTGCAGCCTATCTTGCTTGATAATGGACACTTGCTATGTGGATCCTCAGTGGAAAGTTGGAATTCTTGGGGTGCATGGATGGAGGTCAGACTTTTAATCTCTCATATCTATCAGAACCCAGTATTTCTAGGGAATTTTGTCATATATGCAATGTGTGATACAGATCACTCCAGACGCTGGTAGAACATGGAGGAAGTATGGCCCAATTTACTTAAAGAATGAGTCTCTGAGTGTGATCCAACCAGTTCCCTACAAGACTGCAAGAGGCACCCTGCGTGTTCTATTACGATCATTCACTGGAATTGACCGAATTTGCATGTCAGAATCCCATGACGGGGGCATGAATTGGGGTTATGCAGAATTTACTGAACTCCCAAATCCAAATTCAGGTTTATTGCCAAGTTTTGGCGGCTTAATTTAGAATTCTTCTCAATTTAATTGAATTCATCTATCAATATAAGAGAACATCAATCTTTTATGTCCATTCGGTGACACACTGCTAGAAGTGTAGTGTCTTTGTTTGCCACAAAAAGGTCCAGATCTTATTAGTAATCCAATTTGAATGTTCTATCAGACATGTCAAAATGTGTTTCCATGTGCATCTATCTGTTAGCACAAGGTGCTTCATCATATCAAGAGCTAATGAGCTGAAGATATCCAATGCTTCACTTGATCGACAATAGATGGAGTATATGATAAAAAGATACTATACCAATTTATTACAATGGTTGTCTCTGAACTCACCAAATTAAGCATATGGTACCATTGACTGCTGATTTTTCGACGTGGCTTTCGAAACTCTTCTCGATGCTCCATTTTTGTATTCCATTGTAGTTTTCATATGCCAGAGAACCATAACAGCAACCTTCCCTTCATTCCAACATATTAAGAAGTAGTTTATTTGTTTTGGCTAGGTATTGATGGGGTTAAGCTGAAGAATGGCCTTCTCATAGTTGCTTACAATACAATTTCAAGGGGCATACTCAAAGTTGCTGTATCCTTGGATGATGGTGATTCTTGGCACGAAGCTCTGACCCTAGAAGAAAACTTAGAGATGGAGTTCTCATATCCTGCTGTCATTGAGGCTAGTGATGGATCAGTTCACATTACCTATACATATAACAGAACTCAAATTAAGGTATCAACTCACATGCTCACTTCTAAAGTTGTTCTTAAGCTCTTTCTGTTTTACCGCATTTGGCTTTCGACTTGCATATCTCTATCAGAGTATTTACACTTTTCTTTTTGGCTGAGTGGTGTAATCTTCCATATTGCTATGCAGCATGTTGTTCTTCATGTTACTTGACAGTGATCCTGTTGGAACAAAAGCCAGTAGGTATGTCTCTTCTTCTCACATGTAGTCCTTTTAGATTGTACATGTGGGTTACCCTATAAATGATTGATTTTGTCAAAAATAGCATTTAGATGCATAACTGTTCTGTTCAAATCAATTTCTATTTTACCTGACCATGCAAGTGGATCGTAACTCAATATTTGCTTAATCATTCTGCTATACAAGTGAATAACAATCTTTGCGTTGCCAATTCAAGCAAATGACCATGCTCTTAGACAAATATGCCTGTGCAAAATTTCATAGAATCTGCATTTTCGAGTTTATTGAATAGTACTAAGATTATGTGAGGTTGGATTTTGTCTTGAACTATTTACCTGCCCCCATATTCAATGCCATTGCTAGTTGGACAAAAATGTGGGTCCCCTATGTATTAGTATAGGTTAGTTTATGTCTGATTCTATGCCATTGAGAAGCACATATGCTTTCTGTGCTTTGAACAGCTAAAGCAGTGTGACTACAACTTTTTGGAAGGAGTAAGGCAAAATTGGCTGGGCCCAACAGCATGTGTTCATATGGAGATGTATCAGAGTGACTTGAAAGAGGAACACCTTGTGCTTGCCAACCAATATTTCTCTGTCCAGAGACATGAGCTTCCGTGATTAAAAGACTATAATATATGCACTATTATTTAGTGCATGCTCTTTATCTTCAAGGTTGTGATCGTAAATTTCAATTTATTAACCTCTAGCCATCCTGTCTGGGGGTTTAGCTTGTCTCCATTTAAGTAACAAGACTGGGAGTTGAGAAATTCACTACCATTGGTCGAACTTTTCTAAGCAAATGGTTTTGAAGGCACTTGGAAGTAAATGTTTACTAATGGAGGAAGGAGGCTGCAGTAATGACTTTCCTTGTAGTGGCGCTTTAGCACTATCTGACATTTGAGGCCTGCCTAATCTGGAAATGGAAAGTACATGGGGAAAAAATTGTCTATTGAGCTTTGATATGTCCAATATATGGATGAGCAACATAAGTTTAGCCTGATATAATTCATGGGAATCAACCATTTCATGAATGAAGATTTGGCAAGTTGGCCATATACAGCATGGAAGGTAAGCTACCATCCTTTGGTGAATGCATGAACCAATGATGTTGAGTAGAAAGAAGGATGAAGGGTAAACTTAATGGGGCTACTCTAAGTCTAGTTGTTGAGATTTAGGGAAATTATCCAGGGATTGAGTAGTTTAGATGCAGTAACAGAGTACCTTCGTTCCAGGTTGTTGTTTACAGTTTCCTGCTGTTTCCTCTAGACTGAATTCTAGATAGAAGAATTTACCTTATGGGCTTTCAACTTTTGTCCCTTTTAAGTGGGCCCTGGGGGGAGCATGTTTGATTGAGCTTTCTATCCTCTACATGATGGTTTCTATGGAAACAAGCTTTTTGCGGGGAATCAAGTATACACAAACTAAACAGACTTGAAAGAGAAAAAGATTACGTCCAAATACTGTCTTTAGCATCTTCTAGGATCGAACCCCTGAGAATAGCCTGAGAGTCCAAAGTATGTATGTCTTTCTTTTTGGTTGAGATGCATTTGCCATGTTGAGGCCATTAGCTTGTCTCTGAATGTTGCGTTGGTAGTTGATAAAGTTATTGTGGCTTCTGAAACAGAGAGAATAACATCTTATGCAGGCAAAGGCAGAATCAGCTTTCCTTTCTCATCATCATTCTCAGAGGGACAGTGATACTGAGTAAATATGAGCTTTACTTTCCCAACGCCATTCTCAGAAGAATTTGAGGAAGGCAACCAAGAACAAGAAAAAGTTGTCAACTCAGGGGTACAGTGTTGGATGGATTCGTGAGACCTTGCTTAACATTGTATTGTGTGGCATCCATGTACTAGGATATGGGGTGTGTTCATGTTTTCTCCATGTCTGTTTGCCTTTTGCTGTAGCAATTTGCTGTAGAACCTCTGAATGGACTAGATTTAATTGTATATTTCTTTTGATTTCACTGGATTGAAAAAAAAAAAAAAAGAAACTTAGAAGTAGAAGGGACAGGGAGGTGATAAATGTGTATGTGAAACTGAGGAAGGGGAGAGAACTTACACTGTCCTTTTTGGGTAATTTGCGTGAGAACAAGTCCAGAATTCATCCTTTTGTATGGTTCTTGCATTTGGAATCTTAAACATTTATTTGGTCCAATCGACTTCTCTAACTTTCATGGTTTGGGCATATAAGTTCTGCTTTTTTTTTTTTTTTTTTTTTGGTCAATAGCACACTCACTGTCTCTTTGAAGAGTGAACTTAATATAGTAAGGTCAGAAAATCTTTTGACTTTCATGCTTGCCAGCATCTACATTTGGGTTGCATGACCAAGTGTGATGAAGGATTTAAAATAGTAAACAAGCCTGGTTTGTTCTGTCTAATACTGTAGTGTCATTGTCGAGAATATGTTAAACAAGTTGGGAGAACACCCTTTTTGAATCCTGGGAGTCCATTAAAAGCTAGAAAATGGGAACATGGGAAGAATCTGGAAATGGAAAGATTGAGATTATAGAGATACTTGTCTAAACTAAAATGCTCAAGCTCCTGGCCTCATGGCTCAAATTTGCTATTCTGCAACTCTCTAAATTCATTTCGAAATTGATGGGCACAGCACGTGTAAGCCATAAATATTTTCTTCTTGAAAAGTCATACACTCACGTCTAATTTCAGTGTTGATTCTTATAAATTATGCTCAAAATGGAGAATGGATATGGTTGATACTATGGCTCTCTTTTGTTATTCTCTAAGGTATAGTGACAGGCATGCATCTAATATTGAATTTAGGTAATCGGTATGCTATTTTTGGCATTTCTCGTCTTTTCACCCATGCTTTTTTTCTCACGCTGGGAAAGATATTTAATAAGGATTTCATAAAAGTTATCATCAAGATGCTTAACGTCTTTGGAGAGGTAAGAAGGTTTTCTCCCCTTTTTCATGTCAAATTTGCCGTGATGGGCAGATTTGTCTTGCTTTGCCAGTTTCAAGTTTCTCAAATAGTTGGCTTCTCCGACGACCTAGAACCTTTGTTAACAAGACACTTTTGACAATCGATCCGAATCGCGCGGCGTGTTTCAAAGAGCTTTAAGAATGAGAAATTCTTTTGTAATCTATTGCAGCGTGTTTCAAAGAGCTCTACGAATGAGAAATTCTTTTGTAATCTAACATATGATAGCGATATCCATACTTACATGGAAAGCTCATTGATGGGGAAGATATTCAAAAGAAGATTTCATGCATTCTGTTTTTCACCCGTATAACCTTGGTAATGATTTAGAAAGAAGATGAAGGCAATTCAAGAAACTCTTCATTAGGGATTTCTTGAAGAGAAAATGAGCATTCAATTCCGACATCAAGCCCTGCACTGCAGTGCAATAAAAAAGAGCAAAGTGCTTAGAAGAAAATCAGTAAGCTACATTAGAGTAAACAAATATCTCACCTCAATAATGTCTTTCCATTTTGTCCTTGATCACCAGAATTTTTGTGTGTGCGAAGCTTGTAATTTGGTATGTCAATATGGTGTAGCTAGTGGATTTTGTGCTGTTGTGTATATGATATGAACTATCACAAATGGAATCTATCTTTGTTTATGTAGACAGTCCATTTTAGACGCGCGGACCCCTGTAGTGCCTTAACTTTGGCCAATGGGATGCCATAACTTACGAAAGGTACACTAAAGTGCCAAAATCAAAGTAAAAGGGATCATTTGAGTGCCAATCTGGCCAAAATCCGGCCAAAATATCGACGTAACACTTTTCCGGCGAACCGAGCTCAAAACGACACCATTTTGCATGCTGACATGGCCAAAACGGTGTTATTTTGGCTGACGTGGCAAAAAAAATAATTAATTAAATTAAATTTATTTAAAATATTTAAAATTAATAATTTTAAAATTAATTTTAGTTAAAATATTTTATATTAATAATTTTAAAATTAAATTTAGTTGAAATATTAAAAAATTAATAATTAAAAAAAATTTAAAAAATGAAAGGGGGAGGCGGCCGAGGGATTAGCCCTCGCCCGCCGCCGCGCCACCCCGCCGCCACGGAAGGGCCGGCGACGGCGGGGGAGGATCGGCCGGGGTCGCCGGCCCCGGCCGACCGACGACAAGGGCTCGTGAGCCCTTGCCCCGATCTAGGGCGAGGATCGCAGCTCTCGCCCAGATCCGGCGAGGGTCGACGGCCCTTGGCCCGGCTGGGCGAGGGCCACTAACCCTCGCCACCGGTCGGCCATGGTCGCCAACCCCTGGCCAGGGCCCGGCGACCCCGGCCGACCCTCCCCCCACTGTTGCCGGCCCTTCCCTAGCAGCGGGACAATGACAGCCTAAGGGCTAATCCCTCACCACCTCCCCCCCTTTTTTTTTTTTTTAAAATTTTTTTAAAATTTTTAATATTTCAACTAAATTTAATTTTAAAATTATTATTTTTAAATATTTTAACTAAATTTAATTTTAAAATTAATTTAATTTATTTCTTTTTTTATCACGTCGCCCAAAACGACGCCGTTTTGGCCACATCGCATGCAAAACGACGTCGTTTTGGGCGCGCTTCACCAGAAAAACGCCACGTTGGCGTTTTGGCCAGACTTTGGCCACATCAGCATGCAAAACGACGTCGTTTTAGGCGTGCTTCACCAGAAAAATGCCACGTTGGCGTTTTGGCCAGACTTTGGCCGGAGTGACACTCAAGTGATCCGTTTTTCTTCTAATGTGGCACTTAAATGTACCTTTCGTAAGTTATGGCACTTAAGTGTTCCTTTGGCCAAAGTTATGGCACTTGAAGCGTTCTTTTGTCGTCCATTTTAGTTATACTACCCATAAGCGTTATTTTGTTCCGTCAATTGCCATAGCTGCTCTTACCCTATCAAGACGGCTCTACGTCAGTGCAAAAATTTACGTTAAATGCATGACTTAATGTTTATAATTCTGCTACGGAAAGTGTATTTTTTTTCCCTTACAATACTCACTTCTTTTGCTTTTAAATTAGTTGGATTCTATTTGTCTCAATTAGTCATCTATCTTCACGAAATAAAACTATTCATTGATTTTCTAGACCTTCAGGCAGGAACTTTTTCCAATGACGAAGGACAACGGATGCAGTAAATATGATGGACTAAGCTATTGTACTACCGAAATATATGACCTAAGGCATCCGTGGTTAACAAAGGTTAAGTCGCCCATGATTATCGAGTAACAAGAAACAAACCATTAAAGCAGCCATCAAGAGGCTAGAAAGAACTCTCAACAGTTAGCACTTTCCAACCTGCGACAGCTTATAGCAATTTTGAGAAAACCATCTCAACTTAGCTTTGCAGGCCAAAAGGCAAGCCTAATGTGTTGTCCAAATCGGTACACATTAATAAATTTATGAAAAGAAATTGGGGCCAAGCTCGAGCGAATGATGCAATGGTGAGGGCTTTCGCATGCAAGACTCCATTTAGGGTGTATTTGACAACTTATTCTATTTTTTTGGAAAAAAATAGAATAAATAAATAAAATAAAATCCATTTGTAAATTTTTGTTCCAAAGAACAAAAATTTTTTTTATTCTCGGGATTAGATTTGGAACAATATCAAAAAATAGAAAAAAATTGATTCTTACTCTTGGGAATAATTCTTAAAATCAAGTCTAATTTTTTTCTTTTATCTTCTCATTTCTTCTCTTTCCTTTTCTTCTTCTTCTTCCTTATGGCCAGTCTCACTGGAGCCTCGTTGAGGGCCATGGCGAGACTCGTCGACTCGAGCCTCATCGGTAGCTGGGTGAGCTTGGCCTTATTAGATCTAAGCAAAGTCCTCACCGGGCTACCTCTAGGTTAGTATTGCTTGGCAATGGCTCGGCGAGGCCAAGCCTCGCTAATAGCTTGGAGAGCTTGACCTTTCCAAATCTAGGCGAGGTTGACCTCGCCTAGCCACAGCAAGGCTGAGCCTTGCTAATAGCTTGGAGAGCTCGACCTCTCCAAATCTATGCGAGATTAACCTCGCCTAGCCATGGCGAGGCTCAACCCACCAAGTGGTGCAAGGCTGGGCCTTGGCAGGCTACAAAGGAGGAGAAAGAAGAACAGAAAAGAAAAAAGAAAAAGAGAGAAAAATAAGAAAAATATAATAAAAGTAATAAAAAATTAAAAGAAACAAAATAAAATTTAAGAGTCCTATCAAATGCATTTCTAATTGGAAATAAAAATTATGAGTAGTTACAAAGCACCTTTAAAAACTCAAAAATTGTTCCAAATAATAAAATAAAATAAAATAAATCATTTAAAAATATTTTCAAAAATAAGAATGGTTATCAAACACACTCTTACTTCTTAGCCTTCTCAGGACTTGGCAAGCTTGGGTGGGCAAGGCAAGGCAGGCCGCTTGTTGATCACCTCTAGTTTCAACGCTTCTTAGCATAACCACATTGCTGCATAGTTACAATTCAACCACAACTATTCCAATCAGACACTAATCACTTGATTATTAAAAAGTGAATTCAAAATAATCTATTTGGAAATTCCGAAGAGCAATAATTACATCGGACCAAACATAAAAGAGAAGAAAAAGGACAAGAAATGGAGAAAGTGGGTGCACCTCATAGGTTGACACAACTGTCTCATCATCGTCGCTCGCAACATTGCCCATATTGGTGGATATCGCCGATGACATCCCCGGCGGCTACCGTTTCGCGGGCAGTAGGCATTTGGACGTGGTGGGGATTTGGAATGCCAACCATGTTATTCTAAGCCACACTTAGTTGTTAAACACCAATATACATGGGCACAAATTATTGTGAGGATGAAATTGCTATATTGGATGTTCGCAATATAGGGAAAATTGTCCAAAAATTTCTATATTTATCGCTCTTTGTCAATTGAAAGTTATAAACATTTAATTATGCCAAACTTTTTCATATTTTGTCAATGAAGTATATCCAGTCAATTTTGACCAAAAATTACTAAGATAAATGATATCCATTCTTTGTAACATAACCAATATTAAGGTGGATAATTTTTAATAATATTATATTATTTTTTAAATACTTTTTTTTTTTTTTTTCCTTTTCCCATATTGTCGAGCATTAAGGTGGATAATTTTTAATAATATTTTATTATTTTTAAATATTTTCTTCTTTTTTTTCCTTTTTCCCTTATGTTGCCGAGCCTCGCCGATGGCCGATGACCTTTGTTGACCTTAGGTGACCCTCGCCCAATCGAGCAAAGGGATCCTTCACTAGCCTAAGCTTGGGTGTCCCTCGCCAACCTAGGCGATGGGTGAGTAGAGGAAAAATACAAAAAAGTAAAAAAGCAAACAATGAAAAGAGAAGAAAAGCAATTAATAAAATATTATTAAAAATTTCCATAACGTGGATCATGCCATATAAAATAATTAGAGTTTATATTAGCAATTCCAAGCAAAATCAATTAGATGGACTTAGTTAGCAAAACATGAAAATATTTAAAAAGTGAGTTGACAATAGTGCAATTAGTTTAAGATTTTTATAATTTTTTTGAAATGAAAATGATAAAAGTGCAATAAATTGAAAACTTATTAATAAAAGTACATCAGTCGGCTACAACAAGAAAATGAGACCAACCTCAGTGGTTATGATTGTCTTTGGGGTATATTTTCTATTGGATTGGCCAAATCATCCTAAGATTTTATTATTCTTGACCTATTAATTGGTACAGAACATGCATTAATTGTTACTTTTCTTCCTTTTTTTCCAATTATTAATTTTAAGCAATTGCTTTATGCAACTCAAATAAATACGTAAATCGTTTTTCTTTAACTAATCTCAATAGGTCCAAATCCTCCTCTTATAATCCCGCCGTGACATAATAAATAATCAAAGTGGATATAAACCATCAAGATAAGCTAAGGTTATACTCCACTTTTCTTGTTTTCTTTTTTTTACAATGCAATTAAAAAATTTTAAGTCAGGAATATAAATTACATACTTATGTTTTTTTCTAATTTTGTGGGCTATAGCTTTGAATATAATAATTCCGGGCCTGAAACCGAGCTCCGAAGGACAAGAAACTGGTCGAGGAGGATAATGTTGTTAACGGTCGGCGAAGCGGCGGCGACCGTCTCCTCTCGGCTGCTCCGCTCTTCCTCTCCGACATCATCCTCGAAGCAGAGACGATGGGTTTGCCGGGCCAGTTTCGGTGCCCAGAGAAAGCCCTCCTTGAAGCTCGGTCTCGTCTCTAGCAACAGGTGTAGTACTATGTTGTTCACTAGCGCGAGTGTTTCCGCTCCAAGAATCGTCAATTCGTATTTCACAACGTGGGTTCGCTCCAGAGAGAAGGATTGGCAAACTTGGAGCTTTTGGGTGTTCTTTTATAATGATTTTACTGTGGTTTGATGCTTAAAGGTGTGGGATTTTGGCTGTTCATCTCGTGTTCTAGCGGGTCTTCCTGAAAGTGGGACGGACCATTTGGGACGTGAGATGCTTTTTTGCTTTTCTCACATTGAAATTGCGGTTGTTGAATTAAAAGAATATGTCGGTCATCAAAATTTGCGTGAATGCCTGGTTCATTTGTGAGTTGTACGTGGTTGCTGGGGATTTGGAGTTTGGACTGCAGCTTTAAGGAATTCATAGTGGGATAAATCTTGTTGAATTAGCGTGTACCTCATTATTCAATAAAGGGAAACTGTTGCATAGTCTAGGCAAGATAGTCCCAGTGTAAGGTTCTTTGATGTGATATTACTGACGATAGTTTGAAAGAGGTGCAAAAGGAAAGTAATGACGAATTGAGACACCTGGAAATTGAGAATGAGGATTGTTCAGGTCATATATACTATATCCATTCTGGAGTTTTTCAATAGGACTCAGGATGGTGAACTTTGATGAGAGGCATTCAAGGCCCTGCTATTGCAAAGTTTAGGCACTTAACATGGATGGCTTCTCCTTTTATGCTCGAATACTCTCTCAAGATTCTCTCTTATTTCATACAATGCCAGATCAGCAATAATTTACAGACACTGCTGGGATTCTTGCTGCTGTCTGTTATATACTCTATTGTTGCTTTCACCAAGTCATTTTCTTTAATGAAATTTGCTTCTCAATAAAGCTCCCTGCCACAGTTGCAAATCTACTGCTGAAGCTAACCGTCAGAGAATGAGGCTTCTGATCTTACTTTTAACATGTATTTATGCTCGCGTTTAGCAATAAAATTTTGTAACCTTAATTTGGTTGACCTGTTCAGTTATCTGATGTTATTCATATTGTCCATGTTTTTGTTGTCTTCATTTTTCAAAACAATGATAACTTGAGTCCAATCATTGCTTCGCTTTTCACATTAGTTGTCATAGTTAAATTCTTTATTTTACTAATCTTGTCCTTTAACACTCCTCAGCTCTGAGGGTGCAGTTTTTGATCCTCTGGGAATAGATTCACGTCATTCTTCTGGGCTGAATTCCACATGGGAAAGCTTTCTAGATTTGTTTTCACCAATATCTGAGAGCTCCTCAAGCACAAGAAGGGAAAAAACATCATCTCGTGGAGCGGCAGGTTCAAACTTCTTACATTGCTTATCGTTGATAGTTTGGCAGTCATTAGCTCGGATAGGCAATTGGCTAACAAACTCTCTCTTTGGCAGCTGCAATTGAGGATAGTTCTATTGATTTTGGTGATTTCTTTAAAGGGCCATTGCCTGGGAAATTCCTGAAGTTGTTGGGATATTTGGCCATATCCCGACTAGGCATATACGTTCCCCTGGGAGGAGTAAATCGGGAAGCTTTTGCTGGGAATTTGGATCAGAATAGTTTGTTGAGCACTTTGGATTCTTTTTCTGGGGGAGGTATAGGTAGACTTGGAATTTGCTCCCTTGGTATTGTTCCCTTTATCAACGCCCAAATTGTGTTTCAGCTTTTGGCACAAATATATCCAAAGTTGCAAGACTTGCAAAAAAGAGAAGGTGAAGCTGGAAGGAAGAAAATTCTCCAGTATACTCGATATGCTTCAGTCGGGTTTGCCATAGTGCAGGTAAGCACTCAATGAACTGGCACACAAAATTATTTTAACCAATGCCCAAGTAAAATTGCAGCATGTGTGAAGAAGAATTGTGGCTTAGTCTAGACTGCATGTTTGGATTTACTCACATTTCTCTTCTTTCTCAAATTTCTCCAACAAATGTGTGTTAGATATTTTATATACTCTGGTGACCAGTTCTTTAAAAAGCAAACGTAAGTGTACTGAATGGAAGTATTTCCGTTCGATATGTTTTCTGAGAGCCCTAATAGCATGCCAACAATGGGATCTGGGTTTACTGGGGTTCCATACATATTGTAGCCATAAAACAAAGGAAAAGTCATTCAAAATGATCTTTTTTAGTTGATTGTCTACTGTTTTACTTGATGTGACTTCACTTCAGCTGAAGATAACTTTTTTCCTAGTGATGAGTTCTCCTGGTAACATGTATTCCCATCTTATCTATATGCCAGGCAATAGGCCAAGTACTCTACCTTCGTCCCTATGTTGAGGACTTCAGCACGGAGTGGGCTCTTTCTTCTGTTACATTATTGACACTCGGCTCAGTATTTACCACATACATTGGAGAAAGGATCTCTGACCTGAAACTTGGAAATGGCACATCACTGTTAATATTTACAAGCATAATCTCCTACTTACCAGCATCTTTTGGTCGAACAGTTGCAGAAGCTTATCAGGATGGCAACTATGTTGGACTTGCCACCATTATTTTATCTTTCGTCCTCTTAGTCCTTGGTATTGTATATGTTCAGGTAAGTGATCATAATATATTCTAGGGTGTTATCTTATTATGAAAGGATTAAGAGAAAGAAATGTACCTAACATTCTCCATGACAAAGATTTTCAGGAAGCAGAAAGGAAAATTCCCCTTAACTATGCCTCAAGATACACCAGCAGAAGTGGAGGCCTTCAAAAATCTGCTTACTTGCCCTTCAAGGTCAGTATTCAGGGATACTACTCATTTCCAGGTGTTTATAAACTATAGTGGACTTGAGTAATAAAGTTCTAAACATGGTTGCAAACTACCCTTCTTCACAAGGCTTCACAGTCTCTCTTAGTTAATTTATGGATAGGTCATACGAGAGCTAGTTGTGATCTGGCAGAGTTCCCTGTTTCTCTATTTTCTTCTGTTTTGCATGTAATATTATGTGAAGTGTGGTTGTCTATTCTATCACTTGAGTCCACCTAGTTCTCAGTTGGTCTTTTCATTTCCTGGTACTAAAGGCCTGTTTGGTTTGGCTTTTGGGGAATGTATTTGCAAAAATGCAAATACCTTTGGGTGAAGGGGGTTTTCCGAAATGCAAATCACGTTTGGTGAATTGTAATTCTAAAGTGTATTGAGAAACAACTTTGATGAAATGGTTGGATCATATGACAAATTTTACACATGTCAGTAGACCATGGGTGAACATATTCTAGTAGTTCTGCTTGCTTTTGCTAAGCTTTATCCGTGCTTCTCTTGTTGCCTCTTCCTGTGAGTTATGTTAAGTGCTACTTTTGAAGATGATTTATCAATCTAGAATTATCCTCTTTCTGCAAGTGACTTGTCATGAGCTAAGCACCTGCATTCTGTAATCTTAGTTAGAGGGGGAGAAAATATATATAGATATAGGGTTTATGTGGTTCAGATCGTCAAATGCTGCAAAAGTAGGAATAATGGCACTAGAGGAAAAGCAGTATTCTTAAAAAATTTGCAATTTTTTTATCTGAATTCTTTAACAATGGGAGATAATCTAAATGCAATTTAACTACCTGATTTCATTTGTCTATACTGGAATAGCATGAATTGATAATTCAGGCTTCTGAGCCGATTATTTCTGCACTTCTCTCTACGAGTTTAATATGCTGAATTAGCCAACAGCTATTTACTTAGTCTATAATCTGCAGAGCCAATATGTCATATAGAAAGATTTGCACTATGAGGAGCATAATAAGATTTTGGACATAGCCTGCCATTTTGAAAGATACCAGATACCATAATTCTAGTCTAGGAAGCACGGACACTCTCAGGGGACCTCCGTGTCAATGTCCGACACACTCCCTTTGGCCAATGCTCCGGACATGTGAGCAACACGGGAGTCAGAAATCCTGACACGCTTATCTGACACACACAAGGTCAATTTTAAAATTTCAATAAATTAGGAGTCAAAGTCTAAATAAATAAAAATATAATAATATAAAAAAGAAAAGGGAGAAAGGAAACCCTATCTTTTGATGGTCAAATGTGGATTTTTTTTTTTTTTTTTGGGACTTATTGTTAAATTTAAATTCAATAGTGGAATGTGGATTACTTGTTTTTTTCTCTCCAAATAGATTATTGGAATGGAATGTAACTGAATTTATTAGATTGAAACAATGAATGATATTAATAAATGGTGGATTGATGTTTTTAGTGTAAATTCATTCTAGGCTGTTTTTTATTAGTTATTTATTTGTGGATTTAAATCAAATTAATTTAATTGAAATAATCCTTGAAATGATAATTTATCATGTATATATAAAAATATATATTTAATATACAACGTGTCTCAACATGTCAAAAATTTTTATTTTTTGTGAAATAACATGTCGACGTGTTGTGTCGTGCCACGTGTCGCGTGTCGGTATTGGTGCTACTTAGACTCTAGTGCATGCATTTCAGTAACTGCTTGCCAACCAAGGAAACTACGCTTTGATGTTAACATTCATGTGCAGGTAGTATGGTGTATGAAGTTGTTCTTATATGAGTGTATGCTTGCAGATATGTGATTGTTATCCACATTTTGGTTGGAATTGAGTGAGGTCAATTGCTTTAGATGTTGAGCCAATTAGAGCTATATATGCGTGGTTCTTTATTCTGTCACAGGTGAATAGCTCTGGAGTGATGCCCATTATATTTTCTACATCTTCATTGGCTCTCCCTGGAACTGTTGCTCGCTTCACAGGTTTAGCTGCACTGAAGAATGCTGCTGTGGCTCTGAACCCTGGGGGTATGTTTAGCTCATTTGAATAAAGATTGTGTTTAGTAAGAGAAAAGGCTTTAAATTGAATTGCTTAAAATGCAAAGAATTATCTATTCTAAATATCATGAGAAGATTGTTCCTTCCTATGCTTTGACATGTCGGCTTCCTTGTAGAAATGAAGGTCATGAACTCAGAGACCCATAATTTCATCAAACATGGAACAGAAAGCATCTAAGATGGAACAGTTGCTAATGGAATTACTGTCACCTTTGTTACAGAAGAATGTCATGAAACACCTGATTATTTATTTGAGCCGAATGATCTTTTGAATTTTATTTACCTCTGCATGCATTTCGGTATGTTTTGCTTTCAGACATGCAGAATAATTTTGAAATGGCTGTAGGTATTTTAATTTGTTACATCAATTTTAGCATATAAATGGCACACACAAGTTATTTGTTACTTCAGTAAAATTTATGAAATAGGTTTTGGGTGTGTCGCCTCATTATTTTAAAGACTTCAACATCTAAAAGGTATCCCTTGAGAGTGATCTCTTATTAGTATCATCTTTTTTGTACTGTCTAGTGTTTATTGTCCTCAGTCATCTACATTGACTTTGCATGGTTAACCTGTAATTGAAATAAAAACCACACATAAACTCCCTCGCAGTTGCAGTGAACTGTCATTCTGCACAAATGCATTAAAGTCAAGCTTTGCACATGGCAATATGTTAGTGAGATAAGTGCCAACTCCCTGCACTTAGATGCATATATGGTTTGCTTGATCAATTTTTATTCTTGGGGTCTACTTAATGCAATTTTTCCTGCAGATTAAATGCTTGCGTTTTTTCATTTCATATGTGAGAGCTTGGCAATCACCTTTTTTAGCATATTCTGCTGTTACTATCTGATTATCCGTCACATTAGCAAATTGATGTTTGTACATCCTCTTTATTTCACCTCAAGAAAATCTCTGTTACCAGGTTCCCAGTAATATATGTTGAAACATCTATTCGTGTGTGATACTTTTTAATCATGCTTGAGTTCTGCTCTTACTGTAGGAAAGTGGGAGCTTTGTTTAGCCCAAGGCATAAGCGGATTGTGTACTGTTCCATTTTTTCTCATTGTGGACTTGTGATGTGGTCTAACGGTGATGAATAACTATTGTAGGTTCTCTATACCTGCCAACCAACATAATATTAATAGCCTTCTTCAACTACTACTACACTTTCCTACAATTGGACCCTGATGATGTGAGTGAACAGCTGAAACGCCAAGGAGCATCAATACCCCTTGTTCGACCGGGTAAAACTACAGCCGCATTCATCAAGACGGTAATTTTTCTGTGACTAAACATTTTGCGACATGTTTTTATTCAGGTGTTTTGACAGGAACTCCCCTTGCTTATATGCCATTTATTTCATATGTAAGGAGATAAGACATCTTTGGTTTTTATTCGAACATATCCTGGCTAGCGGGACAAGGGCATTGTGGTTTTCTTCGTGCCTGGCATTTGTCAACGCTTGACGTTTTCCCTGAACTAAGCATAATAACCTGTATGTCTTGAGAAATAATCTTTTAAGAACTTGAACCCCATTTTTTTACCAATTTTTTAGAAAACCAATGCCTCTAATCTTCATGGATATTTTGACTTCTGTTCCTTTCAGAGCTTAGTTTCTCTCTCTCTCTCTCTCTCTCTCTGAGTTATTACACTCTACTAAGCCCAAGATTTCCCAGCTTCTTTGGCCTTCACCTTCTCTTTTCCATCATTTTCATGTCAAGCAATCCGTACAAATTTAAACAGAAGTCCCTTCATGATTCTCCATTCTATATCCTGTATTTTCTGTAGGTGTCGGGTTTTTAATACCTTGCAATATGTCCTTTTTCTCTTTTCTTAATTTAGTTATTCTTGTTGCAGGTCCTTAGTCGGATCTCAGTTCTAGGGTCCGCATTTCTGGCCATCCTTGCTGCCGGTCCTGCAGTAGTCGAACAAGTCACGCATCTCACAGCCTTCCGTGGATTCGCTGGCACTTCGGTTCTTATTCTGGTCGGTTGTGCGACGGATACCGCACGGAAAGTTCAAGCAGAGATAATATCCCAAAAATACAAGAACATAGAGTTCTACGACATCGACAAGTATGGCCAATAGGAACAAATCCCAGCTTCAGGATGTACATGTATACATTGTCCTTCCTGGCCTCACTTTTTTTTTTTTTTCTGTAAATTTGGCTCAAACAGCGAATGGCAACGCCTAAGTCGTTGGTTCAGAGATGAACCTCAAATTACGTGTTTTATGTATAATCTGATTCTTCTTCCGAATTGTTTCTTCTGGTGAGGTGGTAATTGGAAGTGAGTGTGTTCCCGGTGGAAATGCATCTTAAAGCATCTTCCTTTGACAAATCTTTCACAAAAATAAGAACGTGAACGAATATTATAATGTTTTTAGACACAATTTCCGGTCAAAAATAGATTTGTTTTTTCTATTCATAAAGGAGATTTTAAGTAAAAATATGCATTTGATCACAAAATTTATATTCCTGGAACGAAAATTCATTTAATAATGATATGAAATTTTTCCCTTCTGAGCGGCAATGGGTGGCCGCGAATGTCAACTGATAGTAGCGGAAGACAGATGATGGGGGCGATGGCAATTGGGCAATTGGCTAATAATGAAAGCGAGCAATAAGAAAAGCTTTTATTACTCATTTTTATTTCAAAAATAAGAAAATATAATATTTTTACTTATAATTTATTTTCAAACCTAATTATTGATTAAAAATTTATTCCAAAAATTAAAAAAAAAATTGCACTATTAAATGAATTTCTATTCCAAACTTTTTTTGAAAATAAACAGCCATAAAAAATAAATAGCTCAATGCAAAAGAAATCACATAGAAAATGATATTGAATTTAGAAAAATATTTTCCATGTTTTTCATGTTTGTCATAATAAGAAAAAGGAAAAATGACACAAATGATCTCTGAACTTTGGCTCAATATGTAATATAAACCTTGATCATTTAATTTATTCAATATAATCCTGAATTTTAGCCCAATATGTAATATCGTCTCTAAAAGTTTATAATTACCTCTGAAATTAAATTAATAGAAGGATAATATTAAATATTTTCATATAGTCCGAGGAAAACAAACTTAAATGGATCATATTGAACAAATTAAAAGTTTAAGAATCAAATTGGATATTGAGCAAGGTTAAGAACTATTTGCATCATTATGCCTGAGAAAAACTACCCATTTTGTCTTCCTGGTCAATGTACTGCTTACTATTATTGTTCTCATTTTATAAAATCGATATATTATGATGTTCTCATTTTTTCTGTATATATTGCAATTAGGAGAGACTCAACATATTTCTTTGGATGACAAAAGTTACAAATTTGAATTTCGAAAAACAGATCGAACAAAATTCTTTTTGGAAAACGTAATTCCATTTCTTTATCAACCACCATGATAAACTGATATCTGCCACTGCCGCCGCCAATGGACCACCACCATCAATGAAGAGAACGTAAAATGGCCAGTTTTGTTGGAGATTAGAACTTGACTCGTAGCTATAACTTCGCAGTTTATCGTTTACTCGATCTCCAGAATACAGTTATAAAATATTTGGGCGAAACTTCAGCTTTATACTTATAATTTATCACTATTTCGAACAAACAAATTAAAAGTGAGTATGTTGGAAGTGCAACACGAAAAGTAGATTTATATTACAAAGGTTATAAAAAACAAAGTCTAATTAAAGAAATTTGTTTCTCGAAGCAATGCAAGAATGAGAGATGATGAATCGATCCTATTATTGCTGCTGAGTTAGGCATAAATATGAGAAAGTTCCATTCATGCAAAGCACATTGCCCTCGAAATAATGCATTACAAATTTTAAATGTGAATGAGAATCAGAAAAAAAAGGCTTTTTGCCACACCAGTTAGACATACGATCTGCAATCCCAGAAGCTGCACGAGTAGGGTAAGTTTTCCATGCAAAGCTCGAATGAAGAGACCAAAACCATCAGGTACTTAACTGGATGCACTTAAGCACCATGCCTCTGATTTGTCAGATTTTAGATTCCTTACAGAGGTTATACCAAACACTCAAATCAGATTTTATACGTAAAATATAGCATTTAATGGAAACAACAATCCAAAAGGTGGTGAGAGAGCTTTTGCTTTTGCTTCCAGCACTCTGTTTCCTGTCCCATTTACTTTCAAACAGTGCAGTCAGAAGATCGAAACTGTCATACTCCACAATCCTGATGTGCTGCATATTTTTCACTAATAGCTACTAAATGGGTCTGGTCCCTCAACAAACAATGCATCCTCAATTAAGCAATTCTTCTACACTGTCTAGTCATGGACAATACAATATATATGGCAGTAACAATAATCTATACATTTTCACTGGCAAGATAACAGATAACTTACGAATGCTTCGTTGCATACAATTCAGCCCACCCATTTTGAAGAGCAAACATTTGCACAGCTAAATTAGACACATCTTTAAATGCCCTAATGACAACTTCTCTTCTCACCTGAGACTTGAGTCCCTGACCGTCACTTTTGTCTTTCCAAGTCATACCATTCCTTCAGGGAGGAGTCCCTTTGTTGTAAAACCCCGATATGTCTCAGCCTAACTGCACCACTGTAGATTTCATCTCAAAAGCAAATTTTCTTGATGGTACACAAAAGCTAAAGCTACGAGAACCTGACACAACCAGAGCAGCTATTCATCATAAGGTTCAGAGGAAAAGTCAGGTTCCTCAGGTTTTTGTAACTTTGGCATCTCCACGTCTTTGATCTTTTGAGCTCCTCTCCTCGTGTTCGCAGCAAATCTGGAAGCCAATATTGTCACTCCCAGATTTAGCTTTGTCTGAGAAGGATTTCTGGAGACAAAAGAATCCTGTGTCTCTTGACCTGATCCCTCGACCACATCCTCATACTCTTTCATGGAAAGACTGTTTTCCATAGACCTCCTTTTATGTCGGCGCCAAGCTGCTTGGATGAAGCACGCAGCCCATGTCCTCCAGTGGTGGGAATAAAACCTGAAAGTATGTTGCAACTTTTTGCTGTGGAGGCGTCTAAACTGGTTTGCCACAAACTTGAGATCTTCTGCTCTCAGAGCAAAAGCTTCCACTTCTACAAGCGTTCTAACTGTTCTAGTCGAGGAAGGCAAATTGACACTGGATTTCGGGAGCAATGCCCAAGCAAGTAGCTCCTCGCCACAGAAATCTCCAGGTCTCAATGTAATTGAATTGAAAAAACCAGTCCTACCTCCATTAGTAGTCGAACTCTCCAACCGGCCTCTAATAATAAAAAGCATCTCCGTCACAGGGTCACCCTCACGAACAATGTAGGTACCATCAGTGCTTAGCGAGGATACTAAACGCTCACATATTGCATCAAGAAGCGGATCATCCATTTGGGAGAAGAAAGGTACCTGAAAATTATGCGAAAGCAGGTTAGTGCAATAATTTACTGATAAATGCAGTAAAAACAGCATGACATAATGCCACTCTTGGCCTTCTTAAGAATGGTAGTTGGCGTTACATCTTTCACATTTAAATAATCTCCAAAAAACCATTTATCATTGAAAACCCATCACCTAGTTCGCTTGACAGATACAGAACGGTCGATAGCAATTTCCAATGACCCATAAAGAAATCAATATTACTAGGCACTAGCTCAACTAAAAATGACACTACATCTGAAAGGCCAAAGTACCGGCTGGCATTTTGGTTTTTACCACTTTTGATTCGTAAACAAAGAAATGGATTGGGGACAGGATAACATGGGGCTTGAAGCCAGCAAAAAGCCTGGGGAATTTAGAGGCCATACCACTGAGCCAGTCCTTGCCTCTTAACTGACCATCTTAACACAGCCTTAAATTTTCCATTTCCTCATAAGTGCATGACATGTGGATCACAAAAGATGATAATGTCAAATTGGGATCTTAGAATACAACAAGCAAACCAAATGTGCATTCCAGTGTCCTATTCCTTAGGGAGTGGTGCCTCTAGCTAAAGATCACTCAGTAAACATGAGGCAAATGTTGACCAAATATATGATATTTGTAAGGGTGATGAAAAGTCTACCAGAAAGCACGCATTGCAAAAGCAGGGTAAAGTTTCAGAAAAACCATCCTTGGTAGCAATGAGCGAGATCGTTCTTTACCCTTGTGCAAATGCATGAAAAGCATTGGTTGATGTACTTGGCTGAAGTTTACAGTACTAAGTGTAGAATGCAATGTAAGTGCATTGAAACACTACACCAAAAAGCATTTAAATTGAACGATTGCTTTAAGATAGGATCTGATGTAAAAAGACCATACACGTCGAACTAGGTCTAAGCACAAGTGGCGCTGAATATCACGACGGAGATCAGCTGGTAGGCCATGAAGGATGGATTCTTCGTCAACTCCTCTAGTAGCAAGCCACTTGTATAGGCCAAAACGATGTACACGTTCTTTTAAATCTCCGGGAAGCTGGCGATGCCTCATCCATTCCTCTGTGTCTCTTCGTTTAAGTCTCCATTCCTCAAGCCTAATAGTAAGAGACTGCAGGTAGGTCTGCACCCAAAGAAAATCATTAAGTATATGAAACAGAAATGGAATTTGAGACTAGATCTTTTTGACTAAAAAACAAAAGACTAAATATTCTTTTTTATTTGTTTTGTTACAATACAGATTAGATCTAAGATGAAAGTACTGTGATTCTCTTTTGAGTCATGTGGGAGCAGCTATCATATATATGAGCGATGACGTTGCTTATCTTAAACCATTGTCAGATGAGATTTTAGTAATTTACGTATCATTTAAGGACCACAAATGTCTGCATGGACCAAAAATCCTGGAAACAATGGACTCCAGATCCTCTAAACTTGTTAGCACGGAGATGCCAGTATCTCTATTGGGCAAAAGGTCAACATAAGAAAAAAGAGTTGGATGCACGCTTGCTACATGAAAACTAGGGACAACCCGACTGTATCACCTTTTGTGTAATAATATCAATCCCACAGATATCACAACTCCATGGATCCTCACAAAGACTCACCTTGGCATTCCTAAGGGAATCATGGGTGCAACACACACTATCTCAGACATGAAGCAACAAACTGAAGCACCTCAAAGAACAATTCAGAAAACTTTCACAGACACATGACAGTCTGACCAAATATTTGGGAACTTGTAATAATACTGGAAAGCAAAGTGCCACTGAAAAACTAAAGTATTAGAGGTATTTATACATGTGAGGCATCCATGAATTTTTCCAATCCTTATACTAGAATCAAGGGTTATACAATGCGACCAGAAGTTCAACCGAATATACTTACTTCCTCAGACAAGATAAGTTTCTTTTATTTCATTGTAAATTGATTAAATAGGTTCATCCAATGCCAAGCAACA
This sequence comes from Eucalyptus caleyi, assembly GCA_014182885.2. NCBI lineage: Eukaryota > Viridiplantae > Streptophyta > Magnoliopsida > Myrtales > Myrtaceae > Eucalyptus > Eucalyptus caleyi. The sequence continues at coordinate 33,029,660 of CM024468.2, read as the reverse complement.
GTACTGCAACACTGACAATAATTGTTCTTGTTAGATTTTGTGGAACCACTATTAACTATTCTAAAAGTTTAAGCTGTTTAATGAAGAGGCGATTTAATATTTAATTATTCTATCACTCCCTCTCATGCTTAGTCTGGTCTTTTTGCCTAGTATTAAGCATGGACATATTCAATTGGGGAGGCAAATGGGGCCTAGAAAGATTTGAACTCAAGACCTTTTGCTTTGATATCATGTTAGATTTTGTGTAATCACCGTCAACTGTTTCAAAAACTTAAGCTGTATGATGAAGATGCAATTTATCATTTAATTATTCTATCAGCACATAATAAGAAAGTAAATCCCTGAGAGACAGCCTTTTTTTAAAGTCATTTTTTCTAACTTCATGTAAGACTCGGTTTCCTCTTAGCAGGGGGGAAACTATGACAAAAACAGCATGAGAAGCCTACAACAAATCCTTCAGCTTTCTCTCATCGCCATAATGAATTAAGCTGAACCATGGCTTCAGATTTGGAGGTGTGGAGACTTGGGTATTCAGTCTAAACATGGAAAGGGCAGCAAGGGAGTGAGGCAAATTATATCATTAACCTCCCTCTCAAAATAGGTAGATTTAGTCTTGCATATAATTAAAGATCAGGGAATGGTCATAAGCATATGTATGAGTAGGGGAATTAAAATGTCCTCCAGTGATTTTGCAGCATAATCAAGAGGCAAAGCTCATGAAGCTGTGAAAAATCCCATCTACCTTATATTGGAATGTCAAACTGGCCAGTGGCATCATATCTCTGAGTTATTCTTCCCAAATTTCATGCTTAGCTCGTGGGTTTTAGCAACAGATCCATAAAATGTCAAACCAGCCAGTTCCATTATTATATCAAGTTAATTTTTAGGAAATAATTTACTTCCTTACGCTAGCTCATCCTTACCAGATAGCATCTTCTAACTACCACTGTTAGTAATAACAATAAAACAATCAAGGTTTTACAACATATCTACATCTTTAAGTGGCTGAGTTGAGAATAGAGCCAACAATAAATTACCTGCATGTTCCCAATGAGATGGGCAAATAAAACCAGACCCAAGATGGCAATAAGTATGGCAAACGATGTCTCCCCAATATACATGCTTGTTGACAAATTTTGACCATAAGAACTGAAAAATTGGAGGATGAAAATGTGTATTAGCCTCTCTTGCCAAACAGAGGCAACAGAATAGAATTTAACTAAATCTACAAATCAGAAACAATTCTCTAAATATGACTCTCAGCCACTTCATCTGCCTTAGAGGCCAAAGTCAAAGTCTTTTGGTTGTAAATGACTTTAAATGGTCAGATGCACATCAAGCCACTCATCAGATATATTGTCAAGAGTCATCAACTAAAATAGAAATAGTAATCTAGCCAGAGCTTCACATTTAAAGATTGGCAGAACCATGTCTCCAAGTATCATATTATTGAAAAGGTTCAATTCCGAATGTCCTAAAGCATCTTAACAGAATAGTGCTACAGATCTGCTCACTCAAGTTCCATAGCAGGCTCAAGCCAATTACCCTGCAGCAATACTCAGCACTTACAGACAGTGTAAGCCTAGCAAGATTTAAAAACAGAGGAAAGCTACATATTAAGTAAGGCTGTCTAAAATTCCAATTGTCTGGTGGTCCTCTGCATGATGTTCATAGCATAAGCACATGGGAACTAATCATTCAGAACCCCAACAATACTTCAGTTGTAATAGATGGACAGAATGGAAATGTTACCTTAATTGCTGCAGACCCCACCATAAACAATAGCAGTACCTTTCCACAAAATTAGAAGAAACAATATTTTTGGTCACTGCATTTTCAAATATCCCATATTTGAATGTATCGTTCCTGGGATCACAACTCTTGAAAACATTTGTACTGTTGACCCATCTTTGGCGACTAGGATCAAAACCACCACAACTCAAATATTCAAGAGAACACTTGATAGGGCTTTCTTCATTCCGGCATATTGATTTCCAGCATGATGTGTACCTATCAACTGACAAAAGGTACCATGCGGCTCCTAGAACCTGAGCAGAAAATAAGTGAAAAACATCTGCTAAGTGGCTCCACTCACATGCTCATTTATGACACCGCAAATTGTATCAATTCAAAGCAATCACAATACTTACATGGCTTGCCAACATGTACAACAGAAGATTATATGCAGCCCCAGCCCAAGCTGTCTTTGTAACCACTCCAGTTGCTTTGACAATTTGAGAACTTAATGGGTAAATAAGATACAACCTTGGAATATACTGCAGCAAAACAATCAACGCAAGGGCGTTGTTGTTATGATCGGTCCGAGAACTTCTGGCTGCTGGTATAATGAACCAGATCACCATCTGCAGAATCATTGTGGAACATCTTTGAGACCAAGAAAAGGTAAAAATTCAGAATTGAGGTCCTCAATAGAGCAAAAATAACAGTGCAGAATTCCAAGATCAGAAGGGAGAGTTACGACCTTTAAATCCTGCTCCTATATCAAAGCCTTGCAAAGTAATGCTACAAAAGACTGAAAGATTCACCCTATTATGGACATATATGTAAGTAGGCATACACACGTGTGCAGACCTCTGGTTAAAGCACTAGGGCCTTCAATGTGTTTCCATCCTTCTTGATTTCGTGAAAGACCCTTAGTACTCCTCTCACCCAACTGTACGTCTGTTAAGACCTTATGACAACAAACTTATATCACTCTGTTAAGACCTCTAAAGCCAATCATAAATACTGACCAAAAAATGTGCAATTAAGCCAACCCACACAAATGCTATTATCATTTTCACTCAGCGTGCATGACTCGCTCTTCTCACAAATTCAACTCTCCAAGAAATCTACCGGCCCACCTATTCCATCTCTTCCAAGTAATGATGCACTTAAATCTCGTGGTCACAGCATAAAGCCAACAAAAGCATGTCAGAATATCAATCCTGACATTCAGACATCCATCCGAAATAAGTAGCTTCACTCCATTTAAGGTATCCACACCAATATTCAGTTTTCTAATCCTATCTTTGCTGCTTTATTATCAGATGTGCATGATACAGTCATGGTGAATTTCAGGTTATCAATGATTACAGAAGAACTCTACACTGCTGTATAGAAATGACCTCATTTTATTATGATTACATTTTTTGAGCCGTAGACATCATTTTTATTCAAATAAGCAGCCCTGCATCATCAATTACTAAAGGTTTTGTATCCACAAACTGTAATGGAGACCTTCATCAAGAGAGGTCATATGCAAGTTCTCCACTACTTTTAGGCACTCTTTACTTGTTTGTGCAAGTACTTCGGTAATGATATCTTTGATTCTCATATAGGTTGTCTTCCTCAATAGAGAGTTAATGTGACGGTAACTTCTTTGTTTGTTCAGCTTAAGACATTAACTGAGAAGATGAGACAGCTCTTTTCCCCTTGAATGCTGATGATCATTTCATAGGATAAGACTGAATGTATGTGGGTTAAGTGGCTCACTAGGTAAAAGATCAGGTCTACTTGTCGATGAGTATGAGAATATCTCTAGTTTTGGCTAAATATATGGCTCCATGGCTAAAAGTTTCCCTTTCCACATAACTTGATAGTTAGCCGATACATATAAATACACATGTATGAATATATAATTCTCATTGCTTGAGAAAAAAAGGAAAGCTACCGTAGAGATCAACGAAATTTCCCCTTTCAAAAGAAGAATCAGCTGACCTTTCAGTCATGGATGTTAGAATAGAAAGTCCCCCTTTATAAACTTGAAATAGTGAAATTACCTAGTTCTTCATGCAATTCCATTAGATTCAAGAACTCAATTATTTTGTACAGTCAGTGGTTGCCAATAAAGTGAAACTCTTCGAAAGTTGTGCCAGTGTTGTAAAAATCATGTGATTCACAATTTGAATTGCACAATTTGGCTTGATTCATCACTCCAAACGATTCGTCTTGCACTCATGAATCATTAGTGAACTGTACAATTCCACAATCCTCTACAGTTCATGAGAACAACCCCAATTTGCACCTTTGGCTTTATAATAGAGGTTGGGCTCAAAAGTATTGGGTTCTAAAGAGACAATTCGGCTGAAAATTGAAGACAGCAACTAGAAGAAAAAGGAGAAAAAAAAAGTACAAACACACCGGAAGACCTTGGTTCTCTCACCCTAACCTAATAAAGGAACTCAAAAGGCTGTAGACTGCTCCGCGTCAGTCATTGACAAGCTATCACTGGCTCCAATACTAACTGTTGCCACCTCCAGTGACGACACCAGCAGTCAGCTGTGTCCAGCGCAAGCCATGGCATCTCCTTTGACTCGCAGAACATGCCTCTGACCCTCCTATTTAGCTTGTTTTAATCATGAGCTTGGATAACAGTTAGAGCTTGAGCTTCAATAGTTTATGATAATTTTGATATTTTTTGTGGGTTTGTTGAGGTTGTTATGTGTTGTTGACAGTTTTTTTACTTTTAATTGTTTTAGATCTTTTTGATTTTGCACTTCTATAATACTGAGAAGTTAGATTGGGCATTGACAATGTTAGCTTTTGGGTATAACTTTCTCAACTATATCATACTTTTTTATAAGCTTCTGCAAGTAGTAGCTTATGGTTATTCTTGGAGTTTTTTAGAAATTTTACTAAAACTAATGATTAACTATTGGCTTTGACTCATGATTCCAGGAATGAGGCTTATGATTCACAATTCAAATCTCAATTTAACAACATTGGCTGCGGCTATTTCCTCGAGAAAAAATAAGGTTAAACTTTTGTGCCGGTAAGATTGGCCTCCGAATCAATTTTACCTATTAAAAAAAAAAATCATTAATAGTTCCCATTCATGCTACATTGGACGTTTCTTAAATTATTACCTAGGAGAGTAATAAGAAGTTGTTAGCGGTTAACCCACAATTTTGTTGAGGATTCTTTCAACTATTTATGCCCTTGGAGTAAAAATGGTTAATGGGACACTTAAGGCAACTAAAGCCTATAGTGTTACTGCTAAAACTAAATTGGGTTGGAAGACCATTATGAGGTCACAAAGAAAATTTTTAAGTATGATCAACTATCACCTAGGAGAGTAATATGGGGTTGTTAGCAATTGTCAGACAATTTCGTTGAGGACTCTTTCAACTAGTTATGGCCCTGGAGAAGATGGTTAATAGGACACTTAAGGCAACTAAAGCCTATGGACTACTGCTAAATCTAAACTGGGTTGAAAGACTGTTATGAGATCAGTAGAATATAATGTTTACTTTCAAGCAAGAAGTATGATCAACAAAAAAAAAAAAAAAAAAAAAAAAAACAAAAAACAAAAAGGTGTTTGGGATACTGGAAGAGAAAATCGTTTTCATGAAAATAAGGGGTTCAAGAGTGTAGATTTATGGAGAATTTAATCATATTTGAGGTTAAAGATAAAATTTCCAAGTGCCTATGAAAAAAAAAAAGGAAGAATCTCATGCGACTATCTTGGTGATAAATTTTTCTCCAATTATATTTGATGTATGGAGGAGGATATAAAGACTCCAATCAAAATAGAGTGAGAGTACAATGTACATCTCATTAGGAAATTGGTTGTAATTAAATCCAGATATAAGTCTTTTTACCTGACATCCTAGAATTTTATATTAGAGATGTGCACCTTTCGCTTTCAAAATTGATAAATTAAGAGGCATGAGCTATTTAAATCACAATAAATTCACCAGACATGAACTAATATGGTTTTTCCTGAAAAAAGTGCTATCATGCATAAGCGTGAGTAATTTCTTCCTTCTTTTCATTTTAAATAGTCATGTAGCAACGGTAAATGTACATTTTGGGTATGATATGGCATTACATGCACAACAAAACTCACATGTAGAAACATGATGTTTCTAATACATCTATCTTAAAAGACCTAGAAGATATCCAACAGATGCAACGCAATTATATCTCTAGTAGTCATAATAAAAGAGGCTTGCGTCTGCCTGCTTTCTAGAAATCATCCACAATTATCTAACCATAATGGCTTCACAGTCCTTAAAAATAGACCAACATGGACATTTTCTAGACATCCATTCAAGTTGTTTTGAATCAACCTTTCAAAATCAACAACTGCATAGCAGACCATTCATGGTTCGAATCTCTTGATGCACATGGAGACTGTGCTCAAAATCCATGGAGTATTTGCGATGTCATTGCATAAGTAGATGTTGCAAAGGTGTACCCAACAAAACAAATATGTTCGACCAACTCAAGAATTCACTAGATTGGACTTTACCCAAAAAGTCAACTTCTTGAGACTCCAACCAGTGAAGACTGCACTCCTAGTAAAACTTGTTTCAAATTTGAAGCCAACCCATGACAAACCAGAACAGCCTGGATCTGATAGAATGCAAACCCAAGACCTGATTGAATCCAAGCAACATGATGTCTGATACTTTACTATTCTTTCCCTTAATCTAGACATGTTGAAAGCTAAGACATATGGTTTCGCATATTACTGAAAAAGTTGGATATAATCACTAAGATAGCCATATCCTGTCAACATTTGTAATACAAGCCTCTAATAATGATCAGTGCACTCTTTTCAACCCCCACCCCACAAGGAAAAAAGAAAATGAAAAATCAATCTCTAAAAAAGCCTCATATGCAAAAGCAGGAGTTAAAAAGAGTACAGATAGTGATTAGTTAGTGGAGTCAATTACTCATATATCACAACTGAACTCATGCATATATATAAAGCACAAGAGTGAGAAACCTAACAAAGCTATAACAAGTTAGAATGCTATATAAGGAGAACTTCTTTCACTTAATTTTCATTTAATAAACTTGCCAGTTTAACTTTCCAATAAGGTAATTTATTACTTAATACCTCTCATGATGTGCATGCTAAACCAGTTTCCGTAAAGCTTATCTTTTAACATCTTCAAACAGCAATTTTTCAAGGAAAAAATTCATATGCAGATACTGGGGTATGCTGGTGAGCAAGCACTAAACAGTCTCACTGAACAGAATGGTTCAGCATGAAAATCAACAGCATATTTTCTGAGCAAAGTACCTGAGGAAGAGGCAATGCTGCAATGAGATCAACAAAGAAGTCAGATCTAATATAACGCCGTGCAATCTTCTTAGGATCCATTACAAGCTCACCCCTCCCAAACACTCGAGAGCTCGGCGCAACATAAGCTGTTCTGAACTTTATAACAATGTGCAGCACATAAAAGAGGTCTGCCAGTGTCCGAAAGCAAGTTACTATAATTCGTAGATTCAAGTCTGTCTTCACGCAAGAGTCGTCCTGAGTCCCTAACACTGTTGGCAAGTAAAAATATAATGGGTCGACAAAGAGTGCCACTAAGCATGAGAAAATGAAAATCCAGTTCCACCTCAACATAATTTCACCCCCCGGATCAAGCATTTTACTCCGCCCGGGCGCAAGGTCCTCCGGAAACACCTTACTCCTCCCACTCGAAAATACTTCAGGGATTTTACATCTACCTCCCACGAACCCATCATCTGATTTCAGCAAAGACGATGAGGAAAACCTGTACTTGGAAGACAACATATTCAAGTCTGAAGGGTCATCACTTCTGCTTCTCAATTCTTTCCTCTGCTTTCCATCAGAATAAAACCTGCAAAATTTGTAACAAAACTCAGCACAGAACCACGAGTGTGCAGGTAAAAGAGACTTCACAAGTTATCAAAGGCAAAGCTAATCAGGCATTAGTTCCATCTAATCAGGTCGAGTTCTACATCGTATATTGCTCTAAGTAAAGTGGCTGTCTTCGCATTTTCCTTTGAGAATGATTCGCAAAACTAAATTTCAACCATTTTAGTCTTCGGAAAAGCCACATTAATTAGCCATGAAGAGAAGCCAAAACATGTGGAAAAGATAAGAAGAAGCTCTGTTCAGCAGAGTTTCAATCCAGCATAGCACGTTACAAAAATGGAGCGATCTAGAGCTTAACAAGAAGTAAAATTACTCAGGCTCACACAATTCAAGAGAAAATGACCGCATCTGCTGCCCAAATATTACAACCCCGACAAAAACACACCATCTCCCACGACCTAAAGCTTACCGGATGTAGCGAAACACCCAAGAATCCACCGGGTTAAAAAAGAAGGAAGCGAACTTTCCAGGAAAATTCTCTCCGGGGAAAAAGGACAAGCCCAGGAATGCGCCAGCGGAGGGGGACCCAGAAAGCGGCTTTACCTCACGAGCCTCTCTCCCTCTTCAGCTCCATTCACAAGAAACCAAACAGATCCAACGCGACACTTCTCGAACCCGAATCCGCAAACTCCCCCCCTCAGCTCAAAGAGCGCCGACCCAGAGAGGAACGAGCGAGGATCAGCGCGTTTCTTGATCCGGGACAAGGGTCGTGCGGCAGGGGGGTTTCCTTAACCCGAGATTTCCTGGGCGTTTCTTGGACTCGCTTGGCGTTTCACAATTGTGGGGTTTCTTGGTCGGGTGCGCAGGTGGACATTGACACTGCTACAGCCCGAGGAGTCAAATCGGGAGTTGACTTGATTGGGTGGGCAAGTGATGCAGTGGGGGCAGTGGAGGGGAAGCAGTGGAATTGATGGTGATGTGGGAATGATTTTCACGCTTCGCCGAACGCCCGCCAATCACCGATGTCCAACGTTTTTTCTTGTCCCTCCTCCTTGAGTTCGGGCCCGGCCTGCAAGCATGCCAGGTTTTCTCTCTGTCCGGGCCCACCAGTGGTTACGGCCCGCAACTTGCGGGACCACTCGGAAAATTTCATCTTTTATTATGTAGGGTGAGCACGCCGGATTACCCAAATCGAAACTAAAACCATCCGGATCGGACCGGATCGGTCTGTTTGGTTTGGTTTCCAATTCCGGAATAACTTTTTTTTTTATCGGTTCTACTCTATCTCTATTCTAACACAAACTTTTGCCCTACATTTTTGCAAGGTGTGGGAGTCGAAACCTACTCTTGAAACTAAATCGTCTCCACCCCACCCTCCTAAGAATGTGGGAATTCGAACCCTACACCTCCCCATTCCAAATTGGAAGGGTGGCCACTAGGACAAACTCTACAGTGGTTTAGTTGAGAAGAATTGAACTGACCATTTTTTAGAAAAATATACTTTTAATTTCTTTAAAATAGTAAAAAATTTTGTGTTCTTCTTAATTTTTTTAATTTTTTTAATTTTTTTTGCTAATTAATAGGTTTCATGGGATCGGACCGACTGGTCCGGTCAGTTTGGTCCAATTCCCAATCCCAAAAATTGATTCCTAGGTGGAACCGAACTGGATTGGAAACCGATCCATATGCAATCACCGATTCCCAATGTTTTTTCTTGTCTCGTCGCTGAGTTCGGGCCCGGCTTGCAATTATCCCAAGTTTTCTCTGTTCAGGCCCATCAGTGGTTGTGGGATGACTTGGAAAATTTCATCTCCATATGTAGGGGTGAGCACATCGAATTACTCAAACCAAAACTGTCTGGATCGGACTGGACCGAATCTGTCTATTTGGTCCGATTTCTGGAGAGATCGGTCGGGCTCCCGGTTCCATAAAAATGGAACCCCTTATTATCGGTCCGGTTCCTAATTTTGAGAGAACTAGATCAACCCTTTTTAATATATATGCTTTTTAATTTCTTTAAAATAGTAACATTTTTTGTGTTTTTCTTAATTTTTTCATTTTTTTTGCTAAGTAATAGGTTCCATGGGATTAGACCGACCGGTTCGGTTCCTAGTCCTAGATCAGTCCGGTCCGATTCCCGATCCCAAAAATTGGAATTCAGTTCTCCTGGTCCGGTCCCAGTTCCTAGGTGGAACCAGATCAGATTGGAACCGATCACCCTTATCCATATGCAATCACCGATTCCCAACGTTTTCTCCTATCTCCTCCTTGAGTTCAGGCCCGGTCTGCAAGCATCCCAGGTTTTCTCTGTCCGGGCCCATCAGTGGTTGCGGCCTTGCGGGACGACTTGGAAAATTTCATCTCCATATGCAAATCACCGTTATCGTCATCCCATCAAACTTGGGGATATCCATCGGCCTGTCTGGATTCTTGACTTTTCTCTTACTTTCGTGATGCGACGATTCTTCCACGTCGAGCTTTTTTTTAACTTGAGATGCTCGAAAGTTTCGCAACGTGTGCATGTTGACGAGTACGTTCGCTTACGATTTTTCCATTGAATTTGAATAATATTTTTTGCTTTTTGCGATTTGATTTTACTTAATCAAAAGCAAACGGATTGTCGTATTTATTTCCATATATAATGTCATAAGTTCGTGTTCTGACATTAGTTAGGTTGAATTTTATTTTATTCTTTGGTTTTTGGATAACGAATTTTGACTATTTTTAATTTGAAATATTGTAGATATTCACAGCATGCTAATGTTGCACGTGTAAATAACATATAACTATCAAGATGTCCATACATTGCATGGTAAACTATATTAAATTGGAGAAGTAACTAGGACTTAAAGATTTGAATTCGGGACCTTCTATTCTAATATCACATGGAATTTTATATAATCACTGTCGACTATCTTTTTTTTTTCTTTTTTTTTAATCTGTGCTGGAATTTATAAGAAGCGTAGTTTAGAATGAACTTAAACCGCATCATGTAAATTTTACTTGTGGAAAAGGCAAGCAAGGCATTGTCTCAAATCTTCTTAGGAGTAAAATAGCTTCTTCTATCTTCTCCATTTGCTTCTCTCTATATAGAGAGGGTTGAGCTGATTACTTCAAGATCATCTTCCAATTCCATCTGTTTAAATTAAAAAAAAAAAATTCTCTTCTGTCTTGGTAACTATTGATGTCTATGTTTCTATTTTTTCAAGCAAGAGTTATATGGGTATTTCATTATCCATGACAATGCATCACAAAGAGAATTATTGTATATATTGCAAAAATATGCAATATTTAATGTGTACTTATAAAGAAATTCTCAATATATCTTCCTCCAAAATGAATATCTCGACTTCCATGGGTTTATTTTCAAACAAAGAAGCTAACATATTCCTCATCCTTGACAACACTCAGTAGTATATTTTCAGGATAATCATTCTCCCATTATCTGGTTAAATGTATCAAGACAACAGTTAGGAGTATATCTTCAACAACGATTTATCTAGACTTCCATCGTTTTATTTTCAAGATAATTATTTTCCCAATATCTGGTTAAATGTATTTTTACTTACAATACTATATTTAATATGTTATATATAGACTATCATGTAATAACAGTGAAATGTTGACGGCCAACACTTAGGAAAAATGATATTAATTTACAAGGAGCACGTTGTACAAATTACAATTTCCAAAATAATACATCTTAAAGATGTAATACTTTGAATTTGTTGTCATCGTGAAAATATGCATTGAAATTTAGTCAAATAAATTGAAAAAATATTAAAAATCACCTGAACATAAATAGAGTATTAGAATTATTTTTAGTGTATCAACTTTCAAGGAACGTATTGGATAAATAGAATGTTGATTGGTATTCCTTTGATCACCTTAGAATTACAGTCACTTTATTTTTCCTTCAATGAATCCAAACACAATCATTTTCTAAAAAAGGTAACACCTATGATGAAAATTAAAAACATGAAATCTTCGTTATCGATACAAAATATAGCTATATTCTGTGAACATGCGATGAAAATTGATGATAATTAACTGAGTTGAGTGCATCTAACAACAGTAGAATGAATGAGAAATATGTTAGCTGGTCAAGTCATAAGCTTGTTGCATTTGCGTTCCTGTATTTCGTAAAGATGTCATTGCCATGTGCCGTGAGAACAACACAAACGTGGAAAAAGGGAAAAAAAATGGAACAAACAAGAAATCTACAAGTTACATTTCAAAGAATAACAGAATCTGTAGCTTCTCATGTACACCCGGCTCCACCAGGAAGATGCCTACTGCACAAAATACCGAACGATGGCATCCCAATATCCAGCCAACTGAGAGTAGGAATCTGTCAGTACATCATAAAGACAAGCAATATGCAAATTTGTGCATTGTCCAGCATTACATGGTTACCTGGCTTAAGATACCCTGTCCAGTTTGACCTTCAATTACCAAGCCTGCTGTGAGACCAATCATCGCCCATGCTCCATTTATCGCTTCAATCTGACGTCTTCTCTGTAACCACAGAATTTCTCAATTCCAGTGAAAGAAAATTCTATTTATAACAAAGAGAATACTGGGGTCATTTCCTCACCTACACCCTACATATAGAGAATACTGCGGTTTTGGAGAAACAAAAAAAATATTGGCTTGTCCATAACACGGAGTCTTGGACAGGAAAAGTGCATACACGGTTGAGTCATTCAATCTTATGAACCATTCTACCTCTTCTCCAAGTTCAAAGTGTATATTCATTTATCCATGAGTAACCAACAACTGGATCAAGATGTTAAGCGGAAACAAGCACATATAATTTGAATCTAAAGATATCAACAAAAAAATGCTAAAAACATATGGACGAACACAAGAAAAAGAAAATTCTGGGCTGTGTGTGGAGCTTCTCTGTGGAATTCACCAGTTTCATCCCTAATGGACAAATATCAGTAATAAGCTAGTCACAAGACTCACAAATCAAGACCAAAATGTTTCCGCCCTGCATAATCACATAAAGGATAGGAATCTAGACTACACTGGGTACACTAATATAATGCAAGCAACACGCCACTAAGTGGGTTGCTGATAGACGTCCCTATATCTCTTGATGCACATTTACTCACCTGAAATTTCTCTTTTGCTTGAAGTTGTTGCATTTGCTTAGCAGCCAAACGCTTGGCTTCCAAAGGATCTACCATGATCACATCCTTAATGGAATTTTCTCTTTCTGAAGACATCTGCTCAGTTTTTAGGAATAACAGAGAGATTCATCAAAATGATATTCTTCTCTTCCTTAAATCCATAGCTTAAAAACAATAGGAAAACATGGTAAATGACAGAACACAATATAATGGCGCAAACATTCAGAATTAAGTTGAAATGAATCTTTTGATTCCATGTAAAACAGGGATGAGGTGAAGATCTCATCGCAGGGCAAACAGAGGAAAAGATAAGATTAATACAGCACATTCATCCACCTGCCGTCCAATGCCGTTATTGCTTAGTTGCTCCTAATGCAAGGAAGCAACATGTCCACATGATTTACTACAGAAGAATGTTAAACTTAAAGTGCAAGCAACATTACTTCAATAGAGAACGGTCAACTTTCAATGATCCTGAAGATTGAATATCTACTTTTACTTTTGTTTTAGGATTAAGTACAATTTTAATTCTATAAGTTTCAGCAATTTTGCAGACTGTCATCTAACTTTTTTTGTGTTCAATCAAGTCCTCTAACTTTCTTGATTTGTACAAATGGTCCTCTAAGTTTTATCTTTAACAATCAAGTCTCTAAATTTCCCAAGTCCTTTGGTCAGTTGCTCTCATCAAACCGTAAGACTAATTAATGACGTGGCATTGTCATTGTGGCAAAAAAAAAATCACAGGATGCTAAGACAATGCCCAATTAGTGGTAAATTAAAAAATTAACGACACACAATGCTAAGATGATGCCCAATTAGTGATAAGCAAACAAAGGGGGGGAAAAGAAAGAAAGAAACCCCAATTTGATAAGGTACCATGGTAAATGCAATGCTTGATTGCACAAATCAAGAATGTAGGACTTAGATGAACAAACCAAACTTACAGGAACAAATCGCACAAATTGAGAACTATGCAGGACTTGATCACATAATGCAAAAGTTAAAGAACCAAATTGCGTACACACTGAAAATTTTAGTACTAAAACTGTAATGAACCTCTTATTTCACTTTTTTCTGGACTTTAATATTGTCATTTATACAGTGAAAGATCAAGCATCAGGTACAGATAAGTATCTGCAAGTACACTTCAAGTGGTATTTGAATTGGAATTTATGAAAAGTCAGGTCAGCACATACAAGTAGCTACATAATCTAGAAACTGTGTTAATTCATTTTGCATGAAGTAACTACTTCAAGCTCAATGACCTCACACAATTTCACAGATACTTGTAACTTGGTAAATAATCCAGGGACACATGTCACTTTTCTTAAATTGTTATACCATCTGTAATGGAGAAAAAGCCCCACATGTCATCAAGGCATTAGTTAGCATCTGTATAATTCCTCAGCAAATAAGCTGTCTCAAGCTTAAGGTACTCTATATTCATTTTGCTTAAGCTATCTGGCTAAACCTCTGGAATAACTCCATGCTGAAGACGCTTGGCTAATCAATTACATCATGGTATGTTTAGATCAGTGCTTAGATGTATTAGTATACAAAAAACTGAGTCAAAAGTACAGTTCCCCCATTTAATCAACTCAATGCCAAATATCAATGTGTTAATTTGTTATGAATAACTAAGAAAAAAAATGGGAAGTAATGTCCAAGCCTCAAAGGAGTCATTGAATTTGTCCTATATCTACTAAATTACATCTTGAGCTGCCAAATAAGTAATGAGGGCTGCCAAAAAGGATCCCTACAACAACATGTTTTTTGTGTCAATCGAGGTTACTGTAATTTGTTTGAGATAGTATGAACCTGGGTCCTTAAATCGTCATTTGATGGACCTAAAATTAGATGCAACAGTAAATATATGAGTGTCTCTCAACAGAGTCCAGGTTGCTATGTCTGAAAGCTTTGATGGAGAACTTGTGGAAGAATGATGTTTCCACATAAATCGAAGTGGAGAAATGTGTCCAACTTCTTCACTACGCAAATTTGAGATATACCCACATCATCAAGTGATTATTCCACCAACCTATCGTCCCCTACCCACCAAAATTACCAATTTGCGATCCCTATGAGACACACTGGACTTCTTACACTGACAATCTGATGTCACCTATGCAAACAGAATACATGTATCGTAACTCAAATGACATTCATCTTGGATCCAAAAGAAACACTGCCACCTGTATTGATCTTACTTTTCTTCATAGTGGACTACCATGCAAATTACAGCTTTGCGTGATCTTTTACAAGTTCTTCTGCAGTTTAACATGATTATAATATGAAGCATATCCATGCATCAGTGATTTGAGCTCCACCAATTTTTACTTTTCACATGCCATGGAACAAGAAGCTAAAATGAATAACCAGGCAGTGGCAGCCACACCACAAAACACCAAAATAAGGGATGCTGACTCATAGGCCTTGTCCATAATACTAACAAAAATGCACCCTCATCATTGATACAGAATTGCTTGATGCTTACATTAGGATTTGCCAATAGTCGGAAAGCCTGACCCCTGCTTTCGTCAGGAGCTGGTACTGAACCGGAATGTGTCGTCAAGCCCTGTCTGACATATAACCTGTTTGCATCATGAAGTCCAGTCACAACATCAAGCACGTTATCATGGTTTCACTTTAGTCCCCTAGAACATCTTCAAACCATTAACGCAGGATGACACAACAAGATGACGGGAAAAGAAAAAAAGGAAAGCTCGTCAGCATTCCCCCGCATTTATCATTTTATAAGGCCCCCCGCATTTATCATTCATGAACAGCAAGTTAAAAAAAGAAAGCATTTTTTTATGGAGACCCAAAATCCCCCGATAGTCATTACAATCAGATCTTACTTCCAAAAGCAAATACACATACTATAATCCGATGGAGCAAGACCAAAGCGCCTACTCATTTACACTCAC
This sequence comes from Eucalyptus caleyi, assembly GCA_014182885.2. Classification (NCBI taxonomy): domain Eukaryota; kingdom Viridiplantae; phylum Streptophyta; class Magnoliopsida; order Myrtales; family Myrtaceae; genus Eucalyptus; species Eucalyptus caleyi. The sequence continues at coordinate 33,014,010 of CM024468.2, read as the reverse complement.
ACCGCGATTAAAAATCAAATTTTTTTTCCGAAAAATTGAACAAGCCCAATTCCCAGGAGCAGCCCATTAGAACATCCATCCCCCTACTACACCCTGCAAAGGGAAGCCAGGGATCAAACGAGAAGCAACCCATGTCATCAAAAATTCACTCCGTCTCCATTTTCGATCCCACGAAACAAAGACAGCAGCAGCGCACTGGAATCGCCACCGGAACTGGGAACGAAACCACGCGTTCCCATCAAGAACAAGCACTGGGTTGGCTTGGCTTCCCCCCATGGAACGAATGAGCAAGCGAACACCCCCCACGGAACGAATCGCAAGAGGCTTCAGTTCTCAGCTACTCCTCGAGAACAGAGAGAGAGAGAGAGAGAGAGAGAGAGAGAGAGAGTTACTTGAGACGGGTGGCGAGGCGAGGAGGAAGTCGAGGCGGGGAGGAGAGGGAGAGGCGGCCGCGACAGAGACGCTGACAGTGACAGGGGAGGAGAGATGGAGAGGCCGACGCCATTTCTGATCAAGCTTGCTCCACCTCTTCTTGATCGTCACGTTCGTGCTTACTGCTTAGCCTTTCGTTTCTCCGAGACTCTTTCCCGCAGAAGTTTCATTTTATTTCGATATTGGCAAAATATTCTTCTTCTTTTTTTCTTTTTTCCAAAAAGAAAAAAACAATTTTACTTTTATAATATAAAGTCTACTTTCGAACATAATTCCAGAATAAAATCTGAAAGTGAGAAACTTATCCAATTTTAAATTTTAAGGTATGTAAGATAAGTTCTACATTTGTGAAATTGGAAAACTTGTTTTTCCAAGGTAAGTTTCAAGTTTTGTGTAGGATGTACTTAATGTGTGCAAGATTGCCCAGCAAAGTATTAGAAATGATATCATGGGATGAAAGTAAAGCTAAGCAAATTGCTTCGCTTTGAGAATAGAGGATCATGTCGGTTGTAAGGGATGTGAATCCACCTTTCTAATAGATTTTTTTAGCATTCAAGTTTGTTTATGACATGAATCAATTTGAAGTGTAAGTCTAACATATTAATACATTCTTGAAAAACCATGTAAATACATTTTGAATATAATTGATTTTTTTCACTACAAAAACCAGTGCTCTAAAATAAATAGATTTGGAACCTAGAACAATTTTTATTAATCTATATCTTCATGCGGTCCTCAATGATGTTTATAGAATTTGAAAACGACTAGTCTAAACTTTCATTTTGTGATTGAAATTTTTATTTTGTTAATATTTCAAATTTTTTATGTATCTAAATATAAATTGTGATTGATGATTTGTAATAACATGTAGCAGTCATTAAAGGTGATGATTCATTGTAATTGTTCAATTTAATATATAGGTGGAATCTAGATAAGCTTTGGAATTGATTTTGGAACCTAGGACAAAATAGGTTCCAAGTTAAAAAAAAAAAAATGGAACTTATTTCAACTGGTAAGTTCTAAATTCTAGGTGGAACCTATATGAAACTTCAACTACTCACCTCTATTAACTTAATTACTATGCAACCAAGTTCTTCAATTCACCCCATACAAATTTAGTATTAAGGTTTTACTTATTAAAACTATGGTGTCCAATTTTAGATTAGGTCTCAATTCTAGTGCAAATGCTTATTTTGCCTAATAAGAATACATCACTTTTGGGTCAGGCCACAATTCTAACCTGAATTATTTTGTCTCATAAAAGTATACCCACTTTTAATCAGTATTCAAATCTGAATTCTATTGAACTTCCGTCCATTGATGTTGTTAAAAGGGGGCCAGATTTGAATATCATCCACTGAAACTCTGTCGGCATAATTCTCTCAAATTTTTTTAATTTTAATTAGGTCTTAATTCGAGTCAGATTTTTTTTTTTTTTTTTTTTTGTCTAATAAAGAAAGAACCAATTTCGAATCAGGTTACAATTTTGGCCCGACCTCCTTTTATCTCATAAAAAATACCCACTTTCACTTGATTTAGAAATTTGGCCCTCATCAAGTTTCCGCTCAAGGGATGCTGTTAAAAGAGGGCAGATTTCAATACAGGCCGAAACTTGATGCTTCTTCATTACAAAATAAAGGTTTGAACTAAAATTGAAACCTTTCCTTACATAGGTAGGTGCTTTTATAAGACAAATGTTGCATTTGGTTCAGCATTTCCAAGGGACTTTCAGGCCTGAAAGTCCTGAAAAGCCTGTTTGAAATTTTCTTTAGCCTTTCAACTGCTTTGGCTCAACTTTTAGAGGCTGGCCTATACTAGCTTTCAACCTACCTTCAAAATGCTGAAATTATTTACCAAACACAATTGCATTTCCCCAAGTAGTTTTGGACTTTCAACATTTGCATTGGACTCAAAGCTCCTTAAAATGCTGAACCAAACGCAACCAAAAACTAGTTCTTACCAATATTATGACCCGGCTTCAAAGTTGATGCTATTTAAAATATGGAGGGAAATGAAAATATCCTAAAATTCTATTCTCTCTCTTCTCTCTTTGTGTTTCTTTTTAATTAATGAGAGGCTCATCTTAATTGGAAAAACTTCAAAAAACCTGTAAAACATACCATTTTAATTTCATTTATGGTTCGACCAAAAAAAAAAAAAAATTCATGTATGGAATTTATTCATACGCAATTACGCATTGATACCTGGATCATCAACACTACGCTTCGCACGCATTCTTTCCATTTGAATTTTCCAGGAAAGAGAGTTCATCAAAATTGTGGAAAGCTGCAAATGGATGAATTATGTTTGAAAACATCATCTCCACGAGCTTTCCAAATCAAAGTGGAGATCAACGCCATCAGAGTACACTTTGCAGACTCGTCTTAATATGTATACCGACTTGATCGGATGCTTGAGCAGCGACTTCGATATGCTACAGGCCTACGCAGGACGCAGTAAATACGCGATGGAAACACTAGTGCATCCCCTGTACGCTTGTATTTACACATGCAAAAAATGACATTCCAAATCGAATTCGGCAGCGACCATCTCCGGTTACTGTCGCCACATTTGTCTCTTCAGCAGGGGCACAGGAGGACCGGAAAATTGCAAACTTGGTTCTTTCCGACCCTGTGATTCTGCTGAACTCACTTGTATTTTTCCATTATTTTTCTAGCTTCTTCCATGGGATCGTCCATCGGAGGGGCAGCTCCACCCCCTTTCGGTCCGTCTCCACCTCCTTTTGATCCGTTGTCTTTGTTCAAGGCGAGGAATGTGAAATAAATGAGTCCCATGGTGGCCTGATGATCAGAAGAAGGGTCATTTATTATGTCATTTACTATGTTCTGAGGACAAAAGAAATGGGATAAAAATCTTCCAAGCAAATGGTATCGGGACATCCGACGTTCCTAAACATCTTTCGACTCTTTTGAGACATGGTAGAAGTAATTTCTTTTCTGAGCAAGATATAGGAGGGACTAGGTTTTCCATGCAAAGTACCTACGTACAGAAATTGCAAGTGAGGATATAAGGTTTAGTGTGATTGTGACCACTCAATCACCTGAGTTGAGAACAAAAGGTGTAAAAATGATTGAATTTTAAGCAGGTTATATACCAGGATACAAATAGGACTAAATGAATTTGAATCACAAACTCAATGAAGGCAAAAGGAAAAGATTAAAGAGGATAGACAGAGAATTATATACATTTCCCAGGGTGAATGCCTGTTCCAAGGGTTATCAAGGAAAAGAGCTTCTGCTTAGAATCTACATTCAGAACCTCTCAATTGTGGAGGCCGATAGGCCAATTCACAACTTAATAAGCAAAGGGGAGCACAATAGCAAAACAGATCAATACTTGTCAACTTCGAAATTGACTCGAGTCAGAAAATCGAAGTAGGAAATATGCAGAATCCTACTATCATCACTACCATCAGATGCATTAGCAGCTCTGCAGTAACTTTGAACGACACGGTCTTGACCAATAGATTTCTCTCCTCTCCAAATCCAGAAAAATTCTAGTCAGCTAAAAGAAATGTTAGTGTTGGTAAAGGTCCATACTCATCCACAATTCCTCTATTTCCAAATTCATGATTTTGATTTTATTGAACAAGATTCATGGTATATTGTCCCATTCCAAATGCTAGCCTCCCATTGTTCTAGTTACTAGACAATCCTAGACCAAAAGGCAACAATAAACCAGAAGAATTGCTAAAGTTACACCTGCCATATCTATGTATCACATATCAGGCTGGTTCAAAACATTAGACAGACAGTGCAATTATAGCCGGTACACACCTGCGCCAAACACGGCAAATGGAACTACAGAAATTCTAAATTCGTAATGAAGCAGAGACTTTACCAGAACGAAGAAGGCAGTGGATAAGAATGACTTCAGCACAAAAAGCGCAACGGACAACCCAACAAAAGTAACCGAAATCCTCGCTATGGGCCTCGGAACAGCATCCTAAACAAAGTAAGAACATCAACAAACTGTCATAATGTGATTGCCGAAAGCACATATGAACCATTTCGAAAGAATCATATCAAGGAGAGATGAATAGCACTCACGGGCACCAGGTTCGTCCCCGCTTCAATCGCATCTCTTCCCACTTTCCAAACCGTCTGAGCAACTACACAACACGGAGCACAAAGGGGAATCAGCAAGCAATACCAGATATTTCATTCGCAGAAACTGCAAGTAAGAACGAAAATACACTACACACGCCAAGTCAAGTCGTCAATGGTTAATTTTTCAAACCACCCACACTTCCTTAGCGCCTTCCATTGAACAATTTCTGCTCGTGAGCATTCTACTGTCAGCTCTAACAAAGCTAACAGCTAACAGCAAACCGATGATAACACCATATCAAATCACGCAACCATCAAACTGCTCAGTCACAAACAATCTGCCACAACCATCATCAATCATCAACGAACCCCATTACGAAAGCAGCCACAGAATTTCACAAAACACCCGGGAATCGAGACTGCCCGGAAAGTGAACCTGACCCTTTAAGAAGTTCGACTGGGAAGCGACGACGGTCGAGGAGCGGCGGCCTCCGAGCCTCCTGATCGGACCGTGGTGCGCGCCGGCGCGCGCGAACGGGGCGGGATTGTTCAGCCTCGAAATGGGCTTGGAGGGAAGCAATTGAGCTCTCGGGCGCGTGGAAGAGCGAGGCGGGATGTGGAGGAGACTGTGCAGAAGGGTCGAAGACGCCATGCGTGGTCGGCAGCTGCTCCGTTAGAGAGAGAGAGAGAGAGAGAGATGTGTGTTTCCGCCTCGGAAAGGATGGACAGAGGGTCGTCCCGACCACCGGCTGCGAAAGCCCGATCCATGCAAAGGCGTGGATGAAGTTGATGGATCTACGGCCCAGTTAGCTTTAGCGTTTGCAAAGGCCCAATTAGCTCTAGCTTTACCATCGCAAATATATAGCCGGAGGGTCGCAGGCAACCGGATCTAAGGTCGCGACCCATCTGGTTGTAGATTTGGTCACCGCTCGAGCCTCCAGCACCAGATATGGTTGCAACTAGACCTGCGACCAGATGGGTCGTGTGGCCCCGACGACCTTCGTGCGGTGGTCGCGGTGCAGCAGGCGACGGTTGCCGGCAACTGCATCTAGTCGTAACCAGATCTGGGACCAGATGGGTTGCGACCTTCGACCTTCGACCTTTGTGGCAACCGCATCTAGTTGCGACCAGATCTGTGACTAGATGGGTTGTGTGGCTCCAACGACCTCTGCGCGGAGGTCGTGGTGCGGCAAGTGCGACGGTCGCTGGTGATCACATTTGGTTGCGACCAGATGGGTCGTGCGACCCTGAGGGTCGCGACCTCTATGAAGACTGCATCTGGTCGTGACCAGATCTGCAACCAGATAGGTCACACGGCCTCGGTGACCTCCATACGGAGGTTGTAGTGCCGCGAGCGCAATGATTGCCGGCCGATTGCCTGCCCTTCACCGACGACCACTCATGGAGAATAAGAAGATGAATAGTAAGGGCAAAACCGAAAAATTGAAAAATCAGCAAGGATAATTTGAGAAGAAAGCTTTTTATTATCCCCTCAGCTCAGCATGTCGAGAATGCTAGAAGCCCAAGGCAGCCCCCAACCTACCTTGGGCTTTTAGCCTTTGGAAGGCTAGCATTCCTTCAAGGTGAGTTTCAAAAATATTCTCAAACACCTAATCTTTGAGCAAATGGGCTTTGGACACTCAAAGCTACTTGCAAATGTTGGTCCCAAATGCAGCCTATGTACGTGGCACTTAACTTCATATGTCTGATTCTCACGTGACAAACACATAGCTTTAGTTTGTCAGGTGGCACACATTTTTTAGGAACTAATTGGGATAGCCTTCTCGAGCAACTTCGATTCTGAAAAAAGAATATTATAAATTGGGAAGCACCTAACGATTCTGACATCTTCATAGTTTTGAAACGGCTTTTAAATAGTTGCCCCAAGGACTTAGACGGAGAATATTAGAACAATTTTGCCATATTTGTGAAGGCAAAAAAGGATTACAAAAGTAGAGAACTCAAATTTGGGGAAATGGTCTACTTGGCCCTTAGACTGTGATTTTGTTTGCGCAAAAAATGGCTTAGATGATAAAGGAGGAGATATCAACAGCTTTTTGAATGAGATAGCTTCCAACTAACATCTTTAAAGATTCAAAGTCTACTTAGGCGGATCAAAGTGAAGCTATAAGATCAATGAAATACAAGAACTCTCATTCTCTTTATGGTATCGGATTTATCCTTTGAGCAAAATTGAGTAAATTCTAATTGTAAATCTCTATTGAAGGTTGAACACTTGCAACCTGGAAAGAAAGAGATACAGTGTAGTGAGAAGTGCTTGAGTTTGTAGAAGTTTCTAATGAAGTTTCGTGTAGAAGCAACATTATCTACAAGTAAAATCTCAAAGGGAATTCTAGCCTCATTGAGACTAGTAGAGCTAGGGAAATTGAGTAAGTTAAGGTAGCGCATGACAACGTTTCTGTTTCTCATGGTTTTTGCTTTTTGTTCCCCAAAACAAAAAAAGAATATAAACCTGTTTAGTAACGTCAAGTTGTTTTTCTATTCCTAGGAATAGAAAGTTAGTCCGGGAATAGATTTGGAGCAGAAACGAGAAGCAAAAAAAAGTTGTTTCTTGTTTCCGGGAACAATTTCTAGAAATAAGCTAATTTTCTTTTTTATTTTTCTTTTATTTTATTTTCTTGTTGTGGCCACCGTCAACCGCCCGAAGCCACTGCCCACCTCTCAGAGCCATCGCCCACCACCTGCTGCCGCTAGTCCCTAGTCGCCGGCTACTGTCGCCACCAATCGCCGGCCGCCACCAGTCACCATCGCCACTGCCGAATGCCGAACGCCGCCGCCACCTGCTGTTGCATCTACACAACCGCCGGCCATCGACCGTCATCGCTGACCGCCGCTGCAAGCCCATAGGCGGTTGACGGCCGGCGGTTGTCGACGGCCGATGGGCTTGCAGCGGTGGTTGGTGGTGACGGTTGGCGGCCGATGGTCATGCAGCGGCGATGGCAAGCGACGACGGGTGGCCGCGCGACGGCAGCGTTCCATGAGCAAGAATAAAAAATGAATAAAAAAAAAAGAAATTATTGCATTACCAAATGTATTTCTATTTTTTTCTATTCCAATAGTAGAAATTTTGTATAGTTATCAAATGGTTCTTTTACTCTATTTCTGAAAAAAAAAAAAAAAAAGTTGTTCACCGCAAATTTTTAATGCGTTTCTTCTATTGAATAGAAATAGAAAAGAACTATTTCTAAAAAAAAAAAAAAATACTTTTCCCTGCAACGGAAAATATCATGTTTAGGAAAATATTTTCGGAAGTCATTTTTGTCTATTTTCCGGTGCGGCCAAAATCTAAAATTTGAATGGAAAATATTTTCCACCGTTTGTTAGCTCATTTAATTGTTTGGGAAAATTTATCAAAAATTAAATTTTAATATTTTTAAATGACCAAAAATTTATTTTATTTATTTATATTTTTTTTTTAAAAATGATTTTTAATTATTTATATTTTTAAAAATCGAAATTTTTATTATTTATTATTTATTATTTAGGCTGAATCACTGCAAATTTTTAATGCGTTTCTTCTATTGTTTTAACTCCTTTAGCTTTTGTACGATGGAAGGTACAACTTTTGCATAACTGTTTACCTTTACAGCAGCATATCCAACACATTCTCCACCCAAAAGTTTTCATTTCTTTTAGAATAACCAATTCACCCTTTATTGGCTGTTGTGCTTGGCCATCGAGGACTATGATGTTTATATATCTATCGACTGCAAACTTCTTTCGATTGGGAAGTCCTTGGAGAGCAATGATAGATTATGGAGAAACAATTAATAAAGAAATGCGTCAAGTTCTAATCCATTAATTACACGCAATACTAAAAGACAATACGTCAAAAATTGTAGGCCTTTCATAAACAGATATTTGACAAGCGTTCTAGAAACACTAGTTAATATAATTATTTGAAAAATGCCTTTAAATTGAGTCAAGAAAACCTTGCACTTTAGTATTGCTCATCCGTTTCTACATTAAATGCATCTGCAATATGTCATTGACAAGAGTGTCGGACCTATCGCCTTCTCCTAATAAGTTCTATGATTTTTTTATCTAGATGTTACATGACAATAACTTAATGCTTTGTATCATAACAAAAACATGTGTTATGATCATGTGGACCTTCACACTAAAATTGAATCTTTTTTTTTTCCCGCTTATTGTGAATAAGGGGGAAAAGCATTAGATATCTATGAAAAAGGCAATGAATCTTTGCATCCTACGGCTTTTCCTAAGAACGTACAAATTTTAATATAGTGTACCACTATATAGAGATCGCCAATGTGTACACATTGGACAATCAAATTCTAGGAAACCTTTGTAGGATTTTCCAATGCTTAGAGCTGGAAACAATGCATATGTTGTTGGGACTCAACAAGTGAAGCAATAGACAAAAGTAACCAAGATACACAAAATATGGAGGGCTGGCCAGACAAGCTACTTGATTCTTGCACTAATAGGTTTCCTTCAGCTGGCCTCTACTATTGAAACCTCCAATGTGCCCAAAGAAAACCCATTAAAGGAAATGATTCAAGTCGGGCTAGTTTTAAGCACGAACTCGACCATTTGGAAGGTGGTGGAGAGTTATATATCCTTGGCCCACTTTGATTTTTATGGCATATGCGGTTTATTGTACTCGAGTGTCACTTTACGTCAGAGATCCAAGGGACAGACATTCTCGTTGCGGCATCTACAAATATATACGCACACACACACTAATGTATGGGCAATTGGTTTTCGGATAGTTCAGCTTTGGTGGTCCCAGTTTCTAGAACCAAGAATTAGATTGATGGCCTTGGAATCGGATTGGACTGGACCAACCGGTCCAGCCTGGTTCTTAGATGGGCCAATGCCTGATCAATGATATAAATACACATACAATGAAGTGATTCTAGTGTGAGTTTTTAATGTAGAATAGACTGAAAAGTTGACTTGAAAGGATGAATATGCATAGTTTAATGTATACAATAATTTCTGATAGGGCATCTAAAAGTCATATTATATTAGTATTATGGTCCAATGTAAGTAGAGAATCTAATATTAGTGCTAGTATTGGTATTAGTATTAGTATTGAGGAAAATTGTCCAAAATGTTTTAAACACTATTATACTTTAACCAATTTAATCATAAACCTTTCAACAATTGAGTGCTAAATGTTTGGTAGCTTTGAGCCTCTTTCACCCTAAAATTTATCTCAAAGATGTAACTTTTTTGTGCACTTTTAAACCGACCACCGACTCTTTCTATAACCAATGTAGGATAAACTTCAACAATCTCTCCCTCATACAACAAGCTCTCCTGAATGATTGTTGAGTTAGGTTTGTTGGTAACTGGGTGTTAGGTGTTTTGGGTTTCTTTCATCCCAAAAGTTAACTCAAAAGGTAAAGCTTTCCTTCATCCTTCAATACTAAACCTATTCATTTTTGCTAGTCGAGACCATTTGGTCAATTTTGATTAAAATCATTAATGTGGATGCTAACCATTCTATGTGGCATAGCCAGTATATAATGGCTAGTGTTAACATAAATATTTTTATAATTTTTTTAAATATTTTTGAGTTTTAATTGTTTTGAATTTTTTTTTTTTTTCTTTACTTTCTTTTTGGAACTTAGGGATGAAGAGGGTTGCCAGCCGACCCTCTCCAGCCACAGGCGAGGGCCGAGATGCCCTCATTGGCATAGGGTGAGCTTAAAGAAAAAAAAAAAAAGAAAAAATACTAAATAATTCAAAAAATTAAACTATTATAAAAATGTTCACATCAGCCCTGACCATGCCTCATAGGACAACCGGCATCCACGTTCAATTATTTCTAGTTATAATTGGCTAGATGGACTCAATTGACAAATTATCAAAATTGTTAGAACTTAATTGACAAAATTGAAAGGTTTATAACTTAATTTGTAAACGTATAATAGGTTTAGGATTTTTTGAATGACTTTTCAATTGGTATTGGTATTGGTATTACTATTTGTATTGGGCATCTAATATCTATAATATCTATAGTAGTTGTATTAATATTAGGCGTCACCTACTTCATGAAACTCTCTCTACCCAAAAAAGAGAAGATTTTTCTGGCACATGACAAATTTATCATTATTAAACTTTTTACACAGAAAACGCATTTTCGACTAAAAAAATAAAAAATAAAACTCACTTGACTTCTATGTCTACTCGGTCAATTGTCACATATTTCTTCGAATTCTTCTGTATTTTTGGTCGAACGTCGACTTGGTCAATTCCTTCCACATAGAGATAGAAATCGAATCATCGACTTTTCAAACGTAAGACCGACTCAAACGGTCTGGGGGCAAGACGCAATCAAACGGTCAAGGTCGATTGTTTCTACTCTTTCAACTTCACTGCCTTCCTTCATTCCTCCCCCACTCTCAAAAAATAAAATAAAAGGATTTTTCTACATATGATAGGTTCATCATCACCGACTTTTCTAACATAAAATGCTCCGATGTAATTACAAAAATCATTCTCAATTTCTAAGCTAATAATAATTGAGATTGTCGACTTAACCTACACTTTGTGTTTTGCATTTTGTGAATATACCTTGTTGGGGAGGCATAGTAAAAGCTCGGTAGATCATCAAGATAGAACCCAAATATGAGACCTCAACATGTTTGGCTAGACCTACTCCCAATTAAAATCAATGAGTCATAAGCTAATATTAATTGCTTCAATTCATATCACATCTTTGATGTGAGACTTCTTTTGCCTAATAATTCATCACACGCGTATCTGAATCGCATCTGGCATAAATTATTAATTGTCATTTTTCTTGTAAAATTTCCCCTGTCAAGTTTCTAAACTCACCCAATGCAAACTCTAATCTGAACCACGTAGTTCTCCAACAAGTCCGACGATCACCTACCCACTTTTTAGTGGTCACCCGGGCAGCGCCACTAATTTATCGCCAAGCTGCCTCCGATAGGGCAGTGGAAAATTGCCTGTCGGCCTAAAGATCCAGACTGACCCAATCTTTTCTAGCTCTAATAGCTTTGAACCAAGCCACCAGACCTCAATTTAATCTTTCGTTTGGACCAGACTAATCCTAGAGTTTGAATGGCCCGGATTGACCCAAAGTATATTGCATAATAGGAAAGGAAAATAACACTAATAGCATTTGAACTTTGATTCAATGTATAATATCGTCTCTAAACTTTTAATTATGTAATGTGGTTCATGAATTATAGTCCAATTTTTTTAATATGATTTGTGAACTTTTGGTACATGTTCAATTTAGTTTCTAGATTATAAATATTCAATCCAATCATTTCATTAATTCAAGTTCATAGATAATATTGAACAAATTAAAAATTTTAAATGACATTGCACATTGAACAAAAAATTAGGAATAAATTGAACAAATTAATAACTAAATGCTCTAAAATCTAATCCATTGATAACACAATAAGATTATAGATACTCGTTAATAAAATCCTTCAAAAGATGCTTTCGAATCGAGTTGTGAACACCTTATAATTTGGTAACCATTATGATTTGCTCCAATGGCCACTCTTTCAACGTGGTAGGGGGATGTGGGAGGTTCGAATTCTTAACTTCTTAAGAGTTGAGATGTTGATGATTTAGTTTCATATGTTGTTTCGACTATCACGCCCTATAAAGAGATAAGGTAAAAGCCTGAGAATGAGAGTTAGAGTAGAAGTACAGTATGATCGATAAAAAAAAAAAAATCTTATAATTTGGTATTGCTCATCCGTATTTTCAGCAGATTCATCTATGGAACACAAAGCGACCCGTCGCCTTCTTCGTTTCGTTCCTTTGGTGGAACGCTTCAAATCCCAATAAAAACATGCGTTATGATTATGATTATGTGGACCCTCACAAATTGATTCCAGTTTTGGGTTTTTGCGAAGAAGGGGGACAGAAGCATTAGATATTTGCACGGAAAAGACTACGAATCTTCACAACCTACGACTTCTAAGTAATTCCGACTTTGACTTAGGACTACTGGTTTCGCACGAAATCAGTCAATGTTTACACAAAATTCTATGAACCTACCTTTCGATTTTTCCAATGCCTAGAGCTCGCTAGAGATTTTCTACTCACAGGTGCCCTAGACAGAACACAAAGAAAATCTTGACGAATAAGCAAGGAAGTGAAAAGATCAATGTATAAGTAGTCGGGAATCAGCAAGGGAAGCAATAGACACACATAACCATAATACATAGAATATGGAGGGCGAGATAAGCTGCTTGGCTCTTGCACTATTATGCTCCCTTCACCTGGGCTCTAATATTGAAACCTCTGGTCTGCCCAAAGAGAACCCAGGAAAGGAAATGATTCAAGTCGGTTTAGTTTGCAGCATAAATTCAACTGTCATGAAGGTGGTGGCAGGTTGTATATCCATGGCGCTCATTGATTTCTATAGCGTTCACGCCATTTACCGTACCCAATAGTTACTTCAAGTTAAAGATACAAGGGAGGACATCATTGATATGGCATCCGATATTATTCGGGTTATTACTGTTCTCCTATTAAGGCCTTGATTTGCTATAACAAAATCATATACTATAGATGATCAAACTATACTATGGATTTGGCTTCAGTTGCCCACTTATTTCACTTGTGTGGGACACATTGTGCTCGTGCTCATGAATTAAATCAGTTAAAATTTCAAACACATCTCATCGATGAATCTCGATCCTTCACGGCTTCAAATACTTGTCACTAATTATATTAGTACATGCTTTTTCCTTGTTTGATCCATGATATTAATATACACACGATGAAGTGGTCTAGCGTGAATTAGAACAGACTAAAAAGTTGGACGGGAAGGATCAATCTACATAGTTTAATGAACTCTCAATAAGATCTGATAGGACAACTAATATTATGATGCAATGTAATAAGAGAATCTAGTATTAGTGTTGGTATCAGTATAAGTATTATTATTAGTGTTAGGCATCTAATATTGTTAATATCAATCATATTAGTAGCAGTACTAGTATTAGGCTATACAGTGGAGGATCTAATAAATGTTTGAGAATCTAGTCCCATGTTTCTCCCTTGAGAGAAATCTCTCTCTCTACACCAAAAAAAAAAAAAAAAAAAAAAAAGGTAAAAGTCATCAAAAACCCCACATTTGTCATAATTTTTTTTTTTTGTAATACCAAAAATCCTAAACTTATACTTTTGTGATATATTTACTCACTATAAGATTCTGTTAATGAGCACCGTTAAAAGTTTGCCTACATGGACAACGGAAAGCAAATTGTGTTGATATGGTGTCCATGTGGCTTAAATGAAATAAAAACCGTGTTGTTTTGGCTAAAAAGTCATACGACAGAATCTCAATGAAGGGTAAATGTATTACATAAATAAAAGTTTGGGTTTGTATTTATTTATTTATTATTTTTATATCATAAGAGAAAGTTTTGGATATATGTATTCTAATGAGCATAGTTTGGGGTTTTTTGATGATACAAAAAAAAAAATTCAAGATAAACGTGTTATGGTAAGTATAATTTGTAATTTTTGGTGACATTTCTTTTTTTTTTTTTTTCAAAAAAGAATAGGACAAAAGATTTTGTCTACATATGACAAATTTATCATCATTGAACTTTTCAGACAAGAAATGCACTTGACTTCTAGTTTGGAACTATCAACCGTCACATATAGAATCAACTTCAATACTTTCTTTCCACATCTTTCCTTTTCTCTCGGATGTGGAGTTTTGAAAAGCACTTTTTACGAATATGACAATTATTTATCACTGACATTTCAAACGTAAGACCCACCCAAGCAGTCAAACGCAATTGTTTTGCCCCTTTCAACCATCACGCGTATCCTCCTACTTAACTTCACCATCATTCCATCTCTTAGTCTCCCTGTCAAAATAAACAAATTAAAAAAGAAGAAGATTTTTCTACATAAGACAAGTTCATCATCGCCAACTTTCAAACACAATGCATTTAAACCGATTTTAAAAACTCATCCTCAATATTTACAGACACCAGAATTTGCATCGTCAAATTTTGAAACTTACCATTTGCATCTTCAATTTTGTGAGTACACTTTACTGGAGAGGCATAGCAAAAGCCTAATATATTACTAAGATGGGAGTCTACATCCAAACTAAGGGTGAACATGGTTCCATGGTAGATTTTAAGTTCCAAAAATTGAGAAATTGATTTTAATGAGGAATCAATTTTGATGGGGAACATAGAACAAGTCTTTGTATTGTTTTTATTTAATATTTTCATGCAGTCCTATAGTATTCCATTGTGTCCGATGATGACTGTGTAACTTGGAATCACTAGTTTGAGTTTCTCTTTTAGGTGGTATCCATGATCAAGATTTTTACTTTATTAATGTTTCATAATTTTCGTATGTTTAAATATGAGTTGTGTTTAACGGATTGTAGTGGCAAATGATAATAATTAGGTGCTGATTTACTACGATCGTTTAATCAAGAATATATATAAAACTTAAATAGACCTTGAAACTAATCTTGAAACCTATAACAAGGTAGGTTATAGATTTTAAAGTATGTAAGGTAAGTTTTAAGTTCTAAAAATTTGGAAACCAATTTAGATGGATAGGCTCCAGGTGGAACTTGCATCGATCTTAGAACCTCTCACCCGTTATCCGAACATATCTTGATGGACTTACTCTCACTTATAATTTAAGTAAATAATTTAAGTTAATAAGTTATAAGTGAGCCCATTGAAAATCTAAGATGGCTGAAAATCACATTGCTATGCACATGTGATGTCCTAAACTACGAAAGATTGAGAGTAAGTATATTGGAAGTCCTAAAACTTATTAGGAAAGTGCAATTAAACCTTAAAACTTGTCACATTGGTGTAATCGGAAAGTGCAATTAAATCTTTTTGTTAACTCTGTTCAACTTGGCTAATGGAAAATGATGAGGTGGCTATGTTTAATATTTTCACTTTTCTATGTAGCGATAATGTAGCTAAAACATGAAACACAAAGCTAAAACAATGATGTTTCGATTCAAATTTGATTTTTAATACAAATTTTAATTTAATTAAATTAAAAGGTAAGCTAAATTTAAAAAAGGAGAGGGGTAAGAAACTAAGTGGCTATAAAGTCTGCAAGCCCTTGCCAGCATTGCCCAACCATCATTGAGAGAGGCCGGCAAGGGTGGGGATGGCCTAGCCAGTGGTCTTGCGACTCTTGCTGATCACAAGTGACATTCCGATGATGGGGAGGTGGTGCCGAGGGCTTGTATCCCTCAGTCGTTTGGTTTCTCACTCCTTTTTAAATATAAATTTAGCTTTCTTTTAATTTAATTTAAATGAAATTGTATTAAAATTATATTTAAACTAAAATAATGTTGTTTAGTCATGTCATTGCCATGTAAGATAGGGAAAAAAAAGTCACATTTTCTGTCAGTTAAGTTAGACAGAGTTAAATGAAGGACTTGATTATATCAATTTGACAAGTTTTAATATTTAATCATACTTTTGCGTGCTTTAGGATATATTTGCATTTTTATGACAAGTTTTAGGAATTTTAGTGCATTTGTCCTAAAAGATTGTGTTCTTGTGTAAATTGGAAGTGGTGAGGCATATTCCTTTCTCCTACAATTGTTAACTTTGATGCTACATGGCAATAGATGCGAAACAGAGCGGAACGCTAGGAAATTTTCCGATGAATTGGTTTAGTTTTTGGCTGATTGCGAAAGAGGAGGAAAAAAACATTCAACATTTGCAAGGAAAATAAGGCAATTCACTTTCACATCTACGAATCTTCCGGTGAATCTACTGGTCTTAGTCATACTTTCATGTGAATAAAGTCAATTTGTGCACATTGCACGGTCAAATTCTAGGAAACTTCCTTCCAAATTTTTGCAATGCTTATAAGTAGTCGGGCGGGAATCGACAAGTGAAGCAATAGACAAAAGTAACCGAGATTCACAGAATATGGAGGGCCAGACATGCCGCTTGATTCTTGCAATGCTATGTTTCCTTCACCAGGCCTCTTCTATTGAAACCTCCGGCGTACCCGAAGAGAACCCGGCAGAGGAAATGATTCGAGTCGGGCTAGTTTTCAGCATGAACTCATCCGTGGACAAGGTGGTGGAGAGTTGTATATCCATGGCGCGCTCTGATTTCTATGATGCGCATCCTGATTACCACACCCGATTGTCGCTTCTCATTAGAGATCCAAAGGACGATGTCGTCGATGCGGCATCAGCAGGTAAATACATGCACTCATGTTGCTTATGTTGGATGTATTGGACTCGCACTTGTGAATTAGATCATTCACAATTTCAAACTCTTGTCATCAATAATCTTGATTCTCTGGAACTTCAAAAACTTGTCATCAACTAATTTAGTAAAGATTTCTGCTTGTATGATCAACGACGTCAATGCACATACGATGAAGTTGTTCTAGTGTGAGTATTTTATGTAGAATAGACAGAAAAGTTGGCTTGGAAGGATCAGTCTACGTTGTACAATGGATTCTAAATAGGTTCTGAATAGGGCATGTTATAGTTATAGAATTAGTGTTATGGTCCAAAGTAAGTGGAGAATCTAGTATTAGTTTTTTTTTTGGTCTGTGTATTAATATTAGTATTAGGCATCTAATATCTGTAATATCTATAGTATTTGTATTAGTATTAGACGACATCTACTTCAAGAAACACTCTCTCTCTCTCTCGACGTTAAAATAAAAGATTTTTCTGCATGACAAATTTATGATTATTTGACTTTTCAACCAGAAAACACACTTGACTTCTAGGTCTACTCTATCAACTGTCACGTATTCCGTCGACTTCGCTACGTTCCTTCGACATTGAGATGGAAATCAAATCATTGATTTTTCAAACGTAAGACCGACTCAAACGGTGGAAAAACAATTGCATTTATACTAATCTAATCCTAACTCTTTAAATTTTAATTTAATTATAAATCTTTTTACATTAGTATCAATTTAATTCATCCATGCATTTTACGCTAGAAATTACTAACTCAATTCTGGCAATCGTATGTGGCACGATTTAGTTGATGTAGTCCTTTTATTTTTCCAAAAATGTTAATTTATTATTATTTTTCTCTTTCTTCTTTTCTCTGTCTTTTTTCCCACCATGGCTGCCTCGCTCGCCTAACCTGACCACTGATCGAGGGCTCAGAAGCCCTCACCAGCCACCAGCGAGGTTCGGGACCCTTGCTTGGCCTCTTAAGTCAATTAATGTGGTTTATGAACTACTGATAAATGTTTAGTATAGTCCCTAAACATATAAAAATGTTTAGTATTAGGCATCTAATATCTGTAATATCTATAGTATTTGTATTAGTATTAGACGACATCTACTTCATGAACTCTCTCTCTCTCTCTCTCTCTCGACGTTAAAATAAAAAGATTTTTCTGCATATGACAAATTTATGATTATTTGACTTTTCAACCAGAAAACACACTTGACTTCTAGGTCTACTCTATCAACGTCACGTATTCCGTCGACTTCGCTATGTTCCTTCGACATTGAGATGGAAATCAAATCATTGACTTTTCAAACGTAAGACCGACTCAAACGGTGGAAAAATACCAAAAAAAATCTTAAATCAATTTCATTTATACTAATCTAATCCTAAGTCTTTAAATTTTAATTTAATTATAAATCTTTTTACATTAGTATCAATTTAATTCATCCATGCATTTTACGCTAGAAATTACTAACTTAGATGCTGGTAATCGTGTGGCACAATTTAGTTGATGTAGTTTTTTTTTTTTCCAAAATGTTAATTTATTATTATTTTTTATCTTTCTTCTTTCCTTTGTCCTTTTTCCCACCATGGCTGCTTCGCTCACCTAACTCGACCTCTGATTGAGGGCTTGGAAGCCCTCACCGGCCGCCAGTGAGGTTCGAGGCCCTTGCTTGGCCTCCTAAGTCAATTAATGTGGTTTATGAACTACTGATAAATGTTTAGTATAGTCCCTAAACATATAAAAATGTTTAAAAGTTCATGGCAACTTTGAATATTAGATCAAAGTTCAAGGTTCAGATTGCATGTTGGACCATATATTGAACATACTTAAAATCCAAGAACAATATTGTACATAGATCAAAATCATAGATCATTTATATTATTTTCTCTTGAAAACTTCGGGATTAGCCTGGACTATACTGAATTGGCCCGATCAAGTACTGTCCTGGCTGAAATGCTTAGCATCGACCTAGCCTTCAGGGTCGGGCTTATATTATTACGAACACTGGGCCCGCCGGGCCTGTTATCGTTCCAAGCTTGCGGTTCTTTGTTGCTAAAAGAGAGGTTCTCCAAGCAATCCCACTTTTCTGTGGTAGATCAATTGTCTAATCAAATACATCGTGTTTACAGTTCTAGACTTGATCGAGAATGAAGAAGTCCATGCGATCCTGGGTCCAAAATGGTCCTCACAAGCCAAATTTGTTATCGACTTAGGAGGGAAAGCTCAAGTACCAATCATATCCTTTTCAGCCACTAGCCCATCCCTTTCTCCCACGCACAGCCGTTATTTCGTTCGGACAGCCTATGACGACAGTTCACAAGTTGATGCTCTAGCGGCTGTTGTTCAAGCTTATGGTTGGAGGGAAATAACTCTTGTTTATGAAGACACTGACTATGGCAACGGCTTGGTCCCATACCTTGTCGACGCATTCCAAAATGTGGATGCTCGGATCTCTTATAGAAGCGTTATTCCTCCATCTCCAGAAGATGTTGACATCGTGAAAGAGCTCAATAACTTGTTGACGAGGCAGACACGAGTGTTTCTGGTTCATATGACTGCTGTGATTGGGTCTAGGTTCTTTGCTTTAGCACGTAATGCGGGGATGATGAGCGAGGAGTTTGCGTGGATTGTCACCGATGGTTTGTCGTCTTCACTGGACCCGGTCATCTCCAAGGCTTTGGACTCGATGCAAGGTGTGGTAGGCGTAAGGCCACATGTACCACGATCGGAGTCTCGCATAAATTTTGAAGAGAGATGGAGGAAGCTTTACAACGAGAGAAATCCACACTACGAGATTGCTGATCTCAGTCTCTTTGGCTTATGGGCATATGACACAGTTTCAGCATTAGCGTTGGCAGGAGAGATGGCATGGGATCCTGCAAAGTCTAGATACTTAAAGCCAAATGCAAGCAGAAACAATCTCGACTTTTCATCTATCGGGATTTCCGAGATGGGCCCGAAATTGCTTGACAAAATCTTAAGCATCAAATTTCAAGGCCTTACTGGAGAATTTAAATTGCTCAATGGTGCACTTCATCCCCTTGCATTCGAAATCTTTAATGTTGTGGGACAGAATGAGAAAACCATTGGATACTGGACTTCGGCACAAGGACTTTCACCGGAATTGAACCTATCAACAGTGGAAGTTTACACAGCTTCAGCCAACGATTTGAAGCCCCCTACTTGGCCAGGAGATACATTAAAGCCCCCGAAAGGTTGGGTGATGCCGATATTGGGAAAGAAACTAAGGATTGGGGTTCCAATGAAAGACGGCTTTAGTGAGTTCTTCAATATCAAATGGGATCCACATACGGGAGTGCCGAGCTACTCAGGATTCGCCCATGACATTTTTATGGCAGTACGGGATGCATTACCTTTTGCTATTCCTTACGAGTACATTCCTTACGTGAATGCGAGCAGGCAAAGTGCAGGAACCTACGATGATATGTTGAATGAAATTAAACGTCAGGTTTGTCGATGCTTTACAATTTTTACGCTGCCGTTCCTTGATAAATCACTTGGTGAAAAAAGGAATACGCGATTGTCCTCATTATTAAGTGCAATCTTTCTGAATCTTGTTTGAACTTTTGTCCTCTACATGCTAAAATTTCCTTGCAGAGAAGTAGTTCACACAACATAATTAGGCACACTGTCATCAATATACCTGGCTTGTTTGGTAGGCGCTGTGTGCACAAATATCACTGACATGTTCATTCAGATAAATGTGAATTAGCAATATAAATTGAAGTTTGTCGGACATGATGATGCAGAAATTCGATGCAGTTGTAGGAGACACAACTATCGTCGCGTATCGCTCATCCAACGTCGATTTTACACTTCCCTACTCAGAATCCGGTTTAGCAATGGTAGTTGCCATTAAGGATGATGAGCGGAGGAACACGTGGATCTTCATAAAACCATTGAGTTGGAATCTCTGGCTAACGACTGTTTTGGCCTCCATTTTCACTGGATCTGTCGTGTGGCTCCTCGAACGTCGAACAAATGAAGAATTTAGGGGTCGTCCTAGACAACAAATCGGTTTAATATTCTGGTTTTCCGTCTCTACGTTGGTGTTTGCTCATAGTAAGTCCATTCAAATCTGCCGTGCCTCGTTCGTCATTATGATATTCATCATAAAATTGCTTTTTACTCTGATTTATGTTGATGTAGGGGAGAAGACTGCAAACAACTTGACAAGGCCTGTGCTCATCGTATGGGTATTCGTGGTGCTGATCCTGACTCAGAGTTATACTGCAAGTTTAGCTTCAATTTTAACCGTGCAACGTTTCACGCCCAAGTTTGTGGACGTGCAAGACTTGATAAGGAATCGCCAGTTCGTTGGTTATCAAAAAGGATCTTACGTGAGGGAATTTCTCGTGACGCAGCTCAATTTCGATGCATCCAGATTGATTCCTTATGGTTCACCAGAGGAATACCACGAGGCACTATCAAAGGGAAGCGAAAATGGAGGAGTAGCGGCAATCTTTGATGATTTGCCGTGCATAAAGCTCTTCCTTGTCAGATACCGCAACAAGTACAAAGTGGTAGGAGCAACCTATAAAACTGACGGGTTTGCCTTTGTAAGTCTCTCTGTCCTAGCTATATATATATATATATGCACCTTACATGAAAGTAGATATATTATTGTTCATTTTCAACTTACCACAAATAAAATTTTGAACATATATATATATATGCACCTTGCATGAAGATGGATATATTATTATTATTCATTTTCAACTTACCACAAATAAAATTGTATTCAAAAAAGGCTTCTCCTCCTCCTCCTTCTTCTCCTTCTTCTTCTTTCCATTTTTTAGGAGTATTTATGCTCAAAATAGGTCTCCATACTATTAACAATGGGTTCGCGTATTATATACTTAAGAGACCTTCACTTTGCATGACAGTGGATCCATTTTATTTATACTTTACTGACCAGAAATAAATTGCAGTAAATATAAGCTTTTTTTTTCATTGTTTATGTTTCGTACCAGATCTTTGAAATAAGCACCCGTAATGTTGCACATTAATGTGATGTTTCTAATATTATTATAGCGTGACTAATGTGTTTTGTAGAGGAACTCAAGAAATCTGATGTACTTGAAGGTGAAATTCTACTTTACACATACACACATATACATACGTATATGTGACCAAGAAAATGCTCATAAGCTTGTACTCGTGTTGTAACATGCGTGCATCTACCCAAATACAATCGATACACATCTGACATGACAGGTAAAGCCGCGAGCTAACATGTCTAATATTCATCAGGCCTTTCCATTGGGTTCCCCTTTGGTCTCCCACGTTTCAAGGGCAATCCTGAATGTCACTCAAGATAAAGCGAAAATGGACGCAATGGAAGGAAAATACTTCGGCGGACGAAGTTCGTGCCAAGATCAAGATGCTGCGATCCCTTCAGACGACCTTAGCCTGAGTGTGTACAGCTTTGGAGGGCTCTTCATCATCACTGGGGTCGTCTCGGTATCATCGGTGTTGATATACGTAGTTTCATTCTTCTATTCTCATTGGCCTTCTTCGAGCGCGGCTCATGCTGTTGATTCCTCCCTTTGGTCCAAGTTTCTGGAAACTACAGACAACTTCTTTCGCGAGCACGGATTATTTGGTTTTCTGGAGAGAAACAGATCTAAGACAATTCCAACCTCGCATATTCCAAGTAGCGAAGCTTCTCCTAATCGTGATGTTGAACTGATAGCGAGGACTCCGGAATGAAGGAGAGAGGCTAGTACTCATTATACACGTTTGAATAGTGAAGATCGTGTTCATAGAGAGGCTTATCCAGCATGAGAACGATTCAGCACATCTAGCTATGTATTTGCACATATTAGCCTTTTTATATTTCTTTTGCTTTTGCAAGAATGGGTTGAGTTGGGTTGGTAAACGTCACATTTAATATGTTATGTTTAGACATTTGGGCAGAATATGAAAATCACTAGGTTTTCAAACCAAGCCAAGGGTATTTTAGAAAAGAATGTACTTCTCCGAAAAGAGGCAAAAGAGTTGGCCAAAAGTCATAAGGAAAATATGTCTTAGTAAAATATTTAATTTGCCCCTGTTGCGTGTCTCGAGAAAACAAACCTAAAAAGGAAAAAGACCAAGGTCTCGAGTCTAATCATGCATAATTTTTGCATTGGAAGAAATTATCTAAGGATCTTAGCATTTACATTGGATTAATATAGAGGTGCGGACACCCCAAATGCCAAAACTTGGCACGGTGGACACATAGGTGCCCAAAATTTCAAAAGGTATACTTAATATGTGTTTGGTAACCATTCTATTTTTGAGAATAATTTCTCATCAAAAATAATTCTTTTTTTATTTTATTCCTAGACGAAATTCTTAGTATTTGAAGGGGTTTAGTAACTGTCTAAAATTTCTACTCCTAGAATATGCGTTTGATACAACTCTTAATGTCACGCCCCGATCCTCGGGGACGCGCTCATCCTTTTACTTGGTTGATTTTAAAGTGCGATATCCCAGGACTAAGTATCGCCGACCCTTTCTATTTATTACGCATGCGGAAGCAGTTATCAATCCCCAGACAATAAAACAATGTGATAGAAAAGCAGGCCATATTTTTCATATCGAAATTCACAACCACACTTTTCTTAACAGCACAACTTATAGTATATTTACAATACTATTTACAGCATAAAAGTCTCACACCTATCTACACTAAGACAGGGTTCACAAAAGGGATGGGATCTCGATCCACATCCGGGTTGTACTCAAGACCCCCCTCTGGATCATCTTCTACTTCAAAATGCTTTCTCTCCTTTAGGTTCTTCCTCCTCAGCTTTTCCTCAGGGTCCTGAAATGGTTATTCAATAACCGATGAGACCACGTCTCAGCGAGTCCTACCCACTAAGACCCGATTAGCAAACTAATACGCCCTGAGGGCTGCCTAAGTACATCATGGGTCAGAAGACTTACCTTGGCCTCAGTTTCCTTCCTGCAAGTCAGTTCAAATAATAAATACTGATAATCATAGTACCTAATCAATCAGATGGACTTAACGATCAATCGACTCAGTCGATTACATATCATCAAAACCATTACATGGTCATCCCGACTCTTCATTCTTGACTCTGAATCACGACCCTATAGGCATAATTTATTTTTAGTGGAATCACGGCCCCACTCGGCAAATTTTCTAGACTTGGTGGCATCACGGCCCCACCTGGCAAATGTTCTCAACTTGGTGGCATCACGGCCCCACCTGGCAATTTTTCTCAATCTGGTGGCATCACGGCCCCACCTGGCAATCTTTAATCCAACTCACAACGTCACACAGTTACTTTCCCTTCAAGTACCGGCATTTTCCCAATTTTGGGATAAATTCTCATATTCACCAATTTCACTAAAATTTCATAATCTGATGCTTGAATAAATAAACAGAAAGTGCCATTGGAATCAGCACAAAATTTCAGTTGTCGGCTATCCCAGCCTAATTTCCGGAAAATAAATAAATAAATAAATAATTACCAAAAATATTAAATAAATGCAATAAATCCAACTTAGGCCCGTTATAGCCTAATTGGAAGCCGATACGAACCCGGAAACTTATCGAGACTCGTTCCATAAATAACATGGCATGCCTACTTGCTAATGTCTATTTCTAACCACCTAACATGCATCATTAAGTCTCTAATTTAATTGATTTAAACTAATCTAACCACCTAATTGCATTTAATTAAATCTAACCAACCCCTAAGCGTAATTAGCAAACTAATAGAGCATTAGTGAGAAAAACTCACTTGATATGAGCAAAGACCGGATCACCGCGACGGCGACGCGACGGCGGCCGAAATCGAACTTTCGACAATACCGGCGGACTTGGACCGGGCCTAAGACTTTGGCCCTACAAATCTCAGCCCAAATGAGATTTGTTCCTGCTTTTGGACTAGACCCAAGTTGAATTGGGCTTGCTGAAATTTCTGGACTGAATTTACTTGAGCTTCAAATTATGGGCTGGACTTCAATTGATTGCTGGAAACTGGGCCTAGAAAAAGACTGGGCTGTTGGACTCTTGCGGGCTTGAAATGGCCCTCATTTGGACTGAATCTTGCTGGGCTCGAATTGCTGAAAGTGCTGGACTGAAGACATGGCCCAAATCGCTGGAGAAGATTGAAGACGGAAGCCGCTCGTGGACAATGGCGGACGCCTGGCAACGTGAGGAAGTCTTGGTCTTCGGTGGATGGCGTGGTTGACTGCCTCCGTTCCTGCGGCTTCTCTATTGGTGTGGCGTGAGTGGCCGACCAACTCGGTGGAGTCGTGGCTTCAAGCGGTCAACAATCAAGAGAAGTTTTGCTGGAGACTTTGCTGGATTGACCAAGGGAGACGCGGTTTCAATCGTGGGCTGCTGGAACTTGAAGACACGCGTGAAGGAGCTGCGGTCTTCGCTGCTGGCGGTGGAGAACAATGTCGCTGGACTGCTGGCCGAGCTGGTGACACGTGCGGCAGCTTCAACGAAGTTGATGGGTCAACGGTGGAGGCTGGCTGCTGGACTAACGACAGTCGCTGACACCGTTGGGCTGATCGAGCTAAAGATGTTGGCTTGGGTTGACTTTGCTTCGGTGGGATCTTCGCTAGAGAAGCAACGAACGACAGCAGCTTCAACTTGAGGTTTCGTGGGCTTCTTCAGGCTTGCTGCTGGCCAGATCGCTCAGTCAACAAGCGAGGCCATCGAGGAAAGCTCTGACCGAAGGGGACCAACGGTAGTGGAAGCTGGCGTGGACGATGGAGCAGCTTCGGTTTCGGTGGATGCTGAGCTTCTCGGGCAGTTTAGTGGACGCTCGGAAAATTTTCGAAGGAAGCAGCTGGGTCTTCTTCAGTTGCTGTTGGAGGTGTCGCACGCAAGAGAGGATGAAAAGGAGAGAGAAGTAGTTCACGGCAGCAAGATGGAGAGGATGAGGAAGAGGTGGGGGCCTTTTAGCTTGATATTTTACAAAATATCTTACACAAATCAATCTAGGCCATGCATATATACTTGGTCTTCAATGATCCACCATGACACCCTCTTCTAGAAGCCAAGATGGCCCAAATGTTGTGTAGGTGAGCAGACACGAATTTGGGGAGATGGGCTTAAATCGCACAACCATTCTCTCGATTCTATCTCATTTGATTCTCACAAATTGATTGATCATTCATTGATCGTCTCGCATCTTTCCTCATTCAAGAATCCACCAAAATCCAAACTGATACTAATGTTGCACACCCCGTCTTAAGATTCGATTTTAACTAAGTTCGAACTAAATTTCAATTCCAATTTCTCCAAATTGAGGTCCAATTTTGATGTAGAAAAATCCCAAGAAATTTTCTATAAATCTCCGACACACACAGGCTCAACCCGAAAGTCAAATTTCCCATTAATTTAGCCAATCCGAACTTCGCCAAATTTCCGCGACGTCCGAACCCATTTCCGTAAAATTTCCCGAATCTCCGAAAATCTTCCGAGGCGAGTCGATGCTCCTAAAATTTATTACGACATGGCCAAAACTTCAATTTTTGAAATCGGACTCGAATTGGCGGTTAATTTTCATTCGACGCGTTTTTAGCGTGACCTAGACTATCGGGTAGTTTTCAGAACTTTTTAAGGCAAATGACCCGTGGTCGATTTTCTTCGAGCCACTATGAACCCACTCGACTCAATGGCGACTCTTAATTGTCGTGAAAATATCGAGGATTCAATTACGGACACAGGGTACCAAAACAATAAGAAAATCAGTCTAGTGTCGGCCGACGAGAATTTTCTAATTCAGTGGTGTCACCCACGATTAGTCACATATCTCTATCGATCCAGTCATCTCTCGATTTCAAATCGATTTTTAATCGTGTCAGTAGTGACTCTAAAGATGGACACGGTCGAAGTTCGATTCCCGATCGAGTTCTCAAGTTTATTGCCGTAAAATTCCCGAATAATTTCCCAGGATAGTCTAGTTATCTCGAGAGTGATCGGCTCCGAGAATAACCCTATGACGCGTCAATGAAATGCCCGATTTATTCAATAGAACACGTGGTTGAAAATTCCTGGATGTCACACTTAAACCTTTTTGTGACTTTGAATTTCTTTGAATTTTTAAATACTTTTATTATATTTTTCTCTTTTAATTGTCTAATAAATTTATTATTAATTTTATTATATAATTTATCATTTTAATATAATTTTATTATGTGATTTTATCATTTTAAATATAATTTTTAAATATTTTTTATAAAATTTCTTTTAATTTTTTTAAAATTTAATTATATTTTTTAATTACTTTATTTTATATATTTTAGTATTATTATATAATTTTATCATATTTTTAATGTAATATTATTATGTAATTTTATTATATTTTTCATAATTTATTTTAATTTTTAATTATTTTATTTTATTTTTGCGACCGGCTCGAGGAAGAAGAAAAGAAAATAAAAGGAAAAGAAGAAAGGAAAAGAGAAAGAAAAATAATATGATTTAGCTTAATTTTAAAGTTGTTCCCAAGAACAAATAAATAATTTTTTCTACTTCTTAATTCTTTCCAAATCTATTCCCTGAAAATAAAAAGTTACTAAACGGGCTTTTATTCTTTTTTTTTTTTTTAATTCCAAGGAATAAAGTAATAGAATTAGGTGTTGTTTGTCATGTTACCAAATAGACCCTAGGTGTCAAAATAGGAGAAGAAAATAATATTTAAGTCCTAATTGGTAAAATATCCAATCAAATAGTTGATGAGGCATCTTCCGATGAGAATTTTAAATGATGTGACATTTCTTTAAAGTTCAAAATGATGTCATATTGGTCCAAATTTGATTTTTAATTTTTGATACTTAAATTTGGTGACCCGATCATTTATTTATCGCATAGAAAATTATTGATTAATTTTAATCTTGAAAAAAAAATTAGAATTAAGTTGTATAGCATGTAGTTTTAGGAGCATTTATTATTTAGCTTTTATTTTTATTATTGCATTCATATTAGACCAATAATGGATGGGTTTGAATTAATGATTCTGAGTTTTAATCTGATGAGTTGGACTAAGTTTATGGAGTGAAGGCATTGGCCCAAGCCCTTTATTCTTCGATGGCCGAAAATTAACTTATGATGAATGATGAGTTAGAAGATTAGTATATTTCAGAAAAAAGGATTTATATTATTATATCAATATTTGTTCAAGAGCAAATAAGGAAAAATTGGCCAATTAAAAGAACATAGAGAAAGGACAATACGACGGTTGATGTTTCGTATATTTATTCAATATATAGAAAATAAAGATAGAGAAAAAGAGAAGAAGGTGTATTAAGCCATAGTCAAATGGCTTGGATTATATCTGGAGTGATATATCCTTTGTTTCAAGACGAGAAAAATTCTATTCCCATGGGAGATTTCGAGCTCCTGCTCGGAGAGGAAAGAAAGACGAAAGTGAAGAAAGTGAAGAAAAGGACAAAGATTATATAATATTTTATGACGCCCGCCACCCGCAGCTGCTCGTACTGAGCTCCTCCCCCTTCAACGAGCTTGCTGCCCGACCGTGGACGACGCCGTTCGCCTGCGTCGTTCTGGCCGTCACCGTGACACCCGCGATGCAGCAAGCCGACCCCGACGTCCTTGCTGTCTCCAAGCTTTCACCGAGCCAGCCGATTTGCTTTCCAATCCGCCGCCCGCCGTCGCCACGTCTTGCACGAGTTCCCCTTGCTGCTTGCTTCCTGTCCGGCTAGTATTAATAGCCGCGACCACATTCGTTGTTGCCGCTTTTCCTTAGCCTCAGCTCGTAGTGCTCGATCATCGTCCGCAACGCGCTCCTTGTAGCGGTTCCGGGTGATCTCCAGCGGAGCCCTTGACGAGTCGAACACCCCCCACTCGGATCCGAACCACACCAGAGCTCCTCCACAGCGACAACATTAGTCACGGTCGCACTGTTCAGCGAAGTCAACGAGGTCAACAGTTTTGCGGTGCCCAATTTTGTCGCCGTGCATATTTCTTTTGACCAACTAACCGCGTTGGGCATCTTCAACTCGTGACCGCATATTTTTCAGCCAGTCGAGCACCATCGAGCCACCTCATCGTGAGGACTGAGGAGCACCGCCACATCGAGTTGCGGGTAGCCAATTGAAGATCCGAATTTGAAAGCTAATATTCGAATTAGGTAAAAATCTTATCTGATTTGATTTTTAAATATTATATTTCCTTATTTGAAAAGTTGTTAATGCACGTGATTGAAGTTCCCGACATGTTATCCTATCAACAATATTGAGTGGTCTCTTAAATTAGAAATTATACACTAATTTCACAATGTGCCATAGTTGTCAATTTGATTTCACTAATCCGATCTCATGCCCGAGATATAATTCGTAATTTAGTGAAAAATTGACCAATCCGATCTCATGCTCGATATATAATTCGTCAATTTATTTCTAAAATTAAATGGACATGGATGGTATCTTGCTTGATTTGTTGCTAAGCTATTCTTGATGGCTTTATTCGAATTAATTTTGCTCCCATAAGAGAACCCAAAAAAAAGTAATATTTGAATTGGATCAAATTCTCGTTAGAATACTACCTGTTTTAGGATAGTTTTTATATATTTAGATTAGGTATTTTATTTATTCCGATTTTTTGAAATAAAAAACACCAAAAACATTAATTTAGGATGTTAGATTTTCTTTTCACTAATTTAAATTGTATGTTCCATTATTGGGCATTTTTAATTTCGAATTTTATAAAAAAAGAAAAAGAAAACATATGTGTGTGTCACCTAGAATTAGGTCATCCCTTACACATCATCCAGTCATTGCACATGTAGGATCATTTAAGTGCGTGACATATTATGATAGTTGCATTTAATATTTCCATGTCATTAGATTATATTAAATAATTAATGACGTGTGATATATAGTTTTCATAATAGTTTGCATGTTACATGTCATTTTAGTTAGGCATTTTGGTGCATCATTGCATTGCATTTTATGTAAACTAAGTTTCATTTAAATAAGAGAAAACCTTAAAAAAAAAAAAAAAAAACATTTGGGTGAAACTGCATGTTAATTAGATATCATATATAGGTTGTTAATGTGATTTTTTAACTAATGTTGCGAATGCTTTTATTGCTTCGAGGTAAGTAATTCTCCCATTTCTCTTCAATTTATTTAATGCTTTGATTATCGAGTGTTAAAAAATGGTTGTGTATTGGCCTGAACAGCTCACATGTTAGAGCGTAAATTAAAATAAATGCAAGTTGCCCCACACACACACACACACACATATTTCTCTATCATAATCAAGTCATTGTTCCCACAGTTTCTGGTTTAAAGGAGTAAAGTAATTCTCTTGTTACTTTATTTGGATTTCTAATTGAACCACAAAGAAATAGATTAATGACTGCTGACACTTAAATTTTGGTAACCCGATCATTTATTTATTGGATCGGTTGACGAATAAACTTTAATTTGACAAGTTGGGAGATGGGTGCATTTCGGCAAAGATTTGTATTGTTAATCCAATATTCAATGATATGACGGTGGATTTGTTGTATATTCATGCAATATATTCAGTGAAGGCAAGTAGATAAATGAGATATTGCATGCTTATCTTTGTAAGGTTTGGAACTCGGGAAATTTCCATTGATCGCATTCCCACAATCTTGGATTTTTAGCAATAAGAGCGTCTATTCGACCAACTTATAGAATAATATTTGGAAATGAAATTGATGGGACATATTCAGTGTGTGCGGTCAAAGGAAACAAAAGAGCACAAAGAGCGTATATGGCGTGATATATTCTTTGTTTGAAAACATGAAACAAAAGAGCACAAAGAGCGTTTATGGCGTGATATTCTTTGTTTGAAAACATGAAAGTCGCAGAGTTCGAGGGCACCCCAGAGAGGAAAGAAAAACAAAAGCAAAGATTTTATAATATTTTACCAAATTTTACACTATTGAACACATGGACACATTGAAGGGGAGCTCGCTTCTTTCTGATGCCAGAAACTTTACACGCTAAAAGAATAAACGTTGCACCGAGTGTGAGTCGAGACGCCACCGTGAAGCTGCCGCTCTTTCCCAGTGACGGTGCTCTGCTCCTGCCTTGCACGGAGCAACGCCCACGAGTTGCTTCCTTGCACCAATCTACACTGCTCGTTCTAGCCACAATCACCGTAACGAATTGCTGCTCAGTGTGTCGGAACCAAAAGGACTTGGAGGGAGAGAATACAAACACAAAGAGAGATTATATTACATAATATGCCTTGCAAAGGCTTAATAGAGTACACACACAAGTTTTGCTAAGCTTAAACTCTCTCTCTAGCTTTCTATATGCTTCTGAAGCTATCTCACTCTCTCACTCTCTAAATAAACTAACGTAACCCTATATTTATAAGCATCTTCACCGCCTGGACTACACCGCCATTGTCTTCAATCGTGCAAGAGTTGAAGTTGAACTTTTCTTCTTGGCAGTCAAAAAGTGTGGGCTGCATTTCCTTCACGTCCAAGTTGCCAGCCGCAAGGTCACCTTCCTTCGTGCTTCTTGAGATCTCCAGCAGCCATTATAATAATATTTTAATATGTGCCCATTCATACCTTCATGCGTAAACTTGCTACCCACGTCCAGACTTCATGCATAATGGACTTCTTATTTTTATATTAGGTGTTGACTCCAACACAGTGCCCTCTACCATGAGGACATAAAGCACCATCGAGACTTACAGCGTCCTCACCGAACCAAGCTAGATAAATATTCTGTTTTGCAGGTTTTTGAGCAGAACCAGTAGATATGGAGAACTGGGAACAAAGGACATACTCGTTCAACTGGAAAGGTTGAGTCCAAGCGGTCAAACCTCCTGCCCACTATAGCATTAAACACAGACTCAAGTCCTGCAAGGGATGATCTACGGCCAAAGCATTCAGCAGCACGTTTCCACCAAACTTGCAAATCTGTCTTCACATCCAACAGATTGGGCGAAGCATCCGGGACCAAGTCTGGCTGGACCTGATACACAACCCGACGCCAACGACCCACAGCCACTCCCAGGTCCACGACGTGCCGCTCCTTCCAGTACCAACATTGACGACGTTGCTGCTGTCACTTATCTGGGGCGTCCCTTCTACTTATGCTGAACTGAGAAGACCCACGACAAAATTATTCGTGATCTTGCACCGAAAAAACCTGTAGCTGCTCCGTCCTATGAACGACGACGCTGCTGGTGTTGCGTCACACCAAACGCTCCTCAGCACTCTTTGCAGTGAATTGTTTTGTGCCCCCGCAGGTCAAAGAGAATAACTCCAAACGTCGGTCAAAGGAGCTTTAATGAAGATTGTATTAAAATATAATAATTGGAGGCAATCCAAGGAGGGGACGTTCGGCAAACAAGGAAAGCAAATAAGAAAGTTCACTTGAAGACTTTCAGTTAGGGGTGTGCAAAATACCGGGAATCGCCCGGACTGCCTGGAACCGGATTGGAACTGCCCGGAACCGGCCGGCGGTTCTTGAGGGAACTAGTCCGGTTCCCAGTTCCAATTTGTGGGAACCGGTAGGTACCGGTCCCGTTCCTGGTTCCATGGGCGGATCCGCCGGCCCGCCCACTCGGACTGGACCGGAACCTTTTTAATATTAAAAAAAAAATTACGAAAAGAAACCCTAGATCTCATCTCACTCCCTTCTAGGGGTGTGCAAAATACTCGGGAATTGCCCGGACCGTATTTGTAAATTCGCTGCGTTTACTTTTCCCGCCGTCCGCATCTCCACGTACTTAAATTTGGTTTTTCTTTCTTTGGTTTGCTTTGATGTTATGTAGTCGTTCTATGTTGAAAACCAAAATTGTTTCGCGTCAAGATCGGTTCCATGGATCCACTCGGGAACCGGACTGGACCGGCAATCCGATTCCCAGGTGGATCCATGCAACAAACGGGTGGATCCCGGTTCCAATTTTTCGGAACCAGTCCTTAGCGGGCAGTTCCTGGTTCTAGGTCAGGAACCGCCCGCCCGGACCATGCACAACCCTACTCTCAATTGTGTTCGACAACACCGACGTAGCCGTCACCGAGCCAAGAGCCCCTTCCACCATCGAGTGCCGCAACCCTTTCCTGGAGCCAATTCTGTTGAGTTCAAATTTGGCAATATTACTTGCGGAATTATGTAATTATCTTATCTAGATTTGATTTGGATATTTTATTGCCTAATATATGCTTTTCAATATCTTACGTGCATATTTGAATGATAGGCGTATTTTCAGTTAGGATTTATTGCCTAAGACACAATTGCACGTCGATTTTCAGGCTTTAGATGGAATAATTAATCATGGGTGAATAAAATTGATATTTTGATCTTTAAGACTTAAGATCAATTTATCGATTTTATTAGTGAAATAATCAAGTTGATTAGATATTGTTTCCTAATTCGAACGATGGATAATGTCTTTGATGACCGTGAATGATTTGGTGCTTATCTTTTAATTGCTTTATTTATCCCAAAAAATACAAAAAAAAAAAAATTACATTTGCATATCATGTAGATTACAATTGATTTCCTAGATAGAATTGCATGATAGAATAGTTAGATACCTTTCTAATCATATTAGAATGCATGCTCATATGATATCTAGGTTAGATAGTATCTTGGAATTAAATTGCATGTTGAGATAAATTTCTAAGTTAAGATAGGATTCGGATTAGTCTATTTCCTAACTTAAAATAAATAATATCTCACTTTAGTTAGATAATTGCGAATTTTTATAAAAAAAAATACAAAAAAAAATCATGTGCATGTCATATAGAATTATGTTCATGTCATTTAGTAATTGTTGCTAGGTCTATTTAATTAAAAATTGACCGTCATTAGAATTAGGCCATTTACTTAAGTTGCATGACATATAGCTTAGATTTTATTAAGCAAGAAAAAATTCTAAAAAGTTTGAGTGACTACGTGTTAATTAGAAATCATATGTATGATTGTTAATATGAATTCTAACCTAATATTGCATATGCTTTCGTTGCTACGAGGTAAGTCATGTAATTTATTTATTATTTTCTTGAGTATTAAATTGGTGGTTTGCGCATTAGCATGGTCACCTCATATGTTAGGGAAGTAAATTAAAATCAATCCAAGCTGCCTGCAAAATCTTTTTTTTTTTCATAATAAAAGAGAAATGTACCGAAATGGCGTTAGAGAAATCTAGCATAATCAAGTCCCCAAACTCACAATCTCTGATTCATAGGAGTAAAGTAAATCTCCTGCTACTTTACTTGGGTTTCTAATCGATCTATCAAAAATAAATTAGTGACGACTCCTAATTGAAAAAATCATTTGCATGTTAAGAACTTGAATCTAAGTTGTGAATTGGTATGAGCTTGGGAGAGTCTGAGTTAAGTTTAGGCTTAGTAATCTATTAGCCAAACCCTAGATGGTTCACCCAAGGTTAGGTCAAGATAGTGACAACTCCTAATTGAAAATCATTTGCATGTTAAATAACTTGAATCTAAGTCGCAAATTGATATGAGCTTGGGAGAGCCTGAGCTAAATTTAGACTTAGTAATTTATTAGCCAAATCCTAAATAATTCATCTGAGGTTAGGTTGTGACATTAATATTTTAAATTAAATTAAAAAACTAAATTGAAAAGAAATAAGAAATAAGTGAGGACCTCCATCGCCACCCTACCATTACTGGAGAGGGTTGGCAATAAAGGGGAGAGGGTTGGCCTTGGCCACATTGGGGCAAGGGCAATGAGGGCCGTGGAGGCCCTTGTTGATTTCTCTTTTCTTTTTATTTAGTCTTTTTAATTTAATATAATTAATTTTATATTAAAAATAAAATATGGGGGCAAAATGATGTCCTTTTGGGATAATGATTGCTGAGTAGACATTTCGGCAAACCGCGTAGATAATTTTATTAATAAAATAATGCCATATTGAATTTCCGATAAGTCTCATTGGAATTGGCAGTTAAGTGTCCAATTTTCAAAAAAGTGATATTTAAGTGTACATTTTTGAAGTTTTGATATTTATGTGTCCACTTGCATTAAGTTTTGGCACTTTTGGTATACTTCTTTTAATGGTTGCCAATTACACTTAGCACTATCTTTTATTGTTACAAAAACAAATACATAACACCACTTGCACAATACACTACACAACACTCTACATCCATGCACTCTCTACCTTGACTTTCTATTATTTTCTCTACACTCACAACAAAGGAGCAAGTGCCCTATTTATAGGGTGTGAATCCTAAATTATTATTTTAAGTCGGACAAAAGTTGAAACATTCTTGAAAGAGAGAGAATAAAGATGGAGTTCCCTATAAAGCATAGGACAAATTTCGAGAGAGAAAGAGGCAATGTTCTTCTCAACACTCTCCTTCATGAACTATTCTCTCTCAATGCAAACCTAAAAGCCATGCCATATTGCTTTTCATTAGTTGCCTTATCTACTTCTTTCTTCAACCTTTGATACTCCTCTTGGCTTTGCCTGCTTCTAGCGCTAGTTTTCGGGGTAAGTACACTATCAGTGCCAAAAGTTATATATGACGCTCACTTTAGTGCCAAAAGTTTCTGTCGGATCACTTAAGTGCCAAATCGGAGGAAAAACAATCACTTTGGTGTCACCAGCGAGCGATTCTGGACAAAATGATTACGTGACTTTTATATTTTTTTAAAAAATAGACATGGCTTTTAAATAACGTTGTTTTTCGTCCTCATTAAGAAAACGGCGTCGTTTTGCCGTCCTAAGTAGATGGCCTCACAAAAACGACGCCGCACAACTCATTTGAGGATTTTTTTTTTTTTTTTTAAATTTGGGGATTGAAATTAGGGTTTTTTGTTGATCCTTGCCCAATGCCGACCTAGCTTGCTCGGCCACCGTCGCTCGGCCGTAGTTTGAGGTGCATGAGGTTCCTGCACTTGAGGGAGATTAGCACCAGCGCATCATCATTGATGCTCAACGACCTGCGGTTGCACTTGAGCGCAAGCTTCATGATTGAGTCGAATTGCGTAAACAGCGTCGGGACCGCATCTAGCAGCTTCGAGTGGGCGTGGAGGGTGAGCCTTTGGCGACTCTGGCCTTCGATCGCGAGCCAGCAACGGCACACAATGGAGCACCGGCCTCGGTCGCCGGAGCCTAGGTACTGGAAGACGTAGGCTAGGCACTCGTTGGGGAGATTGGAGATGGAGATGGAGATGGAGAGGGAGAGATTGGGGGCATCACACTCATCGGCAGCCTTCTTGAGCACTGGCCAGATCACGGCCTTTGACTTGGTCGTTGAGTGGCCATTGTTGGGGTCGGGGTCAGGGTTTGAGCCGCGGCCATCGAGTGCAGGGGCCGTTGAGGATGGCGATTGGCCCATTGTCGGTGGAGGTGGAGGCGAGGGATGTGGGCGGTTGAAGGGGAGAGACACCAATTTGGGGATATAGGGTTTTGAATTGGGGTAAAGACACTAAACGGCGTCATTTTGTTGTTTAAATAATGATTATACTCTCCGGTGAGCCATATCAGCTTAAAAAATTAATAAAAAAGTGTCTCGTCGGATTTTCGGCCAACCAGATCGGAGTTGGTACTAAAATGATCGTTTTTCAATTTTTTTGGCACTTAAGTGATCAAAAATAAAGTTTTGACACCAAAGTGAGCGCTATACATAACTTTTGGCACTGATAGTGTACTTACTCCCTAGTTTTTATAAGACAATGTAAGGATGTAGTTTAACACAATATGCTCTAACTTCAATTGCCTTTGTGGATGCAATTTTCCATTGTGATTTGTGAAGCTCAAATTTCATCAATGCATTTGTTTCCTTCGTCTTGATCTTGATACTCATGTCATCAAGCCTCTCATTTGTGATTTTCATTTTGTGCTTTAGTTGATTTAATTTCATTTGTAGCACTTTGATATCGATAGCTTGGTCATTCTTCTCATTGGGCTTCTTTTCAACACTTTTCCACAGATCTTTGCATCCTAGGATGTAAGGTAGAGATGTTTTCTTTTACTCGGGGAAACCTTTCTTTTCTCCTCTACGCGTTCCTTATCTCTTCTAGTATGACCAACGAAGAATGTCATAGTGGGCTCGAATTCCTTGAACTTCTTTATTTTGCCTCGAGATCCTTGTCATTTTACCTTAACATTTCATCCCTCTTTTTCATCATCTCTTTGATCTTTGCCTTCTCAACTCTCAACTTCTTCATCATCTCCTGCATCTCTTAAAGTTCCTTCTCATGATTGATTGTTTGGGTTGCTTCTTGCTTCTTTGAGTTCTCCCTAGCTTGGTCTTCTTCAGGGAGGTGACTAGAGCTATCCAATCATTCTACTTGCTTATATAGGTGGTTATAAGCTTTCCTTGTTCCTTCACTATAGTAGGTGCTCGGAAGTTGTATTTTTCCTCGCTTTCAATCTTTTTTATTATTAAAGAGAGAACTTTCATTTTCCTTAACCGAGACCTTTGCCATTTGTTGGTCTAAAGCCTCTTGGTTGGTCAATATATTCTCCAACTTGGTGAGAGTTGGCTCATTCTGTAACAATAATATTATATTCCGACCTTAATTCATGAATGATAATTCTTCTCATCCTTGTCTTAGAGATGGCATTCTGATGATCCAACTTTGAAATTTTTTCACAAATAGATTTAACTTTGGAGAAGTATTGACTCACTGTCATAATCTATTATGACACCGATAAAAGCTTATTCTCTAGCCTTTGTGACAGCATCACTCGTCCTCACAAATAGCGCCACCAAGTTATACCATGCCTTCTTTGGGGCTATCATGCTTTTAATAAGTTGTAACAACTCATTTTCAACAATTACAACAAGATCATAAAGAGCATTACTGTGACATCTTGATTTTCGACCTTGTCTCAATAATATGAATTGGGCTTTTTATCGACGCGCTTACAGTCTTTTTTTCTGAGCTGATTACTCACGAGATAACTAATCTATCAGGTGAC
The DNA here is from genome assembly GCA_014182885.2 of Eucalyptus caleyi. Classification (NCBI taxonomy): domain Eukaryota; kingdom Viridiplantae; phylum Streptophyta; class Magnoliopsida; order Myrtales; family Myrtaceae; genus Eucalyptus; species Eucalyptus caleyi. The sequence continues at coordinate 32,976,360 of CM024468.2, read as the reverse complement.
GCCGTTAAGGAATATAAACGCGACTGACTTAAGAATTCGATCAGAAATCAATTGCTTGGCCGTGCTAATCTGCAAGGGTTAACATGGCATCATTAAAATTGATTAGAGACTGGAGATAGGTCGATTTGACAAAGGCATGTAATTTAAGTGTGGGTGATTCCACTTAAATGCAAAATTCACGTCGAACGACACTCAACCGATTTTTCTGTCGATTATGTATCCTGTGCCTGTAATTGAAACCTTGCAATTTTCATGACAACCAAGAGTTGTTTATGAGTTGGAGATGCACAATGTGGATCGAAAATAATCGACCACAAGTCAAATGTGCTAAAAATTCCTAAAAACTACTCAGTAGGTTAAGTCACGTTAAAATCACATATGGTTGAAATTAACCACGAAATTTAATCCAATTCCAGGAATTGAAAGTTCTGGCGTGTTACGATTTATTTTTAGAATGTCAACTCATTCTTTGAAGAATTTTTGGCAAGCCCAGATTTTCAGCGAAAAATCGAAATTGGACGAGTTAAAACCGAGAAATTTAGAGGGGCCAAATTGAGTGGATTTTTGGCCTCCAAAGTGAGTTAAGTGGTGAAGGGGATGTAAGGAATTTGTGTGGGCTGCTACCATGGCATGTGTGGCCATTGAATTGAGGTCATTTGGTGTGAGATTTGAGTTGGTTTGGTGAGAGATTGCATGAAATTTGTAGGGCCATGGGGGTTGCAACATTTGTGCATCAAATCTTGGCTTGTTGGGGAAGATTTGGAGGGGAAATGGCTGCTAGATGAGGCTGAAGGCTGGTGGGGCTGCTACTCAAGTGTTTTGGGATATTTTGGTGGAGCATTGAAGGCTCTTGTTTCCCTCCTTTCCAGCAGCAACTCTATCTTCTTCTTCCTCAACTTCTTCCTCATTTTCATTTCCCTTAAACTCCATTTCTAGAGCAACAACTAGCCAGCACCTCTCTGAAGCCTCCATCCCTTGTTGAACTAGCCAACAACTGCTATTGCACCACTCGAGCCTAGCCTTGCGCCTCCAGTCTAGCTTGCTCGCTCATCATAGTCACCGGTGTGACCACTATGTTTTGCGTGTCCCTGGTCCGCATGCCCTTGCCCGCTTGTCACTGTCGATCGGGCCGCCTGTCTACCACTCCAGCTTGTCCCCGTCACCGCTTGATTGTCTCCGTGTTCCCTCGCGTCACTCGACCAACCATCTAGCCCTTTGCCCAGCTCTTCAGTTTAGCCACAGAACTGAAGCCCAGTAGCCAAACCTCCTTTCTCGAGCCCTTCCGGGCCTCCCTTGGTGTCGTCGTAGGCCTGAATCTTGCTCGCCTTCACGTCATCGTCGTCGTGAACTGGATTTATTTGCTAATCCGGTGAGTTAACCTCCTAAACCTTAATTAGGGGGTTAATTATGCTTAGTTAAATGTTAGATTAGGCTAAGTGAGATTAGTGTAATTAGTTAGCTTGTTTAGTTAAATAAAATTATTTAGTTAGGCCAATTAGGTGGTTAGTTGATTTAATTAGTTAGTTTAGTAGGTTAGGTACATCTAGCCTAGGTAGATTAATTTAATTAGTTCAATTAGGTGGTTAGATTAGTGTATATAGTTTAATTATTGATTGATTTAATTATTTTACAATTTATTTAATTATTTATTAATTAATGGAAATTATACCGGGATAGCCAGTTGTTAGAATTTTGTGCTGATTGTCGTGGTGTGGTTGGTTTATGCAATTGAGTGTTAAATTGTGCAATTGGATGCTGATTGATGATTTTTGATTTTTGATTTAAAAAATATGGAATTTGGTATTTAATTAGAAAAATACTAGGTGTTGGTTTTTGACGTTAAAAATGTTTTTAAGTATTATATAAAATCGTGGGATTTTTAAAAGAGAGGATATCACGCTTTATGGTTCGATTTGACCGTTTGTCAACGCACACCAATTTACCGGGTGTTTGTAATACGAAGAAAATAGGCTAAGCACATTATTTAAATTGAAGCGTTTGAGTGCAAAGCACACGTGTGATTGTTATGAGAACCCGTCACGAGCTTTTATGCCGGACGATGTTCTTTCGGGAATGTCTTATGTTAACGAATGTTAGTTGCAGTGGAGGCTAGATCAATGCTCCTTCGGGAATGCCGTTTAGAGGTAGACGTTGCCGTGCTCGATGGGACGAGACGACGCTCGGCTATGCCGGATGACCGTTGACTGTTGGGTTGGCCATGACCATTGGGTCGTAACTAATTGGAACGCCCGAATGAATGATTTGACTGCCCTTAATTATGGGATAAAATTGTGTGGCACGGAATATGACGTATCATAATGATTTGACCCCTATGATTGATTGATATATGTAAGTGAAGCATTCTAGTTATTGAGTGCATTTACTGCATACATATGTTATATGAACTGTACTGATGTGCAGTGAGGTGCTGAGGCGAGGTAAGTATTCTTCGATGTGTGTTAGGCTACCTCTAAGTGTATTATCTTCCTAATCGGGGTTTAGGGTGTAGACTCGCTGAGACATTGTCTCACTTTGTTGTGGCTTCAATTTTTAGGTCCCTAGATGGAGGTGCGCCCTGTGCGTTTTGGGTGGCCACGAGAGGCCGAGACTCAGCGTACCGTCTTTCATGTCCTTGGGAATCCTTGGACCCGCAAACTCGTCGTGACCACAATCTGGGTCGATGAGGGTTAACCTCAGTTGGTACTTCATCGATTCAAAGCGTGGTTTCATCATGGGCCTGACGGGGTCCGGGACAGTCCCTTGGATGGTTTCGATGGACATGCCGTCAAGGGTGAGGGTGATGTGGTACTTGCATGTTGTGGACCGATATTATAGCTAATATCGCGGAGAACCAGTTGCCCGAGGATGAGTAGGAGCCTGTAGTAGAGGAGGTAGCTGACTTGCTAGACATCGACATTCTTGATGGTGTCATAGTAGACTTGGATCCCAAGTAGTAGAGTCCGGGGTAGGGTTAGCTTGGTAGTCCTTTTTGGATCTTGACCTCCTGTATATAACCTTGTAGGGCTGACTCAGTTTGTTTATAAAATGCGTTTTGTGTGAATTAACAGTCCCGCTTTTCTATCTCATGTTTGTTTGTTGTCTGGAGATTTTTTAATTCGCTTTCACCTGTGTAATAAAATGAATGGGTTGGTGACATGTCCTGAGAACGTCGTAATTTGATCGACCATTGATGGATGTGCGCACGCTCGAGGTTCGGGGCGTGACACTTACTCGCTTTAATGTTCCATTTTCTTAACTCACCATAGTTCTTTGGTGGTGTGGTGTTGTCGCTTTCCACAAGTCTTGACCGAGCAAGTAATATTGCATATAGGTACTCCGATTATTATAGTGTTTCTCGATGTCTTTCATTAAACTTGGGATATCTTCCATCTTGACTCGGATATAATGCCCATCACAAAACCAGTAAGCCTGTCCTTGACCAATCGAATTTACAAACTTGGACTTGTGAACCAACAAAACTTTGGCATACTCTACTCCCTGACCGCTTGCTTAAGTACAATGGTCCCTAACCACTATCTTCACTTACCACAATTCCCAACATTGGGTTCACAATCCCCGACTACCTACTCTAATATCAATTGTTAAGTATAGAGGTCAAGCTCTAATACCTCTTGTTGAAGGCACTGTTCTAATCGTACTTGTGGAGAATTAAGTGCTTGCCGATTACAATAAGTTGAGGCTAACCAAACAGCTTGGAAGAGGGGATGAATTGGGCGTTTTGAAGATTTTGCGAAAAAAAAAAAACTTGGAATAAGGAGAAATAGATATTAAGAATAATTAGTGATGCTTGTGTGCAAGTATTGGATAAGAACAAAAGTAAAAAGACACACATCATTAAATAGTGGTTCATTTCATTCACAATGTCTATATCTACTCTCTAGACTAATAGCTACAAGTTGGACTAAATTGCAACATTAATATGGAAATCTCCCAAGAATATAATACTATTTGATGAGAATATAGGGTTGAACATTTTAGCTTATTCTAAAGTTTTTGTCCAACCCATTTGGCTTTAGAGAACTTCTCTTATGTAGACATCTTCAATCTTCCCATTGGACATTATCCTAAGCAAGTAGTAGTTAATATTAATCTAGCTTCAAATCTAGCTATTGTTGAAGCTAGAATATTGAAATAGTCATTTCTCACAAACATTAACAAGCTTTCTTGAAATAGGTTTGCTCTGACAATTCTGACAAAAGTCATTTCCCTTTCCTTGATAATTTTTGATTTTGCTGTTGTGGTATTCTAGCAGCCAATGGCTGTAATAAATATGTTAGTGAACATCCCTAGAGGGTCATTGTCACGTCTCGATCCTCCAAGCACGTGTCCATCCATGCTTGGTTGGTATAATAGCGAAAACCTATAACGCATTGCCGACCTATTCATTTTAATACGTATACGGAAGCGATTAATAAATCCCCAGACAACAACAAGATGGGATAGAAATGAAGGGACAATTTTTCACAAAAGGTCTTTTTATAAACACACATGTATATACACAGAAGCTTACAAAAAGGAACGGACTTCCATCAAAATAGAATTGTCCTATGACTAACTAGTCAGATAAGATCGCCGATTCTTCCAGCTTCACCTTCTAAACTTCGGGCCTCAGGTCTTTCACCGTTGTCAACTAGGGACTTGAAAATGTTATTCCACAACGGGGTGAGACTACGTCTCAGCAAGTTCAACCCTCTAAGACTCGACTAGGAAGAAAATACGCCCAAAGGGCTGCCTAAGCACAATCATGAGTCAGAGGTCTTACATTTGTCTCTTTTCCTTCCTACAAGTCAGTACTATTGACATTTTCAACCAATCATTTCAACACATCAAGATAGATCGATTCGTCGATCAATCGACTCAGTTGATTACATGTCAGCAAAATCATTCCCCAGTCATCTCAATCAATACTATCTATAAAATTTGGCCACCTTGCGGATAGCTTAATCTAAGACGGTAATAGATAGTATAGCTCGTCAGAAGCTACCTCAAATGTTGAGATAATATATTATACACATGCTTGCTAGAAGTTGCCTCAAATATTGATATAGTATATTATATATACTTGCTAAAACTACCATCCATACTCTCATAGTATGATGAAAATAACAATACTCACTAGAAGCTGCCAGCTATACTGCCGTAGTATACTGATAATAATAATACTCATCAAAAGCTGCCAGCTATACTTTCATAGTATGTTGAAAATAATCATGCTCACCAGAAGCTGCTAACCATACTTTTATAGTATGCTGAAGATTATAATTTAATCAAACCACCATTTTTTTATCCTTCCCGATAAAAATATTCATGTTTGTGTACACGGTTGGCTTTAGCAAAAAATACAATATTTTTTTTTGGTAAAAACCAAAAAGACAATATTTTCACCTTTGAAAATCCCACTAATTTCAACAGTTCATAAATTCATTTTTGGCACTATAAACCGACGCTCGGTGATTTTCCAATTAACTACTGAAATTAAATAATTTTAAGAATAAATTCATAAAATACAAATCATACACAATCAACACAAATTAGAACTCAATTAAATAAACAAATCACATTACAACAATCAACATAAAATTCGGTCACCGGCTATCCTATTCTAAATTTTGGAAAATAAATAAATAAATAAATAAATAAATAATTATGAAAATTAATAAATAAATACCGAAAATGAGACTTAGGCCCGAAAAAAGCCTAATTGGAAGTTGAGACAAGTCCGAAAAATTTCCGAACTACTCTAGATAAATTCTAGAGCTTGTCTAGGCCATAATTGCACTAAACTCCACCTAACATGCATCGATAATTAACTAATTTACTAAACCGTTCTAATTATCCACTAAACCAAGCTTAGTCTAAACTAATCAACCCTTAAACATTATTAACTTACTAAGCGAGGATTAGTGGAGTTAAACTCATCTGATTAACGATCCGCTTGAATCAAAATGATGGGGATGCGACGAGGAACAAAAAGCTCCAAAGCAGCGACACTAACGGGGCACAGATCGGGCCCGAAAATTGGCCCATAAAGCCTCACGGTGCTGCTGGATTTCCTTGGCTAAAGGGCTGCTTTGAGTGGTTGATTTTGCGTGGGACATTGAGCTCGATCGCGGACGAGGCTTCTCATGGATGAAGGAGGAAGGCGTTGGTGGCGTGGGCTTCGGTGGGATAAAAAAGAAGACAGCAAGGAGGAGAAAATGTAGTCGCTGAAGGGGATGAACAAATGAGAGAGAGAGAGAGAGAGAGAGAGAGAGAGAGAGAGGTTGAGGGGGGGGTGTGTTGGCCAAAGCAAAAGGGAAGATAAACATGACTAAAAAGTCAAAGATAATAGGAGAGAAAGAAAATGGAACACGGTAGAGAGAGGGGATGTCGGTTTGGGGGGGTGAGTCATGCGAGAGAGAGAGAGAGAGAGAGAGAGAGAGAGAGAGAGAGGAAGGAAAAATGAAGGGGACGTGCAGCCATGGGGGGGGAGGGGAAGGAAAAATAAAGAGAAAATCCTATAACTCAAAAATCTTGGTCCTACTTGCTCTTGTTTAGTCCAATTTGGTTCCTAAAAATTCTCATGCTAAAGCACTTGATCCTCACTTCCTTTCTTGCACCACATTTCCCTCAAACAACAAGTCTTGGGCAACAAAAATGACCATTTCTTTCAATTCTAAATTCTAATTTATTTTTCTTGGAATCCGATTTTTTAACAAACCTCTTTGATTGAGGTCCAATTTTGATGAAGAAAAAACCCATACAACTTCCATTCACCTAGTAACTCACGCCGGAGGCAAAAAATCCCTTCCATTTGGCCAATTCGAATTTCCATTCGTTTTCCGAATTGTCCGAAATGATTTTCCGTAAAAATTCTGAACTCACCGAAAAATCCTTGTAAGATGAGTCGACGTTCCTAAAATGACCGTGACATGACAAAACTTTCAATTTATGAAATGGGTTCAAATTCATGGTTAATCTCAATTAAACGCGATTTTAGCGTGGTATAATCTACCGGGTAGCTTTCATAAATTTTTAGTACAAATGACTTGTCGTCGATTTTCTTCGAGCCACTATGAACCTCTTCAACACATTGACAACCTCGGTAGTCGTGAAAATCTCAATGTTTCAATTACGAACACAATGTACCAAAATGATAGAAAAATCAATCTATATCGATCAATGAGAATTTTGCAATTTAGTGGAATCATCCACGTTTAACCACACATCTCAATCGAACCGCCTATCTCTGATTTTGAATCGATTTTACTGTGTTGTAATGATCTCAGCAGGTGTATACGATCAAGTAGCCGATTTTGGTTGAATCCTCAATTCTTATTGCGTTAAAATCTCTTAATGACTTATCCAGATAGTCTAGTTATCTCGTGAGTAATCAGCTCTGAGAATAGCACTATAGGCACGTCGATGAAATGTCCGATTTATTCAATTGAAAACAGAATTAATGATGTTACAACTCTTCTCATCTTATAAAAATTTCGTTCTCGAAATTTAAACCATTACAATCTTTAAGCAAAAAGGTGGGGGTACAATTGTTTCATCGACTCTTCGCTCTCTTAGGTTGCTCCTTTAATGCCATGGTGTTGCCAAACCACTTTGACCAACGGGATGGTCTTGAACGTAGAACTTGCTTTTTTCAATCCATGATCTGAATTGGGCTTTCAACGTACAACACTCAATCATCTACATCCAATTCCTCATAATTAAGCATGTGGGTTGAGTTAGGCACATACTTTCTTAACATCGACATGTGAAAGACGTTGTGCACTTACGCCAATCTAGGTGGCAACGCAAGACGATACGCCAGGATCCCAATTTTCTTAAGAATCTCAAACGGACCTACGTACCTCGGACTCAATTTTCCTTTTTTGCCAAAGTGCAAAGTTCCTCTCATTGGTGACACTTTCAAAAAAGCGTGATCATCAACTTGGAATTCCAAAAGCCTTCGACGCTTATCTACATAGCTTTTTTAGTTACTCTGAGCAGTCTTTAATCTGCTTCTGATCACTGTGACGGCATCCACTGATTGCTAAACTAATTTTGGGCTTGTGATATTTCTTTCCCCGACTTCATCCCAACACACAGGTGTTTTACATGCTCTGCCATATAACACTTCAAAAGGAGCCATCTGGATGCTCTATTGATAACTGTTGTTGTAGACAAATTTCACAAGATGAAGTTGTTCTTCCCAGCTTTCTTTAAGATCTAGCACACAAGCTCGAATCATGTCCTTGAGGGTTTAAATCGCCCTCTTAGACTGGCCATCTGTTTGAGGATGATATGCCATACTGTACTGCAGCTTTGTACTTAGAGCACTCTACAAGCTCTTCCAAAAAGGAGCTATGAATCTCGGGTCTCGATTTGAAGTTATCGTAACCGACACTCCATGCAATCGAACTATCTGGCGCACGTACAACTCAGCGTGCCAATCCAAGTCAAGATCCTTTCGCACTGCAATAAAGTGAGCCGATTTTGTCAATTTGTCAACTACTACCTAAATAGAATCGTTACCTCTTTGACTCCTTGGTAATCCGATCACGAAGTCCATCGTGATATGTTCCAACTTCCACTCTAGGATCTCGAGAGGTTGTAAAAGTCATCCTCGGCATACATTGCTAAGCTTTGACTTGCTAACACGTCAAACACTTAGCGACATGCTTGGCAATGTCCACCTTCATCCTAGACCACCAATAGTGTTGACACGGATTTTGATACATCTTTATACTATCAGGATGAATGTTGTAACTACTACAATGAGCTTTTGATAAAATATCCCCTCTAAGCTTCGCATCGTCAGGTACAACCAAACGTTCTCGGAACTTCAGTGTTCCATCATTAGAAATTTGAAAGTAAGCTTTTCTTTTATTGATGTCTTCCTGAAGAATCTTATGAACATTTGGGTCTGTCAGCTGAAGTAGTTTGATCCTGATCTGCACATTAGGCGCAATTATGAGGGTGGCCATAAGATGAGAAATGTGGCCTACCTCAAATTTGAAAACCGAATATTAAGCTCTCTCAAGTAGATTCTACTCCTTAACCAGCATGTAAGCAACTGAAGACTTTTGACTCAAAGTGTTGGCAACCTTGTTCGCCTTTCCGGGTGATATAAAATACCACAATCGTAGTCCTTCAGAAGTTCCATCCATCGGCATTGTCTCATATTTAACTCCTTCTGAGAGAATAAGTACTTGAGACTCTAATGGTCCGTGAAGATCTGAAATCTTTCTCCACACAAATAATATCTCCAAATCTTCAACGTGAATATGATTGCTGTGAGTTCTAGGTCATGCGTCGGGTAGTTCAGTTCATGAGGTCTCAATTAGTGGGAAACGCATGCAACAATCCTATCATGTTGCATCAGCACGCAACCCAATCCTCTGAATGACGCATCGCTATAGATCTCATACCCTCTAGGACTAGATGGAATCGTTAGTAAAGGTACGGTAGTTAGCTTTTGCTTCAGCTCTTAAAAACTACACTCACACTTGTCTGTCCACACAAACTTCTTTTCTTTCTTCAAGAGTCTAGTCAACGGCGACGCTAAAGCTGAAAATCCCTCAACAAACTGTCTGTAGTATTCAGCTAAACCTAGAAAACTTCTGATCTCTATCACGGTATTTGGTCTCGGCTAGTTGATAACTGCTTCAATTTTGGACGGGTTCACGGAGATTCCTTCATCTGAAATCACGTGGCCTAAAAACGCAACGCGAGTTAGCCAAAAGTCACATTTGCTAAACTTAGCATACAGTTGATGAGTCCTTTAGGTCTGAAGCACTAATCTTAGATGACTCTCATGCTTTTCATCACTTCTTCAATACACTAGAATATCATCAATGAACACGATCACAAACTAATCCAAATATACTTTGAATATTCAGTTCATCAGATCCATGGAAGTAGCTGGAGCATTCGTCAACTCGAACGGCATCACAGTGAACTTGTAAGGACCATACCGAGTATGAAATGCTAACTTTAGGATGTCTTCTTTCCTGATTCTCAGCTGATGATATCCTGTCCTCAAGTCAATTTTCGAAAATATCGACGCTCCTTGCAACTGATCAAACAAGTTATCAATCCTCAGGAGTGGATATTTGTTCTTGATCGTTACCTGATTGAGTTGTCGATAGTCAATGCACAAGTGCAACGAACCATCCTTCTTCTTTACGAACAGAATTGGTACTCCCTAAGGTGATGCACTGGGACGTATGAATCTCTTATCCAATAATTCCTGCATCTACACCTTCAGTTCCTTTAACCTTGATAGCGCCATCTGGTAAGGAGCCTTAGAAATTGGCTCTATCCCGGGTGCTAACTCAATCATGAACTCAATTTCTCTCTTTGGCAACAATCCTGGCAATTCCTTCGAGAATACATCTAGAAATTCTTGTACCACTAAAATATCTTCGATTTTCAGCTCCTCAATTGTCATATCGACGACAGTCGCCAAGTAACCTTGACAACCTCCGTCCAACAAACGGGTTGCCTCTTGTGATGAGATTAGGGAAATTGAGGGTCCTCCTTGGTTCCTAACAAACTCAAAGCTCTCACCCTTTAATGGGTTAAACTGAATCGCTTTGTGATAGCAGTCCATTTTAGCTCGTTACTTGGTGAGCTAGTCTATGGTAATTGTCAAATCAAAGTCATATATGGCTAGGACTAACAAGTATATTTTCCCCTCTCACTCACCAATCGCTAACTTGCAACCAGAACAACCTAAAGTAGACAAAATATTATCCTTCAATGGTGTAGATATGTTAACCATTAGCTCCAATAATATAAGACTTAATCTTATCAACTTAACATATTGCTCGGCAATAAAAGATTGAGTTGCTCCTGAGTCGAACAAAGTATAAACAGAATGGTCGTTCAATGAAACCATACTTGTAGTAACATCAGGCGTAGCCTCTGCTTGACCTTGAGTGATGGCATACACCATTCCTTGAACTAGGGGTCTCATCTGTTCACCTTGCAGCGCATTTTGTGGTGCGTACCCTATGATCTATCCTCTTTGTGGTGGTGGCTGCAACTGCGGTTATCCTCTTGGTCATCTAGGACAATCTCTAGTTAAGTGACCCTGTTGTCCACACTCAAAGTAGGCACCTATCCTTCTAAGACATGGGGCTGTACCGTGTCATTTTCAGCAGAAGCAACACATGCCATTCTGACTTCACCCTAATTTTCCAATCCCACCCTTCTTGTTGGGCATAACTTGAAATCTTCCTCCGATCACGGGCCTCTTCCCATGTTGGATTCCTTCTCAACTCGAGCCGAACCGTAATCCAGATGTGGCGGCTCTCTCATTCTAATCTCTCTCGATCATCTGGACTCGCTCATACAGGTCATTGTAATTCCTCAGATTTAGCATAACTAGTGGACTTCTCAATTCTAGCCTAAGTCCATCCCTAAATCTTCTCACTCGGTTCATGGGATTCTCCACCAATTTAGGAGCATACTACAATAGTTCAACAAACTTCGCCTCATACTAATCTACAGTCATGGAGCCTTGGCAAAAGTGCTGAAACTCTGCTATCTTCATCTCTCTAGCAGTCTCAGAAAAATATTTCCCATTGAAGGCCTCAACAAAGGCGTTTCACTCTAGGGCTACACCTTTAGGAAATATCGCTCATTAGGTGGTTCTCTACCAAGTACTTGCAACTCCTTCTAGCTGGTAGGCTGCGAGGACCACTTTCTCAGTCTCAGTGCACATCAATAGTGCAAAGGCTTTCTCCAGTCCTTGAATCCATAATGCAGTAGCTTCGGCGTCTCCTACCCTAGTAAACTTTGGTGGATTCAATTTCAAAAGCTATTCCACCAGTTTATGAATCGGTCTTCCAGCGACCACGTTCTCTAGCAAAACTTTAGCAGGTGTGGCAGCAGCAACAACATTGGCAACGGTAGTAGTAGCGGCTGCAACAACGGCTGTAAAGGCGGCAGCTTGATCCCGGGCCTACTGCCCCATCATTTCTCTCATAGCATCCAAGGCCTAGGTGATCCCAACGATTCCCGAATCACTTGTGGCTATTACCCCAACACCAATTGGACGTGGTGCTACTTCACTCGTGCTAGGCTCTAGGGGTGAGTGGTTCCCGGTTCCTTACAGGTTCCGCTCGAAACCTGGAACCTACCATCGGGTACAGGTTCCTCATTTTTTGGAACCTGGAACATACACTATCACAGGTTCCGGGGTCGGTTCCAGGTTCCAACAGATTTTTTTTTTTTTTTATAGTTAAAAATACCAAAATTACTTGCTCCACAAAGCTTAATCTTTAGGGAATAGATCTTACTAGCTGAGGAGGAAGTGATGGTATATTGTTGTTGGAGAGGTCAAGCTCAGTAAGAGTTGTGAGAGTCCCAATCTCCTGTATGTTAGTATAAAAAGAAACATACAAAATCGTTAATCAAGAGAAGGGATGCTAATAGAAAACATTGCAATACTATGATAAGAGTAATAGTGCCATAAACAGGAAGATGCGCATTTTGATATACTATCTAGTAAGCATAGCGTTTTTTACCATTCCTTCATAAGTAAGTTCATACCGGACAAGCTGTCGGGACAAGATGGACAAGCATCGCCACCACCCAAAGAAACCTCATGCACGTTTGGCTCAAGTCAAGGATTTTCAAGTGTGTCAAGCTCAATATATCTGATGGGAATTCTTGAAGCCGCATCTGCCTAAGTAGTCAAAATAGAATTTTGCAAATGAATCAGGACATTTACGCCTAATAAAGATAAAAAATGCACAAATACAAACAAAAAAACATGGAACTCACAGTCACCATAATGTCCACTTAGTTACCTTAAATATAGTTGCTGCAATTGTCGCAAGCACAAAATGTTGGACTTCTTGGCAATGAAGCAGCATTACCGCTTAAATCCAAAATCTGGAGCATGCTTACAGATTGAAATCCATTAGGCGGAATCTGTATCTGTAGTCACGCATGGTAGGGCAGTCACATAAGAATGATTTAAATGCATGGAAAAGGCAACAGAAGAAAATGGAATCAACAATCATGATTCACACAATAATTAATGCTTAGGGACAATAGTTACAACTCTTGGAGAGAATGAGTGGAATACAAGCAGCAACCACATGGCAATCACCGAGCCAAATAACTGAATGTAGGAAAATTACAATGATGTTTCCATCAGTAAGAGCTCCCTATAACTTAACCTTCCTGTTACAAGGTTGAAATTTTTTTCCAAAATACCTCATGACCAAGGCCATAAGTCTTTTGATCTAAGTACATACTCAAGAAAACATTTTGCTTTGTTATTTTGTACATGACTATCTATTTTTTCAGTGCAAAGCAACATGGAAATGACTTGGCATTCTTTTGTTTCCTTGTTTTCCCTAAGAGAGCTTAGTTTTATGCAAACCAAAGGAAGAAACAGCCAGAAAACAAAGCTTTTCATCACGTATTTGATTCTCATCAAATTCACCGAAGTAGAAAACAATTGGGATTACCTGATCAAGGCAATTATAATCCAGCTTCAAGCAAGAAAGATTTGTAAGTGGCTTTAAAATTTCACCAGGCCATTCTTTGATCTTATTCCTGGATAATATCAAAGTCTGCACATTCACACAAACAGCGACCGGCTTTAAGACTGAAAAAAATTGAACATTAGGAGTAGCGTATGTATACAAGCTGAAATTTACCTGCCGCATTCAAATATACTATATAAAAGTAATGCATGTCAGAGCAACAGATCCATGGACCTTCTTGCAATAAAAAATGTATTACTATTGGAAATACAATGCACTCCTGCAGCAGTTCTAGTGCATGATATGCTCTCATCCTCAAGGAAGAAGATCCCGGATGGACCAAGCAAACGCGTTCAAAGTAGTAAACATAGAATGTCTCACATATGTCGCAATTGGTCCCAACAAAATCAACAAAAACGCAAGCCCGACTCAGGAGATTATAACTCAAGCAAAGGTAATAACAGAGCGGATCAAACACAGATCCACCACCAAAAAAGACGCATGGCGCATGAAAATGCTCAGGCCAGCATGTCCTCGACAAGAACACGGGATCGCCTCTACAGACCACTGACACAAGCACGGACTCTCGGTAACCGGGCGCCAAAAAAAGAAAAAAAAGAAAAGAAAAAAACGCACTGCTAGAGAAGCACAGCGAAGATGATGATCATGCGAGTGAAAGTTGAGCTGTTGACCACTTCGGCCACGACAGCACAAGATGAGCAAGTCAAAGAAAAAAAAACATGGCCAGCCAAAAAAAGATCACAAAGGAGACAAGAACACGAGCGACAGTATGAGGAGAAAGGCAAAGAGTACGGGGACGAACCTGTAACGATCTCGAGCTCTAGCGGGACCTGCACAGAGAGACATGGAAACGTACGGATCTCAGCAAAAACAGAAACGTGAAATGGGATGGGGGGAAAAGAGAGAGCGTTGGGAAACCACGAAACCCTAAGAGCGACGGACACGAACATGGCCACACGCACCTTCTTCTTCTTGGCCTTCTTCTCAAAGGAAGAGCCGAGCACTTATAAGTTACGATGCTCTCTCTCTCTCTCTCTCTCTCTCTCTCTACAGAGGAAGTAGTGGCTCGCCGAGCAGAGGTTAGCGGTGGCGTCAAGGGTGAGCGACAGTAGCGTCAAGCGAAGGTTAGCAAGCCAAAAGTCAGTGGCGGTGGCATCGAGGGCGAGTGGCGATGGTGTCGAGCAGAGGCGGAGAACGAGCAAAGAGAGAATTGTGAAACATAAGTGTTGTGAATTGTGAAATGTGAAAGTCATTCTGATTTGGGGCTTTTTTTTAGCCCTAACCGATCCGGTTCCGGTTCCTAGAAAAGGGGAACCGGAACCGGTCCCTTTAGAACCGGGAATCGACTCACCCCTACTAGCCTCAGCTGGCGCTCTACCTCGGCCTCCTTGGGTACCGACCCTGGTTGGCATCCAAGCCCGAGTCAATGAAGATAAGATCCTCTGCCTAGGAGTCCTCGGCTCCTGGTCACTCATCTTACAAGCTTTCTACAAAGACCTGCCTTTCGATTCAACACCAAATTAAAAGTCGAGTGATAACAACAAACAATTCTACCAATCAACTATCACAGACATGCACCGGCATGAATTTAAAGGTCATTCCTACTAACTATCCCAAAGATCATCGCACCTTATCACTCTAATCCCTAATAACCATGCTTTGATACCACTAAACGGGGATGTTGCATCCCGATCCTCCAAGCACGTGCCCATCCCGCTTGGTCGATATAATAGCGATATCCTAGGACGCATCGCCGGCCCATTTATTTTAATACGCATGCGGAAATGACAATTTTTCACAAAAGGGCTTTTTATAAACACACATGTTTATATACAGAAGCCTACAAAAAGGAATTGACTTCCATCAAAATAGAATTGTCCTATGACTAACTAGTCAGACAAGATCGTCGATTTTTCGGGCTTCACCTTCTAAACTTCGGGCCTCAGGTCCTCCACCGCTGTCAACTAGGGACCTAAAAAAGTTATCCCACAACAGGGTGAGACTATGTCTCAGCAAGTTCAACCCCCTAAGACCCCACTAGGAAGAAAATATGCCCAAAGGGCTGCCTAAGCACAATCATGAGTCATAGGTCTTACCTTTGCCTCTTTTCCTTCCTGCAAGTCAGTACAATTGACATTTTCAACCAATCATTTCAACACACATCAAGACAGATCGATTTGTTGATCAATTGACTCAGTCGATTGCATGTCAGCAAGACCATTCTTCGGTCATCTCAATCAATACTATCTATAAAGTCCAACCGTCTTGCGGATAATTTACTTTAAGCTGATAATAGATAGTGTAGCTCGCTAGAAGCTGCCTCAAATATTGAGATAGTATACTATACATATGCTCGCTAGAAGTTGTCTCAAATATTGATATAGTGTATTATATATGCTTACTAGAAGCTGCCAGACATACTCTCATAGTATGCTGAAAATAACAATGTTCACTAGAAGCTGCCAGCTATACTGGCGTAGTATACTGATAATAATAATGCTCACTAGAAGCTGCCAGACATACTCTCATAGTATGCTGAAAATAATCATGCTCATCAGAAGGTGCCAGCCATACTTTCATAGTATGCTGAAGATTATAATTTAATCAAACCGCCATTTTTTATCCTTCCTGATAAAAATATTCGTGTGTGTGTACACGATTAGCTTTGGCAAAAAATACAGTATTTTCACATTTGAAAATCCCACTAATTTCAATAGTCCACAAATTCATTTTTGGCGCTGTAAACCGACGCCTGGTGATTTTCCAATTAATTACTAGAATTAAATAATTTTAGGAATAAATTCCTAAAATACAAATCATACACAATCATCACAAATTAGAACTCAATTAAATAAACAAATCACACTACTACAATTAGCATAAAATTCCGGTCATTGACCATCCCGGTCTAATTTCCGGAAAATAAATAAATAATTAAATAGTTATGGAAATTAATAAATAAATACTGAAAATGCGACTTAGGCCCGAAAAAGCCTAATTGAAAGCCGAGACGAGCTTGGAAAATTTTCGAACTACTCTAGATAAATTCTAGAGCTTGTCTAGGCTCTAATTGCACTAAACTATCCACCTAACATGCATTGATAATTAACTAATTTACTAAACCGTTCTAATTATCCATTAAACCAAGCTTAGTCTAAACTAATCAACCCTTAAGCATCATTAACTTACTAAGCGAGGATTAGTGAGTTAAACTCACATGATTAACGATCTGCTCAGATCAAAACGATGGGGATACGACGAGGAATGAAAAGCTCCAAAGCAGTGATACCAACGGGGCACGAATCGGGCTCGAAAATGGGCCCGCAAAGCCTCATGGTGCTGCTGGATTTCCTTGGCTGAAGGGCTGCTTTGAGCGGCTGATTTCGCACGGGAAGTTGAGCTCGATCGCGGATGAGGCTTCTCACGGACAAAGAAGGAAGGCACTAGTGGCGTGGGCTTTGGTGGGACAAAAAGAAGACAGCAATGAGGAGAAAATGGAGTCGCCGAAGGGGATGAGCGAACGCGAGAGAGAGAGAACAGAGAGAGGTTGAGGGGGGGGTGTGTTGGCCAAAGCAAAAGGGAAGATAAACATGATTAAAAAGTCAAAGATAATGGGAGAGAAGGAAAATGGGACATGGCAGAGAGAGGGGATGTCAGTTTGGGGGGGGGGGGTGAGTCACGCGATTGAGAGAGAGAGAGAGAGAGAGAGGAAAAAGGAAGGGGGACGTGCGGCCATGGGGGGAAAGGAAAAATAAAGAGAAAATCCTATAACTCAAAAATCTTGGTTCCACTTGCTCTTGTTTAGTCCAATTTGGTCCCCAAAAATCCCCATGCTAAAGCATTTGATCCTCACTTACTTTTTTGCACCAAATTTCCCTCAAACAACAAGTCTTGGGCAACAAAAACAGTCATTTCTTTCAATTCTAAATTCTAATTCATTTTTTTCGGAATCTGATCTTCTGAACAAACCTCTCCGATTGAGGTCCAATTTTGATGAAGAAAAAGCCCACACAACTTCCATTCACCCAGTAACTCACACCAAAGGCCAAAAATCCCTTTCATTTGGCCAATCTGAATTTTTGTTCATTTTCCATAAAAATTTGCAAACTCACCGAAAAATCCTCGAAAGATGAGTCGACATTCCTAAAATAATCTGTGGCATGACAGAACTTTCAATTTATGAAATTGGGTTCAAATTCAAGATTAATCTCAATCAAATGTGATTTTAGCGTGACCTAACCTATCGGGTAGTTTTCAAAATATTTTAATACAAATGACTCGTGGTTGATTTTCTTTGAGCCACTATGAACCTCTTCGACACATTGGCGACTCTCGGTGGTCGTGAAAATCTCGAGATTTCAATTATGGACACAAGGTACCAAAATGATAGAAAAATTAATCTAGTGTCGATCGATGAGAATTTTGCAATCTAGTGGAATCACCCACGTTTAACCTCACATTTCAGTCGAATCAACCTATCTCTGATTTCTAATCGATCTTACTGTGTCGTAATGATCTCGGCAAATGAACACGGTTGAGTAGCCGATTCCTGGTCGAATCCTCAAGTCTTATTGCATTAAAATCTCTTAATGACTTTCTCAAATAGTCTAGTTATTTCATGAGTAATCAACTCTGAGAATAGCACTATAGGCGCGTCGATGAAATGCCTGATTTATTTAATTGAAAATAGAATTGAAGATCCAGGATGTCACAGTCATTTTCCCAGCATGATCAGCTATAAGATTTCCTTGTAAGTGATATCAAAATCATCACCAGTCGATTACCATAGTCAATTGATACTGTTTACGAATAACTCATACAAGGACATCTTGCAATCTTCTTCTAATGAATACATCATCAATATCATGTAGTCTTTAATAATTATCACGATCATATACATTTATCATAGTAGATATTATACCAAGATAGTTTGGAAACCATCAAAATCTCTAAGGATGTTTCTCCAACAATCTTCCCCATTTTCATGACATTAAACCTATCTTGCAGATGTGATAAGATTTTGTATAGAAGTTGCAACAAAGTAAATATCTGCATAAGCATTGATTATGAGTTAAGCATACTTAAGTAGATTTTAGGTTCTCCAAATGATTTTCAATAAGTGTAGGGATATAATTTTGGAAGGGACAAACAAAAACTGATGCAAAAAAGAACAAAATGGTAGGTGAAACCATTTGAATTCATCAGAACACAGTGTAGGTATAATAACTTTAGAAGATGGTAGAAGCAACATTGCCAAATGCAAGCAAAAGACAACACCAAACTTAGAGTTCAAAATGCAGGGAAAAGAAGGGAAAAAAAAACATATATTTGTGATTCCAAGATCAACTCTAGGATCAACCAGTCTAGTCCGATTTGAGGACCGGGTGGGCCAACATTTGGTTCTACAAATAAGGAATCAACTCTGCTTGATCTGATTTTAGGTTCTAGGGTGAAAATCGACCCACCTTGAAACGGATTATTGATGAGAGTGATAGACATATCACTTTTTCTCCCTTTCGTTTCTCTTACGGTAGTTATTCTACTTTTCGTTTTTCTTACGGTAGTTTACTTTGACGCCAAAAGCATGTGTGGACGTCACAAATTGATCTTTCTGATTGGCTTATTGCCAATATAGGGGAAAAAATATTTAATATTAGCAATTAAAAAAAGACTATGATTCTCCACGATTTTTCCAATGGATGTACGGGTTTTGTCTTAACGCAGGACTAAGACTTTAGTAAGGAATAAGTTAATGTGTCCACATTGCACAGTCAAATTCTAGGAAACTTCCTTCAAAATTTTTCCAATGCTTAGAGCTGGAAACAGTTGTATAAATAGTCGGAAAATAAACGAGTGAAGCAATAGATGAGAAAAACCAAGAGACGTCGAATATGGACGCCCAGATAAGCTACTCGATTCTTGCACTAACATCTTTTCTTGGTCTGGTCTCTACTATTGAAACCACTATTGTACCCAGAGAGATCCCAGCTAAGGAAATGATTCGAGTCGGGCTAGTTCACAACATGAACTCGACCCATGGGAAGGTGGCTGCGAGTTGTATATCCATGGCGCTCTTTGATTTCTATGACACACGCGCATTACCGTACCCGATTATCGCTTCACACTAGAGATCCAAAGGACGACATTGTCGCTGCAGCATCGGCAGGTAAATATATGCATTTCTATGACGCGCACACTCATTATTGCACTTGTGTGTGGTATATTGGTCTCAAACACATGTTAGCTTATTCACAATTTCAAACACCTATTGCTAGTAGATCTTGATTTTTCAGGACTTCAAATACTTGTCATCAACTAATTTGGTATCTGTATCCTAATCGGTTCTCTCCCCCCCTTTTTTTTAAAATGAGGTAAACTACACCAAAACCCTCATGTTTTCAGTGAAATTGAGGGGACCTCATGTGCTTTGGAAAAGTGCTACAATAAAACTCTATCCAAATTACTCTGATCCATGATATTAATGCATATATTTTGATAGGGAATTTTGCTGTAAAAAAAAGCAATCGAGCACAATAAGAAGCAGAACAAAGAAATAAAACGGTGAATTTACTCCATGGGAAAGGGCATCATAGAATTCTACTATGAGTCAAGCGATACGATGGAAATTACACTCACTCTTAAGTCACTTAAATACTCGGTGCTTCTCAATCTCTAGTTACATTTAATAGTTCACAGAGTTTTAATTCTCGTAATTTCTTGCAAAACAATCTCTCAATCTTGCAATGGAAAAGAGCAGTATGAGATTCTACTATAAATCAAGCGAGAAGATAGAAATTATAGTTACTCTTGAGTCACTTAAATACTTAACGCATCTCAATCTCTAGTTACATCCTATAACTTACAAAGTTTTAATCCTTGTAATTCCTTACAGAACAATATCTCACTCTTGCAATTGAATTTACAAATCTTATCACAAGATTTATTTAGTTTAATCACTCAGGATGTAATTCAACAACTCACAGCACAATCTCTCCTCTCTCTATTTCTCCCCTCTTGTCTGTCTTCCTCTGTTTCTTCTTTCTTCTTTCTTCGCCTTTTTCCCTCTTCTCTTGCCGTGATCTCCTCTATTGTCGTTGAGATCTGGGTCTCGTTTCAATGCTTGCCCCCACGGAGGACCTGTCTCTTCGAAACCTAGAGGCTCGCCGGTATCGGAGATCAAGTCTCCAGGTCTGGAGGAGAAGTCCACGCAATCGGGGAGGGGAAGAGTGTCCATTCAATCCAACGTTTTTTTCCCTAGATTATTTGCTATATTAAATACATCGTGTTTACAGTTCTAGACTTGATGGAGGATGAAGAAGTCCATGCAATCCTGGGCCCACAATGGTCCTCACAAGCCAAATTTGTAAACGACTTAGGAGTAAAAGCTCAAGTCCCAGTCATATCCTTCTCAGCCACTAGCCCATTCCTTTCTCCCAGAGAAAGACGCTATTTCGTTCGGACAGCTTACGATGACAGTTCACAAGTAGGTGCTTTAGCGGCTGTTGTTCAAGCATATGGTTGGAGGGAAATAACTCTTGTTTATGAAGACAATGATTATGGCAATGGCTTGGTTCCTTACCTTGTCGATGCGTTCCAAGAAGTTGATGCTTGGATCTCTTATAGAAGCGTTATTCCTTCCTCTCCGGAAGATATTGACATCGTAAAAGAGCTCAATAAGTTGTTGATGATACAGACCAGAGTGTTTCTTGTTCATATGACTGCTGGGATTGGATCTAGGTTCTTTGTTCTGGCAAGTGAGGCGGGAATGATGAGCGAGGAGTTCGCGTGGATTGTCACCGATGGTTTGTCATCTTTACTAGACCCTGTCAGCTCCAAGGCATTGTACTCGATGCAAGGTGTACTAGGTGTTAGGCCGCATGTACCGCTATTGGAGTCTCGTGGAGATTTCGTAGAGAGATGGAAGAAACTTTACGCCGAGAGAAATCCACACGACGAGATTGCTGATCTCAGTCTCTTTGGCCTATGGGCATACGACACCATCACAGCATTAGCGTTTGCAGGAGAGATGGCATGGGAGCCTGCAAAGTCTAGATACTTAAAGCCGAATACAAGCAGAAACAATCTCGACTTTTCGTCTATTGGGATTTCGGAGATAGGCCCAAAATTGCTCGACGAGATTCTAAGTGTCAAATTTCAAGGCCTTAGCGGAGAATTTGACTTGCCCAATGGTGAACTTCAGCCCATTGCATTTGAAATTTTTAATGTTGTTGGACAGAGAGAGGAAATCATTGGATATTGGACTTCGGCACGAGGACTTTCCCCCGAATTGAACATATCAACAAAAGTATGTAATAGAGCTTTGGCTAACGATTTGAAGCCCCCTACTTGGCCAGGAAATACATTAAAGCCACCGAAAGGTTGGGTGATGCCGATGTTGGGAAAGAAACTAAAGATTGGGGTTCCGAAGAAAGACGGCTTTAAGGAGTTCTTCAAAATCGAATGGGATCCGCATACGGGCGTGCCCAGCTACTCAGGATTCGCCCATGACATGTTTCTGGAAGTACTGGAAGCATTGCCTTTTGCTGTTCCTCACCAGTACGTTCCTTACGTGGATGAGAGCAGGCAAAGGGCAGGAACCTGCGATGATATGCTGTACAAAATTAAGCTTCAGGTCAGTCGATGCTTTGTCTTCAAAATATTTCCCCGCTGTTCCTTGATAAATAACTTCGTGAAAAAAAGGAATACATGATTGTCCTCATCATCAAGGGCATTCTTTCCGAATCTTATTTGAGCTTTCATACTATACATGTTAAAAATTTCCTTTTGCAGAAGTTCACACAACATAAATATGCACACTGATTGATATACCTGGCTTGCAATCATACGTGATTTCTTATGATAGACGTTGTCCACACAAATATCATTTATGTGTTGGTTCTGATAAAAGTGAATTACCCATCTATATTGGAGTTAATTAGGACATGATGATGCAGGAATTCGATGCGGTTGTAGGAGACACGACCATTGTCGCAAATCGCTCATCCTACGTTGATTTTACACTTCCATATTCAGAATCTGGTGTAGCAATGGTAGTTGCCATTAAGGATGATGAGCGGAGAAACATGTGGATCTTCTTAAAACCATTGAGTTGGAATCTCTGGCTAACAACAGGTTTGGCCTTCATTTCTACCGGGTTCATTGTTTGGCTACTCGAACATCGTACAAATGAAGAATTTAGGGGTTGTCGAAGTCAACAGATCGGTTTAATACTCTGGTTTTCCTTCTCCACATTGGTGTTTGCTCATAGTAAGTCCTATCAGAACTAACGTGCCTCGTTTGTTACCATGATTTTCTTCCTGGTCTTCTAGACAGTAGGGGGCTCCATATTTGGCTCTGCTTCTGTTGCCTTAACTACGATTTATATTGATGTAGGAGAGAAGGTTGCTAACAATTTAACAAGGCTTGTGCTTACCGTATGGATATTTGTGGTGCTGATCCTCACTCAGAGTTATACTGCAAATTTATCTTCATTGTTAACCGTGCAACGCTTAACGCCGAAGTTCATGGATGTGCAAGACTTGATAAGGAATGGCTATTTCGTCGGATATCAGGGAGGATGTTTCGTGCGAGAACTTCTCGTGAGAGAGCTCAATTTCAATGAGTCCAAACTGATTCCTTATCGTTCGCCGGAGGAATACCATGAAGCGCTATCGAAGGGAAGCGAAAACGGAGGAGTCGCCGCAATCTTTGATGAATTGCCGTACCTAAAAGTCCTCCTTGCCAAATACTGCAACAAGTACAAAATCGTAGGACCAACCTATAAAACCGGCGGGTTGGGCTTTGTAAGTCTCTCTCTCTCCCCCTCCCCGAGCTAACTTGTGCATGCGCGGGTCTAATAAATATGCACCTTGCATGGAACAAGACTATTATTCATTTTCAACTTTACCACAAATAAATTGTATTCAATATAAGCTTCTTTTTATTTCAATTTGTAAGGCCTATTTATGTCTCGTGATAGGTCTGTGCAATAGCAGGTGTCGAATATCTATTTCAATGTGACATATCTAAATTAATAATGGTTTGTGTGTTATATACTTGAACCTGTCAAAATGGGTTATAAACCTATTTCTCAACCAATAATTTATGAGCTGGGTTGTTATATGAGTTAATTATATTTTGGTAAAATAGTCATAAGTGGGTTTAGATTAGTAAAAGGCAAGTTAATATAGGTATTAGATGAATTTAGAATATACTTAGACTGAACCCACCTCTATAACTTTCTCTTCATACTCTCTCGCACTCCCTCATTCTCGTGCTTGTTCACTTTGTGCTCTCATTTCAGTTTGGATAAACAAGTGTTTTAGCAATAAGGGTTGGGTCAGGTATGTGTTGGATATGAGTCGAGTCGAGTATGAGTCATTAAATTTGTATTGCATAGATATGGATCAAAATAGGTTGAATAAGTCATTTTGAGTCGGATCAATTTTGACCTAACTCACCCATTTGACCTGGTCTATACATACTTAAGAGACCTTCACTTCACATGAGGTCCCCTTTAGTCTCCTGCATTTCAAGGGCAATCTTGAATGTCACTTAAGATAAAGCACAAAATTGCAGTATACGTAAAAATACATGGATATATGGGTATATGCAATGAAAGTGAAGGTCAAAACGGGACAAAAGAGCGGACGAAGACCGAAGACACTCGGCGTGCAACCGGCGCGCCATATGTGGACTTGGGAGTAGTTGGAGCTGAACCTCCACACACACACATATATGAGCAAGAAAATGCACATAAGCCTTCACTTCTGTAGTTACTCGCGTGCATGCACCCGGATAGGGATGCACATCTGACATGTTCGCGCAGGACAGAATCATGCATGAAAGGTATTTTTAAATAAAGCCATGAACTAACGTGGATAATTTATTCATCAGGCCTTCCCAATGAGGTCCCCTTTGGTCTCCTACATTTCGAGGGCAGTCTTAAAAGTTACTCAAGATAAAGCAAAAATGGATGCGATAGAAGGGAGATACTTCCGCGGACAAAGCTCGTGCCCAGAACAAGATGCAGCGATCTTTTCAGACAATCTGAGTCTGAGTGTGTACAGCTTTGGAGGGCTCTTCATCATCACCGGCGTTGTCTCGGTATCTTCGGTATTATTATATGTGGTTTTGTTCTTCCAATCCAATTGGCCTTCTTCGAGTGCCATCCGTCCCGGTGATCGCTCCCTTCGGTCCAAGTTCTTGGAAACTACAAGCAACTTCTTTCGAGAGCACCGGTTACTTGGTTGTCCGTGGAAAAATGGATCTAAGATAGCTTTGACGTCGCAATTCCGAAGTATGGAAGCTTCCACGAATAATGATGTTGGAGTGACTACGAGGAGGCAAAATAAAAAAGAGAGGCCGCCACTTATGATGCACGTTTGAATCATTAGCAACTTGTTTTTCTTTGTTCTTTTTGGAATAAGTGGTGAATTTCTGGGTTTATCGATGTCACATGTACAACTTTTATTTGCTTATATATTGCTGTAAAATAATATGGAAGCTAGTGTATTGCAATCAAATAAACATGAGACCTAAAACCACCAGAGAAATCACGAAGAATAATAATTAGCATAAGTAATTAATGTAGTTCGGTCTGAGTATCAGCATTTACTTCTTGAGGAGAGCCAGTCTCAAATCCACTAACTAATTGGAAAATCATAGAGTTACAATTGCCACGTGCTCAATTATTTCCTAGCCATAGATTACATCCAAACTCATAGTGTTTAGTCTAACACAATTGCTTGATAAAATAAATTGCGAAGAATGATCTCAGACTTGAAACACATGCGTCTCTACGAAGAAAACACCTCAGTAAATGTAAAATCATTCAGCACAAATCACCATGTTTCTTGAGAGCTCCTGTTATGCGGCCGAAGAAAGGAGCTCCTCTGTGAAAAAGGTCAAAAGAGAAACCCGCGGCTATGTTCTTCTCTGACCAGCAATAACAAATATACGAACTCCTTTATTGTGCGGCTGAAAAACAGAGGCGTCCTTCAGACTAAAAAAACTCCCTTGCATTTGTGTGTATATACAAATGCCACCGACAGAACAAATCCCAATCTAGGATTGGGAAGAAGGACCGGCCCATTTGAATAGAAAATCAAAGTCTACCTAGATTTTTCCTTGAATGCCTGATTGCACCTGTAACACAAGACCGGTGTACATCCTTCAATGCAGTTGGTTTTTTACCCGGACTCAAACTCGAGATATCATATTACACTTCTCCACATTGACTCTATTAAATTATGTCTTAAGTTTAAGCCTCTATACGAGTCCCAATCCAATTCAATGCAGTTGGTTTTTTACCTGGACTCAAACTCCTAGATTAGAAATTTTGTTTTATTGAAGGCCACATCACATTTGAGTTGCACATGAGTTGTGTTGGAAAGTCTCACATCAGAAAATTGGCATATTGTGCAGTTAATATATCATAATTGGCCATAATCCTTTAGCTTAAACTTTTTAGTGAATGTGAGTCCAACTAGATATGTTGATGAGCTTTGACTTGAGTTTCCTTCAGGTGATCTCCATAGGTAAAGGTATCGAGTTTTATGTTTTGCACTCCAAACAAATGAAATCAAAGCCGATGGTAGATGGTGGGCCTGCAATCTGTTCTAGTATTTGGTGAATATATCAAAGAATATATTTGGTGACTAATGCAGTTTCAAGTAGGTGGTGTTAGAGAAAACTCCTATGTTGTTTTGAAGCTGAGAAAACTTATCTAAGTTCTATTCTGAAGATTGCTAGACTTTTGTGTCAAAGTCTATCTTACAATAGAAGTTTGCCTACTTTGACAAACTCTAAGGCTGAACGCAAGAGAAGAATGGAGACTTATCCAGATGATGGATTATCTTTCCTTTTTCGAGGGTTCGGTTCATATAGGTTATATATGGCCTTCTGGTTGAAAATGTCACTTATGAGATTTATAATATTTATTGGAATCAATTTAGATACATCAAATCTTTTCGAATAGGAAGTTAATTTGGAAATAATCTACTTATGGAAACCAAGATCCTGATTGTTTGGACGAACATGATTGATAGGCTTTCATCACAATTTTCAAACGACTTGAGATCTCTTTAATTGATTTTATCCAACAGGTTGATTGGAAGAATTAGGCATGAAGGAGTATTTAAGGAGGCCTCTCCAGTTGTTTGATAGAGTGCATGAAAGAAGAATTCTCACTTACTTGTTATTC
Source organism: Eucalyptus caleyi (assembly GCA_014182885.2). Lineage (NCBI taxonomy): Eukaryota > Viridiplantae > Streptophyta > Magnoliopsida > Myrtales > Myrtaceae > Eucalyptus > Eucalyptus caleyi. The sequence goes on along the minus strand of CM024468.2, from coordinate 32,949,633 downwards.
TTTATACTGTGCTCAAATTTGTACTCAAAAGAGAGAGAGAGACTTAGAGAGAGACTTTGTGAGAGTAGTAGAGACTTTTCGTTGTGAAGTCGAGATCATAAGATTGTAAATTCTCTTTTGATACTTAGTGGAAACCAGCTAGAAGGATGTTAGTGTGGGAGAGTAGGCGTAGGCTTGATCTAAGCCGAATCACTATAAATTATGTGTTCATTTCTCTTCCCTAAACTCATTTACTTTATCCGTACTTCTTTTTGGTAGTTAAAGTCTAAAATCTTTTAAAGTTTGCTGATCATCAGACTTAGTTTCAAAACCAAAATATTCTTACTGCTCTTTGCAAAAATTGTGTTCACATCTATTCAACCCCCTCTAGTTGTTCTTACTAGCCCTTTCAAGTGGGTGTTGTGGTCTAGTAATGCAGTTGTGATGGCAGCCTTCTTGGTTCGGTCTCAAGGACACCTAAATTAAGGAGGAGTAAGCCTAACACTGAATTTACACATAATGTGAGATTGTTGAGTTGCACATATGAGTTGTGTTAGAAAGTTCGTATCAGAAAATTGGTGTCGTGTTGAATAATTAATATATCTTAATTGAGCCACAATTTACAAGCTTAAGCTTTTGAGTGAAAATGTGATTAACTCGATAAGTTGACAAGTTCAGGCTTAGGCTCTTTCTTGGCATGCTCATGAGCGATTTGTCCATGGTTGGTTGTTGCAATCAGTGGCGTGAGTGCAAGTGTCATCCATAGCCTCTGAAGGCAAAAGAAAGAAAGAAAACACTAAAAGAGGGGAGAGAAACGAAGGAGAGAGAGGGGCTTATAGGTTTTCTGAAAGGTGGGCTTGCAAGCGACAAGTGTCACTTGTGGAATGGACTATGCATTGCTAAGTTGGTTATCATAGTTGCACCTAATATTTTCTCGTCAAAGGGCCTTTTGAAAATGTTAAGTGATGATAAATTTGTCACATGCAGAGAAATCTTTTTTTTTTTTTTTTCTTTTTGAGAAATGATAGGTGACATTTTTTAATTTATTGTGAAAATAAGGTTCTGTCCTAGTCCACAAAAAATGATCTAATAAATATATATAACTTATTATGGGGTTCATTTTTTCAAGAATTTGTAACTCATAATAAGATGTTATTTTTATAATAGTTCAAAAATTATTATATTAGTAAAGCCCTTTCTTTTTTGGATGAAGAGAGATATTTCACTTGATGATAAAAAACAGAAATAGATTCTCAAGCATTTATTAGATCCTCCTTTTTAAAGATCAGAGTTATCCATATATTGATGCCTAATACTAGATTCTCTCCTTACATTGAACCCCTATAAGTTTTAGATGCCTTAAAAACTTACCTACATGGATGCGGGAAAGCAAATGGTGTTGACATGTTGCTCATGTGACTTAAATGAAATAAAAACCGCATTGTTTTAGTTGAAAAGTCATTAAACCTTAGCGATGGATAAATATATTATATATAAGTTTAGAGTTTTTTTATATCACAAAGAGAATATATATTATAGTGGGTATAGTTTGGGGTTTTTTGATGATACAAAAAAAAATCAAAATAAATCTATCACAATAAGCATAATTTAAAGTTTTTGATAGCATTTTTTTATATAAAAAAAGTAGTAGGATAGACTTTGTCTGCATATAACAAATTTATGATCATTTGACCTTTCAAATGAGAAATGCGCTTGGCTTCTAGTTTCAAATTTTCAACTATCACACGTAACATCAACTTCAGTACATTCCTTCCACCTCTTTCCCTCTCCCGCATGTGGGATTTTGAAAAGCACTTTTTAGGCATGTGACGATTTATCCTCATTGGTGGTTTATTTTTTTTAAAAAAAAAGTAGGAGGGAAGATTTTGTCTAAAGACAAATTTAAAATCATTTGACTTTTCAAACAAGAAACGCACTTGATTTTTAGTTTCAAATTTTCAACTGTCACACAAAAAAAAAAAAAAAGAGAGAAGTATAAGGGACAAATTTAACATCATTTGACTTTTCAAACATGAAACGCACTTGACGTCTAGTTTCAAATTTTCAACCGTCACATACAGCATCAACTTCAACACATTCCTTCCATGTCTTTCCCTCTCTCGTGGATGTAGAGTTTTGAAAAGCACTTTCTAGGCTTACGACGATTTATCATCATTGACTTTTCAAACGTAAGACCCACAACGCATACCAACAGTCAAACTCAATTGTTTTGCCTCTTTCAACTACCACGCATGCCCTCCCCCTTCCAACTTCACCTTCACTCCATCTCTTAGTCTAACTCTCAAATAAAATTAAAATAAAATATTTTTCTACATAAGACAAGTCCATCATCACCAACTTTTCAAACACAAACGCACTCAAACCAATTTTAAAAACCCATCGCGAATATTTTACAGGCAATAATTTGCATCGGCAAATTTTGAAACTTATAATTTGCATCTTCAAAATACACTTTGCTTGGGAGACATAGCAAAAGCCCAATAAATTAGCAAGATGGGAGCTTACATTCAACTAGGGGTGACATGATTCCAGAGTAGGTTTTAGGTTCCAAAAATTGAGAAATCAATTTCAATAGAGAATTGATTTTGATGGGGAACCTAGAACAATTCTTTATGTTTTTCTTATTTTATATTTTCGCATAGTTCTACGGTATTTCATGTTGTTTGATGATGATTGTGTAATTTGGAATCACTAGTCTGAGTTTCTATTTTTGGTAGTATCCATGATTGAGACTTTTGCTTTGTTAATGTTTTACAATTTCCATGTGTCTAAATTTGAGTTGTGATTAGTGGATTATAATGGCAGATGGTAATAATTAGAGGCACCGATTTACAATATCCTTTAATTAAGAATATAGATAGAACTTGGATAGACTTTAAAACCAACCTTAGAACCTATAACAAGACAGGTTCTAGGTTTTAAAGTATGTAAGGTAGATTTCCGTTTTCAAAAATTTGGAAACCAATTTAACCCATCAACATATCTTGATGGAATTACTCTCACTTATTATTTAAGTTAATGAGTTCTAAGCAAATCCATTGAAAATCTAGTATGGCCGAAAATCACATTGCCATGCACATGTGATGTCCTAAATTAGGAAAGATTAAGCATGAGTGTATTGGAAGTTTGAAAACTTGTCAAAGTGTGATTAAATCTTCAAACTTATCCAATAGTGTAATCGAGTCATTTTATTAACTTTGTTCAACTTGGTTAATGGACAATGTTGAGATGGCTATTTTAAATATTTTTTCTTGTCTATGTAGTGATGATGTGACTAAAACATGAATTGCAAACCTAAAATAACGTTGTTTTGGTCAAAATCTAATTTTTAAAACAAATTTTAGTTAAATTAAATTATAGGTAATCTAAATCTGAAAAAAAGAAAAGAAAAGGAAAGGGGGTGAAAACTAAGAGGCTAAAGTCTGTAAGCCCTTGTCGGCATCACCCCACTATCGCCTGGAGGGGTTGATGAGGGTGGGGATGGCCCCAGCTAGTGGTTGTGTGATTCTTGCTGACTACAAGCGACCTTCCCACCAATAGGGCAGTGGCGCCAAGGGCTTGTAGCCCTCAGCCACTTGGAGCCTGTTTGTTAACCTTCCAAATAGTGACGGATTTTGATTTTTTTATTCCTAGGAGTAGTTTTGGAACAAAATCGCGTTTGATAAAATTTTTGTTCCTTGGAACAAATTTCTATTTTTTTGTTCTCGGAAGTAAATTTGGAATAGAATCAAGAATAAAAAAAAAGTTGATTCTTGTTCTCGGGAACAAATCTAAGAATCTAGACCATATTTCTCTTCTTCTTCCCTTTTCTTCTTCTTCATCTACCGCCATCTTGCGGTTGCCATCCGTCGCCGTTCACTATCCGCCGCCCATTGCCGTTGGTCGTCGGCAACCGGTCCGGTGAGCTCTCCAAAGGCTTGTTAGGCCAGGGTGAGGTCCAACGAGCTTGCCAGAGGCAAGCTCAATCCATCGGCGAGGCTCACCCTTGCCAGATCTAGCGAGGTTGAGCCTCACTGGTGGCCAGGCGGGCCATGCCGGGCTGGGCGAGCCTCAATGGGACTAGGCGAGGCTCGCTCAGCTGCCGGTGAGGTTCGGTTGACGAGGGTCGGCCTCGTCGAGGGTCGCCAACGCTTTGGTGAGGTTGCCGACCCTCATTTGGCAACCGGCCACTCGAAGAAGAAGAACAAGAGAGATAAATGAAAAAAAGAAAAGGAAAAAGGAAAAAATTATTTAAAAATTAAAAGAAAATGATTTGGAGTAGAAATTTTGAGCGCGATACCAAACACAATTCTATTCTAGAATCAGAAATTTTGGACAGTTACCAAATAGCTTAAAATATTTAGAAATTGTTACCGGAAATATAATAAAAAATAATCATTTCTAATAAGAATTTGTTCTCGGGAAGAAATAATCGTTACTAAACATGCCATTGGTTTCTCAACCTCCCTCAAATATAAATTTAGCTTGCTTTAATAAAATTTATTTAAAAATCATATTTAAACCAAAAAGACGTTAGGTCATGTCATTGCCATGTAGGATAGAGGGGGAAAAATAGCTACGTCAATATTTCCATTAATAAATTAGATAAGATTAATGGAATGATTTGATTATATCAATTTGACAAATTTTAAGATTTTATTACACTTTTTGCATGCTTTATGATGTAATCACACTTTTGTGGTAAGTTTTAAAACTTTTAGTGCACTTGTCCTCAAAGATCATGTTCTTGTGTAAAATTGGAAGTGGCGAGGCATATGCGTTTCTCCTACAGTTGTTTACTTTGATTCCACATGGCAATAGACGCGAAACAGAGGGGAACGCTATGACATTTTCCAATGAATTGATTCTTTTTTTGGCTGATTGCCAAATGGGAGGAAAAAATACACATTCAATATTTGCAAGGAAAAGAAGGCAATTTATTTCCACGTCTAAGAGTCTTCTGGTGAATCCACTGTTCTTATTCATACTTTCATGTGAATTAAGTCAATTTGCGGACATTGCACGGTCAAATTCTAGGAAACATCCTTCCAAATTTTTGCAATGCTTGGAGCTGGAAACAAAGTATAGGAAGTCGGGAATCAACAAATGAAGCAATAGACAAAACTAACCGAGATACACAGAATATGGAGGGCCAAATATGCTACTTGATTCTTGGACTGATATGTCTCCTTCACCAGGCCTCTTCTATTGAAACCTCCGGTGTACCCGAAGAGAACCTGGCAGAGGAAATGATTCAAGTCGGGCTAGTTTTTAGCAAGAACTCATCCGTGGGGAAGGTGGTGGAGAGTTGTGTATCCATGGCGCGATCCGATTTCTATGGCATGCACCCTGATTACCGTACCCGATTGTCACTTCTCATCAGAGATCCAAAGGACGACGTCGTTGACGCGGCATCAGCAGGTAAATACATGCGCTTACGTCGCTTGTGTTGGACGTATTGGACTCACACTCATGAATTAGATCATTCATAATTTCAAACTCTTATCATCTACGAATCTTGATTTTTTGGAATTTAAAATATTTGTTATCAACTAATTTAGTAACGATTTTTCCTTGTCTGATCAACGGCATTAATACACATACGATGACGTGGTTCTAGCGAGAGTTTTTAATGTAGAATAGACAGAAAGTTGGCATAGAAGGATCAGTCTGAATAGTACAACGAATTCTAAATAGGTTCTGAATAGGGAATCTAATAGTTATAGAATTAGTATTATGGTCCAAAGTAGAGATTCTAGTATTAGTGTATTTTTTTTGGTCTGTGTATTAATATTTAAGCATCTAATATCTGTAATATCTATAGTATTTGTATTAGTATTAGATAACATCTCCTTCATTAAATGTGGCGTCCCGACGGCCCCCGATTCATTAGGGTCACCACCTTACTTCTACGTCCTAGTTGTCCTTCTTGTTTAGATTAATGGACTTCAGAGAAGTCATGAGGGGGTTCTATCACTTTTTTTCTTTGGTCCCTGCGCAATAATATGGCGGAAGCGGATCCAACAACTCCCTTCCTTAAACACTTAAATGATGCACACTAGATACACAAAGATATAACCAGGCACTTTTTATTTACATATACTGGATGGACATCGTTTGTCTGCACATCAAAAACCCAAGTTTCCTATACTTGGCTATATCCAAAAACTAGACCAACATTTTCCATCACCTATTCACATGGCGTCCATCAACAAGTGTTGGCATCCAAAAATTTCGCTGCTGACCTCACGTCTACGGTCACTCTATTCCGCTCGATCCCCTATCATCATCCTCTAGCGCGGTGGCATCTTCAATACTTTGTAATAGGTTAGTCCCCATGAGGGGTGAGTACAACCACTCATTAGCTAAAGATCTACTAAATTATATTATGTAGGACCATCATCATCTGACTTCATGCAAATTAGACAAAACATAAAGTCTGGAAGAATACGTATGCATTAAATCAGTAGAGTTTTCCAACAAAATGGCAAACACAGTTTAAAAACTAGAACACATCATTTCAATCACATAGGTCCCGATTATAAGGCCAAACTGTTATGACACATCCCATACCATGCCACACAATTTTGTCCCATAATCAGGTGCAACTATCAAAATGGGGTAACTCAGCAAAATAATCAGCTTTTAGAATTCAAAAGATTTTTCTCTTGGAGGACCAGTGTTTGCGTCCCTCTAGGCATTCGCATCCAACCTGGCGTCACGAAAGCCTCCGGTTCCATATTTCAGTCATCGGGCATCCAAAGTGTGTTATGTCACACCTCTAGGCATCTTGCACCCTCACCTAGTATCACGAGGAATCGCCAGGGCGCCAAATCAATGACTGCCCCTACCCTCCGGAATGTGTATTGTCATACGTCCGGGCATCTCGACACTCCCGGGAACCTCTGGGGCTCACTGGTCCCCAAGCATCAAAAGCGTGTCATGTCTCACCTCCAAGCAACCCGACTCTCGGGGCATTAAAACCCGAGGGTCCAACGGCAGCAATAACACACCAACCATGGTGTAATAATTAAATCATTTCAATGCCAAAACATTTTCGAATACAAAATCCCTTGGATTTTTCCCCGAAAGTCCCACTTTTGCAAATACTTTTCCAATCGTTTTTGAATCCCTATAAAGAAACTTGAATGGAAATTACCCTTCTCGGCTTGGAACAAAATAATTTATCGAAATCTATAAATACATTTGATTAAATTCAAATCTCAATCCCAACTCCAATGGTTTGGAATGTTTTCTATAAAAAGTTCATAAGTCATTAATATATAAACATTTCTTAAAACATTTGGGTACGGTGCCATAGTACCCATGAATTTTGATGCAAGTCAAGAGATTTTCTAAAACGATTTACGAATAAAAGTCCCAAGGTGCTACCACCTCAACATTTGGTGTAAAAATCGAAGGCATAAATGAGGTATTCACGAAACTTCTCAATTTTCTAGCCTCAACTCAATTCGGTCATTCTAGATGTCACTATCCAACATCAGAATTCAAACCATTGAAATCTAGTAGCATTTCCTCAAACAACAACAACACTACACTATATAGGTTAGTAGACTTCAGCAGTCAACAATTTGCTGGTTCGGTGGCCGCACACGCACGAGGCAGCTGGTGATGAACGTGTCTTCCCTTTGCATGAATTCTGAGGCTTGCTGGCCGAAGAAGGAGAGGAGCGTGCGCACGTTGACGGCTCGAGGAGGACGTGGTCTTCACGGGCTTCGGTGATCGCCAGCTTCTCCTGTGCATGCAAGGGCGTGGGCTGGTTTAGTTGACTCTTGAGTCAACTAAATGGAAATCACGCTGGCAGCAATTGAAGAGGACAACACCGGCGTGCACGTTGCAGCTGCTGAGATGGTCAAAGTCTCCCTTCTTGCATACATGGCTATGGACGCAGCCCTTTGGTCAACATCTTGAGATTTGTTGACCATCGGAGGGGACGTGGGCGTGGGCTCTCTCTCTCGGTCAACATCTGTTCGTCTGTTGACCATTGTAGGACGTAGCTTCTTCGTAGACAATTCTTACATGTAGCTGCACGGGTCAACTTGTCCTCTTCGGTTGACTCCTACAGACGTGGGCGTTCGGTTGCTTCATTCTTGCATGGAAAAATGCTGCGGTCGTACACATGGCCGTTGCGTGCTACGAGCCTTCAGCTCGAGACTAGCATTGGACGTGTGCATGGCCGTGCATGGACAGAATTTTCCGAAAGTCGATATCTCAGAACGGCAGGTAATAATGAAACGATGGCCGAATGCAGTGCTGACGATGACGATGAGGAAATAGTGTCTGCAAATGGTGCCAATGACGTAGTTTGTCGATACTCCCTTCGACCCATGATGAACCGTTACTTATTCAAGGTCGGAGGAAGACCCGGATGCCACATTAAACACTCTCTCTCTACAATAAAAAAAGAGATTTTTCTGCATATGACAAATTAACGATTATTTGACTTTTCAAACAGAAAAACGCACTTGACTTCTAAGTCCACTCTATCTACCGTCACATATTCCGTCGGCTTCAAAGCGTTCCTTCGACGTAAACGTGGAAATTGAATCATCGACTTTTCGAACGTAAGACCAACTCAAATAGTGAGAAAAGTACTAAAAAAAATCATAAATTTATTGTATAAATATAAATTCAATTCTAAACTTTTCAATTGGATTAATTTAGTTATTTAACATTTTTACATTAGTACCAATATATGGGGGTGAGTGGTTCTAGTTCCTTACAAGTTCCGCTTGAAACCTAGCACCTATCCTCGGGTATAGGTTTCTCATTTTTTGGATCCTGAAACCTACCCGTCAGAATCAAGAACCTAGAACCTACCCCGTCACAGAGTTCCGGATCGGCCTGTGTTCCAATAGGTTCCAACAGGTTTTTTTTTTTTTTTTTTTTTTCATTTTAGTTAAAAAAAATTGGAAATGAATGCAGCAACAATAAACAAACTTGTCATTCATAAAAAAGAATCTAACACAAACAGCAAACAGCATTTTAGAAGCAATAATAAATAAACTGTTTTTACACTCATGAACAATCGATGAAACGTGCTCTGACAATGACCATAATTGCACTGCAGGCATAAGAGCTAGACTTAGCTTCATCTACTTATAATGAACATAGAGTTCATAAAATCATAAAGGTAAGTTCACCTTTATGCAGACACCATATCTATGACACCATATCTACGGTGGCACACATTACACTCGTCAACACCTTTTGGAATTGAATCCTGCCATTTTGTCAAATACATTGCTTTATGACATTAAAGAAAATAAACAGGCATGAATATGGGATACATGTCTACAGGGACTGTTGGGAATAACTGATCCCCGAAAACCGGATTCGACACTAAATCAAACCCCTAAAACGAATGCGGAAGCGAAGCCCAGGAAAATCACGTATCACCGATCCTAAAGCACACCACGGATTCGAGCATACCTTGTTAGCCACAGATTAAACACCGACGCCGACAAGAGGAAGAAAATCTGGCCCTGTTCGATCCGATGGCACCTTGAAAGGAAGAAAAAACGCTTACTGTTTTTCTTTTTCTTTTTGAGAGAGAGTGTGCGGGAGAAGGGAAGACGTACGTACGTTGATTGGCAAAACGGTGTCTTCTCTCTCTCTCTCTCTCTCTCCTCCCTTTTATACGTCCCTCCATCCACGGGCCCTATTCCCGTGGGCCGGGCTTTTTGGGCCCAACTTGGGCGGACGGGCCTTAAGCCCATCGCTAATAAAACCTTCATCTCCCACTCGCACATGGTGGGCCGAACAGAATTCTCTTTACCTCTCTTCAACATTCATACCGGTGAATAATCCGTGCGACCAGCATACTTTGAGAGCTCGTTGCTATACATCTGTTAGGAATATATAACAGCTCATAATGGGCGTCATACTCTAAGTAGATATAGTATACAGTACCTAGATCGATTAATCACATTTATATATATATATATATATATATTGTATTCACAATTATAATTATCACAAAGACAATCATAATTGGTCGACCAGTGAATACAAAACTACAATGTGATTCTCCAAATTCGATCTTCCTCTTTCCTTCAAACTCTCAATTTCAGTTCAGCTTGCTTTTCTAGAAATGCCCCATCAAATCGAATCAACTCATGACCATTAGCAACACCCTAAGATAGCAAACACTAAATAGAAATTTTGAGAATAAGTAAGAGTCATGGGGGGACTAAAAATTGAGGAACTCTTTTCCTCAAGAGTCTCACACGTCATAAAAGTTGAGATCAAACTTTTTGCCACTCTTATTGGTTGTCTCAATCATACGTAGTATGAAATACGTATTACGGTATTAACTCCTTTCCCATGGAGCGTATGTCTACACTTTTCAATATCGTACATATGATAGTTCAGACATACCCAATGTCTAACTTGAGTTCACGTATCTACTCATTCACAAAATTCATCAGAACTCACATCTGGCATCATAGACAGATAAAATAAAATATGTAGGTTATTTTACTTTCGGACATCTTTAGTATTATGTCTTCATCTTAACACTCAGTTAAGGCGACATACGTATTTTAAGCTTGAGCTCTCGATTATCACCTAGATAATAAGCTTAAAAACAGTCTCATCTCTATTTATCACACAGTAAATAGAGGCGATTACCCGTGTGAGTGGGCTAATCTTATATCTGTCCGACATACTTTCTCAACTTAAAGTAATGCACTGAGCATTTATATGCATAAAAATCAAACAAAGATTCATAGGCATTAATGATGAAAACACAAATTCATCAAATGTGAACACTTATGGAAAATACAATATTCAGTACATCAGTCTCTACGCAATCCTAGAGATTTCATATAGCCATAAAACGTATCTCTAGGTATTGGCTTTGTCATAGGATCTGCTACCATTATATGCGTATTATGTACTCTAAGTTCACGTATTTTTGTGCAACCATATCCTTTACAAAATTATACTTGGTATCTATGTATTCGGTCTTGCCATGATATTCTGGATCTTTGGTATACGCTTTTGCTGCTTGGCTATCACAGTTAACCAACAATGAATCTGCAATACTTCCAATAACACCTAAATGATCCAAAAAATCTCTTAAGCCAAACACATTCTTATACTACTGCTGATAATGCCACGAACTCAACTTCTATCGTGGACAAGGCTATACACTTTTGTTTCTTACTGCTCCAACATATGGTGCCATTATTCGGTAAAAAAACAAAGCTAGAGGTAGATTTTCTTTCATTTAAATCTCATCTCCAATTAGCATCAGAATAGCCTTAGAGTCGCAAATCTTTTCCATAATAACTCAGCGTATAATCAGCAGTCCCCTTTAGATACCTCAGTATTCTCTTAACGGCTTTCAAATGTGCTTGACCTAGATTGGATTGGTATCTTCTCACCATTCCAGCTACAAAAACATATGTCAGGTCTTGTACACATCATAGCGTACATCAAACTTCCAACAGCACTAGCATAATGAACATGTTTCATTTGTTTCTTCTCTTGTGGAGTCATTGGACACAGTCTATGGCTCAATCCTTCACCTTTTGCAATGGGAGTGTCTATGGGTTTACAATCTTGAAATCTTAATTCCAAGAATGTATGCAACATCACCCATGTCTTTCATCTCAAAGTTGGAAGATAACCAATTTTTCACAGTATTAACAAACTCCATATTACTTCCGACAATTAGTGTATCATCAACATATAATGATATGATCACATATTGATCATTGGATCTATTAATATATACATAATGATCCTCGTCAATCATTGTAAAATCATATGCCATTATGGCATTATGAAAACGTATATACCTTTGTCTTGATGACTGCTTAAGGCCGTATATCGATCTTAAAAGTCGACATACATTTTCTTCTTGGCTTTGCACTATGAAACCGGCAAATTGTTCCATATATATTTCTCCCTCTAATTCTCCATTGAGGAAAGCAGTCTTTACATCCATCTGATGTAACTCAAGATCCATACTAGCTACTATTGCCAGAATAATGCGAATAGAGGTAAATCTTACTATAGGAGAAAACGTATCTTCATAATTAATTCATTCCTGTTAATTATACCCCTTTGCCACAAGGCGAGCCTTATGCCTATCTATCGAGCCATCAGCCTTTCGCTTTATTTTGAGAACCCACTTGTTCACAATAGCTCTGCGTCCTTTTGGAAGATCAACCAGTTCCCAGACTTGGTTTGATTTCATTGACTCAATTTCTTCTTCCATTGCATGAATCCATTTTTCCTTACCAGGGCAATTCAGAGCCTCATTAATATTTCTTTGCTCATCCTTATCTTGTGGAGCAACCATAAAAGTTTCCCCTTCAATGTCAAAACATCGACGGGGAATACTTTGGCGACTTGTTCGCCGTATGGGAGATTGTACACTTTGCACATCATTCCCCATTATGCTCCCACTTGGATTAGATAATGATGACGTCATCTCATCATGTGGTTGCAATTGAGAATAAGTTGAATTCAATTCATCACTTCTCATATTACTCCCACTTGGACGAACTCCACTAATATCATTATCTTGATCTAAGGTTTCAAATAGGGAATAATCTTCACTTATTTCGCCCTTCTTAGGAAATTCATCCTTTAAGAATGTGACATCTCGTGATTCAAATTCAGTTATACTCCCACTTTCCTGCTCACCTATGAACACATACTCTTTCGAGTGGTCGGAGTATCTCATTAAAATACTTTTCTTTCCTTTGGGACCCAATTTCCCAAACTTGTGAGAGGACTCATGTGTATAGGCAGCACAACCCCATGGCTTAAGAAAACTTAAGTCCAGTTTTCTACTTGTCCATAACTCATATGGAGTGGAAGTAACTGATTTGGAAGACACCTGGTTAAGTATATAAGCCGTAGTTAACAACATATCACTCCAAAAAGTGATAAGTAAGTTAGCATGCACCATCATGGACCTAACCATTTCTAGTAGGATTCTGTTTCTTCTCTCTACAACACCATTTTGTTGAGGAGTATATGGAATAGACAACTGTTTTTCTATGCCCTTTTCATCACATAATTTTCTGAACTCATCAGATAAATATTCTTGACCTCGATCAGATCTAAATACTTTTATTTTTTTAATTGATTTTCAACTAAGTTCATAAACCTTTTGAAACAACTTATGCTTCAGATTTATGAGAAATCAAATAGACATTTCCGAATCGAGTATAATCATCTATAAAAGTGATGAAATAAACAGCCCCATGCATTCCTTTCACATTCATTGAACCATAGACGTCAGAATGGATTAAATACAGAGGAAATTCAGCTCTTTTACCTTTTCCAAATGGTTTCCTTGTCGTTTTCCCTACTAGGCAATGCTCACATATGGGCAAATCGACTTTTTCAATGCTGCCCAACAAGCCCTCTTTGGCTAGTCTATTCATATGTTGTTGGTTAATATGACCAAGTCTAGCATGCCACATAATCACATCATTATCATATGAAATAGAAGATGTGAAACAAGGGAATAACATATATTGACATCACCACAATCAACATTTAGTATAATAAAACCATCCAGAAAGTAACCACAATCATAATAATTTGTATCCAAATACAAATCTACACCTTTATTATGAAGTTCATACCAGAACCAAGCTTAACCAACACCAAAACAGACACTTAAATTTCGACGAATCTCCGGAGCATATAGAACATCATATAGGAACAAAGTGCATCCACCACGCAAGTTTAATTTGCAGGTGCCAATCTCTTTTAACTTCAGCTCTTGAGTTATTTCCTACATGGATCCACTTAGTTCCAGTTGATACTCGTCGGAAATCTACAAAGGATTCTCTATCCTTCGCTACATGGTATGTTACTTCTGAATCTACAGTCCACAAAGAATTGGATTCAGACTATAATACATAACTTGACACATAAGCAAAGTTCTCAAATGCATAGTGACCTCTCTTGTCACAATTGTAACATCTCACCATTGACATTTTCTTCACTTGAAGATGTTTTCCTCTCTTGTATTGGTTAACTCTTGATTTCTTGCAATAAGGACTTGATCCTTTGCATTCCCACATATTGAACGAATCAATACACTTGCTCTTAAAGCACAAAGCCCTTTCTGAGCTAGAACCAGCATTGAAAATATCTATTTTTCGGCTCAAATGCCGTTGGGTGGTCCTCAGCTAGCTCAAGGTAGCGCATGTCATCCTCAAGATCTTCCATAACATGGTCAAAGGCTTCTAGTGCTTTTTGCTTTTCCAGCACATATTGAATCTTCATATTCAATATTTCACAATTGTTGTCGTTCATATCAGCAATTACATTCTTAGTTGCTAAAACCATCAATCTGAACACATCGACATTCATGCACGAATAATTAATGCCTATCATTTATGCATCCCTATTTGCATAGACCCATCATATTAATGAATAATCTCAAGTAAGGTTTCAGAATTAAAAGGTCACTATGTTTCCAATCATCCTCCAAAAATCCTAACTCAAAATTATTATTAATATAATTGTCTTATGCAAATAAATTCTATGAAGTTACAAAAACTTCTATTAATACCCACAGCAACCAGCAATAACAGAAAGCAAATAATAATTGACATCCAATAAAAATAATAATACTTTCACATAATACAACTAACATATCGGTTGCTACATCAATAACAATCAGGTAGTAAACATTACATAATTAATCTAAGAAATAAATAGGGATGTCCCTTCTAATCTATCAGTCAAAACATCTGAGAAAACTGAAGGCACATTTGCCAACCATGGAAAAATTCTTGGAGAGCTTTCATGTCGCCACTAAGGCACATTCACTCTGCGCCATGTGGTGCTCAATCTAAGGGTTGAAGTTTTGGTTAACTCAATCCTATAGTACTCTCTTACAAAAATTTCCACTAGCCTCCTATAATCCGGGACCACGTTGACCTCCCATAGCCGATCTAACACTGCTTGCCATTTAGGTGGAAGAGATCAAAGCTGGCACCTTCTCAAAATCCGACATAAGATAACCATTCCAGATGATTTCCTATATCATCTGATTAACCCTGACCACATGTGATACTAAATCACCGTCATGCCACCGATAACTAGCTAACTCTGTCATCGGCTTTTTAAGTCTTGCACTTCCCTCGTTCGTTCTCGGGATTGCAGGTATCCGTGCATAACGCATTATAGTTCTTGCAACAAATGCAGAACTAAAATGGATTACTTATAATCCATAATGTACATAAAGGAAAATAGATAATTTTCCATGATTCATGCAACAAATGCATAATAAAAAAATGGATTACTTATAACCCAAATGACATAATTGAAAAAGAAACAAATTCTTTTTACCTTTCTTTTTTTTGGTCAACGGTCAAAGTCAACGGTCGTTGGTCAACGGTCAACGCATGAACGGGTCAAGTCAACGGGTCGTCGGGTCAAACGGGTCGGGTCAAACGAGTCAGGCCGCTGGGTCAGGTCGGGCCGAACGAGTCGAGTCAGACCGGTAGGATCGGTCGAGCCGGTTGGGCCGGTTCGGATGGACTGACCGGCGCGTGCCTTGCACGCGCGCAGCTGACGTCACGATGACGTCATTTGGCACGTGCCTCGCACGCGCCTACGACTGCGGATGCGCACGTGTGCGCACGTGCGATGCACGCGCCAAAGACATCGCTTCGCTCCAGCTGCGCGTGGGGGCGCGTCCGGTGGCCATTGGCGGCGTTCCGCCACTCGTTGCGATTGTCTCGACGAGCCCTTCCATTCTGCGCCATCAGAAATCAATTTCGAGTTACAGAAACTCGAAAAAATTGAGGAACAGTGTTCGGATGTCGGGATTTTGCGCCCCGATCCGTGTCGGTCGATTAATTTCGCGAAATTCAATCTAAAATCATCCATTAAACATGAAAGGGGTCGGGATAACATGAACTAGGGCTCTGATACCAATGTTGGGAATAACGGATCCCCGAAAACCAGATTCAACACTAAATCGAACCCCTAAAACGAATGCGGAAGCAAAGCACGAGAAAATCACGTATCACCGATCCTAAAGCACACCTTCGAGCGTACCTTGTTAGCCACAGATTAAACACCGACGCCGACAAGAGGAAGAAAATCTGGCCCTGTTCGATCCGATGGCGCCTTGAAGGGAAGAAAAAACGCTTACTGTTTTTCTTTTTCTTTTTGAGAGAGAATGCGCGGGAGAAGGGAAGACGTACGTACGTTGATTGGCAAAACGGTGTCTTCTCTCTCCCTCTCTCCTCCCTTTTATACGTCCCTCCATCCACGGGCCCTATTCCCGTGGGCCGGGCTTTTTGGGCCCAACTTGGGCGGACGGGCCTTAAGCCCATCGCTAATAAAACCTTCAGGGACAAACAAAGACTTACACGGAATTAAATAGTTCAGACATCTAGCATGACACATATCATTCCTTCGACTAGATTTACTTGTCCTCTTGTGAAGGTAGCTTCAAAGACCCACTAGAGCACAAACAAGAGCATAAATAATCAAAACAAAATTCAAATTCCCATATGTATAAAAATAACAACAAAGAAATATCCACAGAAACCACAAAGGAAAATCCATTCACCTCAGCACAGAAGGCATGGACCCATTTACCATCTTTGCATTTCCTAAAAGCACCGGTGTTGCCTCCACATAAAGCACATTCGGTAGCAGAAGTAAATTTCTCCTAGAAATCAACAGCTGGTGCTCCAGAACTCCGTAACTCTTCACATAATTCATAGTACCATGGTCCAGTGGATTCTCTGACACTTCGGTAGCAATCCATGTGCATAGAAACTTGTTACCAGAGAAGCCTGTCAAATCCAAGGCTGTTACTTGGAGAAAAGGAAAAACTCAAGGTGGAAACCTTGCAACTTGAACGGACTAAAATAGGATTCATCAATGTCTCAGGCCGACTATAGATATCACATGATTTGGGATGATCTTTGGAAAAATTCCAATGCTAACTAAATAGACCCAGAATGCTGTTCTAGTGAATCCTTGTGGACACCCACTTTAGGAACTGTCTCCCTTGCTCGTGGCATAAGTTGAGAACAATAACCAGGCCTTCCACTAGTAGTGTTGAGTTTCCCCAAATTATGCAAAGACAAGAAATTATAATGAAGATTATAACCAAAATAACCATCATTTTCCCCTCCGTTGACCATTAAAGTAATTTCTAAGACAATGCCAATAACCTCCTGATTTGCTGATCCGTCAAGCAAATCTTTCCTGAGTGAAGAAATCCTAGATGAAGCTACTGTAGCAGTAGTAGCAGTAGCAAGAACAGCCTAGGCTTCTTTGTGCTTCCGCTCCTTCCTACCTAGCTTCTTTGCCACTCGGAGCTCACCAAGATATTTGTTGACAAGCACAATATCTCATACTTGACCATGAGCTGAATCAATCTCCTGTGGTAGATCCCTTCTAATCTTATTAATCAAATTATTCAAGGTCATTGTTCCATAATTGATAAAGATATATGAAAGAAAAAGCAAAGTTCATAATCAAACCAAGTAATGAATCAAATAAAGGAGAAGAAAAACAAACCACTAAATTGTTTTCTAGCAATAGCATTGCCAAGTAATCTACATTGAAAATAGAGTATCTCTCCTTCCACTTCATCATTTGGGGACATCCCTAGCACTCTTGATTGACTAGCATCGACCAAACTTTCTGATTCTTCTCCATCTGCTTTACATTTTACCGTGTTGCAAATGATTTGCCCATTTTGGTGATCGCAGCAAACACTGGCACCACAAGAGGATCCAACACGAGAGGTTTTTCCTCCCTTTAAATCTACAAAGTCAAATATTTGTAAGACCTTAAAAACACATGCTAGCAGATAACAAAAAAGACTTTACCATCATTCTCATCCATAACATTCCGTAGAAGTCCTCTACTTTGCAAGTACAAGAAACTCTTTTGGATATACGGATGCATGTAGAAACTTCGAAGTGCTTCTGATTTTCTATAGTCAAATTTGACTTAGAGACTGATTTTATGCAACCAAAGTATAAAAAGGAAATTAAGAAAAATCAGGACAAAAAATAGAAAATATTTCAAATGCACATAAAAGGAATTGGAGAAGAAAAACTTAACCTACCCATGTGAAGAAAGGTGGCAAAAGAAATAAAAGAAAGAAGACAGCAAAGAGGATCATCTCCAAACCAGGAGGACTTACTTTTCAAACAAGAAACACACTTGACTTCTAGTTTCAAACTTTCAACCGTCACATATAGCATCAACTTCAGTACCTTCCTTCACATCTTTCCCTCTCCCTCATACGTAGAGTTTTGAAAAGCACTTTTTAGGCATATGACAATTCATTGACTTTTCAAACATAAGACCCAACCAAACAGTCAAATTCAATTGTTTTGCCTCTTTCAATACGCTCCCCCTTAACTTCACGATCACTCCATCTCTTAGTCTCTCTCTCAAAATAAATAAAAAAGAAGAAGATTTTTCTACATAAGACAAGTTCAAAGTATGTAAGGTAGGTTTTAAGTTCCAAAAATTTGAAAACCAGTTTAGACGGATAGGTTCCAAGTGGAACTTGCATTGACTTCGGAACCTCTCACCCTTAATCCGAACATGTGACATCCCGATTTTTCAATTCTATTTTTAATAAATTGAGACGGGCATTTCGTTGGCACGCATATAGTTTTTTTCCTTGAGTCGGCCACTCATGTGAAAACTAGTCTATCAGGTGAAGCCGTTAAGAATTTCTAATGCATCAGACTCGAGAATTTGACTAGGAAGCGATCTTTCGACAGAGCTAATCTGCAAGGGTCATTACGGCACAATTAAAAATCGATTAGAGATCGGAGATAGGTCGACTCGACAGAGGCATGTGATCAGGTGTGGGTGATTCCACCAGATTGCACAATTCTTGTCGATCGGCACTGGACCGACTTTTCTATCGATTGGGTATCCTGTGTTCGTATTTGAAACCTTGAGATTACCCCCGACAATCGAAAGTCGTCAATGTTTCAAAGATGTACATTGTGGCTTGAGATAATCAACCACAGGTCAAATGCATGAAAATTTCTAAATGCTACCCGGTAGGTTGGGCCACGCTAGTATCGTGCCAAAATGAAATTAACCGTAGAATTGAGATCGAATTCAGAAATTGGAAGTTATGGTATGTCACAAATCATTTTAGGATCATTGACTCATCTTTTGGAAGACTTTTCATGCAATTAGAGTTTTTCAGCAATTAAATCAGAAAATGGTTAATTTGACTCGAGAAATTAGTAGACTCGCCTTTGGTCGCGCTTTTGGGACTTAAGTTGGTTCTACGGACAAGTGAAGATGTGAATTGAAGTGTGGTGACATTGGATTAATTTTATGGACTTCAATTGGATTCAGTTGAAAGAGAATCAAGTGGAATTGAAGAAGTTAGTGTACAAGATTTTAGGCCCGAGCGGAAAATGAAATTGGACCCATTGAAGATTGTTGTGGGAGGTTTGGAGATAGTGGACCATGACACCATGTGATGTCATGGTGGTGGGCCATTTTTGTTGGATGAAAGAAAGAGAAAAAGAAAATAAAAAGGGCCCCCTCCTTCTCTCTCCTCCCTCCCTCTCTCCCGTTGCCTCTCTTCTCCATTTCCATGGTGCGAAGACCAGAAAAATGCAGAGAAGAAGAAGCCGCAGCCATGGCCGTCCGCTCCTGCTCGCACGCCGTCGCCGCCGTCGCTCCGCGCCGCCCGCACGCCACTCCGCCGGTCAGCTCACCTGCTCGTCGCCCTCGTCCGCGCCAGGCCGC
Organism: Eucalyptus caleyi; assembly: GCA_014182885.2. Lineage (NCBI taxonomy): Eukaryota > Viridiplantae > Streptophyta > Magnoliopsida > Myrtales > Myrtaceae > Eucalyptus > Eucalyptus caleyi. Next base: position 32,929,884 of record CM024468.2, on the reverse strand, counting down.
GTTCCAGCCGCTTGTCCGAGCAGCTCGGGCCTTCGCCGGAGCTCCCTCCGCCGCCGTCGACCTCCCCTTCAGCCCGTCCAAGCCCTCGTCGGTCTCCTCCGCCGTTCCTCCGCCCGAACCAGCGCCAGATCTACCCTTCCTCGGCCTCAAACCGCAATGGACAGCAGCTGCAGAAAATGGGTATGGCAGCCCCGTTTTGGCCCGTTTCGGCCACCTTCCCGAGCCTGGATGCTCGGCCCGCCTTGAGGAAAGTCGATCCTCGCGTCATCCTCGTCGTTTTGGTTCGCTCGATTTGCTAATCCGGTGAGTTTAGCTCACTAAACCTTGATTAGAGGGTTAATGATGCTTTAGGGGTGCTTAGTTTATACTAAGTGTTATTAGGTGGTTAGTTTAATTTATTTAAGTGTAGATTATATTAAAGTGTTTGATTAACTTAAATTGTGTTTAATTTAAGGCTAAGTGAGTGGTTATGTTAATATAAGCTTTGATGTGACATAATAGGGTTTTATTTTTGAATTATTTAATGATTTCGAATTCTGGAATTTATAATATTATATTATATTCCGAAATTATTAAAATATTATTATTTGTAAATAAATAAATAAATAAATAAATGGAAAAAAATTATTTTTGACTCGGGTTGCTCGAATTTCGTGCCGATCGCCACTTGTGTATTCGGATTTTGAAATTGATGGTCAGATATTATAAATGAATGTGGATTGCGAAAAATATGGATATTATTATTTAATTAATATTCGGAATAAATTTAATTATTTATTAAAATTCGAAAATTTCGTCAGGACCTTATACTCTCAGAATTCCGTGCCGATCGCTGCTATGTATTTAGAATTTGAATTTGATGATTGATTGTGGCAAATTGAGTGTTGATTGTGATAAATAGGGATTTTATTCATAAAAACCCAAGTGTCGGGTTTTGATGCAAAAATTGGATTTTAATGATTATATTAAATAGTGTGGTTTGAAAAAGTGAGATATTGCCTTTTTGATTCGAAATTAGCGTGTCCCCACACACGTGAGTAATTTCCGGAATATTTTTAATATGAAGAAAAATGGTCGGGATCACTATTTTAAATGAAAGCATTGATTGAAATATAAAGTGTCTTGGGGCCGAGTATGATTTGGCTGTGTGATAATTAAGAGAAATCGTCCTGGGCTGTTGAGTCGGAATTGCCCCTATATGGGATGCCCACGCAGTGGTTGCGGGTCGCAGTTGATTCTGGGCCCATGCTCCTTTGGGAACTCCGTCGATGTACTGGCGAAGCCGCGCTCCAAGGTGGGGAGGCGATGCCTGGCTATATGCCAGTAGATAGCCGAACAGCGAGTAGGCTATGCCCTTGTGTGGCAATGAATAACAATTGGAATGCATGTTGAGTGTCATTGATGTGTCGGATTATGGGACGGAATTGTGTGGCAGAACCAGGGAAGGAGAATAAATTTCCTGCAGGTATGCATCATCCCACATTGTGGCCGAACAACTCGTTCAAGCCCTTCAGGGACAGCCTTTTAGCAGAAAACCACTCAGCCCTTTAGTTCAGAGCCTAGAGACACTCAGAGGATGCCAGGACAGAAACGTTTCTAATCTACCCAAGCTGCATTTCTCGAAGGATCATACCAGGCTAGAGAAGAAGAGGAGTTTTAGAAAGCCATAGAGAGGGTTTCACAAAGCGCACACTTTACTTCAAGGGACTCTGCCCCAAAACGATACAACAACCAAGCCTTATATAGGCAAAATAAAGGCAGACAAGGACACAGAGGGACCAACTCACGGGTCCGAAAACAAACAGAGACGCCGAAAGCCTACGGAAGGGAATTATTAGCACCCTATGAACAGTAACTATACTGTGAACAGTACATTCCCTAGCCTAGTGCTACAGTAAAAGTGAACAGTACTTTGCTACAGTGAAATTGTACGGACTCAACGGTCTCGTCCGTCACGGGCATTGTAGCTACATACTGAATCGTCATCCGAGCTGTCTTCTAGGAGGTGTGCTTCATACTTCTGCTGGAGAGCTTCAAGATCTTGAGGCGAAAGGATCTGATTCAGCCTTTGGGATGAGGATGCTTCATGAGCCCAATGGGATGCTTCTTCGCTGCCCGCCCGTGTCTTCGTCGCCAGTGTTGTCGGGAAAACTTGGCCGAGGCCGTTTGAGGGTCTGTGCATAGTAGGATAGGTCCATATGCTGAGATGAGGACGAAGGTTCCTGTTCGTAGGGATTCTGGGACAAAGGACCTCCAAATCTTGCATAGGGGTCTTGAGTAGACTGGACAATGTCGTCTTCACTTGTCATTTCATGCTCTTGGGACGATGCAGCTTCTCGTGCATCGGTCGAGTGCTTCCTTAGCCTCGGTGCTAGGTCATAATGATCCCACGTAGTGGGTGCATTATTCCAGACATCTTCGGGAATGATCTTGTTTTCTTGGCATAGGATTCTCTGGAGTTCTCGGTATTCATGTTCACAAAATCTAACAGATTTTGGATAAGATTTGTGAATCTTAGCTTCTCGACTGTTCAGATGGGGTTTATAGGCTGTGGTTCCTATTTCGAGTGGTGCATCGAGAATTCTATCATTATTTCTGAAGAAATTCCATAGACGTCTGAAAAACAGGATGGTGTGAACTTCAGGGTTTGGTGTCATGGTTCTCAGTTCTCTTTCCAAGTCTTGTTTCCAACATGTAGGATGATAGAACCAGTTTAGAAATTCTAAAAGATTCTTGTCACATTCTTTTTCGACATTTCTTCCGAGCATGAATATCCTGGTGAGATTGGCAATGAATCTTCTGGTAGGGATTTCAATGGCTATTAAGTACTTATTGGTTAAGTACCATAATAGTGTTTTGAGCTGATCAGGAAAATCATCTTCCTTCCAGATAAGAGGATGAATAAAAGGATAATTGCAATTAAGTCCGAAAGGATAAAGAATCGAACCTCCTTTGAACCTGAAAAGATCTGTATGGCATTGCCACATGAGGCTTTCCATGTTTTCAGTAAGACTGTCATTCTGGATTTGCTGAATAATTTCCTGAGGAAATTTCCAGCTTCGCAAGTCTTTGATCTTCTCAATCTTGTACTTAACACCATGATGGAGCATATGGAATGCAGGTCTCTTGATGTACATGTTGATCTCGGCTGGTGCCTTAGGTCTTGACAAGAAGTCAGCAAGCACATTCTTTTTTCCAGGAATGTGTTTGGTTTCAAAAGAGTATTTTGAAAACCATTCAGACCATCGAAGCAGTTGAGGATTAGGAATCTGTTTTTGTTTGAACTTGGTCATCTGAGGAAAAGATGCCATGTCTAATTCTACCAAGAAGTGATGGCCGATGAGATGAAATTCAAACTTTTTGATTCCATTTTTTACTGCTAGGATTTCTTTGAAAGTGGAATGGTAATGCATTTCGGCTTGGGAAAACTTTCCACTTTTATGGGCACAAAGGAGTCTCTTACCGTCAATTTCTTCAAATAGAACAGCTGCCCAGTATTCATCACTGGCGTCAGTTTGAAGAATTCTTTTACCTGTTGATGGTATTTGAAGTGGTGGGAGATTCTGCATAATCTCCTTAAGCTCAGCAACTGCTTTAGTTTGAGTTTTTCCCCAAGGTGGGGAATTCTTTTTCAGCATGGATTGCAAAGGACTCAAAAGCTTTGCAATATTGGGGACAAAATCTCTGAGATAGTTGATTATCCCCAGAAATTGCTGAACTTGTTTTGTTGTGAAGTTATCTTCAGAAACTTCAATAATTCTTGAGCAATATGTGGCCCCGGATAGTATGTACCCTTGTTGAGGTGCATACCAAGAAATTCAATTTCTGTCTGGGCGATATTCATTTTCCTTTGAGAAAGCATAATTCCATGTTGCTTTATAATTTCCGCAAATTTCTCAAGGAGTTGACAATGGCTCTGTTCATCAGGGCTATAGAGCAAAATATCGTCGATGTATACGGCCGCGCTTGCCAAGATTGGCTGGAAAATACGACACATGGCCTTTTGGAAAAGGGATGGTGCTACCTTTAGACCAAAAGGAAGAACTTTCCACCGGAAGTGCGATTCGGAATACAGTAATCCTCGTCTTGGATCTGTCTTCGGGATGAATACCCATTGCCAAAATCCGGCTTTGAGGTCGAATTTGGAATAAATGTGGGCTTTGGTTAAACCAGAAAGAGAGAATCTCTAGATGGTAAGGGGAATTTGTCATCTTGGAGAAAAATGTTGAGAGGCTGATAATTAATTACCAATCTCATTTTTCCTCTATTTTGCTCAAGCACGCTTATTGACATAAAAGCTTCACAAGCCCATTGAGAATCTGAAATTTCAATAAGGCCTTGCTGTAATAATTCTCGAGCATTCCCTTTGAGCTAGAGCCAAATGTTCTGGGTTCATTCCCGTATGACTTGCCCCGGTCGGATTGATATCTTCGTTCTTCTTGAAGGGAAGACGAACAAAGAACTCGGGTTTTTCCATAAAGGATGAGAACATTTCTGGGCAAATTCTGAATGGGATTCTGAACAAGATTCTAGCAACTTTTGCATGATTGGATCTAATAGACTCATCTCAATGGAAAAGAGTCTCTGAATATTAACGAACTCAGAGAATCGGTCTTTGAATCTAAGACCCTTTCCAGGAATGATTCGAAGTTGGGAGATTTGAGTCATGATATCCCACCCAATTATCAAGTCTTTATTGGGGAGGCTTGATCCAAAAATCTTTGTGGTTATAGAACACTGAGGAAAAAACTGGACAGTGACTGGTGCGGTTCTGACATTTGTGGAGAAAGTATCTCCTGAAGCAGAATTGAAGTATCGAATGTAAGGAGTCCAGAATTCTTCAGGTAGTACTTTTGTATCGAGAATGGAACAACTTGCTCCGGTGTCAATAAGAGCAATGACGTTGATAGGCTTGGCAAACTTCGAGGTGAGAATTTTAACAGAAAATGAGGACAAAGTGAGTTTGACTTGAGAATATGTCGGGATTTATCTCGAAGATGTAGGAGATATGTGAAAGATGTCTTGATTCGAGTCGACTCGCCACCGGAAGTTTGGTAAAATGGAATGACACAAAGTGTTTGTTCGGTTGGTTCATCATCGCAGAGAATAAAGATTCAATATCATCATTTTCAAGTGAAAACTTGTTTCATTCTCTATTAGATGATTCGACCTTTTTTGCCCGGGGACAATTTTTGGCGAAGTGTCCCTTCTTGTTGCAAATGTAGCAACGGCTTGACTTCTTATGGCCTGTGCGATCCTTCCTTTTGCGTAGGTATCGCCATTTCTTCTTTTTCCGGAAATGCTTGGAGCCATGTCTGGATTTCTTTATAGAATACTTTTTGTAGTGCTTTTTCTTCCGGGAATACTGGCCACAAGTACCATCACAATCTTGTCTGGAGCATTTGATTTTTAACTTCGATGGGAACAAGCCGCTTCAAGTCGCTTGTCATCTCGTGATGTATGTTTGGACCATTCGGCGCTTTAAGCATAATTCTTCAAGGCATAGATGGACTTCTTGCTGGATTTCTCCCATAGGAACGTCTTGTATCCTTCTTTGTTTTCCAAAGAAAGATCTTTCAACCATCCGTGATAGCTCCTTGGGAATAGAAGTGAGGAAGACATGCTTTAAATTTGGATCTCGCGCCAATCTGGGTAGAAAAGTGAAGCATTAATCGATAATGCTTATCAAGATGCTTTTTTTGGAGGGAGCAGCATCTTCTTTCAAAGAATTCTCTTCTTTTTAGTTCTTTGAGATCTCCGGGAGTTCCCACAAAGGTATGGTATAGAAAATTAAGGGCATGATAGAAACTGGGTGATAACAAGAACGTAAGCTGGTCCTGTTCTGTGAGTGATTGCCACCAAAATTTAAGGCTCCCTGTGAATCTTGTAACAAAATTGTAAAGGACATCATTCATATCATGGTTGGTGATGGACTGGGTGCTCAACCACGTATGAAATTCTTCAAGTCTGTGTGGCCATTTTGAATAGGGAATGTCATCAATGGAGAAGAATTGTTTTGATGCCATGGACACATGACTGGCAGAGTTGGTTCTGATGGGATTACTTGTCTGTCCCATTTCTGGATCAGAATAGTTTGATTCCATTTCATAGTCATATTCTGGAGGAGTATCAGCCATGAATATTTGTGGAGTTGGTGAGACAGCAGGGGGAGAAGTTGGTGAGGGAACAAGGGGAGAATCATCTGATAAGGATGAGAAAGAGGAAAGGGATGTTGAGTCTGATGTGGTTGAAGAAATTTGTTCAGCAGATAGAATCTGCTTTTTTGAGCTAACAGAATCAGGCTCAGGCTGTTGGATACTAGGATCTTGAGTAGCCAAATCCTTCAAGAAGGATTCTAATGGATTTGATAGCATCATCTGGTCTGGCCTTTCTCGTATAACAATTGAACTTGATTCCGTAGGTGGTGTCTTTTCTTTCCCTTTTCCTTCTTCAAGGCTTTGAGACGACTTCGCAAATCTGTTTCTCTTTAGAGAGATCTTCCGGGATATTGGCAAAAACAGACACTTGCGGTGTTGGGGATACATACCCGGTTTGAACAGAGGTGCCAATGGATCGAAAGGTCGAAACCTTCCTTCTTCAAGCATTTGAATTTGCTTCTTGAGTTTCTCTATTTCTGGCTTTGGACTTTCAAGGTAATGGTACCCAAGATGTTGTCCTGATTCCAAAGCATGAAGCCTTTTCTGGAATTCAGAAAGTATCTTCTTGGTACGATTATACCTTTGGAGATCTTGTTGCACATTTCCGATCTTGGAATCGATGGCTTTAAAGGCATTGTTTTGTGCTAACAGTCTCGATTGCCAGTTTAAAACGGCTTCAGCAGCAGGAGTTTTCTTCTGCCTTCCATGTTCGTCCACATCAGTGGGGTTAGATATTTTGGGAACATGGCGATACCTGCCATGTGGATCAATAAACTCTTCGCAGAGGAAACGAGAGTTTAGAACTTTCCTTGACCAGAGGGGAAAGTCGGTATCTTGGAACATGGCAATGGAAGAAGTGGGTGGTGTTTCATTGGGACTTCGAGGGGGTAAGAGTGTTTCTTAGCCCATTTGAGGATTGGTTTATAGAATGGGGAGAGAGCTTGCTTTTTCTGGGGAGGAGAAGGTGGAGGTGATTTTGGTGGATCTGGTGAGACTTGGGATGTGGTATTAAACTTTGGTGGTGGAGGTGGTGAATAGGATACCATGAACGGTATTTATCACACTCACCAAGAGTATCGACGGAGGAGTCTCCGTCCAAGTATCTTTGGTACACCTTATCCTTTGACTTTTTTCTTCGAGGTGGAGATTTTGCATGAGGATTTACCTCGTCTGGAGAGTTTAGACAGTAGGAACATTGACAAAAAGGATCCCAAAAACAATGACCATGATTATCTTTGTAGTAATGAACAGGATGTCCATCACTATTGAAGTGCCTAACATGGTTTTTTGGGTCTGGTTCAGAAATAGATTCTGGGACACATGGTTCAATCATGAAGAGGGTCTGGAAGATAGAAGGACTTTCTTCCTTTTCCTTGCCAAATTTGATGGAAACAGTTCCATCTTTTTTCCTTACAAACTCGAATCAGACCGGAAAGGCTTGTTATGCTGGTGTAGCTTTTCATAGTTGGTGATCCAAGTCTCTGGAAGGAGCTTGGACAGTGTGTCCTTCGGGATCTGTCTAGGGACATGAATGCAAGACGCCTGGTCATTCTGCATGGAGATGAACAACGCGTCTTCATTACCATTGTTGAAGTTGAGGTCGAGAGCATGGTTCTGCACTCGATAAACCATCTGGTAATGCAGGGTTGCAGCTACAGATTCAGCAGTTTGGGGGGCTCCAGTGAGCTGTACTTGAACTTTCAAAAAAGAAAGTAACTGGGGATCTGATAGAGCGATGTTGAAATTTGGATACAGAGTTACAAAAACTGTTCCTGCATTTAAAGTGGTTTGAACACCCCCGCGGTTGTTGGTTATATGAAAGAGAATGTGTTCCGGTTGTTTAAGTTCATATTACTATCTGTAATTGAGTGATTTGAATTGCGCTAACCTACAGGAAGGAACTGAGGCGAGGTAAGTCTTCTGTGTGATGTGGCTAGTCCACCCGGGGTGTATTTTCTTTCTAGTAAGGGTTTAGGGGGTTGAACTCGCTGAGACATTGTCTCATCCCGATTTGAGAATTAAAATTTCAGGTCCCTGGTGGACGGAGCGACTAGATAGTTTTGGTTGGTCTTGAGGAGTTGCAGAGGTGAAGTCATAAGGATTGGAGAATATGTCCGACTTGTAGGTCGTAGGATAGTTCCTTTTTAAGAGCCGGTCTTTTGTAGACTTTTGGCTGTAGGCTTCTGTTTGTAATTCTGTTGAATTATGAAAGTGTTATATTGTGGTTTTGCTTCCTGCTCTTCTATCTCGTATTTCATTGTCAGAGGTTTTATAATACGTTCCGCTTGTGCAATAATAAAAGAATGGGGTCGGCGACACTACTTGGGAATGTCGCATTTGATCGACCGCAGTGGGATGTGCGCGCGCCCGGGGTTCGGGGTGTGACGAAACATATCCTAATGGACTTACTCTTACTTACAATTTAAGTTAATGAGTTATAAGCAAGCCCATTGAAAATCTAATATGGCTGAAAATCACATTGCCATGCACATGTGATGTCCTAAACTAGAAAGATTAAGTGTATTGGAAATCCTAAAATTTTCAGGAAAGTGCAAATAAATCTTAAAACTTGTCACATTTATGTAATTGAGTCATTCTGTTAACTCTTTGTTCAACTTTGCTAACGGAAAATGATGAGGTGGCTATTTTTAATATTTTCTCTCTTCTATGTAGCAATGATATGGCTAAAACATAAAACATAAATCTAACATAATGCCATTTTGGTCCAAATTTGATTTTTAATGCAAATTTTAGTAATTTTAAATTAAAAGGTAAGCTAAATTATAAAAAGGAGAGGGGGTGAGAAACTAAGTGGCTAAAGTTTGTAAGCCCTCGCCGGTATCACCCCATCCTCACAGGCCTCTCCTAGTGATAGCGGGGCTGGTGAGGCTGGCGATGGCCTTGGTTAGTGGTTGCGTGACTCTTCTTGACCACAAGTGACCTCCCTAGCAATAGGGCGGTAGCGCCAAGGGCTTGTAGCCCTCAGCTGCTTGGTTTCTCACCCCTTTTCCTAATATAAATTTAGCTTACTTTTTAATTTAATTTAAATGAAACTGAATTAAAATTCATATTTAGGCAAAAATGGTATTGTTTAGTCATGTTATCGCCATATAAGATAGAGAAAAAAACCACATCAATATTTTTTGTCAATTAAGTTAGACAAAGTTAAGAGAATGACTCGATTATATCAATCTGACAAGTTTTAAGATTTAATTTCACTTTTTGCATGTTTTAGGACATAATTACACTTTCACGGCAAGTTTTAGATTTTTAGTGCACTTGTCCTAAAAGATTATGTTCTTTTGTAAAATTGGAAGTGGCGAGGTATATTCGTTTCTCCTACGATTGTTTACTTTGATGCCACATGGCAATAGACGCGAAACAGTGGGGAACTCTACGAAATTTTCCAATGAATTGATCCTTTTTTTGGCTGATTGTGAAAGGGGAGGAAAAAAAAACATTCAATATTTGCGAGGAAAAGAAGGCAATTTATGTCCACATCTACGAATCTTCCGGTGAATATACTGGTCTTATTCAATACTTTCATGGTAGTCAAATCAATCTGTGCACATTGCACGGTCAAGTTCTGGGAAACTTCTTTCCAAATTTCCGAATGCTTAGAGCTGGAAAGAAAGTATAAGTAGTCGGGAATCAACAAGTGAAACAATAGACAAAAGCAACCGAGATAAACAGAATATGGAGGGCCAGACATGCTCCTTGATTCTTGCACTGGTATGTTTCCTTCACCAGGCCTCCTCTATTGAAACCTCCGGCGTACCCGAAGAGAACCCGGCAAAGGAAATGATTCAAGTCGGGCTAGTTTTCAGCATGAACTCACCCATGGGGAAGGTGGTGGAGAGTTGTATATCCATGGCGCACTCTGAATTCTATGGCACGCACCCTGATTACCGCACCCGATTGTCGCTTCTCGTCAGAAATCCAAAGGACAACGTTGTTGATGCGGCATCAACAGGTAAATACACGCACTTATGTCGCTTGTGGTGGACGTATTGGGCTCGCACCTATGAATTAGATCATTCACAATTTCAAACTCTTATCATCAATGAATCTCGATTCTTTGGAACTTCAAAAGCTTGTCATCAACTAATTTAGTAAAGATTTCTCCTTGTCTGATCAACAACATCAACACACATGCGATGAAGTGGTTCTAAAGTGAGTATGAATCTAGTATTAATAATTTTATGGGTCTGTGTATTAATATTGGTATTAGGCATCTAATATCTGCAATATCTCTAGTATTTGTATCAGTATTAGACCACATCTACTTCATGAAATTCTCTCTCTCTCTCTCTCTCTCTCTCTACATTAAAATAGATTATTTGACTTTTCAAACAGGAAACGCACTTGACTTCTAGGTCTACCCTAGCGTAAGGGAAATCAAATCTTTGACTTTTCAAACGTAAGACCGACTCAAACGGTGGGAAAAATACCAAAAATTCTTAAATCAATTGTATTTAAACAAATCTAATCCTAAAATTTTAGTTTAAACCAATTTTGTCATAATTCTTTTCATGTTGATATCAATTTAGTCTATTCGTACATTTTAGGCTAGAAATTAGTTACGTTGATACTAGTTGTTCTATGTGACACGGTTGATGTTGGCGTAGACTTTTTATTTGTCTAGAAGTTTTAATTTATTATTTTTCTTTTCTTTTCTTCTTTTCCTTACCTTTTTCCCCACTGTGGCTGCCTTGCTCGCCTAACCCAACCATTGATTGAGGGCTTGGAAGCCCTCATTAGCCACCAGCGAGGGTCGAGGCCTTTGCTTGGCCTCCTAACTCAATTAATGTGGTTTATGAATTATTGATAAATGTTTAGTATAGTCCCTAAACATATAAAAATGTTTAAAAGTTCATGACAACTTTGAATATTAGATCAAAGTTCCGGGTTTAGATTGCACATGGGATTATATATTGAATAAAAATTTAGGAACGATATAATGCATTAGATCAAAATTCATAGATTATTTGTGTTATTTTCTTTTGAAAAATTATGTGAAACTTCGGGATTAGCCTGGACTACACTAATCGGCCGGATCAAGTACTGTCCTGGCTGAAATGCTTAGCATTGACCTAGCCTAAAGATAACATGCACGAAGCCTTCGGAGTCGGGCTTATATTATTACAAATACCCGGCCCACCGGGCCTGTTATTGTTCCAAGCCTGCGGTGCTTTGTTGCTGAAAGAGAGGTTCTCCAAGCAATCCCACTTTTTCGACCAAAAAAAAAGCAATCCCACTTTTTTTGGCAGATCAATTTGTTTAATCAAATACACCGTGTTTACAGTTCTAGACTTGATGGAGAATGAAGAAGTCCACGCAATCCTGGGTCCAACATGGTCCTCACAAGCCAAATTTGTTATCGACTTAGGAGAGAAAGCTCAAGTACCAATCATATCCTTCTCAGCCACTAGCCCATCCCTTTCTCCCACGCAAAGCCATTATTTCGTTCGGACAGCCTATGACGATAGCTCACAAGTTGGTGCTCTAGCGGCTGTTGTTCAAGCTTATGGTTGGAGGGAAATAACTCTTGTTTATGAAGACACTGAATATGGTAACGGCTTGGTCCCGTACCTTGTTGACGCGTTCCAGGAGGTTGATGCTCGGATCTCTTATAGAAGCGTTATTCCTCCATTTCCGGAAGATATTGACATCGTAAAAGAGCTCAATAACTTGTTGACGAGGCAGACACGAGTATTTCTGGTTCATATGACTGCTAGGATTGGGTCTAGGTTCTTTGCTTTAGCACGTGATGCGGGGATGATGAGCGAGGAGTTTGCGTGGATTGTCACCGATGGTTTGTCGTCTTTGCTGAACCCGTTCATCTCCAAGGCTCTGGACCCGATGCAAGGTGTTCTAGGCGTAAGGCCACATGTACCACTATCGGAGTCTCGTAGAAATTTTGAAGAGAGATGGAGGAAGCTTTACGCCGAGAGAAATCCACACGACCAGATTGCTGATCTCAGTCTATTTGGCTTATGGGCATACGACACCATCACAGCATTAGCGTTAGCAGGAGAGATGGCATGGGATCCTGCAAAGTCTAGATACTTAAAGCCGAATATGAGCAGAAACAAACTCGACTTCTCCTCTATCGGGATTTCTGAGATGGGCCCGAAATTGCTCCACAAAATCCTAAGCACCAAATCTCAAGGCCTTACTGGAGAATTTAATTTGTCCAGCGGTGCACTTCATCCCATTGCATTCGAAATCTTTAATGTTGTGGGACAAAATGAGGAAATCATTGGATACTGGACTTCGGAGCGAGGACTTTCACCCGAACTGAACCTATCAACAAAGGTAGTTCATACAGCTTCGGCCAATGATTTGAAGCCGCCTACTTGGCCAGGAGATACATTGAAGCCACCGAAAGGTTGGGTGATGCCGATATCAGGAAAGAAACTAAGAATTGGGGTTCCGAAGAAGGACGGCTTTGACGAGTTCTTCAAAATCGAATGGGATCCGCATACGGGAGTGCCCAGCTACTCAGGATTTGCCCACGACATGTTCATGGCCGTACTGGATGCATTGCCTTTTGCTATTCCTTACCAGTACATTCCTTATATGAATGAGAGCAGGCAAAGCGCAGGAACCTACGACGATATGCTGTTCGAAATTAAACTTCAGGTTAGTTGGTGCTTTTATCTTCAAGATTTTACTCCGTTGTTCCTTGATAAATGACTAGTTGAAAGAAAACGAATGACTATTGTCTTCATTGTTAAGTGCATTCTTTCTGAATCTTGCTTCACCTTTTGTATCATACATATTAAAAATTCCCTTGCAGAGAAGCTGTCCACACAACATCAATATGCACACTGTCATTGATATACCTGGCTTGTATTTATGCATGATTTCTTTTTGTTTTGTTGTAATATATTGCGAAAACCATCGGATTTTATAATTATTAAATCAATGTGAAATCATCAAAAGAATAAACAAGGAATAATAAATAAATAAATAAATAAAGATATATGTGGTTTGGTCCAAGTACTAGCATCTACTCCACGAGGAGATTAATCAATGAGTAGACCAGACAAAAGTGGTAACAAATAAACTGCTTCGAATTCTCCAAGACAAGCTCAAGAAGATGGAATTAGGGGCTTTGCCTCCTAGGCATTATCTTGATCAAACCGTTGAAATTGAGAAGTTGACGAAACAGATCAGGGCCCTCCAAGAAGGACAACTCCCTCGGACCTCTTTCTCGAGTTAAAAATTGTCCCATTATACCTCAGCTTCCTCAAACATTTTTCTCAGGTCTCTGCATTCATAGTCCAAAATCCTGAAAATCAGATATTCTCGCAATCCAAGATAGGATCATAGCGCAACAGCAAAGGGAAGAGTTAGGAAAGCAACCTAATACTTCTTCTCAGCCTCCTTATCCCTACATAATTTCAAACCCTATCTAATCCTTGAGAAATCATCACTGAAATACTTTACCTGAACTCACAGTGGTGACTCAAGAAGATCCAGATGGAGATTTCCTTTCTGACACAAAAGCCTCAGAATCACCTGAGCCTTCATTTGGAAAAAGCCAATCAGAATGAGAACCAGAAGCTATTCTTGCAGCTAGAGAGGAATTTTTAGTTATTTTATAACTAGTGGAGATGACAGAAACATGCTAGGAAGAGACGAATCCGAGCCAGAGCAGCCTAATCCTAGTACTCCCAGCATTGCCAGGCTTACCTTTGCTCTTGATGATCTCCTGTACCATAAGTGGTATGAAAGGTTGCAAGAATTCTATGCCTGGATGAACACTAGGTCCTTAAACACAGATGTCAGCCACTTTGACATACTCCTAGAATTTGTCAGCATGTTCATAGGAAGCTGTTGGACTGGTGGATGAACATTCCACTAGCCGACCAAAACACCTTTTTGGCTCAAGACTTTACCCAAGTCATTCGGATTCTCATCTATACATCATTGGTAGCCCAGGAGATCTCTTAGAACAAAAGAAAACTGAGTTCTTTAAAAGAAAATGCTGTTCCAATGAAAGCAGAGATCTTGACTGACATTTCAAAGAAATGATGAAGCTTTACTATACCTTGGGTGGAGACCCAGGTCTGAAGCCAATTTTCTTGTCCTCCATACCAAAACAAATTGCCAACATGGTTGACAATATCTTTCAAAACAGAAACAGAAGAACCCTTGAAGCCTTGCCTGGAGAAATCCAACAGGCTCTGTTCGTGCTACCCTTGATGAACTATATCTATGAAGAAAAGCATTTAAGGAATTTGTGAAGGACGACAGGGCTCTTGACAAATCTTGGTCAAATTTGGACTAGGATATTATCTTCAACAGAAAAAAAACCTCAATGTGTCGACAAATTCGGTTTAACAAACCTATCTACATTCTCCACTTGGGCTGGGTCTTGTATACGGATTCAAACTCGAGACATAATATTAACACTTTTGGTAGATGTTGTGTCCACAAATATCATTAACTTGTTTATTATGATGAAAGTGAATTACCCATATATGTTGAAGTTTATGAGGACATGATGATGCAGAAAGTCGATGCAGTCATAGGAGACACGACTATCACTGCCAATCGCTCGTCCTACGTCGATTTTACACTTCCATACTTAGAATCCGGTGTAGCAATGGTAGTTGCCATTAAGGATGACGAGCGGAGGAACATGTGGATCTTCTTAAAACCACTGAGCTGGAATCTCTGGCTAACGATCGGTGTGGCCTTCATTTCTACTGGGTTCGTCGTTTGGCTCCTCGAACATCGTACAAATGAAGAATTTAGGGGTCGTCGTCGTCAACAACTCAGTGTGATATTCTGGTTTTCCTTCTCCACACTGGTGTTTGCGCATAGTAAGTCCTTTCAAAACTATCGTGCCTTTTTTGTTATTTTGAATTTCGCTGAGGTCTTCTCGACAGTAATGGCTTCCATACTTTACTCTGCTTTTTCGGTTTCTGCTCGGTCCTTTGTTAGCAATTTACTATGATTTTGTTTAATATAGGAGAGAAGATTGGAAACAATTTGACAAGGCTTGTGCTCATCGTATGGATATTTGTGGTGCTTATCCTCACTCAGAGTTATACTGCAAATTTAGCTTCACTTTTAACCGTGCAACGTATGACGCCGAAGTTCGTAGATGTGCAAGACTTGATAAGGAATCGCCATTTCGTCGGATATCAGAAAGGATCTTTCGTGAGAGGACTTCTCGCGGGACAGCTCAAGTTTGATGAGTCCAGATTGATTCCTTATGGTTCGCCCGAGGAATACCACGAGGCACTATCGAAGGGAAGCGAAAACGGAGGAGTTGCGGCAATCTTTGATGAACTGCCCTGCATAAAACACTTCCTTGCCAAATACCGCAACAAGTACAAAACGGTGGGACCAACCTATAAAGCCGACGGGCTCGCCTTTGTAAGTCTCTCTCTCTCTCTCTCTCTCTCTCTCTCTCTCTCTCTCATGTTCGTGCATGGACACAATCATGCATGGAAGGTATTTTTAGATAAAGTCATGAACTAACGTGGACAATTATTCATCAGGCCTTTCCATTGAGGTCCCCTTTGGTCTCCTACATTTCAAGGGCAATCTTGAAAGTTACTCAAGATAAAACCATAATGGATGGGATAGAAGGGAGATACTTCGGCGGTCAAAACTCGTGCCCAGAACAAGATGCAGCGATCTTTTCAGACAATCTTAGCCTGAGTGTGTACAGCTTCGGAGGGCTCTTCATCATCACCGGCGTTGTCTCGGTATCTTCGGTATTGATATATGTGGTTTTGTTCTTCCAATCCAACTGGCCTTCTTCGAGAGCCATCCGTCCCGGTGATCGCTCCCTTCGGTCCAAGTTTTCGGAAACTGCAAACAACTTCATTCGAGAGCACCGGTTACTTGGTTGTCCGTGGAAAAATGGATCTAAGATGGCTCTGACGTCGCAATTCCGAAGCATGGAAGCTTCCACGAATAATTATGTTGGAGTGATCGCGAGGAGGCAAAATGAAAGAGAGAGGCCGCTACTTAGTATGCACGTTTGAGTCATTAGCAACTTGTTTTCTTTGTTCTTTTTGAAATAAGTGGTGAATTTCTGGGTTTATCCATGTCACATGTACAAATTTTTATCTGCTTGTATATTGCTGTAAAATAATACAGAAGCTAATGTATCTTTAAATTGACGCGAGAACTGAAACCACCAGAGAAATCAACAAAGAATAATAATTAGCATGAGTAATTTATGTAGTTCGGTCCAAGTGTCGGTATTTACTTCATAAGGAGAGCCAGTTGCCACACACTCAATTGTTTCCTAGCTGTAGACTACATCCAAACTCATAGTGTTTAGTCTAACGCAATTGCTCGATAAAATAAATTGCGAAGAATTATCTTAGATTTGAAACACACGCGTCTCTACGAAGAAAACGCCGCAATTGAATGTAAAATCATTCAGCACGAATCACCATGTTTCTTGAGAGCTCCGGTTATGCGGCCGAAGAAAGGAGCTCCACTGTGAAAGGTTCAAAAGAGAAACCCACGGTTATGTTCTCTGACCAGCAATAACAAATATACGAACTCCTTTATTGTGCGGCTGAAAATAAGAGGCGTCCTTCAGACACAGAAGCTCCCTCGCATTTGTGTTGTATGTACAAATGCCACCGACAGAACAAATCCCAATTTAGGATTGGGAAGAAGGACAAGACAAGCTTTGAGAGACAATAAGTTAGCAATCAGAATTAGCGATTGAAAAGACACATTGCCAATTGCTCCCTTTATCTTGATACTATCATCACAATTATCATGAGTATTTGCAGTCAATCCAATTATTACATCCAGTCACTCTCTCTCTTTTTGTCATAAACAACTATGCAAAAGAATAATTCCATTAAGCAAAAGCAGGAGCATACAAGAGATAATAGCAACAATCCGAAAAACAAAAAGCAAACCGGCGTAGAAGATAGTTAAAACATCTAAGGTAGGCAGGGGTGCTTGCGTTGCTGTGTGGGGACATCAAGAACTGAGGGTTTTGGGGTTGGTCGAGTAGGATTGTAACTGTTTAGACTGAGGATTGTTCGGTCAATTTTCACAAGATATTGTCCAATGGAGGTGATGGAGGCTTTCAATTCCTGGACATCAGCTTGGATCTGTGCAATAGCAATAGAGGTAGGCAGGTCCACAGGAGATGTTTTTTTTTTTTTTGGTTTTAATATTGGGAAGTTCCTTCTTGTAGCTCTTTAACCAAGAAGATGTATATGGAAGGGACAAACAAAAAAAAATGTAGAAAAGAACAAAATGGAAGGTGAAACCATTTGAATTCATTGGAACATAATGTAGGTATAATTGCTCTAGAAGAATGCGGAAGCAACATCACCAAATGCAAGCAAAAGACAACACCAAACTTTTGGAGTTCAAAATGCAGGGAATAGAAGAAATCAACAAGAAAAAAAAAAGAAAAAAGGAATCAACGATTTCTGGACTGACCTTGGAATCACCGATCTGGTCCGATTCCAAGATTAGGTGGGCTGATTTCCAGTTTCACAAAAAGGGAACCAACCCTGCCTGGTCCGGTTTCTTTCCTGGGTTAGTGAATTTTCCCTAGATACATTAATTAAGTTATGCTTTTCATTGATGAGAGTGATAGACCTATCATCTTATCTCCTTTTCGTTTCTCCCACTATAGTTTTTCTCCTTTTCGTTTCCCACACGGCGGTTTATTTTGATGCCACCAAAAGATGAAGGCGAAACTCTGGTGAAAGCCTCCAGTCTTAGCAAAAGCATGTGTGACGATCATGTAGACCCTCACAAATTGACCTTTTTGATTGGCTAATTGCCAATAAAGGGGAAAAAATATTAAATATTTGCAATTAAAAAAAGACAATGGTGCTCCACAGTTTTTCCACTGAATCTACGGGTTTTATTTTAACGTAGGACTAAGACATTAGTGAGGAGTTAGCTAAGGTGTCCACATCGCACTGTCAAATTCTAGGAAACTTCCTTCCAAATTTTTCCAATGGTTAGAGGTGGAAATAGTGTATAAATAGTGGGGAATGAGTGAAGCAATAGATGAAAATAACCAAGAGACGCTGAATATGGGCGCCCAAACAAGCTATTCGATTCTTGCACTAATATCTTTTCTTGGCCTGGCCTCTACTTTGGAAACCTCTAGTGTACCCAAAGAGAACCCTGCAAAGAAAATGATTCAAGTCGGGCTAGTGCACAACATGAACTCGACCCACGGGAAGGTGGTGATGAGTTGTATATCCATGGCGCTCTTTGATTTCTATGACGTGCACACTCATTACCATACCCGATTATCGCTTCACATTAGAGATCCGGAGGACGATGTTGTTGATGCGGCTTTAGCAGGTAAATATATGCATTTGTGCAGGATTTATTGGAAATTGTATTCCTGAATAATTTCACTTGTGCGCGGCATATTGGTCTCGCCCTCATAATTAGATTATTCACGATTTCAAACGCTTATTGCCAATGAATCTTGATTCTTCAGGACTTCAAGTACTTGTCATCATTTTATTTGGTATCTGTATTCTCATCGGTTCTCTACCCTATTCTTTTTATGAGGAACTACACTAAAACCCTCACGTTATGGAAATTAGGACCTCATGTGCTTTCGAGAAGTAGCACAATAAAACTCTCTATTCAAATTAGCCTGATTTGTGATATTAATACATATATGATGAAAGGGAGACTTATTGTACAAAATTGATATTAATTGGAAGTCCTAAAACTTTTAAAAAGTACAATCAATTCTAATGTAATTAATTCCTAAAATTTGTCACAAAAGTGTAATTGAGTCCTAAAATTTTCAAAAAGTAGAATTAAGTCCTAAAACTTATCAAATTAGTATAATCAAGTCATTCTCTTAATTGCATTTTTGAAAGTTTAAGGACTCGATTAGACTTCATGACAAGTTTTATTATTTGATTGCAGTTTTTGAAGGATTTAGGTTTCAATTGCAATTTTATGATAAGTTTTAGAACTTTTAGTACACTTGTGCCTAAAAAGTAAGTAATCAAACACAATAATAAGCAGAATAAGGAAATCAAACGGTGGAACGTACTCCACGGGAAAGAGGAACATGTAATAAATATTACAGCTACACTCGAGTCATTCAAATACTTAGTGTTTCCTAGCCTCCAATTATATTCAATAACTCACACACTATTTTATACTCATAATTCCTCCCAAATAATCTCTCAAACTTACAACGGAACTTATAAATCTTACCACAAGATTTATTCGTTCAAACACTCAGGATGTAATTCATCAACACACCGCATAATCTCTTCTCTTTCTATTTCTCCCCACTGTTGTCTATCTTCCTCTCTTTCTCCCTTCTTCGCCTTTTTCCCTCTTCTCTTGCCATCGATCATGGGGGCTTCTCTATTGTTGTTGAGATCTGGGTCTCGTTTCAATGCTTGCCCCCATGGAGGAGCACTCGCTCCAAGACGTAGAGGCTTGCCAGTAATGGAGATCAAGCCTCCAGGTCTGGAGGAGAAGCTCGACTTGGTAGATTATTTGCTTCATGAAATACATTGTGTCTACAGTTCTGGACTTGATGGAGAATGAAGAAGTCCATGCAATCCTCGGTCCAGAATGGTCCTCACAAGCTGAATTTGTAATCGACTTAGGAGTAAAAGCTCAAGTCCCAATCATATCCTTCTCAGCCACAAGCCCTTCCCTTTCTCCCACACAAAGACGTTATTTCGTTCGGACAGCCTACGACGACAGTTCACAGGTTGGTGCTTTAGCGGCTGTTGTTCAAGCGTATGGTTGGAGGGAAATAACTCTTGTTTATGAAGACACTGACTATGGCAACGGCTTGGTTCCATACCTTGTCGATGCGTTCCAAGAGGTCGATGCTCGGATCTCTTATAGAAGTGTTATCCCTGCATTTCCGGAAGATATCGACATCGTTAAAGAGCTCAATAAGTTGCTGATGACACAGACAAGAGTGTTTCTTGTTCATATGACTGCTCTGATCGGGTCTAGGTTCTTTGTTCTTGCGAGTGAGGCCGGAATGATGAGCGAGGAGATTGCGTGGATTGTTACCGATGGTTTATCGTCTTTGCTAGATCCTGTCAGCTCTAAGGCTTTGGACTCGATGCAAGGTGTACTTGGTGTTAGGCCCCATGTACCACGATCGGAGTCCCGCACAGAGTTCCGGGAGAGATGGAAGAAACTTTACGCTGAGAGAAATCCCCACGAAGAGATTGCTGATCTTAGTCTCTTTGGCTTATGGGCATACGACACCGTCACAGCATTAGCATTTACAGGAGAGATGGCATGGGAGCCTGCAAAGTCTAGATACTTAAAGCCGAATATGAGCAGAAACAATCTCAACTTTTCATCTATTGGGATTTCTGAGATGGGTCCGAAATTGCTCGAGAAAATTCTAAGCATCAAATTTCAAGGCCTTAGTGGTGAATTTCACTTGCCCAGTGGTGAACTTCAGCCCATTGCATTCGAAATTTTTAATGTTGTAGGACAGAGAGAGGAAATCATTGGATATTGGACTTCAGCAAGAGGACTTTCCCCTGAATTGAACCCATCAACAAAGGCAGTTTATACAGCTACAGCCAACGATTTGAAGCCACCTGTTTGGCCAGGAGGTACACGAAAGCCACCGAAAGGTTGGGTGGTGCCCATGTTAGGAAAGAAACTAAGGATCGGAGTTCCGGCGAAAGACGGCTTCAGGGAATTCTTCAAAATCGAATGGGATCCACATACAGGGGTGCCCAGCTACTCAGGATTCTCCCACGACATGTTTCTTGCAGTATTGGATGCATTACCGTTTGCTATTCCTCACCGGTACATTCCTTACGTGAACGAGAGCAGGCAAATCGCAGGAACCTATGATGATATGTTGTACCAAGTTAAACTTCAGGTCAGTCGATGCTTTCTCTTAGGATTTTACCCTACTATTCCTTGATAAATGACTAGGAGAGGAAAAGGATTTCTTCGCTATGAAGTGCATCATTTCTGAATCTTGTTTGAGCTTTTATGCTATACATGTCAATATTTCCTCACAGAGAAGTAGTTCGCAGCGCACATTTGAATACTGTCATTAGTATACCTTGCTTCTATTTATACATTCTTATTCAAATAGAAGCGAATTACCCATATACATTGAAGTTTATGAGGACATGATGATGCAGAGATTCGATGCCGTCGTAGGAGACACGACTATCATTGCAAACCGCTCGTCCTACATCGATTTTACACTTCCCTACTCAGAATCTGGTGTAGCAATGGTAGTTGCCATCAAGGATGATGAGCGGAGGAACATGTGGATCTTCTTAAAACCATTGAGTTGGACTCTTTGGGTAACAAGTGGTTTGGCCTTCATTCTAACTGGGTTCTTCGTTTGGCTCCTCGAACATCGCACAAATGAAGAATTCAGAGGTCTTCGTAGCCAACAAATCGGTTTAATAATCTGGTTTTCCTTCTCCACATTGGTGTTTGCTCATAGTAAGTTCTTTCAAAACTGATTCGTGCCTTGTTTGGCATTATGATTTTCTTCGTAGCCAACAAATCGGTTTAATAATCTGGTTTTCCTTCCATGTTTTACTCTGCTTCTGTTGTTTTAGCTTGGTTTTTTGTCAGCACTTTACTACGATTTTTATCGATGTAGGAGAGAAGATTGCAAACAACTTGACAAGGCTCGTGCTCATCGTATGGGTGTTCGTGGTGCTTATCCTGACTCAGAGCTATACTGCAAATTTAGCTTCACTTTTAACCGTGCAACGTTTCGCACCAAAGTTCGTGGACGTGCAAGAGTTGATAAGGAATCGCCATTACGTCGGATATCAGGAAGCATCGAGCGTGAGAGAATTTCTTGTGAGACAATTCAATTTCGACGAGTCCAGATTGATTCCTTATGGTTCGCCGGAGGAATACCACGAGGCACTATCGAAGGGAAGCGAAAACGGAGGAGTGTCGGCGATCTTCGATGAATTACCGTACATAAAACTCTTCCTTGCCCGATACTGCAACAAGTATAAAATGGTCGGACCAACCTATAAAACCGATGGGTTTGCCTTTGTAAGTCTCTCTCTCTCTCTCTCTCTCTCTCTCTCTCTCTCTCTATCTCGCACTTGCGGTTGCTCACATAAATACTAGTGGGCTAACCTTTGCATGCACCGCTCTAATATATTTATACCTTACACGAGAATAGATATATTATTATTTATTTTTAACTTATCACAAATAAATTGTATTCAATATGAGCTTTTTTATGTCATTTTTTAAACTATTTATGTCTCATAATTATCAGGGGTAAAATATTGCCTTTAATGCGACTTGTCCAAATTAATGGAGGGCTCACGTGTTATACAAATAATCATAAGTGACCTTCCCCTTGCATGACGATGGATTTTATTCATTTTTAACTTGCCAAAAATAATAGTAGTCACTATAAGGTTTTTTTTTTTTTCCAATTTTCTCATTATTTATTTTTCGCAACAGATCTTAGGAATAAGCGCCTTTAAATTTTTTGAATTTTCAAACATCACAGAAATATTGCACATTAATGTGATTTTTCTAATATTGGACTTGTGTGTTAAATAGAGGAGTTTGAGTGACAACATGCGTAAGAATAAACTCTATTCAATATAATCATTTTTAAATTTTTTTGGCCATGATAGATATCAAGAATACTCATGCATAAAATATGGATGTTCTAGACAATAAAGGGCAAATTTGCTTGTAATGGTGCGCTCATGAGTCATATAGATGAATACAAGAGATTTAGTACATCTGCAACTTGTATGACGATGCACCTTTTTTTGTTCATTTTAGTCCGTCTATGGACATATATAAGATATTCGAGGGCAAAACCTATCAGATAATAAAGTAGGTATCACTAAAAGGCAATGCACGTCAAAAAGCACATGCCCACGCTGATACACATCATGAAAATGAAGGTCAAAACATGTCGAGAGAGGGGATGAAGACCGAAGACGCTCCGCACGCAACGGGCGAGGTACGTGTCGACATGGGGAGTGGAGCTGAACCTCTACTTTACACACACGTATATATGAGCAAGAAAACGCACGCAAGCTTGTTCTCGTGTTGTGACACGCATGCATGCACCCGGTTCACATCTGACAGGCTTGTACACGGACAAGACCATGCATGGAAGGTTATTTTAGGTAACGCCACGAACTAACGTGACTGAATTATTCATCAGGCCTTCCCATTGAGGTCCCCTTTGGTCTCCTACATTTCAAGGGCAATCTTGAATGTTACTCAAGATAAAGCAAAAATGGACGCGATCGAAGGAAAATACTTCGGCAGTCAAAGCTCGTGCCAAGATCAAGATGCTGCCATCTTTTCAGACAATCTTAGTCTGAACGTGTACAGCTTTGGAGGGCTCTTCATCCTCACCAGCCTCGTCTCGCTATCATCGGTGTTGATATATGTGGTTTCGTTCTTCTATTCTCATTGGCCTTCTTCGAGTGCAGTTCGTGCTGTTGATCGCTCCCTTTGGTCCAAATTTCTGGAAACTACAGACTACTTCTTTCGAGAGCACAGATTATGTGGTTGTCAGGAGAGAAATAGACCTATGAAAGTTCCAGCCTCTCAATTTCCAAGGAGGGAAGCTTCTCCTAATCATGATGTTGAACTGATAGCGAGGACACCAGGATGAAGGAGAGAGGCCAGTACTCATTATACATGATTGAATAGTGAAGTTCGTGTTTTAGGAGAGGCTTATCGAGCATGAGAAAGATTCAGCACATCTAGCTATGTATATGCATGTATTAGTCTTTATTTATTTTTATTTTTATTTTGCTTTTGGAATAAGGGGTTAAGTTGGGTTGATAAATTTCACACGTAAAATATTTTGTTTGCTATGTATATATTATGATCGAGTGTTGACACGTGAATTTCTCTAACAAACACAACCTAGGGCCAACTAAGATTAATGAAAAGCCAAAGGGCAGCTTGGACTGATTAGTGGGCCGACCCACAAGGAGGTCCATTAAAAGCCAAGGTTGGCCCAGAGGCCCATCTTGTCTCGCCCCCAACAAAACTCCCCCCCGGCTCTTCCTCTCTCTCTCTCCCCCTCCCACAAACCCTTCAACGTTCCTTGTACGCGTTTTGGACACTATTGGGAGACAAACGAACGATGAAAACTATTTTGAACCAAAAAAAGAAAAACGAAAAAAAGTGCAAAGGGGCACAAAGGATACTTGACGATGGAAGAGTGGGAGACCAAAGAACGATTTTGAGATAAAAAATCACAAAAAGACAAGGTACAAGATCATAATCTCCTCCTTGTTGACCGGCGCCAACTCCCTCTCCCTGTCTCTCTCTCTCTCTAGACGTCCAACCCCTCATTCACTCGATGATTTCCCTCCCCACCCCCCGGCCAAAAAAAAAAAGAACCACAACGTTACCATTATATCTCGGCAATATTCCTCCACCTTTCCCTCTCAACATTTTTTATTCCCTCTTTTTTGATAACTCATATTCTCTCAAATACCTTTTTCCTTCATGGACTTGTGGAGTCTAATAAAGAAAACTAATATTAAAGCAAAGAGATTTCTTTTATTGTTAATGGCCTACATGTAATTTCTGCTATAACTTTGTATGCCAAACTTTTTGCTATAGTAAGACAATTTCTTTTGTAGTTGTAACTTATAATATGGAAACTGATACTAATATTATTAACGAAAAGATTGCCTAGTACGCACTGTGGTTTTTCCCTTTCTAATTTTTAAAAGGTTTTCCATGTGAAAATTTGTTTGCCTTCTTCTCTACATTTTTCTTCAATGTTTCATGTTCCTAACAATTGGAATTCAAAGCTTGATTTAGTGGAATAGTGAGAGTAATGAAGATGGATGAAGGGAAGATGAAGATCGATCAATTCGATAGGAAAGACTTTGGTTTCTAGAAGATACAAATCGAGAATTAGTTATAGTAAAAGAGCTTGCATCAATCTCTGTTAGTAGAGAAACTAGATTTGATTAAGCAAAAAGATGAGAATTATTAGATCAGCTAACCCTAGGTGAGAATTATCACATGTTAATGTGGAATGTTGCCTTCCACGTCACCAATGAGAAGACAACGGATTTGATGAGGGCCTTGTCCAATATATGTGAGAAGCCAACTATGTCAAACAAGGTATATCTAATGTGTTGCCTGTCACGCCCCGAATCTCGAGCGCACGCACAACCCTTGGTGGTCGATAGAATTTTGCGACGTTCACAAGACTCATCGTCGACCTTTTTTTTTTTTAATTTATTGCACAAACGGAAGCGAATCAAGTAATCCCCTGACAACAATATACATGGGATAGAAAAGCAGGATAACCAATTTCAAATCAAATACACTTTTATAAAAACTTCAAGTTTATACAGAAGGTCTATGTCATAAAGAACTACTGAGCCGCCTATGCTCCTGACCCTTCCGCTTCAAGCTCCTGGCTCTTCACACTAGGGACCTGAAAAATGGTTATTCAATAACTAGTTAGTGCACCAACTCAATTCAGGGTATCTATCCAAAACTACCCCACCACAAGCAACAACCAACAGTTGATTCGCATACAACCTTACCTGGTATGCCATACACTGCACGTTATAATTCAGCACGATACACGCAATGCACATGGTCATTAGATGATACATTTCATCAATTTCATACGAGTTGCATCACAAGCGATCTTACCTAGCCATTGCCACACCTTGCATGTTATCGATTCATGCGTGCGTGCCATAAACAATGTACTTAACTCATGCATGACCGAAATCACAGATGCCGTAATTCTCATGCGTTCTTGCACATTAGCACAATTCAAAAACACAATGCATATACTCAATGCATACAACAATTCAAACACCTTATTCATCTTAGTCAAAATCATAGGGGTCCTGATTATAAGGCCAAACCGTTATGACACGTCCCATACCATGCCATACAGTTTTGTCCCATAATCAGGCGCATTAACTCAAACAATCATGTGTTCGAATTATTAATTAGGCCACTCAATGGCATAGCCTACTCGCGGTTCGGTTATCTACTGACATTAATGCTAGGCATCGCCTCCCCCCATGGAGCACGGCTTCGTCACTACGTCGACGGCGTTCCTAAAGGAGTATAAGTCCATAATCAACTACGACCAAACAACCTACTCGTAGTTCAGCTGTCTACTGGCATTTAACTAGGCATCATCTCACCTCATTGAGCACGGCATGTCTCTTTATCAGGCGGCTTTTCCGAAGGAGCATAGGGTCCAGAATCTACTGTGACTTGCTTCCCGTTGTCTAAGGGGTATCCCAAATAGGGATAACGTCCAACTTAATAGCCCGGGACAATTTCCTCTTAACCAACACACGACCATTCAATGTCGGCCCAGGATACCCTGCATTTCACTCAAATGCCTCGATTAAAATAGTAATCCTGGCCTCTTTTCTTCGTATTAAAAACATCCAAGAAAGTAGTTGTGTGTGGGTCCACGTCATTTCAAACAAGAAAAGCTAATACCTTTCTTTTTCAAACCCCACGGTTTGATATAATCATTAAAATCCATTTTCGATGTCAAAACCCGACACCCAAGATTTTCAGAATAAATACCATATTTTCACAATCACCACTCAACTTCACAAATCATCACTCAATTCATGTGGATGTTTATGCAATAACACATCCAATCACTTCATAGGATTAAACACACATGAAATTAGACACTTTTCATTCTTGGGTGAACAGTGTCTTGTGAACAGTAAGTCGTGAACAATGTTTCGTGAACAGTAATAGTGAATAGTGTCACATGAACAGTAAATATCTAGAATTTAATAAACTATCAATTAAATTTAGAAATCATTAAAAGCATTAATTAAAGCAACTATCAATTAATTAAAGCAAAGCATACTTAATTAACCACATAAACCACATTAAGCAAATAAAGCAAGATTAAGCTAGACTAATCTAATCCATCCATCTAACCACCTATCTTAGGGCTAATACAACTTAATTAAATCACTTAAACTAGAATTAAATCTAACTAAGCCAACCCTAAGCAAGTTTAGGCACTAATTGAAGGATTATGAGCTAAACTCATCCGTTAAGCGGGTCGGAAACACTGACGCGGCGGCGATGATGAAGGCGACGCTTCGGGACCTCTACCATGATGATCCAAGGCGGTCCCAAGCTCAACACAGCAACCACAACTTGGACTCCCACTGAAAACACTGAAAAGCAGCCCTGTCGAAGGAGAAACTGAGTTGAACAGCTTGGCTGGAGCTCCGGCGAGGGGTTTGGCTGGAAACCGGCGGCTCCTGGGGGTCTCGAGGATCTTGTGGGTGGTTGGGATGGGCGGAGGAAGGACCGGAATGAAAGAAAAATGGCCAAAAACACGAAACAATGCAGGCTGCAGGCGAACCGACGGACCGGCGACTGATTCCTTTACGGAAGATCCCAGGCCGGATGATGGCTTCATTCGGTGTGAAATCAGGAGCATTGGAACGGTCTGTCTCTCCCGGTCACGGTGATGGGTGGCTTGTTGGCTGATTCATCTAGGAAGATCACTTTTGACTCGATTTGTCACCGAATGGTCGGCTGGAGCAGAAACTGGAGGAGAGGGAGAACGAGGAGAGAGAGAGTTCCATCGAATTGGGGACGAAGGAGGGGAGAGAGAGAGTGAAGTGAGGGCTGAAAGCACTCCTCATTAAGGCCATTCAATGGCCACTTCAAGTCCCCATACAAGTCCCCTCACCTTCTCTCTCTTCCTTTGCCCTTATTCACAAGCTTTTAGGGGCAATTTGGTCATTTCACCTTGCACAATTACCATTCTGTCCTTGGGCTGAAATTGGTGGATTGGCCTAAGGGTTGAGCTTGGCCATGAATAGGAATGGGCTTGGGAATTGGTTGGGCTTGAAATGGCCAAGAATTGGCCCATGGGCTTAAAAGATGAATAGTTGGTTTGGCCCAATGAGCTCATTTGCTTGACTTAGGCCCATTTGGTGGTTGTCCCAACTTGGGCCTAAGGCCCACACTAACTTGGCCCGGCTCACATCCTCACAGGCTTGCTTCCTTAGTTCGAAAATCCCTTTTTCCAATTGCTTGGCTTAACTGACTTTGTCAACTATTTGAAGTAGCTTCATCCAAACGTCTCGGACATTCTCGATAATTCGAAGTCCAATCCTAAGTTCTCTTGCCATGTCAATTTCGCCAAATGCCATTTTGGTAACAACTTAGACTGACGGGTGGTTTTGAGGATTCACGCATGACCAACTTGTGCCAAACCACATTCAAGATATCTCGACGCATGGACGTCCTTGAATACATGAAATTGCGGAGGATAGATTCTTATTTCAAAGTACACGATTACTGAGAATCGACATAGGGTCATTCGTGGATTCGATAATAGTAAACGGAATCACCTGGTGAATCAACTTTTAGTCATCCTTAGAATCGGCCTGCCTATCTACAGGATCATTCTCACGCAAGTCTCATGGTCAAGTCGTTTTCCCAGGTTGAGTTCTTTAATTGTATGAGTTCTGTCATCATTAGCCTTTCCCCTCAAGGTCAGTATCTCAGGAGTGATCAATTCCGAGTGAGATAAACCAACAATGCATTGACGAAATTCACATCCATTCATTTCTTAGAGGACTTGAATTTCAGGATGTCACATTGCCTCTTCAATCTAAAGATGGATGAATATGCTTTTATGAGAGATGGTATCAATGAATTCATCATGATCACTACTCAGTTGAATTTCTGTGAAAAGAAATTTTCAGGTAAAAGCTTTAATTTGTTATCTTCTCTACCTAAAAGTTGATGTGTGACTATAATTATGGTGAGCATTTCCTTTGGTTAGAAAAAGTTGAAGCTTTAGGAAATTCGAGTTTTGATTATTAGTGAGGATACTCACAAAAGAGAGTTGGGCAAATTTTCGGGCATTGTCTTGAGTACCAAAGGTAGAGGGAGAAGTGATTAATGAGGTTAGCACCAATATTAAAGGTTGATCGAAGTCCAAAGAAAGAAGCAAATCGAGACCTTGTGGTGAAATAATTTGTTGGAATTATGAAAAGAAAGGCCATATAAGACAAGCTTGTACAACCCCCAAAAAAAAAAAAAAAATCAAATAGCGAGATTGAAATCAAGAGGAGGCGATATCTATGAATACAACCCTTGAAGAGATGTCTATCCATAATGCCTTAAATTTTGAGCAATGACATTGAGTCTTGGATTCTAAATTCATGTGCGTTGTTTCCCTATACTTTTTACAAATAACTAACGCACAATATTGTTGCTAGAAAGTTTTAAAAGATTTATCTTGCTGATGAAGAATCTTATTATGGGAAAGGGTGATGTTCACGTAAATACTATTAATGGGTATCAATGGAAATTGCAGGAAGTCAGATTTATTCCTAGTCTTAAAAGAAGTTTAATCTCTATAGGTCAATTAGACAATACCAAATATTTTGGGGATTACTCATGAAAGATTGTTGAAGATTTTATAATAAATCATGGGGGGCAAAGTTGGGAACATTGTACTTGATTGAAAGGAGTAGGGAAATGGTAGAAATTGTTGACTTAAAACTTCAACTTGGACACTTAAGAGAAAATGAAATGAAGGGAAAACTACTTAATTTGAAGTGCAAAAAGTATTGGTCTAAGTGAGGTTGCATTAAGCATAAATACATCACTTTTTTAGAAAATTGGAAGGGAATCAAAGAGAGAAAAGTTAGAGTTGGCACATAGAAATGTGTAGAGGCCAGCCCATGTTCATTCCATTGAATGCTTACTTCCTCATGTTCATTGACAACTCTACCAAGAAGGTATGTGTTTATTTTATAAAAAATAAATTCGATATGTTTGCTATTTTTAAAAGATGGAAAGCTGAGAGAATAAGACTAACCTAAAGATTAAATGTATAAGATATAATAATGGTAGTGAGTATGAAAACAAGGACAAAAAATGAAATAAGTATAACAAGAATAGTTCCCAACAAACCATAGTAAAATGGAGTTGCTGAAATGATGAACAGAACTCTAAATCAGCATGCAAGAAATATGAGGATATATGCATGATTTAGCCAAGACGCTTTGGGCAGATATAATTAACATAGCAACTTGCCGAATGAATAAGGGACCTTCAGTACCACTTGGTTTCAAGCTACTAAAAAAATATTGGACTAGAAAGAAGGTAAATCTCTTGCATTTGATGTTTTTTGTTGTGTTTTGTGTGTCAAAATAGAACCCATAAATAGAGATAAGCTTGATGCAAAAGCTAGAAAATATTTTCATTATATAGCTCTGATTATTTAAGCTATGGGTTCTGTGATGAATAAAATATAATAAAAATATTAGGAAGAAATGATGTTATCTTCAATGAAAATAATTTGTATAAAGAGAAATTTGTGGCAAAATATAGTGTGGGAAACAAACGGGGGAAAATAGAGATTTTGAATTGGAGGGGTTTCTAAAAGTACGCTAATTAGGAATCCCAAAATTGTTTGGGTAGACTTTCATCAAGAACCAAACTAAAACCCCCTACACTTGAAGCCGATTTGAGAAGATCTAGTAGAACTTTGAAGCCAAGATATTCTCCACCATTGCATTATTTTCTTTTTAGTGATGTTGGCAGACCAAATTTTCAGAAGCAATGTAGATTGAAGTTTCTACTAAGTAGGAGCTGCCAATATAGAATGAGTTGGATTCACTTGAGAAGAGGAAACTTGGATATAAACTTAACTAACAGATGAGAAGAAGGCATTGCAAAATAAATGGGTGTACTAGTTCAAAGAACAACTTAATGATAGCAAGAAGTACAAATCAAGGTTAGTAGTGAAATGTTATCAGTAAAAGAAAAGAATTGACTAGATAGAAATTTTCTTTCTGGTTATGAAATTGACTACTATTAGGCTAATGTTAAGTATTATTGATAATTTATGAATAAAGCAATTAAATGTAAAAAAAACTACATTCCTCCATGGCGACTTAGAAGAGGACATCTACATAGTACAAACAAAAGGTTTTTAGGTTCTTAGAAAAGAAAACCACGTCAACAAGCTGAAGAAAAGTATGTATTACTTTTGTCTAAAGTCGATTTTCTTTTAGGTGTTTTATCACATCTTGTGATTCAATTGTGTCTCACTTCGCCTATGTTGTTTGTCTTGATGTATGTTGATGGCCAACATGTGAACTGAGGCCTTGCATTTGTTGAATGAAATTTGAGTGTCAGTTTCATTTGTTTGTGTTAAGTTACATGTATGAGCCGTGTTAAAAAAGTCTCACATCAAAGAATTCGTGTGATGTTAAGTAGTTAATATATTCTATTTGCTCCATAACTCATTGACTTAAACTTTTGAGTCAATATGGGTTCAACTGGATGTATAAATAGGTTTAGATGTGGACTCTCTCTTGGGGATCTCCCAAAAAAGATTCCGAACTTTTCTTATGCACTCCCAATAAATGGTATCATAATTGTTGATTGATCGGTGGCTATTTCTAATGTGTATCGATGTTTGGTCAATATCTCAAAGAAGAATCTAGTGACCAACGTGATTTCCATGCGGTAGGCATTGTGGTGTAGCAACGTGGTCCCAATGACAGACTCCATAGTTTGGTCTAGAGAAAGAGACTAAGGATGAAGGTGGATGTTGGAGATTCAAGTTGTCATATGTTGACAAAGAATGATACTTAAATTAAGGGGGAGTAGGCCTAAAAAGTAAGCTCACGCATGAGGGAGATTGTTGAGTTGCACATATGAGTTGTATTAGAAAAGTCACTCATCATAGAATTGCGTGATGTGGGGAAGTTAATAAATTCTATTTGGCTCATAAATCATTTGATTAAACTTTTGAATGAATGCGTGTCCAGTTGGATATATTGACATGCTCCAACTTGGGCTCCCTCTTGGCTTTCTCCTTGGGTGAAGGTATAAAACTTATGTTGCACGCTCTCAATGGTTTGGTTTGTTAGAAATCGTCTTTACTTGCTATTCTAAAAACTCCTAAAGCAACAACTTTAAGGAAACTAAAATTTTCATCAATTTTGGGCCGAAATCTTTAAAGGTTGTCAATTAGACATTCGTAGAGAATAGAAAAAAGCTTTGTTTCAATAGCTCGCATGCCTTGCACGGATTCTGAAAACACCTGAAGCAACAACTTTAGGGAAATTAAGATTTTCATTAATTTTGGGCCGAAACCTTTAAAGGTTGTCAATTAGACATTTGTAGAGAATGGAAAGAGCATTGTTTCATTAGGTTGCATGCCTTGTGTGACATCCCAAAATTTCAATTATGTTTTCTTCTGAATGAATCGGGCATTTCATTGACGCGTCTATACGGTTATTCTCATAGCCGATCACTCTCGAGATAACTAGACTATCTGAGGAAACCATTAAGGAATTTTAAGGCAATAGACTTGAGAATTCGATCAGGAATCGGCTTTTCGACCGTGTCTGTCTTTAGAGGCCATTACGGCACAGTTAAAAATCGATTTGAAATTAGAGATAAACTGGATCGATAGAGATGTGTGGCTAATCATGGGTGACACCATTAAATTGGAAAATTCTCATCGACCGGCACTAGACTGATTTTCTTATTGTTTTGGTACCCCGTGTCCGTATTTGAGTCCTCAAGATTTTCACGACAATCGTGAGTCGCCAATGAGTCGAGTGGGTTCGTAGTGGTTCGAAGAAAATTGACCATGGGTCATTTGCACTTAAAAATATCTGAAAGTTACCCGGTAGCCTAGGTCACGCTAAAAACGCATCGAATGGAAATTAACCGTCGATTCGAGTCCGATTTCAGAAATTGAAATTTCGGCCATGTCACAATAAATTTTAGGAGCATCGACTCAGTCTCAAAAGATTTTTTTGACAACCGACACTTTTTGGGAAGAAGTCGTCGCCGGGTTGTTTTAGTGCAGAAAATGCCGAAGGTGGTTTTCGATTGCGAAATTGAGAAGTGTGAGAAATTATTGGGTGGGGAAAATTATCAATCGGAGGCATTCGGAGGTCAAGTGATTTTGTTGTGGCCAATTGAAATTGAATCAAGAGAGAATTGAAGATCAATGAAGCGTTGGCTGAGAAATTCGTATCATCCCCTTTCAAGAATATTGAATTTGAGAGGTTATGGAGGTCATTTGGATGGTTTAGTGATAGCCAAGTGTTTTTACTTGGCCAAGAGTGATTTTTGGAGGATATTTTTGCATAATATCAAGCCAAGGTCCCACCTCACTCTTATCCATCTCTCTTTCCTCTCACCTCAACCGATTAGTCTCTCTCCCCTTCTCATTTCTTCGGGCGACACCTTCATGAATAGCTGATGTTGAAGACCGGCAGCTCCTTCCTTTGCAAATTGAAGCCCACGTTCCTCTTCTTCATCGATTCTGCCAGCCACACGCCAGCCCCACTACCGTTGGTCTCCTTCGGTCAAAACTCCTCTCGCTGGCCTTGGTGGTTGACTGGCGGCATTCACGAAACCTTGAAGACCGAAACTCCACCGAGCGAAGCCTCCACCGAAGCAGTTTCTTCTTTGTCGCTGCCATTTGGCCGTAAGCCAACAAGCGGTGTCCTCCTCTCCACGCGGCTAGAAGTTCAAGCGGACATCTCCACTATAAATTGTCCCTTTGGTCAACAACAAGCCATAGAAGCTCCTTGATTGACCGAATCAGCGACCTCACGTCCCAGCTGCAGCTCCTTCGTGCGTCCAGTGAAGCCTCCACGCGTCCAGCCCACTCCTCCCTGGTCAACGAACGAGCCCAGCGGAAGCCCTTCGCTGACCCCGCATCCACGGATTTCCTTCGCCTGCACGCCAACAACACAAAAGCAGCCATCGACTCCAGCGAAACTGCTTCGCTTCTTCCTGCCGGCTCCGTTCCAGCAAGCCGCAGCAAATCACGGAACAAGCCGTGAATTCACGAGTCTTCGGCTCAGCAGTCTTCGGCCCAAATCTGTAGACCAGCGAAGCTAGAAGCCTCGGCCCATTTTGCAGTCTTCAAGCCCAATTGGAAATTCACCAGCAGCAGGCCCATCCAGTTCAGCCCATATTCAATTGAATTGAAGCCCAAATTTTTCCAGCACTTGAAGCCCATCTTCAGCAGGTCCAACCCAACTTGGGTCTGGCCCAAAAGCAAGAACAAATATCAGTTGGGTTGAGATTTGTTGGGCCAAGTCCAAGACGCGGTCCAAGTCCGCCGGTGTTGTCGAAAGTTCGATTTCGGCCGTCGTCGCGTCGCCGTTGCAGTGATTCGATCCCCACTTTTAATCAAGTGAGTTTTACTCACTAAAGCTTTCTTAGTTTGCTAATTATAGCTAATTATACTTAAGGTTGGTTAGATTTAATTAAATGCAATTAGGTGGTTAAATTAGTTTAGATCAATTAAATTAGAGACTTAATGATGCATGTTAGGTGGTTAGAAATAGACATTAGCAAGTAGACATGCCATGTTATTTATGAAACGAGTCTCGGTAATTTTCCGGGCTCGTCTCGGCATCCAATTCGGCATTACGAGCCTAAATTGGATTTTTTATAATTAATTATTTAATTTTCGAAATTAATTATTTAATTATTTATTTTTCCAGAAATTTAACCGGGATGGCCGGTGACCGGAATTTCGTGCTGATTGTCGTGGTGCAGTCCATTTATTTATTTGAGCTTTATTTGGTGCTAAAATAATTTAGGAGTGAATTTAAGATTTATTCCTAAATTAAATCTTGAGAGGGTCGGGTGGGACCGCAAAACCACTAAATCTTGAGAGGGTCGGGTGGGACCGCAAAGCCACTAGATCTTGAGAGGGTCGGGTGGGATCGTAAAGCCATTAGATCTTGAGAGGGTCGGGTGGGACCGTAAAGCCACTAGATCTTGAGAGGGTCGGGTGGAACCGTAAAGCCACTAAATCTAAGGAATTGCTTGGAGTAGGATGAACGACCTAGAAAGGATCCGACTGACATGAAATCGACTAAGTCGATTTGATCGATGCTTCGATCGGTGATGTGATTGTTTGAATGCCTATTGAACTGTTCTAATATGCAGATGGAATCTAAGGCCAAGGTAAGTCCTCCAACTCGTGCCGTGTTTAGGCAACTTATAGTGTATTGGCTTACTAATCGAGTCTTAGGGAGTAGGATTCGCTGAGACGTGGTCTCATTGGTTATTGAATAACCATTTCAGGACCCTTAGGAGAAGCTAAGGAAGAGGAACCTGAAGGGGAGAAAGACTTTTGAAGAAGAAGATGATCCAGAGAGGGATCTTGAATATAACCCGGATGTGGACTGAGATCCCATCCCTTTTGTAAACCCCGTCTTAGCATAGATAGGTGTGAGACAAGTATGTTGTGAATAGTATTGTAAATATACTATGAGTTGCGCTGTTAATGAAAGTGTGGTTGTGAATTTCAATATGAAAAATATGGCCTGCTTTCCTATCCCATTGTTTTATTGTCTGGGGATTTATAACTGCTTCCGCATGTGCTTAATAAAAAGAAAGAGTCGGCGATACATAGTCCTGGGATATCGCATTCTAAAATCGACCAAGTAGAAGGATGTGCGCGCGTCTGAGGATCGGGGCGTGACACCTTGAACGGAGCTCATTTGTCCAAGTAGAGATGCTTTGAAATCTAGGGCATCCTTACCGGTCCGATCCTTTGGAAAACTCTAAACTGAAATGAGTAAAGAGGGTTTTAAGATCCTTAGAGTTGCAACTTGGAAACATCACGAACTACAAAGTTGTAGATGACTTACTTTGATTGGATGAGTAGATCGTTAAATTTGGATTGGGCTTGCAATTTGGAACCATCATCAATTGCAATCTAGGGGTTGCATTTACCATTTTTCAGATTGGGCCTGTTCAAGGCCTGGGTGACACCTTGGGCTAAATTGAAAGTCTCATAAATTTGTGGGCCAAATATGAGAAAGTGATAAATTATAAAGTTCTAAAGAAATTAAAGGGTTTTCCAGCTATATAAATCTAATAATTTTATCGGTTGGTTTGATAGGTCAATTAGGCTTGCAAAGTACCGGTTTAGGTGTAGAAGTTAGTTTAACCAATTGGGCTTAATTTTCTATTTTGGTAAAATATGTCTCATCTCTATTGGGGATAACGATATAGTTTAGATGGGGTGAATAGATTGTATGGGAACTAAGATAAACTTTTGCAAAATATAACAGGTTTATCTTCAAGCAACATGTAGAAAATAGATTATAGAAATTAAGTGTGCATGTTGCTAATAACAACTGGTGATAATAATGAAAATATAAAGCTAATACGGAGATGGAAGATATTACAAGATAATATATAGTGTTTCGGCTTTATATCAAGTCTATGTCCACTCTCACTAATAACAGCCACAATGAGGTCGGAATCCACTAATAATATTCGAGAAAAGCTGTGATTGGTACATTTTTTAAATAAAGAGAAATGGTACCTAAATGACATTAGACTAATCTAACATAATTAAATCCCCAAATCCATTGAATCTTAGGTTCGTGGCAATAAAATGTTCTACCACATTTTACATGGGTATCTAATCGACCCTACTTGATTAGTGGTGACTCCAAAAGGTAAGAAAATTGCATGTTAAATTGAATGTCAAATAACAATTGGTAGGGCTTGGTAGAGCCTACACTAAATGTGAAGGATTGCCTCGTAAGAGGCACTATCGTGCTTGTTTAATGGGCCGTTAACTTCCCCATGGTGGCTCATCTAGTGGAATGTCACGACACCTTGACGACTTTATTGGGGACTTGAGTTAGAACTCGTAACAGACTTAAGCTTGAACTTCTCTTTTTGAAAATATTTTCGTTTGATCAGCGTGGGGACAAGGTATGTCACTGACATTAGGTGTTAAATGGTTTTGTGGAGGGGAGTTATAAGAGATGGAGTGTTTGCTAACCCTTTGTCTTGTAGAGAGGTGTGGGTAATGTATGCTCTAAATTTTCATTGAAATAGTATTTGCATCATTTAGATTGTTGTGCTGGCTTACCTGCTTTAGCACTACATCAAAACACACACGTCCCATGGTCGAACTCAGATCTCATGCTAGGAAGACAATTAGAATGGTGTTGACAGGATCCGACCACGTCCATGAACTCCCAAGACCAACAGCCATCCTTTTCATCCCCGCTCTTTTCTAGGAATCGGGAGATTTCGTCAATGTCCACAAGTGCGTGAGACCATTAGGATGACCTTTTGACTGAGCCGATTTCAAGAGGCCTCGATTTAGCTGCGAGCCTGTCAGGCTAGTCGATATATTCTCTTAGTCCTTAGTTTCATGCCTTTTAGTATATTCCACCTATAGGCGTCAAACCTCACATGTACATGCACGTCTTTGTTTTTTGCTAGCCTCCGTTGTCATTGTAAGTGTTCTATACTCTTTTTGCTTTTTATTTATTAAATCATGTTTTTAAACTCGGTCTTGATCAATTATATGCCATCCATTATATGCCATCCATGATCAAGTACAAACATTCTCTAACCAAGGGGCATTTATTTAATTGACATGGAATACCCTTCAAGTGGTACTTTCTCTTGTAATGAAATCCTAGCAAAAGATCGCATCATTGTTTGATTTGAAGATAAATCGGTTGCCTTGTTTTCATTCCTTGAGACGATATCGTTGAAGTCCCCAATTTCCTTTTATTTTAACATCGTACTCATTCTCATCTTCGTATTATAGGGGGAAATGACACTTACAGAAGAAATGATCAAGAAGTTGGTGCTAAAAGAAAGAATGGCGGGATGGCATAGCACCAATGTCTAGTGGATGAGTTGCCCATTACACTGCTATGCCTGTTAGATCGCTTGGACAAGTTCATTGGGACTCCACCTCCTCTTCTGGAGTCGGATGCAACGAGCAAAGTAAAGCCTACTAATGTCAATCCAAAAAGCAAAACTATAACAATCGCTAGTTCTTCCCAGAAGTCGAAGGCCTTGCTTCGGAAGAGGTATGAAGAAGGTGATCGAGAAGATGGTGTGTTGGGCAACCGAGCAGTGAAAATGACAGCTGTGTCCCCAAACTCCAAATTACCAAGTGCTAATATTGGTATCAAGGGCATTGGGTGCGTTTATTTCAGCTTTTCCAAAGGGCTTTCAGTGGAGAAATGCTAGGGTGTTTGGCAAGCCTGTCCAAACGGTTTTCAGTCAAATACTAATCTTGGAAAAGTGGAAAACCCAATGCTGATAGGAATCAGCTTTGGGCTTTTTGCATTTGACCAAATGCTGAAAGTACCATTTTTTTTTCTCAAAACTAATATCATAATTTTTTTAGTTTTTCGGTTTTACCCTTCATTGTTCCAAGACTATTGTTACCTTCATTAGAGTCACTAAAAAGTTCTATTTTTTTAATAAAAAAAAAATGAAATCCAAAAACCCTTTATAAAATAAGACTTGTCAAATACTGTTATCATCGTGCCCATTGGATTGGATGACTAGCCGGATAATAAAACTATCCAAGCAATCAATGATACCGTCTTTGTCATTGACGAGAAACAAGATGATAGGATGAGTTCGAATAGCCTAGAATAGGTGCATTTTCAATTATCGCACACTACTCTATATAGGAGCCTTCCCTGCTTTCTTTCTCGGATTTCGATTGCTTTCTAAGATTTGTTTCATTTTATTTGATTGCTTTCTAGTATTTCTGTTTTTCAATAATGTAGTCCGTTTCTTTCCATCCAATAGAGTACAAATTTATGAAATTTCTCGTCTTAACACCCTTCGAAAAAACGATATTACGGAGTATGTTGACTAAAGCAGACTCCTTTCATCTTCTGGTGAAACCATGTGGGGGCATGAGACGAACGCCTACAAACAATTTTTTAATGCGAGCTTCCATTCGTTGTAGGGTCATTTTAGTTTGCCTAAGTGACCGTGTATTGCAATTTATAGGACCATGCTCGATAAGCATATTTGAAATACGTGATCATTTAGCTAAAATGACATGGTTGGGCGGCTATAAAGGTTCAATATATATTAATATTGACTTATGATGGATGGCAGTATGGCGAATTGGGGAAAAAAATCACAATTGCCATGACTTTTGTAACGATCTTCACATTGGTGCCATAACTTTTCAGTTGTTCATGTTAAGACAATCCAACCCAAAACTTTAAGCTTATAGATGGAGGGAAACCACGTACATAAAAAGAGCATGTGAACTCCACAATTAAGTGACATGGGATATTTCAACATATCACTTGTGTGACAACTTTTAAAAAGTATTTACTCTGTGCCATACACATTGATGCCGTAGCATTTTAATTGATCACCTAGATATCATAAATTCTTGGAAAACATTTACCACAAGCACCATGGATTTTGATGTCATGTTGGATTTCCCTCCACTCAGTAATCAATGGAAAAATTATAACATAAAATTGAGCGTTACGTAAAAGTTACGGCATTTGATATGTCCTTTTTTAAAAGAAAAACGTGTAAAAAAGTTCAAACCAAACTGAATTGGATGACTTGGCTCATGAATGATTGAGTTATTGGTGTCATTTTATGAGAAAGTGTCATGACTAAAATGACATCGTCCTACGGTATATTAATTAATTCGTTAAAGAGCAAAGTCCAATTGCACATCAAGTTAGAGAGCAGCCTCTAAGCAATGAGAGTCGTGGTAACCCACGGCATTCAAGCTAAGCAACAATCAATCATCTCACTCGACAGGAATTCATGTACCTGAGTAGTGGGGAATATAACATTAATATATCGGCCCTACATATCCTCTTTCTCAAGGGAGATTCATGCATATCAATAGTGGGAATAATATAATAGAACCATTTATTCCTTTGTTCTTATTATATCGCGAGTGCGAATAATCAGTCGGAGAAGTTGTTTCCCTGCACGTTGATAAACCCTTATCTAGAATCAGATCATCCGAGGGACCGTCGTCACGATATCAGTAACACAGCCGCCTTACGTCACATAGTTCACTTGATTCTACAGTATATCTGCCTCATAGTCGTCGTACAAGTGAAGTATTTTGTATGTACCCTTCGATAATTGACATGAAAAATTAGGCGGCCTAGACATACGTCTCTTTATATAGGCCCCTCACCTAAAATAAGGATCGGCACTTCGTAAATGTAGTTCATCCATTTTGTAAATTAGAAGATGTTCCCCACCAATTCATAGGACACACCTGTCTCTGTGGCTGTCGTCGTGCCTCAACTTGGCCGGGAAGGGATCTTGTCTTCTCCGTGACAGCGTAGGTCTAATCTGCTCGGCCCAAATAAGTAATCAAGACGAGGTGAATTGGTTTTTCAAAAAAACAAAGATTAATTTTGTAAAATCAACCCCAATAAAAAAAATTATTTCGACGTGCAAAGTGAACTAACGATATAAACAGTGGAAATTAATGTGTTTAGAGACAGAGAAATTGCAAACAAAATTTATAGAGGATTGATTTGGGTGTGCCCACTCCTCTTTTCTAGATCTAGTAGTCCAAAGAGACCGAGTTCCCTTAGTTTTGCCAAAAGAATCTACTGCTACACAGAATCCAACTTTCTTCAGGAACAACCCTGCTAATAAACTAACTGTTGGACATCCAATGGTTGTTCTCACACTTTACACGCGCACCATATTAGATCTTCTTCCGAAACTATATATCATTCCTCTTCGGTGTTTTCAAGGAATCCCTCGTACACTTTTTGTCTCACCTAGACAAACGCCTTCACTTTAAGTATAGCCACTCCTTTCTTGCATTAACAAAAAAGTTTCTGTATCCCTCCACTTGATAACTCAATTATTTGGGTTTGAATTTCTTATAGGACTTCTTCTGATCGACGCAGCATATAGCCTCCGACAGAGCAATTTCGATCCACCTGTAGTCATTACGTAATCAAGAAGAGGGTTCCGATTGTGACATGCTAATTTGTCATATTTGTATTCTGCTAAGACAGATAAATATCATATAGCTAGGATAATCTGTAGACTTAGTGGAGGATTAATGGATTAATTAATCTTGTTCTCCACTAGTGACATTCTAGTTTGTCACATTTGTATTTTGCTGAGACAGATAAATATCATATAGCTAGGATAATCTATAGACTCAGTGGAGGATTAAAGGATTGATCAATCTTATTCTCCACTATCATGTATTGACGTATCAAATGTATGGAACATTTCGTTGTCTCTTCTGGGTTCGCTGGAGAGAGAGAGAGAGAGAGAGAGAGAGAGTGTGTGGTACCCACCAGTCTTTTTCCACAAAGGTTATTAAGATGGCACCCATTTCTTAAGTGTTATGAATGAATAAAGGTGATTACCTAAGGTCATTAGATTCATTCCTCAATCTAATAATTTGCAATTCTTTTTTTTTTTTTTTTTTCCTATCAAGATATTATTTCATATTTAACATGAATATTATTTACTTACTTTTTTTGCAAAAGGAGATTGAGATGACACCTTTTTTCTTTCCAAACTTCCAAGTGTTAAAAATGAATAAAGGTGATTACATTCATTCCTCAATCTAATTAATGCTTTACTAAAGATAGGTTGAGATTCGATCACGAGGAAAACGAGAAACTTCTTGTGTGACGATTTTAGAACTAACATGTCAAAATAACAACGGAAAAACTTTTCCCTACGAATGAAGTGGATTAAACAGCATCGAGTGCCCATTTCACTTTAAAATAGCAATTTAAAAAAATAATTAATGCATATGTCATTTGAATGATCTTGTACCGTCATATTAAATTAGTTTAAGAAAGTTTGGAAGTGATGGACTTTCTTTTAAGAAAATATGTAATGGGACCAGATGAAAAGGTGGCATGCACATATCAGAGACTTGAACGGTGACTCATCAGTAGTCTCGATCAAACTAAGAACCACCCGAACTTGACTGATCAGTTTGGTTTGGTCCCCAAAGATGCTGGTCAAGTTTCCAATTCCATAAAATTGGAAACCGTTGATTTTCGGTCTGGTTGTCGATTTCAGAGACAGAACTGACCATTCAGACCAGACCGACTATTTATTTTTAAATTTTAAATTTTACTTCTTAAAAATCTATAAAGAAATCAATTAAGCTTAAATTTTTATGGAACAAAGTGCTTCGATTCAAGGCCTTTCTCAATGTTATCGTGCAACATCACACTTGATCATTGCCAAGAGACCAACAACACTTTGCCTCGTTTCTCGATACTTAAGCTGGCAACCTGCTTGTTAGCTTTTTCTACTAGCGAATGTGGGACTAAGCTCTTTATACCTGTCACATGCTTACTCAGTCTCTCCCTCGCTCCCCCTCACTTGCAATTGATCCAAGGCAAATTACTATATTTGTCCTGTTGGAAAATGATGGGAGTGAATAAAAGCCAACAGAGACAAGCCACTCCAAGAGTCTCACATCAAACAAGCACACATAGAGTCTTAGAGAGATTGTGAATAAAAGTCAAGTCAGTCAATTCCTTTAAGCATGCTTTTTCGGCCTTTTGGCTAAGTTCAAGCGTGATACTTGTAAAGTGTGATTGATGCTTACAAAAATGCTGAAGTAGTTTTTGCATGTGTGAACGTGTGTTTCAGGCACATGTGATTGGTTCCATTAGACTGTCAGGGAATCAAATCAAATGGATTGATCTAGTCCTATCCAGTTCCAGGCTCCTTCGATTGGTCCTTGGTTTCAAGAATGGGGATTTGGTCCCTCAGTTCGGTTCCTAGTTATGGGGTGGGAACTTGACCACCTTGAAACCGATTACCCCTATCTTGTAACACTCTTTTCGATAGGTAT
This sequence comes from Eucalyptus caleyi, assembly GCA_014182885.2. NCBI lineage: Eukaryota > Viridiplantae > Streptophyta > Magnoliopsida > Myrtales > Myrtaceae > Eucalyptus > Eucalyptus caleyi. The sequence continues at coordinate 32,887,059 of CM024468.2, read as the reverse complement.
GAGCACATAGGTCAAGCCTCTAGGATTCTTTTGGCAGATCCTATCCTAGAGGAATTGGCTTAGACTGAATTAAATAGGTTTGATCTAGGTCGGTCCGAGCCTACGCTTGAAAGTTTCTCTCAAAAAACACAAAATGACGTATTGCTTGTTGTACTTCCAATAAAAATCTAGTTATCAAATAAGTAACATGATATACATTAAGCACGACTTTCAGTCTAGCTCAATGTTTAGTGAATTTTATCCGCTCTTATATTACAATTCTTCTATTGCCATACTAAATTAGTGTTGAAAAAAAATCCTAGAGATTTTGAAGTTGACAAAATTGTCCATAAGATTTTAGCAAGTCTAATAATTGTCTTGAAGTATGTTGATCCGGGAAAATAATCTCGGAATGAAGTCATCTTGATCTAACTCAAATTCAAGTATATTTTGTAAAGTTACTTCAGATGGAACATACTTAAACTTAAGTTCAGATTTCATACTGAAGATAAAGACCGAAATAATTGCTCTCATTCCCATGTTGACATAAGTTAAGAACGTAGTAAGTTCAGAAAACATAAGTTCCAAACAAAGCAAGTCTAAATGTGACCAATTTAGAATGTATAACACCTAATGATCTAGTTTAGATTTCACACCAAGAAAGATTTGATTGCTTAATCTTGTTTGACTCGCTAATCAAGTTCTTTCTAAATGAAGAAGTTCTACTTATGAAAACCAAAACCCTTGTTGTATGGGCAACTGGAATCAAATGGAGATTTGGCTTCCATTATTCAATGGCCACTCAATATTTTTTATAAAGATTTGTACAATGGGTAAATTCACTAAGTATTAATGCTCAATATTATAATCTTTTGTTGATCATCTAATGGAATCTAGCCAATAGGTTGTTAACATGAGAGAGTGGATGTAGGATTAATATAAGCATAACCGTTATAAACCTTATATGCAATTTCTCTTATCTCTAAACTCTCAACATTTATTGCTATAGTCTATTGCACACTCACAAGGTGCTTCTAAAGTGCGTTCTACCGCATAGCTAATTCTAAACTTCATTCTAGAATCCATTCTTTGTTCAGACTTTAATCTTGACTTCTTTTATTCCGCTTTAAATTGTCAAGATTTTATAGAGTCACTTATTCATCCCTTTTAGGTGATACTTGCTAGCTACTTTAATTAGTTCAAGAAATTATAGAAGTGATGGATTTTCTTTTCTGAAAAGATTTAATGGGTACTAACGAAAAGGTGTCTGGCATGGATTGGTGAGTTAAATGGCAACTCATTTGTACAATAGTTTTTTAGTAACACTCTTTTCAATAGGTAGGAGCACAGGTCTGGTCTCAAGCCATTTTTGGCCAAGCCCTATCACAGGGGAATTGGCTCAAACCAAATTAAAGGGGTTTGGTCTAGGCCAATCCGAGCCTTTGCCTAAAAGTTTCTCTCAAAAAACAAAAAATGACATACTATCCACTGCACTTCCAATGGAAAATCCAGTTATCAAAAAACTAATATGATATACATTAAGCCCGACTCTTTTTAGCGAACTTTATCTGTCCATATGTGACGATTCTTCAAGCGATATTTTTTTTTTGTCTTTCTCATTTTATGTATTTCCCTTTTTTGACTAAAAGAAAAGATATGGCTCTATCATTCTTGTGAGACTCAAAGTAATCTTCTCATTTCTCCTAATTAAAATATGTTGAAAATTGGAATATTTTGTCTAATAAAGCTCCTACTTGGTTGGAATTGGACTTTGCTCCTCTAAACCCTTTTCTTTCACGTGTAGGCTGGATTTTGGCCTTAACTAATGAGTGAAAATATGGAATTGGAGAAGTGAACAAGGTCCTGCAAGGATTAGAACTTAAAATGTCACACTCTAATACTCTGTGAGATTTTGTGAAATCACTGCCAACTATTCTAAAACTTAAACATTAGGTGAAGTCATGAATTAATGCTTACATATTCTAGTAATTGCAACATTAGGTTAAAGCTCCAGGGACTTGTATATCACCTAATCTACTAATTTGAGTTATGAGACTTGTTTATAAGCATGACTTATGGATGCATCTTTCCTTCCAATCATACCTACCAAGGGTCCTCACTTCACCTGCCGGTCTGCCATTCAAATTCTCTACGATTACGGCGTGAAGTTTTTGAAATTGGCATTTCATAAATTTGATAATTTGGTTACTGAAAATTCCCTATTTAGCGCTTCATCTCTTCCGCCTAAATTGGCGCTTCCTCTCTTTCTCCTATAACTTTCTACGCTTCCTTCTCCCTTTCTTACCCTCTGATTTTCCTTCCTCTCTATGATTTTTAGATCTATCTTTGCTATGAGAAGTCACGTTGTAAATCCATGTGGAGCTCGAGTGATACCATCTCAGACCCCGTATGAACCAGACTACCTTGCCACATTTCTTTCTTCTCGAACCTTTTTCGTTGGCGTTTAGTCGAGATAGTGGGAATTTGACGGCCATGTCTCCAACCTTATCTTGCTAGACTTTTTTCTTCTTTCTTTTCTTTCACATTTTCTAATACCAACGCATATTCTGATGACTTGTTTTACTCCTTTTTCGTACATATTCTTGCTTCATCGATCCCAGGAATCCATTCCTTGGAATCCGGAAACGTCACTCGTCCCCAATCGAAAAGATTTCTAAAGATTACAATAATCGCATCGCTTAGTGCTATCGATATGCCCGAACCCCAACAACATAATATTTCATGGGGCCCGCGTCAGGACCCATCTCGGGGAATTTTCTTTGTACTCAATTTTCTTGGTAAACTCGAGCATCTCTTCTAGCTTTGGTGCCAAACTAGCTCTGATATCTGAACTTTTTTTCAAGCTGGATTCACTTAGCCATCATCTTTTGACTCAAATGTCACAACAAGCTCGATTATACGCAACAAGGAATACAACACAAAAGAATCACTTGACTCCCTTCTAAAGATGTTCAGTCTAGAAAAAATATATCACATGCATCTGATTATGAACAAGAAAATCTTTTAATAAAAATATGTTTATTAATCCCATTGGTTTATTCCATAAATATGTGGATTGTGCATTGAAAATCCTTAACACTTCTTTTAGGAATCAATCAAGTTCTAAACCTTTCAATTGGTTCAATTAAATCTTAAACCTTTTCTTAAAATGCAATCAAGTTCTCTCAGTGAAAAATGCCTAACACTGCCTTGGTACCACTTATTGCCTACGCGCCATCCTCAAAATTCACTTTTCAACTAAGTTTAGGACTTAATTGCATATTTTAGTAAACGTTTAGGACTAAACCGAACAAATTGAAAAGTTTAGTACTTAAGTTTTCTTTTATTTTTGTTTAGACAATCATAAAGTTGAGGGCTTGATCATATTTGGTTTATAAAATTTAGGGTCGTGGTGCAAGTTCGTTCCCTTATCCCTTTAAACAAATCTATATTTGGACCATCAAATTGGATCATAGCTTGCATCCTACATAAATAACAAGGCTGGTGAGATATTTCATGAGTTTGGAATTCACCTATCTAAGATGAAGTTTGTCATAAAAGAAATATTTGTTTTATATCACGACATTTTATTCAATAACATGTGTATAACGAGTTTGTTCATGCCGGCGCCTAAAAAAATGGTCAATAGAGGGATTGCCATGTGCAAGATTACCTTTCACCAACGTCGGAATTAAAATTTGACATTGGGGCATAGGTCTTAGAAAATGAACAGGATCCTAAAGGCTCATAGATGCAAAAAGAACGTGTTAAGCACGAGGACCCGTGCACCAAGCGTGTTAAGCACGAAGGACACGTGCACCAAGCCTAATCTCAAGATTTTGCTCTCCGTCATTCTGTTGCTTTCTTTTATTTTACCAAATTCTCGCTCTTGTGAATTTGATGGGCGCTCGTGCTGTCTAAATTCGGCTATGAGTCATCCTTCAGTGTAGGTCGTACGCCTTTCTAAACTATAATCATCCTCTCACCAAAAAAAAAAAAAAAAAAACTATAATCATCCAATCAAGAATACAAGAACCATATGCTTTTCATATTTGCAAATTCTTAGGCTACTCTATATTGAAGGAATCTTCCTTTAGTGGGGCAGTATCAATTTGGCGAATTTTGGGACAAAACAATTTGGTGATGTATCCCACTTTCGAATGTGGCTAAATGACGAAATAAATCATCAACAGGAGAAAAAAGAAAAACAGATCACAAGATCCACTTACAAAAATTCCGAAAAAACCCACTCCCTCTGCTATATATTAAGCTCTCTCAGCCTGGCACCCACCATCCCCATCCAAAGCTGATTCCTCGCCTTTCTCTTTCTCTGCACTTTCCCTCTTTGCCTTGCGGTCCAACGCAAGCAGCTCCAAATCTTCCCAATTCAAGCCACGAAACAAACAATCGAAAGAGAACCCTAGATCTTCACAAATATAAGAAGATGGCAGCGGCGAGAGGCCACTTCAACTTAACAGCAAGAACGCTCCCCCAATCCCACCAGCAATCATCGTGGCACTCCCCCGTGCCGTACCTCTTCGGCGGGCTCGCTGCAATGCTTGGCCTGGTCGCCTTCGCGCTCCTGATTCTCGCCTGCTCTTACTGGAGGCTGTCGGGCCATTTCGACACGAGGAACGACACCGACTCCTCAGAGAACCAGCAGGACCTCGAGGCCGGTGCGGAGAAGGAGGCGGAGGATCGCGAGGACCAGAAGAAAGAGAAGGTTTTCGAGGAGAAGATTGTGGTGATCGTGGCCGGTCGAGCAAACGCCATGTTCTTGGCCACGCCCATCTTGTCCCCTGCTAGCAGTAACTGCAGTACTAGCAGTAGCAGTAACTGTAGTACGAGGCTGTCTTGTTTTGAGGAGAGTGAGTGCGGTAGTGTTGGTGATAAGAGAGAGAAGTTGGCGGCTGGAGAGGCGGAGACGGCGAGCAAGCATGGTGAGTCTGATCGGGTGGATCACAGTGGGGTCTTGGAGAACCAGGATGGCTCTGGTCAGAGCTCTTAATTGGGGAATTCGTTTCCTTTTCTTCTAGAGTGATGAGTTCGTGGGTGTGGGCAGGACTTAGCTTCGAGAATTTTTTTCTTTCTCTTTTTCTTTTTGGTCATTTTCTAATTTCCCATCTTTTTATGCCCCTGTTTTGGTCCGGGAACCGTAAATATGATATACAGAGGATTCAAGTACGATTCTCTCTTTTCTTGAAAGAACAATGTCGATTTCATTGGATGGTTGATCACGTAAATCTACTTCTCCGAAGTGTTCTATCAAACGAAACGATGCTCGTGGTGAGCGAGACTGGTGAAATACTATCTCGGCATGATGGGTGAGGTCCGAATCTTGTCGGGTGTTCACGGCAAAGAACTCTTAATAAACAAGGAGCAACGGTGAATGCACAATGACGATGGATTGTGTCCTCATTCACAGGATAAAACCAAACTTCCTACGTTGCTATACCAAGGGAATAGGGTTAAGGACAACTTGGCAGCTCATTAATATAAGGGACCAATGTGAATACATATTTTTCAAAAAAAAGAAGGTTTAGAGTGAATTTTGTCTCTAATAAGAGCATAAAGTAACCATTTAATTTTAAATAAAGGTCTAAAGAGACCATTTGGTCTCAAATAAAGGTCTAAGCCCACCGAACGACAAGTGTTTATTCCAATAGCATGACCAAGGTCATTTTTGTCCAACGACATTTCTTTATTTTTTTAATTTTTTCTCTCTCTTTTCCTATCTTTTCACTATTCATCTTCTTCATGATTTGAGGAAAGTTGCAGGTCTCAAGCTCACCTCAAGATATGGCTGTCTTCCATCGCCATTTGCACCGCGTTCAAGTGTCGCCTTGGCCGGCTCTTCAAATCTTTCAAATCTTGCCTTCCAAATGACTTCTCTCTCTACCTATTTATCTATCTATCCATCTCTGTCTCTCGACACTTAAAAACATATATTTAACTTGCTGCCATAGCCAGCTTATGATAAAATCAACTCCAATCTTGTTCTCTATGCCTTGATTCACACCCTAAAGAGCCCCCCAAAAAAAAAAAAAAAAACCCTAAAGAGCCATGGGACAGCTTCACAAGAAGAAGAAGCGCTGACCAAGTGCAAGCTTCGGCTATCGAAGTGGGAGCAGATCAAGGACTACCTGCTCATGGAGGAGTTCGTGACAAACGAAGATTGGCTCAAGCCATGGCCACGAGCGACGACGGCTCGTTTGGCATTGGTGGCCATGGACGGTCAGATCTGAAGAGCCAACCAAGAAGGCGCTTGAATCTAGGGAGGACGTTGGTGGAGGAAAAAGAGAAAAAAGTGAAAGCATACCAAAAATGTCTTTGGACAATTATACCCCTATTTGTGTTGCCAGAATAAGTATTTGCTTGCTAGCTGGCTAGCCTGCGAAGATTTGATCGGCTAGCTAGCTTTAGACATTTTTTGAGATAATGTTGAATTTAGGTCACGAGGAAACTCATCCACTTTAGACCTTTATTTGAATTCTTCCACTGATGGTATCAAAACACCCAATTATGTTCACTTATTTAAGCAATAAGTTTTTGTAAAATATTTAAAATACCATTTGAACTTTGAGCAATTATGCAAATGTTATATGTTGATCTACAAGTCAAAATTTCACGTATCTTGCATCAAGTAAAAGTCAAATTGTGTTAAAAAAAAAAACTTTGAAAATCAAAAGTTACTTCAAACTCATTGACTTGTGGAATCATCTTTTAAATGCTGATCGAGTTGGTTAATGAAAGAAGTTAACCAAAATGAGAGAGGGTGAACCTTAATTAAATAATTTTAGTGTGTCGATTACAGATAATTTCCCAGATCACCATATGCATTTTTTTTTCAATATTGCCCCACTATTTACCACTATCTTGTCAAGATAAGTATGAAGGCGTTTACTTTTACACATCGCAAAATTGAATCCTAAAACATTCATTTTCGACAATCTAACTTTTAAAATTTTTTAAAAATTTATGTCATGAGATCCGGCAATTGAATTAGGATGTCAAAAATGTCACATTAGATTTCCAACTTACAATTTCTGTGGGTATTATTCTAAATATTTTTAGAACTTAATTGGCAAATAATTGAATTCCTAGGTCTTGATAGTACAGTTGCTCAAAAGTTTATGATATTTGTAGTTATCCACATCCAGCGAGATCCTGCAGCAGCACTATTCGTTGATGTTATTGGTGGTTCACAAGGAAAATATTTGCAGGGCGTCAATCATTAGATATTTTATGAGGCAAGCGTACCATTCGAAGGGCACGATCATAATCATTTGATATCTGTCACTTAATGCTCCATGAAGTAAGCGACCGCACTGACCCAAAAATGATTAGGGTTTTATGCACCTTTCATTTTTCCTTAGGTTTCTTTTCTTGGGGGGAATATCTGCAGGCCTAAATAGAAAGGATGCGGGAGATGCGGGTCCTATCTACTTCGCAAGTGCACTATTTTTAGTTGCTAAGCTAAGTAACACTGACATTGATACGTAATACGACACAATATGATACGCCGACATGTTATTTTTTTAAAAAATAAAGAATTTTGACATGTTGGGACAAGTTATATATTAAATGTATATTTTTATATATACATAATAAATTATCATTTTTATAATTATTTTAATTAAATTAATTTGATTCAAATTCACAAATAAGTAAATAATAAAAAAGCCTAGAATGAATTTACATTAACACATTAATCCACAATTTATTAATATCATTTATTATTTCAATTTGACAAATTCAACTCCATTATAATAATTCATAAAACTTTGAGAAAAAAAATAAACAATTCAGATTTTGGACTTGCATGTTAGACATGTCAAAAGAGAAGAAAAAAATTTGAGGGTGAATTATGTATCACGGGAAGTGAGAGTTAGAAGAGAAAACTAAGTTTTTCTTCTATCCCCATTTATTATTTTTATTATTTTTCATTATTTTTTATTATTTTTTAATATATATATTTTGAACTCTCATTTAATGAAATTTTTAAAATTGACCTTGCGTGTTGGAATCACATATCGGAAACTTGCATTTCAAATTCAACTCGGGTGTTGGAGAGTATTGGGAAAGTTAACTAGGTGTCGGATTTTCCGACATGTGTTGACTGAATATTTAAGAATATTCGAGAGTGTCAAAGAGGAAGAGTGTCGGACACACGTCAGAGTGTCCAACATGACACGAAGGCTTTCGAAAAGTATCAATACTTCCTAGCTACTAAGCATGGGAGTTTGATCCAATACTTGTGTGGGATTTTACCCCTTAAATTAAGCTTATCCCCTCACTCATCCCAATTAACTTCTTTCGCTTACCAAATCGATAGGCATGATTAAGATGATATCACAAGTCAATCGGTGAGCATGACTATAAAAGGAATTGGACGCGAGACCTTAGCCCTAATACTTTATTAAAGTTAAGTGTGCACCTGCATGTTCTAACATATTAAGTTGGTAAACACCAGTGCACACAAGGTTATGATAAGTTTCGTAACTTTTTTCTTTCGACCACTCAAATGTCATAACTTAAAAAAAAAAAAAAAAAAAAAAAAAACGTTCAGTTGAGTGTCGGAACATTCATGAGTCAACAAAATAACATATGCATTGTTCTCTTCTTGAAAAATCAAGGGTAAGAACATCATAGGTGCGATAATTTTGGTACAGCACTCACTTGAGTATCATAACTTTTTTTTTTCCCAACCACTTGAGTGTTGTGACTTTTAAAAAATGTGCATTTGAGTGTCATCACTTTCAATTGATCACTAAAGTATTATAACTTTTTAAAAATATTCATCCAAGTGCCAAAAATCTGACGTGGTATGGCACTTTTAGTTAACTTTTTTAAAATGTTATGACACTCAAACAATCAATTATAAAAGCTACATGACACTATGGCACTTAATTGAGCGTTATACACAAATTATGACACTCAAATGATAAAAAAAAAATTATGGCACTCAAGTGAGTTTTGTACTAAAATTTTGACACATGTTATGTCATTTACCCATGTCATTTACCCTTTTTCATTTCTCAAAGTATATTTTGTACATATTTTAGCTGATGGGAGTGCCATCCAATGATAATGAACTCGAATTCAATCAAATTGATTTTCTCAAACTTAAATAAGAGGACAATTAAACTCAAAGTTAACTCTAATTGGCTCGACTCGTTTATTAAAAAGTGTAAATTGGGCTGAATTTGATTTAAACTAGAACTCAAAGGTCCATTGAACGACGCATGTACTAAGTACATACATGTACAACAGGATAAGTACATAGGTACATCGAAGACAAGAAGGCATTGTCCATTTGGTTCACTCCCAATACCAATTTGGTTCATATGAAGAATCATCGCGGGTTCAATTTCATAAGGAGGAATTTCTCTTGGCCTGAGGCCGCCCAGAGACTTCCTGTTGTGGATAGAGTACCAGTACTGATCTGATGGGATGGCCATACGCGGGGCGTAGAGCTCCAATAGCCAACGTCTCGGAGGAAAAGTAGCAGACGGCCACCCGATTCACGTCTCGAGCTACTCGAGTCCAACGCGAACTCGAGTGCAACGTATTTGAGCTTGACCCGTACATGAGTCGGCTCTAAGAGTGCGCGAACGGACTCATTGTGCATCCCCTTTGTCACCACTCAATTACACATGAACCCAATCCCTTTTTGGGTCAAATTTAGCTCATGAGATCATCTCATTCCACCAGTCAACCTACTCATGAATGCTCCGACTCCATCAAGAATAGCTAGAATACGAATATGTGGCCCTAATTTCATGCAACAGTACCTTGATGTGAAGCTTAGGCATGCATATATGGCCACAACTTGCAGCAAGCAAGCGTGAGTTGTTCCTTTCCAGGAGCATAAAGTCGGGTCGTCAGCGTCAGACATTCTTCATGATTCGGGGAGCTGAAAAACGTCTCTCCTCTTCATCGATGGCCTACTAAAAACGATCAAACACGCTGAAAAGATGACAGAGACTTGGAAATGATTAACACCGCGTATTGGGGATATAAAGCGACGCTACGAATGCGAAATTGTGGCTCTCTCTTGGCACCAAATTCTGGGTTCATTCGTGTGGTGGATGACGAGACTGAGGTGACCCGAACGAGTGTCCTTGTGGATGCAGAGTCGATGCGATTCCAATTGATTGTCGACTACCCAAGATTGGTCGATTCATGTCAAATTCTGAACATTCCCATTGCTTATGCTTTTTGCAGGAGGTGTGGCTGAAAGTTATGGATTGATATCGTGGGTCATGAGTCGTCCATTTAGGTGGTCCACTAGGGGGATACGTCAGCATTAATCCGTCGAATACTAGTATATTGTCTAGATGACTATGATCAATATAACGACAAAAAAGATCAATTCTATTTGAAGAAAGAAATACAGGTAGACTTAGTACCTGTTTGGTAGAGTTGTGTGGCTCCAATGTAGCCGTGATGCTCTATAGATGCATTTGGTTCAGCTTTTACGAAAAGCTTTTCGGCCTCAAAGGCTCTTGAATCTTGGTAACACAATCTTGAATATCCTTGGTGCTAAGCTTATGCTAAAAGCTCGATGCAACTCTCTCCTGACTTTGGCTTTGAGTATTTTCATAATACTACTTTAGGGTTAAAGTAATTTTTTCTTTCAGCTTTACCCTTACTAAACTATTTAAATTCAAATGTTACCCTCACCCTCACATTCTTATGTAGATTTGATTGGCATAGCATAACGTCAGTGACAAGCTCAGATTTAACCAACATCAAGTTCAAATTTAACACCAACGTTGCCTTGTCTAGGTTGCGTAACCCAATCAGCCCTTGCCTGATGTCGCACAACCTCGGTGTCACTGTCATGCAATCTTGGCAGGTCGTCACCTAGAGTCACATGAGCTTGATGTCACCTTGCTTAGGGTCAAGAGACCCTGATGGCAACCTCGTTAGCCCTCAAGACTCTATATTGAACTTCTAATTTGTTTAAGTCAGTGCCTGCTTCTCATTCGTTTTTGAGGAGTGTTGAGCTTCATTTTTACAAAGAATGAATCGTTCATGTGCTGGAAACTTTCTTAGGAGTCTTTGCATCTACAATTGGAACTCCTCCAAATGTAGGCAAGGCAATTAACGTGGTGAAGTTTATAATTAAGTGTTGAAATAGTTTATTATCATGAAAAGAAGTGATTCTTGGTCATGAAAAATGCGACTTTTGATTATGAAAAGAAGCTATTGGCGACACGAAAATTGATGATGGTTGGGATAAGGTACATAATCCTAAGAGATGTGTTGACTGGTTTTCTATAAATAGCATTAGATCATACATTGTTCAGAGTCTCCCAAGCCATACCAATTCGCGACATAGGGTTTAAGTTTTTAGCATGTAAATCATTTTTATTTAGGAGTCATCACTAATCACTTTACAATGGACCGATTCGATACCTAAGTAAAGTATCGAGAGAAATATCTCACTTTTACAAACTAGAGATTAAATGAGTTCGGAGACTTGATTATGTTAAATTACTTTAACAGCCTTTTTATATATTTTCTCTTTTATTTTCAAAAATACTTCGTCGGGTGTTGACACCTGATTTTTAGTTGACGTGTTATTAAAAAGTAAATAAAATAAAATAAAATAAAGATTTGGGTTTCGATCACGACGGAGTCCCATTTCTTGACTGAAAAGTATCGTTTTTCATTTCTTTCTTCTGCATTGTTATTTTTAAACAATTTCCAATTTATTTTCAAGAAAAACTCAAAAAGTCAAATAGTTGACTTTCGGGTTGATTTTTGGTCAACTCTTTGACCAAAAGTCAACCCCAGTTCAAAAATTGAATTTTTACCCAAAAAGATGACATTTAACCTTAATTTTACTTTTGCCAAATCAATTCTAAAAAATTCAAAGAATTGACCAAAAAAATCAACATTTTAGGAAATGTCAACTAAATGTTTAACTTTTGGTCAAACCTTTAAAAAAATTGAAAAAATAAAAATCCACAAAAATATTTCTTTTAATGTCAATTTGACTTTTGTGTCGAAAATTTCACAAAATCTGATTAAGAACTTTGATTTCTGAATTTTTCAGTTTTAGGTTCTAAATCGACCAAAAATAAAATTATATTTATTCTAGTTGCAATTAGGTATAGTTCCTTCTATAATATTTGGTTTAGGGAATCTTTGAAATCTGCTTATGCATTCAATTTCACGATTTACCCAGTCAAAATGAGAATTGTCGTTTTGAGCCTTAATTAGGAGACCAAAATTTGTCTTTCATAACTTGCGAATGGACGACTGTTTCTCACTCATTTCCTTAAAATAAGTCCAAATTCGAAACCTATTTTGACAAATTCACTCCAAAACTAATCAATTTGAAGAACTTTATCCTTCCGAGCATAAGAAAATCAAGCAATTAAGCTTCAATTGACAAAATTCAAATTGATCAATTCATGGTTATGGTTTAGTTTCATGAATCTAGGTCCAATTTGGATATTAAGCCTAGATTCATTTTTGGCATAAGCTTGAGTGCTTCAATTTAAGGTCAATTTGAAGGTAATGAGTGATCTTACATATGGGTATTTTATTAGATGGGACAATGGTGATACTAACTGAGTTCAATTTTAGTTAATTTGTAATTTTGCTCATTAAATTGCAAATTTAACCATTTTAGCAATTTAGGCCCAATTCATGGCACTCGTGATTTTGACCCATTGCCTTTCATGATCAACATTCAATTAAGTTAATAAAAGACCTCTAGATCATGTTCATAAGGTTTGATTAGTTTAATTGTATCTCAATTGGCCAATTTCTTCTTTAGGGTAAAATTACTTTTCCATGTGGTCCTTTAGAGGCCAAATTGCATAAATTTTGGAACCACATGGGTCCCAAGTGGAGAAAATGGCAAGAACCGAACCAAACCGGTCAAGAACCGGTCAAAAACTAATCGAACTGATCTGACCGACCTTCGACGGGGATGGCCGATTCAGCCCCTTCCAGCCAATTCATGACCTCCTACAATTGGTTCCGGGATCCTCTCAATGTCAATTTCACTTATGCACCTTCAATTTTCCAAAATTTTACAAATTGATTCTTGAATTTCATCAAATTGCAAATTAACCCCTAATTGGATATTTCAATGCAATTCTCGATTGTGGCTCAGGTTTTTGTAAATCAAATCCACTAGATCAATTATTTGATGCTTTGATATCATGTAGAGCCTTCGAAATCGATTTTTGACAATTGGATAGAAATTTCGGCCATCGGATCGAACCGATGGCCAAAATCGCTTAAGTTTGGTAGTATATAAGTCCATTTTCTCTCCATTTTTGGCGAGGTTTCATTTTGGCACGAAATCTTTCTCTATCATAAGTTCTATTATTTCCCACCCATTCCTCTTTCCTCTCCTCTCTCTCTTCAATCGGTTCAAACCAGCCTTCTCTATGGCCACTACTCACTAGCCTTCAACCGGCGGCTCATTGGCCCCCGCTAGCCCCCGCGATGAGCCTCATCCTTTCTTTCTTCTAGCAAAAGTTCCAATAGCAATCGATTGTTGATTTCCCCTCGTTCAGTGGCTTGATTTCCCTTGAGAATCTTAAAACCAATCTAAGAGGGACCAATTATGTTTTTGACAAAATCAGCGACCACCAAAGCTCACCGGCACCTCTCATGCAAAAGGCCTTTGACCTAGCTACGGTGAGAAACTAGTCGATCAACCACCGATCGGCTTCCAATCAGCCCGATCTCTACTAGCGGCGTCCAAACCCCGATTCCGTTTCCCTTCGTTGTAGGCAATTCAACCACCTTTCGAAAGCTATTCCTTGATGTCCAAATCTAGTCCTTGGTGGTTTGTAGAGGTTTGATCGAGGTTCCAATGAAAAATTGATCGATTTCAATACAAATCGATAGAAACACAACAAAGGTAATGATCTTGGCCTCGAACCCCATGAAGCGAGGCTAGATTAGCTAGTCGGGGCTAGGGTTCAATTTTAAGTAAATACATGATGATTAGATGCTAGATGATAGATTTGGATGATAATTTTTCTGCAATTGAGTATTCTTAGATGATGAACTTGAATGATTGTGATTGATTTTGGTTGAACCTACAATTTCGTAGCTATAGGACTAATATGATGATTTGGCCAAAATAAGATCTAAAATGACATCGTTTCAACTTGAGTCCTTTTAGGTTTAGATAGTACATGTCACAAGCTTCGAATTGATAGGTGGCACACCCCAATCAAGTGCCTTTTGACCGTTGAAAGACACCTCCGAAAATGAGCGACTTTGTAGTAGTTTAAGTGGATTTTCGGTTCTATTCTTGTTCCGAAATGAGATTTTACTATTTTTTTGTAACCTCTTATGATAATTTCTAGACAATCTTGCCTTCACAAGTTTTTTCCAAATCATCTTGTACATGTTCGGTAATTTTTTTGTGATTTTTAGATGTGCTTAACTAGGTCAAATCTACTCAGATTCAAGCCTAAGTTAGCCTGTTCCGTATTGATCTCTAATTTTATTGTTTTTGCACTAATTTCTGTGTTGAGTTATGGAGGGACTTTCCTTATAAAAGTTTATTGTAGTTGTGTGGAGAATATCCTATAATTTTTTTGGAATGCTTGGATGTGTTTAACCAAGTCAAAATCGCTTATATTTGAACATAGGACAGTCTGCTCTGCATTGGTCCAAATTTGTTTTGATGAATTGAGTCCACAAATGCATTTATTTGGTCTCAAGTCTATCATGAAAGTTGAAATACATGATTTATATATTCAATCGATACATGCTTTGCAAAGTCTTGACATTGGCAAGTGAGTCAATTGCATGAGTTAAGGTGAAAATGTGTTGTAGTAGTATATAGTTTAAATATGCATATGTGTTTTGTCATTTTTGCTGTGATCCATGCAATCACATTTAGGTTTTGAACTTTTAATGAGAAGTGTTTTTTTTTTTTTTTTTTTTTTGGTATTGGAGGAACCGGCTTGCAGCCGACAGCCGCGCCGTAAACCCCCAAGTGACACTTAAGCAGGAGGACCCACCACCCCTGAGTTACACTTAATACACCTAGCGTCTTCCCTGGGTTTTGAACCCTTCACCTCTTCGTTGAGGATCATCAGAGTTTTATCCAGTGGAGCCACCGCGGCCGGTGGTTTTAATGAGAAGTGTTCATCATTGCATGTTCTATAAGTAGGATTTTTCATAGGAGTTTTGCATGTCTTGATGATGGCTGAAGTCATGCCCGTTCTATGAAGTTAATATTGAAATGAAATCTTACCGTATATGCATCCTGCCATGCTTGTTTGGGTCTTTTAGAGGCTAAATTTTGCAATAATGTCTTCTTGACACTTAAACTACATTTTACAATATTTGAGTATATATTCACGTCATTACATTTGAGTGTCATTTTGCATGTTAAATTTATGCCGCAAGAGCGTATGTTCACCTAGAAAGTCTCAAGCATTTCATCATGAATCTTAAGTCATTTCATATTGTCATCGAATTGTATGACATCTTCTCATACCGACTTAGGGCTAGATGATTACCCAAATTGATTGTCCTATCCAATTCTAAGTCACATATGATCTTTTCATGCTGTTCATGCATTATTTGAATGACTTTGAGATTTTTTAATGCATGTGTTTTTTTTTTCCTAGTTATCAACACGCGCACTCTTAGAGATCTCGATCTTAGAGTACCTAATTGACTTAGTTTGGACTCGAGCCTTTTTAGGAAGTTGCAAAGCACACTTAGAGGTTTCTATTGTCGCTAATTGTATGCAGATTGCTTTTCGTTTGGACCACTTTGTATCTTTTAAAATTTGATCAAAATTTGGACATGGGATCAAATTCGGACCCATGTTCTAACCCATGTTTGGACAGACCTTTGACATTTTTATTCTATTTTTTCTATAAGGATTCTACACTTGGTCTTTTAACGAAAATTATTTGCCAACATGTTGGCTATGTTCTGTGTAAATTTGATTATTTTTGGACTTATTTTGATAGGACAAATCCTTGCGATATTTATTGAGTATTATGCTATTTTGACAATTTTCTAGACATATTGTTATTTGTTGTCGAATTTTTGTAAAATCATGTGTAGCTTGTTTAGGAAAACTTTTTTCACAAGAGTTGTTTGTTATCATGTCATGCATGTTAGATAATCCTTTCATTTCCAAATTATCATTAGGCATTACTCAATTTTTCCGTCTTTATATACTTGTTATGAAATTTCCCAACATGAGCTTGATTGTGATTGTTTCGATAAACTTCTTAGATTAGTTTTTGCATGAATCTAGGTCATTCCATCTTCATGAAAGTTGCTTTAAACACCTCGATATTCATTGTTAAATGATTTTTAAACGAGTTTTCTTTTCAAATCAAATTTAAAAAAGCTGTGATACATGTGATGTCTCTGAAAACCATTTCCTAAGAAATTCTTTTCCAAAGTTTGATTTGGTTTAAGGAAGAGTCGTGATTTAGACCATATTCAATATGCTTGCGACACTTGTGAATGCATTTATGTGAGTCTTGAGCTAGCCTTGGCAATTGAATATGTTCCATAGCTTAGGTATTCTTTAATCCCGAATATTTTTAAACCTCTTTAAAAGTCTATTTGACATTGTGAAAAGTCACAGTTTGAATTGTATTCAAAATGTCTACAATGCTTATGAGTACATTTATGTGAGCCTTGGGTTAGCCTTGGCAATTGAATGCCTTTCATAGTCAAGACATCACTTTGTCCCAAAAATTTTGTTGATGATTTTGAAAGATATCTTTGAAACATCACATGTATCCCCCATGCATACAATTACACCATACATTTAAAAGTGTCTATGTTTGTGATTGACGCATGCCCTTGATAATAAATGACTCGTTAACAGTTTACTTTCTTGCTTGATTGGTTGGGAAACAAGACCCGCATGCATGTTTAATTTCTACAGTGCATGTGACTTTTAGATGTATAGTATTGACGAATGATATCAAAGGAAAACCTCGGGATCATATAAATCGATTGGTTAGAAGATTTATAAGTGTTACTAGTCATGCAAGAACACAATTGACCGATAATGGCTATAATTCACAAAAATGAATCAAGTAAGTGTCTTGGAAAGTCCTATGCATGAAAGACAAAGATTGACCCCGATGCCCTAAAATTTGATTTTTGCATTGAGCTTTCTTTAAGTGATTAATCTTGACATGATGTCGTGTTTTTTTATTATTTTAGTGTGCATGCTTGTTTCTTTACATTATATGTACCTAGTTATATAGTTCTTGACTAGGTTTAGATTAGGATCCCAAAGATGGAGAAGACATAAAGATGGTGAAGGTCGATGTCCATTCTGACCATAATCATGTACTATTCATTTCACTAACATATGTCTCGGGTTCTTTTTGTTGTATAAAGCCCGACAAGTTGCGGGTTCTCTCTTCCTCTTATCTTTTTCAACTGAGTTTCTCTTTTTATATTTTGTAGGATTACATGATAGATTTATAGCTTTTCTTAATTGTTTACTTACTACTTCACAATTTTCAATTCAATTGGGTGATTCCTTTTCATTTTCTTTAGGAATAAAATAGCATGAAAATGATAAACCATGTACGATCGCTTAGTTTAGGATTAATGATCTTGAAAATGTAATAATAAATGCATGGACATATTAGGTAAACACAAAATACTGTTTAGGTATCGAAAGAGCGCTAATAGAAATATTAGCGTAACCCAAGTCTCTGAATTTAGATATTTGGTTGTGTAGGAATTGAGGAAACACTCCCAACCCTAGATTAGGTTTCTTGCCGACTTCCAAAAATAAGGATAGTGGTGACTTCCATCTTATTTTTAGGTTGTTATAAATAACTAGACCATATAAATGAACCCATCGCATTGGGTATGAGTTTTGATGAAACTCACCATGGTTTAGCATACTCGATGTTGGAGTACCCAAAAAAATGAAGTGCTATCATCCTTATGGGCAAAGCGTACTATCGAAAGGGCTACCATGGTAAAGGTACCCTTAAATCCAATATCCACACCTGACCTCTTCTCCCAAGGTGTGTCGCCCGTGTGGGTATGGATCATGACACTGTACTATCATGCAAGGTACAAGTTTGGAAGAGCTCACGATCTCATAGAGGAAACTCACGAGAGGCTTAACCCAAAAGATGAGGTGATGATGTTTTCTAGGACGTGAACCGTGAGGGAATTCTTGTGATCGAGCACCCCAAAACCCAACATTTCCTCTTCCTCTCCTCGTGATGAAAGACAACTTGGATTAATTTTAATATACTCCATAACATGTGAGGCATGTAAGTACGCAATCCACCAATTTAATACCTAATAAAGTAGTAAATAAATTGTAGAACTTACCTTATAGTAACAAAAGCATTTACAGTGTTAGCTTAAAATTCACGTCAAAAATCCAAGTTATGAAATATAATTAACACACAGTCACTCAATTTTTTTGGGAATTTTCACTTATTTAAATGAAACCTAGAAACTATGTGCAATGCAATGCAAAGACATACAAAAATGTTTAACTAACATGATATGCGGCATGCAACTTAACATGAAAACTATATATCACATGACATTAATTAAATGACCTAATTCTAATGATTGGCAATTTCTAATTAAATGGGCTGAGCAAAAATTGCTAAATTACGTGTATTTTTATGAAACTAATTATCTATGAAATGCACATGATATATTTTGTTTTTTTAATAGAAATTCATAATTAAAAATTACTAAAAACTCTACCTAAGGTGACATATTTTCTACTTTAAGTTAGGAAATAGACTAACCTAAATCCTACCTTAAATTTGTATCTCAACTAGCAAGTCAACTCAAGTTATTATCTAAACATGCATTTGAATTTATTTAGAAAAGTATCTAGCTATTATATCATGCAATTCTATCTAGGAAGTCAATTCTAATCTACATGATATTCAAATGCTTTTCTTTTTTTCTTTTTTCTGTATTTTCAGGATAAATAAAGCAATCAAAGTAAGATAGTCCCAAAATCATTCAAAATCATTAAATATATCATCCAACCAATTCAATATGTGAAATAATATGTAATCAACTTGAAATGTTGCGAATAAAATCGATAAATTGATCTTAAGCTTTAAATATCAAAACATCAATTTTAAAAATTCTTGCCGAATCAATGATTCCATCTAAAGCCTTTCTAAGATTATATACGGTTGTGAATTAGGAAATATATCATAATTTGGGAATACGCCTATCACTCAAATATGCACGTAAGCATATAATAGGCACTAAAATATCCGAATCAAATTCAGATAAGATAGTTACCTAATTTGCGGATAATTTTGCCAAATTTGAATCAATTGATAGAGGATTGGACGGCAATTGGCAATGGTGCATGGCGGTGAGTGGTGTGCATGGTGACAGCAGCTCATGTGTTAGCATTGCAATTTAGGTTGGCATGAAGCACGGCTCCACGACGCTTGGGTCAACTCAAAAACCTACAAAGAAGAAATCTTTGGCAATTGTGTTCTTCGTGGACAACTCTTTCTTTGATGGGTTCTACTCTACTTGGACCAATATGTTGTATATCATGCATGTATTGTCTCTGAAGAACAAGAATTTGGAGAAGGTTTTATGAGTTTTGGTCATGGGGAAAGATTTAGTACGCCCCTTTTGTGCTTTTTGCAAAAAAGAAAGACCAGCCCACAAGTCTTCCTTCCTCTTCTGTACAAGTGGTGGAGATCAAAAAGCCTTTTAGAGTCCAAGCGGTGGGGGAATCTAGACTAATACCTCCATCACCGTTTAATTGCAATATAATTGCTAACTGATTTCCCTGTACAATCACGATGGACTTCTCTGAAATTTGACTGAAGAACAGAGGCTTCGTGTTCGGAAACTGTAGGAGCTTGGGCGTTTATTGGAACTTCGTCTCTGGGGCAAGCCAACGTGGCAAGCGGCACGGACAGGACTTCTACGGCCACCAAGCGAATATGGTTTGGTGCTAGGCTGACGAGAGCAGCGGCTTCACGTCTAGATGGGGATGGCGTCAAGATCTTGAGCAAAATAAGAGTAGGCATGGTTTGTTGGTGGCTAACAGTACAACCTAGAAGATAGGTGAATAGGTTGTTTTTAAACTTTGATAATCTTTTACGGAAATTAACTAATCGCTAAATAAAGATCAGCTCAACCAAATGTTTAAGAAAACATCAACTAGTTATATGTCGATGTGTGTAAATGGAATGTAAATAGTGAAACATAGAGAGTTATAGTGGTTCGGCTTTATCCAAAAGCTATGTCCACTCTTCATACTAACAACCTCAAGACGGGCTAGATTACACTAACAATATGCTTGGAAAGTTACAAATGGCTAGCACCAATCCTTTACATGATAGATAACACTATCTGAACTCAACTGTTGCTTTTACACTTGTACATTTAATCTTTTGCACAATTGCCAAACAGCATGCATATAAAAATAGTACGACAAAGAGCTTATAGCTAAAAACAATAGGAGGTAAGCTTCTTGACATTGTGTATTGCACTCTTCAAGGTTCTCTGTGATCTTCTCTTTTATACTCTTGCTCAATCTACCCATTGAAGATGAATTAGAGAATCAGATGATCATTGGAGAGTTTTCGTTGAGCTACTATCCAAGAAAGATACTGTCCATACAATTTCTTTCCTTGAACCTCTATAGACTAGCCAAAAATGGCAATTGTTGCTATCTTTTCACTACAATCTGTGATTGTTACATGTTTTATTTGGATTTAACTGCTATGCTCCGGATCTTTGACTACTTGGTTGACCCAATAAAAATGATCAAATGTACTTGGTTGTTACATCATCATTGACCTAATCTTTACAACTTTGACATAAACATCATCAATGACCGATCTTTTAGGTTGATTGGTACTGTTTGTCATAACAGGACATTTGTGAATTTCTTTCCAATGAATCACATTATGAATGTTGCATAGCCCTTTGGTCCAAACATCAAGTTATATAATAAAGATAGTTTGAACATCATCAAGGTAACTTGAATATGTTTTCTCCAACACGGTTGTTGTCTCGGTCAAATGTTTGACCAGGAGCAAAGCTCATCAAAATAGCTGAACGTCGGTTAGTCAAGGAGTGGTCTGGCACAGCGACAAGTACCCATGGATATGCTGACCCTGTTGATCTGGGTGTGTTCTTAGGACTTGCAAAAAAGACAAAGAAACTCTTCGCTTTACCTCTTTTGTGATGGTGGCCGCCTGTTGACACCTAATTCAAATTTAATTTTTAGAAATAAAAGATAATATTTGATTAGGGGGAAATTTTTTTTTAAAAAATTTGAATTCAAAAACTCAACCATGGAATTTTGGAGCCACTTTGTTGTTGAGAGGTTGAGTGAAAATCTTCACCTGCGAAACGAATTCGAGTTTTCGCTTTATAAATAGGGGGTGGGAGACGTGAAAAAAGGGGGCGGTTTCTCTTTCGTCGAAGGAAAAAATAGAAAAGTGAAGAGAAAAAGAAGAAAAGTGTGGGGGGAACTTCTCTTCGTCGAAGGAAAAAGCGAGGAGAGTCTCTCTTGGTAAAAAAGAAAGGAAAAAGTCTTCTGAGAGGAGAAAAGTGAGAGGACAGCAAATGGGGGTTGCAGAGAGAAGAGTCAGAGAGAAAGTGACGTGAGAGAGAGATGTGAGAGTAGGGAGATAAACAAAAAAAGAAAAGAAAAAGGGGCTACAGTCCGTCTTCTCCGAAGCCGCTGGTGCCCGCTGTTGCCCACCGCGCCTGCGCCACCCGCGCCGCCACGATTGCACCACCGCGCCCCAGCCAGCGCCGCGCCCGCCGTCTGCCTCGCTCGCAGCTCCGCCGGCATCCGTCTGCGCTTCCCTATCCTCGTCGCGCTCCGCCAGCCCTGCGCCCGAGCACCAGCAACGCCTCAGCTTCGTTTCCGCCGTCCGCCGACGCACGCCGCACCTCTAATTCGCTCGACGAAGTTGCTGCTGTCCTGATCCGAGTTTCCTCCCAAGCAACTTCCCTGTTCTGTTGTCTCTGCTGTCCATGTACTCTCTGTTGCTGAGTTTCCTTGCCACGATTGCCGACGCCACAAGGGCTCGTGCTGCTGCTCCATCACCCCCCCTTGACGACCGCTGCTGCTGCAACCGCGAGCTCACCCTGCTGCGCCTCCACCCGCCAGTCATCAAGCCACCGTACGCCCGAGCGACGTTGGGGCTGGTCGCCGAACTCCCCTCCGACGAAGTCACTGCCTTGCTGCACCGCGCCGCCTGCGCCTGCGCCTTTGCCTGATGCTCGCACTAGCCCTCCTTGCCGATCAAGCCGCCGGACTCCACGCCGTCGCGAAGACCCGCCTCTGCTCCGACGCCTCTGCAGATCCCACGACGGCCTCGCTTCCGATCAGCACCTGCACCTGGAGTTTCCCGGCCCGTGACTCCCTTCGCCGGTGGTCCGCACCGACACCTGCGACGCCCCCGTTGCCATCTTTCGCCCGGCGCTCGACGTCTGTACAGCCCCTTTTGCTGCTGCAGCTACCGCCTCCGCCATTGCGCCTCAGCCCGAGCCACCATTGCTGCGACCCGCGACCCTGCTGTTCGCCGGTCATCGACGCCGCGCCTCCCTGCTGCTGCCGCCGCCTAGTCCTCACCTGAGCTCCGACGCCGGTCACTTGAGGCTTGAGAAGGGTGAATTTGTAATGGTTCCTTGCTGGTTTCCATCTTGGGAGATAATTTTCCAAGCTAGGTAAAATTTTATGTTAAATTAAGTTATTATTTGGATTTTTTAGCTTGTGGAATTGACTTGATTTGATTTATTTTTATCATTAGGAAATTTGTCATATTAAGTTATGATAATAAAAAATATTGACC
This sequence comes from Eucalyptus caleyi, assembly GCA_014182885.2. Classification (NCBI taxonomy): domain Eukaryota; kingdom Viridiplantae; phylum Streptophyta; class Magnoliopsida; order Myrtales; family Myrtaceae; genus Eucalyptus; species Eucalyptus caleyi. The sequence goes on along the minus strand of CM024468.2, from coordinate 32,864,251 downwards.
CGCGAGACGTCGAGTTAGATTTTTGATTATTTCAACTTTTTATGGCAAAATTCATGAATTGCTTTGCATCATTGGTTCATATTAAAATAATATGCCATTGATTACATGGATGAACTTTTATTTTGGCATGTTATTATTATTTGCTCATCACATATCATGCATCATATTAGGTATTTAGGTCTATACACATTTCACATTTGAAGCAACACATTTTAGTTTTCTTTTTTTTAAGACTCATGTAGCATTAGGATGATTTTCCTTTAATAAAACCAAAACAAAAAATGTTATGCATGCCATATGAGTTATAGTTTAATTTTTTTAATAAAAAGGAAAATGCTAAAAGATAATCATTGCACCACTAAGTTACTTTCTTTTCAATAAAAAAACATTATGTCATTAAAAAAACAAAATAAAAAAAAAAGATCATTTCCTTGGTTAGTTAATAGGTTAATTCATAATTAATCTCATATCATCATTATTTAGCATAGGTTGCATATATGCATTAAAAAATGAATCATCATAAAAAAAAATCATAAAAGAGCATGCATGTAGAAATACCATGTCATTCATCCCATATCACTTAGCACATGCATATTTAGGATTATATAAATTAGATTGCATATATATAGTGATGAGTTTAAGTCATACCATATGATTTGCATCTCGCATGTCATTAAAATAAATTCATGCATATTAAGTTAGATTAAGATTGCATAATAATAAAAATTAGGTGTCATGTCATTTAGAAATCATGTTTAGAGCATGCATTTTTATTAACATTTTTTTTTATTGAATGTTATTTTATTGATTGTGCACTCGCATGACCACCATTTGCATGTTAGTAGCTTAAGTTTAAATTAATCAACATTGCCTGCAAAATATTTTTAAAATAAAAGGTACCGAAAGGGCGTTAGACTAATCTAGCGTAACCATGTCCCCGGACCTACTGAATCTCTGGTTCGCAATAGTAAAGCATTCTCTCATACTTTACTTGGGTTTCTAACCAACCCTAATTGTTGACACCTCGATTTTAATTAGTTTTATTAATTAAGTTTTTAATTTTGTCTTTCCTGATAAATAGATGATAAAAAGATAAAACAACAAGAAAACAAAAAAAAAATAGTAAAAACAAAAGAAAAGAAAAACAAAAGCAACCCCCCATTTTCTTCACGTGGGCTTGTGCGGCTTGGCCCCACCCTCCTCCCTTCTGCTTCTTCCCTCTTCTTCTTCCTCGCTCCATCTTTCTCCGCCTCTGTAGTTCACGCGCGATGGCCGGCGACGCGCGCGAAGGACGGCCTACAGCCGAGGGGAGTAGGCCGACGTCGGCCGGAGAGGATAAGATCAGGCGCCATTAATGCCGAGCGAGCCATTTGAAAGCTCGATGGGACACCGGTTCGGCCGAGCGGAACCGTTGGGTAAGCCGGAGGCCGGCGACCGAACCCCTCCGTCCACCGGAGTTCCTTCGCCTATAAATAGGTGGCCGCAAGCATTGTCGGAGGGCGTGGCGAGCTTGGAGATCCTTCACTGAGAGACGTCGGGAAGGATCGAAAGGCGAGCGCAAGAGAGAGCTCGAGTCGCGAGCTCAGCCCACCCTCCACCGAGAGACTTCGGGGAGGGCAGGCGGCGAGTAACTTCGAGAAGGTCAGATCCGGCCGGTGGAGGCTCGGATCTGGCCTAAGTGAGGAGAAATCAAGGCCGAGGAGGGTCCGGGTCGAGTTGTCTGCCGTTGTTGTTGCCGCCGGACGCCGTGCCGCGGCCGTTCGCCTCGGTCCGACGCCGCACCAGATCGGGAAACCGAGTTGCCCATCCACCACCATCCGGACGCCATCGCCACGAGCAGGTAGTGCTACCTCCACCGCCGCCGTTGCCGTCGCCATAGTTTCCCCCCTCTGCAGTCCAACTCTCGTCACTACCGTCGCCGTCGCCGCTGCCGTCGCCGTCGCCGTCGCTATCGTCCCCGCTGTCGTGCCTCGGCGCCGCGATTCAGGAACCCTAGGGTTCCCGATTTTCCGGGTCGCGATCTCGGGTTGTCGGGTCGGACCCGGATCGGGAACCGGGTAGGGATTCCACGAATGGCGGGCGCGGCGGAAGACCGGTCGCGATTCGGATCCGGGTCGGGTAGGGTTCGCAGGGAGCCGGGTCGCGGAACGGGTCGTGGACCGGGTCGTCGGGCCGGGCCGGGCGTCTCCGAACGCCCGGCCACGGCGTTGTTTTTGATTTAAAAAAAAAAAAAAAAAAAAAAAAAAAAGGAGAAAAAGCCAAAAAATCCAGTCGGGCCCGCAACGCGGGCCCGTCCGCGATTGGGTCGCCGGCCGGGTCGGACCCAACCCGCGGATCCGACCCGGTCGGTTTTATTTTATATAAAATAATAAATATTTAAAAATATATATATATATATTAAAAAATGTTTTAATTTCCAGAAAATCGAAAAATATTAAAAAATTGTTAAAAAATGTTTTATTTTTCTAAAAAATCGAGAAAAATCAAAAAAATAATTTATTTTCCAAAAATATCAAGAGATATTAAAAAATATTTTATTTTTCGAAAAATCAAAAATCAAATATATTTCATATTTTCCAAAAAATGCCAAAACTCCAAAAAAGGCCAAAAATTCATGAAAAAGCCCAAAAAAATCAGAAAAAGCCAAAAAGACTTGTATTTTCCCAAAAATACCAAAAAAATCCCTTTTGTGTCCAAAAAAATTAGAAAAGGACCTAGAAAATGTTTTTCCTCCCAAAAATGCATGGAAAATCCCTCGAACATCCAAAAAACCTCAGGGTTTAAACAAGATTAGGTACCGAAAGGGCATTAGTGATTAACTAGTGTAATCAAGTCCCCGATCCTAATTTCTCTGGTTGCGCAGGAGTGAGTATTTCTCCCGATACTTCACTTGGGTTTCTAATCAACCCACCCCAAATCGATTAGTGGCGACTCCATTTTAAAAATTGACTTGCGGGTTAAAAATTTAGACCATTAAGTCGTGAATTGGTGGACTTGGGAGAGTCCGGGCATAATTAATTTCAGCCGAGCCATTAGCCTCCTCAGGCGCTCGTACAATTGCATGTTTAAATAGATTAATTTCTTAACATCAAGTCGCGATTGGTAGGACTTGGGAGGGTCCGTGCCAAGTCTTCGTACTTAGTAATCCATTAGCCTTCTTTAGGTAATTAGGCCTCAAAAATTTAGGTCGTGACACCACCTCGTCTCTTTCTCTCTCTACTTTCTCTCTTCTCAATGTGGTGTCTCTATATTGTGTGCTTTGAGAAAGAATTTGCCAACCTCCATTTTCTTGTCCATGGGTGATCCTTTTATAGGTGGGGATGAGCTAGCATTTCTTAGGGAAGGAGAATATATCATATGGTTGTTTTTATACCTATAGCCACACGTATATATTACCCCCAAATATACGCCTCTCCATGCAATATTCCTTTCAATTCAAACTCATCTATCACCAGTCTAACGCAAATGCAATGATAAATGCTCCTAAAACTATATGCTATTCAATTTAATTTTAATCTTTTTGTTTAGTGGTTAAAATTAATCCCTAATTTTTATGCAATAAACAATTAATTAGGTTGCCAAAATTTAGGTGTCAGTATAAGTGAACCCAACTTTATGATTTTTAACAAAACTATAAAAGTTCAATGGGTAACAACAAACTATTGTATCTTGATGGTAATTAAGTACTAGGGCACAAGGTTAGTACTCATAGAAAGTTAAGAGAATGTATAAGAAACACTCTTAATGAAGTTCAAGGGTTTAGCAAGGTGATGCTAATGTAGTAAGTTAGAAATTCACCTACATGAACATAAGAATTGGTACTGCTTTCGAAAAAAAAAAAAAAAAGTAGATGAACTTTTGTAAATTTTCATGAATGTAGAATGGAGCCTCAAGCCATAAAAGTGTTAAGGTATAGGAAATTTCTAGCTGAATGTGTGTAAATTCATATGTGTGATAATCCAATTAATGAATGAAATCATGGTTCAAAGTTTTATCTATCACTAATATCGTTAATATAATTATTTACACTAATTGAAAGTTCAAATCTTAACAAATACTTTATTGCATGTATGAATTTTTGTAAATTAGTACATATAACAAACTAAGTGAAGGATTGATGAAATTATTTATTATCATAAAACGATGCGACCCTTGGTGATAAAGAGAAGTGACCCTTGGTTATGAAAAGAAATAATCATTGATATGAAAAGTGGTAATGGTTCATCAAGAAAGGTGGTGATGGTTAGGATAAGGTACCTATTCCCAAGTGATGTGTTGATTGGTTGTTTATAAATAGCACAAAATTATACGTTATTCATGACAACTCTTCAAAAAACAACATTTCATTCTTTGTAACTCTCTTTTACTCTTTTCATACACATAACTTTGATAATACATTCAAGGTAAAATTCCAAGAAAGAAATTGAACAATTGTTTAACTCATTCCTTTGCAAATTAGTGTTTATCCTGAAGGTATATTTATTTCAAACCATGTAACAATATTAGTGAGGTCAAATAATACTTTAAAGATAGTGACCCTTATCACGGACCAATGCATCAAAGATCTATAACTATTGCTCTATAGGGAAAAGTTGCGCATTGATGGGATCAGATCTTAAAACTCATATTGGAAAGTTTTGGAAAGTTACATGTTTTTGTTGTGATATGCTCCCAGCATTCATTTATACAAAAAGGAATGGATTTTGAAGAATTTGTTTACAAGTCAATCCGGATGGTTCATGCAAATGAAAATCTCAAATAAAACACCATTCAACCAACAAAAATAAAAAAAAAGCAAATCCTAGAGCAAACTTAGTTTAATTTAGAATGTATTATTTTGCTAGGCCCATTTAATTAGAAATTACATGTCATTGGAATGATAATACAAACGATAGTTTTAAATGAGATTCCATAATCTAACATCACAAACGAATTGTTAATTATAAACTTGAGTCCTCTCAAATTCATGCTTCATGTGACAAGGGTTCATTTTAAGTTTTTAGCCAATCTAAAAACATTACTTAGGAGAAGCCACTAGTTTCTTTGTTGGAGGCTAGCTAGAAGCCAAATCAATGGTCAAGAGACCTCCCTTGATTTCCATGGAACAAAGATTCGTGGTTTGAGGGCCTGAATTATGCTAGAGATTTCTATTAGCACCCTATTAGTACCTACGAGTATGGTTGTTTATTAAAGTGGTCAAAGAATCTTTTTACATTTTTTGTGCAATTTGTTTGGAAGGCAAATGTGACCACACATGGATGGTTATTTTGTGCAATTCTAAACTGACTAACAAAAGCATAAAAGAAATCACACAAGTAATAAAATTGCGATGCGGAAAAGTAAATACCAAAGCGAAGTAACGATGAACTAGACTAATTACAAGAAAGGAAGATAAAACCCGCAACTCATCGGGTGTTTATACAACACAAATTGGAAACTTGAGACATATATTGGAGAAGTAAAAACAAACAAAGGTTGGATTAGACATTGACTATACAGCGGTCTTCAAGCCTCTTGGCCACACCTGTCTTTGCTCGTTTTGATAATCTAATGCTAAACTATGCATGCATCTCATTTAATGCATCTACAAAAGTTCAAACAAGTGCAAGCCATTTAAAATAATTCATGATCACGAAGCACTGGCCTTGGGGTCAGCTTTTGAGGTTCATCCATGTTGAGCCTCCTTAAGACCATTAATTGATTAATTTGCAATTATCAATACTTGCCCATCCTTTACATTCATGAACAGTGGTCAACATTGGATAATTCCTAGTTTAGGGTCTAGGTTTTGTCTCTTTTGTTTGCCCTAGAGCATGCTTCGACCCTAATACACAAATCTAAAATCCACATGCGAAAATAATAAAGTTGCATGCATTTAGGCCAAAAGGCCTTGTTTCTCATACAATCAAACAAATGAAGTGAACCAAGGTGGGTCACTTAATCAACATAAGACAAGTCAAGACACATCAATCATTGTGATCAAGGACATTACTTTCGTATAATTGCAAATGAATCCCTAAAGAAAGATTTTCATACTTTGAATGATGACAAACAAGGACGTCAAATTTTATTGAGATTTTGAAACAAGTTCGATTTTCTTTGGAAATAAATTCCAGATTCCAAGTGCGAATAAGTCGACACACTGATTGCATTCCTTAAACAATTAAACTGCATCAATTTCAACAAATTGATGTCAAAAGAAAGCTAAAATTTTTCTCTACAACTTTCTTGATTTGAGGGTTTTCAAATAAGAATGTTAACTTCATCGGAATTATGAAAATAATTTCTGGTATCCAAAAAAAGACTTGGGCACGAAATAAGTGACGCTCCGATCAGGTCATTTGGATGCCCTAATGAGTCCCGAATTCAGTGAAATTAATATCAAAATGAAGTTTGAAATGTCCTTTGCAACTTTCATGGAGAATATAATTTGAAATTTGCATCACAAGATTTTATAAAAATTCAAAAGTAACCAATGGTTAGTTTTGGAAAATAGAGTTTCAGGATGCCATGCAACTTTGTAACACATGAAAATTAGCAAATAATGTTTTATTTTCTGAAAATTTTGAAAATAAAAGTTCAGTATGTGACAAGCCTTTCTCATGAGACCTCATCATTAGATTCAACGCACATGATTTTATAAAAACCAATGAACACGCAAAGGTCATTTTGGAACAGTAATTTCCCAGATAGAGAATCATTCAATGAGAAGTAATTTTCATCTATCTAAAGAACTTCATTCATCCTGAAAATTTTATACAATACAGATCATGATATGAAGAACAAAAATCGTCCAAACATTGAATTTATATTTTTATCACACGATTTTATTAAGAGAGAGAGAGAGAGAGAGAGAGAGAGAAACAATGCATATCAATTAGGAAAACCGATTTTACTGAATCAACACAGACGACTTATAGCAAATCGAACCTAACAAATTACTCTCAAATTTCGTGACAATTTTATATGTTGTAGACCTAAATCTAATGAATAACTTTCGTCAAGGCGCTGACTTAAAAATCCTAACACAAAAAATCACAGAAAATCAGCAAACAGCAAGTATCGATGAAAACAAAACATCCAAACAGAACAACTGCTATTACAGATCAGACCTCGACATTGCAACAGGCATATAACGGGGCAAACTATGTGCAAATCAAGCATAAAATGTGTCTATCGAAAGCTTAAAGAGCCCACTACGAATCTCCAAAGCATACCAAAGCCAAATAAGATCGTTTACCAGCTCATACCAATATATGAAGCAAATCAATTTAGATAGGCCTACGAATTTATAAAATACATGATTACTAATCATCAAGCAACTGATCATCTATCAACCATTTCAGCTTATTCAAATCATCAATCTAAGCACATATAACCACCTAGAGGTTGAATTCCAGTCCCGATCGCTTAATCTCGCTTCATTGAATTCGAGATCTAGAGAGCTTTATCTTTGTCATCTTCAATCCTCAAGCTCAATAGCTATTCTGGCCACCGGATAACACCTCCAAATGGCCAAAAGTAGCTCATTGAATCTAGATCAATCCACAAATGAATAGCATGTGAAATCATTTCCATAAAGCTCGAAATGATCAAAACGAGAAATCAAGCAAAGTAGAGAGCTAAGTAGAGAAGTCCGGTGATGATCCATCCACACTCTGGCGAGGCACGGTTCAAGGACTCGACGGAGATGATAATTGCAAGACTCTAGGAGCTAAGGATTGCCGTCAGAACTTGAGAACCGCCAGATGGAATCATCGGCATCGAGCACGGTCTTTGGACTGGTAGAAAAATGGAGCCGGATTAGAGAGTTCCGGCTAAGGACGCCGACGTTAGAGATTACGACCTGCAAGGAGGCATGCCAGAGATTGTCAATGGAGCAATGGATCGCCAAAGAGAGGGTCGACCGAATGTGACGGAGGGAGGGAAAAAGAGATAGAAACTAGATCTGAAAATGCAGCCCCCCCTCTTGAAATTTGGAGAGAAAAGCCTTAGATAGCTAGACCAAGATTAAATCATAGCCATTAGTCTAATCAATTGCTAGGATTTGATCTATTAAGTTAAGATCAAACAAGTTTAAGGGCTAATTAATTTGGTGATTGGCTAATTAATGTCACACGGGTTAATGAGGTGGCACATCCAATGGCCTCAATGATTTCTTATAAATGGCTAGCATTACATCTCATTTTGAACCAAAAATTGAATCAATGGCATTTTGGTAATTTTCCAAAAGGGGCATTTTTGTAATTTTACGGCACAAGGGAGATGAAGGGTGCCGGCTAGACCTAGACTAGTTGAAAAATGCTGTTGGCTACTGGAAAATTGGTCGGAAATAGGTCTTGGACACTTGTCAGTCAATTGTCGATCAAAATTGGGTTGACCCGGCTTTGACAGGGTTTAGGGCGAGGTACGGACACCTAGAGTGCCAAAACTTGGCACGGAGGGACATTTAAGTGCCAAAAGTTTGAAAAGTGGTACTTGAGTATCAAAATTGAAGCAAAATGGATCATTAAGTGCCAATCCAGCCAAAATTCGACCAAAGTGCTGATGTAGCGATTTTCCGACGAGATAAGTGCAAAATGACGTTGTTTTGCACGCTGATGTGGCTAAAAAATGCAAAAATGATGTCGTTTTGTCTCTGACATGATAAAAAATTAATATAATTTAATTTAAAACTAAATTTATCTAAAACATTTAAAAATTAAAATACCAAAAAAAAAAAGGGTGGGAGAGGGAGATAGCTGAGGGCTGAGCCCTCGCCGCCGCTGCCGAGAAGGGGCAGCAAAGGAGGGGAGGGTTGGCCGGGTCGTCGGCCCCGATCGGATCGGGGGCGGCGTGGGCTGCGAGCCCTCACCCAGATCCGGTGAGCTCTTGCGGGCCCTCGCCGCCTCCTCGCCATTGCCGAGAAGGGGCGGCGATGGAGTGGGGGGGGTCGGCCGGGGTCACCGGCCCCCGGTCGATCGGCGGCGAGGACTGCGACCCTCGCTCTCACCACCTCCCCACCGTCGCCGGCCCTTCCCGGCGACGGCGGGAGGAGGTAGTAGCGGCAAGGGCTCAGCCCTCAACCGCTACCTCCTCTTCCCCACTTTTTTTTTAAAAAAATAAATTAAAACAATAATAATTATTTATTTTTATATAATTAAATTAATTTTTATATTAACAAATCGAATCTGCTCAAAAACGACGTCGTTTTTGCCTTTTTTTTTTTTGTTGAGTTAGCATTTCGGCAAACCACACAGACGAAAAAAATAATAAAAAATTACCACGTAGGATTTCCGGTGGGATTCGCCGGAGATGACACTTAAGTGTCCCAGTTTTGAAAAAAAGTGGCACTTAAGTGTCCATTTGTGCCAAGTTTTGGCACTTGCATTGTACTTTGTCCATTCTAGGGCCTATTTTCATCCTATTTTCATGAATTTGTCCAATTAACATGAAATTAAAATTATCCAATGTGAATTGGATCAAATTTAATGAAATTGGATTACCCTATGGCGATTAATTGTGCATAAAACGCCCAAATCGAGTTAATTTCTATTAAAATGAGGCTGCAAGCTAAGCTAACATTTGTAATTAAGTTTTATTTGGCCAAATTGAAGCTTGATTACTTCAATTGGATGTTAGTCTAGAATGGGCCAAGTCAAATCGGCTCAATCGGAACTTAGTAACTTGATTTCATAACTTTTGGATGGATGCTATATATCAAATTGAGAAGTTCCCATCTGTATTTGCCAAAATTATTGCTAGTCATGGATAGCCACTAAGAAATTATAATCATTGAATGCATGACCTCACTAATCATGAAGTATGACTTGGGACTCTAATTAGGGCTAAAAATTAAAATTTGTATCTCAACATGCCAAACCACCAACTGGGTCAAATGAGTGGACTTAAAATTACCTCTAGATCAAATGTCGTGAAAGAAACTAATTCAAAATATGATTAGATAAAGAAGTGATTTTATTTTTAGCCAATTTCAAACCTAAATCTGAAAAAAAAAAAAAAAAAAAAAAAAAGAAGAAGAAGAAGAAGAAGAAAAGATTCTTAATCAATTTTTGAGAAATTTTTATGGCCTAAGTCAAATTGAAGCTAAAATAAGATGATTTGAGGATTTTTATATTTTTCAGTTTTTTTTTTTTTTTTTTTAACTTTAGTGACTAATCACTGAAAGGTTGATTTAATGATGAAAACTTTGATTTTTTGAAAACTTTTATAGTTAAAATGAAATTAGAACTATTGGAAAACTTTTTATGCAAAAAGCCAAATTTTGACCTAAAATTGATTTTTTTGGTCAAGGGTTAACAAAAAAAAATCAACTCAAAAGTCAATTTTTGACTTTTTAAGTTTTTGATGAAAATAATTAGGAAATTACGCACAAATGAAGGGCCAATGAAAAAGAAATTAAAAATGAATTTTTTGCCTAAGAAAAGGGTCCCCTAGCTATTGGAAACCTTAAACTTGAGATTTTACCTTTATTGACACGTCAACTAAAAATCAAGCAACAATTTTCTCCTAAAGACCTTCTTAATCGTTTTTTTTTTTTTTTCATATGTGATTGCATGTAGAATTTGTCAAAACATATTGAGTTTATCAATGTTAGTGGGAAATATTTGCTTCTTAGTTTGGTTTGGTTTGGTCAAATATATTGATGTTTTCTTAAATCAAATCCAAGACCTAATCAATAAATTAGTAAGTTAAAACTTTTTAATTTGTTTAATGTAGCAATTTTCAATCTTTCTCAAATACCTATATGATGTGGAATTTGAAGAACTTACTAGATAGATTTTTCTTTTTTTTTTGACAGAAACCAACTTATCTATTTATCATAATGGGACCTTACACCATGCAAATAAAGCGTCCGCATACACTAAATCCATCAGTACAAGCGGAGGAGAAATGTTCCAGTTGAGGGCCGAATTAGATGATTGGGCTTTCGCAGCCCAGTCGGCCGCTAGGTTAGATAAGCGACGATAGTGCTGCAGACAGAGGTGAGGAAAGGTGGACAGCCAAAAGAAGATCTCGTCCATCACAGGTCGAAGCTCCCATGGCGGCGATCTTGTACCATGCACGATTTCGACGAGCTAAAGGCAGTCAGAATCAAGTTCTAGTCGAGCGGACTTGAAGGCCTCGCTGGTATAGATGTTGGAGGGTGAGGTTGAGCGCCTGGAGTTCTGATTCAAAGGGTGAGTTCGCTGGAAAACTTCGCGAAAAAACATCAGTGAGTTGGCCTTGATCGTCCCTGCATATACAAGCCATGGAGCCCTCAGGTTTACCCGATGTATAACTGCCATCAATATTGCATTTCAGGGCTCCCTTTCCCGGAGGTCGCCAAAGCTGATCCGGATTGAGAAGATCCAGTCCAAATCGAGGTTGGGATGCAGCAATAGAGAGCTTGTAAGATCTGGTGAGAGCCGTAGCCGTGTCGACAACAAGGGAAGGGTTTGGATGTTGGTTACAAAAGACAAAATTGTTTCTACTCCGCCAGATCTGCCAAAGTATATTTGCAACGACTTCTAATCCAGGTGAGTGAGTAGGTAGAATTATCTTTTCTGTTAACCACGAGTTGATACTGGAAGCTGTAAGAGATGAAGGCAATAAATTGATCTACGGATTAGACCAAATAGCTCGAGTCCAAGGACATTGAAGAAAAATATGTTCAATGGTTTCAGGGAGAGGTTGCTGGCAGAGATGGCACGATGGATCTGGAACGATATTACGGTGAAACAGATTATCCCGAGTTGCAAGGGCATTCTAGCAAACTGACCAGAGGAAAGTCCGGAGTTTTGGGACAGTTTTCATCGCCCATATTTGTTGCCAGAGATTATGCGAATTCCGGTAAGATATTGAGGCACTTGAACTTTGATGCTTGCTACTTGTTTGGATAAGTGAATGGTAGTTACTTTTGACAGTATGCGTACCATTAGATGTGGCTAACCAAACTAGTTTGTCTTCTAAGTAAAGAGGTCGAATTTGTATAGAAAGAATTTCTATAGCAACCTGTGCTTCAAAGAATCTTTGAATCACTTGTGTATTCCAGTTATGGAGAGTCTGGTCAATAAGATCTGCCACTTTAACTAGTTCATCTCTAGCTTTAGGTCCATAGATAATTCCCATCGGTAACCAACGATCGCCCCGAATTTGAATATGATTACCATTCCCAACAGACTAGTAGAGATATGGTAAAAGAGCATCCTTGCCTCTAAGAAGGCTTTGCCATCCCCAAGATGGTCGAGTTCCTCTAGCAGCTGATAAGAAATCTGTTGAGTGAAAATACAAACCCTTAAAAAGAGCTCCCCATAATGAGTCAGGATGATTTAGCATTCGCCAAGCCTGTTTTCCCAGCAGCGCTTTATTCAAAGTAAGAATGTCTCGGAATCTCAACCCTCCTTGCATCTTTCTGTCTTTCAAAACATCCCATTTTTTCCAATGCACTCCTCCCTTATTCTAATTAGTTCTCCACCAAAATCAGGCAGTACACTTTTCAATAGATGAACAGATAGAGATAGGCAACTGAAATATAGTCATCGCATACTGTGGAATAGCCTGAACAATAGATTTAATAAGGATTTCCTTACCCCCCTTAGAAATGAATTTCTCTTTCCAGCCCTCAAGTTTGGCATTAACTCTTCCTATAATCCAAGAGAACACTTCCTTCTTTGATCTTCCCCAATTTGATGGCAGCCCCATATATTTTCCAGTCCTTTGTAAAACTGGAATACGAAGTTCCGCAACCATATTATGCGGTAAAGAGATAGGACAGTTTTTGGTAAATGTCAGACCTGATTTGTTTCGGTTAATCAACTGTCCTGTGGCCACACAATATAAATTTAACACATTGGCTAAGTTATGACATTCAGAGATAGTGCTGTCTAAAAAGAATATGGCATCATCAGCGAAAAATAAGTGTGACAATGTAGGACACCATCTGTTCAACTGGAGGCCTTTGATATGTCCTATGCTGACGGCTTGAGTGATTAAAGTTGATAAAACATTAGCCAAGAGAATAAAAAGATAAGGTGATAAAGGGTCACCTTGTCTCAGTCCACGAGAAGGAAAGAAATAAGGTAATTGTTCTCCATTAAATTTCACACTAAGAGATGAAGTTGTGACGCACATCATAATCCACCCTACCCATCTTGGGTGAAAACCTAGTGTAAGGAGGTAATCACGTAAGAAATCCCATTCCACTCTGTCATAGGCCTTTTTCATATCTGTTTTGAGAATTGCATAGAACTTGCTAGTATGCTTACGTTTTCGAAACTGGTGAAGAACTTTTTGGAGGATAAGGATATTGTCTTGAATCCGTCTGCCTTTGACAAAAGTTGATTGTTCCTTTGAAATCAGAATAGGTAATAGGATTTGAGGCGATTAGCAAGCACCTTAGAGATAACTTTGTAAGCATAGTTACATAAACTGATAGGCCAAAATTGCTCCAGTTTTTCAGGTTGAGATGTTTTGGGAATGAGGGTTAGAATTGTCCGATTTAGACCTAGAGGCATTTCCCCGTGTATCATAAAATTCTGCACTAATAAGAAAAGATCCTCTTTGATTGTTTCCCAATGATCTTGATAAAATAAACCTGTTAAGCCATCCGATCATGGGGATTTGTTAGCGCCCATTTGAAATGTAGCTTGCCAAACCTCCTCCATAGTAAGTAGAGCTGTCAGTTGGGTGTTCATCTCGGGGGTTACTACTGTCATGCATTGGTCAAGTGACGGTTGATAGTTTCGATAACCTTCAGTAGTATATAACTGGGAGAAAAATGAGAAAGTCATGTCTTGAAGAGCTAGGATATCGCGTACCCACTGCTCATCATCGTTTTGTAGCATAGTAATTCGATTGCGTTGTCGTCGCTGAATTGTTGAGGCATGGAAAAACTGTGTATTTTTGTCACCCCATTTTAGCCATTTAATCCTGGAACGTAAGGCCCAATACTGTTCTTCTTGTTGCCAAGCTTGACGAATTTCTTCTTTCAATCTTAGTGCCTATACATTGTCATTATGGGAAGTTCGCTTGTTTATGAAGTTCTGTAATTTGTCTTGCAGGGTTAATATTTTCTGATGACCATTGCTGAACTTTTGTTGACTCCATCTAATCAAGGCTGCTGTGACTTTCGTCACTCGAGTGATAAAATCAGCATTCAGTAAGTCTCCTGAATTCCATGCGGTAGAAATAATGTCTCTGCATTTAGCATCCTCATTCCAAAAAGCTTCAAAGATAAAAGGCCTTCTTCATTTTCGTAAAGTTTGCGAAGAATGTATCACAAGAGGACTGTGATCAGATCCCACAGGTGGGAGTGCAAAAACTTCAGCCGTAGGAAATAGTAACCTCCAATCCAGAGAGCAGACCATCCGATCTAATTTTTCCTTCACAAGTTCCTCCCCATCCCTATTGTTCATCCATGTAAATTTACAACCCTTGCTTTCTAACTCAGTAAAAGCACAATCATCTAACAGAGTTCTAAAAGATTGCATTATGTGCATCATGGTAGGTCGTTTGCCGATCTTTTCCCAAGGGTAAAGGACGTCGTTAAAGTCGCCAGCACAAAGCCAAGGGAACCTATTATGGGAGTGGATTTGTCGAAGCTCATCCCATATCAATTGACGCTGTGGAAAGTCCATAGGAGCATGAATAAAGGTAAGGCGTGTAGTTCCTCCCTCACTAACCAAACTTACAACTCATGTCTAAAAAGTGTTGTGATGAGCTAATCACCTGTAAAAAAAACTGGATCATTCCAAAATGCTGCTAAACCTCCCGCCTGACCAACTGGATTTAGTATATAGGAATTAGTAAAGTTGAGAATTCGCTGAACACGTTGAAGCTTTTCTTCAGATTTTTTGGTTTCCATTAAGAATATAATATCGGGCATTTCATTGGCCGTCATGGCTCTAAGGGCTCGAACTGTCAGGGGATTGCCCAAACCCTGACAGTTCCAACATATCATCTTCATTGGTCAATGGGTGGCTGTTTGGGGCCAGCCACCAAAGCCCGAACCTCAGCTTCATCTGCTTGTAAAACTGGGGTGTCCATCAGATTTAAATCAGTAGGTTCCGCTATGAGTATACCCTTAGTGTCATACGGATTATATCTGTGTTGTTTTTTGGCCAACCCTAGAATAGTTTTCGATCTAGGATTTGTCAGTTTCTTTGATATATTTGTTTCCATAGGTGCATACTGAACTCCCTTCAACTTTGTGTCAGCAGAGACAAGTGTTGTATTGTGCTTGATTGAGGGTGGTGGGAGCAATGGAGCAGGCGCAGGAGGCGATGCACGGTAACTATCAATAGCCCTGGTTTGGTTTGCTTCCAGAATCGGAGATAAAGGGGGCAATAAGGGAACTGTAGGTAACTGATCAGGCGGGGTTTCAAGGATCACATCTTTTGTTTACTTTGATTTATCTGGTGGGCCATAAAAGATTTTCCAGTAAGGACTATTGGTTTTGACTTCTGTTCGAAGCCATGGCCCATATGCCATCTTTTCTCTGCCTTCATGCTTATCATCATTGTATGGAATGTCTTTGCAGTACATCGCATAATGCCCAAGTTTGCCACAAGAGAAGCAAAAATGAGAAAGCCTTTCATAGCGGAAATCCAGCCAAAAAGGTTTGCCATTGATTCGGATCAATTTCCCTGTTACTATAGGTTCATGCACATTAAGTTGAACTCGAACTCTTCTTGCTTTTGATAGTTGACCTTCCTTAGAGTCCATCTTCACTTCTATGATCTTGCCGATGTGATGTACTGCTTTTATAAGCATTCGCTCGGAACGCCATTCTAAAGGTAAGCCAACAACTTGAATCCAAAAATCACAAGTGGAAAAATCGTAACAGTGCAATGGAGTGTTGGGAACCCATGGTTTGAAAATAACCAAATGCCCTGAAAAAAGCCAAGGGTCACCTTCAAGAACTCTCTGCTTGTCTGTGTTGGTTTTGAATTTTGCAATATAGAAACCTGCCTCACGTTGTGATATTTCTACAGAATCTGTTAGCCAGGCTTTTCTTAGTGTGGTTTGAAAGGCAGGAAGGTTGATAGATGGGTCAGAAAGGATTTTATCGACAAGGGTTAATCGGCATTCCTCTACTGTTTCAGATGACGGAGCTTCATCCCAATCGTCGATTATCTGTTCGGTGGTGAGACGACCCAAACTAGTACAGAGAGCTGCAAGACGTGAAGATTGGGTCGTTTCGTCCGAAGCCATCCCAAGTGTGACGAGGCCGGAGAACCGGAAGACGCAATTTCAGAGAAACTAACGAACAACAGGTGGAGACAAACAACCAGTCTACGTCTTCAGTGAAGATAGATTGATAATTGAAGACATGCATAACTAACCAGGGACAATCAGCGCAGAATTGAGCGGACCCAGCATAGCTCGGAAGTCGATGGAATGAAGGCCAACCAAATTCGAGGGGAAGAAGTAGAAAACAAGGGATGAAACCGAGCAATCAGTGAAAATAGTAGAAATGTCGCTGGAAAACAGAATGCGAAGAAAGGAAAGCCATCCCAATGAAAGCTGGCAAGGAAGAAGACGATGGAAGAAGAGGGAGGTGAAACTGGGTTTGAGGGTTTAGAAAACTACCAAAATGGTAGAGAGAACTCTACAGGAAGAGAGAAATCAACACTCTTGAAAACCGGTGAATTGGTACTCTGTTTCTACTAGATAGATTGAGCGTGTGCATTTTCAATTGGCGATTGAACAACTTTAGTGTATACGTTTGGCATTTTATGTCTGCCATTTTAATGAATGCCTCATTGAGCCAAGTTTGAGGTATGTAATTGAATTAAAGAACAAAGGTTAGGTATTCAACTGTAGAAGAGATAAAAGTTCAAGTACTTGCAATGTCATCATGCCTTCCCAAAATCCACCAACTTTCTTACTCATGCTGCCTAACATTTAAAATTGAGTTATACTCTTTTCCTTTTCAGATTAATATGCAATTTTTTTTCCTTTTTTTCTTTAGATTACCAAGCAAATTGAATGTCTGTGAAATGAATGAGGCAGAAGAACTCCTTAAATTGTGAAATCTAGGCATCAATTTATGGGGAAAAAAAAATCATGCGATAAAAAATTTTGGGGGCTGTTACCGAAACAAAAGCTATTGAAACATATTCCTAATCAACTCTTGTGGGCTTCTTGAAAGGAGCTGAGTCGCCTGTTCCAGACTTGACCCATTCCATCCCACTTCATTTTAAAACTTTTGTTCGAAGGAACAGTTAAATAAAAAAGTAAGAAAACTCCTCCCAGTTTCCTGGTGGCGTGCACGACAAAAAGCAAAATCAAACAGCACACATCCAATATACAAGTTCCTAGCTAGAGAAAGACAAGCACTATTGCATGCGTGAAACCGAGAGGAAACACAAATATTCTCTTGAGAAAATTGCTATCAAAGGGCATGTTGGTTTTTGGAAATAAAGGTATTAGTCTGAGTGCATGATTACACTTTCGACCGGTATGGAGAACAAATATTGCGTGGAACAATCTTGATTCTTGAGACATAAGGTACATTTATACAAAGCCTCGACAAACTTGATGAAAGATTCACCAATCATTTATATGGGAGATTGAAATCCACCAACCGTAGAACCCTTAACTGAGAGTAAAAGTTACATACCGTGACCAACTATTGCTCTAAACAACCGTCAACGTGGTCCTCGCTGTTCCCTTGGTCAAGAAGTATATGTATTAAATTGTATGTGAACCACTGAAATGGTGGGTCTAATGTATATCTCATGTGGGTCCTATAGGCAACTAGAGGACTAATCATTTATCTGAGTTTCAACTAAAGTTGATTGTGAATAAAACTTAATTAAAAGTTTGATCAAAGAATGTAATTGGGTCATACTTATCAAGAGCCTTCCAAAGATATTTAATTCGCCCAAATCTGCCGCCTAGTTTCTCAAGATATTGTAAATTTCAATTCTAACCATCTAATTGTGAGATGTCATGAATTTTGTGATTTGACCCAATCAATTAATTCCATCTTAAAGATCAATTCACAAACTTTCCAACGGCGCAAGAATCATGTTGATTGGATTTTTAAATGAAACATAATGGTTATCTATTTAGCTGTATTCTTAGAAATCTACAATCCCCACACCTATATGAAGATTGGATCTCATCTTTGAAAATTTCAGATCACAAGCTTTTTATGGATGCGAAAATCGGGTGATCAAGGTGATCAAACATATTGGGAAGGGAAAGTTATATGCTCAAGAAAGTTTGGTTAAAAGTTAAGAAAACATATAAAAGTATTTTAATATCTTCAAAAAAGGGAAAGCTAAAGTCAGCAATTTAAATGGCTGACTGCGAATACCTTCAATTTTCTTGTTTTAAATTTCTTGTCACTTGCTTTCATGTCCATTATCAATAAAGGACCATTCACAACCTTGTCGAATCACATATCCTTCAATACTTTAAATGGTTGGCTGCAAATACCTCCAATTTTCATGTTTTAAATTTCTCACTTGTTTTCCTATCCATTATCAACAAAGAACCATTCACAACCTTGTCGATTCACATATCCATCAATACTTGAAAAGATATTTCATTGACACGTTTCGCCAAAAACAGTTGCGGAGAAATTCCTAGCTTTTGCCAAGTTGAACAGCACTTGTTCGTTTTATAGCAAATCAGATACCTTCACCGGAGAAAATTGTCAAAATAGAGCCTAAGTTTAAGTCCATCAATATACTCAATTGGATCTAAATTCACTCAAAATAAGTCAATTATTTATAGATCAACTAGGATGTATTAACTACTTAACATCATATTAATTTTCTGATATGGAATTTTTCTAATATAACTCGTACATTTATCTCCGCATGTATAATTTTTTAAAGGTATACTTTTGTAGCATCTCAAGAGAAAGAGTAAATATGGTTTGTACTTGTATTGTATCTTGGTAAGTGAGCTTAGCAACTATAGCAAAGACTTCGGCGATTCCTTCATCTGAGATTTCTCTCTCTCTACTATTTCAATTTTTTTTTTTTTTAACAAATGGTTCATCAGAGAGTTGTATTGGGCCACAGCCTCCTTCATGTCTTTTTTTCTTCTTTTTTTCCCCTTTCTTGAAAGAATACGAAGAAGACTGAAAGAATACGAAGAAGACTTAGGGAGATTTGTGAATTTGTGAATTTCTTGTATTCAATATCTCTTCTGATGTACAATGCTTCTGTAATTATAGTACAGAAAAGAATTAATAAAGGAAAAGGAATATTCACAAATCAAATCTATTCTCAATCTAAGATTTCTAGCCAATTTATGTACGGACCAATTTGGTCAAGAATCCGAATATATCTTCCAGTGATGCATATCTTCCAACACTCCCCCTCAAGCTGGTGGCCGGTAGATATCCAAGACACCTAGCTTGCTTAGTAGATATGCATGCTGTCTTTGACATAGAGGTTTGGTGAATATATCAGCTGGTTGCTCTCCGTTCCAATTCCTCTAGTTTGGATTACTCCTTCTTGAATCTTGTCTCGAGTGAAATGACAATCCACTTCTATATGCTTTGTTCTTTCATGAACTATAGGATTTGCTGCAAGTTTGAGTGCGGCATCATTGTCACAGAACAACTTGGTCGGACCCTTCAATTTTATCCCAAGATCCCCAAGTAGTCCCCGTATCCATATGATCTCACAGGTAGTCTTTGCCATAGCTCGATACTCTGCTTCGGCTGAAGATAATGATACGGTAGCCTGTTTCTTGGTTTTCCATGAAAGAAGAGAGTTTCCAAGTTTAATACAAAAACCTGTAATGGATCGTCGACTCATAGGACAGGTCGCATAATCAGCATCACAGTATGCTAACATCTCCATGTTGCAATCTCTGGATAAAAGAATCCCTAGTCCTGGACACTTCTTCAAATATTTTACGACCTTCAGAGCAGCATTTAAGTGAGACAACTTAGGGCTATGCATAAACTGACTGAGGGTTTGCACTGCATATGATATGTCGGGTCTGGTCATAGTCAAGTATATAAGTTTCCCAACGAGCTTCTGATAACCTGAAGGATCACTAAGGATGGGATCATGATTTTCTGACATCCCTGCATCATAATCCTTGGTGGTCAATTTCACGTTTTGCTCAATTGGAATAACTGATGGTTTGCATCCTGACAATCCTGCCTCTGATACAATCTCCAGCACAAATTTCCGTTGACTAAGAGAAATCCCGCGATCAGATCTAGCAATTTCTATCCCAAGGAAGTATTTGGGTGCTCCCAAATCTTTAATGTGAAAAGTAAAGTGCAGATACTTTTTGAATCTCTCTATCGCAGTTCTATCATTTCCCATGATAAGTATATCGTCAACATATATCATCAGATAAATACATGACGTACCTTGATTCCATGTGAATAAAGCGTAATCATATCTAGAATGTTTGAAACCTGTAGAGGTGAGAGCATCTGCAAATTTGGCATACCACTGCCTAGAAGCTTGCTTAAGACCATAAAGGGATTTACGGAGACGACATACTCTATTCTCCCCCTGTCTCCGTAATCCTTGAGGAATATCCATGTAGATTTCCTCTTCTAGATCTCCATGCAGAAAGGCGTTATGTACATCCATTTGATGTAATGGCCAATCATTAATAGCAGCAACAGATAAAAAGGATCTTACTGTCACATCTTTGGCGACTGGAGAGAAGGTCTCATGATAGTCAAACCCTTCTCGTTGAGTAAATCCTTTGGCCACCAACCGAGCTTTGTAACGCTCAATGGATCCGTCAGCACGATATTTGATCTTGTAAACCCATTTGCATCCGATGGGTTTCCTATTTGGTGGTGGAATGACTAAATCCCAGGTTCCATTTGCAGTTAGTGCCTGCAATTCAGCCCCCATGGCTTTTTGCCATCTTGGGTCTTTGGCTGCTTCTTCATAAGTAGATGGCTCGACATCCTCTGATATTCGACTCACACAACATCTATGTTCCGGTGAAAGTCTATGAAACGAAACATAAGACGATATTGGGTAATGGATACCTGGTGAGTTCAGAGATGCACAAACATAGTCATGTGTCCAGGTCGGCGGTCGTGTAGATCGACCAGATCGTCGAGGAGGATTGACTGGAACAGGGGTTGAGGACACTTCCGTATTGCCAACTTCATTGGCGGAATCTTCTATCACGGAGGGATTTTCTTGAACTTCGTTATTGGAGTTTTCAGCAATTTCTGGTGCATAGATCTCAGAGACCATTGGAATAATTGGCGCTTGAGTTCCTGTGACAATGTATTCAGAATGTGGAATTTCTTCCATAGAGAAAAACTTACCAGAAGTATTAGAAGCTTCCCTTGAAAAATCCTTTTCTTTGAAAGGGAAAACGTCCTCGTGAAAAATTACATCTTTGCTGATGAAGAATTCCAGTGTAGATTGATCCAATACACGATACCCCTTTTGTAAGTTTGGATAACCCATAAAAATGCAGCGTCTTGCTCGAGGACTCATTTTCCTTCGAGGACCCAAGACAGTGGCAAAGCATTGGCAACCGAATGTCCTTAAGTGTCTCAATTCTGGTTTCTTCTTGAAGAGTAATTCGAATGGAGTTTTTCCATCAAGTACCCGAGTGGGCATACGGTTGATGAGATATGCTGTAGTAATTATGCATTCGCCCCAATAATCTTCAGGAATAGAAGCCTGAAATTTTAGTGCACGTGCAACTTCTAATAGATGACGATGCTTTCGCTCCACTACTCCATTCTGTTGTGGAGTATAAACACAAGTACTTTCATGAAGAATACCTTGAGACGATAAGAGTAAATTGCAGTCATTATTAAAAAATTCCTTGCCATTGTCTGTCCGAACTCGTTGAATGGATCTTCCAAATTGATTTTTGGGATAGAGCGATGAAAGTTTTCAAGTATGAGAAAACTTGTCCTTTAGACTTGCATCAGAAAAATCCAGGTGGCACGAGAATAATCGTCCACAATTGTCAAGAAATATCGGGACCCATCATGATGTTGGGTATGATAAGGACCCCAAACATCCATGTGAATTAACGAGAAAGCATGTAAGGCACGATTGTTACTAAGAGAAAAAGGAATGCGTGATTGCTTTGCAATTGGACATATCTGACACTTAGAGTAAGGAATGGAAGCACTATGACCCAAACGTGAATGTAAAAGATAGTCTTTATCATTGGTAGTCGTGTTACACAATGACATTTTATTTGAAGGAAATAAAGATGAATTACTTGGAGAATTCTTCCATAGAAATAACCCTTCGAAAAAGACTACCCAAGCCCATCACTTTTGCCGAAAGGGCCCGAAATAAGCAAGAGTCGAACCAAATAATACACGACAAGAATTTTCTCTGCAGACTTTGGATACGTAAATAAGATTGAATTGAAATTCTGGAAGGAAAAGGACATTTTGGAGTGTGATTTGAGGGCTGAGTTTGACTGTTCCAGTGATTTTGACATGAGTACTATTTCCATTTGGTAATTGAACAGAAATAGGAAATTCTAAATCCTCATGAATATCTGAAAATAGTGCCCTTTCACAAACAATATGATCACTTGCCCTTAATCAATTATCCAGGTTTTTCTGGAAACAATATTGATCAGCAACGAGAAATACCGAGAAATTTCCTCCTTTGTTTGAGGTGTCCAATTTCTGTATTGCCTGCATCAGTTGCTGGTATTGGTCATTTGAAATGGACCGATCAGCATTAGAAAAACCAACCTGATAAGCTGCATAAATTCTTTTCCCTTTCTCTCCGGGTTTACCGTGCAATTTCCAGCAATTTTCCACTGTGTGGTGTGGTCTTCTGCAAAAATCACAATATAATTTACCCTTTTTTTGATTAAAATTTTTCGCAGATGCTGAGAAAATTCCTCCACCGTCGGATCTCGAGAGATAATTCCCACCGTCGGATGCGAGGGAGATACCGCCACCGTCGGATGATTTCCAAGTCCTCTCGTCTCGTCCGTTGGATCCAGACGAGTAGATGGGCCCTTTTGGACCGTCAGATCCGAGCGGCAAATCTGAGCCGCTCGTTCCTCCCTTTTTAAGGGAACGAGAGTCTTCAAATTCGGATGCCCGTAACCCTAGCTCGCCCCCTTTCTCGTGTGCTAGGGTTTTGGGCGTCCAATTCCGTCGCTCGCCGCGACTGGCCAGAGCGAAGCTCTCTCCTCCTTTCGCCGGTTCTGATGAAGCAAGCCTCTGGCTTTCTTCCTGGACAGCTAATTGAAAGATCCGCCCGAGAGGTGGTACGGGTTCCATTGCCAATATCTGCGATCGGAATGTCAAGTAAGTCTCATTCAAGATAAGCAAAAAACGGGTAGCCTTTTCTCGCTCTTTCATCGATCGGTATTGTGCGAGCGTCTCTTCTGGACCCTCAAGCTTCTCTTCTGCGGCTTCGAGGTCATTCCACAGAGACGATAATTTGTTGTAGCATGTGGAAATCGTCATGTTTCCTTGTTTTAAATCGCTAAGTTCCTGCATTAAAGAGAATATTCTTGCCCGATCTAGCTTGCCGTACATTTGCTTTATGTTTTCCCACATATTTCTGGAATCTTCCGTCGGCGGCAGACCGGCCGCGACATCTGGAGATATGCAATTCCCGATCCATGAGCGAACGAGTTGGTTGCATTTTCTCCAGTATCGCGCCAGTCGGTCGTCGGTCGGAATCGGGACGGTTCCGTCTAGGAACCCATCCTTGTCTTTTGTCACCAGCGCTCGTCTGAGATCTCGGGACCACATGGAATAGTTCTCTGGTCCAATTAATTGCAGGTTGATTAGCCGCAATTCTGGGCCATCGGCTGTTGAGACGTACAGGGGATCTCCGGGCTCTGGTCGTCCGGTGATGGCTCCGATGGGAAACGGCAAAAAACCGGGCGCGAAATTCGGGTAGGGATTTGTCCCTAAACCCGATTCGCCTGACCCGAATCGATAATCCGCATTATAAGTTCCCGGGTAGGGATTCGTCCCATTGCCCGGGTCTCCTGACCCGCTCGACCCACTCGTCCACTCCGACCCGTTGGTTGGGTTTGCCCCAATTTCGGATGGTGGACTCCCTTCGGGTTGGACGTGGCTTTGGTGGCCCATGATACCAGGCAATGATGGATTAGGGCTCGACCCGATGTACCATGGGTAAGGTACCCACTGGATCGGTTGACCCGCAATGGGTTGCCCCAGATTAATCTGAGCCTGAGTTGGCCGCCATTGCACGAGCTGAGGTTGTGTCGCCGGTTGGGTTGTTGCAGCAAGTTGGGATGAGATTTCTACCGCTGTTTGGTTGTCGGCAGAGAAGCTAGCCTGCGAAGGAGAGCTGGCCATGGTTGGTAAGGAAAAACTTCTTCTTCGTTAATAAAATAATCCTTGATTCCAGAAAGCAAATCTGACTGTTTGCAGATCAGAGTTCTCCTGGATTGGATGATCAAGAGCGGAAGCAAAATTGAATCAGCAGCCTGAAGGCTCTGATACCATGAAAGAATACGAAGAAGACTTAGGGAGATTTGTGAATTTGTGAATTTCTTGTATTCAATATCTCTTCTGATGTACAATGCTTCTGTAATTATAGTACAGAAAAGAATTAATAAAGGAAAAGGAATATTCACAAATCAAATCTATTCTCAATCTAAGATTTCTAGCCAATTTATGTACGGACCAATTTGGTCAAGAATCCGAATATATCTTCCAGTGATGCATATCTTCCAACATTTCTCGTGGGGAACAAGCTCTTTCGCCCCCTTGACTCCTTGTATTGTTAAATACATCCTTAAAAGGATCACGATACACAGGAGGTCGGCCTAGGTACGAACGTGCCTCAGGCTAAGCCCTAGATACTCACGCCTCGGTCGGATGCATCATCCTCTGGTGTCAAGCCGAGGCGGCTGCTGTGCTTGGGAGTCGGGAAGGCTGTTTGAAAGCCCTGGTCGTTTATTTGCCCTGGATAAGCAGAGCAGCTGAAATTTTCCTCGAGGGAAGGAGGGACCACATGGTCTGTGGTGGACCTTGCAAAGCATTCAAGGGTGGGCACTGATACTCGCTGCCCCCACAAACGGTTCAGCATGCTTTCCACCTGACGGTTCATCATGCTTTCGCCTGACGGCTTTCACCCTAATGACTTCACTTGGGCTACGGAGGGGCTGCATGGGAACATTTTTGTTCCCCATTCTTTTGTTCTTTGAAATAAAAAAAGAATAGAAATCGATTTGATAATGTCAATTAATTTTTTAATCCCCAGAATAAAATAGTGATCAAGGAATATATTTGAAAAAGAAATAAGAAACAGAAAAAATAACTTATTGTTTCCGAAAACAATTTCTAAAAATAATTAATTTTTTTTAAAATTTTTCTTCTTTCTTGTCACGGCCGTTGCTTGTGGATCTGCCACTACCCGTAGCCACTCGATCGTCGACCACTAATAGTTGCTACTCATTGCCCGACTATCGCCGACCACCGGCCATCGGACGTCGTCTGACACCACCCCCCGACCATTGTCGCTTGCTGGACATGGGAAGTGGGCGGATGCAGGAAGTGGGCAGCGAGCAGCAATCCGGTAGTCAACAGTCTACGACCGGCAATTGACGATCGGCATTCAGAGATTGGCAAGCAAGAAGAAAAAATATGAAAAAATACAAAATTTTACGAATCGTACCAAACACATTCCTATTATTTTTCTATTCTTAAAATAGAAATTTTGTATAATTACCAAACAAGTTATTTTACTCAGAAATTATTCCATGGAGTAGAAATAGAAAAGAATTATTTCTTAAAAGAAATTGTTCCCCAAAACAAAAATGTTACCATTCGCACCCTCATAGTTTCCATTTTTTTTCTGCTTTTTGCTTTTATCAGATAATCAATAAGATCAAAGTGCCCTAAATCATTCTAAAAGTTTAAAATTGTTTAATAAAAATGTGATTTGGTACTTAGATTCTAATACACATTTAAGTTGTTTAATGAATGCTTTATTTAGAGGCCATTTTGCCCAGATATCATGAGAGATTTTATGAGGATCATGATCAATTGTTCTAAACATTTAAATTGTTAGATGGAAGCGTGATTTGCCATTTAGATTTTAACAAGTAGTTTAAATTTAGATGTCTGTCAAAGTGGCTTTTTTCATCAACATTGTCCGAAAAACTTCCTCTTGTAATTAGTGGGGAACTACAGTATGGCTTAAAGGTAGCTAGATCTTTCTTGAGATATTTGCACTCTATGGTGGAGAGAGGCACCTGACGTTGATCTCCTTGACATCGGCAATGGTTGTGGCTACACACGAACTACATAGGCAATAATGCCAGTGGTGATGACCAACGTCGAGCAAATTTTAGAAATGCAAAAAGTCCGAAGACCAAATTAAATAACGAGCCAACATCAAAAGCTTGTCGTGCCATCAACCCACAAGAAAAAGAACAACATGGTGCGCAAACCTTTCCTCGCTGTCTGAGCTCCTCTTGGCTCTTTTGAGGAGTCCCTTTGATTCTGCTGCCATCCACGATGCATCGAGAGAGCTATATTTTATATAATTAGTCTTACTTATAAACGCATTAGAAAACCTGTGAAATCGATAGAAAATGAGTTGTTATTAGGCAATGTCTCATGATGTCAACTTCCTCGTTTGCCCCGTACTCCTATGAGATATCATTTTTTTATTTTTTTATTTTGAGTTGATTCCTGAGGTATCATCTGGACTTCAACGGTACATATGCGTGAGAGTGAGAGAGTTTAGTATAGCTTATTTTATTTAATTAGTCCTACTTATAAACGCGTTAGAAAACCTGTGAAATTGACAGAAAATGAGTTATTAGGCAATGCCTCATGATGTCAACTTCCTCGTTTGCCCTGTACTCCTATGAGATATCATTTATTTATTTATTTTGAGTTGATTTGAGGTATCATCTGGACTTCAATGGTACATATGCGTGAGAGAGAGAGAGAGAGAGAGAGAGAGAGAGAGAGAGAGAGAGAGAGAGAGAGAGAGTGAGAGAGTTTAGTATAGCTTATTTTATTTAATTAGTCCTACTTATAAACGCGTTAGAAAACCTGTGAAATCAATATAAAATGAGTTATTAGGGCAATGTCCCATGACATCAACTTCATCTTTTGCTCCAGATAATCCTATGAGATCTCTCTCTCTCTCTCTCTCTCTCTTTTATTTGAGTTGATTCATGAGGTATCATCTAGGCTTCAAGGGTACATATGCGTGAGAGAGAGAGAGAGAGAGAGAGAGTGAGTGAGAGAGTTTAGTATAGCTTATTTTATTTAATTAGTCCTACTAATAAACGCGTTAGAAAACCTATGAAATTGACAGAAAATGAGTTATTAGGCAATGCCTCGTGATGTCAACTTCCTCGTTTGCCCCGTACTCCTATGAGATATCATTTATTTATTTATTTATTTTGAGTTGATTCCCGAGGTATCATCTGGGCTTCAATGGTACATACGCGTGTGAGAGAGAGAGAGAGTGAGAGAGTTTAGTATAGCTTATTTTATTTAATTAGTCTTACAAACGCGTTAGAAAACCTGTGAAATCAATAGAAAATGAGTTATTAGGGCAATGTCCCATGACATCAACTTCATCTTTTGCCCCAGATAATCCTATGAGATCTCTCTCTCTCTCTCTCTCTCTTTTTTTTTTTTTTTTATTTAAGTTGATTCATGAGGTATCATATGGGGATATCGTTTTTTTTTTATTTGAGTTGATTCATGAGGTATCATCTGTGCTTGCAGATTGCAAGTGGTCCCCATTGGCCCTTCCCAATGATGGTGGGGTAGTGATAGTTCCTCTAAGGTAGGACAGAGAAAATATTAAAAAAATATTACGTGAGCATTTTTTGTTAGCCAATTTAAATATTGCTCACACCCATCGGGTCTTTGGTTAAAGGAGGGATAAGTAGAGAGAGAGAGAGAGAATTTAGTATAGCTTATTTTATTTAATTAGTCTTACAAATGTTTTAGAAAACCTGTGAAATCGACAGAAAATAAGTTATTAGGATAATGTCCCATGATGTCCACTTCATCTTTTGTCCTAGATACTCCTACGAGATATCATTTTTTTAAAAATATTTTGAGTTTATTCCTGACATATCATCTGGACTTCAACAGTACATATGTGGCCTTCAAATGGTGTGTTTGGCAAAATGTGTTTTTCTTCCTCGGAACACAAATTTTTGTTCTTTTATTCCGAGAAACAAAAAAAGAACAGGAATGCGTTTATTTACACTTTTGTTCCCGGGAACAAAAAAAACTTGTTTCTTGTTCCCAAGAACACTTCCAAAAAGCACTTTTTTTTTCTCATTTTTCTTCTTCTTCTTTCTTCTTTTTTTTTTTTCTTTTTTCTTCCTTTTGACTGGCAACCTAGCCAGAGAGTTGTCGGCCCCTGGCGAGGCCGACCTCGCGCCACTTGGGCTAGGCCGAGCCTCGGCGGTGGCCAGGCGAGGTCACCGGCGAGGCTCAACCTCACCCAGGTGGCACGAGGTCAGCCTCGCCTTGGTTGGTCGAGCTTGAGCTCGCCCAAATCTAGCAAGGTGGAGCTCGCCCAACCATCGGCGAGGCTCGGTCTCGTCGAGCCATGCTGACCTAGCGGTGGCCCGGCAAGGCTCGACCTCGCTAAGAGCTATCGACCGGCCAAAAGGAAGAATGGAGAAAAACATGAAAAATATAATAAAAATATTTAAAAATTATACAAGTTTACCTAACGCGTTTTTATTCATGTAGTAAAATTTTTTTGTAGTTATCAAACGCATTCTTATATTCAGAAATTGTTTCCTGAAATAGAAACAAAAAAAAAATTATTTATGTTAAAAAATTATTCCCTAAACTGAAACGTTCCCAAACGCGCCCGAACTTTCCTCTGCTTCATCCCATTCATCTTGAAGCCCTCCACCTTTTATTTGCTCCTCCATCTTCTGCGAGACATTCTCCTGCCTTCTCTCTCTCTCTCTCTCTCTCTCTCTCTCTCTCTCTCTCTATTTTTCCGACCAGCAGCGTCATCACTAAGCCTAACTGCTCTCCATTTCTGAGACTCCATTTCTGAGACAGGTTCGCATCTTGCAGCTCTGGAGAGGGATTTGATTATGCTGATTCCGTGATATGGTAAGCGAGATTGTTAAAATCGTGCTTTCATGCAATGCCGTTGGGAGATCCGTGTTATTGGGTCTTGAATATAAAAGCTTTAAGAGCGATCTCTGGACTAGAAGTTTTATCTTCTTCTAGTGAAAATAAAAACTTCACTAGGTAAAGTGAGCAATCGCGAAAAGAAATTACAATATAGTTCCACGCTCATTATCTAAGTTAAAAAGATAATATAAGAAAACAGATATGTGAAAACACGCCAAGGAAATCAAAGTATGTTTATTGGTTCGTCTCCTCCGTCTTCAAGTTCTGTAGGTTATTTCTCATTAATTTCTCTGAAGTAAATGTAAATTACTGATAAAGTATAACAAAAAAAAAAATCGATCCTACGTTGATTTATTGTCAAGATGAAATCAGGCATTTTATTTTTCAAATGTCTAAGTCAAAATTATGATGTTCAAACATTCTGAAACTTTTTAATTGCCAAGGGTGCGGATGATAACCATTATGATAAAAATTCATTTTTGGAACATAAATAATTTTTTTTAGTTCTATTCCTAAATGAGTTTCTAGAGTAAAATTACGCGTTTGATAATGGTATTTATTCCCAAAATAGAAAATCGTTTTATAATGACACGTTTCTCCCTCCCGAGCGACGGTGGAAGGTGGCGGATAGTGGCGGGCAATGGCAAGTAAGCAGCCGGCTAATAGAGAAGACAAGCGATGAAACGAATTTTTATTTCTCATTTCTACTTCAGAAATAGAAAAGTAGAAAATTTCTAACTCTCATTTCTATTCCAAATTTATTTCCAGACTAAAAATGTATTTCAGAAATAAAAAAAATAAAATTATGTTACTAAATTGATTTTTTGTTCCAAACTTGTTTCTAGAACAAAAAAAATACATCTAATTTCGAAATGGAATGATTATCATGTGCGTCCTAATTGATTGCCTTTTGTATCATATTCAACGTCACTTTTGCTTAGAACTAGTACGTGGTTGATGACAGGGTTAGGCTAAATACATTTCCCGGTGGATGCAATTTAAATCTTCTTCTTTCGTACTTTTTTTTTTTTTTTTTGGTGCTCTTAGATGGAAAAAGGAAAAGGTAAATCTGGAACTATTGTATTACGTTAAATGTGTCGCGGCAGTCCATTTAGGGTATGCGAGAAAATCCCGCCTTAATCTCTCGTTTTCAGCAAGTTTGCTCTAGCTCTCTCGAAATGTAGAGTTTTCTCTCTCGAAATGTAGAGTTCCTTTATGCTTTTGGGTATTTCCGGTTTAGCTAAACCCTAGTTTCCCCTTCTAATCCCCTCGTTTCTGTCTTTCATATGATC
Source organism: Eucalyptus caleyi (assembly GCA_014182885.2). NCBI lineage: Eukaryota > Viridiplantae > Streptophyta > Magnoliopsida > Myrtales > Myrtaceae > Eucalyptus > Eucalyptus caleyi. Next base: position 32,833,897 of record CM024468.2, on the reverse strand, counting down.
ACCCAGAATTTCAATCCTATCTCAGTAGATGATGATTCCCATCTTACCATTGAAGTAACTGTCTTATCTACCCGAAATCCTTTCTCGATTGTTAATTTCGTTGCCCATCTCCCTTTGTGTTGATGACCATGGGGTCTTTCCATTGCAATTGACGAATATACTATTTGCGTTCCAAATCTTTCTTTCGTAGCTTTCCTTGGTGGCCCAGCGACTGGTTTCTCTTCTGTGTAACTCTTCGGAGCTTTGCATGTCGCATCTACTGCCATAACTAGGCAGTTTCAGTTATGAATCCATCCCAAAACCAGGAAGATGCCCGTCTCGCAGCGCTATGTAACCGACTTGGCCGACTCTGGTCTGAAGCAGAAGTGGACGTCTGGGATGACGAAGTACCTCCGGAGAAGCTGCAAGAATGCAAAGCAATCTTAGTGGGTAAAATTCTGTCCGACCCATCAATTAATTTTCAGGCTTTTCAGAATACGTTGACGCGCGTCTGGCGCAATGATCATGTACAAATTTCTCAACGAGAAGATGGTCTTTATGTATTTAAATTCAATTCTGAAACGGAACGGCAAAGGATATTAAATAATGGCCATTGGCTGTTTGGACACCATCTCCTGATTGTAAAACCTTGGGTGCCAAATACGCCTCTTCATTGCTATGACTTCACGACCTGTGACTTCTGGGTGCAAGTCTTTGGGCTTCCTTTGGAAAGATGCACTGAGAGGATGTTCGCCAAAGCTGCTAGACATCTTGGCCAGGTACAGGAGGTGAACCTAGAGCACAAAGAAGGTTCAAATTTTAAAACAGGGAGGGTACGAGTGGAAATTGATCTCAAAGAACCGCTGAAATCTGGTAAGCTAATCAGATTGGAGGGACAGAATATCTAGATTGACTTTAAATATGAGCGTCTATCTCACTATTGTTATTCATGCGGTATCTTGGGCCATTATGCCACACACTATCAAAATATTCCTTTTGACGATGCTAAATTGGAAGGAAAAGACAAGCTGTCCTATGGTCCCTAGCTGAGGGCAGAGGTTAGAGAACATAGTCCATTTTGGACAGCATTCTATGAGAAGCAACCAGCTCAAGACGAGGTTGAAGAAATCATACCAGAAACTCCACAGCAATCACCTTTATTACTTCCTGCAGTACCTCCAAGCACCAAGGATCAACCACCAACTGTGGAGACTAGTACAGCACAAAACCTTCATAGTACTCCCAAGCCTACCCTGCAGTTTTCTTTAATGGTATAACCTACACTGAAAGAACAAGTGGTGAACCACTTTAATTTAATTGATAACATACCCGAGGGATCCATAAACAGTAAGAAGCTAAAAGGTCCACGAATGATTACAAAGGCAAGTCCCCTTAAGAAAGCTAAGTGATACAATCCTTATGGGGCATGCTCTTATGTCTATGTACCACTTGATGAATCACTCCTTATGGATACCCCTATATTTGTAGCTGAAGGGGTAGACAATAGGGCCGTGGTGGCTTGCCCAAAACAGCCACCGCCAGACAAATGAGAATTATAAGTTGGAATTGTCAGGGGCTGGGCAACCCCCTGACAATTCAAGCTGTAAAGGCCCTAGTGGTCCAAGAACGGCCCGATATTATCTTTTTGATGGAAACAAAGAACCAGGAACCTGTTATCAGGTGTTTACGGCGGAGACTACAGTATAAAAATAGTTTTGTGGTGAATCCCCAAGGTTTGGCTGGAGGGATGGTTATTTTTTGGAATGAACAGATCACTCTTATTGTCTATACTCATGACTCACATTATATTGATACTATCTGTTCTGATGTTATGAATATGACACCTATGGGCATTACTTTTCTTCATGCACCGGCAGTTTTTCAACAGAGACAACATCTATGGGCAAATCTGCGGCAACTCAGCCATCTACATACTCTACCTTGGGTGTGTATAGGCGATTTTAATGAAATTTTACATCACTGGGAGAAAGTGGGAAAACGATTACCTGAGCAATATCGGTTGCACTCCTTTAGAGAGTTATTACATGACTGTGCTTTGATGGATCTTGAGACCAAGGGCTATGCCTACACTTGGGTGAATAATAGGAGTGGTGAGGAAGTCGTAAAGGAGCGAATTGATCGAGCTTTGTGCACTATCGACTGGCGATTAACCTATCCGGAAGCTGAAGTTTATGCTTTACCTGCATTAGGGTCGGATCATTGTCCACTAATCTTAAATACAGAACTCAAATCAGTAAGGAGGAGGAAGAAGTTTACCTTCGAATCTTATTAGCTTCAAGATGTTGAATGCCACAGGGTGGTCTTAGACGCCTGGTCATCTGAATCAAGTCATTCCTCCACTATCTCTAAGAAGTTGCAAACGACAACTATAGCGCTGGCCTAATGGAGCAAAATGAAGTTTACTGCTGGTCATCATCAAATAAATATCTTGAAACAGCAAGTTCAGCATTACATTAATCAACCTGTTTGTAATTATAACAAAGATCAGGTTAACTCGCTGAAGGAACAAATTCAGAAAATATGGTTACAGGAAGAACATTACTGGGCGATGCGATCTCGGATCAACTGGTTGAGAGGGGGGGATAGAAATACAAAATTTTTTCACGCTACCACGATTCAAAGGCGGAAAAGGAATAGACTCAGCATGCTTAAGGATGTAAATGAGGAGTGGATTCGGGAGCCAGATCAGGTGAGGCACATGACAAATAGTTTCTTTAAGAACCTTTATACTTCTGCTGGCCACCGAGACTATGGTCCTACTTTAATGCAATGTCCGAGAATAGTGACAAATACAATGAACATACATTTAATAGCTGAAGTTACAAGGGAGGAAGTACAGCAAGCAACTTTTCAATTAGGAGCCACCAAAGCACCAGGACCTGATGGTTTTAATGGCCTTTTTATCATAGTCATTGGGACATTATCCAGGATGATGTATTCAATGCAGTGCATAATTTTTTCATTACTGGTGTGATGCCTGCTGATATTAACAGAACCTCTATATGTCTGATTCCCAAGGTACCAAACCCAGAAAGATTAGATCAATTTCGCCCTATCAGTTTATGTAATTTTCTATACAAGATTATTTCCAAAGTTCTAGCGAACCGCTTAAAAATTTGCCTACCAGATTTGATTGCCACAGAGTAGAGTGCGTTTGTGTCAGGTAGACAGATATAGGATAACATACTGATAGTTCAAGAGGTACTGCATCGGTTTAGAATTCGAAATCAAAAGAAAAATTTCAGGCGCTCCTTAAACTAGATATGCAAAAAGCCTATGATAGGGTTGAGTGGGATTTCTTGGAAGACTATTTGCATCAGATTGGCTTTCATGATCGATGGGTGATATGGCTAATGCAATGTGTTACAACTACCTCTCTAAGTGTGAAGATTAATGGCGAAGATCTACCTTACTTTCAACCATCTCGGGGACTCAGACAGGGCGACCCTCTCTCACCCTTTTATTCATCCTTGTGGCAAATATGTTATCCACTCTCATCCAGCAAGCTGTCAATATGGGTCATCTACGGGGACTTAAACTCAACAGGTGGTGTCCTATTTTATCCCATCTATTTTTTGCTGATGATGCTATCTTTTTTCTAGATGGTAGATCCCAGGAATGTCAAAACTTGGCTAACATCCTAAATCAATATTGTATAGCCATAGGACAAGAGATCAATAGGAATAAATCTGGTCTATTTGTGAGCAAAAACTGTCCTACGTCTCTTAAGATGAATATGGCCAGAGAATTAAGGGTGCCAGTCCTTGATAAAACGGGTAAGTATTTAGGCATACCTTCAGATTGGGGATCATCTAAGAAAGACATGTTTGCTTGGATTCTAGGAAGAGTGAATGCTAAATTGGAAGGGTGGAAAGAAAATTTAATTTCCAAAGGTGGGAAGGAGATTCTTTTAAAATCAGTGGTTCAGGCTTTACCACAGTACGCGATGTCAATATTTAAGATTCCTGTCTCTATTTGTAAGTCTGTTGAACAAAAAATCGCTAGGTTCTGGTGGCAACATACTAGTAACAGATCTGGAATTCACTGGAAGCGCTGTGATCTTCTAAAAGAGAACAAAAATACAGGAGGGGTGGGTATTCGAGACCTATTATCTTTCAATAAAGCCCTTCTAGGAAAGCAAGCCTGGCGGCTTTTTCAAAATCCATTATCTCTGTGGAGTAAAGTCTTTAAAGCCCTATATTTTCAGTCTACAGATTTTTGGCATACTGACAAGGGGTCTAGACCTTCCTGGGGCTGGCAAAGTCTTCTAATAGGTAGAGATTCTATTCTTTCTAAGCTTCGTTGGTTAGTAGGTAATGGCCAGAAGATAAGAGTCCGACAGGATAAATGGCTACCTATGGGAATCCTAGGCGGACCTCTAAAGAGAGAGGAACTGAGAACAGTAGCAGGTTACATCAACTCAGAACAAAACGAATGGAATATCCAACTTATTAACCATACATTTGAGGAGCATATTGTTAAAGACATATTGGCTATTAAACTGTGGACAGCATCTAGTGATGACAAACTTGTATGGACAGAGACTGAAGATGGACAATATTTAGTAAAGAGTGCCTATAATTGTATAAAGAAGACAGAAGCAACACAGGTATGTTCTCGTCCTTCCTCGTCCTATATTACCCCCAGCCATCTATGGAAGCAGATATGGAAGACCAAGACGGCCCCCAAAATATGTATTTTCCTCTGGTCTATTAGCCACAATGCTATACCTACAAAGCAAAATCTTTTCCATCGAAGCATAACCCCTGATCCGCTATGTACCCTCTGCTCTACCCATTCCCCCAAAACCATAGAACATTTATTTTTGCAGTGCCCCTGGACACAAAATATCTGGAACCATCCCAAAGTGCAAATCAATGTAATAGATTATGGCACTCATGGCATAGATGCTTGGCTTGCAGATATAATCGAACAGAAGGGTAACGTACCAGATTTTGAGATAATAGCAGCTCTTTTATGGCAGATCTGGAAGGCTAGGAACCATTTTATCTTCCGCCATCAATCAACCCACCCGGACCAGCTCGTTGAAACAGCTCTTGCTCTCGCCCAGCTCAATCTTACAATCCAAAAGCAGCAATCGAGGGCAGCTACTCGATGGTTGAACCCTAACCGCATCTGGCTCCCACCACCGCAGGGCACCACCAAAGTGAACATAGATGGCGCTTTCCCTATTGCAGATAATCTGGGTGCGATTGCCAGTATTACTCGCGATCACATAGGCAGTATGATCGGAGGCTTTACCAGAAGCGTTCTCGCAACCTCTGCACTTGAGACGGAGATTCAAGCCTTGTTATGTACTCTCAAGGACCTCTTACAGCAAGGAAAGAATCATTCTTACCTGGTGTTGGAGACCGATAACCTCATTCTCGTCGAAGTCATCAATCAAGGACGTCTGCCACCGTGGGAATGCCGTGCCCTTCTCGCCGAATGTGGAGATCTCCTGCCCTGTTTCTCGAACCTGAAGGTGCAACATTATCGAAGAGAAGCCATTGCCCTAGCCGACTGGGCCGCGAAAGCTCACGGACGAGGCTCCCTTTTACCAACCTAGGCCAATTCTCCACCCCAAGTTATGTTAGATATGCTGTGCAATGAAGCCCTTGTAAAGGGTTGTACTTATTTCCCAACTTGAGTAGTAATATACACTATTTTCCGACCAAAAAAAATCTGGAACTATTGTGATTTCATTATGGATCTTACACCAATTTTGTGCCCTTGGCAAGTAATTTCTATTTCGATTTTGCATACTTCCGATTTTGATACGACATTCAATCTTCTGATGAGTACATTTTATGAAGCGAATACCCATTTTAACAACAGGAAGTAAGAATCTTCCACAATTATTGACTTAGGGGTCAATTACGCTTAAATCATTTTAATATGCGATAGTGATTCCTGCATTATTTTATTTTTATTTTTTTGGTGGGATAGCCTTGTCCTCTCACAATTGACAGAAATTACTTATATGATGTTGTTTTGCTTGATTTCCTTCCTTATTATCTTAGGATAAACCTAGATAGATTATGACAAGAAAATTGAAGACCGGAGTCTCTCTTTATAATTCTTGAGTACGTGGAGTTATATAGAGTAATTTTACAAATGGTCCAAAGTACATGAGGTTAAGACAAAATTTACCCTGATTCATTCTTGGAGAGACGTCCTTTTGTTTTCCAAGAAAAGGCCAAAATAACTGTGTTCTATACAGAACCTTTACCTTTCTATTGATCATTCCGTGCATACTAAGATTTTAGCCGAAACTGAAGGTTCCTTGACTACATAGGACATAAAAGGGTCCAGTTACAACGGTAATCATCTAGCTGTTTTTGGTCATTATGCTACTGCTCTCCAATTTTTGTTTTTTAATAGCGAGCACAGCATTTTCAAATGATATACAATCAAATCTTTTCATCAACTATAATAATTAATATCGTCAAATTACTGACGGGACATGTGGATTGGAGAGATGTGGAGGCGAATACTTGAGATCATGGATTACAGTTACAGAAGACAAAGATCAGATTAGCCAACAAAGCTATTCAAAGTTTAGGATGGAAAAGTTGCCTTCGAATATGGAGACAAAGCTCCCATATTTGACGTTTGACCAATTGGAGTTGTGAAGACAAAATGTGCTGGGCTGTGCTTTGAGGAGTTGTTTTCAAATAATTCTTTCATTGTTTCCTACTGTGGCAAGTGCTGAGGATAGGTATGATTCCCTAATTAGTTATCTCTACGGTTTCAGCTAATAATAAATAATCTGCCCCCGGCAAAGATCATTTCCCCCTGCTGCAATTAGAAAAAAGATTATCTCCCCTACCCAAATGCTTATCTGTGGGGTATATAATCAGGATGCCATTGCTAATGCTTGGGTGCTGTGTAGCAGGATCAAGCCTGTTATTAAATGTAATTTCCATGGAATTATTTTGGAGGAAGCGCTGGAACTAAAGTTGCTTTATTCATTAGGATAACAATCTAGGGAAGGAAATATGGAAAGAGGTTTGTCATCACAGATTGGTCTGGTACATTGTGGAGGCGGGGAAACAGCAGAAATTAGGCGTTATCCGACAGATAAATTGAAAACTTTGGAACAATTTGTGTGGAATTTGTGGATAGAAAGTAATAGGAGAGGGTCTAAGTGTGAGATCCATCCCAGTCTAGTTAAAGAGTGAAGGGAAGACTGATTGCGACTAGCTTATGATTTTTGTGCTGTCTATATGCATTTGCTTAAATGCGCTTTAGCTCACTCATATCCTTGGGTAATATAGGGAAAATGATGCAAACGGTATCTAAATTTAGTACAATATGCATTGTCATCCCTGAACTTTTAATTTGTTCTATATAGTACGCAAACTTCTAAACATTTTCATATAATCAATGGACTATATTGAATATTTATCTGTAGTCCAGAAACCATTTTGAACAAATCTAAAAAATATGGAGACGACATTGCATATTGGGCTAAAGTTCAAGGATCGCATTTGCACATATTAAAAGTTTGGTAACGACACTGCATATTAGATCAAAGTTCAGGCACTATTTGTGCTATTGTCTCTTTAATTTACTGGACATTGAATGAGATTGCATTTCATGAGTAGGTGCGCTTAAATGGAGTCACCACGTTCATTGGGAATGCTGGGCTGGCTATAGCTGCAACGGTTTTGATTGTGCTTCTGCAAAGGCGAGCACCATTTAGCTGGTGATCGTCCTTTGAAAGAGGAAACGTCTCTCTCTCTCTCTCTCTCTCTAGTGCTCATGTGCGCATGGTTTGTCAACTTGAACTTGTGCAGATACTTTACTGGCCTTGCAAAAAATTCAGATGGCCTTCCTCAGTTTAAGGCAGGAAAGATGGCGGTGGGGGCAATCCTCTTTTGCATTCTGCGCGACCGAACTTTCCCTTTTTTTGTCTGTTCTCTCTAGTGCTTCTGTGCGCATGGTTTGTCAACTTGAACACGTGCAGATACTTTACTGGCCTTACAAAAAATTCAGATGGCGCTCCTCAGTTCAAGGCAGGAAAGACTAGTGTTGGTAGCGCTGTATATGGAGTCATCAAAATTTTCACGATCGCGGTGGGGGCAATCATCTTTTGCATTCTGCGCAACCGAACTTTCCCTTTTTTGTCTTTTTCCTTTACATTTCATGGCGGACGCCGGTCGGTACAATGGCGGATCCTACTCGTGGTTATGGCAGTGCCTGAAGGGTTCCCTTTAGCTGTTACACCGACGTAAGGCACTCTCAACCAGACATGTTTCTTCTCGAGGCCACTCACCCAACATTTGTACTCGATGTAGTTCAATTCTTATTCAATATGTGTAATCATCCAAGTTCTGTAACTTCTAAGAGAAATTCAGCAAATAAACAAAGAAGATGCGAGTATGTTAACAAATGGCTGAACTCTGAGTTGATTTAAAAAGACAGCTATGGATAACCTTCGTAATCTTGGCCGACTCCATTTCATATTCTTTTCCACTCCAATGTATTTCAATTCTTTTGCGATTAGTTGCGGAAGTCGTTGATCCCCCGAAAACTTGTCACCGGCCATCAACGGATAAGCGCTATCGAAACAACACGATTAACGAGATTAGGTCTCGCCCAGGACAAACTCAGTAACTGAAGATCTAAAATGCTACGCGAGCTTCGGGTAAGGCAAAAACAGCGGCTGTTCTTATGGAACCATCTCAAGGGCATTTTATCGAACCGCAGTGGTGATGACCGACGTCGAGCAAATTTCAGAAATGCAAAAAGTCCGGAGCCCAAATTAAATAGAGAGCCAATATCAGAAGCTAGTCGTGCCATTAACCCAGAGTAAAAAGAACGACATGGTACGCAAACTTTTCCTCGCTTCTGCGCTCCTCTTTGCCCACACTCTTTTTAGGAGTACATTTGATTCTGCTGCCACCCAGTCTTTTTAGGAGTACCTTTGATTCTGTTGCCACCCAAAATTCATCAGGTGGAGTCACCTAGGCCAAAAACCAAAGAAGGGGTAAAAAAGCGAAGAGAGAGAGAGGACAAGTTTCGTACAGCCTATTTTCTAAGCTGCACATTTAATTGGTCCTGTTGGACAACAAAGAAATAGTCTGGGGAAGGTGTTCCGCGTCGCCAATAATTTCCTGGAAGTTTCGTCAGCATATATAATAAAGCCATTAGAAAACCTACGAAATCGAACGAAAATGACTTGTCAGGACAATGCCATCTGCCGAAGTCAACACGCTTTTCACTGTCGTCTTTTATCCCAGATGCTCCTACGAGTTTTTCTCTATTTTTGTTCGGTTCTTGAGGTATCACCTGCGCTTTAATGGTACATGAATGGATCTTGAACCTTCCTCTGCTTCATCCCATTCATCTTGGAGCCTTCACCTTTCATTTGCGTCCCCATCTCCGGCGAGACATTCCTCTCTGCCTTCTGTCCCAGCGGCGTCATCCGTAAGCTCAGCTGCTCTCCATTTCCGAGAGGGGTTCGCGTCTTGCTGCTCTGGGGGAGGGATTTGATCCTGCCGATTCCACCATAAGGTAAGCAACATAATATGGATTGGGATCAAGATATCAATTTGGTTTTTTTTGTGAAAGGGAAATTAATTTCGGTGAATGTATCATGCGCATTGGTTTGAAATTTTTACTGAGAGAAAGATTAGTTCGGGATAAATATGTATATATTAATTTGAGATTTTTTGTCACACAGAAATTTTGATATGAGTTTGAGATTTTTAACGGTATTGGAGATTTGTGTAGTCGTGTGTGACAGAGTCGGGTCGAGTATGCGATATATGCATGTATTGTTGCGGTTGCGCACACAACAACACCGCGAGTGTGTGACGGCACCATTTTCCCTCCATTGATTTTTAGAGATACAGATGGCGAATCCGTTCCGAGGTTCACTTTACGGGAGGCAATGCGATGTGGAAGCAGGAGGCGAAATCTCCAGTGATTTGGATGGCAGTTCGTCTTTGGATCCAATCGGCATCACCGGCACGGAGAATGCTCTGGTTGATCACCTCAAGCGCCAGTGGGTACGGTACTCTCTGCATAATGTCTTCGTATCTAGACAATCGGAAATTCATGTGTTATGAGATTGAATTGTAGAATTTAAGTGACCGTGCTTTGCTCTTATTCCTGCTTATTTGACTGAAGTTTGATGAGTCGTCGCAACTTGACTAATGAACTCAAACAGCCGTGTGATCATGGAGCATTCGCATGGCAGATCTATATACTTCTTTGTCAGTGCTTGGGGGCAGCTGTTTCTGATTTGGAAAGTTGGATAGCTGCTACTGAGATTTTGGTGGACTTTTAAAAGTAGAAGCAGATAGAAAACTACCAGCTGAGGGGTGTTTTCAAACTTTTGTTGCGGAAGGTTTCTTTCAACTTCATTGATCCTAATTATAGGATATGTCTAGGGAAGCTTCTTAGCTCTGGAGAAGGCTTTTTGGATGGCATGCCATGAATGAACATTGTCTGCTATTAATTTTATACCCCTTAAAATCACTTCCGGAAGACATACTGTAGCCCCCTAGCACATCCAAGCACAGCAAAGCACTGGCCACCACGGTGCTCAATGGAGTCATGAAGAAGATGCCAACATAAACATAAAAAAGTCGACTTCAAGCATGAAAGCGGTTGCCAAATCTAGTCAATGGCCACCAGGTTGACACTAGTGTCATACAGCGAAGGTCTTTTAGAAAAGATAACCAGCTGATGTAGTGACTTGATTGATACCTTGAGCAGCTGAGGGAGTATAGGATATGTTCTCAGGGTCTCCTAGTTTTAACTTTTCCTTTTTTTCTCAAATCTTGAAACTATTTCGATTTTCATTTAGCGTAAAACACTTGTAACGTCCTAATCTACATGTTGAATCATACAAACTTGTTCTGAATGCCTGTCTCCACTTTTGGTACGCCCTGGACTTGAAGGAGGAAGAAGAGAAAAAGCAAATGCTTTGAGAAAAAAAAAAAAAAAAAAGCCAATGTTCAAGCCATCCGAGTACAAACTTCTCCATGGATGATTTAATAGTTTTGTGCCGTTTCTGCAATATAAGTAGTAATTTAAAGTTTGTTGATTTCTTGGAATTAGGCTGTGCATCCCTTTCAAGCTGCTGGGGAACATATCGATGGTACTTTTCACCTTAACTTCTGCTTGAGTCACAAACTGTCCAGCAAATGAAACTAAATGATCAATTTTCTTTTCAGTCAATAGCTTGACACGCAGAAATTTTTCATTGCACTCTCACTGTTGTGCTGCATGCTTTATGATTGAAGTCATGGGTACTAATGGCAGGAACTGCGATATCCCTAGTCCCAATTGGTGATTTTGGGATCTCTCGAGACCAACTTGTTTTGATGACGAGGGATCAAGATCATTCTGCACTTGAGGAATATGGGGGGTAAATATACTTAAAAATGTCATTATCCTTTGATTCATGAAGAATGATGTATCATGTTCCCAATCTTTGCTACTTCTTCATTCAGGTGGAGGGGCTGTCGAATTCTTTAAAAACAAACTTAGAGAAGGGTGTTTGTGGTGATGATGCTGATTTACAAGCACGAAGGGACGCGTTTGGGTCAAACACATATCCCCGTAAACAAAGAAAAACTTTTGGGTAAGTGAGTATGTAAGATATCTGAACGTATTATGTATTTACATGAAGGCTCCATTTGTTTCACAAAAAATGATTGATTTGAAAGACATTTTCCTAAAGATGATCGCTGTAACAAATTTAATAATTAATAAATATTTTCATTATCAAAAATTTTCTAAATATATTCGTAGATGAAATTATTTTTCGTTCATTCATTTTATAAGTGATATAAGCGATCATTCTTAAGAAAATGTTTTCCAAATCATTCATTTTCCTCGAAAAAAATGACCATCCGAAGTTGCTGAAGCTTCTATGGTGAAGATGGAAAATATGTGCTGATGGTTTGCTTCATTGTTTTGTCCCCCCAATTTTGGGTATACTCAGACATTCCTCTGGGAAGCTTGGCAGGATCTCACATTGATTATACTAATCATTGCTGCAGTGGCTTCTCTGGCGCTGGGAATAAAGACTGAGGTAAGCTGGAGAGAACATATTAATTGAACAAGAGAGATGTTGAATTGCCTCTTTTGGTTTAAAATGCTGGTATTACTGAAACAAGAAGTGGTGTATTCAGGTATTTTAGGTACATCCCGTGCATCTTATGAAAAAGAATCATGTTAAAGTGTATCCATCGAGCATTGGTAGAATACCTAAAAGTCGGTGCATTAAAAGTGCCAACTCTTCTGAGGAAGGGCTCCTTTGTTTTAAAATTCAGGGTACCAAATAGTCCTTGTCTGCTCTCCCTCCCAAATCTGAAATACTTATATGTGATTCTGCATGTCAGTATTTGTATGTTGTGGAAGTTGGGAGTGTTTTGGATTAAAAAGCAAGTCAAAGTGGGTGTGCAAGATTTAGATTAAGCAAACACTAAAAAGCAAAAGTTAGTCCAGACAGATTGTGTGTGTTTTATCTTCAATCTTTGTGCTGCTTGCTATTTTTCAATTTTATGTGCTCTCTGTGCCATCATTTTTTTTTTTTTTTTATGTATATATTTATGCTTGCTAATCCTATCTAGGGTATTAAACAAGGATGGTACAGCGGTGTGAGCATTTCTGTTGCAGTTATCCTCGTGATTGTTATCACCGGTATGAATTTCGTAGGTGTTTGTATTTGGTGTATACATATACTTTCCCCACATTAAATTCACAATTGCTAAAACTTGCTTATAATGTTTCGTGATATCTCAATACACTTTCATCTTGGGAGCTAGAAATCCAGATGTTCATGGGCATTCTAATAATGATCATACTTTCTGATACCTTAGATTTTTTATTAGACTAGGATCGGTGAGACTAATATTGTTTTCGTGTTTGTTTTCCTTTGTTGTGCTGGTAGCCCTGTGAATTTTTCCTATGCACTACTCTGAAGAAATCAGAATTAAAGAACAGCCAGCTTAAAGCTTTCTAGTTTGCCATAGTCATTGGTCTGTTTTTAAGCAGCGGCTAGATTGGCCCTCCCAAACTCTGTGGAGTGTGTTCTGGACCGTGGTAATCCTATCCATCCCTTAGTATTCGACAACTTGCTACTAGCAGAGATTGAACAGCACAGGTTGATTGTGAGTACATCTATAGTTGGTGAAAGAAGCGGCACTGAGCCATGGTTTGCAGTGATAGATGTGGGGAACTTGAGGTGTCTGATCTTATAACTGGATCTATCTAGGTTTACTTGGCCAGTAGTTTGTACCCAAATCTACTCCAGGTTTATTTGGTTGAATCCAAGCTACTGCATGCTGGAGTATGATGCATATGTACAAGCCATTAAAGCAAACATGGTCTTAGGGAGGTTACATCGTGATTAAACTAATGCATGATTGAAAGAAAAGCAAGAAAGTTGCTTCTCATCCGCATCTCCCCTGCTTTCTTGGACATTATTGATAGAGTAACGATTTGCCAATGCTTTTCATATGTCAATCAGTCTTTCTCCACCCTTGTTTCTAGGACTTGTCAATGCGTGCCTAATTTCATTCATGAATGTGTGAAATTTTGTAAGACCATTGCCACCTATCAAAATATAAAATCGTTTGCTTCATGTCTAGGATTGTTCATGTGCATTTAATCTTTGGGATGATTTTGTGAAAATTTGTGGGACTATTATCAGCTATTTTCAAAAGCTTATATTGTTTGATGAAGGCATGGTTTAGTTTTTTAATGTTATAACACTTCCTCTCATACGTGGGTTGAACTTTGACCTAAGATTGAAGCATGAGAGTATATAACCAGGTGGCAAATAAGGGACCTGAAAGATTTAAACTCACAATATTCTACTCTAATATCATGTGAGATTTTGTTGAACCATTGTCAACCAATGTTATTAAAACCGCTAGGCACTCTAAGTGTTAGAACCTTATAATGCCTAAGGTGCTAGGTGCTAATTTAGCCATATGCCTGAGTGAGGAGAGCTGCAAAGTTGAAATGACAAGAAAGTTTTATCAATTAGCAAAAGTTTTCATGCAACGAATTGTATTAGTATTGACGTTTTAAAAGATAGAAGCTGATTTATTGGTCAATCCATGCTTTCTCTGTACTTTTAGTACTATTAATTTAGGTGAAAAGAATCAACTTTGCCAAGGTGTTGCCTCAGCAACAAAGTGCCTCACCTTGAAGCGCTCACCTAGGCAGCACATAGGTGATGACACTTTGCCTATGACCAAGCGAAATGCTGAGCCTGTGGCTGACCTTGCTTGAGTGCTTACGGCTAGTGCTTTTTGCAGTTGTTCGATGAAAGCATTGTTTGATATTTGAGATACCATGACAAAGTCAATGATGGCTAGACTAAGTTTTTCTCAACTATACACTTGGATTTTATAATGAAAGCATGCGGCACCTGACTGATGCAAAAAAATAGCAGTTGATCATTTGTACATTTATGAATAATTTGCAGCTATAAGCAACTATAGACAGTCCCTTCAATTTCAGAACTTAAATGAAGAGAAGAGAAACATTCACATGGAGGTATGCTATGCACACTTAGTTTGATGTTTATGAACCTTATATATTTTTCTCTTGCTTTCAACACGGCAGAACATACTTGTAGGTTGTCAGGGGTGGTCGTAGAGTTCAGGTGTCAATATATGATATGGTGGTCGGTGACATCGTACCCCTTAACATTGGCGATCAGGTAAGCTGCTTCACCTTCTTTAGGATTTCAACTCAGTGTTTGGAAGTAATTCAGCCTTATATCCACTTTGATCATCCTCAGGTACCTGCTGATGGAGTTTTGGTTTCTGGTCATTCTCTTGCGATTGATGAATCTAGCATGACTGGGGAGAGCAAAATCGTATGGCCTTCTACTGGTTTTTCTTTATCTTATATCATGTAATGCAATTCTTTATCTGTAATTTTTTATTTTGCAAAGATTCACAAAGATTCAAGGCGTCCTTTTCTAATGTCTGGATGCAAAGTGGCTGATGGTAGCGGTTCCATGCTGGTAACTAAATTTTGTTGCAGTTTCTTTTGTTTTAAATTCTTCTTGGTCGTAAATACATAATTTCCGTGACATCTTGTGGAGTCTCATGTTAGTTTTTAAAATGAATACACCTTTGTAAAGTGGATTGGGATAAGTCCAGTTGCTCCTGACACTCGCATCTGTTACTGTCTTAGTCCCCCATTGTGCTCTCTCATTGTTGACTACCAATTCTTCAGATGCTCAAAAACATATCCATTTTAATGGTTGCTGTTGGCTGTATAAGTTGTATATCATGTCCTTGATGTCGTTTTTTACAAGTTATATTAAGTCCTATTGGTTAACTGACAAATTGTGCATTGTGTTTTTCGATGTTCCCATAATTTTTTGCATCTATATGGTGACATATGGTATCAAGAGTTCAAGACAATTGAATTTGGTAGTTTTTTTAAGCAATCACAGTGGGAATAAAGATGGAAATATAGTTAAGATTCAAGTCAAGTACTAGGCTGTCCTTTCTGCTGTTTTCTGTTGCATATGCTTTCTGGGTGATATTTATCATACATGGTAGTAGCTTTGGTCAAGTAATATTCAATATTTTCCAAGGGCAGCTTCTTTGTTTGATGTAGCTCTAGCTGCATGTACTAGTGTCGAAGAAATTCTTCATAACTCCAGATTATGAAGTGCTTACTAAGCTTGAAAACACGATTGCTGTTTTTAACATGCTCGGACATATGGACATGTTGTTCCCTTAAATAGAGTTCAGATTGCCTACAATCTCTTTGTTCTTCTAGGTGACAAGCGTTGGAATTAATACTGAATGGGGGATGCTTATGGCCAGTATTTCAGAAGACACGGGTGAAGAGACACCCTTGCAGGTCCTTCTTTAATAAATCTTTGAGTTGTACTTATTTGTTCCGTTGTGCTTTATGTAGACATGTTGATTGATGGTGTAGTTTTTCTGTTTTTTCTCCAAGTTTTGTGTTGGCAAGCATTTAAAATATTGAAGGATGTATTGATATGATTCAATAAAATTGCTTTGGTATTCGTGAAACTGGAAAGATATCTGTTTTAGTGGGGAACGAGATTCTGGGAGAAAATGAAGTGCATTGGCTATAGTGAGGCAGAGGCTGGATTGGCGAGATGTGGAGGTGAATACTTGATGTGATGGATTGCAGTTATAGAAGACAAAGATAAGATTAGCTAAGAATGCCATTCATAATGCCATTCGTACTTTAAGATGTAAAAGTTGCCTTCGAATATGGAGACCAAACTCCCATATTTGACATTTGACAAATCCGAGTCGTGAAGACAAAGTGTGCCGGGTGTGCTTTGAGAAGCCTTTTTCAAGTAATTCTATCTTTCATTGTTTTCTACTGTGGCAAGTGCTGAGGATGGGTATGATTCCGTAATTGTTTATCTCTAAGGTTTCAGCTAATAATATATAATCTGCCCCGGCAAAGATCATTTCCTCCTGCTGCAATTAGAAAAAAGATCATCTCCCCTATCCAAATGCTTTATCTGTGGGGTGTATAATGAGGATCCTATTGCTAATTAGTGCTAGGGTGCTGTGTAGCAGGATCAAGGCTAGTATTAACTGTAATTTCCATGGAAATATTTTGGAGGAAGCCCTGGAACTAAAGTTGCTTTCTTTATTAGGACAACAATCCGGGAAAAGAAATTTATGGAAAGAGATTCGTCATCACAGATTGGTCTGGTACATTGTGGAGGCAGGGAAACAGCAGAAATTAGGCTTTATCCGACAGATAAATGGAAAACTTTGGAAAACTCTATGTCACAGCATTGTGTGGAACTTGTGGATAGAAAGTAACAGGAGAGGATCTAAGTGTGAGATCCATCCCAGTCCAGTTAAAGAGTGAAGAGAAGATTGCCGCGACTGGCTTATAATTTTTGTGCTGTGTCTATGCATGTGCTTATATGCATTTTAGCTCACGCATATCCTTGTGTAATTTAGGAAAAATGACAAAAATGGTGCCTGAAATTTGGTCCAATGAATATTGTCGTCCCTAAATTTTTAATTTGTTTGATATAGTCCACAAACTTCTAAACATTTTCATATAGTTTAGGGTCCCTAATGAACATTTACCAATATTCCAGGGACCATTTAGAACAAATTAAAAATCTAGAGACGACATTGCACATTGGCCAAAGTTTAGGGACCCCGTTTGCACATATTGAAAGTTCAGGAATGACATTGCATATTGGACCAACATTCATGCACTATTTGTGCTATTATCTCTTTAGTTTACAGGACATTGAATAAGATTGCATTTTGTGAGTAGGTACGCTTAAATGGAGTCACCAAGTTCATAGGGAATGCTGGGCTGGCTATAGCTGCAGCGGTTTTGATAGTGCTTCTGGCAAGGCAAGTACCATTTAGTCGGTGATCGTCCTTTGAAAGAAGAAACGTCTCTCTCTCTCTCTCTCTCTCTCAAGTGCTTATGTGCGCATGGTTTGTCAACTTGTACATGTGCAGATACTTTACTGGCCTTACAAAAAATTCAGATGGCAGTCCTCAGTTTCAGGCAGGGAAGACAAGTATTGGTAGCGCTGTAGATGGAGTCATCAAAATCTTCACGATCGCGGTGGGTGCAATCATCTTTTGCATTCTGGGCAACCAAACTTTCCCTTCTTTTTTTTTCCTCTTTACTTTTCATGACGTACAATACAATGGCAGATCCTAATTGTGGTTATAGCAGTGCCCGAAGGGTTGCCTTTAGCTGTTACACTGATGTAAGGCACTCTCAACCAGACTTGTTTCTTCTCGAGTTTCACTCATGTAACAATTGTACTCAATGTAGTTGGCGAGGACTATCCTGCTAGATTAAATTTTTGTACATTGTAACTTAGGAGCTGGTTAAGTTTGCAACACTTGTCAGCCCTGTCCTCTATTATTTGGAACGACATAACATGCAAATCACACGGTGATTCTAGAATTTTAAAGTTCAATTCATATTCAATATTTGTAATCATACAAGTTATCTCAATGTACGCTTGCTGGTGTGAGAGTGATGGCATCTTCTGATTTTCTTGTGCAATAACTAATAGATTTATACAATCATGATGTGCCCTTTACTCTGTCTCTCCATCCGCTTCATATTCCTTTCCCCCACTTTGCAGACTTGCTTACTCAATGAGGAAAATGATGGTGGACAAGGCGTTGGTACATATTCTTGAGCTATTAAACTTGTTTGATGGAATATAGTATGTAAATATGGAATGAGGTCTAGAAGTAGTAAATTTGCAGGTGCGAAGACTTTCGGCTTGTGAGACTATGGGATCTGCCACGACCATATGTAGTGACAAGACTGGCACCTTGACTTCAAACCAGGTGCATTCCTGTTCATATTGTCAGTTTAATTGGGAAGTTTAAAATCTAAGATTTCAGTTGGTTGTACCATCTGGTTAGCATCTCTAGAAGATTACTTTTCCCCTTTGTGGTGCAACTTCTAAAAACTCAGGGCCAGTTAGTTTATTCTTTTTGAAAAGAAAAGAGCAATTCTCTTCTTTCCTGCCAAACTTCATAATGTTATTCAGATACTAAAAGATTATAAAAAAATTATATGTGAATTTTTGTGTCAACATATGTATATTGTGGATGTTTTAAGGTCTTTCGTACTAAGAATAAGTCAAATTATGTCCCTCGCAAAATTTATATTAAGCATAAAGCAAAAAGTAAGAGCTCTTCTAGAAGTGCCCTTAACCTTTCAGTATCGTATTGCATTAGGATCGTCCCCTTTTCCAAATTTTCATTATCTTCCAGATTGAAAATTTTAAAGCAAGTTTAATCTTTAACAATTAATTTATTAAGTATGAGATTTGTTGTCAGGAAGAAGGTTTAGTTTGATGATGGTTCTTCATGACAGATGACAGTGGTTGAAGCTCATATTGGTGGGGAGAAAATGGACTCTCCCAATAGCAGTTCACAGCGACCCACAACAATGGTAACTTTACTCACTGAAAGTATTGCACAGAATACCAATGGCAGTGTTTTCACCCCTGAGGTATGTCTAACAGTCTTAAGTTATCAGAGACAGTTTTTGGTATTGGAGTTTGTAAGGCATGGTTATTATCTGTTCTCCGACAATCTGCAGGGTGGGGAAGATGTTGAGATTTCTGGCTCACCAACAGAAAAGGCCATCCTCGGTTGGGGACTTAAGGTTTTCAATTTCAAGTTAAATATGCTCTATCTGCAATGCCTCCTGTCCCAAGCTTCATTTCAATAGCTATATGTTGGTGGTTAGATTCTGAAGTTTAAACCATTCATATGCTGTTTTCTTTTTGGTAGCTTGGGATGAACTTTGAAGTGACTCGATCGCAGTCCTCAATAATTCATGTTTTTCCGTTTAATTCTCAGAAGAAACGAGGGGGTGTCGCATTAAAGCTGGTAATTGTTGATTCGTCTTTTATATGCAATAGCGATGTGCATGCTAATTTGTTTTTCTTGACATATATATGTTAATGAAATTTAGGCTTCCTTAGTTGCACGAACTTGTTTTAAAGGTTGTTTGAAATGTATTAGCAAACACTAATGGTTTCTTAAACAAAATCTGTCATTCAATTTGGAACGAGAATACTGTTGTCTTCTAGCATGATGGAGGCATGGAACAGCCCTTTTAGACAGTTGCTTAAGTCAAGTCTTAGTGAGCTCAGCTGAACTTGATAAGCTATGCAAGCCACTTGAATTGGAAAAAAAAAAAAAAAAAATTAGATCCGAGCATGGGCTGAAAACTAGGTGAGGACAAGTTGCTCTGGATAGCTTGACTGTGCCCGTAATATTTCTTTCAATGACTAGGAAGCTTCGTGATCAAGTATCCTTACTTGGATAATCTGCAGAAGAGAAGGATAGTTTTGGTCAATGGATTTGTAGCCTCTGCAAGGAGGAAACAAAGACCGTGAAGAACTTGTTTCTTCATGGTTCTTGTACAATGACTTTTGAAACATGATCTTTGTGATTACAGTGACCTGTTTGGTCAATGCAGCAAGTTCTAAGTAGAGTCTTAGGAAAGCATTAGGGAAGGGACGAAACCAATCCAACATGGTACCCTTGCTATGTTTTAGTTAGTTCAGAGGGAGAGAAACCTGAGTCTGGGAAGTAGTTTAGAGAGTGAGAAACCATATTTTGCTGTTGGCTTCTTGCCCTGTACAGATGAAGATAATGTTAGTTTTCATTATGAACTTTGGTATGATAATTATAATTGAGTTGATGCAAATGATATCATATGGTCAGTGGATACTGGATGCACTTGCATGTATGTGATTTTTGTGCGTGGGAGGCACTCCCTTCCATTCAAATGAAATAAGTTGATCAAAAAAGTAGAAATAGATTTTTGTAATTGGAACTTCATTGTCATGGTCATTTCAACAAGATACCCAAGCAACAATGTTGAGATTAAAGAGAATATTTTGTATTTGTTGATCACCAGAAGATGTCCACTAACAATTATTGTCATAGCCCCAAAATATTTTGTTTTACATCCAAAGCAGTCCTTCTGAATTATTGTTGTTGCCCCAGAATATTTTGTTTTACATCCAAAGCAATCCTTCTGATCTTGTTGTAGACTCTGCCAGCTTAAGGGTTATAAAGTAAGTTGAAACTATTCTAATAAAAGTCACTTTGCACTGCCCAATGATGAAAGCTGACTTGGTGCTTCCAACGTGCCAAAAAATTCTCTCTACCCTATCATGTCGCTGTCATTTTGTGTTCTGAAAGATTTTGTTCGCTATGGTCAACACTAGTCATTGAAATCAGAGTTCTTTTTTAATCATTACAAATTTTTCTATTCTGCTTCTGGTCAATAATTCTGTCATCTCTGGTCCATATTTTGCTTTGCTTACGATGAAACAGTTCTCAGAATTGTTTTTGACCACCTCATGCCTTATATCTAGATGAATGATTGCAGTCTCTCTACATATTTCGCTTTAACCCATTCTCTTTTCTGTTCTGAGGATACTTAACTGCGGGTTCAGAATGTTGCATATGACATAGTTGTGCAGTTTAATGTAGAATTAAGTGGTTGTACATTATATCATGTGCACAGACAGAGACTGAGGTTCATGTACACTGGAAAGGAGCTGCTGAAATAGTCTTGTCCTCATGTACCCAATACATGGATTTAAATGATCAGGTGGCTGCACTGGATGAAGAAAAGGTATGTGACATATGGCCTTTAGGCCACGGATGTCTTTGAGCTAGTTAAAGTGTGATTGAGCTCAAATCTGATTATGAAAATAATTGTTTATGAGAGGGTTGCTGCACTAGTTTTGAGTAATTATTTGTCCTTTTCCATCACTATTATGATGGTAGGATGTTAAGTTGTCTGGAAATAGGGTACCTTCTCTGTATCCAAAATTATGTACTCTAACGAGATAATTTTTACCCACTGATTGGAAAACATTCTATCAAGCTTCACCAGATACTCTTTGCACTCATCTCTTCCCAATTCATTCCACTATATGATTTCTAAACAAGTGGTGGAAATGAAGAATGCTTGAGTTGAAAGCATGTTGCCCAAGCTTTGTGAAATAAGCAAGATATGTAAAAATTGTTATACCACAAACAATGAAGAAATGAAAGATTAGTCACATGCAGTTGTACATGCACAAGTTTGATTGTTCTTCTCACTGATATTACTGTTAATGATTGTCATACTAAGTCCTGAGGATCAGTATATCTCGTGTTTCTGATAATTGTAATCTATATTATAAAACATTTCCTGATCATAACCCCTGGTTGCAGTTCACGTATTTTACGAAAGCTATTGAAGACATGGCTGCTAGAGTCTACGCTGTGTTGCCATTGCATATAGGACCATTGACTTGAAAGACATTCCAACTGATGAAGAACAATTAACTAAGTGGGCACTGCCTGAGGACGAGCTTATTTTACTGGCTATTGTTGGCCTGAAGGTACATATCCTTCACTTGAGTTTCTCTACCTTTGCATGAAATGCTTTTATGAGAATGTTCTCTTTTCTGTACATATATCATGGAAAAAAATTTTGATAGCAATTATTGTGTGCAAATTATCGAGCATAAGAATGTTCTTATATCATGGAAAATAATTTTGATGGCAGTTATGGTGTGCAAATAATTGTTGTTGTCGTTGCAGTTGCATTTTTGAGTTTGTCCTTTCACCATAGATTCAATTTCATGTTGCAACACGTAATGCTTTCACCATGCTTTGAATGCCTCTGTTGAAAGATATAGCTGTTACACGACTATATAGATGCTTACAGTATTCTATCCATAAAATAGGTGGGGATTCTGGTTCCCAGGGGCACTCATGATAAATGATAGTGACTTGGCATTGTATCTGATGCTGAATGAGGAATCATAATAAGCCTAATGTTGATAGAGCTGTAATTCAACCATTGCTAGTAATAGTTATTCTAGTTTTACTGTTAAAACTGATCTGTTTTCCAATTACGGGTTCTTCTTATATCAGTCGACAAATAAAACAGGCTGATGACAAGCTACCTTCCATCTAAATGATTGAGTTTGTTCCTATTTTCTAACAGTCTCTATAACTGATCGATAAATTCTGTTTTACTCTTTTAACTTTCCACTGCATTGCAGGATCCATGTCGACCTGGTGTAAAGGATGCCGTACGATTATGCCAAGAGGCTGGTGTTAAAGTAGGTTCCTTTCCCGTTAGTAATCCTAAGTTTATGTCATGTTTAAGTTTCTGGGATGAGCATTTGTTCAGTTCTGTTAGATCTAGACTTCTACAAAGACTGAGATCTGATGTTATAGATAATAATGATAATATACTTGTTATATATATCAAAATGTAGCACCCAAATTTCCTCTCAGATTCTGCAACTTTGCACATGTGAAAATGAAAAATCTCCCCCACCCTCTCTCTTCCCTTCCAAATGCGGTATATTATTTTCTCGTTTACTTTGGTTTCCAATATATTATCTTGGTATTTTCACCTTGATAGCGGCAGATACCCAAATCCTTATATTGTGAGACAGATAAGGGGTGCAAAACATATCTTTTGGATTCTTCAATCACAGAGTTAAGTGCCAGGTCCAAATGCCGTTAGTTCCCATGTCGATCACGTCAACTATTTTGGTCTGCTTGACTGATATCATGGAGTGTAATGGTTGCTCATACTAGATCTAATAAAGCAGTTTGCTTTGTCATTTTCATGGGTGACAAGCCGTGAAGGTGATTGTCAATGCCCCACTTGATTTTCCGAAAACCAAGCGTGGCTTTTTGCCACTGCTATATTTGGCCATTATCCTACAGTCTCATAATTTCATTCATCCTGTGACTCATGGGAATACTTTGTATTGTCCTTTCTATTAGGGGAAACAGGTGGAGCATTGCTATCAGAGAATTATTTTCCCTTTCTCCTTATTATTAGATCACTTCATCAGCCCTGTTAAGCTTCTGGACACTTATTATTCATCTTGATGCTAGAAGCTATGCAAATTAAATACACATACATCTACAAAGCATCCTCCTAAGTCCAGAAGATGGGTGGAAAAATTAGGTCATCCATTTTGTCTTGTTTTGTAAAGTGTATCCTCTCTCTCAATGCATAGGTACGCATGGTTACAGGCGACAATCTTCAGACTGCTAAAGCAATTGCTTTGGAATGTGGCATATTAAGTTCTGATACAGATGCTATTGAACCTAATCTCATTGAAGGAAGAGCCTTTCGTGCCTTAT
Source organism: Eucalyptus caleyi (assembly GCA_014182885.2). Classification (NCBI taxonomy): domain Eukaryota; kingdom Viridiplantae; phylum Streptophyta; class Magnoliopsida; order Myrtales; family Myrtaceae; genus Eucalyptus; species Eucalyptus caleyi. Next base: position 32,810,210 of record CM024468.2, on the reverse strand, counting down.
CTGAAGTTCAAAGGGAAGAAATTGCAGAAAGAATATCTGTATGTTTTGGCTGATTAGTTCCATTGTTTTGCCCTCTTCTGGTACAGAATGAAATCTCATTGTGCCTTGCATGTTTAGGTGATGGGACGATCCTCACCAAATGACAAGCTTCTGCTTGTGCAAGCTCTGAAGAAACAAGGACATGTAGTTGCTGTTACTGGAGATGGCACAAATGATGCCCCTGCTCTAAATGAGGTTCCAATATTTCGTTGTTTATTTTTTATTTTTATGGGAAGGTTCGGATCTATTTATGATGTGGTTATGCTGGCAGCACATTTGCATTACTGCCCAGCTCGGTGATTTTGCATTATTGGCCACATTTGCATTATGTTGCTCATTTGTCCATAGGCTCCTAAATTCTCTAGTTGACTGGTAGACAGTCAAAGTAACTTGGGTGCAATAAATGTTATCAAATTGGTTTGTACACCTTGATGTGGTCCTGATGTCTTATGGTATATTATAATTGGTACATTACACATATTTTGCATTTCCTGCTCATGGTATAATATTCACAGATTGGATATATTTACTCTCTGATATTGCTGTTGGTTCGAAAACTTTTTATGGTGTTTAGGCACATATTGGCCTTGCAATGGGTATTCAAGGGACAGAAGTTGCTAAGGAGAGCTCTGATATCATTATTTTGGATGATAATTTTGCCTCTGTTGTGAAGGTTAGTACTTGCCACTATGATTAACTTATGATCTCGCATCTCACTGAAAGAGAGTGATATTCATGAGGGGCATAATAGTTCCTAGATCTTCCATCAAATACGGAAATGACATTATCCTTATTCCACCAACTAACGTTCTACCATATACTGATCTTTTGGAGATTCCTTAATCTCTTATAATTTAATAAATATATGAACTATGAGATGTAGATGTGTGCTGATCTGCATGAGCTGAGATGTAAGATTGCTCTTTTTTGGTCTTTATTTTCCGTGTTTCTTTCTTTTTTGTTTTAGTCCTTTTTTTCTTTGGCAGTATGCATTTAAATACGCGGATGCAAAATGCAGCATGGGATTGCATATAGCAATTTATAGGGTGGAAGGAGGGAACAAAATATTATGGCTCTTATAGTGCTATTAATTTTTCTCTTTTCATTTTTTTTTAGTTCTATCTTGTTGACAACCCTGTTGATGCAAAAGTAGTTTTAATGGAGCTCCTTTTATAGATGAAGTCCTTGAATTTAACCTGTCATGGACACCATGCAGGTTGTCAGGTGGGGACGATCTGTATATGCAAATATCCAGAAATTCATCCAGTTTCAGCTTACAATAACTTTTGCAGCCGTGGCGATAAATGTCATTGCTGCAGTTTCCTCTGGTTATGTTCCACTCAATGCAGTGCAGGTTTGGTCCTCTCTCTCTCTCTCTCTCTCTCTGAGATTCTTTGATTTATTCCTGTACCTATTTGTTTCTGTATGAATCTTATGCTTGGCTGGCTTCCTCTTTGGGCAGCTTCTCTGGATCAATCTCATCCAGGACACTCTTGGAGCACTTGCATTGGCCACAGAGCCCCCTACAGACGAACTGATGCATAGGCCACCTGTTGGTCGGAGGTAAAAATTTATTGGTGGTAGCAGATATATCAGCAGTTGAGCTTTGTGTGTGTGTGTGTGTGTGTGTGTGTGTGTGTGTGTGTGTGTGTGTGTGTGATTCATGCAAATATTTTTTGTTTTTTTTTTACAATAAAGCTTTTGTCTCAAGTGATTCTCCACTTTTCCGCCCATATCCTCAATATCTTCATTTTTCTTATCCGAATGCTGCACTTGGCACACCCATTTGTACATTTCACGGTAAGATGTATGATGCACTTGGTTGAATCTTTTATGACCAGAGAACCTCTCATAAACAATATTATGTGGCGGAACTTGCTGATACAGGTAAAGATCAATTTAAATGCCTTTTTGCTAAGTTCCATCTACTGTTTGCCAAAAGTTACAAATGTAAATATTGTATTGCAGTCTTTGTATCAAGTTTGTGTCCTCCTTGTTCTCAATTATCGAGGAAGGAGCCTGCTAAATCTAGAGAATGATAGCAGTGATTATGCAGACAAAGTGAAGAACACTTTAATCTTCAATGCATATGTCCTTTGCCAAGTAAGTGTCATTCTTCTAGTTAATGTTGTATTGGAATGAAATTTGTGCATGAGTGGTTATTCCATTTTAGCACTTTTTTTTTTTACTTTTTGTCAGAAGTGGTTGGTGTAGACAATTATGAAAACTTAGCTTAAAATGCTAGTCTTATCCTGCACAAAATTGTGCTGTTGTTGTGCATCCAAGTTGGGAGACATGACAGTGAATTGCATGCCCTACTACATCATCGTGAACATGCATAATCTAATTAATCTGTTGATCTATAGTGAAGTTTTTTGTCACGTATGATTTCAAAACTTCTGGAAATTGAAACATGGATGCTCTTGTTCTCTTTCGTCATTAGTGTGTTGTGAGTATCTCAGAAGAGGGAGATGTGTCGCTCTGCTTCCTCATGGAATTTTGTTTTATTCTCAATTTCTGAGGATGCAGTTGCATAATAACTCTTTTCTTGAATGAACATCCTTTCGGCACATATGTGAACTGCTCTCTTTGCTTGAAAAGAGGCTAATGCTAAATGTTTTACCTTGAACATCTGACAAATCAAAATTGATTCGCACTGCAGATTTTCAACGAATTTAATGCTCGGAGACCAGATGGATTGAATATTTTCAAAGGAATAACCAGAAACTACCTCTTCTTGGCAATAGTGGGTCTAACACTTGTCATTCAGGTAAGTCATGCCTAGTCTTATTTGATGTGTTCGTTGTTCCTTCACATGATCTAACTTTTCTCTCTATATTCCTTCAGGTTATTTTAATTGAGTTTCTCGGAACATTTACTTCATCAGTAAAGCTTAACTGGAAGCAGTGGCTGATATCGATAATTATTGCTTTCATCAGGTTAGTTGACATAGACTTCAACAACTCATATAGTGAAAGATCAGTTGGTTACTTTTCTTTCTATTCCGTCCATGGCTGGACGTACCATCATGCTTTTTCCAAAGTTCTTGTTGTTCTTTTGGGCGAGCTGATTCTGTGCGTTTGATTCCTGAACAAGCGACTGAGGCCATCGTGTCATTTACTTCACTTGTTCTTTTCTTGTTTGTAATCAGCTGGCCTCTTGCCACTGTTGGGAAACTGATACCTGTTCCAAGGACTCCCTTGAACGACTATCTTGCCAGGATATTATGCTGTTGGCAAGGTTCCTGAGGTAAGATGGTTTTGCCATTTCCCATCGATTTTTGTATTTTACCAAGAATGCTTTTTTCCCATTTCTTTGGTTTCTTTTCCACATCCAATATGCTCCTCTAGACATGGACAATTCAGATTATTAATGGGAAAACCTTAAAGCGATTTAAGAAAAAAAAATGTAAATCCTAACCTATATTTGTTATGTATTCGTAATCTTAAATAGTCAAAATAGGTTTTGTAGAATCCAACCAGTAAATGTGCACATGCATTGCATGTGCGCATAAAATTCACATTTCAAGAATTAAGCAAAACCGCCTTATAGGAAATATTTAATGGGAAGAAACTGTTGATAAAATAGACAATGCAAAGATTATTGGGATAGATTAGAGTTGTAGTTTCAAGATTTGTAGTTTTTTTCTTTTTGAATGCTTTTGTAGGATAGATTAGATCAAGGGGATAAAAGAGACTTACTAATTTATGTATTTTTTTTTTATGGATAAATAATAGTAATTGAGGATATTTGAGAACGAAAAAACAAGGAATGGCATCTTTGAAAAATAGGAGATCGAGGTCCTCTTGACTTTATATAGAGATATAGATTTATTTTTCAAATATTCAATTAAGTGGGTAACATGATTTCTAAGATGATCATTTTTTATTTGGGGAAAATTTCAAATAAGGGCTCAAAGTAGAGCTATTTTCTCAAAAAAGGGGTTTAGAATGGACTTTGTCTCAAATAAGGGGTTGAAGTGGCTAGGCTAGTATTAAATAAGAGCTTGAACTTGTTTTCCAGCCATGTGTTTGCCATACAGCTTTTTATGACGAGTAGGGTGTGGGCAATTTTGTCCAAAAAGATCCAGCTAGGTGAAAATGCTTAAAATCAGTTGAACAAACAAAAATCCCAAATTGAACTCTCATTAGTTTTTCTTAAAATTGTCAAGTCTTTGATGCTTGAACTCTAAGTGTAATATCCCAAAATTTGGCTCCGTTCGAAATATATGAAATAGTTATTTCATCAATGCATTGATAGTTAATTTACTTTGAACTGATTACTCATGAGTTAACTAATCGATTGGGCAGGTTTATAAAGGATTAAAACACGAAAGATCAAAGAATTCAATTAGGGACTGACCGCTCGACCATAGGGATCAACAAGAGTCAATTATACGTTGTTACAATTAGCGAACGTATATAAATCAATTCAACGAAAGTATGTAGTCGGTTCGCGGGTGGTTCCGCACGATTACTATATTCACGTCGGACGGTGATAAATTGATTTTCTATTGATTTTGTACTCATGATATATAATTGAACTATTGCGATTACATGACAACCGATGATCGTCCACAATTCGAAGAAGTACAAATTAGAATCGAAATTTATTGATCGTTTATAAAAATCCCTAAAAGCCAACCGATATTTAGGTCAGACTAAAGTCGTATTTGATTGATTTCAATTATGAAATTTAATTCAATTTTGGGTATCGAACTTTCGAGGGTTTCAAGACTAATTTATTGAATGTCGCCTCATTGTTCGTTGAATTATCAACAAGATCAAAATTTTTGGAAAATGAAATATCAGACGAAAATTGGAAGTCGAAAAAGGAACGGAGACCTAGTGGCAAAGTGGTGATTTTTGCCAAAATCTTGGCTTTAAAGAAAAAAAGAAAATAAAAAAAGATAATGAGGGGACGATATGCATGGCCAAAGAGGATTTTTAAGAAGAGTTGGTGAAGGGAAATTATGGTTTTGAAAGAAAATCTTGAATATCTATTTCTTCTCTCTCTCCTGTTCCAAGCAACCCTTTTCTTTTCCCTCAAAACTTCTTCTGCTTCTTCTTCAATTCCCTCTCAAAGACCGCCCTTCCTCCTTGTGCCGTCCGCCACCACAACACCACCTCATCACTGCCGTCCACCACCACTCTCATCACCATCACCCACACCACCGTCCGCCGCCACTCTCATCACTGCTATCCTTCACCACCTCACCTCATTGCCACTTCGCCACCCGTTTTGCCGCCTGTTCAACCATCGTCTGTCTGCCCGTGTCCCTCACACGGTTCGCCGTTGCCATTGCATCGCCGAGTTGCCACCTCAATCTCCACCGTCAAGCACCAGCCCCTCCCTTGGTGGCCGAAAGCCTTAAGAGGCTTTGTCGCCGCCGTTGGGCTTCAATCGAGCCATGAATGTTGTGTCCTTGAGGCATAATCCTTAATTAGATAGTCAATTGCATTTAGAGGTAGGTATAGTTTTTTTTTTTTTTTTTTTTTTTTTGTCGTCGCACCACCGTTGTCATGAATCCCATCCCCCTAAAAAGGCCATCGAAAAATCCATGAGTTTAATGGTGGTTTGTTAGAAATAAGTATTATTTAGCCTTGATTATGATTAAAGACGGTTTAAATTAAAGTTTGGTATGATTAGTTTAATTAATTATAGTTAGATTAATTAATGACGATTAGTCTTAATTAATCTTAGTTAGTTTTAATTAAACATGATTGGTCTAATTAATTGCAATTATCTCAATTAATCTTAGTTAACTAGTTAATCATAATTAGCTTAATTAATCACGATTAATGTAAATTCATGTCGTTAAGTAAAATTTTATGCTCGATTTTCTGGAAGAGTTTATGCATAATTCCGATTGTTTGAGCTTGTAATGTCATGTTATCGATTGCTCAGTTATAAGCCTTATTTACTATTTCCAATAAGGTTTCATGAGCAAAAAAATGGCAAATTTTGAGGTGTCGGGTTTGGACGTTGTGTTTTACATGTTAAATGTGGCAATGAGGTTTTGAAATAAAAGCTTGTAAAATTTGACTAGTCGATTTTAAGTACATGACCACATATGAATATTTCACCGGAATTTTAAGCATAAAAATTTGCCAAAGTTTGTTATTTGAGCACAAATTCTTTTATATTGGGCTAATTAACAGGTGTTGACGTGCTTGATTGGTCACTTAAAAGAACTTGTCACCAAACGGGAGTTTGGGGATGATGCTCGGTGTTTCTTGGATGCCCCACGAGGGTCTAGACACCAAGTCGCGGTTGAGGCCAAACCAATACTCCTTTATGAAATGCCGTCTAAGTGGGGGTTATAAATAATACCGTATCCAATGGGGCGGGACAATGCCCGGTTGTGTCAAAAGACCACTGACTTATATGTTGGCCATGGCTCGAGGAGTTGTAATAATTGGAACACGTATGTTTGACAATGCGCCTACTTAGTATGAATTATGTTCTGATTATTATTTATACTTATTGCATCGATATTGTCATATTTGATGTATTAATGTGTAGGGATATACCAAGGCAAGGTAAGTTTGTATACCGTGCATATTTAGGCTACTTCCAAGACGAATTAGCGTCCTAATCGAGATTTAGGCTATTAACTCATTGAGATTCATATCTCACCCCATTGTTACTTATTATTTTTAGGCCCGTAATATGAAGAACCGTCATGTTCAGTTCAAAGTCCTTTGGAGATAAGAGATTGGCCTGATGTAGTGAAGTTTAGGTCAACCCTAACCCGATGTTTTTTTTTTTTGTTTATTGGTTGAAAATTGCTGGTATAAGGGCTTGTAATTAATAAACTTCTTGGGGCTAATAAGTTGATCAATAAAATTGCATTTTTGGAAATGTTTGATGTATTTACTATCCTTGTTATTTGTTGGTTAATTGGGTGTTTATATTAAGTAATTCCGCATGCATTTAATCAAAAGATAAAAAAAAATGGGTCAGTGACGCGTCATGAGACATAGCAATTTAATCGATGATGTGGGATGTTTGCGCACTCAGGGTTTGAGACATGTGACACTAAGTCCATTGATTCTCTATTGTACCATGCTTTCTTCTTGTCTTTGATGCTATGGAATGGATACACTTACTAATGAGGATAGAGTTCGTGACAATGGGGCGAGGAGGTATTTGCTATGGACAAAAAACTTGAGTTGGAATCCACTAACCTAAGCCCCTCTAAACTCATTAGATGGAATTGACATTCCTGCTCCTCCAGCTGATAATGGAGACTGTCAAGGGAAGGATCAATTTGCTGTTGGGCAACGGACTTGAAGACTTGACAATTTCACAGAGAACTAATGAGAATTCAATTTGGGTTTTTTTGTCTATTCAAGGATTCTAATCAGGATTTTTACCTAGCTGGATTTTTTAGACAAAATTGCCCACACCCTCCTTGCCAAAAAAAGCGGTCCGGCAAAGATTTGGCTAGAAAACAAGTTCAGTGCCCTTATTTGATACTAACCTAGCCACTTCAAGCCCTTATTTATAATTTTCCCTTTTATTTATATAGACTTCTATTGCATTTCCTATTTCTACCTCATCAACAACGGTATTATTATTAGTTTTTTGCTAAACTAAACCATATATAATCATGTTATTTTTTTAAATTATATACATTAAAATAATTTGAAAAAACCTTTAACACACATGTTGTTCTCAATTACTAGTTAATAACAATATAATTGGCTAATATTATGAAAATCCTTAAACCGATATATCTATAACAAGTTTATCCTCCGTTAGTTTTCATTAAATTTTACCATCAAATTATTGAGTTATATATCACGTGATAGTTGATAAGTATACCAGTTTTGAGTTTTGCTCTTTGTTTGTCATAAGTGTACTAGTTTGTAATTTTTCAATATATTAATTCAATTTAATGGAAACTAACGAAGACTAAAATTATAGCAAATATACTTGTTTGAGGTTTTTAGTGATAAAAAAAATTAGTTTAGGATAAATTTATCACAAGTGTACCAAGTTTTTTTATTTTTTATAATTAAAAAATTATTTTGGTAAATTTGTTATATGTGTACCAGTTTAGAGTTTTTCATGGTATTAATCTTGAATAGACAGTGTCTAGTTTCTTCATTTTATCTCATATAAAATGATAATCAATGGTTTGGGGTAAATTTTAACATATATAAAGATAGAAATTAGGTTTCCAAACTTTGACATATGTTTGGTAAAACGTACATGTTTGAATCAATTTATTCTTTGTTTGCTTGTAAAAATAAGTAAAAAATAATTTTACTTTCCTGCCAAAACTTAAAATTCAATCAAATTTCAGAAAATTATGAGAAAATAAATTATGCGCATCTACATAGGGATGGGTTGTTTTTTTTTTTTTTTTTTTTTTTTTTTTTTTGAGAGTGGGGTGGGGGGTGAGGGGGAAGGGACGGGTTGACTAGAGGGGCCAAGTTTCTAAAATCTCTCAAATGATGGGTTGTTTGAGACAAATATGGGATGTTTTGTAGGAAGAGTGAATTTGTGCCCCGAGAGTCAATCTTCTAATCACAGCCTTACTTCTATAACCAGTATGACTACCTCGTTATGACTTCATTCCATTATTAGGCCCGCCTTCAACATCCCCCATCCCCCTCATTGAGGTTAAGGCCATGTTTTTGTGTATGGTCATCTTCAATAGTGTGATGGGTAGCGTACAAGGCCCGGGAAAGAAGTCAATTTCATATGGCTAACTGGCAATTACTAATAATTCTAATTTCACGCAGATGAGCTATAGCCTGCAATTTAAATTGAATGGGTTTTTGAAGTTAGTTCACCCTCATGGAATCACAATTCTTTGTCTTGGCCATTATAGCACGTGTGTTGCCTAGGTCATGAGCATCATGATGGCTTAAATTCATCCTCACCTTCCTCCAGCTTATCACCAGCAATTAATTTAGGGTTTCAAACTCAACTATGGCAATTAAATACAAGGGTTGGGCTCATGAGCCGCTAATCAATTGATCTCTCTTTTATATTTGGTTTTCATAATTTTGTATACCCTTGATAACTATGCCCTTATTAACTTTATTTATTGCCCATTTGATTTTTCTCAAACGTAATATTTTTATGGATCAAACTGTTGGATGATAAGACGATGCAACTGATTTTTTGACATGCTTATTGATCATATGTATCTTGAGCCACTTTCCAAGCTATATGTAACAATTAATTGTACTTCAAAAAATTCAAGATACTTCTTTCCATAATATAGATCTAATATTTGGTGTTCATTTCTTATTGTGGAAAAATTCTTTTCTATCAATATATTTTCCTCATGCAAACCTATTAATTTATACTTTGGATTAAAAGATTCAAGTCGGATATTCAATTTTTTGTTTATGAATGTTTTGCACTCTTATTAGATTATGAGATATGCAATTGAATGCCATGAAATTGAAATTGTTTTTAGATAAAATCTCTCCACATGCAAATATATTTTTGGAATGAAGAAAATAATCCAGGATCAATTTTGGATTTCACAATGAAAGTGGAGCTTTTTTGGCAATTTAATAACCCAAACTGCTATTGTCATGACCAAGAGGTTTCTGAAGCTAAAGGGCTGTGCCTTCTCGAGAAGGACCTCCTGTGCTCACTTGGATTCCCAACAAGAAGACTTCCGGAACGTTCTAGGGGCAGGCGATACAATCATTATGCCAAATTCTAGAAGTCTCATGTCATTAGTGTTGATAGTTGGTAGATATGGCGGTGTGATATCTTCTGCCAGATAAAAAGTCGATCAACGGATGTAATCTGAGGGCCTCTAATATAAGAAGGGGTGTCCTTCCCCTCATTTGTAATCATCTAACTATTTCAGCAATATAAAGCTCATTTCTTTCCAGAGCTTCTCTCTCCAAAAACTTTCTCTCTCTACGATCCGGATAAAGCGAGCAAGTGTGCGATTGATCGAGCAAGGCTTGGCTTAGGCGATCCAAAAGAGCTTGAGTCACCGCACGGTCACAATCCCAATCGATCGGCTTGTGACACTATCATGTTTTTTTGGCCCCTCGAAGTAAAATTCTAGATCCATCTCTAAATCTACATATTCATATTTGAGTGTTCCAAAAGTTTTAAAATTTTCAAATTTTGAAGAAGTTAACATGTATAAACTGCAGGACTTAGATTAATTAAAAAGTAACAACTAAAAGTCACTCAAGACATGCTTTTTGCTTTTGAACAGTATCTTCATTGTTGAAACCCATATTTGCATTTTCTCTTGAAAATATGTGAAGGAAAATTAATTGTCTTTGCTTTTGTGATTTTTAAAATTAAGACTGTTTACCCAACTTATACTTGGAAATAGTTTTCTATCATCAAAACATATTTCTGTGAAAAATTATAAAAGCTCTCAAGTGCCAAATGGATGTTAGGGTTGCAAAATAAAATCTACAAAGGCAACTATCAAGAAGTATATGAATTGATAAGATGATGATATTCAATGAGTTACATATCATCATCTTTTATGAATCCAACTTTCGAGTGGAAAGATAAGGTGTCTCATCCACATTATCGATGAAAAGAAAATTCACAAATTGAGTATAATCACTCTATAGAATAATAAAAAGTTATGTAATAAATAAGTCCTCCTTTCACATCATTATATAAAATGAAGCATTGACTTAATCTTCTAAAGGAATGTGAGTCTACCAAGATATGTTGACGGATTCTAATTTGAGCTCTTCTTGGCGATCTCCTTAAATAATATTATCGAGTTTTCATTGTGCATTCCTAATCAATAGTCTTAGAGCCCATGGTTGATTAGTGGATCACAACAACCCACTCCTAATGTGTACTGATGTTTTGTGAATATCACAATGAAGAGATTTGACCTACATGTCTTTTAGGCACAACCTTCTCGATTTAGTTTGGAGAAAGTGACTAGAGATAAAGGTAGACATTGGAGATTCAAGTTCACACATCTTGATGTAGAAGGATACTTGAATTAAGGGAGAGCAGACCTAACATTTGTTGAAATACACATGTGAATTATGTTAGAAAATCTTCCCTGTCAAAGAAATTGGTTTGTTGTGGAGAAGTTGACCCATAACTTAATGGTTGAAGTTTTTGAGGAGAACTAGGTCCAACTAGATGTGTTAACAAATTGGGGCTTGAATTCTCTTTTGCCGATCTCGGCGGATAAAAGTGTTGAGCTTTTATTGTGGGGATAAGTTGCAGAAGTTATAAAACTTGTCACGAAAATGCAATTGAGTCCTAAAACTTGCAAAAAGTGCAATTAAGTCCTAAAACTTGTCAAAATATTTTAATCGAGTCCTAAAACCGACGCCGTCAAATTTCTTAACGGATATTTTTTTTTTAACTATTCACCACGTAGGAGAGAGAAACGATTGAAAAAAGCCACGTCCGTGCCACGATAGCTTTTTCCGTTAGGAAATTTGACGGCATTGATTTAAGGACTCAATGGAAACATTTTGGCAAGTTATATGACTTAATAACACTTTTTGCAAGTTTTAGGACTCAATTGCATTTTCGTGACAAGTTTTAGGATTTCTGCAGCACTTATCCCTTTATTGTGTAACCCCAACAAATAGTCCCTAACATCAAACTTAATATGCAATGTTATCATTGAACTTTTTATCGTTTAATATGGTCCTTAAACTATTTCAAAATGTTCAATAGGGTCTTTAAACTCTTAATTTGTTCAATTTAATCCTAACTTCCTATAAAAAGTCAAATCACTCTTTCGCTACCATTCACAAGTTTGTATAATTACCCTATTGCCCAGATTTTGGAAATATCTTTTCATTTCAATCCATTTCCTAAATCCACAACAAAAAAAATCTTTTATTAACCTTTTTTTTTTAGTTTTTATAAATATTAATATAGTTCTATTTAAGTATATTTTAACTTCTGATCTATATAATATTCAAAATATAACATCATTTAGAGTTCTATTGGATTTATATTCTTTTTATTTAAAAAAAAAACTGTTTCATAAGAATATTTAATAACCATATTAATTTATCTATAGATTTCTCATGCTTAAATTAAGCTAATTCTTCTTCCTATTTCTTTAGATAAATAACTTTTTTTTTCCTAGTTCGTGTTTAATTGATTGAATTTAGTTAAATCTATAAAGTAGGAGATTTAAATAGCATGAATATCAACCAAATACTACTCGAAATGAAGTTCTACTTTTACTATTATACAAATCATAGGTTAAAATATACTTAAATAAAAATATTTTAACATCTATAAAGACCATAAATGTTAAAAAAAAAAAAAAGAGTAATAAAACTATAGCCATATTTTGTTAATTTAAGAATTCGATTGAAAAAATATTCTAAAATCTGGAAAAAAAAAAGTGTAATTATGAGACTCTTGACTTTTCTACGGATGGTTGATAAAGTAAATTGGACAAATCGAAAGTTTAAGAACAAGATTGAATGTTTAAAAATAGTTTAAGGACCATATTAAATAAATTAAAAGTTCGAGAATGACATTATATATTAAGTCAAAGTTTGTGTCACTTGACTTCCCTAAATCATTCAAATAACATCACCTCTTCTAATAAATCATAGTCTTTAAATCTCATTATGATTCCTAGCATTAATCTCTAGGATCTGTTCAAGGTAATGATGTATCCATGTACATCACTGGTTCCAAGATATAATGTAAACTTGCCCCCTTCCTTTCAATTAGGGTTTGTGTTTCGAGACAAATTTCATCATAATGGAAAATACTTTTCGAAAATCATTTTCCAATAAAATGATTTCCCCTGTATAGGTTAGAAAATTCATTTATCTAATTTTAAATATGCATATTTTTTTAATCATAAATGATTTTCCATTAACTAATCATTTTGGCAAACCAAACACATGAAAGTCCAAAAAAATTAATTCGTGAAAAATTGTTTCCCCTCAAACAAACATTATAAGTTTCAGCAGAAATTCTTTATACAAGTTTCAGCAGAAATTCTTTATACTTTAATAAACTATATATAAAAAGATAATCCATATCATATTCTTTTACCCCACGAAACATATCATCTGGTTAACTGGAACTTCAATCAACAGAGAAGCTACCGAAATCACTTGACTCTTGATCCCTGCACAAAAAATTGCACGAGATAAGATCGGATGGATGAACTTACATTTAAATAATTTACGAGGAGATGACCATATTGCATGAAATGCATAGTAAATTGAAGTTGATTAGAGAAAGAATATGGGCGATGCATGACTGGCAGTGAAATTAGAAAATGAGGCTTCAATGTCACTGGCCTTTTTCAGAGATAGGCTATTGTGTTGGGGGCCGACGCCCCTCTTTATATCCTTATGTTGATCAGTTGTATTCAACATGACTTCAAAAAGTGACCCAAATTGTGATAAATATTTGCAAAGCTGCCCCTTTCATTTTGATATTTATATGAAGCATAATAACGAGGTGCAGGGAAGATAATGTGAAATTTGAAGTCCTACTTGCGGATTCTCTAATAATCAAGATTGGAAAAAGTTAAAGTTTTAATAGTCACAGATAGAAAGCATTACATAGATTTATACCCAAAAATCGATCATATATATATATATATATATATATTGATATGGTACAGTAATTGGCTATCACTAATAAAGTATATATATCTAAACTACTTCTTTTTTAAAAGATGTAGAACACAACTAAACATCTTTTCAAAAACAATTATTTGTATCATTTAGAAAAATTAGTCAATGAAAAATACTTATTTTTATTGATGATGAGCATATTTTTTGTTAATTTATATCTACAATGGATGGAAGCTATTATTGTTTAGAGAAGTATTTTCAAGATCGATATTTTTCGCGAAATAAATGTACCCTTAAGATTCTTTTCGGGGCTACTTTTGCTGGGTGGTCTGAGAGTGGGCGACCTACCCTGCCCGCCCGAGCCCACCCAGGCTCGAGAATTAAATGGACGGGCTTGGGCAATGCTCTTACATGAGAAAGTCCAGCTCGTTCTTCTTTGACCTGGGGCTGGTTCAGCCCGGATGAAAGTTTACGCATGAATTTATTACGATGGGAAAGCTCAGGCAACTCATAAGGTCCTATCTAAGGAACTAAGCTTAGTCAGACTTGCCCAATGATTACCTCGAGCTTCTAGTTATTTTATTACAAGCCCTCCAAAATCCTGGAGATTGAAAAAGACAAATTTCATCTTTAAAACACGGAAGCCTGGATTTGTGATCTGACATTTGAAGTTGTCGTTTCGCATTTGGACGAACGGACGATTTTTGCATATTCTTCTATTGACCGAAAGAAGTCTATGGCCTTGCAATGCGTCCATGTGGCTCTGTATCGTGTGTTCATACAGGTTTAATGCGCTATCTCTGATCTGCCCTGTTCACCTAGTCAATCGTCATCACTTGTAGGAAGCCTTTGACCATTCAAGTTTCGAACGCAATGTGGTTGGCCATGATTTTGACTAGGCATCGTCCGTCGCTCTATAAGAATTGAGCAATTCGTGTTGAAACTTTGCTTTCCTGTCGTATTTAATTAGGGAAATTCTAAGTAAACTAACCAAGTTAGCCCCTAATATAAACTATCTTATTTTCATTTTTCCCCCTTTTGTTTGCTCATTTTGAAGTCAACTTCTTCAATGGCTTCCATTATTTTGCTTTGCGGAGAGAATATTGGACAAGATTAATGTCATATATAAGAGTAGGAGTTAGAAATATATTATATGTTTGTAATTTTGACTTATCGGCCGATGCTTGATATAGGAATAAGTTAAACTTCAATTCCGTTCTTATGTGGTTGTGTTTTTATGGCAAGATAGGTTTGAAATTGGAAAAAAGTAGAACAAAATTCCTAAGTGTCTGTGTAGGAAGCACAATCGAGTGTAAGAATTTTTTTTATTGAAGTAGTTAATTCCTAAACCTTTTCTTAAAAATGCAATCAAATCTTTTGCCTATCACTTCTTTGATTTTCTAGTACATGGTAATATATGAAGCTATCTTAGAAGCAATTTCTTATTGCAATATGGGCAATTTATGACGGAATGATTTTTGCTTAATATGAAGATATTGGACAGTACCAATTGGAATGTTCAGTGTAAGACCCAAGGAAGAATTGACTCAAATCGGGGATACACGTTCATCCTTTGTAGACTAAGGTTTCTTGAGGTCAAGGACATATTGGTGAATCAAACTTGTGACCTTTGCCCTGCAAATCAAATCTTGGACCACTTGACTAACTGCCTGATTGGTATTAACATAATGACTCTATCACTCTTTTTGAATAGATCTAAAAATGAGTTATATAAGATAAACGGTTTATATTATGAAGAAAGATAAACGGTTTATATAATGAACAAAAGGTTCAAAACTTACAATGAAACTTTAGTGCCATAAATTTGAAGTGCTATCTTGTTGACCGGAATAGTTGGCAACTAGCAACTCTTTAATAGTTGGTTGAGCAGTCAAGCAGTTATCGAAAGATGCTAAAGATTCTATAGCCAATGATGATGTCTCTAGCTCATAGTGATTACGTATCCACATAAGCCACCTTATAGACAGAACGTCCACGGACAAGAGGATTTATGTGCAGCCATTTGGATTAGACCAGTCAAATATTTTGGACATCCTATATCATAAAGAAAAAATAATTATGCCAATTGGCAACCTTGCTGATTCCAATAACAACATTGATTAGTTCGACAGTGGAGAGATTTTTTTTTTTTTTTTTCGTATTGGAGTGATTCTTCGATAGCTGTGTAATATATTAAAATCCCACGTTAGGGGGTTGAAGCCCTACTAAGTGATTAATATGTAAGAACCACTACAAATAGTCACCGCCCAGTACAGTCACTCAACGAACTTTTTTTTTCCGTTCTATAAAATTTGGAAAATTTAAGTAAACAAACCAATTTAGCCCCTAATATAAACTATCTTATTTTCTTTTTCTTTTTTTTTTTGTTTGCTCATTTTGAAGTCAACATATTTAATGGCTTCCATTCTTGTGCTTCACGGAGAGAGGGATTGGACAAGATTAATGTCGTAAATAAGAGTAGCAGGCAAAAATAGTTCATATGTACGTAATTTTGACTTAATGAGGTAGAATTTTCTGGCCAATGCTTGATATAGGAATAGGTTTAACTTCAATTCCGTTCTTATGTGGCCGTGTTTCTATAGTAAGATAGAAAAAAGTCTTAAGTATTTGTGGGGGAAGAGCAATAGAGTGTAAGAATTTTCAAATGTAACTAATTCCTAATTAATAAAAAAAAAAATGCAATCAAACCTTTCAACTATCACTTCTTTGATTTCTAAAATATATGAAGCTGTCTTGGAAGAAATTTTCTGGTTGCAACATAGGCAATTTCTGACAAAAAAATGACTATTTTCGTTTGGTAGTCAAGATAACATTCAAGCTAAGATAAACTTTATCTTATTTTAGTTCCTACCCAAGACAGAATAAAGTAAGATAAAAGAGGGAAATAGCCCAGATAAACTTAGGAGAGATGGGATAAACGTGGATAGAATTTCTAATATTCATAATATATAAATTATTTTTCTCAAATAACAAAAATCTTAAATTTAATAAAATTAAAATAATATTTTAATTCTACTTAGTATTTATATTTATTACAAATTTTAGGTATTTTAGGTATATTAGTGTAGTTTACTATTTAATAAAATTTTATTAGAGTGAGATAGAAGGGGAAAAAATAAAAATATAATAGAAATAGAAAAGAGTGAAAATTAATATATAAAAATACGCAAATAAAAACGAAGTAGGTAAATGAGGCGTGAAGGCTCTTACCATCTCCATTTGTGCAATTTTTAGTTTCATTTATACTAATGTGCCATTCATAACAAATAATGAATATGATAGGATGTGAAAATATCTAGTTCTATTACCGTAATTCATTAAATATTAAATATGATATAGCAAAATTCTTGGATTACATATTCTATCCAATTCAATTTTATGCTGGCTAGAAATCCAAAAGACCAAACTTAGTCAAAGAGATTGGAGGGGATTGGGACTTACCTCACTCACTATTAGATTTCTTTCTTGTATTGGAATGATATGTGAATAGCATATATTAAAATCCCACGTTAAAGGAGAGATGCCCCCTACTAAGTGATTAATAATAAGAACTACTACAAGTAGCCACCACCCAATATGATTACTCAATGAATTTTATTTTATTTTTTTAAAAGATTTTGGCTCCCATGAAACGACTGAGGTTTCTTAAGATGACATCATAGCACGAACTTCTAATGAGAGCGGAGAGAGAGTGATTGCTTGGACAAAGAGATTGAGCAAAATGCAAATCGCTAGTGGATTCTAATATGGGGATGGAATAGAAACAGATTGGACTGTACATGACATTAGGGATAAGTAGTTTCAAGTTCCATCACAACCTCGAAATTACCTGTTAGAACAAGTTTATCATTTTTTAAAACTTAGAACTTATCCTGCATACCCTAAAACCTGAAACCTACCCTATCACAAATTTCAGGGTCTACTCAGGTTCCCTCTGTATTATTAACAGAACAACTACAATTAAGCATCACCTTTTATTACTACCACTTGCTTCTATAATCAACTAATCACAACTTATATTTAGATACACAAAAAATAAGAAACATTAATAAAATAAAAGTCTTAGTCATGAAATAGAAATTTAAAGTAGTGATTTTAGATTATACACTCATCATTGAATGCCATAAAATATCGTAGGATCACACAAAAACACAAACAAGAAAAACATGAAAACTTTTCAAGTTTCACTTAGAATCTAGAATCCACTTGCTAAAATAAGTTTCCCAGTTTTTGAAACTTGGAACTTATTCTGTATACCTTAGAATTTGGAGCTGGACAGGTTCTCATCAATTTGGTTCCCTATCCAACTTGTCCGATTTCAAGTTATAGGTTCTACTCTGAAACCATGCATGCCCCTAAAAGGCACAAGTTAACATCCATCCCAAATAAGCAAAGCTTAGACGATGCCAATCTAACACTCTAGTGTCAATTTTATTACGAACGCTCTTATCAATCCACTATCATCCAAGACAATCATAAAAATCACTAGCGGATCATGTATAACATCGACGGCTGGTCTAAAATATAGAGAAAAAAGAAACAACAATTTAGTCTATGGGAAGATGTCTGAAAACGCACCGATCCAATTCTCTGTCTAACCTGTCCAGTTCCAAATTCCAGGTTCTAGGTTCTATTCTGCAACCATACACACCCCTACAAGACATAAGTTAACACCCATCCCAAATGAGAAAAGTTCAGACAATGCCAATCTAACACTCTAGCGCCATTATTATTATAAACGCTCTAATCAATCCACTATCATCCAAGATGATTGCAAAAATCACTGGCGGACCGTGTATAATATCGACAGCTGGTGTAAAATATAAAAAAAAAAAAACAATTTAATCTATGGGAAGATTTCTGAAAACCCCACTTGGCGGATGGTTCCATGCATGTTTAACTTAGTTTCTTTCTTGGACTGTATCGAGCTCATCACTGTTCTCATCACAGAGTGGAGCGTCAAAATTTGACATTGGAGGTTCATAAGAAATTCTGGTAATGACCGGTCAAGGAAAAAAACGGAAATGAATATAAAACATGATAATCTCTTACTCATATAAAGAAAAGGAAAAAAACTAAAAGAAAGCCGGCCAGGGTCGGCTGGCATTAGGCGTGAAAGCGACAGAAGGGGCGCCAGCCCATTTTTAAAGAAGAAACTCCATTGACAAATAGAAAAGGCTATAAACAAGCTGAAACTTCGTATATCCCATAGTAAGAAGCTATGGGATCATCTCTCAGTTGCTGTGGTTCAGAGAATGTCGACCAAGGGTGAGCTCGAATTGAAGTCGTTGATCGATTCCTTCGTCTAACTTTATCAACCACTGTATAGCTCTTATGCTCTGTTTCTTCTTTTTCTTTGTTGGCGGATTGTTAGGTTCAGTGGAATAGGTGGAGGCAATAATTCATGGAGGATATTCACATACAAGGAGCTGCATGCGGCCACGAATGGTTTCAGTGATGACAACAAGCTTGGAGAGGGAGGGTTCGGGAGTGTCTACTGGGGCAAAACTTCAGATGGTCTTCAGGTGAATCGATCAGTTTCCCTTTACTTGGAACCCTATTCGAATATTATCCCAATGAGAAGACATGATTTTGTTTCATAGACTCCTTTTTTCGTGCCTATAACGCGATAAACAGAATTTGGGGTAGAATAAGAGTAGACAAGTATTTTTCTCGTTCAATTTGATCTCACTCTTTATCGAACTTCGATTAGTTAGTAGGTCAAATGTACTGGAACATTAACTACACAGAAACTTCCGTCAATTTAAGTAATCATGCTAGACGACCATTTGTTCTTAGAAAACTCGAGCAAAATAGTACCAACTCCGATACCATGTAAAACAACCAGCTGTTGTATAGATCGCATTTCTTGACATTATGGTGGAAGCTGAGCAATGTTGATGCGACTGTTGGTTCCAGATAGCTGTGAAGAAGTTGAAGGCGATGAACTTGAAGGCCGAGATGGAATTTGCGGTGGAGGTCGAGGTCCTCGGCAGAGTCCGGCACAAAAACTTGTTGGGCCTGCGAGGATACTGCGTCGGGACGGATCAGCGGCTGATCGTGTACGATTACATGCCGAATCTGAGTCTGCTCTCTCACTTGCACGGCCAGTTTGCGAGTGACGCTCACTTGGACTGGAAAAGGAGGATGAAGATTGCAATCGGGTCGGCCGAAGGCTTGGTGTAAGCATCAGTCGCCTGGGCTTTTTCTTTTCTTTAAATTTATCAGTTTCTGTTTGATTTCTATTCTATATATAAGACATCGTAGAGCATATAAATTGATTGAAAAACAAAAAGAAAATGAACTATTAGACAGTGTTGAACGAAGAACCTATCAAACTTATAAGATAATCATGAGAAATGGTATTCATGACAAGTATCTAACTTGGATATTTTTAGATACTTCTTCAGACCAATTGCTGATACTTTGAATTAATTATATGTATAAGACGGCGTTGAATGCCTTTTTCTTTAAAGAAGTCTCTTCTAGATTGGATATAAAGAGAAGACGTCATTTTGGGATGATATGATAGACAGAATCAATCACAATACAAAAACTTTATAAGAATTTGGACTTTTGAGACTCTGAATCTCATTATTTATTGATATGCCACTGATTTATTTTATAGGAGTTCACGGAACAGTTTCTCATTTCTAAATGACTACAGGCATTTTCATTGACTTGTCTAGCTCCTTAGTAACAAGTAATTTCTATACTTTTTATTTTTTTTGGCGTATCGATTATTCCTTTCTTAGTTTCATGTTAGGAGGACAAATTTGCTCAATTTGCTTCTCTTATATTAAGAAGATCCCAAGCATTCCCCGAAGTGCTTGCCTAGCTAAGGGCATCAATTGGTCTGTGATATCTGATATACCCAGTTTGAATATTCTTTTGCAGGTACTTGCATCATGAGGTAACACCTCACATAATCCACAGGGACATAAAGGCAAGCAATGTACTTCTAGACTCGGACTTCGAACCGCTTGTAGCCGATTTCGGCTTCGCAAAGCTCATCCCGGAGGGCGTGAGCCACATGACCACCGCGTCAAGGGCACTCTGGGGTACCTGGCGCCCGAGTACGCCATGTGGGGGAAGGTCTCGGAGAGCTGCGATGTGTATAGCTTTGGGATCCTCCTCCTCGAGATCATCACGGGGAGGAAGCCCATTGAGAAGCTCCCGGGGGGGATCAGGAGGACGATAACCGAGTGGGCGGAGCCATACATCGCGAAGGGGAGGTTCCGGGACCTCGCGGACCCAAAGCTCCGAGGGATCTTCGACGAGGCCCAGTTGAAGCGGGCGATCAACGTGGCGGCCCTGTGCGTGCAGAGCGAGGGCGAGAGGAGACCAACCATGAAGGAGGTGGTGAGCATCTTGAAGGGCCAGGAGCCCAAGGCCGAAGTGACGCAGATGAGGATAGGGAGCGTCAAGTATGGTGAGGACTTGATAGCGCAAGATCAAACCGATGACGACGACGATCGCCACCATAAAGGTGATGGTGATGAAAGTGATGCATATGGGATTTTTAGTGCAATAGAGGTGCAAAAGATGCAAGACCCTTATCAAAGGTTTGGCAACAATAGGAGAGCCATTTGACACTATTGTTTTCTTCCATGCCAAGGGAATGTTTTGGCTGGCCTCGTATATTTAATCATGTATACATAGACATATCTATGTAGTGATTTATGTTTCTGTGATCTTGGAAATGCCAGGACATTAGGATCTGATTGTTGTTGTTCTTGCCGAAGAACACGGTTGTTCGATTTGTTCTTTTCCCAATGTGTGGAAACAAGTATTGTGTAATTCTTGCCTTGCCATTTGCCTTCGTTATCATCATCTCCTCTCTCCCCATTTGTCATGGTCATAATACTTTTATACTCTCCCTATAATCGTCATGAAATGTATGGGAGGGTCACACAACCATTTCACTACCTCATTAATCAAGTGGTTTTGTCTATGGTTAGAATGATTGTGAAGATACCTTGAAGTTGGTAAATCTCGAGCCTACGAAAAATCCCATTAATCTTGGAAACCTGCGCGAAGAGGCATCAAATGCTTTCCGGCCTCGTTAGCAATTCTTATTCTAAATGAAAATTCAAACCCAATACCAACAATAATATGTTTTCTTTCATGTGTAAATCATGACTACTCTATAGGACATGAAGTTATCACAGACCGTGGGGGGGCATGTCTCATGTACATCTGCATCATTCGATCTTATGGATTCTGCTGGATTTACTCAGTGGAAATGACTACACTCTAAGATACAGATGGATTCAGAGACGCCTCCAATCAACTTCATAATTCAACATCACATGGAACATGAACCCGAATAACTGGAGTCCCTACCTAGGAGCACAAAATGATCGTTGAATAATCTAAAATCTAAAAATCCCGCAAGGAATTCATTCATCCCTAAGTTGGATTTAAGTCCTGACAAAAAAAAAAAAAAATTACCCATCCATTGCGTATCTCCACCAATATGATCCGCACTTCTTATGTATTTCGAAATACTTAGACAAGTATTTAATACTCCTTAAATACATCATCAGCATCCACCTAAGTCAATCATCATATACCAAAATTCATTAACTTGACACTTGATGGTTATGATTCGGGTGGACCTAGATTTCATACTTTCTTTGCACCAAAAACCTCTAAAAGTCTCGATTGTCACCTAACAAGCGTCTAATCATAGTGAAGTCACATTAGATGCGAATAGTGGCCATAAGTATTTCAAAATCGTTCTGGTATCTGTAAATTGCATAGTAAAATGTCAAAACAATGAGCTAAACCATACCGCCATGCGCATGTTAACGCAAGCACGCTACATCACCACCAGCATCATAACAAACATATTCACTTTGTCCCAAATTGAATTGCATCGGCGCAAAGCATCCCAAAGTTGGCTAAGCTGTTATTATATAAAAGAAACAGAAGAGACCTAAATTGATGGTTCCCTCTCTTCAAAGCACTCATGGATCAGGGCTTAGAACCCTAGCTCACTACCATCATCTGAATCATTGCTGGTCATCCGATACTCCTGGCAAGATGGCACAGGTTTCGTTCCGCTACAACCTTCGCCACGCCGGCTTTGGTCCCCCAAGAAAGCAAGCTTGCTTTCATGTTGCGCAGCCTCGACTGCAGGATCATACTCGTCATTCTTTGGTGTAAAGTCCATCTCATACTCTAGATATCTGGCTTCCCAACCATAGTCGAACGCTGCTTCGCACAAATATGCGAACATGTCATCACTGACGTTCTTTTGCCAACATTCTTGCTTCGGCTGTAATTGCTCTTCATTTCCTTCACCTCTTATGTTATTCACTTGCTCGCTAACGCCGTCCATGTTCGCTTCATCATTTTGCAAGCTATGGGGCAGCTTTTCTTTACTCTCACCGACAAACTTTTGCCAATGTTCTTGATCCGGCTGTGATTGCTCTTCATTTTCTCCCTCTATCATGTCATTCACTTGCTCCCGACCGCCGTTAATGTTTTCTTCGTTCTCCTGCGAGCTGTTGCCAAGATATTCCTGAATCTGCGCCGTTACTTCGGGAGGGCAGCACCTGCAGGGGATCACGTTGCCTTTGATACATGCCAGATGCTGCTTAAGTCGAGTCACGCCTCCCCACATCGCATGTCCACAGAAATTGCAACGGACACGCCCAACGTTGTCATCAACCACAGTGCAATACTGCCATGCGATTTCGTGCCGCTTTCTCTTTCTCATTCTGAAATACAAGTCCACAAAATGTATCAAATCTTTCATTGACAATGTGACAATATGCTTAGACATAAACTAATTGCCTAAAGATGAAATGAAGTGCGTGTCCAATTTGCTGATATAAAATTGTATTCGAGTCTCAACACCCCATGAAATCTTCTCTTGCCCTACATGAGATGGATCATCTTATGAACAACTTATTGTTTCAAGAAAATGAAAAGAAGAAATACCACATAAATTCAAAATTGAAGAAATACGACAAGCTACCTCATTCATACATGAACAAATAATGATTCCACGTTCCACACATCCAATCAAACGGCCTTATAAATTACCACCATTGACATGGACAAAAGGTCAAACCATACATGGCACTCGGGCGATACCTCGCCACCAACCATTGGTACCAAATTGTTGATGCTAACATTCCAAATCACGATGATGCCAAAGGAAAGATCGTTTAAAATCATAGTGGCGACGGGCGGGGGTAAGATTGAGAGAAAGAGTATTATTATCATTACATTTTTAACTTAAATTTGAACAGTCGTCATTTGTCAATTTTTCTCAAGAGCCGGAATAAATCCATGTAATAATGTGCAGTGACATGACAACCAGGTCACGAATCGTCATTCACATCAGCCGCCAACCGATATCAAAGTTGTCCCACTAGATAAAGCTTTTCTAAAGACGGGCCTGTAGCATCAGGGAAAAGTACGTTGAATCTAATGGCGATAACCGAGCAAAATAAAAAGTTTCCCCACCTAGATTGCCCTTGAACAGAAGGCGAAAGGAAAAACACAAATGCGAGCACATGTACATAACGTCGTCAATTGTATTGGCAACGATTGAATCAAAATTGCATGAAATTTCCGAGCAGTTGCTTCTAGAACTCTTGAATCGTTCTACAGAATCACAAACTTCTCTGTAAACAAAGATTCACAATCCAGGATTCATAAAATCAAACGAGAAAGAGAGAAATTGACTGACCTTTGCAAGAAGTTGTTCAAATCTTATGATCTACAATGAAAAAGAGCTAGATATTTTTCCTGCTTTATCCACCCTCTCTTCTTCTTCCACTCTTGTTTAGTAATAGAATCCATGTAGGCTAAACTATATCTTTTCGATTGTCCATTTAAGGTAAAACTTATCAATTTTCTCCGCTTTTTATCGATAATTAGTCAATGACTTCCGTATTCTAGAATACGACAATTTAATCATTTATTATGTTAATATGTTAAGAATTTTCTCTTGGATTCGCAATGATTTTAGTGATGTTCCTTATATACATATTTTCCATTCAATCACTTGCATAGTGTAATTTCCCTCTCTTTTACCTTTTTTTACTAAATACGGTAACCGTGGCTTGGTTTGTAGTATTGAGCTTAAGATAGTTTCACATGAATGAAGGAAGGACAACTCAAAGTAGGGGGTTTAGGGATACAAAACCTCATCTGATTGAGGATATGGATTCAATCAAATGTGAAGTCACATATGCAGGCAAAACTGAATCATTCTTTGCAGTATTCAGGGTGCGTTTGGTTCAATATTCCCAATGGGCTTTCAAGCTCCAAAGCCCCTTGAGGAAATACTAGACTGTTCGGCAACCATTTTGAAGTAGCTTTCAAGTGAAAGTCAGCATTGGGAAGGCTGAAAGCCTAATACTAGTAGGGAGTAGCTTAAAGCTTTCAGCATTTAACCAAATACTAAAACTTATTTTTTTTCCAAAACTATCCTCACTTATTCTTCAATTTTTTGATTTTTCCCTTGTTATTATTTTTTAAATGCCAAAATAATGCCAAAAAAATCAAATATATATAAATGCTAAAAAAATTAAATATATTTTGGTTTTTTTAAAATTATTTAAACATTTGATTCTTTTAGCATTATTGTGAAATTTTATATTTAAAAATTTGCATACATTATTTTTTTCAATTTTAAAAAATAAAAATTAAAAAATTCTAACAAAGGGTTTGGTCTTTTTTTTTTTCAAAAAAAAAAATCATATATATGTATTTGATTTTTAGCATTATTTTCAAATTTATATTTAAAAAGTTACATATATTATTTTTTTTCAATTTTAAACAAATAAAATTTAAAAAAAAAAAAAAAGATGAATGATTTGGTCCTTTTTAAAAAAAAATATATATATGCATTTGATGCATTTTGTCAAAATTTATATTTTTGCATGCATTATTTTTTTTTTCAATTTTAAACAAATAAAAATTAAAAAATTTGATGAAAGGGTTTGTCTTTTTAAAAAAATTATATATATGTATTTGATTTTTTAGCATTTTTTTCAAATTTATATTTAAACAAATTTTAAAAATAAAAAATAAAATATTTCAATGAAGGATTTGGTCTTTTTTTAATTATATATATATATATATATGTGTGTGTGTGTGTGTGTGTGTGTGTGTGTGTGTGTGTGTGTGTGTGTGTCTGTATGTATGTATGTATGTATTTGATTTTTTTAGTATTATTGTCAAAATTTATATTTTAAAATTTGCATACATCATTTTTTTCAATTTTAAGCAAATAAAAATTTTAAAAAATCAGATAAAGGGTTTGGTCATTTTTTTTAAAAAAAGTATGTATGTATTTGATTTTTTTAGTATTATTGTCAAAATTTATATTTAAAAAGTTACATACATTTTTTTTATTTAAAAAATAAAATTAAAAAATAATAATATTAATCACCCAAAGGGTTTTTAAATGTGTTTTTACCAAACGGTATTTTTCTAAAAGTTGCTTCTCAAAGTATAATTTACCAAATGGTATTTGTATTTGCCTAAAGTCTTTTAAGATAAACTGCTTTACATTTTCCCAATAGGCTTTTAAAATGCTAAACCAAATGCACCTTAGACTCGATCGACTTTTTCCAAGTTATGAATGGGTTCGAAGGAGCAACCAAATCCGCTTGACCCATATCTAAAACCACGATGATAGTGAATTTTTACAGCAAGAATGCTTTCCTTGTTCCATATGTAAATTGTATTTAGCCATCTGATATTTGCTCACGACCCTTCCCAACACAATTAGGGAGAGGAGTTTAAATATGATGCCAAAAGGCGGGCCGACAATAGTCGATTAGTTAAGCCCCTCCCAAGCACTTACCTCACACTTTGTTGGGGGTTATTTTGAGTTCCAATTATTCCTAAAAGATTATATATGAATTGGGAGTAGTCACTAGCCTATTAAGGTCGGTTAAAAACCAAGTGAGGCATAGGAGGATAGCTCACTTCCTATATAACCAAAAAAATTTTAGGTCTAAGAACTTGATTACACTAATAGTTTTTGTTAGTGCTCTTTTGGTACCTTGATTAAAGTGTTCATCCAATGGTTTTTAGGGGTTCTGTTATGATCGCAAGGTTTGTCCTAACCGTTTTAAAAAGGAAAAGAATAACCCACGTAAGAAAAAGTCCATCGATAAATACTTAACTTTCGAAAGACTTAAAGTAAATGTGCAAAAATGAAAACCCAACACTCGTCAAGTAGAGAATGTTGCATGGCTTTGTCTTTTTTTCTCCAAGACACAATTCCTCATGAGCTTGACCCAATACTAAGTTGGGCAAAGAATATCATATTACCGTACTTTAAACCTTGGGACAGGAACCTTGTAAGCTTGAGTTTAAGAACTAGCTTATCTTAGATTGAGAAATACGGGTGCTCAATAATGACATAGAGGCTTGGAATTATATGTGGATGCATACATTATCCTAGCTGATGCCTCAATCAAATTTAGGATAATAGCACTCTTTAGTTCTTTCAATTCCACTTAATTATGTCATTTCCCGCACCTATTTATTCATTAGAAATGATCCTAGTTTAGACTAAGCTATCGACTATCTTATTTTTTTTCTTTTTCTTTTCATGTGATATCTAAACTATTGTGAATGAAATTAAGCCTAGGAAATGCCAATCTAACCCTATGTTTTAGAGTTATTGGGCTAAGGACTAGGCTTATCCTAATTAATTATAATTTAGACTAATATTACAAGCCTAAGCCGCCATGAATCCCCACTTCCAAGGATTCTCAACTGCCAACCTTTGGTAGTCATCAATATTCCATCCGTTCATGCATTCAATCATTCAATTCACCAATTAGAAAGTACATCCAATCATTCGATAACCAAAAAAAAAAATGATTGGATTTAAGATCTGGATGTTGATATGCAATTCAATTACTCATCCACCTCATAATCAACTAGAGATTTAATTAATTAATGTCAAATGACAATTCTCGGTCACTTAATACCTAATTAAGATCTAATCACTCATTTCTAACTACTTGCTAATGGTCTGAATGAAATTGGTTACATCACACATCAATTCATTGACAAACTAGGTCAATTAGACATACTTTGAGACTAATCAACATTAACATTCAAGAAATCAATTAATTTACCAAAATGTCAACTTCTCACTTTTACCTATATTTCTAACCATTTATTGTTTACTTTAACTGAAAGCCTTATTGCATTTCAAATTGAGTGATTCCAATTAAACATACGATGTATTCTACAAGTTTTATTCATATCACTTTTTCTAATTATGTTCTAATTTGTAAGAAATAGTCATTTAAGCCAAACTACTCCTAGTTTTACCCTACTATGACCCCTTTTTTTTTTTAATAAAATATTCAGGAAAAATACCAAACAACCACTAAATGACGCCAAATTTAATATTTAAACATCTTATCACATGCTTAAATTAATCTTTTTTAAAAAAAAAAAAAAAAACTAGCCCTCCAATTATAAGGAACACACGATCTATTCAAAGGACTCACTTTGTACCGATTTTGAAGGTCAATTTTGACTTTGACATTGTTCAATTAAATTGACCAACCAATCTTAGGTGAATTTTGATGACATTATGGGTAATTAAATTTCAAGAGCTCTCCTTCAATTCATGTGTTTTTCACTTTTGCTAATTAGTCCTCAACTAGTTTTGATTTACAAAACAAGTTAATCAACTTGCAGTTCAATTTTCCAGATCTGACTCTCAAGAAAATCGATGATTATGAACTAAATTTCACTGTCTTACTATTCTTAAAATTTTATGAAACTTGTTTCAAATTAAATTTGTGGATGTTAACTTCGATTCATTAGAAGATTAGTTTCGTAAGTCAATTTTTCTATATAAAAAAAATTCATGAATACAAAGAGGTGAGCAACATATTCGAATTTTCCAGCAAACTTCAAGCATTCAAACTACCTAATACATTAACCTCATCATTCAACTCAGTTAATTGGACATTCATACAACTTTAAACATCCATTGTTCATCATCATGAATCAATTGAACCATAACTTCCTAAGTAGTCAATACAAATTCACTATAAATTGTTCTTAATCAAATATTTGAACATTAATCATCAATTTAAGGCTAATTATACTCAAATTTAAAAGTGATCATAAATCCCCAAATCCTCATTTTTTTTGTGGGAGCTATTTTCTCTCCTTTGTGAGAGCTCTTCTCTATCTACATGGTAATAGTTTCCCTAAAACCCTATCCATCCCTAAATCATAAATCCCCAAATCCTCATTTTTTGTCATACCAAAACCCTAAATCCCCTTCCACGATTTCAAGATTTTATCCCTAGCCATCCACTCAAATCATCTCGATTCTCTGTTTAATCCACCCACAATCTCTATTCACCCATTTAGGAACACAATAGCTAGAATCTGCAATGTTTATAACTGGTCATGCATTGATCTCCTTACTTTAAGAACAACCCACATCCCTAGCACATTTAATCTCCAGTTTCCTAAACATTCCCACATTAATACCAATACACCACATTCCTAACACATTTAATTAGAAAGCTTAATCTTGGGAATTTGTGGAGACTCGAACAGCTTGGTAGTTGCGAGGTTTATGGAAGGAATTTGCACATTCTTTGTTGTGCTAGCTTAAAACCTAACTATGAATGGCTTGGCTCTGTACTTGCTAAAGAAAACAAATCGTGTAATGTTGATGATTTGAGTGTGGAGTTGAAGTCAAATTGCTTATCACTTGTGGAATTCCTCACAGGTCAAGACTTGAGTCCATGGCTCCTCGTGACTTAATTGATGAGTACAAGACGTTTATGGCCCAGCTGAAAGAAGTGAAGATTGTCAATCATGTCAAGGAAACTAACCAAGCAACATAATGGGTTGCTAAGGCCCACTATTTGAAAACCATTATTCTAAATTGATTTACTTTACCCCTCAACCTTTATAAAATACTTTTGTGTACTTAAAACTCATATGTATTATTGTTGTACTACTTGTTATAATGAACGAATGAAAGTACTTTTTCGACTGAATAAAATTAACTTAGACTCTAAAGATTTCGGGCACATAAAGACAATAAGCATTGATATGCAATAAGTTCAATTAAGCTTGATCTAGGTTGAATTCCTAAGGATTATCAACTAATTATACTTAAACATGTAACATCTAGCTTGAATTAACAATCAATTATCCAATATCCTCATCAAATTTCTTACAGGATGTTTTGGTCACATGCAATTGAAGGCTCTAAGGTTGTCTAAAAATGGAATGACATTCAGTGTCATCAAATATACCAAAATCTATAGGCAATTCCATCTCAATTTCAATTGAATTTAATCATATCCTCGCTTAGTGTTAATTGTAGATTGGCAATATCATTTCAATTTTTAACTATCGTAAATGGGTCCTGGGATAATTATATGAAATTTGCATTCAAAGATTACTATAACCTACCTTTGAATTGAACTCGGCAAGTGGCTAAGAACACTATCAAAATTGTGGCACCTCCCGTGACAAGGATGGGCGACACTTGACTTAATTTGCTTGGGGACTCATTGAGGATATTGGCTGCATGAAGAGGTTGGCTATACAGCCTCAGGAATTCACCGTACTTGGAACCGGCGATAGAGTTCACACCTATGGAAGAGAGTAAAGAGGAAAGAGAAAGAATTCAATTTTTTTTTTTTTTTTTTTGAGAGAGAGAGCTTAATTCTCAAATTCAAGCTCAATTGTTATCTCAAAGGGGTTCGGCCATAGTAATCTTTGGAGCGAAAATCAATTTTAAGAGCTAATCTTAGCCATATAACTCACTTCAAGATCTCACAATGGTTTCCATCCTTTGTTTGATGGGCAAGGGTTGATCTGATTGGCTCTTTCTTAGTCACACGATTGAAATAGATGACATGGCACACTTAATAATTAGGATTTGGAGTAGAATGTATGGCACCTCAAGAACAAATAATGGCTTGCAAATCCTCAAAATATTGCTATATGAAGAAAATAGCAACATGTTGAACCACCATAAATTGAACATGTCTAAGAAACTCTCAATTCTAGATCTAGGTCAGAAGAGAAAAGTTCCCAAATTTAGATGTAGACCAAAATCAGTAGAAGAGAGCTTCCATTGAATTTCAGAGAAGTCATGGAACCACATCTCAAGCATGTTACTAGCTGAACTAGTGACAATGCTCTCATAAAGTTTTCATCTGCAAGTACATTTAGTAACCACAACGAGTGAAGAGAAGTAACAATAACAAGTTAAAGAATGCACCAAATGAGGCGAAGAAAGAGTCCCCTATTAGATCAGAGAGAAAAAAAAATCAAAGCCTAGAAAAGGAAAGCAAAGCAAAACAAAGCAAGCTCTCAACTTCAAAGATTAGGGTTGCCGATAGAGAGTGATTAAGGTTTTGGCTGATTTAAATTAAGAAGAGGGTTACATTATCATATTATGAAAAAGATGAATCAAATTAATGAAATTAAATTAATTTCAGAATTTCTAATGAATGGTCAATGTTTTCAATTTGATGAAAAAGTCAGTCCTCAATCCTTTTTATGAAAATCTGAAATATTTAAGCCTAATAATGCATGTTAAGATCAAATAGACATCAATTGTGTTTTTCACAAATATTATTGAATGTTAACCTAGAATTGACTTTTTAAGTTTGAACAAAAAGTCAACCTTTGAATTATTAAGAAACGACACCCAATTGCTAATGATGGAATGAAGTTACTATATGAAAATGGAACTCTAAAGACACAAAACTGATTTTTTTTTTTTTTTTTTTTTTTGGTCAAAAAATGGGCTAGGTTGCTATCAAGGATCTCAAATCTTGAGTTTTGACCTAAGTGAACCTGTCGGTGAAAACTCGGGGCCATGCCTTTTTTTTTTTTTTGGATGTTCTATATGAAGTAAAGTGATATCTTCGAGGATTTTGAGAAGGTTAAAAATTTATCAATGTAATTGTTGTTTATATAATACAAAGAGACATGGAGTCTTTGTAAATTTTCTTGGGGCTTTCTACTCTTGTTGTGAATGTAAGTAAAATATACTAAACCATGCAAATGCCGAGTATTGGATGTTCACTCCTACGTCCATTATTTTTGGTTCGAAGCCAACTACATGAATTACAATGACAAAACTTGAAATGGAGAAGTTCAATATGAGGTGGTGTATGGCGGATCAAGATGCACAAAATGCTAAGGACACGCGGATCAAGATGTACGCAATGCTAAGGACACGAGGTTTGTGGAAGGCCCTGGCAGTGGAAGAGAGGGATGAATTGCTTGCAACTCTGGGAAAGGAGAAGAATGAGTTGATAATGGCTTGTTGTATTTCAAGAAATGAGATAGACATGCATGTTAAAAATCACCTAAATGAGTTCAAGAAGATTATTATTGATTTCATGAAATAGATGTCTAAATTCATCAATGAGGCTTAAACTATAATAGTTTTATCTCATGTAATAGTTTATCTATATTTTCAAATAAATTTATGATATAAGTCAACAAAATTAGTGTTTCATCAACAAATGTTTAGGTATGGCCCCTTTGATCGACCCTAAGGCAATAAACCAAAAATTTGTTGCCTTGAGGTCGACACTAAAGCAACAAAATTAGGTTTTGGTCACTTTTAATTGACTCTAATTCGACCATAAGACAACAAACCTTGAATTTGTCGACTTTAGTTTGCCTGAAGAGACAAAAATATTTGTTTCATCACTTTTGGGTGTGCTTAAGGAGACAAAAGTAAATTTTGTCGTTTTGAATTGACACATTATTATTTTATGATGAAAATAATATTTTTCGTCATTGATAGGCGATGAAATTTTCTTTCTACATAACTAGAAATTAGTATCAAATTTTAATATGCAATGGACATAAGTAGTTGTGAGTTGTGCTTGTCATCAAATACATACATTTGATGCTAACACATAGGCTGCAAATGGAAATTGACATGGTATCATTAGTAAAATGTAGATATTTTTATAGTATAACTAGATATGTGGCAAATGTCATTATTAGATATAATTTAACTTATTGGCATCCTAATTTTAGTTATTGCAATAGTCATTTGAATTAAAAAAAAATTAGGACTTGACCCAGACCCCTCAACCATCAATTACATCATTTAGATTAGCATAGCATATTAATTAACAAGCTAAAGGCGAGATCGACAAATGATCCGCCAGGAAATTCATGAACAAAAAGGAAAGGTTGAGCTCGAACACAAACCCGAGAGGAAAAGTGAATTAAGAGTCGGATTGTTAGCATCATCAAGTTCAAGAACATGCCCACACTGAAACCCAAGCAATAATTCCAAAATGATGGAAAACAAACTTGACAAAAAAAAAGGGGGGGAAATCTCAAATAAGGACCCAAAGTGCCTTCCTTTTTTCAAAAGATGACCTAAAGTGGAGTCTATTTCAAATAAGGACCCAAATTAGTCATTTAGTCTCAAGGAAGGACTTCATTCGCCGGGCGATGAACAGATGCATCTCCAATGCATATTCCAGTGGCTTGATCAGAGATATTTTTGTTATAAAAAAAATTCTTTTTAAATTTTTGGTTGTCTTGTTCTCTCTTTTTCTTTTTCTTTTTTGGGTCAATGGTTGCACTGTTCATCATATTCTCCATCCCTTGTTCATCTTCTTCTTGCCCAAATCAAGAACATCGAACTTGGGAAGCGTCAACGAGCGTCGGCCGTTGGTAATGGCTGGCAAGGGCTGGATGCCCATCGTCGGCAATGGGTGAGGGTTGCTGAGCCCTTGTCAGCCGCAAGCAAGGACTTGCAATCTGACTCAGTGGCCTCGGCCGCAGTTAGCGAGGGCCATCAAGCCCTCGTTGGCTGCGGGCGAGGGCTTGCAGGCCCTCGTCAGCCTTTATCAGTGGCCGGTGAGGTGGGCGAGCCTTTGCCGGCTACGGGTGAGGCCACCCTCGCCAGAACTAGGGAGGGTTAGCCTCACCTAAAGCCAGCGAGAGGCGACCTCCCTCGCTTCCGGCCGTTGCTCCACCAACGATCTCATCTTCTACCATGACTATGACTAGGACACCCATATTACCTTCTTTTGTGACATCTTGAAATTCGATCCCATTTCGATAAAATGAAATGTGCATATCGTCGGCGCGCCTTTAGTCCTTTTTCTCTGAGCTGATCACTCACGAGTTAACTAACCTATTGGATGAAGCCGTTGAGAGATATATCCGCAGTAAAATCCCTAAAAACTACTTAATTTGTTGGATTGGACTAAAATCACGTTCGATTAATTTTAATCATGAAATTTAATTCGGTTTTGGGAATTGAATATTTGGGCGTGTCACAATTCATTTTTAGGACCGTCTCATCGTCTATCAATTTATTACCGAGTTCAAAATTTCAAGAAAGAAATTATCGGAAGAAAAATTAAAGATCAAAGGAAAATAGAAAGGAAAAGAGAAAGAAAAATAAGAAAAATATGATTTTGAATTTCTTTTCTTTCTCCCTTTTTCTCTCTTTTCTCTCCCTCTCCCCTCCCCCTTCGTGCGGACACCCCCCCCAACACTCCTCTTGCCAATTTTAAATTGGTTTCTCTTCCTTCTTCTTTTCTTGTTTGACTAGTCAAAAACCCCGTTATCCTTCTCTCTCCCTCGATTCTCTCCCCCCTCTGTTCGAACGAAAAAGCGCAGCAGAAGCAGAAGCCGCACGAGGACAGGAGAAGCTCCCCGTCGCCGCCCGTGCTCTGCCGCTCACCGCCCGCCTCCGCTTCTCCCTTGCCCCCTCAGCTGTCGTCGCCACCCCCCTTCTCCTCTTCTCTGTTTCGTGCGAAGACCAGCAGAGACAGAAGCGGAGGCAGTCGCGGACATCGCCTGAAGACCAGCCGTCGTTGCCGCCGCACCGGAGCCGAACTGCCACCCGCACCGCCGCCCGCGCGGCC
Organism: Eucalyptus caleyi; assembly: GCA_014182885.2. Classification (NCBI taxonomy): domain Eukaryota; kingdom Viridiplantae; phylum Streptophyta; class Magnoliopsida; order Myrtales; family Myrtaceae; genus Eucalyptus; species Eucalyptus caleyi. The sequence continues at coordinate 32,775,691 of CM024468.2, read as the reverse complement.
ACCGCTCGCCGCCGTCCCGCTGCTCGCTGCCGCTCGTCCCCTCGCGCCCAGGCGTCCTCTCCCGTGCGAATCTGCCTCTAGTCAGCCCCTGTTCTAGCCCGTCCAGCCACCTCCGGCCACCGCCTAGCTCCGTCCGGCCAACGGCCGGCCTCCCCAGCTTCCCCCTCACCCTCCGCCGGCCTTCCCTCGCCGTTTTGGCCACCGGAGCAGCCCCGGCCAGCCCAGACCAGCAAGCTCACGAGTGGGTTTCCAGCTGGTTCGGGCCCACTTTTGGGTCGTTTCCGGGCCCAAACCCGAGCCGTGTTTTGCGAAGAATCGTTCCTCGTGTCGTCCCCGTCGGATTGATATGTTTTGCGTGCAATTCTGGTAAGTAATCTCACTAATCCTTAATTAGTTGGCTAATTGTGCTTAAGGTTTGTTTAGTTTTAATTAATTAGGTTTATGTGGTTAGATTAGAATAGATTAGCGATTATTAGTTAATTGTGATGTAAATTAAACAAATTGATTATGCAATTAGCAAGTGAACGTGGTCTACTATTTATTGAACACATCTTGGGATTTTTCCCGACCCTTCGTGGGCTTCAATTAGGCTTTTCGAGCCTAAGTGGGATTTTTGGCATTTAAATATTATTTTTCGGAATTAAATTAATTATTTATTTATTTTCCGAAAATTCAATTAGGATGGCTAGTGACCAAATTTCTATGCTGATGATCGTGGTGCAGCCCGTTTATTTAATCGAACTTTATTTTGAGCTAAATTGAATTTTTAATATTAATTATTTAATTTTCAAAATTAATTAATTATTTATTTATTTTTCGAAAATTCAACTGGGATGGCTAGTGACCGAATTTTTATGCTGATGATCGTGGTGCAGCCTGTTTATTTAATTGGGCTTTATTTTGAGCCAAATTGGATTTATTGTAATTAATTATTAATTTTCGAAATTAATTCATTATTTATTTATTTTTCGGAAATTAAGACTGAGATGGCCGATGACCGAAATCTCGTGCTGATCGTCGTGGCGTAGTCCGTTTATTTAATTGAGCTGCAATTTGTATGGAATTGATTTATTTATGAATTTTTAGGAGTTATTCATATTGACTTGATGGTTAATTATTTGATTGAGAAATCGTTGGGTATTGGTTATCACCTGAAAGGAAATACGTGGGCTTGGTGAATCGGAATATCACCTGGAGAATGCACGTGTGTTCAGTGGTTGAATATGTCATCTTGGCGAAGAGGTTGCCTTAGAAAATGCACGTAAATTAGCAATACTTGATCATGCATGTGTGGCGATAGTTGATCATGCCTGTATGGCGATAATTGGTCGTGCCTGTGTGGCCGTATCTCTGTGTGTCGAGTGTCGTGCCCATGTGGTTGAAGGTAATCAGGATGCCTAAGAGCATGCACATAAAGTGTTTATTGTATATCACCTTGGCGAATTGACGCCCGAGAGCATTACTGTAGCTCGGTGACTGAGTGTACTATTGGAAATTATAAAGTGTGGAGTGAGATGATTTAGAAATGGTCCAACTGACTTGAAATCGATTAGATCGATTGATCGATGATTCAATCTTAGTGTGATTTGATGTGATTCATTGCCTTGATCTGCTGTGTGAATTGATTGATCGAATGGAATTGACCATGAGTGGTCTTGTTGACATGTAATCGACTAGGTCGATTTGATCGATGTTTCGATCTGTGATGTGATTGCTTGTGTGTTGATTTGATCTGTGCTAATATGCAGGTGGAATCTAAGGCCAAGGTAAGTCTTCTGCCCTGTGCGTGTTTAGGTAACCTATAATATAATAGTTTACTAATCGAGCCTTAGTGGGGTAGAACTCACTGAGACGTAGTCTCATCCCGGTTTGGGGAAAACATTTCAGGACCCCGATGAGAAGCTGAGGAGAAGGAATCTGAGTGGGAGAACTCTAAGGTGAAACCTAAGGAAAAGAATTTTTGAAGAAGAAGATAATCCCGAGAGGGGCCTTGAGTATGGCCCGGATGGACTAAGATTCCATCTTCTTTTGAGAACTCCATTTTGATGTGAATAGCGATAGAGTAAAAAGTTGTGAAGTACTCTAGTTTGTGTTTTGTATAAAAGTTTGGTTATAAGTTTCACTATGAAAAATATGGCCCTGCTTTTCTATCCCATTGTTTTATTATCTGGAAATTCTAACTGCTTCCGTATGTGCTTAATAAATGAAAGGGTTGGCGATACATAGTTCTGAGATATTGCATTATAAAATCAACGAATGGAGAAGGATGTGTGCGTGCCCGAGAATCGGAGCGTGACATCTTCATCCCTTCCTCCCATTACTACTCCCAGATCGACGACTTCTCTGACTACCCTTTTGCCCTCAAGCACCTCCATATAGGGCCTCAATTTGGATAACCCCCCTCCCCCACAGCTAGCGAGGGCTCGATGGCCCTCGCCCGCTATCAACGATGGGCGTTAAGCCCTTGTTGGCCCCAAGCGAGGCCAATCCTCGCTCGATCTGGCGAGGGTCGACCTACAGGCCCTTGCTCACTACCAGAGAAGAGCGTCGAGCTCTCGCTCACTATCGGTGATGGGCATCAAGCCCTCACCACCCTTTCCCCAAGTCCAATGTTCTTGATTTGAGCAAGAAAAAGATGAACATGAGATGAAGAAGATGATGAACAGGATAACAAAAACTGGAAAAAAAAAATGACAAAAATACCTTTATCAGGCCACTGGAATATGCATTGGAGATGCATATATTCACTGGCCAGCAAGTAAGATTCTTCTTTAAAACTAAATGATTATTTTTTGTCATTATTTGAGATAAATTTCACTTCGGGTCATCTTTTGAAAAAAAAAAAAAAGATGGTACTTTAGGCCTCTATTTGAGATTTTCAAAAAAAAAAAAGGGGCCAGTTTTTTAGAGACACCATGAGGTACCGCTCCGGAGAGCTACGGGAATTCAAATCCAAAGATGGACCGTCAGATTCACGCCTACATCATCTCTCTGCACCAGATATCTAGATATCTTCATTCAAGGACCCATCATATCCTCTGCATTTTCTGTCGGCTATCCAGATGCTTGAAAAAACTCTCCCCAATTTAACTTGTCAAATATCTGTCTTTGGCAGTTTTTACAATTTTTAAAGTGCTTGTCGTCTATACAAGTACTTTTTCTTTTAGATTTTCAGAACATGTCGGATACCCAGGATCTTGAAGATTTTTCCTAGGAATCTTACTCTCTCCTTCACTTCTAAACTTGTCAGATCTCTGTCAAACATCCAGATGTATGTCAAGTCCATATAAATTCGCTTGTGCCCAAATTTTTCTCCCGGACTTCCAGGTAATACGTATTCTATATTTGCATTAAAATTTGCACTTTCATTGCATTTTTAAAATGGGTGTGGACTCATTAAAATATATATCCAAATAAAAAATATTTATTTTCATTGTACTGAATTTGTATAATCAAATTTGGGTATCATTTTATTTTTGAATAAAACTTTGTGAACTCCCATTCAAAAATAACATTTGTTAACACATAAATTTTGGGAGTTTATATAAATATCTATTACATATAAAAAAATTAGTGATCAGTTATGACCCAGTAAAAAAATATTAGTTAAGTTGCATATGAATATTATGAGCATAAAACCTTTATATTTGTATTGAATTGATGGAGGGTAGTTTTTTTTTTTTTTAAATAGTTTTAAAATTAATAAAGTAGACTAAGTCTATAAGAGCATTAAATTTTGGTCAAGCCCGTGGAACACATTTATGACAGAACTTTGCATTATTAAGCCAAGTTGAAATAATTAAATTATTAAATTGAATACTTGGAGGATAATTCAAATTATTTTATGAACATTCAACTAGAGGAAATAATCAGAAAACTGCCTAATTTAAATGTCATGACTAGTAAATAAAAACCCTAGACTTTACCTATAATGCATTGAATCACACTGAGGAAGGACGTTCACTATTTATTACGAGCACCAACTCTCGCGCCGGCAAGCTCCCCAACGTCTCAGTTTTTAGTGGCAGCCCCTCACCGTCTTAGTTCAAGACGCCCCACCTGCAGCCATGTTTGAATTATCTTGTAGGTTTTCTGCTGCCCCTGTAGCAGCACCGGCAACTGGTCCAACCCAGGCGTCTTCCACAGGTTTTCCAGATTAGTCGCGGATCTCCTCCATCATCGCCAACCAGCAGCAGCTCGCTGGAGTTTCACGCCTTTGCTTGCTGCACATCCGGCAACCGCAGCACCCAGTCAATCCACTAGTAGCGACACTAATTTCAGCACCACCCGATGCTGCTGCTGCTGCCTGCCCAACGCCCCTGTCCAGGTCGTTGTCCTTGCCTTTTCTTCCAGCTCTGCTGCGAAACTCCTCAGCCAGCAGCTGATTTATAGCAAAGTCTAGTCCGAGGAGCACAGACGGAAAGCCCAGCGAAACCCCGACGTTGCTCACCTGCCACGACATCCCCACCGGGACGCTCAGCAAAACTGCAGCTCAGTCCACGACGTCAGCACGATCACCCCGAATTCTTTGACCCTTGCTGGCCGTCATCCTTGTGCCCCTCGTCATCGAACCCTAGCCTTGCCGGTCTTTGCTCGCCAACCGCCCCTGTCCCATTTGGAACTAAATTTTCCAATTTAGGTAATTATGAAACCGAATTCAATTCAAATAATCTGTTACCAAAATTAGAGTTTATCAATTCAAACTTGATTTTTTTATATTTTTAGGCATTATCCAATTAAGAAATTTTAGTGTTTTGAGTCTTGCATGATATCATGGTTTTGATTTTAAGGTTTAAGATTGAACCGATAATGGTTGTTTCCTATTTTGAGTTTGATGAATATTTCATTGTGCGTTTATTATGTTTCATGTCTTTTACTTAGGGGTGATCCTAGTTCCCCATTTCTAGAATAGGGGGCCGCACCAAATTGACGGATTCTCGGGCGATCCAATAGAACCAATGGATTCACATATCTTAACTGAAAGTTTTGAATTAATTGAATTGCTAATTCATATTGCAATTTGAAACTAGGATTTCCTCCAAGATTTGTAAAGGATACTAAGAGATGATGAGACCGTGATGGAAGGGGCACACTCGAAAAAAGGAGGATGTAGTGGATTCTTTTCTATAAACGATGGACTCGCAAATTTGAGGAAAGCGTGAGTAAGTGAGAGAGGTAAAATTAGGAAAACAAGAAAGTAAAAAAAAAAAAAGCAAAAGACAAAAGGAGCAAGTTTGCTTCATAATTTGGAATAAGCGAGGGAGAGAGGAGACTAGGATTTAGATTTAAATTTTACTTCTTTAAGAAATTAATTTTGTTGTCACACTAGAATCAGGAACTAGATCAAAAATCATAGATTCCAACTTTATGGAAATGGGAACTAGAGCAGGGTCCCCTCAAACCACCCAAAACCGGTCGATTCGATTTGGTTGGGGTAATTTCCGGTTTGATTTTATATACTCTCCCCTACTTGGTAAATTTTCCTATTTAGAAAAATATTAAAATTACATGGCATCTTAGAATAGATGAGTTTCCTAGTTAGAATTGCTCGTTTAGGAAAGATATGGTAATTTAGGAAATTTCTGAATTTTAAAATAGGATGAGATTTAAATTATTTCCTAGTTTGAATTAGGTAATTACATATTTAGGGAGTTCCTAACCTTAATTTTAAAAGAAAATCACAAAATAATGCGCATGCATCTTATAGAATTAGTTGCTAAGTCATCATTCCATGTCATTGCCAAGTCATCATTGTTGCCGTGTCACCATATTTCCATGTCTTTTTTTCATGTTATTTGGTGATTGCTTGTTTAGGATTATATGAATTAAATTGCATTTCATGTTAGATTGGTGCATTTCTTTTTGCTCGTTATTAAAATTAGGTCATGTCACATGTCATTAGTCTAGTAATTCATGCATGTTAAATTTAGATTAGCAAAGTATATAGTTTAGTTTTCATAAACAAGAAAATGCAAAAAAAAAAAAAAAAAAAGAACTAGTTACAATCGCTTAATTATTTAGAAACCATGTGTTTGGTTAGGAATGCATTTAAAAAAAAAAATCTTGCAGATATTGAGGTATAAGTGAATTTATGCTCTACTTTGCTTTAGGTATTTAAGTTCTTGCCCTTTTCTAGCAAATTATTTATTGCTTTGATTTATGGGGTGTTAAATATTGATTGCGTATCCACACGATTATTCTTATATGTTAGAGGCTTGGGCTTAAAATCAACCAAAATTGTTTGCAAAATATTTTTCAAAATAAAGAGAAAATTTACTAAAAGAACGTTGGATTAATTTAACATAATCAAATATCCGAATCTACTGAATTTCTAGTTCGTAGAAATAAAGTATTTTCCCATACTTTATTGGGTGCCCAATTGGCCTTAACTGATTAGTAGTGGCTCAAAAGAAAACAAAATTACATGTTAAATTGATTACCAAATTGTGATTGGTAGGGTTTGGAAAATCCGTGCAAAGTCTTTGGCTTAATAATCCATTATTTTTCCTTTGATTGTTCACTTCAGGAAAAGTCACAACATCATCGTTACTTTTTCTAGTTAAATTTAAACCTAGATACAAAAGTCGTTATTTAAGCCTAACATGGTTTCACGCCTGAAGAAAGGACAATTCAATGTAGGGGGTTTGGGGCCAAAGGACCCCCATTCGATTGAGGCTATGGTTTCAGCATGATGCGAAGTCACATGTGCACCCAAAACTGAATCCATGTTTGGAGTTTTCAGATTCAGATGGTCGACTCTTTTAGAGTTATGAATGGATTCGAATCCGACAAAAAAAAAAAAAAAAAAATGATTCGAATGAGTGACCAAAGGCCTCCCCCATCTAGAACTGCGGTGATAATGAACTTTTGTAGCAAGAATGTTTTTCTTGTTCCATATATATATTGCTTTTAATCATATGACGTTAGCCACTGATAGGTTTGTGAGATTCTTGCCTGCACAAAGGATCTGATTTTTGTTGGGGCTTCCCACTTTCGTTGTGAATGTTAATAAAATTGACCAAACCAATGAAATGTGGAGTATTTTAGGGCTTATTTGATAATTGACCAAACAATATTTATTTCTATTTTTTTGTTCCTATGAGTAGTTTTGGAACAAAATCGCATCTGGTAAAATTTTTGTTCTCGATAACAGATTTGGTGTAGAATCAAGAATAAAAAAAAAAAATGATTCTTTGTTCCCGAGAAGAATTCTAGAATCAACTCTACCTATTTTTTCTTTTTCCTCCTCTTTCTTCTTGTTCTTCTTCCCTCTCTCTTGTTCTTCAAGTGTTGTTGCTGCCGCCATTGCCGTTTGCCACCGCTGCCACCCCCCACCAAACACCGCCATCCGTTGCCCATTGCTGTTGATCGCCAATGAGCTCACCCAACTGCCGGCAAGGCTCGACCTCACTAGTGGCCAGGCAAGCCTCGCCCGAGCCTCCCCTAGCCACCAGTGAGTCTCACCTGGCTGGGCGAGGCTCGGCCCAACCATGGCTAGGCAAGCTTGGTCAAGCCTTGCCTAGTTGCCAACAACGCTCGGCCGATGAGGCACGACCTTGTCGAGCTGGCCGGGTCATCCCAAGGCGGTGAGGTCGCCGGCCCGTTGAAGAAGTTGGAAGAAGAAGTCAAGAAGAAGAATGGGACCAAAAAAGGAAAAAAAAAAAAAGAAGAATGGGAGAAAGAAAGGAAAAAAAAAAAAAAAAAAAAAAAAAAATAATTTAAAAATAAAAAAAATGATTTGAAATAGGAATTGAAATTTTGCTATATATAGAATACATATTTAATTTTGTATTTTAATTTATTATTTATTATTTATATTTATATTTTATATTATAGTTTATTATTTACTATTTAATAAAAATTTGATTAGTTAATATTTTTATTAATTAGTATAAATATAATTAATCAATAGAATTTCTATGATTTGATAAATTTTAGAATGGAATAGAATTCTAAATTCGAATTATTTTGAAATTAAAATATAATAAAATATAATATGATTTCTTCACTCATAAGAAGATAATTATATTGGTGAGTGGTCCATGAGAATTTAATATCAAATTTCAAGGTAATTGAAAAAGAATTAGATTAGAAATTTTATGTAGTTACCAAATGCATTTATGTTCTTTTTATATTCTAGAATCAGAAATTTTGTGCAGTTATCAAATGCGTTATTTTACTTAAAAATTTTTCTCGGGAACAGAATAAAAAATAATCATTTATGATTGGAAATTGTTCCCGGAAACAAAATGGTTACCAAACGCACCCTTAATGTCCATTCCTAGGTCCATCATTTTTTGTACCGAAGTCAAGTTCGTGAACAAATGACAGGATTTGAATTGGAGAAATCGGATGAGACCTGGTGTGGGGTGGATCAAGATGCATGGAATGCCAATGACACGAGGCCTGTGGAAGAAAGAGGATGAATTGCCTCCAGCTCTGAAAATGGATAAGAATGAGTTGATAGTGGATGCGCTGGTTAAAAATCGCATAAATGAGTTCAAGAAGATTGTCTGAGATTTGAAGAGATCTCCAAATTCATGACTGAGGCTTAAAGCATAGTTTTATGTTCATTCCATTCAATGAGCACTTGATTGATATCTTGTCGTATGGTAGAGGAACAATCTCGACCGGAGAATGTTAGGACACCTATAAATTCATGTGAGTGGAAGAAAAGGGTATCTGGTTGTAAAGATTAAGCTAACGAGTTGGTTGCTCAAGCTAGAAATAACGAGAAATAATATGAAATGGGACATGATAGATCGAAATCCAAATCAAGGACCAAGCCAGTGTCATGAGAAAGGATACTTTCAAGAGAGAGTATCCAAATTTAAAATGAAAGAAGAATCTAATATCTCAGAGCTCTCGTAATATAACAAACTAAGAATTTGTCACCGTAGGGTAGCAATAAGGCGACAAATTTGATGTTTGGTCGCCTTAGACTGCACTGTTGTCGCCATAACTCAGTCTGAGGTAACAAAACCCTGCCTCCTCCACAGGCTTTAAGCCCTCCAAAAGAAGTACTCAAGTGATATCCACTGGAGTCTTCACTCATGAACAACATCATAATTCCTCTTACATCCAATTTGAGAATTGGATTGTTATACACTACATCATTAAAGCACTTGCTCCCTGTTCATATCATACAACAATATCGCGCGACAAAAATCTCCGTGTCATGGGTGAACCAGTTTATTTTTACCCAATTCACCATCTTAGATACCTACTAGAAGTCATATATCATGTTGTCACTTTCTCTTTGGTTCCATTCCTTGTTTAATCAGCAAATGATCTGGTTTCATGTGTAAATCATGACCATCCTATAAGACAAGAAGTTACCACAGACCGTGGGGGCATGTCTAAAGGAAATCTGTATCATTTGATCTTATAGAATCTACTGGATTTACTAAATGAGCTAACTGAATTCAAAGATATAGATGGATTTAGAGTGTATCCTCGCACAATCTATATCACATCTTTGATGTGGATAACTCCAATTATGTTCCTAATTCAACGTCACATTGAATATAAATCTGAATGAGGGATTACCTAGCTAGGAGCACACAATGATAGTTGAATAATCTAAAATCTATTGAATCTCTAAGAATTTAATCCATCCCAAAGTGTTGAATCCTAAAAAAAAAATGCCCATCTATTACATATCTACACCAGCATGATCCACACTTCTTGAGTACTTTTAAATACTAAGTATCTAATACTCATCATCACCATCCACCTGAATCAATCATCATATATCAGATTTCAAGACCTTGACATATTGCAAATATCACAATGTTGCACATAAATGTTTCAAAATGATTTTGGAGTCGGCAAATCACATATCAGAAAAGTCTCAAAACAATGAGCTAAACCATACCACCATGCACCTGTCAACTCCAACAACACTACAATAAACAGTCACTTTGTCCCAAATTAAATTGCATTGGCACAGAGCATGCCAAAGTTAGATAAGACGCCAATGTATAAAAGAAACAGAAATGACATAACTTGATGGTTCTCTCTTTTAAAGGCACACATGGATCCGGGCTACAACCCCAGCTGACAGCTATCATCTGAATCATTACCGATCATGCCATAGTCTTGGTAAGATGGCACAGGTTTGGTTCCGCTACAACCTTCGCCACTCCAGATTCCATCCTCCCAGGAAGCAAGCAGAGGTTTGGTTCCGCTGCAACTTTCGCCACGCCAGATTCCATCCTCCCAGGAAGCAAGCAGAGGTTTGGTTCCGCTACAACTTTCGCCACGCCAGATTCCGTCCGACCAGAGAGTAAGCTCGCGGACACGTTTCACAGTCTCAAGCACACGCTCATACTCATCATTCTTTGCTTTCAATTCCATCTCTAGATTTCTAGCTTCCTGACCATGGCAAGACAATACTAGGAAAAAATATTCGAACATATTGTCATCGTCACTCTTTTCCCAACATTCTCGCTTCCACTGGAATTGCTCTTCATTTCCTTCCCATCTCATGTCATTCACTTGCTCGCTACCACCATCTATGTTTTCTTCGTTCTCTTTGAAACCCTCGCTAACAAATTTATAAATGTCATCGGATAACTCTTGCCAACATTCTTGCACCGGCTGTGGTTGCTCTTCATTGCCTCCACCCCTCATGTCAATCATTTGCTCGCTACCGCCATTTATGTTTTCTTCGTTCTCTTGCGAGTAAGGAGCGAGATATACCTGAGCCTGACCGATAAAATTTTGCCAATATTCGTTGTCCAGCTGAAATTGCTCTTCATTTCCTCCACCTCTCCAGTCATTCACTTGCTCCCCACCACCGTCAATGTTTTCTTCGTTCTTTTGCGAGCCCTGGCCAAGATATTCCTTAATCTGCGCCATTACTTCGGTAGGGCAGCTCCTGCAGGGGATCACGTTGCCTTTGATACTTGCCAGATGATGCTTAAGCCGAGTCACGCCTCCCCACATCACGTGTCCACAGAAGTTGCAACGGACACGCCCGACGTTGCCATCAACCAGAGTGCAATACTGCCATGCGATATCGTTCCGCTTTCTCTTTCTCATCCTGAAAAATACAAAGTCCACATAGTGTTTCAAATCTTTCATTGCCAGTGGGACAATATGCCAAGACATAAACTCACTCCCTGAAGATGAAATGAAGTGCGTGTCCATTTTGCCATGATAAAATTGTACTCGGGTCTCAACACTCCATGAAATCTTCTCTTGCCCTACGTGGAACGGATGTGATCTATAAGATAGATCATCTCACCTTTAATGATTCTCGTTTTATCTCCGACTTCTTCTTGCGATTCCCTCTTCCTATGTATCCTTCTACACTACTGTTACCTCTTCATTGATTGCTTCCGACAATTTTGTTTCTTGAAAAGGTGCAATGATGGGCTACATGGAGAAGTAAACATGATTCTAACTTGCACAAACACAAAAGAGTTCTTTTTCTTTTTCTATTTTTAATATAAATGAACAATCTATTGTTTCAAGAAAATGAAAAGAAGATATACCGCGTAAATTCAAGATTGAAGAAATAAGATAAGCTACCTCATTCTTACATGAACAAATAATAATTCCACGCTCCACACATCCAAACAAACAGACACATAGATTACCAATTTACCACCATTGAAAGAGATAAGAGGTCAAACCCTACATAGCACTCGGGCGATAACCTTGCCGCGGACCATTGGATCAGGCATTCGCCATCTATTTTCATTGTTTAACTCTTTGACAACATGAAAAAACCAAAAGCTCTGCCCTCCCTCTCTATCTATCCAAGGGATGGAAACCAAATTGCTGATGCTAACATTCCAAATCACGATGATGGCAAAAGAAAAGATCGCTTAAAATGATAGTGGGGACAAGCGGCGGTGAGATTGAGAGAAAGAGCCTTATAGTCGTTACAATTTTCCCTTAAATTTAAACCTAGATCCAACAATCGTTGTTTGTCAATTTTTCTCGCGGGCCGGAGTAAATCCAATGTAATGATGTGCAGTGACATGACAACCACATCACAAATCGTCATTCACATCAGCCACCAACGGATATCAAAATTGCCCCACGAGATAAAGCTTTTCTAAAGACGGCCTGTAGCATCAGGTAAAAGACCGTTGAATCTAATGGCGATAACCTAACGAAATAAAAAAGTTCCCCCTCCCTAGATTGCCCCAGAAGAGAAGGCAAAAGGAAAACACAAACGCCAGCACATGTACATATCGTCCTCGATTGTACTGAAAACGATCGGGTGAAAACCGCGTGAAAAATTCTTGAGGAGTTACTTCTAGAACTCTGGAATCGTTCAACAGAATCACAAATTTCCCTGTAAACAACAATTCACAATCCAGGACTCATAAAATCAAACGCGAAAAGGAGAGAAATTGACTGACCTTTGCAAGAAGTTGTCCAAACCTTATGATCTACAATGAAAAAGAGCTAAATATTATTCCTGCTTTATCCACCCTCTCTCCTTCCTCTACTCTTGTTGAATACAATAGAATCCATGATAGGCTTACATATATCTCTTCATTTCTCCATTTAAGGTAAAATTTATCAATTTTATACGCTTTTTATCGAAAAATAATCAATGATTTCCGTATTTTAGAACACGACAATTGAATCATTTATTACTTGAATTATTGAGAAATTTCTCCTGAATTCGCAATGATTTAAGTGACGTTCCTTATATACATTTTTTCCATTCAATCACTTGCATATTATTCTGTCATAATTTCCTTCTTGTTTACCTTTTTTGTTATACGCGGTAACCGTGTCTTAGTTTGTGGTATTGAGGCCTAACCTAGTTTCAACATACATAAGAAAGGACAATGCAATGTAGGAGACTTGGGACCAGAGGACCCCCATCCGGTTTAGTATATGGATTCAGTAGAACTCAAAAGTTAATTGTGCAGGCAAAATTGAATCTATGTTTGGAGTTCTCAAACTCAGGTGGTTGACTTTTCTTGAGTTATGAATAGGTTCGAATGAGTGATCAGAGCCACATCTAGGACCACAATGATAATGGACTTCTGCAACAAGAATGTTTTCTTGTTCCATAAATAAATTATATTTAGCCATATGAAGTTAGCCATTTCAAACACACTAAGAGAGGTTTTGAGAGTTCTATACGAGGTAAAGTGATCTCTTCGAGAATTTTGAGAAGATTAAGATCTATATGTTGGCTGGGTCCACCTCATTTGTGTGGGGCCGGCTGACATATAAAACAAAGAAGAAATGGAAGTCAAAAAGTAGAAAGAATAAAAGGTGGGGTTGCTACGGGCAAGATAGAGAGAGAGCTCAAGAGGGAGAGACAGTGTTCCACCGAGAGAGAGCATGCAGGGGAGAAGAGGAAAAAGGCAGAGGCTTCTAGTCTCGGTTCGAAAGCTAAACATTTCAAAATTAGCTCAAATTTGAATATATTGTTTGTGAGACCAATGGTTCCGAGTTGATAGGTTTCATTCATTGAGAACCTTTTTCGAATTCTCCAATTGCAATTGGGGTTTTCTTGCTTTATTTATGGTAATCCACCTTAGCTTACAGGTGATCCAGCAAAAAAAAAAAAAAAAAAAAATACTGATGTATTGTTAATGTTGAGCTTCTAATGTGTAACTAGAGAAACACTTTATGTATCTTACTATTCTTGATGATTATTGAAAGTTTTTTGGCAATTTGCAGTTTTTCCACACATTAGGGGTACATGACAAATGACAAAATATCGGAATAGAAATTAATTTCGACTAAAAATTGAAAAGTTTTTTGGCAATTTGCAGTTTTTCCCACATTAGGCTTTCACACGTAAAATTTTGGTATTGTTGCTACCTTTGTTTCTTTATGATTTCAGTGTTATATCTACTTATTGCAAGGTTATATTGTGTTGGTTGTTTATAGAGTTAAGTTGATTTCGGTTGATTTAGTTTTTGGGAAGATACTGATCTCGGATTGGTTTAGTGTTTGATAAGTTGTTGCCCTGATTTTCCCCAACACTATCAATGTAATTGTCGTCTAATGCTAGTGTATCAAGAATGTTCCAACTTGTCTAATGGTATGACAAGCTGCTACCTAGTTAGTAAAATTAAGGTTGGTCCGTAAAATTTATAGTTGTTTTAAGACTAATCTATGAAATTACTATACTAAATGAACCCACAATTTGCTCTCTAATGCCAATGTGTCAAGAATGTTTCAGCTTGTCTAATGGTATGATAAGCTGCTACCTGGTTAGTAAAATTAAGGTTGGTCCGTAAAATTTATAATTGTTTTAAAACTAATCTATGAAATTACTATACTAAATGAAATGGCATACTACACAATTGCATTGCTTTTTATATATGGAGTCATTAATGTGAAAACCTATATAAGATGGGAAGAGCAGTAAATCCAGTCTTAGTAATTGATGATGAGTCCCTAATATTGGGCCCACGCACACAACAATGACAAGAGAAGAAGAATAATGGGCCGACCCGAACCGCAACCCGGCCCAACTCGAATATCATCATCTTCATCGTCCACCTCCCTCAGACGCCAGAAGAACCCGCCGGCCACCACCGAGCGCTAGCTGCTGAGGCACCGACAGGTCCTCTCTCTCTCTCTCTCTCTCTTACTCTCTTTCTAGTTTTCCTGTCTCTTTCCTTTCACCCTCTTTGAGTGCCGAGAAATCGCCTTGTCAAGATCAGTTCTTTTTTGACACCCCAGTTATGCAAAGTAGGAACTTCCGGTTGCAATGGGTGGCTCATGCCTTCAAGGAATCGAGAAGTTTAAGTTTTGAACTAAGCTTGGGTACTTCCTTTTGGTGCATGCTTTTGACTTGTAGTGAGCTAGTTATGGGTAATCCTTGCTGATGTCAATTCGGGCTCATGTTGTTGGTTCATTGCAAAACAGCACTGTGGAACCTTTCTTTCTTCTTTTCTGGCTGTCTTTGTTTAGTTAGTTTAGGTGCTGAAGAGGTGATTTTGCGGTTAACTGATCGTTAGCCGTCCAAGGCTCCTCTTTTTTTGCCTAAAAATAATGGGGTTTGGATGTTCATGTGAAATACTAAGCCTTGGTTCGAAGAGGATTGAAGACGAAGTGCTTGAAACGAGAGCGGCGGGATAACTTTGAAGTTAGAATTGTTCTGTATTAGGATGAGTTGTATTTGCGTGATTGCTTTTATGTCCTCGCAGTATTATTTGTGAGACGTGATTGACATCATAGGCAACTAGGACAAACTTTTGTTAATTCTCGCTGCGAGTTGTTTAATTACCGAGGCCTTATAAGTTAGGAGGATATTAAGTACCTTCTTTGTCCAAATGATTATGATCCGATCCTGTTCTACATTCAGCGACAACTTCAATCCCTCAACTTCACTCTTTGCTGCAGTACTTGTACATAGCCAGCAGAGATGGAGACTACTAGTCAAGAGCTTCTGAAATTAGAGAATAAGAGTTTCTCTTCCCCATCGCTAGGTATGGCTATTACCTTGATCTTTGGGCAGTAAAGCTGCTTTATGCATGGGTCAAATACGCATGTCTAACGTTGCCATTCTTTTTAATTTCTTGATTACGTGTTTTAATATGCAGAGTCCACCTTGTTCATATGTAAAGAAAAGGATTCAGACTCTAAAAGAAAACAGCCGCCCCACGATGGAAGGCCATTAACAAGTTCAGTTCCTTCTAGCCAAGGTATTGAATTTGCCTGTCTAATTTTTTGATCAGGATAATACACGTTTTATGCATTTCTTAATAATTTATGCAAGTTGTTGTTTAGTCAAATTAATTTCTTTTAGAATAATATTAAGGGCTTCAGTGGAGAATTTTGCTGACAGAGGACTTTCAAAATATTCTGATTGATTTGATATGGTTGTGTAATGTGTTAGCTTGGTCTCAGTAGCTTATTTGCTTGTCTATGGGTTATGTGCCATGTCTACATGTAGCCTTGCTCCACCTAGCAGCTTAAGCTTTTAATTGGAATTTCTATTCCCAAAAAGGGGAAAAATTAATCATTTTCATCTTTTGGCTTTGCTTCAGTTCTTGGAAAAGTGAAAGATTTTCTTGGAGTCCTGTCTGAGGCTAACAAAAAACTGCAGGTTGAAGTCAAGGTTTGTGAAATTATCTCAGTCCTTTGTGACTTTGCCTTTTTCAGTACAATTGCTCTGTCTCATTGTGACCTACCATGCACACTTATTGGTTTGTATAGGACAATCCCAAAAGACATGACATTGAAGTTCTCGACGGGAATGAGTCAGAAATAATAGAAATGGTATCTTTCTGCTGCTTATGAACTTCCCTGGTATGATTTTGGTTTATGGAATGGTCACCTGATGCTTTGATGCTTTGGACCTTACAAAAACAGGACTTAATGCTGGGGATTGCTGATCTTCATACCCCCGAGGCAGTAGCTGCTGCAGAATCTGCAGTTGCAAGTCATCATCCTCTGAATCCTTTAGCTGCCAGCATTGGTGAAATGGATTCAGAAGACACTACCGATGATGATGATGATGACAGCGATGATGGCAGTGAGGATGGTGATGATGATTGTGGTACTAGCCAAGCAGATCTTCCTGTAAAGCATGCAAGATCTGAAAATGGCAAAGAAGATTCACATGGATCGATCGGAAGGAAACGGTCAAAAAAGCAACTGCAAAAGAGGCCTGAGATTGTCGAGTTGTCTTGATTCTGTGCATCATTTTGTTATTGTATCAGGTAAAGGCAGGAGTTTCTAAATTTCACTGCTTAGTGCTTTAATGGAAATCAAACCTAAGGGCAATGTGCTAGGAATGTTGTCATTTGCTGGAGATTTCCACTGCCACCCAAACGGAAAAAGGTCAGCCGTGTGTCCGATTTTGGTAGCAACAAAGATGTTGCTATTGTCTAATTGATCTTGCTTTTGCTTGTTAGTAGTTCTTTTCTTCCTTTTCAGTATGGATGAAATTTTTGGGAATAGGTTACACTTGTGTAAACATTGCCTCTTTCTTGACCCTTTTTTTCTATCCATGTTCACAATATTGAAGAGCTACTTTAATGGTATGCAAGCAAAGTTCTTATTTCGCTCTGTACTTATTCTTCGAATCTGCCAGCAAATGACTCATAAAGCCATACAGAATGTAGCTCAGGCAGATGTCAGTGCATAGAATTCATATTGTTTGACTGGTGATGGGACAGATATAAGAAAGGCAATATGGTGCATCACATTGCAAAGAATTGCTAGGATGAGAAGGAAAATTATCAAATGGAATCATCAGTCATACTTGCAATGCAAGTAGAACCAGCTTCATGTGGCCAAACCAAGTCTAAGGGGGCGTTGCAGGTAAGGCACGCAATGCACACGCCGAGACTTGAACCTCCCTCCTTCCGCAATTAGAGGGGGAAAGGCCCAAGCCAGAGCGCGCCCACAAGCGGGGTGGGTAGGGGGCTGTTTGTTTAAGCTTAGCTAAGAGTAAACATTTTACTCTTTTGCCAAATTCAAAATATCAAACTAAAGTAGAAAATGTAGGGGTTGGCATTTGCATTTTGTGAACGTATCAAGTGCTTTGAATTTAACAAATGCCAAAGTGAGCGAGCTGCAAGATTTGATTAAAGAGAATGTAAAATGTAAATATCAACTCCGGCGTCTCTCAATTTAGGGTCATATCATGCTTCCCTCCAAACTCGATATTGAAGCACCCTGCTTGCCCATCCCCATAATTTTTTTGAGCTATTGAGACATAATTCCAGCGGGAAAGGAGAATGAGGACATGTATCATTAGCACGTGTGATTGGGAAAACCTTGAAGCCATACTCTCTCATCAACATTTCACGAGGACACGTTCCGTTAGCACGTGCGATTGGGAAAACCATGAAGCCATTCTCTCTTTCTCTCTAAAGCATTGTATGCTCTATAGAATAGGAAAAATGACACAAAAGGTTCTTGAACTTTGATTAAATGTACAATGTGTTCCCTAAACTTTTAATTTATTCAATTTGATCCTAATTCAATGTGGTTTTTGAATTTTTGGTGCATACTCAATTTAATCCATGAATTATATGAAAATGTTCAATATTATCATTGAATATAAATTAATAGAATAATAACATTAAATATTTTCATGTAATTCATGGACTAAATTGAACATATACTAAAAGTTCATGATCATATTGATAAAATTTAAAGTTTAGGGGGACCACATTATACATTAAGCAAAGAACAATTTGTTGTTCTTATCTTGGTTGTATACAATTATGGTAAGGATGATGTGTTTGGTCTCATGCACAAAACTGAAATGGCAAGAAATCAGTGAATAGATAACATCTCCAAGTTTCCCTATCATCATGGAAAGAAGAGGCCTTTAGAGGCGGGCTCTTCTCAGACCCCCCCTCCCACCAAACCCCAATAACAGTACCTTTATCTGACCCCTTTTGGAGGGCTCGAGGCCTGCCCTTTTGGCTTCCACAGCAAGAAAAATCAAATGTGTCCCGCCAACCCACCTTTGCTTATCCTCCAAAGCACCCAACCGTTGCAATTAATTGTATATCCCCAAAAAGTCCACCATAACCAATTAGAGAGAAAAAAAGGCAGGCGCAGGCCCAGAAGAAAGAGTAAGTACTGCAGAGACTGGATTTATTACCACATTTTACTAGTCTGCATATCTCATCTTTCTTCTTTTTCACTGTACTGTGGATCCCATGAGAGAGAGAGAGAGAGAGGGTAATCACTTTTTTCAACTGTCTGACACAGCAAAAGAGGTTTTTCATGCTTCTTAAACACGAATGATGGAATGAGGGATCTGACTGACCTCAATCATTATGTAGTGATTCCCCATTCATTTATAAGCTTGGATTGGAGTGTTCCTAAGGGCAAGATAGTGACATAAGCAAGTGAAGTGCCTCCCCAGATTCCTCTGTCAGCAAAAAAAATGAGGCCTTCGTGTCCTGCTAACATACTAGTAGGCATCTCTTCAGACCCATCTGAAAGCAGAGATCTTCTCACATGGGCAGTCACTGCTTTAGCTCGTCCTTGCGACAACATCGTTGCCCTCCATGTTCTGGGTCAGTTTACACGCCTGTTCTTTTGAGTAGAATATGTGAGAAGTTGACAAAATATGTGCACTGCAATTGCCAACAGGGACGTTGGTGCTTTCATTTCCCTATTGACAAATGCAGGTCCTCAACCGGTAATCTTTGATCTAATCATATATACTGCACTTCCTTGTAAACAACTGTAGGTGGATACATGAAGAAGGGACAAATCACCCGGAAGCATTTGTCCAAAATCCGCAAAGCCAAAGCATACGTTATATCTGTGCTAGGCGAATTCGCTAAGACCTGCCAGTCACACCAGGTGCACTATCTTGAAATTCTTTATGGAACTGTATCCGCTTAATCGATTTTGAGTCTCTGTTTCTCAGAGATGATTGTCGTTTTACTTTCAGATAAACTTGGAAGCCAGAGTAGGATTCAGCACAAGTGTTGGGAGAGGTCTGGTTAAAGAAGCAAAATCTATTTCAGCAGAATATCTCCTTCTTCAGGGATCAAGAGGAGAATCTGCTAGGTAACGGTTTTCTTGCGAAAATCTGCTTTATGACCTGCAATTTCTGATTCTTTTTCCTTTTCCTTTACATTAAATCAGATACTCAAATGGAATTCTAAGGTATTGTTTTAAGAATGCACCTCAAGACTGTGCGGTCATCTCGGTGGGGAAATGTACCACAAAACAACAGACTTATATACCTTCCAAGCAATCAAAAGGTTGGTGCTAGAATTTTTATTTTTATTTTTAATGTTCCAATGGAAGTCATTGTCTTCTGAAAGTATCTGTGTTTGCTTCTGACAGTTAAAAATCATCAACTAAGTTCAACATGGCCAAATCAGACAATCTGTAATGGCAGAGAACGATCCCACATTAAGTTTACCGATCTAGAAACAAAGAGCAAAACCTTTTCACCGACAACAGTGCTCGATGGTCTTGAAAAGGATTCTTGGACAACCACAGATGAATATACCTCCAGCTTCCGAGACTCTATTGTGGCAGCAACCCCCCTCAGCCTCAAAATATTAAGGCACGATCAAACAGAAGGAAATGTGCATCTCTCTGCAAATTCCTATACTCTTTATTTATTTCGCCATTTAGAAAAAGAAATACTAAAACAGAGAGTCGTCAGCCTCCACTGCGGTGCTTCAGCCACGAGGAAATCCTGAATGCTACAAATAATTTCCATCCAGGTAAACTTCCAACTAGAAGTGACAAAATAGTCAATCTCTTTGGTTTTTCTCCATGTATGCGTGTTAGCTAACCAATGAAGATATACGACATTGAAATAAAAAAACACTGTACGAGATTGGAAATTTGTGTATTAATTTGTATTTCCATTTTCAATTCATCCTGCAGATAGTTTAGTGGGACAAGGTGGGTTTTCAGAGGTATACCGAGGCGATCTTTCTAATGGACAAGTAATAGCAGTGAAGAGGTTGGCCAAGGACAAAAATGATAAGAACAAGGAAGGAGAGTTTCTGATGGAATTGGGCACAATAGGACATGTCAGTCATCCCAATACCGCCAGCTTAGTTGGTTACTGTATTGAAAATGGGCTCTACCTGGTTTTCCACTTCTCTGAGAATGGAAATTTAGCTTCTGCGTTACATGGTGAGTATTACTTCCCTTGGCCAAAGTAACTGTCATACCCATAAACTGCTGAAAAAAAGTCAGGAACTTTAATCATTCTGTAGAGAGCAAGAGGAAGGTCAAACCTAATCCTCATCATAGTTAAGAAGCTGAGAAAGATAAGAAAGAAGGATAAAATGAAAGTAAAAGATCAGGGTAAGCAAGAATCTGGGAATTATTTGTCCAAAAGCATCGTTTATGAAGTGGTACAGTTCTTTCAGTTGAAAATTTCCATATTTCAGTGGTATTAAAGTTCTCTCTTTCAGGTAAAGCAACCAAGTCACTTGAGTGGCCCATACGTTACAGAATTGTCGTGGGCATCACGAGAGGTTTGCACTATCTTCACAAATGCTGCAAGCATCGCATCATACATCGAGACATAAAAGCGTCAAATATCCTTCTTGGGCCTGACTACGAACCACAGGTAGAAAATGATAGTACTTTCGCAGTTTCAAGCTGCATAGCAATTTTTCAACCATTCTGATTGAACGTCAGTGTTTACTCTGTAGATTACTGACTTTGGTCTAGCAAAGTGGCTACCAAACAAGTGGACTCATCACGCTGTGCTTCCAATCGAGGGCACTTTTGGTTATCTTGCACCGGAGTATTTCATGCATGGGATTGTGGACGAAAAGACAGATGTGTATGCATTTGGTGTGCTGCTGTTGGAAATAGTGACTGGCCGTAGGCCTGTCGATTCATCAAAGCAGAACATTCTCCTCTGGGTACATTATCTTCATTTTTGCATTTCTATCAGTCAAAGAGGCCACTGCAGTGATTCAAATCACAACAATAAGAAAAATAATCTATTCCTCAATCTCCTTTTCACTCTCGCCTGTATCTGTTTTGCTAATTAACATTGTAGGCAATGCCTCTCATGGAATCTGGAAACATTGCGGAACTGGCTGATCCGAAAATGGAGGGAAAGTACGACTCCGATCAGTTGAGCAGAGTGGTGTTAATTGCTTCCTATTGTGTGAGACAATCCTCAATATTGCGACCGACGATGAGCGAGGTACATGAAACCTTTTAGCTTAGGCAAAAGCATGTCACTATATAAAGTTTGCACTGTCTGAATGAATAATCTCATGAACTAGGTGTTAGAGCTCCTGAATAATGGCCTTGACTCCGACGTAGCAAAAAGCTGGAGGATACCCAAATTCTTTTCTGATGAGATGGATGACTACTCCATGGTATTTGGGTACGAGGTTCCAACCGATATTTCCTTGGAGGATTCTGTTTGAATAGACGATCGCATTGGCAATTCATTATGTTCTGGATGTCATCAGAATTCTTTGTTTACAAGATTGAAGCATATTCAACATAATGCAGTTGCGTTTACACCAAGCTCCTTCATTTGTGACTCTTCTGTTTTTTTTGGTTCATTTGTGACTTCAGTAATGTAAATCTTTTATCGAACAAGGTACTGAAACACAGAGGATGTATCTAGCTTGACTGCCAGTAAAGTGACAGGTTGTTACTTGTTTGCTCGTTTACATATACATTAGTTTAGTTGTCAAGATTATGAAAGTGCACCAAGAAATATGGTAGTCATGTTCTTACAGACATCCTCCTCTAGCAGTATGCCGTGCCAATTGCCAATTTAGTGACCAGTGCTGCTTGCAGTAACTGAGAAGGCCATATGATTCTGCTCGTGTGAATTAAAAGACAGTGCATGTGCTTCTCAATTCAAATTACAAATGTCTTTTTGTACTCATCGTCTTAAAAGAAACCCAAGCTGAGGAGGAAGCATCTCTCGCGCTTTGAATGACTCAGCTTAATTACTGGACTTGAGGACAGATTGACGACTTCATGTTCGATACAGACTGGCTTAACTGGCAAAGTTAGCACTGCTGTCCCCAGAATAGAAATCAATGAAGTCAACTCAGACATAATGTGTTCTGTTCTAGAAAGGATCTAACAGATTCAGACAAGAACCGTTTCGAGCTTTCTTGGTTATTTACATCACAGGATAGATGAAAAGGATCTAACCTCCTGGCTTAGAATCAAAGCATGCTCTGACCACTCCTGGAATCTTGAAATCCATGAGAAATTCAAATGTATACTGCAGAAACGTCTCAGTGTTTGAGCAATGATTCTCCGGCATACATTTCTTGTATTATTGACACTTCAACCCTACTTATATAATGCTTTCCTTTAACCAGTTGCCCCACAAATAAGGGGGAACCTTTTGAGCAATTCATGAACTAGTCGAAGACCCGTGCGTAGCGCTTGGATTCGAAGTTTTGCTAATTTTGACTGCAGAAAAGTTCTAGTTCTGAACCAAAAATATGTATCATTTCCCTTCGTAAATTTGGAAAAATAACACAAATAGTTTTTAAACTTTAGCTTAATGTATACTATCACTATGAATTATTGGCAAGTATTCGATGTAGTCCTTCCATTTGCTTAAATGACAAATCAAATGCTATTTTGATGACGTGGACTATTATATGATAAGTTGGATTTTTAATAATAATAAGTAAACATATTCATCATTTCATCTACATATTCATCCTTTTTACAATCTACTTTAGACAAGAAAAAAGAATTTAAGGTGGTAACATGTACATCAATATTTGATGCCTAATCCACATATTTTTTTTTTTTTTTGGGTCTACCATTCAAACTTAGTGATTAAAAGCCACATTAGAATATTTCATCAATTCAAATTAACCAAAACATGACATTAAATATTTTCATATAATTTAATAACTAAATTGAACAATTACCCGTGATTCAAGGACCAATGAACAAATTAAAAAGTTAGAGAATCAAATTATACGTTAAATTAAAGTTTTTTTTTTGGGTAAAGAACGTTAAATTAAAGAAAATCTGAAGAAATAACCTCCATTTAGTCAAAAATACTAAGACTTGATGGATTAGATAGGATAGAATAAAAAATTCTGAGATTTTGTTATATATTATCTATTGTTTAATGAACTGGAGATTTGAAACGGTACATTTTTATATCATATCCTCTCCATTGTTGGCTAGAAAATGGATATCAATATAGATTACACATATGCCCGTATGAAGTACCATGAAATAATATCCATCCTATCATCACAAAACTGTCATTTTCATACACAAGATACTTTAAAACCTTCGCACAATTAATTAGACTAACGACCCTCGGTCTCGCCTTGGGCCTACGATCCCATCAGGAAAAAAAAAAGTTGACATCAAAACTATCTATCCACTTAGAGATGTCGTGGACCTAATGCGAAATTCGACGTCAGCACCCCATTCATATATATTACAACAAAATGACAAATTCAGAAAAACAAATTCGAAGACTAATTCCAGCATTTCCATAAGAAAGAAAAAGAACAAAAAGAAAAAAGGAATAACGACAAGCTCACATGAAGTATTGGATTGTTTCGGCGTCGTCGGTCAAGAGGTCAAACAACTAGCTTAATTCATCGGCACATGCGAAAACGTGGGGACGACGGCCGCGGCGGCGGCGGCGGCGGCGGCGGCAATGCTGTCGTCCTCCGTCTCGAGCACCCGATCCCTCTTCGCGAACCGGCCCTTGATCCTCGGCCTCACCTCAGCGTAGGCTTTTCGCGAGGCGTAGCGTATCGTCTTCTCGAACCGCCGGCTCCTCCTCTTCTCGCGGTACCTCAGCACCCTCGCCTCCCGATCCGGTCCGCTCAACTGGTGAGCCGCCCGGCCGGAGGAGCGCGGCGTCTCCGGCGGCGCGGGGCTCTCGTCGGGGACCACGCCGAAATCGAGCGACGTCGATACCTGGAAGAGCGACGAAACCCAGTTGGATCGATGGAATCATTCGAACGCTGCGTGGTTAAACGTTTCGTTGAGGAGGCTTACGCTTTGGCTCGAGGGCGAGAGGTCGCCGGAAGTGCTGAAGTCGACGTCGAAGCACTCGCCGGACCTGATAAGGGTACCGAACCGTGACCGGAGGATCGACTGCTCTTGCTCGAACCGGCACGAGACACTCGCTGTCGAATTCGAGAAACGGATCGACTTCACTCCAGAACGCATCTCCGGCTTCCTCTCCGGCACCTTTCGCGATCTTCGTCGCGTTCGGCAAGAGCCAAGACCTCGCCTCCTCCTCCTCCTGCTGCTGCCCTCCCCACGCGCCGCAGCGGTCGCCGACTGCTGGCGCGGCGGGGACGTCGGGGACGGGCCCGTCCCAAAGGGCCCCGCGTCGGCCGCGACCGCGTCGCGGAAGGGCTCTAGAGGGACCCGCACGTGGCGGCCGGCGAGGGGGTTGGCGGAGTGCACGTCCGCGTCGCACGCGGCGCACAGGGCGGCGGCGTCGGCCCTGCACGCGAAGGCGGCCGGCGCGCGCTCGCACGCCTCGCACACCCACGCGCGCTCGTGGCGGGAGGCGAGCGCGTTGGCGCCGTGGACGCCGGCGTCGCAGGCCAGGCAGAGGAAGGCCGCGTCGGCCTCGCAGAACACCTTGGCCGCCGCCGCCGTGGACCCGCAGTTGTCGCAGGGCCTGGCGCTGCCGGCCGCCGCCCTCCGCCGAAGCTCCTGGTCGTCGCCGTAGTTCCATGGAAATCCATCGTCAGCTGTTGCCAAATGACTGTGCTTGAATCACTGAGCCGTGAGCAGATTCCTGGGTTTTGATATTTCCGGTGCTTCGGGATGAGAACTTGGATGGATGTATAGAAGAGGAAAAAGAGAGTCGCCGAGCGAGGAAGATAAGGAAACGTGGCCGATTCCGGGCCACTTGAATGGATTATGGGACGAGGGTGTTCTTTTTCGAAGGAGCTGTCGCGTGGTCCGAACTGAGCTGGAGCACGAGGAAGATAAGATCGGCAGAGTCAGGAGTCAGAACAAGAGAAGTAGGGAAAGATCTTGGGTGATCCATAGCCACGTGAGCCTACTGAAGCCCCCCAGCCCTTGATGTCGATGGGGGCTAATGTGGGACCCATGTGAGCTCAGTAAGGGCCCGAAAGTAGGAGTGCTCGATTCCAGATGGGGCCCGATAACTCTCAAGAATCGAAATCAGACCGGTCAGTCCTGTTTAGTTCCCGATTGGATCGATCTGATTTAAGGTTTTTGATAAGTTTCTTCTTTACATATCGGTTCCATTGGTTAGGGAAAGTTCGGTTCTACACAGGGAATCGAGGACACCGATCATTCCCTGTCCCAAAAAATTTGGAATCAGAGACCATCCAAAATTGACCGATTTGATTTAGGATTGGTCCAATTCTACGCACTCTACTCATGTGTGCCTGTTCAAAACACACCGAGTTTGTTAAAAAGTAAGTACACCCAAGCATGATTTTTTTAATTTTTTGGCTTTTTAAAATTATTTTTTTTAAAAATCTTTAAAAATTAGATTAAAAGAAAATCTAAATTTATTTTAGAGTGAGAAGCCAATTTTGTTTTTCTAAATAAATTTAGTCACAAACTAAAAAAGAATCATAATTTTCATTTGGACTCATCCCCTTCGTTCTTCGTGTGTTTGTTTTTATTGCATTCAAGACATGATCAGTTGTAAATTCTCTTACCCGCCTTTGTTGTGATCAAGGAAGCATTACTAAACACACCTTGGGAAAGAAATATCAAAATTGATCACAGGTACCAAGGAAATGAGACAAGATAATTATGAGTTGGTCAAGTGAATCATGGAATCTAAAACCTTCTTGCATTTAAGGCTTTTTAGGGGATATAGGGAACATTCATGATGGTAGTAAAAGAAGTTATATTTGTGTTCTAGAAGCTTCCCAATAATCTCAATTATCATATTTGATTGTAAATCTATAGTTATAAAGAGAAATATAAATATGTGGTGTCCTCCCTCTCATTCATATCCAACCAAGAATTTGAACAATTTAGGCTTTTATTGGAGCTTCTCTCTAAATACTCTCTCTCTAGAATTATATTCTTTGAATGTGAGATTGTGAATAAGAGCAAATGAGGTTTACTTAGACCAAATTAGTGAAATCGAGACGCGAGTGTCCCAAGTTTGTGATTTAAGTATTGATCTATGATATGTGTTGTCCAAAGAGATTTTTTTCACTTGCATTAGATGTGAAAAAAGTCCTAAACCTATTACATTATTACCTTTTTAGTCTTAAACCTTTCAAATGTGTCGATTAAATTTTAAATCATTTCATATTTTGCTAATTAAGTTCATCAAGCCAATTTTGATTAGAATTTGTTAACATTAATGCGATCATTCTATATGACACAACCAACACTAACGAAGACAATTTTTAGATTTTTTTTTTTCAATTTTAGTTATTAGTTTCTTTTCTTTTTCCTTTTCTTTCTTCTCTATTCCTTCTTTACTTTTTTTACTGTAGCCAATGAGATCACGACCCTTGTTCAGCTTTGCCTAGAGCCTAGCGAGGCCATCACAACCACGAGTGAGGCCATTGTGGCCACAAACAAGCCTACCTTATCCAGATTTGGGTGAGGCCAGCCTCACCAACTTCAGGCAAAGGTCATGATCCTTGTTGACCATAGTAATAATAATAATGATGATGATGATGATGATGATGAGATAAAAGGAGAAATGAGAAAAAAGAACGAAAAGAATTTTAAAAAGTAAAAAAAAAATTGTCACTTCAATGCTAGCAAAAATAATGATTTTTTTTTTTTTTTTTAAAAAAGTTCAAAAATCGTCTAGTTCAATGCTAGCAATGTCACGTCTACGTCAATATCATCAATTAAATTAATTGAATGACTCAATTGACAAAACGTAAAAATGGTTTAGGATTTAATTGGTAAAATGAAAAGATTTAAGGCTAAATTTACAAAAATATAATTGATCTGGGATTTTTTTTTTTTTTTGTGATTTTCCCACTGAAAGAGTATAGATTAGTAAATCTCAAAGCATCTATTTTTTTTTTTTTTATTGTAATGCCTTAACACTTTTTTTTTTTTTTTCTTTAGGGGGCAATTAGTGTAGAATCTGTAGATAACACCTTTTCAAATGGTCGGTCAAAATTTAACTCAACTTTAGGAAAACAAGCTTCGAAATGCAATGGCATTTGAATGCTTTAAGAGTAGGACAATAGAGACTCGCGTTCTTTCTTCATTCTGTGTTCCATCTTTTGTTATAATACATCTATCGAATACATTAATCCTAAAAAAAAAAAATTCTTAATCCATTATACAAAAAGTCAATTAAGTTATAAATATTTTAATTTGATCGATTTAATTTTAAACATTTTAACGAGTTACTAATATAGTTATTTCGACCAATTTTGATAGGAAATTATTGATGTGAACAATGATTGTCTAATATGACATGGCCGGCAAAACGTAGTCAATGTTTACAAATTTAAAAAAAAAAAAATATAAATTTTTATTTCTTATTTCTTTTTTTTTTTCCTATTATGACAGGCAAGGTGGCCCTCACCATAATCATCTTTCAAAACTCCAGTCTCTTTCGCCACCACCACTAGCGACATTTCTACAAAGCCATTGTCGCAATCGCGTTCCCTTTACAACAAACTCCACTACCGCCAAGCCATAGACCAATCCCAATCTCAATGCCATTTACTTTTGCCACCAGCACAATGAATGCAGTCCTATCACTACACCCTCTTTTCTATTGAGCACAAGCACCAAATCTCTTAGACACCCTGCAAACTCCATGAATCGACTAAATTCAAAACTTTGAGCTTTACAAGTATCCCCAATCAAAACAGTTTGCACGTAATTGATAGCATTTGAATACCTGATTTTGATGCCGCATTCAATCACGCCATCCTTGTGGAGTTCCTACAACAATGGCTTTCTTCAAACTATCCATTTCATGGTGATGTCCTATGTAAACTCCACACCCTATTACGCAACCATCGTCGTTAGCCCACCGTCACCCCTTCTCGCATCTTTACCGCCCTTCATTACTCCACCTCTTTATGTTTTTCTTTCACAACTTAGAACTGGAAGTGAAGTCTCCTGGGAATTTGGTAGAAGTGCATGGAGACCATGAGAATGGAGGATAGGGATTTTATTGGCACTCTCGCCTAATTTGCTGAGTCTTTCTTTAGGTCTTATAGACCAAGAAATTAGGGGTAAATGCTTTTTTTTTTTTTTTTTTTCTGATCATGACTGAACGTTGAAGATCAAAACTTGAGCCGATCTTCTTTGTCTCTCTTCTTGTCTTCCTCACATTTTTTTCTGTCTATTTTTAAACTCCACATCCTCTTTCTACCAATTGTACTCCTGCAGATTTTGTTCTGGACAAGTAATGTTCGACACATTAACTTTTGGGCTGCGTTTGGTCGTCGGGATAATAATCAGGATAGGATAGGATAATGTAGGATATTAAATCCTATGGATAATAAAGGCGGGCATATCTAATCCTAATCAGTGTTTGGCGCACTTCCAGGATAAGATTAAAAAATAAATATGATATTCAATTAAATTATAAAATTAAAAAATAGAAAGTTCAATTAATTAAAGGCCATGGAAAAGCCCTAGATCTATGAATTGTGGCCACCTCTGCAGTGGCCACCATTGAAAACGGCGAGCACCAACATTGCTGTGCAACGGCAACGCAAATCGGTAAATCTTAGACTACGACAAAGAGGGGGGTGGGGGAATTTTAGGCGACTACCAAAGTAGTCTTTGCATTGCCTCAAATCGATCGAGATCCCAAATTGTCAATGATACCAAAGATTTACAGCTGCTTCATCACCATCACCATCTTCCCCTCTTCCTTTGAGACATCCAACGTACTTGGTCATCAGATTCAGCAAGTCCATGATCCAAAGGAAGGGGCACCTAATTGCTCGCGTACAAGAAGCGAAGATGGGAGAAGAAGTGGAAGAAGAGGGCCGACAAATGAATCAAAGAGGCAGAGGCATCCATTTGACGTAGATGTTTATGATATCTTTTCTTTTTATTAAGTTCTTTATTTCCTTGAAAAAAAAAAAAATTATCCAATCCGGGCTTATCCCACCCCCTCCCCTGGATTTTTTATCCGGCTTTTTATCCGGATGTATTTGGGTTTGTCCAATCCGATGGACATTCCCAAACATCGGATAGGATAACAAATTATCCTATCCACCTCAACCTTTGGAGGATGTCATCTTCTTAGTAGGTAAAGAGAAGGAAAACCGTTGGAATCAAACCCAGAATCTCTTCCTTTCCCAACAGCAAACTTGACCAATGTGGGGTAGAAAGAAACTTACCCAGGTTACTCAGCTTTAAACATGATATGCAGACTTGTTTTCTCCATTCAAACGAATGTGTTACTCTAATCCACTTGGACTTTCGATCAAGTCAATCTCGACAAAACCGGACCACCAGGCCAACCAAAATTACATCCACAATCTAATGTAGCAGCTAACGGGACCTACTTTAATCTTTTGCTCACTGCAAAATTACCAGGAGATGCGTGCAAATATAATTAAACGTACTTGTAAGCACTGAACTTTATGAATTTCGTAGGTCACACAGCTTTAGAAAGTTTAGGCTCAATTCAGCATTCTTTATATTTCAACATTATCACTGCACGCTTTATATGCCAATCAATTAAGACTAAAGCAATAGTAAAATAAACCACATAGACCACCACCTCAAATTTTCAACTAGTAAAAAGTTGTGCGGGCTGATGAAAGAAAGGTTGAAAATTGAGTGACCATTAGTGCATTTTACCCTGGGCTTAAAAATGCGAAAGTCTGAAGAACAAAGCATTTGGAAGAAAATATGTCTTACAAAGAGGCAAAGGACACAAAAAATTGATGAGATTACACACATTATGAAGGAAAGATGTAACAAGAAAAAAGTGTGAGCCATTTGTTCATGTGCTTGATGAAATGTTCACAATTCTTGAAAGTCAGTCACCCAAAAATTCCTAAAAATCAGTACATCAGATTATATCATACGAGTGGATGAATGTCAAACTCAATCACCAGGTTTAACCAAGTAAAGACTAGACCCTTTCTATCTCATGCTCGGCACCAGCTGAATTTTCATCTCCAAAAACCCATAATCGACCTTAGCCTCCTCCTGACTTCAGCGTATTACTCAACCTGCACACAAGCAAAGCAAATATCAGCATTAGCCCTCAGAGAACTGCTATTGCTCCTCAAGTAAAAGCAAGACAAAGCAGCATTCAATACTAAAATACGTAAGAAGGTAGATGATAGCCACAAAAAAACATCAAAGATTTATCAAAGACCAACCACACAGGATATGAAGAGTCTCATGAGGCTTGTAGACTTAGGGAGATTGGGTTTGGCACATTCACATCCGAAGGCTGACCATGGGATAGCTTTTGGAAAATCCAGACCCCTCACACAAAACATACACATAGCAGTCACAAATCAAAGTATGTTCTATCCCAGAGAGAAAATGAGATAATGATGAAGAAAACATCATAAAGAAAGTTTCCTCTTGATGCTGCATGAGAAAACTGACGAAGGACAAGTTGGCCATGGCTGATACAATTCACCCTAAATTAGATACATATTCACGTGACCAGGATATGTGCTGATTGCTGAGTAGTTATGATGGGATCGCTTGTAACTGTGGAAAAGTTTTTCCTTGAGTCCTACATGGGAAATCTCAACTCAAGACATGGGAGATGTGAGGTCCGCTAGGAATTGGTTGGACTGTGGTCGACTGGTTGGCAGTACATCATAACACATTGATAAACCTTCTAGGAAAGCATCCAGCTTTCCCATGTATTTAAAACATATATGAAAACATCAAGCTTAGATTACTCAGCAAACCAAGCTTGCAAACCAAAATATCAATTTGGCTACAGTGGCTTACCAGTCGAGGCCCTCAAAAAGGCCCTCCCCTTTAATAGCAGAAGTTTTAAAGATAGCCCATTGGCGACTTTTAATCTTATGCAACTCCAATGCTTCAGTTATTGCAGCGTCATCAAGTGCTCCAGGAAGGTCCTGGAAGACCAAAGTGAATATCAAAAGAATCCCAGGGGCAAAAGAAAGAGGAAGACGTGCAAAAAGGATTTCAAGCAACGTGAAACAGAGAGATTCATTATGTAAACTCCAGTTCATGAATAAGAAAAAGCTTTAGATGTTGATGAGTGCTGAAATCACATGATATCAGTACAAACATTATTCACAATCACAATTCGCTAGAAGATCGCCAAAGTAAGTACCTGCTTGTTAGCAAAAATCAGGACAACAGCCCCTTTTAACTCTTCTTCCTGCCAAAACACTAGAACTGTTAGTGATGCAAGAAGTTGGTAAGATCCTAAAGATTGGTACTTGAGGAGTCATCAATTTCAACAATATGGACAAAAATAAAATGGCCTTGGATAATTGAGATTCACTGTTCTGATGTCTACAACTTTTCAGTGGCAAACTTTGCACACTTGGTAATAAAAACTTCTAAGGCCTCGCTTGGGCCACTGCTAAGCTGTTAAAATATAAGAGGACTAACTATAAGCTAGATTTGCCATGTTTTGAATTATCGTAGGCTGAAAATACAAAAAGGCTCCATAAATGATCCTTGTGATTCCTGACTGTCATAGAAAAACAAGAGACAAGTGCATGTACTTTTGAGATTTCCATCCTAGAACCTGAGACTAAAGGTTTTCCAAATACTGTTCAATGTACTATCAAACCATAGTGACGATCGACTAGAAATGCTGACATGGATAACATTGACCACAAAGGTCCTTGTGTCATGTTTGACTGATTACTAAGGTTTAAATTACAAAATTTATGCAATTGGCTGTAATTTCCTCCAAAATGGTAAACCGAAAATTATATGAAGATTATATGAGAGAACAATTTGCTTTTGCAAAGAAAAAGAAAAAAGAATTCTTGGAAAGGTACATAGCCATTCCTAACCCTAAGGAGACAGCAGAAAATAAGGTCATTGCACTTCAACTTTGAACACATCTTATTATGCACCAAAAATCCCTGTAAAGAAGAACAATCAGTTACATCACTCAAATTTTGTTAGAATGAGAGCTCTCTCTATTTACCCCCTCTTCATGCAGATTGATGCAAACCTATATGCGTCTTTTCTTTTTTGCATCATACTGTAAGCGACTTCAGATTTTTTTTACCTCTAATTTTTCTCATAGTTAATGGTAATTGTGTATGAATAGATAAACTTTCAAAAATTCTAGTTTAAGAACTTAATCTAACATGATGTGACAATATATATTGTTGATGTCCATCCATGTAAGCATTTTCATACATCGAATTAACTCATGACTAACATATTTAACAATTGATGTACTCAATTGGGAAATTCCAACAAACTCAAATGGTAGCTAACTAAACAAGGCACGTACTTTCCATGCATTTATCCTGAAAAGTGAAGAGGGGATACCTCCAAGATAGCATGAAATTCTTCTTTTGCTATCACAAGCCTATCGGTGTCACTTGAATCAACCACATAGATGATGGCTTGAGTGTTAGGGAAATAGCATCTCCAATATGGCCTGGACAGGTCATAATTTTGGGTGTTTATAAAGAGAATTGATAACATGATTTACTATACAAATTCCTAAACAAGTATTGACTAAATCACAAAAGCTAGAGACATTAAGAATATAATGACATGGTTTTGGCCTATTTCAAACTGAGGAGTGAAAACAGACATTGTAATATCTAACAGTTAAACAAGTTCAATGTCTGTAAAAGCCATGGTAATTTTATTTGTTCAATGCAGTGAAACCTTAAATCAGCAAATGACAAATGGATAATCCTTCCTTTCTTTTATCCAGTAACTATAGTACTCATTAGAAAAGCAAAGCTTTCACTTCCCCTGTTTAATTAAAATGTACATCTTCACATATTATATTTTATAGTTCCACAACCAGGGCTTCTAGTCCAAAACCTACTTAACCACACTTTGTTGTTGCCAGCCAGATCATCCTAAAAATAATGGATCTTGCACATGAAAGTGCCATCCAGACAAAGCAATATCTATTATCTAACATTAATAAATCATGCTTCTGTAAGATTAGGATCAGCACAGACCTTCTACATTGAAAAGTAAGGGAAACTTCCAAACAAAACAGCAGAATAACAAGAATAAAATTTATAATCGCCCGAAATTTCAATCAGCTTAAGAAATAGTAACCCTACAAATGCAGCAGTTACCTGATACTTGTTTGCCCACCTGCATCAATACACAAAAACAGTACCATCAGCATAAAGTTTAATTCACTCATAGAAACCATTCAGCAAATGTTTCTCAATATAAAGCATGATATATACTAAAAGCATGAAATCATCATTAACAAAGTAATCACCCCCAATGATGTATTGATGGTTCTCATGGTCCTTTCTCTTTATGGCTAGGGAAGTATAAGGAGAGGAAGCATAGAAACTGAACCAGAGAAGTCTAGAATTTAAGACAAGCACTAGCCACATCATTCATTTGAAGAGCACTGAAGACCATAGGCGAAAGATCTAAGGAGATAAAAAAAAAAAACTGATAAGGTGAGAGGGACACTAGACACACACACAACCTCTCACAATATCCAGTAGAGTTGACAGCATGTTATCAAGTCATATCCTGACAAATAAACAAGGACCATATTATCTTTTTGTGTGCTCATACAAGGTCAATGAAAAATAAAACTTCTCTCTATGCAATTCGAAATTAAACACAAATATGCTTCAAGTCTTTCCTTTTTGGTTTTATTTTTGGCAGGTAGACAGTATAAGAATCTTAAACTTCCATTCCTTGTTCTAATAATCATATTTCTAAATCCGATTCAAATATCAAAACCAGTTACCCAGTAACCATAAGAAGTTAATGTCAATAGATAGCCTAGACTCCAGAAAGAGATGAGGAATAGCAACAGTTGTGGCAACTCGATACACAGTTTACTTTCTTTCTCAATGTTCTTGTCAAGGAATCACATGCTTGTGCATGTTGGTTTTCCTTTAGATCTACAAAGAGGTTTTGATACCATTAACAGCATGAAAATCTAAGTGTGAATGAAAACGCACATGCACTGCAATCCAAAATTTTCAATAACTATGTAAAACATTTCCTAATCTGTTTCTGAGTATTCTCACTTCTCATACTCTTCCAAACACGTTTCTCTTTTGCAAAGTGAACAAATTTGTACTAACAGATGCTAACTACCAGTCCATAGAAAAGCCAATGAGAAAATATAGATTGATACAGAGCAGTTCTCTTGCCTACTTTCCCTCTCCCTTCAATTGCACAAAGATTTGTAGTCCACAAATTATACTGTGCACTAGGAAAACATTATTGACCTAACCCTCCCTTTTATTTGAATGACCTACCCATGTTTATGATGTGGAAAGTAACCATAAAGATGAAATGGTTGGATGGAACATGATTATTTCAGCAATCTCACAACCCCTTAAGTCACTTACTTGCTATTGCTTTTATGTGCAACACTATGAAAGAAAGACTATGCATCAGATAAATATAAGCAAATCTAGTTCCTAAACACAACATAGGCCTCCAAGATACATTTCAAACTTTGTCCTTTCACAGAAGGAATGATTGAGTAAAAATAAGCTCAGCATTTCATGGTATTGAATGGAGAAGTATATTTACATCCAGTATGTTTCTCTCATCTTAACTAACATAACACTATCCAATCCGAATTGGTAATATCACAATCAAATTCAACATTCTGTGTCATAAAGATAGCTTTACTATTTTATCCACAGACAAGACACTGATATGGCATCGAGGGTTCAGAGTATATGATCAGAAAGAAACCATAAAATGCACAAAGAGGAGTAAGAAAATGAATATGCAGTTCTTCTAGCAATTCCCAGACAAGTTCAAAAAATTGATAAAGTTGCAGCGTAACCAAGATGGATCCAACGACTAAACAATGTCTCTCAGCTAATTCAATTCAACATAATATCTTTGCTCTATCATTTGATTCTATCAGCAATGACAAGTATATGATCCTGGAAAAGTAAAGATAGGAAAAATTATCTAAAATGATAAAAGAAAGTATCGTACCGAGATCCCAGACTTGAAACTTGATATTGTTATACTGGACTGTTTCCACATTGAATCCGATCGCTGCATCAGATACAAGATCACATATACATCTCTTAGCACCCACACATACGACAAACTCACACAAAGAAAGATACGGCAAAGACAAGGGATACCCACTTGGAATAGTGGAAACAACTTCACCCATCTGCAACCGATCTGAAGCAACAACCCAAATCACCACATCAGAAACGATCAACAAATTCCGACACCGACCCACCACTGGAAAGCACGAAATACGAAAGGGGTAACCGCAAGAACCGGGAGGAACCTACAGAGGATCGTGGTCTTCCCGGCATTGTCGAGCCCGAGCACGAGGATCCGAGCTTCCTTGTTGCCGAACAGAGACGAGAACATGCGCGAGAACAGGATCCCCATCCTTAGCTCCGGCGCCCTCCCCCCACGAATCAAAAACGCGAGACGAGATCAGAACACCAGATCTGCGAACAAAAGAGCAGCGCCCCCCCGTTCCTCCCCTGCGAAAAGAAACTAAGCGCCGTGAAGTCGAACCCCGGCAGGCAAGCGCACGCGACCTTCTGCGACCGCAATTGCCGTGATCTGCGAATTGGGTAGTCGCCTGAAGATTCTTCTTCTTCTTCTTCTTCCGAGTGGATTCTCCCCCTTTTTCCGCGACGGGAGGGCCGTGGACGGTGGGGAGCGAGGAGCCACTGTGGGCGGAGGGAGGCGTGCGAAATTCTTTAACGTCGCTCGATTTTTTCTTTTCCGGTTGTCGTGTTTTCCATGTAATTTTTTTGTTCTTTCCGTATTGTCTTTTTTTTTTTTCAATTTATGTGTAGGGGTGAGCATCGGTACAGATTTTTAGGACCGATCCTGGAGTGGCCCTCTCCGGCCAATCCTAGTCCTAGTCCGGTTCTCAAGAGTACTGAGTTGGCCCTTAGTTTTGGGATCTCTTGGATCCTGTTTTGATTTTGAGAATTTAAGATTAGTACAATTATGTACGTAATATATATATTATATATTATATGTTTTTGTATACACTAAATTTTAGTGCCTCCTCTTTTATTTTCTTTACAGTTCAGTTTGTCGTCTAAATTAGAAAGTAGAAAGAAATTCAGCCTAATTCGACAAAATTTGCACACCTCTAATTAAAATTACGTCATATAGATTGCATATCACAAGTCATGTTAAATTAGATCACTTAGTCATAATTTAGAATTAAGTAACATTTCGTGCGATGCTTATAGTTTAATTTTTATAAAAGAGATAAAAACCAAAAAAGAATTAAATATCATTATATGTAAAAATCGTGTTTAGGATATGCATGTATTTTTTAATTAATATCTTGCGGATAATGGAAATTAATTATAGTAAGATTGCGCTTTGCCATGCATTTAGGTTAACTATATTTTTAGCAATTTATTTATTACTTTGATTTATTGAGTGTTACATCATTAATTGTGTCCTTGCATGAACACCCATCACTTATTAATGATTTAGGTTTTAAAAATGACCAGAGTACTTGCAAAAATATTTTTGAAAATAAAGAGAAAATGTACCGAAAGGCCGCTAGATTATCTAGATGAATCAAATTCCTATACCTTTGATATCTTTGGTTTCTAAAAAAGTGAAGTATTCTCCCGCACTTTATTTGGATTTCTAATTGACTCAAAATAGATTAGTATCAACTCTGACATAAATTAAATTTGCATGTTTAAATTGATTAAATTAAAACCCAAAAGTTACAATTTGTATGGGCTTGGGAAAATCTGCATTAAGTCTTTGGGTTTAGCAATCAATTAGTTTTCCTTTTGGTTATTCACCTTTGGA
Organism: Eucalyptus caleyi; assembly: GCA_014182885.2. Classification (NCBI taxonomy): domain Eukaryota; kingdom Viridiplantae; phylum Streptophyta; class Magnoliopsida; order Myrtales; family Myrtaceae; genus Eucalyptus; species Eucalyptus caleyi. The sequence goes on along the minus strand of CM024468.2, from coordinate 32,738,371 downwards.
AAGGTTAGGACATAAGTGCGATGATGATCGTAAAATTTATCACAAAAGTGCAATTAAATATTAAAATTTTCAAAAATTGCAATTAAGTCTTGAAAATTATCAAATTAGTACAATCAAGTCGTTCCATTAATTTCATCCAACTTGGCTAATTGAAAATATCCATATGGCTTTTTTGTTATTTTCTCTCCTACGTGGCTATCTACAACATGAAACATACAACTAAAACGATGTCATTTTGATTCAAATTTGATTTTTTCATACGAATTTTATTTAAGTTATATTAAAGAATAAGCAAACTTGAAAAAGACACAAAAAGAAGAGGGAGGAAAAATCAAGGAGGGGCTAGCCCTAGCTACTGCCAATCCATGATCGTCGGGAATGGTCAACGATAGTGAGGGGATGGCTAGCAGGGATTGCCAAGCCTCGGTGACCCTTGTCAACCATTCTCCCATCATTGTTGGCCCTTCCCAACGTTGGTAAGGGGTGACGGTAAGGGCTTGTATCTTGCTTTTTTAGTCTTGTTTTTCTCCTTTTTAGTATTTTTTTTTTTAGAGTTTGCTTCTTTCTTAATATAATTTAAATAAAATTTGTACTAAAAAAAAAAGATTTGGACTAAAATGACATTATTTCAGTCACGTCGCCACCACATAGGAAAGAGAAAATAATAATAAAAAACCACATCAACAATTTTCGTTAGTCAAGTTAAATGAAGTTAACGAAATGATTTGATTGCACAAATTTAATAAGTTTTATATGTTAATTACACTTTTTCTTTAAATTTTATAATTTAATTGCATTTTTATGATAACTTTTAAAATAATTAGGACTCAGTTGTACTTTCATCAAGAGAAGTACATTATTTGAGAAAAGTAACAATTAGAAAACTAGCTATCTAGAAAATTATCAAATTGCTGGCCTCCTTGTTGCCCTTCCGCTATTGGTGGTCCCCGTGCTCTGTGTCCTCGTCGCAGCTTCTTTTTTTCTTTTCTCCCCCCCCCCCCCTCGGCACCCCTCCACTCATTGTGTTTATCTCTTTGAGTGCAAGCTAGTGCCGGGGCTCCCCTTGCTATACAGTTGTATAGCGTTTTGCAATAGTTAATATATCTTTTACCTTAAAAAAAAAAAACAATATACTCATTGAAAAAAGTATGGTACATGAACAACTAAAGGCGTGTTTGGTAATATTTCTGTTTAAAAATTTTTCCAGGGAACAGAAAAAAAAAAGTGTTTATGTTCTGGGAAACAATTTTTGAATAAAAAAGTGCGTTTGGTAAACTTGTTCGAGAATAAAAAATGTAAATACGTTTGGTATATTTGTGTTCTTTTTTTTTTCTTTTAATTTTTTAATATTTTTATTTATTTTTTTCTTTTTTTCTTCTTTTTTGGTCGGTCGCCAACCTTAGCCATGGCCAGCGACCAGCTAACAAGGGCTGATGGCCTCGCCTTGTCTGGGCCAGCTCGGGCTCGCCCAGATCCGGCGAGCCCGAGCTCCCCCAGCCTTGCCCCACGCCGGTGAACCTCACAGGTGGCTGGGCAAGCTCGGGCTTCTGGGCGGGCCTGAGCTCGCCCAGCCAAGGCGAGGCCGAGCCTCGCCAGGGGCCAGCGATGCTCCTACGAGGTTGCCGGCCCTCAACAGCCAGTCGCCAGCCATGGCCGAGACCGGCGATTGGCCAAAGAAAAAAGATAAAAAAAAAAAAAAAAAAAGAAGAAAAAAAAAAGAGAAGAAAAAGAGAGGAGAGAGAAAATTTGTTTTTAAAAATTGTTCTAGAAACAAGAAATACGTTTTTTTTGTTTTCATTTGTTTCTGTTCCAAATGTGTTCCTAAGAACAAAAAAAATAGATTTGGAACAAAAACGCAAACAAACGCGTTGGTGTTTCTTTTTTTGTTCCTTGGAACAAAAAAATAAAAATTTTGTTCATAAACAGAAACAAAGAACATTAACAAACAGGCCCTAATTTACCTGTGTTGTTTGGGGAGATGCATAGGAAAAATCTGGTTAAAAAAGAAGGAATCGGAGCAAGGTTCTATTACTTTCCACCACCAATTGAAGTTGACAAAATTATCATCCTTCAACGGACTATATGATCAAATAGACAAAGCCGTATGTTAAATGATAATTTAGGTGCGTTTGTTTCTTTGAAAATTTCATAACAAAGGAAAATACTTTTTATGAAAGTTTTCATTTATTTGGTGATTTATGGAGAGTACTTTCCTTTTTACTAGAAAAGAAAGTTGTTTTCCCTTAATTTGAGTTTATTACTTTTTAGTCATGCAAAATATTTTTGTAGATCGATTAGTTTTTCATCATCAAAATAGCGAAAAGTCTGAAAATAATTTCCTGAAAATAGTTTTTAAATGGACCCTTAGATATACATCTTTCGGAGTGACCAAACTTCAAACCAAGGACACCTCATCCTCAAACTGATAAATCAAACTTTTTACGCAGATGAATATCAGAGACTGTACATAACCTGAAAGACTCCTAAAAAATGCGTCAGATAACAGATGAAGCGAGCCAGAGAGCAAGGCTTAGGGGACTCCAACAAGAAATGAACAAATGCAACCCGCAACACATTACTCCTTCTGTATCAGCCGGACACAGGGAATGTCCATTCGATCACGACAGAGTCTTGAGTCTGAACGCGTAAGTAATCTGGACAAGACAACTTTGGAATTCAATGACCGCAGAAGAAAGCACAGTCAAGATTAAGATTGATTAAGTTGATGTAACATTCTCGATTTCGACCCTTATTTTGGCTCAATTAGTAGGCCAAAGATCGGTATGCCAATGGCGGGACTAGGCCATGAGCCGACCTAAGAGTCAGTCATGAACCAAGTAGCCTGTTCGGGGATTGGCAACCCAAGGATTGGTTATAGAGTATTTGGCCATGGAAAGATTATTCGATCGGTTGTGGGACGATTCCACACCACTACAAATCGGTGGATGGTCGTAGCTCGACCTTGCCCGGTCATTGTACTAGTCGCGGGTGATTCGGCCCGGTCGTTATACCGGTCATGGATGATCATGGACCAATCCAATTTGACCATGAGTTAAAGCGGACCGATTGATCCGACATGATTACATGACAACTGAGAACCGATCATGGATCAAATAAGCTCAACGTGGTTTAGTGTTAGACTGGCCATAAATTGTGGCGCGGGACCTTGGACTGACCCGCGGACCAACTAGAGGACCAGTCGACCAATCCAAGGCTTGGCCCTTGGACCCCGTTGCGAGCCGTTTCTCGATAGAGGGGAAATCCGAACTCGGTTTCACTTGTTAAGCCCGGTTGCATTCGGCTTTATCCATTCATGGCTTAGGCACGAACCTTAGGCCAAATAAGGTAATCGATCGTGATTGAACTCGTTCCCCACAAGTACCGAGCTTGGTACGAGTGTCTCAATGGGGATTTTGTTGGTCCGCTTCATGGCTTTGATGGTCCGCTAGGGCTTGATAGAGATGCTCCACCCAACGGCACCGTAGATGACTACTAGTTAGCTGGTCATTTTAGGGGGGGAACTGTTTATGGTTAGGATCTCATTAGAGGAGATAGGGTTACCCCAAAGTTGGTGTACTTTTGGAAAGGACCGTACACTTTTATAGTGTAAAGCTTAGCTCAAGTAGAAGGGCTTGTAATATTAAAAGGAAAAACATGTAATATGCCATGTATATATAAATATATGGTTGCACGTGTGTTTTCCTACTACTTTTGATGTTGCAATACTATGGCGATTGGGTGTTGATTTATTGCTTCCACGTGTGCATAACTCATAAACTTACAAAAAGAAAGAAGTACGGGCCGGCAACACACTTGGGATGTCACGAAAAATATAACCCTTACCGCTTGTGACCCTGGAGATGAGGTCGGGGTCGTTACGGTTGACCAACTTCTCTATCTCAGGTTTATCAGCAGTAGAGGTGTATGAAAGATCAAGTTCATCGCGCCTTATTCCTTCACATGCAATAGCAACAGAGCCTTCAGTTTTACAAAGTTCATAACAGACAACATGGAATAAGATGGTTTAGAATTTAGACAATCGGAGAAGGTTTCATAACTCAAGATTTTCAGACCACGGCATCTCACGACAAAACGCCCACGATGATCATGGGAACTGATCATATAGAAGACCGTATCCCGGAAAACATGATGCATCTTTAATCCCTGAATGGATGTCCTCAATGCACTGCAGTAGACCTGCATTGGTCTAGTGGGACGAGGGAGTGTAGTATGTGAAGCACTCTCTCGAAACCTCATCTCTGATCGTGTGGTCATAACTGAACTTCAAAGACCTGAATAGAAGCGAGTCCCTCTCTTTCCATTGATGCTGAGGAGTTTTGGTTCTTCGCTTGAATGTCTCAGCTCATGGATTTAGCTACCGCATTTACTTGCCATCTTTTATACCAAAAAGGCAATCTCCTCAAATAGACGTTGTCGAAAGGACGCAAATAAAAGTTGGTAATTTCGTACTAGGGTTGGTAAATTTAACACGTTGTTAAGCTCTGCAGATAAATGTTAATAAATTGATCAAATCATTGGTAATTTAGAAAAAAAATCGAATGGATGTTAATAACTCACTCAAATAAGAATTAGTAAAGCTCAAACTAGTTGGTAAATCACCCAAATCAAAGATGGTTGTTTCCTATAAGAGATAGTAACTTCGACGCATTGGCAAGTGTAACAAATAAATGTTGGTAAATTGTCGGAACTATTTGTAATTTTGAAACAATCCAATGATCGTGGTAACGTTGACTCAAATAAAATAAAAGTGAACTCAAATAAGAGTAGACAAATTTCTAGAAAAGTAACTATTTTAACACATTGGTGATTTACGTAAATATGAATGTCGGAAGTTCTTGCATAGTTGTTAATTTAAAATAATATAGTGACTCTTGGCACATTTTTAAAAGTGTTCGTAATAACTTGTCGCCAACTAAATAAATTGCCAGTCAAATTTTTATTACCAACGAGATTTTGACAGTTCTCAACACTTTTAACATTTTACCAAAATGGAACAATGTTCCAGTTTTTACCCTACAAAATAGAATTTCCAAAAGTTTCACACATGCGTATTAGAACTATAGCTGGGAAATTGTATTTGCAGCCTGTTAACATTACTGGCAGCCTCATCAGGACTGTCTTGTTCATGACTCATCGAGGCCCGCGCTCGTCTTGTGATTTGAAGATTGCGCAAAACTTATCTATTAGAGCAGCGGCCCACAATTGACGCGCGACATCCCACAGCCTCACTTGGGCTAAAGCTAGTTTGCTGCTCATTGACATTGCACGGCTTTGAAAGTTGTTGTACTAATTTGAGATTGCACGATACCTATTTACCCTTATGCAAGCCAACGGCACGGGATTAGCGATGGAGTTTGTTTGACCCAACAAAATTAAACTTTAAAAGGGAAAGTCAATTGTCTTCTTTAAAGTCCAACTAAATGATGGTAGAAGTCTAAATTTCTGAAGCTTACCCATAAGTTCCCTGTCCAGAGATCTATTGGTGGCTCAAAAAAACTAAACTAGGGGAACCAAAAATAAAATCTTAGGGCGATAAATGATCCGATTATTTTGTGATTAAGACTTGGAGTGATTTAACACGCTTTCAACTTCAATAGAAAAACGCAATTTAACAGTTTGATCTTCATTTGCTAACTGTCCTTCGGATCCACAACAGGCATGAGTCACGCTATATGTTGACAAGTTAGATGGAAGATTTCTGCCAACTATCTTCAGCATTTGCACCTACCCCTTAATTTCCATCTACCACCTCGGAAACCTAGAAGTCTTAAAACTAATTTTGCTCTAGACCCTCTAAATAGGGAATGGAATATATACGCTCCTCTTGGGCATTATCCTTTAGCCACTAAACATAATTTATCCCTCAATATTTATTATTGAAATATCTCACATCATTTCGATAATGAAATTTATATCATATTTATAAACGTAATTTATTTGTTTTAACTTTGAGATGGACATTTCATCATAGTATCAAAGTCAGATTCTATTCCTTTCATGTATTTGTCCACCCCATCAGTTAAGCTACACGTGCCACTCACATTTGTCGATAATGGGATATGTTGATGGACTTCCTAACAACTTCCGTCACTCCTAAAATTTATTTTGTAGACCCATTTCCATCCAATTGGATGTATATTTTGCGGCTCAATAATGATGGTCCAAGTGGCATTCGATTCCAATGCCTTATCCTCACTTTGCATTGCATCTGTCCAACGTGTATAGTACTCGATTGCTTCGTTTGAGCTAATTGGCTTATTTGCAACGGAAAGTGATAACACGAAACAATTATTGATTGTTGAAAACCGATCATAATTTCCGGTTTCAATCATTGAACCAACAATATCATTTCATTTGATTGGCTTTTGCCCTTCTCATTTGTTTGACCAATTTGGGATTCACTTTCCATCCCGTGATCAATTTCAATGTCTTTAGCTTTTGCTAATTCATGATGATTATCATCCCAAATACAGTGCGGGACTTTGGAAAATATGGTTATTGATCCACTTCTTCCTTATCAAATTGACAGGGCAAAATACGTCTATGATATTTTACATGTCTAGAGACTCGTACTCTCTTGGTTTCCAAATTATGTTTTATAACCTATTTTAGTTGGGGGAGAAAATTATCCCATCAATCTAAACCTATAGTATACATATGCTAATTTAATTCCAAACTTTCCAATTTGCCAATGAAATCCTCAACTTTTACGAGACATCTCAATATAGTTCTTTCGATCAATTTTCTTCAGATACCACGGAACATGGCGGTTCAATCATTGTTGACTGTCTTATGTGGTATGTCAGCAATTTTCAGTGAAAATTGGCCAGAATAATTACATCAAAATTTTCACACAAATGATTGGAACTAAATGACAAAACTAAAATTTAAATGGCTACATTGGCATATATGCAATTTGTTGATGACTGATTGGACAATTTCCCATAAATTGAGGATATCCAAGAAACACACAATTGTACCCTCCATGATCAAATTTAAATAATGCGGAGTGTTATGACAATATAACACAAACATCCGGAATCATTAAGACGTTTGTTATCTGGTTTCTTGTTGAATAGCCTTTCATACGGTGATCTACCATCTAAGAGTGGACTTGGATATCTCTATAAGTCAATCTCCCCCAACAATATTTTGGTAGATTTGCTTGAAACAATAATGCTTGAGCCACCCCAAGTATGTGCCTTTGCTTTTCTTTTTGCAGGTCCATATAGTTAGGGCTGAGCACGGTTCCCGGGTTACCCGGGAACCGGAACCGAACCGGAGGAGGGTCTGGTTCGGTTCCCGGTTCCAAGGGGGACCGGTTCCGGTTCCGGTTCCTTTTTTCTAGGAACCGGAACCGGAACCGGAACCGGTCCTGGAACCGGAACCGGAACCGGTTTCGGAACCGGAACCTGTTTCGGAACCGGAACCGAAACCGGTTACTTAGGGCAGAAAAAGCTTGACCTTGGATGTTCTACTGACTTGTATGTGATGTTCTAGTTGAAGTTTGGCTTCGGCCTCTAAATAAAAGTTGTAAAGGACTTCTTGGAGTATAACATACTCAAATTTGGGACAAAACAAACAAGTATAAGTGGGTGAAATCGTTATTCTTTGGAAAGACTGGATCTGGAGATTTTGGGACCGACCCTTGATGAATGCATGGACTGTAAGGCAACCTTTTTGTCGAAATTTCACTTCGGTTTCTTAACAAAAGTTGTAAAGGACATCCTGAGGTACCACATATAAAAAATTTAGAGAAAAAAACAAGAATAGGTAGGTGAAATCGTGGTCCTTTGGAGATGGTTAGATCTGGAATTACGGTACTACGAACAGGGATTTTAACCGTCCATATTTAATTATCTAGGACGAATTTGACTTAGATGTTTTCATGAAGTATCTACCTTATGGTCTTGGCTATCACATAGTCGAATTTCATAATTTTTGAAGGTCATTTGGGTATTTAATCGGAAATGTTTCTAAAACTGTGCAATCTGATGTGTTCGGATCTTGTAAGTTGCAATGCGTGGACTATATCATTTTGTATGAGGTTCTTTTGGAAATGTGTTCTGCATGAAATATCTCTCTTCATGTCTTCCCTACAACATATTTAAATTTCGTAATTTTTGTAGTTCATTTGCCTATTTAACCAAAAAAATTTCAAAAACTGTGCAAGTAGAGAATAGGAAAAGTAAATATATTTTATCTTTTAATCCAGAACGAATTGGACTACGATTTCTTCATGAAACTTGTACCTCTAGGTCTTAAATACAACGTGTCCAAATTTCAGAATTTTCTGAGTTCATTTAAGGATTAAGGGTTTAATCGAAATTGTTTTCAAAACTTGTACCTCTAGACATTCTTGTTCTAGTGGTGTTTTATTTCTACTTTTTAGTTTGCTATTTGTTTTGAAAATTCTAATTATATTCTATTATTGTTGTGCAGTGCGAAGTTAATGTATCAAGATAACATGTCAATGGGAAGTTACCGTGTAGTATACATGTACATTATAGTTTTTTTTTTGGTAATGTGCGCATACGTTATATTTTTTTTTTAGTAACGTACGTGCACGTTATAGTTTTTTTTTTTGGAACGTGCGTATACGTTATATTTTTTTTTGGTAACGTGCGCATATGTTATATATATATTTTTTTTTGGTAATGTGCGCGTACGTTATAGTTTTTTTTGGTAACGTGCGCGTACGTTATAGTTTTTTTGGGTAACGTGCGCATATGTTATAGTTCAAATCTGAAAATAAAAAAAAAAAAAAAGGAACCTGTTGGAACCTAGAACCGACCCTGGAACCTGTGACAGGATAGGTTCCAGGTTCTCGGTTCCCACGGGTAGGTTCCAGGTTCCTCATTTTGAGGAACCTGTACCCGAGGGTAGGTTCCAGGTTCCAGACGGAACCGAACCGGAACCTGGAACCGCTCACCCCTACATATAGTTGGGGAGCATAAGGGTATGTCAATTGCCGAATAATTCATCATCGACCAAAAAGATACTTAGATCACTTCCTTCGTATTCATGTCCATTATTGGATCGTTTTATTTTAATTTTAGTGTTAAATCGATTCTCTATCATTTTGCAAAAAATTGTAATAGCTAAATATTTGTTTCATGCTTTAGTCTTCATTAAATATGTTCATGTGCCTCGAGTATAGTCATCCACCATGGTCATAAAATCTTTAGCCCCTTCTCTAGGGAGCTTTGAATATGGACCCCCAAAGATCAAAATTATTCAGATCAAATTGGTGTATAGTGGAAATAGTTGAACTTTTGAAATACAAATTAATTTGCTTTTGCCCGAGGACGAACATCACAATGATTCTCATCAGATCAAGTTTTCAAAATGGAATTTTGGTCTTGAATTCAATTATCTTTAACCCGCAATACATTCTGTAAGAGCAATACATTCATTTAACTGTCAAGTTCCTCGGCTATACCATGCAGAAATTTCCATTTGGTAATTGCATTCTCTTGACCTTAATTATGCGAACATTTTCCAAAATAATTTGAGGAGAGGCCACATGTTCAGTTGCTCATGTATCTAATATCCAAAATTTCAAGCCACTTGATAATTAGAGAATATGAATTAACTACAAAGTACGAAGGTGATTGATTGGGGCTCTGACGTTAAGGAAGCAAAGCTCGTAGTTGGATTCGCTCTAAAGTCAAATTTAACGTAGCTGACGATCCAGAAACATTGCTCCCAATTGTCTCTCGCAGAATGGTGCTCTGTCCCATCGGCTCCATTTGACTGCGGGCCATGGTTGCAGCTGCAAGGCCTCCATTGTTGCCATTTGCAGGTCCAGCATGGTATCTGTGATCCGGAAGATATTCAGGAAACAGATAACATCAATCCAAGGTGTCACCAGACCGATGAAGATAGTCACAATGGGTTGCGGGGCCTCGAAATCTCTTTTTATTCTTATCATCTTAATCATCTTTTGCCGACCCCTCACAGAGATCGGATAAAGCCGATGAGAAGCGGATGAGATTCCTCTCCGCTTCTCATCTCACCTTACTAATTGATAGGGGAAAAAAATACCTGGAGTGAGGAACACTTGACTGATAAAAGGTATGAAAGTAATGCTCAAATGCCAAAATCGGAGTAAAATGAATAAATTAAATGCCAACGGTAAGAAAATCCGGCCAAATTGCTGACATGATGATTTTTCAGTGAAACAGGTGCAAAAAATGACGACGTTTTGCACGTTGACGTGGTTATACAAGTGCAAAAACGTCGTTATTTTGCTGATGTGGCTAGATAATTAATATAAAAATTAATTTAATTAAATTTAAAACTAAATTTATTTAAATATTATTTAATAAATTTACAAAAATTAGAAAAAATAAAAGGAAGAAGATAAAGATTGCAGGTGGCTAAAGGTTGAGCCCTCTGATGTGAGCCCTTGTCGCTGCCTCCTCACTATCGCTAGAAGGGCCGACGATGATGAGGGGAGGGTCGGTCGGGGTTGCTGTTCCTTGGCCGACCGGCGGCGAGAGCCTAGCGGGCAACCCTTGGCCCTATTGGACGAGAGCCGACAACCCTCACTGGATCTACGTGAGGACCACAATCCTTGTCTCGAATCTAGCGAGGGCTCGCAAACCCTTGCCGCTGATCGGTTGAGGTCGCTAACCCCTTGCTAGGGCTCGACAACCATCCTTCCCCCACCATCACCAGCCCTTCCCAACAATGGTGGGGAGGCGGTAGCGAGAGCTCAACCCTCACCTTCTGCCTCCTCCTCCTTTCTCTCTCTTTTTGATCTTTATTTTTATTTTTATGTATAAATATTTATATTCAATTAATATTTATATTAAAATAATTAAAAAAAAAAAAAAAACATTGTTTTGGTTCTTTATTGCTGACTCAGCTCTCGAATGCCACATAGGCAAGTTATATTATTAAAAAATTGCCACGTAATATTTTTAGTCACTTTTGCTGGACTTGATACTCAAGTGTCTCATTTTTCAAAAAAAAAAAAAATGTCACTTTCATAACTTTTGACACTTAAGTGAAACAGGTGCAAAAAATGACGACGTTTTGCACGCTAACGTAGTTATACAAGTGCAAAAACGTCGTTATTTTGCTGATGTGGCTAGATAATTAATACAAAAATTAATTAAATTAAATTTAAAACCTAATTTTTATATATTATTTTAAAAATTTAAAATTAGAAAAAAAATAAAAGGAAAAGATAAAGATTGCAGGTGGCTAAAGGTTGAGCCCTTTCGATGTGAGCCCTTGCTGCTGCCTCCTCACTATCGCCAGAAGGCTGATGACGATGAGGGGAGGGTCGGTCGGGGTTGTTGGCCCTTGGCCAGGGGCCAACGACCTTGGCCGACCGGCAACGAAAGCCTAGCGGGCAACCCTTGGCCCAATTGGACGAAGGCCGGCGACCCTCACTGGATCTAGGTGAGGACGGCAACCCTCGCCCCAAATCTAGTGATGGCTCGCAAACCCTTGCCATTGATCAGTTGAGGTTGCTAACCCCTTGCTAGGGCCCGACAACCATCCTTCCCCCACCGTCACCAGCCCTTCCCAGCAATGGTCAGGAGGCGGCGGCGAGAGCTCAACCCTCACCTTCTGCCTCCTCTTCCTTTCTCTCCCTCTCTTTCTCTCTGTTTAATCTTTATTTTTATTTTTATAAGTATAAATATTTTTATTCAATTAATATTTATATTAAAATAATTAAAAAAATAAAACAACATTGTTTTGGTTTTTTATTGCCGACTCAGCTCTCCAGAATGCCACATAGGCAAGTTATATTATTAAAATATTGCCATGTAGTATTTTTAGTCACTTTGGTTGGACTTAACACTCAAGTGTCTCATTTTTTAAAAAAAATAGGGATAAGTGCTGTAGAAGTCCTAAAACTTATCATGAAAATGCATTTGAGTCCTAAAACTTGTCAAAATATTTCATTTGAATCATAAAATCGATGCCGTTAGCTTTTTCCATTAAAAATGCTAACATGGCATTTAAAATTAATTTTTATTTTCCACATGACTTTTAAAAAAATATATATATTTAAATTATTTTTAAAAAAAGTAAAAAAAAAGTGAAAATTTATTTGAAAAAAATAAAACAATTCAAAAAAAAAAAAAAAAAAACAAAATGGCAGCCTTGTCGGAGGGGTCGGCAACGGTCGTTGGCCCTAGGCATGGGTGGCCAGCCCTTGCTTAGCCAGGGCGAGGCCTCGCCGGTCCCAAGCGAGGGCCGGGGGATCTTGCCCACATCTAGCGAGACTCGTCGACCCTGAACGAGGGCCGACGAGGCGTCACCTAGGGCGGGTGACGGCTGCCAGCCCCCCGCAAGGGCCGGCGTGCCCATATATGGGCACCCTCACTCGAGCTTGGCGAGGGTTGCTGGCCCTTGCCTGGGGTAGGGCTAGCCACCTGCGCCCAAGGCCGGCGACGATTGCCGGCCCCTCCGGCGAGGCTGCCATTTTTTTTTTTTTTTTTTGGAATTGTTTTATTTTTTAAATAAAATTTCACTTTTTGTTGTTGTTGAAAATAATATAAAATGAATAAATCTCATTTTTTAGTTTTTAAAAATGAATAAAAAATCATTAAAAAAGCCACGTGGAAAATAAAAATTAATTTTAAATGCCATGTCAACATTTTTAACAGAAGAGGCTAATGGCGTCGATTTTAGGACTCAAATGAAATATTTTGACAAGTTTTAGAACTTATTTGTACTTTTTGCAAGTTTTAGGAATCAAATGTATTTTCGTGACAAATTTTAGGATTTCCGCAGCACTTACCCCAAAAAAATAATGTTACTTTCATAACTTTTGACATTTAAGTATTCTTCCGTGCTAAGTTTTGGCATTTTAGATATTCGACACTCAATTGACAGGCTTTGTTCAAAGATGGCAACGGGTCCATAATTATAGTTTGAGCTTCGAATACTATTATATGAATGGTTAAGACCCATTAGTAGATCAATCAAACAGGTGGATCAAGTCAAAAATAGTTTGACCCAAATTGGCCAATTCAACTTGTTTTACCTCATTTTACATAATACAAATATAGTGATCAATACCCGACTTGACTCATATTGTTAAAAGACTTCCATATTTAATCTAATATAGAAAAACTTATACGCAAATTGATGTGAGAGCATAGAATGAGTGAACCAAGATCGAGTGAAAGTAAGAGAGAGTGAAGAAAATGTCTGGGTCTAATAGTGATTCATACATGACCCAACCATATTACTAAAGCAATTTCATATTTAATCTAAGCTAGTAAAACTCAAAGGCAAATTGACGTGAGAGCATGGAGTGAGCGATGCAAGATTGAGTAAGGGCAAAAGAGAGTGAAGAAAAAGTCATCAGATATGAGTTAAGAAATGAGGCTATAACCTATTTTGACAGGTCTACTCATCAGAAATTGCATCGATTGATCATTCTGTTGATGCTCAAAGATTGCCTTCAGGCAATGTGATTTTCTTTAGGTTATGATTTGAAATCACTATTTTAATCTGAAAGAGACTAGGTGCAGATTTTCGATAGTAAAGCTCTTTCAAAGGGTCCCACGCTTCTTTAGTTGAGGTGGGACACTTGCTTTGAAATTGAATAGGGCATCCACGAATGAACAAACACATTGCATTTAATCCCCGCAGCCTTGTTCGTCGCATCCTCATTTGGCATGTGAATCTTCCCACCCACAAGTCCAAGTTTATCTTTGCCTGGAGCGTGAAAGCCATGGCTCTATTCCAAGATGAATAGCTCTCTTGACGATCAACGGTTGAAAGGTTAAACTCATACGTGGATTATCAGTTCGGTGAACATAGAATGGATCATTCGTATCTACCGGGTCAACTCATGTGAGGTATGACTTCTTGATTGAATTATCTGTCGCCTCGGATTCATTAGAAGCCATGTGGATCAAGGAAGGACAATGAATTCAGTCTGTAAAAATTGTGGGGAAATGGCCTAGTTGCTGCGGTGCTGTATAAAGAACAAGTCAACAATGTGAAAGCTTCAACTTTTCAGGGTGATAGCATTTAATCTACAAACTAAGGTACAACTTTAAATATATATATATATATATTGGTAAAGGTAATTATATAAATAGGGAAAGCTAATATACACAGAATTCGACACCAAGAACTATCCAACTTTCAATATTTGAACTAAACCCTCCTAACAACTCAAAGTAGTTAGGATAACAAATGTCTCATCTCGCCACACAATTTGATGGTGACTCGCTTTTGAACTTTACAGCATCCATGGGTATAATGAGGAGCAGAAATTTCAATACAACAAATTCAGATACAGAAAAGAGAAGATCACTCACTCAAAACCCTGGCTCCAAACTCAAAGCAAATGTTTCTCAGAGCATCACTAAGAAATTCCAAAGAGAAGCCCACAAATAATCGTCACAAATCAAAACATACAAAAAGTTTTAAGTCATAAGCGATCACAAAAGCTTTTTCAGTACAGCTCAATGCCTGTCTCACTTTGAACATTCATCTAATTTGGAAACATTTATTCCGCACAAAAAAATTCAATAATTCGGAAAAGATTTTCCTAATCTCTAATTGTTCAAATCATTAGGAAAAAGACTTAAGAAAAAATGTTTTCTTTTCAAAAATATTTTAAGGCATGGGTTATTAGAGACAAATTATTGAATGAACTCATTTTCCGAACAATATAAAGGATCGGAATTAAGAACTTTTTCTTACAATATATATTTTCGTGAAACAACCTAACCATTTTCATAACTTTCTTTGCTGGACCCTCATCAAAGCATGTTCTTCCTCCACGGTTAAATTACGTGGGAAGTTCACATGCAAAGAATGACATGAAAAGCGAAGTTATGTATAATATAATATGAGCCCCATGTGCTAATTAATTTCATCCAGCGCATTTGAGAGTATATATATTTCGAGCTCGTCGACCCAAATATTCCTTCAAAGCTTCCGCGCGATCTACAAGTGTTCGTGAACATCAAGTGATCTTTTCTTAAATGCAACGCAACGTAGGGTCCTATTTGATTCAACCCAAATTGTTTTGAATATCGAGTGATCTTATGTATCAAATAAGTAATACGTCGAAGATGATAATCGATGACTTGCTTCTTGTTTTTATGATAGCCTGTTCTCGATATCGAAATGGCTATTATCTTTAGGATTTATATTACATACACTGTAAAAACGTACAAATTTCTTATTTAAGCAATCTCCAAATGGATATATCGATCTACTTATGCCATAAATTTATTTGCTAGAGCTACAATCTAAATGGGTTGTCGACCAAAATCGTGGAAGTTACCAAAAAAATCATAAACATACTACATTTATACCAATTCAGACTAAATTTGTCAATTTTACCAATTGAGTCCTCAATCTTTTAATAATTTGTCAATTTAGTATTTTCAATCAATTTTGGTTGGAAATTATTAATGTGGACATTGACTGTCTTACGTGACATAGTTGAAGTTGATTTCAATTTTAACAAAATTTTTAAAATTTTAATTATAATTATTTTTTCTTCTTTTCTTTCTTTTTCTTTCTTCCTTACTCAATTGCCAAGCCTTGATGACAGCCATCGACCAGCTATAAATGAGGCTGACCTCATCAACTTTGGGTGATTTCGATCTCGCCAGATTTTGCAAGGTGGAACCTCGCCCAAGGCTAGCGAGCCTTGCCAACCTCCCTCTCTGTGTGAATATTTGATTTTTTGGCTTTATAAAATGCCAGTGACGTACGCAAATTGCTGTTATCTCTCTCTCTCTCTCCCCGTGGATATTTAATTTTCTTGGCTCGACTAAATCCCAATGGCGTAGCAAAATGTGTTCTCTCTCTCTCTGAATATTTGAATTTTTGGTTTCTCTCTTCGTGTGAATAGTTGAATTTTTGGCTTTACTAAATCCCAATGACGTACAACGAGTTGCCATTGGTCATACATATCGTACAAGGCTCATAGAGTGGCAGACTCCAGGTATTGTCCAATTGTTAAAGTTGGCCATTCTTAAAACTTGACAAAAAGTAGGTGGAGAGTTTGATTCCCCATTTTCTCGAGAGGAATACCAAGGTGGAACATGTGAGTGAAGGAGTAGAGTTTCGCAATTTACACATAACATACATAGTAACATGTAGAATAGATATAGGATAGGACCAGATCTAAAAATAATAATAATAACAACTCCCTCTATGTTTAACCATTTTCTCGAAGGTTCCTACAAGACTTTGCATTATCTTATGTATTTGGCAAAATAGATTGCAGTAATTTAGTTCTCAGTTTATGTATCTCTCCTAATGTTGTCAAATAACATTGTAAGAGGTAACTCGGCTGGATAAGGGCTTACTCGCGTGTGCTTTTACTTGGGAGGTCAAAATGTTTGAATACTACAAGCTCAACAATTGAACTCCAAGCCAATCCACACCGAATTGGACTGCAATTCTAAGGGAGGCAGTCTTGCTGATCGTCCCTTCTCACCCTTTTTTTCATAGGATAAAAAATGTCCGAAGGAGATCGAGTTTGAGATCTAAAATCCGACTTCTCTTCCATTTATCAATCGGTCATAGAAATATACGTTGGAGTTGCGAATTGAGTAAAATATTATATTATTGTGGTCCCATGATATTTATGCTTTGTTTGTGAGAATAGAGAGGAAGGAAAATATGGGGTTCGAAATAGAAAATAAATTTTCCATGCAATCGCTTTCGACAAAAAACAAAAAGAAGAAAAGATTAAACTAACCATTCAAATCGTTCACACCTACCCTCATAACATCCTCTCCTCCTGTTATCCAAACAAAGCTACCCAAAACAAAGTCCATCTCCACCAGACATTCAATTTGACTAGGGCAAAATTAATATTTAACCCCGACCTCGACAAATTAGATTAAGCTTTTGAATCAGTTGGCACTGATTGAAAATTCTACGACACCATTTTCTAACGCTTGTGTTAGAAGATTTCGCGAGAAATTACTCTATCATGAATTGGCTTCAAGAGAGATAATGCTGAGGTCGAACCGGAACTAAGCCTCGTGCTCCTCCATATGCGAAGCAACTAATCCTTTTGACTTAAGCTTATTTTACTACTTAATCTCTTGGAATGGAAAACCTAGTGCTAAGACTTGATGATGTAGGTGGAGCTACCTCACGAGTGATGATAATCGCTGTCAAACCTTGTCCTTCACTTCCCGGAAACTTGATTTAGGAAATGATATTTTATTGGCCGGTAATGGAAGAACCCAATATTATTTATTGTACCATCGATGCTGGCCTCTTTGCATAACTAATTCCCTCTTCGTAATGGCGGACAGATCTAGTGGCGGATCATGACCCCACAAAGTGATCCAATAAATAAATCAATGACCTCTTGTTGATACAAATGTTCGGTATTCCCAAAGGATTTTGGGCCTCACATCCCTTTAATGAAATCTTGAGTATTTGGTAATTTTTTTTTTTTTTTTGGAGAGCATTGAGTAAAAGCTAGTATTGCTAAAGTTGAGAGCCCATGAGCTTTTAGCATTTTCAGGATGCACTCTTAGGGTTAATAACTTCTTTTCTTTCAAAATTGCCCTCACTAATATTATTATATTCCACACTTATCCTTGTAAAAATTACTCATCTTCTCCATCGTTGCAGATATAGGTCGTCGGTGAAGCTCCACCAAGGGTTATCAAGGCTTCTAGACTATCGCTAACGGTTGCCTTGGTAGGAGGCTCATCAAGATAGTCGTGGATATGTTAGGTGAGATCCAGAGGGTCACAACTCAGATGAGATCTGGTGAGTCAAGGGTTGTCGAGTCAATGGTTGTTGTATCAAGTGTCACTGAGGTCAAGGGTTGTCCGAGCCATTTGCCTCTAAATCTATGTTGCCTAAGGTCAGGCGTCCTTGGTGTTGCCATGCCTGGGCCACATGACCTCGAAGTCCTCACTAGGGCTCGCGACAGCCCTCTACTTCCACGATGGAGATGATGAATAGACCTTTTTCGTTTCGTGCTTCTTCTTTTGTTTAATTTCGCTTTTAATTTCAAAGCTATCTTGGAAAAAAGTATACCAAGAGTCATTAACCAAATAGTAAGCAAATACATCTTGAACCAAAGATTTTTGGGGAAATGACTTTGAATTTCATCAGAACTCTCCCAAACGCAACCTATATATCTTTTAAAGTGATCTAAAAAACTTTCACTTTAATGTTAATGAATAATAACTATATACATACTGTTCTGAGTCAAAATTCTTTCAACAGGCCAAGAGTCCAAAATTAACTGGTTCATAGGCTTTACTAAGTTTTTCATTGGCCTTCCGGTTAACCCAATCTCTATCTCCATACCTCTGGATTATCATTAAAGAAAATGTCATAGTTCAACGTTCTCGAACTTCCTAGATTAAAGGGTGAACGCTTGAGAAAGATTCCACAAACAAACTTCCTAGGATACCTTTGCCCCCATTCTTGGTTCCTCTGGAGAGACATGGTGGCAAGGCAAAGCATCATTCCAACGCCATCGGAGCAAAAGAGTGGATATCTATAATTTGAATCAAACTGCCTATGAACATCAAGAATCTCGTTGCTTCACCGATCGACTTTTCATCTTACCATGCTCTCCATGGACCAAAGCAATATTCTCCTCGGAATGCGCCTTGAGTCGGAATGACATTGTAAATGAACTCTCGAAGCAATCCTTTCTACCGTGGCAACTAACCAAATGAGTTCTGCAAATTGTTTCTAGGACGACGGAGACACTATCAACACCCGAGTTGTTCACTGGTAATTTTACCTTCTAATTCTAGAGTCGTTTGATTACCAACCCTATCGTAGACTTTTCTAACAAATGTTCCATTCCAAAACGCTGGTCAGAATTCACCTTAATTTCCACTTTGGGGTAAGTATTCCTTCATCCTACCTACCACTCCATGCAAGAACTGCCAATCATCTTCGCAGCTTCCTATTGATGCTGAAAACACTGATCATATCATAGTCATAATTATACTTCTCATCATGATGATTTAGGGTTTGACAAATTTGCAGTTACAAAAAGTTAGGTAATCACATGTTTCGACAGTGCCAAAATAAAATGTTTTATGTGAAAATCTGTGAATGATAAGTGCATCTAACATCGCTGTTCCAAGCCCTGATATCACCTAATGCTCGGTCCACACTTTTCTAGCAAGCAATAGGAGATATCAGGACTATAATAAGCGCAGCTAGTTTTATACTATGAGAAATATGTCCCCCAGATTTTCCGCAATCGTACACATAATATTAAAAATATCCGTGTGACGCATTATAGCTGCATAATCGGATTACTTGTATTAGTTTTTAGCAGAAAATTCCTATCCCAAGATAAAACAAAATTAGCAAAATTTATAGTTATTTGGTGTCAGCCTAAGGATTTCCCACGTCAGATTTGTCAAACACCACGGGCACTGGTTCGGATTTTTTTTTTTTTAGGAAGACGAAAATTAGTTTGAAATTTTCTATTGGACAGAAATTAATTTGGAATAAATACATCATAAGAAAATTGGTTTTCAAGTTTTATGAAACAAAAATTAATTTAAAATAAACTCGTGATGACTATCGATTTGAAAAAAAATTTATAGTACTCACCGTATAAAGAAGAGTACATTTAGCTTTTTAGATCCTACTCCAATGATGTTTTAGCATTATTTCTTTCTAATTTCATTATATCAAACGGACAAGCTGGCAGAACCTTTACGTTGACATTCGAAGACGACGGACAAAAGACAAATTGGTGGTGCAAATTGGCCGGGACGCAATTACCATGCAGCTGTAAAGAAGGTCGATTTCCCTTTTCTTCGTTGCTAAGCTTTTTTAGGCGTTTTTTTCAATTTTCCAACGATCCAGCAACAAGCAAAAAGCCAATAGGAAAATCTCGTGGTCCTCAAACCGACTTTTCCAATTTCGTTCGTTCTTTCTTTCTTCTTTTTTTTGATACATTTTCCATTCTCAAACTAATCTTTCTTCCCACCTACTCAAGCGACAGAAGCTCTCTAATGGGTAGATTTGCTCAAAAGGGCCTTCACGTACTTGATGAGGTGGTAGCCTGGTAGGTTGCATCCAAAAAATGTGGCGTTGACCAATCTGATTTTTTTTTTTAAAGAAAAATAAACGATTTGAAAAACATTTTTCAAAAAATAAATAAAAAAATATTTTTATCATCCATGAAAATGTGTGTATATATATAGTGTTGCCTATAATAAAATTATTTTCTAGTTATTCAATTTTCTAAATGATACAAATGACCTTTTTGGAGAAATATTTTTTAAATTATTTTTTTTAGAGAAATATTTTTAAATTATTCATTTTTTGTTAAACAAACAAAACATAAGAAATATTTGTTTGAAGGAAAACTTGCGATTTGAAAAATATTTTTCAAAAATAATTGTCTATACTGATCACAAAAATGAATAAATACAAGATATTTCCATCACCCACAAAAATAATTAGATATATAATTATTGATAATGAAAAAAATTTCCATTAATTAATTTTCTAAGCAATACACTAATCATTATTTAAGAAACGTTATCTGAATTTTCAGTTTTCCGTGAGTTGGGGTTTTGAATAAATTGCTGGCTAATTGACGGAACACAAGAAGGAGATGAAGAATCATCCGCTTTCCAACATCATGGATGAGCTCACACTAACCTGTCAATTCGGAAATAAACCCATGCTAAATGTTGTTATAAGGCCCAAAAAAGAAGTGGTTCTGATTGGCATTTGACTAGAAAAAGATTTCTGTGTGGCAGCTAGATAGAGGTTGCAACCCTGGAATGAGTTTGAATTTAGAGCCCCAGGTGGGATAAAGACTTTTCGAACCTATATCTACGTTTCCATTAAGCAAGCAAAGCAGATGCAAACTTGCTTTTCATTTCATAACTCCTCTGATAAGCTCTGTCGATGATAAGTCTTAAAAAGTATGTTTATCCACAACATAATCCATTTTGACCACCCTCATCCAATTACTAATCGAAACTTTCCGACTGGCCGGGACGCCACAATCGCGTCGCGGCACATGGCAGCAAGCACCCTCGCTAACGTGCGACTCGTCTCGAACCCACGTCACTTCGACACCACTTCGACGCCACGGCACGGCGGGCGAATTTCTAATGGAGGGAGGTGGGTTTTGAATAATCCCGGATCTTGAATCTGAACACATCGAAAGCTGTTTAAAAAATGTAGAGAAAAGTTTACCTTCCGTTCAAAGAGGAGCCTCGTCCACCTCTTTGCTCTCCTCATCAGCTGACCAACCGGTCGTCCCCCCCTCCATGCAGAGAGGTATCTACCAAAGTGGGAACTCACAGGCCTCCAAAATAATTGAAAATACAGAAATATGACTTGTCCAAGATGAGAAAACGTGACTGTCAACCGCTGGATTTTCTCACAGGACATGAGAGCCACGAGGGTGGCCGCTGCGAGGAAGAGGACGGGCAGGATAAATCTGATCACTTCGCGTTTAAGCAAAGACTCTGGACGCCCATGTTATAGGGCGCACCTGCAAGAAGTGTGGAGGAATTATCGAATTCCGCTTTCTTTCTTTTTTGGCCGTCTCAGCAAGGAAGAAGGAGGACGGCGACGACAGAGACAAAGGCAGACACAGGAAGTTGGAAGAAGGGGAGCTGAAGAAGGAGAGGAGAGTCGTTCGATTTATTGCCGGAAAATGGCCCCCGTCAGCAACATAGGGAAGTATCAGCTCCGGCAAACGATCGGAGAAGGCACCTTTGCCAAGGTCAAGCTGGCCATTGACAGCTCGGATGGCCATAACGTTGCCGTCAAGGTCATCGATAAGCAGATGGTGATGGAAAACAATCTTAAGCATCAGGCGAGTCTCAACTCCTGTGCTTCATTTGAAGCTTCTTTTCCTTCGTTTGATCTTCCGTGCAAGTGAAACCTGAGATACAGAAAACTTCAAAATCTCCTAATACCGTTGAAACCATACACTTCAGGTAAAAAGAGAGATTCAGACGATGAAGCTTTTACATCACCCGAACATTGTAAGGATACACGAGGTATGTTTATCTGGTGGCAGCTGTTCTGCAGAATTCTGGGTTGCCACCTCTTTTCCGCATTGAAAAATTTGCAGATCGTTAGTTTCTCACGTGGTGGCTCTCATCAACAGGTCATCGGAACCAAGACAAAAATATACATAGTAATGGAATATGTAGCCGGAGGACAACTATCAGAAAAGCTGGTGAGACAGTCATAACTCATAAAGGAAGTACAATTACAGGTTCTCTGCCATACTTTCTCAAGAACTCTTTGCTTTTCTCAGTCTTATCTGAGGAAATTCAGTGAAAGCGAGGCAAGAAAGCTATTCCAACAGTTGATCGACGCGGTGGACTATTGCCATCACAGAGGGGTATATCACAGGGATCTAAAGGTTAGCAGTAGACGACTCTCTTTCACTCAATTATCCATTTTTGATGGAAGAAAGTCATGCAAATCAATGGGGTTATCATCCTTTGTGCACAGCCAGAAAACCTGCTGTTGGATAGCAAGGGGAATCTGAAGGTGTCTGATTTCGGACTTAGTGCTTTGCGAAAGGTTAAGACAATCTTCTACTCAATTTGATTAGCCCATGTCAATATGACATTGAACTATTTCAAGTATGCTTGGCTAAATTCAACAGCCTGGAGACATGTTATCGACAGCATGTGGCTCTCCATGCTATGTTGCACCTGAGGTGAGGACCCAATATTTAATTCCATGCATCAACATTTCAACGTTCTCCATTACATGAAGAGGACTTCAAAAAAAGTGACCAGAACAGAGTGAACTTGACCTTGCATGGTCAGAGTTAATAAATGAATTTTCTCCCAATCCTGTTATTAATGATACTTTTGACTTCTAAACAGCTATTTGCGGATAAAGGGTATGATGGAGCAGCTGCAGACATTTGGTCTTGTGGGGTGATCCTCTTCGAATTACTGGCAGGGAATTTGCCGTTTGATGACCGTAGCCTGATGAATTTATACAAGAAGGTATGCTTCTTCATAACCAGATGCTGACAGAGTTTCCCTTAGAAACAATTTCCCTAACTGATCTTCATACCTCTTAAGATCGCAAGAGCAGAATACACATGTCCACCATGGTTCACAGACAGTCAAAAGAAGATCCTCTCTAGAATACTTTATCCAAATCCTACAAGGGTAAGAACGTTCCAAATGTTTCAGAATGCCTCTTTCCTTGTCAAATAATTCAACCATAGTCCTCAACCACAATGCAGCGAATAACAATATCGGAGATTTTAGAGGATGCTTGGTTCCAGGAAAACTACATACCTGCTTGTGGAGGCGAATGTGATGCAAAGAACCTGGATGATGTTAATGCTGCTTTTGACGCACTAGAGGTATAAGTCACAGACAAGCAAAGAGCAGTACATAGTGATTCAACTAAATCATGTGTCCTTCTGAACAGGATAGCGATGCAGAGAAGACAATGCCAAAGTCCAACAATTTTATAAATGCTTTTCAATTGATCGCAATGTCACGCGACCTGGATTTATCAGGACTTTTTGAAGAACAGGCAAGACAAGATGTGCACAACGCTTTGAACACTTTGGTCCCTTACAAGTTTTATTTAGTCATGGTGTTTGTTTTGTACCACAGGAAGAGAAGAAACAAAAAACAAGGCTTGGATCCAAAAATACAATTAGTGATACCTTCAGAAAAATAGAAGTTGCTGCAACAGATATGAGTCTTTCAATTAAAAGATTAAACAATAAGGTACTAAACATTCATGAGCGTTTACTATTAGTTCAAAGCTATACAAACACTGATTTGCTTGACAATGTCAGATGAAGATGCATCCAAGGCAAAAGATGACTAGATGTGCTAGATCCTTTCTTGATTTTTCAGCAGAGGTAATTAAGCTCAATAACAGTGCAGTAAGTTATGACATGCTCAGAAGTACCAATTAAAATGAGCCAAATGAGGCCCATCTATATCAATTTTATTTCTCAGGTGATTGAAGTTGCTCCTGAGCACTGTGTAGTAGAAATCTCGAAATCAGCAGGCGAGCTAGGAATGTATAAAGAGGTAAATAGCAGCATCTTCTGTATGAGTAACTATATCGATTTTATTTCTCTTCATGTTACTTAACAGTGCTTCTCTTGTGATCAGTTCTGTCAGAGTTTATCAAGCCTGCTGACTGAGAAATCATGCGATTCATTAGAGAGTCCAACGTCTCGAGAGAGCTTAATCCATTGCGAGGACATAGTCAGAGCAGGATGGTAAGCTAAAGCTCCTGAAAAGGGATAAATCTTTGATATATTCCATAGCCAACTTACTTGTACTGTCTGTTCTGCAGCTCTAAAGAGGAAATTGATGATGATGAGGACCTCCAAAGTTACTCATCCTCCTTATGATCAAGCTGGGCACCTTTCAGGACTCAGGATCATGCTGATGAAAGAATGTAAAGCCTATTTCAACTGTACATTGAGAAATTTACGCAAAGCTTTTGCACCAAGTTCAATCAACTTAATGGATAACAAAAATTCTCTGGTTGTTATGTCTCTTCTTAAAACCTAAGGATCGTCTCGAATGATGTATAGCATCACATCTCCACCGTCTTATTTAGTAGAAGAATGATAAGAAATATTGAAGGTGCTTCAAGGATGACATATGCACAAAAAAAAATTTGATCTTCAACAAAATTCAGTACCACCATGCCCTTGTCACTAACTAGATTTGAAAATGTTAAGAGAAATAAACAAGATGACACATTTCAGTATAATTTTGTCATTTTATAGCTACCACAAGGCTAAATCATTATTATGCATTACCTCACCAGAATTGACAAGAAATCCTGACCCCATTTATATCTAACTTCAGTATTTAACAAGACAAACCTAAACTTTTAGGTTACGAGACTAGAATAGGTCCATAAAGATAATCTGAATTTCTACATAAATGATTCATGCAAACTTGTTTTCAGGCTAGCAGGCTTAGAGACCTAGAATCACAAAGGTATATGTATGGTATTGGCTATTAAATGGCTATTGAATAAAGTCCAAAATCAAGTTCAGAAAATGTAGCATGGTTGGTGAGGAAGGAAACAGCATCTGAATAAATAAATAAAAAAACCCAGAACTAATATACCATAAAAATTTTATGCTGTCTCAATTAAAAAGCACATTCTCTGAAATCACTATCATGAATGTTTTTTTATGAGATAAATTCTCCAGGACTAGCATCCCTAAGAAAATAAAGTTGTTCACCACAGAGATAGGTTTAACTCATCCTTTCTTTATCTCTGTATAAGATGGATTCAACCCACCCAAAATTAGCTCATGCTATCGGGTAAACAAAGGAAGGAGTCTCTGCATGAGTTATTTGATTACACTAGACATGTGGAGCCAGGACAAGAAGCTCTATCCGAGACAGTTCTCTAGACTCTTCTAGTTCAGAGAAACATAAGATTACCAAAACTAAATCAGAATATAAAATCAAAATAAACTGAGAACATGACGCCTACATGGTAACAGAATACTAATGATTTCCGAAGTAGAATTCACATGAATCTGGAATTTCAGTTTCTTGACCATCCAGAGCAAAACCGATGAGGTCAACCACACAAAGTATTATCAGGAGATGTTTATCTTTTATCTGCATTCAATTACATACAATCAAAAGAAGGTACTTAATTGCATATAGAATTTTCTTTTTTACCCCTTTTTCCTGGCAAGAATTGGTTAACATGAGACACAATTGACAAGATCTGAGAGAGTTCCTATTACCACCTTTTCCCACAAGTAGAAATTTTGAATTTCGTAAGACAGCAGGACATTAAAAGGTTAGAAAGAGAAGTCATAAAGTTTTTTACTGCATCATCCAACAAGACATAATCTAAATGATGAGCAGCACCCAACTGGAAATAGTATAAATGATGGGCAGCAGCCAACAAATAATATAAATGATGGGCAGCAGCCAACCAGACATAATCTAATTGATGAGCAGCATTTTCCACTTTTCCTCGAATAAATGCGACACACTCCAGGCATTCAGCTCCACTGACTGTTATCTCACCTAAGAGATGCTCTTCCAAATAGTGATCTACATTCAACACTATTTAATATTAAAAAAACCCTCCCGCAAATGCAGATTAACAAAGATTAATGTGACACAAAGGGGTCAAAACATTCTCTTGTAGATAACCCTATTCCCAGATGTTCTACAACTCTTAGCTATCTTGGCTCTGTTGACACTTCTTTTTGCACAATGCCAGACATTTGCTGAGGGGAGCGTATCAACACAAACACCTACAATACATTGGGTACTTTTCCAGAAACAAAAATGGAGAAATTTGTGCAAACCGCTTGCACAATACTAGTAGGTCAATGAAGTGCATCATTTCACAGTTATAGTCTGCTCCAGCTTAGAGGGGTAAGCAGAGAGATCAAGTACCACTATGAACATAATATTGGTGGAGGAGATTTAAACGGATGTCCAGACATGCACAAAACGAGTAGAGAGAAATATGTCTGCATAATAATGGAGCAGTCTACTGAAAGATAAGAGGAGAGAAACCCCCTTAAGATGGTTTGACCATCTGAGCAATCACTTCATGATGCCACGAGAGGCAGAAGTAATTTTAATGGTAGGAGGACAAGTCAAGCAGTAGGAAGGAATTAACATGACCTGTGAAACTTGATGGCACAATGATGTAGGGGGGACCCCATGTTAGCAGACCCTAGCTAGTTGTACCTAACATCTTAATGAACCCAACCCTTGATTTTGTAAATCAAGATGAAGAATCGTGTTGAGAACAAAAAGATGCCTCATATGCCTACATGTATAACTGTACAGTCAATGATGAAGCTTTTCATCCCCAGCTACCGTGTCATCAAGCTCTACCTGTTGGAGACAATGGCTAATAAGAAAGATTACTGATTATGGATGCAACACTGGCCTTCTGATCCTTAACATCTAACAAAACTGAAAATTTAAAGCTATAGGAACAAAACATATGCAATGAAAGTGAGAATAGGCATCTATGGATACAAATAGAAGCTCATCCCTGCAGCTATTACTAAATTAATTGTCTTCAAAGTGAAGATCTGCTGACAGTATCATTGTCTAAAGCCTCATGATCTTGAGCAATGAGAGGCCCGAGCTTCCAATGAATCAAATATAAGTAATTGGATTATCACCTTAAGTGTGAATTAGATGAATTATCTGAAGGAAACCATTAAGCAGTGATATCGGATATTGGATTACAACTAGGTATCTCTTGTTAACATAGTACATAGAAGAAGCACTAATTAACCCCATATGGCATTGCAAAAAATCAGAAAGTAAAGAAATGCTCTAAAGCATGAACTTCATACGGAACAAATGGATTAAGCCTAAACAGTAGACGTGTCTCTACAAAAATACTGATCACATGTTTGATATTGCCATCTCATCAATAATCCGTCAATGCTACAGCTACATCATCACCATGTGACAATGAATGTGTTGCCAATTCTTTGCGTAGATCTTTGTGTGATGACAGGAGAGTAGTAGTACTCTTGACACTTTCATGGTTTGGGCTTGTAGCAGGATTTAGTCCTCCAGCTCATTTACTGTAGTCTCGAAACAATGACTTAGTCCTCCTACAGGACACACGCATGTGCGCGACACACACACACACACACACACACACACACACACACACAGAGGCAATGCTTTAAGGCGAAACCCAGTGCTTTGGAAGATTAGCCACAAACTCATAAAAGAATACATTTTTCTAAAGATTAACAATGAATTAAAGTACAATTACAGGGCATAACCATATAGACAAAAAACATAGAAATCAAGCAACCCAAAGTGAAGAGTAGCTCATAATGGCAATGAACATTTTGTCCCCGAGAATAAACCTAACCCCTCTCCAGAAGCACAGATGGTTGACCATTGAAAGCTATAGAAGAAAGTTGTCAATCATATGGAATACAACATCGGCACCATCAGAATTTACCCTGTAACTCCTCACCTGAAAACCAAAGCATCATACGATTAGACATCAGTTTGCAATTTAGTTTCTCTCTCTCTCTCTCTCTTTTCATCCTTTTGGTCACTCAATAAGTAAACTACGAAAATGAAACACCCAACAAATGTTCCACATGCACACATCAGAAGCCTAGACATTTTAACAAAGAATCACTAGGACGGGATCAAAATTAGAAGAAACTGGGTCAAATATTTTTAACTTTATCATTCTACAGCCATTCTGGAACATGGAAGGAACCAAAAATTCAATTTTAATCGCTTAACTTTTCATGCCTCGGGCATTGTGGGAATATTTATCAGATCCTTCATGCAAACAGAATATAACAAAAATTGGGGGTGAAATAATCTTCTAAAGTAAGAATTGCGATGGAAACTTTTGGGTGTGGTTTAATCATTCAATTGGATAATGTTCAATAGAATCCAACTTCTAGCTCTCAAACATGCAAGTATTATCTGTACTTGAAGGATTCTATCTTCTGCAAGTGACAATCTACCTCTCAAATGACAAAATAAAGAATGAGAAATCCACTTATGAGAGAGCAAACAACACGACAGTCTTCCAATCAAATTATGAGTGTGAGACTGAGTGATCACTAGATGGATAGCCAAAAAGTTAGTCGCATAAGATGTAGTTCGAAACTTGCCAAGATTGTATTATGTGCAGAATACCGCTGTATGCTTTTGCTAAAACTGACATCTACACGCTCCCAAGGCACCTGCGTGAGGCCTCTGATCATTTCCTCTGCACAGAAGATGAAGAAAGGTCACAAAAGTCAGTCAGAGAATAAAAATGACGTGAAATGTAATATTCAGGTCCATAAATTAGCAGGAATAGCAAAAGAAGAGGAAGAACAGACAAAGCTATGTCTCATATGAGAGGAGACAATCAAAAGTTCCAACATCAAGATAAGGTACAGAAACAAGACTCAAATTGCAAGTTTAAATTTTGAGAAAATGGAGATCAGATTATATATAAAGAACATAACAGGAATAGACTCCCAGAAACATGTTACTTTGATTTAATTCCAGATCTTATTAATCAATCATATTCAACAGTTAAATCTACTGAAAACGCTCTGAAATTAATCTAAAGATCTCAAGGAGGAAAACAAAAGGCACAGTTCCTCAGAAACTTTCCTTTATCCTCTCTGTTTCTCTTTCACAAACTGTTCTTTACATAGCAGAAGAACAGGCTTTCTCATACATAAGCATTGATCTCATAAGACTGTAAATATTGTAGTATCTTCACAATTCTTTCTCTGATTAACACGATTACCATCATCAATTACATAATTTGCATGAAATGTCTACTTTGAGATAGAGCACTTCCTCAATAACTTCCAGAAAAGCTAGTTTTTCATTTCGATTAAAAGATTAGATGAGATTAAAATAGCATAATGAAGTGTCAGTTTCATCTCATAGCTCCAATACCGCTCATGACAGACCTTATTGCCACTAGCACAGCAAAAAAGAATTTTTTTCTCCACGAAATAACAGCCATTGCAGCTGATGGGCCCACATTACTGCTACAAGGAGACATTTACAGAGATTTTTCTTTAAACTGAAAGTGCTGCCAGTATTGACATGCAATAAACAAGTTATACTCAGTATAGTGACTACCAATTAAATCCACCAATAATCCTCTTACTACTGTCTACTTAAAGTCGTGCTTATAAATGCCAATTTTTTTCCTTTCTAAACTAGAATTAGGAATATGTTCACATAAGCAAGGTTTGTACAAATTCAATGGAACAAAGAGATGAAGATCACTAAAAAACACGTTAGCAAAATCAAACAAGCAAAACTCAATTGCAAAAAATGTTGGATGAACAAATGAAAAAGATCAAAATTACAATTTTTTTTTTCTAACCTGAATTTTTAAAATAAAATTTTCTGCTTAACCTGATTCTTTTAAAAGAAACTTTTTTCCCTTCCTAAAATTTTAAATCAATTTTATTACTCAATAAATTGACTAACTAGTGATGCTTAATGGAGACAATTAGCCACATCATCTGCCACATCTGTGCTTTAACTGAGCTTTAAACGGCTGCACCAAAGTTATACATAATACAGATAAAAGTTAACATCTCCTGGATAGATTTCAAGGTTCGGGGCACAGAAACTTTTGGCTTTTCTAAAATATTTCGCCAATATCTAATTATGCAACTTATATTATCTGCTGCCAGCCAAAAAAAAAGTATATAAGATACCAAAGAGAGAGAATCCTAAGCAAAATAACTTTGCATCAGACATAGAATCAGCATTTCCTAAATTGCACTGTTATTCCTTCATCCAACACTTATTCTTATGACTAATATTGCAATGAATCTCAAGAAGAAAAGAACCAGAACGTATCTATACTTGCAACTCAAGCTATTACCCACACAAGTCGTGCTCAATAGCTGTCTTGCTATTTCATTAGGCATGTTTTCCGCCAATTAGCTGATTTGACAACTCAACTGCTTCTTCCCACCCCCAATCATCAAAAAAGAATAAAAGGAAATAGAAAACAACAACAGTTGGCAAAATGTTCTCCCTTTCCCTTCAGTAACTCAAGCAAACAAGCTGCAAGAGTCAAATCCAGTTCTCTCAACTCTACTTTCATCTCCTAGATACTACTAAATGGAAAAATGTCAAAGCCTCTAAATATCAAAAATCCAAACTGCAGCATGGTGATATTCTTCACCGGGAGATTGAGTTGCTAAGTACTCCGCACCGCCGTCCAAAATGCATTCCATCTCAGCAAGCTTACTTCCATGCGCTAATTGGGGACAGGTAGCAAAATCATGAACCATTCTAGACTAGTAGATTGATCCTGAAATCACAAGCTCGTGGCCTCTTATCTATGCAGCTCAATCTTTGACAATCACAGCTCTAGGTGAAAATGAAGTTATGAATAATTACAAGTGCCCAATCATCCATTCAGTGAGTATAATTGTTAAGACTTGAAAGTCTAGTATTCAGCGAACAGTATAGAACCCAAATGGCTTTGCAAGCTCCATAGCACAAACCAAAGCCAAGTCACCTTAGCACAAACCAAAGCCAAGTCAAGGTGACAGAATGACATCCTTGACAGAAAAAAAAAAAAAAAAAAAAACCACTTAGATTCTTGCACTACCACTCCAAGAAGATAAAAATAATGAGCACCCGTTGCAATATTAGCCATTTTTGCGACTAGAGGGAAACCGATCTCTCCTCATGCAGATCTGACTAGATACATCAAGAAAAACAAAAGAAACTGCACAACCTAAAATAACCTTAGTGGCCTGCCATGAATTAACAAAAAAAAGAAATTTCAGAAGAAAGAAAGCGGGGAAAGGCGGTCCACTACAGATCCTCTCTAGTGCACTGGGAGATCAACAACAATATGACAAGAGAACTAGATTCTCCGAACTGTTTAAAGATGTACTACTAGGCATAATTACCTAGGTTAATTTAAGAGTCTTATATAACGTGGACAAGAAAGGACTCCTGCCTAGAGCTTCGGATTTATCACATATCTTCAGGTGAAGATGAAGAAGGAAAATGTGACTAATCCAAATGTGGAATCCTCTAAAAAACTAGAGGAAGTACCAGGGTTGCCTGATATTGTGCTTTATTTCGGCATGCTGAATGTAGGATGCTACTTGCCTAAAACATGGTACATAAGGGTAGCTTCTTCAGAATATGTTTTTGGAATGCAATACTTTTATCTGGAAAGTAGAATGGCTTCAAGGACTAAATTCAATGACTTAAATTATAATATGTGGACAGGTTAATTAAAGTAAAAGCTGTTCCTTTTACATCAAATGGTGACATTAATACGACCTCAAGGTCATTCTGACTAACTTCTAATTTACAAACTTCTAATATGCAATAAAATATGAAGGAAATAAACCAAACGGTGTTTCACGCAGTTGAATATTCATTAAAGACTTTCATCCAGCCAAACTAGAACTGTTGTTTCCTAGAAAAAAACCTCAAGGTAAAAAGATCTAATAGACCCACGATTGAAAACTTGGGATGAAAACTCCTCTTCCTCCAAACTTCATTGCAAATCAAATTTGAAAGATGGCCTCTTTTCCTGTCAAAATCGTTCCTAAATACATGATTTCCTCCTTTAATTTCATCCTCTGTTATTATCTTTCAAAACATCAAGACTTGAAAACCAACACCATAAATATTCTCCAAATTTTTATCAAGATTCATTCCCCAAAAATCAGATTCTGGTTTAGGTCTCTTAGTTTTCATACAAGACTCCCTCCATCTGTTCTTTTTGCTTGTCTAATGGAGGAGAAGAATATCAGAGTGTTGTTTCTTTGGAATGCCAAAAATCGCAAATCTGGCTTTTCAAGCCAAAGATCTGCATTCTGGAACCTAATAGCCAGATGGCCAATCACAGGGCAATGAGCGACTTATGGCAACCCTGTGATGTACTATGGAGTCCTGGAACAGGCTAACAGCAACATGTCAATGTCACCGGAAGTAAACAACAGAAAAGAGGTTACATTTTTCCTACAGAAGCCAGGGATCAAATCCAGCAAGACAAAACTTCTACGAATCTTTAGAATACAAAAGCACAAAACTACAGTTTTGTATTACCTAATCTATTTTATTCTTTCCCTGACTGTTTATCCATATAAATACAGGCTTACCATTTTTACAGGGAAAGAGAAGGGAAAATGTATCATTTTTTCCTAAAATAATCAGCTTCCTCCGTTGCAACATTTCAAAATTCATCTCTTGCAGAATTGTTCTATCAACTACAAAGAGCAAAGTCAAGGACTTGCCCTTACACTTCACAGCTAATCAAGAAACAAGCAAACAGAATAATGGTAGTCAAGTATTAAATGGAGTTAAAGGGTATAACAAACCTTCCAAATCAGTGTTTCTTTCAGTGACTAGAGAAGACACTCTCCTTTGAAAGTTCTCAGGAGCTTCCTTCTCCACATAGACAATGTGAGGGTATCTCTCATCTTTTACCAGAAGACTGGACTGGAAATGAAATGGCAGAAAATTTATCACTAAAACAAGTTCTGAACGTACTTCTCAGATGTTAATTTATCTTTTGCAGGCATGACAAAAAAAAGTGAAGGGCCACCTACCTTAGGAAGTTCATGTTGACGCCGGATTGATGATGTTCCCCACCCAACTACTTCTTTGTAATTATAGTTAAGATCCACATAAAGAAAGAAAAGGCAGGTTCAAAGATCATCTTCAATTATAAACCTCATAAAAGTTAGTAGAAGCAGAAAAGGATACGATCATAATTGACATTTGCATATGCTACACGCCGTTTGAAAGCACGTAAAGCTGACCTACACAGGATCCGAGCTGTTATTCTAACATAAATTAGGAGGAAAAAAAGCCAAAACTTTGGACTTCTGATGAGGAGAGGGCAGTCAATACACCTACTTACAAGAATTTCAAATCTTCAGAATCTTTGACCATTTGAAGAAGAAGAGGAGGTTCCCCATCATCACCGTCAGTAAGAAAGAGATGCTTTCCAGACCTCCCAACAATCAAATGTGCTGCTTGAGGTGCTTTTCTCTCCAAAAAGGGAAGACCACAAAGGAAAGGCAGCTACAGGAAAAACAAAGAATAGATAGATATAAGAATTTTGCAGGGTAATAAACTATTTCAGTACCACTTGTACTATCATTATATCCTATCCAATTGCCAATACCAATGGGAAAAGATAAAGTATAAGTTTGCATAGAAAACAAGACCAGAGCATCTGAATAGATGGGCATCGGAGACATTCTAACTATGAGTATTATGCAACATATTATCATTAATAGAATAGAAGTTAGATTTACCATATAGACAACAAATACAATGAATGTGAATGCCTCACACAACTAGAAAGGAAAGATTGAAGTAGGCAAAATAAGTGTAATGGACATCCACTCAAACAGTGATGGAGGAACTAGTGTTCGTGTTCTATACAGCTGCATCATCAGAGTAAGCACAGGCCAGGAAAATGATCAGTGTTACCTGTTTATGTCCTCTTGACCCAAGATGTGGAGTAGCAACTGTTATGAAATTCATTGGCTCCAAACCTGCAATTTTGCCTCCATGAGGCTCCACCGCTGCAACTTTGACTTCGTGAGGCTCCAGAACTTCCGTCTGATGATTTGATTGCTCTCCACTTGGGCAGTCCCTAATAGCAGTACAGAGTTCTGATTGTGAAGGTTCTTCATAAAGTCTCCCAATAGCATACCTTGCAACAAGGCCTCCCAAGGAGTGTGCAATAAAGGAAATCTTACGAACCCCAGGTCTGTGCCTGATAACACCCAATACCTGCATTAATGGTCAAAAAACAAGACAAAGCAAAATCCAAAACCTGCATCAAAGAGAATCAAGCTCAAAATATCTACAATTCTCTGAACATCCACTCAATATCACACAATTATGCAGACAATCACATTCTCCACTCCAAACCCAATGAAGCAAACAGATAACTAACTTGAGTAAAAACAAATACTAATAATAATAATAATACCTCTTCTGCCAATCGTTCACCCATCATGTCAACACCATCAAAAGTCAACTTCGAGGAGTTGCACTCACTACCTGAAGAGAATAATGAGGCTTGGTTGTTAACTTGTTCTTGGTCACGTGGAAGCACTTCATAAGTATGAATATAATAACATGTGCATATAAGGTTGATGAGTATACTACAAAAGATATGAGGATTTTAGAAGAAGTAACAAAACCAGCATCAAGGCCATTCTGAAAAAAAAAAAAAAAGAATGTGCAGAAAATGACTCAGTAGAAATCAATGTTATCAAGCTTCAATATTACAACTCAAAACACCAAACTAGATTGCGAGATAAGAAATGATGAAATAATGCTATTTGGCAGAAAGAAGCTCCAAATATTGGTGGAATCCACAGATACTCAAAAGTGACACTACAACAAGTTGAAACATTACAGGACTCTTAAAGCAGTAACCTTTTGGGTATACAATCAAAGCCACAACGTTTACCTATTTACTAACGCTTGGCAGTAAAACTATTGCAGCCAACAGAAAACATCCTGAGGAAATTAGTAAGTTTGCAAAACATCATACACAAATAAAAATAATTCACAGAGGACACAGATTGATGTGTTATTATCCCACTCTAATACACTTCCCCCGGAGGTGATGCTATAGGGTTATTTAAAGCTGAATATTGAATGCATGAGATTCAACCAACAAAGATCAGATTAAAACTTGCAGCGAATTTGCAGAAAGAGAAACTGCCTCTCTTGGGGTAATGAATTATAACCTAGCTTTGGACCAAAAAAATAAATTATAACCCCAGCTCAGAAAAAGAATTTGAGGAGCTTCTCTCATGTGCTCTTCCATCACACCTAGGGTGTCATCTGTACCTGCTTCATGCCAGCATGCAAATGTCCACAGGACGACCAAGAAAGCCCATTCATATTATCCTTAACAAAGTTATCACTCATGATAGATACCCATTATGTTTATCATGGAGATAACACAAAGATAGGAACTAATGTCCAGTTCCTCCAAATATTATCGGAAATTAAACCTCCAATATGTAGATTTGGCAAAACCAAATATATCATCCAGTCCTTTCTGCTTGCAAATTATCCAGGTGCCTTCATACAATCCAAGTCACATATAATTGACTTTAAAAATTCTAACAGGGCATTTGTAACTTCTCATTGAGAAGAACGTATATTAAACCAGAAATACTCGATACTTGATGTAGTTCTTCTACAATCAAACACAGGGGATTGAAGAGAGAAAACTGTTTGTGCAAAGGAGTACTCACGATGGACTATCACTCTATCTGGAAGCTTCTTCACAAACTGCTCGGCAGCATACCTCCAATCTTTGGCACTGAAAGATTTGAATAACTGTGTATGAGTTTTCGGCTCAAGATTCATCACCTTGGTCAATACTTTTTTCAGGAAGGCAGCAGTAATTATCCTAATAATTATCAGATCACCTATTGACCGCATCTATTTTTTCCATTGAGCAAAGAAGCTCTCCTGACAACTATAAAACCGTTGCATTGAATATCATATCTAAGGAAGAATGTCAACAACTTAGCATGCTTCCGAACAATCACTCTGACGCCAAGCAAACAGTACCACAACCACTACAGCTATGCTCTTGGCAAGATGAGTCCTTCAAGCAAACAACAAATCCAAAATCATAATTCAAGCCACCAAAACATGCACTACGCGATTCGACGGTAATTAACACCAGAACCACAATTCTAAGATGATCTAAGACCCAAATTACTCCAAGAATCACATTTTAGATTCTAAACAAACTAAATATCGTAGGTCCCAATGTGCACAATTCAAACCCCCCAAAACCCAGATCAAAACCCAACCAAACACCCGTACCTTCCGACCATCCCGTTAACCATGATGACGAGATGCTCCGGCGCGCCGCGGCCACCGCCGGCCTCCACGGCATCGGCGTCGAAGAAGTCCTGCCCGCCGCTGTCGAACTCCACCTTCACCGCCACCGCCCCGCCGCGGTCGCTCTCCCTCGCGACCCTGAAGCACCCGGCGCCCATCCTCGCCACCAGGTCGACCCTGCTGCCCCAATCCACCGCGACCGATAGCTTCCTCCTGCACTCGAGCCCGAGCCTCCGGACGACGAGCCAGGACCCGAGATCGGGATCGAGGCGGCTCAGGCGGAGGTGGTGGTGGTGGCGCCGGTGGCGCTGGCGCAGCGGCGGCGTGGAGGCGGCTCGGACCGGGAGATTAGAGGCGAACATGTAGGGCAGAGTGCGAGGGGGAGCGAACCATTCATGGGATCTTCTCAAAATCCTTCCTTTTTTATCTTCTCTTCGATCGGCATTCCAAGGTTTAGGGGGGGAAGTGCGTGGCCATGGCGAGTTGGCGACGGCTTCTTTGCACAGTCAAAGTAAAGTTGGCGTTCTTCCAGACGAAGGAAAGGTTCTTCTTCGGACAAACGCGAAACAGTTTTTACTAGAATGTTGTCGGGCTTTCTCGGTTTTTTCGGCACGTGATGAACGTGGGGAGTTGAAAGGGAAGGGGGGGGGTGACGGGGTCCTTCTGGTTGGCGCCGGTTTGACCTTCCGGCGACGACGGACGAGGTCCTTGCGGCTTTCCTTGTTTCTTCTGGTAAGAATGGAGGGAAGAACGGTCTAGCCGCAATGGATCGCGGAGGTAAAGTCAAACTCGGGACCGGCGCGTTTGGGAAAGCTTTTGACAAAGCTTTTGACAAAATGCAAAGACAACATTCCTAGAATACCGACATAAAGTTAAAGTTAGGGTGGTTTTGTTGGCCTTTGATTGACTCGGAGAGAAAGCTTTCCAAAGAAATGTAAAGGATTTTATGTGAAAAGAATTATTCAAATGCACATGGGTATTTGGTAAAAGTGAAAATAGTCAAAAGTTGAAGCATTTCCAAACCTACCTTGGTCTGCAGGGTCTTCAAAAATTCAATTGCATTTCTTGAAAACTCTCCCCCAAAAAAATCGTACAAATTTGTCAAAGCTATATCAGACTTTCAAACCGGACTTTCAATGGCTGAGATTTCTTTTGCTCATTCCTCTCCAATCTGGATCCGAGGTTCCATGAGACAGTCGGTTTCCCTTTACTTGCCGATATGCGAACCGATTCCTCTTCTATTTTCCTTTTCTTTTCACGATCAGGGGCATCCCCCTTCCTCCCGGAAGCTGAGATTGTCGATCGTATGTTTGTGTTACTTAGGATAGCTTGAGATGGCAAGGAATCGTGCCTAGAGTGGTCGGGATTTTTCGTGGTCGTTTCCAATGAGCAGATGGTGTAGCCTAAGTCACTTCTTTCATGGGGGGAGAGCGCCTTACTCGACTTAATGTGAGGCCTCCAAAGTCATATGATTTTGCTAATTTGACTCACTCACTTAGCAAAAGTTAGGTATAAATCTTGACATGATTGTGGCATCTCCATTTAGGCGGTGGTTGGTGATGAGAGAGATCGTGTGTTGAATCGGATGCTCTTAGCCATCCCATATGACATTTCGTAAGGTTAGACTATTCTTAATTCCCCTAATTTCCAAATGCGGGAGAATGAGAATGCGAGATAGTGCCAATATTCGCCCGATTCGTGGTATCTCTTATGTGGACCGTCTTTCGATTCCTCTTCCCGCCTTGCTCGAGTTAACGTGAGGCCTCCAAAGTCATATGGTTTTGTTGATTTGACTCGATCATTGAGCAAAAGTTAAGCATAATCGTGGACATGATTGTGGCATCTCCATTTAGGCAATGGTTGATGATAAGAGATATTGAGTGTTGAATTGGATGCTCTTTACCATTTGTCACATTAATATGGTGTCATCTCAAAAGGCCACATCCAATGTTGGTTGAACTATTAATGACATTAGTACTTACAATGGCAATTCTTAGTCCACGATTTTAACGGATGCCTCTTATTTACCTAAACTTTTTTTAATAGAAAAGTTAAAAGTATTTGATGAAACAACATACTATTGGGACACTCAATTGCAAAAAATGACAAAAAGTCCCGACACTTTCAATATCATTACCTCTTTATCAACGACATGCTGTCTAATCATAAAAAAACATATAATATTCGTGAACTAATACGGTGAATCACCGAAAGGTATTTTCCTAGAAAAGATTGCGACTTTTTACCCTCCAAACAATTATTAAGAATCTCGTGCAAACGACAGGCTGTCTAATCACAAAAACGTGTTATTCGATACAGTGAATCATGGAAAGATATTTTCCTGAAAAAGAATATGAATTTTTGCCCCTCTAAACAATTCTTAAGAATCTCGTAGAATCGACAGGTTTTCTAATCATAAAAAATATGTGTTATCCAATACCGTGAATCATAAAAAAATATTTTCCCGAAAAAGAATGCTACTTTTTGCCCCTCCAAACAATTCTAATCATAACAGATGAATTTTCCCGAAAAAGAATGCGACTTTTGATCCCTCTAAACAATTCTTACCAACCTCGTGTTTTTTTACTTGTCACAGGGCCTACGTTCTCAATTTCCTCCTTTTTCCCTATTCTCTACAGTGTCTCTATTCTAAAATCTCTGTACTTGCAATTAAGAAAAGACAATTTTGACGAATCGTGAGCTCATCAAAGCCCTCCAACATTCCCACGATCACGTGCGAACCTTGGTGGCTTGGTTTTCATCCGACGGCCCTGGTCTCTCCAGCCCCCCTCTCTCTCTCTCCATCCGTCGATTCCCTGTCGTCTCACGGCCGTCGCTCTCTGTTCGCTCGCTCATGACCGCCGGAAAAACCGCCGTCAGGGGCTTGCGTCCGGAACCGCCGCCTGCAGCCAGCACTCGGCGGAAGGCGGCAAGTTTCTCTCTCTTGTTTGATATGTAGATTTTACTTAGTACAAATTGCTTTGCCTTGTCTGAGCATAATTTGTAATGTTTGCATTGTTCTGTAGTTCTTTTCGGTGGTTGGGTGTGGTTAAGAGCTGGGGAAATGGTTTTATTCGGCTTACCTGTGTTCATCTTGTCTGCATTGCAGGGGAGGTCCTTGTTTTTAGTTGACTTCTAAATCAGCTCATGTACCAGCCTCATTTGTTTCCAACTGGGTTTGGAGACCGTGGGCTAACGCAGAAGCGATAGAGAACTTTCTGAGTAAGTGAAAGGTTTATATATCGAATTTCTAGTCATTAATATAGCTATCCGACGATGCATTTGACAAAGTTTGTAGCTACTTATAAAAGCCCTTCAACTTAGAACACGCTACATGCTCAACTGAGATCTACTTTATGTTTGTGATGGAACCGTTGTAGGTCTCTTCAACCTCAGTGTAGTAGTAGTTCTTGTTTCTGTGAACTGCAGAGTTATCACATTAAGAAATCTGGATCTTTACTTTTTAACTTCTCTTGCATTATGTATGGTTGATTAATTTTGGTTTCTGTGGTTCAAGATCTTTATGAGATTGCCCCTTCTCATGTGTTGGTAAAATATGGCGACTTATGCATTCCTTGTTAATGCCAAACGACTCAATCTTAATTTTCGCCGAAGTAACTATCATCTAATTCTAGTGTGATTCTATGTTAATGTGTCAATCACCATCCATTGAGATGGAGAGACTGCATTTACTTTTAAGTTTCTAATTTAATGATAGGGATAATTTTCTACCCCCATAAGTCAAGAACCTGAATAAACAAGGTTTGCCTCTTTTAGGAAAAGGAGCTACAGGGGCATTGGCTGGAAAGAAGGTAACCCCACTTTCTCTTTCTCTAAATCTTGGTTCTTTGGGCGATTTAATGAGGATAACGAACTCCAATCTGTTCATTTGTGATATGCATATAATTGTCTAGAATAAATATAGGTTTTGGATGGGCTTGATTCCCTGCTTAGCTGAATCAGAGAGTTAAATGCCAAAGAGCTGAAGCAGAAAACACCCTGCTATTGTGAAGTTGGTGGTTTTTCAGGATATTGCAGTAATGAGTTTTTAACAAGTTGGAGTCACGTACTACACGTTGTTTTCTTTCTAGATCCATTATTAGGTCAAAGTCGCTAGCTGCAAACACGTAGCTGCTCTCTCATCTGTTATATTTGCCATTCAATGCCTGTGGTAAAGAATAATCAGGTGTAAGAAATTGCTTGACCTGATAATCATCATGGTGTGTTTGGCAAAGCATTGGCAATGCACTTTTGAGTCCCTAAAGGCATTTGACAAATATTTCATGTGTTTGGTAAAGTAGATTCAAAGCCCATTTGTTGAATCCAGTGCATATGCAAGGGAGTCAAGGACAGACCTAACTTAGCTTTTCAGCTTTCTTGACATATTGAGAGGTGAGTTAGTGAATTATTTATTTATTTATTTTTATTTTTTTATAAATTTCCCATCACACTTTCACTCAACAATTGTGATTCCAGACTTATTCCTTTTAAGACGAAACCCGAATTCTAATCTATTGTACTTTTTGAAGAACAGAGACTAGCCGCTTCTCTTATTTTTCCTTTCTTCCTCCATCATCAACTTTGTTGTTTTTGAGTCTTTACATTGCTGAAGAACATTGTCGGTTTCGCCAATCTAGCTTCAATCATCTTCGACTATGTTTCTTCTTCAGGTTAATACCCTGAAAAATCCCAAACTAATACACTTGCGACAAATTTACCCTAAACTATTTTTTTATCACAAAAAACCCAAAACTGGTATACCTTTAACAAATTTACCCAAAATTGGTACACTTATGATAAATTTACCCCCGTTAGTTTTCGTTAAATTTTATTATCAAATTATTAAGTTAAATGACACGTGACAATTGACTAGTATACCAATTTGGGATTTTACAATCCGTTTGTTAGAGTTTACAATTTTTATGATTTTTTTGTGAAATTAATCCAATTTAGCGAAGGGTATATTTGTTATAAATTTATTAGTTTTGGATTTTTTTTGCGGTCGAAGAAATTACTTTTGGGGTAAATTTGTTATAAATATACCAATTTAGGGTTTTTTATGGTCAGTTAGGGTAAATTTGTCACATGTGTACCGGTTTGAGGTTTTTCATGGTAAAAAAAATAGTTTGTGGTAAATTTGTCACAAGTGTACCAGTTTTGAGTTTTTCAGGATATTAACCCCTTTTCTTAACTCTTTTTTCTAGTGAGCTTTTTTGATTCCACAAATTTGTGATGGAGAAGCCAATTTGCAGTGCAAAGGCATCGATATAAAATCGATGGTGCAAATTGCATTGAAGGTTGGTAATAAATCGGTGATTCTCCGTGCCTATCGCATCTCTTTTGGTTTTGAGTATGGCCTCGAACAAGTCGCCACATTTTTCCTCTTTTCGTTTTCTCCTCCATTGCTTTTGAAGCTCTTTTTGTCTTGTTTTGTTTTGTGAATCAGAGTAGATCCTAAGCTGTTGATGATTTTATTTCTTCGGCTTTTCTCGCTTTTCATTGCGCGGAAAATTCCAAGAATCTTGCATCCTCAAAGCCAGGTTGTTCTTTTGTATTTTGATGGGCTTGGTTTTGTGTTCAATTTTGTGACCTATGCAGAGAATAAGCGGAATGATGGCAGAAAAAGTGAAGTTTTATACGTTAGTATTACAAATGGAGCTTATAGCGTGAATCTCATGCTCATAGTGACTATTTACTCCCTTTTCATTTCATGGAAACTTTCATGAATCTCGCATCCTCAAAACTGCAATGTTCTTTGTATTCTGATGGACTTGGTTTTGTGTTCAATTTTGTTAGCTTTGCAGAGATTAAGTGGACTGATTGTGGAAAAAGCTGAGTTTCATGTGCTAGTATTAGATTTGGAGGTCCATAGAGTTTGCGATTGTCTATGATGTGGACGGTCTTTCGACTCCTCTCCCCACCTTACTCGACTTAATGTGAGGCCTCCAAAGTCATATGATTTTGTTGATTTGACTCGATCATTGAGCAAAAGTTAAGCATGATTGTGGACGTGATTGTGGCATCTCCATTTAGGCGACGGTTGGTGATAAAAGATATTGTGTGTTGAATGAGATGCTCTTAACCATCTGATATGTTACGGTAATATGGTGTCATCTCAAAAGGCCACAACCAATGCTGGTTGAACAGTCAACGACATTAGTACTTACAATGGCAATTTTTAGTTTGCGATTTTAATGGATGCCTCTTATTTACTTAAACTTTTTTTTAAAAGAAAAGTTAAAAGTATTTGATGGAACAAAAAATTATTGGGAACACTTGATTGCAAAAAACGACAAAAGGTCCCAACACTTTTAACATTGTTATCTCTTTATCAAATGACGTGCTGTGTAATCAGAAAACAAACATATATTATTCGTGAACCAATACGGTGAATCACCGAAAGGTATTTTCCCATAAAAGATTGCGACTTTTTACCCCTCCAAACAATTATTGAGAATCCCGTGCAAACGACAGGCTGTCTAATCATAAAAGACGTGTTATTCGTGAATTGATATGACGAATTGTGGAAAGGTATTTTCCTGAAAAGGAAAGCTGACTTTTTAACCCTCTAGACAATTCTTAACAACCATTCTTTTTCCCCCTCTAGACAATTCTTCACAACCTCTTGTTTTTTACTTGTTACAGGGCCTAAGTCCTCCATTTACTCTTTTTTTCCCTATTTTCTACAAGGTCTCTCTTGTAAAATCTCTGTACTTGCAATTAAGAAAAGACAATTTTGACGAATCGTGAGCTCATCAAAGCACTCCAACATTCCCATGATCACGTGCGAACCTTGGTGGCTTGGTTTTCATCCGACGGCCCAGGTCTCTCCACCCCGCTCTCTCTCTCTCCATCCGTCGATTCCCTTTCGTCTCACGGCCGTCGCTCTCTGTTCGCTCACTCATGACTGCCGGAAAAACCGCCGTCGGGGGCTTGCGTCCGGAACCGCCGCCTGCAGCCGGCACTCGGTGGAAGGCAGCGAGGGCTTCAACCACCAGCTTTCCTCGGTGAGTTCGCTCCCTCCCTCCTTCTCTCTCTCTCTCTTGTTTGATATGTAGATTTTACTAAGTACAAATTGCTTTGCCTTGTCTGAGCATAATTTGTAATGTTTTGCACTGTTCTGTAGTTCTTTTCGGTGGTTGGGTGTGGTTAAGAGCTGGGGAAATGGTTTTATTCGGCTTACCTGTGTTCATCTTGTCTGCATTGCAGGGGAGGTCCTTGTTTTTAGTTGACTTCTAAATCAGCTCATGTAGCAGCCTCATTTGTTTCCAACTGGGTTTGGAGACCGTGGGCTAACGCAGAAGCGATAGAGAACTTTCTGAGTAAGTGAAGGGTTTATATATCGAATTTCTAGTCATTAATATAGCTATCGGACGATGCATTCGACAAAGTTTGTAGCTACTTATAAAAGCCCTTCAACTTAGAACACGCTACATGCTCAACTGAGATCTACTTTATGTTTGTGATGGAACCGTTGTAGGTCTCTTTAACCTCAGTGTAGTAGTTCTTGTTTCTGTTAACTGCAGAGTTATCATCAAGAAATTTGGATCTTTACCTTTTAACTTCTCTTGCATTATGTATGACTTATTAAATTTGGTTTTCGGTTTGGGTCAAGATCATTACGAGATTGCCCCCTTCTCATGTGTTGGTAAAAATATGGCGACTTCTGCATTCCTTGTTAATGCCAAACGACTTGCTCTTAATATTCACCATAGTAACTGCCATCTAATTCTAGTACAATTCTATCCATTTTCATGAGTAAACATATAATAATGTTAATGTGTCAATCACCATCCATTGAGATGTAGAGACTGCATTTACTTTTAAGTTTCTAATTTAATTATTGGGATAATTTTCTACCCCCGTAAGTCATGAACCTGAATAAACAAGGTTTGCCTCTTTTAGGAAAAGGAGCTATAGGGGGGGATTGGCTGCAAAGAAGGTAACTCCACTCTCTCTTTCTTTAAATTTTGGTTCTTTGGGCGTTTTAATGAGGATAATGAACTCCGATCTGTTCATTTGTGATGTGCATATAATTGGCTAGAATAAATATAGGTTTTGGATGGGCTTGATTCCCTGCTTAGCTGAATCAGAGAGTTTTTTTTTTTTTTTTGAGCAAATGAATCAGAGAGTTAAATGCCAAAGAGCTCTAGCAGAAAACACTTTGCTATTGTGAAGTTGGTGGTTTTTCAGGATATTGCAGTCATGAGTTTTTTAACAAGTTGGAGTCACGTACTGCACGTTGTTTTCTTTTTAGATCCATTATAAGGTCAAAGTCGCTAGCTGCAAACATGTAGCTGCTCTCTCATCTGTTATATTTGCCATTCAATGCCTGTGGTAAAGAATAATCAGGTCTAAGAAATTGCTTGACCTGATAATCATCATGGTGTGTTTGGCAAAGCATTGGCAATGCACTTTGAGTCCCTAAAGGCATTTGACAAATATTTCATGTGTTTGGTAAAGTAGATTCAAAGCCCATTTGTTGAATCCAGTGCATATGCAAGGGAGTCAAGGACAGACCTAACTTAGTTTTTCAGCTTTCTCGACATTTTGAGAGGTGAGTTAGTGAATATATATATTTTTTTAAATTCCCATCACACTTTCACTCAGCAATTGTGATTCCAGACTTATTC
This sequence comes from Eucalyptus caleyi, assembly GCA_014182885.2. NCBI lineage: Eukaryota > Viridiplantae > Streptophyta > Magnoliopsida > Myrtales > Myrtaceae > Eucalyptus > Eucalyptus caleyi. Next base: position 32,693,376 of record CM024468.2, on the reverse strand, counting down.
CTTTTAAGACGAAACCCGAATTCTAATCTATTGTACTTTTTGAAGAACAGAGACTAGCCGCTTCTCTTATTTTTCCTTTCTTCCTCCGTCATCAACTTTCTTGTTGTTGAGTCTTAACATTGCTGAAGAACGTTGTCGGTTTCGCCAATCTAGCTTCAATCATCTTCGACTATGTTTCTTCTTCGGGTTAATACCCTGAAAAATTCCAAACTGGTACACTTGTGACAAATTTACCCCAAACTATTTTTTTACCACAAAAAACCCAAAACTGGTATACCTTTGACAAATTTACCCCAAATTGGTACACTTGTGATAAATTTACCCCCCGTTAGTTTTCGTTAAATTTTATTATCAAATTATTAAGTTAAATGACACGTGACAATTGGCTAGTATACCAATTTGGGATTTTACGATCCGTTTGTCAGAGTTTACAATTTTTATGATTTTTTTGTGGTATTAATCCAATTTAGCGAATGGTATATTTGTTATAAATTTATTAGTTTTGGGTTTTTTGCGGTCGAATAAATTACTTTTGGGGTAAATTTGTTATAAATGTACCAATTTAGGGTTTTTTATGGTCAGTCAGGGTAAATTTGTCACATGTGTACCGGTTTGGGGTTTTTCATGGTAAAAAAAAATAGTTTGTGGTAAATTTGTCACAAGTGTACCGGTTTGGAGTTTTTCAGGGTATTAACCCTTCTTCTTAACTCTTTTTTCTAGTGAGCTTTTTTGATTCCACAAATTTGTGATGGAGAAGCCAATTTGCAGTGCAAAGGCATCGATATAAAATCGATGGTGCAAATTGCATTGAAGGTTGGTGATAAATCGGCGATTCTCCGTGCCTATCGCATCTCTTTTGGTTTTGAGTATGGCCTCGAACAAGTCGCCACATTTTTCCTCTTTTCGTTTTCTCCTCCATTGCTTTTGAAGCTCTTTTTGTTTTGTCTTGTTTTGTTTTGTCAATCAGAGTAGATCCTAAGCTGTTGATGATTTTATTTCTTCGGCTTTTCTCGCTTTTCATTGCGCGGAAAATTCCAAGAATCTTGCATCCTCAAAGCCAGGTTGTTCTTTTGTATTTTGATGGGCTTGGTTTTGTGTTCAATTTTGTGACCTATGTAGAGAATAAGCGGAATGATGGCAGAAAAAGTGAAGTTTTATACGTTAGTATTACAAATGGAGCTTATAGAGTGAATCTAATGCTCATAGTGACCATCTACTCCCTTTTCATTTCATGGAAACTTTCATGAATCTCGCATCCTCAAAACTGCAATGTTCTTTGTATTCTGATGGACTTGGTTTTGTGTTCAATTTTGTTAGCTTTGCAGAGATTAAGTGGACTGATTGTGGAAAAAGCTGAGTTTCATGTGCTAGTATTAGATTTGGAGGTCCATAGAGTTTGCGATTGTCTATGATGTGGACGGTCTTTCGACTCCTCTCCCCACCTTACTCGACTTAATGTGAGGCCTCCAAAGTCATATGATTTTGTTGATTTGACTCGATCATTGAGCAAAAGTTAAGCATGATCGTGGACGTGATTGTGGCATCTCCATTTAGGCGACGATTGATGATAAAAGATATCGTGTGTTGAATCAAATGCTCTTAACCATATGATATGTTATAGTAATATGGTGTCATCTCAAAAGGTCACAACCAATGCTGGTTGAACAGTCGATGACATTAGTACTTACAATGGCAATTTTTAGTTTGCGATTTTAATGGATGCCTCTTATTTACCTAAACTTTTTTTAAAAGAAAAGTTAAAAGGTATTTGATGGAACTAAAAATTATTGGGAACACTCGATTGCAAAAAACGACAAAAGGTCCCCGACACTTTCAATATCATTATCTCTTTATAAAACGACATGTTGCCTAATCATAAAAAACATATATTATTTGTGAACCAATACAAGAAATCACCGAAAGGTAATTTCTCGGAAAAGATTGCGACTTTTTGCCCCTCTAAACAATTCTTAAGAATCTTGAGCAAACGACAGGCTGTCTAATCATAAAAGACGTGTTATTCGTGAATTGATACGGTGAATCACGGAAAGATAACTTTCCAAAAAAGAATGCGACTTTTGACTCCTCTAGACAATTCTTAACAACCTCGTGTTTTTTACTTGTTACAGGGCCTAAGTCCTCCATTTACTCTTTTTTCCCTATTCTCTACAAGGTCTCCCTTGTAAAATCTCTGTACTTGCAATTAAGAAAAGACAATTTTGACGAATCGTGAGCTCATCAAAGCACTCCAACATTCCCATGATCACGTGCGAACCTTGGTGGCTTGGTTTTCATCCGACGGCCCAGGTCTCTCCATCCTCCCCCCTCTCTCTCCGTCCGTCGATTCCCTTTCGTCTCACGGCCGTCGCTCTCTTCGTCCAACTGTCCGCTCGCTCATGACCGCCAGAAAGACCACCGTCGGGGCTTGCGTCCAGAACCGCCGCCTGCAGCTGGCGCTCGGTGGAAGGCGGGCGGTGAGGGCGTCAGCCGCTAGCTTTCCTCAGTGAGTTCGCTCCCCCCCCCCCCTCTCTCTCTCTCTCGTTTGATATGTAGATTTTACTAGGTACAAATTGGTTTGCCTTGTCTGAGCATAATTTGTAGTGTTTGCACTGTTCTGTAGTTCTTTTCGGTGGTTGGGTGCGGTGAAGAGCTGGGGAAAATGGTTGGGAGAAGTACACTATTGGTGCCATAAGTTGTGTATGGTGCTCACTTTGGTGCCAAAAGTTTTCGTTGGATTACTTAAGTGCCAAAAAAATTTGAAAAACGCTCACTTTGGTGCCAACGCCGATCTGAATCGGCCGGAAATCCGACGTGGCCTTTTTTTATTAATTTTTTATGCTAACGTGGCTCGCCGGAGAGTCCATTTAGCATCTAAAGCAAGAAACGACGTCGTCTAGTTGCATTTCCCCCCAAATAAGAACCCTAATTTGCCAAATTGAAAGAAATCCCCAATTTCAAACCCTAATTTTTGTCGACGAAACCCAGAACTCCTCGGACTTGCACCAAGTGGACGTCTTGACCTTCTCCTCCGTAATCGAAGGATGAGATGATGATGCCGCCTCCATCGGCGGCTTTCCATCGGCGGCTTTCCAATGGACAAATCCAACGGCGAACACAGGGCTGAGGAGCTTGGGGGGACGCTCGCGATGTCTCCCCATGACCTCGAGCCCCGATCGAGGACCTCTTCCCTTATCGCACAATCTTCTACCGTAGGTTAGGCGGTTGACTTGATTCTGATTCTATGCCCGACGCCACCACTTGTGCGATGGCTTGACGCTCGACAACGAGAAGATGTCTCGGGTCAGAGGGTTGAGGAGATAGGTCATGCTGCAGAGGTCCTGGAAGCAACGGGACCCGTGACTCGAAGCTCCAGCTCCATGGAGCCACGACCTCCCGGCCAAGTTGGGGGAACACGGCTCCAAGCTGTGGCTTGGGTCTGAGCTGGGGACTTCCGACGCCGCTCACCGCACATGCATGGTGGCGGAGGGTGGATCGTCAATGATGTGGGGCCATCCTCTGTAGACGGACCTGAGCTTTGTGGAGGAGCTCTAGTAGAAGGGAGCGACAGCGACCTCGTCCTCCTCCTCGGCGTTTCACGCCGAGAAGAAAAAAAAAGCAAGGAAGAACGATAGGTGTGAACATTGAAGAAGAAGAAGAAGAAGAAGAAGAAGAAGGGCCATCCTCTGTAGACGGACCTGAGCTTTGTGGAGGAGCTCTAGTAGAAGGGAGCGACAGCGACCTCGTCCTCCTCCTCGGCATTTCACGCCGAGAAGAAAAAAAAAAGCAAGGAAGAACGATAGGTGTGAACATTGAAGAAGAAGAAGAAGAAGAAGAAGAAGAAGAAGAATAAGAAGAAGAGGATGGACTGATTTTCTTTCATCTTCGTTCGACAGCAGCCAAGAAAGTCCACATGGACTGATTTTCTTTAAAAAAAAATGCCCAGTCATATTAAATTTTTAATTAAAAAAGCCACGTCATTTTTTGGCCTGAATTTTTCGCCGGAGACACTTAAGTGATCGTTTTTTCGCCACTTTGGCACTTAAGTGATCCGACGAAAACTTTTGGCACCAAAGTGAGCGCCGTACACAACTTATGGAACCAATAGTGTACTTCTCCCGAAAATGGTTTAATTTGGAGTAAGCGTGTTCGTCTTGTCTGCATTGCAGGGGAGGTCCTTGTTTTTAGTTGACTTCTAAATCAGCTCATGTCCCAACCTCAGTTAAAAGGGTTGAGAAAAAATGCTCAAATTTGAGATGGTCTCCAGTAGCTGTTTCAGGGCACTTATTCATGTCCTACTAATTGATCAAGGTTAAAGAAGAAAATGTAGGATCCGCCGGCGCACAATTCCCCTAAGAGTCTAGGAAGTCAAGAATGAATAAGGAAAACACGAGACATGGATTGTGCTACAACATTAGGTCTTGCTAAAGAGCTTTTGAGATCAACTTTATGCCATACATATTTAAAATTTGTTTCAGACTTTTGGCCACGACTCACCAGGGTCGCGTGACTGGCTAGTGATGGTTGCTGCGACCTCACCAACCTTAGTCATGACCTCGCCGGCCTCTTGAACTTGTCTCTGATTAGCCACACCGCCGGAGAAGAAGATGAACAGTAGACATGAACAGTAACATGAGGCAATTCGAGAATGCTGAAAGCCCAAGGCAACCTAGGACCTGCCTTGGGCTTTCAGCCTTGCAAATGCTAGTTTTGCCTCAATGCCCGCTGGAAAGTAGTTCCCAAACACCTTCATTTTAGCCCCCAAAGCCCCTTGGAAAGCAGTTCCCAAACGCATTCAAGCAAAAGATAACTAGTCATAGCATCTAATTTGTAATATCTGGCATGCTACATTGTTTAACTCTATTTGCACTATTTGTGAACACTGTCTCTATTTGTGTTTTAATATGGCACTTCCAGTTGGTATTATCTTTATTGGGTGGAGTTTGCATATTTATGACGGTTGATGATTTTTCTCTTGATGAAAGGAAAACTATGCAGAAGAAGAAGATGAATTTCGATAATTTGCCTCAGCCGCCACCCATGCTATAGTTACTTTATCATGTAAAAAATACTCATAAAGCTTTAATGACCTTATAGTATAGATGAAATGCAAGGCGAAAAATGTCGATGGGCGAAGGTGTAGTAAGATGAGGTGCTATCAAATTTGTAGCATTAATAGAATTTTATTTAATAATCTAATACATGACTTAGTAACACGATAGGGTCTCAAAGGATTTAGCAATACAAGTATTGCAGAAATGCTAGGACTTTTTTCTTTACATTTTTGGACATGACATAGATAGAGTACTTTCAGGACTAGAAAAACCATAAACAGGTACAATGGTTTAATTTTGGAGGAAGTATGTGATATTAAAAAATTATTCTTTTTTGTAAGAAAAGGGGCAGATATCAAGGTTGATATATAGTAATCTCTAAACGGCATATACTAAGGTTGCTTTCAAATGCACTACTTTTTAATTATAGTTTAGGAAACACTCAATTGTTTTCGCCCTTACACTTGGAGTCAAAATACTTTCTCTATATAAGCTTTTGAAATGCTTAGGTTTTCCTAAATGCACCCGATATGTCATTTTTATATGATCAGACAAGAAATCAGAAAGCAATGAGGTAAAGCCATATTGTTCTCAAGTGTAAAGAAAGAGCCTTAGGAGAAGAGATTGATGGTACACTTTGAACTGGGAGGATTCGCCTTCCAGAAAGAAGAGAGAAAAGACCTTTTTGTCGAGAAAGAAAAAGACATTGGATGGGCGTTTTTCCTCGTCTTTGTGTTGCTCTTTCTTCCTAGTCCGCTGCTGGAAAAGGAATGGTGAAAGTTGGGCCATAGGTTCGGATATAGGAATCGGATGTCGTCTTGGCGACTTAACACATTAAAAAATTATTATTTATCATAACTTGGAGTTTGGAAAATTATTTTGTTTGATTTTGAGAACTCTAGGTACTTAGCATATAGGCATTACCACTTCATTATCTAGGAAAGTACAATTTTTTTTTAATCTATTGTATTGGTATAAATTCATTCATAAACTTTTCAATTGCATCAATTTAGTTCTAAAACTTGTTGCGAAAGTGCAATTGAGTCTTGAAACTTTCCAAAGTATAATAAAGTCCTAAAATTTGTTAAATTAATTCAATTTAGTCATTTTGTTAACACCATCAACCATTGGGATGACTAGAATTGATATTGATTTAAGCGTTCATTTTGCATGAATCAAGAATAATCTCATACTACAGCATAGTAAGTTATTAATGAGAGATTCAGTCCTTTAGCACAGAACTCTAATTCGCAAGAATCTAAAGATATTTGCACTATAAGTCTTATAACTTATCATGAAAATGCAATCAAATTATAAAGCTTTCAAAATGTATAATCAAATCTTAAAACTTGTTAAATTGGTGCAAACGAGTCATTCCATTAAGACTATTAATTTATCTAACTGAAAATGCTAACATTGCATTTTCAAATTAATTTTTCTCTCATACATATCATGTTTTACCACTTTTCCTTAAATCTTATTTAAATAATATTATAACTAAATAAAACAATTTTAAGAAATGTTTAAAAAAGAAGAAGAAGAAGAAGAGGGTAAGGACTCGCCGATGGACATTGTTGCTGCCACTGCTCATCTTTATAGGGGCCAATGAAATTCATCAGCCTAATTGAGGGTCGTCGATCCTCATCAATGCTAGCCCCAAGTGAGGCCTCATAGGTCCTCAATTGGGGTCAATGAGACCTCCCTCAAGGCCGACGAGGACTGACCACCCTCGATTAGACTAGTTGCTAACCCCAAGTGAGGGTCGGCGTCACTCAAATTTGAGCGCCCTCAACCCAATCTTGGCAAGCCATGTCGACCCTTCCCTAGGCCAACTGCCTTCATCTAGGGCCAACAACCTTTGCCAAGCCCTCTAGCGATGGGCGGCGGCACCTAGCCGCAAGTCCTTAACATTTTCTTTTCTTTTCTTTTTTTTTCCATTTTTTTACTATTTTTACTTTTAAAAAGTATTGATATTATTTAAATAAGATTAGAAGAAAAAATTAATAAAAAAATGCCACGTATGAGATAGAAATTAGCATAAAAATGCTACGTCAACATTTTCTGTTAAAAAGTATTGATATTATTATTTAACAAGTTTTAAGATTTGATTATACATTTTGAAAGCTTTATAATTTGATTGCATTTTCGTGATAAGTTATAGGACTTATAGTGCAAATATCTTTAGTTTTAAGATCACGTGCGAACCTTGGTGGCTTGGTTTTCATCTGACGGCCCAGGTCTCTCCATCCCCCCTCTCTCTCTCCGTCCGTCGATTCCCTTTCGTCTCACGGCCGTCGCTCTCTCCGTCCAACTGTCCGCTCGCTCATGACCGCCGGAAAGAGCACCGTCGGGGCTTGCGTCTGGATCCGTCGCCTGCAGCCGGCGCTCGGCGGAAGGCGGGCGGCGAGGGCATCAGCCGCTAGCTTTCCTCAGTGAGTTCGCTCCCCCCTCTCTCTCTCTCTCTCTCTCTCTCTCTCTCTCTCTCTCTCTCTCTCTCTCTCTCTCTCTCTCTCTCTCTCTCTCTCTCTCTCTCTCGTTTGATATGTAGATTTTACTAGGTACAAATTGGTTTGCCTTGTCTGAGCATAATTTGTAATGTTTGCACTGTTCTGTAGTTCTTTTGGGTGGTTGGGTGCGGTGAAGAGCTGGGGAAAATGGTTTAATTTGGGGTAAGCGTGTTCATCTTGTCTGCATTGCAGGGGAGGTCCTTGTTTTTAGTTGACTTCTAAATCAGCTCATGTCCCAACCTCAGTTAAAAGGGTCGAGAAAAAATGCTTAAATTTGAGATGGTCTCCAGTAGCTGTTTCAGGACACTTATTCATGTCCTACTAATTGATCAAGGTTAAAGAAGAAAATGTAGGATCCGCCAGCGCACGATTCCCCCAAGAGTCTAGGAAGTCAAGAATGAATAAGGAAAACACGAGACATGGATTGAGCTACGACATTAGGTCTTGCTAAAGAGCTTCTGAGATCAACTTTATGGCATACAGATTTAAAATTTGTTTCAGACTTTTTGGCAGAAGTTCCAGATGTGACTCTTCCTCACGAAAAACAGCACGATAAGTACTGTCTTACTTCATCTATTTCCCGTTCCACTAGGTTTCAACGCTAGGAACCAGAGTCTCTCTCGTCTACCATCTGATTCCGAGGATGATTTTCTTCACCATAGCTTTATGATAACAATCCACTGGGAGGACTCGCAGCGCTGTGTTCTCTGTCTGTGGCTTTCTTTGCCTGACACAATGCCAAATATCATCCCCAACCACAAGTTGAATAACACGATAGAAAGGTTCAATTTATCAATTCACTGTATCTTACCTCTTTCTCCCAGTTGGTAAATACTGTTAGGATAGCAAGTAAAAATGCTTGCGCAATGAGTGCAACTATAATCCCGGTCCAGAGGCCCTGCGGCTCGATTAGAAGATCAATCAATTATATGAATATTGGACTAGACTATCGACGATGAAAGTAAAGGACGAAAGGAGGTAGAATGGTCGGGTGACTTGGTATTTACCTTTCCACCGATGTGACAGACGAAAGCAAGGAGTACGGCAGCAGGAATACCAAACAAATAGTAGGCACCCAAATTGATGAAAGCTCCAATCTTTTGCAATCCACATCCTCTTGCAATGCCTGAAAAAAAAATGTAACTTATAGAATGAAAAATGGTCCATATACAAAGCGGTTTTGACTTTGAAATGCTTGTGATTTGACATATTCTCCATCTTCCCTCGCTAACTGTCAGGATAAGTAGTCGAAGTTGTACTATATCAGGTGCACCATAAACTGCAATAATAGGCAAAGTCCGCGCATACCTGAAAGGATCAACTGAGTGCCCTCGAAAAAGTGGGAAATTGCGAGTAGTACCATCATATCACCCACGTATCTCACTACTTCTTCTTCCGTGCTATAGAGGTAGCCCCACGCCCTCCGACCGAAGATAAGGAGAGCACCTGTAAACAAGGCTTCTGTGGCGACCATCATTAAGGAAACATAAATTGCCAAACGAGTTGCCCGTGGTCTTCCTGCACCCAATTCATTTGAAACTCTCGTACTGCCAAGGTAAGGCGAAGGAAGTGTGAGACCGTGGAATAGCTGCTTCTTTTGCAAGATCCACTTAAGTAAATAGAGCTTAACCAGTCAGCCTTACCTTATTGAACCACTGAGTCCAAGAGGTATCATGAAAGCCAAGCTACCGGTGTTCAGGCTGAAAGAAGCACAGGATACCACGTTTACATTGTTTGGAAATGATAGCAACTGGTACTAAGAGGTTAGCCTTTTTGTTCACTTCCCGTTGACATACTAAGTATTGATGTACCTGATTGAGAGGACCGATGTTTCGAGTTTTGGGTTTGGAAGAAGTCCCGATAATAAGACCATCATCTCGAATGACCACATCTCGAGGCTGTTGCAGGCGATGAACCAAACAGAATATCATCATTGCTCCAAGTTACAGAGAATCAGGAAAACCAATGTCAATAATGTAAAGATCATATATTTGCCCGCAAAGAATAGCATCAGAGCCAATTAATAAGAACATGAAATCCCTTTGAAGTCGTAAAAATCAGATCATGAACGTAAATAAGAATGAAAAAGTAAACAGCCCATTAATGATTCTGAAGAAGGATTATGACTATCAGTTGTCTTGTACACTGGTCCTGTGAGTTGTTGAAATTTTTATGTCTTTTGGTTTGCCGTTAGTGAACTAGGAGAAGCCTAAGAGCTTGAGAAGTACCAGATCATGACAGCCGAAGGAATTGCTAATTTCAGAAATGCAAAGATCCCATGCAAGGCCTCCTTGGAGAAACCAGTCCAGGTTCTCTTACAGGACGGTGAAAGTCTAACATAAATCGCCATCAATGACACATTTATCCAATAGGAGATGGAATTCGCCAAAGCAGCGCCTTTGCTTCCAAGTCCAGACTTGAACACCAGGAACCAACATATGAAAACGTGCAGCAATGTGGTGACTCCTGATATGACCATCATCGGAACGACATTGTTCTGCGTCTGCAGAAACTTGATGTGGCACTGCAGAAGCGCAAACGCAAAAACGCTAGGGATCATGAACCGAGCATAGGATCCTGCCTCCGCTGATATTTGAGGATCTTGCTTGAGAAAGAGAAGGATTTGGCCTGTGTAAGCCCATATGATAGCGACTGGAAAGCTAGTTATTAGGAGAACAATCATGGCCCTCTGCTTGTGGATACCGAGCATGTGGTATTGTTTAGCTCCATAAGACTGACCGCAAAACGTCTCCAATGCAGTTGACATGCCTATCTGTTATGGACCAAGCATCTATAAGATAATGTCTGGAGCAATTCATAGATGTCCACAAATAATATCAAAAAGTCTTGTCAGTACGCCCTAGAAACTCAAATGAGGCCTTGCTTGGAGCATCAGAAGGAGAGTATTACCATAGTTCACTCAACCGACATGCAATGGAAGAATTTTAACAAGAAAAAGTAGTTCATCTATTTCATTGTTGTCCTAGGGCCCCGAACAATCCTTTTTAAGTGCAGTTAATAAATGTTCTAATTCGTGACAAACACTGACATTCATTTCGCAATCTCAGCATTGCCACGCCTAGCTAAAGGAGAAAAATCACACATTTAGCACATTGAGCTAATTGAGAGATAACATGTTCAGTAGATCAATCTTTGTCAAACTGCAAGAATCTGAAAAAGAGCCAAGGTTAATAGACAAGCAATCTATTCATGGTACTCCCAATAATCACGTCGAGAATAGAAGTGGGATTGCATAGAAGCAAAACAGTATGATGCTACTTTCAATGCTTAAAATCTTCAATGTCTTAGCAACGCATTCGGAGAGAAAAATGGTTTAGTCTCAAGATTAAAAATGGAAGAACTGTTCTGTCTTACAAACAAGCTAAAGCCAGTCACGTAAGCGAAGGATGTGGCCATGGAAGCACCGGCAAGTGCCACCTCTCCGAGATGACCTACGAACATCACTGAGATCACCTGCAAACAATACATCATCAGGTTCAACGCCACCAATGGCCCTGCCAACGACAGTTGCCACTTTATTTCTGAGAAAATCTCGTCCTTCTTGAATCCATTCCCCGGTTCAGGCGCAGCCTTCTCCTGGGAAACTGCTAACAGGGGTGACTCCAGATGCGGTTTCTGTTCTTCCACATCCATTAGAGTGAGCGAAGCAGAGCCAAAGACAAGGAAAAAAAGAGGCTAATGGCTATAGAGATCCTAGAATTCTTTCAGCAGAAAATGAACAAGTAGAGGGCTTTAAAGAACATCAACACACTTTCCTCCTCCGACAGCAATGCTTATTTCGTGAAATGTAATTTGGCAGTTTTTTGTCCAGTCAGATTTCTTTTGACCATCAAACACCTCAAGGATACAGTTGGTAACCAGCTAAGAGACAGGATAAGATAAAAATTATCCCATTTATATTTTAGCCTTTGCCCAATAAAATCGAATATAAGGAAAATATAAACTGGAAAAAGATGGCAATGGGGTAGGTGGGATTAAAGTGGATAGAATTTTTACATCGATGTTATAAAAGCTAATTTTCTCAAATAAGAACCTTCCTAAATTAATAATAATTAATGATAATTAATGATAATTAATTTTCCAATTCTAATATAAAAAGAAATTTCAAAATAACAACAGTTTTGTTTTCATTTTTTCCTACTTATACATATTTGAATTTTTTCTATGCTATAATTTGTATTATATATATAATTTAGTATTTATATTTATAAAAAATATGAGGTACATTAGTATTTTAAGTATATTAGTATAATTTATCATTTAATAAAATTTTTAGTGGAAGGAATAAAAAGAAATAAAAAAGAGAGGAAAACATAATAAATAAGTAAACAAAAATAAAGTCTATGATTTCTTTAACAGTGAATCAGGAGATATTCTTATCTTTTTCATTTGTACTTTTTCAATTTCATTTACATTAATCTGTTGTTGATATCAAATAATAGACATGACATGGCATGAAAGTATGTGTTCTATTATTGTTATTGGATTTTTTTACATAATCTTACCCAGTTCTTACCTAACAGCTAAGTTTTTTTTTTTTTTTTTTGGTAAAGCCTAACGGCTAAGTTTATCTAGTGACAAGTTGTGAATTAAAAATTGGTAGATTTTTGTTGGATTGGGTTTGTTTTGTGCGTCAAATACCGTTGAGGTCTCTTTAATTGATGTGTGAGTGCTTTTGATGTTTTAAATGCACATAAATGGCGTTTGGTAAAGCTTCTATTCCTATGAACAATTTTTGATCATAAATGATTATTTTTTTTTATTCTATTCCTATGAACAATTTCTAAGTATTTTAAGTCGTTTGATGACTGTCTAAAATTTCAATTTTGAAATAGAATTGTGTTTGGTACCTTGTTCAAAATTTCTACTTCAAATCATTTTTTTTAATTTTTAAATAATTTTATTACTTTTTTCTTTTTTATTCTTTTCTTTTTTTCCCCTCCTCCTCCTCCTCCTGCTTCTTCTTCTTCTTCTTCAAGTTGCTGGTTGTCGGGCTTGGGATGGCCTCGCAACTGGCCAAACGAGGGTCAGGCGACCTTATTGGAGCATCATCGGCCCTCGACGAGGCCGTGCCTCATCGATCGAGACTTGCCGAGGTTGGGTCAGCCTTGCCTGGCCTAACGAGCCTTCGCGAACTCACCCGACTAGTTGTCGACAACTAATGCAGTGGGTATCACGCCCCGAACCTCGAGAGTGCGCACATCCCGCGGTGGTCGATAGCAATTGCGACGTTCCCAAGACTCATTGTTGACCCTTCATTTTTATTCTTTCATTATGTGCAAGCGGGAAACGTATCATCTCCCCATCAACATACAATCAAGCATTCAAACAGGGATAGTGAGATGAACAGCAGAAAGACCACAACTACTCATATATACATTTTCATATTGGATTAACTTATGGAGGATTGTTTTCGAATTACAAGCCTAACATAGGGCCGATCTATCCTCTATGCCAGACCAAAAAGAAACTAGGCTAGGCTAATCCAATTGTACATAAAAAGAACCCTCGGGTTCAGCACTACAGTCACTTGGACCCAATAGACTTAGATTGCATCGAGTCATAGTCGAAAGTGAACGGGTCGATCATTAGCGGAGCAGGGGTAGCATCCTCCACGGCACCATCAAGAGGGTCCAGCTCCATGAGATCCTAGTCAACGTCCTCGGGGCCCTTACCGGGCGGCTCGTCAAAACCTTGCAGAGGATTGATTAGTGGATAAATACTAATGAACCACGCCAGGAACCAATGGGGTATCCATTGCCCCAATCCCTCATCTACCCAGATAGTGGATAAATACTACTTGAAGAGGTGCACTCGACCCAGGAAGCAGTGTCGCGTCACGACAGTATCCCAGTCCTTAGGGATACCGAATCTCATTAGTGAACCTTTAAGAGTGTGAGGACTTACCAATGGAATGATAATCCCACAAGTGCCTTTCATCTGTAAGATTCATTTAGAGGGATTAGATTTTCAAGAGGGAAAATGTTAGGGTTTTGGGTAGAGATAATGTTAGGGTTTGAGGAAGGGGCAGACATGGCTACACTTATAATAACTCCGCCTCCATTTCTAGGGTCATGAGTGGCAAGGGTTATTTTTGCGATGTCCTAGGCTCGTCACCTTCCTAATTCTTTTTATCTTGTTAATAGGCATGTGCAAAAGTGTGAACAAATAAATTCTCCAGAAAACAATAGCTAGAAGATTAGGACATACATCACATAGAACACGTTACTTTATATTACAACAATATATTTACAAGTCTTTTCTCTAAGGGTCCTTCTTTTTTACATTATACTACAAGTTTTGGGAATTTCTATCTCATCTAGCGTGACTGCAACTTCTAAAATCGACGTGAGACTTCCATGCCTACAAGTCTAAAACATAAGGGAGTGAGTTGGGGGACGCATTAAGTAAAATTCCTAATTTCTGCTAGGAGGACATATCATCATCAAAATCTAGTTAGTACAGCAATCGTAATACAATGTCAATGGCAAATCAATAACAAACTTATTGCTATGCCTCGACTACATACAAATATCCATTGCAGCATACTTCAATGTATGCTTACCTTCGGCTTATTAATAAAAACATCAACATATCATAGTTATACATATACCAACACACATAAAAGTTTCATTTAATTTTGTCATGGCTCAACCAAGCCCTCTCTGCTTGACCTAGGCTTCCAACTTCATGTTGGGCTTCCCGACTCAATCAGAGCATCTTAGCTCAACTAGAACATCTCAGAGTTGGTATCCCGAGACTTCGAGCTTAAATCCAGGCATCCCGTTGTCGTGAGGACATCTCTCCCTCATTAACGAGGTATCCTATTGGTGTAGGGGCATTGTGGCCACCTCAAGTGGCGATGGTTCTTATTCTTTTATAGGTGATCACACATGGTGCATCACACAAGCCATTTTTCATCCTTCATCTTAGCCAACGCATACAAAGGCCTGAAGGCGTGCTCATTCAAGAATGTGCGCCATGACCCTCAATATCATATCATACAAAATGCCAAGCATGATTTTTGGTTTGTAGCTTGAACTATACGCCTAGATTGATCCTCATATCAAGCAAGACTTGGAACTAGCACGCTTTAATGTTGTACCAAGAGCTTATGGGCTTAGGCAATCTTTGTACCGAGTAAGACTTAGAACCAGCATGCCTTAATGCCGACGCAAGATCTTGCGGCCTTAGACAACCCCCACACCAAACGAGACTTGGAATCAGCACACCTCAATGCTGATCCAAGACCTCGAAGCCTTGGGCGATCCCGCGCTTAATAAGACTTGGAACAAGCACACCTCAATGTTGATCCATGGCCTCACAGGTTTAAGCCATCGAAACTTGACGTCGATTTCAAGCCGAGCGGACATTGACCTAATCTCAAGGCAAGAATGCATTCAAGTGTGCAAACATGAACAAATCATACAAAGATCATTATAATATACACGTGTCTTACATGGGTGAACATATAAGGGTGCGTTTGGTAATGATTCTGTTCCTGGGAGTAAATTCTAATCAGAAATGATTCTTTTTTATTTTGTTCCCAAGAACTAATTCTAAGCATTTTAAGCCGTTTGTTAAGGGCGCGCATGATAAAATTTCTGTTTCTCAATTTCTTCGTTTCTCTCGTTCCCGGAACAGGTTTGGAAATGTAAATCCGTTTGGTAACGCAATTTGATTTCTCTATTTCTGAAACAGATTTCTATTCCGTAAATAGAGAAATCGAAGAAATCGAAGCTGAAATTTTTAACTTCTCGTTTCTGAAATAGAAATAGAAATAGAAATTTTTTTTCTCAACTTTTCAATTTAGTCCAAAATATTTTAGATCACTAATATTGAAATAGAAATAGAAATAGTTAATTTAGTCCAAAATATTTTAATGATTTTTTAATATAATCATTCTAATCAATATTGATTGAAAATCTTAACCATTGGGCTAGATGGTGAGAATTGAATGAACAAGGCTTCATTTGTTGCACGTAAGAGATTTTATGCATGGTAATAGTCAATTGGTCATATTCATATCTAATGAGTCTTTCTTCACCTACTCTTCCGTGTATGCCAGCCAAACGACTCTATTTGGCTAACTATTTTTTAATCATAAACTTCATATTAAGGCGGTAAAAATTGGTCAAATCATTAGGTTTCATCCGATTTTTCTTTTATAAAAGAGATCTAATAAGAAATATGTTGTTCTTGTAAGAGTGTTGATGAAAGTATAGATTTTGATAATAAATTTTTAAATAATCCTAGTGTTGATAATTTTGAAAAAAATTGGTGACGATTTTTGAACACGGTGAGGATATTTTTAACAAAATTTGGAAAGAAATTGGAATTAGACTTGAAGTTAGGATTTTTTAGGAGATTAGACTATTATAATCATGGCTATCATTAGACTTATTTGATTAATGTGAAATCAATTTCGGCAAAAACATAACGACATATTCACTACAATTGAATTTCAATTTTTTTGCCACGTTGTTTATTTTTCGAAAGAAAATATTACGTAATAGGAAACGTAAGCACATGTAATATAAATTCCATGAAATTGTATTTTCAACTTTTCTAATGTATTAGTATTATTTCGACTATTTTTTGTATTTGAGGATTTTCTATATTGTTTTAGTATTATTTCGGCTATTATTTTATATTTGAGAATTTTCTATGTTGTTATCTAATTAATTTCTATTCCTAGAAATAGAAATTTTATTCTGTTATCAAACGGATTTTGTTCCGTAAATAGAAATTTTGAGTTGTTATCAAACGGATTTCTTTGCTTTCGAAACTTGTCCGGGGAATAGAAATTGAGAAATCAATTTCGGCCAGAAATCAACTGGAATAGAAATTTTGTCATGCGCGCCCTAACCGTCTAAAATTTCTGATTCTGAAATAGAATTGTGTTTGGTACCGTACTCATTAATTATGTTCCAAATCAATTTATTTTAATTTTTAAATAAATTTTTTATTGCCCTGGGTGAGGTCGACCCCGTTGGCTGAGCCTCGCCGGTGGCCAGGCTGGCCTCACCGGGGCTGGGCGAGGCTTTCCGGCCACCGACAGGGCTGGGCGAGCCTCGTCGGTGGCCAAGTGAGGCTCGCCGGGGCTAGGTGTCATGAGGCTTGCCTAGCCCCGGCGAGGCCCGCCTGGCCACCGGCGGGGCTGGGCAAGCCTCACCGGTGGCTGGGCTTGCCTCTGGCGAGCTCGCCGGACCTCGCCCTAGCCTAGCGAGCCTCCAGCGAGCTCACTAGATTGGCATGCGATGACTGGCGGCGGTAGCGGATGGCGGGCAGCGAGTGGCAGTGGCGGCGGCGGCGGCCGGTGGCGGCGGACGGCGGCGGCTGGCGGTGGCGAACGGCAATGGCGAGCAGTGGTGGATGGTGGTCGCAAGATGGCCGAAGGGAAGAAGAAGAGTTGTTGGTTTTGATTCTCAATTCTGATTATGGAACAAGAATCAACTTTTTTTATTATTCTTAATTCCATTCCCAATCTGTTCCCTGGAACAAATTTGTTCCGGGGAACAAAAATTCAGAATTTGCCCCTATTTGGATGGTTACTAAACAGGGCCTAACTAAACTAGACGACGTAACATATCACCTTAGCCCAGAGTTAGGAATTTTACTTACATATAAAAGCATGAGGCAACCGATCGTCAACATGTACACAAATTAAGCTCGAATGAGAGCGCAGCCAAGTCCAAGCAACGTGACTCACGACTTGAACCAACATGCCTCAATGCTTGTTTAAGACAGAGCAAGACCCATCCGTGACCTGGAGCGCGATTTGGCTTAGGAATGTAAACACATGAGCAATCAATCATCAATATGTATAAAACTAGGCACATGTGTGTATACAACTAAACTCAATGACATAGGCTATTGCCCTAATTAAGAGTTAGAGATTCTATTTACCTTCAATGAATTAGAAGTGATTTTATCAAGAGAGAGCTATCTAGTGAGGCGATAGGTGAGGGTCAACAAGGTCGAGGGAGGATGAGGGGCGACGATGAAAGGGCGTTAGAGAGAGAGAGAGAGAGAGAGAGAGAGAGAGGGAGAGAAAGTGATGGAGAAAAGGTGGGTAAGAAAATGAGGGGATAATGCCTCTATATATAGGCAAAGCTCTCATCATTTCTCTTCAAAGTGGACCAATCACTTTTTTCTAGGTGGATAACTTCGGATGAAAAGGTGGCAAGTTAGGCAGCACATGGTAACGCTCCTATTTCTCCCAATTTCTGTTCTTTTGTTCTCCGAAACAAAGAAAGAACAGAAATCCGTTTGGTAAAACACTTGTTTCCGTGAACAATTTCTCTAATTTTTTGTTCTCGGGAACAGTTTTGAGAAGCAAAAAGAAGTTGCTTCTTGTTCTCGGGAACAATTTCTAGAAATAAGCCAAATTTCTTTTTTTTTCTTTTGTTTCTCTCTCTTGCCGTGGCCACCTGCAATCACTTGAAGCCACCACCGACCGCCACCCACTGCCATCGTCGCCACTGCACGACCGCCCGCCGTGATCGATGGCGGCTGATAGGCTCTATGGCGGTAGTTGCCGGTGATAGTTGGTGGCGGCGGGTGGCAGCAGGCGGCAACGGGTGGTGTACGGCGTTGGGCGGCGGCGGCCAACGGTCGGCGATATGTGAGCAAGAATAAAAAAATGAATAAATACAAAAAAGAAATTGTTACGTTACCAAACGCATTTCTATTCTTTTTCTATTCCAAGAGTATAAATTTTGTGTAGTTATCAAACGGATTCTTTTACTCAGAAATTGTTTCCTGGAACAGAAATAGAAAAGAATTATTTCTAAAAAAAAAAACTCTTCCCGGAACAGAAGCGTTGTCATGCGCAGCCTTAAAGAGATGAGTGGCAAGTCTAATTTCTAGATGAGGACATTTACTCATTCTCTCATGGGGCTACTTGAGGCTTGAGTCATTTTAGTAATGATGAATAGTAATGATGACTATGTTAATTAGGGGACACCTAAGTCTTATGACTCACCCTCTCTCATTTAATATTTAGATTTGACAATCATGAGGTTTGGATATTTACCACATATCTAAATTCAAGAACTTGCTCCCTAAGTTAAGTTCTCTAGAACATTCTTCCTTTTAGGCCACCTAAGGAATTGAGTCACCATATAATAATCACATGTAATTATTTTGTGGATGCCTAAGCAAGTGACTAAGCTTTTTGATTTAATGCTTAGATGTTATGTAATCATTAAGTTTAAATATTCATCATATGTCCATAATCAAGACTTGCTCTCCAAGTTTTATCCTTCTAAAATCTCCTACCAAGCTTTCTTCCAATTGGTCCACTTAAACCTTCGAGTTATCCCTATTGAAGACCTTATTTGGAAGAGGTGGCATGCCTAATAGGGTTATGTGACTCTCCTAAGCTTTAGGGAAATGATAAGATTCCTTAGTGTCTTTCTCTTATTGGTACACTCAAGCATAAGTCACAAACTTCTCATTCAAGGCAAATCTTTTGGCCATCATTACATAATCTTAAGATGATCACCAAAGGGGGTGTTTCATCCCTTTGCATTTAATGACCAAGCAATTTTATAATCTTCTATATATATATATATATATATATATATATATATATATATATATATATATATATTTTTTTTAATGATTCGAGAACCCCGTACAGCCGACAGCCGGCGGGGTAAACCCGGGGCGAACTGGGCCGCCACTACAAACCCAGCCGCAGGTGAGTCGCGCAATGGGGACGCGGGGTTTCGAACCCCTCCCTCTTCGATGGGGGAGAAAGCTCTAACCATCGTGGCCACTGTGGGGGATAGTATAATCTTCTACTTTGTTTTCTTCCAAAGAACACCACAAACATGGAAATAAGGCCATTGGAAGCGTTAATGAGTTTGGGTGAGAGCTCTTTATGTTCATCCATGAGCAACCATTCCAACCGAATTGAGATTCGAGGCCAAATCACCATCGAGTGGGGCAAATTCGTGATTGAACTATCCTTGCATGGATAGGTCAGTGGCCCATCTTGTGGACTTAGTGACCAGCCCCACGGTTGGCACTGGCCGAGTAGACTGGGCCTATGACTAACTCAAAGCTTGGTGTAGGGTTGGGCACAAGGCTTGGCTCACGGCCAGGCTCCTAGTTTGGTCCATGGCCTTACGAAAGGGCTCAAGGCCTGGTCCAAGGCCGATCCATCATCTGGTACGAGGTAGGGCTCATGAATTGGCACAAGGCCTAATGAGAAGGTTGCCGAGTCAATCCGAGACCTATCCAGACTAGTCCATGATTCATTGCAAGGGGCTAGTTCTCGATTAGTCCATGGTTAAGCATACTTGATCCATGGTTGGCCCTCGATTATCATGTGGTTGTGTGAGATTGGTCGATTTGTGATTGACACACGGTCACATGGGATTAACTCATGGTCAACCACGGGCGGTACACGATTGAGCAGAATCACCCATGATCGTAACATGATCGCTTGGGATCCATTCATGATCATCTATCGATTCGCGGTGGTACGTGACCGTGCCACAACCAATTCTTATGGTCGGGCAGCCGTTCCATGGCCAAATGGATTAGGTTCACTTGTATGGTTGGTGGATTGGTTCAGGCCTACTCTCAATTAGTCCATGACCAATCTTTCGATTGGACCATGGCTAATCCCTTGATTACCCTTCTGATTAGCTCGATCAATCCATGACTGATCCTTGGAACGATTCATGGTCGATTCTCACCATCGCCACACCAAACGCATAGCCAATCCTCATGGGGTCAGAATCGTGGATGTTACAGCACCAAAGGCACAAAAACTCTTCCAAACGAGAGAGAGAAAAAATCTCATGGGGCTATATATTTGGTACCCATCAGTTATGAAATAGATGACTTAGAAAGCACCAAATTATTACGGTAGTGTACAACTCGTGTGTGTATAAATATCTTAACATAAAAACACATAATTAAATATCATAAAATACCTTAACCCATTATATTAATAGGTCAATTTCCAATTGAACAAACTGGAGTCTACACTCAAATGCATATCATCACTAGTCATGTTGAGCGAGTTGAAACATTTTCGACACGTATGTAAATGAAAATAAAAGAAAGAATAAGATATTCTCATTACCTTGTCGGGATCAGATCGTATTCTCGCATGCTAGATGTTATCATTGGGGCACGCCCTAGTCTAGACTCAAATGCATATCATTCGGGCACACCCTAGCCTCAGTGGTCAACGAAGTCACCGCATCTCTCAATGATGGCTTTCAATCATGGTACAACTAAGAGAAGCAAACGCATCTTTGGTCGAAAAACGACCATCCTTCAAGTTCCCTACATGACCCCGGTTTGCAAACGGGGTTACAGCCATGCCACTTGAATTGCATCCTCTGAAATACACCCAACATCTGTGGTCCCTAACAAAATCAGGAGGATCCACTTCACAACATTGCAATGTACACTTGGATTAACCATATAAGTTCTCCTCGCTGCACCTAATAGATGAAGCCTAGTAAAAAAAAAACCCCATATACGGGATGATCGTTCACGGCTATAAAAAGAAGACTCAACACGCACAAGACACCGAGCGCCCTCGAGCTCTCAATCTCTCTCGCGAAGCTCTCTCTACTGAGGTTCAAGGTGGTTGTTCCTTCTGCATCTATTTCCTCCATCCGCCGTGGCCGTCAACGCGGTCGTTCCTCTTCAGGATCTTGCCGGTTCATCCATCAATCTACACTGGTGATTGCCGTTTGCCGAATTACACGCTTTCTCCATCGAGAGCACCACTCTGGCGATCGCTAACTTTTTGGAATTGGCGTTCTAGCTTTCAACACTCGTCTGACTGGTTTCCTCAGTAATCCTAACTAAGGTAAGGTCAATATTTTGATCCTGGTGGTGTATGATTGATGCGGAACTGGAGCATGACGATTGAGTCTAGTATAGTGCATTTTTCTGTTGATCGATACGGTAGTTTTATTTCTTTCGGCTCACGGTTGGATGATTCGTGTTAGACAAAGGGATGGTTGAATGTATTGATACGATCATAGGCGTCAATAACAATGGTTGCATCTCGCTTGCATTGTAGGTCGATGGTTCCCAGACAAATTGGTGGAGTTTCGTTAAATGCTACAGAGACAGACATATGTGTCCATATTATTGACATCTGTGTTGAAACTTTGATGATATTTACGTGCAGAATGGTTCCTTTGGTTGGGCTTATTTTCCTTTTTGTTATATGTTCATGATTGTTGCTTTTCTCGTGGCTTCACTCCTACATGGGTGCCTATGGTAAATCATCTGATAATGCAACTGAATCTTTTTGGAATGCCTAGAGAGTTCATTAGCTATTTGCTCCTCTCTTGCATCATACGATTTTATCAATCTCACATCATATATTTCATATATTGAAAAATTGGATATTTGAGCCAAAAGATTAGACTCATTTATTGTATTCATGCATAGTACATAGTAATTATTAAGAGTCCAATATTAGTGTCATGATCTCTATGCATGTACAATGTCCTTACATATTGTCGATACATCTTACATGCATCCATATGTTCTTGACATAAACTTGAATATTCTTAATTATTATTTATGTTAAAATATATCTCGAGTTTGAGCCCAATGCGAAATTCCGAATATTCCGAATTGGATATGTTGCGGACGTTCGAAATCGAGCAAAGAAGATCCGACGATCAACTTCTCAAAATTCGAATATGCGTTGGAGAATTTGGCCGCTAAAATAGGAAAGTCCAACTTTTACTAGGACTTTGATTTTGTTTAAAATATACAGAGATATGTTTTGGTTCAAGATAGGAAATAGAATCCTATGAGAAGTCAGTAAAAAAATAAATGTCTCACTTATATATATAGACTTGTGGCTGTGGATGGAATAGGGTTGATCATGAAGAAGTGTTCTTGAAGCGCCATCTTGTTGTCGAGTGCTTGGGAGGGATTTTTCTTTGTCATTCTTGTCCGTGAATTACATCCAAGAAGATTTAGGGCCTGCATGTTTTCATTCTTTTTTTTTTTTTTTTGTTTATGAACATAAATTCTGTTTTTTTGTTCCCGGGAACAAAAAAAGAACAGAAACGCGTTTGTTTGCGTTTTTGTTCAAAATCGGATTTTTTGTTCCTGGAACACAAAAAGAACAGAAATGAGAAACAAAAAAAAATTGTTTCTTATTCCGGAAACGATTTTGAAGAAACGATTTTTTGTTTCTTGTTTCTTCTTCTCTCTCTTCTCTTTTCTTCTTCTTTTTTTCTTCTTTTCTTCTTTGGCCGGTCGCCAGCCTCGACCATGGCCAACGACGCCGTCAAGGGTCGGCGACCTCGCCGGAGCGTTGCCGGCCCCCGGGGTCGCCGGAGCGTTGCTCGGCCTCGCCGGATCTGGGCGAGTCGGAGCTCGCCCAGCCAAGGCAAGGCTGAGCCTTGCCCAACCACGGCAAGGCTCGGTCTCACCGGGGGCCGGCGAGCCTCGCCGTGGCTGGGCGAGGCTGCCAGCCTCGGCCGGATTGGCGGAGGCCGGCGACCAGCTGAAAGAAGAAAAAATAAAAAGAAAGGAAAATAAAATAAAAATATTAAAAATTAAAAGAAACAAAAAAAAAGAATATAAATTTACCAAACGTGTTTCTATTCATTTTTTATTCCTGGAACAAGTTTACCAAATGCATCTTTTTGGTCAAAAATTGTTTCTCGGAACAGAAACACTTTTTTCTATATCTGTTTCCTAGAACAGTTTTTGAACAGAAACGTTACCAAACGCGCCCTTAGTGTTCAAATGAATCAAATCTTGTGGTAAAATTTGCGTGTAATTCCTTCGTGAGATTAAGAGATTATTTCTTAAGGAATTTCAGGGCTAAATACTGCGTGTGTTATTGGGTGTAATTGAGGTTTGGAAAATATCGAGAGAGTGTTTGAGTGACTCGAGTGTGTAATTTCCTTGTATCGCTTGATCTATAGTGAAATTCGTCGCTGCTCTCACTTTGAACGTAGGTCTTTATGACTGAATCACGTAAATCTGGTGTCCGATTTATTTTTTTCTTTTGTCTATATTATTGTTCGATCGCTCGCTTTTTGCAACAATTTATATGAATATTGATTTGCATATTTGAACTATTAATTTTTGTCATGTTGTACATTAGTTTATGCATATAAGTATGTGTCGCATGCCTAGGTTTCATTGAATAAATTCTGTTCGTATTAATTTCAATTAAATTAGTATCTCATCTAGTTGATACCTAGTTAGTTGATACATTAATCTATGAATAAAGTTCACGTCATTTAAATTAATGCACGTCACACCGGGTGTAATTTTATAATGTTGCATCTAGGTTGCAATTAGTTTTACATAGTATACACGGCATTAAATTAATTGTTATCGATGCATGTCACTTAGGGAAGTGACTTTGTGACTTTTCTTTAAATAATGAGAAAAACAAAAAAAAATTAGAGTAGGTTGCATATGAAATAATTTTGCATTGCGACTGTAAATGAGTTTAATTTGTAATTCACGCATAATTGTATATATTATAGGCATCTAATTTGGACCATGCTTACATTATGTCATTTTATCTATGCTTTCGTTCGGTTTTTAGTGGTCGGGTTCTGGCTTGGGACTTGATGATGAGGCTTTGCTCTAGTTTGCTTAGTGCGCTTCAGATTCTTTAAATTTTCAATCATTTATTTACCGCTTTGATAATTGATTGTCATCTTTCAAATGTTCATGCACAGTACATAATCACTTTCATTTGTTAGTGACTAGATACAAATCAATAAAAATGTTTTCATTTAATGAGAAAATAAATCGAAATGACGCAAGATTAATATAATGAAATTAAGTCCCCGACTCGTGAATTTCTATTTTGTAAAAGTGAGGTAGACTAGTCATGAATATCTACTTCGGAGAAGAAAGGTAGACTCACTTGTCTTGCCTAGTGAGATGAACCTTTGCTCCCATTAAGTAAATCTGTTCCATTCAAGCTCGCTACCCCTACACAAAGCAAAATATGCATGTGTGATGTTAGTGTGTAGGAATTTATAAGAGTTAACATACCTTTTCACCCTTGGAGATGGCGTCACGTCCATTCAGAAAATGATCCGTTTATCCATATGAGATTTGCCCCTACATGACCTTGTCTACCTTTGTAAATTCTGTGAAAAAAAAAAAATTGAAAAAGGCTGGAGTATTTTTTCGTAGCAAATCGAACTTAAATTGGAGTTCACCATTTCCTCAAGGACATGTTTGGAGGTGATTTAGTCTCTCTCATGCTATTGAGTTTATGTCATCTGAATAAAATGCAACATACATTAGCATCTTTGTTCTCATTCCTCGCTTACCAAATCAAATAATGGAGGCAACAATATTCCAGGGCAGTCTTGTGAAGACAAAATAAACATTAGCATGGCTCAATCAAATCAAGTTACAACTTGGTCTGCACAGGAATTTGATAGAATTTGGGGCCTTGTTCCTCCGCTAGATCATCGAAATTTGTCATGCCACTCATATGGATTCCGAAGTCGCAACAGTTTGCAAATTTGGTAGGGATTGTGTAGAAGCCCAACCTTCAAAGAGGTTCCATCTCAAGGCTAGTTTGGTTTACTTCAACGTACCAAATAACATGAAATATTTATTGTAATGATCCAGGCTCTACTATGTAATATTGTCTGCTTTGGAGGCACAGCCCACCGGTCCGTCCTCCCTCACATTTTTGTTTTTAACGCAGCGGAAGCGTACGTGAAACGCGTTACACAAATTAGAGGGACTTAAGTCTTATAAACTAGCCCTTAGACTCCCCTTAAAAGATGTGGGATAGGATACCCGTGCCGTGCTTGGGCCGTCACATTTATAAATTTGCCCTTATTAATCAGAAAGAACATTTTTCAATGGAAACCCTAGAAAACAATTAGAATATATGAAACAAACCCAGGAAGCAATTGAAATTCTAGAAAGCTATCGAAAGAATTTCAGAAAAAAGGAAAGGCTCCTACGACAGTATAACTGGTTGCTTGGACAGTTTCATTATCCAGCAGATCATCCCATCTAATGGGCATGATGTCCTTATATTTATATGTAAATTTTAATAAAATATTTAGGATTAAATTATATAGAAAATTAGGTATCAATTTGACCCTAATAATAACATCCTCCTCAAATAGCTCACTATGCAGATATTAGTATTACTTGCGTCGACTTAGTTTTATTTTTATTATTTTTTATTACATTTCATTTTTCTTTATTTTACATCATTTCGGGTAATTAGAAAATTTTAAATAATAATATTTTTAACAGAAATTATTTAAAAAAAGAAGAAGAAGAAGAAGACGAAGAAGAAGAAGGGGAACTCTTCTCTGCCGCGCACGCAAGGAGGACAGAGGAAGAGCAGTCGCTCGACCCCTGAGAGGGAGGCTGAGCTCGAGCACAAAAACGGGGGCGAGCCGTAGGAGAACGGTGAGCAAGAGTAGAGCGTGAGCGAAAGAGCGACCGTTGGCCGCCACAGCGACGGCCCCACACCACTTCTTTTTCACGTCAAAGCCAACCGTAGGTCGTGTTTCGATTTTTCTTTGTTCAGGTCGGTTTCTCAAGGATCCCGGCTCGGAGACGCGCGAGGCGGACGGACGTAGTCCGATCTATCGAGCTTGTCCCCCGTCCGACGTCGCCGAGCTGGGTAAGAGGGCACCCTACGACCTCCCTGTTTTTCCCTCTGTTTTGCGCCTTGTTTTCGCCCGAGCTATTGACCAGGGGCTCGTCGCCCCATTCCGCGTGTGCGACGGACTCGCTGGTGCCGTTCTGCGTTGATACTGAGCATTCTTTGCTAATTTGTGTCGAGTTTTGATCCGGTTTTAGGTCTCATTCTTGTCCACGCTCGCCTTTCGTTTGACGCACCCCAAGTGTTCGATACAAAGCCTAGACTAGATCTGAAAGCTTGTGTTGAGAATGATTGTCTCTGAGATCGTTTCTTCGTCGCGCCGTCTTGTCCTTGGCCGTCGCTGCCTCTTTTCTGTTCAAAGTCGAAACGTGCGAGGGTCACTGGAGTATGGTATTTGGTCTGCGGGGCGTCGTAAGACTTAAGAGTTTGGTCCCGGTTTGGCCGCTCCGGGCAAGGATGGCGCGGTCGTGAGTGGGCCAGCGAGGGCAAGAGGGTATCGGCGGCGGTCGTGGTCATCGGCCGCGACTCGCCGAGCACCGGACGCGGCCGGATGTGGAGGTCCGGCTGTCGATGGTGCTTCTCGGTTGGCGGGCGGCTCAGTCGGGTCTATTGGAAGACACGGGTCGGGTCATATGTGCCGGATCCAGGTCGGTTCCGGATCCGGGAGATGCTGGAGGGCCAGCTTATTTCTGGATCAGGGTTATATTTCAACGGGCCGGCTTGCTTGGTTGAGGTATAGGTTTAGGTTTAGTTTAGTTCGTGGGCTGGGCTTGGGTATTTAACTTTCCCTTATCTTTTCTTCGGGTGGGCTGGTTTGGGCCCGCACTTTAAGCCCAGTCCGGCTGTGGACTGGTTATTCCGGGTGGGGGCCCGGTTCGGCCCAGACCCAGCCGGATCCGGATAACCCACCCGGTCCCTATTTTCATACCTCCTTTGAAGCGTGGCATTCAACTTTCAGGAAGAATTAGTGGTTGTGACACCTTTGCCTTTTGGGTCAACATTGGCGTCCTCTAGTCGGCTTATCATGTCCGACTTGGGAGGAGAAGGGGAGCTATACTCAGCTTGTCCAAGCAATCTGACATGTGTAGCAGTGCATTGTTTAGTTTGTCCACTTGACGTTGGAGTTGTGCCATCCTGTCATCACCCTTCCGTTTGGGCATCAACTTCTTGGTCATTTCTTCCTTGGTGTCATCTACCAAGACCCAAAAGACTAGGTCAGTTCTTGGTCCTGGATTCTTGAACTAGTACTATATAGGTTGGTTATCGATCCTAAGAGTTTAGGTTTGGTCCAACATAGACCCACCCTAACCGTAAACAATATCTTTCTCTAGTACTTGTTCTCTTTTGTCTTCTTTGTGCTCTTATTCTTCAATGTGCCAAAATTGAAAGAAACAACTTCCTCGTTCATCGCTCAACTTCCCAATGTTCCCGTCTTGTCCCCATATCTCTATGAACAGTCTTAATCGTTTTTATGGTTTTTTACTTTTAGTAGGTGTGAAATTTCTGTTATTGTCTTATCTTAAATTTGTTGAATATGTACATGTATTATAGTTTGGTTGCACGATATCGTATTGTTGATGGATATATAATTTGAAGTGGTAGGTTTGTTTTTTTAAAGCGTACAAAAAATAAAACAAAAAAAATATTGATTAGTCCCCAATTGACCTTAGAACTAGACTAAATCGATTGGGTTGCGTTGATCCTTAGTTCCAAGCTCAATAGGGTCAGTCATCGGTCCTAAAAATTGAGGATCAACACTGTGCTAGTTGATCCTATGGTTGGAGGAGGATTGACCCAACCTGGACCATGCTCATCCCTAATTGCCGTGACTAAATTTTGTGTCTTTTATCTATCGAGTAGACATGATTGTATGTTTTTTGGCCAACAACAGGGTGTATAAACCTAGACTCCTAAAAGCATTGGGCTAATCTCACTTGAATTTCTTAGTCGTCATGCTTAAAGAAGATTGCTGGAGCAATTAAAGGATGGGGATGGAGTTCGTAAACTTTTACCCAATTTGTAATGCTTAATGTGGTCAATGATATTTAACTTAATATGAATGTAATTATTGAATTTTCAATTTGTTTAATGTGGCATTTAGGCTTTTGATATATGTTTAACTAAGTCACTGAATTATATGAAAATTTTCAATATTGAACATTAAATAAATTAAAAGTTTATGGACTACATTACACATTGGATCAAAATTTAAAAATGATTTCTGTCATTTTCCCTAATGAATAGATATATTCATGCCCTTTGATAGGGTTTGCGTCAAGAGATCTTGCGCATGTCTTGATGCGTCGAATTTTCTCATCAACATAATATATTCAGACACGACATTCTAGCGACATGTGAACATTCGTGGGGTTCTAGAATGGCCTAGGTGGGCAATCTCGTCCTATAAAGCGAACAAGACAAGGGTTCACGGGTGTTCAACGACAGAAGCCACCCCTGCTCTGATTTCACGAGAAGCCCTTCAATCATTTGTTTGCTTTAGGTCTCCAATCTCGTGCCGGAGGAACGCCTGAAGCGCGTGCTTGAAACTCGCCGGTTTACTTGGCCCAGATTCATCCAACTTCCCATCATTCAACTGCTGCGATTCCACTCTCCATTCGGTCAGGTGAACCGAAACCTTTAGCCATGAAATAATATTTCTGAGGTCACCACCAATCAATAGGACCTTCTTCGCATTGTAAAAGACTTCATGTCCACGTACCATCATGTGGTCGAAACGTATCTACCATTCAGAAAATCCTTTCATATCGAATTGTGATCACGAGACTACTGAAGATGGAATATAGAATCAATGTGATGTCCCACAGGAGATGTTGCGCACATTTGTGTATTCATATCGTCGCTATGTCGCGATATATTGTAGCATAAACCCTTAAAGTAATGTCTTATATGATGTCACCGTACTTTGAAATCGGGTGATGCAGTGTCACAGTAATAATATTTTATATGCTATAGCCATGAGGGTTACCATGTGCTTTCAACTCATAACACTCGTTAATAACCCGGGTCTGTCTTCAAGGAACAGACGTTCATTTGTATGAGATGCCTGGTATAGGGTACGTGTTCAATTTCGTCAACATCCGGTGCGAACAATCCCATATTCAAGTCACTCATTAAGGTTCAGAGGTTAGAGCCGGCTTGCTCGTCTTATTTGAAATGTGGGGTCAATGATTCATTTCACGAGTCAGTGGCTTATGTACCTTAGACGAGTTTTGTCATAGTGAAAGATCCAAAGCCACATGGTCCCAAAGATAAGTAACATTACTGTGGAAATTTTTTAACAATGGGTTTGGAAATTATTGAGAATCAATTGTATGTTCCCAAGACCATCTATATAAAGCCACAAGTGTGGAGCTCTGCAACACCCACACTCCTTCCCATTCCAAAGAACAAAACCATGGGCAGTCACCTCCCACTCTTTCTATTCCTCGTACTCCTCACGAGCAGCAGCAGCAGCAGCATCAGCGGAATCTCCGCTGTCTCGGCCGCTCCCTATCTCTCTCCACAGCTCCAAGCCAAACTGCTCTCTTCAAAGCCAGACAACGAGACGATATACAGGGTCTCCAAGCAGCTCTGCTGGAACTGCATCGGCGAGTCCCTCCAGTTCTTGTTCGCCCACAACCTCGTGCGCGCCGCCAAGTGGGAGCTCCCCTTGATGTGGGACTTTGAGCTCGAACGGTACGTGTATATTCGACGTTGTTCTACACTATTGAATCTATAACGACTGTGGCGTCTCGCATCTCACATCGGACGGGAGAAGGATCGTTATTCATAAGTAAAGATCGGCTTCAAAAGGCCTTCACTTGAATGCATTACTCCTTTCGAAAGCTTGGCTGGCATTTCTCTTGTTCTGTTCATTCCTTAGCCGCAGGATTCTCAGTGTAATTTTTATCCGAATATATACTATGCTTTATGAATTTTCTGTGGATTTCCCGCATCGCACTCCAAGTTAGATATTGTGCACTTAAATCAAATAGGCATTTACAGTTTGTTGCATCGCTTGATAATTCAATTCTTCAAACTGCTTTTGGTATCCCTCACCGGGGTCTTTTTCACACATAAATTTTTTGAATGAGGAGGGAGCATTATATTTATCACGGGCACATGTATTATTAACTTTATGGACTACAAAGAACACGAGCAAAAATTTAACAGCAGTCCAAATAGGAAATTGTTCACACTCGGTGACGAGGGCAACTAAATTTGTGTGGTCATGTACGTTTCCCTTTTTCAGTCAATAAGCCAATTACGTCAGGTTCTACGTACTCAAATTGGTAGAAACTCTAGAGAACACCTTAGAAATTCTAATTAAAAGTAAATAAGGAAAATCTCATTCAGATATGGTTCAAGCTACTATGACATATTTTTCCCGTGGAATTCGACAACTAAAGTGACTTGCTAGTGAGAAAGGTACGCGAAGTGGTGGGCCGGCCAGAGGAAGTCGGACTGCAAATTGGAGCATTCGTTCCCGGAAGACGGGTTCAAGCTAGGAGAGAACATTTACTGGGGGAGCGGCTCGTCGTGGACGCCGAGCGACGCAGTGGGCACTTGGGCGGCGGAGGAGAAGTACTACACGTACGCGACCAACACGTGCGAGGAAGGCCAAATGTGCGGCCACTATACGCAGATCGTCTGGAAGACGACGAGGCGGATCGGGTGCGCCCGCGTGGTCTGCGACGACGGGGACGTGTTCATGACTTGCAACTACGATCCGGTGGGGAACTATGTCGGGCAACGACCATATTGAATGTCTCTAATTCTGGAGTGCTTATCAGTAGTCCAATATGCTCTACTTCACATGATACTCCCTGCAATGTCTTGTAGAAAGTATATGAATGTACTATACCAATATATGATATACCAATATATAATTGCTCTCGACATCGACAAATATGACATATATAATTTACATCTTTTTTCCCCCTTTCACACATCATATTCGAAACTTCAACTTGACAACCACCCTATAAATTGGGTAGAGAATATCGGATCTATGTATATGAGATACTTATCAACTTGATTTTCTTTATTCAAGCGCTCTCGAGATGATGATAAGCAAGCCATTTGTCATTATAATTTCAAGTAACTACACGTGTACATGTCACACCACATGACGCAAGCCTTTATGTTTCGTTTTCTCGGTTTCGAATCAAATGTTTTCCCCTCGGCTGTAAAGGTCGATCTTTTCCTTGTTCCAAATGAATCCCATTTTGCCAAATTCTATCCCCTTTTCCCAGTTTTGAAAAACGTTTTAATTTAATGCGCTAGCAGAACATTGCGGATCTCTCTCTATCTCCCTACTGATCCAAAACAAACTCAGAATACACACCGCAACTGCTCAGAAAAAGGCGGATCTTGGAATCGAAAACGGGAGAAGACGCTCAGATTTTCTTTCAAACGAATCTCTTTCTCTGTCTGCGTCAACAGCAATAAGGGGGCACGATCGTTCAAAAATCGGAGAAGACGACAAAGCTTTATCCTTGTATTTTTCCGATTGTTTGCAACTCTTCTACTTGTCTTCAACTCTCGTGAGCAGTCCCGCTGCCGCAGCCGGCCATGGCGCTCCGCCGACGCTGCCGCCGTGTTCAGCGAGCCCGGCCACCGCGAGATTCCCGTGACGCCTCTCGCAGCGAGTTCCAGGAACCGTCTGGCGAACTCGGAAGCTTTCCCGATATCTCCTGCAGTCATTTGCCGACGTTGCTCCCTCCTGGTGCCCCCTGTAGCGAAGCATCGCCGAGCTGATCCTGACGAGGCCCTCGCCACCTTCATGCCTAGCGGGTCCAGCGAGGAGAAGGCATCCTCACCTGCCTTGGGGCGTGCTTCCGCATCCCTTCGCTGCCTCAGTCCACCGAGCTCCACAGCAGCAGCGCCTCCAACGAGCTTCAGGCCGTGATTGACGATCGCCTAACTGCTTCGCTGCACCTTGAGTTTTCCTTGCAGGTTTCTCCGGCGTTCCAGTTCAGTATGCCCGCGAAGCCTCGCTGTGTTTGCAAAGTCGCCACTGTCATTGCTTTCGGCCACACCCCTTCGCTGGCCCCTCGTTCAAGTCTACGGTCACGACCTTATTTTGTTTTGCCTCTTGGTGTCCCCAAAACCCATCTTCAAGGTAAAGATAAAGTGTCTTAAATGTAAGTAGTAGCATAGATGGGTTTTATCTGAATAATCCCATAAGCATTGACCATGAACAAGATTTGCTATAGCTTCCAAAAAGAGGTCACGATGCCATATCATGTTCTTTCATAAACAATGTGACCATATAGCTTTACATAGGTAGGCTTTAATATCTTATGACGAAGGTCTCTGGTTCCTGCCACAGCAAAGCTTTCTTTATCAGTGTTGATTTTGGTTACATTCAGTCGAAGCTTCCCCATCGTACACAGCGATTACTGCGACAAGATTAAAATTATGTTCTCTCTCATATTCAGACTTTCGTTTTTCGATTCAGTCATTGGCATTGATCCTCGGTCCTTTCTTGAATTTCCAGAGGTTTCTTTGTCAATTTTCCTTCTCCATCGCCCCCCTAACACCAAAATCCACCACTGACTGACACCGCTAGCCACTCCGGAGACTCACTGATCGCGCTTCCCTTTTATTCTGTTTTCTTATCAGAGACTGCAAAGAGCTCCGCTCCTGCTCGCTTCTTCTTCGCCAACGCGGATCAACAGTGAGATTGCCTCCAAGACATCGGCTTCTTAGTTTGATCATCCTTCGAAATTAACATCCACATCTTCAAGGTAAGTATATCTGTACTCTGTTCTTGGAGAAACAAAGATGAGAAATCTTAATACTGGTTCCCTGAGAGTCGTCTGCCTTTGAGTTCCTGTTTGTGATTTGAACATGTTTCATTATATATGTGATGATTAGAATATGGATT
Organism: Eucalyptus caleyi; assembly: GCA_014182885.2. Taxonomy (NCBI): domain Eukaryota; kingdom Viridiplantae; phylum Streptophyta; class Magnoliopsida; order Myrtales; family Myrtaceae; genus Eucalyptus; species Eucalyptus caleyi. The sequence continues at coordinate 32,660,277 of CM024468.2, read as the reverse complement.
ATGGCTTTGCTGAGTTCGCTGCTTGCTGCTTGATGAAGATTTTTTATGATGTTAAGTTCTTGAAGCTAGAACAACAATGGACAAAGCTTGGAATGTATTTGGTAACCATTTTGTTCTTCGGAACAATTTTTGTTCGAAAATAGTTTTTTCTATTTTTATTCCTTGGATGAGATCCTGAGTACAAAAACATGAATTTTATATTCTCGAATAAAAAAAGAACACAAATGCGTTTATACGACTCAAAAAAATTTTATTCTCAATTTTTTATTTAATTATAAAAATGTCAACGAAGATTTAGCATTTCATGTTTGGATGAAATTGGACTTTTGTAATGATTTAATTGATCATTCTAAGTGACTGAAGAAAATCCAATGTAATAGTTAGTCAAAGATAGATGACAACATGAGGAGGTTGATAGTAAATCTTTGAGTATTACAACAAACATGTTCGTAGACCTCTTGAGCATTTTAAGCTACAAGAAGAAAAGTAAACATTGCTCGGAGCCACCAAGTTTTCCCCACCTAGCATTGTCTTTAAAAGAAAATGACATTAAAAAATCTATAAAATAAAACCCTAAAAGCTTATTCAATTTTTCCAATTTTAATTTAAAAATATTTTCACATTTTTTATGCTAAACTAATTATAAACTAGAATTAACATTAAAATCTAATAAAACTACTCAAAATCTAATTTCTAAATTTATTTCACAAATTTCCGTTTTTTTATTTTTTATTTTTTATTCCAAAAAATGGGGACTCAAGTTGGGTCAAGAGACTAGACCTCGTGTTCATTGTGTAAGGATGAGCATTAGGCTATGTTGAACTTGTTTTTCTAAAATGACCTTACTTCTCTTTTTGTTTTTGAGAACAAAGAAGTAAGCTTTTTTTATTTATTGTTTTTGTTCTAAATATATTCCTTGGCCATTGATTTGTTTTGGGAAATAGAAAAATTAGCTGATATTACCAAACAAATTTCTAACTTTTTCTGATTTGGGTAACAAAAAAATAGAAAAATAGAGAAACAAAAAGTTACCAAACAGGGCGTAGGTGAATGATGAACGGAGCAAAGATCTGATCATGTCTCTGTAGGATGTTTGAAAGAAAGAATAAATGAATGAGGCAGCGAAGTATGAAATCATGTTCAGAAGGTAATGGACTGAGAAGAGACAGAAAGAAGGAAAATAAAAGAAAGAAAATATTGAAAAATGAAAAATGAAAAATGTATAATAAAATAAAAAATAAAGAAATGAAAAAGGAGGAGAAAGTTTAGGTGCCCAACATGTGTTTGGGCGTAAATGAATAATAAAAAAAGAAATTAAAGGGAATAAAAATCATAATAAAAAAAAAAAAAGTTATCCACAAATATGTCAAATTATCATGTGTATCTCAAAACTCATCAATGCCGTTAATAAATCCCTTCGTCTTCCGAATTTCCATCAAATGATCCACAAATATGTCAAATTCTTCGTGAAACAATACTCTTCATTTAAATCCTCATGATAGACTTTTAGAAAACCGAGCCCTTCATCCATGCCTTGAATTTTGATACCCGAATTTGTCTCTACAAGGGTGAATGTTGTCCTTATTCCCAAAATTTCTTCCCACTTCATCAACCAACACTGGAAAATCAATGCACTTTCTAACCATGAGTAAATCAAAATTTTAGAAGGAAAACTCTCCTTAATCCTTAGCGAGAAGTCTTTATAGAAAAATGTGCATTCAACATGCACGGCGCATGCCATGCATGTGCACCGCATGCGACATATTTGTGGCACAAGCAAGATAAAATAAAATTTCGGCGAAGACAATGAAAAAAAGAGTGGCCGAACTGCATAGTGAGGCCAGACTTAAATGGGCGAAACGAAAGAGTCCCAGCCACTTTATCCAAGACTCTTTATTCTCAAAGGAATTGAATTTCGTGAGAAATTTGTATAGGCTTTTTTTGTTTGAAAGTTTGTGGTAGTAATTTTTTTGTCCTCATCCACTGTGGCAAACATCACCCAATTCATATCCTGCATAATTACTCTAAATACCCTAATAAAGGCATCTTTTTTACCATATCCCCCTTTACCTTATAATCATTTCCTAATTACCCTTTGCAGCTGTGTCCATCTCCTAACTATCTGCCCCATTGCTTTTTGGCATCTCCATAACCCCTGCCGTAAATTTCTGCTAGTTGTGTTTATCGAAAAACTGCCCCATCTCCTCGAGCGTCCATCTTTGCGATTCTGGCATGATCGTGTGGAAGAACATGCTCCTGATCTCCACGAACATGAATAATGCCTCGTTAATGGTGACTGCCATATACAGCGATAAGAATGCCGTACGTATTATTCTACTCACCAGTTGGTTCAAAGTGACGTTGATTGCACAACCTTACACACGCAGCCTCAATGGGAAGATCTCGGAGTTGTGTACTCACAAGATTGGTCCTATCTCAATGGAGAAGGCCACGTAGGACAACATCCAGGTGATGCACATGGCCACGGCCCACATGAGCTTCGTGTGGCTGTGGTTGATGATGGCGAGGGTGAGTGAGAAGATCATCCCACTATGCAGCTCTGCGGAAATGGTTGCCTCCCAACTTGATTGAGGAGGAAGATTGTGATGAGAGTGAATATTGTCTTTACAAAGTCAACTACAATAGTTGTGAGGAGCTTTTTGTCAAAGGAGGCCTTGTTGAATATGTGAGGGTTGTAGAGGACGTTGGTGTCAATACCAGAGGCGCTTTGGAAAAAGTGGATTCCGATTGTGCAAACGAGCATTTGGTGGATGGATGGGTCCTGCCACCCACCCTCTTTGATGCTCCACTTGGTGACCTTGACTATGTCGCCTTGAACTTGTCAGGAATTTTGATAATGGTTCATCTACGGAATGTCATTAACAATGTCATTCACCTCTTGTCAAGAACCCTGAGGAGTGCAACGACGATGTTATCAAGGTCACTACTAGGAGCACTGGGGAGCGCATGTGGCTATATCTCATCAATATCATCTATCCCTCACATGCTCGTTTGCATCATTAGGATCCATTTCTCTGGCATTGACACTATCGTCTTCTACAAGCTTTGCATTTTTGAGAAGGCCGCCGTCACCTCCTTTCACAAAATGCTCCTACTGACCATCGCAGTTAGCTTTACAAAGACAATGTTCATCGTTATTGCCACCATCCTCCTCGATCGGGATGGGCAGTTGCCATTGCTACCGAGCAGTGTCAGCAAGATGATTTTCCCGCGCTCCTCCCTCGAAATGTGCCTCATCATCATTGACCAAAGCCATACAGAATGGGCAGTGGCCATTTGCATTGTCTCGGTGTTGTCCTACGTGACATTTTTCTTTTGGGATGGGGCCAATCACTTGGATGTACAGGTCGAAGATCTTGCTATAGAGAGTGCGTGCACAATTAGCGTTGCTGAATCAAGCGGCGAGTATAGTGTTATCAATAATGTACTTATTGCTGTATAAGGCGATCACCATTGGTGAGGCCTTTTCTAGTTCACAGCAATCGCGAGTATCGCAGGCAAGTTCTTTTCCATGAGGATGCCGGAGACGGAGAGGTGGACCTTGGAGGAGATGGGATAGTATATTGGTAAATACACCAGTCGGGGGTCTGCGGTGAGGGAGATGGAAATGCAAGGAAACAATGGGGCTAACGGCGGCAACGTGATAGAGGGGCAGTTAGGAAAATGATTATAAACTAGGTTTATGTGGTAAAAAATCAATGACTTTGTTAGGATATTTATATTAATTATATATGATATGAATTGGGTTATGTATGCTGACGTGGATGAGGACAAAAAAGAATTACAATGATGAATTTTGAAAGAAAAAAGAGAAAAAATGTATGTGGAACATGTACGTCGCGTGCTTATGGTTAATGCACGACATAAGGAAATTTCGGGGAGGCCAAGCAAAAGGGTGTGTGGTCCAACTACATAGTGGGGTCGGGCGCAAACAAACAAAAAAGGCTATGGATTAAGGGGAGTTTTGCATCTAGAATTTTGGTTTGCTCTCCTTAATCCTTAGCCTTAGCCTTTTGAACGAGACTAATCTCACTTGAGTTTCTCGGTCGAGCTTAAAGAAGCTCGAGCGATTAAAGAAGACATAAACACAAACTCTTTGACGGGCTTCGGTTCAAGAGAATTGCGCATGTTTTGATGCATCTTATCCTCTCATCGACTTAATAAATCCAGACATAACATTCTAGTGACATATGAACATTCCTAGAATTCTAGACTGGCCTATGGGGAAAGGCTACATCTAGTACCGGATCAATGGCTATGCATTATTGGTCCTTAAGAAGCAATATATTGGGGTTTATCGGGACCAATGCTACGAGCTTCCAAAATCCAATAGCATCTATGACAATTGTCTTTCTGATTGGTACCACAATGGCCATTTGGTTGGGTGTTGGAGCAATAGGTCCTAGCCATTGTAGCACATTTCTCCCCCAAGGCATAAGGTCTATTGTTGCCCTCTATGGTAGAATCAGCTGTGGGGCGGAATGAATATGAAAGGACAATCAATCAAACAAAAAAAAAAGGTCATTTACTTCTTTTGGATGGAGGTTTTATTTTTCCATAATGGTTGCCACCATTGAAATTTGGAACCTTGAACAGACTGTAGGCGGACGATCTTGTCCTATACTTCGAACAAGACGAGTTCATGGGTGCACAACAACAGAAGTCACCTTGCTCTGATTTCACGAGAAGGCCTTTAATCATTTGTTTACTTTATGTCTCTAATCTCACGCTGGAGAAACGCCTAAAGACTTGCCAATTTACTTGGCCCGATTCATCCACCTTCCCATTATCCAACTGCTTTGGCGAGGAAATTTTATGTGAATTTCCTTTATCTCATCCCAAGTTAGATATTGCGCAAATACATTTAATTGGCATTCACCGTTTGTTGCATTGGTTGATAATTCTATTTTTTGATCTGACTTTGGTATCCCTCGCCGGGATCTTCAGCACGTGCATAATTTTTTTCAAATGACGACGGAACAATACATTTATCACCGGCACATGTACTATTAACATTATGGACTACAAAGAACACGAGCAAAAAATAGGAAGGCTAGTTCAAATAGGATATTGTTTGCACTCGGTAAAGTGGGCAACAAAATTTGTGCAGTATACATAGTCTTCACACGTATGTGTCTATTTCCTAATCACTAAGCCAATTATGTCAGGTTCAAATTGGTAGGAACTTCAGAGAACAAGCTAGAATCTCTAATGGGAAACAAATAAGGAAAATCTCATTTAGATATAGTTCAACCTCCTATGATATATTTCCCATGGATTCCTACAACTAATGTGACTTGCTAGTAAGAAAGGTACGGGAGGTGGTGAGCCGGCCAGAGGAAGTCGGACTAGTGGAGCATTCGTTCCCGGAAGGCGGCTTCAAGCTAGGAGGGAACGACTTGTCATGGACACCAAATGACGCAATCGGCACATGGGCCATGGAGGAGAAGTATTACACGTACGCGACCAACACATGCAAGGAAGGCAAGGTGCACGGCCACTACACAAAGGCTGTGTTTGGTAGTCGGGATAAAATTCGGAATAGGATACGATTTATCATATCTTATGTTTGGTACTCGCTCAGGACAGGATAAAGTCGGATATAATGGGGATATAGGCAGGATAAAATTATCCCATGGGGGAGATGGGATAAAAGTGGATAGGATTTCTAATATCCATAGTAGGAAATTTATTTTTCTAGAATAACAAACTTATTAAATTAACAAAATTGAAATTATATTTCAATATAAATAATATTTGAATTTTAATTTAAGAAATTAAAAATATAAAATATAAATTTATTTTTAATTAATATTATTTTAATTTATATATTCAACTTTAATTCTATCTTATAATAAACATTCAATCTATAGATTAAATATTTATATTTATTATATATTTTAGGTATTTTTGTATTTTAGGTATGTTAGTACAGTTTACTATTTGATAAAATTTTATAAAAGAATGATGAAAGAGGAAAAAAGAAATAATAAAGAAAATAATATAAATAAGAGGAAAAATAAAATAAAAAATAATTAAGGAATAGTGTCATGGGAGATTTTCACTAACTTCGTTTATGAATGTTTAGGTTCATTCATAATGACATGCCATTTATATAAATATAAATATAAATATAAATATAAATACACACACACACACGCACACACACACACAATATGATGCGAATATATCTGACTTTAATATTGTGATTCACCAAATAATGTATAGGATAAAAAAAAATCTCAGGATTTTCATATCCTGTTTTATCCAATCCTATCCCGATTAGAAATCCGGATGACCAAACGTAGCCAAAGATCGTTTGGTAAATGACAAGGCGGATCGGGTGCAGCCACACGATCTACATGTACGAAAAAACAAAAACCAACGAGCTCAGACTGTCATGAATTTGAGCTGAAAATTGAAACACAAACGTACTGATATGTAATTTAACATTTGATTGCTGGATGTGCTCAAGCTATACCATGAGACTTTTTATTTGATTTTTATGTTCTTGATATATAGTTGGTTGTAGTTGGACCCATCAAATGAGTGGGTCGGGTCAAAAATGGGTCGACTCATATTCGACTCATTTAACCTATTTTGACTCATTTTCATGTAGTGTAAATCTAGTAACCCATATCCGACTCGACTTGACCCGTATTACGAAAACCTATTAATATTTTAGGAAAAATCCACACTTACTATATGCTAATTGGATTAAAACTTCAAATTAAATTAAAAATAGTAAATAAAATAAAAAAAAATTTAAAAAAACCTATAAATTGAAATATTCATAAAGAATTAGACCATGTATATGCTTCTTCTCTTGTTTGAAGTGAACATACTATTGAATAACTGAAAATTGTAACATGAAAAATCTTTAACCAAACCTAATAAAGCTCATTTTTATGATGTTTTGCTAAAACACTTTTATGCAATATAAATTTAATAGAAAATTTTTATAATTCTTTTAAAAATATATTTTTAAAAAATCGAATTTTTAATCATTTTTTATTTATATTTTCAAAATATGCGAGCTCGTGGTCGCCGGCATCTGGCAATGCCCGCCATGCTGGCCATCGGCTAAGGAAGGAGGAAAAAGAAAGAAAAAGAAAAAGACAAAAGAAAAGAAAGAAAATTGAAATATGAAAAATAATTATAGTTTCGATTTATTATAAAAAAACATTTTTATAAAGTTAAAGAAGGAAAGATTGTGAGGGGCTTGGGTTGGAAATTTAGAAATGGGTTCTAAGATTCTAGCCCATTTGATATTTTAAATGGGTCGAAAAGGGTCACAAGTTCTGACCTATTTTCGACCCATTTAAATCAGACTCATTGTTTTGACTCATTTTTTTGACTCATTTTTAGTTGGGTTTTTAAAAGCTTCTAACCCATATACAACCTATATAAATAAAATATGAGTCTAAAAATGGGTCGATGACCCATTTTGACACCTCTAGTTGTAGTCCAAATGTTTTTAAAGACCCTTTCCATGAGAGAATTAAGAAGGGACGGTTTCATGACTCCTTGGATGGTAATTTAATTTTGGCACCTCTAGTTGTAGTCCAGATGTTTTTAAAGACCCTTTCCATGAGAGAATGGAGAAGGCACGGTTTCATAACTCCTTGCTAAAACATTTGGACTATAACTAGAGGTGTCAAAATGTGTCATGAATCCATTTTTAGACTCATATTTTATTTATATGGGTTATAGGCTGTGAAAAACCCAACTAAAAATTAGTCAAAAAGTGGGTCCGATTTAAATGGGTTAGAATCTTAGAACTCAATTCTAAATTTTCAACCCAAGCCTCACACAATCTTTCCCTCTTTAACTTTATAAAAATGTTTTTAATATAAAAAATCGAAACTATAATTATTTTTCATATTTCAATTTTCTTTTCTTTTTCTTTTCTTTTTTTTTTCTTTCTTTTTTCCTCCTTCCTTAGCCGGTGGCCAGAACGGCGAGCACGCCAGTCGTCGAAGACCACAAGCTCACATATTTTTTAAAAATAAAAATAATTAAATATTTGATTTTTTAAAAATATTTAAAAAGAATTATACAAATTTTCCATTAAATTTGTATTGCATAAAAGTGTTCTAGCAATACTTTTTTAATAGAAAAATATCATAAAAATGAGCTTTATTAAGTTTGGTTAAAGATTTTTCATGTTATAGTTTTTAGTTACTCAATAGTATGTTCACTTTAAACAGGAGAAGCATGTGCATGGTCTAATTTTGTATAAATATTTCAATTTATAGGTTTTTTTTTATTTAAATTTTTTAATTTTATTTACTATTTTTAATTTAATTTGAATTTTTAATCCAATTAGCATATAGTAGGTGTGGGTTTTCCTAGAATATTAATAGGTTTTTGCAATATGGGTCGGGTCGGGTATGGGTTGGGTATGGGTCGGGTCGAATATGGGTCACTAGATTTACACTACATAAATATGGGTCAAAACGGGTTAAATGGATCAAATATGGGTTGACCCATTTTTGACCTGACCCAAACCCGACCCACTTATTTGACGGGTCTACTCAAAAGGGTATTCTCTCTATTTATAGAACTCTAGTTCACTATGGAACTATAAGAATCATCACCCCATGAAAAGCTTCATTGTTCATCCAATTACAAAATCTTTAACAATATGTATCCTACTTCCACCAATTAAGTAAATTTTGTAACACTTTTGCTAACGGTAGCTAAACTCAATGACTACCCACTTAACTCAGTGAAACTCTCTTTTTAGGGACCATTTTCCAAAAATTATCTAATAGTCTACATCTATGACAGCATTTTCATTCCAAATCTATATCGGAAGTTTATCTACCTAGAGGGGAGATGTTAGAGTGGTTGGTCCCTATCAGTGAGGGTCATATATTTTCATGGCTTCAAAGGATTTGTTTGAGAAATTCATAGGATTAGCTTTCTGTATTGTATTCCAAAAAAAAAGGACATCGGTTGCATTTCAGCTTCTGACATCCGTTGATGGCAAATTTGAGAATGGAATTGAAAGGTTTTATGACGCGGATTCAGATCATAGGTGGCTTATGTATTCCAGAACATGGTGGGAAGAAGACGCTTTTGGTCCAAATGGCTGGAGTCATTTCAGTTTATCATTAGAGTATCATGTCATGATAAAGTGAAAACCTGTGGTTTCCGACTAATATGCAAGCTATTGGAGAATGATTTGGAGGTTTTGCTTCAACATAATCTGTTGTTCAATCCAACTTTACTCCACGAGGTTCGGCATGATTATAGTAAGACAAACACAATGGAAGAACGTTCAAATGAAAGAGAAGATTTACGACTTACTTTAACTAGTGCAAAGGAAAATAATTTAAGTGGCTAGTCCTCGAAGGGTTGAACATGGCTGACTTCTCACTTCAGGTCTCTCAGTGATTCAGAGTCTTATGTTGGGTGCACTACGTTTGTTTAATGCAAAAGCTGAAAATGCTAGATAAATAAACTAATATAGGATGATTATGCACCTACATGTAATAGCGGTGGCTGGAGCATGAAGATAATCGAACAAGCAGCAAAGATGACATCTCAAATGAAATAGAAGATTTACAGATAGTCAAACGAGCACAAAGGAAGATAGTTCAAGCAAATTAGTCCAGAAAGGATTGAACAAGTATGACTTACTCAATTGAGGTCTCTCTCTCCCTCTCTCCCTCTCTCTCCCCTTGCGCGCATGCGTGTTGATACGATGTGTTTGTATAATGCAAAAGCTGAAAATTCTAGACAAACAAACAAATATAATATGAAGTGATTTTGCACGTTATTTAATAGGGGTGGTTACAACACCTGCAAGGGAATGATTTCTTTTGCATGAGTATATAACGTAACCAAGGATCAATACTTTTAATTACAATGGAACACTAGTTAAGGTTGACTTTCAAGGAATATGCTCAAATCAAGCTCTCCTATTTGAACTAGTTACAAACTGGGTACTTCTAACAATTTACTCATTTAACAAAAGTGTCGTTATTTCCTAATTCATCCTGATTACCGAAATGTTTGTCGTGGAGGAGAGATGCTTGAGGAGTTCATCCTTGTTGAAGGCGGTACCACATCTTTCATGGCTTCATAGGAGTTGTATGACAAATTCCTAGGATTGGCTCTCCATATTGTTTTCAGTGTAGAAGATGGGAAAAATGAAGTTTCTTTTAACATCATGCCTCATGTTAACGACGCCAGGCAGGATGTGCTATTAGAACCTCTTGATTCATTTGATTTAGATCACGTGTGGAATCGGTATCTCAAATCAAATGTGCTGTGGGGACTATTGGAGGGAGGAGTTGATTTTGGTCAATTTGATGATAGATACTTACAATTTAGCCTTCGACTTAAAGTATCAAGTGGAATCGTGAAAAAGTTGGGATATGTGATAAGATGCATGCGATTAGAGGATGATTTGACAATTGTGCTTAAAGACAATCAACTAGTTAATTTAGCTTCACTGAGGATTCTTATGAAAGAGAAGATTTAGAGATGGTCCTGTCATCCGAGTGGGGACATCTTCGAATAGAGTACTTACGCAAATATCACCTCATATAGAGGAACTAGAAGCCTGTGAAAGTGAAACAAATAAAATGGGGAGGTGGGAGTGTAGTACTGAAACATATTGCCTTTTGAACCGAAAGGTTTTGAGCTTGCAGCAGGTTGTTCAATTGTTTTCGTACCACGTTATCTCAAAGTTCTATTGCCTCCCATTTTCTTTTACATTAATTAGACAGAGTACTTGCAAAGTGTCTCAATTTACAAGGCAAAATTATCCAAAAAGTTATAAATTTATCGCAATTTTGTCATAAACCTTTTAATTTTGCCAATTAATCCCAAATTTTTTTACTTTTTTCTAATTGAGTCCATCCGATCAATTTTGGCAAGAAATTATTGACCTGGACATCAACGATGCCATATAGGATTACCGACACTAACATGAATAATTTTTAATAATATTTTAATATGTTTTGAATTTTTATTTTTATTATATTTTTTTTTTCACTTTTTTTCCTTTTTTTCTCCCCTTTTTTTTTTTTTTTCTTATTCCTTTGGCTAGTGGCCGGGGTTGGCATTTGACCATACGCCATGGCCAATCATTGGCCATGCCGGGTCGATTGGCCTCACTTGCCATAGGCAAGGTGTGGCCGGGCTAGGGGGAGCCTTAGCAAGGGGAGCCCTCACCCTGTCAAGGTTCAAGCTAGCTTGCTTAGGCTAGGTGAGGCCAACCCAAGCCTAGACCAGGCAACGTCAGCCGTCACCCAGGCCAAGACAGCATCTTCGAGCATTAGCTGGGCGATGACGATGTCGTATGAGGCTACTTTGGCCTAGGCGACAGCTGGCCTCACTAGATTTGGCTTGGGTAAGGCATTAGGCAACACCTGTCATCGTGTGAACTAGGACAACTTCGTTGGGCGTTGGTCGGGTGAAGGTGACATCGTATTAGGCTGCCTTAACCTTGGCAATGGCCTGGCCATCACCCAAGCCAAATTTGGTGAGGCCGGCCATTGCCTAGCCCAAGGTGGCCTTGCTCGGCGTTGGCTTTGCCTGGTCAATGCCTGACGAGGCTGCCCTCGCCTAGGCGATGGCTGGCGTCGCTTGGTCTAGGCGAGGCAAGGTTGACAATTGGCCAAAAGGAAGAAGACGAAGAGGAAAGAAAAAAAATTAGACTTGATTCTAAAATTTGTTCTTGAAATAAAAAGTAACTTTTTTTTGTTTACTTCTTAATTCTATTTTAAATTTACTCCGGAGAGAAAAAAATGAATTTTTGTTTTTAAGAATAAAAAAATTAGCAAACTGATTTTTACTTTTTTATTTTTGTTTTGAGTAAAAAAACATAGAATCAATTATTCTCCAAAATATTATGAAATAGCGCCTTAATGATCAAATTACATATTAAATTAAAGTTAAGGGATTATTTGTGTCGTTTTCTCGTGTTTGCGATAAGAACCTTGGCACGCGCTTGTCAGATGATTGGCCGCCATTTCCGATGAAAGATTCCTCATTTGCCCATTAGACGTTGGACACCAACACACGCAATGGGGAAGAGAAAAAAAAAAAAACAAAGAAAGAAAGAACGAAAACGACAAAATGGAGCGACTTCTAGACGGGCCTCGACAAGGGCCCGTGAGTTATAAGCCCTGGCCCGGTTCTGTTGGGGCTGATCCCGGCCTGCCCAATCCGCACAGGCGCCGCGTCGTAGGCCCGATTCCGGGCTTCGGCCTGGGCCCGCCCACCGAGCTCGGACAGCTTCTCCATGTCAATGCAGTCTGGACTGCCATACATAGAATAGACTAAACGAAGGAAAGAATTCCAACATCTGTATTAGTAAGCCTCTACAAATCTTAAAGATACAATAAGCTCTCCTTGCCAAGGTAGAAGGAATAAACTATGAATTGTCACAATATCATGCTGTATTACCTTTAATCTATCAGTTATATGTATCGCTGAATTAACACAACATCATGCTTTATTACCTAATTTGATACAAGAATGGATACATTAACCATGTACTTGTACAAATTACATGTCAACATCTCATAGGCTCCACATGCACCATGGGCAATCACCTCCCACTCTTTCTATTCCTCGTACTCCTCACGAGCAGCAGCAGCAGCGGAATCTCCGCTGTCTCGGCCGCTCCCTATCTCTCTCCACAGCTCCAAGCCAAACTGCTCTCTTCAAAGCCAGACAACGAGACGATATACAGGGTCTCCAAGCAGCTCTGCTGGAACTGCATCGCCGAGTCCCTCCAGTTCTTGTTCGCCCACAACCTCGTGCGCGCCTCCAAGTGGGAGCTCCCCTTGATGTGGGACTTTGAGCTCGAACGGTACGTGTATATATTCGATGCTGTTCTACTCTATTTAATCTATAACGACTGTGGCGTCTCGCATCTCACATCGGACGGGAGAAGGATCGTTATTCATAAGTAAAGATCGGCTTCAAAAGGCCATCACTTGAATGCATTACCCCTTTCGAAAGCTTGGCTGGCATTTCTCTTGTTCTGTTCATTCCTTAACCGCAGGATTCTCAGTGTAATTTTTATCCGAATATATACTATGCTTTATGAATTTTCTGTGGATTTCCCGCATCTCACTCCAAGTTAGATACTGTGCACTTACATCAAATAGGCATTTACAGTTTGTTGCATCGCTTGATAATTCAATTCTTCAAACTGCATTTGGTATCCCTCACTGGGATCTTTTTCATACATAAATTTTTTGAATGAGGAGGGAGCATTATATTTATCACGGGCACATGTATTATTAACTTTATGGACTACAAAGAACACGAGCAAAAATTTAACAGCAGTCCAAATAGGAAATTGTTCACACTCGGTGACGAGGGCAACTAAATTTGTGTGGTCATGTACGTTTCCCATTCTCAGTCAATAAGCCAATTACGTCAGTTCTACGTACTCAAATTGGTAGAAACTCTAGAGAACACCTTAGAAATTCTAATTAAAAGCAAATAAGGAAAATCTCATTCAGATATGGTTCAAGCTACTATGACATATTTTCCCGTGGAATTCAACAACTGATGTGACTTGCTAGTGAGAAAGGTACGCGAAATGGTGGGCCGGCCAGAGGAAGTCGGACTGCAAATTGGAGCATTCGTTCCCGGAAGACGGGTTCAAGCTAGGAGAGAACATTTACTGGGGGAGCGGCTCGTCGTGGACGCCGAGCGACGCAGTGGGCACTTGGGCGGCGGAGGAGAAGTACTACACGTACGCGACCAACACGTGCGAGGAAGGCCAAATGTGCGGCCACTACACGCAGATCGTCTGGAAGGCGACGAGGCGGATCGGGTGCGCCCGCGTGGTCTGCGACGACGGGGACGTGTTCATGACTTGCAACTACGACCCGGTGGGGAACTATGTCGGACAGCGACCATATTGAATGTCTCTAATTCTGGAGTGCTTATCAATAGTCGAATATGCTCTGCTTCACGCGATACTCTCTTCAATGTCTTGTAGACAGTAAATGAATGTACTATACCAATATATGATAGAGCTATATGGATTTGGCTGAGGCTTGCATATAATTGCTATCGACATCGACAAATATTACATATATAAGTTACATCTTCTTTTTTTCCCCTTTAACATAGCATATTCGAAACTTCAACTTGACAACCACCCTATAAATTGGGTAAAGAATATTGGATCTATGTATATGGGATATGTATCAACATGATTTTCTTTATTCAAGCGCTCTCGAGAGGATGATAAGCAAGCCATTTGTCATTATAATTTCAAGTAACTACACGTGTACATGTCACACCGCATGACGCAAGCCTTTATGTTTCATTTTCTCGGTTTGATCATGCGAATCAAATGTTTTCCCCTCGGCTGTAAAGGTCGATCTTTTCCTTGTTCAAAATGAATCCCATTTTGCCAAATTCTATCCCCTTTTCCCAGTTTTGAAAAACGTTTTAATTTAATGCGCTAGCAGAACATTTGCGGATCACTCTCTATCTCCCTACTGATCCGAAACAAACTCAGCATACACATCGCAACTGCTCAGAAAAAGGCGGATCTTGGAATCGAAAACGGGTGAAGACGCTCAGATTTTCTTTCAAACGAATCTCTTTCTCTGTCTGCGTCAACAGCAATAAGGGGGCACGATCGTTCAAAAATTGGAGAAGACGACAAAGCTTTATCCTTGTATTTTTCCGATTGTTTGCAACTCTTCTACTTGTCTTCAACTCTCGTGAGCAGTCCCGCTGCCACAGCCGGCCATGGCGCTCCGCCGACGATACCGCCGCGTTCAGCCCGCCCGGCCACCACGAGATTCCCGTGACGCCTCCCGCAGCGAGTTCCAGGGACCGTCCGGCGAACTCGGAAGCTTTCCCGGCATCTCCTGCAGTCATTTGCCAACGTTGCTCCCTGTAGCGAAGCATCACCGAGCTGATCCTGACGAGGCCCTCACCACCTTCATGCCTAGCGGGTCCAGCGAGGAGCAGGCATCCTCACCTGCCTTGGTGGGCGGCCACGTCTTGCGACTGCACCGTGCCTCGACAGCAGCTCCTGCACGGAACTGGCGACACTGACGCCCCCTTGGCGTGCTTCCGCAGCAGCAGCGCCTCCAACGAGCTTCAGGCCGTGATTGACAATCGCCTAACTGCTTCGCTGCACCTTGAGTTTTCCTTGCAGGTTTCTCCGGCGTTCCAGTTCAGTATGCCCGCGAAGCCTCGCTGTATTTGCAAAGTCGCCGCTGTCATTGCTTTCGGCCACACCCCTTCGCTGGCCCCTCGTTCAAGTCTACGGTCGCGACCTTATTTTGTTTTGCCTCTTGGTGTCCCCAAAACCAATCTTCAAGGTAAAGATAAAGTGTCTTAAATGTAAGTAGTAGCATAGATGGGTTTTATCTGAATAATCCCATAAGCATTGACCATGAACAAGATTGCTATAGCTTCCAAAAAGAGGTCACGATGCCATATCATGTTCTTTTATAAACAATGTGACCATATAGCTTTACATAGGCTTTAATATCATATGACGTTGTCTGCTTGTTGAAGTGGTTATATAGGTCAATCATCATAGCATGAATCTCGCACTTATTCGAATGCCATTCATCCTCAGTATCGAGATAGATTATTACGCAATGACCTCATTAAAATCCGCACTAACTACTGAGACCTAAAGAACTTGAACCAGTTTGTTTCAATGGGACAGAGTACTGGCTAGAAGTTGCAACAGGATTGAGCCCACCGAAATGAATTGATACCCAATTGCTATCGATTGGTATTAAATGATATCTGATGAGGACGAGCCTATCCTGTTGGGCCCTTCGCGGAAGCTTCATTCCCGCTGATTTGCGCTTTCTGCTGACTCTGTCGTGTGATGTCTTCGTCCTGCTTTCAGATGAAGATCTCTGGTTCCTGCCACAGCAAAGCTCTCTTTATCAGTCTTGATTTTGGTTACATTCAGTCGAAGGTTCTCAATCGTACACAGCGATTACTGCAACAAGATTAAAGTTATGTTCTCTCTCATTTTCAGACTTTTGTTTTTCGATTCAGTCATTGGCATTAATCCTCGGTCCTTTCTTGAATTTCCAGAGGTTTCTTTGTCAATTTTCCTTCTCCATCGCCCCCCTAACACCAAAATCCACCACTAATTGACACCGCTAGCCACTCCGGAGACTCACTGATCGCGCCTCCCTTTATTCTGTTTTATTATCAGAGACTACGAAGAGCTCCGCTCCCACTCGCTTCTTCTTTGCCGACGCCAATCAACAGCGAGATTGCCTCCAAGACATCGGCTTCGTAGTTTGATCATCCTTCGAAATTAACATCTACATCTTCAAGGTAAGTATATCTATACTCTGTTCTTGGAGAAACAAAGATGAGAAATCTTAATTACTGGTTCCCTGAGAGTCGTCTGCCTTTGAGTTCCTGTTTGTGATTTGAACATGTTTCATTATATATGTGATGATTAGAATATGGATTATGGCTTTGCTGAGTTCCCTGCTTGCTGCTTGATGAAGATTTTTTATGATGTTAAGTTCTTGAAGCTAGAACAACGATGGACAAAGCTAGGGGTGTATTTGGGAACATTTTTGTTCTCCGGAATAATTTATGTCCAAAAATAGTCTTTTCTATTTCTATTTCCTGGACGTGATCTTGAGTAGAAAAACATGTTTAGTAATCGCACACAATTTTATATTCCTAAATAAAAAAAGAACACAAATGTGTTTGATACGACCTAAAATTTTTTTATTCCCAATTTTTTATTTAATTATAAAAATGTCAACAAAGACTTAACATTTCATGTTTGGATGAAACTAAACTTTTGTAACGATTTAATTGATCAAGATTTTCTAAGATGATTGAAGAAAATCCAACATAATAGTTAGCTAAAGATGGATGACTGAAAATGACAACAAAGAGTTCTACTGATTTATAACTCACAACATGAAGAGGTTGATAGTAAATCTTTGAGTATTACAACAAACATGTCCGTAGACCTCTTGAGCATTTTAAGCTACAAGAAGAAAAGCAAACATTGCTTGGAGTCACCAAGCTTTCCCGGCCTAGCATTGTCTTTAAAAGAAAACGACATTAAAAAATCTATAAAATAAAACCCTAAAAGCTTATTCAATTTTTCCAATTTTCATAAAAATATTTTCACATTTTTTTATGATAATCTAATTATAAACTAGAATTAACATTAAAATCTAATAAAACTACTCAAAATCTAATTTCTAAATTTATTTCACAAATTACTGAATTTTTTTTTTCCAAAAAATGGGGACTCAAATCGGGTTAGGAGACTAGACCTTGTGTTGATTGTGTAAGGATGAACATTAGGCTATGTTGAACTTGTTTTTCTAAAATGACCTTATTTCTCTTTTTGTTTTTGAGAACAAAGAAGTAAGTTTTTTTTTTTTAAATTTTTTTATTATTTTTTTCTAAATCTATTCCTTGGTTATTAATTTTTTTGAGAAATAAAAAAATTAGCTAATATTACCAAACAAATTTCTAAACTTTTTCTGGTCTGGGGAACAAAAAAAATAGAAAAATAGAGAAACAAAAAGTTACCAAACAGGATCACCTGCCGTGGTGGCTTCACTGGATAAGGCCCCGTTGATCCTGGCTCTCAAGGTGAGGGGTTCAAAACCTAGTGGAGGCGCTCGGTGCCTTAACCGCTTGCACGGGGTGGTGGTTCCCTCGTGTGGCCCCAGGGTTTGCCCGCCGGATATGAATGATGAACGGAGCAAAGATCTTATCATGTCTCAGTAGGATGTTTGAAAGAAAGAATAAATAAATGAGGCAAAGGGAAATTAAGCGAAGTATGAAATCATGTTCAGAAGGTGATGGACTGAGAAGAGACAGAAAGAAGGAAAATAAAAGATAGAAAATAATGAAAAATGAAAAAGGTATAATAAAAAATAAAAAAAATAAAGCAATGAAAAAGGAGGAGAAAGTTTAGGTGCCCAACATGTGTTTGGGCGTAAATGAATAATAAAAAAAAATTAAAGGAAATAAAAATCATAATAAAAAAAAAAAAAAACTTATCCACAAATGTCAAATTATCACGTATATCTCAAAACTCATCAATGCCGTTAATAACCTTCGTCTTCCAAATTTCCAACAAATGATCCACAGATATGTCAAATTCTTCGTAAAACAATACTCTTCATTTAAATCCTCATAATAGACTTTTAGAAAACCGAGCTCTTCATCCATGCCTTGAATTTCGATACCCGAATTTGTCTCTCCGAGGGTGAATGTTGTCCTTATTCCCAAAACTTCTTCCCACTTCATCAACCAACACTGGAAAACTAATGCACTTTCTAACCACGAGTAAATCAAAATTTTAAATGGAAAACTCTCCTTAATCCTTAGCGAGAAGTCTTTATAGAAAAATGTGTATTCAACGTGCACGGCGCATGCACTGCATGTGCACCGCATGCGCGACACATTTGTGGCACAAGCATGATAAAAGGAAATTTCGGCGAAGCCAATGAAAAAAGAGTGTGGCCGAACTGCATAGTGAGGCCAGGCTTAAATGGGCGAAACGAAGGAGTCCCAGCCACTTTATCCAAGACTCTTTGCTCTCATAGGAATTGAATTTCGTGAGAAATTGGTATAGGCTTTTTTTGTTTGAAAGTTAATGGTAGTAATTCTTTTTTGTCCTCATCTACTGTGGCAAACATCACCCAATTCATATCCTGCATAATTACTCTAAATACCCTAATAAAGGCATCTTTTTTTACCATATACCCCTTTACCTTATAATCATTTCCTAACGACCCCTTGCTGCTGTGTCCATCTCCTAACTATCGACCCCATTGCTTTTTTACATCTCCGTATCCCCTGCCGTAAATTTCTGCTGGTTGTATTTATCGAAGAACTGCCCCCATCTCCTCGGGCGTCCATCTTTGCGATTCTGGCATCATCATGTGGAAAAACATGCTCCTGATCTCCACGAATATGAATAAGGCCCCGTTAATGGTGATTGCCTTATACAGCGATAAGAATGCTGTATGTATATTCTACTCATCAGTTGGTTCAAAGTGATGTTGATTGCACAACCTTACACACGCAGCCTCAATGGGAAGATCTCGGAGTTGTGTACTCACAAGATTGGTCCTATCTCAATGGAGAAGGCCACGTAGGAAAACATCCAGGTGATGCACATGGCCACGGCCCACATGAGCTTCATGTGGCTGTGGTTGATGATGGCGAGGGTGAGCAAGAAGATCATCCCACTATGCAGCTCTGCGGAAATGGTTGCCTCCCAACTTGATTGAGGAGGAAGATTGTGATGAGAGTGAATATTGTCTTTACAAAGTCGACTACAATAGTTGTGAGGAGCTTTTTGTCAAAGGAGGCCTTGTTGAATATGTGAGGGTTGTAGAGGACGTTGGTGTCAATACCAGAGGCGCTTTGGAAAAAGTGGATTCCGATTGTGCAAACGAGCATGTGGTGGATGGATGGGTCCTGCCACCCGCCCTCTTTGATGCTCCACTTGGTGACCTTGACCATGTCGCCTTGAACTCGTCAGGAATTTTGATAATGGTTCATCTACGGAATGTCATTAACAATGTCATTCACCTCTTGTCAAGAACCCTGAGGAGTGCAACGACGATGTTATCAAGGTCACCACCAGGAGCATTGGGGAGCACGTGTGGCTAGATCTCATCAATATCATCTATCCCTCACATGCTCGTTTGCATCATTAGGATCCATTTCTCTGGCATTGACACTATCGTCTTCTACAAGCTTTGCATTTTTGAGAAGGCCGCCATCACCTCCTTTCACAAAATGCTCCTACTGACCATCGCAGTTAGCTTTGCAAAGACAATGTTCATCGTTATTGCCACCATCCTCCTCGATCGGGATGGGCAGTTGCCATTGCTACCGAGCAGTGTCAGCAAGATGATTTTCCCGCGCTCCTCCCTCGGAATGTGCCTCATCATCATTGACCAAAGCCATACAGAATGGGCAGTGGCCATTTGCATTGTCTCGGTGTTGTCCTACGTGACATTTTTCTTTTGGGATGGGGCCAATCACTTGGATGTACAGGTCGAAGATCTTGCTATAGAGAGTGCGTGCACAATTAGCGTTGCTGAATCAAGCGGCGAGTATAGTGTTATCGATAATGTACTTATTGCTGTAGAAGGCGATCACCATTGGTGAGGCCTTTTTCTAGTTCACAGCAATCGTGAGTATCGCATGCAAGTTCTTTTCCATGAGGATGCCGGAGATGGAGAGATGGGATAGTATATTGGTAAATACACCAGTCGGAGGTCTGCGGTGAGGGAGATGGAAATGCAAGGAAACAATGGGGTTAACGGCAACGTCATAGAGGGGCAGTTAGGAAAATGATTATAAACTAGGGTATATGTGGTAAAAAATCAATGACTTTGTTGGGATATTTATATTAATTATAATATGATATGAATTGGGTTATGTTTGCCGACGTGGATGAGGACAAAAAGAATTACAATGATGAATTTTGAAAGAAAAAAAGAGAAGAAAATGTATGTGGAACATGTACGTCACCGCTTATGGTTAATGCAAGACATAAGGAAATTTCGGGGAGGCCAAGCAAAAGGGTGTGTGGTCTAACTACATAGTGGGGTCGGGCGCAAACAAAAAAAAAGGCTATGGATTAAGGGGAGTTTTGCATCTAGAATTTTGGTTTGCTCTCCTTAAAATCCTTAGCCTTAGCCTTTTGAAACCAAGACTAATCTCACTTGAGTTTCTCGGTCGAGCTTAAAGGAAGCTCGAGCGATTAAAGAAGACATAAATCCAAACTCTTTAACGGGCGTCGGTTCAAGAGAATTGCGCATGTTTTGATGCATCGTATCCTCTCATCAACATAATAAATCCAGACATAACATTCTAGTGACATATGAACATTCCTAGAACTCTAGACTGACCTATGGGGAAAGGCTACATCTAGCACCGGATCTGTTGGAATTCGAGTCGGCGGAAGACGACTTACCTGATTTTGCGCAAACAGCAAATAGCCCCGGAACGAACGTTGAATTGCCGATGATTCACGAACAACACTTCCTCACATTAGTCTAGATGCAATCACAAGGAAAACACCCGATTTTCACAGCGTAAATGCTGATTGTTCTTGCAAAAAATGAAATGGAACGCCTTGATCTTCTTTGATGGAAATGGAGAGGAAATATGGTGCGAATGAATGGCCAACCGTATCAATGGTTGTGTTCGAGAGGCTTTTATACATCTCCCTTCGTATCCATCCATTTGTGTCTTTCCATCGTAGCATATCAAGTCCAAATGGTGCGGTCCAATCACACCCCATCATGGACATACTAGCTAGCTAGCTAAAGTACAACATTTCCCACTCGGACATGATGGGCTTGATAGCATTCTATTAAGAATATAAGGCATTCAACATTCATCAATTTTACAAAACAATTTATACTGGCAAATAAGCCGTGCGACCAGTGAGTACACCTGCACTTGGGAGCTCAAATTATGCACCTATTAGGGATGACATAATGGCTACAACCCTGAAAATAAATAAACAATCGATGTCTCACAGTGCCCTAGACATATTTTTTTACATTAGTCCAAGTATACCTATCTCTTAAAGGTTATACTTAACTATTCTTAAAACACCATGTATTTACAATTACATCCGCAACCACATAGGGCGATATCATTGGTCGACCAGTAAATACATATGATAGATGTAAAACAACAATAGTCTTCCTTCGCACTTATGTCTCTCTCAATTTCAAAACAATTGCTTTCCTAGACATGTCCCATAAGCCATATCTATTCATGACTGCCCGTAACATGCTAAAGTAGCATCATTGATCTTTCACTTCAAGAACATAGTTAGAAGTAACATAGGGCACAAAATTTGAGGTAAAATGCAAATTACCTCAAGGGCTCACACGATGAGTAAATAGGGATAATATTACTCATCTTCCTTTATTGGTCGTTTAATGCACATGTAGTACGAACTACATGCTATAGTGGATTTCTGTTTCTATAATAGTGTATGTCATTTATTAACCATATCCACTATACGGATCTTAGCCTAAACATAGACACGTGCCTCTCACGTACTCATGTTTAGCCCGAGTGTTATATCAGCTCGCTTTCTATAGTGCCCAATTAAATACTCGCATCCGGCATCTTACAAACATACATGATTGTGGGACTATCATGTTCGGTCTTATTATAAACCAATCACAAACCTCATCTTGACTCTAATCAAGGCGACATATTTTATGTATCAAACTTGCTATTCAACATTTATTTGTACATAACATCTCATCTCAACGTGCTAACTACAACACTTGAGGCGATTGCTCGTGTGAGTGAGCCAATCATTGCATGCTGACATACTTTTCAATAATATATGTGTGTTTGTGCTAGTCTCATAGTGGATTTATACTTATTGATAAAACATCAAATCACTAATAAACAAACAAGTACAATACATTTGTCCACAAATACATAAAACAATGATCATCTACAATAACATATATCACATTCTACACAATCCTAGTGACATCCTATGGGTCAAGAATATGTCTCTAGGAATAGCTTTCGTAAATGGATCATCAACCATTTTATTAGTTGAAATGCATTGTAGGATCACTTCTTTCTGCACTATAATATCTCTGATGAAGTTATTTTTATGTCAATGTGTTTTGTCATTCCATGATACTTGGGATCTTTCACATAGGCAATGGCTACTTGACTATCACAATAAATTGTCACTGGTCTTGGAACTTCAGTGACAGTGGCTAAATTTTTCAAGAAAGGTTTCAACCATACTGCTTCTTGCACTACGGCATACTATGCAATAAATTCTACCTCCACCGTAGACAAGGCCGTGCATGTCTGTTTCTTGCTATTCCAAGAAGTCGCACCTCCATTGAGCAAGAACGCATATCTAGAAGTCGATTTACGCTCATCCAGGTCTCCACCCCAATTGGCATATGAATAACCTAATAGGCGTAAATCATTCCCTTAGTAACAAAGTCGATAGTCCATGGTGCCCTTCAAGTATCTTAGGATCCTCTTCACTGTTTTCCAGTGTGCTTGACCGGGATTTGATTGATATCGGCTAACCAATCCCACGGCATAACATATGTCGGGTCGAGTGCACATCATAGCATACATCAAACTTCCGACTGCACTAGCATAAGGAACAGTTTCCATCACTTTGATTTCTTCTGGAGTCTTAGGACATATCTCAGTACTTAGGCCTTCGCCTTGTATGACAGGGGTATCAATGAGATTACAATGCTGCATATTGTAACGCTCAAGAATCTTCATAATATAAGACTTTTGTGAAAAAGTAAGGAGTTTCCTTGATCGATCTCTTTCAATCTTAACTCCTAATATATAAGCAATTTTTCCCATGTCCTTCATCTCAAAATTAGAGGACAACCATTCTTTTATGGTGATAACCAAAACCTTCTCATTTCCAGCCAACAGAATATCGTCCACATAAAGTGATAAAATCACAAATTTATCTTTGGACCGCTTAACATATACACAGTGATCTTCTTCGATCATCGTGAAACCAAAAGTTATTATTGCTCGATGAAAACGAAGATACCACTGTCTAGATAATTGCTTAAGACCATATATTGAGCGATTAAGCTTACAAACTTTATGCTCTTGACCTTTAACTATGAAACCTATTGGTTGTTTCATATAGATTTCCTCATCTAATTCTCCATTGAGAAATACCGTCTTTACATCCATTTGATGTAATTCAAGGTCCAAATGTGCAACGATGGCTAGAATAAGGCGTATTGAGGCAAACCTTACAACTGGTGAAAAAGTTTCCTCATAGTCTATACCCTCTTGTTGAGTATAACCTTTTGCCACAAGGCGAGCCTTATACTTTTCAATAGATCCATCCGCCCTTCGTTTAATCTTGAAGACCCATTTGTTTACAATAGTCTTACAATTGGATGGTAGATCAACCAAGTCCCAGACATGGTTTGCCCTCATTGACTCCATCTCATCTTCCAAAGCTTTTCTCCATTCTTCCTTGTCAGAGGATGAGAGAGCCTCTTGAACAGTCTTAGGCTCGGCATCGTCTTTTTGAGCAATCATAAATGCTTCCCCTTCAATCTCAAAATGACGACGAGGAATATTTTTACGATTACTTTTACGCAATTGAATTTCTCTTGAATTCAATTCATCAGGCGATACAACATTCCCACTAGGTCTTGTGTGTTGAGGTAAATCTTCATTTCCCTTTACAACATCAGTGGGTGTGTTATCAGAATCTTCCATCTCATATAATTAGAAGTCTTTATCAATCTCACCTCTACTAGGAAAATCGTTCTCCAAGAACGTGGCATCTCGTGACTCCATTTCGGTCACACTTCCATCAGCTTGTTCACCTATGAACACGTACCCTTTGGAGTGTTCGGAATATTTTATAAAGATACATTTCTTCCCTTTATAACCTAATTTGCCATGTTTATGGGAAGAATCATGAATATAAGTTGCACATCCCCATGGACGTAGACTACTCAAGTCTGGTTTCCTACCAGTCCATAATTCATAAGGGGTGGAAGTGATCGATTTTGAGGGCACACGGTTAAGTATATAGGCAGCAGTCAATAACACATCTCCCTAATAGGAGATAGGTAAATTTGCTTGCGCCATCATAGACCTAACCATTTCCAATAGGGTTCTATTCCTTCTCTCAGCTACCCCATTTTGTTGTGGAGTACCAGGAATAGTCAATTGTCGTACAATTCCTTTTTAATCATAAAGAGCTTTGAATTGCTCCGATAGATACTCACGTCCACGATCAATTCTCAATGCCTTTATTGTTTTGTTCAACTAATTATTTATCATCGCTATATATCGTCTAAAGCAGTCTAATGCTTCTGACTTATGGGAGATCAGAAAGACATAACCGAAACGTGAGAAGTCATCTATGAAAGTGATGAAATATGAGACTCAATGCCTCGCCTTCACATTCAAAGGTCCACAAATGTCAGAATGTATGAGATGCAATAGAAATTCAGCTCTAGTCCCTTTACCGAATGGTTTTCTAGTTGTTTTTGCTGCTAGATAATGTTCACATATGGATAGACTAACATTAGTGAGTGACCCTAAAAGGCCTTATCTAGCTAATCTTTGCATTCTTTGTAATCCAATGTGACCTAATCTAGCATGACAAGTACTTGCATCAATCTCAATATTGTTAGAAGACGCAATTAAAGAAAAACAACCATCAACATTAACATTGTATTGATCATAGTTAATGTCTAACACCATAAAACCATTTAATACATGATCTGAGCCATAATAAACTGTTCCATACAAAATGTCAACACAATTACTATAGAAATTCAATACATAACCTAAGTTAAGAAGAACAACTACAGAGATCAAGTTTCATCGAATATCTGGATTATAAAGGACATCATGCAGGAACAGGTTTCAACCACCACGTAAGATTAATTTACATGCACCGATACCCTTCACTTCAACTCTTGAATTATTCCCAACATATATCCATCTTCTTCCAGGCGGTATCCGACGATACTCCACAAATGCTTTTCGGTCTTTAGTTACATGGTCTGTTGCTCCTGAGTCTACAGTCCACATTAGATAAGATTCATCAAGCATTACAGTACTAGAAACAAAAGCATTACTCAAAGTAATGGAGTAATGGGGTACCTTTTTCGGTTCAGTGCATTTACGAGCAAAGTGACCCAACTTGCCATAATTGTGGCACTCCATCTTGGCCTTGTCCTTCTTCCCACCACGCTTCTTGCATCTGAAGGTCTTAGCCCTCTTGGGTGCCTGATCAGTCATCTTCCCTTTGTTGTTGAACTGAAGATTCCTCTTGCGCTTGAAGCCCGAAGCTTTGCGCGGACTCGATTCAGCAACATAAGCATGGGTAGAGGATCTTGAAGCCTCTAGGTGCTCATCCTCTAATTCCAAATGACGCGCAATATCATCAAAAGTGACAATATTCTCATTATGCATCATATTGATCTTCATATGCTCCCAATTGTCAGGAAGAGACCTTATAACAGCCTAAACTTGATATTCATCAATAAGTGTGTGACCTGCCGACTTTAGCTCACGGATCATGTTTGACATCTCCCGAAGATGTTGCCTCATCATTACATTTGGGCACTTTCGGAATGTGTCAAACTTGATGGTGAGTCTCCTCAGCTTAGTGACAGATGTACCCCCAAACTTATCTTTCAAGGTAACCCACATAGCTTGAGCTTTGTCATAACTCTCAAACTCACACATGAGATCATCTTGCATACAACTCAACAATGTGATGCGAGCAATGCTATTTTTCTTTTTCCAAGCTTGATAAACTTCTAGATCTCTCATATGTTGAGCTGAAGTTCGTTCATCCATGGTATGGTTGAGGGTTTCCAAAACCTCTTGCTCCTAAAAAATGTACTGAACCTTTCAGTGCCAAATATCATAATTGTCACCGTTCAGCTTCTCACCCTTATTGAGGTCAGCCACAATGGTCTTGGATGCTGAAGCCATAATCAATTGCTATAACACATTGACATAATAAACGTAAAATCAATACTAGCACACTATACAGAGTAACACACATTTAATTTGTAGCAAAGACAAACTAAATTAATGATAATTCAACAAAACACAAAAGTAAAAGTTCACAATGTTCCCGATCAACTTCTATGTACAATTGTTCTATTATCATTAATTAGTTTAATTTGCGTAAATTTTAAGTTCTAGGTGAGAACTCCTTTCAATTCTACCAACCTACGAACTCCCACTAGGAAAAATAATTACATGACTTTATGTAATTTCTACATTTTTTCTTAACACAAGAATATAACATGATAATAATCAACATATAAACAACAATCATGCTTCAACTATAATTAAAATTGCAATTCAACAAGTAATGGATTTCATACCATTATTCTTATTTTCTAGAAACTAGAAAATTGCAAGTATATTAAAATATATACATCATATCATTGAACCAAGCTCTACACAGCATATAAAATATCATTTGCACACAAGCTAGCTAATGCATTTCTCTAATCACAAGAAAATACAAGCTATAAATGAATAAACTGCATTAAACCCTAAAAAAATACGCGTACATAGGGTTCCCAAAGCATTTTCATACATTTATAAAATTGAAAAAGTATAAAATAATTATGTCACTGTGTAGAGGACACTCATACGAACCAAACGAGACCGACCACGCTCCAATCGGAGCTCGCACACGCCCCCACGCGCCGCCTGAGTGTGCGGGGCGTGTGACGCATGTGCCAGCGAGCCGAACGGCTCTTGGTCGGTCCGACCGGTTTGACCGCCGGATCGGTTGACCATCAACAGTCGGGTTGGGTCAACGGGTCGGGTCGGGTCGGGTCGCCGGTTGGTGACCGGCCGACCAACTATCGTCGGCGCTGACGTCATTGATGACGTCATCCCGGCGGTTACCAACCGTTGGATGACGTCACGGTGACGTCACCACGCGTCGGTTTGTCGACCGGCGTGCGTTGCGCGCGCGCCGGTTCCCCTACCGGCACGTGTGGCGCACGTGCTAGCTTTGCCAGCGCTTCAGGCGCATGACGCCCACACGCAGCGGCTTCTAGCCGCGCGTGTGGGTGCGTTCGGCGTCTCCCGGCGGCGCTCGACATATCTCCGGACTCGTCTCGACGAGCTCTTTCACCCTGTATATTCAAAAATTAATTTTGACCAAAAAATTCTTTTGAAAAATGGCCGAAACCTCACGGATCACGCAACCTCGAATCCGTTCTTCGCTTCGATTCAATTTCGAGTTTTTCATGGGGCAATTCCGACTATCAGAGATCCAAAATAGTGTAGAATACAATCTCTTGATCTCAATATCAAATGGTAATAAAGAAAACTCGATGAAAAAACAAGGCAAAAATCACGATCTGGCTTTGATACCATTGTTGGAATTCGAGTCGGCGGAAGACAACTTACCTGATTCCGATGCGCAAATAGCAAATAGCCCCGGAACAAACGTTAAATTGCCGATGATTCATGAACAACACTTCCTCACATTAGTCTAGATGCAATCACGAGGAAAACACCCAATTTCCACAGCATAAATGCCGAATTTTCTTGCAAAAAATGAAATGGAACGCTTTGATCTTCTTTGATGGAAATGGAGAGGAAATATGGTGCGAATGAATGGCCAACCGTATCAATGGTTGTGTTCGAGAGGCTTTTATACATCTCCCTTCATACCCCTCCATTTGTGTCTTTCCACCGTAGCATATCAAGTCCAAATGGTGCGGTTCAATCGCACCCCATCATGGACGTACTAGCTAGCTAGCTAAAGTACAATAGGATCAATGGCTATGCATTATTGGTCCTGAAGAAGCAATATATTGGGGTTTATTAGAACCAATGCTACGAGCTTCCAAAATCCAATAGGATCTTTGACAATTATCTTTCTGATTGGTACCGCAATGGCCATTTGGTTGGGTGTGGGAGCAATAGGTCCTAGCCATTGTAGCACGTTTCTCCCCTAAGACATAAGGTCTATTGTTGCCCTCTGTGGTAGAATCAGCTGTGGGGCCGAATGAATATGAAAGGACAATCAATCAAACAAAAAAATAGGCCATTTACTTCTTTTCGATGGAGGTTTTATTTTTTCAAAATGGTTGCCACCGTTGAAATTTGGAACCCTGAATAAATTGTAGGTGGACGATCTTGTTGATCTTGTCCTATAATTTGAACAAGATGAGTTCATGGGTGCACAACAACAAAAGTCACCTTGCTTTGATTTCATGAGAAGGCCTTCAATCATTTGTTTACTTTATGTCTCTAATCTCACACTAGAGAAATGCCTAAAGACTTGCCAATTTACTTGGCCCGATTTATCCACCTTCCCATTATCCAACTGCTTTGGCGAGGAAATTTTATGGGAATTTCCTTTATCTCATCCCAAGTTAGATATTGCGCAATTACATTTAATTGGCATTCACAGTTTGTTGCATTGGTTGATATTTCAATTTTTTTATCTGACTTTGGTATCCCTCGCCGGGATCTTCAGCACATGCATAAAATTTTTCAAATGACGGGGGAGCATTACATTTATCACCGGCACATGTACTATTAACATTATGGACTACAAAGAACATGAGCAAAAAATAGGAAGGCTAGTTCAAATATGATATTGTTTGCACTCGGTAAAGTGGGCAACAAAATTTGTGCAGTATACATAGTCTTCACACGTATGTGTCCATTTCCTAATCACTAAGCCAATTATGTCAGGTTCAAATTGGTAGGAACTTCAGAGAACAGGCTAGAATCTCTAATGGGAAACAAATAAGGAAAATCTCATTTAGATATAGTTCAACCTCCTATGATATATTTCCCATGGATTCCTACAACTAATGTGACTTGCTAGTAAGAAAGGTACGGGAGGTGGTGAGCCGGCCAGAGGAAGTCGGACTAGTGGAGCATTCGTTCCTAGAAGGCGGGTTCAAGCTAGGAGGGAACGACTTGTCGTGGACACCAAATGACGCAATCGGCACATGGGCCATGGAGGAGAAGTATTACACGTATGCGACCAACACATGCAAGGAAGGCAAGGTGCGCGGCCACTACACAAAGGCTGTGTTTGGTAGTTGGGATAAAATTCGGAATATGATACGATTTATCCTATCCTATGTTTGGTACTCGCTTAGGACAGGATAAAGTCGGATATAAGGGAGATATAGGCAGGATAAAATTATCTCATGGGGGAGATGGGATAAAAGTGGATAGGATTTATAATGTCTATAGTAGGAAATTTATTTTTCTAGAATAACAAACTTATTAAATTAACAAAATTGAAATTATATTTCAATATAAATAATATTTGAGTTTTAATTTAAGAAATTAAAAATATAAAATATAAATTTATTTTTAATTAATATTATTTTAATTTATATATTCAACTTTAATTCTATCTTATAATAAACATTCAATCTATAAATTAAATATTTATATTTATTATATATTTTAGGTATTTTTTGTATTTTAGGTATGTTAGTATAGTTTACTATTTGATAAAATTTTATTAAAGAATGATGAAAGAGGAAAAAAGAAATAATAAAGAAAATAATATAAATAAGAGGAAAAATAAAATAAAAAATAATTAAGTAATAGCGTCATGAGAGATTTTCACTAACTTCGTTTATGAATGTTTAGGTTCATTTATAATGACATGCCATTTATACACACACACACACACACACACACACACACACATATATATATATAGACACACACACACATACATAATATGATGCGACTATATTCGATTTTAATATTGTGATTCATCAAACAATGTATAGGATAAAAAAAATCTCAGGATTTTCATATCCTGTCTTATCCAATCCTATCTCGATTAGAAATTCGGACGACCAAACGTAGCCAAAGATCATTTGGTAGATGACGAGGCGAATCAGGTGCAGCCACATGGTCTACATGTACGAAAAAACAAAAACCAATGAGCTCAGACTGTCATGACTTTGAGCCGAAAATTGAAACACAAACATACTGGTATGTAATTTAACATTTGATTGCTGGATGTGCTCAAGCTATACCATGAGACTTTTTATTTGATTTTTATGTTCTTGATATATAGTTGGTTGTAGTTAGACCCATCAAATGAGTGGGTCGGGTCAAAAATGGGTCGACTCATATTCGACCCATTTAACCTATTTTGACTCATATTCATGTAGTGTAAATCTAGTGACCCATACCTAACTCGACTCGACCCGTATTACGAAAACCTATTAATATTTTAGGAAAACCCACACTTACTATATGCTAATCGGATTAAAACTTCAAATTAAATTAAAAATAGTAAATAAAATAAAATTTTTAAAAAAACCTATAAATTGAAATATTCATAAAGAATTAGAACATGCATATGCTTCTTCTCTTGTTTGAACTGAACATATTATTGAGTAACTGAAAATTGTAACATGAAAAATCTTTAACCAAACCTAATAAAGCTCATTTTTATGATGTTTTTTTATTAAAAAAAAATTATTGCTAAAACACTTTTATGCAATACAAATTTAATAGAAAATTTTTATAATTCTTTTAAAAATATATATTTTAAAAAATCGAATTTTTAATCATTTTTTATTTTTCTTTTTAAAATATGCGAGCTCGTGGTTGTGACATCTGGCGATGCTCGCCATGCTGGCCATTGGCTAAGGAAGGAGGAAAAAGAAAGAAAAGACAAAAGACAAAAGAAAATAAAAGAAAATTGAAATATGAAAAATAATTATAGTTTCGATTTATTATAAAAAAAACATTTTTATAAAGTTAAAGAAGGAAAGATTGTGAGGGGCTTGGGTTGGAAATTTAGAAATGGGTTCTAAGATTCTAACCCATTTGATATTTTAAATGGGTTGAAAAAGGGTCACAAGTTCTGGCCTATTTTCGACCCATTTAAATCAGACTCATTTTTTTGACTAATTTTTAGTTGGGTTTTTAAAAGCCTCTAACCCATATACAACCTATATAAATAAAATATGAGTCTAAAAATGGGTCGATGACCCATTTTGACACCTCTATTTGTAGTCCAAATGTTTTTAAAGACCCTTACCATGAGAGAATTAAGAAGGGACGGTTTCATGACTCGTTGGATGGTAATTTAATTTTGGCACCTCTAGTTGTAGTCCAGATGTTTTTAAAGACCCTTTCCATGAGAGAATTGAGAAGGCACGGTTTCATAACTTCTTGCTAAAACATTTGGACTACAACTAGAGGTGTCAAAATGTGTCATGAATCCATTTTTAGACTCATATTTTATTTATATGGGTTATAGGCTTTTAAAAACCCAACTAAAAATGGGTCAAAAAAGTGGGTCCGATTTAAATGGGTTAGAATCTTAGAACTCAATTCTAAATTTCCAACCCAAGACTCACACAATCTTTCCCTCTTTAACTTTATGAAAATGTTTTTTTTTTAATATAAAAATCGAAACTATACTTATTTTTCATATTTCAATTTTCTTTTCTTCTCTTTTTCTTTTTCTTTTTCTTTCTTTTTCCTCCTTCCTTAGCCGGTGGCCGGCACGGCGAGCATCGCCAGTCGTCAACGACCACAAGCTCACATATTTTTAAAAATAAAAAATAATTAAAAATTTGATTTTTTTAAATATTTGAAAAAGAATTATACAAATTTTCCATTAAATTTGTATTGCATAAAAGTGTTTTAGCAATTTTTTTAATAGAAAAATATCATAAAAATGAGCTTTCTTAGGTTTGGTTAAAGATTTTTCATGTTATAGTTTTCAGTTACTCAATAGTATGTTCACTTTAAACAGGAGAGAAGCATGTGCATGGTCTAATTCTTTATAAATATTTCAATTTATAGGTTTTTTTTTTAAAATTTTTAATTTTATTTACTATTTTTAATTTAATTTGAAGTTTTAATCCAATTAGCATATAGTAGGTGTGGCTAGAATATTAATAGGTTTTTGCAATACGGGTCCGGTCGGGTATGGGTTGGGTATGGGTTGGGTCGGATATGGGTCACTAGATTTACACTACATGAATATGGGTCAAAACGGGTTAAATGGATCAAATATGGGTTGACCCATTTTTGACCCAACCCAAACCCGACCCACTTATTTGACGGGTCTACTCAAAGGGGTATTCTCTCTATTTATAGAACTCTAGTTCACTATGGAACTATAAGAATCATCACCCCATGAAAAGCTTCATTGTTAATCCAATTACAAAATCTTTAACAATATGTATCCTACTTCCACCAATTAAGTACAAAAAAACTTTGTAACACTTTTGCTAACCGCAGCTAAACTCAATGACTACCCACTTAACTCAGTGAAACTCTCTTTTTAGGGACCAATTTCCAAAAATTATCTAATAGTCTACATCTATGACAGCATTTTCATTCCAAATCTATATCGGAAGTTTATCTACCTAGAGGGGAGATGTTAGAGTGGTTGGTCCCTATTAGTGAGGGTCATATATTTTTCATGGCTTCAAAGGATTTGTTTGAGAAATTCATAGGATTAGCTTTTTGTATTGTATTCCGAAAAAAAGGACATCGGGTTGCATTTCAGCTTTTGACATCCGTTGATGGCAAATTTGAGAATGGAATTGAAAGGTTTTATGACGTGGATTCAGATCATATGTGGCTTATGTATTCCAGAACATGGAGGGAAGAAGACACTTTTGGTCCAAATGGCTGCAGTCATTTTCAGTTTATCATTAGAGTATCATGTCATGATAAAGTGAAAACGTGTGGTTTCCGACTAATATGCAAGCTATTGGAGAATGATTTGGAGGTTTTGCTTCAACATAATCTGTTGTTCAATCCAACTTTACTCCACGAGGTTCGGCATAATTATAGTCAAACAAACACAATGGAAGAACGTTCAAATGAAAGAGAAGATTTACGACTTACTTTAACTAGTGCAAAGGAAAATAATTTAAGTGGCTAGTCCTCAAAGGGTTGAACATGGCTGACTTCTCACTTCAGGTCTCTCTCTCAGTGATTCAGAGTCTTATGTTGGGTGCACTACGTTTGTTTAATGCAAAAGCTGAAAATGCTAGATAAATAAACTAATATAGGATGATTATGCACCTACATGTAATAGCGGTGGCTGGAGCATGAAGATAATCGAACAAGCAGCAAAGATGACATCTCAAATGAAATAGAAGATTTACAGATAGTCAAACGAGCACAAAGGAAGATAGTTCAAGCAAATTAGTCCAGAAAGGATTGAACAAGTATGACTTACTCAATTGAGGTCTCTCTCTCCCTCTCTCCCTCTCTCTCCCCTTGCGCGCATGCGTGTTGATATGATGTGTTTGTATAATGCAAAAGCTGAAAATTCTAGACAAACAAACAAATATAATATGAAGTGATTTTGCACGTTATTTAATAGGGGTGGTTACAACACCTGCAAGGGAATGATTTCTTTTGCATGAGTATATAACGTAAGCAAGGATCAATACTTTTAATTACAATGGAACACTAATTAAGGTTGACTTTCAAGGAATATGCTCAAATCAAGCTCTCCTATTTGAACTAGTTACAAACTGGGTACTTCTAACAATTTACTCATTTAACAAAAGTGTCGTTATTTCCTAATTCATCCTTATTACCGAAATGTTTGTCGTGGAGGAGAGATGCTTGAGGAGTTCATCCTTGTTGAAGGCGGTACCACATCTTTCATGGCTTCATAGGAGTTGTATGACAAGTTCCTAGGATTGGCTCTCCATATTGTTTTCGGTGTAGAAGATGGAAAAAATGAAGTTTCTTTTAACATCATGCCTCATGTTAACGACGCAAGGCAGAATGTGCTATTAGAACCTCTTGATTCATTTGATTTAGATCACGTGTGGAATCGGTATCTCAAATCAAATGTGCTGTGGGGACTATTGGAGGGAGGAGTTGATTTTGGTCAATTTGATGATAGATACTTACAATTTAGCCTTCGACTTAAAGTATCAAGTGGAATCGTGAAAAAGTTGGGATATGTGATAAGATGCATGCGATTAGAGGATGATCTGACAATTGTGCTTAAAGACAATCAACTAGTTAATTTAGCTTCACTGAGGATTCTTATGAAAGAGAAGATTTAGAGATGGTCTTGTCATCCGAGTGGGGACATCTTCGAATAGAGTACTTACGCAAATATCACCTACATATAGAGGAACTAGAAGCCTGTGAAAGTGAAACAAATAAAATGGGGAGGGGGGAGTGTAGTACTGAAATAGATTCCCTTTTGAACTGAAAGGTTTTGAGCTTGCAGCAGGTTGTTCAATTGTTTTCGTACCACGTTATCTCAAATTTCTATTGCCTCCCATTTTCTTTTACATTAATTAGACAGAGTACTTGCAAAGTGTCTCAATTTACAAGGCAAAACCTTTCAATTTTGCCAATTTAATCCCAAATTTTTTTACTTTTTGCTAATTAAGTCTATCCGATCAATTTTGGCAGGAAATTATTGACCTGAACACCAACAGTGCCATATAGGATTACCGGCACTAACATGAATAATTTTTAATAATATTTTAATATGTTTTGAATTTTTATTTTTATTTTATTTTTTTCACTTTTTTCCTTTTTCTCCCATTTTTTTTTTTTCTTCTTATTCCTTTGCCTAGTGGCCGGCGTTGGCCTCTGACCATACGCCATGGCCAATCATTGGCCATGCCGGGCCGATTGGCCTCACTTGCCATAGGCGAGGTGTGGCCGAGCGAGGGGGAGCCTCGGCAAGGGGAGCCCTCACCCTGTCAAGGTTCAAGCTAGCCTTGCTTAGGCTAGGTGAGGCTAACCCAAGCCTAGACTAGGCAACGTCAGCCGTCACCCAGGCCAAGACGGCATCTCCGAGCATTTGCTAGGCGATGGCGATGTCGTATGAGGCTACTTTGGCCTAGGCGACAGCTCGCCTCACTAGATCTGGCTTGGGTAAGGTGTTAGGCAACACCTGTCATCGTGTGAACTAGGACAACTTCATTGGGTGTTGGTCGGGTGAAGGTGACATCGTATTAGGCTGCCTTGACCTTGGCAATGGCCTGCCCATCGCCCAAGCCAAATTTGGTGAGGCCGGCCATTGCCTAGCCCAAGGTGGCCTTGCTCGGCGTTGGCTTTGCCTGCTCAATGCTTGACGAGGCTGCCCTCGCCTAGGCGATGGCTAGTGTCGCTTGGTCTAGGTGAGGCAAGGTTGACAATTGGCCAAAAGGAAGAAGACGAAGAGGAAAGAAAAAAAAATTAGACTTGATTCTAAAAATTGTTCTAAAGTAACTTTTTTTTGTTTACTTCTTAATTCTATTTTAAATTTACTCATGAGAGAAAAAAATTGAAATTTTGTTTTTAAGAATAAAAAAATTAGCAAACTGATTTTCTTTTTATTTTTTTTAGCAACAAAAAAATAGAATCAATTATTCCCCAAAGTATTATCAAATAGCGCCTTAATGATCAAATTACATATTAAATTAAAGTTAAGGGATTATTTGTGTTTTTTCTCGTGTTTGCGATAAGAACCTTGGCACACGCTTGTCAGATGATTGGCCGCCATTTCCGATGAAAGATTCCTCATTTGCGCAACAGGCGTCGGACACCAACACACGCAATGGGGAAGAGGAAAAAAAATAAACAAAGAAAGAAAGAATGAAAACGACAAAATGGAGCGACTTCTGGACGGGCCTCGACAAGGGCCCGTGAGTTATAAGCCCCGGCCCGGTTCTGTTGGGGTTGATCCCGGCCTGCCCAATCCGCACAGGCGCTGCGTCGTAGGCCTGATTCCGGGCCCGCCCACCGAGCTCGGACAGCTTCCCCATGTTAGTGCAGTCTGGATTGCCATACATAGAATAGACTAAACGAAGGAAAGAATTCCAACATTTGTATTAGTAAGCCTCTACAAATCTTAAAGATACAATAAGCTCTCCTTGCCAAGGTAGAAGGAATAAACTATGAATTATATGTATCGATGAATTGTCACAATATCATGCTGTATTACCTTTAATCTATCAATTATATGTATCGCTGAATTAACACAACATCATGCTCAATTACCTAATTTGATTAAAGAATGGATATTGTTGACGCCTAAAATTTCATTTTAATTAATTAGGTTTTACTTATGTTTTTTATTTTATTCGAATGATAAATAAACAAAGAAAAAAACAAAAAAATAAAACAACAAGAAAAACAGAAGCCAACAACCCATTTTCTCCCTCTTTTTCTCCCTCCGCATGGGCCTCTACGGCCCACTTTCCTTCTCCTCCGGCCCAGCCCTTTTTCGGTCTTCTTCCTCCTTCGTCCGCTCTGCAACACCCGCGTAGAGGGCGCGAAGCCGGATGAGCGGACGAACGACGACGCGCGTGAGAAAGGGGGGGCAGCTGGAGGACAGGTGGCGGATGGGACGCCGGTTCGGCCACGAGGGTCCGGTCGGCAAGCCAAAGACCGGCGGCCGAGCCTCTCCGTCGACCGGACCTCCTCGCCTATAAATAGCGGAGCATTTCCGTTGTTGAAGGAGAGGCCAGAAGATCGTGAGCTTGGAAGCTTCCTCCTGAGAGACTTCGAAGGAGGTTGAAGAGCGAGCGAGAGGAAGGCAAGCGAGAGAGAAATCGGGTCGCGAGCTAGGCCGACTTCCCACTGAGAGACTTCGGGGGAGGCCGCCGGCGAGTGAGTTCGAGGAGGTCAGATTCGGCCGGTGGAGGCTCGGATCTGGTCGGAGAAGGAGAGATCTGGTCGAGAGAGAGAGAGAGAGACAGCGGAGAAGGAGGTCAGATCTGGAACTCCAAGAGAAGGAGACGCCGTCTGGACGTTGGATCTGAAAGGGGGAAGGCTCGCGGTTGCCGTGCCGGACTCCCGCTGCGACTTAGCGAGCGAATCCTGGTCAAGCCGTGCCCCGACGCCGCTGCTACCCCAGATCCCGCCGTGCTGCCGCCGTGAAGCCCTCTGGTTCGACACCTCGCCGCTGCCTTTCCCTCGACACCGCTGCTGCCGTTCCCAGACGTCCTACCGCAACTCCCCAACGCCGTCCTCGACGACTCGCCAAGACCCCTTGCCGTGTTGGGTCGCCGTCGCACCTTACACCGCCACCGTGCCATCGCCTGCTGTGTCACCTCCGTCGTTCCCTCCATCGGCGCCGCGATTAGGTGAGAGGGAGGAAGCATCGGTTGGGTCGGGCGTGGGTTTGAAACGGGTAGGGCTCCACGAATTCGGGTAGGGTTTCTAGAATCGGGTCGTGGCTTGTAATCCGGGTTGGCGGCTGAAGGACGGGTCGGGCGTGGGTTCGAACCGGGTAGGGTTACGCCTAGGTCGGGCTTGCACGCGTGGGTCTCAGCCGGGTAGGGCTCCGGCCATCTTGGGCCGATTGTGTGCGGGCTTGTCTCGTGTGGGCCTGTGGGTGTCTGTCCCTTATTTGTGGGCCGCGATTAAAAGAGAAAGAGGCAAAAAAAAAACCCGAGTTGGGCCCGCAACGCGAGCCCGTCCAAGTCTCGCGGGTCGCGAACCGGGTCGGTCCCAACCCTGGAGCCGACCCGGTTCGCTTTTATATTATTTTAAAATAAAATTAAAATTTTAATAAATAATATTAAAAAAATCAAAAAAATAATTTATTTTCCAAAAAATAAAAAAAATAAAAAATGTCAATATTTTCCCAAAAAAATCCAAAAAAGTCAGAAAAAAGCCAAAAAATGATTTATATTTTCAGAAAAAGATAAAAAAAAATCCAAAAAATGCTTTTTATGTCAAAAAATGAGAAAATGCCCAAAAAAATATTTTTCCTTCACAAAAATGCATGGAAAATCTCTCAAAATCCAAAAACCTTATGGTTTAAACAAGATTAGGTACCGAAAGGGCATTAGTGATTAACTAGTGTAATCAAGTCCCCGATCCTAATTTCTCTGATTGCGCAGGAGTGAGTATTTCTCCCGATACTTCACTTGGGTTTCTAATCAACCCACCCTAAAATTGATTTACAGATTAAAAACTTGAACCATTAAGTCGTGAATTGGTGGACTCGGGAGAGTCCGGGCATAATTAAATTCAGCCGGGCCATTAGCCTCCTTAGGCACTCATACCCGATTGGGGGCGCCGGAAAAAAAGAGGTCGCGACAGCTTGGCGACTCCACTGGGGACTTTGAGGACTTATGCCATTTTATCTTTGTTTAAATGCTTTGCTGACTTGGGTTTTTTTTTCTTTTGTGCAGGGTAATAGCTTAAAGTTTTTTTTATTCTGTCAAAATAAAATGTTTTGTGATTATAAACTGCTGTGCATGCTTTACTATTTTAAACACTACACATGGCACACACAACCTGGCCGCCGGACCTGGGCCGCCATAGGATTTATAGGATGGTGTTGAGAAAGATACGACCTTGAACGTGAGACTGCGATGTAGAGGTTGCCTTTCTTTTCCCCAAATTTCTTAGCCGAGGTTAATGGGGTATGTTGCTAACGCGAGACTGCGATGGGCGGATACCCTTTTAATTTCATCAAGCCTTCTGAGTTAGAAATCGAGCCACACATCTCATGTGCATGTCTTTGTGCTTGTCATTTTATTTAAAAGCAAAGTGATTTCTTTACTTTTACTCAGTCTTTTTATTTGGCCCATGGCAATTTAGGATAAGCTTTTCAAGTCCCAGTTTATATGCGATGGGGAAAGATGATATCCAGTTCATTCCTGCTCCCAAGGTGGAGCTCTTTAGATGGTGGGGTCAATTGGATTAGTTTGCCCAAGAGCGCGTGAAGGCCAAACTCGGTCATCTCCTATTGCTGATCCAAATCACTGTTCGTCCCAAAGTCATACAAGCCATGGCACATTTCTGGTGCCCAAGGACACTTATTTTTATGTTTGGTAGGTTTGAGCTAACCCCAACCCTTGAGGAATACAACATCATCACTGGAATGCCTCTTGAGAAAAAGATTGTCAGGCCATCAATAGGATCATCCCATTGCGTGGGTTGGCGCGACTTTTAAGAACTGAAGTCCATATTATGACACATATTCTTGAAAACAACCATAATACCTGTCCATTTGAATTTATGAATGCTTGTTTTCAAAATCAGCCTATGACCAAAAAAAGTGAGATTTTCCTCCTGGCCTTTTTCGGACTCATCATTTTCCCTCATCAAAGAAATGCTATAAGTCCTAAGATGGCATGGATAGTTGATCAGATCTTGAGGGGAGGAAATTATGTCAACATGATTTTAACTGAAACATTCTTGTCCTTTAATCGTTTTAAAGACAACACGGAGAAAATTATGCGGGTCTCTCCTGAAATTTTACAAGTCTGGTTCTTTTCTCACCTAAGCGAATTCCGAGACTTCATGCGATCGTCTGAAACAAATGCTTTCGAAAATCCATTACAAAAATTTATGGTTTTAGGACCATATATTCCCAATCAAAGCTGTTTAAATTGGGTTGACTTCCTAAGAAACCCCACTCCCGAGGCATTCCAATGGTGTGCTGGTTGGTTCCATGAAAAGAGGGCCCGCTTTGCTTACAAACACACCCACCCAATTCCGTTGCTCGGCTGCACCGGCGCTGTTCCCTATTACCCATATCGGGTGGCACGACAATTTGGAGCCCTTCAAGAAATTCCACCGCCTTCCAAGAGGAGAATTCCTCCAGTTCTTTTCAACACAAGCCGTGACTATGCGGTCGAAATTTCTATCGTTGAAGAAACTTGGGACAAGTGCCATCGCAAAATGATCGTGGTACCTGAAGGGCTTGAGGGAGAAGAAAAAGCCCACCACGCCTCTATGTCCTACATCCACAACCATCATATCCCGACAAAATGGAAGCCATCAGTCTCTCACTCAATCAGCGAGAGCAGCCAGGACGAGCAAGCAGAGCTCATGGAGAGGGATTTGAGAATGGACTGGATGCACACCTCAGAGCCGGCCCAAGAAAGAAAGCATCTGCGCAAGCGCAAGACTCCCCGTCGCATATAAATTGGCAATCATGTGCCCTTTAGTGTTAATAGTGTGAAAGTTTTCTCCCATTGTTTAGGGACTTTTGTTTAATATCTAGTATTTCATCCCGTCATTTCAATTTCAAGTCAGGAGTTTGCAGTCTATAAATCCTTTTTTGATAAATAAAAAAAACAGTTAGATCATTGCCATGGGTCAATCTTTGTTTACTTTCGTGCTCATTCGTTGTTTTTGCAACACCAGTTAATTATGAATTGCCGGCCACCAATCGCTCATGAATGGCCTCATGCAATAGGACCCGATCAGAATGATGTACAAAATCGTCTCATTAACATTGAAGACGGCGTGGGACAAATGTCCATTGTCCTTCAACAACTCTCGAGACAAATGAAATCCACTCAAGCTGAGCCCAACTCTGTAGTTGCCGTCATGACAACCGCAAATTTGCCAGAAAATAGCCAGTACTATAGACAGTTTGAAAGAATCATGAAAAAGTTAAGCCAGCTACAGGAGCAAAATCCCATGGACCTATCCAATTACGCCGGCATTGAGATCCCTGAAAAGCTCAAAGCACCTGAATGCGAAAGGTATACTGATACCTCTCGCCTAGAGACCTACTTGCAGGCCTACTTGGTTTGAAGGATGATTCAATCGTACCAATGAAACTTGACTGGTCCTGCCTTGCGATGGTACATTGTCAGGAAGATTAGTCCCTTTAAAACCTGGAGGGAACTAATTCATGTTTTTCACCAAGAGTACAATATTGACATCGCCCCTGACATCACCTTTCCCTACGAAGAGCCGGTGATCGCGGAGCACGAGGAGCCGTTAGTTGCTGAGATAGGAGAGAAACGTGTCAATGAAGCCTTGCATAATAAATGGGCAGCTAAGCAACATCCTGTTATTGGAAAATTTCCCACTAGGAAAGGCAAGGAGCCTTTGTACGAGATCAAAGACACAGAGCCAGTTCAAGAATGGGGCACGACTGGACAACTCCCCAAGCTTACTCCAAGAGCTAGGGTCCAAAGAATACCAACCTCTATCAACCTGGAAAGTGAATCAGACAGTGAAACTCTAATGTCTCTCACTTCCCTTGACAGAATCAAACTGGCAAAACGAAGGGCCTTACTCAAAAGGTCAGGACCAGAAGCCAAGAAAAGAAAGCCTAAGCAAATCAATGCAGCACCTGCCGACGAGCCACCGCGCCAAAGCTTCGAGCATTCCCAAGAATGCAGCCTTGAAGGCTACCATCCCCTAGAGTACAACCCTGAAAACTTCCCGGCCCTACAATACAATCCCAAAGACTTCCAGCGTTATTTCGACAATGAAACTGACGATTCATCGTACAACTATTTCCTACTCTCATCCGGGGATGAAGGTCCGTCAGAAGAGGAAGCATACGTCTTTATCCGCTACGATCCTAATGAAGTACTAAGCTCGTCATATGACCATGAAGATAGCTTCAATACTTTATCCTCATTCGGAAATTTTGACCAAGAAGAAAGCAATGGGGTAATCTCGGTAGAATCCAACTTCCTTGAAACAGAAAAATTCACCACTACAACGAATATGCAATGGGAAAACCAGTGGCCTAACCAGGATACATCAAGCCCGTCTTACGCTCATAGGATCATGACCCCTGGAGGAATGTGGATACCTAATCTCTGCAAGTATAACGGCACGACTTGTCTCGTGGCCCACTTGCAGTACCTCCATGCTAAAATGAGTCGGTACTATGACCCGATGTCATTCACAACACAAGCCTTCCAAGAAAGTCTTACAGGGTCTGCATTGCAATGGTTCATCACAGCAGATATCTACCTCATGAGAGATTGGAATGAGTTGTCTTCTGCATTCCTGCTTCAGTATCAAAGCCAGATTCGGACTGAAGTGCCTTGTCAGAACTTGATTCATTTTAGAAGAAGACCAATGGAGGATTTCCGAGCATATGCAAGAAGATGGGAGGCTTTTATGATGCAAACTTACCCTCAACTGGCCGAAGAAGAAATGATAAAGCTATTCATAGGGGCTTTACCTCGTAAGCATCGTTGTTGGTTGCATGGGCTGCACTTCCATAGCTTCAATGAAGTGATCCTCTCATGCGAATACTTCGAGTCTACTGGAGGCGAGGAACTCAAAGGCGCTTGATTTCAAAACCAACACTATCAAAGCACTCCTTTACACATGAGTTTTCATGGGTTTTACTTGTTTTTATAATTTCATGTCTCTTATCTTGTTTAATGTGCTACTGTTGTATTTTCCATTCCAAGTACTTTATTATACAATTCTAATATTTTGTTTTAAGAGCATGAGGCGGTCCTCCAAACTAGCCCAGTGATGTTATCCAACCATGAAAAGAAAATATCATCCAAGGAGAATACTAAGGGCTGGGCTTCCTCATGCTTTTTCTCCCCTGAAGACGTATTTTGAAAATAAAAAATATTTCATCACCCAAAAGCTTTTGTCAAAACAAGATGATAAATTTAACCATGTTTGTCTTTCTGACTCATTCACTTCAGGTCTCAGAAGATCATTCCCATCCCTTTTGACTTAGTGTGACATGGGGCATTTGAAGCAAGCGCATCAA
This sequence comes from Eucalyptus caleyi, assembly GCA_014182885.2. NCBI lineage: Eukaryota > Viridiplantae > Streptophyta > Magnoliopsida > Myrtales > Myrtaceae > Eucalyptus > Eucalyptus caleyi. The sequence continues at coordinate 32,617,265 of CM024468.2, read as the reverse complement.
GCGAACTCGCCAAATTCAAAGACACCCTGCTAAGAAAACAGGGGCAAATAGAAAGAATCATCCTACACAAAAATAGGGTAAGTCTTATTCTCTGAATGTAATTTAGAAATGATGTCCTCTCTCTTCTATTTACAGGATACAAAAGATGAAATGTAATAGGTACAGGCATAGAGTTGAGATCGAAGCATCCATGACATGCCTCACTCCTGCCCAGCTCCATCCTAAGCCAAAGGACTATCTTGTCGCACGACACACCCAAGCAGCTAGATGTTACAGTTCCAGCTTCGACAAGCCCAGAAGCATAAGGAAGGGATCTTTTCTCTGAATTGGCTGCTGTCAACAGGGAGAAAATCTAGACAATCAAAGCGATCTATGGCCCCACATCCTAGACAATGACTTTGGAATCTAGAAACTTCACTCTAGATGCATATGCTTTCAAGGAGTAATTGCCATCAGAAAGCTTGAGATTTTTTTTATCTCAGATTCCATAGAAGCTTGAGGTATATGACTTTTACCCAATGATGCTATAGTTAAAGACAAAAGGAGAAATTCCACAAAAGGAAGGCGTTGAAGATGAATCAACGACCAACAATCATGCATGCATGGTCACAAAGGAGGAAGGCCAATTGAAGGAAATATTGAACTATGCCAAGACAAACAAGCTGTCATCAATATACAGAAATCCTTAGGAATCAACAAATACAAGCTTTGGAGAAGAGTGATTTGGTATCGTTTTCAATACTCCCACTATTTGAACTTGCTTTTGATATATTTTCCTATTTGACAGGAAGCATCACAACTCAAGAACCAAATCAATGGTTAGGTTTGGCAAATTAATATTGGCCAAGCTAGTACCCACATCAAGTTCACCTGGCTTCGTGTAAAAAGACATGTCATCCAGGAGCCAATTAAGAGAATAATTGACCTAACGAAGCAAGGGACATAGGACTTCGGGTCCCCCTCTCACTTCAGGTTCACCCAATCATCTGCAAACCAATGAAGGGTAAAGTTGTATCGCTTCCAGTTATTCGACTCTTGAAAGAGTTCATGACTAACACATTCCCTCTTGTTTGTTGCAGGATCACCTGACTGTCGAAAACAAAGATAACAAATCAATGAGAGGCATGACAAACTCTCCCAAGCAAAATGGCGTCTCAAGTATTGCCAAAACAAATGACAGAGATCCTTCATGCCTTAATTCACCTTTAATTTTGGCCCTGTTGATTGATCCATTTTCAGCTTCTTATCTGCAAAAGGCAAGAGTAGAAATTCCTGATCAGATTCCCAATCCCTGGTTGATCATTCATATGTCATGTCCCTAACCAATAGGAGCAATCTATTGACACTCATTTTTGATAACCCTTTGTAAATAACTCTTTTGATATTCAAATTTCAACACATTTGTGAATACCGTTTCACCAAGCAAGCACCCTTAAAGCTGTTAGTAAGTTTTTCTTGAGTAAAAACCATTCATTTATTTTGAAAGTACAAGCTCTTTCGCATCATATGTTGCATGCCTTTTTCCAGGTGATTTCTGCATGATGATTTTATCTGTCTAGATCACTGATTTCACTGAGGATTATTAGAATAGATAGTTAAGTGAAGAATACAAGATTAATTGAGCATGTTGGATGAGGCACGTCAAAATGATGAAAGGCAAGCCATATCTTACACACAATTCCCCCCGTCTATACACTTGTGAGATGAGTGCAGAAGATTCCATGGCTGCAGGGTAAAGAGTTCTCTCGCGAATGATACGATAACCAAAATAATGAGAGGTATTCCATTGCTCACCCCATTGAGCCCCATACATTGACGAATTTCTGCTATACTCCCAACAAAGAACCACCCCACACTAGGGCAAGTCGAAAGCAAATCAGCATCACAAGGTGAGAAAGGGGATAGAAATTTTCTTGCTTGCACTTGCATCAATCTTCGAGTGTCTTTATTGCATATGAACACTCGCGTTAATTTAAGTGCCCTAGAGTCGTGAAGAGCAATTCTTTATTTACGCACTTGTATCCATTGTACAACTCAATTGAGTCTATAAATTCACCCTCACATGGAGGCAAAGCAGAAGCCATTATCGTTTGAGCAGCATAATCAGAAGTGCCAACAAAAGATGCAGACTCCATAGTCTAACAAAGGCATTTGCTTGAACTTGCCAAGATCAATTCCTCAAGCAACAAGAATGAAAAGCAGGGCATAAAAAGTAGTGTACCTGGTAAAAGCAAGGTCAATGCCCATGAATGAAGAACTAGAATAAAAAATAGGGGCATGAAAAAAGCAGTGTGCCTGGTAAAAGCAAGGCCAATGCCCCCCAATCAAAAATACAGCCAAGAAAAAGTTGATGTTGTGATCCACAGAGCCTCTATCTAACAGTGAGAAGAAAAGACTAGTGACAAATGCCAAGACAGTCACAAACTCTCACCCTCTTACATATGAGCCAAGTCTACGTCACATTCTCATTGTAAAAGTCTCTTCAGACTAGGGGCACTTCAATTAACGTAGGATTTCATGTGTATATAAGCATCGCTCGAAGAAGTACGAGCAAGATTACTCTATCTCTTTTCGCAGGATTCTTGACTTGTAAACACGGAGATGATCGTGCAGTATTTTTGTCCATCAGCTTCGACCTTGATGGTCCCCTTTGATGAGCCGCTGACCAAGACTTCATCACAGTTTCAACAAAAACCTTTCCATTGGTAAAGTCGTACCGTTTGCGAGAATACTCGGACCCCTGTTGACATGATGACAGTGAGATAGTGTGGTCCTTATAAATGCTGCATCAATGGTCAGGATAGCCTTCTCCATGAGAGTGAGTGAAAAGTCCTTTCAGACTGAAAGTCCCTCATCTAGCATGCTCAAAGCATCTATATTCCGAATAAATGTTGTTTTTCAAAATCTTCCCTAGTGGAATTCGAATGATACAAAACTGACAAGATTGTCATGCATAAATCACATTTGAATTTATGAATTTACAGTGTATACAATCATGTGTGCATATTGTGCAAATAGCAGACATACTCTCAGAGATAAGAGATATTGCTAGGTAAGCATATCTCTATCCCCATTTGTCTTAAAGTAACTATCACTGTCCAGGTACTCTCTTATTGACACTCGACCTATTCGAGTCATCCATTGAGTCTGGGTGCTTGCAACTGTCTAAGTATTCCCTTGTCTTTGAGTACCAGCCATCGTTCAGATGCTCTCTTTTCCTGACACTCGATCTGTTCGAGTTGTCCCCAAAGTATTGATATTTGCGACTATCCAGGTATCCCCCTTGTTTCTGAGTATCCACCACTTGCTGGGTGCTTCCTCTGTTGACACTCGACCTATTTGAGTCGTCCCTTGAGTTTGGATGTTTGCAAATGTTTTAGTATCCCATTGTCTTTGAGTACCGGCTACCATTCGGATACTCCCTTTTCTTGACACTCAACCTGTTCGAGTTGTCCTTAGAGTATTAATGCTTGTGATTGACCAAGTATCCCTTTATTGTTGAATACCTACTGCTGTTTAGGTATCCCCATATCGTCAAGAGCCCACCGTTGTCCAGGTATTTCCTTTTCATGACACTCAATTTGCCCGAGTTGTCCTCAAATAATATAGCAGCTGTTCAAGCATTCCGTTGCTTTACTTGGCACCGTCGTCTAGGTATGCTTTCTAGCACTTGGACTAGTCTGAGTGGTCCCAGATCATATCATTAAATACTTGTGTTCATTCAAGTATTCTAGTACTTTGTACACCTGCGACTACCAGTGTTCTAGCCCTTTTGAGTGCCTGCAGGCATCCAAGTAAGCCTCATTACCAGGAGGTGAGAGACCTTCACGAATATCCCAGGTACGTCCTCGATATTCCAACTACCAGGAGGTGGGAGACCTTCATGAATATTCAGGGCACATCCTCGATATTCCCCATACCAGGAGGTGAGAGACCTTCACAAATATCCCAGGTACGTCCTCGATATTCCAACTACCAGGAGGTGGGAGACTTTCATGAATATTCGGGGCACATCCTCGATATTCCCCATACTAGGAGGTGAGAGACCTTCACAAATATCCTAGGTACGTCCTCGATATTCCAACTACTAGGAGGTGGGAGACCTTCGTGAATTTTCGGGGCACGTCCTCGATATTCCCCATACTAGGAGGTGAGAGACCTTCATGAATATCCCAGGTACGTCCTCGATATTCCAACTACCAGGAGGTAAGAGACCTTCATGAATATTTGGGGCACGTCCTCGATATTCCCCATACCAGGAGGTGAGAGACCTTCATGAATATCCAAGGTACGTCCTCGATATTCCCAATTACCAGGAGGTGAGAGACCTTCATGAATATCCCAAGTACGCCCTCGATATTCCCAATTACCAGGAGGTGAGAGACCTTCACGAATATGCGAGGCACGTCCTCAATATTCCCAATTACCAGTCGGTGAAAAACCTTCATGAATATCCAAGGTACGTCCTCGATATTCCAACTACCAGGAGGTGAGAGACCTTTACCAATATCTCAAGTATGCCCTCGATATTTCCAATTGCCAGGAGGTGGGACACCTTCACAAATATCAAATGTATGTTCTCAATATTTCCAATTATCAAGTACCCCTTCGATACTTGTAAATGCCCAAGTATCCCCCAAGAATTCATACTTGTGATCATCCAAGTACCCCTTCAATGCCTATGGTTAGCCAAATCCCCATTTTGACACTTGCAAATGCCTAGATACCCTTCAGGTTAGTACTTGTGAATATCCAGGTACTCTTTGATATGCTTGTGAATGTCCAGGTATCTTCCAAAATATGATGCCTTGAGAAAGGTCGGCGCATCTCCCGAGAAAGGTCGGGTACCAACTGGTGTCCTCGATACAAATCAGGCACCCACAAATGAGATGCCCTGAGAAAGGTCGGTGCATCTCCCGTCAAGGCGACCGAAGAAAGGTTCGGGTCCTAGACAAATTGTTGATTGTTTTAACAGGCGACCGAAGAATGGTTCGGGTCCTAGAGAAGCAATTTCCCTTCATGGCGACCGAAGAATGGTTCGGGTCCGAGACAAACCACTGATTACTCCAATAGGCGACCGAAGAATGGTTCGGGTCCTGGAGGAGCAATCTCCCGTCAAGGCGATCGAAGAAAGGTTCGGGTCCTAGACAAATCATTGATTGTTTTAACAGGCAACTGAAGAATGGTTCGGGTCCTGGAGAAGCAATTTCTCGTCACGGCGACCGAAGAATGGTTCGGGTCCGAGACAAACCACTGATTACCCCAACAAGCGACCGAAGAATGGTTCGGGTCCTGGAGGAGCAATCTCCCGTCAAGGCGACCGAAGAAAGGTTTGGGTCCTAGACAAATCATTGATTGTTTTAACAGGCGACCGAAGAATGGTTCGGGTCTAAGACAAACCACTCATTACTCAAATAGGTGACCGAAGAATGGTTCGGGTCCTAGACAAATCATTAATTGTTTTAACAGGTGACCGAAGAATGGTTCGAGCCTTGGAAAAGCAACCTCTTCATATCATTAGGTAAGATGACGCCTTGATACTTGCCAAACTCGGGGTTCACACCCTATCTCACTCACTCTCGGTAAGTAACTACAGGTATCTTCTTATCTGTCTTAGTATATGTAATGTTACATTGCTCTTTTTACATAGGATAAGAAGTCCTAAATAAAATATAATATGCTATGCATACATGGACAAAATTTAGGCATTAGTTTGTCTTTGAATGCAACCTTTGCGAGCTCACCTTCAAAGAGGGGCGGCTATTGATGCCTAAAATTTCATTTTAATTAATTAGGTTTTACTTCTGTTTTTGTTTTTTATTCGGATGATAAATAAACAAAGAAAAAAACAAAAAAATAAAACAACAAGAAAAACAGAAGCCAACAACCCATTTTTCTCCCTCTTTTTCTCCCTCCGCATGGGCCTCTACGGCCCACTTTCCTTCTCCTCCGACCCAGCCCTTTTTCGGTCTTCTTCCTCCTTCGTCCGCTCTGCAACACACGTGCAGAGGGCGCGACGTCGGATGAGCGGACGAACGGCGACGTGCGTGAGAAAGGGGGGGCAGCTGGAGGACAGGTGGCGGATGGGACACCGGTTTGGCCACGGGGGTCCGGTCGGCAAGCCAAAGACCGGCGGCCGAGCCTCTCTGTTGACCGGACCTCCTCGCCTATAAATAGCGGAGCATTTCCGTCGTTGAAGGAGAGGCCAAAAGATCGTGAGCTTGGAAGCTTCCTCCTGAGAGACTTCGGAGGAGGTTGAAGAGCGAGCGAGAGGAAGGCGAGCGAGAGAGAAATCGGGTGCGAGCTAAGCCGACTTCCCACTGAGAGACTTTGGGGGAGGCCACCGGCGAGCGAGTCCGAGGAGGTCAGATCCGGCCGGTGGAGGCTCGGATCTGGCCGGAGGGGGAGAGATCTGGTCGAGAGAGAGAGAGAGACAGCGGAGAAGGAGGTCAGATCTGGAACTCCAAGAGAAGAGACGCCGTTTGGACGTCGGATCTAAAAGGGGGAAGGCTCGCGGTTGCCGTGCCGAACTCCCGCTGCGACCTAGCGAGCGAATCCCGGTCAAGCCGTGCCCCGATGCCGCTGCTACCCCAAATCCCGTTGTGCTGCCGCCGTGAAGCCCTTTGGTTCGACACCTCGCCGCTACCTTTCCCTCGACACCGCTGCTGCCGTTCCCAGACGTCCTACTGCAACTCCCCAACGCCGTCCTCGACGACTCGCCAAGACCCCCTGCCGTGTTGGGTCGCCGTCGCACCTTACACCGCTACCGTGCCTTCGCCTGCTGCGTCACCTTCGTCGTTCCCTCCATCGGCGCCGCGATTAGGTGAGAGGGAGGAAGCATCGCGTCAGGTCGGGTGTGGGTTTGAAACGGGTAGGGCTCCACGAATTCGGGTAGGGTTTCTAAAATCGGGTCGCGGCTTGTAATTCGGGTCGGCGGCTGAAGGACGGGTCGGGCGTGGGTTCGAACCGGGTAGGGTTACGCCTAGGTCGGGCTTGCACGCGTGGGTCTCAGCCGGGTAGGGCTCTGGCCATCTTGGGCCGATTGTGTGCGGGTTTGTCTCGTGTGGGCCTGTGGGTGTCTGTCCCTTATTTGTGGGCTGCGATTAAAAGAGAAAGAGGCAAAAAAAACCCGAGTCGGTCTCGCGGGTCGCGAACCAGGTCGATCCCAACCCTGGAGCCGACTCGGTTCGCTTTTATATTATTTTTAAAATAAAAAAATAAAAAATTAAAAAAATCAAAAAAATAATTTATTTTCCAAAAAAATAAAAATAAAAATGTCCATATTTTCCCAAAAAATCCAAAAAGTCAGAAAAAGCCAAAAATGATTTATATTTTCAGAAAAAGATCAAAAAAATCCAAAAATGCTTTTTATGTCCAAAAAATGAGAAAATGCCCAAAAAAATATTTTTCCTTCACAAAAATGCATGGAAAATCCCTCAAAAATCCAAAAAGCCTTAGGGTTAAACAAGATTAGGTACCGAAAGGGCATTAGTGATTAACTAGTGTAATCAAGTCACCGATCCTAATTTCTCTGGTTGTGCAGGAGTGAGTATTTCTCCCGATACTTCACTTGGGTTTCTAATCAACCCACCCTAAAATCGATTAGTGGCGACTCCATTTTAAAAATTGATTTACAGATTAAAAACTTGAACCATTAAGTCGTGAATTGGTGGACTCGGGAGAGTCCGGGCATAATTAAATTCAGCCGAGCCATTAGCCTCCTTAGGCGCTCGTACCTGATTGGGGGCGCCGGAAAAAAAGAGGTCGCGACAGATACATTAACCATGTACTTGTACAAATTACATGTCAACATCTCATGAGCTCCACATGCACCATGGGCAATCACCTCCCACTCTTTCTATTCCTCGTACTCCTCACGAGCAGCAGCAGCAGCAGCATCAGCGGAATCTCCGCTGTCTCGGCCGCTCCCTATCTCTCTCCACAGCTCCAAGACAAACTGCTCTCTTCAAAGCCAGACAACGAGACGATATACAGAGTCTCCAAGCAGCTCTGCTGGAACTGCATGGGCGAGTCCCTCCAGTTCTTGTTCGCCCACAACCTCGTGCGCGCCGCCAAGTGGGAGCTCCCCTTGATGTGGGACTTTGAGCTCGAACGGTACGTGTACATTCGATGTTGTTCTACTCTATTGAATCTATAACGACTGTGGCGTCTCGCATCTCACATCGGACGGGAGAAGGATGGTTATTCATAAGATCGGCTTCAAAAGGCCATCACTTGAATGCATTACCCCTTTCGAAAGCTTGGCTGGCATTTCTCTTGTTCTGTTCATTCCTTAGCCGCAGGATTCTCAGTGTAATTTTTATCCGAACATATACTATGCTTTATGAATTTTCTGTGGATTTCCTGCATCTCACACCAAGTTAGATATTGTGCACTTACATCAAATAGGCATTTACAGTTTGTTGCATCGCTTGATAATTCAATTCTTCAAACTGTTTTTGGTATCCCTCACCGGGATCTTTTTCATACATAAATTTTTTGAATGAGGAGGGAGCATTATATTTATCACGGGCACATGTATTATTAACTTTATGGACTACAAAGAACACGAGCAAAAATTTAACAGCGGTCCAAAGAGGAAATTGTTCACTCACACTCGGTGACGAGGGTAACTAAATTTGTGTGGTCTGCATAGCCTACACATGTACGTGTCCCTTTCTTAATCACTAAGCCAATTACGTCAGGTTCTACGTACTCAAATTGGTAGAAACTCTAGAGAACATCTTACAAATTCTAACAAAAAGTAAATAAGGAAATCTCATTCAGATATGGTTCAAGCTACTATGACATATTTTCCAGTGGAATTCGACAACTAATGTGACTTGCTAGTAAGAAAGGTACGCGAGGTGGTGGGCCGGCCAGAGGAAGTCGGACTGCAAATTGGAGCATTCGTTCCCGGAAGACGGGTTCAATCTAGGAGAGAACATTTACTGGGGGAGCGGCTCGTCGTGGACGCCGAGCGATGCAGTGGGCACTTGGGCGGCAGAGGAGAAGTATTACACGTACGCGACCAAAACGTGCGAGGAAGGCCAAATGTGCGGCCACTACACGCAGATCGTCTGGAAGGCGACGAGGCGGATCGGGTGCGCCCGCGTGTCGCACCGACGGGGACGTGTTCATGACTTGCAACTACGATCCGGTGGGTAACTATGTCGGACAACGACCCTATTGAATGTCTTTAATTCTGGAGTGCTTATCAGTAGTCCAATATGTTCTACTTCACACGATACTCCCTGCAATGTCTTGTAGAAAGTATATGAATGTACTATACCAATATATGATAGAGCTATATGGATTTGGCTGAGGCTTGCATATAATTGCTATCGACATCGACAAATATGACATATATAAGTTACATCTTCTTTTCCCCTTTAACATAGCATATTCGAAACTTCAACTAGACAACCAACGTATAAATTGGGTAAAGAATATTGGATCTATGTATATGAGATATGTATCAGCATGATTTTCTTCATTCAAGCGCTCTCAAGATGATGATAAGCAGGTCTTTATGTTTCGTTTTCTCGGTTTCATCATGCGAATCAAGTGTTTTCCCCTCGGCTGTAAAGGTCGATCTTTTCCTTGTTCCAAATGAATCCCACTTTTCCAAATTCTATCCCCTTTTCCCATTTTTGAAAAACGTTTTAATTTAATGCGCTAGCAGAACATTTGCGGATCTCTCTCTATCTCCCTACTGATCCAAAACAAACTCAGCATACACACCGCAACTGCTCAGAAAAAGGCGGATCTTGGAATCGAAAACGGGTGAAGACGCTCAGATTTTCTTTCAAACGAATCTCTCTCTCCTCTCTCTGCGCCAACAGCGATAAGAGGGCACGATCGTTCAAAAATTGGAGAAGACGACAAAGCTTTATCCTTGTATTTTTCCGATTATTTGCAACTCTTCTACTTGTTTTCAACTCTCGTGAGCAGTCCCGCTGCCACGGCCGGCCATGGCGCTCCGCCGACGCTCCCGCCGTGTTCAGCGAGCCTGCCACCACGAGATTCCCGTGACGCCTCCTGCAGCGAGTTCCAGGAACCGTCTGGCGAACTCAGAAGCTTTCCCGGCATCTCCTGCAGTCATTTGCCAACGTTGCTCCCTCCTGGTACTCCCTGTAGCGAAGCATCGCCGAGCTGATCCTGACGAGGCCCTCACCACCTTCATGCCCAGCGGGTCCAACGAGGAGCAGGCATGCTCACCTGCCTTGGTGTGCGGCCACTTCTTGCGACTGCACCGCCCGTCAACAGCAGCTCCTGCGCGGAACTGGCGACACTGACGCCCCCTTGGCGTGCCTCCGCATCCCTTCGCTGCCTCAGTCCGCCGAGCTCCACAGCAGCAGTGCCTCCAGCGAGCTTCAGGCCGTGATTGACAATCGCCTAACTGCTTCGCTGCACCTTGAGTTTTCCTTGCAGGTTTCTCCGGCGTTCCAGTTCAGTATGCCCGCGAAGCCTCGCTGTGTTTGCAAAGTCGCCACTGTCATTGCTTTCGGCCACACCCCTTCGCTGGCCCTCGTTCAAGTCTACGGTCACAACCTTATTTTGTTTTGCCTCTTGGTGTCCCCAAAACCCATCTTCAAGGTAAAGATAAAGTGTCTTAAATGTAAGTAGTAGCATAGATGGGTTTTATCTGAATAATTACATAAGCATTGACCATGAACAAGATTGCTATAGCTTCCAAAAAGAGGTCACGATGCCATATCACGTTTTTTTTTATAAACAACGTGACCATATAGCTTTACATAGGCTTTAATATCATATGACGTTGTCTGCTTGTTGAAGTGGTTATATAGGTCAAATATCATAGCATGAATCTCGCACTTATTCGAATGCCATTCATCCTAAGTATCTAGATAGATTATTACGCAATGACCTTATTAAAATCCGCACTAACAACTGTGACCTAGAGAACTTGAACCAGTCTGTTTCAATGGGACAAAGTCCTGGCTAGAAGTTACAACAGGATTGAGCCCACCGAAATGAAATGATACCCAATTGCTATCGATTGGTATTAAATCATATCTGGTGAGGACGAGCCTATCCTGTTGGGCCCCCTCGCGGAAGCTTCATTCCCGCTGATTTGCGCTTTTTGCCGACTCTGTCGTGTGATGTCTTCGTCCTGCTCTCAGACGAAGATCTCTGGTTCCTGCCACAGCAAAGCTCTCTTCATCAGTCTTGATTTTGGTTACATTCAGTCGAAGCTTCTCCATCGTACACAGCGATTACTGCAACAAGATTAAAGTTATGTTCTCTCTCATATTCAGACTTTCGTTTTTCGATTCAGTCATTGGCATTGATCCTCGGTCCTTTCTTGAATTTCCAGAGGTTTCTTTGTCAATTTTCCTTCTCCATCGCCCCCCTAACACCAAAATCCACCACTAATTGACACCGCTAGCCACTCCGGAGACTCACTGATCGCGCCTCCCTTTTATTCTGTTTTCTTATCAGAGACTACAAAGAGCTCCGCTCCTGCCTGCTTCTTCTTCGCCGACGTGGATCAACAGCGAGATTGCCTCCAAGACATTGGCTTCTTAGTTTGTCATCCTTCGAAATTAACATCCACATCTTCAAGGTAAGTATATCTGTACTCTGTCCTTGGAGAAACAAAGATGAGAAATATTAATTACTGGTTCCCTTAGAGTCGTCTGCCTTTGAGTTCCTGTTTGTGATTTGAACATGTTTCATTATATAAGTGATGATTAGAATATGGATTATGGCTTTGCTGAGTTCCCTGCTTGGTGAAGATTTTTTATGATGTTAAGTTTTTGAAGCTAGAACAATGATGGACAAAGCTAGGGGTGTATTTGGTAACATTTTTGTTCTCCGGAACAATTTCGTTCAGAAATAGTTTTTTATATTTCTATTCCTTGGATGGGATCTTGAGTAGAAAAACATGTTTGGTAATTGTACAAAATTTTATACTCGGAATAAGAAAAAAACACAAATGTGTTTGGTATGACTTAGAAAATTTTTATTCCTAATTTTTTATTTAATTATAAAAATGTCAATGAAGACTTGACATTTCATGTTTGGATGAAATTGGACTTTTGTAATGATTTAATTGATCAAGATATTGTAAGATAATCGAGGAAAATCTAACATAATAATTAGTCAAAGATGGATGACTGAAAATGATAGTAGAGAGTCCTACTGATTTATAACTCACAACATGAAAAGGTTGATAATAAATTTTTGAGTATTACAACAAAAATGTTCGTAGACCTTTCGAGCATTTTAAGCTACAAGAAGAAAAGCAAACGTTGCTTGGAGTCACCAAGCTTTCTCGGCCTAGGATTGTCTTTAAAAGAAAACAACATTAAAAAACCTATAAAATAAAACCCTAAAAGCTTATTCATTTTTTCCAATTTTTATAAAAAAGATTTTCAATTTTTTTATGCTAAACTAATTATAAAATAAAATTAACATTAAAATCTAATAAAACTACTCAAAATCTAATTTCAAATTTTTTTTCACAAATTTCTGAATTTTATTATTTATTATTTACTATTTACTATTTATTTCTATTTTTTATTCCAAAAAATGGGGACTCAAATTGGGTTAGAAGACCAGACCTTGTGTTGATTGTGTAAGGATGAGCATTAGGCTATGCTGAGCTTGTTTTTCTAAAATGACCTTATTTCTCTTTTTGTTTCTAAGAATAAAGAAGTAAGATTTTTTTACTTTTTGTTTTTATTCTAAATCTATTCCTTGGCTATTAATTTGTTTTGGGGAATAGAAAAATTAGCTAACGATACCAAACATATTTCTATTCCTTTTCTTGTTCGGGAACAAAAACAATAGAAAAATAGAGAAATGAAAAGTTACCAAATAGGGCCTAAGTGAATGATGAACGGAGCAAAGATCTAATCACGTCTCCGTGCGATGTTTGAAAGAAAGAATAAATTAATGAGGCAAAGGGAAAACAATCAATGTATGAGATCATGTTCAGAAGGTGATGGACTGAGAAGAGAGCGAAAGAAGGAAAATAAAAGAAAGAAAATAATGAAAAATGAAAAAGGTATAATAAAAATAAAAAATGAAAAAATGAAAAAAAAAGGAGGAGAAAGTTTAGGTGCCCTACGTGTGTTTAGGCGTAAATGAATAATAAAAAAGAAATTAAAGGGAATAAAAAATCATAATAAAATAAACAAAATTTATCTACAAATATTTCAAATTATCATGTGTATCTCAAAACTCATCAATGCCGTTAATAAATCCCTTCGTCTTCCAAATTTCCATCAAATGATCCACAAATATATTCTTCGTGAAACAATACTCTTCATTTAAATCCTCATAATAGACTTGTAGAAAACCGAGCCCTTCATCCATGCCTTGAATTTTGATGCCCAAATTTGTCTCTCCAAGGGTGAATGTTGTCCTTATTCCCAAAATTTCTTCCCACTTCATCAACCAACACTGGAAAACCAATGCACTTTCTCACCATGAGTAAATCAAAATTTTAGATGGAAAACTCTCCTTAATCCTTAGCGAGAAGTCTTTATAGAAAAATGTGTATTCAACATTGCACGGCGCATGCACTGCATGTGCACGGCACGCGCGACACATTTGTGGCACAAGCATGATAAAAGGAAATTTCGGCGAAGCCAATGAAAAAAGAGTGGCCGAACTGCATAGTGAGGCCAGGCTTAAATGGGCGAAACGAAAGAGTCCCAGCCACTTTATCCAAGACTCTTTATTCTCAAAGGAATTGAATTTCGTGAGAAATTTGTATAGGCTTTTTTTGTTTGAAAGTTTGTGGTAGTAATTCTTTTTTGTCCTCATCCGCAAACATCACCCAATTCATATCCTGCATAATTACTCTAAATACCCTAATAAAGGCATCTTTTTTACCATATCCCCCTTTACCTTATAATCATTTCCTAATTACCCTTTGCTGCTGTGTCCATCTCCTAACTATCTGCCCCATTGCTTTTTGGCATCTCCATATCCCCTGCCGTAAATTTCTGCTAGTTGTGTTTATAGAAAAACTGCCCCATCTCCTCGAGCGTCCATCTTTGCGATTCTGGCATCATCATGTGGAAGAACTTGCTCCTGATCTCCACGAACATGAATTAAGGTCCCGTTAATGGTGATTGCCTTATACAGCGATAAGAATGCCGTACGTATTATTCTACTCACTAGTTGGTTCAAAATGACGTTGATTGCACAACCTTACACACGCAGCCTCAATGGGAAGATCTCGGAGTTGTGTACTCACAAGATTGGTCCTATCTCAATGGAGAAGGCCACGTAGGACAACATCGAGGTGATGCACATGGCCACAGCCCACATGAGCTTTGTGTGGCTGTGGTTGATGATGGCGAGGGTGAGCGAGAAGATCATCCCACTATGCAGCTCTGTGGAAATGGTTGCCTCCCAACTTGATTGAGGAGGAAGATTGTGATGAGAGTGAATATTGTCTTTACAAAGTCGACTACAATAGTTGTGAGGAGCTTTTTGTCAAAGGAGGCCTTGTTGAATATGCGAGGTTTGTAGAGGACGTTGGTGTCAATACCAGAGGCGCTTTGGAAAAAGTGGATTCCGATTGTGCAAACGAGCATGTGGTGGATGGATTGGTCCTGCCACCCACCCTCTTTGATGCTCCACTTGGTGACCTTGACCATGTCGCCTTGAACTCGTCAGGAATTTTGATAATGGTTCATCTACAGAATGTCATTAACAATGTCATTCACCTCTTGTCAAGAACCCTGAAGAGTGCAACGACGATGTTATCAAGGTCACCACTAAGAGCACTAGGGAGCGCGTGTGGCTAGATCTCATCAATATCATCTATCCCTCACATGCTCGTTTGCATCATTAGTATCCATTTCTCTGGCATTGACACTATCGTCTTCTACAAGCTTTGCATTTTTGAGAAGGCCGCCGTCACCTCCTTTCACAAAATGCTCCTACTGACCATCGCAGTTAGCTTTGCAAAGACAATGTTCATCGTTATTGCCACCATCCTCCTCGATCGGGATGGGCAGTTGCCATTGCTACCGAGCAGTGTCAGCAAGATGATTTTCCCGCGCTCCTCCCTCGGAATGTGCCTCATCATCATTGACCAAAGCCATACAGAATGGGCAGTGGCCATTTGCATTGTCTCGGTGTTGTTCTACGTGACATTTTTCTTTTGGGATGGGGCCAATCACTTGGATGTACAGGTCGAAGATCTTGCTATAGAGAGTGCGTGCACAATTAGCGTTGCTGAATCAAGCGGCGAGTATAGTGTTATCGATAATGTACTTATTGCTGTATAAGGCGATCACCATTGGTGAGGCCTTTTTCTAGTTCACAGCAATCGCGAGTATCGCATGCAAGTTCTTTTCCATGAGGATGCCGGAGACGGAGAGGTGGACCTTGGAGGAGATGGGATAGTATATTGGTAAATACACCAGTCGGAGGTCTGCGGTGAGGGAGATGGAAATGCAAGGAAACAATGGGGTTAACGGCAACGTCATAGAGGGGCAGTTAGGAAAATGATTATAAACTAGGGTATATGTGGTAAAAAATCAATGACTTTGTTGGGATATTTATATTAATTATAATATGATATGAATTGGGTTATGTTTGCCGACGTGGATGAGGACAAAAAAGAATTACAATGATGAATTTTGAAAGAAAAAAGAGAAGAAAATGTATGTGGAACATGTACGTCACGCGCTTATGGTTAATGCAAGACATAAGGAAATTTCGGGGAGGCCAAGCAAAAGGGTGTGTGGTCCAACTACATAGTGGGGTCGGGCGCAAACAAACAAAAAAGGCTATGGATTAAGGGGAGTTTTGCATCTAGAATTTTGGTTTGCTCTCCTTAAAATCCTTAGCCTTAGCCTTTTGAAACCAAGACTAATCTCACTTGAGTTTCTCGGTCGAGCTTAAAGGAAGCTCGAGCGATTAAAGAAGACATAAATCCAAACTCTTCGACGGGCTTCGGTTCAAGAGAATTGCGCATGTTTTGATGCATCGTATCCTCTCATCAACATAATAAATCCAGACATAACATTCTAGTGACATATGAACATTCCTAGAATTCTAGACTGGCCTATGGGGAAAGGCTACATCTAGTAGCGGATCAATGGCTATGCATTATTGGTCCAGAAGAAGCAATAAATTGGGGTTTATCGGGACCAATGCTACGAGCTTCCGGAATCCAATAGGATCTTTGACAATTGTCTTTCTGATTGGTACCACAATGGCCATTTGGTTTGGGTGTTGGAGCAATAGGTCCTAGCCATTGTAGCACGTTTCTCCCCCAAGGCATAAGGTCTATTGTTGCCCTCTATGGTAGAATCAGCTGTGGGGCCGAATGAATATGAAAGGACAATCAATCAAACAAAAAAATAGGCCATTTACTTCTTTTTGATGGAGGTTTTATTTTTTCATAATGGTTGCCACCATTTAATTTTGGAACCCTAAACAGACTGTAGGGGGACGATCTTGTCCTATAATTCGAACAAGACGAGTTCATGGGTGCACAACAACAGAAGTCACCTTGCTCTGATTTCATGAGAAGGCCTTCAATCATTTGTTTACTTTGTGTCTCTAATCTCAAGCTGGAGAAAAACCTAAAGACTTGCCAATTTACTTGGCCCGATTCATCCACCTTCCCATTATCCAACCGCTTTGGCGAGGAAATTTTATGTGAATTTCCTCTATCTCATCCCAAGTTAGATATTGCGCAAATACATTTAATTGGCATTCACCGTTTGTTGCATTCGCTGATAATTCTATTTTTTGATCTGACTTTGGTATCCCTCGCCGGGATCTTCAGCACATGCATAATTTTTTTCAAATGACGAGGGAACAATACATTTATCACCGGCACATGTACTATTAACATTATGGACTACAAAGAACACGAGCAACAAATAGGAAGGTTGTTTGCACTCGGTAAAGTGGGCAACAAAATTTGTGCAGTATACATAGTCTTCACACGTATGTGTCCATTTCCTAATCACTAAGCCAATTATGTCAGGTTCAAATTGGTAGGAACTTCAGAGAACAGGCTAGAATCTCTAATGGGAAACAAATAAGGAAAATCTCATTTAGATATAGTTCAACCTCCTATGATATATTTCCCATGGATTCCTACAACTAATGTGACTTGCTAGTAAGAAAGGTACGGGAGGTGGTGAGCCGGCCAGAGGAAGTCGGACTAGTGGAGCATTCGTTCCCGGAAGGTGGGTTCAAGCTAGGAGGGAACGACTTGTTGTGGACACCAAATGACGCAATCGGCACATGGGCCATGGAGAAGTATTACATGTACGCGACCAACACATGCAAGGAAGGCAAGGTGCACAGCCACTACACAAAGGCTGTGTTTGGTAGTTGGGATAAAATTCGGAATATGATACAATTTATCATATCCTATGTTTGGTACTCACTCAGGACAGGATAAAGTCGGATATAATGGGGATATAGACAGGATAAAATTATCTCATGGGGGAGATGGGATAAAAGTGGATAGGATTTCTAATGTCCATAGTAGGAAATTTATTTTTCTAGAATAACAAACTTATTAAATTAACAAAATTGAAATTATATTTCAATATAAATAATATTTGAATTTTAATTTAAGAAATTAAAAATTTTAAAAATAATTTTATTTTTTATTAATCTTATTCTAATTTATATATTCAACTTTAATTCTATCTTATAATAAACATTCAATCTATAAATTAAATATTTATATTTATTATATATTTTAGGTATTTTTGTATTTTAGGTATGTTAGTATAGTTTACTATTTGATAAAATTTTATTAAAGAATGATGAAAGAGGAAAAAAGAAATAATAAAGAAAATAATATAAGTAAGAGTAAAAATAAAATAAAAAATAATTAAGTAATAGTGTCATGAGAGATTTTCACTAACTTCGTTTATGAATGTATAGGTTCATTTATAATGACATGACATATATATATATATATAGACACACACACACATGCACGCACGCAGATAATATGATGCGAATATATTCAATTCACCAAACAATGTATAAGATAAAAAAATCTTAGGATTTCATATCCTGTCTTATCCAATCCTATCCCGATTAGAAATCCAAATGATCAAACGTAGCCAAAGATCATTTGGTAGATGACGAGGCGAATCAGGTGCAGCCACATGGTCTACATGTACGAAAAAACAAAAACCAATGAGCTCAGACTGTCATGACTTTGAGCCGAAAATTGAAACACAAAACGTACTGGTATGTAATTTAACATTTGATTGCTGGATGTGCTCAAGCTATACCATGAGACTTTTTATTTGATTTTTATGTTCTTGATATATAGTTGGTTGTAGTTAGACCCATCAAATGAGTGGGTCGGGTCAAAAATGGGTCGACTTATATTCGACCCATTTAACCTATTTTGACTCATATTCATGTAGTGTAAATCTAGTGACCCATACTTGACTCGACCCGACCCGTATCACGAAAACCTATTAATATTTTAAGAAAACCCACACTTACTATATGCTAATTGGATTAAAAATTCAAATTAAATTAAAAATAGTAAATAAAATAAAATTTTAAAAAAACCTATAAATTGAAATATTCATAAAGAATTAGACCATGCATATGCTTCTTCTCTTGTTTGAAGTGAACATATTATTGAGTAACTGAAAATTTTAACATGAAAAATCTTTAACCAAACCTAATAAAGCTCATTTTTTATGATTTTTTTTTATAAAAAAAAAGTATTGCTAAAACACTTTTATGCAATACAAATTTAATAGAAAATTTTTATAATTCTTTTAAAAATATATATTTTTAAAAAATTGAATTTTTAATCATTTTTTATTTTTATTTTTAAAATATGCGAGCTCGTGGTTGCCGACATCTGGCGATGCTCGCCATGCTGGCCATCGGCTAAGGAAGGAGGAAAAAGAAAGAAAAAAAGAAAAAGACAAAAGAAAAGAAAAGAAAATTGAAATATGAAAAATAATTATAGTTTCGATTTATTATAAAAAAACATTTTTATAAAGTTAAAGAAGGAAATATTGTGAGGGGCTTGGGTTGGAAATTTAGAAATGGGGTCTAAGATTCTAACCCATTTGATATTTTAAATGGGTTGAAAAAGGGTCACAAGTTCGACCTATTTTCGACCCATTTAAATTAGACTCATTTTTTTTGACTAATTTTTAGTTGGGTTTTTAAAAGCCTCTAACCCATATACAACCTATATAAATAAAATATGAGTCTAAAAATGGGTCGATGACCCATTTTGACACCTCTAGTTGTAGTCCAAATGTTTTTAAAGACCCTTTCCATGAGAGAATTAAGAAGGGACGGTTTCATGACTCCTTGGATGGTAATTTAATTTTGGCACCTCTATTTGTAGTCCAGATGTTTTTAAAGACCCTTTCCATGAGAGAATTGAGAAGGCATGGTTTCATAACTCCTTGCTAAAACATTTGGACTACAACTAGAAGTGTCAAAATGTGTCATGAATCCATTTTTAGACTCATATTTTATTCATATGGGTTATAGGCTTTTAAAAACCCAACTAAAAATGGGTCCAAAAGGTGGGTCCGATTTAAATGGGTTAGAATCTTAGAACTCAATTCTAAATTTCCAATCCAAGCCTCACACAATCTTTCCCTCTTTAACTTTATAAAAATTTTTTTTAATATAAAAATCGAAACTATAATTATTTTTCATATTTCAATTTTCTTTTCTTTCTCTTTTTTCTTTTTCTTTTTCTTTCTTTTTCCTCCTTCCTTAGCCGGTGGCCAGCATAGCGAGCATCGCCAGTTGTCAATGACCACAAGCTCACATATTTTTAAAAATAAAAAATAATTAAAAATTTGATTTTTTTAAAAATATTTTTAAAAGAATTATACAAATTTTCCATTAAATTTGTATTGCATAAAAGTGTTTTAGCAATATTTTTTAATAGAAAAATATCATAAAATGAGCTTTCTTAGGTTTGGTTAAAGATTTTTCACGTTATAGTTTTTAGTTACTCAATAGTATGTTCACTTTAAACAAGAGAAGCATGTGCATTGTCTAATTCTTTATAAATATTTCAATTTATAGGTTTTTTTTTTTTTTAAATTTTTTAATTTTATTTACTATTTTTAATTTAATTTGAAGTTTTAATCCAATTAGCATATAGTAGGTGTGGGTTTTCCTAGAATATTAATAGGTTTTTGCAATACGGGTCCGATCGGGTATGAGTTGGGTATGGGTTGGGTCGGATATGGGTCACTAGATTTACACTACATGAATATGGGTCAAAATGGGTTAAATGGATCAAATATGGGTTGACCCATTTTTGACCCGACCCAAACCTGACCCACTTATTTGACGGGTCTACTCAAAGGGGTATTCTCTCTATTTATAGAACTCTAGTTCACTATGGAACTATAAGAATCCTCACCCCATGAAAAGCTTCATTGTTCATCCAATTACAAAATCTTTAACAATATGTATCCTACTTCCACCAATTAAGTACAAAAAAATTTTGTAACACTTTTGCTAACCTCAGCTAAACTCAATGACTACCCACTTAACTCAGTGAAACTCTCTTTTTAGGGACCAATTTCCAAAAATTATCTAATAGTCTACATCTATGACAGCATTTTCATTCCAAATCTATATCGGAAGTTTATCTACCTAGAGGGGTTAGAAGGGTTGGTCCCTATTAGTGAGGGTCATATATTTTTCATGGCTTCAAAGGATTTGTTTGAGAAATTCATAGGATTAGCTTTTTGTATTGTATTCCAAAAAAAAGGACATCGGGTTGCATTTCAGCTTCTGACATCCGTTGATGGCAAATTTGAGAATGGAATTGAAAGGTTTTATGACGTGGATTCAGATCATATGTGGCTTATGTATTCCAGAACATGGAGGGAAGAAGACGCTTTTGGTCCAAATGGCTGGAGTCATTTTCAGTTTATCATTAGAGTATCATGTCATGATAAAGTGAAAACGTGTGGTTTCCGACTAATATGCAAGCTATTGGAGAATGATTTGGAGGTTTTGCTTCAACATAATCTGTTGTTCAATCCAATGAGGTTCGGCATGATTATAGTCAGACAAACACAATGGAAGAACGTTCAAATGAAAGAGAAGATTTACGACTTACTTTAACTAGTGCAAAGGAAAATAATTTAAGTGGCTAGTCCTCGAAGGGTTGAACATGGCTGACTTCTCACTTCAGGTCTCTCTCTGTGATTCAGAGTCTTATGTTGGGTGCACTACGTTCGTTTAATGCAAAAGCTGAAAATGCTAGATAAATAAACTAATATAGGATGATTATGCACCTACATGTAATAGCGGTGGCTGGAGCATGAAGATAATCGAACAAGCAGCAAAGATGACATCTCAAATGAAATAGAAGATTTACAGATAGTCAAACGAGCACAAAGGAAGATAGTTCAAGCAAATAGTTCAAGCAAATTAGTCCAGAAAGGTTTGAACAAGTCTGACTTACTCAATTGAGGTCTCTCTCTCTCCCTCTCTCTCCCCTTGCGCGCATGCGTGTTGATACGATGCATTTGTATAATGCAAAATCTTAAAATTCTAGACAAACAAACAAATCTAATATGAAGTGATTTTGCACGTTATTTAATAGGGGTGGTTACAAACCTGCAAGGGAATGATTTCTTTTGCATGAGTATATAACGTAAGCAAGGATCAATACTTTTAATTACAATGGAACACTAGTTAGAGTTGACTTTCAAGGAATATGCTCAAATCAAGCTCTCCTATTTGAACTAGTTACAAACTGGGTACTTCTAACAATTTACTCATTTAACAAAAGTGTCGTTATTTCCTAATTCATCCTGATTACCAAAATGTTTGTCGGGGAGGAGAGATGCCTAAGGAGTTCATCCTTGTTGAAGGCGGTACCACTAGGATTGGCTCTCCATGTTGTTTTCAGTGTAGAAGATGGAAAAAATGAAGTTTCCTTTAACATCGTGCTTCATGTTAACGACGCAAGGCAGAATGTGCTATTAGAACCTCTCAATTCATTTGATTCGGATCATGTGTGGATTCGGTATCTTAAATCAAATGTGCTGTGGGGACTATTAGAGGGAGGAGTTGATTTTGGTCAATTTGATGATAGATACTTATAATTGAGCCTTCAACTTGAAGTATCAAGTGGAATCATGAAAAAGTTGGGATATGTGATAACATGCATGCAATTAGAGGATGATTTGACAATTGTGCTTAAAGACAATCAACTAGTTAATTTAGCTTGACTAAGGATTCTTATGAAAGAGAAGATTTAGAGATGGTCCAGTCATCCGAACGGGGACATCTTCGAATAGAGTACTTACGCAAATATCACCTACATATAGAGGAACTAGAAGCTAGTGAGAGTGAAACAAATAAAATGGGGAGCAGGGAGCGTAGTACTGAAACAGATTGCCTGTTTTTGAATTGAAAGGTTTTGAGCTTGTAGCAGGTTGTTCAACTGTTCTCGTACCACGTTATCTCAAAGCTCTATTGCCTCCAATTTTCTTTTACATTAATTAGATAGAGTACTTGCAAAGGGTCTCAATTTACAAGGCAAAATTATCCAAAAAGTCATAAATTTATTGCAATTTTGTTATAAACTTTTTAAATTTGTCAATTCAATCCCAAAACTTCTTACTTTTTGCTACTTGAGTACATTCGATCAATTTTGGCAGGAAATTATTTACCTGGATGCCAGTAGTGCCACATAGGATTGTTGGCACTAACATTAATAATTTTTAATAATATTTTAATATGTTTTGAATTTTTATTTTTCACATTTTTTCACATTTTTTTTCCTTTTTTTTCCCCTTTCTTTTCTTCTTCTTCTTCTTTGGCTAGTGGCAAGCATTGGACTTTGACTATAGGCCATGGTTGATCATTGGCCTTGTTAGGCCAATTGGCCTCACTTGCCATAGGGGAGGTGTGGCTTGGTGAGGGGGAACCTCGGCAAGGGGAGCCTCCCCTTGTCGAGGTTCAACATAGCCTTGCCTAGGCTAGGTGAGGCCAACCCAAGCCCAGACCAGGCAATGTCAGCCGTCACCCAGCTAGGACGGCATCACCGAGCATTAGTTGGGTGAAGGTGATGTTGTATGAGGTTGCCTTGGCTTAGGCGACAACTGGCCACACTAGATTTGTCTCGGGTAAGGCGTTAGGCAACACCTGTCATCGTGCGAACTAGGACAACTTTGCTAGGCATTGGTCGAGCAAAGATGACACTGTATGAGGTTGCCTTGACCTCGGTGATGGCCTGGCCATTGCCCAAGCCAAATTTGGTGAGGCCGGCCATTTCCCAAGCCAAGGTGGCCTTGCTCAGCATTGGCTTTGCCTGGCCGATGCCCGACGAGGCTGCCCTTGCCTAGGCGATGGCCGATGTTGCGTGGTCTGGGTGAGCCGAGGGCGACCCTTGCCAAGCCTCAATGGGGTGAGGGCTCACCTTGGCCTGATCGAAGCGCTTCGGCCATGGCCACCGGCCAAAGGAAGAAGAAGAAAAAAAAAGAAAAAAAAGAAGACAAAATGAAAATAATAATAATAATAATAATAATAATAATAATAATAATAATAATAATAATAATAATAATAATAATAATAATAATAATAATAATATTATTATTATTATTATTATTATTATTATTATTATTATTATTATTATTATTATTATTATTATTATTATTATTATTATTATTATTATTATTATTATTAAAAAATTGTTTATGTCAAAGTATCGATAATCTAATGTGGCACCGTTGACATTCACGATAGTAATTTTTGGCTAAAATTGACCCGATAGACTTAGTTGGTAAGAAGTGAAAATATTTAGGATTGAATTTAAGGTTTAGGACTGAATTGACAAAAATGCAATAGGTTTATGATTTTTTAAACAAATTTCTCCAATTTGCAACAAATAGTTCTAAGTGGGGTAAGTACATTAGAAGTGCCAAAAGTTGTGTACAATGCTTACTTTGGTGCTGAAAGTTTATTTTGGATCACTTAAATGCCAATAAATTTGAAAAACAATCATTGCAATGCTAACGCCGATCTAATTGGCCATAAATATGACGTGACACTTTTTTTTATTAATTTTTGAAGTTGACATGGCTCATCGGAGAGAATGGTTAGCATCCAAACAACAAAACGACATCGTGAGAGAGAGAGAGAGAGAGAGAGAGAGAGAGAGAGAGAGAGAGAGAGAGAGAGAGAGAAGGCATGGGCTTCCTCCTCATCTTCTTCCTCAAAGAACAACACTAGCAGTGGCACCAGCAACGGCACCTAGCAGCAGCACTAGTAGCGACATCTTCGACCCCCCTTCTTTCTCTTCCTCCTCTGCCCTCGCCTCCTATTCTTCTCGCCACTTCTTATTTAAGCAACAACCTCAGCCTCTCCTCGCTCACTAGGTCAAGCAACTATGATGGTGGCCGAGCGACGGTGGTTGAGCGATAGTGGGTGAACAACGGTGGCCGAGCAACGGTGGGTGAACAATGATGGACAAGCAATGAATGACAAAGAAACCTTAATTTCAATCCCCACATGAGCTATATGGCATCATTTTTGTGAAGTTGTCCATGTATGATGGCAAAATGATGTCGTTTTGTAAGGAGGATGGAAAACGACATCATTTAAAAGCTACTGCAACTTTTTTTTTCTAAATATGAAAGCCACGTAATTAATTTGGCCAAAATCTCTCATCGGTGGCACCGAAATGATCATTTTTTCTTCGATTTGGCATTTAAGTGATCAAATGGAAACTGTTGGTACTAAAGTGAGCGTCGTACACAACTTTTGGCACTTTTAGTGTACTTTACAATGAAAAGACAACTTCCTAATAGCTGAAGCAATGATGTCCTACACCATTCTCTCTAGCCAATGTAGTCATTGATGATTGATAGGGGAGCGAACAAGGGTGATAAAGAGTCCCTTAAATTGTTTTGTTTTGAATGAAGGCTTAGTTATAGATTGGGAGTTTAGTGTTTCCAATGCCATTGACATCTAAGTGAATGAGATTATCTCCTGCAACCAATGCTTGTCACTTCTCTCTTTTGTTTGAAGAAGTCCCTCTATAATGTGATCAGCTGTTTGTGTGTGTGTTTTTTTTTTTTTTTTTAGATGAAGCCAATATTTTTAGGGTTTTTTTTTTTTTTTTTTTTGTCTTTTCTATTAGATTTGCTTTTAGGTTAAAAGCTACACCTTTATATTAGTGATGGCAAGACGCTAATCATCAAGACGCTGGAAAAGAAAATAGAGATGCAAGAAAATGAGAAAAGAAAAAAGTGAGTTTTTTCTATGAGGGTTTTCAATGTCTTTGTGCCATAATTTTGAGAGAAGATCATCATTGTATTCCAACTTTTTGAAGTCTAGTGGGTTTGCAGAGTGCCCCTACGCGGAGATATAACCTAGGTTTGGGTGAACTTCATTAATAAATTTTCTGGTGTGTTCTTTTAATTATGTTCCTTTATTATTATATTCTGCTTGGTGAATAATTTGCGAGCATTATTTTTTTAGAATCTACATGCGATTTCGTAACAATTGGTATTAGAGCTTGGGTTGGCTAAACGAGAACATTGAGGTTTTTTGGTGACGTTTGATTGAAAGCAAATAATATGATTGAAGATAAAACTTGGTAAGTTTGATGGGCAGGATTTTGGATGGTGGAAACTACAAATCAAGGATTATCTTTATCAAGAAGATCTCTATGCATCACTTGAGGGTTGCAAACCTGCGATGGTGAAAGTAGATTCAACAGCAGAAGTTGGATGGAAATTTCTTGATCGAAAGGCATTAGGTGCAATTCGTCTAGAGTTAACGAAAAAGAAAGGGTACCACATTGCGAAAATGAAAACTACAAAAGAAGCCATGAATATTCTAATGAATATTTATGAGAAGCTGTTCACATTGAATCAGGTATTTTTGTTGAAGAAATTGGTTAATATGAACTTATTTGATAGAGGTTCTATAGCAGAGCATATTAATAGATTCATGCAGGTCATGGGTCAATTGGAATCCGCATGCATAAATTTAGATATGAAGCTTCAAGTTTTATTATTTTTATGTTCTCTTCCAAAAAGTTATAAAACCGTAGTGCAGGGAATTTCGAGCACCATAAATGATGATTTAACTCTAAATGATGTTGTGAGTAGTATCATGGACGAAGAGATGCGAAGGAAAGTATCAGGTGGAGATAACTTTTCTGCATCTACATTTTCAACGGCACTCTCAATGGAGAACTGTGGAAGAAGTTAAAGTACAGAAAAAATTCAGCGGGCATTGCATATCACAACCAGGGGGTAAGAGACAAGTTGTAAAAGATGAATGTTGGTTTTATCACCAAACCAGATATCGGAGGTTTTAGTGTGAAGCTTACAAAAAGAAGTAATAGATTGAGAATTAAGGAGCTAATGTGGTTAGTGATGAATCTTTGTTAGATAACTTGTGTTTGTCTACAAGGTTTGAATTGACGATAAATAAATGGTTTATTGATTCTGGTGCTTCTTTTTATTGCATCTCACAAAGAGACATATTTGATAATTATGCCACTGGAGATTTCGGACAAGTGGTTATGGGAAATGGCCACATGTGTCCCATTGTTGGAAAATGAATTGTGACTATGAACATCTTAGGTGGAGGATGTCTAGTTTTACGTGAAATTAGGCATATTTCGGAATTAAAGAAAAGTATGATTTCAACTAGTAAACTTGATCAAGAAAATTTGATAACAACCTTTGGATGCAGAGAGTTAAAGATAACCTCAAGGGCAAGCAAAGGAAAAGCGTATGGGTACACTTTATCTTCTCCAAGAAGACAATATCAGTGATATGGTTACAACTACAATGGCTACAGGTAATTTGTCTACTCTTTGGCATTATCGTTAGGACATCTTGTTGAAAAATGTATAACCTTAATATCAAGCAACTCCCCCTCTCTTCTTCTCTTCATGTATGTGGGTTGCCTGCTCGGTCCTGAGTTACACTCAAAGAAATTACTTTTGGGTTTACAAAAAGTTGAGGTGAATTTTTGTGAAAGTTGCATTTATGGAAAATAGAAGGTTGTTAGTTTTCAATTGAATGGGCGACAAAATAAAGGCCAAAAGCTAGAGTTGGTTCATATTGATGTATGGGGACTTACTCAGGAACTCTCTTACGGTGGTAAGAGATATTTTGTCACATTCATTGATGATGCGACAAGGAAGATGGGTCTATGCTCTTAGAGAAAAAAATTAGAAGTATTTGGGATGTTCAGAATGTGGAACACCATGATCGAAAAAGAGACAGGTTATCAGATTAAAGTTCTGAAGTTTAATAATGGTTGTGAATACACGAGTAAGAAATTTGCAGAATATATGAGTGAGAAAGGCATACACGGGTTAAAAATTGTTTCTAGAACTTCTTAAGAGAACAGGGTAGCTGAAAGGATGAACAAGACTATTTTAGAACGTGCGAGATGCATGAGGCTACATGTGGGTCTCTCGCTACACTTATGGGCTGCCACAATTGATGTAACTGTTTATCTTATCAACATAAGTGCATCTACTGTGTTGGATGGAGAAATACCACAAGAATAGTGGTTAGGTAAAAAGATTAATTATTCACATCTAAAGGTATTTAGTTGTATTGCATATGCTTTGATTGATAGGGAAGATAGGAAAAAGCTTGACGCTAAGTCTTAGAAGTGCATCTTTATCGGATACGATGGCAACGGGTATGGTTATAGGCTTTGGGATTATGAGAATAACAAAGTCATATGTAGTTGAAATGTGGTATTCCAGGGAGAAAAAATGTACAGGGAATGTTAAACAGAGCATGAGAATGTAGTAGAACGAGAATATGTTGAATTAGACACAATGCCCATAAAGATGTTTCTAGTTTGTTTTTATACATTTATTGGTATCCTATGCAAGTATACAACGGCCCTGTTGATCGCTATTGTGTTCCTCAGTTAGCAAAGAAGTTGAATCAGGTAAGGAAGATTTCAATCAAGTAGGGTAAATTTAATATCGAATACACTATTTTTAATCCATATCTTTAATGACGTGCTTCTTTGTGCATCAAAGTTGTCTTACATGTTATAACTTAAGATACCTTGCATATATCATGCAATATATGTTTAATTCACTTGATGAGTCGTGGCTAAGAATATATTTGAGAGCTTCTTATGAATCACTCGAAGGGGAAAGGGTAGCAATGTCATGATAATAGGTGTTATGTATTGAATGTAATTGACTCTCTTCACTCAATACTGGTTCTTTTAAGTTTTAGCTTGTTCTTTTTGTATCTATTTTTCATATATTGCTATTGCACTAGAACATTTACTCTTTTACCAACTACATATATTACTTATAGAAGAATATAATTCATATGACAGAGTTGATGATACATAACCTAAATATTATGTTTGCATAAGTTTGAGATTCTAAGATAAATTAGGATATGAAAGAAAATTCAGATTCAAAGATAAATTTGGATAGCTAAAGAATGATGCTAAGAGGCTCTTGCCTTCCTTTGAAAATGCTTCTTCAGAAAGATAAGGCTTTAGTCATGTTTACTTTGGGCTCTGGGCTATAGAGAAGGTTCATGTGCAATATAATGCAAAGGAAAAAAGAGAGTTGACTAGAGCTATGAATTTGGATAGTTGTTCTTTTTCTCTTTAGTTTTTTTAAGAAGTTGGACTGTTTATTGAGCTCCTTATTGTATCATTTTATATCTATTTTCTGTTGTAAGTGAGAAGGTTCATGTGCAATAGAATGCAAAGGAAAAAAGGGAGTTGACTAGAGCCATGAATTTGGATAGTTGTTCTTTTTCTCTTTAGTTTTTTAAGAAGTTGGACTGTTTATTGAGCTCCTAATTGTATCATTTTATATCTATTTTCTGTATAAGTAAAATATGATTTAGCTCCATGAGAAGTGTTTTAGTGTTGATGATGCATTACTTGATTCAAGCAGGTGATTCATTAACATGTCAATGGAAGTAGAGGAATCCTATGATGCAATAACGCCAATAGTGGAATCAACATCACGAGAACATGAAGGAGGTGAAAACATTGAAGAAGCATCCAAAACAAATAAGGTAATCCAGTTCTTGTCCATGTCCTCCTCCTAGTAAGCGAAAATCAGTAGCTTGGCTTCATTTTCGAAAAGGAACAACTCACACAAATGGGAAAGTTGATATATTTTGCAATTATTGCGGATCCAAATATTCATACCACCTTGAAATTGGTACTTCAAACATGTTGAAGCACTTGAGAAAGTGCAATAAGTATCCTCGCAATATAGATAAAATGTAAAAATTTTTGCATCACAAAGAGTAGATGAAACTCAAATGATAAGAGGAGTTACTACTAGTAGTATTTGGAGTGGTGGAATTTTAACGACATGAAAGTTTGATTAGGAGAAATGTAGGCAAATGCTTATTCGGATGATTATAATTGATGAACAACCATTTTCGATTGTTGAACGTGTTGGATTTCGTGATTATGTGAATAAATTATAACATCTCTTCAAGCATATGTTGCGATTTATGGTGGTTAGAGATTGCATGAAGTTGTATTTTTGCGAAAAAAAAAAAAAAATTTGAAGGCTTCTTTTCATAAGCTTAATTATAGGATCGTACTCACAACTGATACATAGAGTTCTATTCAGAATTTGAATTATCTTTGTCTTAATGCACATTTTATTGATGAAAATTTGAAATTACACAAAAAACTCATCAATTTTGTGGTGATACCTAATCACAAGAGCAAGGATATTGGGAAAGTAGTTGAGAAATGCATATATGAGTGGGGAATAGAGAAAAAAGTGTCCACGATCACAATGAATAATGCTAATTCAAATTATGTGGCCATTGGTCATTTGAAAGAAAATTTTTCAAGAGAGGCTATTAATTTTAGATGGTGAATCTTTACACATGAGGTGCATGGCTCATATGTTAAACTTGATTGTGAATGATGGCTTGACCGAGATACGTGATTCCATTGCATGTATTCGAAACATGATTAGGTATATGAGGAGTTCTCCTATGAGAGCTAAGATATTTTGAGATTGCAATAAAAGTAAAATGATTGCTTATAAGGGTTCAGTTTATCTTGATGTTTCAACTAGGTGGAATTCTACTTACCAAATATTAGAGAGTGCAATAAAGCTAAGAAAAGCTTTTAAAAGGATGGAAGAATATGATGTTTCTTTCTTAGCTGAGCTTAATTCTGATACTCCAAGTAGTGTTGATTAGGAAAATGCTATTGTTATTTCTAATTTTTTGAAGAAGTTTTATGATACCACCAAGAAGATGTCGTAACTTTGCATATTACTTCAAATGATTATTTTGTGGGGATAGCTTCTTTGTATAATTATTTGCTAGAAGCGACGAAGGCTTTTGATCATAGGGTGAGAGTTATGGGCGTGAAAATGAAAGATAAATTTGACAAATATTATGGGAGTTTCGAAAAAGTAAATATGATGGTATTGATTGCGGTACTATTGGATCCTAGAAAAAAAAACTAAATTATGTGAGGTATTTTTGTAAACTTATTTATGATGATGTTGTAAAAGTTGATGAGATGTTTGATAAAGTAAAGTTTGCCCCGGAATGTGTGTTTAAATTTTATGAGAAATTTTGTCACACTTCTAGAGACAAAAATTTGGATAGCGAATTGGTAAGTTCTACTAATATCAATAGTAGCTACGATTCTTATTTCAATGAGGGAAATGAAGAGGACGATTGTAGTTTAAATTTCTATGTATGATGACTTTCTTAATGAGGAGAAGAAAAAGTCCAATGGCAACTTATCTGAGCTCGATTGATATCTTAAAGCTGAACTTGAATATGGCCGTGATTTTGACATTTTGAATTGGTGGAGTGTTGTTGGCCAAAAGTTTAAACTCTTATCTTTGATGGCTCGGGATATTTTGTCTATTCTCGTTACTACCGTTGCTTCATATCAACTTTCAGTATTTTTGGTCGTGTGCTTGATGGTTTTCGGAGTTCTTTGACTTCTAGAGTTGTGGAAGTTTTGATTTACATTCAAGATTGGTTGAGAGCGGTTCTTGAGTCGATTAATGTTGAAGAGTGTATCAAGAATGTAGAAAAATTTGAATTGGGTAAGTCTATATCATTTCATCATCTAATTCTTTTGTATATCTATTATCTTATAATTGAATACTTTATTTAATATCTTCTTTTTGTTAGATATGGATCATGTTAACACGGAGATTAACGGTCCATACAGTTTACAAGTTGAAGTAGGAGGAATATATGTGGTGAGATTTTCAATAATTGTTTGAGTTCAATTTTTACTAATGTTGAGTAATCATCTATTTATTATTGTTATGCTTTTAGGAGATTGGAACTTGGAATTTAAGAACTCAAAACTTGAGATTCACAAGCTTTACAAGTCATGAACTTTTAGGGGAATCTTGTTGCGATTGTCTTTTTTTTTTTTTTTTTTTTTGGTAAAGAATCTTGTTGCAATTGTTGCGTCGTTGTAAAGTGTAAACTTGTCTAATTTACTCTACTTGATAAATTTGTTCCACGTACTTAAATTTGGTTTGGTATGATTTTTTGGACTTGTGCCGTCGAGATGGTATAGAGCTCATGTGATCAATTTGATGATAGTCGTGGCTTGACTTATAATTAGTTTTACCTTCTTTCACTTTTAACATTATGTTTTGATTTCTAGTTGCTATAGCTTTTGGTTTCTGGTATATTACTCAATATGAAGAGTTGTCATGGTTGAATTTAGAAAGTGATATTATTATTATTGTAAGACCGGTTCCATGGATCCACCCGGGAACCGAATCGGACTGGTGGTCCGGGTCTTGAGTGGATCCATGCAACAAACAAGTGGATCTCGATTTTAATTTTTCGAAACCGGTCCTTAATAGGCGATTCCTAGTTCTAGGTCAGGAATCGCCCGCCCGAACTATACACACCCCTAGTGGCAAGGGTACCTAAAATTTGATGGTTTCATGAAAGAAAAAATATTTGCATACTATGAGTCTGATCACTGTGTTTATTTTTGCAAGTATGCCGATGGTGATATTGTGCATCTCTCTTTATATGTGGATGACATGCTAGTAACTAGTTCCAATATGAAGAGAATTGTAGAAATGAAGAAGATGTTATCATCATAGTTTGCTATAAAAGACTTGGGAGAGGCCAAGAATATTTTAGGCATGACAATCATTAAGGACGGGAAAAATAAGAAATTATGGCTATCGCAAGAAGACTGTGTAAACAAGGTGTTAAAGAGATTTAACATGGACAAGGCAAAACCGGTTGCAACTCCTCTAGTGAGTCACTTCAAACTTTCCAACGATATGTGTTCGAGCACTCAGGTTTTGAAAGATGAGAAGATGGTAGTTCCATATGCATCAGCATTGGGGAGTTTGATATATGCCATGGTGAGCATGAGATCAGACATTACACAGGCAATAGGAGCATTGAGTGAAATGGATATTGAGATATCTAGCAAGTACTTCAAACTACTCACTTTGTTTTGGTGGTACATCTCTAGAGTTGCAAGGTTATGTAGATGTAGATCATTCGGGTGATCGAGATAGTGATAAGAGTACCACTGGAGATGTCTTTAC
Source organism: Eucalyptus caleyi (assembly GCA_014182885.2). Taxonomy (NCBI): domain Eukaryota; kingdom Viridiplantae; phylum Streptophyta; class Magnoliopsida; order Myrtales; family Myrtaceae; genus Eucalyptus; species Eucalyptus caleyi. The sequence goes on along the minus strand of CM024468.2, from coordinate 32,584,705 downwards.
ACTTGCAGGTACAATAGTCAGTTGGGTATCTCAACTACAAAAAGTAGTGACTTTATCGACATTAGAGGCAAAATACATGGCGATCACAGAAGCCTCCAATGAAATCATGTGGTTATAAGATTACATGGAGGAGCTACATCAAAATCATTCAGTGTGACATCCTGAAAATGTAACCCCGTTTCGAATATATGGAATGGTTGTTTTGTCAACGCGCCTATGGTCATTTTACTCGGAACTGATCATTGGCGAGTTAACTAATCTATTAGGTGAGGCCATTAAGGAATATAAACGCAACAGACTAGGGAATTCGATCTGAAATCAATCACTCGACCATAATAATCGGCAAGGATCAATTTGACACCGTTATAATCGAATTGAGATCGGATATAAGTCAATTTGGCGGAAGTACGTAATTGAATTGCGAGTGATTCTGCAGGATTGCGAAATTCGCGTCAAATGGCATTAACCCAATTTTCTTTTGATTTTATACTCGAGACATGTAATTGAAATCTTCGATTTTTACGACAACCAAGAGTCGCCTACGAGTCAAAGATGCACAAACGTGGATAGAAAATTATCGACTAAGGGTCAAACACGCTAAAATCCCTAAAAGCTACCCGATAGGTTAGGTTGTACTAAAATCACGTTCAATCGATTTTAACCACGAAATTGAATTCGGTTTCGGGAATCAGATGTTCGAGTGTGTCACAATTTATTTTTAGGATGTTGTCTCATCTTTCGGAGAATTTTCATCGAGTCCAAAATTTTGCGGAAAAACCAATTTCAGACAAAATGAAAAAGAAAAGGGAAATTCATATGGGCCAAAAAATGGGTTTTTTCTACCTTCAAATTGGTTTATTTGTGAGAATTAAAGGGAAAAATGACCATTGGTTGGGTGATGAACTTTGTGCATGAAGACTTTGGGGCATACACTTGAGTGTTTAGATATTCCTTAGGCTTTTTGATTGGTTGTTAGTTGGACTTCTTGGTTTTTCCTTTTTTCTTTCTCTCTCCCTCCCCCTCTCTCTCATGCGTGAACTCACCCCCATCTCTCTGCCACTAGATTCATCTTCCTTTCACCTCGCTTTAGTTTTTCTTCCTTTTCATCCTTGCCGCAGCCCACAATTCCATTCCCCTCCATTTCTCTCGCCACCGTCTGTCACTACTCCTCACGCTAGGCCCCATTTCCTTTCCAGCTTTTGTTCTTCTTTTTGCTGCTGCATGCTCGCCATCCATTTCACCTTCTGCCAGCGCCCGTCTTCACGTCACAGCTGCATCATCACCGCCAACCCCACTTCACTTCACGCCCAGCTCTCCCCACCATCAACTTCAGTCACGCTAGCAGCTTCAACCAAGCTGTTGTCTAGCCGTCCATCCAGCCACCACACCTACTCGTGGCCAGCAGCAACTCCACCGCCTGTTTAGCCGCGTCCGTCACCACCCGTGGCCAGCAGCTCAGCTCTTCAAAACCGAACTGTCCTTCTTGGCTGAGCACTTGTGGGACAGCCACAGCCTCCGCCAAGCTCTCGTTCGAGACGCGGTAGACTCAAGTTCTTGTTGCCGTCGCGTTGGATTAGTGTTAATCTAGTTTGGTTAGATTAACCTTAAGATAAATTAGTATTGATCTAATTAGTTAGATTAGCACTAATGATGGTGGTTTAGTCTAATTTAGTGGATTTCCCTTGGATCCGGTTATTGGACCCTCACCGTTTGCTATTTTTGTGGGGAAAATATGCTGCGATTTTGAAGTTTCTTCCTCTTAAAAAATGCCATAAACATCTTCAGCTATGACATATATTTTACTTATGATTTTAGGGATTTAAAATGATAATTTTTAGCCTCGTTATTTGCAAAACAAAATCTCAGATTGTGTTGGAAACAGTGACCTTTTGGTGTTCAAATGATTTCTATCAACTTTTAGGGTTTGATTTTTGAAATATTTCATTCACGAAATTTTTTCCTCACATCTTGTTGTTTAACATAGTCAAATTTCAGATTAAAATGAAAATTTTTGGATCTCGAACCAAACTAATTTTGGAGAACATAATTTCTGGACACGGTCACAGTTTTTGTAATGGTTTGGGCAAATTACTGCTCTCAATCTAGAGAGATCTAGGTCAATGTGTATCATTAAAAAAAAAAAATTAAGTTTCCTTTATAACATATTCAAATTTGAGAATTTTCCAAACTCATTTGGTTAGGTTTCTGGATTTAAACTTGGAGACATGCAAGTGGCCTGATCTTTGCCGGTTGGGGCCGCTAGTAGTTTTGTGGTTATTTTTGGTGTAGTGCTTGCTGGATAGTGTATATTTGGTGATGTGGTTGACTTGTGGCATGCTTAGAACTTATGCGTGATGACATGTGAATGGTTGTGCTATTTTGAGTGTTTATTGGTGATGCAAAAGATGACCTTATGGGCTTTTAATTAGAAAAACAATTAGATGTTGGGCTGGACACCAAAACTTATTTGCTATATAAAACAATGAGGTTTTAAACTAGGTGTGTGCAAAGTTTGGCGGATTAATTTGGAGTACGTGAGCACCTATGAATTTCTTTCTAAAGGTTTAGAACAAAAAAAAGGGGATTACCCAATTTAGTTCCAAAAAAAGGATGGTTGGAAAAGAAAATAGAAAATAAATGAGGTGCTGGGTTTGGATGCCAAATTTTATTTGCTCAGTAAAAAAAAAGAGGTTTTATGGTAGAAGCGTGCAAAGTTTGACCGTTTGATTTTAAGTACGTGACTGCATACGAATTTATTTTAGAAAGCTTTGAACAAAAAAAAAAAAGAGTTGCAAGGTTTATTGTTTTAAAAAAGGAATTTGGTATTTTGGGCTAATTGACGAAAGATAAGAATTGGGTTGATTGATAGTGTGCTTGTGTGATCACCTAATACCCTGATGCGTATGAATATGTGGGGTAATGAACCCATCCTAATGCGTATGAATATGCGGGACGATGCCTAACTAAGTTTGGATGCCTCACGTCAACGGATGCCAATCGCAGCGGAGGCCGAGCCGATGCTCCTATGTGGAATGTTGTCTTAATGCATATGAATACATGGGATGATGCTGTGCCTGATGGAGCAGGACGACGCCCAGTTATGCCGGATGACCGCCGACTATCGAGTTGGCCATGGCCGATAGGTCACAATAACTGGAACACGCTTGGCTTGCTTAAGAATAAGAAAGAGGAATCTCATGTAAATACCATGTGTGGCATGATATGGGACATGTCATAACGGTCTTGACTTATAATCGGGACCCATGTGATTATTTGATGGATGAATTGATGTGTTCTGGTTATTAATTGCGCTTGTTGCACTGATGATGGTATATATGTTGAGCTAACGTGCAGGTACACACCGAGGCGAGGTAAGTTCTACATGGAGTGTGCTTAGAATCGCCCTCGAGGTGAATTTGCATCCTAACTGGGGTTTAGGGTTTTGACTTGCTGAGATTTTATCTCACCCTATCGTGGGCTAACCTTTTCAAGGATGTAGTGTGGAGATCTGCTGAGTGCGGATGTGGTGGGCATGAGATGCGACACCTTTTGGCTGGCCCTGCTGTTAGCAAAGTTTATGATGACCCTGATCCCTAAGGAGGTCGAGAGGATTGATAGGAAAAGGTCGTAGAAAGACTCGTACTATTAAACTTCCTAGGGGTAACAGTGAATAAATGAATATGTGGTCTTCAACAACATTGGTTGCGTTTCTACTATCCCTATGTTTGTGTATTGGCCAAGTGTTCATTTAATTCACTTCTGCATGCATTTAATTGAAAGATAAAAAGAATGGGTTGGCGACGCGTCCTGTGACGTCGCTTTTTTAATCGACCGCCAAGGGATGTGCGCGTACCCGGGGTTCGGGGCATTACAGTTAGTTAGTACACTGTGGAGTGATAGTCAAAGTGCAGTGCACTTAGCAAATAATACAGTTTATCACTCAAGAACTAGACATAACAAGAAGTGTTATCACTTTATTAGGTCGGCATTGAAAGATAATGAATTAAAGCTACATAATATTGATAGCTCGAAGAATCCAGCTAACATGTTGACCAAGATAGTAGACAAACAGAAGCATATTTTTTTGTATTACTACCATTGGTATTACTCCATGTTAATTAATGATGAATATCATAGAGGCACAAGTTTTTCAAATACTAGTTTTTGAATAAGATGGATGCAAAGTTACTTGGTGCTCGGGTATATTTATCTTCAAGTGGGAAATTATTATAGATGAAGCCAAATATTTTTAGGAGTTTTTTTTTTGTCTTTTTCTATCAAATTTGCTTTTAGGTTAAAAGTGATATCTTTATATTAGCGATGGCAATATGCTCGCCGTCAAAACAGTAAAAAAAAAAATAGAGAGGCAATAAAAAGAGAGAAGAAAAAAAGTTAGTTTTTTTCTTTATGAGGGTTCTCAATCTCTTTGTGTCATGATCTTAAAAGAAGATCATTGTTGTATTCCAACATTTTTTTAAGTTTAGTGGATTCGTGGAGTGCCTCTACGCAGATATGTAGCCCAGGTTTGGATGAACTTTGTTAACAAATGTTCTGGCGTATTCTTCTGATTTTGTTCCTTTATTATTATATTCTGCTCGGTGAATTAATTGGGAGTGTTATTTTTTTGGAATAATGTATATCATGAAGTTAGTCAAGCAAAGTCTAGTAACTCAAAATCAGAAAGTCAATAAATTCTTAAGCTTCAATTCATCAAGTTTATCCTTACCCAAACGATGAGTTGGTGATAAAAGACCTAAAAGACTGGAGGGCGGCGCAACTCCAGTAAAAGGCAGCAGCATGTGAGTAAGCCATTCTCAACGGCAATACCTCTGTGAGTCAACAAAAGAGGGGTGACATGATTCAACTAAACCAGCTACAAAAAACAGCATGAATGAGAATGTTGGACTTAGCTCACCAGTAACTCTTTGCTTATTGTGCAGATGAACTTTTCTAAACCCCGCTCGCAATCGCTGCAAACATGAAGAAGGCCTTACCGATGGTGATCACATTGTAGAGCGATACGTACATCATTGATAACACTGCACCCACCGCCTGATTTACCACAACGTAGATTACGCACCCCAGCGCACACAACCTCTGCAGAAAGATTTTCGAGCTGTACACCCATGTGTTTGGCGAAATCCCAACGGTGAAGAAAACGACGTAGAGCAACAGTGAGTTGACATGTTAGCATCTCAATATTGCCCTACGTGTATTCTACACCATTGCAATTGTCCCCCTCGCATCGGGGTACAATTCGGGAATCTTCCCACTGAGACTACTTGTGCTGGGGTACGCATTCAGCGCAGCCTTGGACTAGGTGCTTAGTGGAGTTTAACGTTGACGTTCTTATCACTCTATAAAGTGATCATCATTGTGTTTATTATGGTCCTGAAATGTAACATAACCATTCAACCAAAAAAATGAATCACAACACAAAAAATTATATAAAAGCAATCACAACAAATACATCAAGAACACTAATGAAAAACAAATATAAGGTAAGGTACAGCAAAATAACCCAATGCATTGTCTTATAAAAAATATTAGAAGGTCTCATCTTAAGAGCCACGAGCCCATAAGCTAAAATCAAATAGAATTCAAAGTGAAATTCTAATTCTAATATCTAACAAGGGATATATTGTAAATGGAAATCTACAAAGAGGAATGACATTTGTATGAACTAATCCTTAAATGCTAATCTATTTATTAATGCAATGAGATTTTGCTATTTTCAATTTTATATAATTTTGACATTTTCTACATTAATTTTGACATTTTCTACATTCTTTATTTTCCTGTATATCATCTGGATGAAAAGGACTATCTAAAGTTGGAAATATTTAAAAAAAAATCAAAGAAAATATCTTCCTAAACAAATGAGCCGAACTAAAATGAAATTCAATTAACTTTACAACTTAACATTGAACCACCTAACTGAGGTTTGCACTTATTTCTCTCTTAATATATATGTGTGTCTATATATATAATAAATTTTTATCACTTTTTATTATTTTATGTTTTTTTCCCTTTGATTTCTTTTTCCCTTTTTATTCTTCTTTTACGCCCAAACATATGTTGCACAGCTAAACTCTCTTCCTGTTTTTTTTTTTTTTTTTTTTTTTTTTTTTTTTTTTGTATTTTTAAAATAATTTTATAAATTTTATTTAGTCATTTTTATTGTGTTCCTTCCTTTATTGTCTTTCTTTCTTTCGGCCTCTTTCTCAGTCCATTTTAGAACATGAACTCATACTTCGCTTGGTTTTCCTTTAACTCTTTCATTTATATTTTCTTTACAATATCCTGTAGAGACTATGGAGACATGGTCAACTTTGTGCTTTCTTCATCATTCAATTAGTTCTACTCATCGTTTTTCCAGCTTCAAAAACTTATCATAAAGAATTTCCATCCACCATGGGACTCATCAAAGCCATAATCCATATTCTAATCATCACATATGTAATGAAACACGTTCAAATCACAAATAGGATCTCAATGGCAGACGATTTTCAGGGGATTAGTAGTTAATATTTTTTGTCTTTTCTCCAAGAACAGAGTATAGAAGTACTTATCTTGGAGATGCAGATGTCGATTGAAGGATGATCAAAATAAGTAGCTGATGTCTTGGAGGTGTCATTGCTGGTGATCGGCATTGGCGAAGAAGAAACGAGCAGGAGTCAAGCTCTTTGAAGTCTATAATAAGAAAACACAGTAAAACAAAGGCACAACCAGTGAGCACCCAAAGCGGCGAGCGGTGTCTATTGGTGGTGGCTTTTGATGTTAGGGGGTGATTCAGGAAAAGATTGAGGATCAATGCCATTGACTAAATCGAAGAAGAAGAGTCAGTGAATGAGAGAGAACTTAGCTTTGATCTTGTTGCAGTAACCAGATGATGAAGTACTTGGAGTGATTAATCCGAGTTCGATCTGAGCTTCAGTCACAGTTGTTCAATGGAGAAGCTTCAATTGAATGTAACAAAATCGAGACTGATGGAACGGAGCTAAAAGGCGCGATATAGAGAGCTAAGGCCCCACAAGTACTGACCAGGCACCCGACTTCCACATGGTTGGCTAGCAGTTGAGCATTTCTTCCGCTTAATTGTTTTACACAATAATAGAAGAAAAATCTTGATCACGCATCGCATCCAGTTTTTTAGAATTTGCAGAGGTACACTTCTATAAATGACCGTTTCTCGCAATTTGTAAATGTCAATATTCACCTCTAAATAATCCCTTCTTATTTGGCATGAATGTTTGAGCTCACCTTGATGTGGAAAGCTTCAAACCGATAACAAGTTATCAATTTGGTTTTAGTTTCGTTACTGGTCTGGTTTAAATTATATTCGAGGTTTGTCCGGTATCTCCTAGCAACTCAAATAGATATGAAATGGAAAGTTTTGTCCAAGAATACCTTTGAGATGACCGCTGAAGAGATGATGCGGATCCTGCAGATGTTGCTATTCTAGCGCTTGTATCGTGGGTTCACTTTCTCAATGTCTCTATCAACTTCCCCATATTCAACCTCATAATATTTCCTGCTTGCTGGAGACTCACTAATTTCAGTGGAAACTGAGAATTTCAGTTTGTGTCAGCGCAAAATCCACCTTGAGAGAAACAAAGGCAAGTGAAGTTGAATGTTACACAAGGAAAACCACGACATTTGAACGAAGACATAGATGAAGTCGGGATACATGATGGAGTTGGCTGTTCAGATCTATAGGCGAAAGGTCTGACATGGGTCGACAGTTGCAAAATTCAACTTCATATGCATAGACTGTAAACGAAACAAGAGAGAAAGAGGATATACCTGAACGGCACAAGCAAATCAGGTTGCTGTGGGCACGGCTGCGACGGAGCAGGACACGGTAGTGGGAAGCGTCAGGTTGCTGGATCTTCAGGGGTGCAATGGGGAACTCGCTGTATTGTCGGACAAGCCGCTGGAATTGCCACGCCGAGATCGCTGGGAACAAGCCGAGGGAGTAACGGAGCTTCGCCGTTATCTCTCTATTTTTCCTGAACGTCTCCCCTCCTTCCCGAGGGGTGTGTGGAGTGCTCGTGTGAGGATCCTTGAAAGTATTAAGGACGAGAACCTCCAGACGATGGCATTTACATTGTGGAAATTGGATGTTTTCCTAGTGACTACATTCAGACCAACGTGAGATAATATTGTTCGTCATTCATCCGCAATTCATCGTTCGTTCTGGAGTAAATTGTTAATTGCAAATCCAAAATAGGTAAGTCATTTTTTACTGACTTCCTTTCTACACTCTCTTTAATCCTTAGCCTGCCTTTTGAAACCACAACTAATCTCACATGAATTTCTCAGTCGCTGTGCTTAAAGAAGCTTCCAAACCCTTTGACTTGGCTCGCCTCAGGAGAATTTGCTCATGTTTTGATGCATCGAATCTTCTCATCAACATAATAAATCCAGACATGACATTCTAGTAATATGAACATTGCTAGAGTTCTAGAATGGCCTACAGGGAAAGGCTACATCTAGTACCGGACCAATAACAATTGGTAGGCATTATTAGTCCAGAAGAAGCAATAAATTGGAGTTTACCATAACCAATGCTACGAGCTTTTGGAATTCAATAGGATCCGTGACAATTGTCTTTGTGATGGGTAGCATAGTGGCCCTCTGATTGGGTATTGGATCAACATTACCCATTGGTCCCACCCATAGCACATTTGTCGCTTAGGTTATAAAGTCTATTGTTGCCCACTACGTCAGGATAAGCACAGTTGGGAGAGGGGGGGGGGGGAGGAGAGGGAGGATGAATTCGAAAGGGGGAAGAGTTTTACTTTCCCAGAACGGTTGGCACTGTTGAGTCTAGAATCCTGAACAGACTGTCGGTCATGGACGACCTTGTCCTAAAAAGAAATTTTCATGATTCCATTTAAGGTCTTTCTTATGTGAAAGTGTCTCTAACAAAGCCCAACCCCTTGAACTCGATTTGTATGTCTACAGTGACATAGTGAAGTGACCAGTTTGGGTAAACCAGCCTCAGTTGGTGACTTGGGCCTAAGAACTTTGGGGAAGCCCGATCGTAATCCATCCAATTAATCTTATTAAATCAATCATCAAAGCTGGACAATATACATGTGCATTGTGGAAATCGCAAGAGCCACGCATGACAAGCATTTTTCCATTTTCAAAGCGAAGCAAAACGGGTCGAAATTAATCTTGCAAAGCAACCCCAAATCCTTAAGAAATAGAAAATCTGGCACGCTAACTGGAATAATATTGATTCAAAAGTGAATATACAACCGAAGAGAATGCACCCGTTTACGGGGTAATGTAGATTAATCTAAAACCTTTCTTCCTGTGCACGGACGACAGCCTGGCGGGAATCTCTGTTAATCTCAGAGATAAACCAAGTCAATGGAAAATCCTGAATAAAAGCAACGTGCAGCTTTTTGAAACTCGGTGGAGAAGTCAGGAAGTTAGGTAAATGAAAGGGTCTTGTCAGCACTGACAATTAGTCAAGTCCATTATCTCCGGTCGAAGAAAGTATAGAAACTATCCAACCACAGGTCAAATATATTAGGAAAAAAAAAAAAAAAAAAAACAAGAAACATAAGTAATGGTTCATATGTAAATATGGTGCTATCATGACAATTTTTACATGGCGAGAGTGAGGATCAAACATTCCAACGCGGAAAACCTTTGAAAATAGACATGGAATCTTCACGTCCGACTATGAACTGAAGAAAATGTACCGGTTTGATGCTATCAACATGTAATCTATCGTTTATCGCAAAGAAGCAGGGCCCGCTGTCCATTAAATGTCATGGGGTCCCACCATTCACAACCCCGCCACCATATTGGGAAATAATGTCATATGTCCATGCTTGACTTAATAGTCGCCTTACACATGAAGAAATCTAATGGTTTAAGTTGACTTGGTCTCTAGCGTGAGACAAATCCAACAGATGTTCGGGCCTGTCTTTAATAAACAGACCACCGACCAAATTGTCAATAAACGCCGATGACATATGCATCCATGCATGGTACATGTCCACATGACATTACTCGTACCAAATTTCCAGAAGTAAATAGGATTTTTCCGTCCATTTCCATTATTGTTTACCTTCTGCATATGAACTTATGCGTGCAGCATACAGTGCAATTCCTAGAAAGGCCCGATCTCATGATAATTCGCAGAAAGAAGTTGTCTTCCTTCGCTCCAATAGATAAATCAGTTCTTTACTTATACAGAGAGAAAAACTTACTTGTAATATACCATAACTTGTAGGGCCATGATATGTATACTTCAATTTATCGAGCACCTACGTGTAGTGAATGAGTATATATTCCACGATTTATATTTTATCCACCATCACTAGAAAAAAGCAGTTATTATGATGTATACTATTTTGCCACTTGAAACACATTTTGGGTGGTCATGGGACCCGTCTTTCCGTGGAGTTTTTCTTTTGTGTTTCACGCAAATTTCTAAGGTCGTAATCAATATTAGGAACTCCAAGTCAAAATTCCATTGGTTATTATCAAATAATAAGGATAAATAGAACGAGAGGGAAAATGAACATTTCAGCAACGGGTAAATACAGATTCTAGATGGAAGTGATATATGAAATCACATCAAGTGCAACCATCGGAGTTAAGATATTTTCCATTTATAAACCACTTCTAGCTTTCTGCTTATACCCTATAGTTGAAATATTTTGGGTCAAAAGATATGGAATCTTGCGTAGGAGCCGGTAACATTTTTCCTTAGGTAATGATCCGAACCGTTTCTCTTTCCACAGTGAACCTTGCCTTTCATCGTCATATGCGCATAGAGATCTGACACGATGGAAATGCGGAAGTTGGTTTAACTAATGAGCAATTGCCACATTCTTGTGATGACAATGAAGTGGAATTAAATGTAAATTGATGGGTAAGATCTTATACAATTCTTCCAATTATGTCTCAAGTTCAACTTATTCAAGTTATATTAAAATCATATGGCTTTTATCATGTTATTCAAGCTATTGTAGCCATGGAATCGTCATATCATAGTACTACTATTAAGCAAAGATGAGGACACTCTTTTGGTTACATTTGCTTGATTTTGGGGCCGACCGGAGGCAAGATGAGGGGGGGGTTGTGGTTGGCCAGGTGCAAGCAAGCCCATTTTATTGGTCGGAAAGCAACGGACTTGATGGGATTTGGTGAATTTAGTAAAGGCCGAAACTCAAGAACATAACACAACGTGAACTGCACGGGAATTTCAGACATGTGATTTCACAGTCAACATGCTTTTGGACGGACTTGATGGTATTTGGTGAATTTAATAAAGGCCGAAACTCAAGAACATAACAAAACGAAAATAACACGGGGATTTCAGACGTGATTTCACATTCAACATGTTTTTGGAGACAAGCAAAATAAAATAAAATAATGACTTGACCAAAACATCCGGACGTCACTTCCATCCATGTTAGTGATTAATAAAATGGCCTGCCAGCCACGATACATTCGGTTATGTTGGGCGGAGCTTGTGAACGATAGCCAGCTTTTTGACCTTTTAGAAATTATAAGGATCTTCGCGTGGGGTCCGTCACGTCCTTTGATCTATGACTCAACGACATAAGATCAGCTCAGCCACTCGAATTTTTAATCGTTTATGCTATCATGTCATCATTATCATGTCGTTACTATCTTTTCTGGACGAGGTTCTGTACTAATCGTTCTGGACTTGCGTGCGTTGCCTTGCTCTCGAAGCCTCAAGTCTCACAAGTGCTTGCCCGACACGTGTGGTGTTGTTTTTTTTTTTTTTCTTAACTCTTAAGAAATCTTCCCTATTTTAAGAGAATAGTCAGAGAAATCTTAGTCCGATATAATTAACAATTCATATGTATCTACATACATATGGATGGCCCTTTTGTGCCTAATCAAATACTTCTTTTTTTTTCCTACTAGGGGTACGATAATGGACGACATACTACAAAATTGAATGGCCCTTTTGTGCCTCATGGCGACTGATTGGAGGGTGAAAATGTATTCGGCTTTTAATTAATCTTTTGCTTATATGTACATCATGCGAGATTATTAATTGCCATGAATGCAGCCTTTTCAAACCAAGCCCCAGACAGATAGCACCTTTCTCATGTGATGTTGTTTTAGGAAGAAACCGGCTTTGTTTGTTACCTTTTGAAAGCTTAACGAATTTCCCTAAACTCTCAGCTACCACCTTTGATATGCCAATTTCTTTTTGTGATCTAAAGTGCTAGTCAAATTTGTGTTTTTCTTTTTTGGTTAAAGTAACATTTCATTCATTTCATAAAAAATACAAGAGAGAAACATCACAGTCCAACTACAAACAAAGACAAATCCTAGACAACTTTAAAACAAAATAAGCTCCATATAACAAGAGGAATCATTGGAATAAAGTTAAGAGTCACTCACTCACAGAGCAGATATGAGATTTTTGAAACTAAAATCAGTGGCGATCAACGAATCCATCTTTAATAATGAGTACAGACCAAGATCTCCATCTTTTGCTACGTTTTCACCTTTCAGCAATCCACACGTAGGTTCACGATCCCCAACACCATTGTCATTTAGAAAAATAAGATTGAACGAGCATATATCTAACACTGGTGAGAGCAAAACCTTCACGAAACTCTTTCAATCTTCTTCGAAATTGAATTTGTATATCAACAAAATCCAAGGGAAGCGAAAACCCAAAATTATACACGTAAAATCCCTAAATTAGACTAGATCGGGATAGAAATCACCTTAAAACAAAAAGGAGAAGTTTTTAAATCTAAACTAGATCAAAAGAGGAAAAGAAAAAAAAAAAAATACGAGAGGAAAGCAAGGAAAAAAATAGAGAACCGAATTAGCCAATGAAAAAGGAAGCGGGGGAGATATTACTCAAACCCTTCCCTCCTTAGGAGTTGAAGAAAAAGGCTGTGTGAAAATTAGAAGGAGTTTAAGAAAAAAGCTGTGTAAAAATTAGAAGGAGAGGAGAAAATCATAAGAGAGACCCTACCATCATCTAGATAACAGACCAGAAACCTCGGTCGCTTCGACCTTATTCCACCATGTCTCCATCCTGTGAAGCAACAATCACCCCAGATCGCGACCTTATCCCATCATTTCTTCCTTTCATCTTGGTGCATTCTGCTACTGCTGGCGACGTCGATGTTCGTCACAGTGAAAGCAGCGAGGAAGCTCGTCCCTATAGACAACAGCCGGCTCGTGCCACGCTCGTATCCTTAAATGGAAAAGATGTATCTCTCTCTCTCTCTCTCTCTCTCTCTCTCTCAGAAACCTCGTAACATATGTCATCTGCATCGTCGGGCATTGCGTGTCAGACCAGTACACCCTTTTGTGTTTTTTCTTGTTCCCCGACGGTCACCTATCTGAACCTTTATTATTATAAAAGCCACCTCTCTCGCCAGTATCATGTCGCTCCCCTCTTTTTCTTCACTGCCAAGCCCAGCTCACGCCCGGTTCCTATTCGGTTCTGCTCTTTTAGGCTCGTCCGAGCCTAATCCCAAAAGACCAGCAGCTCAAGTCTACACTTCCCAGTTCCTATTCGGTTCCTATTCGGTTCTGAACCAATGCTACTGTTGGGGAACGTGATATGGCAGGAAGAGCTTACTCCCGGGGATCATGTCTACACTTACCGGCGGTATGGCTTGTACACCCACCACGGTTAGCCATTCATCCTCGTTTTTCCTTTTCCATCTTCATTATCGTTTTTTCCATAACATGGTTACCTGCTTGACTAAATTATAACTTTTTATGCCGTATATACTTAATAGATCAACTCAGCGATCATCAAATCTTGCCCTTGTCGTGCTCTTTTCATTTCAATGGATGCTAATATATCTGATTTTGATCACCCATGCATTTCCATGAGAGGGAAGTCCCATAATGAGCTGGTGCCCATCTCCAAAACGAGAAAATTTAGGGCATGCTCCCCCTCCACTTATTGATGGCAACGCGTCTGGGTGAGGCCGCCTTTCAGATTTTTTTCTCTCAGCTCGCTCTCTGCAAGAACAATGGCCTCTCTCTCTCTCTCTCTCTCTCTCTCTCTCTCTCTCTCTTTGTGCCTCCGGCCATCTCCCTCACCTGCTCGTCCCCTAAGTTTACCAAAAAGCTCTACGGCAACTGCACCGACCTCCCTATGGCCACCGAGGAGCTGTCCAACTTTGACGCCATGTTCTCCGCCGTCAGCCTGCCAGTCCCTCTTGCTCGAAAAAACCCATCTGGCCCTATAAGCCCGACCTCCGCGCCTCTCCCACGGTCACCACCGGCGGAGTGGTCGGCATTGACAGGCCGACTGGATCAGCAGAACGATGCCCACAACGGCCATGAGCCACTTGTCCAAGTCTGGATCTGGAGAACTCCAGATCTGGCCGGATGATGCCGATGATAGCCATGGACAAGCCGGTGTCACTCTCGAGCCTGGCAGTCCATGACCGGCTAGGCTACTGTCCCATGTCTGCAAGCCCTTTTCGTCCATGGCCTAAAAAGGAAAAGTCAAAGATCGCCAGAGAGAGTTATTGGAGAAGAAAGAAAAGATCTGGAAAGTGGCCTCAGTCGGATGCGTCGCGATCGAAGTGGAGAGGTGTCCTACGTGAAATTTCAAAGTCCACCCATTAATTTTTTCGCCAAAGTAAATTGTATTTTGATCATGTCTGCAAACCCTCTTCGTCCATGGCCTAAAAAGGAAAAGTCAAAGATCTTTTTTGTTGTTTTTTGGTCGGTCAGGAAAAGTCAAAGATCGTCAGAGAGTGTTATTGGAGAATTTTTTCGCCAAATTAATTGTATTTTTTGATCATTCCATCTTGGATTTGGATTCGTCCATTCTCTCTCTCTCTCTCTCTCCCTATTTGGACCATTGATTATTTTCTATGTTGCACATGTTCACATTTGATTATAATAGGTGTCTATGTTGGAGAGCACCATGTGATTCACTTCACAAGAATGGGAGTCAAAAAAAACTTCTCTCGATTCCTTCCAGCGACTCTCTCTCTCTCTCCCTATTTGGACCATTGATTCTTTTCTATGTTGCACATGTTCACATTTGATTATGATAGGTGTCTATGTTGGAGAGGACCATGTGATTCACTTCACAAGAATGGGAGTCAACAAAACTTCTCTCGATTCCTTCCAGCGAGAAGACGAGGAACTCCGTTCCCTCTATATGTATGCATATGGGCGACCATCGCTGGAGTATTGGCTGACAAGATGGGGGACCCGTACGACCTTATCCAATACGGCATCGCCCGAGGAAGTCGTCAACAAGGCTCGAGAGCTTTACGAGGGCAATAGTTTTGGCGAGTACGACCTCATCAATAATAACTGCGAGCATTTCGCCACGTTTTGCAAGACTGGCATTCGGACGAGCGCGCAGACGACACTGGTCGCTGTATGGGAGTATAAGGCCAAGGAGGTGAAGGAATGGACATCGAAGCTTCTGCAGAGAATTAATGTCAAGGCCGCAGCACCGACTCGCCTTCCCCACTTAACTCCGCACTAGCAATAATTTTGCCATTTTGAGAGCTGACGTTGTCAACGAGCATTTAATGAAAGTCGCGTTACGTATTTCTGAGTAATCGAGCCCACACGACAAAAGAGGATATGTCAATGATTGGACAGCTGCTTTCTTAGACGTTCCTGTCAGTTGTGATGGTTGGACAGGAATCTCCCTTTCTGGAGGACCGGCATGTCCTGCGGATCCTATTCGTCAACGATGTCAGAATCATTCGGAATCGGATCTCGACCGTTGACATTCAGTGATGTCCGGTCCTGCCATTACGTATTTTGCTGCTGTAATTTATTATTATTATTTTTTGGTTGAGGTTTGAGTATTTTGGAACCCCTAAATACGTAAGCATCGTCGTAAAATAATTAACATTTCTATCCTGCCTATACCATGTGGTTAACGCGTCAACCGCAGGAACTGTTGGCAGGTTTGGTTGGTGACTCGGGTGCCGACATCTGAAATTTTATCATATTACCGGTGGCTATATACGGTGCTACGTAGCTGTAAGTTCTGTCTTCGTCTCCATCATTTCTTGCCTAACCAAAATCTGATATATTGGCGTTATAGGACTCTCAACACATGCCAAACTACAAGTCAAAGTGGATAAGGTCACTTTTCTGCTGCTAGCGTGATCTATCCACCAGTAAACATGGACAATGCACAGATTTAATAAGCTTAGCTCAGGCTCACGACTGGCATTATTAACTAACTATGAAAAGAGTAGCTCGGGAGTATGCAATTTCAGAAGATCATAACAACAAGACGAAAAAATAAGGAAAACGCACTCGGGTGGCGAACCAGGTTTTTAAATTGCTTTGCAATAATAACTGCCGTGTCCTGAAATGAAAGCCTGAACGCATAAGGTTTCAAATTCTTGCTGATTCCAGAATGCAGGAGGGAAGTGCAAAAGGAGGGATGTCACAAACTTACTTGAGTTATTTCAAAACCTGAGAAGATTTTGGAACCAAATTTTAAATGCGACAACAATGTGGTATTTGCTTAATTTAATCCAAGTAACGAACGCGAAACCTACTGAGTCCAGCAATAAGTTTGAGGGCTTGAAATCTCTGCGGATTATTGGCTGCTCCTACTGCAATTAAAATCAGTGTGACCCATCGAAGTGGTTTAATGGTCGAGCCCCCCTGCAGCAGGAAAGACACGTGATTTGTGTAGTACGTTAAAACAAGAAAAGACGATATTTGCCATAAATTTAAGGCAAGCATGTGCATATCGCCCAAGTTTTGACCCAAAAAAAAAAAAAAAATGTATATGTCGCCCAAGAAAGAACCTTGCTTCCATAGAGATGGTTTTTTAGGGTACCCTTTGGCAAGAAGTAGTTCTTCATCCTACAAACAGTATCCCATTAGCCTGACAATGTTTGGATGAGAAAAGCTGCCCAAGAAGTTCACCACCAACTGCTAAGAGTCATCACTCTCATATCAGCATAGGGCAAAACCTCATAATTTCACATTTTTTCATATATGAAGCCCGCAGAAAAAGAGAGGAGACAGAACAACGACTTGTGTGATGAGAAATTAAAGATACCCACAATGGACCCTAAAAGCCATCTACCATGGATGCACCTACAAATTTTAGATCGTTGCAAATTATTTGAAATAAAGACTGGGAGGAAATATGCAATGATGCATCATCACCCATGTTCAATGGTAAACCCTGACATATGAACCGCATGGTTGAATTTCAAATGCCTTACTGTAAATACGCAACCTCATACTAATGTCAAACCAAGAAGTAAGCAGATCTTAAGTGCTCAACCTAATTATAAAGCAAGTAATCCCTCACATGATTTTGACAGCGGCAAAGCCAATAGAGGATAAGATTGATGATTTTATGGGTGGCCATGTAGAGTCTAAAGCACATAACCATACAAGCTCTGATATGCAACATGAGAAAAGACAGCACTCATCTTGTGTAGAAAAAGGTAGATGTCCACCTTCCAAGATAGACAAAAGCATCTTGAGTGATGATCATTTTTGAAAAATTCAAATGCTATATAGATTTATGTGGAGGCTAAGTCCTTCCCTCCTCATCTTTCCCTTTTAAAAGACCTGCATGCTAATTAAATGATGACCTCCATTTACCAGGTAATTCATGAAAAGGAAAATAGCATAATCTTATTCATTCTACCAAGGATACATGAAGAAGAATTGTTATGTCCAGTGTCGATTAAAGTGGCATAAGTTTTGGACTCAAACAATCATGTTGCCTCACTTTTAGAGCCGGCCAGCATATTTTTCCAGAAATAAAATATCCTCACCAAGGATGGTTTTAGTTCCTAGAACTATGTTGAGAAATTCCAGAAGTCGCTCTAATGTTGGAAAACTCCTATCGATAATTAATGTTTCAGGTACATTGTAGTGACATTCTCTGAGTTAAGCTTAAAAGGCAAGGACATAGGTCACAATAATTTATCGGGGGAAGTACACTATCAGTGCCAAAAGTTATATATGGCGCTCACTTTAGTGCCAAAAGTTTCCGTCGGATCACTTAAGTGCCAATCGGAGAAAAAATGATCACTTTGGTGCCACCGGCGAGAGATTACGGTAAAAATGATTACGTGGTTTTTATATTTAAAAAAAAAAAAGGTCGACGTGACTTAAGACTGTCCACGGTGGATGACATAAAACGACGCCGTTTTCCTTTCTTCGTAAGAAACAACGTTGTTTTATACGATTCCATGTGGATTTTTGTAAGAAACAATGCCGCATTGCTATATGGCAAAAAACGGTGTCGCTAAAGATGGAGTAAAATAGGGTTTGTATACGATTCTCACTCGACGCCGACCGTAGCTCGCTCACCCACCGTCATTCGCTCACCCACCGTCACTCGCCCGCTGTCGCTCGGCCACCGCTGTAGTTGCGCCGTCGTTCATGGTCATTCGCTAGCCGCGTCCTCAACTCTCACTCACTCAGGTTTGTCATGTTCTTTACATGGGTCAATTTAGTGAAAAGTTTAGGGTTTCGACAGGCAAGTTAGGGTGCGGAGGGCAAATTGAGGGCTCAGCTCAAGGGGAAAATAGTGGGGAAAGTGGTGGGGATCTCACTTTTATGGAGACCGAATAGAAAAAATGAGGGTTCCGTTGTTCATTTGCTTTCTTTTGTGGGGATCGAAGAGAAAAATAGGGCATAGAGGGGAAATTGGGGGCTCGACTCGGAGGGAAACAGTGATGGGACCTTACTTTGTTTAATTAATTTGATTACTTTTGTGGGGGACCGAATGTGATTAAATTGAAAAATGGGTGGTGGGGACCTCACTTTGTTTATTTAATTCAGCTTCCTTTGTTTCTGTAAAGGGATCAAATTGAATAAATTGGTCGCATTTGTTTCTTGATAACAAAATGACAAGGATCTGGATGTGAAGTTGCTGATTCTGTCATGTGCTCCCAAAAAGTAATAACTTTTTTGTTTTTTTTTATTGGGTGTAGCATTGATATGAACGAGAATTGAGTAAGCGTCATTATTTGCTATGGTGGAGAGTTTGTTATTGGCATCAAGGATTGGGAATATACTGGTGGAACTGAATGTACTATCTATGTCAATATTCGGAAGCCATCATATATTTATTTTCTGAGATATTTGATGTATTTTTTATGATATAAAGTGCAAAAACTATATTGCTGTGTTCCTAGGAAGGAATTGAATGATGGCTTGAGATTTTTTAATGACAATAATGGTATTAAAGATATCATTTACTATTATTTTCACGGCGAAGAAGTTAGGGCATATGTTGAGTATTATAGCGATAATGAGGATAGTGAGAATAATGATGAGGATGAGGATGAGGATGAGGATGGGGATGAGGATGAGTAGACCACTATTGAAAAAGGGGAAGTGAGGGATCATATTCAAGGGAGTAATTAAGTCAGGGATGGGTTTAGGTTAGATGAATGGCAAAATGAGAGGGAGAGAGATATTGATAGAGATGAACAGACAGGGAGATGTCTTGAAATCTTGGGTGAAGATGTGGGCGATGAAGACTTCATTGGATTAGAATGAGAAATTGCTATATCCAGTAAATCAGAAGATGAATATTTGGCTTCAGTAAATTTCTCAAGTGATGAAGATGATGATAAACTTGCACAATCAAGACAAAAGCAGAGGGAATTTCTCAGAAAAAAAAAAAAAAGTTGTAGCTTCATCAAAGAGGCCCGGGCTAGAAAATAGGGATGGAGCTCCAGCTGAAGGTAATAGAAGTGAAGATGAGGAAAGCTGCGGCGATGAAGTTGCTGGTTCGGAGAATGAGCTTGACAATGAAGATGAAGAACTTGCTTGTCGAAGAAAAAGTAAGTACCATTGCTATAGTCTGACTGTTGATAAACATGTTTTGTCTATGGGCATGAGATTTGACGATGCCAAATAGTTCAAGGAAGCTATTGTGAAAAATTCCATTGGTGAACAAAAGGAGTATTGAATTCATTAGAAACACGAAGGAATTTATGAGAGCTAAGTGCTCACAGCCCAATTATTCATAGAAGCTCTATGGCGCATTGAGTAAGAAGGGATCATTCCAGATTATGTCTTTCCAAGATGAGCATACTTTTCTAATTATCTTTAACAATAAAAGGGTAACAAGTGTGTGGTTATCGAAGTATTTTTTTTAATATTATCAAAGCAATGCCCGAGATCAAGAGTCCTTAATTTCAACTATTAGTGAATGAGCAATTAGGGGTTAATGTGTCAATGAATCATTGCAAGAGAGTTAATATGAAAATGATGAAAACATTAATGGGTGGGTATAAGGAAGAATATGTGCAGATATGGGATTATGCTGGCGAATGCATATTTCAAAACCCATATAGTAGGGTATATGTAGAGGTTTGTGGAGAGGCCACTCCTTGATCTTGGGTCTAGATTTGATAGATTTTGTCTGTTTTGATGCATGCAAAAGGGGCTTCTTGGCTAGTTGTAGAAGAGTTATAGGATTGGATGGATGCTTTCTAAAGGATTTATACAAGGGGAAGTTGTTGGTTGCTGTGGAGAGAGATACCAATAATCAAATGTTTCCGATAGCTTAGGCAGTGGTGAAGATAGAGAACAAGGATATTTGGTATTGGTTTCTCAAAAATTTAATGGCTGACCTTGAGATAACCGATGGGGGAGGATGGGCATTCATAAGCAACCAACAGAAGGTAATTCCATTGTCAATTAATTCACTCCCTTTTAATATTAATTACTTGCATATTTTTCCTGACTTGTATTTATTGGTTTGAATTTTGTAAGGACTTATTCCTACATTGGCTAAGTTGATGCCACATGTTGAGCATAAAATGTACCGCGAGACACATATATGTAAACTGGTCAAGGAACTTCAAAGGAGATAAAATACAGAAGCAGGTTTGGCAAATAGCGAAGAGTACCAACATGGCTAATTTCATATTAGCGAAATAAGGATTGTTGCAGCTAACAAAGGAAGGTTTTAATGCGCTCTTCCAGACAAAAGCTAAGCACTAGTGTCGAGCCTTCTTTAGCGAATAGTTCAAATGCGATATCATTGATAACAACCTCAGTGAAGCTTTTAATGGCAGAATTTTAGAGGTCAGGTGCAAACCAATCATTAGCATGTTTAATGATATTCGAGTTACGTTATGACTAGATTGCATAGACAAAGAGATGATGCTACGAAATGGACTATAGACTATGGCCCTAGGATTGTAAAGAGATTGAATGCAAACATTGCTGATAATAGGTTCTGCCATCTAGTTTGGAATGTAGATAATGAATATGAGATTATTCAAAATCAAGATAAGTATGATGTCAACCTAGATAGAAAAAAGTGTTTATACTGAGCCTGGCAACTTAATGAAATTCCATGTGCCCACACCATTTGTGCTATTCAGATAAAGCAAGAAAACTAGATGATTACCTACATGATTGGTATAAAAAAAAGCTTATACCTTGTTTCATATCAATTCATGATGTAGTTTATCAGAAGCAGCAAATTTTGGGAGCCAGCAAATTATGAAAGCCCTCTACCTTTGTCATTGAAGAAGCAAATAGGAAGGCCAAAAATGAGACGGAGAATGCAGTAGGAAGAGGCATCAAGTCAGAGGATAAGTAGGATTGATGCAAATATGAAATACTCCTATTGCCGCAAAGAATGGCACAATAAGAAAGGTTGTGAGCTGAAAAAGCAGCATCAACAGCAAAATATAATGTCTGATTTAGTGCCAAGGACAGGACTTACTGAAGAGCTTTTTGTTGGGCCTATTGAAGGGAGAACAGAAGGCCCTACTGTAATGCCTATTGAAGGGCAAACAGAAAGCTCTGCTATAAGATAAGTATTCTCTTTGCCTCAATAACTTTTCATTTCATATAAGATAGAGTTTGATGGCTGACCATGTGTATTGGCTTCTTTTGTGCTTTTCCACTGTCATGCACTTGTAATTTGAGAAGATTTCTCCATTTATTTCCACCATGAAAAGAAGTAGATGTCTAATTATTCATTGTAATTAGTCATAGTCCTAATACAGTACATTATTATAAGGCCTATTAAAGGGCAAAAAAAAGGTCTTATTGTAGGCTCAAGTGTAGGGACAAGGACTGGAACGGGCAGGACATCAGCAACAACAACTGAGTCCACTATTGAGCAAACGAGAAAAAAATATCATGTAAGTTATACATCGCTGTGTTTGTCTTTTATGGGCTGGAATTTAAATTTGTTATGTATTTCTTAGGTGAGAAGACAAGCAACTGCATAAGTTGCAAAGATTGCTCCTCCATTTGTTGCTGTTGAAAATGATACACCACAAAGAATAAGAGGGGCTCTTGGAAAAAGATTAAGGCAATATGATTATGGGATTTACACAGATGAACGTACCGGAAATAACTATTTTGAATGTAAGATTTATAGACCTCATGCATTTAATTTGTTGTACTTAAATTCATTTGGTTGACAATATTGCTATGTTCTTGTAGCTTAGGAGAACTTCGGAGGTACTTCTCTTTCAAAGTGGGCCAACTCAAAAATCAAGAGCGCAACTAAAGAATAGTGCTCCAAATAAGAAGACAGCGGGTACAACTGCAAAACAGTCATCCAAAAAGAACCCAGCACTAGTTCAATCTCAACCAATGTTTAGGAGTGCTCAGATTATGAATTGATTTAAAGCTGCAAGAGGAAATGAGACCTAGATGTTGTCCATGTTGATTGATGGGAGGGTGTTGGAAGGGTGCTGGATATAGTCTCTTTTTATGTGGTGCTAGACATGGTCTATTTTCATATTTTCTTTTTTCAGAAGAGTGATAGATATTATATTAGCAATGGTAGTTGTTGCCTACAAATTGTTATTGTTTTTTTTTTTTTTTTTTGAAGAGGGTGCTGAGCCTTCAGTGATTGGGGAGTGAAGTTAGACATGTTTTTCTTATGTAAACAATCAATTAATGTCAATGGCAATAGTTGTTTATGTTTTTATTATTTTCTCTTGTGTTGGTTTTAGCTAGTAAAGCTAGAAAGACAGTTATCAGTTATGCTGTATATTCTTTTACTGTTGGTACAATGTTCTTATAAGGTTGATATTATTTTTAGATGTGTGCATATACCGTTGTTGGTTGAAGTTGTGAATGCTAATAAATTTGTGGGGTTCTGGTTGTATGTGCTAGTGTAAGAATAAGATGCAATTTTGGGTGCTGATGCATCTTGTTGCATTAACACTTGTATAGGCTAGTGCAAGAAGATGCATCAGCAACCTAACTGGTGCAACAAGATGCAAGATGTAACACGATTGGTGCAAGTCAAGTGACTTTGAAACTAACATAATTTTTTTTTAAAAAAAATGTGCAACACAAGTGATCACTTTGTAATCGCGACTTACACTTAAATGATAACTTTTAGAAAACTTTGGCACTCAGGCAATCATTATTTATAACTTATGGCATTAAAATGGTCAATCGTGAATTTGCCACCATCCCTTCATTTCACCATGGTTTGCAGTTGTAACAAACCAGCAAACCATTACCAAATAAAAAAGCAGCAAACAATTATATCTGAAGTAAAAACTAACCAAAACAAATATTGACAAAACACAACTAAATAATAAAAATTTTAAGTACTCACAACTAATGCATTCCAAAAGCATATTCCATTTCGCCATGGTTTGTAGTTACAGCAAACTAGCAAACTAGTAAACCATTACTGAATAAAAAATGCAGCAAACCATTGTATTTGAAGCAAAAACTAACCAAAACAAACTTTGACAATACACAACTAAGCAATGAAAATTTTAAGTGCTTACAACTAATGCATTCCAACTCTAACCTTCTTAGACCAAAATAAAAAAAAAAAACTCCAACCTTCCATTTCTACCATAGATTACAACAAAACATTCTGCTCCATAAAAAAATTGTAGCAAAGCAAAAACACATTTTACTTCCATTTCCACGTCTTCAATAATGATAGACATACAAACTTCTTCTCATCACTCCACTTCACATTTGAATAAACTACACAAGAGAATAACAATACAATTAACACTCGATAAAACTTTCTTTCAATTTTCAGCTTTGAAACCTCCCACTTCAAATGGTCGACCAGAGATGTTAAACTTTTCATTTGAACTTGCATTGAGTCGACATTCTCCAACTCATCCATTAATGTTGGTGGAGGTTGATGCCGGCTTTCAAGTAACTCCAAGATTACCTCTGTTGCTTGATTAGAGAATTTCCTATCAACCCATTTGAAATATTTGCACTTCGAGCGTTCTCTATGTCTGCCATACCCATGGAATCTTCTCTCGGGATTCACCGAGTCCAAGATGTTCTTCTCGGACTCAATAACCCACAATAACAGTAACACCCACCATCTAATTTGTTTTTTTTTTTTTTTTTATATATATAGGAATGTGAGCCACTTTGCTGAAACTTCTGCCTTTCATTTGCAAGAGCAAATTGATAACTTTGGGAGAAAATTGAAGTATGCACTCGAATTGGTTGATTTGGGGATTTAAGGTTTCTTATTTAGGGAAAAACGCTAAATGGCATCGTTTTGTTGTTTGTATGCTGATTGTACTATTTGGCGATTCACGTCGGCTTCAAAAATTAATAAAAAACTACCACGTCATATTTCTAGTTAACTAGATCGGCGTTGGCATTGAAATGATCGTTTTCAAATTTTTTGGCACTTAAGTGATCCGACAGAATTTTTTAGCACCAAAGTGAGCGTTGTACACAACTTTTGACATTGATAGTGTACTTACCCTATAATTTCTCATGCAGGACTTGAAGTCCTTTTGTGAAATGCAAGAAGACTCCCTACATTTCAAAACTTACCAGCTATCATAAGACCTCTACCGTGATATTTATAAACAATGAAGATTTAGAAGACATTTCTACTCTAGCTCTCAAGAACCTTAGAGATAGAAGCAAAGCTAGCAAAGCTTCTCTCCTACTTGTTTCCTCCACTTCCATGCTGTTTGGCTGCTAGAGAACAAACATGCATGTAATATGCACTACACAACTTATACATAATAACTGTAAGACAAGATTGTGGAACCTCAAGATTTAGATCAAGAGCACAAGTGCTTACTTGAGGAATCTATAGATCAAATGGTCCTAGGCTTTACAACAACTTGCCTTCTCATCCATGCACCCTAGGATGGCCACTCAAATGTGCTTTTCGGAACAGATATGCCTTAACCAATTGCATCTCATCACTTTACATCCTAACAACTGGTTCAACAAATCGGTGAAAACAGCTCTTCTCAAATTCTTTTGACTATTTGAATCTTCAAAGGTGCATGTGTACGGAAACTTATATGAGCCATGTATTTCACCTAGCACTGTACCTGCCGTTTCGATTTTGAATAGAGATAAAATAAATACTAGCACTAACTGGACCAGGCATAGGATAGGCAAATTTTTACTCTTCTATTGCATGTCTGGAAAATACTTACACTAATTCCAGAAGTCCTTGAAAACATAATCTCACAAAAAATTTTAATGTGTTTTTGTGGACTTGAACCATACAATAGAAAAGCAAGCTGACTTTTCTCCAAGCTCTTACACATAATTGCTCATGGTCATAGAACAAGTCATGGATCCTAAAATAAAGGATAAGAGGAGCAAGCACTGTCTTCTAAATAATTGCAATCCTAATGAAATAAGATGGTCCGGATCATTGATCAAACCCCCAAGATATATGTGTTCAGTTGGGCAATGACAATATTCTCGAAAGGAAGAAAGCAAATTGAGATAGTGAGCTTCATATAAAATTAGCCGCACAAAACCATAACAATTTAGTGACAAAAAAGGCCACTAACATCTATCATCTCATTCACATTTCTCTACAACAAACTATGTATCTAGACATGATTCTTCTCCTACCATAATAATAGATCTTCTTTATCCAAAGCAAGAAAGGAGACATTGATCAAAACTGCTGTGCAAGTCTTGCCACAATATGTCATGTCCATTTTCAAAATCCCAATCTTCGTGCATAGAGCAATTGAACAAAGGATTACTTCATTGTGGTGGAAGCAAAATGAGGCAAAATCTGGGCTACGTAGGAAGAAAGGGAAACATGCAAAATAAAAAAGATAGTGGGGGGATTGGCTTTCATGATCTTATGTCGTTCAACAAAACAATGTTGGGTAAGCGAGGCTTAGAGACTCTCACAAGCACCATCGGCCCTGTGGAATCAATCATTCAAAGGAATATACTTCCTTGAAGGAGATTTTTGGAATGCTAAAAGGGGACCGCATCCTTATTGGGATCGGCAAAGTATACTAGTTGGCAGGGATTCTATTAATGGAGGAATAAGATGGGCAATCAAAGATGGAAAATCGATTAGGATCTGAGAGGAGATGCCTGGAAATAGGTGTAATTGGTGGGCCAGCAAAATTTGATGAGCCTCAGAGAGTGGAGGACTTGATTAATCAGGAGAACAGAACCTGGAATAAGAATAGGTTGCAAACTGCCTTTGATGAGAACAAGCTAACGAAATTCCTCGCAATCCCTCTAAACAGAAACCCAGAGGAGAATCAGCTGGTCTGGACAGGGAATAGAGCTGGGACTTACATAGTTAAGAGTGCCTACAACAAGCTATATTTAGCTAACCAACAATAGCAAACAACGTTAGCCCCTACCTCATTCCAAACTCCGAGATCCTTTTGGACAAGACTATGGAAATTAAACACTTTTCCTAAAGTCCGATTCTTTCTATGGAGTGCCTATCAGAATGCCCTACCCACAAGAGAAAATCTTTACAAGAGAGAGATCTTACCCGACCCCACATGTCCTCTGTGTAACCAAGCGTCAAAAACAACCGAGCATGTCTTTCTTGCTTGTCACCGGACAGCTGTAATTCAAGGGAACTCGCGGCGAAAGCTGTTGGAGGTTATATGTTTGAGAGAGAAGAAGTGGTTGCTTTAAGTATTACACCAAGAGACGTCAAGTTTGGAACGGTCAACAGTGTTACCTCCAGCGTAGGGAAACTCTAGAGTTTTTATATGCATGTTATTGGGCTCCGGCCCATATGGACTCAAATAACCATGCTTTTACCTATTGGGTTTGTATGTGAACATATTATTTTGGACTATATTAATAATATATCCAATAATCTCCTCCTATGTTCACCATATAGCATAATCCAATCAGGTGGTCAGTGTAATGTTCACACAAACATAAATCATCCACATTCAGTCCAAGACAATCAACTCGGATCGGTCAAAGAGTATTTCAACAGTAAAGTATTAAACTAAATTAGCAATTACTCATCATTCTTATCATGAATCTGTTCTGAGATTAACAAAATCCAAATCCTAAAATAAATCTCAGACTCAGTTCACAACCAATATATGCATAATAGTCAAGTATAAGTAGGCCAGTCAAAATAGTCAAAAGCCTTACAAATATAAGAAACAAACATAATAATGTCCACAAAATAAAAATAGCAAAATGCAAGTCTCATGTAAATGGACTTCATCAAAATAAGTAATAACAGGTACACTGTCAAGTCCCTACACACTTTAAATGATATATATTCATTCATCAAGTAGGTCATCCTGGTTAGGATGCCACTCATTAAGCTGTCCTCCATCTCTACCATTCCCTATAGAATGTCAAATATGAATTTCATATTATCATGAATTCAATCATTTGAATAAAAACTTAACAACATTCCATCAGGTAGAGAAAAACATATATTGATGTCAT
The DNA here is from genome assembly GCA_014182885.2 of Eucalyptus caleyi. NCBI lineage: Eukaryota > Viridiplantae > Streptophyta > Magnoliopsida > Myrtales > Myrtaceae > Eucalyptus > Eucalyptus caleyi. The sequence continues at coordinate 32,557,030 of CM024468.2, read as the reverse complement.
AAATCATCATAATATCATGTTCATAAGCATCAATCAAGTTTCATATATTATGAACAAGACCTAAACAATGTGATTTACAAAGAGCCATCAACTTAAGTTTATTTATAGGAAAATAAATATTTTATAGTTTCAAAGAACATGACCAATAGTCAAGTCACCTATAATAATCTAGTCATGTAATATCAAGTTTCAATTAAGAACAAGACCAGCATGCTTCTTATGTAAACAATTGTTTCTATGTTTCAATTTGGAATGTCACAGTTATTGATTCCTTAAAGTCAAATAATCTAACATCAAGTTTGGAATGAGATCATTTAACCAAAAAAATAGTCCAATCTAGTTGAATTGTATCATCAAGTTTGGAATGACACAATTTTCCTAAATAGAACAATTGAATTAGGTTAAAGTCATTTTCATCAAGTTTGGAATGAGATAACTCACAATTTTCAAATTAGTCAGCAACTGTGAACATTGATGAAACATATAAACTGTGCTTATCATTGTAGCTAATAAAGAAAGATTCGATAATTCAAAACACATAATTAAAAGGTAAGTAAATGGTACTTAAGACTTGCCTATATAGTCTTTAACCCCAGTTCTCCCACTGTTTTGAATAATCGATCATTAGGCATACCTTTTGTGAGAGTATCGGTTATGTTATCCTTCAATCTCACATCGATCAATGTGATAACCCCTTGTTCTCTCAGATAATTCAACAACACATGTCTCAGTCTCACATGTCTTTTCTTTGAATTAAAGAGAGCATTCTTGATGACTTAGACAGCTGCTCGATTATCACAGAATAGGCTTAAAGAATTAATCTTTAGCTAAGTCAAAGAAATATCCGTAATCAGATTCTTTATCTATTCTGCCTCTTCACCGGCTGAGGCTAAAGCAAAAAATTTCGATTCCATAGACGACAATGCAATACAAGTCTGTCGTTTGGATTTTCAAGTAATAGCAGCTCCACCCAAAATGAATACATATCTACTAGTGGACTTACTATTTCCAATATCTGAGCACCATGAGGCATCAGAATATCCATCTACAATTGGAGGATAACCATAATAATAGAGAGCATAATCTTTAGTACATTTAAGGTATCTCATTAGCCTATCGAGGGCATTCCAATGCTCTTTACTAGGATTACTAGTAAAATGACTCAGCATGACAACTGTAAAGGCTATGTCGGGTCTAGTGTAACTCATAGCATACATGAGACTACTAAACAGTTTCAAGTATTTTAACTGATCCACGCTTGTCCCTTCATTAGGATTCACTCTGTTATTATAATCACATAGTGTCTCACTCGATTTACACTTATCATATCCCCAAGTAGAAAGTAACTACTCAATATAATGAGTCTGGCTAAGGGAGATGACTTGTCATTTAAAGCTTACTTTCATACCAAGAATGGTATTACCAATACCAAGATCTTTCATGTCAAACTATTTAGCTAAAGTAGCTTTCACGTCACTCACTACAGAATGATCGGAACCAAGAATTAACATATCATCAATATACAAGCAAATAATGACTATCTTATATGACATAGAACGATGGTAAATGCATTTATCTGTATAACTAGACTGAAAGCCATAACTCTTTACCACTTTGTCAAATTTAAGATGCCACATCTTAAGTGCTTGTTTAAGACCATACAAGAATTTATTCAATTTACAAACTTTGTCCTCAAAACCTTTCTTAACATATCCTTTCGGTTGTTCCATGTAAATTTCCTCATTTAAATCCCTATTTAAGAAAGCTGTTTTTACATCCATTTGATGCACTACAAAGTGTTCAATAGATGCCAAAGCAAGAAGAATTCTTATAATTGATAGATGACACACAGGTGAATAGACATCAAAATAGTCTATTCCACTATATTATTTATAGCCTTTAGCTACTAAACGTGCTTTGTATCTGGCTATTGATCCATCACTATTCAGTTTCTTCTTCAACACCCATTTACAGCATATAGCTTTAGCCCATTTTGACAAATTTACTAACTGCCAAGTGTGATTCTGCAGCAGAGAGCTCATTTCATCATCTATGGCTTCTGCCCACAGTAGAGATTCCCTAGATCTCAATGCTTTCTGATAGGAGAATGGATCATCCTCAATATGGTAAGCAACAAAGTCCTCACCAAAACTTTTGGGAATTCTCTCTCTTGTAGATACTCTAACTAGAATTGGTTCAATAGCCAACTGTGTGGAATTAATGTCAAAAGGGCTTGCTTCAAATTCTACAGGAGATTCTGAAATCATATCTGTAGATCCAAAAACATTCAAGCCTTGATCTTTGAGAAACTTGTTTTCGAAGAACACTGCATCTCTAGATTCTATCACCGTGTTAGTAGATATATCTAAAAACCTATTTGCAGCGCTATCTTCTATATTATCTAAATATACACAAGTAATGGTTCTAGATCCCACCTTAGGTTTCTTAGGATCCGGTATACTTACAAAAGCAATACAGTCCTAAGTCTTAAGAGTATCATATTTATAAGGGTGCTTATGTCATATCTCATAAGGTGTCATAGACAACTTAGAGTGCGGCAACCTATTCAAGATGTGATTAGTAGTTAGAACTACTTCTCCCTAGTAGGAGGAAGGCATGCCAACTGTAAGTAACATAGAGTTTAACATTTCATTTAACGCTTTATTCTTACGCTCTACAACACCATTTGATTGGGGTGAATAAGGAGCAGTTGTTTCAAGTATTATACCTTCTGAAGCACAAAATTCCCTAAACCTTGACATAGTATATTCTCCTCCCCTATCACTCCTAAACCTCTTAATTTTCAAGTTGAGTTGATTTTCTACTCTAAACTTGAAAATCTTAAACTTTTCAAAAGCCTCATCTTTCGATTTCAACAAATAGACATGATAATATTTAGAAAAATTGTCTATGAATGTTATTAGATACTTCCGACCACCTTTAGTAATGTAATTTCTAAAGTCACAAATGTCATAATGTATTAACTCAAGAAGTTGTGTGCTTTTATAAACCAATTTAAAGGGTTTTCTAGTGATTTTAGCCTGTGCACACACTTCACACTTATCAAATCGAATAGAAGTATCTAATGGAATGTTGTGAGTTTTAGCTAAATGTTGCATTTTCCTATAATTCACGTGTCCAAGTCTATTGTGTAGCAACTTTGGATCAATCGAAGTAGAATTCACATGGTTTATGCTATCAGCATTTAAACTCAACCTATACATACCATTAACCATGAATGCACAACCAAAATGATATAAGTTAACAGATAAAGTTACTCTACCATTCATAGTTAATTTAAAGTCAAATAATTTCTCCTCTAGAAAAGTTTTAGATAACCCTTCTTGTTTTTGGAACTGAGCGTTCAAGTAATCCCGTATCTCTTTCACCGTCTTATACTCACTATAAGTTATAGCCAAATTAGAATTTAGAGAGTTCAACAAGTAATCTCTATAAAAATTCTCATTTTTGTTCCATTGATATTTATCAACATCTTCAGTGGTAGATGCAAAATCACTAAATACAGTATAGAATATGTCACGTTCTTTCATGCCAAATTGAACATGTAATTTTCAGCCATGAAATTCAATAACATCAAAAGATTGTAACTTTATAATATCATAGGAACTACGCTTTGCCATTTTAATCAAAGCAAAGTGTTAGAAAGAGTGCACATTGAAGTCCTTAGGGCAACAAAGTCGAATAACTCCCATAACTTTGATCAAACCGCTCTGTAGAGATGGAATTTGTCAAAACAAACCCCAAAAAAGATCTGGAGTGCCCAAAAAACTTAAGATGAACTGTCCTTGTCGCTGAAACTCGCTGGAAATTTCCGCTGCCAAAATTCGTTGAAATTTTGTCCCCGAAATTCGCTAGAAATTCAGATGGAAACTTCCAGGTGTCATAACTTCTCCGTCCGACCTCCGATTGATGCGAGTGACCACTCAAAATGTTTGTATCAACGAGTAAAACAAAGCCCAAGTGGTTTCACCCTCTAAAATTGGCTATAATTTTTGCATTCTTGAATCAAAGATTTCGGTTACCCGAATCTTCAAACTTAGATCCTGACCAATATCACCGTCGAAATCGAAAGTAAATTACACCCATGAGTTTTTCTTGATGAAATCTTCAAGAAGACACCTTACTCGCTCAAATTCAACACACGGACATAACACTTCAAGATTGTTTGAGGTTATAGGTTTGAGAGAGAAGAAGCGGTTGCTTGAAGTATTACACCAAGAGACGTCAAGTTTAGAATGCTCAACAGTGTTACCTCTAGCGTAGGGAAACCTTAGAGTTTTTATATGCATGTTATTGGGCTCCAGCCCATATGGACCCAAATAACCATGCTTTCATCTATTGGGCTTGTATGTGAACATATTATTTTGGATTATATTAATAATATATCCAAGAAAAGCTGCAATCTTTAAGCCAGCCCATCACTCGTTTGGACAAACAGATCACACAATGCTTTGAATCAAACACAAGCCTATCATCAAATGTGGAAATCGTGGGCACTCTTTGGCTAATACGGAAGCTTTCGAGCATGTCGGCCGGCCGACCTGAGTGGGATTACTAACAGCGCAATACATAGTACACAAGCTTCTCAAGGTGGAATCTCGATAAGAAAAGGAAGAAGGAACAATCATCACAATTGCCTCCTACTCGGTAGCCACCGGCGAGAGGGTCGCTCAAGATCAACATCGACTGTTCGAAATCGGAAGGCTCGCCGGTCCGTGCGGCTGCCTAAGCTATTCGCGACCAGCCGATGGTGCTGATCCATAGCTTTGCAAGCTCGGGTCTTGCTGGATCGGTGCCAGTGGCCAACACCCTAGTTTTTTTTTTTTTTTTTGATCGAGGGATCGCCGGAGATCACCCTTTGGGGATCACACGACCCTTCAATGCTCAGTAACAACGGTGAGGCCTCACCACAAGTTGCTATTTAAACGTAAACCCTCAGGGACTGGCCTAGTACTTCGAACTCATTCCCTCAGTAATGAGGTAGTGATGTGACATCCTAAAATTCGACCCCGTTTCAATAAAGTGAAATGGGCATGTCATCGATGTGCCTATGGTCCTTTTCTCTCTGAGCTGATCACTCACGAGTTAATTAACCTATTGGGTGAAGCCGTTAAGGGATGTATCTGCAGTAAAATCCCTAAAAGTTACTCAATTGGTTGGGTTGGACTAAAATCGTGTCTGATCGATTCTAACCATGAAATTTGAATTGGTTTCGGGAATCGAATATTCGAACATGTCACAATTTATTTTTAGGACCGTCTTATTGTCTATCAATTTATTGCTGAGTCCGAAATTTCAACAAAGAAATTATCGGAGGAAAAATTGAAGACCAAAAGAAAATAAAAAGGGAATGAGAAAAGGAAAATAATAGAAGTAAATTGAATAATGTGACTTTGGTTATTATTTTCTTTTACTTTCTATTTCTTTTTCTCCCTTTTCTCTCTCTCCCTTTCTTTCTCTCTCTCCTTCTCTCTCTCTCTTTTCTTTTCTCTCGTGCGTAAAACCCCCTCCATCGAATGTCTTGTTGTTTTTCACTTTCCCTTCTTCACTTTTCACCTTTTGACTATTCAACCCTTATCTTCTCTCTCTCTTCTCTTCTCTCTCTCTCTCGACACACTCTCTCTCCTTCTTCCTTCCGCGGATCCGAGCGAGCGAACCAGAAGCCGAAGAAGAGCAAAAGCAGCAACTCGCCACTCGCCACCGCCTACACCCGCGTTCGTGCGTCCGCCGCTCACTACCCACCTTCGCCTCTCCCTCACCCTCCTCATCTGCCGCCGACGCCCTCTCTCTCTCCTTTGGTTCGAACGAACCAGCAAGACAGAAACGGAGTAGCTCACTTGAAGATCGGAGCTGCTGTCACCGTCGCAGCTGCACCGGGCCGCTGTCTACTCTGCCCGCGCTTTGCCACCGCCCCTTCGCGCCTGCCGTCCTTGCCGTGTGCCGTCCAGCTCCCGTGCCACCCTCTGTTTAGCTCGATTCAGCCATCACAGGCCACAATCCGACCGCCTCTAGCCGCCACTCGCCACCGTCCCGACCTCCCTAGCGTCCCCTCACCCTCCATCGGCCTCCCCTCACCGCCCTAGCCGTTAGACCAGCTCCGGCCAGCCCAATCCAGCAAGTGGCCGAGTGGGTATCCAGCAACTTCGAGCCCACTTTTGGGCCGTTTCCGGGCCTCGAACCCGAGGCCCGCTTTGGAGTTTGTTGTTCCTCTCGTCACCCCGTCGGATTGATCCGATTTGCGTGCGATTCCAGTGAGCAATCTCACTAATCCCTGATTAGTTGGCTAATTATGCTTAAGGATTGTTTAGTTTTAATTAATTAGGTTTAGGTGGTTAGATTAGAATATATTAGCGATTATTAGTTAATTGTGATGTAAATTAGACAAATTGATTGTGCAATTAGCAAGTAGACGTAGTTTACTATTTATTGAAAGCATCTCGGGATTTTTCCCGACCCTTAGTGGGCTCCAATTAGGCTTTTCGAGCCTAAGTGGAATTTTAGTATTTAAATATTAATTTTCTGAATTAAATTAATTAATTATTTATTTTCCAGAAAATTCAATTGAGATGGCTAGTGACCGGAATATTATGTTGATGACCGTGGTGAAGTCCGTTTATTTAATTTGGCTTTAATTTGAGCTAAATTGAAATTTTAATATTTATTAATTAATTATTTTTCGGAAATTAGGATTGAGATGGTGACGACCGAAATCTCGTGCTGATTGTCGTGGTGTAGTCTGTTTATTTATTTGAGTTCTACATTGCATGGAATTAAATAAATTGTGATATTTTAGGGATTTACCCTAAATTGTTTGAAATTGAGTGAAATTGAATGATTGACTAGTAGATGGCCGAGTATGTTTATTTAGCATTTATAATGTTTTATTGAGTTGTCAAATAGATGGAATCGTGAGAGTGAATTGGAAATACTATGAGATTGAACCGATCATACATGGTGTATGGACCTACGTGGTTCGGTGATTGGGACATCACTGACGAAAACGACGCCTTGAAGAACGGACGTATCGGTCTAGTACATAAATTATTGTGGACCTACGTAGTTCGGTGATTAAGATATCACTGGCGAAAATGGCGCCTTAAAGAACGCACGTATCGGTCTAGTACTCGCATTGTTATAGGCATGTGTGGTTCGGTGATTATGGACCTCACTGGCGAAAACGACGCCTTAAAAAACGCACACAATTGTCTATTGAGTACATGGTTATAGGCATGCGTGGTTTGGTGACTAAGGATGTCACTGGAGAAAACGACGACTTAAAGAACGCACGCAATTGTCTAGTGGATAAGTCACTTTGGCGAACTTGACGCCCGAGAGCATTGACCTAGAATGGTCCGTCTGACATGTAATCGACTAGTTTGATTGATCAATGATTTGATCAGATTATCGTGATTTGATTGATTGTTTGTTATGATTTGTGAAGTGTTCGTATATAACCATTAATTGCAGGTTAAGACTGAGGCCAAGGTAAGTCCTCTGACTCGTGCTGTGCTTAGGCAACCCAGTAGTATAGTGGTTTACTAATCGAGCCTTAGTGGGTAGAACTCGCTGAGACGTAGTCTCATCTCGGTTTGGGGAAAACATTTCAGGACCCCGCTGAGGAGTTGAGGAGGAGTCTGAGAAGGAGAACTCAGAGGTGAAACTTGAGGAGAAGTATTTTTGGAAGAAGAAGATAATTCCGAAAGGGATCTTGAGTACGATCCAGATGGACTGAAATTTCATCTTCTTTTATGAACTCCATTTTGATGTGAATAGAGTAAAGTAAAAATTTGTTAATAGTTGTGAAGTACTCTGATTTATGTCATGTATAAAGGTTTGGTTGTGGACTTCAATATGAAAGATATGACCTACTTTTCTATCCCATTGTTTTATTGTTTGGAGATTTATAATTGCTTTCGCATGTGCTTAATAATTGAAAGGGTCGGCGATACATAGTCCTGGGATATCACATTTTTAAAATCGACCAATTAGAAGGATGTGTGCATGCCCGAGGATCGGGGAGTGACAAGTGAAGCCCAACCATCACAGCTACCTACGGGTGGGTAACCGACACCTCAGCTTTGAGCGCGTCTTCATTATGAAATTGTTAATCACACTACTGATCAAGGAAAATTACCATATGCAAAGATAATTTGTTAATGGAAAAGAGAATTTACCCTAAATTCATATTATCAATGATATTTCATGAAAGTAATAAAATGTTATCAACTTCTGCCTTACAAGGCTTTGATGTAAATTACAATATTTGAGGGACGTTTACTAACCTGTCGTTTACAACAACTTAGTTACTGAGGTTTAATATATTTAAGTTACGATCTAAGTAGCATTAATAACGACGGCGCGGCTGTTGGCTGCAAGCCGGTTCCTCCAGCACAAAAAAAAAAAAAAAAACCGACACTCAACATGCGATACAACATGACACAATATGCTGATACGTTGTTTATCAAAAAATAGAAGTTCCAACATGTTATGACACGTTAGATATTAAATGTATACTTTTATATATACATGATAAATTATCAATCATTTTAATCAAATTATATTATTTCAAATTCATAAATAAATATATAAAAATAAAAGAGCCTAAAATGAATTTACACTAAAAACATTAATTTACCATTTATTAATATCATTCATTATTTCAATTTGACAAAATTCAACTCTATTCCAATAATCCATAAATCTTGGAGGAGAAAAGATAAGCGATCTACATTTTAGACTCATGTGTCAAAGCATGTTGGAAGAGAATAAAAAAAACAAATTTGAGAGATGAAGTATGTATCATGGAAAGTAAGAATCATAATAGAAGAGTATACTAGATTTTTCTTCTTTCTCCCTTTATCTATTTTTTTTTTATATATTTACATTCTGACCCATCATTTATAGAAAATTTTTAAAATTAACCTTGTGTGTATCGGAATTCCAAACTTGCATGTTGCATGTTGGAATTCCAAACTTCTTGTCAAAAAGTGTTGTAGGAATTGACCTCCCGTTGATCAAATGTCGGAGAGTATCGAATATGTGTTAGAGTGTCCAACATGACACAAAAACTCTTGGAAAGTGGTGCTTCCTAGGTTACGATTATTGATTCTATAGTTAAGCTATTTTTCAAAGTTATAAGTGAAACCAAGTTGCCACGATTAACAATAATGAGGTGTAAATTCAAATTGCAGTCTTATACAGGCTACTTCTGCTTCTTTCCCATAGACCCAATAAACACCCTTTCGATGTCTAGTCCTATATTTGCTCATTCATTCATGAGAGAGATACAAAATACAAAAATTCTAAGAGAATTTTGATTTGACTTTATTTGATAGTGGCATGTAATCTTTACATGATTAAAGGATAATTTAATATTAAAAAACAGTGTAATTTAATTTAAAGATTAAAAAACATGTTTCGACTCTATATTTGAGCAACAGTCCCTTAGCATGGGCACCCGATTGTATACATCACAATAATCGAAAATTGATTAAGTTGACATTAGTTTTATGTTGTTGAAAATTTGAGTTTCCAAATCCCTGCAGATCTTCATATATGCCATAACTTTTTCTTTTTTTTTTTTTCGTTTTGTTACCATTTTCAATAAAAATGCATTTAGATCGAGCCTAGATTATTGTGTTTATGTTGTGAACTTGATCTAGCCGCCAGTCTACTCCTTGAAATGTGCCTTTTATTCAGCAACAAAATAATTGGACATGTCTAAGCTGCAACATGAATAGCACCAAATGGCACACCTTGTTCATTTTCAATGGACTAGGGGTGAGCATGTTTCAGAATGGGTGGTTCTCTCCAATTCCCGAGTGGGTCCATGGAACCGATCCAACCAAGCCCATACACTCAGTGCAACATTTTCCAGTAAGCCAAAGTAAAGCCAAAAAAATCAAAATCTTCCTCTTAATTGCAAGATTAGTAAAAAGATTGAACTCATATTAAAAGTTCAGAGTTAATGAGCGATGAATCTGAGAGTCAAGGCCGAGGTGAGAGATAGAGAGACAACTCAAATAAGGTGAGAGTATAAAAAAGACAAGCACTTAGTTAATGGATGTTGAGTTTAAGATTAGGGATTTTAGGTTTTCATTTTTCTTAATTTTTTTTTTTTTGGTATGAATTTTTCTCAAAAATTAAATATATATTTATATGTTGCCACTTCAATTTGGGTGGGCTATTTCACAACTAGAACTAGGAACCAAACTAGTACCCAAATTGGAACCAATAACTAGATTGATTCCTTTGGAAACTGTGGGTTCTTATCCAGTTCAGTTCAATTCCAAGTGATTCAAGCGATTCTCAGTTCTTCTAAACAACCCTACAATGGACAACTAAGCTACTCTTTGCTTTAAATAACTCCACCAAAAACCCAACCGTGTCTTAGAGCTCAAAAATCACTATGAGAATGGGCCGAACCGAATATAACTTTGTAGAGATTGATTGTGGACCGAGTACAACATGAACAAATTCATGATTGCAATAACAAAGAGCTTCTGCTCATATTCAAGGCCTAAGCATGAAAAATAAAACAAAATAAAAGAGCACGGAGTTCTTTCGTAAACCTTAGATTGCTGATAGAATCGAGAATTAGCCATAGGAAAAACCATTCCTCTCTTAAAGAAAGTGCAATCAGACCATCTCACTTGACAAGCCGATGCACGCAACACCTAGCAACTATTCCATTAGCATTGGCATCTTCCATTGATTTTGGTTCTTCAACGACCTCGGTCATGGAAGGTGGCACGTAAGGAGTTGGTTGGAGGCATTTTAAAGCTAGCTGTGCTATTTGGAATGGAACATCTATGCAATGATCATCCTCCAATCTAGTGTCCATTTTATAGTCTTTAGTTTTCTTTTACTTGATAAGAGTGGTCTGGCCCATTTCACTAAATGATGTTTCCATGCCAGACGATTCCAATCTATTTCACTTAGGTGACATGACGCCAATCATGTGACTCGCACATTCCAATCTATTGCACTGAGAACAGAGAGAACAACACTTTACACTGTTTACAGTAGAAAATGATTTATTGGATTACCATTCATTATGTATTCAGGGGCAGCACAGCCCATGTTGGTACAACGATTCATATTGAAACATGTGACTCGCCCTTCGAAAGACCAGACTTCACTGATTAAAAGTCTGAAAGTTCGGCCATGTAAGACTGTGAAAGAACCGGAGGGTAAACCAACTCGGTTTCCAGCCTAAATATAAATTGCAAATTTTCATATTCCAGCAAAATACAACAGGGGGATATCTGCGAGCAGCTGGGGATTGGTTCATGGTCTAATCTCATGTTCTAGGACAGTAATCATTATAGCAGAATTTCTGGAGTTTTGAAATCCCCGAATATTAGTTTCCTCTAAGAACTGTGCAAGAAAGCTGGGCCTCTGGCGGCCCCGACCGCAATCTCGAGGCATACATTCCAGGAAGATGAGCAGTGTCCCAGAGTAATGGACGGTGTAAAACGTAGTAATGCTTAAATGCAAGTACATGTTCAAAATAGCTTGAATTTTGAAATCACTACATTCATCAACTACGACTGTCAACTGATCAAGAAGATATGCTCTGAACAACTGTCTTTTTGATGGGTACCATAGTGGCCCTTTGGTTGGGTATTAGATCAACGTTACCTATTGCTCTCACCCATTGTAGCACGTTTGTTGCTTAGGTTATAAGGTCCATTGTTGCCCTCTATGTTAGAATTAGCAGGGGGCTAGATGAATTTGAAAGAGAGATAAACTCTTTGAAGGAAGTTTTATTTCCAGAATGGTAGGCACTGTTGAGTTTAGAACCCTAAACAAATTGTCGGTTATGGACGACCTTGTCCTATAATGTGAACAAGACAAGAGTTCAGGGGTGCTCAATGACAGAAGCCACCCTCCTCTGATTTCATGATATGGACTTCAATCATTTGTTTACTTTATGTCTCTAATCTCATGCCGGAGAAACGCCTAAAACGCGTGCTTGAAACTTGCCAATTTACTTGGCCCGGATTCATCCAACTTCCCCATTATTCAATTGGTGCAGTTCCCCTCTCCATTCAGTCAGGTGAACCAAATCCTTTGGCTAGGACATTTTATGTGAATTTCCTTTATCTCGTCCCAATTTAGATATTGCCCAATTACATTATATAGGCATTGACATTTTGTTGCATCGCTTGATAATTCCATTTTTTAAACCAATCTCGGTACCCCTCATGGGATCTATTACGTACATGCATAATTTTTTTTTGAACAACAAGGGAGCGTCACATTTATAATTGGCACGCACACTATTAACTTTATGGACTAAATAGAACCGGAGCAAAAAATAGAATGGTAAGTCCAAATAGGAAATTGTTTGTACTAGGCGACGTGGGTAACTAAATTTGTGCGGTGTGCTACATACATGCGAATCCATATCTTAATCACTAAGCCAATTACGTGAGGTTCATACATACTCAAATTGGTAGAAACTTTACAGAACAGATCTAAAATTCTAATAGGACATAAATAAGGAAAATCTCATTTAGATATGGTTCAAGCTACTATGATATATTTCCCATAGAATCCAACAACTAAAGTGACTTGAGCAGCGGAGGAAAAGTATTGCACGTACACGACCAACACGTGCGAGGAAGGCCAAGTGTGCGGACGCTGCACGCAGATCGTCTCGGAGACGACAAGGCGGATCGGGTGCGCCCACGGGGTCTGCAACGATGGGGACGTGTTCACGACTTGCAACATTGACGAGAACTATGTCGGGCAGCGACCATATTGAACGTCTTTGAGTCTGGAGCTATACGGATTTGGCTGAGACTTTGCTCTCAACATCGACAAGAATGACACATATAATTTACATATATTTTTTTTTCCATTAACAGAGCATATTCGAACCTTCAATTTGGGAACCGCCCCATTCATGTGTATCGGGTAAAGAATATTGGATCCAAGTATATAGGAAAATATTATCAACATAGTTTTTTCCTTATACAGGTGGATCCAAGTATATAGGAAAATATTATCAACATAGTTTTTTCTTTATACAGGTGCTTTCAAGATGATGATATACAAGCCAATTGTCATTATAATTTCAAGTAACTACTTGTGTAAATAAAAGTCAAATGTAGTATACACATGTTACACTGCACAATGCAAGCCTTTGTATTTCGTTTTCGGTTTCATCAAGCGCATCAAATGTTTTCCCTCTGCTTTGATGGTTGATTTTTCTTTATCCCAAATTAATCCCATTTTTCCAAATTTCAATCTCTCTCTCTCTTTCTCTCTACATTTTGGAACACGTTTTTGATTTCACGGGCTAGCAAAACATTTGAGTTGGCCTTAGCCAACATAGTCCGATTTAATCGAAACAAAGGGAATTACTAAAAAGGTCCTAAACCTATTATAATTATTCCAATTGAGTCATAATTCTTTTTTTTTTTTTGCTAAGTCAGTTCTAAACATTTTGCATTTGTACAAATTCAGTCTATCTAACCGATTTTGGCTAACAAGTGTTGATGTGCCATTACCGGCGCCGACATGGCACTTTTAAAAGTATTTTTTAATTATTTCCTTTTTATTTTATTTTCTTTAATTTTCCCCCTTCCCTTATGACAGGGACGGCCTTGCTGAATTAACACAATTGTAATAAATTTATGACATTTTAGTAATTTCCCCTTGAAATAAAAGATCTAGTTGGCCACCGGTTACATAATAATTGCTAGAATCAAATGCTCACGAGCAACTTATCAGTTGAATAAAATAGTTAAGTGGAATCCATTTTCATGGAGTTAAGCCTAATGAGAATATCAGTAGGTTAAGAGGCTCGGAAAAAAAAAAATGAAATCGGCCTTATATATTTACTAGTTACATGACCCGTGCATATGTTGTTAAATATATCTTTACCTGCGTTTATTTTCCTTTTTCTATATTAGTGCTGGCCGTTTTACATCAGATGCATGTCATTTGGAATTATTTTTGATCGAGAGTGGAAAATACAAAAAAGAAATTACGAGAGGTGAATGAAGTACTAACTTGAATTCTAATTGAAAAGAGATTCGGTACAGAAGTGTTTAAACACTATTCACTTTTTTCATGTTCAATTTCGTTTTAATTTCAGATGTGTGGATTCTTGTAGGCGGTCAGTTATTATTGCTAAAAATCTTATGCTTAGGATCAATTTATTAATTTAACGTACATAAGAAAACCAAATCAACGTCACAATTTAAGCCTAGTGAGAATCTCAGTTAGTTTAAGTAGCTTGGAAAAATAATGTGAAATTGACTTTATAATCAAGGTGGAGGTTCACTATGGTAAGACATAAAATGTTTTGTCATAAAAAAAAAAGATATGGAAATGTTAAGCAAGACGTTAGGTTCATAAAATGAGATGGGATTAAAAGAGACCGGGACATTGGTGAGGAAAGAATTTATTGACATTGACTCTGAGTCACTAGACTTTGCTTGACTAGCTTCATGATATACATCGTTGCATCGCATCGCATGTATTTTCCAGTTCTAACTGTTATTCTGATTTTGACTGCGAGGGCGGAAATATCTCCACTGGCCAATGTTCTCCGCCGCGACCTCAAGCCCGAAACCTCCTGGTGAATGCCAACTGCGACCTGAAGATATGCGACTTCGGGCTAGCATGGACCAGCCAAAGCGACAGGCAGTTCGTGACCGAGTACGTGGTCGCACGCTGGTACTGCACGCTTGAGCAGCTGCTCTCATGCGACAAATACGGGACCTCGATCGATGTCTGGTCTGTGGGCTGCATCTTCGCGGAGATCCTCGGGCTCAAGCCCGTGTTGCCCAAGACACAGTGCCTCAACCAACTGAAGCTGATCATCAACACGCACGGTAGCCAGAGGGAGGAGGGCATTGAGTTGATCGACACCTCAAGCGGGACCCATTTCTCCCGGCTGTACCCGCAGGCTGATCCTCTGGCCGCGGACTTGCTGCAGCGGATGCTCGTGTTCAACCTGAGGAAGAGGATCATGGTGACGGAGGCGCTCCAGCATCCTCACATGGCGGATATCGAAACATGTTATCCGTACTTCTCGTAAATTCATATGATCTTGAACCTCCATTGCCTGGACCATCCCATTCTTTGCAGATTCTATTCTAGACAGGATCAAGATCTAAATCGTGGTAAGATTGTGATTCAAGATCATAAAATTAGAAAGTTCAGACAAAATCATAACCCCGTACTGATTTTAATGATTTTATGCACTATGTCAAAAAAGAAAAATTGGATGAAAAAAAAAAATGTGTGTTATAACTTAAGCTCCGTTCGTTTAATGAAAAACAACTTTCAAAAAATCCTTTTTCATATTTTTGGGCATTCGTTTCATGAAAAATGAACCGATCGGGAAAAATATTTTCAATTAGCAAAAAAAAAAAAAAATCTTCTAAATAGGGAAAAAGTTTTCGACTTTTCATAGTGAGGAAAATATTTTCCTCACTCAATTTCTCTTGTCTCACACCAATGTCAACATTTCAATATTTTCCTTTCTGTCATTTTTTAACAGAATTATTTTTTAATTATTTTTTCTCTTTTTTTTTTTTTAAATTTTTATCTTTTACTTCTGTCTTGGCCCGCCACCGGCCATCAATCTCACCGCTTGCTTGGCTCGCCGATTTGGCGAGGCCTAAGGACTTGACCTTGTCAGAATTTGGTAAGTCTCGACTAGCCAAATAAGAAACTAAAAAGATAGAAAAGAAAGAGAACAATAATAAAGATTTTTAAAATAGATTTTTTCAAAAAAATAAAAAATAAATTAAAATCGATTTTAAAAATAAAATAATAAAAACTTATTTTAAAAGAATGCATAAAAGAAAAGATTTTCTTTATAGAATAGCAGAAAATACTTTCCACTTCATTCTTAGATTTCAGCCAAATATTGGAAGATAATTACATTCTCCCAGAAAATGGCTTCTTGAAAAATATTTTCAGAAATGTAACATTTTATGCGAAATGAATGGAGCCTTAAAATGAAAATAGCAATGAGTGTTTGATATGCGAATGTCCGCTACTCTACCTTGTGATGAGTCCAAGATCGAGTAGGAGCAAACCAGGCAACGATGTACTATTAATAAAATCCAAGATTTTGTATTAAGTTTACTTGGCCCCTCTCTCTCTCTCTCTCTCTCTCTCTCTGATCCCCTTTCTTCTATTTAATCTATGAATTTTAATTTCGTATGTTTTACGAACGGATATGAAATTAACTTCAGGTGTGACATAGCCTTCCTCGGGATTATTACCTAGTTTCCATAGTAAATTTGAAAATTGTATCAAGTGGATTCACTTAAGTGCGGCAAAAAGAAAAGTAGGCTATCATGGAAGGGAAGCCACCATACAAGTTTGTAAACTTATAAATTTAATGACAAAATGAAATTTAGATTTGCCATGGTTGTACCAAATTGGGCACACGTAGAACCACCCATCTAATTGCTTGTTACTCTGATCATTGAAAGCTTTTGTCAGCATTTGAAGAAATGAATGAACAGAGAATGGGTCTAAATAGGGATATACAAGAGGCAATTTCTTGGCACGATAAGGTTAAAATAGAAGGTGGAAATTAAAAATGCAAGCGGATGGATGGTCCTCTTATTCCTCTATCATGCATGATTGGTCTCCTGCCTTTTAATGTTGCTGTAGGGGTGAAGTTCATGTTCGATACTTTTGGTATAGAAAGTTCACTCAAGATGTACCTTTTCACCACCCGCCATGCAAATGATACGTATACGTGTACGGCTTAGTCGTGGGCATTAGATGTTATGCTTGGACAATTTAATTTTTTTTTAAATTTGTATCCCCATTCCATTTCTTTGCATTTTAGGACTATCTTGCATTAGAGTAGGCTTTTAACAGGAGAGGTCATATTCCTTGCACAATGTATATTGCCTTCTCATATTGTCATCCATCATAAGGGTTAAAGTTTGAGAAATGGTAAGGGGAAATAAAACTGGATTCGAGGAAATTGATGAGGTTTCGAAAGTAGCTTCGAATGAGACTCTTCCCGAGTAGAATTGGAGAACTAAGAGAGAGATTCGGCCGGTGAAATAGATAAGGACTCAAACAGAATTCTTTTGGAGTTTGAATTCTTATCATTTCACCATCAATATCGGTCAACACGTCCAGGAAGTCTTAACAATATATCATTTAAAATAGATCATCATCACGAAGAAGAAGGAATTTGGAGCGAAAGCCCTCCGACGATCCCATCCTGAAGAATTTCGAAACCTATCCGATAACCTATCCCCGAAAGATCCGTCTTTCAAGAAGGTGGAGTCGCGGGATGATGCCGAACTCATGTTTCCAAAGGCTCGTTTCAAAGCAAATCAGCTTCGAGATGCGGGAGACCTCCAATCTCCTCCTTTCGAGCCTCCGCAAAAGCCCTCGAAGCATGGAAAAATCTCTCAAGCAATCAAAGAGATGCAGGCCATCGTTAGGGATGTGGAAGCTGCAGAAAAAGACGTGGGCTGGCTCCGCTACGTGCTCGATGAGATCGCCGAAGCCATCGAACCCAAAAAGCATTGCCTTGAAATTGAGGTCATGTACAGAAACCCGTGATGCAGACATAGGATCTACTAGGCAAGAGCTGGAACTTCAAATCGAAGATTTGGCTGAGAAGGCAAAGGCACTGGAAGCTGCCAAGGCCCGAGTTGTTGAAACCAGAGCCCGGCTGAGTGAGCCCAAGCAAGAATCGTCTAAATTGCGAGAGACAATGCTTTCAATCCATTCTAAGGCCGATAGCGTCCACTACATATCACTGGTAGCCGAAATCCTGTAAGTAAACTGGTGACTGCTTTGAGGGCATCATCAAGTACCTTAGGCGTGTCCAATTTGCTAGTTGTTGAAGCATTTACTACTGTACAAGATGACATTTGAATCATAGTCTCTAGGTGAATTCCCAGGTTCTTTCCAGCTTTCTACTTGGAAATGGATGAATTTATGCACCAAAAAAGACTTATTGCTTGGAGAGGAGTTTCATAGTGAAAACTACTCCGTTGTTTCTTGACCAAGCGCACTGAAAATTTGTCAATTGTCGAATCATTTTAGAATCTAGATACCATATTTGTAAATTTCACAGAACGTGAACCATGAAAATCTGTAAAGAAAAAAAAGGAGAAGCATATTATTTTTTTCTTTTTCTTTTTCTTCTTTTTTTTTCTGGCCATAATACATTCATTCAGGGACGAGTCCCACCTGGCCCTGTAGCTCATGAAGCACAGGAGGCAGGCGCAGGTGAAGCAAGGAGGGAGGTGGCGGGAGGCAGGCAAGCTGAACTGCGGTAGAGCTTCTTCAAGGCAGGATTCTTGTCGATTGGCGTGATGAAGTTTTTGATGGTAAGCATGGAGGAAGGAGATGATGGGGGAAAGTCTTATCTGCTATCCCAACGAGCAATTACACACCACTCGGGGAGGGAGGGGCGAGACGTTCAGGAAAATTAGCGAGACAACAGCGAAGCCCAGAGCCCTGTTCCCAGCGATCTGGGCGTGTCTGGCGATTCCGGCAGCTTTTCCGACAATACAGCGAGCTCCCCATTGCACCTTTGAAGGTCCTGCAACCTGACGCTTCCCCCCACCATGTCCCACTCCGTTGCCTTCATGCCCACAGCAACCTGATTTGCTTGTGCCGATCAGGTATATCCTCTTTCAAGAATCTGCAGCATGGGGTACATATTTCTCTCTTTTTTCCTTTAGATTCTATAAATATGAAATTGAATTTTGCGACTGTCTACGATGTCCAGGAACCTCATTATCAAGAACCACAGTTCATGAAGAGTATTCAGTACATTTCTCAGTTTCCACTGAAATTAGTGAGTCTCCAGCACGGAAGAACTATTATCAAGTTGAACATGGGGAAGTTGATAGACATTAAGAAAGTCAAACCAAGGTACAAGCACTAGAATATCAACATCTGCAGGCTCCATATCATCTCTTCACCGGTCATCTCGAAGGTATTCTTGGACAGAACTTTCCATGTTATGTCTATTTGAGTTGCTAGGAGATACTGGACAAACCACAAATATAATTTAAATCATTCTAGTAATTAAACTAAAACCAAATTGATAACTTGTTATGAGCTCAATCATTCATACCAAATATGAAAGGATGATTTTGAGGTGTATCTTAACATTTACGGATTGCGTGAATAGTCATTTATAGCTGTGTACCTCTGCAAATTCTTAAAAATATGAATGAGAGGCATGATCAAGATTTTGTTCTATTATTTTGTAAACCAGTTAAGCGGGAGAAATGCTCAACTGCTAGCCAACCATGTGGAAGTCAGGGGTATCCATCGAACAACCGTGATTGAACTCAGATTGAACTCGGATTAATCACTACAAGCAATTTATCATCCGGTTACTACAACAAGATTAAAGCTAAGTTCTCTCTCATTCTCCAACTCTCCTATTTGGATTCGGTCAATGGTATTGATCCTCGATCTTTGCCTGAATCGCCACCTAACGCCAAAAGCCACCACCGATTGACACCACTTGCCACACTGGAACCTCACTGATTGCGCCTCTGTTTTACTTTGTTTTCTGATCAGAGACTTGGAAAAGCTCAACTCCTGCTCGTTTCTTCTTCACCAAGGCGGATCACCAGCAACAACGCCTCCCAAGACATCGGATACTTAGTTTGATCATCCTTCAGAATTTACATCTGCATCTCCCAGGTAAGTATCTCTATACATTATTCTCGGAGAAACAAGGACAAGAAATCTTAACTATTGATTCCCTGAAGATTGTCTGCTATTAAGTTCCTGTTTGTAATTTTGAACATGTTTCATTAAATATGTGATGTTCAGAATATGGATCCTGGCTTTAATGAGTTCCCTGGTTGATGAAGATTTATTATGACATTAAGTTTTTAAAGCTAGAACAGTGATGAGCAAAGCAAGGTGAATGATGAACAAAGCAAAGATTTGATCATGTCTCTCTAGGATGTTGGAAAGAAAGAAAATGGAGGCAAAGGGAAACCGAGCGAACTATTTTTTTATTTTTATTTTTTATTTTGGTTGAAACTGCTTCTTTGATTAATACTAAGAAGGCGGATTACATCTCATAGCAAGATCTAAACATAGTATAAGATGAAGTTCATACGGGGGGTGAAGTACCCAATTAGAGGGAAGAGCACCGCTATTGAAGGATTTAGCGATCCAATCCGCTGCCCGGTTCAACTGGCACAGTTCAAAAAGTAGAGAAACATTCTTCGTCTGGGCCAGCAGGTGTTGACAGTCTAGGACGTGAGGTCGCGAGGCACAGGGGATATCACTTCGGCCCAAAATGGAGTCCACAACTGGGAGGGAGTCACTGGAGATGCACACAGGAGCTTCAGTTCGTGAGTTTGAAGTGCTAGCTGTCAACTTAGTTCTCTTCTCCTTCATCCACACGAGGGCACGCCGAATAGCTAGGGTTTCACCCATGTTGGCCGATTGGGCACAAATTTTCTCCGCAAACCCCCCAATACACCTCCCGTCGGCTCCTCTGCAGATTCCAACAACTGAGCTCACCAAACCGTTTTCCACCCATGAACAGTCCACGTTGATCTTCAACGCACCCGGCTCTGGAGGTACCTAGCTGTGCGGTTGTGCGGGATGCTCTTTCCTCCTTGGTTGCGATTTCTCGTATAGCTGTTGTAACAATCCCGCTTCGCTGATGAGCTGGTGTTGTGTTGTTTGCTTACCTTGAAAAATCAGGGTGTTGTGTGCCTTCCATATGAGCCAAAGGGAAGTCGCAAAGATCGCTTTTTGGCTTGCTGATCTGTCCGAGGAGAGGTAGTCGCATACCCATTGATCTATTCTTGTGATTGATGTTGGGGTAACGTCTATTTCGACATCATAGTTTAGCCAGATGTTTTTTGTCCATTGACACAGAATAAATAGGTGTTCAGATGATTCTAGCCACTGGTGGCAGAAGGGGCAAGTGGGCTCAGGTATGATTTTTCTTCGGTATAGGTTGATTCTTGTTGGGAGACCTTCATTACATAGGCTCCACATGAAGTGTCTGACTCTGGGGGTGGTTTGTAGATGCCATATTTCTTCCCATAATCGTTTCGGGGCTTGATATGAGGAAGATGCCTGGTGTCTTGTGGTTGCTGATTTATCTGTTCTAAGTTGCTGATACCCACTTTTAACATTGTAGTTCCCAGAGTAGTGCCCTATCCATATTAAACGATCTGGTCTAGGAATAATGTTGAGTGTGATTTGTTGAATCTCCTCTGATACAATGCTGTTGAATACCTCTTGTATAAGTTGAGTATTCCATGTGCGTGTGTTTGTATCGATGATATCTGCCACACATTGGGGGTCGTTTATGTTTGCTGGTCCCCCAATTGGTCCAGACATTAGCCACCGATCCTCTCTCAAGTTGATAGATTTATCATCGCCAACTTCCCATTTTAGATCAGGCCTTAGGGCATCTCGGCCAACTAGGATACTTTGCCAACCCCAAGATGGTCTGGCACCCCTTGTAGCATTCCATAGATTGCCGTGAGGGAAGTAGAGGCCTTTAAAGATTCTGCTCCATAAGGCCTCTGGAGCTTCATCTAGTCTCCAAGCTTGTTTCCCCAGCATCGCCTTGTTAAAGTCCACTAGGCCCTTGAACCCCATTCCCCTTTCTCTTCTTCAAAACTTCCCAACTATTCCAATGAACACCTTTTTTTGCTGCATTCCTCTTCCACCAGAAAGCTGAGATTTTTCTTTCAATGGCTCGACAAATGGATAAAGGAATTTTGAAAATATTCATGGCATATTGGGGTAGAGCCTAAATAACTGTTTTTATTAATATTTCTCTCCCCGCCTTTGATATTAACTGCTGTTTCCATCCCTCCAGTTTTCTATCCACCCGCGCCATGATCCAATTAAACATCTGTTTTCTAGTTTGCTCCCAATCTGATGATATCCCCAAGTATTTTCCGGTTTTTTCTAATATGGGAACCCTCATTTCAGCTGCCATGTTTCTTTTCAAGTCCTGTGGACAGCTTGCCCCAACGAACAGCCCAGATTTATTGAGATTAATCAACTGACCAAATGCAAAGCAGTAACAATTCAGTATATTTGCAAGATTCTGAGTTTCCCTGATTGTTCCGTCCAGAAAAAAGATAGCATCATCCCGAAGAATAGGTGGGATAAAGTAGGACAATGAGAGTTCAGTTTAATACCTTTTAAGCTTCCGTCTATCACAGCCTTGTGCACCATGTTAGAAAGAACATTGGCCAAAATTATGAAGAGATAAGGTGAGAGGGGATCCCCTTGTCTAATACCTCTGGTTGGCGCGAAACTTTCTCCTGCTTCCCCATTAATTAGTATGTGAAATTGAGCCGAGGAGGTACAGAATTTGATCAGACTTACCATTTCTCGTTGAAGCCCATCTTTTCCATACAATCACATAGAAAAATCCCACTCAACTCGATCGTACGCTTTCTGCATATCCAGCTTCAGCACTGCTTGGAATTTTCTGCATCGTTTCCTTACTCTAAGTTGATGTAGGACTTCTTGAACTATAAAAATATTATCCTGTATTTGGCGGCCTGCAACAAATGCACTTTGTTCTTGGGAAATAAGAGATGGGAGCCAAGGTTTGAGTCTATTTTCCATGACTTTAGTGATCACTTTGTAGTTAAAATTACACAAACTGATGGGTCGGAATTCAGTTATGCTCTCGGGGTTGGCCACCTTGGGGATAAGTGTGATAAATGTCTCATTTAGTGCTGGATCAAATGAACCATCTTTAAAGAAAGAGTCTACAAGTTGGAAAATATCTTCCTGAATAAGATGCCACTGACTTTGATAGAAGAGGCCACTCAAACCGTCTAGTCCTGGGGCCTTAGATGCCCCCATTTGAAAAACAGCCTGCTGCACTTCTTTCTTTGCAATTGGTCTTGTCAACATTTAGTTCATTTCTTCAGAAACAACAAGTGAGCACTGCTCTAAGATTGGCTGGTAGTATCGAGGCCCCACAGATGTATATAGATCTTTATAATAGTTTGTGATATGCTATTTGATAATCTGAGGTTCACGGCTCCATACATTCTCCTTAAGCTGTAGCATATTAATTTTGTTTCTTTGTCTCCTCTGAATGGTTGTTGCATGAAAGAATTTCGTGTTTTGGTCCCCCCATTTTAGTCAATTAATTCTAGATCTAATGCCCCAATACATTTCTTCCTGACGCCATAGAGTGCCAAATTTCTCAGTTATTTTGTGATAATCCTCTCTCATATTTATCTGGTCTGTCCTGTTTGTTATCTGAGTAAGCTGGTTTCTGAGTTGATCAAGCTGTGTTGATGCATTTTTAAATGATTTTTGGCTCCACTTTCTCAATGCTTGGGTCACCTGTTTTGTCTTCTTAACCAGGTATCCTTGCTGGCCATGCGTTGTCTTCCATGCCTTCTCCACTACATCTGCACACTCAGGGTGATCTAGCCAGTAAGCTTCGAATATAAATAATCTTTGTGGTATCTTTTTAAGTGAGTTTAAGCATAATAGGATAGGGCCATAATAAGATCCTATGGCTAGATATGCAAAAGCTTCAGCATTAGGAAATAGAAGTCTCCATTCTAAGTTGCAAAATGCTCGATCAAGCCGTTCTTTGACTAGTTCCTCTCCTTCCTTGTTGTTTGTCCACGTGAATGCACACCCCCTGCTTTCAATATCTATTAAAGAGCATGGATCAACAAATTCCCTAAATGTCATCATTCGGAATCTTTCCACTTGACGTCGACCCACCTTCTCCCAATGAGACAACACTTCATTAAAGTCACCTAAGCAAAGCCAAGGTAATGATACCATACCATTTCTAACTCGAAGTAAGTTCCAAAGAGAGACTCTCTCTTGAAAATTAGTAGAGGCATGTAGGAAGGAAATCTTCATTTTGACTCCAGTACCAGCATCTGTACATACAATATCAATCACCTCCGGACTGCTATAATCAACCGTGATGTGCACCGACTCATCCCAAAATAAAACCAAACCCCCCGCAATGCCTATAGGATTTATAACAAACATAGATGAATACTTTAATCTGTTTTTGATTTTTTCAACCACCTGGAGCTGATTCTTCGTTTCCATAAGAAAAACCATATTAGGTCCCTCACGAGCCACTAAGGCTCGAAGGTGCTGAACTGTCAAGGGAGAGCCTAAACCTTGACAGTTCCAGCTTAACACTTTCATGGCTTTCTTGGTGGCTTATTAGGGCTAACCACAAGAGCCCCTGCTGATTCGCCTTCCCACACTTGAATGGGTGTATCCAGCTGATCCATATCATCAAGAGTCGTTAGTGAAACCCTTTTTCCATAAGGAACAAATCTTTTTAGTTTTTTGGGTGGTTGTTTCTTGGAACCAGATTTGACTACCCTTATATCTTGCATTGAATGCCCCTTTGGTTGTTCCGAACTCTGCTGTATTCTTTTCCCTCTCTTCTGTGCAGTAGACTCTTCCATAACTGACACTTCTGATGTTAACTGTGTGGCAGGGTTATAAATCACCAAGGCTTGACTGCCTTCAAAGGAACTCTTCCTATTCGATTCATCATTAGACGGGATAACAGGGGTCTCGGGAACCATCTCATGCTCAGTTAAGGTAAAATCTATCTCTCCATAAAATGTGTTCCAACAAGGGCTGGAATTTTTAACCTCTGCTTTCAACCAAGAACCATAGCGCCTTGGTTTATCCTGTGGAAGTCTAGAATCTTCATATGGGATAGTCGGACAATAGTTAGCATAGTGACCAATGTAACCACATGAATAGCAAAAGTGCGGTAGTCTCTCGTATTTAAAGTCTATCCACCAATTTCGATCGCCCGCATGGATAATCGTTCCAGTTTTAAGAGGATGCAGCAGATTTAACCTCACTTTCACTTTACCGATTTTTCAAGATCCATTGGTTCTAGCATCAATTCTGACTTCCTCTAGCTCTCCCATTTTTCCAACTATCATTCGGATACACTCCTCCGCCAATGCAACTCTTGGAAGTCCCATTAAATGCACCCAGAAAGAGCAATGATTAAATTCATAGCAGTGCTCGGGAATGGTAGGGTCCCCTTCCTGTAATACTAACAGATTGCTTGAAAAGGACTAGGGGCCTGTTTGGAGTATTCTTCTTTGATCTTCTGCTAACTTAAAAGAGAAAACAAAGAAACCCTGTTGTATTACCTCACATCTAACTTCTTCAACCTTCCAGGCCTTCTTCATGATTTCTCAGAATGCTTGAAAATTGGCATTTGGTTTCGAAAATAATTTCCCATATAATAGATATTCATCAGCCTGTTTATCCCCCGCAGGAATATGGGCATTCAGTTCAGTAATGTCATCCACAGCCCATAGATCGCCCATTCTTTGACAAAGGGCCAGCAATCGGAGCTGGTTTTCTTGGGTACCCTCCATGCGACTAAGGAAGCAGAAACCTCTGAAGATGATACAGAATGCCGTGGGTTTCAAAGTCGAGTAAGCAGGAGAGGTTTGGTTGGGAGTGAAGGGAGTTCTATTTCGGAAATACCCCAAATTAAGTTTGCAGAGAGCTCTGTGTCCATTTTTAGGGTTTGGGAATGAAGTGACAGAGATGATAATCAGGGGAGTAAATTGTAGCAACACACACTATTGGATGGGATACGAATCAGGATGAAGAAACAAAGAAGCCATCACCCACCGAGATGGAGGAACACTCACCTTCAGCGAGGGGGAAAGCCATCGACGTCAGGAAGGACCTCACAGTGACGAGAGGAAAAGGCATCTTCCATCGCCAAAGAGAGAAAGACCGACAAAGTAAGGACCTTAAACCGAGCGAACTATGAGTTCATGTTCTGAAGGTAATGGCTGAGAAAGAGACCGAAAGAAAGAAACAAAATAAAATAAAATAAACAGTAAAACACTAAAATATATAAAAAAAATTAAAAATTAAAAATTAAGAAAAGAGAGAAAATTTCGGTGTGCAACATGTGTTTGGGCGTAAACGAAGAATAAAAAGGGGAAAAAGAAATCAAAGGGAATAAACAAAATCTTAAAATAATAACAAAACTTATCCACAAATATGTCAAATTATCGTGTGTATGTCCTCATCAATGTCATTATTAAATCCCTTCGCTCTTCAAATTTCCATCAAATGACCCACAGATATGTGAAAATCTCCATGAAACAATACTCTACACAAAAAACACAAAATTTAATTCTTGTCATTTAAATCCTCATAATAGAGTTTTAGAAAATCGAGTACTTCATCAATATTTGGGAAATTGATAATGGGTCATCTTCGCAAACACCTAATTTGTCTCTCCAGAGGTGAATGTTGTCCTTCCCACTTTATCAACAGTGGAGAACCAGTGCACTTTCTGACCATGAGTAAATAAAAATTTCAGATGGAAAACTCTCCTTAATCCCTAGCTAGAAGTCCTTACAGAAAGACGTGGATTCAACATGCATGGTGCGAGCAGTGCATGTGCACGGCAATACATGAAACATTTATGGCACAAAGTACAATACGAGGATATTTCAGCGAAGCCAAGGACAAGAGTGTGGCTAAATTACATGGTGGGGCCGGGCTCAGATGGGTGAAACAGAAGAGTCCCAACCACTTTATCATAGACTCCTTATGCTCAAGGGAATTGAATTTCCTCAGAATTTTTTGTTGGCTTTTTTTCTTTGATCATGATGGTAATTCTTTTTTATCCTCATCCACGTTGTCAAACATCACCCCATTCATATCATGTATAATTACTCTAAATAGCTCAACAAAGGCATCCATTTTTACCAGATACCCCCTTACCTCAAAATCATATCCCTAACTACCCCTCGCTGCTGTCTCCGTTGCATCACTGTCCACCCATTCTTTTTTTTTTGCATCTCCATCTCCCTTGCAGCAGATTTCCACTAGTTGTATTTACCAAAAACTGCCCATCTCTGAGTGTCCATCACTACGTTTCCAGCAACATCGTGTAAAAGAGCATATCGAGATCACTGCAAACAAGAATAAAGCCCTGTTGATGGTGATTCCCTTATACAGCGATACGAACATCCTCGGTAACACTCCACTCGTCACACGGCTCAAAGTGACGTTGATTGCATATCCCTTGTACACGAAGCCTCAACAGGAAGATTTTCAAGCTGTACACTTACATGATCGGCCCCATCCAGATGGAGTAGAAGGCCAAGTAGGACAACAATGAGGCGATGCAGAGAGCCATTGCCCATATTAGCTTCAGGTGGCCGTTGTGACATCCTAAACTTCTCAACCTGGTTTCTACTGAATTAATCGGGCATTTTATTGACGCGTCTATAGGCCTATTCTCAGAGCTGATTACTCTCGAGATAACTAGACTAGTTGGGGAAGCCATTAAGAATTTTAAAGCAATAGACTTGAGAATTCAACTAGGAATCGGCTTCTCGACCGTGTCCATCTTTATAGGTTATTACGGCACAATTAAAAATCGATTTGAGATCAAAGATAGGTCTGTTCGACTGAGATATATGGCCGATCGTGGGTGACTCCACTAAATTGGAAAATTTTCGTCGATCGATACTAATCCGATTTTGCTGTCGTTTTGGTACCCTGTGTCTATAATTGAACCCTCGAGATTTTCACGACAATCGAAACTTGTCATTGAGTCGATTGGGTTCATTGTGGCTTGAAGAAAATCGACCACGGGTCATTTGCTTTAAAAAGTTCTGAAAACTACCGATAGTCTAGGTCACGCTAAAAACGCACCAAAATGAAATTAACCGTTAATTCAAGTCTGATTTCAGAAATTGAAGTTTCTGCCATGTCACAATAAATTATAAGAGTGTTGACTCAGTCTCAGAAGATTTTTCTGACAGCCGAGACTTTTTGGGAAAAAGTCAATACATAACCGTTTTTGTGTAGAAAGGGCCGGGGAATGTTTTGATGGAAAAATTGAAAAGCAAGATGGCTATATGAGTGAGGAAGAATGCCAAGATGATCGATGGTGGATCAATTGATTTTTAGAGGCTATTTGATATCGAATTAAGAGAGAGTTGATGTGCAATTGAGTCCATCCCTCCCCCAAATTCGTGTACACCCACCAAGCCACAACCTTTGGACCCTTTTGGCTTCTAGAAGAAGTGTATGTGTGACCTAATGGAGGCCAAGCAAAAATACGTGGCTTAGGATGGTTTGTGAAGATATTTTTGTGAAAAGATCAAGCAAAGGGGACCCTCCATTCTCTCTTTTCTCCAACCCGTGCGTGACCAGCAAGGGAGAGCAGAATCAGCGAAAATTCTAGTCCACCGATCGTCCACCTTCTCTGCCATCCCACCGAAGACACCACCCACGATATCTCTCTCTCCCTTCACCCGTTTGCTCCCTCTCACACGGCCAGCTCACCCCTACTCCACCATCTTTTGTTTTCTTGGTCAACTTTAGTGGAATTCTTCAAGCGAAGCCCCCAGGTGTAGACTGAAGCTACTGCGGTTTGTCTAGCTCCACGTGGCTTCAAAACTCCAGCCTTTGCCAACGGCTTCAGCGACCGCCACGAGTGCTGCTTCTCTTCATCCGTGTTCCACCGAAGCTTGCGAAACCCGCTGGTTGACTCTGTCGGCCACTCACGCCTCAACCCAGCAAAGCGTGAGCTGCCAGGCGTCCCCTCCTCCACCGCCTGTTGCAGCTCCACTTCATTTTGCCGCTATCAACGCTCCCAGCTTCAGCATCCGACGGTCTCGCCTGCCACTTGTCCTCAACGTCGTCGCCCTCGGTCAATCTTCAGCAGCGACACTGACTTCGCAACCGCCTCTCTCCGCTTGGTTTCTCTCCTGCCAACGACACCAACTGCTTCTGCCTTCCTGTTCGTGGCCCAGCTCGTGCGAAGCAGCTCCTTTGGGCCACCGAACCCACAAGGGCAGCAAGTCCACGAGCCCAACAAGCCAGCCCATCTCTAGCAGTCCTCAAGCCCAGCGAATTTAAGACTAGTTGGGCCCAAAAGTCCAGCATTTAAGCCACTTGAAACCCGGCCCAGCTTCAGTGAAGACAGGCCCAGTTCAGCTTTGTTTCAAGCCCATTTCAGCCCAGTCAATGAAAGCCGAGATCAAGTTCAGCCCAAGAATTCCAGCAGGCCCAAGCCCAGAAATTTCTGTGGGCTTGTAAAGTTTATTAGCCCGGTCCAAGTTTGTCGTAGGCCCAAGTTCGGCCGCCGTCGCGGTGTCCCGATCCCCGCTTTTAATCAAGTGAGTAATCTCACTAATCCTTACTTAGTAGACTAATGATGCTTAAGGGTTGATTATATTTAATTAAGTGCAATTAGGTGGTTATATTAGCATGGATTAGTGATTATTAGTTAATTGCATTGCATATTAGTTAGGTGGTTGCATTGCATATTAGTTAGGTGGTTAGTGTACTTAGCTAGAGAACTATCTATGCTATTTATTGAATGCATCTCGAGATTTTTTCTGATCCAATTTGGCTTCCAATTAGGCATTACGGGCCTAAATTGGATTTATCATATTTATTTATTAATTTTTGAGATTAATTTAATTAATTATTTATTTTCTGAAATTAGGTAGGGATAGCCGATTAGGAATTTTATGATGATTGTCGTGGCACGGTCCGTTTATTTAATTGAGCTTTATTTTGTGTTGAATTGAATTATTTGTGAAGGATGGGAATTATTCTTTAATTGGAAAATCATTGGTTATTAATTGAAAAATAACCGGGCATCGGTTGATAATGCCAAAAATATTTGAATGGACTACAAAAAATGTGGGAGTTATGTAAAGGAAAATATTATATTTTGGCTAAGCCCAGCCGTGTGCCTACGCACGATATTTTATCAGGTATTTTTAATACGAAAAAATTAGGCGAAGACATTACTTTAATTAGGGAATTTAAGTGCGAGACACATTGTCATTGGGCTGTGAAGGATTAATTGTGTGTTGGTTTATAGTTGAAGCAAGATGTTGATGTGATATGTGTTGTGTTAAGGGAAACCAATGGGTCATGAGCAGGTAAAGGACTAAGTACTACACGATAGCGAGATTTTGTGTGAGTAACTTCTAGCACCTTATACCATTGCTTATTGTAGTGAAGGACTAAGTACTACACGATAGCGAGACTTCGTGTGAGTAACCTCTAGCGCCTTATACTATTACTTTTGTTGTGAAGGACTAAGTACTACACGATAGCAAGACTTCGTGTGAATTATCTCTAGTGCCTGACACTATTGTTATTTGTGGGCAAAGACTAAGGGTGCGTTTGGGAACCACTTCCCAAAGCCCCTTTGAAGCCTAAAGATACTTATGCAAATGCCAGCCCGTTTGGCAAAAAATTTTGAGCCCCCATTCCCTAAATGCTAGCATTGTGAAGCTGAAAGCCCAAGGCAGTTGAGGACCTGCCTTGGGCTTTTGGCTTTTTCGGCATGCCCACACGGGCACTGTTCATATATATATATATATATATATATTCGAAATTGACCTCACGAATTTTTTTGTTTTTCCGGTTCTTGCCCTTGTGTTGCAATTGTTCATCTTCTCCGGGGGGTTCAGTTCTGTCTGACTGCGAGTGGCCGGTGACTGCTAGAGGGATGCCGGCGATCATTGGGGGGTGGCGCGACCGACGCTGGAGGTGGCGTAACCGATGCCGAAGGTGGCACGACCGAGGGCTGGGTCGCCGCGACCCAGATCTGTGGCGGCAGGCAATCTTCTTCTTCTTCTTCTTCTTCTTCTTCTTCTTCTTCTTCTTCTTCTTCCGAGAGCGATCGTCGGCGACCGTCGCCCAGACAACCGACGCCGGGGGGTGGCGTGACCGCCGCAACCCACAGCAAGGTCTAGGTCACCGTGACCCAAATCTGGGGCGGCAGGGTCGCGGGAGGACCTTGCCGCCCCCGATCTAGGTCATGCGACCTTGCGACCCCTGAATCTGGGTCGCGGCGGCGTCGCGCGACCTCCAGCGACCTTGCCGCCCCAGATCCGGGGGCTGCGTGGTCGCACGACCCCACCGCGACCCAGATCCGAGGCGGCGAGGTCCTCCCGCGACCTCGCTGCCCTAGATCCGGGGTCGCCGGAGGTCGTCGGAGGTCGCGATGGCGTCGCGCGACCTCGCTGCCCCAAATCTGGGGTCGCTAGAGGTCGTCGGAGGTCGCCGGCGGCCGTTGCCCTTTGGTCAATTTTTTTTAATTTTTCTTTTGATAATTTTTTTTTACCAAAAAGATCCTTTGTAAATGTAATTCCCCAAACGCAATTTTGCTTAAAATACTTTACAAAGAGCTTTCAAAGTATAATTTACCAAACACGGTTGCATTTTGGAAAACACCTTTAACTCAAAGGTATTTGCATTTTCCTAAAGACTTTCCCCAAAAGTAGTTCGCAAACGCACCCTAAGTACCACACGATGACAAGACTTCGTGTTGGGTTACCTCTAGCGCCTTAAGCTCTTTTTTTTTTTTTTTTTTTTGTGTGGGAATGTCGACTAGGAACATTGAGAAGAATTATCGAGTATAGATGAAATCACCGATAAGATTTGATCCGTTCATCATGAATCAATTGATTGAATTGAAATGACTAATGAATGGTCCGGTTGCAATGTAATCGACTAGGTCGATTGATTGAAATATCAATCTGTGATGTGATTGCTTGGGTGCCTATTGAACTGTGCTAATATGCAGGTGGAATCTGAGGCCAAGGTAAGTCCTCTGACTCGTGTGTGCATAGGCAGCCCGGTTAGTATATTGGTTTCCTAATTGAGTCTTAGTGGGGTAGAACTTGTTGAGATGTAGTCTCATCCCGGTTGTGGGACAACATTTTAGGCCCGTAGATGAGCCTATGAAGAAGGAACTAGAAGAGGATGATGACCCAGTAAAAGATCAAGAGATTGAAGGATGTGAGCTTAGTCAAGAAGAGTTAGAAGAGGATCAAGATGATCCTGAGTACGACTCGGATGAGGACTAAGATCCCATCATCTTTTGTGAACCTTGTGTTGTGTATATAGAGTGTGACTAGAATGTTATGAATAGTCTTGTGAATAGACTTTGAGTTATGCCATGTATAAAGGTTTGGTTGTGGATTTCAATATAAAAAATATGACCTTGCTAATCTATCCTATTGTGTTATTGTCTGGAGATTTATAACTGCTTCCGCATGTGCTTAATAAATGAAAGGGTTGGCGATACTTAGTTTTGGGATAACGCATTATAAAATTGACCAAGTAGAAGGATGTGTGCGTGCCCAAGGATCGAGGTGTGACAGCCGTGATCGATGATGGTGAAACATATTTCGAGAGAGCTGAATGAGAAGATTATCCCATTGTGCTGCTTTGCAGAAATGGCTACCTCCTAACCTGATCTAGGAGGAGGATTGTGACAAGGACGAACATTATTTTGACGAAGTCAGACTGCAATGGTCCCAAGAGTATTTTTGTTGAAGGAGGTGATCCCGATCTTCTTAAATATTTGAGGCTTGTAGAGGACGTTGGCATTGATACTAGATTGGAAGAAGTCGATCCCAGCATTGCAAATGACATATGTCAGATTGCCGGGATTGGGTGGAGGAGGAGATGATCCCGTCACACACCCTCTTTGATACTTCAGTTGGTGAATTTGACAATGTCGTCTTGCACTCGTTAGGGATTTTGATAATGGGTCATCTATGGAATGTCACTAACAATGTCATTCACCTCTTGTCAAGAACCTTGAGGAGTGCAATAACAACGTTATCAAAGTCACCATTATGAGCATTGGGGAGTGCGTGTGGCAGGATCCCACCCTTCACCCGATGCCGTCTGTTTGTCATATCCTCATTTGCATCATTAGGATCGATTTCTTCCAATAGGGATCTGGCATCAATGCCGTCATCTTCTACAAGCCTTGTATATTTGAGAAGGTCCACAATACCTTCTTTAACGAAAAGCTCCTTATGACCATTGTAGTCAATTTTGAAAAGACGATGTTCATCCTCGTCATTACCTTCCTCATAGACTATATAAATATCATCATCTAGGTTTTTACTTCGTGGATACGAATCCTAATAATATGAAATAAATCTACATAATTAACAACTTATATAGCAACCAACTTATAAAAAATCAATCCTCTATCATAATGTAAAGGAGAAAATGTTATGCCCCCGATCAAGTCATTTGCGTAAAGAAAATTATATTATCTTTTTTTTACACCTAGACAAGTACGGTCATAAGACAAGAATGGTATCCTCCCTCTCTCGTTCTGAACTGTTCTGAACAAACTTGCGTGCGCACCAGAAGAAAAAGGAAGATCACCGAATTCTCTCTCTTTTAACCTGATGACTCACTCGACTTAGACAGGGTACACCAGAACGGTCCTCAGAAACAACAGATCTTTGGAATCGAAAATGGGTGAGAGAGAACGCTAGGATTTTCCTACAACCGAATCTCTCTCTGCCCCTATATATGGCCGTCATCACTTCATGGTAAAGGGGCACGATCGTTCCAAATTTGAGAAGACGACAAAGCTTTATCCTTTTTATTCCATAAGGGGTTCGGTGGCTTGATGATTGTAAGCAATATTTCTGACTCTAGCCACCCTATCCTAAAGTTTAGAGATAGGAAAATGTTTGCCCCTGATTGTCATTATTTTGAGCGGTTAGTTTTCATGGCCAACCCTTGACCTAAGGATTTCTAATGGCATGCCAAATGGCTCCGAGTTCAAGAAATGTGGTTAGTGTGTGGGCTTACTGGACCTATACCTTTGTTGGGAATCACTGGAGTCACTGAATATTACCCCACTCGAGTCACCCATCAGTTTCAAGAGGTTCAACAACTTTCGTCGGCGATTCAGGAGGACCTGCTCAGGATAGACTTCTCCGTCACATTGGTCAAGTCGATATGGGATATGTGCCACCCCTGGAAGCTTATATGGCCCGAAGAAGAGTTGCAGGGGCAAGAGAAGACCTACTATGCCTCGAAGGAGTACATCCTTAGGCACAAGATCTCAGAGAGCCTCTGCCTGAAGATTCCTGAAGTGCCATTGAAGATCACTCACCAAGCCGAGATCAAGCACCTCAAAGGGGAGCTCGAAGAGGTCGAGGAGCATGCTTTGAAGTTAACCTGAGTCAGTGGAGCTGCCACGAGCGGAAGCTGTCCTCATTAATTAGATTGAGTCAAGCGCGATATGTAGTGGGACCATACTCACATGCATTATAATATTAAGGAGTTTGTCACGAGTCTCAATGTTGGGAGTTGTGAGTTAAGAGAGTGTCTCTCTGTCTTCAAAGTAGCTTCGTTGTTCAGGGTTTCTCTCTCATGTCTCTTCTTGCATTATGTAGCAACATAGTTTTTAATGAAACGAACAAATTGGAGCGATTAGATTTTTGTTGTGGACCGACTGCCTGATTTTTACTTGTACTTATATAAGCTTATCTACCCTTGCACCAGGTACTAGCCAATCAATTTTCTTTTGTTGATTGTCGACATGGCTAAGCGGAGATCCTTGAGTCGCATGCGCGCAAAAGTCACAATGGGGAACGAGGACACTAACACGTGCATGGCCAAGATAGAGGACCAACTGGCCCAACTCACTACAATGATGCTTGAGATAAGCCAGAAGCTTAAGGAGCCCCCCGCTGTAGCTGTCACTGAGACATCCACTCCTATGTCATTAGGACATGCTCCCCCATCAACAGGAGGCATGCACGTCGCTAATCTCCCTAGAAAAGAAACTGCTGGAGAAGCTCCTTCCTTCACGTTAATCATCATCAATCTGGATCCTCCTCTGAAGGAAGACCCAACACCTCGCCTAAATGAAGAAAGTGAAAAACACTTGGCAAAGATGGAGAAACGACTGTATGCCTTGCAAGGTATCGAGCTGAAAGGAGCTAATAGGTTGTCTCCATATACCAAGAAGAACTTCCCCGAGAATTTACAAGAGCCTGAGTTCACAAGAAAGTATGACGGAATAGGATGTCCCAAGACCCACCTTAGGTATTACCTGAGGAAAATGGCTCGCTACGCTGACAACGTGCCTTTCCTTATACACACATTTCAAGATAGCTTGGAAGGCATTGCCCTGACGTGGTTCATCGCATTGGACATTGAAGAATTCACTAGTTGGGAAGATTTAGCTAATGAGTTCTTGCAGCAGTATCGGTTTAATACCGAGCTTGCCCCCACGAGGGAGGAGTTGACCCGCATGGAGAAGAAGAGAAATGAGTCATTTAAGGCATTCACGCAAAGGTGGAGGACTATGGCCTCATAGGTGAAGCCGGCCTTGAATGAGAGGGAGATGAAGCAGCTATTCCTCAAGACATTGCCCCCTCAATACTTCTAAGGGTTAGTGTTCTCGGGTTGCTAGATGTTTTCGCAACTAGTAGAGGTAGGTGAAGGAGTCGAATGGGCAATGGTTGAGGAATGAATATCCACTGGAGGCACGAAGAAATTCTCGGCGAGAAAAGATAAGGAAGCCATAGTCAAAGTAGTGCTTGTACAAGAGTCGCTTCTCCCTTGGCCGCCCGCAACACCTGCGCATAAGCCTATAGTGGTTCAAGGGAGATCGTCGCGAGCATATGATAATGGCAAGATGTCCATTCGAAACGAATTTTCTCACTACCACGCCCGCTGTCAAATCTGTTGCCCACACTTCTCGAAAAGAGGATGGTCGTGAAGGAGGTACCTAGAGACAATCCCCTGAGGTTCGCCGAGTTCAATATGACCAGGACCTGCGAAAACCACATGGGAGAGAAGGGGCATGATGTAGATAATTGCAACGTGCTAAGATACAAAATTCAACAGCTGCTAGACAAAGGTGTCTTGACTTTCAGGGAGGCTTAGCTTAACGTGCAACAGAACCCTCTACCAAATCATGTAGGGGGAGTGAACTCAATTTCCAATGAGACGCGGGCGGATCAATAGCCTTTAGTGGTGGATGCTTCCAAGTTGTATGAGTCCTTAGTGTTGGTGAGATACTATGGAGGTTAGGAGGATGTCACCCCAAAAGATAAACTAAACCACGTCCGCATGATGGTAGCCATGGGGGTAATTTGATGCAGAGAAGAAGAAGAGAGGGTCGTATCCATGATAATGCTATCATCATTCTACTCATCTTTATGTAATTTTGCTTGTATCTCTCAAGCGAGGAAAATTATGCTTGGAGTTTCGAAGATGCTAGCTTTGTACAAGGAATGAGTGATAGCTATGATAACCCCGATGGTGATTGAACTATCTAATGAGGAGCTTGCTGTCGATATCGAGATGGAAATCATTGAACCCATGGTGATCGACCTTATGGTCGAGGAGATGTTGGCAATCGAAGTCACGGGAGGGAACGCAACTCCAGTTACGATTGAATTGCCACCCCAGGAGAAAGATGGAGTGATAATGTTGGAGCATCTTCCTAAATTTTATCTCAAAGCTGTACCTTGGGATTATGGAACAAATGAGGTAGACGTTGTCGCGTGATCGAGCCACTGTTACACACCTAATAAAGGAGTAGAAGAAAAGGCCATGACCAAGGAGGAGGCAAAGCAATTCTTGGTCGTAGTAAAATCCAGTGAGTTTAATGTGGTGGATTAACTACGGAAGTTGCCGGCTCAAATCTCCCTCCTAGAGTTATTCAAATCTTCTTAGAAGCACAGGGACATCTTGCTGAAAGTCCTTTACTGATGAAGATCTCCCCTGCTCCCCCAATGGTCCTAATCATACCAAAGCGCTGCACATCTCGGTGGAGCATGAGAGCACTCTTCTTTGCAGAGTATTGATCGATAACGGTTCGGCACTCAATATATGCCTGTTGGCTACTCTCCACCATCTTGGCATTGATCTTGGGAGAATCCATACTGGCAAGTCGACTGTGCGAGCTTTCGACGGGATGAAGAAGGAGGTGATAAGGGAGATTGAACTTGAGCTACTGATTGACTCTATATTTTTCCAAGTCCTATTCCTAGTGCTGAACATACCAAGCACCTTTAATTTTTTGCTTGGGAGGCCATGGATCCACACGGTGGGCACCATTTCCTCCAGCCTTCATTAGAAAGTGCAATTTGTGGTTGGCAACAGGCTTGTCACCGTGCATGGAGAATTTGATTTCAAGATCTACCATGAGACGGCCATTCCTTATGTGGAGCCCGAATGTACTGAGGAATCCAACTTTCAAACCATAGAGCTAGTATCCATGATTCATATGCCTGCGGGTTCTCTTACAAAGGCCCTTGAATTGTCTAGGCTTGCTAGAGCTGCGGGAAGGATCATGCTGGCAAGCGGGTATAATCCTGGAGAATGTCTTGGATCGCATGGCTAGGGTGTGCGAAAACTCATTGAAGCTCATAAAAACTTCAAGAGAAGAGGCTTGGGATATGTTGAGAAGCGAGGAGGCCATAACGAGCAAGGTGTACGTAGCAACTTAGGAGGCCAAGGTGGGTATAGAGACCAGAGTGAATGCATTGCCCAAACCGAGGAGGACGAGGGCAATCAAAGCCCGTTTCCCCTGTTGCAGAGGAGACATTCCCAGGACCTCTAAGGATGTTTGAGGAAGAGGAGGACATCTATGGTGTGACCGAGCTACTCGAGGATGACGTCATATGCACCATCCTGGCTTGTAAGGAAGCTAAGGGGGTGCATGATAACCAAAATTTCTATTCTAGAAATAATTTTTTTATTCCAGACTTCTTTTTGGAATAGAAACCTGTTTGATAAACCTACTCGGTTTTCTATTTCCAGAATAGATTTCTATTAGAAATTGATTTGGAAGAGAAATCGAAATAATTTCTCCCACTAAACCCTAATTTTGGTAAGTCCTCCCTCTTCTCCTCTATGTCTCTGCCTCCTCCTCCTCCTCCTCCGCCTCTCCTCATTTATTAAAAATAAAAATTATCTTTATTAAAAATAAATTTGATAAATTTATTTTTATTAAAAATAAATTTAATAAATTTATTTTTATTTGCCTTGAGTGTTTTGCCAAATAAATTTATTTTTAATTTTAATTTTTATTCATTTTAAAATAAAATTTATTCGTAAACTAAAATAAAATAGAATAAATAAAATAAATTTATTTTTAAGGATATTTTAATTTTAAAATAAAATGATGTTTTTTTATTTTATTTTTTTATGATTTATTTTATTTTATTTTATTTTTTTTTGTTACTAAATCATTTTTATTTTTTATATTAAAGGTTGTCGGTCATCGCCACCGCCGTCCGAAAGGAAGAAATTTTATGTCGTTATCAAACGAATTTCTATTTTTAAAGTAGAAATTTTGTGTCGTTATCAAACGGTTATTTTTGCTTAGAAACTCTTCTAGAAATAGAAATATAAAAATCTATTTCTGTTCCAGAAATTATTTTTGGAACAAAATGATTGTCATGCACACCCTAAGTCCTCCGAAGTTATGGTTGTCTCTCCAGAGTAGAACGGTTTTCGTTTAGCCTAGTCTTCTGTTTTATGTCTTCTCCCCTGCGCGGGATCTCGTAGTTTTTCTTTATTTATTTCCTGTTTATGTCATTTGTAACATGAACTATAGTCAACCCCGATCTTGAGCCATTGGTTGAGGGTGGTGTGTGTTAAAATACGGCCTTATATTTCCTCATTCAATAAAATAGACACATGTTTTATTAAGGACATGTGGAAGCACATCAAACTAGTCTTATGATGGTCGCTAAGGCCTAAGCTTCCACATGCTCCTTTATTTGACTGTTTTGCAAGGATGAGGAAATTCGAAGATATGAGGATGAGTTCTTGAAATTAAAAAAAAAAAAATGCTTCCAATTTTTTTCGAAAATGACATGCATCATCTTTGTTGTTGACATTACTCTAACTTATCTCATCACATCTCAGGCATTCCATTATGCATAATCATAATAAAGACGCATGTGACCCGAATGTGCATGAAGAAAGTCTCTTAGGTTCCGATGACACCAACGATGACGATCAGAAGGGGATCGAGTGTGGATGGAATTGACATGAAGCATCGAAGTTGTTCATAGAAGAGCGAACAGTCACCATAAATTTAGGTGATGCAAAGAATGTCAGGGAAGTAAGGATCGCGGCATATCTCTCAGAGTCAGAGGTGGAAAAGATGACTAATCTTCTGAAAGAGTATCAAGATGTGTTCACTTGGACATACGTCAACATGCCAGGTTTAGACCTCGAAATCATGGAACATGCTTTGCCAACGGATCCCAAAGTGCCACCCAAGAAGCAAAGACTTAGGAGAACTAAAACAGAGTTGTCCAAGAAGATTAATAAGAAGTGATGAAACTACTGAAAGTAGATTTTATCGAAGTGACTCGTTATCGTGATTGGGTAGCAAATATTGTGCCTGTAATGAAGAAAGATGGGCCAATCGGGGGATGTGTTGACTATCGTGACTTGAATCGAGCAAGTCCCAAGGACCACTTTCCACTCCCACATATCGA
The DNA here is from genome assembly GCA_014182885.2 of Eucalyptus caleyi. Classification (NCBI taxonomy): domain Eukaryota; kingdom Viridiplantae; phylum Streptophyta; class Magnoliopsida; order Myrtales; family Myrtaceae; genus Eucalyptus; species Eucalyptus caleyi. Next base: position 32,517,695 of record CM024468.2, on the reverse strand, counting down.
TGTCTTGGTTGATAGTACGGCAGGATTTGAGTTGTTCTCATTCATGGACGGTTTTTTTGGATATAACCAAATCCATATGAAGAAGGAGGATAGGAGCAAAACGTCATTCATAACTCCTTGGGGAACTTTCTGCTACAAAGTGATACCTTTCGGTCTAAAGAATGCTGGGGCAACGTATCAAAGGGCCATGGTCACGGTGTTTCATGACATGATGCACAAGGAGATCGAAATATATGTGGATGATATGATCGCAAAATCAAGACGAGGTGAGGACCATGTTGAAGTCTTGTGAAAATTGTTCGAACATCTTTGGAAATTCAAACTGCGCCTCAATCCCACAAAATGCGTTTTTGGAGCGAGATCTGGGAAGCTGTTAGGGTTCATGGTTAGTAGCAAGGGCATAAAGATTGATCTATCAAAGGTTAAGGCTATCTGTAATTGACGATCCCCAACTACCACTAGGGAAGTTCGCAGCCTAATGGGACGACTTAATTATGTGGCGAGGTTCATTTGTCAATTGTCTGAAACAACGAAGCCATTCTTCAAGCTCCTAAAAATAATGAAAAGATTGAGTGGGATGTCAAATTCCAGGGTGCCTTCGAGAAGATAAACCACTATCTCACTCAAGCACCAGCCCTAGTGCCCCATCTCCCTAAAATTCTGCTCATTTTGTACTTGACCATACACGGCGAATCATTGGGAGCCATGTTAGCACAGAAAAGACCAAATGATGGGAGATAATGCGCAATATACTACTTGAGCAAGAAGTTTACTGTTTCTGAGATGAACTATACAGAAGTTGAGAGAACTTGCATGGCCTTGATTTGGGTCTTGCACAGGTTGTGGCAACACACACTCTATCACTGAATCTTGTTGGTAATCGAAAATGATCCCATCAGATACCTCTTGGAGAAACTAGTGTTAGTCGGCAAGTTTGCCAAGTGGCAAATCTCAATTTCAGAGTTTGACATTCAGAGCCTAGGACAAAAGTTCGTTAAAGGTCGCACCATAGCAAACATGTTAGTAGAAAGTTCCAAGAGGTCCGGAGCATCTAATGAGGATAGTGATGCAGAGGAGCGAATTTTACTTGTATCAAGCGACAAATGGACGATGTACTTCAATGGCGCAGTTAACTTAGCTAGGTTAGGTAGCAGGGCAATTCTTATCTCCCTAGATGGACAGCACTACCCTGTTGCCTCTAAATTGACGTTCCCTTGCACGAATAACGTCGCTGAGTATGAAGCATGCATTCTCGGCCTCCAACCTACTATCGACATGAAGATTCGAAAGTTGCAATTTTACGATGATTTGGCCCTAATCATCTTACAGACCGCAGGTGAATGGCGAACACGAGATTCTAAATTAATTCCACATCATGAGTTCCCAAGGGAGTTGACGGAGGAATTTTAAGAAATATCATTCGAATACTTACCAAGGTCTCAAAATCAGTTCGCCGATGCCCTGGCTACCTTGTCTTCAATGTTACAAGTAGCTAGCGGCATGGACATTGAACCATTGACAATTGAAATCCTTAGGCGCCCGGCTTATTGCGTGATGGTCGAAGAGGAACCAGACGAACAACCTTGGTATCACGACATCTTGAAATATCTGCAAAAGGTCAAATTCCCCAAAGGAAGTGAAGCAACAGACAAAAAGTATTTGACAAAGCTAGCATCAAAATTCTTCGCCAGTAGAGATGTCCTATACAAAAGGTCCTTTGTCTTGACATTACTAAGGTGTGTCGATGCTAAAGAAGACAACCATTTGATGAAGAAGATACATGAAGGAGAGTGTGGCATCCATATGAATGGACACTTCTTGGTGAGAAAGATCATGCGACTCGGTTATTATTGGCTGACTATGGAGTTCGATTGCATTCAGCACATACAACAGTGTCACTAGTGCCAGATTTATGGAGACAGGATAAATGCCCCTTCAAATGAACTTCACCAAATGTCTAAATCCTGGCCCTTTTTAATGTGGGGAATTGACGTGATTGAGCCCATTAACCCTAAAGCTTCAAATGGGCATCAATTTATCTTGGTGGCAATAGACTATTTTACCAAGTGGATTGAGGCCAACTCGTATGTTAATATTATTGCCAAGAATGTGGCAAAGTTCATTCGTCGCGACATTGTTGCTCGTTACGGGGTGCCGGAGGCGATCATTACTGACAACAGCACTAATTTGAACAACAAAATCGTGGATGGTTTGCTCAATGAGTTTTGAATCAAGCATTTGAACTCGTCACCATACCGTTCTCAAATGAATGGAGCAGTGGAGGCGGCGAACAAGAACATAAAGAAAATCCTATCAAAGACTACCGAAAATTATCATGATTGGCACGATAGGCTCCTTTATGCGCTAATGGCATACCGAACTTCTATCCGCACCTCCACAGGGGCAACTCCTTTTTCACTCGTGTACGGGATGGAGGCAGTCTTGCCTATTGAGGTTGAAGTCCCTTCTCTAAGGGTCCTTTCCCAATCAACGCTTGATGAGACTGAGTGGATGCAACAGAGGCATGAGCAGTTAAACATGATCGATGAGAAGAGATTGCAAGCTGTGTGTCATGGCCAATGCTATCAGAAACGAGTCGCAAAGGCCTTCAATCGAAGGGTGCGTCCCAAACACTTTGAAGTCAATCATCTGGTGTTGAGGAAAGTGCTTCTGATTATACTAGACCCTTGTGGCAAATTCACTCCGAACTACGAAGGGCCGTATGTCATTAAGAAGATTCTGCTTGGTGGTGCTATGATTTTAGTTGAAATGGATGGTAGTGAATTGCCTAGACCTGTAAACACTGATGCAGTCATATTTTCCATGATTGAAATCAAGGTCGAGGAGCCACTTCATGCTCAATCCGAGTCACATGGCATTATGCATAGCCTCGTAGATATCAGGCATATGTTACATACACACATATCTATTATGTTTCAGGCACCTTACTGTTCAATGAGGAAATGGTGGAGGGAAAAGTCGATTCAAGGACCCATCAAGTCTTCGCACAAATGGTTGAATATCTTTTTTTCTTAAATAAGAGGCAAACCGAGAAAAAAAAAAAAAGGGCATGGCATCATTCGTATGACCTATTTCGGTGTCACTATGCATGCTTCATATCGGTGGCCCTCAAGGAGCTCGTAAAAATGATTTTATTTGAGTAAAAAGGTGAAACATGAACCATGCCAAACAAGAAGTGCTTAGGATGAAGAAAGGCAAGCCATTTCCAAATACATCCTTCAAACACTTTTGAGAGTTGAGTGAAAAGAGACATTCTCTTAGGATGAATGATTCATTCGCATTGAGCACAAAGATCGAAATGATAAAAGTGTTTCCTTCATCAACCCCAAGCATTGCATTAATCTCTCGCTATCCCTTTGAACTGATTAAAGATGATCATTCAAAGTACCCCTGTTGAGAACGACCCTACATTGGTGTAGCATAGGAGGTTACGTTCGTGTTGTAGAGCAAGAGATTGAGAAATATTCCATTACTTTCACTTGCATCAATCTTCTGGTGATAGTTTTAGAGGAATTCTTATCAAGAGCTTGACTTATCCCAAGGTGAAGAATAGCATTTTCTTCTCTACCTAAACACCGATACCTATTGCTTTAACCAATTTGGGCCTGATTATTCATTTTTGAACCCTGAGCGGTGATCATCTCCCTTCACTAGGGCAAGGCATAAGAATTGACCAAATACAATTGACAGTTATGAGAAAATGTGAAAAGCATCTCGAAAGTCATAAGAGCTCCAAAAGTTCAAAGAGCAAGAAACTTGACAAACTAGGGGGCATGAAAAAGCACTATGCCTGGTAAAAGCAAAGCCAATGCTTGTCAAGAAAGAGAGACAAAAGGCTGCATCTTATGTGAAAGAAAAATTATCAAAATCCAAGTGTCTGCGTAAAAAGGAGAAATCATCGCAAGTGCAAAGGAAATTAGAGAAAAGAGCAAAGCTCTAATGCAGAAATGATTAGTCAAGGGACTTTCGAGATGTGCTATATTTCAAAAGCCAAATGTTTTCGAAAGATCGAGTGACCTGGTTACAATGCCATGATGATCATTGACTCTTAAAAACCACTCTTGAAAATTTTAAGCCTTTTGAGCCTCTCCCGAGCCAACATTACAACCCTCTTCCGAAGTCTCTTTTGATTATGATGGTTTGAGTGAAAATGAGAATACTGCAAAGGAGCTCTACTTGAAGGAGTGGAAGTAATTCTATCTTATCTTATCTTCCAAGTTCTCGACTTGTAAACCCGATGAAGATAGTGACAAATGTTCATTTATTGGCCTCAAAACAATCATCCCTTTGTGTAAGCCCATGACCAAATCTATATTGTGGTCCTTTCAAAAGACCTTTTTGATCGATCAAATTGTGCTTATCGTGAATGTTTCTGAAAGCCTTTGACATAGGTTATTTGAGATATCCTCAACAATCAGTTACTTCCAACGTGAATGTATGGGATCAAGCAACCGTTTTATCGAGAGTATGTGAGAAACCTTTTCTGACTAATAAGCTCTAGTTTGGCATGCTTAATGAGCCTATTTTTTAAGAATGAAAATCATTTTGATAAGAACATGTCTCACAGAGAGTTTGATGATTAAAGATACATCCCCGAACAAGATGATAGTTTTGTGCCGCATGATGTTGATTGACATTGAATGTTTTTTAAAAGCAATTGGACTTAGCTTGATTAGCTTGTTTAATTAATGCTGCAATATTGCCAATATGTCTCTTGATGACGTTCTTAATAACATTTGCTCAAGTTGAGTATGACAGGATTCCCTAGTGAAGCCATGTAGTTTTCAAGGGATTAGTGGATGCTTCCCTAAAGACAATAAAGGTTCGTGGTCAACCTTAAACTATGTCATCTCCAAAGGTTCATGGTACACCTTAAACCATGTCATCTATAAAGGTTCATGGTCAATCTTAAATTATGTCATCTACAAAGGTTAATGGGTTTTCCTCAAACCATGTATTTTCAGCCCGGTCGAAACCCGTTGTTACACGGTGAGACTTCGTCCCTCTCCTTCTTATGACCAGATGGTTATGACCTAGTGGGCTTCTGTAGCCCGGAGTCATTCTCCTTCTTATGATCCGATAAGCTTCTATAACCCGAAGTCTCTCTCGTTCTTCTTATGACCCATTGGGCTTCTGTAGTCCGAAGTCCTTCTCCTTCTTCTTATGACCCAGTGGGCTTCTATAGTCTGGAGTCCTTCTCCTTCTTCTTATGACCTGGTGGGCTTTGTAGTTCGGAGTCATTTTCCTTCTTCTTATGACATGGTGAGCTTCTGGAGTCTAGAGATCTTCTCCTTCTTCTTATGACATGGTGGGCTTCTGTAGCCCGAAGTCCTTCTCCTTCCTCTTACAACCCGATGGGCTTCTGTAGCTCAGAGTCCTTCTTCTTACGATCCGGTGGGCTTCTGTAGCCCGGAGTCCTTCTTCTTCTTCTTACGACCCGGTGGGCTTCTGTAGCCTGGAGTCCTTCTCCTTCTTCTTATGACCCGGTGGACTTCTGTAGCCTTGAGTCATCTCCTTCTACTTATGACTCAGTGGGCTTCTGTAGCCCGGAGTCATTCTCCTTCTTTTTATGACACGATGGGCTTTTGTAGCTTGGAGTCCCTCTCTCTCTTCTTATGACCTAGTGGGCTTCTGTAACCCGAAGTCCCTCTCATTCTTCTTATGACCCGGTGGGCTTCTATAATCTGGAGTCCCTCTCCTTCTTCTTATGACTCGATGGGCTTCTGTAACTCGAAACCCCTCTCCTTTTTCTTATGACCTGGTGGGCTTTTGTAGCCGAGAGTCCCTATTCTTCTTCTTATGACCCTGTGGGCTTCTATAACCCGGAGTCCCTCCCCTTCTTTTTATGACCCAGTAGGCTTCTATAGCCCAGAGTCCTTCTCCTTCTTCTTATGACCCGATGGGCTTCTATCCCCCAAAGTCCCTCCCCTTCTTCTTATGACCCGGTGGACTTTTGTAGCACGGAGTCCTTCTCATTTTTTTATGACCCGATGGGTTTCTGTAACCCGAAGTCCTTCTTCTTCTTCTTATGGCACGGTGAGCTTTTGTAGCCCAAAGTCCTTCTCCTTCTTCTTATGACCTAATGGATTTTTGTAGCCAAGAGTCCCTTTTCTTCTTCTTATGACATGGTAAGCTTCCATAGCCTAGAGTGATTTTCTTCTTCTTATGACACGGTGAGCTTCTATAGCCTAGAGTCATTCTTCTTGTTCTTATGACACGGTGAGCTTTTATAACCCGGAGTCCTTCCCATTCTTCTTATGACCTGGTGGGTTTCTATAGCTTGGAGTCATTTTCCTTCTTCTTATGACATGGTGTGCTTCTGTAGCTCGGAGCCCCTCTCTTTCTTCTTATAACTCGGTGGGCTTCTATAACTCGGAGTCCCTCCCCTTCTTCTTATGACCTGGTGGGCTTCTGTAACCCAAAGTCCTTTTCCTTCTTCTTATGACCCGGTGGGCTTTTGTAGCCCGGAGTCCTTCTCCTTCTTCTTATAACCCAGTGGGCTTCTGTAGCTCGAAGTCCCTTTCATTCTTTTTATGACACGATGAGTTTTTGTAGCCCGGAGTCCCTCTTCATTCTTCTTATGACCCGATGAGCTTCTGTAGCCCAGAGTCCGTCTCCTTCTTCTTATGACCTGGTGGGCTTCCGTAGCCCGGAGTCTTTCTCCTTCTTCTTATGACACGGTGAGTTTTGTAGCCCCCAGTCCCTCCCCTTCTTCTTATGACCCGGTGGACTTCTGTAGCCTAGAGTCCTTCTCCTTCTTCTTATGATTCGGTGGGCTTCTGTAGTCCGAAGTCTTTCATTTTCTTCTTATGACATGGTGAGTTTCTATAGCCTAGAATCCTCCTCCTTCTTATGACATGGCGAGTTTCTGTATCCCGGAGGTTTCTCTCTTTCTTCTTGTGACATGGCGTGCTTCTGTAGCTCAAGGTCTTTCTTTCTCTTATTGACAAGACGTGCTTCCATAGCTTTGAGTCCTCTCTATCAACCTGCTGTATGCTTATGCACCCTAGGTCTCTTTATCATTGGAATAATTTAGGTGTCTTCTGTCTTCGATTGCAACTTCTTTGAGAATACATTCAAAGAGGAATAGCTATTGACACCTAATTTATATTTTCAAGCACATAAAAAAATTGAAAAAATTGATTGAAAAAAAAATCGAAAAAAAAAGGCCGCAAGGGTCGGGTCGAGCCAGATTCGGCCTTGGCCCGACCCGCCCCTCTTCCTCTTCTTTTCCCTCGCGTGGGACTTAGGCTCAACCCCTCCCTTTTCCTTTTGCTTTTCCCCTCACACGGCCGAGCTACCTCTTCTTTTTTGGCCTGGCCCGCGCTGAATTTGTCTGCTCCTCCAATCATCTTCTACGTGGGGAAGCAATGAAGTAGAAAGCGGCCGCTCGAAATAGAAAGGAGTTGTGATAGGGGGCAGCATGTTTCCATGGTAGGTAGGCGGGCGGCACGATGGGCGGGTCAGAGCAGCCAGCAGAGAGCTAGTTGGTCAACTAAGGCCACGCGTCGAGCCGAAGGGTCGAAAAAGGCAAGAAAAAAACCAAAAAAGGAAGGAGAGAGTGTGACAGAGGGAGAAGGAAGAGAGAGTGGGATAGCCATTGGAGATTAGCCAAAGTGTAGGGAGCCCCCAAGATGCCTTGCCACCATAGAGAGCTACTCATTCGTCGCCGATCGTTGCCTTTTATTAAACACTTGGCCAGTAGCTTTGAAGTCGAGCTAGCCAGAGCTCATTTCGTCCGTTTCGAGTGAGCTCCAACCTCTCGAGGTCCTTGACCATGTCTTTGTTTGTTGTTGGTTGATTGTCGAGAGTCCAAGGTCCACCTTGAGTCTCGGTCAAACCCAAGGCTTCTTGGTTCATGCGCGTATGCCACCTGCTCGACAAAATGCTGGAGTGAGCTCCGCCTCCCCGGCTAGGATTTTGGCCATGGAGGGCCCCCATTGTTTGCCCAGAAGTCGGTCTGCGTCCGCCAGACCGAAGCGACACCATCATGGCCCTAGCGGGACCGCTTGTACCCTTTGCCTTTGCCTTCTTCTCTGTTGCCCCCGAATAGCCGCTGAACAGGCGGTTGCGAGACAACGGAGTCTTCAATCGACGCCTTGCCACTTTTGGTGGAGCCCCGACCAGCACCGCTACCTTCCTTGGAGGACTCCCATGGGAGGCATGTCATCGCGGGCCTCGTTGGTTGCAACCAAGCGGTCACTACTGGGGGCCGCAGGCCAAGCTAGGCCAAATTCACGATCTAGCCCACTCAACCTATTCCGCCTCGTAGGCTAATAGCTTGGAGTTAATCTAGGTCGTGAGCTTGCGAGAGTAGCCTCATTTGCAAAAGGGGGGTTGGGCCTATAGCAGGCCTAATCCCAATTTGAGAATTGGCCTGACCACATTTGGTCGGGCTAAATCTCTTTTCGGAGCGGGCCAACTGGCCCACCCCCAGCCAAACCCGACTTCCTCAAATTCGGGTCGAATCAGGTCGGGTCAGACCGGACCTGACCCGATCCGCCCAAAAAAAAAAATAAAAAAATTTAAAAAATTAAATAAAAAATTATTAATTTAAAAAAATTCGAAAATCCAAAAATGTAAGGTTTGGTTAGGAATTGCCATGTATTGCCCTTTTAGCGTAATTAGGCCTTTATTTGCTCGTATATTGATTTTATCGTATGTTTAATTTGCATATCTAATTATGTTTAATTGCACGTATTTAATGTTACTGCAATAATGATCTTGATAACTATGATTGTTAATTTAATGATTGCGCATTCGCATGATTACCTCATAAGTTAGTGGATAGGTATAAAATCAATCCAAACTGCCTGCCAAAAACGTTTTGTTAAAATGAACAAGATTAGGTACCGAAAGGGTACTAATTGGTCAATTAGTGTAATCAAGTCCCCGACCCTAGATTCTCTAGTTGCGTATGAAGTGAGGTACACTCTCACGCCTCATTTGATTTTTAGCCGACCCCAATAGGCTAGTGGCAACTCCTTTTGTGGCACCCCACGAGCAGCCCCTAATCTATTGGGGTCGCCACAGTTCGCTTACCTTTCTCTTACTTGACCTGAAGGTCTATCAATCCTAGAGGTTTATATCTTTTAGGTTGGTCCCTACGCAATTTATAATGCATAAGCATATCCAATAACTCACTTCCCTATATTCAGAAAACAATGCACACCAACTAAACATTTTATATAAGTTAAAGCCAAACACTTTTATTTACATAACTTGATGGACATCATTAGTCGGTAAATCAAAATGCCAAGGTTTTCTATACTTGGCTATATTTTAAAAGATGACCAACATCTCTTCCAATAGTTATATACTTAAAGTCCATCGATCAGTGTTGGTGTCCAAAAGTTCCTTCCTCTACTGTCCTCCTTCTTGTGGCCATATCCAACCACTTGGTCCATCTATTGGTGGCGGTGGCGGTGGCGGCGGAGGTATCTTGTCTAGTCTGAAATGTTAGTCCCCAAATGGAGTAAGTACAACCACTCAGCAGTAAAAGATTTATCAAGCTATATCAAGCATTACTATTTATATCCAGATTCAAGTATGGTAGACAAAATAGGCAATCCATGAATGAGTATGCATTCAAACCATATAACTCTTCAATGCAATGACCAATGCATTTCCAACCAATAAGATGCACCGTGTCCAGTAACACAAGTCCCGATCAAGGGGCCAAACTGTAATGACACGTCCCATTCCATGCTATACAATTTAGTCCCATAACCAGACCACACTCACACTTAATATAATCGTTTGTTTTATCATTCAAAAGGTTTCATCCCTCAGAGGACCAATGTTTGCATCCTTCTAGGATTCCACACCCAACCTAGCATCGTGGAAGCCTCCAAGCATGTACTCAAAATACAACTAGGCATCCAAAGGGCATCGACTCATTCGAACCTCTAGGCATCCCGCATCCCACCCGGCATCATGAGGAATCACGGGGGACCATAGGCATGGTTGCCCCTAACCTCTGGGCATGCATCATAATACAAGCCCTCACCCTCCAAACATGTATCATAATATAACCGGGCATCTCAACACTCCCAAGGAAAACCTCTGGACATGTATTTATAATACAACCAGGCATCCAAAGGGCATCAACTCATTTGAACCTCTGGGCATCCCAACTCCTAGGGCATCTTTGACCCGAGGGTCCAACGACAACAATTAACATCTTAATTTCCAAATAACACTTTTCAATGCCATGAAAAAATGTCTCTTGAGTCTCATCACATCTCAATATTGCATGATATACCAATTCCAGTATCATCATATCACATAACCATTACAAAACATATTCGCTTTTGGGACATTTTGTGAAAATTCGAAAACAGAGCAACTCGATTTTACCATGCATAGTTCTGGTAAATATTTTGAAATAAATACTAAATAAGCACGGACAATTGTGAAATTTTAACATGTTATCAATGAGACTTTAAGAAAATGTTTTGTGAAGAACACCATGTCAAATTCTTTACGTATCAAGAGTAAAAATTCCAGTATTCCTTATTGACGTTCTGTAAAATTTCTAGATTTAACATTTCCGTATAAAAATCATTTTGTCGACCAAATCTTGTCCATTTATGCTAAATTTTTGATATGTTACTCCTACAGATATGCTCTCCAACTTTCATTAAAGAATCAAAGTCAAATTGTGGCTAGAAAATTACAGAAAAATCAAAAAGTCACTGAGGGTCACACTGTCCTTCACAAAACAGTCCACTGTTCTAACTAGAAATTTTCCTACTCCTTGAATTTCGACCTCCAACATCCACAATCAAATATATACAAGTGTATTACACTATAACACAGCCTTATCACTTCCAAAAATCCTCCATGGTCAGATCTTTAAATTCTTGTTCCATCTCAAAATTCGAAATCCACAATCCATGCCTTGTTTTTACCTAGTTTTCTTGATCTAGCTTCATCTTTCATGTCCAAATCCAACATGCAGCTCTAGTATTTCACCTTCCTCGCATCAACCAACTCCTCACTAGATAAAACAGCAAGCCAAACATAGATTGAAGAATTTCTACTTGCCTCAAGTCTTTTTACTTGGTTGCTAGCCAAAAACAGGGGTTCGGATGGGCCTCGGCTTGGCTCAAACGGCGATGGGGATCGGCGGCAGCTCGAGCACAGCAGAAGGTGGTCCCTTCTTCTTCTTCGCTGTTCACCCGCCCGCTGCTCACTCGCGAATTTCCTTGCTCGAACTATCTCTTTCTCTCTCCCTACTCTCGGTTCTGCTCGGTCACTCTCTTTAGCTCACTTAAATGAGTAGATTAGCCGCTGGTTTTGCTAAAAACCAGTCAACAAAGAGGGAATTTTCGGTGGTTTAATTAGGCGAGAGGCAGCTGGAGTACACGTGTCCAGCATGCTCAACTTTCCTCTCAGTCGCTCGACACTTTGCTTCCCTAAGTGAGGAACGTGTCTTCAGCTGAAAATTGCCTGAGTTCGGTTGGCAGCCCCACAAGGAAGCGACGTGGCCTCCCCTGACTTGCTTTGTCGATCGTTAAGGGGGTGTCTCGGTTTATTTGGGCCAGCAAAACCGTGGCCATATGATCCTAATGGGTGCCCGTTTCTTCAAAATTTTAATCCTCAAACTTATATACATTATACAAGCATCAAATTAATTACTTGCATGGAGAATGAACTCGACAAGACTGTATGGTGATTCAAATTCATCTCTTCACTTGTTGATTCACAAAATGGAGAGGTGTGTAGGGTCCTCGTGCACGATCCAACTTCTCCAAAATTAAATTCTTAATTTCAGCAATTGCATGGGCTGAAATATATTTTACTTATGTGACTATACGGGGTAGCGGCAATGTGCATAGGAGATTTGGTTTGTAGGGTACGAATGTAGGTGGAACAGGGTTTCAGTCGTGATGTTACACAGGGATAATTTTGACGGTCGGACCATTACCAAAAGTAGCGTATCGGTCCAACAATAATACAAATCAATATCTGTAAATGGCACCAATGACATAGTCCGAATGATACCTCCATCACTTAGCTACAGACCATTGCGCATCTAAGGGTCAGCAAAATTTTTCGGATGCCACACCTTTTGTGCAAAATTCCTAAAAATATCCCAATGTCACGCACGATATGGGCTTGGGAGAGCTCATGCCTAATCATGGGCCTTAAGTCCATTCTTTAGGCAATACCCTAAACCATTCCCTCCCCCCCCGAGGGGTAGGTTGCAACAATTTCACATCAAATCAAGTCAAATTGGTGGCCCAAAAATGTCATGGTAGCTGCCCTTACAATTTTCCCTTAAACTCTTCCCAAACCAACTTAACTTGGTAGCCAAAAATTCACACCAAAGTGCCTATCCAAATCTCCTTGAATTTAATTTACCAAATTTTGATTTTCTGCCAAAATCCTGGGCTCGCCAAAAATTCTTCAAAGGATGAGACGATGTCCTAAAAATAAATTGTGACACGCTCGAACTTTCGATTCTCAAAACTGAGTTCAATTTCGTGGTTAAAATCAACCGGATTCGATTTTAGCGTGACCTAACCTACCAGGTATAGAATCTAGGAAATTTCAGCACGTTTGACCCGTGGTCGAATATTTTTTATCTACATTGTGCATCTTGACTTATAGGCGATTCTCGGTTATCGTAAAAATCTCAAGGTTTCAATTACGAGTACCGGGTATAGAATCGACAGAAAGATTGGTTTAGTGTTGTTTGACGCGAATTTTGCAATCGGGTGGAATCACCCACAATTTAATTACATGCTTCTATCGAATCGACGTATCTCCGGTCTCTAATCGATTATAATGGTGCTGTATTGATCCTTGCCGATTAGTACGGTCGAGCAGTTGAATTATGATCGAATTCTCAAGTCTATCGCGTTTATATCCCTTAATGGCTTCACTTGATAAATTAGTTATCTCGTGAGTGATCAGCTTAGAGAAAAATGACCATAAGCACTTCAATGAAAAGCCCATCTCTCTCTCTCTCTCTCTCTCTCTCTCTCTCTCTCTCTCATCCCCCCTACCAAAAAAAGCACTCTCGTGCTCTCTCTCCACTCATGCTCTTAGCTCCTCCTCCCTCTAAACCTTAGACCTACTACCACCATCGCTGCCTCTAGCACATTGCCTCCATCTTCACCCACTCCTTCTTCGACCTCCAATGCCGCGCCCTCCTGTCCAACTCCTCCCATGCCTTCTACATTTGTACTCGTGTCGATCAAGATGTCAAGGCCCCATGTCGTGTTGATGAACCACACTGCCACCTCCACATTGTTCATTGCCTAAGCCGACCCTTGTGATCTCGAATCAAGTTAGATTAAAGGTCTAGCTGAGCTCTAGATCACAAATCTAGGGCTCACTCGACCTTTGATCCAAAATGAGGTCCAAGTTCGCTGGCCAAGCTCAAGCTCAATGACTAAGGACTAAAACAGTGGCGAGGTGGTGGATTGAGACAATGGTGGGGTGGTGGTGGTGGAAAGGGATGAACATTTGTTGCTGTCCTCATCGGAGTGAAAGGAAAAAATAAGAGAGGAAAGAGAGAGGCGAGATAGTAAGGTGGCTACGGTGCGGTGGGCCCTAGATGACACATGTTGTCGATAAATGAAGTGGGATTTTGACATGCTGGAATCCCACTCTTATCTAATATTTTCTCCTCTTTTGAATTTTTGCCTACATTTTCCTATCCTACTGCTCTATTTATTTATTTATTTTTCTGTTGCTCTATGAATTGCTAGAAACATCAGGCTGATATTTGGGTTGTTGGCTTTGTCAACTCATCTATGTGGTTTATAACCCAATGCAATCTTGAATTCAGTCCATATAACAAGTTTTAACAGAAGAATGCTAGAGGCACATAAAAATCTTACTAAAATTTACTTACTAAGTAATATAACAAGTTTTGTTTGGGTATAAATAAATGAAAACCATGCGTTAAATCATTGGCTTCTTGAAATATCCAATACAAAATTGCCACATCATTTAGTAAAAATGTTTTAATAAAATTTCTTAATACATGTAGCATTGCTTGTTTTAATAATAAATATTATGACTGCAGCACCCTTCGGTTATTTTCCAAGCTAGGTTTGATGCGCTTTGATATAACAATATATATAGCTTTCATATTGAAGTTTTCTTAGGGTGTCTGAATTTTTTATTTACTAATTTTAAATATTCTATAAATCCGTAAAAGTACCTTTAAGACATTTGTTAACAAGATTTCTTTGTGGATAATACAACATAAAAAATATTATATATAGTATTTTTCCATTTCAACAAGGTTTTTCAAACTAAAATGTCCGAGGATTGAATTTCAAACATCCTTTTATTTGCAGTTTGAATCACACATAGATAATAACATACAAACCCTTTAACCAGTTTATGGCACCTAACAAAGCAAACGGACATATGAAACTTAAATTAAGTAAATGGACAAACAAACCATAAAGGATCACTATCATCATCGCGTCGCCCTTCTCATGATCAGGGGTTTGGCGAAACAAATTGTAGCAACTCATCGTTGTGCTCGAACTCGATCATGTCGTGCTCGGCCAGGGTGATCCATGCTTCGATCCCATCCCCGCATCTAGTTCCCATCAAAATGACCAAATTTTTTATGGGAACACTGGTGGTGCACACCCAAGCAGGTCTTCCCCAGCCGAAATCAGCCTTGTAGAACGGGAACCTCGCCCAGCTGCTGAACCTGTAGAGCTCGATGGCAGACGACGCTGCCAGCTTCCGTGTCGCCATGAGGTTCTCGCAGGCCTTGCCCAATCCATTCTCGCCTTGAAGCGCGCTCAAATATTCGCTGTCAATTGCCCTTATTGAATTTCTGAGAGTGCCTGCAAAGTCCTGCAATTCGTCACCCTTGTTTGGTTCCATGAGTGGTGCCACAACGGCCTGCACCAGATTGCCCAAGGTAGTCTCAGGCAATGGTTGTGGCCTTATCCTGCTTCTGATGTTCACTGCATGCATGACTGCTGACGATGGGAGATACTTCTCCTTCCACTCTGGCCTCTTCCTTGCTGCTGCCACGGCGGATTTCCAAATGAGGGCGGTCACGGCCTCAACGCGAGTAGGATTGGCACCACCGAACCCGGCCCTGAGGCGAGCCAAGCTCTCACCATTGAAACAAAACCTCTTGGTCGAAAGCTTCTCTCTGCTGATGACTCCGGATGGCAGTTGGTAGTTTATGTCCTTTGGTTGGAGGAGCTCGGATGCTTTCAGGAAGGGAGTGATGAGGCTCTTTTCACTATCGACTCCACTGTTGGCGATTTTAGACCATGCGTTGAGGAAAGCAGAAACCGACGCCCCATCAGCAATCTTGTGAGAGATGCAGATGCCGATCCCCATGCCGCCACAGTCAAAAAAGTTGGCTTGGACCCCTACAATGACTTGTTCATCAATGTTGGTACTGACTCTGCATGGAGAGAATGGGAGGAATTGCTGCAGCTGATCCATGTCTGGGTTCGAAAGGACTTTAGACAGCTCGAAGCGAGCTTTCGCCTCCATATAAAGTGCACCCTCATCATTGCAATCAATGCCAGCACTTCCTTTCACCCTTCCACCTAGAGGGTAGAAGAGGGAAAGCGCCTGCGCAAGCGAAGTTTTCAAGTTTCCTGACACCAAGGCTGAGTCCGGCACCGCCTTTTGGTCAGGAGCCGAGTAGAACAGGACGACAGGAACATAAAACGGTGGAGCCAGCTGGTCAAGGAGGCAGAAATTGAAGTTCCTTAGGTCAGGTGGAGTTGGAGAGGATGGCTTGATGGTCTCTGTGGAGACAACCTCAATCTTCGTGGCCATGTCTGTTGGAAAATTGAGAGGTTTGAAAGTCTGTAGTTTTAAGTTTCTTTGGTCCATTTTAATTGCTTTAAATCATTAAAAAAGTGCTGCTTTCTTAAGCAAAAAGAAGGCCAACGGGCTTATCCACATGATGTTCAGAAATGGAACGCATGATTGCAAGAAAACAATAAAAAAACATGGATTTTGGGGATCCGCATCCAAGATAGTCTCCATTTGGCAATGCTTATGTTTTCTAATTAATCTCCCCTTTTGCTCTCCAGAATAGAAAAAGCATAGAAACATATTTCGTAACATCAATTAATTTTTTTTATTCCCGCAATAAAAAGTAACTGGGAAATTTGGAACAAAAATAAGAAATATATAAAAAAAAATGACTTTTTGTTTCGATAACAATTTCTAGAAATAAGTCTATTTAATCTTCTTCGATGCCACTCCCCCCCGCCCCTCCCCAGCACTCTCTAGCCACCATCGGATGGTGGCGTACAATGGTGAGTAAAAAAAAAAGGAAAAAATGAAAAAAAGAAAAGAAAAAAAAACCATTCTTAAAAAATTATTAAAAATTAAAAGAAATACTACATTATAAAAATTTGTGGATCGTACCAAACGCATTCATATTCTTTTTCTATTTCGAGAATATAAATTTTGTGTAGTTATTAAATGCGTTCTTTTACTCAGAAATTGGTTTTAGGAAATATAAATAGAAAAATACTATTTCTTAAAATATTTTTTCTCGGAACAAAAATATTACCAATAGACCCTAAAATGCGCAAAATGGCAACTATCATCAACTTGGATGACATGCAACGTGGGCCATAATTTACATTTTAGAGGAATGGGAAATTGCTCAAAAAGAGGTCAACTAACAATGGCGAAAGGGGAAAATTGTCCACAAGATTGATATATTTTTCTTTTGTCAATTCAGTTATAAATATTTCAATTTTGCCAATTGAGTCCTAAATTTTTTCACTTTTGGTCTATTGAGTTCATCCAATAAATATTGATCAAATTTGCAGACATAGACGCGATCGATGTGGATAGAATTTATTCATTTTCTAAATTTTAATTTCTTTTTTCTTTTATTTTTCCCTTTTCTCTACCGGTTGCCAAACCTTGGCAATCGGCTAAAGGCTATGGCTGGCGATGGTCAGCCTTGCCAGGAACTAGCAAGGGGCGACCTTGCCGACCTTAAGCAAGGTCGTCTTCATCGGGATCTGGAGAGGGACAACCTCATTGGCCATGGGCGAGGGTGAGCCTCTCTTGCGGCCGGTGAGGTCACCCCTCGTCTGCTTTAGGGGAGGGCAAGGGCCTCGCCCTCACTAGTTGTAGCCTCTGGCTAGTCACCGAAGGTTGGTTGACCGACAGAGGAAGAAGAGGAGAAAAAACATAAGAAAAGAAAAGAAAAAAGAAATCAAAATAACAAATTAATAAATTTTGTTCGTGTCAATTCCAGCCATGCCATGTAGGACGCCTGGCATCCACGTTAGCTCATTCTAGCCAAAATTGACTTATTGAATTTAAGTGACAAAAAGTGAAAATGTTTAGAACTCAATTGATCAAATTAAAAAAATTAGGATTTTTTGGACAATTTTTCTAATGTGGAAGCATCTAAAGGATTCATAGAAGTCCTAGCCAAACTTTGAATATCTCAATTATGTAAAACATTATATGAATAAGGGTTCTTTCTCGGGACTGCTTTCAACCACCTTATGTGTATCTTAAGACCTTAAAATACATTTTCCATTATATGACATTTATTATAGTTATATAATAATTTTATAGTCATTGTTTGGCTTTTGCGTATCTCAATTAAACATTAATATTGTTGGATGGTTCATTCTAGACCTAGCTTCTTAACGGGGACTCCAATTGATAGTCCTATAGGGTATTTATTATTAAGCCAGAAATAAAATGTCGAAACTCCTTGAGTACCCAATAATCCTCACAAAGTGTGCTGTCTCATTTTTGAATTTCTTTCCTTGTTTAGAGAAAATTCAAAAAATTCCACTCGTTTTTCCACGTGAAATTCACTTAGTATCATCTACTACAAATTTGCATCCAATACACAAATACTACAGATAAATTGGACTTTCAATTTTTTCAAAGAATTTTCATTCATTAAGATACACCAAAAAAAAAAAAAAAAACTATTTTATTTGGACACTAAAATCCAAGTTAACCTCCTTTGTTGAAAAAGAAACTTACTTCTCTCTTGATTTGGATTTTGATACTAAATAGAAAAGAGAAATTAAATTATAATGTGATGTCGGAAGTAAAATGAATAGAATCTATTTTTATACTAGCAACAACTATTAAACGTGCCTCAAATGTGATGTAAATTTATTGAGAAACCAAACCTAAATTGAACATGACACTACAGGAAGTGATCAACTTGAAATTAACACAATTGACAATTTGTTATAAATTTTTAGTTGAAAAAAAAACGTTTGTAATTGCATAGGAATAGTTTGTAATGCTGTACGGGGTTCCCAAGTTACAAAAAAAAAAGTTTGTAATGCAAGGATAATCAAATGAATATTATTTCATATTTGTGATCATCTGAATTTTGGTCATTAATAATTTTAGGTTTCTTTTTTCCTTTTCAATTAATGTGGAAAATTTATTTATTTATTGATTTATGGGAACTCCAAGAGATTTTGATTTCATAGAGAGTGCTTTTTCCTTCTGTATAATGCACTTGTACCCGATAAAATCGGACAGCTGGGCCTAATTGGAAAGTTCCAATCCTCACTCGTGCACAATGAACTAGGCATGTCTGATGTAGTATTAGCGACATCTTAACGTTTTAATATTAAGCACCTCAAACATGTTATTGAGTCTAACTAAGAATCGGGCCAGTTTTTTCTTTCCCCTTATCTGACATTCATCCTATTCGTGGACGCTATTGAATTTGTGCGTCTTTTCACTTAAAACGCGAGAAGTCAATGCGAAAGGCCAAGGTAGAGGACGATGCGGCATTATCGGGGACAACATTGCCACGTCCATTTAACGTTGACCAATGAAGTCTGACATGTGGCAGGACGTCACGCCGGCAGCTAACTTGGCTGCCAATGCCGTGCGCATGTCCTTCCGATACACGTATGGTCCAACCGTGGCCAAGGGCGCATGCTGTCTTCGTCCAACTCAGTTTTGGATCTCGAAAATCTCTATGAAAACGTCTTAATTTGTAAAAAAAAAAATTAGTGGTTTATTTTATGTTTACTGCTTATTCAAATTATAAAAATTTGTGTAACAAAATAATAAAATCGGTAGTAATCGTGCAGATTACATAATGAGTGCTTCTAGATACATACCACAAGCAGTGCCATATTGTGATATTTGTTCTGGAATTTTCTAATTTTGTATTCTATCTTGTTGTGAGGATAGATTACCTAGATATAATGGTAAGAAGAAAGCATAAAAAGTGTGTTATTAGAGGAAAAATTGCCAACAAATAAAGATGTCCAAAGAGAGGGAAAGTATCATAGAGATGTTAATTGGTAGAATTGGTTCGAATGACGTGTTGTATCGCATGCTATCTGACGTATCTCTTCTTCGAAGAATATGAGAAAAATGGAGCCAATGACTTCTTAACAGCTCAAAGCGAGCTTTCACCTCCAAATAGAGCGCATCCTCATCATAACAATCAACGTCGGCGTTTCCTTTCACCCTTCCACCTAGGGGGTAGAAGAGGGAAAGCGCCTGGGCGATGGAAGTTTTCAGGTTTCCCGTCACCGAGGCAGAATTCGGCGCTGCCTTTTGGTCAGGATCTGAGTAGAACAGGACGATCGGAACATAAAACGGAGGAGACAACTGGTCAAGGAGGCAAAAATTGAAGTTCCTAAGGTGAGGTGGAGTTGGAGAGGACGGCTTGATGGTGTCTGTGGAGACAAATTCAAGTTTCGTGGCCATGCCTGTTGGAAAATCGAGAGATTTGAATGTCTGTACTTCAAAGTTTCTTTCTGGCGAATAATGTGTTCCTTTGATCCTTTTCAATTGCGATAATCAAGAAAAATGCGTCGCTTACCAAGCAAAAAGATAGTCAACGAGCTCATCCACATGATGTTCAGAACAAGAATGCATAATTATAAAAACACATTAAAAATAATCTTATCTCAAAATCTGATGCTTTGATAATTGCATATTTTGAATAAATTGATATCTAATTCTATCCCTTTCAGTGTTGGGCTTATTATCATTTAGGATATACTTCGTAACTCGCAACCACACATAATATTTAATTCTATCTATAAGGATTTAAATGGAATTGTTGATTGCGCAAGTATCCTTAAAACTGATATTTTGATCTTTAAGGCTTAAAATCAATTTGTCGATTTTATTCGCAAAAATTCAAGTGATTAGATAATGTATTCATGTTTGAATCAATTGGATGATACCTTTGTGGATTGATTATGTGAATATCTGATTGCTTTCCTTGTCCTAAAAATACAAAAAGATTGCATTGCACATCACGCAAATTAATTAGGTCATATTGCATGTTTACGTAATTCTATAATATTTAAGAAAAGATTATAATTTAAATTAGGAATTGGGCTTGTGTAATACATAAAATTGAATTGGATATTATCTTTGTTTTAGATGGTATTTTTCCCTATTTGTAATAACAAATTTTAATAGAAAAAAAAAAAAAAAACACATGCGGAGTAGTTAAATATTAATTATTGCCCATCATGATGACGCTGAAACAAAACATGATGACCAGACCCCTGCGCTTGCATCACCAGCAACTGGGTGATGAGCGCGCTGCACTTATCCACTCCTTCATTCATAGAACTGTAAACTAGACATCTTTGTGGCTAAGAACAACTCCCCGGAGACACAAAGATATTGACCAATGGAGAGATCATCGCAGTTTACGTTTGGATTGATGGAATACAAGGTGTCGAGAGTCAATTCGTACTGCTGTGCTATTGCGTAGCAAGTGTCTTCACTGTTCACTTGCGCCAGTTCGTGGCACAAAAGGAAAGGTTCCCCTGTAAAGCACCATGCATAAACCAGAGAAAGACTTGAGTCCCAACGAAATGATTTGATTGATGACTAGTGAAACACTAATTGCATAATTTACACTAGCAATGAAAAGAATCGTGCTTAGCGCGTGCATTGAAAACTACTTTAATATTATAAGAAACATGGGTATTGTCAAGCTGCTTATCCTTTTGTAGGAAAGAAAAACTTCCAGCTACTATTGCAGCATTAAAACAGATTTTATTCAAAAACTGGTCGAAAGTATTGGTACTAGGGTTGTGACTTGTGGTTGGCCGAGGTTTTGAAATAGAAAGCGGATCCTCAATGTACGATGAAGTTGCAGAACGAGATTTTGAAGTATGCAGGAAGAAAATATATATTTGATGGAGATTAGAAACCCATTACTTCCAACTATTAGGCTCTTGACCCAGGTGACCATGAGGACGAACAAGAGTATCGAAACCAAGTTGAAGAAGATGGTGGACTTGTGACTGGTGATCTTAGCCATGCTTTTCGATTATCTTAGCTTAACACTAAGTTTGTAAGAGTAATGCCTTGCATATCTTTCTTTTTTTAGATGAAATAAGAGCATGAGCCAAAGTAACTGTTATGAGTTAAAAGAAAGAGCTGGCTTTGTGTTGACGCTTTGAGCTACATATTATAAAGGGTTAATACCTTGAAAAACCCCAAACTGGTACACTTGTGAAAAATTTACCCCAAAGTATTTTTTTGACTACCAAAAATCCCAAACTAATATATGTTTGACAAATTTATCTCAAACTGGTACACTCGTAACAAATTTATCTTTTGTTAGTTTTAGTTAATTTTTATTATCAAATTATTAAGTTAAATGACGCGTGACAGTTGATCGGTATACCAATTTAAGATTTTATCCTCCGTTTGTCATAGTTTACAATTTTTGTGATTTTTTTGTGGTCTTAATTCAATTTAGTAGATGGTATATTTGTCACAAATTTACCATTTTGGGGTTTTTTGCAGTTGAATAAATTAGTTTGGGGTAAATTTATCATAAATGTACTAGTTTAGGGTTTTTTTTTTTTTTTTAGTCGGTTGGGTTAAATTTGTCACGGGTATACCAATTTGGGGTTTTTCATGGTCAAAAAAATAGTTTTGGGCAAATTTGTCACAAATGTACCAATTTGAGTTTTTTTAGGGTATTAACCATTATTATAAATAAGATTAATTTGGAGTATATGCCATGAGGGGGAAGGATAATACCTATGCAAGTATCCTTCGTTTTTTTATTCTTTTTTCCATTGCAAAAGTCAAACTAAGAATGTTATTTTTACATGAGGAATCATCGCCGGCTTGGATTTCAAATGTCGATGAATTATTAAGATGAGGCCTGCATGTGTTTGACTTTGCAGGATAAATTTTGTCTTTTCTTCGTGAAGATAGTGTTAAAGTTTCCCATCTTACCGTCGTTTCGCTGGAGCTTTTGCTCCCATTCGATGTTGGCCGCGAGATTACTAACTTATTGCACTGGTCGATAATTTTTTTTTTTTTTTTTTTGGGTCGATGTTGACATTTAAATTTTGATTTTTCTTTAGTCAAAATTAGTGATTGAGTTCAATCCCTAAACCCAAAAAATAAAAATAAAAATCAATATTGTATAGTTGCCATTGGCATCCTCAGTGGCACGCAAAATACCGTGGAGTATTACAAAATCTTTCTTATTGACAGGTGCCCATTGAAATTGACATATTTTAAGTGAAAGTCTTAAATTCATTGAATGGATCAGGGTCACAATTTGAATTAGGATATTTGACATGGAAACCCAAATTGGAGTCTAAATTTGGCCAATAAGGAATGGAGGATAATGCATCACGGCTAGAATAGTAGCTTAAAAGGGGGATCACACATCACGATCTTGAAAGGATTGTGATTGTGGGGGCATGCTCGAGCCAAGAGGAGGAATCGGCAGAATTTCTTCCATAATTAAAGGATTTACATATTGAAAGTAAGTTTGTCACGCCCCAATTCTCGAGCGCGTGCCCATGCCTCGGTGATCGATTAAATTGTGACGTTCTAGGACGTATCGCCGACTCATTCATTTTAATGCGCATGCAAAAGCATATAAATAAATCCCCAAACATCACAAAGATGTGATAGAAAAGTAGGACCACAATTTCACAACCGAAACAAACCTTTATACAGAGTCAACTAGTTTATATACAATACTAGTCTATAGACAAAAGTCTACTCAAGCAAAAAGTCTACAAGTCCTCTAAACATTCAAAACCCCAACTAAAAATCTCGAGCTCTCTTAGGGACTTGGGTCCACCACTGCACCACCAGAAGGGTTAGTTGTACCCTCACCAAAAGTGATTTCTAACATCGACACTTGGATCTTAGAATCCTGCAAGGGACCTTCTCTAGATCCATTTTGCTCGCGATGATACCACGCTCTAAATTGATGGGACACCCTCTGAGGTAGACCCGCATCGACTCAGACTATGGTCCTCACGAGTTCATAGACTCAGGCTCCTGGGCCCCTGGGAAGAGGAATAACAAAGAAGTGCTTGGTGATCCTCTTGGGCTGGCCAAAATGTTGCGGAGGAACTACCATCTAAGGACCTAAAAGGTTGAGCCCACGATGGGGTATGACAATGTCTTACCAAGTTCACCCCCTAAACATCGACTAGGAAGGAAATACGCTTAGAGGCAACTATACACACAAGTCAGAAGACTTACCTTGCCTCAGTTCCTCTCCTGCACGTCAGTACAATCATAATCTCAACCAATCAATTCAACCCAAACCATCAATCCATCAATCCATTCAATCAATCAACTCAATTCGATCACTGCTCACCAAAGTTGATATATATATTATTGTTCACTAAAGCTAATACACGATAAATCAATCCTGGCCAAGAATCTTGTGCTTTGCACACCCATTTCTCAAATAAAATAATAAACTTGGCCTAATATCATCATGATAAAAATACCCGATAAAAATAGTCGGGTGTGGGTACACGGTCAATCTAAGCCAAAATGCTTCTTTCTTTTGAAAAATCTTACTATTTAATACAGTGCTTAAAAACATTTTTGGCATTAAAACCGACGCCCTGGTATTTTCTGATTAAATACCGAAATTACACAATTTTGGGATAAATACCCAAAATTACAATCACCACTCAATTTGCACAAAATAGCATTTAATTGCATAAACTAAACATACCACTATAATCAGCACAAAATTCCGATCACCGACTATCTCAATATAATTTCTAAAAAATAATAAATAATTAAATAAATACCAAAATTAATTAAATAAATGCAATTAATTACCAAAAATGCAAACTTAGGCTAGAAACATTTAATTAACCACCCGAACGAGCCGGGAAAATTTCCAACCCTATCTAGGTAAATAGTACAACTTCTCTAGTCCATAATTAAGTCATTCTAACAACCTAACATGCAAAATCGAATAATTAAATGACTAATCCATTCTAACTAACCACCTAATCCCTAATTAGCATAATCTAAACACCCCCTAAACGTCATTAACTCCTTAAGCAGAGTTTAGCAAGTAAACTCACCGATTTAGCTAGAGTCCACGGTGACGGCAACAAACCTCCTGGCGGCGAAGCCAAGCAAGGCCCAGAAGATGTCCAAAATAGGCCTCGAAGACTCACGGCTAGTTGGGTTTCTTAGTTCTATCCAAGGACCGAGCAAGTTGGAATGAGGCTAGAAATGGCAAGGGACGGGTGGACTAGGCTACAACGGGCAAGCAAGGGCGACGGCGGCTGCAGGACAGTGGCCAAGGGGCTTTGGCTGAGCTCCTACGGTGACCAAGGAGGCTTGGGGGCACAGCTGGGGTCACGAGACGAACAGGAGCAAGCGAATGAGCAGATGGCATGCGATGGGCTCGCTCGAGGGCGCAACGGCGACACGACATCCTGGCGGTTCAACGGGTGGCTTGTGACGGCAAGGGGGAAGGCTAGTAGTTTCCTTTGGTTTTTTGGGAGCTCAAAATGGTCTACAATGGGGAAAGCAAGCTTGTTGGAGAAGAAGGGGATAATAAAAGGTTGGAGAGTCCCTCTTGGCCTCTAAAGCTCTCTATTTTATCTTCAAACACTCATTGGCAAGGCCCTACTTGCCTTGGCTGTCATCCAAGCCAGTTTGCAGCCCAAGACTTCCCTTAGAAGCTTCAGCAATTGGTCCAAATGTTGTGGCGACCATGGCCTATGAATTTAACACAAATTCCCCCAAATCCACTTCAATTCTCCTTCAATTGGATCTAAATCGATCCCCATATTCAACCAAGGTGCCATCATCCCATTCAACATTTTTCCTCATAAATTCGTCCAACTAGAATCCCAAAAACGCGACAAAAAATGATTCTTTGATTTTTCCGGTCAAAAACAGCCATACTTGTAAATTTTGCCAAAAATCTTGATTTGCAGAAAAATCCTCGGAGGTTGAGTCAACATTCCTAAAATAAATCGTGATATGACAGAACTTTCAATTTTGAAATCGAATTTAAATTCGCATTTAATTTCGACTTGACGCGATTTTAGCATGACTTGTGGTCGATTATTTCGAATCACATTGTACATCTTTGATATATTGGCGACTCTCAATTGTCATGAAAATCTCAATGTTTCAAACACGGACACAAGGTACCAAAACGACACAAAAATCGGTCTAATGCCGATCGACGAGAATTTTGCAATTAGGTAACATCCACACTTAATCACATGGCTAAGTTGAGTCAACATATCTCCAGTCTCTAATCGATTTTTAACTGTGTTGTAATGACCCTTGCAGACTAGCACAATCGAGCAATGGATTCTTGATTGAATTCTCAAGTTTATTGCATTAAAATCTCTTAATGGCTTCGCTTGATAGACTAATTATCCCGTGAGTAATCAGTTCAGGGAAAAGAACGATAGGCACATCGATGAAAGGCCAAATTCATTCAATTGAAAACAGAACTAAAAATTCAAGATGGCATAACTCTTCCTCTCTTATAAAAATTTCGTCCTCGAAATTTAAACCATTACAAATCTTAAAACAAAAAGGTGAGGTTACAGTCGTCTCATCGAATCTTCACTTTCTCAAGTTGCTCCTTCAATACCGTGGTGTTGCCATACCACTTAAACCAACGAGATCATTTTGGTGGGCAAAACCCATTCCTTGCGATCTATAATCCGAACTAGTCTTTCCATGTATGACACCCTGTCGTCCACGTCTAATTCCTCAAAATTCAATGTGTGGGTCGTGTCAAGTTCATACTTCCTCAATATCGACATATGAAAGACGTCATTCACTTGCGCTAATCTTGGTGGCAATGCAAGACAATACGCTTGAATCCCTATTCTTTCCAAAATCTCAAATGAACCTATATACCTCAGACTCAGCTTCCTTTTCTTGCCGAAGTGCAAAGTATCCCTCATTGGTGACACATTTCAAAAAGACGTGCTCACCAAGGAATTCCAATGGCCTTTGACGCTTATCAATGTAGCTTTTCCGGTGGCTCTGAGCGATCTTTAATATGTCCCTGATGACGGCAACTGCATCCATTGACTACTGGACTAACTCTAAGCCTGTGATCTTTCGTTCTCCAACCTCATCCTAACACACTGACGTTATGCACGCTTTGCCATACAATGCTTCGAAAGGAGCCATCTAAATGCTCTGTTAGTAGCTATTGTTTTAGGCAAACTCGACAAGATGAAGTTGTTCCTTGCAGCTTCCCTTGAAATCCAACATGCAAGCTTGTAGCATGTCTTCGAGGGTTTGAATCATCCTCTTAGACTGGCCATCTATCTGAGGATGATAGGCCGTATTGTACTGCAACTTCGTTCTTAAGGCAACCTGTAAACTCTTCCAAAAGGCAGCTGTGAATCTCGGGTCTCAGTCTGATATAATCGTCACCGGCACTCCATACAGACGAACAATCTGACGCACATACAACTTTGCATATCTATCCAAATCAAGGTCCTTTCGTGCTGCGATGAAGTGAACCAACTTCGTCAGTGTGTTGACCACTACCCGAATGGAATAAT
Organism: Eucalyptus caleyi; assembly: GCA_014182885.2. Lineage (NCBI taxonomy): Eukaryota > Viridiplantae > Streptophyta > Magnoliopsida > Myrtales > Myrtaceae > Eucalyptus > Eucalyptus caleyi. Next base: position 32,490,867 of record CM024468.2, on the reverse strand, counting down.
TACCCCTCTGACTCCTTGGTAAGCTTGTCACAAAGTCCATTGTGATGTGCTTCCATTTCCACTCGAGAATTTCGAGAAGTTGCAAAAGTTCTCCTAGCTTACAATGTTGCGCCTTTACTTGCTAACACGTCAGACACTTTGCGACATACTTGGCGATGTCCGCCTTTATACCGGACCGCCAATAGTGTTGACGTAAATTCTGATACATTTTCATACTACTAGGATGAATGATGTAGCTGCTATGATAAGCTTCTAATAAGATCTCTTCCTTAAGCTCTACATTGTTAGGTACACACAATCGTCCTCGGAACCTTAGTGGTCCGTCTTCCAAAATCTGAAAGTCAACCTTCTTCTTTTGGTATTCTCTTGCAGAATCTTCTGAATCACTAGGTCTATCCACTGAAGTGTCTTGATTCTGATTTGCACTCCGGCTCAATTATGAGGGTGGTCATAAGATTTGAAAGGTGACCTATCTCAAATTTGAAAACCGAGTCTCGAGCTTTCTCAAGTAAAGTCCATTCCTTAACCATCATATGCACAACTAAAGACTTCCGACTCAGCGCATGTGCGACATTGTTCGCCTTTCCAAGGTAATACAAAATGTCACAATCATAGTCCTTTAAGAGTTTCATCCAACGATGCTGTCTTATGTTCATCTCCTTTTGAGATAATAGATACTTGAGACTTTGATGGTAAGTGAAGATCAGGAATCTTTTTCCACACAAATAATGTCTCAAAATCTTCAGAGCGAAAATGATTGCTGCAACTTCTAAGTCATGTGTCGGATAATTTAGTTCATGAGGTCTCAACTGACGGGATATGCATGCAACAATCCTGTCATGTTGCATTAACACGCAGCCTAATCATCTAAACGACGCATCATTATAGATCTCATATCCTCTAAGACCGGATGGTATGATCAGCGCAGGTGCGGTAGTCAGCTTCTACTTAAGCACTTGGAAACTACTCTCGCACTTGTATGTTCACACAAACTTCTCTTCCTTCTTCAATAGTCAAGTCAATGATGACGCTAACGCTGAAAACATTTCCACAAACCTTCTGTAATAACCTACCAAATTCTGATCTCTATCATTGTCATCAGTCTTGGCCAATTGATAACTACTTCAATCTTGGTTGGGTTTACAGAGATTCCTTCACTTGAAATCACGTGACCTAGAAACGCAACTCGAGTCAACCAAAACTCACACTTGCTGAACTTGGCGTACAATCCATGAATCCTCAAGGTCTAAAGTACCATCCTCAAATGCCTCTCATGCTCCTCAGAATTTCTTGAATACACTAGGATATCATCAATGAATACAATCATAAATTGATCTAGATACTCTTTGAACACTCGGTTCATCAGATCCATAAAAGTAGTTGGGGTATTTGTCAAACCAAATGGCATACAGTGAATTCATAATGGCCGTATCGAGTATGAAATGCTGACTTTGGTATGTCCTCATTTCTGATCCTCAGCTGATGATACCCTATCCTCAAATTAAGAGTTTGGGACATCTGGAGTGCCATAGCTTGGCACGGAGGGACACTTAAGTGCCATAACTTCGAAAATGTACACTTAAGTGCCAGTTTCAAAGTAAAGTGGAACACTTAAGTGCCACTATGGTCAAAATCCAGCAAAATAGCTAACTTGGCAATTTTCCAGCGAGTTAGGTGCAAAACGGAGTCCTTTTGCAAGTTGACGTGGCAAGAAAAGATCAAAAACGACGTCGTTTTGTGTTCTAATGTGTAAATAATTAATATAAAAATTAATTAAATTAAATTTAAACTTAATGTTATCTCAAATATTCTAAAAAATTAAAAACCAAAAATTAAAAAAACTTAAAAATAAAAACTTAAAAGATAAAAAAATAAAATTTAAGAAACTTAAAATTTAAAAAACCTAAAATTTAAAAAACTTAAAACTAAAAAAATTAAATTTAAAAATTTAAAATTCAAAAAATTCAAAATTCAAAAATTCAAAATTCAAAAGAATTTAAATTTATAAAAATAAAAAATTAAAAAAAAATTAATTTAAAAATTTTAAAAACGTCCATATTTAAATTTAAAGTTTTTTTAAATTTTAATTTTTTAAATTTTAGATTTTTAAATTTTAATTTTTTTAAATTAAATTTTTGAAATTTAAAGTTTTTTAAATTTTAAGCTTTTTAAATTTTAAGTTTCTTAAATTTTATGTTTTTTAATTTTATTTTTTAAAATTTAAATTTTTTTAACTTTTCACTTTTTTTAATTTTAATTTTTTTCTAATTTTAAGTTTTTTAAGTTTAATTTTTTTAATTTTTAAGTTTTTTAAATTTTAAGTTTTTAAATTTTTATTTTTATTTTATTTTTTAGAATATTTTAAATGAAATTAAGTTTAAATTTAATTTAATTAATTTTTATATTAATTATTTACACATCAAACACAAAACGACATCGTTTATGCGTTTTCTCTTCACGTCAGCATGCAAAACGATGCCGTTTACACCCAACTCGCCGGAAAATTTCCACATCAGCCATTTGGCCAGATTTTGGCCGGAGTGGCACTTAAGTGTTTCACTTTACTTCGAAACTGGCACTTAAGTGTACTTTTTCAAAATTATGGCACTTAAATATCCCTCCGTACCAAGTTATGGTAATTGGGCTGTTCTTCTGCCCTCAAATTAATCTTTGAAAATATTGACGCTCCTTGCAACTGGTCGAACAAATCGTCGATCATCGGGAGTGGGTACTTGTTCTTGATCGTCACCTGATTGAGTTAGCGATAGTTGATGCATAAGCACAATGAACCATCTTTATTTTTCACTAACATAACTGGTGCTCCCCAAGGTGATGCACGGGATATATGAATCCCTTATCCAACAACTCCTACATCTGCACCTTTAGTTCTTTCAACTCAGACAACGCCATCCGATAAGGAGCCTTAGAGATTGGCTTTGTCCTAGGTGCTAACTTAATCATGAACTCTATCTCTCTCTCTCTGGTGGCAGGCTTGGCAATTCTTTCGGAAACACGTTTGGAAATTCTTGTACCACTAAGATATCTTTGATCTTCAACTCCTCAACTGTCGTATCCATGATAGTCGCTAGGTAACCTTGACAACCCCCATCTAACAAATGGGTTGTCTCAAGCAATGAGATTAAGGAAATCGAGGGTCCTCCTCGACTTCCAGTGAACTTGAAACTTCCACCCCTTAACAGGTTAAACTAAATCGATTTACGATAGTAGTCCATCTTAGCTCGTTACTTGGTGAGCCAGTCCATGCCACTTATCACATCGAAATCATACATGACTAGGACTATCAAATCTATCGTCCTCTCTCGCTCACCAATCGCTAACTTGCAATTAGGACAACCCATTGTAGCTAACACTTTATCCTTTAATGGTGTAGATATGCTAACCATCGACTCCAATAACTCAGGAATCAATCCTACTAGCTTAACAAACTGTTCAGCTATAAACGAATGAGTTGCACCAGGATCAAATAAAGCATAAGTAGCATGGTCATTCAGCAAAACCGTACCTATAATCACATCAAGCATGCCCTCAGCCTGTTCTCTCGTGACAGCATACGTCCTTCCCTGAGCTAGAGGTCTGTTCTGTTCTTCTTGCTGTGCAATCTGCGATACGAACATTCTATTCTAACCCATCAGTGGCGGCGACGGTAACTACTGTAGTCCCCTTAGTCTTTTAGGACAGTCTCTGGCCAAGTGACCATGTTGGCCATATTCAAAACACGCACCCATCCTAAGATGGCATAGGGCTGAACCATGTCGACTTCCATAGAAGTGACACGAGCCATTTTGATTTGGGACTGACATGCCTAATCCACCCTTCCTATTGGGCAGAACATGGTACCTTCCTCCAGTTATGGGCCTCTTCCCAAACCGATTCTCATCTCTATTCGAGCTGAACCTCGACCCAAACAAGGCGGCTTGCTCACTCAAACTTCTCTCTATCAACTGGGCCCGACTATAAACTTCATTATAATCCTTGAGATCAAGCGGTACCAATGGATTCTTTAGTTCTAGTTGGAGTCCGTTCCTAAACCTCCGAGCTTTGTCTTCAGGATCCTCTATTAGTCTTGGAGCATACTGCGACAACTCCGCAAACTCTGCTTCATACTGATCCACGGTCAACATGCTTAAATGGAGGCATTGAAATTTCTCCATCTTCTGCTCTCGAGCGCTACCCAAAAAGTACTTGCTATTGAAGGCTCTGAGGAAAGCATTCCACATCGGGACTACGCCTTCAGGGAAAACTATACCTCCGGTGGCTCTCCACCAAGTATTCACGTTACCTTGTAGCTGGTATACTACCAGGACAATCTTTTCCTCCTTAGTGCATATCAGAAGTGCAAAGGCTTTCTTCAGGTCTTGGATCCAAAGCAATGCAGCTTCGAGATCTCCTACACCAGTGAATCTTGGCGAGTTCAACTACATGAACTACTCAATTAACTTGTGCATCGGTCTCTCCCTGATCACATTCCTAGGTTGGACTCTAGCAGGTGCGGTTGCAGTAGCGGCATTGGTAGCTTGATTCTGAACTTGCTACTCTATTAGATTTCCCAAAGCCTCGAGCATCTGAATGATCCCATCGATTCTAGGATCATAGATGCTGCTACACCAGTACTGGCCTACAACAATACTCTCTCACTTGTGCTGGCCTGAGCCTGCGCTCTACCATGACTACCTCGGGTATCGACCCTAGTCAGCGTCCTACCCCGAGAGGCAGATGCGCGCTCCTCTTCTGAGGAATCCTTGGCTCCGGATCGCTCATCTTACAAGATCTCTATAGAACCTGCTTTCCAATTCCACACAGAATTAGGAAAACTTAACGACTCACAAAAACAATAAATCAGTCAATCACATGCGTCTACATAAGAAAAAAAGCCTTTCTTACTAACTATCATATAACCTATTGCACCTTATCCCTCCAAACATTGACCCGCTCTGATACCACTCTAGATGGGAATGTCACGCCCCAATCTTCGAGCATGTGCCCATCCCTCAATGGTTGATTAAATTACGACATCCTAGAATGCGTCGCCGACCCATTCATTTTAATGTGCATGCGGAAGCGTATAAATAAATGCCTAGACAACACGAAGATAGGATAGAAAACAGGACCATAATTTCACAACCGAAACAAACCTTTATATACAGCCGACTAGTTTATATACAATACTAGTCTATAGACAAAAGTCTACTCAAGCAAAAAGTCTACAAATCCTCTAGGCGTTCGAACCCCCAACTAAAAACCCCGAGCTCTCCCTGGGGACTTGGGTTCACGACTACACCACTAGAAGGGTCAACTGTACCCTCGCCAAAAGTGATTTCTAACACTGACACTGGGACCTCAGAATCCCGCAAGGGACCTTCTCTGGGTCCACTTCACCCACGACGATACCATGCTTTGACTTAATGGGGTACCCTCCGAGGTAAACCCGTATCGACCCAGACAATGATCATGACGAGTTCATAGACTTAGGCTCATTGGCCCCCGGGAAGAGGAATAATGAAGACCTGCTCAATGATCCTCTTGGGCTGGCCAAAACGTTGTGGAGGAACTGCCATCTAAGGACCTAAAAAGGTTGAGCCTACGACGGGGTGAGACAATGTCTCTGCAAGTTCATCCCCTAAACTCCGACTAGGAAGGAAGTACACTTAAAGGCAGCTATACACACAAGTTAAAAGACTTACATTGTCTCAGTTCCCTCCTACACATCAATACAGTCATAATTATCAACCAATCAATTCAACCCAAACCATCAATCCATTGATCCATTCAATCAATCGACTCAATTCGACCACTACTCACCCAAGCTGAGATTTATTATTAATGCTCACCAAAGCTACTACATGATAGATCAATCTCGGCCAAAGATCTTGTGCTTTGCCAAAATGCTATATCTTTCTCTTAAAAATCTCACTATTTAATTTAGTCCCTAAAAACATTTTTGGCGTTAAAACCAACACCCTGTTATTTTTTGAGTAAATATTGAAATTACACAATTTTTGGATAAATACCCAAAATTACGATCACCACTCAATTTGTAAAAAATAGTATTCAATTGCAATTATTAAACATACCACTTCAATCAACATGAAATTCCGATCACTTGTTATCTCGGTATAATTTTCGAAAAATAATAAATAATTAAATAAATACTAAAATGAATTAAATATATGCAATTAATTACCAAAAATGCAAACTTAGGCTAGAAACGCTTAATTAACCACCCGAATGGGCTGGGAAAATTTCCGAACCTATCTAGGTAAATAGTACAACTTATCTAGTTCATAATTAAGTCGTTCTAACCACCTAAAATGTAAAATTGAATAATTAAATCACTAATCCGTTCTAACTAACCACATAATCCCTAATTAGCCTAATCTAAACACCCCTTAAACGTCATTAACTCCCTAAGCAGAGTTTAGCAAGTAAACTCACCGGTTTAGCAATCCGGTGAGTCCACAACGACAGTAACGTGAGACGAGCAACAAACCTCTTAGCAGCAAAGCCAAGCAAGGCTCGGAAGAGGTTTGAAACAGGTCTCAAAAGCTCACGGCTGGCTAGGCTTCTTAGTTCTATCCAAGGACAGAGCAAGCTGAAACGAGGCTAGACACAACAAGGGATGGGCAAACCGAGGCTGTAGTGGGCGAGGGGCGACGACAAGCGACGGCGGCTGCCGGATGGTGGCCAGGGGGCTTCGGCTGAGCTCCTATAACGACTAAGGAGGCTCTAGGGCATGGCTAGGGTCGCGGGACAAGCAGGAGCAGGTGGACGGGCAGACGGCACACAACGGGCTCGCACGAGGGCGCGACGACGACATGGTGGTCCTAGTGGTTCGGCAGGCAACTTGCAATGGCAGGGGGGAAGGTTAGCGGTTTCCTCTGGTTTTTTGGGAGCTCAAAATGGTCTGTAATGGGACAACAGAAGGTTAGAGGGTCCCTCTTGGCCTCTAAAGCTCTCTATTCTATCTTCAAACACTCATTGGCAAAGCTCCACTTGCCTTGGCTGTCATCCAAGCCAATTTGTAGCCCAAGACTTCCCTTAGAAGCTTCACCAAGTGGTCCAAATGTTGTGGTGACCATGGCCTACGAATTTAACACAAATTCCCCAAATCCACTTCAATTCTCCTTCAATTGGATCTAAATCGGTCCCCATAAATTCAACCAAGGTGCCATCATCCCATTCAACTTTTTTCCTCATCAATTCATCCAACCAGAATCCCAAAAACGCGACCAAAAATGGTCCCTTGATTTTTCTAGTAAAAAAGGGCCCCACTTTGAAATTTCGCCAAAAATCTTGGTTTGCAAAAAAATCTTCGGAGGGTGAGTCGATGTTCCTAAAATAAATCGTGACATGACTGAATTTTCAATTTTGAAATCAAATTCAAATTTGTGGTTAATTTCGATCTGGCGTGATTTTAGCTTGACGTGGACTACCGAGTAGCTTTTAGAAATTTTTAGTGCAATTGACTCGTGGTTGGTTATTTTTGAACCATATTGTACATTTTCAACACATTGACGACTCTCAATTGTCGTGAAAATCTCAAGATTTCAAATATGGACATAAGGTACCAAAACGATAGAAAAATCGGTCTAGTACCAATCGACAAGAATTTTGCAATTAGGTGGAATTATCCACACTTAATCACATGACTCAGTCGAGTCGACTTATCTCCAGTCTCTAATCGATTTTCAACTGTGTCGTAATGACCCTTGCAAACTAGCATGGTCGAGCAGTGGATTCCTAATTGAATTCTCAAGTCTATTGCATTAAAATCCCTCAATGGCTTCACCTAATAAACTAGTTATCCCGTAAGTGATCAGTTAAGGGAAAAATAACTATAGGCGCGTCGATGAAAGGTTCAATTTATTCAATTAAAAATAGAACTAGAAAGTCAGGATGTCACAAAGTCCGGCAAGGGGGCAAGATAGATGAAATCCCTTTTTTTTTTTTTTGTATAAATTGTAAATGTCATTAAATAGGATTACCAAACCTATCAATTGATTTTCCTTTATACAACATCGAATTGAACCACCATTTCTCCATAGAACTTTTTATTTATTTATTTTGGTAAAATCATTTCTCCATAGAACTTTCTTACCCCTATTTACATGAAAATACAATAGATGAATAGTTATTCAATGAAAAATCATTTGATTATTTCATTTTTTATCGGAATAAGATGAAGTACAAAGGCTTGAAACCAAGGTACTAAGTGAGGAACAAGAAGAAAAGAAAATAATGTATGAAGAGATGTAATGATGGAAAGAATCAAGATATTTGTAGAAGTTAGTGCTTCGGAAATTAGCAAAGTTGTGGAACAACAAGGATGGTAAACAAATTTAGGGAAAGAATTAGTGGGATTTATTTGGCAATATGGATAGAATGGATGCTCACTCGGCCGAATATTGGGCGTTCATGTGCGAGGCAATACAAACAAGACAAGCCGAATGGAAATATTGAGCGAAAGGCCCATGATAGGCGTGGACCCAAGCCCATACCTCATGCGACGTTGGGGAATTTCTAATAATTTGGCAAAATGGAGTCGCCACTAGCCTATTGGGGTCGGCTAAAAATCAAGTGAGGCAGGGGAGTGTACCTCACTTCCTACACAACTAAAGAATCTAAAGTTAGGGACTTGATTACACTAATTGACCAATTAGTATCCTTTTGGTACCTAATCTTGTTCATTTTAGAAGAAGAGATTTTTGTCAAGCAATTTGGATTGATTTTATACCTATCCACTAACATGTGAGATGATCATGCAGGTGCGCAATCATTGTAGTAACAATCATAGCTGCCAAAATCATAATTGCAGTAAAATTAAGCATGTGCAATTAAACATAATTAACTATGCAAATTAAAGAAGCGATAAATCAATGTGCAAGCAAATAAAGGTCTAATTACACTAAGAAAGCAAGACATGTTGATTTCTAAACAAACCCTACAATTATTTTAATTTTCGAAATATTTAATTTAAAAAAATATACATTTTTATTATTTTTATTATTTTAAAAATATTATTTTAATATTATAAAAATTATAATATATTAAAAAGACCCGAGTCAGATCCCCGGGTTGAGTCCGACCCGGTTCATTGAAAAGACGGCTCGAGCTCAGACCGGATCGAGCCAAACGGCTTGAACCCAGACCGGACTGGGCCGCGCCACCCAGGCCGACAAAAACCTAGCCGGGATGGGGCTGATGTGCAGGCCTAGTAAGATACTTAGGCCCGATATGTAAAATTTTCAAATTGACGAGATCGTAAGAGCTCCCAAATCAATCAAATTGTTAATGGTCTTAGCAATTTATTATTATTATTTTTTCTCTCTCTCTCTCTCTCTCTCTCTCTCTCATGCTATATAAGCCCATTTGTTCTCATTTTCTCACGTAACTAATCTCTTTAGACCTCCAACCATCCATGTGCATTTGGAGAACAAGACAAGAATCGAAAATGGAAGCAATTCTCACCCATGTGCATCTACAGACAAAGTTGGAATAGCCGTGATGTTGATTGGTCCCAAAGGGCTAGGAATTACAGGAGACTAGGCTGGAGAATCAAGTAGGAAATTGTGTTAAATTATCTCTCGAGTTTGTGTGTTTGCAAAACGCACGATTCGCTTGGATGTTTTCGGTCAATAGAAAAACTTCGCTGGACTCTTGAAGATTTATAAAAGATGAAATACAAAAATAAAATAAAAAAAGAGAGCAAAGTTTCTTCTTTGCTGCAGAAGCTTGTGGAATCCAAAAAAAGCAATCAGATTGTGGGGCCTAGATTCAAAGTATTGACTTTGGGCACACACACGTATAAGGACCCTTTGGTGTGAAGATGAAGTCCTCTGCACGCATGGAACCAAAACGTGGTGGGCCTAGGTTAAACTTTGACCTGGGCACACATATAAAAACATAAATATTTGCAGGTCTTCCTTTCCTTTCGTAAGAAGCCGCCGAAGCTCTATGTAGAAGAAAGACGCACGTCCACGCCGCATGTCCACACTGAGAGAAGAGCTGCACGAAAGAAAGAAAAGGAAGCTGGAGATCTTTTCTTTCTGGCGTATGACTTGAACGCGTGATATTTCTTTTTTCTTTTTTTTGTGCCATGAGTTTATGTCCAAGTGAGTTGTTTATTTATAAACACTTTGGGTTTATGGTTAAATCTAGGTATTAGAAACACTCAAACGTGTGAGCGATTGTAAACTTTGTTTCTTCGATTAGAGTGGATTATTTGCTGCTTGCTCTCCCCGTGGACGTAGGTACCGATACTTGGACCAAACCACGTAAATTTCTGGTATCCTTATTATTTCTCGTTTATTTTTCTAGTGATTTTGCATTAACGTAAATTGCAAGATCTTGTCACGTAATATATTCCAACAATTGGTATCAAAGCTTGGGGTTGGATTTTTTTATTGTGATTTGGAGCTTTTACTTGTTTGATTATTATCTGGAAATTCTGCTATTGCAATTATGTCTGAGAGAAAATCTGAAATTGAGAAGTTTAACGGAGCAACAACTTTGTGTTATAGAACATCACAATGTGGGCGTTACTGACAACCCAAGATTTGGCCAAGGTACTGGATGCTGAAGATGAGTTGCCTATTATAATGAAAGCCTCAGAGAGGGTAAAGCTATTGAAAAAAAAACAAAGAGCACAATTCTGTTAAATTTTTCGGATGATGTTTTAATAGAGGTTGCTGAGGAGAAGGATGCCGTAGCGTTATGGGCAAAACTTAAAGCACTCTTTGTGAAGAAAGGTTTGATTAATCGCTTTTACATATTGAAGAAGATGTTTCAATTTAGATATACTAAAGGTACGTCTATCAAAACTCACCTAGATGAATTTAATAAATTCATGATGGATCTAAAGAACGTCGGTAAGATACTTGATGATGAAGAACATGGCATGATATTGTTAGCCTCTTTGCCAGAGTCATGGGAGCACTTTACTGATTCACTATTACATGGCCGTACTACAATTACCTCAGAGGAGGTAAAGTCCGCCTTATTCTCTAAAGAGTGGCAGAGAAAGTTGCGAGATGACGGTCTGACGTAAGGAGTAGCACAAGCGCTGACAATTCGAGGTAGAGAACAACATCAAGGGCCAAGTAGCAGCAGAGGTAAAAGCAAATCAAAATCATGCCATAGAAAGTCCAAGGGACACGTGAAGTGTTTTGATTGTCATGAGGAGGGGCACATCAGGAGAGATTGTTCAAAGCGGAGGAATAAAGCTGATAGGTAGAATGCCACAAGCAGTGTGGCGAATGTTGCCAAAGGGAGCTATAGTGATGCAGAAGATGTCTTATGTATGACTACTACTTTGTCAAGAGACGAATGTGTGCTAGATTCGGGGTGTTCTTATCATATGATGCCACATAAGAACTAGTTTATTACTTACCATATTGCGGATGGTGGTAGAGTTCTTTTGGGGAATAATGCAGTCTGTAAGTCTATGAGAATAAGGATAATTCGGATCCGAATGCACGATGGGGTAGTGTGCACATTGACAGATGTGAGACATGTACCATAGCTCAAGAAAAATCTTATTTCTCTGTGGACACTCGACGACATCAGATGTAGGTACATCGCTGAAGGTAGAGTACTGAAGATCTCTTGAGGTGCCATGATAGTGATGAAGGAGAGAAAGTGAACACTCTCTATTATCTACTGGGAGAGACCGTGATCGGAACTATTGCAGTTTCAAGTGGAGACTCTAGAGACCTCAAAGGTAACAGAAGTTGAGATTGCAGATGAATCCACAATTCTTGAAGTCGGTGATAGTGAACAACCAGCAAAGCTGCAGCACACTATAGCCATAGAAAGAGAGAGAAGGCAAATTAAATCATCAGTACGTTATAGTTATACAGATATTGCTTATGCATTGATTGTAGATTATGAGGTGAAGAAAAATGAGCCTTCATCTTATTCAAAGGCGATGGCTAGTTCAGAGTCATTGTAGTAGCTAGAGGCTATAAGTGAAGAGATGGAATCACTCCATCAAAATCAGACATGGGAACTCGTCAAAGTACTCAAGAGCCAAAAGATTGTCGGAAGTAAATGGGTCTTTAAACGGAAAGAGGGCATTCCCGGTGTCGAGGTAGCAAGATATAAGTGAGACTTGTGGTGAAGGGATATACACAGCGTGAGGGCATTGAATATAATGAGGTGTTCTCTTCTGTGGTAAGACATACTTATATTCGTGTTTTACTTGCCTTAGTTGCTTCGTAGGATCTTGAGTTAGAGCAGCTAGATATAAAAACTATGTTTCTTCACGATGAGTTAGATGAGTAGATTTACATGAGGCAACCAGAGGAATTTGCTATTCCAAATATGGAAGATTATGTTTGTTTGTTCAAGAAATCTTTGTATAGGCTAAAACAATCTCCTAGGCAATGGTATAGATGTTTTGATGCTTTCATGGTTAGTCAAGACTACACAAAAAGTTAAATAGATAGCTACATTTACTATAAAAGATTGGAGAATGGTCCTTTGATTTATCTACTTTTATATGTTGATAATATGCTTATAGTAGCTAAGAATATGTCTAATATTGATGTGCTGAAGAAGTAGTTAAATGCTGAATTTGAGATGAAAGATTTAGGTGCTGCAAAGAAAATTTTGGGTATGGAGATTTTGAATGATAGGACTGTAGGAATTTTATGTCTATCTCAGAAGAAATATATTGAGAAGATTATGGCACGTTTTAATATACAGTCGGCAAAATCTATAAGTACACCTTTAGCGAAACACTTTAAACTTTCAGATAAATTATCACCGCAGATTGAGGAGGAAAATGAACATATGTCCCATGTTCCTTATTCTAGTGCCGTGGGTAGTAGTATGTATGCTATGATGTGCACTAGGCCTGATATTTCACAAGCTATGAGCATGATTAGTCGCTATATGATGTGTCCTGATAAAACTCATTGGGAAGCTGTAAAGTTGATCCTCAAATATTTGAAGGGGACGACAAACGTGGGTATAGTGTTCCAAAGGGACAGCAATGGAAGTAAGACCATTGGTTTGGTGGATTCAGATCACGCCGATGACTTGGATGATCGCAGGTCTTTAGCAGGGTATGTATTTACGCTAACGGGTGATGCAGTTAGTTGAAAAGCGTCCTTACAAGATCACATTGCCTTATCTTCGACTGAGTACATAGTAAACATTTGTAGTGAAGGTGGCAATGTGGTTACCAAGTTTGCTTTCGGACTTTGGGTTAGAATAGAAAAGTGTGGATATACAATATGATAACCAAGGTGTGATATATTTGGTGTATAATCCAGTTTATCACAACAAACGAAGTATATCAACATTAGATACCACTTCATCCGAGATGTCTTAGCTAAGGGTAATGTTATTATAAAAAAGATTGCTATAGTAGATAATCCGGCAGATATGATAACTAAATCTGTTCCTTTGGCGAAGCTCAAGCTCTGCTTGAGCTCTATTGGTGTCTATGGAGAGTGAGTGCCCGTCGGGGCGTTAGGAGAGCGGCATGGATGATGGGCACTATAACTTGGCTTCAAACATCGAGCCAAGGTGGAGAATTGTTAAATTATGTCTCGAGTTTAAGCGTTTGCAAGACGCAATTCGTTTGGATGTTTTCGGTCAACAAAAAATCTTCGCTGGGCTCTTGAAAATTTACAAAAGGGGAAATATATTTTTTTAAGAAAAAAGGGAGCAAAGTTTCTTCTTTGCTACAGAAGCCTGTAGAATCCGAAAAAGGCAATCAGATCGTGGGGCCCAAAATCAAAGTGTTGACTCTAGGCACACGCACGTAAGGACCCTTTAGCATGAAGATGAAGTCCTCTGCACGCGTGGAGCCAAAACGTGGTGGGCCTAGGTTAAACTTTGACTTGGGCACACGTATAAAAACAGAAATATTTGCAGGTCTTCTTTTCCTTCTGTAAGAAGCCACCGAAGCTCTACGTAGAAGCAAGCCGCACGTCCACGCCGCATGTCCACGCCAAGAGAAGAGCTACACGAATGAAAGAAAAGGAAGCTAAAGATTTTTTCTTTTTGGCGTACAATTTGAACGCGTGATATATATATATATATATTATTTTTATATTTGTATCGAATTTATGCCCAAGTGAGTTGTTTATTTATAAATACTTTGGGTTTGGGATTAAATTTAGGTGTGAAAAACACTTGAGCATGTAAGCGATTATAAACTCTGATTATTCGATTATAGTAGATTATTTGCTGCTGGCTCTTCCTGTGGACGTAGGTATCGATATTCAAATCGAATCACGTAAATTTTTAGTTTCATTATTATTTCTCATTTATTTCTTTGATGATTTCGTGTTGACGTAAATTGCAAGATCCTATCGTTTTCACGTATTATATTCTGAAAAATAGCAGACAAAAATTGCTGAAAAATTGCAGGGGAAATTGCAGCACGCAAAACTGTGAAGACATAAAGGGAACATGGGTGTTCGCCGTGACTCTTGATGCTGAATGAACGGCCTTTCCAGCTTGATTTAAGGAGCTGGACGGCTGCAATCTCTGCCGAGGGAAGCTTGATGGAAACTAAGCTTAAAATGGAGGGACACCAAGCGAGGACAAACTGCCGAAATTGCACCTTGAATGGGCGGCTGCAATAGTACAAATCGAAGCCTGAATTCAGACGAAATGCAGCTGCTTCTGTTGACCTTTTCAAAGGCCACTTGAGATGACAACATAGAGAGAAATTCCGATGTATTTGCTGCAACTGAAGGAGTGAAGGCTGAGCTGGATCAAGAGAAATGCAGAGCTGAAAACTGCTGGCGGCAGGTGCTGATGAGAGATAGTGAGGTTAAAATTGAGCCCAAGATTCCAAGGCCCGAGAAAGCTAGAAGCCCGCCCATCTCTATTTCTCTCTCTACTCTATCTCCCGTCTAACGTGAAACTCGAGCGCACGCGCGCGATGGAAGCAATTCAGCGCGAAGAGATATCCCCAGAATCTGCCGAGCTAGATTTTTGTAACTGAATGGATCGTGATGCTTATATTTTTCTTTCCGATAGTAAGGGACCACACTGGAACACTCAAAAACCGCTCCCATTCCAGCGGGGGAGAGAGAGAGGAGCCATTGGGAGAACACACACCTCATAAATGAGAGACACGGCACAAAAATAAATAAATAAATAAATAAATCCTCCTTTCTCCACCACACCTTCGATGTTATTGTGGAAAGCAAACAGTACAATAAAATAAATCGAACGAGAAAATAAATCAAATACCAAATTTATGTATTTTGGTCAAATAGAAAAAGTAGTAATTATTTCAATTATATATGAAGCGATAAAATAGAAATTATAACCGTACTCAAATTACTCAAATACCCTTAATATTTCCCAAGCCCTATTTACACTCATTAATTCACATAGTATTTAACCTCACAGTCTCATAATTCCTCACAAAATAATAATTAAATCTCGTAAATGAACCTATAAATTATACCACAAAATTTAATCCACTTGAACATTAAAATTATGAGTGCAATTCCGTGAAGAAAATCATGAGAAAACCTCACCAAGCACTTGTAGAAGACGATCCATCACCAATTTTTCGTGACCACTCGAGCAACCCACGAGTACATATTTAATTGCATATGTACTTGCCCACAAAAAAGCAAAAGCCCTCGCAACCCACGCATTGAATATTCTGAAACAAAAATAGGAAATTTTTTTCCTCCAGCGACTTGGGACTCCAATGTTGACTTTCCTTTCAACAATCAAAGTCCACTATCATTTTGGATTCCAATGTTGAACAAGCACACATGATAACTATTTTATTTCCAGTCAAAACTATTTTTCTGTTTTCAAAAATAAATTTGGAACATAAATTTATTTGATAAAGTAATTTTAATTTTTCTATTTCTGAAACAAAATTTTAGCTTGCAATAAAAATGAGAAGCAAAAATTTTTTATTTCTCTATTCCTGGAATAGAAATGAGAAATAAACTCATTTCATTATTCACCCTCGCTGCTAGTTGGCCGCCAACTTACTACTACCCACGGCTTGCAACCATCGGTCACCATCTATTAGCCGCTGGTCACTTGTCATTTTTGATCACTTGCCATTGTTTGTTGGCCGCCGGTTGCTACCCACCGTCCACTAGTAGCTGGCCATCATCCATTGATCACTGTCACCATTCACTACTATTGCCATTCATCGCCGCCACTTGAGAGGGAAATTTTGTGTTGTTATCCTGCAAATTTCTATTATGGGAACAAAAATTTTCTATTGTTATCAAATACATATTTTAACTCAAAAATTTGTCTGAGAAGTAGAAATAGAAAAATCAATTTTTGGAACAAAAACTAATTATTGAAATAGAATAGTTATCATTCACACTAGAATTTCATGGTAGACATTCACAAATATTGAACTTTCAGACCTTCCTTTAATTCATCTCTGGTCAAGCTTCATTCACGGGCTCAAAATCAAGATATATTTTAACAATCTCCATATTGACTTAACATTTGAACCAAGTCACACTAGTGTCATTGAACATATGAACTTTACTATTGTTGGGATGCACATAAGAGTTATATCAAAGAAGTCTTATATTGAAAAATTGGTATGGTATATAGCAAGTAATATATCCTAGCTAGCCCATAATTTATTGACTTAAATTTTTGAGTGAAAGTAAGTCCAACTGGATATGTTAATAGATTCAAACATAGGTCATCTCTAGGAGATCTCTCTAGGTGTAGGTGTTGGACTTCTGTTACGAGCTTTCGACATACTACTCTCCCACAACCCCTCATGGGCTCAATTGCCACAAATATCTTTCAAGTTCAAACCTCACTTGAACTTCACCATTACCATACTCCACTTGCACCTTTAATTGCTTCATAAGGATTTTCCGAGACAACCTTATTTATCACAAATAAAGCAAAACTATTGTTGCATCCATATTTGTGAGGAGATCCGACATTCATCTTAGTAGCCATTAGCTTTATAGGCTCCAACTAGCTATAAGCATTGTGTCAACTATTTCACTAATATGTGTTACCTCAATAGTTTCTCATTGCACCTCCACTTTGAACTAAACACCATCTAGGTTCGCATTAACACTACTATAATCAGCCTTATCCATAAATACTGGAGATTTGTCAAATGTAATTTCTTTGTCAATAATAAGCGATTTAATTTCTAGCACTATAACCGATGAACCCACTCACCTTCTACATAGCCTAAGAACATGCACTTTCTTAACCTCCTATCAAGTTTACCATCATTCACTTGAAAATATTATGGGTAACCAAACATTCTAAGAACATAATAAACTATAACATTACCTAACTAAACCTCTTTGAGAGTCCAACATATAATCGCAGTCGATGAGGATCTATTTACCAGCTAGCTTGGTGTGCTATGTATCTAATAGATATCCCTTACCTCTATTAGCATTATAAAGCATTTTATGGACCGCCTTTAATAACAAAGTGCTCATCAACTCTACAACATGTATGATTCATTGGCATTGGTACAATGTCTCACCATTTCTTCCTTTATGCAAAATTCATTTTATAGTTCCATGTAGAACTCCATACTATTGTCGAGCTACATATGATTGATTGTCTTCCTTGTTTCCTTTTCAATCAAATATCTCAATTGCTTGATCTTGACAATAGCATCATACTTGTGCCTAAACATAAACGTCCACGTCCTCTTAGAGTAGTCATCTACAAACATTAGCACAGATATAACACTCTTCCATAAGGGAAATCATGATAGCCTATGAACATCCAAATGAATCAACTTCGCAATCTCTGTGATTTCTCTAATAATTTTTTTAAGTGCACTTTCCACTGTTTGTTTAACTATAACATTTGCATATTTAGTTCATTAATCACAAAATCATATAGTAGATTCCTCTCATTTAGAAACTCCAGGCTTCTCTCACCAATATGTCCCAAATGCATAAACTAAAATTCAAACTCTTGAAAAGAAGGATATGATGTCTTTGCAGCGAAATCTGTCATTATCTCGTCTTGATGCTCTTACAAGTCATTGTGCTTGATTTTTTTTTTTTTATTATCATGAAAGAACATCGAACAACCTTCTGAAGTATATTGATACCTATTTGAATCCAAAGCACTTAAAAGAACTTGATTTTTTTCATTATCACCAAAGCATATTGAACAACTTTCTAAAGTATATCAATACTTGGATTGAATCCAAAGCAAAGTTATTCTTCAACTCTAGAACATTCCTCACTTGAATTTATGTCTTCATAATATCATCATGCATTTTGATGCTAACATCACTAATACCTATCACGCCCCGAACCCTTGGCGCGCACACACCCCTCGGCAGTCGACTAAAATTTGCGACGTTCCCAAGACACATCGCCGACTCTTTTTATTTTATGCACATGAGGAAACGAATTAAACAAACCCCCTAACAACAACAAACATGGGATAGTAAAAGCAGGACAACCATTTTCACGAAAACTTTATAAACATAGCAAGTCGGTCCTACCAATCTATACACATGAGTCTCATCTCAAAAGAAACTACCAAGCCACCTAAACTCCGGACCCTTCTACCTCGGACCCTGGATCCTATATTTTAGAGACCTGAAAAATTGTAAACCACGACGGGGTGAGAATAAATCTCAGTGAGTCAACACTCTAAATCCCGATTAGGAAGAGAATTCACTCAAAGACGTCCTAAACATGCACCACTCAAGACTTACCTCGCCTCAACACTTTCTTGCATATTAGTACACCTCATAAACACTTATGTATATAGCAAATGCATTCAAAAACTGGAACACATTGATTCACTCATCAAATATTCACAAAAGTCTCGATTATAAGGCCAAATCGTTATAACACATCCCATTTTGTGTCCCACAATTTCGTCCCATAATTAGGCGCGGGTAACTCATATCGATGGTTCAATCCACACCTGATATTCACTCTCAATATCCAAACTCCATATTCTAACTCAAGGTTCTAGAGGTGACCCCCACGAAGTTTCGTTATCGTGTGACACTTAGTCCCTGACCACAATCAGCAACAGTACAAGAATTAGGGGTGAGCATGGTCCGGGTTGGGCCGGTCCACCCCCAGACCCTACCAACCCACACAGTACTAGTCTTCAATTTTTGGGACCAAGGACCGACCCTATTGAGCTTGAGACCAAGGACCGGACCGACTTAGTGGGTTCGATCTAGTTCTAGGGTCAACCCAAGACCAACTGATAATTTTTTATTTCATTTTTTGTACTCCTTAAAAAAGCAATTAAGGACCGGACTGACCCAATGGGTTCAGTCCAATTTCAAGGTCAACTTAGGACCAACCAATAATTTTTTATTTCATTTTTTGTTCTCTTTGAAAGGGCAATCGGGGATTGTATGACCCAATGGATTCAATGATGAGCAAGGTCAGCTAAGAAAGGCAAGCGATGAGGGTCAAGTGGGGTGAGCATCGAATGTCAAGCGGGGAGCAACAAGCCAAGCGAGCATCGAGCGACGAGTGACACAAGTGACACAAAGCGAGCGAGGCGAGTATTGAGTGGTGAGTGGACATTGTTTCTTTCGATTTTTGAAAATTGAAGACTAAGAAGACAAATAAGATAGAAGAGAACGAATACTAAAGGATGATGCCATAAGGTGCCTTTTTGGATGCCATCAAGACTCCTCACAAAAACATTTTCCTCACTTGTAAATTATGACTATTGACGTCGTAAAAGACATCAAAAACCTAAGTTATTAAAGAGAAATGTAAAATTACTTGAACTCTTCACTAAAGAGCTATTTAATGTTGTTAACACCGTTTATTTTAAGGTTTTCCTATATATATATAGTCAGGGTTGGTCCGGGTTGGATTTGTTGGAGAAATCTTTCCAGAATATTTTGAAGCTGACAAAACGTTTCTATTAGTCTAGTCTGGATATCTGCAGATCGTCTAGTTTAAAGTTTGAAGACTCTCTGATCTCCAAACTCAAGATTCAAGACTCAAGACTCAAGACTCAAGACTATTCTCATTGACGCCAGTCTTTCGATCCAAAGGACGAAGGAAATCCAGAGTCGAAGTATATGGTTGATGATTTAATCCTATCCTCTGGAGAAGATCTTTTGGTTGGATAAATATAACGGATTCTTTTGTTCGTATCTAGATCAATTGAAGATCCGATGGTCGACGAAGTATTCTTGGAATGTTCTATTCTTGGAAACCAAGATCCTGATTGTATGGGCGAACAGGATTGATGGGCTATCGTCAGGTTCCTTTAATAGCTCGAATGATCTTCTTGATTGATTCCGTCCAACGGGTAGATTGGAGGAATTCCTTTGGAAAGTGCCAACGGGTATGATGGCATAAAGGAGTATAAAAAGGAAGACGTTCTAGTTGTTTGAGTACGTGATCGATAGAGAAATTTCAGAGTCTGAAGCACCTTGATTATTAGTCGATACAGTTTGCGCGAAATTGTATACACATAGAGTGTCTATACTTGGTGATACCTTGAGCGAGTGTGGTAGATCATCTATACCTATATATCAAGGAAGATCAACACTGTAACATCTCTTTGTTCATAGTGGAATCCAGCCAATTGGCTGTCAATGCAGAAGAGTGGACGTAGGCTTGAATCAAGCCGAACCACTATAAACCGCGTGTTCAATTCTCTCTTTCCTTTACTCATTCTTACGTTGATTATCATTTGTTGCAAATCCTTCAACTATCTAAGTATTGCGCGATTATCAAGAAAAATCTATTATATACCTATTCACCCCCTCTAGGTACTTGTACTAGCTATATCAATTGGTATCAGAGCTCGTGTTCTTACTTTATTTGAAGTGTTTTACTTCAGACTAAAAGATCCATGGCTAGTATGCTAGCACCAGGGCTGGTGGAAGGGCAAAGCAATACCAGACCACCCTACTTTGATGGAAATGATTACAACATTTGAAAGAACAAGATAAAAGCTTTCCTACGATCAAAGGATCCTCTTGAATGGGACGTTGTGGAAAGAGGAATCACTCCTACTGCTGCATCAGTCTCTGAAAGAGGGAAAGAAACTGTTGAGACCAGCGGAATGACTCAGGAAGAGATAAACAAGAGACAAGCACTCGATGTAAAAGCAATTTACTCCTTATATTGTGCCTTGTCTCCAACTGAATATAACGGAATATATTCTTGTGTTACAGCAAAAGAAGTATGGGACAGATTACATATCACCTATGAAGGAACAGATCGAGTGAAGGAGACCAGAATCAACATTCTCCTCGGTCAATATGAAGCCTTCAAAATGAAACCAGGAGAATCTATAACTGACATGTTTAGTCGTTTTACAGATATTGTCAATGGTCTTGAGAACTAAGGACAAAAAATTTCTGATCCCATAAAGGTGAACAAGCTACTGCGTGGACTCTCCAAGGATTGGAATCATATAAAGACTTCAATAAGAGAGACGCAAAGAATTATGCCTTTATCTCGTCGACGAGCTGATTGGAACTCTTCGTCTTATGACGTGGAACGAATTAATGAATACGAAGATCCAAGAGGTAAGAAATCCATTGCATTAAAATCAAATGATGATTTCGATGATACGATTCGGGAGATGATATGGACGACGAGGAGCTTGCTCTCATGATAAGAAGATTCAGAAAACTGAATAGAAAAGGTAGAAGGTTCAACTCAAAGAAACAAAGTTTCCAGAGACAGCAGACCAAGTCTATTGATGATGAGGAACCAAACAAAGATGTAGTCTGCTTCGAATGTAAGAAAAAGGGACACATCAGACCCAATTGTCCTCTTCTGAAGAAGAAAAGAGGAAAAGATGAGAAGTTTCGAAAAGCTCTCAAAGCCGAAACCTGGAGTGATACAGAATGTGAAGAAAGTGATAATGAATATGCTAACATATGTCCGATGGCACATTCGACTCGGACTCAGATTTGGATCGACTCGAACGGTGAATTTGAGGTAAGTGATTTTAAAATTCCTGTCAAAGTCTCTAAATACATTGATGAACTGTGTTTTAGTCTTAAGACTTCTCTCAAAAGGATTTCCGAACTTAAAAAGGAAAACTCAGCTCTAAAACAAAAGGAAAATATTTTAAAAGAAAGAGTTAAAAGTTTAGACTTGAAAGTTTCTACTCTTAAAGAAAAAGAAGATAATCTTTTGAAAGAAAATGTTTTCTTAAAAACTGACTTATCAAATATTTCAAAGAAATTTTCGATAGGATCCGAAAAACTTGAAAAAGTTCTTTCGGTTCAAAGACCTTACTTCAATAAGTCTGGTCTAGGCATGACAGCAGAAACAATTCCTTTGATTGATTTTCCTAAAGTAAAAGAAAGAATTAAGAAAAGACCGTCGAGAGAGGCTTACAAAAATCATTTCAAGAAAGTTTTTGTGAAGTCTCGTAGGTCGAAATGCTCTAAGGTGTTCAAAGTGTAACAAATCGGGATCACTTTGAAAAAGAGTGTCCTATGGTTTGGAAGCCCTGTTAAGAAAGTATGGCCTAATAATGTTTATCCTACTAACACCAAAGGACCCAAGAAAATTTGGGTACCAAAGAAAACTTGAGACTCTCTTTTAAATGCAGGTCTCCGTCAAGAAAAAGGTAAAGTGGTATCTTGACAGCGGATGTTCAAGACACATGACAGGAGACTCAAAGTGCTTCATAAAGCTTGTTCAAGTAAACGGTGGAAATGTTTCATTTGGAGGAAACGGCAAAGGAAGCATTGTGGGATTTGGAACTGTGAAAATTGGAAATCTCACAATAAGCAATGTTTCTCTAGTGAAGGACTCAACTATAACCTTCTCAGCATTAGCCAATTGTGTGATACTGGTTTCAAGATCTCCTTTCAGGAAGGAATATGCTCTGGAATCAGCAAAGACTCTACTCAGTCTTTCATGGGTCGAAGGCATGGAAATATCTACCTCTTAGACATGAAATTAAATGAATCACAATGCCTAATCTCAATTCAAGATGAAGCAAGCTTATGGCACAGAAAGCTTGGTCATGTCAACATGAAGCAATTAGCCAAAATCTCATCAAAGCAGCTTGTTCGAGGTCTACCTAAATTACCATATCAAAAGTCCGATCCATGCACACCATGTATTCTGGGAAAGCAGGTAAGAAATTCATTTAAGCCAATAAATCATGTCTCTACTAATCATGTACTACAGTTGCTACATATGGATCTCTTCGGACCAACAAGAACCCAGAGTATTGGAAGTAAGAAATATTGCCTAGTAATTGTGGACGATTACTCCCGCTTTACATGGGTATATTTCCTTGCAAGTAAGTCAGAAACCTTTTCGTATTTTGAAAATTTTGCTAAAAAGGTTCAAAATGAAAAAGGATGTGTTATCTCAAGTATAAGAACAGATCATGGAGGTGAATTTGAAAATCAAGATTTTACAAAATTGTGTGATGAATCTGGATTTATGCATGTGTTCTCATCTCCATACACTCCTCAGCAAAATGGAGTTGTGGAAAGAAAGAATAGATCTCTTCAAGAAATGGCTAGAACTCTTTTAATTGAAAGTAAAATTTCTTCACGATTTTGGGCTGAAGCTGTTTCAACAGCATGCTATATCATCAATAGAGTCTTGCTAAGACCTATTCTTGAGAAAATCCCTTATGAATTATTCAAAGGTAAGAAGCCCATTGTTTCATACTTTCATGTGTTCGGTTGCAAATGCTTTATATTGAAAAATGCAAAGGATCAAGTTGGTAAGTTTGAAGAAAGATCAGATGAAGGTATCTTCCTTGGATATTCTACATCAAGCAAAGCCTACGAGTCTATAACAAGAAGAGCCGGTCGGTGGAGGAGTCAATGAACATCAAATTTCAAGACTCTACGCAAGATGAATCAAGTCGACTCGTATGAAGAGTCTCGAATCTGCTCCGCACCTTCCAAAGCTCACAACTCAAGAAATGTCTCGACTGGAAGACCAGCATCAAGATGTTAATGAAGATTCAAATAAAGAAAGAGATCATCATCCGACAAATCAACCAAGAATCGGAAGCATAAGTCCGGTCATCCCAAAGATCTCATTATCGGCGAAATTAATGAAGGAATTCGCACCAGATCCAAAAGACGTGAAGAGTCTAGTGCTGTGGCTCTCATTTCTGAAATTGAACCAAAAAGCATAGAAGAAGCTTTATCTGATGAAAGCTGGATCGAAGCTATGCAAGAAGAGCTCAGACAGTTCAACATTAATGATGTCTGGGAATTGACATCTAAACCAAAAGGTTATTCCAAATGGACGTCAAAAGTGCTTTCCTAAATGGATTTATCCAAGAGGAAGTTTATGTGGAACAACCACCTGGGTTTGAAGACCCAAAGAAGCCAGACTCAATTTTCAGACTGAAAAAGGCATTGTATGGTTTAAAGCAAGCACCTCGAGCTTGGTACGACAGACTAAGTAAGTTCTTATTACAGAATGGTTTTGTCAAAGGTAAGGTAGATACTACTCTATTTATCAAAAAGGAAAACAAAAGCTTTTTACTCGTTCAAATATATGTGGAAGACATTATTTTTGGATCCTCTAATGAAAGTCTATGCAAGAAATTTTCTAAGTCTATGCAGGATGAGTTTGAAATGAGTATGATGGGAGAATTAACATTCTTTCTTGGTCTTCAAGTAAAGCAATTAAAGGAAGGAACTTTCATTTACCAAGAAAAATATGCTAATGATCTTGTCAAAAGGTTTGGATTGGAAAATTGCAAGAAGACTGATATACCAATGTCAAGTTCTTTGAAGATAGACAAAGATGAAGAAGGGAAGAAAGTTGATCAAAAGCTGTACAGAGCATCATCGGTTCACTTCTTTATCTAATCGCTTCTAGACTCGACATTTTGTTGAGTGTTTGCATCTGTGCTAGGTTTCAATCAGATCCTAGAGAATCCCATCTCAGTGCTGCGAAACGTATTATCAAATACGTTGCTTCATCTTCAAGCATCGGTCTTTGGTATCCTAAGAATGGAGACTTTAATCTTCTGGGATATTCAGACGCAGATCTGGCCGGCTGCAGAGTCAATAGAAATAGTACCTCAGGAACTTACCAGTTGCTTGGAAGCAGGACAGTGTCTTGGTTTTCAAGGAAACAAAGCATTGTAGCTCTCTCAACAACAGAAGCAGAGTATGTAGCCCTTGGAAGCTGCTGTTCGCAAATTCTATGGATAAAACAACAGCTACAAGACTTTGGGATTAAAGACTCATGCACGTAAATCAAATGTGACAACACCAGCGCAATCAATCTCACCAAAAATCCAATTCTTCATTCAAGAGTAAAGCATATAGAGATTCGACATCACTTCATTAGAGATCATATTCAAAATGGAGAAATCTCGATTCAATTTGTTGATTCAAAAAGTCAACTAGCGGATATATTCACAAAGCCTTTGGAGAAAAATCAATTCGATTTTATCCGTTCCAGACTCAACATTTTGAAGCTCGAAGAAGTTAAAGTCTAGAGACTCTCCAACCTTCAAACTCAGAAAGTTCATGATCATCAGACTCTAATCTCTCAGACTCTAAATCTCTCAGACTCAGACATTGATGATTATAGACTGTAAGTTGTTATTTTATCTCAACTCGAAAAGGTATGATCTTTCGTTCAGTTATTTTGTAGTCTCCGTGAAAAACGAAAACTTGTCTTTTCAAAAGGATTAATTTTGACAGTTATTGATTTCGAAAAGAGGTATTCGTACACTTTCCTTGTGCCGATTGAACTTCCCTTTTCAAAACTGAGTTATATATATACAGTTTTCATTTTCAATCTTCAAAACCCTAAAAAGCATTCTCCTCCCAATCCGATTTCTACTTCGTGTTCATCTTCGAGAAAGTTGTCATCTTTTCTTGGAAAAGCAAGCAAAGGAATCTTTCAGCGACGAGGAAGGATGTCTTCTTCGAGGAAGTCTTCAAGAATCGCGAACAGGGGACCACAGAGAATGAAGGAGGGACCTACCCATTTCGATCTCACCGAAGAGGAAGAATTATCGAGTCAGCAACAGAGCCCGATTCACTCTCCACCACGTCACTCAACGCCATCTACCCCACAAGGTGCGGGTCAACATCCAGAGGAAGAGATAATCGAGGACGCAGACCCTGTAAGAGTCCAAAAACCCTCTTATATTTACAAACTCTACCGTGCGTTGAAAAGTACTGGAACTCCGTTGAAATACATGGATGATTTTCTCAAAGATAAGCATTATGGGAATGAGTATATCTTTCTGAAAAGAATGGAGGATTTGGGAATTGCTCCCAAAGGTAAAGCAGAGGAAGCACTTGCGAATATTCCCAGTGACCCTCGTATGTCGCGACCAAATCCGACTGATGGGAACGATGATGATAAAATATTCAGTGATTTTCAACCTAGAATGGGTGTTGCTGCGAAGGTGAAGGGAAAGAGGATGGAGTTATTTAAATCGAAGGAACAGGATAATTTGTTCTTCAGACTGCTAAAATGAGGGGTGATAAACCCTAGGAGTGTCGATTTCGATTTCTTGGATGCTGTTAATGTGAACTTAAGGGAGAAGTTTAGTCTGCTTCAATTGGAACGTTTTTGCACTAATACCACGGACGGTTATGCACAACTGACTGCGTATTTCTATTCGAATCTCAGCTTTATAGATGCGAATAGAATATCATTCAGTGTTCGAGATCAGGATTATGTGGTAGACGTGGACATGTTGGCGGACATAATTGGAGTTGAACGAGGACGTTATCAACCAGTCGAAGTCTCAGTTGCTCGTGCCTCAATGGACCTTGTTGAAGATAGAGATATCGAGGGAAAAATCATCTATTCAAGGATGCGTGCCATCAATATTGTGCTGCACAAAATTGTTATCAATTGCATCAGGCCCAAGTCTACATCAAAGACTGATGTATCTAATTCCGAAGCAAAATTGATGTACGCAATCAACTCAGGGAAGAAGTTCTCTCTCCCTCACACTATTCTCTTTCACATGTACAGAGCAATGTCGAAGGACAAGGGACAATTGCCTTACCCAGGTCTAGTGACCAAGATCTTCAGACACATGAATATTGAACCGCCACACACACTTTGTGTTCGACCGTGCGATAAGATGGTGGTAGGTTTAAAGATGTTGACGAAGATGCGTCTGAAAGAACTTTCCAAGGCAATGGAGAAATTCAGAGTGAAGACTCCAGTTCTGTCTGCTTCAAAGAGAAAAGGAAAGGAGGCCATTGGTGCCTCATCCAAAAAGAAGAGAACTCTCATCTTGGAGGATGAAGATGAGGAGGAAGATCTCACAATCACTGCCTTGATAAGGACCAGACGTTCTGTTCCCCAATCAACAGAACATCAGAAGAAACAGAGAGAAGAAGAGAAGCAAGATAAGAGCAGCGAGAGAAGAAGAAAGAAGCTGAAGAAGAAGGAGAAGAAGAGCAAGAAAAGTCTGCAGCTGAATCTGGAGAGAAGGGGAATCAAGATACAGAAGAGCATGATCATCACTCTTCCCCTTTTGATGTCCTAGAGACAGGGGGAGTTGGCGAGCAAGAAAGGTCCACACCTCATGCTGCCAATAGTGAAGGTCTAAGACAATCTCCAGCAGACCCAGAAGAATTTTAGGCTTCTCAATTGCCTGAAGAAGGACACAATATGTCAGCACCTAGTCTGCAAGACTATACAGAAGCGCCATCGTCTGCATTCACTCCATCTGAGAAAGCAAATGCAAGTACACAGACGGACAATTCTGCAGATTTTCGTCGTATTATGGATGTTCTTCTGGAAATGCGGGGCCAAATCTATGCTCTGGACTGTGAAATTCAAGCCATGAAAAATGCTGGACAAGCATCTTCAGTTACCCTGGAGGACAAAATGAAAGACCTCGCTCTACAACTTCAAGCCAATGCCAAAGGAGAGGAGGTAGCTCAACTAAGGGAAGACTTGAAGAGGCTAGAAGGCGTAGTCCAGTCCATGGGAGATTTCCAGATCGTGCGCATTCCCAAGCGGATTCGACTCCTTTCTCACCTTTTTAATGATGACAAAAAGGGGAGAAGCAATTTGAACCAACCAACCAACTTTCTTTGACTTTAAATTTATTTTTGTGGTTGAATATGTTTGTTTTTGAGTATGACTTGAGTGAACTTGGGTGTGAACTTGAATTTGACTGAATTGGCTGTGGATTTTGATGCTTGACTGTTTGCATTTATATCAAGTGTTGTTATATGGTATTACTCATGAAAGACTAACCAATTTTCTGTGGATGCAGAGTCTGGTTGTTTTGTTAATCTTTATGAGATAGCCATATTGCTTGAGAAATGTTTTTGCAGGTCAAAGTGGTTCAAATCTACAGGAAAGTTTTGTCACCATCAAAAAGGGAGAGATTGTTGGAGAAATCTTTCCAGAATATTTTGAAGCTGACAAAACGTTTCTATCAGTCTAGTCTGGATATCTGCAGATCGTCTAGTTTAAAGTCTGAAGACTCTCTGATCTCCAGACTCAAGATTCAAGACTCAAGACTCAAGACTATTCTCATTGACAGTCTTTCTGATCCAGTGACGAAGGAAATCCAGAGCCGAAGTATATGGTTGAGGATTTAATCCTATCCTCTTGAGAAGATCTTTTGGTTGGATAAATATAACGGATTCTTTTATTCGTATCTAGATCAATTGAAGATCCGATGGTCGACGAAGTATTCTTGGAATGTTCTATTCTTGGAAACCAAGATCCTGATTGTATGGGCGAACAGGATTAATGGGCTATCGTCAGGTTCCTTTAATAGCTCGAATGATCTTCTTGATTGATTCTGTCCAACCGGTAGATTGGAGGAATTCCTTTGGAAAGTGCCAACGGGTATGATGGCATAAATGAGTATAAAAAGGAAGGCGTTCTAGTTGTTTGAGTACGTGATCGATAGAGAAATTCCAGAGTCTGAAGCACCTTGATTATTAGTCGATACAGTCTGAGCGAAATTGTATACACAGAGAGTGTCTATACTTGGTGATACCTTGAGTGAGTGTGGTAGATCATCTACACCTAGAAATCAAGGAAGATCAACACTGTAACATCTCTTTGTTCATAGTGGAATCCAGCCAATTGGCTGTCAGTGTAGAAGAGTGGACGTAGGCTTGAATCAAGCCGAACCACTATAAACCGCGTGTTCAATTCTCTCTTTCATTTACTCAGTTTTACGTTGATTATCATTTGTTGCAAATCCTTCAACTATCTAAGTATTGCGCGATTATCAAGAAAAATCTATTATATACCTATTCACCCCCCTCTAGGTACTTGTACTAGTTATATCAGGATTGACCTAGAATTCTCAAGACTGAGGACCAACCCGCACAGTGCTGGTCCAGGAATTCCAGGACCAAGGACCAACCCAATCTCCTTGGGAACTGAACCAAGACCGACAGGGTTGGGTCGATCTAGGGTCGGTCCAGGGTTGACCCTAAACCGATGTTCACCCCTAACAAGAATCTAGAAATGACTCACACGAAGTCATGCTATCGTGTAACACTTAGTCTCTGACTATAATCAGCGATAGCTCAAGGTTCTAGAGATGACTCACACAAAGTTCCGTTATTGTGTAGCACTTAGTCCTTTTTCCACATACAGCACTAGTACAAGGTTCTAGAGGTGGCTCCCATAAAGTCACGCTATCATATAGTACTTAGCCCTCGACTATACAAGACAGTAGTGCAAAGTTCTAGAGGTGGCTCCCATGTAACTCAGTTCACTATGTAACATTTAGCCCTTGACTACAATAAGTAACGGTAAAAAATTCTAGAGGTTGCTCACACGAAATTATGTTATCGTGTAGCACTTAGTCCTTTTTCCAGATCACCACCCATTTGGTTTCTTCCACACAACACATGTGATTGCCTCAGCACATCACCTCATTTTTCAAAATAATCCTCACATAATCACATATCGCCCTTCAACAGCCATCCTTTGCCATGACCATAAACCATCGACATGACACAACCATTCACACATCATCATACACAAGTTTCAAACATGTCACAAACCAACCATATCATCAAATATGCACAAAATCATAACCGGCCCTAACTGGTGGAAACGGTCCACAGGCGCATCTCCGAGTTTAAATCCATAATCTTAATCAAACGAGTTCAAAAAAATTCTCAAATTTGAATATATTGTAAAGGAAACATTAAAAAAAAAAATTATGAAGACACCTTAACCCAGATCTTTCTAGATTAAGCCCAAAAAATCGCTCAATCCAATAGAAAAAATTGTGTCCGTTTCCAAAAAGCCAAAATCAGTTTGGTTTAAGACCCAAAACTTTTTATTTTAATATGAAATTTAAGTATGTTAAACTAAAAGATGTGACAAACAACTTTTATGAGAAACCATTTTGAAATTCAAACCCTAAGAGTTAATAAGGGAGTGCGTGGAAACACTTCTGTTTCTTTTTTGTTCTGGGAAAAGAAATAAAAAAAAATGTTTCTGTTCGGGGAACAGTTTTGAACAAAAAAAACGCGTTTGGTAAGTGTAAAAAAACTGTTCTTGGAATAAAAAAGAACAAAAACACGTTTGGTAACTGCAGTCAATTTATGTTCCTAGAATAGAAAAAGAACAGAAACACGTTTGGTAAACGACAAAAAAATTTCTGTTTTAAATTTTTCAAAAAAGCTTTTCTTTAATAAAGTTTAAACTTGATATTAAATTCTCATTCTTATGAAATGCTCATTAATTTTATTTTGTTCTTGGTTAGTGAAGACAAACATTTTGAACATGATCATATGGCATATTTCGCAGAAAATTTTGTAAGTAAAGTTTGTATCAAATTTTTCAAGTACTTTTTTATTTTTAGTTTTAAAGCATATAAACTTGATATTGATTTTTCATTCTCATCAAATGCTTATCAATTTAATTTTGAAAAATGGTGAGTGAAGAAAATATTTTCAACATGATCATATATGCGCCCTTAAACGAAAATTTCATACATCTCAACATGAACCCTTCCATACATGACATCACAATAATGAAGTAATATAGTTCATTGTTCAACTGCATCACAGTGATGGAGATGGACCTGGCCATGGTGAGGGCGGCCGTGCAGCCGGAGACGCTGGCAGAGAGGCTGGAGCAGGCGAGGGCCCGCTGCCGGCAGGCCATCCTCGTTGCCAATTCCTTTTGACCGTCCCAGTCTCGACACAGAGAATTATGTTAGTGAGGTGGAATTTCGGATAATTCGTTTGTAAAAATATCGCAAATTTGAGGTTCGTGTCTGTTGATACGTAGTTTAACATAGTGATTTCTCGATTATAGTATGGAAAGATTTTCCTACTCTGATAGGCTCGTTATTCCAGGTGCCTCGGATGTGATCATTGCACGGAATATTTTTTTCTTACATGATCAGAGAGTTTGCACGAAAACACATACGCATGATCATCATCAGGATGACCTGCAATCGTCACTTCCAAAGAAACCAATGTCTAAGTAATCATCCGTCCATAATGATCGCTTATTTATTATTCTTTTTAAAAGAGTCGCTTCATCAAAATATATATTATCACAAGTTATGACTAGTGAAATTCGACATCGAACCACATTAGAAGAAGCTTGCTGCTCTGAATTTTTTTAATTGTCGACTTCGTCCTCCTCCAAACTATCACAAAAACCCCACGTGTCATCATTTTCACATCTTTATTTCAGCAAGATTGCATATCATCTCTGAGAACACGAGCTTTCCAATGAGAGAACTCAAAACGGCCAAAATTAATTAAAGCGCCTTTTGAACAGAAAGACCACTAGTGACATTATTTGCAATAAATACGATCCATCATTTTCTTTTTGTTGCTCGAATGTTTTCTTTTTACTGTTTCATTTGGTAAATTAGAACGTAGATTAACAAAAGTATAACTTCGAAAATCAGAACTGCTGACGAGTAACTTTTGCAACGAAATATTACGTTTTCATTCCGTCCGATAATTGCATTTACTAGCATCCATTGGCAAATACCCGTAACTTAGTAAATTCTCAGAATTATTACAAAGCATAGAGCTGCAAAGGTAGATGCTGAGACATGACAAGTTTGGTAAATACTTAGATATATTAATAACCTTCTTCGCTTCACACCATTAATTAATAAATTTCACAATGACTTCCCTTTTTTTATGAAAGAACCAAAACGAAATTAATCATCAAAATCCGAGGACCCAATTCGTGAAAAAAATAAATAAATAAATTCAAAGACGATATCACACAAATGGAAGAAGTTCAAAGATTTCTCATGCTACTATTCCCAGCATTTTGATATATTAGTAACCATTAGGTTAGATGAACGAGGGAATCCCGTGAAAATTTGTCACAAGAGCGTTGGAGGATGATGATGCTACGCTAAAAACAACATCAAGGCAAACATGTACAAGAGGCTATTGACCTAGGAACTACAAAGTACTCGAACAGGAATGCAGTTAGTCCTCGCACTTACTTTTTCGCCTTCGACTTTTTATGCTTTATTCCCTTTGTTTTCCGGTTTTTCTCCGTCTTTTTCTCAGATGCCATCTTGGCATACACCGTTTGGGATTCTTGGATGATGAGGCGCACGTGGGGATCGTCCTTGGGCATTTTGCTCAGCACAATCCTTGCAGACTTGAGGTCTCCTGAAGCCAGAAGGGCTTGATACATCCTACCAATGTTCATAAAGTAGAGACATCCACATCAAGCTTGAAAAACTCGGCAGATAGAGTCAGTAACTCGTATGACGGCCAAGGATTAAACAGCTCAAATCTGATTCACTTGAATGAGACGGATTAATGGGGAGCTTGAGAGAGTAATTAAAATATCACCTCAAGAAACTCAGAATATTGTAAGGGAGGTCAGCTGCTTGATATTCCTTCCAAATCA
This sequence comes from Eucalyptus caleyi, assembly GCA_014182885.2. Classification (NCBI taxonomy): domain Eukaryota; kingdom Viridiplantae; phylum Streptophyta; class Magnoliopsida; order Myrtales; family Myrtaceae; genus Eucalyptus; species Eucalyptus caleyi. The sequence goes on along the minus strand of CM024468.2, from coordinate 32,458,057 downwards.
AGATAGACTTATCCATGTCTTTCGTACTAACACAAGCACTGAGAAGAACATCGAGAACCTTCCGTGAAGGGGCAAGGCCAAGATCATTCTTGATCACTTGAAGCAAGTCGAAGCCCATCTGCAGAAGTGTTGTCTCTTCCGCAATGCTAAAGAACACCTGCATGAATGAAGGAAGAAGATAGAGCGGCAGTGATTGATATATTCCAGCATCCTTGCATGCATCAGTCAAATTTTGCACCCTTTGCAAACTAGCAGGCAATTGCTACAGATAGCAAAGAAGGCCATTTGTGTCTACAACTCAAAATAACTATAGAGAGAGGGGGAGGTTGGGAGATGGGAGGTAAAGGAAGAACAAAACCACTTATCCAGTTGACTCCAAAAGAATGGTGCTTGAAAAGTACCCTAAGCATAAATAACCCTGATTTTCTAACATATATGAACTACGATTCTTGATTATCTCTTGCATTTCCAATCCCAGAAGCCAACTTCCTGACCAAAACTATTAAGAGTTTTCAGCTTAAGAAAATAGAATAGGTTCGAACCTCATCAAAAATTGCTTCCATGGCCATTTCATCATTGCTAATACGATCTTTGAGTTGCTTCAGCAAATCAACAGCAGCACTGAATCAGATAAAGAAAATGTTATAAGCAACTAAATGCATCAATGACACATCCAAGAACCAAAAGATAACAAATAGGACCTTAGATGATTGAATCGAACAGAGTACAAGAGGACTCTGTAACATCCATCAAGCCAGAAGTCCCGATCAGTTAACTCCTCAAGCAGCTTAAGCAATCTACTCAGCTGTCCATCTGATTGAAGGTGCTCCAACGAGATCATGAGGCGATGTCATCAACTTTTCATAGTATAACTACCTAGAGCTGCCTCATGAGACTTACAATCAGACTGATAACAGCTTTAGGCTCCAGATTGCAGCCATCCTGCTTGAATTCCTCATACATTTCAAGAGCATCAGAGATTTGCCCATTTGAAGCAAGAGCCGAGACAAGCACGCTCTTCATTTCGTTTGAACCTTTCACGAGTACTCCCTCCTCTTCAAGTACCTGTCATGATAACATAAATCTTACATATGAACTTAATATAAAGAACTATGCAACTTTCACCGACAGTCCCAGAAAGTAAACATGTACTGATTGAAATTTAAATTGAAAATTACTGCAACACCTATAATGCTAAAAGAAAGTAGGGAGAGAGGATTAACATATTAGTTTCTTCTTTAGTTGTCCTCTAAGTAAGACTTCCAACACGGATTAGCTTAGCATCTTCTAAGGTATAAACAGATGCTACAAACAAGATAAAAAGGACAAAGAGACTACCAACCCATAAACAAGATATCAGTGAAAAATACACCCCATGAAAAGAAGGCAAAACAATATGCCAAGGATATATACACTCGTATCTTTAGTTAGCTGGCGAGACATACAGGAGATCGATGGACCGTGTCTGATGCATTTATTAAATAATGATCAATTATTTCCCAACATTTTTAACTTTATCAATAGCAAAATTAGCCCTCATGACCATATTTGCATTCAGTGTTGAATTGAAACATCTAAAGATGCAGAAAGCTTGTATATCATAACAATTTCTCTTTCAGTGTATTCCAGTTCGGGAATGCATAGGACTACCGAGTCTAGGAGTAGCGGGAGTCCTGCAGAAGAATTTACTCCACACAAAATTACCTTTTTTGCCTTCTCAAACTGCCCGAAAGTTGCATATGCACTAATAAGGGCCATGCAAATATGCTTAGTAACTGGCAAATCTGCCAGCTCGAGCAGCAGCTCACTCGAGTGAGCAGCCGTCCCAGATCTGCCGTAGATCTGGGCGAGCAACGCTCGCTTGAGGCTCGAGCGAGCCGTCCCAGATCTGCCGTCGGCAGCCTCAAGCGAGCATCCCAGATCTGCCGCGCCGAAGCCCATCGTCGACCGGAGAAGGAGGAGCACCAGAAACGTACCTGGAGTCGCCGGAGTGAGGAGTCGCCGGAGAGATGGGAGAGACGCCGGAAAAGGAAGAGCACGAGAACGAAGCTTCAGCCGAGAGCCACAAGCACGCACGAAGGAGAAGAAGCTTCAGCCGGTGTTGTTCCAATTTTGTTCCGGTTTTATTTTTTGTTCTTTTCGTTTTTGTTCTTTTTTGCCTTCCAAGAAGTGTTTCTTTTGAAAAGAAACAACTTTTTTATGTTTCTTTTTTTTGTTCTTCTTTTGTTCCGGGAACAAAAAAACAAAAAAAGAATATAAACGCAACCAAACGCGTTTCTGTTCTTTTTTTGTTCCCGGGAACAAAATCCGTACAGAAGTGTTCCGGAAACGTTTCTTAGAAACGTTTCCATGCACGCCCTAAAAATCCGTAGAATCCCAAAAGGTCACAAATTCCAGCATAGTTCGAGATTCTGTTTGCAAATGACGAAGCTAAAATCTCATACTTTTAAATCTCTAAAATTTTGAGTAAAATATATGTCATAGCTAAAGATATATAAAAAAATTTATCAAGAAGGAATTAACCTCAAATACCTCAAATTCGCAACTCATTTCGATATAAAAAAATGGCAAACAGCGATGGTCTAGAAACCATATCCAGGAGAAATCCAGCAAATTGGGTTAATTCACATTCATTAGTGCTAATCTCACCAATTAGACTAACATTAATCCATATTAAAGTTAATTTAACCATTCTAGATTAACACTAATATATCTTAAGACTAATCTCACTTAGTACTAATCTAACTAAGCAAATGAACACTAATCTAATATCTTAAGTGTAATTAACAACTAATCAATGTTTATGGAGTTAACTCACTGGATTAGCGAGCAAATGGGTTCACGGCGATGGTGACACGAAGGCAGTGAAGACCTATGACTATGGCGGCTCCAAGGGAGGCCGGAAGAGGCCAAAAAACACCTCGCAAGCTCACAACTTGAGCTGGGAACCGGTTCTGCTTCTGCTGTGTTTTGGAGTTGCTGGTCAAAGCTGGTTTCAGCTTGGCTTGGACCAAGCTGTGGAGGAGATTCAGGTGCCAAGTGTTGATGGTCGGGATAGCAGCTGTTGGACACTGAGGGCGGTGAAGTGAGCTACAGGTGTGAGGAGCAGGTAGATAGACGTTGGCGTGAAGAGGATGGCAGATGTGGAGTTGAGGTAGCAAAAATAAAAGGGAAAGCTGGAGGTGGCGCTAGTGAAGCTGTTGTTAGAGGTGGCAAATGGGTGGGTCGGGTCGAAAATGGGTCGACCCATATTTGACCAATTTAACCCGTTTTGATCCATATTCTTGTAATGTAAATCAAGTAACCCATACTTGACCCGACCCGTGCTCGACCCATACCCGACCTGACCTGCATTGCTAAAACCTATTAATATTCTAGGAAAACTCACTTCTACTATATGCTAATTAGATTAAAACTTCTAATTAAATTAAAAATAGTAAATAAAAAAAAAAAGTTAAAAAAAAAAACCTATAAATTGAAATATTTATAAAAAAATTAAACTATGCACATGCTTATTTTATTTGAAGTGAACAAACCATTGAATAACTAAAAACTATAACATGAAATGTTTTTAACTAAACCTAAAAAGAGCTCATTTTTATGATTTTTTATTAAAAAAAAGTATCGTTAAAACATTTTTATGTAATACAAAATTTTTAACAATTTTTATGCAATACAAATTTAACACAAAATTTTTATAATTCTTTTAAAATAATTTAAAAAATTGAAATTTTAATTTTTAAATAAAATTTTTAATAATTATTTTTTCTTTTTGTCTTTTCTCTTTTCTTCTTTTTCGGCCAATTGCGAGCCACAACGATGGCCAGTGACCGGCCACAGGCAAGATCGAGCTCGCCAACGTCAGGTGGGGCTCGATCTTGTCGATCCAGCGAGGCCAAGGCCTCGCGCGACATCGGCGAGCCCAAGCCTTGCCAATCATTGGCGAGACTCGAGCTCGCCTGCATCAAGCGAGGCTCGATCTTGTCGATCTGGCATGGTCGAGGCCTCGCCTGATGCCAGCGAGCTCGAGTCTCGCCAAATCCGGCGAGGCTCGAGCCTCACCAGTCGTTGACAAGGCCGAGCCTCGCTAGATCTAGAGAAACTCGATCTCACCGACATCGGGCGGGGCTCGATCTCACCAGCAGGGCCTCGAGTCTCGCCAGATCTAGCAAGGCTTGGCCTCACCTGACGCTAGCAAGCTCAAGTCTCGCTAGATTCGGTACGCTCGAGCCTTGCTCGCCTCACCGGTGTCGGGCGGGGCCTCGGCCTCGCCAAATCAACGAGATCGAGCCCCGCCCAACGCCGGCGAGCTCGAGTCTCGCCCGGCCTGTTGCCAGCCGGCTATCGCCCTACCAGCTACCGGCTAAGGAATGAAGAAAAAGAAAGAAAAAGAAAAATAATTGAAATATGAAAAATAATTATAATTTCGATTTTTTATGATAAATTTTTTTTTTTTATAATGTTAAAAAATGCCCTAGGTTTAAACTTAAAGTGGGTTTCTCAATAACACATTTAGATCAATTTCTTTTTGTATTTTACTTTCTCGGACCCATTTATATCCCATATTTAACTTTCACTTAACCCATATATTACCATTTAACTAAAAATGGGTCATAATATGGGTTTATGACCGATTTTGTCAACTCTAGCTGCTGTGAGGGTGTTGGGCTGATGAGATAATGGGCTGGTGAAAAAATGGAGTTGGTGAGGAAGTGGGTGGACGTGGGGGAATGGGGGCTGTTGGCGGTAATGTGCAGAAGGAAGAAATGAATGAAAGAAGGTGAGTGTGAGGGAGATACGTGAGGAATAATCGTGGGAAAAAGATGAAGGGGAAAATGGCAGAGGGGAAAAGTCGGCTGACGTGGGGTTCATGCGTGAATGAAGAAAGAGAAATGGGAGAGAGAAGGGGGACAAGGAACCAAAATGTCAACCAAGGAATCGATGAAGAGGAAGAGAAAATATCAAAGGAATGATGAAAGAACCCCAAAGTCTTCTGCCCAATTTTGTCAAACCATGAACCAATGGTTATTTTTCCTCTTTTCTTCACCAATTGACTTCATTTTGGTGCCCAACATTCCCCTGTACACAACCCATACGAATTTCTTTTCTTTTCTTCACATTTCAATCCAATTTGAAGGCCAAAAGCCCCTTAATTTTGTCCACAAAGTCCATAGGTCCTCCAATGGTTAATTTCTTTTCATTTCTTCACAAAACAAAGTCTTTTTAGAGGTCAAATATATCCCTTGAGCAGTCCCTACGAATTTCCATTTTACTCTCCACAACCCAACTTAAATTGGTAGCCCAAATTTCACTCAATGGTGCTCATCCGAATTTCCATCATTTTTTTTCCAAATTGTCCGAAATCGAATTTTCCGCAAAATCTCGGACTCGAAAAAATTTCCCCAAAAAATGAGATGATGTCCAAAAAATAAATCATGACACGCTCAAATGTTCGATTCTCGAAACCAAGCTCAATTCGTGGTTAAAATCAAAATTTTAGTCCAATCCAACCTGCCAAGTAGCTTTTAGGGATTCACCACAATTATATTCTATAATGACTTCACACTCGTAAGTGATCAGTTCAGAGAAAAAAGAATATAGACGCGTCGGTGAAAAGCCAATTTCATTTTATTGAGATGGGATCAAAATTTAAGATGTCACAACACCCATCGAACTTAGTGTTTTTTCTCAACTGCACTTTACCATTATCCATGCATTGATAAATAGCAAACCAATTCCTATCTGGTCTAGCATTAAAGAAACAATTAGAATCCTTAAACAAGAGATAATCAACATTATCCAAATTATAGTCTGTTACAATTGCAACATCATCTATAGACTAAACTCTAATTTTCTCACCGTTCTCATTCTTTAGATTAACACAATCCCCTTTAAGATGTCCCTCCGGCTACAACTTCTAGCAATTCACGTGAAACTTTAAAAATTCCTCATTGTAAACTCCCATGTCTCTTTGAAAAGAAAAATCCCATAATTTCACAACATTCTAGACTACTATTTTTACTTAATTTCACAACTTAACAACCCCTAGATTGAACCTAGAAACTCGTAATTCACATTAATCCGAATTTAGGGCTTAACTCTGGAAAATTCCTCCTGATTAAATGAACAAAAAGTACGACTCCTTTCCAGACACTGTGAAACGGAGTTAATCCGTCTTGTCCTTGTCTCCGAAGCTTGTAGGCACGAATGCTCTTGCTTCTTTTTTCTCCTTCCTTTCTTTTCCCTTTTCCTTCTTTCTTCTCTGTAATCGTGCCCTACTTTTCTACCGTTTTTCTAGCCCCCCCTGCTGACAAGCCTGTCGTTTTCTGTTTCTTTCTTAAACTCCAATGGTTACATTCAGTGTATAATTGATTGGAAAATCAAGAGAGTAATTGAAGATCGAATATTAAAGCTCGATATCTACGTGGACTTTCATATTCTAGTTCAAGCAAAATAAAAAGGAATGCTGATTTCCAACTATATTTGTGAAAAGGACACAAGTTGTCTCATTCGCTGGGGTCTTCTGGTTGTCTCGGTTCACTTTAGTAGCATTTACAGCCCTCACACGTAGATTAAAGAGACGCTTGAGATATTTAATGCTCGAAAGAAATCTAACGCGACAAAGTCTGTCATATTCTACTTTACCAAACACGCGAGAAGATAAGCATACCATTTACTTGGTCGTTTTCTGCCAAGAGAATCTCTACGATATCTAAAAAGCCATTGCCCTGTTTTTTTCCCTCTGCTTCGCTCACTCGGCCTAAAAGCACAGAGGAAGCAATCAATGGATGTGGAAGAGCAGAAACAGCATTTGGAGTCACTCCTGTTAACAGTTCCCCAGGAGAAGGCGGCATCCACATCGGGGAATGGATTCAAGAAAGACGAGATTTTCTCGGAAATGAAGCAGCAACTGTCATTGGCTGGGCCATTGGTATCGGTGAACCTGATGATATATTGTTTGCAGGTGATCTCGGTGATGTTTGTGGGTCATCTTGGAGAGCTAGCGCTTTCCGGGGCTTCCATGGCCACGTCATTCGCTTCTGTGACTGGCTTTAGCATGTTGGTAAGACCCGACAATTCTTCCTCTTTTAATCTTGAGATAAACCAATTAAGAGGGAAAGTAGCATCATACCATGTCACTTCTATGAAAGTTCTCTTCCAGGATATTATTTATCTTGAAAGATGTATAGTGCCACTTCTATTATTGACATGATTATTGGAGCTCTCTTTCCTGTTGAATAAATAGAGTTTAGCAATTGTTGGATCAATTAAGATTGCGTGCGGCCTGCTTTCCAAGTACCATGTATAGATTGCCCGTCTATTAACCTTAGCTCATTTTCAGATTATTGCAGTTTGACTAAAATTGATCTACTGAATATATTATCTCTCAATAAGCTCAGTGTCCTAAATGTGTGATTTTCTCCCTTCTATCTAGATTTAGCAATGTCAAGATTGGAAACTTAACGTTGGTGTTTGCCACAAATCAGCACAATTGTTAACTGCACTTAAGGAAAGATTGTTGGGGATCCTAGTCCGAAAATGAAATAGATGAAAGAATTTCCTTGTTCAGATTCCTGAACTGGATATAAGTTGAGTGAAATATGGCCACACACTCCTAATGCTCCTGGCAATCCATTTGGGTTCCTAAGATATAGTAACAAACTTCTTGAATTTCATTTTGGGACGTCTAATTTGCTCCAACGGATCTTATAGATGCTTGGTCCATGACAGATAGGAATGGCAAGTGCATTGGATACATTTTGCGGTCAGTCTTATGGAGCTAAGCAATACCACATGCTTGGTATCCACAAGCAGAGGGCCATGATCGTTCTCCTATTGGCTAGCATTCCACTAGCTATCATTTGGGCCAACGCTGGCCAAATCCTTCTATTCTTCAAGCAAGATCCTCAGATATCGGCGGAGGCAGGATCCTACGCTCGCTTCATGATCCCTAGCATTTTTGCGTATGCGCTCCTGCAGTGCCACGTCAGGTTTCTGCAGACGCAGAATAATGTTGTTCCAATGATGGTCAGTTCAGGAATCACCACATTCCTGCATATTTTCTTATGTTGGTTTCTGGTGTTCAAGTCAGGACTCGGAAACAAAGGCGCTGCTTTGGCAAATGCCATCTCGTACTGGATAAACGTGCTGTTACTGGCAATATATGTTAGAATTTCACCATCTTGCAAAAGAACTTGGACTGGTTTCTCCAGGGAAGCCTTTCATGGGATTCCTGAATTTCTGAAATTAGCAATTCCTTCTGCTGTCATGATCTGGTAATTCCCAAGCTTTTATGCTTCTCCTAGTTCACTTTTGGCAAAAACTATATTATAAAAGATAAAAAACTTGCGGACAGTATACGAAACAAATGGTCATAATTCTTTTTCAGAATGATCAATGGGCTGTCAACCTTTTTATTCTAGTTTATGTTCAGGATGCGATTTTTACGACTTCGAAGGGATACATTTTCTTAATTATTGGCTCTGACACTATTCCTTGTCCAATATCGACATGGGTCTTCATGATTCTGTAGCTCGAAGCAATCATGATGTTTTTGTGTGGTTCTTTGCCTGCAACAGCTTCGAGATTTGGTCCTTTGAAATGATGGTCTTATTATCAGGACTTCTTACCAACCCAAAACTCGAAACATCAGTCCTCTCAATCAGGTGCATCGGTACTTTGAGTCAACAAGACGCAAAAAAAATTGCTAACCTCTTGGCACCAGTTGTTATTATTTTTAAAAAATGTGAACTTAGTGTCCTGTGCTTGTTCCAGCCTGAATACCTGCTCCTTGGTTTACATGATACCTCTAGGACTCAGTGGTTCAATAAGGTAATCTTAACTGGTTAACCTTTATTTAATTCAGTGGAACCTGCAGACGCAGCAGCTATCCCACAGTCTCACCCTTTCTTGGCCTTATTGTTGGCAGCACGAGAGTTTCAAATGAATTGGGTGCTGGAAGACCACGAGCAGCTCGTTTGGCAATTTATGTTTCCTTAATGATGGTCGCCACGGAAGGCTTGCTTGCTGGTACTCTCATGATCTTCTGTCGAAGGGCGTGGGGCTACCTCTATAGTACAGAAGAAGAAATAGTGAACTATGTAGGAGATATGTTGGTACTAATCGCAACTTCCCATCTTATCGATGGCATTCAGTCCGTGCTTTCAGGTATGCACGAAGTTTGCTTATAATTACAGTTTAATGGTGCACCTGACCTAGTTTAACTTTAACAACTTATTCTGACAATTAGGGAGGGCAGATGGAGAATGTGTCAAATCTCAAATATGTTCAAGTTAAAGCCGATTTGTACTTCGACTTTTTTATGCTATATGTTACATTTTTTTAAGGCATTGCAAGAGGATGTGGATGGCAAAAGATTGGAGCTGTCATCAATTTGGGTGCCTACTATTTGCTCGGTATTCCAGTGGCCATACTCCTAGCTTTTGTCTGTCACTTTGGTGGAAAGGTATTTACCTTACCATTCTGCTGCAAAACGTCCTTTCCTTCCATCGTAACTGGTAGTCAATCCGATATTCCTATAATTGCTTTTCTTCTTATCGAGCTGTAGGGCCTCTGGACGGGGATTATTGTTGCACTATTTGCGCAAGCATTGTTACTTGCGATCCTAACAGGATGTACCGATTGGGAGAAAGAGGTAAATTACAGTGAATAGATAAATGGAACATTTTTACCATGGAAAGTACTATCCGATATATGGTTGGTGCTTGACATTTGGCATTGTTGCAGGCAAAGAAAGCCACTGACAGAGTCCATAGCACCGTGAGGCCTGCCGCTGGATCGTTGTCATAAAGCTACGGTGAAGAAATATCGCCGTTGGAATCGGACGATAGACTAAAGACACTCCGGTTCCTGGTATTGAAACGTAGTGCGAATTGATGAAATAAGACGTACTTATCCCTCTGGATCTCATGCTGCCGCCCATGAGGAAGAGCCACATGTGGAACTCCTGCCAAAAGTCAGAAACAAATGTCAAATCGGTAAACCGCAAGTTTGACCTCAGAAATCCCTTTATGAGGATCTATGTCGCATTCTCAACCCTTCTGTAACATTTGTTCGACACACCAAGCAAAACTCTACGATCAGTTCGTACATACTTAATTGTGTTTTCTGTATCATTTTCTATCAAAGCTCTCAACTGTCTAATCATGACAATAGCATCATACTTGTGCCTAAGCATAATAATAGATAAGACATAATCAATATTATTTGAATTGTAAGCTACAATCACAACATTATTTGTAGATTAAACTCTAATTCCCTTGCCTTTCTCATTTTTCAGTTTAAGGTAATCCCTTCTTGCAATAACTCCAACAAATGACACCACTAGTCGTAGACTGACTACATATGATCAAATCCATACTACTACTATAAATACAATTACTAGTTGTTCCTCTACTTTTAGCTACTAAAATAGTATATGTAGGTTCATTAGATTCTCTCCTACGAATATTTTCACTAGGAAGCAAGTCATGAACCTCATCAAATGTCAAGCTTCTTGGCCTAGAGGGATTATTAACGACGGTGACAATAGTATTCCAATTATTAAGCAATTAAGATAATAGAATCAAACACACACCTCATCATCAAAGTCAATATTAACTGAACTCAACTGACTAACAATCACATTGAACTCATTTATATAATAAGCAATTAACGCACGATCGCCCATCTTTAAGTTGAATAGGCATTTATGTCTAATAGAGCCTTCATCAGCCCACAGTAGTATTCTTTTTAATGATGTTAAATGCAACATTACAAGCCAACATCAACTAACTAACATCCAAAGCTTGTCTATCCAGTGATTCTCAATCAACTGGCTTCATCAACTCTGTCTTCTTCCCAAATAGGAGTAAGTGCAGATTTCTTTGGTATTGGTAATTCTCAATCTGCATCTTCTAGAAACTAGCATCCTCCATCAAACTGTCCATTCTCACCATTTCTGCATCATCTCCATTGATTTGCTTAGCTTAGTTAAGTCTAATGCTTATACCGATTGTTGCGAAAAACAAGCAATCAAACAACAATTAAATAGAATAAGAAAATAAATTGGATGTCAGTTTACATGATTCAATCGAAGTGACCTACATCCACATGGACAATGAATAATGCTATTATACATTAAGCAATATAACGAATACAATCACACAAATCAATCAAATAACTTCAGTATTTCTCAACTCTTAATTACATCCAATAAATTCAAACAGAATCTAACCCCACTATATTACACAATTAATCTCTCAATCTCAAAGAAATTCACAAATCTTATCCCAAAATTTAATCGGCTTCAACACTAAAATTATTAGTGTAATTTTACGAAGAAAATCAACAGAAAACCCACACCAAGCACTCGGTCAAAGTCGCTTCACCAATTCTTCGTGAGCAGCCCACGAGTACATATTTAAATATATATGCGCTCTGCCCGTCAGAAAAGCAAACGCCCTAAGAACGCACGCATTGAATATTCTGAATTGAAAATAGGAAATTTGTTTCCTCTTCCGACTCGGGCTCCAATATTGGCTTTCCTTTTTACGTTGAAAGTATCACTTTAGACTCCAACGCTGAACAGGAAATTTAGATTTCCATGGTGGAAGACAACAAATATTCAACTTTCGGACTTTAGGTTAATTTATCTTGGGTCGCTTTCGTTCATTGGCTCAAAGTTTAGACATATTTTGACAAACTCTCTTCTACCCTGTTCTCGGGCACATTTGACGAGGAGCTTGAATTGCAGCTTCCGTTGTCTCTATCACTGATTCCATTCTTAGAAACTTTCTCTGGTGGTCACTTTGCTCATGTTCGGCCGGAAACCACCACGGGTAAACATCCTTCTCTTGATCGATTTGAACGTGCTCTGTTCTCGGCTATTTCTTGAGATAAATAAAGTACGAAATCTACGTCAAATCTGTTTTGATGATCTAAAGCTTATCTTTTTACTGATTGTGAAGATTTGAAACGATTTGTCCCTCTTAACATTGCACGTTATCTCTTTGACCAAGCCCTTTACCGCATGTTCGATAAAATGTGGGACCACATAAGCATGAACCTATATCAGATCTGATACAGGAAGGTGTCTCCAATTGTTATCGAGATTGAAGAATACACAAAATTGGCATCCCTATTCGCAAAGAGCGATTTCTCTGAAGCTATTTTTAAAAGTAATGGGAGTTTATGCCGTCAACGGTGTCTTAAGCCGTTTTTCACAAAAAAAATCGGAGGCGAAATAAATGAGTATGATGTCATAGGTTTGATTCGATGATAACTTTTCAAATGACAACAAAAGATGTATAAACTTTTAGTTGGTGAAAAAAAATCCATGGTTAAGTTTCCCAATCATAAGACAAATGTAAAATTTAATGTGGCTAAGAGCACTCAAAAGTGAACAATAAACACATCAGGAAGATGAAATGACATTGTTCCTCACGATTAAAAAAGGACACCATTCCTGAGTTGTCTCCACCCCGGTTAATTTTATGATTTATAGACCTATGAAATGTCTTGCTTTGAGATCTTTTGTTTAATTCATTTATATCTGGATCAAGTTTCAATTTTGTGCCACATTGTCACTTTTTCCCTTTTCCCAAACTCTCTTTGTACTTTTCACTTTTGGAATGTTTTTATTTAGGTAAATTAGTCCCAACCCCCTCATTTGCCTTACAATGGGAAGTTCCCATATTAAATTAGTAGACTGGCAATACCAACCACAAATTAAGAACTTATATTCCAAACATCATTAAAGGAAGAAACAAAGTCTTCTATCTAATCCTTTATAAAAAAATAAAAATAAAAATTAAGGCTACGTTTGATAGTCAAGATAAAAATTAAAATAATATAAATTTTATCCTAATTTGTATTTGGTTCCCCAAAATAAGATAAGGTTGTATATAAAGGGATATGAGCTAGATAAAAGTATCTCATGAGGAAGGTTGGATAAAGGTAAATAGAATTTATAATATCAATAGTATAATAACTATTTTTCTTGAATAACAAATTTCCTAAATTAATAAAATTAAAATAATAATTGAAAGCTAAATATAAAAAGAAAATTTATGATAACAAAAAAGAAGAACAATTTTTTTTGATGACCCGGGAACCCCCGTATGGTCGGCGGCGGTGACGAGGTAAACCCGGGGTGACGCTAGTGGAGGACCCACTACAATTTTTCGTTTTTATTTATTTATATAATTAAATTTCTTTCTATTCTATAATATATATTATATTTAGTATATTTATTAAAATTTTTAGGTATGTTAGAATAATAAATTATTTAGTACAATTTTGATTAAGGAATGATGGACCGATATAAAAAAAAAATAAAAATAAAAAGAGAGGAAGCTACTAAAAAAAATAGACAAACAAAAATGAAGTAGAAGGACTAATGTTTTAAATGAACAAATTTAAAATTAAAAGGAATTTTTTAAAAAAATTCTCGAATGATAATGGCAATGCGTTTTCTAAAACAAAACCCTACCCTCTCTGTCTCATTTTTCTCTGTAACTCTAGTTCATGTTGAAACTTCATGACTCATCCATAGTTCTTTTAGTTCCCATTAAAGCTCCACAAAAATAGTGAGAAAGTCGGAGCTCTTTTCCCTTGTAACTCTCTAGTTCACGTCAAAAGTCCACAAAAGCAACAAGAAAATCGAAGCTCATTTTCCTCCATAGGTTTGTAATTCATTTTGAAGTTTCACGAAGTTACAAGAGAGTCGAAACATTATACTTCTTGTAGTTTTGGAAGGAGAATGATCATGTCTTCTCTCTTTTACTAGATTTGGCATTCACTTCCTAATTTAACTCATCAATGTTGTTGGAGCTTGTTTACATTTCTCGTCATAGTCGAAACTGTGGCTCTGGAAAGCTATAATAGCTCATTTGTTATTTAAGATTTAGATCGTTAGTTAATCATGGATTGATCGATGGAGGTTACCTCTGTTTATGCATTTGTAGTTTTTTTAATAGTTAATCACAAAATATTTTTACCATCTCCGTTTGTGCATATTTAGTTTTATTCGTATTGATATGACATTTGACATTTATACTAAACAATAGGCCAAATAAAATATAAAAGCGTCTGACATTATTATTGCGGTTCACCATAGTGAATAGAATATTACAAAATTCCTAAATTTATCATCCTATCATACGTAATCCTATCTTGACTAAACATCCAAATGACCAAACATAGCCTAAGAATTTATATTGCAAACACAGTTAGGGGAGCGTATCTGAACCTTGTTCCTACGTGACCCGGTCAATTTGATCAGGCATTCGCCATCTAATTTCATTGTTCAACTCTTTGACAACATGAAAAAACCAAAAGCTTTGCCCTCCCTCTCTATCTATCCAAGGGATGGAAGGGCAGAGGTCTTTGGTGTCCCATCCAGTTGAACGAGAATGGATAAGAGGCTCATGGGATTGACATGAGGGGGGTAGGGATGGCTATATTTTTGGGAGCGAACTTCAGGCATATATGAAGCGCATGGACACAGGTTATGCCTTGGAATGAAAAACAATTCCAAATCAGCTTTGTCTATGAACAAAGAAGCTATAGGTAATGCAACTATGAATATCATGGAATATAATAAAATAGAGCCACTTTGAGGTTCCCTATAAAATGAGGCATGTAACAAAGCCACTACGAAGAAGTTTCGGGAGTTACGAAGGAAACTTCGAGCTCATTTTGGGTAATATTCCTGGTTTTTAAAGGTGTTAAGAGACTTCCACTAGATTTGTACCAAACCCAAAAGTCCATGCCTTTTGCTCTATTGGTCTATCCTTGCATTTTCTTGAACCATTTAAAAGTTCTTGTATATTTATCCCAAGCCTTAAAGTTGATGCCTTTTTGTAGGGCAGATTCATGATTTATTGGTAGGGAAAATTCTAAATAAGGGCATAAAATGGACATTTTTTTTAAATATGGGCACAAAGTGCCCTCATTTTCTCAAATAAGAGCCTAAAGTGTCCATATTAAATCTCAAAGAATGGCTTGAATTCACCCGTTGTAAAGGGCAATTTCTTCTTTTAAAATTTTAAAATTTTTAATTTTTTCTTTTTTTCTTTTCATAAAAAAAACTAAGAAAAAGGAAAACACAGGCAGGCCCACCCGCCTATGTTTTCCTTTTTTTTTTTTTTATAGATTTTCATTCTAATTAATTTTAATTTAACTTGCGTTTTAACGAAAATATCCCCGATTAGCCGGAATATTTTGCTAGCTAGCAAGTCGATGAGATTAGGTCTTTATTTGAAACAACTATAACCACTTCGGGAATTTATTTGAAATAAGATCCACTTTAAGCTCTTTTTTTTTTTTTATAAAAAAATGAGAGCATTTTGGGTCCTTATTTGGAATTTTCCCTTTGTTTTTTTTTTTTTTTTTTTTTTTTTTGGTAAAATGGAATTTTCCCTTTGTTGGTACTCTTTTTTTTTTTTTTTTTCAGTCATACTCTATTCCTACTCTACATTCACTCTTAGACTTTTACCCTGCCTCTTGCAGAATGTGGGAGTCGAAACCCACTCCTGAAACTTACGCGTCCCCACTCCATCCCCCCTGAGAAATTGGGGATTTGAACCCCTCACCTCCCCCTTCCATGTTGGAAGGATGGCCACTGGGGCGAATCCCAGTGGTTCCTTTGTTGGTACTCTTAAAAGGTATATTTTTGTTCAATTCATTCTTGGAAAGTGCACGCGGAAAATGCATCAAATCCAAGGAAACTTTGACTTTTAGAGTTTAGAGATAATGAGTAGCTCCTACCATATTTTTCAACATTTTCACGTTGCAAATTTTCTTAGCTAAGTTTCATTCCCTTCCTATTATTTATGCAAAGAAATTCCTTTTAATTTGTTATCCATTGTGATAGGACATAAACGAAGATCACGCAACACCAGCCTTGCCTTTTGTTCATTGTTATTCATATATCATCTAAAAATGAGCATGGTTCCCGAGTGGAATTGGCTATGAGAACCTGTTTGGTTTCTGGTTCAATTTGGAATCAGTATAGCTTTTGGCTTCAAATATTTGGAACTAGTGTTGTGTGATCCAGTCCACACCGACCTATTACACATGTCAAACCTCATTCTCACAGCATATTCAACAGTTCTACAAGGTATTTTTACGGTAACTATTAACTAAAAAAATTCCTACACAAATCGTTAAGAATTTTCTGATGAGTTTGAATATGTGTAATACTTCATGAAAATGCCCGTGAACATTACCAAGACAACACCAGAAAGAGCAAAATCTTTGACGAGGATAATTAGATAGAGCACCAACCAACTCACGAACTTTAAAAAGACGAGAAATGCAAATGCTGCAAAAACTTCATGACATATCCATTCCAAAACAGAGAACCGATAGTAACACTAACAAGTAATTTGAGCACAGCTTGGTTTACTTGAGCAACATAATCAACCATTTATCTAGTTTACTAATAGAAGAGTTTCATATTCTTCATGACCAAAAAAAAAATAAAAATAAAGAGGAATTGGTTGGTTCATGAATAGACATTAGAGTCGATTGATAGAGTAGATTCCACACTCCAAGATATACAAGATAGATTCAAGTTCCAAAAATTAGATAATCGATCCCAATAGGATGGCTTTCGGGTTATAAGTGGAACATGGATCGATCATGGAACTGCTCACTCCTAATCTCATCCACTTATTTCACATATTTTTTCATGATATTTTTAAGTATTTTTTCCAAGATTACATGACATTCTTACCTCCCTAAATTTGAATGAGTTGTTACATGCTGGCTATTGCCAAAAGGAAGAAAGTATCGTGTGCATCCGTTACACCACCTGTCAAACCCAACTGTCCGGTTTGTCCTTATATGGTCTCTATTGTATTTTCATTTTGTCTAAGGTTCCTTCAGTTTTATGTCAAACGTTGTTAAATTCCAAATTCGTGCGACATTTATCTAGCGAAAGTGCACAGGGATTGTCTATATGCCAAAAAAAAATTAATATTTGGCAAAAAGATAAAGAAAACGACATGAATACATGTATTTTGTATGCTGAATCCACATTAATACAAATTGTTACAAATTTCCCTAGCATTTCTGAATAGGTAAGGCCAAATAAAGAGAAAAAAAAATGAATCAACTTATCCTCACAGGATAGAAATATCACGACTTTTCAAATGAAAAATAAATAAATAAACTTTTACATGATGGACAAATATATTTATCGCTAGAGACTGATATAGTATTTAGCTGGCTAATTGCACGCGGAAGTATATGACAAACACGTCACTAAAATGAAACGATATTATCTTTCACGACTTAAGAACATCATTTATAAGCCGTCTCAACCCAGGTCATAATGATTGTATGATTTGTGGACCAATGAAATGTCTTGCCTTAATATACTTTGTTTAATTCGTTGATATCTCGATCAAGTGGTGCCACATTGTCATTTTATTCCCAATTCCCAAGCTCTTTCTCTCTCTTTCATTTTTGGATTGTTCTTGTTTAGGTAAACTATACCATCCCAGTGATTTGCCCTACAAAGGAAAGTACTAATATTAAATTAGTGGGCTGGCAGTGCCCGCCACTAGCATTCCTTTGACTTACAGCATGAAAATCGAAAAATTCACTCTATTCTTTCCTTCTTTTTTTTCCCCACTTTCGTCCCTTGGTGCAACAGGATAAATTTTCTTTTTCTGGAATTGCCGGATAATGAATATAAAATTGCCATATATGGAGAAGCCGTTCAATAGAATACCAAGTAATGACATTATTTGGATTGTCTGCTTCTCCGTGCTACCTAACTTATTTAATTGTAGTAACATTCAATAGATCATCCAACAAGCGAATCTATGTGAAAATGATACAAATGATCCATGAACTTTAATACGATTCCTGGACTTTTGACGCGTGTTCAATTTAGTCCTTAGACTAAGTGTCACGCTCTGATCCTCGAGCCTGTGCCCATCCCTCTTTTGTTGATAAAATTTTGCACCTTCCTAGGACGAGTCGCCAACCCTTTCATTTTATTATACATGCGGAAGTGAATAATAAATCCCCTAACAATAACCATCTCGGGATAGAAAAGCAGGACAACAGATTGATAAACAAACGTGCTTTTATAAACATACTGAGTTATAAACAAAAGTATATACCCAAAAGATTTCAAAAGATTGACTCTTCAAAAGAGGCTGTCCTATCTAACTTACACCATGGGTTCCCTCAGCTCGGCTCCAAGTTCACCACTCTACGGCCCTGAAAATTGAGCTTACGACAGGGTGAGATATAAATCTCAGCGAGTTCACGCTTTAAACCCCGATTATGAGGGAAATACACCTAGAAGCGTCATAACCACACAATCACACAACCATAGGGACTCACCTCCTCTTAAATCCACCCTGCAGGTCAACACAATTCATATTACAAACAGCATGAAAGCATGAGCAGCAAATAAGCTCATCAATAGGAACGCCATAATCAATTATAACAAAGCACAAGGGTCCTGATTATAGCGCAAAATTGTTATGACACATCTCATACCGTGCCACACAATTTTGTCCCATAATTCAGCACATTCAACTCAAATAATCATGTGTTTCTAGTTTTGATCTTGACATATAGCATGGCCTACTCTCTGTTCGGCGGTCTTCTAGCATTACCAAGCTACGTCTCACACCATTGAGCACAGTTACATCTTTCCTAGACAGCTTTCCTGAAGGAGCATGTGTCCAGAATCTACTGCCACCGGCTTCCTATTATCTAGGGGCGTCCCATATAGGGGTTACGTCAAGCTTAATAGCCTAGGACAGGTTCTCTTAACCAACACACGATCACTCAATTATGGCCCAGGGCACCGTGTATTGCACTCAAATATCTCCATTAAAATGGTGAACCTGACCTATTTTCTTCGTATTAGAAATACACGATAAAATAATCGTGTGTGGATACACAGTCAATTCACACTAGAAAAATTGATATTTTCCAATTTAAAATCTCACTTTTTTATATAGTATATAAAACCATTTCCGGTGTTAAAATCCGACATCCAGGATTTTCTGAATAAATATTGAAATTCACAAATTTTGGAATTAAATACTCACAATTCCAATCAGAACTCAATTTGCACAATTTAACACTCAATTGCATAAATTAACCACACCATTGCAATCAGCACGAAATTCTGGTCACTGGCTATCCCGGTTTAATTTTTGGAAAATATTTAATAATTAAATAATTACTAAAATTAATTAAATAAATCAATTTAAATACCAAAAATACTCACCTAGGTCGTAATTGCTAAATTAAATACTGACACGAGTCTAGAAAATTCCCGAACCACTCTAGATAAATAGCACATCCTATCTAGGCCTTAAACAGTCTGATCTAACCACCATACATGCATAATTAACTAATTAAATTACTAATCTAATCTAACTAACCACCTAATTCCTAATTAAATTAAACTAAACAATCCTTAAACGTAATTAGCCTACTAAGAAGAATTTAGTGCATAAACTCACCGGTTGAATACAAAAACTAGTTCATTGCGACAGCGACCGAAACTTGAGATTGCGACGGCGCCAACGGGCTTGGACTGGGCCTAAAACTGCCTAGCAAATCTCAGCCCAAGCTAAGATTTGTTCTTGAGTTGGGCTGGGCCGAAGTTGGGCTGAAGAGGGCTTCAAAACTGGGCTAAGCTTGATCTGGCTTCAAGATGGGCTGCTGGACTTAGTTTGGTGGGCTGCAGCGCAGGTTGGACTGTTGTAGGCTGTTGGGCTTGAAAAATTTACGTGGGTTGAAGCTTGCAAGTGGATGAACTGAAGATGGGTTGAGCTAGAGATTTGGGCCCGGCTGAATTGGAAAGAAGCAGCTTCGGTCGAGCTGCTCGATCAATGCCAGCTGAAGGAGATGGAAGAAGAAAGCTGCAGTGTGGCGTTGAAGACGCGTGGCTGAGAGGAGCTGTTTCGGAGTCAACGTTCAGGGAGGCTTTGGTGGAGTTTTGACCAAGCAAAACAAAGAATGAATGGTGGAGGATGCGCTGCAAGGCAAAGGCTGTTTCAGTGGAGGGGCAGCTTGCGACGTGCTTAGCAAGCTTGGAGAGCTTAAAGTCAACCATCTTTATCCATCCCCTTAATTGCTTTGTCCCCTATTTATTTCTAGTAATTTAAACCACAATTAAACCAAATTTGAAGCCAAAATTCCAGCCCTCTTCTTAAGATCTAAATTTCACACTTGAGCTTCAATTCCTCACCAAATTTCCCTAATTTGGTGTCCAATTTTAATGAAGAAGAAGCCCCCAAGATTTCTACAAGTCCCCATCGCCAAATAGCTCGGCTTAGAAGTCAAAATTTCCTTTAATTTGGAAAAAAATCTGAATTTTCGTTCGTTTTCCAAAACGTCCAAATCAATTTTTCGTAAAAAATCCATACTCTCTGAAAATTCTTCAAAGGATGAGTTGATGTTCCTAAAATGAATTGTGACATAACAAAACTTGCAATTTCTGAAATTGGATTCAATTTCGCAGTTAATTTCAATCTGACGCGATTTTAGCGTGATCTAACATACCGGGTAGCTTTTAGGAATTTTTAGTGCAATTGACCCGTGATCGATTTATCTCGAGTCAAAATGTATATTTTCAACACATTGACAACTCTCAGTTATCGTATTATCGTAAAAATCTCGATGTTTCAAATACGGACACAAGATACCCAAAACAACAAAAAAATCATTCTAGTGCCAATCGATGAGAATTTTGCAATCAGGTGGAATCACCCACACTTTGATCTCATATCTCAGTCGAATTGATCTATCTCTGATCTATAATTGATTTTGACAATGTTGTAATGATCCTTGCAGATTTGCATAGTCGAGTAGTCGATTCGTGGTCAAATTCTCAAGTTTATTGCGTTAAAATCCCTTAACGGCTTACCTGATAGACTAATTATCTCATGAGTGGCCAACTCAGAGAAAAAGGCTATAGGCATGTCAATAAAAAGCCCATTTCATCTCATCAAAATCATATTCGAAAATCAGGATGTCACAACTCTTCCCCTCTTATAAAAATTTCGTTATCGAAATTTAAACCTTACAAATCTTAAATAAAAAGGTGGGGATACAGTCGTCTCATTGAATCTTTAGTTTCCTAGGTTGCTCCTTTAGTGTCGTGGTGTTGCTAGACCACTTTGACCAATGGGATGGTCTTAGTGTGCATAACTTGTTCCTTACGATCCACAATCTGAACCGGGGCTTTCAACGTACGATACTCTATCGTCCACGTCCAATTCCTCAAAATTAAGCACGCGGGTCGGGTCAGGCTCATACTTTCTCAACATCGACACGTGAAAGGCGTGATATACTTGCACGAGTCTCGGCGGTAATACAAGACGATACGTTAGAGTCCCGATTCTTTCAAGAATCTCAAAGGGACCTACGTACCTTAGACTTAGCTTTCCCTTCTTGCCAAAGTGCAAAGTACCTCTCATTGGTAACACTTTCAGAAAAAACGTGCTCACCAACTTGGAATTCCAATGGTCTCCGGTGCTTATCTGTGTAGCTTTTCTAGTGACTTTGAGCAGTCTTTAATCTATCTTTAATGACTGCAACTACATCTATTGACTGTTGGACTAACTCTAGGCGTGTGGTCTTTCTTTCCCTGACTTCATCCCAACATACCAGCGTTCTGCACGCTCTACCATATAATGCTTCAAAAGGAGCCATATGAATGCTCTACTGGTAGCTTTTTTTTTTTTTTTTTTTTTTTGTGACCCAGGAACCCTATACAGCCGGTAGGTGGCCGAGCAAACCTGGGGGGACGCTAGCGGAGGACCCACCACCCCAACATCTCGCTTAAGACACCAAGTGCCTTCACTGGTTCCGAACCCCTCATCTTTGGGCAAGGATAAACGAAGTTCTTATCCAGCGGAGCCACCATGGCCGGTGGTCTTTGCTGGTAGCTGTTGTTGTAAGCAAACTCAACAAAATGAAGCTATTCCTCCCAGCTTCCCTTGAAATCCAACACACAAGCTTTATTTCCAGAATGGTTGGCACCATTGAGTTTGGAACCTTGAACAGACTGCCGGTTATGGACGACCTTGTCCTATAATGCGAACAAGATAAGAGTTCAAGGGTGCTCAACAACATAAGCCACCCTTCTCTGATTTCACGAGACGGCCTTCAATAATTTGTTTACTTTATGTCTCTAATCTCATGCCAGAGAAATGCCTAAAGCACGCGCTTGAAACTTGCCAATTTACTTGGCCTGGATTCATCCAACTTCCCCATTATTCAATTGGTACGGTTCCCCTCTCCATTCAGTCGGGTGAACCAAATCCTTTGGCCAGGATATTTTATGTGAATTTCCTTTATCTCGTCCCAATTTAGATATTGCCCAATTACATTAAATAGGCATTTACAATTTGTTGCATCACTTGATAATTCAATTTTTAAACCAATCTTGGTACCCCTCACATGATCTATTACGTACATGCATAATTTTTTTTTTTAACAACAAGTGAGCGTCACATTTATAATTGGCACGCGCACTATTAACTTTATGGACTAAATAGAACCGGAGCAAAAAATAGGATGGTAAGTCCAAATAGGAAATTGTTTGTACTGGGTGACGTGGGTAACTAAATTTGTGCGGCATGCTACACACATGCGAATCCATATCTTAATCACTAAGCCAATTACGTGAGGTATATACATACCCAAATTGGTAGAAACTTTACAGAACAAATCTAAAATTCTAATAGGAAATAAATAAGGAAAATCTCATTTAGATATGGTTCAAGCTACTATGATATGTTTCCCATAGAATCCGACAACTAAAGTGACTTTTTTTTTTTGGTCGAAAATAACTTTAGATTATTAACTCAAAGATGAATTACAACCAGTACCAAATTCAAGACTTAAAATTAACCAAAGGGAACGAGGGGGATAAGCAACCCAATTGGATGGAAGGGTTCCATCTCAATGGGCCTTGGCTACCCAATCTGCAACAAAATTTGCTTCTCTAGGCTCATATTTTAGTTTAATTCTTGCTCCTAGTTGGGCCAATAGAAGACCACAATCTTGGATTATGGATCTAGAAATCCAAGGGATCTCCATTTGGCCCATGACACAATTCACAGCATCTAAGTTGTCTGAAGCTATCTCCACGTGCAGAAGACTTTCAGTTCGGTGTACTTGTGTAGAACTCAACTCACGTCTTAGCTTTATCCATGAGAGAGCTTCTCTGATTGCTAGGGTTTCAGCTACAAACGCAAAGAGGGCTTGAATTTTGTGACAGTCTGATTTTCTACTTTTGTTTTCAATTGAATAGATCGGGCTTTTCATCAACGTACCTATAGTGTTATGAGCTGATCACTCATGAGATAACTAGACTAGTTGGGAAAGTCATGAAGGGATTTTAATGCAACAAGCTTGAGAATTTGACCAGGAATCGACTGTTCGACCGTGTTAGTCTGTAAGGGTCATTGCAACACAGTTGAAAATCTATTAGAGATCAAAAATAGGTCGATTTGACTAAGGTGTGTAATTAGGCATGGGTGATTCCATTTAATTACAAAATCCTCGTTTATCGGCACTAAATCGATTTTTCTGTTGTTTTGGTACCTTGTGCTCGTATATGAAACCTTGAAATTTTCACGATAACTGAGGATTACCAATGAGTCGGAGATGTACATTGTGGCTCAAAATTAATCGACCACGGATTAATTGCACCAAAAATTCCCAAAAACTACCCCATAATTTAGGTCGCGCTAAAACCACGTCTAATTGAATTTAACTGCGAAATTTATTTCGATTTCAGAAATTGAGAACTCTAAAGTGTCACAATTAATTTTAGGAATATTGTTATATCTTTCCAAGGTTTATTGACGAGGAAAATTGTTGGTGAAAAATTCAAATGCAGCAAATTAAAGGAATGGGAGAGAAGCCATATTTTAAATGGATTTTGGCCTTTATTATGGAACCTTGGGAGGGAGGAATTATAAGGATATAAATGAGGATTTGTCTTATTAACTAAGTTTGTGAAATGGTAAAATGGAAAAAAGGAAAAGCTTATAGATAGGTGTGTTTAAAGGGGGCGGGCCACATGAAAGTGTGAGGGGCCATTTTCCATGGAAAAAGAACCAAAAGACTTGGAAATTTGTGGTGAGGGGCCCTCCATGGATTGCTTTTCTCCTCCTCTCTCCCTAATGTGTGTTTCTTTTGCCCCCTTTAGTCGTGCGACACTCCCCTCTCTCTTTCCTTTCTTTTCATTTTCTTTTTCCTTCCCTTTCTTAGCCATAAAGTCCTTGTCTTCTTCCTCATCAAGCGGCAACCCTTGCTTCAGTTTCCTCTTAGCCGAACAGCTCAAAACAGCAGCCAAGAAAACAGAGAGGTCCCCTGTTTTGGTGCTGCCAAACCTAGTGCAGCAACCGGTCCTAACTCGTGCTGCCCTTCATGTTCCACATCTCTCTGTCTTGGCCTTGGTTTGACGAACAACCATCCTCACCAACAAGTCCACAGCCCTCCAAATAGGCACAACCCCTGCTTCTTTATGCCGAAAGCTAAGCAGCACCTTCCATGGCTGTTGTCGCCAACCAATTGCTCATCATTTTGCAATTCCCATTCCTCGTCTTCACCGAAAGCAGCCTTCACTTCGTTGTTGCTGTTGTCTTATTTTCAGGACCTCCTGGAGTCAAGACCTCACCACCGTCATTGGAAGTGCGTGGTTTTAGCCTTGGTGAGTTGTTTTCCTAAGGCTTGATTATGGGCTATGTACCTTTGTTTAGGAATTTAAATAAGTTAAGGAAGGTTTAGATGAGATTAAATATAGCTTAGTGTTAATTTAGAAAGGTTATATTAGTCATAGAACAGCTTAGTCTTCGTTTAAATAGCAAGCTCAGAACCTTAGAGAATAGTTTAGCCAAAGACAAAGACTGTTTTCAAGAACTGATTTTTAGACGCTTGCGGTTTGCTATTTTTGTAGAATAAGATGTGTTACGATTTTGAAGTGATTTCCTTCTGAAGAAATGTTTTAGACATCTTCAATTATAACATATATTTTTTTAGGATTTTTGGGAATTTAAAGGAATAATATTTTAACTCCGTTATCTTTAAACAGAAAGTCGGACTATACAAGAAATCCTGACCTGTTGGGATTCTAGGAGTTTTTACTGACCCTTAGGGTTCGAAGTTCAAAATGGTTTCCTCACAAAATTTGTTTGTTATATCTTATAGTTTAACATACTCGAATTTCAGATCAAACGAACCTATTTTGGACCCCAAATTAAGCTGATTTCGGAAAACATACCATCTGGAAACGGACCCGATTTTGGTGCTGGATTGAGTGAATTACTAGGCCGAATCTAAAAGGATCTGGGTTTTGGTGTCTCACGAAAAATGTTTTTTCATGTGTCCTTTGTCACATGTTCAAGTTTGAGAATTTTTCAAACTCATTTGAGTTGATTTCTAGGGTTAAACTCGGAAGTGCGCAAATTGACAGTTTTTGCCGGTTAGAGCAAGTAGTAATGTGTGATTGTTTTTAAGGACATGCTTGCTGGAAATTTGCTTATTTGGTGATATGGCTGAGATGCATAATTAATTGTTGAATTGTGAAATTGGATAAATGCATATGCTACATGAAAATCTGTCACAAGCCTTTGGACCGGATGATGCTCATTCGAGAATGCCCTAAGTCAATGGATGCCGATCGCAGTGGATGTTGGACTGATGCTCCTAATAGGAATGGCATCTAGATATAGACGTTGCTGTGCTCAATGGTGTGAGATGATGCCCGGCCATGCCGGATGACCGTTATCTATTGGGTTGACCATATCTAGTAAATTGAAATTTGTCGAGACGCATGAATGATTGAACTTGAGGGACCTAATTAGGAAACGAGATTGTGTGGTGCGGTATGGCATGTACCATAATAATTTAGTCTAGTAATTGGGGGCTCGTATTATTGTGTTAATAATTACCTCCCTGCATATATATTTGTGGAAATATTAATATGATATATGATCTTGATACTGTTATATATGATTTGATTGATACTAATGTGCAGGGAAATGCTAGGGTTAAAAGAGTTGTGAGAAATGTGACTAGGTTGCATGTAGAATGTACTCTTCTCCTAATCGTCGTTTACAGAATGAACTCGCTAAGATGTGATCTCACCCCGCAATTGGCTAAATTTTTCAGGTTCTTAGATGGAAGGCCGCTAGGCAAGGAGCAGAGGGTTACAGGGAGTGATGTATGGTTGCTTCAGTAACTTCTGCCAAATACTAACGGGTCTACCATCTGATCTGGATAATGGGTGACCACTCACCCTGATCTATCAAAGAGTTTGGTAGGGTCATAGGTAGAGACTAGGTCCCATGGATGAGGAGCTCGAAGCGTAGATAGCTTAGAAGCTCTTCTTCTTCTTTTTTTTAAGTAGATCATGTTATGTTAGACTTTTTTTTTGTATATAATCATTGCTGTAAAATATGTGTGGTTTGTAAAAATATAACCTTATGTTTGCTATCCCATTTTTGTGTTGTTTGGAGTTTATGATTTCGCTTCCGCATGCTCAATAAAATAAATGGATTGGCAACAGTTTATGGAATGTTGCAAATTTGTATCGACCACGGAGGGATGTGCATGCGCTCGGAGTTTGGGTCGTGACAGATTTGCTTTGTGAACCCATCTATGAGAGTTCCATCTTCATTTCTATAGATCCCTGCAACCGATCCTTCCATTGTGGAGCTACATCATGATCCATCGACATTCAGTTTCAGAGATCTCAGAGGTGGTGGGTTCCAACTTTTCGTTGGAGGACGGATGACTGAGTTTGATCGAGCCATGTTGGTATTCCATCTTGCAAACAGCTGGTTATATGATTAGCTTCTTCCACGAGTTGTTTTGGGTGAGGTTTGCGTCCATTAAAGATGAAGACATTTCTCGCCTTCCAAATTAGCTAGAAGACTCCTACAAATAGAGCCTTGGATGAAGGCTGGCTTTCGAGGTAAGAACTTCACATACCTTTTTGTTGATTCGAGTAATACTTATCGGGAAGAAGTTGATGCCGAATGCTTTGTTTGAGTTGTCCCTTGGGTGCAGAGTTCGTTATAGCCACTTTTTACTTTGTACAAGCCTGAATTGTTCGTTGTCCAAAGTAGTTTGTCTGGCCCAGGGTCTAGGCTTAGGGGAGTCGCTAATAATTCTTGTACAATACTCTCTCCAAAAGTCTCATTCAGTAATTGTAAGTTCCATTCCCTATATCTCTGATTAATCAAGTCAGCTACAAAGTGGGGATCACTTCAATTTGCAGGACCTCCAATTTTCCTAGATAGCAACCGTCATGCCCCGAACCTCGAGCGCACGCACATCCCTCAGTGGTTGATCAAATTGCGACGTTCCTAGAACATGTCACCAACCCATTCATTTTATTGCACAAGCATAAGCAAATTAAACAATCTCAAAACAACTAACACATGGGATAGAAAAGCAAAACAGTCAAATAACACAAAACATATTTTATAAATAACCAAGGTTTATATACACAAGAGTCTAAACAAAAAAGGACTACTGAGCTATCTAAATTCTTTGCTCTACAACCATGGGCTCCGGGTCCACCATGACACCATCAGGGGTGTTGAGATCCATCGGGTGAGCTGCTTCCCACTCCCCAGCCAATGAGAGGCCCGTCAAAACCCTGAAGAGGACCTTCCCGACCCCTTTGAGGAAAGCCAATGAACCATGTTATGAATTAGTGAAGTACCAACTGAGGTAGGCCATCATCAACCCAAACCACTAACTTAACTAGCTCTTGGGTCAAGGTGGTCTTGGGAATAAGGAAGAAGGTGTGCTCCAAATCCATCTCCTACGAAACCCCGTATCGAATGTGATGCTCCCCCATCTAGGAACCTATAAATTTTAAACCACGACGGGGTGAGACAATGTCTCAGCAAGTGTACACTCTAAACTCCGATTAAGATGAAAAGTCACCTAGAGGCAGCCTATGCACACATCATATAAGACTTATATTGACTTAGCATCTCCTTGCACATTAGTACCGTTCATATAACGTATGTATACAATAAATGTATTCGGTAATTGAAACAATTCAATTTCATATATCAATCAATCATAGGGGTCCCGATTATAAGGTCAAATCATTATGACATGTCTCATTCCGTGCAACACAATTTTGTCCCATAATCAAGCGCGATCAAATCACTCAGTCAAGCGTTATAATTAGTTATGACCCAACGGCCACGGCCAACTCAACAGTCGGCGGTTATCTGGCATAACCGAGCATCATCTCGACTTATCGAGCACGACAACATCTACATCTAGATGTCACTCTCAAATGAGCATCAGCCCAGCCTCCACTACGACCGACATCCGTTGACATGGGACATTCCTGAAGAAGCATTATTCGGCATAAACGCTCGTAACGGGTTCTCATAACAACCACATGCACATCTAATCTTGGCTAAGGATATTGTGCTTTGCACTAAAATACCTCAATTTCAAATAATGTACTTGACATATTTTCTTCATATTAAAAACACCCGATAAAATAGGTGTGCGTGTACACACGGTCAAATCGAACTATAAAGCATGTTATTCTCCCATTTTAAAATTTCACGATTTTATATAGTACTTAAAACCTTTTCCGTGTCAAAAATCGACACACGGTATTTTTCTAATTAAATACCAAAATTCCATATTTTTGAAATAATAAATAAAAAAATCATCAATTAGCATCCAATTGCAAAAATTAGCACTCAATTGCACAAAACAACACTACCACGACGATTAGCACGAAATTATGATAATCGGCTATCCTAGTATAATTTTCACTAATTAATAAATAATTAAATAAATTAATTTAAATAAATTACATTTAAATAAATAAATTGCAAAATAATTAAATTAAATCACCAATTAATCTACCTAAGCTAATCTAACCACCTAATTGGAATAATTTACTAACCTAGCTTAGGATAAATAACATACACTAATTAAACTATGGCACTGTTTGGTAACCATCCAAACAGTGCCTGATTTTGATTTTTTATTTCAGGGATCAGTTTGGGAACAGAATCACGTCTGATAAAATTTTTGTTCCCATAAACAAATTTCTATTTTTTTGTTCTTGGAAGTAGATTTGGAATAGAATCAAAAATAAAAATAAAAAATTGATTTTTGTTTCAGGAACAAATATAAGAATCAAAACCAACTCTTCTTCTTCTTCTTCTTCTTCTTCTTCTCTTTTCTTCTTTTTTATCGACTGCCATCTTGCGGTTACTGTCCATCACCGTCTGCCACCACCACTACCAGTCCGCCGCCATCTACTGCCGCCGTTGCCAGTCGCCGACAACCGGTCCGACAAGCTTGTTGGAGGCTCGCCAAGCTAGGGCGAGGTCCAGCGAGCTCGCCGATGGCCAGGCGGGCCTTGGCCAACCCTGGCAAGGCTTGCCCAGCCCCACCGATGGCTAGGCGAGCCTCACCCAACTGCTGGCAAGGCTTGGCCGACAAGGGCCGGCGACGCTCCAGTGAGGTTGCCGACCGGAGGTCGCCGGCCCTCATCTGGACGATCGCCAGTCTGGCGACTAGCCACAAGAAGAAGAAGAATAATGGGAGAAAAAGGAAAAAAAGTAAAAAAATTATTTGAAAATTAAAATAAATTGATTTGGAACAGAATCAATGAGCACAGACCAAACACAATTCTATTTTAGAATAAAAAATTTTGGACAATTACCAAATAGCTTAAAATGCTTAAAAATTGTTCTTGGGAATAGAATAAAAAATAATCATTTCTTATTAGAATCTGTTCCTGAGAACAAAATCATTACCAAACGCGCCCTAATCATCTAAGCTATCTAACCACCTAATTAATCTATCTAATTAACTACATAACTAATTACACTAACTAAATTAACCCTTAATCCTATCTAGGCCTAAACTAATCCAATAATTAGTCACTAATCCACCTTTAAGTGTAATTAGCATCTTAATGGGAGATTAGGAGATAAACTCACTGGTTTAATGAGTCGACAAGTTCACGGCAACGGCGACACGAAGGCGAGTAAGACTCGAGCCTACAACGATACCAAAGGAGGCTCGGAAGGGCCCAAAAAAGGCCAAGCAAGCCTCATGACTCAAGTTGGCTCTCGGTTCTGAGGAGGGGCAAAACCGATTGGGGCTAAGGCGGTTCAGCACAGGGATAGGCAGGGTTGGATGGCGGTGCGAGCAAGAGCAAATGGCGGCGGCTCAAGCAATTGGAACAACAGAGGACTGGAGCTAGTCGGACACGAGGGGCTGCCAGCTTGTGGGGGACGGACGGGCGGTTGAGCTCGAATGTGGGGAAGGCTGCTTAGATGACGCAAGGGCGAGCTGGCGAATGGCAACCAGGGTGACAGTAGGCTTGAACAGTAGCATGAGGCGGTCAAGTGGTGCAACGACTGGCTTGCAGACTACTGGCTAGTTGTTTGCTCTATGCTTCAGCAACAATGGAGAATGAGGGAGTGAGGAAGAAGAAGTAGAATCTGTTGCCGGAATGGGGGGAACAAAGAGCCTTCAAAGTCAAGGATAAATATCCAAAACACTTGAGTACAAGCCCCCAAAGTCTTCACCTATCACTAGTAGCCAATTTCCCCTCCCAAGCTTCTCCAAAAAGCTAAGGATGGAGTCCAAATATTGCACCCCCATGGCCCTACGAATTTCATGTGTTCCATTTTCAATTTCACACCAATTCACTCCAAAGAACCTCCATTTAATGGCCAAATTTGCTGAGGAGAAAACCCATACCGATTTCCACAATTTCCCTTACCATTTGATCCAACATGAAGGCCAAAAGTCCACCCAAAAATGGCCATTTGAATTTCTTGAATAAATTTTGCCGAATTTTGATTGTTCGCCGAAAATCTGAGCTCGTCACAAATTCTTCAAAGGATGAGTCGACGTCCTAAAAATAAATCGTGACACGTTAGAACTTTCAATTCTTGAAACCAGGTTCAATTTTGTGGTTAATTTCAATCGGACGCGATTTTAGTGTGACCTAACCTACTGGGTTGGTTTTATGAATTTTTAACGCGTTTGACCCGTGGTCGATTATTTTCGATCCACATTGTGTATCTTCAACATATCGGCAACTCTCGGTTATCGTAAAAATCTCAAGGTTTCAATTACGGGTGTGGCACCCAAAACCCTTCGTAGGTCGCCACAAGCGCCAATGTTACACCTTATTACCTTTCTTCTTAGAAGAGGCGTTGTAATTAGTAGACATTTTTTTTTTTTTATAAAACGGTCTCAGCATGACTCATCAGCGAAAGCAAAATAAAACATCACCATCTCTCCCTCCAGGAACCATGATACAAATACACACCACTAATCATCATGATTAAAATACAAGCCACGACACTTATTTACATATATTTTCAAGATGGGACTTCTTTTGGGTCGGTACATCAAAAGGAAAAGCCAGGACTTAGCCACGTCCGGCCTAAAACCCCAAAAAGAACCCTCGACCCACTACATCTCACGTGCACAACCCCCATCATCAGTGTCGGCTAACTATCCAAAAAGATCCAGCTCCTACTCGTCACGCACGGCCCTCACACCCATCCCGGTGCATCACTCCGTCGTGTCGAACATGGACAAATATGAACTCCTGGACAACAGGGCCCCCAGCTAGGCCCACGTCGTACATAACTAGACAGCACACTCGAATATACATACGACCAGGAATAGAAGGACAGTCAAACTCCTCGCACTCGACCTCTAGGTCCGAAGGTATGCCGTAAAATACGCCCCACGTAACGGCAGGAAGCGGCATGCTGCTAATTTGAAATGTTGGTCCCCAAAAGGGTGAGTACAACCACTCAATAGGTAAAGGAATCCAATAACCACTCAATGCATCATACAAGTCATACATGCATTACATGCATTACTTACCTTGAAGCCATGCATATACTATCATGTGTCATCACCACAATCATAACACATACATGTGTATCATCATGTCATTCTCATATCATCGCAATCATGATATTATTATATCACACACATGTCATCATCATCATATACATTACACCATCATACCATACACATGTCATCATTATCGTGGCATCATCATATCACAAATGTCATCATCATCATGACATCATCATATCACAACATGTATGCATGTCATCGTGCCATATCATATATCATCATCATATCATGTCATATATCATCATCACCATGCATATCATCATGCCATATCATATATCATCATCATCATGCATATCATCATGTCATATCATATCATCATCATCATGCATATCATCATGTCATGTCATATATCATCATCATCATGCATATCATCATGCCATGGGTGATCATTATCGTGTCATATCATATCATGCATCACCCTTCCTCGGATCATCAATTTCATCTCATATTTTACACTCGCATCCCATGCGAGAAAAAAAAAAAAAAACTCCGGCATTCAGCCATTCAAGGCCACCGGGCATCCGACCCCCCACATTCTGGGCATCTCGCAGCCCTAACTGGCATCACGAGGCATCCTCTCAAGCAAAGTCCTCCGACGAGGCTTCCGGCATTTACACTCCCTGGCCGGGCATCTCACACCCCAACTAGCCTCACGAGGCATCCTCTCGGGCAAAGACCTCCAACGAGGCTTTCGGCACCCCCACTTTCTGGGTATCTCGACACTCCCGAGGACTATCCGGCCTTGTATCTCAATACAATCCGACTTCCGGCACCCCCCATCCCGGGCATCCTGATACTCCCAGGGCATTATCGTCCGCCACAACAATCTCCTCATTTTTCATTATCCATGTTCACCAATTTCAGTCTTAAATTAGCATGGCATATGATGTGATGGCAAACAAGTCATATTCAGCATTGAATTCACACATGTATCTCAATCCATTGTCATGCATACATCAAGACCTTATCGTACATGCTACATAGTACAATTATTTATGAAATAAAATTTATGGAATTTATGCCGATTAAAATAATCCATTTCTCATGCTCTTTTTACATTTATTTAAATTCCAACTTGTGCCACTTTCAAAATATTAAATTTAATATCTATATAATTCTCAAAAATCATAAAAATTAAGGCAAGTGATAATCAAGATAATAGGATAATGATTTCATGCAAAATACATGGCTAAAATAGAATTCCACACAAATCCATAATTCACACAAAACAGCATATAATTTTCCGATGAAATCAGAATGCACAGTCTCCGAAGAAATTCGATTAAAATATCCATACAACCTCCAAAAATTACGAAATTTTACTAAGTTATAGCCAAGACATTAAAGTACATTTTTTTATGAATACTTCCAAGTCAGATTCTTTTTAGATTATTTTCTACAGTCACACGAAGCTTCTGGATTCAACACCGAATCGTCCAGTACATGCTTCTCCGAAATACTGAGTTTTCACCTACCTTTTCTTCTTCATTTCCTCTGAAATATAGATATGTTTTACATAAAGATGTTCTCTACAAGTTTCATGAAGAGATCCAAGTCAAATAACCAGATTATAGTCGTCATTTAGGTCCATGAAGTCTCGGGTGTCCTGTAATACATCTCCAGAATTACCGTCTTCAAGATCT
The DNA here is from genome assembly GCA_014182885.2 of Eucalyptus caleyi. Classification (NCBI taxonomy): domain Eukaryota; kingdom Viridiplantae; phylum Streptophyta; class Magnoliopsida; order Myrtales; family Myrtaceae; genus Eucalyptus; species Eucalyptus caleyi. Next base: position 32,424,455 of record CM024468.2, on the reverse strand, counting down.
AGTCGATTTACGAGGTTATACTTGTTCATTTTACTTCAAATTTGAGTATGTTGTATTTTAAGATGTCCCCTACAACTTTCATGAAGAAATAAAAGAGATATTCTTAGCTCAACTCAACATGCAACCACAAATCCATCAAGAGATCAGTGAAATCGTTCCAGATCTGAGGTCTCCGTAGGATGAGAGTTTGACCCCTTAAATCTCCATCATTTTACACCAAATTTTAGTATGTTGTAGTTTAAGATGTTAGATACAACCTTCATGAAGAAATAGAAGCCAAAATCGAACTCTAAGCATGCATAAAAACTCTCACAACATTCTGACTCGAGCGGATTCAAACAAAAACAGCAACCTTACTCAAAAACAAGTTAACCAAACTTCGGTTTTCCTCTCCTAATCACCCAAAACTTGACATACATGTAACACACATACATGCAAGAGCAGTAAGAGGACTCCAACTTGCCTCTAGACCACACAAACGGCGGCACACGGCGGCGAACGGGCGGCGCACGGGTGGACGGACGGCGTCTCCTCCTCTCGGCTTCTCCTCCCTCTCGGCCTCACTCTCCCTCTCTCTCGCACAATCTCTCTCTCTCTTTGGGCGGTAGCTCAACCGGCCACCCCTCTCTCTCCTCTTCCCTTTTATTCCCCCCTAAACCTCATCATTAGTAATCATTGCTTTGCCTTTCAATTGGCCAATGCATGCCATCCTTCTTGCCACTTGTCACAACACATGCATGGGCTTGGACTTGGGCTTGGGCCTCCCTTGGGCCTCCTTTTGTGGCCGACGGCCACACCTCCTTGGGCCTCAATGGGCCGGCAACAGCAGCCCCCTTTCGCGGGCCTAATTGGGCCAACTAGCTTGGCCCATCAAGGCTTCGGCCAATGGGCCTAAGGCCCATCCTAATAAAATTTAAATTCTCCTTTTTATAATTTCTTCTATAAATTTTAAATTTTAAATTCCACATGGCCAAAGTCTTGTGACATTTTATTTATAGAAATTTAATTTATAAAGTGCATGGCCAAGCATAGATTATTATCATTAATCTATCAAATTTAAAATCTCATAAACACAAGCACAATAACACATAGCCTTAAGAAAACTAATGGTTAAAACATAAACATAGGAAATTTTCATTACCTAATTATAGGCTTTAATTCTTCTAGAGGGTGACTCGAATTTTGGGATGCCACAATGGGCACATGGCACAGAATTGACAGAAAAATTGGTTTAATACCGTTCGACATGAATTTTGCAATCAGGTGGAATCACCCACAATTTAATTACATGCCTCTTTTAAATCGACCTATCTCTAGTGTTTAATCGATTTTAACGATGCTGTATTAACCCTTACAGATTAGCACAGTCGAGTAGTCGATTTCTGATAGAATTCTCAAGTTAGTCACGTGTATATTCCTTAACGGCTTCACCTGATAGATTAGTTATCTCATGAGTGATCTCAGAGAAAAATACTATGGGCACGTCGATGAAAAGCCCAATTCATATTATCGGAACAAGGTTGAAAATCAGGATGTCACAACATTCACCTATCCTCTCTAATTATGATGTTTTTCCCATCTCCTACCTCTCATTTGATCTCCAGTTCAATAACATCTCTTCCCATTAGTATACTTTGCCAACCCCAAGAGGGTTTAGGGCCCTTTTTAGCATTCCAAAAATCTCCTCTAGGAAAGTAGAGTCCTCTAAAAATTTTGCTCCATAAGGCATCTTAGGCCTGACTCAATCTCCAGGCTTGTTTCCCCAACAAAGCTCTATTAAATTTGACTAGGTCTCTAAATCCCAAACCTCCTTAATTTTTCGTAGACTTCAATAAGTTCCAACTTTTCCGATGTACACCTCTTCGTGTTGCATTTTGTTTCCACCAGAAGGCTGAAATTCGTTTTTCAATCGCTCTACAAATGGAGATAGGGATTTTAAACATTGACATGACATATTGCGGTATTGCTTGAACCACTATTTTGACCAGCACCTCCTTGCTCGCCTTTGAAATTAATTGCTCTTTCCATCCCTTTAATTTCCTATCATTTGTTTTTTCATTTGTCCCCAATCTAAGAGTATGCCTAAATATTTCCCTGTTTTCTCAATAATAGGCACTCGTAGTTCTGCTACAAGGTTTGATTTCAGCCCCTTAGGACAATTTTTGTGACATCCTAAAATTCGACTCCGTTTCGATAAAGTGAAATGGGCATTTCGTCAACGTGCTTATGATCCTTTTTCTCTGAGCTAATTACTCACGAGTTAACTAACCTATTGGGTGAAGTCGTTAAGGGATGTATCCACGGTAAAATCCCTAAAAGCTACTTAATTGGTTGGATTGGACTAAAATCTCGTTTGATTGATTCTAACCATGAAATTTAATTTGGTTTTAGGAATCGAATATTCAGGCGTGTCATAATTCATTTTTGGATATCGTCTCATCGTCCGTCAATTTATCGATGAGTCCGAAATTTCGGAAAAGAAATTATCCGAGGAGAAATTAAAGACCGGAAGAAATTAAAAAGTGAAAGAGAAATAAAAAATAATAATGGTAATAAGAATAAATAAATATCTTATTATTTTCATTATTTTCTTTTATTTTTTCTCTTTCTCTCTCTCTCTCCCTTTTCTCTCTCCTCCCTCCCCCACGTGACCTTTTCTCCCTTCTCTCTCTCTCTCCTCCGTCCGAAACCCCCTCCCCACACCGACCATTCCCCCTTTTTCCCTCTTGCCGGTTCTCACTTTGCCTCTTTCTCTCTCTCTTTTTCTTTTTGACTAGTCAAACCCTCTTATCTTCTTCTCTCTCTCATCTCTCCTTGTCTCTCTCGCTCGACACTCTCTTCCTCCCCCTCTCTATTCGTGTAAAGCCAGCGGATAGAAGCAGCAACTCGCCGAAGACCGGAGCAGCCATCATCACCGCCCACGCACCGCCATCTTGCTGCTCACCGCCGCCCGTCCCCTCACGCCCAAACGTCCTCTCTCGTGCGACCCCGCCTCTGTCCAGCCGCGTTCAGCCACCTCTAGCCACCGCCCAACTTCATCCGGCCACCACCCGGCCTCCCCGGCGTCCCCCTCACCCTCTGCCAGCCTCGCCTCGCCGTTTTGGCCACCGGACTAGCTCCGGCCAGCCAAGGGCAGAAACCCACCGAAGGGGTTTCCAGCAGCTTCGGGCTCGCTTTTGAACCGTTTCCGGGCCCCGACCCCGAGCCGTGCTTTGGGGTTTATTGTTCCTCTTGTCGTCCCCATCGGATTGATACGTTTTGCGCTTAATTCCGGTGAGTAATCTCATTAATCCTTGATTAGTAGACAAATGATGCTTAAGGGTTGATTATTTTTAATTAACTAGGTTTAGGTGGTTAGATTAATATGGATTAACGTTTATTAGTCAATTGTGATGCGAATTAAACAAATTGAGTGTGTATTTAGCAAGTAGACGTGGTCTACTATTTATTGAAGGTAACTCGGAATTTTCCTGACCCTTATCGGGCTTCAATTTGACAATTCGGGACCTAATTGGAATTTTTAGTAATTAAATATTATTTTTTGAAATTAATTTAATTATTTATTTATTTTCCGAAAATTCAACCGGGATGGCCGGTGACCGGAATTTTATGCTAATGATCATGGTGAAGCTCGTTTATTTAATTGAGCTCCAATCTGAGCTAAATTGGATTTATTGTAATTAATTATTAATTTTTGAAATTAATTAATTAATTAATTAAATTTTGGAAATTAAGGTTGAGATGGTCGACGATCGGAATTTTGTGCCGATTGTTGTTGCGCAATCTGTTTATTTAATTGAGCTTTATATTATGCTGAATTGAATTAATTGTGAAATTGAGAATTATCCTTTAATTGGATAATTGTTGGTTATTAATTGAAAAATAACCAAGCATTGGTTGATAATGCCAAAAATATTTGAGTGTACTACAAAAAAATGTGGGAATTATGGAAAGGAAAATATTATATTTTGGCTAAGGCCAATCGTATGCTCACACACGATATTTTATCAAGAATGATAAAAGATGAGAAGAAATGCTGTGTGACATGACTCGACGATTATTACATCGCTTTGGCATGTAGGATTCCTTAGAAAATGCACGTAAATTGTTGAATATTGATCATGCTTGTGTGGCGATAGTTGATCATGCCTGTGTGGCGATAATTGATCATACTTGTGTGGCGTAGAACATACCTATGTGGCGTAGATTGTGCTTGCGTGGCCGTATTTTTATGTGTCGAGTATCGTGCCCGTGTGGCTGAAAGTAATTGGAATGCCTAAGAGCCTGCACATAAAGTGTTTATTGTACATTACGTTGGCGAAAACGATGCCCGAGAGCATTAATGTAGCTCTATGACTAAGTATACTATTGGAGATTATATAGTGTGGAGTGAGATGACCTAGAAATGGTCCGACTGACGTGTAATCGATTAGGTCGATTGATATTGCTTTGATCTGAGGTCGTAATCTGATTGATTGAATTGAAATGACCGGTGAATGGTTCGATTCACATGTAATCGATTAGGTCGATTGATTGAGATAATGATTTGTGATGTGATTGCTTGGGTGCCTATTGAATTGTGCTAATATGCAAGTGGAATCTGAGGCCAAGGTAAGTTCTCTGACCCGTGTGTGCATAGGCAGCCCGATTAGCATATTGGTTTCCTAATCGAGTCTTGGTGGGGGTAGGACTTGCTGAGACGTAGTCTCATCCCGGTTGTGGGACAACATTTCAGGCCCGTAGATGAGCCTGTGGAGGACGAACCAAAAGAGGAAGATGAGCCAGAAAATGATGAAGAGCTTGAAGGATGCGAGCTCAGTGAAGAATGATGAAGTCATAAGAGGATCAGGATGACCTTGAGTATGAACTGGATGGGGATTGAAATCCCATCTCTTGGTTAACCCTTTGTATATGTGTAGATAGAGTGAGACTTTGAAGTTGTGAATAGTTTGTGAAGTGCTCTATCTAATGCCATGTATAAAAGTTTGGTTGTAGATTTCAATATGAAAAATATAGCCTACTTTTATATCCTATTGTTTTATTGTCTGGGGATTTATAACTGCTTCCGCATGTGCTTAATAAATGAAAGGGTCGGCGATATATAGTCCTGAGATATCGCATTCTAAAATCAACCAAGTAGAAGGATGTGTGCATGCCCGAGGATCAGGGTGTGACAATTTTTCCCCAAAAAAAGACCTAACTTGTTAAGGTTAATAGACTGACCCGATGCAAAGCAAAACTGGTTTAAAATGTTTGCAAGATTCTGTGCTTTTGTGATAGTTCCATCGAGGATGAAAATGGCATCATCCGCAAAGAGGTGTGTAAGTAAAGGGCAGTTGGTATTCAGCTGGATTCCCTTTATGCTTCCATCTATCATTGCTTTTGACATAAGGGAAGATAAAACATAGCCATAATGATAAAGAGATAGGGGGATAATGGATCCCCTTGTCTAATCCCACGGGTTGGAAGAAAAGCTTCACAAGGGTCCCCATTAACCGTAATGCTGAATGATGCTGAAGATATGCAATGCTTCATTAAAGAAACCCATTTATCACAGAAACCCAATTTTAACATGTAGTCACAAATGAAGTCTCATTCAACCCTGCCGTAGGCTTTTTGCATATCCAACTTCAAAACGGGCTAATTCCATAAATAAAAAAAAAGCATCAACTTTAAGTTGATGGAAAAATTTGGCCAAAACTTTTTTTTGTCTCATGAAAAAGCACGAACTTTAGGTCAAGTGACAAATCTGGCTCGAACTTTTTTTTGTCTTATAAAAAAGCACCAATTCTAGGTTAAGTGGCAATTCTGGCCCCAAAATTTTTTGTCTCATAAAAAATCACAAACTTTCACTCCTATCCAAAATCTAACCCCTACCATTAACTGTTCTCGTTGTGTTGAACTCTCATAAGCAGAGCTGCTGCCACAGCCAGCCATCACGCTATGCCAATGCTCACACCGGGTTCAGCAAACCCCGCCACAACAGGATTCCTGCAATGCCTCCCACAGTGAGTTCCGGCAACTGTATGATGAACTCAGTGATTGCGAGTGCCGCTTGGGAGTTCATCTGCACAATAAGCAAAGAGTTACAGGTGAGCTAAGTCCAACATTCTCGTTCATGTGGTTTTTTGTAGCTGGTTTAGTTGAATCATGTCGTTCCTCTTTTGTTGATTTGCAGAGGTATTGCCGTTGAGAATGGCTTACTTGCATGCTGCCGTCTTTTACTGGAGTTGCGCCACCCTCCAGTCCTTTAGGTCTTCCCTCCAGTCTTTTAGGTCTTTATCACCAACTCATCGTTTGGGTAAGGATAAACTTGGTTAATTGAAGCTTAAGAATATATTGACTTTCTGATTTTCAGTCACTAGACTTAGCTTGACTAACTTCATGATATACGTTGTCACATTGTAGCCCATGTATTTTCCAGTTCTAACTCTTCTTCTGATTTTGACTCTGCACATTCAGTTACTGCGAGGGCTGAAATATCTCCACTGGCCAATGTTCTCCCCCGCGACCTCAAGCCCGAAACCTCCTGGTGAACGCCAACTGCGACCTGAAGATATGCGACTTCGGGCTTACGTGGGCTACCCAAAGCGACGGGCTGCTCATGACCGAGTACGTGGTCACACGCTGGTACCACGCCCTTGACCAGCTGCTCTCATGCGACAAATATGGGACCTCGATCGACGTCTGGTCTGTGGGCTGCATCTTCGTGGAGATCCTCCGAGACAAGAGTGCCTCAACCAACTGAAGCGGATTATCATGAACACGATCCGTAGCCAGAGGTAGGAGGCTATTGAGTTGATCCATACCTCAAGGGGGACCCATTTCTCCCGGCTGTACCCGCAGGCTGATTCTCTGGCCGCGGGCTTGCTGCAGCGGATGCTCGTGTTCGACCTGAGGAAGAGGACCATGGTGACGGAGGCGCTCCAGCATCCTTACATGGCGGCCTTTGAAACATGTCATCCATACTTCTCGTAAATTCATAGGATCTTGAACCTCCACTGTCTGGACAATCCCATTTTTTGCAGATTCTATTTTAGATAGGATCGAGATCTGAATCGTGGTAAGATTGTGATTCAATATCATAAAATTAGAAAGTTTAGACAAAGTCATAAACTCGTACTGATTCAATATTTGTCTATTTTATGATGGACTATCTCAACAAGAGAAAAATTGGATGAAATAAATTTGTTTTATAACTTAAGCTCCATTTGTTTTGCAGAAAATAACTTCTTCTTTTTTAGATTTTCTGGCAATCATTTCATTGAAAATGAACTAGTTAGAAAAAACATTTTCCATTAACCAAAAAAAGTTCTAAAATATGGAAAATGTTTTTCACTTTTTATGGTGAGGAAAACATTTTCCTCACTCACTTTTCTTATCTCACACCAATGTTAACCTTTCCATATATATATATGAAATTTTAAAATAACTCGAATTTCTAGTTTTTTTCTCTCTTTTCTTTAAAAAAAAAAAATTAAAAACTTCTATCTTGGCCAATCGCTAGCCATTGATCTCATCCTCACTTGGCTTGTCGATCTAGTGAGGCCTGAGGCCTTGAGCTCATCAGAATTTGGCAAGCCTTGAGCTTGCCTTTGGCTAATTGTCGGCCATGGCGATGGCCGGTGACTGAAGAAGAAGAAGAAGATAAAATAATAGAAAAGAAAAAGAAAATGATAAATAATTTTAAAATTAATTTTTTTAAATAAAAATAAATTGATAAAATTTATTTTAAAAAAAAAAAAAAATTATTTAAAAAGAGTGCATGGAAAAAATATTTTCTTTACATAACAACAAAAAATATTTGCCACTTCATTTTTAGGCTTCAATCGGACATCAAAAAATAATTACATTTTTCTAGAAAATGGTTTCTGAAAAATAATTCTCAAAATGCTACATTTTACTCAAAACAAATGGAGCCTTAAAACAAAAATAGCAATGAGCGTCTCATATGTTAATGTCTGCTACTCTGCTTTGTGATGAGTCCAAGATTGAGTAGGAGCAAAGCAGACAATGATGTACTTTTAATAAAATCTAAGATTTTGTATTAAGTTTACTCGACATCTCTCTCTCTCTCTCTCATCGCTTTTCTTCTATTCAATCTATGAATTTTAATTTCATATGTTTTACGAATGGATATGAAATTAACATTGGGTGTGACGTGGCCTTCCTTGGGATTATTACCTAGTTTCTAGAGTTGGCAAAATGGGTCATAAACCCATATTATGACCCATTTTTAGTTAAATGGGTCATATATGGGTCAAGTGAAAGTTACATATGGGTCAAAAATGGGTCTAAGAAAGTAAAGTACAAAAAAAAAGGGTTTAAATGGGTTATTAGGAAACCCACTTTGAACCCATGGCCTTCCCTCTTTAACTTTATAAAAATGTTTTTTTAATTAAAAAAATCGAAGTTATAATTATTTTTCATACTTTAATTTTCTCTACTTTTCTTTTTTCTTTTTCTTTTTTCTTTCTTTTTCTTCCTTCCTTAGTTGGCAGCCGACCGGCGACAGGCTAAGTGAGGCTCGAGCTCACCGGCACACAAGCTCGAGGTTGCCGACAATTGGTGAGGCTTGAGCCTCGCCGGATCTGGTGAGAATCGAGCTCACCGGCGTCGGGCAGGGCCTCGACCTCCCCAGATTAGCGAGGTTGAGCCCCCCCGACACCAGCGAGCTCGAGTCTTGCCAAATCCGACAAGGCTCGGCCTTGCCAACAACTGGCGAGGCATGAGCCTCGCCAAACCTAGCGAGACTCAAGCTCGCGATCGTTGGGCAGGGCCTCAGCCTCGCCATATCAGCGAGATCGAGCCTCGCTCGACGCTAGCGGAGCCTCGACCTCGCTGGATCTGGCGAGACTCGAGCTTGCTGACGTCGGGCGAGGTTCGATCTCACCGATCTGGTGAGGCTAAGGCCCCGCCCGACGCCCGCGAGCTCGAGTCTCGCCAGGTTCGGCAAGGCTCGTGCCTCGCCAGTCGTCGCCAAGGCCGAGCATGTGGCACGTCTACATTATTCGTGATTGGTCAGAATTGCGCCAAGATTCAATTTAAAAGAAGGAAAACAAGGGAATTCTCTCCCATCCTAAACCTCGGAGCACGGCCTCATCCTCAGGTCTAAAGGCTTAATTAACAAGACAAGATACAGAAGAGCGCAAAGAAAGGATATCTCCTCATGGCAACTCAGGCGACTCAGGTTACCTGAAAAAGTTCATTGCAAGTAGGTATAAGTTGTGGGATCAGATTCCTAGCCTTGGAGGTGTTAGCACTAGCATTATCTAAGGTAACGGAGGGAATTTAATCCGCAATATCAGACTTTTGAACAATCTTTTGATTTCTCCAACAACATTTTCACTAATATAAGGAAATTTTTAGAACCGTAAAAGTTAGAGTCCTCTTTTTCAAGACCTAATTCAGACCAATCCAATGGCTAGCGGCGCAAGAAGGTGCTAACCCACTAGTGCCGGTCTACAAATCCAAAGTCAAGGAAATTCGAAAAAAGCCTGTGGAAGATACACTTTTAAGGCGATTATTTTCCTTTGTACCACCTCCTCATGTGACTTGTGAAAGTCGATCAAGGAATAGCCTTAAATTGGGAAACAATTATATTAAAAAGAAAAGTCATAAACCTATTGAATTTGTACCAATTTTATCATAAACGTTTCAATTGAACCAATTTAGTCCTAAACATTTTCATATTTGTGCCGATTGAGTTTATCTGGCTAATTTAAGCTAAAAATTACTGACATGGATGCTCGGCATTCTATTTCGAATGGCTAGCACTAAAGTGGAGATTTTATTTTAATTTTTAAATATATTTTCACATTTTTAAAAAAAAAATCATTTTCTTTTTTTCCTTTTATTCTTTTCTTCTTACCTATCTCTTTTCTCCTTATTTCCCTCCACTAGTTGCTAGCTTTCATGATGATCAGCAGAGGCTATCGGCCACAAGCGAGGACAAGAACTGAGACGCTCTCACCAGCCACAAGCAAGCGACCCTCCAACCCTCGCCTAACCATGGCTAGAGGCCAATGAGGGCCAAGATGCCATTGCCGACCGCTAGGGAGGAACGGCCTTGCTAGGGCAGGGGGCCTTGCTAGAGGCCAATGATGGCATTTCTAAGAATTTTTAATCGTATGTTCATGCTTTGAACACGAGTAACAATTAGACCATAAGCAATACGGTGTCTCCTTTGCCATTTTCAGGACAAACTGTTTGCATCATCTTTGTCATTTTCAAGACGAACCATTGGTCAATTATTAATGCCCAACCCTTTTTAAAGAAAGATTTGCACTTTTTATGATTCTTACACACCTGATAGGATGAAGTATGGCTTCCAAGGGTCAATTTCTTAATGGAATTTGAGTCCAGTAAGTTTTATATATCATGGAGACTTACAAATATGGCGCTGGACTACCGTTCATGATCAATTTTGGTCCTCATATTTTTTCTCATGCTCAATCACGATTGCGGGACAAAAGTCCCATTGCTGTTCGAATGTCGATGGGAAATGCTGACTAGGTATTGAACATGAACACGCGGCACTAACATGATATGAGAGGATAAAACTTTTGAGGAGAAATTACAAAAACGGTCATTGTACTGTTGCCCATGTACAATTTTGGTTCTCACTTCGTGATACGCTTTGGTTTATAATCTCATTTTGTATACTCGAGGTATATTTTGTTTTTCCATCCAAATGCAGCTAGAATTTGCTGACTAAGTGCCGGAGATCAATATGTGGTGTCAATGGGAGAAAATATTGGGTGAGTGAAATACTCCATATAGGTTGCGTAGAAAATCATTAAGTGATGGACACGTGTTGTGTGGGCCCACACGAAAAATATTCAAAATTACTGTGGACCCTCTCGCTCCTCTATCTCTCTATCGATCAGGGCCCACGTTTGCAGCCTCTCTTCTCTACTACTCTCTCTCTCCCCGTTGTCGCTCCGTTCCATTACGGAGCGATCAAAAGAAGAAATATCTCTCTCACCCTCTCTGTTAAAATTCGCTCCAAAGCTTGTATTTTTTCCTCGCCTCCACCATACTCTTCTCTTTCCTCCCACATGACGCCCCCGCCTTCACCTTCGCTGGTTGCCTCGGCCGTCGCCGTCACTAACGCTTCTTCGAGCCCCACCATCACCTGTCAAATCCACATTAGCGGCTCCCATTCGTCCCTTGTAGCAGAAGCCTAGGGTTTTGTGCGCTTGTGAACATTAGAGCTTCTTATGCTTTCGCTTGTGCATTAGCACTATGGATTCGATGCTAGAGGGCAAATGTGATCTATTTTGGGACCTCTTATGCTGCTGCGCCATTATGTAGAAGATTAAAAACTTGCTCGAGCTTATTGGCCAAGTTCGTCGAAAGCAATACTGAAGTACTAAGTAAATGATTTTCTGAACTAATTACAAATGTCAGACTCTATATGTTAATCTTTAGTACTTAGCATTTTTGTTTGCATGTGAACGAATAAATACGAAATTGTATAAAAATCATAATTGCATATTAGTTGGGGGCCAAATTTGTTGAAAAAATAAATACAACCAAATTTGAACGGGATTGTAATTTTTCCTTGACAATTTAAATATTGCTTTCTTATGATAGTGTAACTATTCAAAAGACTTGATGCGATGCCATAAATTCTTACACAAGTGTTGATGAAATATTTCAATAGTGATTGACTTGATAGAGAGTCTAATGTGGAAGACATGGAAAAAAAAAGTGTTATAAATATTACATGGCCAAAGGGAATAATCATAGCCAGCCCTCTTTTGAGATAAAATATTGAGTAGAGCTTTGATGCCAGTGTGGCAAATTCCGAGTCCACTTACTAGGTGCTGATTGGGCGACACGCTTCGCTTGGGCTCACTATGTCAGCCAACCAAATTTCAAATGTTCAAGGACTCTCTCTCTCTCTCTCTCTCTCTCTCTGTCTCACGCCCCGAACCCCAGGCACACACACATCCCTCGGCAGTCGACTAAAATGCGACATTCCCAAGATGTGTCGCTGACCCAATCGATTTATGCACATGCATAAGCGAACTAATAAACTCCAGACAACAATCAACATGGGATAGAAAAGCAAGACAACCAATTTAAACAAAACACACTTTATAAACACATCAGGTTTATATACTGAAGTCTAAAGCCAAAAGAAGCTACCAGGCTAACCCTACCCCGGACCCTACCTACTTAGGATTTGGGTCTACTACAACACCATTTGGGATGTCGATGTTTAGGGGAACAGCTACCTCTACTACGGGCTCTTCAACCTCGGTCCCCTGGTTCGCCTCGATATCAACCAAAATATCGGCGTCATGCACAGGGTCGAGATCCACCACATACTCGGCATCGACGGCAGGCCTGTCGAAACCATCCGATGGGCCCTCCCGAACACCGTTAGGCTCATGACGGAACCACGCTTTGAATTGATGAGGTACTAACTGAGGTAAGCCCTCATCGACCTAAATGGTAGTCACGACGAGCTCACGGGTCCAGCCAGGGGTCCCGTGGATAAGGAGTTTGGTACGCTGGGTCTCTGCCTCTCGTGGCCACCCAAAACGAACGTTGCGCACTTTCATCTAAGGATATGTAAAATTTTAAACCACGACAGGGTGAGACAAAGTCTTAGCGAGTCCACACCCCAAACCCCGATTAGAACAGGAATTCACATAGAGGCAGCCTAAACATGCAACATATAGGACTTACCTCACCTCAGCTCCTCCCCGCACATTAGTACATCACATATATCATATATGAACGTAGTAAGCATAAACCATTAATTGGAACATCTCATATCATATATCAATCAATCACAGGGGTCCTGATTATAAGGCCAAATTGTTATGACATGTCCCATTCCGTGCCACACAATTTCGTCCCATAATTAGGCGCAGCTATATCAATCACTCAAGCATCTCCCAATTAATTACAAACCAACGGCCACGGCCAACTCAATAGCCAGCGGTCATCCGGCATAATTGGGCGTCGTTTCACTTCAGCGGGCATAGAAACATCTACATCTAGACATCATTCCTGGAGGAGCATCGGCCCAACCTCCACTGCGACCGGCATCCATTAACGTGAGGGCATCTAAACTTAATTAGATATAGTCTGGTGTAAATGCATCGTGACGGTTTTCGATAGCGATCATGCGCACATCCAATTTTGGTCAAGGACATTGTGCTTTGCACTCAAATGTCTCAATTTCAAATAATGTACTTGGCATATTTTCTTCATATTAAAACACTTGGTAAAATAAATGTGCGTGGTCACACGGTCAAATTGAACCATAAAACGTTATACTCTCCCATTTTAAAATTCCACGATTTTATATAATACTAAAAATATTTTTAGCATCAAAACCCAACACTCAGTATTTTTCTAATTAAATACCAAGAATTCATATTTTTTAAATAATAATTAAAAATTATCACCAAGCACCCAATTGCATAAATTAGCAATCAATTTCACAAATCAACACCACCATGACGATCAACGTAAAATTCTAACAATGGCTATCCCGATATAATTTTTACGCTAATTAATAATTAATTAAATAAATTGCATTATAATTAAATAAATTACAAATTATTTAAATTAAACCCTTAATTAATCTACATAAGCTAATCTAACCACTTAATTGAACTAATTACCTAATCTAGCTAGGATAAGTACATTACTCTTATTAGGCCAATCATATAAGCTATCTAACCACCTAATTAATCTAACTAATTAACCAAATAAATAATTACACTAACTAAATTAACCTTAATCCTATTTAGGACAAAACTAATCCCCCTAATCATCACTTAGCCTAAACTAATCTCCTTCTAAGTGCAATTAACCCCTAGTTAGAGATTAGGGTGTCAACTCACTGGTTAAGCGAGCTAACGGGTCCACGACGACGGCGGCGCAATGGCGACCAAGACTCGGGTCCACGACGACTCCAAAGGAGGCCCGGAAGATGCTGAAAAAGCCTACAAGGCTCACGGGTCCAGCTGGGAGGATCAGTTCTGCTTGGGGCTGAGCTAGGCTAGACGGGCTAGACCAAGGGGTTGGTCAGGCTCGGCTTGGGGGGCTGGAGTAGGGCAGGCGAGTGGCGAATGAGTAGTGGTGAGATGGGCTAGGGTTCGAATAGGAGGGAGGCCGCGACTGGGCTAGACGACAATCGAGTAAGGGCTGTGACGCGGGCTGGCCTAAGCCCGGGGACAGCTGGTCACAGCAGTTGGCTGGCTTGCGGGCGGCTCGGACGATGCAAGTTGTGAGGCGGTGGCTGGCCTAGACGATGCAAGGGCTGGCAACATAACAATGGAGGAAAATGAAGAAGAAGGAAAATGAAGAAGAAAAGCTAAGGAAGAAGAAGAAGTGTTCTACAGGAGGAGGGATAGGGCTGGTTGAGTATAAAGGGAAGGAGGAGGGACAAGAGGGAAGAGAGGGGGACAAGGGGACAAAGGCCAAGCAAGTCAAACTTAAATATCTCTTGCACTTGAGTGTTTTTCACCCTTATCTTCAGCCAACTTGATCAATAGGTCACCCAAGGACTAATTTCCTTCCACACCTTCACAAAATCAAGCCAAATTGATGGCCAAAATTCAGCAGCCCAGCAGCCCTACGAATTCTTGATTTCCATCTCCAATTTCACACCAAATCAAGTCAAATTGGTGGCCCAAAAATGCCATGGTAGCAGCCCTTACAATTTTCCCTTAAACTCTTCCCAAACCAACTTAACTTGGTAGCCAAAAATTCACACCAAAGTGCCCATCCGAATTTCCTTGAATTTAATTTATCAAATTTTGATTTTCCGCCAAAATCTCAGGCTCACCAAAAAATTTTCAAAGGATGAGACGATATCTTAAAAATAAATCGTGACACACTTGAACTTTCGATTTCGAAACCAAGTTCAATTTCATGGTTAAAATCAACCGGATGTGATTTTAACATGACCTAACCTACCAGATAGCTTTTAGAAAATTTTAGCGCGTTTGACTCGTGGTCGAATATTTTCGATCCATGTTGTGCATCTCCAACTTATAGGCGACTTCAGTTGTTGTAAAAATCTCAAGGTTTCAATTACGAGTACTGGGTACAGAATCGACAGAAAAATCGGTTTAGTACTGTTCGATACGAATTTTGCAATCAAGTGAAATCACCCACAATTTAGTTGCGTGCTTCTATCGAATCGACATATATCCGATCTCTAATCGATTATAACGGTGTCATATTGACCGTTGCCGATTAACATGATCGAGCAATCGATTTCTGGTGGAATTCTCAAGTCTATCGCATGTATATCCCTTAAAGGCTTCACCTGATAGATTAGTTTTCTCATAAGTGATCAACTTAAAGAAAGGGACCATAGGCACGTCGATGAAAAGCCCATTTCATTTAATCGAGACAGAGTCAGAAATTCAGGATGTCACACACACACACTCTCTCTCTCTCTCTCTCTCTACTCACGCTCTCAGCTCTTCCTCCCTCTAGACCTTAAACCTACTGTCACGCCTCGATCCTCGAACGCATGCCCATCACTTGGTGGTCCATTAAAATTTGTGACTTCTCAAGACGAGTTGCGAACTCTTTCATTTTATTACACATGCCGAAGCAAATAATAAATCCTCTAACAGTAACCATCTCGGGATAGAAAAGCAGGATAACAGATTCACCAATGAAACATGCTTTTAAAAACATATTGAATCATGTACAAAAGTTTACCATCAAAAGACTTCAAAAGACCAACTCTAAAAAAGAAATTGTCCTAACTGACCTACTCCTCGGATCCCCTCAGCTCAGCTCCAGAACCTCTGCTCTATGGCCCTGAAAATTGAGCCAATGACGGGATGAGATATAAATCTCAGTGAGTTCACGCTCTAAATCCCGATTAGGAAGGTAATACGCCTAGAAGCATCCTAACCACACAACCACACCAATAGAACAGAGGACTTACCTCGCCTCAATTCCTTCATGCACGTCAGCATAGTTCATATCACAACTATATGCATATAGAAATTTCACACATCAATTGAAGCAACTCACTTTCAAACTAACCAAAACACCAAAGTCCCGATTATAAGGCTAAATCATCATGACACGTCACATACCGTGCCACACAATTTTGTCCCATGATCAAGCATGGCTAAATCACTCATGTTAGTGGTTTAATCCACACCAAATATTCATTCTCAATAATCAAATTCCCAATTCAACTCAACATCCACACTCAATATTCCGACTCAATACTCAAAACTAGGCTCAAGGTTCTAGATGTGCCCTCTCCCCACAAAGTTTCAATATCACATGGCATTTAGTCCCTAACCATAATCAGTCATAGTACGAGGTACTAGAGGTGGTTCCCATGAATTCACATTGTCGTATAGCACTTAGTTCTTAACTATACTAAACAATAGCTCAAGGTACTAGAGGTGGCTCTCACAAAGTCACGTTGTTGTGTAGCACTTAGTTTTTGACTATATAAAGCACTAGTACAAGGTTCTAGAGGTAACTCACACAAAGTCTCAATATCGTGTAGCACTTAGTTCTTGATTATGTAGGACAGTACTACAAGGCAGGTGGCTCCCATGTGACTCAAGTCACCATGTAACACTTAGACCTTTACTACAAATAGGCCACGGTACAAGGTACTAGAGGTGGCTCACACGAATCCTCATTATCGTATAGCACTTAGTTCTTTACCCGCTCACAACCCATTGGGTTCCCTCAACACAACACACATCACCTCAATTTTCAATAGTCATCTTGCCATGGCTATAAACCATCACACGATTATTCACTCACGGCCAAGAACATTATGCTTTGCACTTAAATTCCTTGATTAAAATAATGTCTTAGCTTATTTTCTTCATATTAAACATACCCGATAAAAAATAATTGTGTGTGGGTATACAATCTGCTTGAGCCAAAAATGCAATAACTTGCTTTTCAACAATCCCACTTTTTATTATAGTGGCTAAAAAAAATTTTGGCGTTAAAAATCGACGCCCCGGTATTTTCTGACAAAATACTAAATTTATTCAATTTTGGGATAATTACCCAAAATTACAATCACCACTCAATTTGCACAAAATTGCATCCAATTAAATAAACCAAGTGCACCATCGCAATCAGCACGAAATTCCGGTCATCGGCTATCCTAGTCTAATTTCTGAAAAATATTTAATAATTAAATAATTACCAAAATTAATTAAATAATTCAATTTAAATACTAAAAATACTAACTTAGGTCTTAAATGCCTAATTAAAAGCCGAGACGAGTCCGAAAAAATTCTAAACCACTCTAGATAAATACTACAACTTATCTAGGCTCTAATTACACTTTCTAACCACCTAACATGCATAATTAATTAATTAAATCACTAATCTAACCACTTAATTACTAATTAACTTAAAGTAAACACCCATTAAACGTCATTAGCCTGCCAAGTAGAGTTTAGTGCATAAACTCATTGGTTTAGCGCGAAAACTAGTTCACCGCCACGGCGGCGCGACGGTGGCCGATAAACACCAATGGAGGCTCGAACCGGGCTAAAACGGTCCGCAAACTTCCTGCTTGAGATAAAAATCAAATATGCTCAAGGCTGGTCGAGGGCTTTGCTCGGGATTGGGCTGACCTGGGCTTCGACTAAGGAGAAGAATCGATGGGAGCTGCTGGGGTGAAGACCAAAGGAGGTGATGCTGAGGACGCACGGCCGAAGATGGGGAAGAAACATGGAGTGGGACGGTGGGATGACTTCGGACAAGTGGTAGAGAAGTCAACATTGGGGGCTTCATTTATGGAGGGTTGATGCTGGACGTGGCGTTGGACTGGAGGGTGATGGTGGACCGAAGATGGTGGGTTCGGACATGGCAACTGCAAGGGGAAAACAGAAAGGAAAATGGTAGCAGCCATTGGTAGGGAGAGAGAAACGATGGAGCTGCTAAGGAAAATGAAAAGCAAGGCAGAAACAGATGTGTACTTCGGTTAAGCAGAAACGCGAAGAAGATGAGGGAGCCGGCCAGCGTACGAAGGAAGCCAAGGAGGGGGGAGGAAAGTCAACAATTTTATCCCTTCAATTAATTGCTTGTACCCCTAATACTTTCTTGCCTTTTAATCCACAAATAATTCAATTTAATACCAAATGTTGCACCCCCCAAGCCTAGCTCCGAATTCCACTAATTTGGACTCTAATTGCATCTCCAATCTCTCCAAATTGAGGTCCAAATTTGATGATGAAGAAGTCCACAAAATTTCTGCAAGTCCCCTTCGCCAAATAGCTTGGTAAGAAGGCCAAAAATCCCTTCGATTTGGCCCATCTGAATTTCTGTTATTTTCCGAATCATCCGAAACGATTTTCCGTAAAAATCCCGAACTGGCCAAAAATTCTTCGAAGGATGAGTCGACGTTCCAAAAATAAATCGTGACATGAAAGAACCTTCAATTTCTGAAATCGGGTTCAAATTTACGGTTAATTTTAGTTTGACGTGATTTTAGAGTGACCTAGTCTATCAGGTAGGTTTTAAGAATTTTTAACGCAATTGACTCGTGGTCGATTATTTTCGAGCCACATTGTACATCTTCAACACATTGGCGACTCTCAATTATCGTGAAAATCTCAAGATTTCAAATACAGACATAAAGTACAGAAATGATAGAGAAATCAATCTAGCGCCGTTTGACGAGAATTTTACAATTAGGTAGAATCACCCACACACTAATCACATATCTCTATCAAATCAACCTACTCCGGTCTTTGATCGATTTTGATGGTACCGTAATGACTCTTGTAAATTAGCACTGTCAAGCAGTCGATTCTTGGTCGAATTCTCAAGTCTATTGCATTTAGATTCCTTAACAGCTTCACCTGATATGCTAGTTATTTCGTGAGTGACCAACTCAGAGAAAAGAACTATAGGCATGTCGATAAAAAGCCTAACTTATTCAATTGAAAACAGAACTTGGAATTCAAGATGTCACACCTACCGCCACCATCACTGCCTCTAGCACATCGCCTCCATCTTTGCCCACGTCCTCCTGTCCAACTCCTCTTATGCCTTTTACATATGCACCCATGTCAATCAAGATGTCAAGGCCCCATGCCATGTTGATGAACCACACTACCGCCTCCACATTGTTCATTGCCTAAGCCGACCCTTGTCGATCTCGAATCAAGTTAGATTAAAGGTCTAGCTGAGCTCTAGATCACAAATCTAGGGCTCACTCGAACTTTGATCCAAAATTTGAGGTCCAAGTTCGCCGGCCAAGCTCAAGCTCAATGACTAAGGACTGAAATAGTGGCGAGGTGGTGGATTGAGACAATGGTGGGGTGGTGGTGATGGAAATGGACAAACATTTGTTGCCGTCCTCATCGGAGTGAAAGGAAAGAAGAAGAAAATATAAAGAAAAATATAAGAGAGGAAAGAGAGAGGCGAGATGGTAAGGCGGCTACGGTATGGTGGGCCTCAAATGACACATGTTGCCGATAAATGAAGTGGGATTTTGACATGCTAGAATCCCACTCCTATCTAATATTTTCTCCTCTTTTGAATTCTTGCCTACATTTTCCTATCCTATTGCTCTATTTATTTATTTATTTATTTTTCTGTTGCTCTATCTATTGAATTGCTGGAAACATCAGGCTGATATTTGGGTTGTTGGCTTTGTCAACTCATCTATGTGGTTTATAACACAATGCAATCTTGAATTCAGTCCATATAACAAGTTTTAACAGAAGAATGCTAGATGCACATAAAAATCTTACTAAAATTTACTTACTAAGTAATATAACAAGTTTTGTTTGGGTATAAATAAATGAAAACCATGCGTCGAATCATTGGCTTCTTGAAATATCCAATACAAAATTGCCACATCATTTAGCAAAAATGTTTTAATAAAATTTCTTTATACATGTAGCATTGCTTGTTTTAATAATAAATATTATGACTGCAGCACCCTTCGGTTATTTTCCAAGCTAGGTTTGATGTGCTTTGATATAACAAATACACACACACACACACACACACACACATATATAGCTTTCATATTGAAGTTTTCTTAGGGTGTCTGAATTTTTTATTTACTAATTTTAAATATTCTATAAATAGGTAAAAGTACCTTTAAGACATTTGTTAACAAGATTTCTTTGTGGATAATACAACATAAAAAATATTATATATAGTATTTTTCCATTTCAACAATGTTTTTCAAACTAAAATGTCCGAGGATTGAATTTCAAACATCCTTTTATTTGCAGTTTGAATCACACATAGATAATAACGTACAAACCCTTTAACCAGTTTATAGCACCTAACAAAGCAAACGAACATATGAAACTTAAATTAAGCAAATGGACAAACAAACCATAAAGGATCGCTATCATCATCGCGTCGCCCTTCTCATGATCGGGGGTTTGGCGAAACAAATTGTAGCAACTCATCGTTGTGCTCGAACTCGATCATGTCGTGCTCGGCCAAGGTGATCCATGCTTCGATCCCATCCCCGCATCTAGTTCCCATCAAAATGACCAAATTTTTTATGGGAGCAATGGCACACACCCAAGCAGGTCTTCCCCAGCCGAAATCAGCCTCGTAGAACGGGAACCTCGCCCAGCTGCTGAACCTGTAGAGCTCGATGGCAGACGACGCTGCCAGCTTCCGTGTCGCCATGAGGTTCTCGCAGGCCTTGGCCAATCCATTCTCGCCTTGAAGCGCGCTCAAATATTCGCTGTCAATTGCCCTTATTGAATTTCTGAGGATGCCTGCAAAGTCCTGCAATTCGTCACCCTTGTTTGGTTCCATGAGTGGTGCCACAACGGCCTGCACCAGATTGCCCAGGGTAGTCTCAGGCAATGGTTGTGGCCTTATCCTGCTTCTGATGTTCACCGCATGTATGACTGCTGACGATGGGGGATACTTCTCCTTCCACTCTGGCCTCTTCCTTGCTGCTGCCAAGGCAGATTTCCATATGAGGGCGGTCATGGCCTCAACACGAGTAGGATTGGCACCACCGAACCCGGCCCTGAGGCGAGCCAAGCTCTCACCGTTGAAACAAAACCTCTTGGTCGAAAGCTTCTCTCTGCTGATGACTCCAGATGGCATTTGGTAGTTTATGTCCTTTGGTTGGAAGAGCTCGGATGCTTTCAGGAAGGGAGTGATGAGGCTTGCTTCACCGTCGACTCCATTGTTGGCGATTTCAGACCATGCGTTGAGGAAAGCAGAAACTGACGCCCCATCAGCAATTTTGTGAGAGATGCAGATGCCGATCCCCATGCCGCCACAGTCAAAAAAATTGACTTGGACCCCTACAATGACTTGTTCGTCAATGTTGGTACTGACTCTGCTTGGGGAGAATGGGAGGAATTGCTGCAGCTGATCGATGTCTGGGTTCGAAAGGACTTTAGACAGCTCGAAGCGAGCTTTCGCCTCCATATAGAGTGCACCCTCATCATTGCAATCAATGCCAGCATTTCCTTTCACCCTTCCACCTAGAGGGTAGAAGAGGGAAAGCGCCTGCGCAAGCGAAGTTTTCAAGTTTCCCGAAACCAAGGCTGAGTCTGGCGCCGCCTTTTGGTCAGGAGCCAAGTAGAACAGGACGACTGGAACATAAAACGATGGAGCCAGCTGGTCGAGGAGGCAGAAATTGAAGTTCCTTAGGTGAGGTGGAGTTGGAGAGGACGGCTTGATGGTCTCTGTGGAGACAACCTCAATTTTCGTGGCCATGTCCGTTGGAAAATTGAGAGATTTGAAAGTCTGCACTTCTAACTTTCTTTGGTCCATTTTAATTGCTTTAAATCATGAAAAATGTGCTGCTTTCCTAAGCAAAAAAGAAGGTCAACGAGTTTATCCACATGATGTTCAGGAAGGGAACGAATGATTGCAAGAAAACAATAAAAAAAAACATGGATTTTGGGGATCCGCATCAGAGATAAGGCTCTATTTGGCGATGCTTGTGTTTCTTTATTAATCTATCCTTTTGCTCTCTAGAATAGAAAAAGCATAGAAACGTCAATTAATTTTTTTATTCTTTGAAATAGAAAAATGATGGGAAAGTAAATTTAGAACAAAAATAAAAAATTTTAAAAAAATAGTATTTTGTTCCTGAGAATAATTTCTACTGCTGTGCTATTGCGTAGCAAGTGTCTTCACGGTTCACTTGCACCAGTTCGTGGCACAAAAGGAAAGGTTCCCCTTTAAAGCACCATGCATAAACCAGAGAAAGAGTTGAGTCCCAACGAAATGATTTGATTGATGACTAGTGAAACACTAATTGCGTAATTTACACTAGCAATGAAAAGAATCGTGCTTAGCGCGTGCATTGAAAACTACTTTAATATTATGAGAAACATGGGTATTGTCAAGCTGCTTATCCTTTTGTAGGAAAGAAAAACTTCCAGCTACTATTGCAGCATTAAAACAGATTTTATTCCAAAACTGGTAGAAAGTACTGGTACTAGGGTTGTGACTTGTGGTTGGCCGAGGTTTTGAAATAGAAAGCGGATCCTCAATGTACGATGAAGTTGCAGAACGAGATTTTGAAGTATGCAGGAAGAAAATATATATTTGATGGAGATTAGAAACCCATTACTTCCAACTATTAGGCTCTTGACCCAGGTGACCATGAGGACGAACAAGAGTATCGTAACCAAGTTGAAGAAGATGGTGGACTTGTGACTGGTGATCTTAGTCATGCTTTTCGATTATCTTAGCTTAACACTAAGTTTGTAAGAGTAATGCCTTGCATATCTTTCTATTTTTAGATGAAATAAGAGCATGAGACAAAGTAATTGTTATGAGTTAAAAGAAAGAGCCGGCTTTGTGTTGACGCTTTGAGCTACATATTATAAATAAGATTAATTTGGAGTATATGCCAAGAGGGGGAAAGATAATACCTATGCAAGTATCCTTCGTTTCTCTTTTTTCTTTTTTCAATTGCAAAAGTCAAACTAAGAATGTTATTTTTACATGAGGAATCATCGCCGGCTTGGATTTCAAATGTCGATGAATTATTAAGACGAGGCCTGCATGTGTTTGACTTTGCAGGATAAATTTTGTCGTTTCTTCGTAAAGATAGTGTTAAAGTTTCCCATCTTACGGTCGTTTTGCTGGAGCTTTGCTCCCATTCGATGTTGGCCGCGAGATTACTAACTTATTGCAATGGTCGGTAATTTTATTTTTTTCGGTCGATGTTAACATTTAAATTTTGATTTTTCTTTAGTAAAAATTAGTGATTGAGTTCAATCCCTAAACCCAAAAAATAAAAAGAAAAATCAATATTGTATAGTTGCCATTGGCATCCTCAGTGGCACACAAAATACCGTGGAGTACTACAAAATCTTTCTTATTGACAAGTGCCCATTGAAATTGAGATATTTTAAGTGAAAGTCTTAAATTCATTGAATGGATCAGGGTCGCAATTTGAATTAGAATATTTGACATGGCAACCCGAATTGGAGTCTAAATTTGGCCAATAAGGAAAGGAGGAAAATGCATCACGGCTAGAATAGTAGCTTAAAAGGGGGATCGCACATCACGATCTTGAAAGGATTGTGATTGTGGGGGCATGCTCGAAGCCAAGAGGAGGAATCGGCGGAATTTCTTCCACAATTAAAGGATTTACATATTGAAAGTAAGTCTGTCACCCCCCGATTCTCGAGCGCGTGCCCATCCCTCGGTGGTCGATTAAATTGCGACGTTCTAGGACATATCCCTGACTCATTCATTTTAATGTGCATGCAGAAGCACATAAATAAATCCTCAAACAACACAAAGATGGAATAGAAAAGCAGGACCACAATTTCACAACCGAAACAAACATTTATACACAGTCGACTAGTTTATATACAATACTAGTCCATAGACAAAAGTCTACTCAAGGAAAAAAGTCTACAAGTCCTCTAGACAATCAAAACCCCAACTGAAAATCCCAACCTCTCCTGGGGACTTGGGTCCACCACTGCACCACCAGAAGGGTTAGTTGTACCCTCACCAAAAGCGATTTCTAACATCGACACTTGGACCTCAGAATCCTGCAGGGGACCTTCTCTAGATCCATTTCGCTCGCGACAATACCATGCTCTAAATTGATGAGGTACCCTCCGAGGTAGACCGCATCGACTCAAACAATGGTCTTCACAAGTTCATAGACCCAGGCTCCTTGGCCCCCGGGAAGAGGAATAATGGAGACCTGCTTGGTGATCCTCTTGGGCTGGCCAAAACGTTGTGGAGGAACCGCCATCTAAGGACCTGAAAAGATTGAGCCCACAATGGGGTGTGACAATATCTCAGCAAGTTCACCCCTAAACGTTGACTATGAAGGAAATACGCCTAGAGGCAACTATACACACAAGTCAGAAGACTTACCTTGCCTCAATTCTCTCTTGCATGTCAGTACAGTTATAATCTCAATCAATCAATTCAACCCAAACCATCAATCCATCAATCCATTCAATCAATCAACTCAATTTGATCACTGCTCACCCAAGCTAAAGATTTATTATTAATGCTCACCAAAATTGATATGAGTATATATATATTATTGCTCACTAAAGCTGATACACGATAAATCAATCCCAGCCAAGAATCTTGTGCTTTGCACACCCATTTCTCAAATAAAATAATAAACTTGGCCTAATATCATCATGATAAAAATACCCGATAAAAATAGTCGTGTGTGGGTACACGGTCGGTATGAGCCAAAATGCTTCTTTCTTTTGAAAATTCTCACTATTTAATAAAGTGCTTAAAAAAAATTTGGCGTTAAAACTGACGCCCTGGTATTTTCTGATTAAATACCGAAATTACACAATTTTGGGATAAATACCCAAAATTACAATCACCACTCAATTTGCACAAAATAGCAATCAATTGCATAAACTAAACATACCACTATAATCAGCACAAAATTCCGGTCACCAGCTATCTTAATATAATTTCCAAGAAATAATAAATAATTAAATAAATACCAAAATTAAATAAATAAATGCAATTAATTAGCAAAAATGCAAACTTAGGCTGGAAACGCTTAATTAACCACCCGAACGAGCCGAGAAAATTTCCGACCCTATCTAGGTAAATATCACAACTTATCTAGTCCATAATTAAGCCATTCTAACAACCTAACATGCAAAATCGAATAATTAAATGACTAATCCATTCTAACTAACCACATAATCCCTAAATAGCATAATTTAAACACCCCTTAAACTTCATTAACTCCCTAAGCAAAGTTTAGCAAGTAAACTCACCGGTTTAGCTATTCCGGTGAGTCCACAATGACGGCAACAAACCTCCTGGTGGCGAAGCCAAGCAAGGCCCATAAGAGGTCCAAAACGGGCCTCAAAGACTCACAACTAGTTGGGTTTCTCGATTCTGTCCAATGACCGTGCAAGCTGGAACGGGGCTAGAAATTGCAAGGGACGGGCGGACCAGGCTATAGTGGGCGAGCAAGGGCGACGGCGGCTACTAGACAATGGCCAGGGGGCTTCAGTTGAGCTCTTACGGTGACCAGGGAGACTCAAGGGCACAGCTGGGGTCACGAGATGAACTGGAGCAAGCGAATGAGCAAACGACGGCGTGCGATGGCCTCCTGGCGGTTCAGCGGGTGGCTTGCGATGGCAGGAGGGAAGGCTAGTGGTTTCCTCTGGTTTTTTGGGAGCTCAAAATGGTTTACAATGGGGAAAGCAAGCTTGTTGGATAAGAAAGGGCTAGTAGAAGGTTGGAGGGTCCTTTTTGGCCTCTAAAGCTCTTTATTCTATCTTTAAACAGTCATTGGCAAGGCCCCACTTGCCTTGGCTGTCATCCAAGCCAATTTACAGGCCAAGACTTCCCTTAGAAGCTTCACCAAGTGGTCCAAATGTTGTGGTGACCATGGCCTATGAATTTAACACAAATTCCCCCAAATCCACTTCAATTCTCCTTCAATTGGATCTAAATCGATCCCCATATTCAACCAAGGTGCCATCATCCCATTCAACATTTTTCCTCGTCAATTCGTCCAACTAGAATTCCAAAAGCGCAACAAAAAACGATCCTCTAATTTTTCTGGTAAAAAAAGGCCCTACTTTGAAATTTTGCCAAAAATCTCGGTTTGCAGAAAAATCTTCAAATGGTGAGTCGACGTTCCTAAAATAAATCGTGACATGACAGAACTTTCAATTTTGAAATCAAATTCAAATTCGCGTTTAATTTCGATCTGGTGTGATTTTAGCGTGACTTGACTTACTATGTAGCTTTTAGGAATTTATAGTGCAATTGACCCGTGGTCGATTATTTCAAACCACATTGTACATCTTTGACACATTGGCGACTCTCGATTATCGTGAAAATCTTCAATGTTTCAAACATGGACAAAAGGTACCAAAACGACACAAAAATCGGTCTAGTGCCAATCGATGAGAATTTTGCAATTAGGTGGAATTATCCACACTTAATCACATGGCTAAGTCGAGTCAACCTATCTCCAGTCTCTAATCGATTTTTAACTATGTCGTAATGACCCTTGCAGACTAGCACGGTCGAACAGTGGATTCCTGATCGAATTCTCAAGTATATTGCATTAAAATCCCTTAATGGCTTTGCTTGATAAACTAGTTATCCCGTGAGTGATTAGTTTAGGGAAAAGAACTATAGGCACATCGATGAAAAGCCCAATTCATTCAATTGAAAATAAAACTGAAAATTCAAGATGGCACAACTCTTCCCCTCTTATAAAAATTTCGTCCTCGAAATTTAAACCATTACAAATCTTTAAACAAAAAGGTGGGGTTACAGTCGTCTCATCGAATCTTCACTTTCTCAAGTTGCTCCTTGAATACCGTGATGTTGCCAGACCACTTAAACCAACGGGATCATTTTGGTGCACAGAACCTGTTCCTTGTAATCTACAATCCGAACCGGTCTTTCCACATACGACACTCTGTCATCCACGTCTAATTCCTCAAAATTCAGTACGTGGGTTGGGTCAGGTTCATACTTCCTCAACATCGACATAGAAAGACGTCATACACTTGCGCTAAACCTCGGCGACAATGCAAGACGATACGCTAAAATCCCTATTCTTTCCAAAATCTCAAAGGGACCTATATACCTCAGACTCAGCTTCCCTTTCTTGCTTAAGCGCAAAGTACCCCTAATCAATGACACATTTAAAAAGACGTGCTCACCAAGGAATTCCAATGGCCTTCGATGCTTATCAGTGTAGCTATTATGGTGGCTCTGAGTGGTCTTTAATCTATCCCTGATGACGGCAACTGCATCCACTGACTGTTGGACTAACTCTAAGCCTGTGATCTTTCGTTCTCTAACCTCATCCCAACACATTGATGTTATGCACGCTCTGCCATACAATGCTTCAAAAGGAGTCATCTGAATGCTCTGCTGGTAGTTGTTGTTATAGGCAAACTCAACAAGATGAAGTTGTTCCTCTTAGCTTCCCTTGAAATCCAACATGCAAGCTTGTAGCATGTCTTTGAGGATTTGAATCATTTTCTTAGACTGGCCATCTATCTAAGGATGATAAGACGTATTGTACTGCAGCTTCATTCCTAACGCAGCCTGTAAACTCTTCCAAAAGGCAGCTGTGAATCTCAGG
The DNA here is from genome assembly GCA_014182885.2 of Eucalyptus caleyi. NCBI lineage: Eukaryota > Viridiplantae > Streptophyta > Magnoliopsida > Myrtales > Myrtaceae > Eucalyptus > Eucalyptus caleyi. The sequence goes on along the minus strand of CM024468.2, from coordinate 32,396,881 downwards.
TCTCAATCTGATGTAATCATCACTAGCACTCCATAAAGACGAGCAATCTAACACACATACAACTCTGCATGTCTATCCAAATCAAGGTCTTTTCGTATTGCGATGAAGTGAACCAACTTCGTCAGTGTGTCGACCACTATCCAAATGGAATCATTACACCCTTGACTCCTTGGTAAGCCTGTCACAAAGTCCATTGTGATGTGCTCCCATTTCCACTTGGGAATTTTAAGAGGTTGCAAAAGTCCTCCCAACTTACAATGATGTGCCTTTACTTGCTAACACGTCAGACACTTGGCGACATGCTTGGCGATGTCCACCTTCATACCAGACCACCAATAGTGTTAACGTAGATTCTGATACATTTTCATACTACTAGGATGAATGTTGTAGCTGCTACGATGAGCTTCTAATAAGATATCTTCTTTAAGCTCTACATCGTTAGGTACACACAATCGTTCTCGGAACCTTAGTGTTCTGTCTTCCAAAATCTGAAAGTCAGCATTCTTCTTTTCGTATTCTCTTGCAGAATCTTCTGAATTTCTAGGTCTGTCCACCAAAGCGTCTTAATTCCGATCTGCACTTCCGGCTCAATTCTAAGTGTGACCATAAGATTTAAAAGGTGGCCTATCTCAAATTTGAAAACCGAGTCTCGAGCTTTCTCAAGTAAAGTCCATTCCTTAACCATCATATGCACAACTAAAGACTTCCGACTCAGCGCATCTGCAACATTGTTCGCATTTCCAGGGTAATACAAAATGTCACAACCATAGTCCTTTAGGAGTTCCATCCTGCAACGCTGTCTTATGTTCATCTCCTTCTGAGAGAATAGATACTTGAGACTTTGATGGTCAGTGAAGATTTGGAATCTTTCTCCACACAAATAATGTCTCCAAATCTTCAGAGTGAAAATGATTGCTGCGAGTTCTAAGTCATGTGTCGGATAATTCAGTTCATGAGGTCTCAACTAATGGGACGCGTATGCAACAACCCTGCCATGTTGCATTAACACGCAACCCAGTTCTCTAAACAACGTATCACTATAGATCTCGTATCCTCCAGGACCAGATGGTATGGTTAGCACAAGTGCGGTAGTCAGCCTCTGCTTAAGTGCTTGGAAACTACTCTCGCACTTGTATGTTTACACAAACTTCTCTTCCTTCTTCAGTAGTCAAGTCAACGGCGATGCTAACGCTAAAAACCCTTCCACAAATCTTCTGTAATCGGTCTTGGCCAATTAATAACTACTTCAATCTTGGTTGGGTTCACAGAGATTCCTTCACTTGAAATCACGTGACCTAGAAACACAACTCGAGTCAACCAAAACTCGCACTTACTGAACTTGGCATACAATCCATGAATCCTCAAGGTCTAAAGTACCATCCTCAAATGCCTCTCATGCTCCTCAGAACTTCTCGAATACACTAGGATATCATCAATGAATACGATCATAAACTGATCCAGATATTCTTTGAACACTCAGTTCATCAGATCCATAAAAGTAGTTGGGGCATTTGTCAAACCAAATGGCATTACAGTGAACTCATAATGGCTGTATCGAGTACAAAATGCTGACTTCGATATGTCTTCCTTTCTAATCATCAGCTGATGATACCCTATCCTCAAATTAATCTTTGAAAATATCGACGCTTCTTGTAGCTAGTCAAACAAGTCGTCGATTCTTGGGAGTGGGTACTTGTTCTTGATCGTCACATAATTGAGTTAACGATAGTCGATGCATAAGCGCAACGAACCATCTTTATTTTTCACGAACATAACCGGTGCTCCCCAAGGTGATGCACTAGGACGTATGAATCTTTATCCAACAACTCCTACATCTGCACCTTTAGTTCTTTCAACTCAGACAATGCCATCCGATAAGGAGCCTTAGAGATTGGCTCTATCCTAGGTGCTAACTTAATCACGAACTCTATCTCTCTCTCTAGCGGCAGGCCTGCAATTCTTTTGGAAACATGTCTAGAAATTCTTGTACCAGTGAGATATCTTCGATCTTCAGCTCCTCAACTGTCGTATCCATGACAGTCGCCAAGTAACCATGACAACCCCCATCTAACAAACGGGTTGCCTCAAGCGACAAGATTAAGAAAATCGAGGATCCTCCTCAACTTCCAGTGAACTTGAAACTTCCACCCCCTAACAGGTTAAACTGAATCGATTTACGATAGCAGTCCATCTTAGCTCATTGCTTGGTAAGCCAGTCCATGGCACTTATCACATCGAAATCATACATGACTAGGACTATCAAATCTATTCTCCTCTCTCGCTCACGAATCGCTAACTTGCAACTAGGACAACCCATTGTAGCTAACACATTATCCTTTAACGGTGTAGATATGCTAACCATCGACTCCAACAACTCAGGAATCAATCCTACTAGCTTAACAAATTGTTCAGCTATAAATGAATGAGTTGCACCAGGATCAAATCAAGCATAAGTAGCATGGTCATTCAGCAAAACCGTACCTGTAATCACATCGGGCGCATCCTCAGATTGTCCTCTCATGACAGCATACGTCCTTCCCTGAGCTGGAGGTCTATTCTATTCTTTTTACTGTGCAATATGCGATACGAACCTTCTATTCTGACCCATCGATGGCGGCGACGATAACTACTGCAGTCCCCTTGGTCTTTTAGGACAGTCTCTGGCCAAGTGACCATGTTGGCCATATTCAAAACACGCACCCATCCCAAGATGGCATAGGGCCAAACCATGTCGGCTTCCATAGAAGCAACACGCGCCATTCTAATTCGGCACTGACTTGCCTATTCCACCCTTCCTATTAGGTGGAACATGGTACCTTCCTCCGGTCATGGGCTTCTTCCCAAACCGGTTCCCATTTCTATTCGAACTGAACCTCGATCCAAACAAGGTGGCTTGCTCACTCAAACTTCTCTCTATCAACTAGGCCCGACTATAAACTTCGTTATAATCCTTGAGATCAAGCGGTACCAGTGGATTCTTCAGTTCTAATCAGAGTCCGTTCCTAAACCTCCAAGCTTTGTCTTTAGGATCCTCTATTAGTCTTGGAGCGTACTGCGACAACTCCACGAACTTTGCTTCATACTGATCCACGGTCAGCATGCCCTAACGGAGGCATTGAAATTCCTCCATCTTCTGCTCTCGAGCGCTACCCAAAAAGTACTTGCTGTTGAAGGCTCTAAGGAAAGCATTCCACATCGGGACTACGCCTTCAAGGAAAACTATACCTTTGGTGGCTCTCCACCAAGTATTCGCGTTACCTTGTAGCCAATGTACTGTCAAGACAACCTTTTCCTCCTTAGTGCACATCAGAAGTGCAAAGGCTTTCTCCAAGTCTTGGATCCAGAGCAATGCAGCTTCGGGATCTTCTGCACCAGTGAACCTCGACGGGTTCAACTACAAGAACTGCTCAATTAACTTGTGCATCAGTCTCTCCCCAATCACATTCCTAGGTTGGACTCTAGCAGGTGCGGCTGCAGCAGCGGCAATGGCAACTTGATTCTGAACTTGCTACTCCATCAGATTCCCAAAGCCTCAAGCATCTGAACGATCCCATCGATTCTAGGATCACCAAGTGCTGCTACACTAGTACCGGCCTGTAGTAGTACTCTCTCACTCGCGCTACCCTAAGCCTGCGCTCTACCACGACCACCTGGGGTACCAACCCTAGTCAACGCCCTACCCGAGAGGCTGACGCAATGCTCCTCTTCTGAGGAATCCTTGGCTCCAAATTGCTCGTCTTATAAGATCTCTACAAAACCTGCTTTCCAATTCCACACAGAATTAGGAAAACTTAGCAACTCACACAAATAATAAATCAGTCAATCACAGGCGTCTGCATAAGAAAAAAGCTTTTTTACTAACTATCCCATAACCCATCGCACCTTATCACTCCAAACACTGACTCGCTCTAATACCACTCTGGGCAGGGATGTCACACCCTAATTTTCGAGCATGTGCCCATCCCTCGGTGGTCGATTAAATTACGACATCCCAAGACACATCGCCGATCCATTCATTTTAATGTGCATGCGAAAGTGTATAAATAAATGCCCAAACAACACAAAGATAAGATAGAAAAATAGGACCACAATTTCACAACTGAAACAAACCTTTATACATAGCCGACTAGTTTATATACAACACTAGTCTATAGACAAAAGTCTACTCAAGCAGAAAGTCTACAAATCCTCTAGGCATTCAAACCCCCAACTGAAAACCCCGAGCTCTCCTGGGGACTTGGGTCCACCACTGCACCACCAGAAGGGTCAGTTGTATCATCACCAAAAGTGATTTCTAACACCGACACTAGGACCTCATAATTCTGTAGGGGACCTTCTCTGGGTCCACTTTGCCCGCGACGATACCATGCTCTAAATTGATGGGGTACCCTCCGAGGTAGACCCACATCGACCCAGATAATGATCATGATGAGTTATAGACCTAGGCTCCTTGGCCCCCGGGAAGAGAAATAACAAAGACTTGCTCGGTGACCTTCTTGGGCTGGCCAAAACGTTCTGGAGGAATTGCCATCTAAGAACCTGGAAAGGTTGAACCCATGACGGGGTGAGACAATGTCTCCGCAAGTTGGCCCCCTAAACTTCGACTAGGAAGGAAATACACTTAGAGGCAGCTATACACACAAGTCAGAAGACTTACCTTGCCTCAGTTCCCTCCTGCACATCAGTACAGTCATAATATCAACCAATCAATTCAACCCAAACCATCAATCCATCGATCCATTCAATCAATCGACTCAATTCGATCACTACTCACCCAAGTTGAGATTTATTATTAATGCTCACCAAAGCTGGTATATATATTATTACTCACCAAAGCTAATACACGATAAATCAATCTCGACCAAAGACCTTGTGCTTTGCCAAAATGCTATATCTTTCTTTTTAAAAATCTCACTATTTAATTTAGTCGCTAAAAACATTTTTGGCATTAAAACCAACGCCCCAGTATTTTCTAATTAAATACCGAAATTACACAAGTTTGGGATAAATACCCAAAATTACAATCACCACTCAATTTGCACAAAATAGTATTCAATTGCATAAATTAAACATACCACTTCAATCAACACAAAATTCCGATCACTTGGCTGTCTTAGTATAATTTTCGAAAAATAATAAATAATTAAATAAATACTAAAATTAATTAAGTAAATGCAATTAATTACCAAAAATGCAAACTTAGGCCGGAAACGCTTAATTAACCACCCAAACGAGCCGGGAAAATTTCTGAACCTATCTAGGTAAATAATACAACTTAGCTTGTCCCTAATTAAGCCGTTCTAACCACCTAAAATGCAAAATCAAATAATTAAATCACTAATCCATTCTAACTAACCACATACTCCCTAATTAGCCTAATATAAAACCCCTTAAACGTCATTAACTCCCTAAGTAGAGTTTAGCAAGTAAACTCACCGGTTTAGCGATCCGGTGAGTCCACGGCGATGGTAACGCGGAGACGAGCATCAAACCTCTTGGTGGCAAAGCCAAGCAAGGCTTGAAAGAGGTTTAAAATGGGTCTCGAAGGCTCATGGCTGGCTTGGCTTCTCGGTTATGTCCAAGGATAGAGCAAGCTAGAACGGGGCTAGAAACAACAAGGGACGGGCGAACCGAGCTGCAGCGGGCAAGTAGGGGCGACGACGGGCGACGGCGGGCGATGGCGGCTGCTAGGCGGTGGCTAGGGGGCTTCGGCTGAGCTCCTACAACAACCAGGGAGGCTCGGGGGCATGGCTGGTGTCGCGAGACAAGTAGGAGCAAGCAAACAGGCAGACGGCATGCGACGGGCTCGCACGGGGTGCGACAACGACACGGCGGTCCTAGTGGTTCAGTGGGCAGCTTGCGACGGCATGGGGGAAGGCTGGCGGTTTTCTCTGGATTTTGGGAGCTTAAAATGGTCTATAATGGGGAAAGCAAGCTTGCTGGAGAAGAAAGGGACAACAGAAGGTTGGAGGGTCCCTCTTGGCCTCCAAAAGCTCTCTTTTCTATCTTCAAACACTCATTGGCAAGGCTCCATTTGCCTTGGCTGTCATCCAAGCCAATTTACAGCCCAAGACTTCCCTTAGAAGCTTCACCAAGTGGTCCAAATGTTGTGGTGACCATGGCCTACGAATTTAACACAAATTCCCCCAAATCCACTTCAATTCTCCTTCAATTGGATCTAAATCGGTCCGCATAAATTCAACCAAGGTGCCATCATCCCATTCAATTTTTTCCGAGTCAATTCATCCAACCGGAATCCCAAAAACGCGACCAAAAACGGTCCCTGATTTTTCCGGTAAAAAACGATCTTACTTTGAAATTTCGCCAAAAATCTCGGTTTGCAAAAAAATCTTCGAAATGTGAGTCAACATTCCTAAAATAAATCGTGACATGACAGAACTTTCAATTTCTGAAATTGAATTCAAATTTATGGTTAATTTTGATCTGGTGCAATTTTAGCATGACCTGGCCTACCATATAGCTTTTATGAATTTTTAGTGCAATTGACCCATGGTCGGTTATTTTCGAACCACATTGTATATTTTTGACATATTGGAGACTCTCAATTTTCGTGAAAATCTCAAGGTTTCAAATACGGACATAAGGTACCAAAATGACGGAAGAATCGGTCTAGTGCCGATCGACGAGAATTTTGCAATTAGGTGGAATCACCCGCACTTAATCACATGACTCAGTCGAGTCGACCTCTCTCCAGTCTCTAATTGATTTTTAACTTTGCCATAATGACCTTTGCAGACTAGCACGGTCGAGCAGTGGATTCCTAATAGAATTCTCAAGTCTATTGCATTAAAATCCCTTAACAACTTCACCTGATAGACTATTTATCTTGTAAGTGATCAATTTATGGAAAAGAACTATAGGCGCGTCGATGAAAGATCCGATTCATTCAATTAAAAACATAACTAGAAATTCAAGATGTCACAAAGTCTGGCAATGGGGCAAGATAGATGAAATCCTTTTTTTTTTTTTTTTTTTTTGTTATGGTATAAATATGTAAATGTCATTAAATAGGATTACCAAACCTACAAATTGATTTTCCTTTATACAACATCGAATTGAACCACCATTTCTCCATAGAACTTTCTTACCCCTATTTATGTGAAAATACAATAGATGAATAGTTATTCAATGAAAAATCATTTGATTATTTCATTTTCTATCGGAATAAGATGAAGTACAGAGGCTTGAAACCAAGATACTAAGTGAGGAATGGGAAGAAAAGAAAATAACGTATGAAGAGATGTAATGACGGAAAGAATCAACATATTTGTAGAAGTTAGTGCTCCGAAAATGTGGCACCCCTCGAACGGCCCCCGATTCATTAGGGTAGCCACAGTTCGGTTACATTTCTCTTGCCCTATTGACAAGTCACTCTGATACCATTGAATTGTAGCGGGTCCATACAACCTGGGGGTTTACATCTTTTAGATCAGTCCCTACACAATTTATATAACGGAAGCATACTCATCATCTCCCTAACCCGTACTCAAACCAAATAATACAATGCAATACACATCAACTACAACCTTTCATATATATATACTTTAAGGCCAAATCACTTTTATTTACATAACTAAGATGGATTTCACAAGTCGGTATAACAAAAGGCCAAGACTTTAACTAAGCTCGGCTATACTCAAAAGTACCCGACTATACATCAAACATGTACATCAATCCATCAACTAGTGTCGGCCAATCCCAAAAAGTGTCATCCTCCACCAGTCACACGCTCCAATTACACCCAACCCAATGCATGGGCCGGTGGCAACGGCAGCATCCCCATCATCAGTCCATCGTGTCAAACGTGTACAGAAAGAAGCTCCTAAACTATAGAGCCATCAAGTAGGCCCACATCATACATGATCAAAACACGGACTCGGATTAACACCAGACCACGAACACCAACACAGGGGTGCTCCGTGCACTCGACCTCAACATCAGATGGTAAGCCATAGAATGCACCACATGTGACAAGTGCTAGAGGCATCACTCAATCTAAAATGTTGGTCCCCAAAGGGGTGAGTACAACCACTCAGCAGTAAAGATCCATCAAACTACACAATGCAACAGGCAAGACAACCACAATTTTATGCGAAATGCACATATCATCCATGCCATCATACATATATGTCCATGAGATTCATTCACAACCTTACTAATCATATTTCTCATGCCAAACAATACCAATTCAAATTCATGGACAATTATATCTCATGCCATATGCACATACCCATACGCATGATTCATGTCATCCACACAATCATGTATATATCCTCATGAGATCCATTCAATGCCATCATGATCACATTCTCAATGCCAAATAGTATCAACTCAATTTCACAGGCAATTATACCACATGACATAAGCACACACACATGTGCATGATTCAATTCCCATTTTGATATTCAAAAGGATCTCATCATTCTCCTAGGGACCAATGTTTGCATCCCTCATATATCGCTCGCACCCAACCTGGCATCACAAGGAACCTCGGGCACACACCTCCGGGCATCCGGCACACACACTCCAAGCATCTCATATCCCACTTGGCATCACGAGGAATCACCGGGGCTCGCCATGAAAATGGTTACCCTTGCCTTCCAGAATTACGTACCGACATACCACCAGGCATCCCCTAGAATTATGTACCGATATAACACCGGGCATCCCAAAACTCTCAAGGACCCTCTGGCTCACACCTTCAGGCATCCAGCACACACACTCCGGGCATCCCAACACTCCCGGGGCATCGTCGGATCACACCTCCAACGGTATTATTATCATCACAATGCATATTCCCATATATATCTCATTTTCAATTTAACATATGATGCATCAATGTCAAAGGTTTAAATCAGCCTTTTTGATGTCATGTGATATGCCAAATGTCACCATATATGCAATACAAAAAACACCCAAAATATCACACTTCATAAAGCAATTTTTTGTTCTTGAAAATGGAGCAAATTTTCGGACAAAGCAGAATGCACTCCCTCAATAAAAATTCTGGAAAAATTAGTAACAAATCTCAAAAAATTCTAAAAATTTAACATGTTATAAACAAGATCTAGAGAAAAATGTTTCATCAAGAACATCATGTCAAAAGAGCTTCGTACGGGTCACTACAGTCCATGCATCACAACTTAAAGTTTCGGAACACCACCATTGCACAGTTTTATTCATAAATTCAGTATAAACCCTAAATCAACTCAGAAAATTCTAAAATTTTGATATGTCATAGCCAAGACCAAGAGGTAAAATTTTCGTGAAGAACATGATGTCAAATTCGTGATATATTAAAATCTATAATCACTGTAACCGTCTCTAACCCTCGGCAACAATTTCCAGATCTAACCATTTCGGATAAAAATCGTTTCACCAACCTACACAAGTCCGTTTCTCCTAAAATTTTAGTATGTTACTCCTAAAAGTGTTTTCTACAAATTTCATCAAGGACACAAGATCAAATTTCAACGGGATAATTTTATAAAAATTCACAGAATCGCACTAGGTCAGCATAACTGTTTCCAGATCTAACTTCTTCAAAGAAAAATGGTTTCACCGACCTATACTTGTTCATTTACTCTCAAATTTTGATATGTTACTCTTAAAGAAGTCCTCTACAACTTTCATCAAGAATTCAAAGTGAGATTCCAACTAGAACATTGCATGCAGCTCACGAAATCACCAAAGGTCGGACTGTTCCTGCATGCAACAACTCATTTGGAAAAACTACCACCATTCACTCGAGTTTCCAGCATTCAACATCACAACTCAAGCATTTCCAGCATTCAACATCACAACTACAGCAAGCAAAGTGTAGGCTAACAGACTCTACTTGCCTCTAATCCAAAGAGAATCACAGCAAGCACACGGCAGGACAAGGCGGGCTCAACGGTGGCAACTAGGCGGACGCACAGCGGCAACCGGTCTCCTTCTTCTCTTCTTCTCTCACACACTTGCTCGGTTTCCCTCTCCCTCACGCGAAACTCTCTCTCTCTCTCTCTCTCTCTCTCTCTCTCTCTCTCCTCCGTGCGACAACCCCCTCGCTCACTCGCCCCTCCTCTTTTCTTTCCCCTTCATCATTAGCAATCATTTGATTTGCATGGCATTAGACACTTGGCTAATCTCTCTTGCCACTTGTCATTTTTCTCATGCAAGTTGAGGGCTCAATGGGCCGGCCTCTCCCTCCTTCGGTCGACTACTTCATGGGCTCTTTGGGCTGGGCTTGGTCGGCCGGTTGGTGGGTAATTGTGGGCTGTCTTGGGCTGATTTGGTCCTCAAATACCCAGCCCACAATTATTCCTAATAATCCACCTTAATTCTCACTTATATAAATACATAATTACACTTATTCACTTGACCATAAAACTTTGTAATATAATTCAATGAAAATCCAGCTTATAAAGTTCATGGCCAAAAAAGAATTTCCTTATCAATTTATCCTTTAATACAAATTCTTAATCACACATGGACATAGGATATATTTCCAACCAAATAATTGTCCATTAAATGCTCGGCCTTGATTAAATTATAATCTATTAGCCAATGACCATAACATAGTCCATTGGCGCTTCCATCACCTATTCATTGTATATCCAAGGGTTGTTATGAAATTTTAGGATGCCACGGGAAATTAGCAAAGTTGTGGAACAACAAAGATGGTAAACAAATTTAGGGAAAGAATCAGTGGGATTTATCCGGCAATATGGACAGAATGGATGCTCACTCGGCCGAATATTGGGCGTTCATGCGCGAGGCAATACAAACAAGACAAGCCGAATGGAAATATTGAGCGAAAGGCCCATGATAGGCGTGGGCTCTCCCAAGCCCATACCTCATGTGACGTTGGGGTATTTCTAATAATTTTGCAAAATGGAGTCGCCACTAGCTTATTGGGGTCGGTTAGAAACCAAGTGAGGCAAGGGAGTATACCTCACTTCCTACGCAACTAGAGAATCTAGGGTTGGGGACTTGATTACACTAATTGACCAATTAGTACCCTTTTGGTACCTAATCTTGTTCATTTTAGAAGAAGAGATTTTTGTCAGGCAATTTCGATTGATTTTATACCTATCCACTAACATGTGAGATGATTATACAGGTGCGCAATCATTATAGTAACAATCATTAGCTGCCAAAATCATAATTGCAGTAAAATTGAGCATGTGCAATTAAACATAATTAACTATGCAAATTAAAGACGCGATAAACCAATGTGCAAGCAAATAAAGGTCTAATTACACTAAGAAAGCAAGACATGTCAATTTCTAAACAAACCCTGCAGTTTTTTTAATTTTCGAAATATTTAATTTTAAAAAATATTTTTTTTCATTTTTTATTTTTAAAAATATTATTTTAATATTATAAAATTATTATATATTAAAAAAGACCCGAGTCAAATCCCGGGTTGAGTCCGACCCGGTTCATTGAAAAGACGACTGAGCTCAGATCGGATCAAGCCAAATGGCTTGAACCCGAACCGAACTGGGCCACGCCACCTAGGCCAGTGGAAACCTAGCCAGGCTGGGCCTGATGTACAGGCCCAGTAAGTTACTTAGGCCTGATATCTAAAATTTTCAAATTGACGAGATCGCAAGAGCTCCAAAAAGCAAACTATTAATGGTCTTAGCAATTTATTATTATTATTTTTTCCCTCGGTTCTCTCTCTCTCTCTCTCTCTCTCTCATGCTATACAAGCCCATTTGTTCTCATTTTCTCACGTAACTAATCTCTTTAGACCTCCAACCATCCATGTGCATTTGGAGAGCAAGACAAGAATCGAAAATGGAAGCAATTCTGACCCATGTGCATCTGCAGACAAAGTTGGAATAGCCGTGATGTTGGCTGGTCCCAAAGGGCTAGGAATTGCAGGAGACTAGGCTAGAGAATCAAGTAGGAAATTGTGTTAAATTATCTCTCGAGTTTGAGTGTTTGCAAAATGCATGATTTGCTTGGATATTTTCGGTCATTAGAAAAACTTCGCTGGACTCTTGAAGATTTACAAAAGATGAAAAAAAAAAAAAAAAAAAAAAAGGAGCAAAGTTTCTTCTTTGCTGCGGAAGCCTGTGGAATCCGAAAAAAGCAATCAGATTGTGGGGCCCAGAGTCAAAGTATTGACTCTAGGCACACACATGTATAAAGACCCTTTAGCGTGAAGATGAAGTCCTCTACATGCATGGAACCAAAACGTGGTGGGCCCAGGTTAAACTTTGACCTGGGCACACATATAAAAACAAAAATATTTGCAGGTCTTCTTTCCTTCCGTAAGAAGCTGCCGAAGCTCTATGTAGAAGAAAGCTGCACGTCCACGCCGCAAGTCCACGCTAAGAGAAGAGCTGCACGAAAGAAAGAAAAGGGAGCTGGAGATCTTTTCTTTTTGGCATACAACTTGAACGCGTGAATTTTTTTTTTTTTTTTTTTTTTGTGCCGTGAGTTTATGTCCAAGTGAGATGTTTATTTATAAACACTTTGGGTTTAGAATTAAATCTAGGTTTAGGAAACACTCGAGAGTGTGAGCGATTGTAAACTTTGTTTCTTCGATTATAATGGATTATTTGCTGCTTGCTCTCCCCGTGGACGTAGGTACCTAATACTTGAACCGAACCACATAAATTTCTAGTGTCATTATTATTTCCGTTTATTTCTCTGGTGATTTTGCGTTGACATAAATTGCAAAATCTTGTCGTGTATTATATTCCAACAATTGGTATCAGAGCTTGGGGTTGGATTTCTTCATTGTGATTTGGAGCTTTTACTTGTTTGATTATTATCTGGAAATTATGTTATTGCAAGTATGTTTGAGAGGAAATCTGAAATTGAGAAGTTTAACGGGAGTAACAACTTTGTGTTATGAAGCATCAAGATGCGGGCGTTACTGACAACCCAAGATTTGGCAAAGGCACTGGATGGTATATTATAATGAAAGCCTCAAAGAGGGTAAAGCTCATGGAAAGAGCAAAGAGCACAATTCTGTTAAATTTGTCATATGAGATTTTCATAGAGGTTGCTGAGGAGAAGGATGCCGCAGCATTATGGGCAAAACTTAAAGCACTCTATGTGAAGAAAGATTTGAACAATCACTTGTACATGTTGAAGAAGATGTTTCAATTTAGATATAATGAAGGTATGTCTATCAAAACTCACCTAAATGAATTTAATAAACTTATGATGGATCTGAAGAATGTCGGTAAGATATTTGATGATGAAGAACAGGGCATGATGTTGTTAACCTCTTTACTAGAGTCATGGAAGCACTTTATTGATTCACTGTTGCAGGGGTGTACTACAATTACCTCATAAGAGGTAAAGTCCACCTTATTTTCTAAGGAGTGGCAAAGAAAGTTGCAAGATGACGGTCTGGTGCAAATAGTAGTGCAAGCACTAACAATTCGGGATAGAGAACAACATCGAGGGCTTAGTAACAGCATAGGTAAAAGCAAATCAAAATCACACCATAGAAAGTCTAAGGGATGCGTGAAGTGCTTTGAGTGTCATGAGGACATCATGAGAGATTGTCCAAAGAAAGCAAAGGAATAAAGCTGATAGGTAGAATGCCACAAGTAGTGTGGCAAATGTTGTCGAAGGAAGCTATAATGATGTAGAAGCTGTCTTATGTATGACTACTACTTCATCAGGAGACGAATGAGTGCTAGATTCGGGGTGTTCTTATCATATGATGCCTCATAAGAACTAGTTTACTACTTACTAGACTACGGATGGTGGTGGAGTTCTTTTGGGAAATAATGCAGTCTGTAAGGCTGTGGGGATATGGACAATTCGGATCTAAATGCACGATGGGGTAGTGTGCACATTGACAAATGTGAGGCATGTACCATAGCTCAAGAAGAATCTTATTTCTTTGAGGACACTCGACGACATCAGATGTAGGTACACCGCTGAAGGTGGAGTACTAAAGATCTCTTGAGGTGCCATGATAGTGATGAAGGAGAGAAAGTGAACACTCTCTATCATCTACTAAGAGAGACTGTGATCGGAACCGTTGTAGTTTCATCAGATGAGTTAGACTCTAACTTGACTCAATTATGGCATATGCGTTTGGGGCTTATGAGTGAGTCAGGTATGACGATGCTGAGTGAAATGGGGTTAATGAAGAGTTAGAAGACAGGGAAGCTGGACTTATGTGAGCACTGCATCTTTGGGAAGTAGCACCAATTTAAGTTTACTATAACTATTCATTCGACCAAATGATTAGCTGAATATATTCATTCAAATGTCTTGGGCCCGTCTTCGATTCCTTCAAAAGGAGGTGCCCGATATATGTTGACATTTATCAACGATTATTCGAGGAAAGGTATGGGTATACTTTCTTAAGCAAAAATATGATATGTTCGATCGGTTCAAGAAATTTAAGGCATTGATTAAGAAGCAGTCAGATAAACAAATCAAGTGCCTGAGAACCGATAATGGCATTGAGTTTTGTGGTAAAGATTTTACTGAATTCTGCAAAAAAAGAAGGTACTGTAAGACACCGCACAATACCTAGGACACCGCAACGAAATGGCGTGGCAGAACAGAAGAACAAAACTTTGCTTGAGTGAACTCGATGCATGCTTTCGCATGCAAGACTTGGTAAGGAATTTTTAGCCGAAGCAATGAATATGGCATGTTACCTGGTTAATCGATCTCCATCATTTGCTATTGAGTGGAAGACTCCTAAGGAAGTATGGTCGATGAAACCTGTTGATTACTCCAGATTACGTATATTCGGATGTCCTGTGTACGCTCATGTGCGTGATGGTAAGCTTGAGCCGAGGGTAAAGAAGTGCATATTTTTGGGTTATGCACATGGGGTGAAAGGGTACCGGCTGTGGTGCACCGATCCCAGATCACCCGGTTTTCTAATCAGCAGAGATGTGATCTTCAATGAGACTGTAATGCTTCAACAGAAGATATCTAAGACATAACCAGCAGAGAAGACAAATCATGATGCCATTAGTGAGGTGGAGCTTCAGGTGGAGACTCTAGAGACCTCGAAGGTAACAGAAGTTGAGATTGTAGATGAATCCACAGTTCTTGAAGTCGGTAATAGTGAACAACCAGCAAAACCGCAGCACACTATAGCTATAGAAAGATAGAGAAGGCAAATTAAATCACCAGTACGTTATAGTTATACAGATATTGCTTATGCATTGATTGTAGATAATAAAGTGGAGAAAGATGAGCCTTCATCTTACTCTAAAGCGATGGCTAGTTTAGAGTCATCGCAGTGGCTAGAGGCTATGAGTGAAGAGATGGAATCACTCCATCGAAATTAGACATGGGAACTGGTCAAGTACCCAAGAGCCAAAAAATTGTCGGAAGAATGGAAAGAGGGCATTCCCGGTGTCGAGGTAGAAAGGTATAAGGCAAGACTTGTGGCGAAGGCATTGACTACAATAAGGTGTTCTCTCCTGTGGTAAGACATACTTCTATTCGTGTTTTACTTGTCTTAGTTGTTTCGCAGGATCTCGAGTTAGGGCAGCTAGATGTAAAAACTGTGTTTCTTCATGATGAGTTGAGGAGTAGATTTACATGAGGCAACCAGAGGGATTTGCTATTCCAAGTAAGGAATATTATATTTGCTTGTTGAAGAAATCTTTGTATGGGCTAAAACAATCTCCTAGGCAGTGGTATAAATGTTTTGATGCTTTCATAGTTAGTCAAGACGAGTGCGGTGGTATAAATGCCATAACTTTTTGATGCATCATCGGAGTAAAATGGGACGACACTTAAGTGCCACTCCGCGAAAATCCGGCCAGTCAAGCTCGGTCCAAAACGGCGTCGTTTTGCACGCCGACGTGGCGGAGAAAATGCAAAAACGACGCCGTTTCGCGTCTACGTGTAAATAATAGTATATAAATTAATTAAATTAGATTTAAAATATTCAAAAATTTAAAAAAATTAAGAAAATTTTAAAAATTTTAAAAATTAAGAAAAATTTAAAATTTTAAAAATTTTAAAAAAATTTAAAAAAAGAAAATTTTAAAAAATTTTAAAAATTAAGAAAAATTTAAAAATTTTAAAAAATTTAAAAATTTTAAAAAATTTTAAAAATTAAGAAAAATTTTAAAATTTTTAAAAAATTTTAAAAGTTAAGAAAATTTTAAAAAATTTTAAAAATTAAGAAAATTTTAAAAATTTTAAAAATTTTAAAAATTAAGAAAATTTTAAAATTTTTAAAAAATTTTAAAAGTTAAGAAAATTTTAAAAAATTTTAAAAATTAAGAAAATTTTAAAATTTTTAAAAAATTTTAAAAATTAAGAAAATTTTAAAAAATTTTAAAAATTAAGAAAATTTTAAAAATTTTAAAAAATTAAGAAAATTTTAATTTTTTTAAATTAAGAAAATTTTAAAATTTTTTAAAAATTTTAAAAAAATTTTAAAAAATTAAGAAAATTTTAATTTTTTTTTAAATTAAGAAAATTTTAAAATTTTTTAAAAATTAAGAAAAATTAAAAAAAAATTAAAATTAGAAAAAATTATAAAAAAGGGGGGTGGGAGGCCGAACGGGCGGCTCCCTTGCCGCCGCCACCGGCTCCCTCACCGCCACCACCCTCGCCGCCACCGCCTCCCCCCCCCCCTTTTTTAAATTTTTAAATTTTTTAAATTTTCTTATTTTTTAAAAAATTTTAAAATTTTTTAAAATTAAAATTTTTAAATTTTCTTATTTTATAGTTTTTTTAATTTTTTAAAATTAAAAATTTTAAATTTTCTTATTTTATAATTTTTTTAATTTTTTAAAATTAAAATTTTTAAAATTTTCTTATTTTATAATTTTTTTTTTAATTTTTTAAAATTAAAATTTTTAAAATTTTCTTATTTTTTAAAATTTTTAAATTTTTAAATTTTTTAAATTTTTAAATTTTTTAAATTTTTGTAAATTTTTAAATTTTTGTAAATTTTTAAATTTTTTTAAATTTTTTAATTTTTTTTTAAATTTTCTAAATTTTTTTAAATTTTTAAAATTTTCTTTTTTATAAAAATTTTTTTAAATTTTTTAAAATTAAAATTTTTAAAATTTTCTTATTTTTTTAATTTTTTAAAATTAAAATTTTTAAATTTTACTTTTTTAAAATTTTTAAATTTTTTTTTTTTTTTTATGCTGATTTGGAGCTCCATGAGCCACGTAGGCAAAAAATAATAATAAAATATCACATCGTAGGATTTCGGAAGGGTCGCCGGATGTGGCACTTAAGTGTCCCAAGTGGAAAAAGCTCGAAAAAAAGTGGCACCTAAGCAAGTGTTATGCGATTTTGAAGTTATGGCGCTGGGTGTCGTGCGTTTGAGCCTTTATGGCACTTGTACCTACCTAGTCAAGACTACACAAAAAGTCAGATGGATAGTTGCGTTTACTATAGGAGATTGAAAAATGGTTCTTTAATTTATCTACTTTTATATGTTGATAATATGCTAATAGCAGCTAAAAATATGTCTGATATTGATGTGCTGAAGAAGTAGTTAAATGCTGAATTTGAGATGAAAGATTTAGGTACTGCAAAGAAAATTTTGGGTATGGAGATTTTGAATGATAGGACTGCAGGAGTTTTACATCTATCTCAGAAGAAATATATTGAGAAGATTATGGCACGTTTTAATATGTAGTCGGCAAAATCTGCAAGTACACCTTTAGCGAAGCACTTTAAACTTTCAAATAAATTATCACCGCAGACTGAAAAGGAAGAGGAACATATGTCCCGTGTTCCTTATTCTAATAACGTGGGTAATATTATGTATGCTATGATGTCCACTAGGCCTAATATTTCACAAGCTATGAACGTGGTTAGTCGCTATATGAAGTGTCCTGATAAAGCTCATTGGGAAGCTGTAAAATGGATCCTCAGATATTTGAAGGGGACAACAGACGTGGGTATAGTGTACCAAAGGGACAACAATGGAAGTAAGACCACTGGTTTTGTGAATTCAGATCACGTCAGTGACTTGGATGATCGCAAGTCTTTAGCAAGGTATGTATTTACGCTAGCGAGTGATATAGTTAGTTGGAAAGCGTCCTTACAAGATCACATTGCATTGTCTTCGACTGAGGCAGAGTACATATCACTAACCTTTATAGTGAATGAGGCAATATAGTTACGAAGTTTACTTTCAGACTTTGGGTTAGAACAGAAAAGTGTGGATATACACTGTGATAACCAAGGTGTGATATATTTGACAAATAATCCAGTTTATCATGAGCGAATGAAGCATATCAACATCAGATACAACTTCATCCGAGATGTCTTAACTAATGGTAATATTATTATCAAAAAGATTGCTACACCAGATAACCCGGCAAATATGAGGGCTAAATCTGTTCCTTTGGCAAAGCTCAAAGCTCAATGGAAGTAGCGCCTGTCGGGCGTTAGGAGAGCAAAGATAGATGATGGGCACTATATAACTGGCTTCAAACATCAATAAGATGGATAATTATTAAATTATGTATGCCGAGTTTGAGCGTTTGCAGAAACGCGATTCGTTTGGATGTTTTCGGTCAACAGAAAAACTTCGCTGGACTCTTGAAAACTTACAAAAGGGGAAATATTTTTTTTTTAATAAAAAAAAAAGGGAGCAAAGTTTCTTCTTTGCTGCAAAGCCTACAAAATCCGAAAAGGCAATCAGATCATGGGGCCCAGAATAAAAGTGTTGACTCTGGGCACACGCACGTAAGGACCCTTTAGCGTGAAGATGAAGTCCTCTGCACACGTGGAGCCAAAACATGGTGGGCCCAAGTCAAACTTTGACCTAGGCACACGTATAAAAACATAAATATTTGCAGGTCTTCTTTTCCTTTCGTAAGAAGCCGCCGAAGCTCTACATAGAAGAAAGCCGCACGTCCACACCACATGTCCACACCAAGAGAAGAGCTGCACGAAAGAAAGAAAATGAAGCTGAAGATCTTTTCTTTTTGGCGTACAATTTGAACGCGTGATTTTTTTTTTTTTTGTGCCGTGAGTTTATGTTCAAGTAAGTTGTTTATTTATAAACACTTTGGGTTTGAGATTAAATCTAGGTGTGGGAAACACTCGAGTATGTGAGCGATTGTAAACTCTGATTCTTCGATTATAGTAGATTATTTTTCGCCGCGCCCGGCCTCTAAAGTGGACGTAGGTATCGATACTCAAATTGAATCACGTAAATTTCTAATGTCTTTATTATTTCTCATTTATTTCTCTGGTGATTTCGCGTTGACGTAAATTACAAGATCCTGTCGTTTACGCATATTATATTCCAAAAAATGGCAGACAAAAATTGCTGAAAAATTGCAGGGGGAATTGCAGCACGCAAAACTGTGAAGACATAAAGGGAACATGGGTGTTCGCCGTGACTCTTGATGCTGAATGAACGGCCTTTCCGGCTTGATTTAAGGAGCTGGACGGCTGCAATCTCTGCCGAGGGAAGCTTGATGGAAACTAAGCTTAGAATGGAGGGACACCAAGCAAGGACAAACTGCCGAAATTGCACCTTGAATGGGCAGCTGCAATAGTACAAATCGAAGCCTGAATTCAGACGAAATGCAGCTGCTTCTGTTTACCCTTTCAAAGGCCACTTGAGATGACAACATAGAGAGAAATTCCGATGTATTTGCTGCAACTGAAGGAGTGAAGGCTGAGCTGGATCAAGAGAAATGCAGAGCTGAAAACTGCTGGCGGCAGGTGCTGATGAGAGATAGTGAGGTTAAAATTGAGCCCAAGATTCCAAGGCCCGTGAAAGCTAGAAGCCCGCCCATCTCTATTTCTCTCTCCTCTATCTCCCGTCTAACGTGAAACCCAAGAGCGCACGCGCGCGATGGAAGCAATTCCGCGCGAGGAGATATCCCCAGAATCTGCCGAGCTAGATTTTTGTAACTAATGGATCGTGATGCTTATATTTTTCTTTCCGAGAGTAAGGGACCACACTGGAACACTCCAAAACCGCTCGCATTCCAGCGGGGGAGAAAGAGAGGAGCCATTGGGAGAACATACACCTCAGAAACGAGCGACACAGCACCCAAAAAAAAAAAAAATCCTCTGGGCTCCACCACACCTTTCATATTATGGTGGAAAATAAGCAGTTAAACAATAAAATAAATAGGACGAGAAAATAAATCAAACACCAAATTTATGTGGTTTGGTCATAGTAACCTACATCTATAGAGAAAGCAATAAATATTTCAATTATATATGAAGTGATAAAATAGAAATCAAAATCATACTCAAATTACTCAAACACTCTTTTATTTTCCGAGCCCTATTTACACTCATTAATTCACATATATTTAACCCATAGCCTAATAATTCCCCACAAAATAATAATTAAATCTCTTAAATGAATCTATAAATTTTACCACAAAATTTAATCCGCTTCAACATTAAAATTATGAGTGCAATTCCGCAAAGAAAATCATGAGAAAACCTCACCAAGCACTTGTAGAAGACGATCCATCACCAATTTTTCGTGACCACTAGAGCAACCCACGAGTACATATTTAATTGCATATGTACTCTACCCACAAAAAAGCAAAAGCCCTCGCAACACACGCATTGAATATTCTGAAACAAAAATAGGAATTTTTTTCCTCCAGCCACTTGTGACTGACTTTCCTTTTAACAATCAAAGTCCACTACCATTTTGGATTCCAATGTTGAACAAGCACGCATGATAACTATTGTATTTTCAGTCAGAACTATTTTTCTGTTTTCAAAAATAAATTTGGTACATAAATTTATTTGATAAAGTAATTTCAATTTTTCTATTTCTGAAACAAAATTTTAGTTTGGAATAAAAATGAGAAGTAAATTTTTTTTTTTATCTCTATTCCTGGAATAGAAATGAGAAATAAAATCTTTTCATTATTCACCCTCACTACTAGTTGGCCGCCAACTTACTACTACCCATGGCTTGCAACCATCGGTCATCGTCTGTCAGCCGCTGATCACCTGTCATTTTGATCAGCTGCCATCGTTTGTTGGCCATCAGTTGCTACCCACCGTCTACTAGTAGCTGGCCGTCATCTGTTGATCACCGTCACCATTCACTACCGTTGCCATTCATCGCCACCATTTAAGAGAGGGAAATTTTGTTTTGTTATCATGTAAATTTCTATTATGGGAACAAAATTTTCTATCGTTATCAAATATATATTTTTACTCAAAAATTTGTCCAGAAATAGAAATAGAAAAATCAATTTTGGAACAAAAACTAATTATTGAAATATAATAGTTATCATTCACGCTAGAAGTTCATGGTAGACATTCACAAATATTGAACTTTCAGACCTTCCTTTAATTCATCTCTAGTCGAGCTTCATTCACGGGCTCAAAATCAAGATATATTTTAACAATCTCCATATTGACTTAACATTTGAACCAAGTCACACTAGTGTCGTTGAACATATGAATTTTACTATTGTTGGGATGCACATAAGAGTTATATCAAAGAAGTCTTATATTGAAAAATTGGTATGGTGTATAACAAGTAATATATCTTAGCTGGCCCATAATTTATTGACTCAAATTTTTTAGTGAAAGTAAGTATAACTAGATATGTTAACAAATTCAAACATAGGTCATCTATTGGAGATCTCTCTAGGTGTAGTTATTGGATTTCTTTACAAGCTTTCAACATACTACTCTCCCACAATCCCTCATGGGCTCAATTGCCACAAATATCTTTCAAGTTCAAACCTCACTTGAACTTCACCATTACCACACTCCACTTGCACCTTTAATTGCTTCATAAAGATTTTCCGAGACAACTTCATTTATCACAAATGAAAGCAAAACTATTGTTGCATCCATATTTGTGAGGAGATCCGACACGCATCTTAGTAACCATTGGCTTTATAGGCTCCAACTAACTATAAGCACTGTGTCAACTACTTTACTAATACGCATTACCTCAATAGTTTCTCATTGGACCTCCACTTTGAACTAAACACCATCTAGATTTGCATTAACATTGCTATAATCAGCCTTATCCATAAATACTAGAGATTTGTCAAATGTAATTTTTTTGTTGATAATAAGTGAATTTAATTTCGAGCCCTATAACTGATAAACCCGCTCACCTTATACGTAGCCTAAGAACATGCACTTTCTTAACATCCTATTGAGTTTACCATCACTCACTTGAAAATATTATGGGTAACCAAACATTCTAAGAACATACAAACTATAACATTACCTAACTAAACCTCTTCGAGAGTTCAACATCTAATCACAATGGATGAGGATCTATTTACTAGCTAGCTTGTTGTGCTGTGTATCTGATAGATATCATCTACCTCTATTAGCATTATAAAGCATTTTATGGACCCCCTCTAATAACAATGTGCTCATCAACTCTACAACATGTCATGATTCATTGGCATTGGTACAATGTTTCACCATACCTTCCTTTATGCAAAATTCGTTTTATACTTCCATGTAGAACTCCATACTATTGTTGGGCTACATATGATTCATCATCTTCCTTGTTTCTTTTTCGATCAAATATCTCAATTGCTTGATCTTGACAATAGCATCATACTTGTTCCTAAGCACAAACATCCACGTCCTCTTGGAGTCGTCATCCACAAACATTAGCACAAATATAACACTCTTCCTTAAGGGAAATCACGATAGCCTACGAACATCCAAATGAATCAACTTCGCAATCTCTGTGATTTCTCTAATAATTGTTTTAAACTGCACTTTCCATTGTTTGTTTAAGTATAGCATTTGCATATTTAGTTCATTAGTCACAAAATCATATAGTAATTCCTCTCACCTAGAAACTTCGGGCTTCTCTCACCAATATGTCCCAAATGCATAAACCAAAATTCAGACTCTTGAATAGATGGATATGATGTCTTTGCAGCGAAATCTATTACTATCTCGTCTTGAAGCTCATACAAGTCATCGTGCTTGATTTTTTTTTTTTTTCATTATCATGAAAGCACATCGAACAACCTTGAAGTATATTGATACCTAATTGATTCCAAAGCACTTAAAAGAACTTGATTTTTTTTTCATTATCACCAAAGCATATCGAACAACTTTCTGAATTATATTGGTACTTGGATTGAATCCAAAGCAAAGTTATTCTTCAACTCTAGAACATGCCTCACTCAAATTTATGTCTTCATAATACCATCATGCATTTTGATGCTAACATCACCAACACCCATCGAGCTTAGTGTTGTTTCCCAACTGCACTTTACCATTATCCATGCATTCATAAATAGTAAATCAATTCCTATTTGGTCTAGCATTAAACAAACAATTAGAATCCTTAATCTATCCATTAAATGACAATGTTTTAGTGATAAACAAAACATAATCAACATTATCCAAATTATAGTCTGTTATAATTGCAACATCATCTATAAACTAAACTCTAATTTTCTTACCATTCTCATTCTTTAGATTAACACAATCCCCTTTAAGATGTCCCCTCCAGCTACAACTTCTAGCAATGCACATGAAACTTTAAAAATTCCTCATTGTAAACTCCCATGTCTCTTTGAAAAGAAAAATCCCATAATTTCACAACATTCTAGACTACTATTTTTACTTAATTTCACAACTTAACAACCCCTAGATTGAACCTAGAAACTCGTAATTCACATGAATCCGAATTTAGGGCTTAACTCTGAAGATTCCTCCGGATTAAATGAACAAAAAGTACGACTCCTTTCCAGACACTATGGAACGGAGTTAATCCGTCTTGTCCTTGTCTCCGAAGCTTGAAGGCACGAATGCTCTTGCTTCTTTTTTCTCCTTCCTTTCTTTTCCCTTTTCCTTCTTTCTTCTTTGTAATCGTGTCCTACTTTTCTACCGTTTTTCTAGCCCACCCTTGTTGACAAGCTTGTCGTTTTCTGTTTCTTTCTTAAACTCCAATGGTTACATTCAGTGTATCATTGATTGGAAAATCAAGGGAGTGATTGAAGATCGAATATTAAAGCTCGATATCTACGAGGACTTTCATATTCTAGTTCAAGCAAAATAAAAAGGAATGCTGATTTTCCAACTATATTTGTGAAAAGGACACAAGTTGTCTCATTCGCTGGGGTCTTCTGGTTGTCTCGGTTCACTTTAGTTGCATTTAACATGTCAGAAGCTCTCACCCGTAGATTAAAGAGACGCTTGAGATATTTAATGCAAGGAATCTAACGCGACAAAGTCTGTCAACTTCTACTTCACCAAACATGCGAGAAGATAAGCATACGAGTTACTTGGTCGTTTTCTGCAGAGAGAATCTCTACGATATCTAAAAAGCTATTGCCCTGTTTTTTTCCCTCTGCTTCCCTCACTCAGCCTAAAAGCACAGAGGAAGCAATCAATGGATGTGGAAGAACAGAAACAGCATTTGGAGTCCCTCCTGTTAGCGGTTCCCCAGGAGAAGGCGACATCCACATTGGGGAATGGATTCAAGAAAGACGAGATTTTCTCGGAAATAAAGCAGCAACTGTCATTGGCTGGGCCATTGGTATCGGTGAACCTGATGATATATTGTTTGCAGGTGATCTCGGTGATGTTTGTGGGTCATCTTGGAGAGCTAGCACTTTCCGGGGCTTCCATGGCCACGTCATTCGCTTCTGTGACTGGCTTTAGCATGTTGGTAAGACCCAACAATTCTTCCTCTTTTAATCTTGAGATAAACCAACTAAGAGATGAAAGACTTTAAGAATTGGAAAGTAGCATCATCCTATGTCACTTCTATGAAAGTTTTCTTCCAGGATATTATTTATCTTGAAAGATGTATAGTGCCACTTCTATTATTGACATGATTATAGGAGTTCTCTTTCCTGTTGAATAAACAGAGTTTAGCAATTGTTGGATCAATTAAGACTGCTTGCAGGACCTGCTTTCCAAGTACCATGTATAGATTGCCCGTCTATTAACCTTAGCTCATTTTCAGATTATTGCAGTTTGACTAAAATTGATCTACTGAATATATTATCTCTCAATAAGCTCAGTGTGCTAAATGTGTGATTTTCTCCCTTCTAGCTAGATTTAGCAATGCCAAGATTGGAAACTTAACGTTGGTGTTTGCCACAAATCAACACAATTGTTAACTGCACTTAGAAAAAGATTGTTGGGGATCCTATTCCGAAAATGCAATAGATGAAAGAATTTCCTTGTTCAGATTCCTGAACCAGATATAAGTTGAGTGAAATATGGCCACACACTCCCAATGCTCCTAGCAACCTCATTTGGGTTCCTAGGATATAGTGACAAACTTCTTGAATTTCATTTGGGACGTCTAATTTGCTCCAACCACCATCTTATAGATGCTTGGTCCATGACAGGTAGGAATGGCAAGTGCATTGGATACATTTTGCGGTCAGTCTTATGGAGCTAAGCAATACCACATGCTTGGTATCCACAAGCAGAGGGCCATGATAGTTCTCCTATTGGCTAGCATTCCACTAGCTATCATTTGGGCCAACACTGGCCAAATCCTTCTATTCTTCAAGCAAGATCCTCAGATATCAGCAGAGGCAGGATCCTATGCTCGCTTCATGATCCCTAGCATTTTCGCGTATGCACTCCTGCAGTGCCATGTCAGGTTTCTGCAGACGCAGAATAATGTTGTTCCAATGATGGTCAGTTCAGGAATCACCACATTCCTGCATATTTTCATATGTTGGTTTCTGGTGTTCAAGTCAGGACTCGGAAACAAAGGCGCTGCTATGGCAAATGCTATCTCGTACTGGATAAACGTGCTGTTACTGGCAATATATGTTAGAATTTCACCATCTTGCAAAAGAACTTGGACTGGTTTCTCCAAGGAGGCCTTTCATGGGATTCCTGAATTTCTGAAATTAGCAATTCCTTCTGCTGTCATGATCTGGTAATTCTCTAGCTTTTATGCTTCTCTTAGTTCACTTTTGGCATAAACTATATTTTAAAAGATAAAAAAACTTGCGGGACAGTATACGAAACAAATGATGGTCATAATTCTTTTTCAGAATCATCAATGGGCTGTTAACCTTTTTATTCTAGTTTATGTTCAGGATGTGATTTTTACGACTTCGAAGGGATACATTTTCTTATTAATTGGCTCTGACACTATTCCTTGTACAATATCGACATGGGTCTTCATGATTCGTTAGCTCGAAGCAATAATGATGTTATTGTTTGGTTCTTTGCCTGCAACAGCTTCGAGATTTGGTCCTTTGAAATGATGGTCTTATTATCAGGACTTCTTCCCAACCCAAAACTCGAAACATCAGTCCTCTCAATCAGGTGCATCAGTACTTTGTTTTCAACAAGAGGCAAAAAAAGTTGCTAACCTCTTGGCACCAGTTGTTATCATTTTTAAACAATGTGAACTTAGTATCCTGTGCTTGTTTCAGCCTGAATACCTGCTCCTTGGTTTTCATGATACCTCTAGGACTCAGTGGTTCAATAAGGTAATCTTAACTGGTTAACCTTTATTTAATTCAGTGGATCCTGCAGACGATGTAGCTATTCCACAGTCTCACCCTTTCTTGGCGTTATTGTTGGCAGCACGAGAGTTTCAAATGAATTGGGTGCTGGAAGACCACGAGCAGCTCGTTTGGCAATTTATGTTTCCTTAATGATGGTCGCCATGGAAGGCTTGCTTGCCGGTACTCTCATGATCTTCTGTCGAAGGGCGTGGGGCTACCTCTATAGTACAGAAGAAGAAATAGTGAACTATGTGGGAGATATGTTGGTACTAATCGCAACTTCCCATCTTATCGATGGCATTCAGTCTGTGCTTTCAGGTATGCACGAAGTTTGCTTATAATTACAGTTTAATGGTGCACCTGACCTAGTTTAACTTTAACAACTTATTCTGACAATAAGGGAGGGCAGATGGAGAATGTGTCAAATCTCAAATATGTTCAAGTTAAAGCCGATTTGTACTTCGACTTTTTTTATGCTATATTTTACATTTTTTAAGGCATTGCAAGAGGATGTGGATGGCAAAAGATTGGAGCTGTCATCAATTTGGGTGCCTACTATTTGCTGGGTATTCCAGTGGCCGTATTCCTAGCTTTTGTCTGTCACTTTGGTGGAAAGGTATTTACCTTACCATTCTGCTGCAAAACGTCCTTTCCTTCCATCGTAACTGGTAGTCAATCCGATATTCCTATAATTGCTTTTTCTTCTTATCGAGCCGTAGGGCCTCTGGACGGGGATTATAGTTGCACTCTTTGCGCAAGCATTGTTACTTGCGATCCTAACAGGATGTACCGATTGGGAAAAGAGGTAAGTTACAGTGAATCGATAAATGGAACGTTTTTACCATGTAAAGTACTATCCGATATATGGTTGGTGCTTGACATTTGGCATTGTTGCAGGCAAAGAAAGCCACTGACAGAGTCCATAGCACCGTGAGGCCTGCCGCTGGATCGTTGTCATAAAGCTACGGTGAAGAAATATCGCCGTTGGAATCGGACGATAGACTAAAGACACTCCGGTTCCTGGTGTTGAAACGTAGTGCGAATTGATGAAATAAGACGTACTCATCCCTCTAAATCTCATGCTGCCGCCCATGAGGAAGAGCCACACGTGGAACTCCTGCCAAAAGTCAGAAACAAATGTCAAATCGGTAAACCGCAAGTTTGACCTCAGAAATCCCTTTATGAGGATCTATGTCGCATTCTTATGTAACATTTGTTTGACACCCTAAGCAAAACTCTACCATCAGTTCGTACATACTTAATTGTCTTTTCTGTATCCTTTTCTATCAAAGCCCTCAATTGTCTAATCATGACAATAGCATCATACTTGTGCCTAAGCACAAACATTCACATCCTTCTCGATTAGTCATCCACAATTGTTGGTATAAATTTAGCACCCTTCCTCAAAGGAAATTATGATAGTCCACAAATATTCAAGTAAATTAACTTTGCAATTTCTACAGTTTATCTGATGATTGTATTGAACTGAACTTTCTCCCATTTGTCTAAGTCACGGCATTTGTATACATTCAATTCATTAGACACATAATCACACAAAGGATTCCTTTCACTCAGAACCTTTAGGCTTCTCTCGCTAATGTGTCCCAAATGCATCAAGCAACAATTCAAACTCTCGAACAAATGCATATAACTTCTCTGTGGTGAAAATCATCACTCTCACCTTAAAGCTCATGTAGGCCATTTTGCTTGATTTTTTTAATTATTACCAGGGTACCTTGAACAACTGTTAGAACTTCACCTTCCAAAAGATAAACACCATTGAATCTAAGGCACTTCAAGAAATCTAATTATTTTTCAAGTCTGGGACATGCCTCACTCCAATCAATGTCTTTATAATACCATCATTCATTTTGATTATAACATCACAAACACCCACAATATGGCACTTTCCCAATTACACTTTATTATTACTCATGCATTAATAAGTAAAAAAACTAACATTTATTTGGTGTAGCATGAAACGGACAAGCAGAATCCATAATATATCTATCAAATGACAAATATCCTATGATAGATAAGACATAATCAATATTATTTGAATTGTAGTAAGCTATAATCACAACACTATTTGTAGATTAAACACTAATTCATTGCCCTTCTCATTCTTCAGCTTAAGGCAATCCCTTCTTGCCATAACTCCAACATACGACACTACCAGTTGTAGACTAACTACATATGATCAAATTTATACTACTTCTATAAATATGATTACTAGTTGTTCCTCTACTTTCACCTACTAAAATAGTATATGTAGGTTCATTAGATTCTCTCCTATGAATATTTTCACTCAAAACAAGTCATGAACCTCATCAAATGTCAAGCTTCTTGGCCTAGAGGGATTACTAACGACAATGACAATAGTATTCCAACTATTAAGCAATTAAGATAATAGAATCAAAACACACACCTCATCCTTAATTAATATCAATTGAACTCAACTGACTAACAATCACATTGAATTCATTTATATAATAAGCAATTAACACACAATCATCCATCTTTAAGTTAAATAGGCATTGTATCAAATAGACCTTGTTAATCGGAAATGACTTCTTGTATGTCTAATAGAGCCTTCATCAGCCCACGGTAGTCTTCTTTTTAATGATGTTAAACGCAACATTACGAACCAACGTCAACTAACTAACATCCAAAGCTTGTCTATTCAGTGACTCTCAATCAGCTGGTTTCATCAACTCTTACTTCTTCCCAAATAGGAGTAAGTGCAATTTTTTTTGGTATGGTAATCATCAATCTACATCTTCTAGAAACTAACATCCTCCCATCAAACTGTCCATTCTCACCATTTCTGCATCATCTCCATCGATTTGCTTAGCTCAATTAAGTCTAATGCTTATACCAATTGTTGCAAAAAAACAAGCAATCAAACAAGAATTAAATAGAATAAGAAAATAAAGTGGATGCCAGTTTACGTGATTCAATCAGAGTGACCTATATCCACGTGGACAGCAAAGAATGCTATTATACATTAAGCAATATAACAAATATTACAATCACACGAATCAATCAAATAACTTCAGTATTTCCCAACTCTTAATTACATCCAATAAATTTAAACAGAATTTAACCCCACTATTTTACACGATTAATCTCTCAATCTCAAAGGAATTCACAAATCTTATCCCAAAATTTAATCAGCTTCAACACTAAAATTATAAGTGTAATTTTACGAAGAAAATCAACGGAAAACCCACACCAAGCACTCGGTCAAAGTCGCTTCACCGATTCTTCGTGAGCAGCCCACGAGTACATATTTAAATATATCTGCGCTCTGCCCGTCAGAAAAGCAAACGCCCTAAGAACGCACGCATTGAATATTCTGAATTGAAAATAGGAAATTTGCTTCCTCTTCCTACTTGGACTCCAATATTGACTTTCCTTTTTACGTTGAAAGTATCACTTTACACTCCAATTCCGAACAGGAAATTTAGATTTCCATGGTGGAAGACAACAAATATCAACTTTCGGACTTTACGTTAATTTATCTTGGGTCGCTTTCGTTCATTGGCTCAAATTCTAGACATATTTTGACAAACTCTCTTCTACCCTGTTCTCGGGCACATTTTACGAGGAGCTTGAATTGCAGCTTCCGTTGTCTCTATCACTGATTCCATTCTTAGAAACTTTCTCTGGTGGTCACTTTGCTCGTGTTCGGCCGGAAACCACTACGTGTAAACATCCTTCTCTTGATCGATTTGAACGTGCTCTGTTCTCGGCTGTTCTTGAGATAAATAAAGTACGAAATCTACAGACGCGCTTGTGTGGAAATCGATCAGTGTCAAATCTGTTTTGATGATCTAAAGCTCATCTTTTTACTGATTGTGAAGATTTGAAACGAGTTGTCCCTCTTAACATTGCGCGTTATCTCTTTGACCAAGCCCTTTACCGCATGTTCGATAAAATGTGGGACCACATAAGCATGAACTTATATCAGATCTAATACAGGAAGGTGTCTCCACTCGTTATCGTGATTGAAGAATACACAAAATTGGCATCTCTATTCACAAAGAGCGATTTCTCCGGAGATATTTTTAAAAGTGATGGGAGTTTATGCCGTCAACGGTATCTTAAGCCGTTTTTCACAAAAAAAAATCGGAGACGAAATAAATGAGTATGATGTCATAGGTTTGATTGATGATAACTTTTCAAATGACACAAAAAGATGTATAAACTTTTAGTTGGTGAACAAAAATATCCATGGTTAAGTCTCCCGATGATAAGACAGATATAAAATTTAATGCGGCTAATAGCACGCGAAAGTGAACAATAAACACATCAGGAAGATGAGATGACATTGTTCCTCATGATTAAAAAAGGACACCATTCCTAAGTCATCTCAACCCTGGTTAATTTTATGATTTATAGACCTATGAAATGTCTTGCTTTGAGATCTTTTGATTAATTCATTTATATTTGGATCAAGTTTCAATTTTGTGCCACATTGTCATTTTTTCCCTTTTCCCAAACTCTCTTTGTACTTTTCACTATTGGATTGTTCTTATTTAGGTAAATTAGTCCCAACCCCTCATTTGCCTTACAATGGGAAGTTCCCACATTAAATTAGTAGACTGGCAATACCAATAACAAGTTAAGAATTTATATTCCAAACACCATTAAAGGAAGAAACAAAGTCTTCTATCTAATCCTTTATAAAACAAAATTAAGGCTACATTTGATAGTCAAGATAAAAATTAAAATAATATAAATTTTATCCTAATTTGTATTTGGTTCCCCAAAATAAGATAAGGTTGTATATAAAGGGATATGAGCCAAATAAAAATATCTCATAAGGAAGGTCAAATAAAGGTAAATAGAATTTCTAATATCCATAATATAATAACTATTTTCTTGAATAACAAATTTCCTAAATTAATAAAATTAAATAATAATTGAATGCTAAATATAAAAAGAAAATTTAAGATAACAAAAAAGAACAACAATTTTCGTTTTTATTTATTTATATAATTAAATTTCTTTCTTTTCTATAATATATATTATATTTAGTATATTTATTAAAAAATTTAGGTATGTTAGCATAATAAAATATTTAGTACAATTTTGATTACGGAATGATGGACCGATATAAAAAAATAAATAAATAAGAGAGGAAACTAGTAGAAAAATAGACAAACAAAAATGTAGTAGAAGGACTAATGTTTTAAATGAACAAATTTAAACTTAAAAGGAATTTTTTTTTTTTAATTCTCGAAGAATAACGGCAATGCGATTTCTAAAACAAAACCCTACCCTCTCCGTCTCATTTTTCTCTGTATCTCTAGTTCATGTTGAAACTTCTCGACTCATCCATAGTTCTTCAGTTCCCATTAAAGCTCCACAAAAATAGTGAGAAAGTCGGAGCTCTTTTCCCTTGTAACTCTCTAGTTCACATCAAAAGTCCACGAAAGCAACAAGAAAATCGAAGCTCATTTTCCTCCATAGGTTTGTAATTCACTTTGAAGTTTTATGAAGTTATGAGAAAGTCAAAACACTATATTATTCGGAATTTTGGAAGGAGAATGATCATGTCTTCTCTCTCTTACTAGATTTGGCATTCACTTCCTAATTTAACTCGTCAATGTTGTTGGAGCTTGTTTACGTTTCTCGTCATAGTCGAAACTGTGGCTCTGGAAAGCTATAATAGCTCATTTGCTATTTAAGATTTAGATCGTTAATTAATCATGGATTGATCGATGGAGGCTACCTCCGTTTATGCATTTGTAGTTTCTTTAATAGTTAATCACAAAATATTTTTACCATCTCCATTTGTGCATGTTTAGTTTTATTCGTATTGATATGACATTTGATATTTATACTAAACAATAGGCCAAATAAAATATAAAAGCGTCCGACATTATTATTGCGGTTCACCATAGTGAATAGAATATTACAACATTCCTAAATTTATCATCCTATCATACGTAATCCTATCCTGACTAAACATCAAAATGACCAAACATAGCCTAAGAATTTATATAGCAAACACAGTTAGAGGAGCGTATCTGACGTAATATTCCTGGTTTTTAAAGGTGTTAAGAGACTTCTGCTAGATTTGTACAAAACCCAAAAGTCCATGCCTTTTCCTCTATTGGTCTATCCTTGCCTTTTCTTGAACCATTTAAAAATTTTCAATATATTTATCCCAAGCCTTAAAGTTGATGCCTTTTTGTAGGGCAAATTCATGATTCGTTGGTAGGGAAAATTCTAAATGAGGGCATAAAGTGGACATCGTTTCAAATAAGAGCTCGAAATGCCCTCATTTTCTCAAATAAGAGCCTGAAATGCCCATATAAATCTCAAAGAAGGGCTTGAATTCACCCGTTGTAAAGGGCAATTTCATCTTTTAAAATTTTTAATTTTTTTGTTTTTTTCTTTTTGTTAAAAATAAAAACTAAGAGAAACGAAAACATAGGAGGCCCTCCCGCCTATGTTTTTTTCTTTCTTTCTTTCTTTTTAGATTTTCATTCTAATTTAATACAAATTTAACTTGTGTTTTAATAAAAATATCCTTGATCGGTCGAAATATTTTGCTAGTTGGGAGCCGACGAATATAAGTTTTTATTTGAAATAGCCATAACCACTTTGGGAATTTATTTAAAATAAGGTCAACTTCAAGCTCTTATTTTTTAAAAATAAAAATAAGAGCATTTTGGGTCATTATTTGGAATTTTCCCTTTGTTGGTACTCTTAAAAGGTATATTTTTGTTCAATTCATTCTTGGAAAGTGCACACGGAAAATGCATAAAATCCAAGGAAACTTTGACTTTTAGAGTTTAAAGATAATGAGTAGCTCCTACCATAGTTTTTAACATTTTCACGTTGCAAATTTTCTTAGCTAAGTTTCATTCCCTTCCTGGTATTTATGCAAATAAATTCATTTTAATTTGTTATCCATTGTGATAGGACATAAATGAAGATCACGCAGCACCGGCCTTGCCTTTTGTTCATTGTTATTCATATATCATCTAGAGATGAGCATGGTTCCCTAGTGGAATTGGGTATGAGAACCTGTTTGGTTTTTGGTTCAATTTGGAATCAGTCTACCTTTTGGCTTCAAATATTTGGAATTAGTGTTGTGTGATCCAGTCCACACCGACCTATTACACATGTCAAACCTCATGCTCACAACATTTCAACAAGTCTACAAGGTATATGTACGGTAACTATTAACTAAAAAAAAATGCCTACACAAATCATTAAGAATTTTCTGATGAGGTTGAATATGTATAATACTTTATGAAAATGCCCATGAACAATACCAAGACAACACTAGAAAGAGCAAAATCTTTGAAGAGGATAATTAGATAGAGCACCCGTTAGCTAGGTTCACACCTATGTGGAGGAAACCCAATAAGTTGCAAGCCCAAAAATTTCTTGAGCCCATATGATAAGTCATATGGAGAAATAGGATTTCTCACTATTTTTAAAATGGTAGCCACAAAAAGACATAGTAACAAGAGAAAAAGAGAAATGAGAAAATCTGCGGTTGGGGCAAAGTCGATTTACATCAAATTGGCATTGGAGGTCAATTCGTAGTCCGATTGAGCTGAAATTCTGTCAGCATGTTCGTGACGCAATTTTCTTGAATCTAAACGGTTTGATTTTCATTTAAAGCTCCCTATATCAGGTTTTTCGTGGATTGATTAAAACATACTTTTTTTGTCAGATTTATCCTTGATCTCTTGTGAAATTCATGTGTATTTCCAAGAATTATGTTATTGAGATTTTTGCTGCTATGTACCTCTAGTATTTACTAGAGAAGAACATTGTTCACCCAATTTTGTTGATAGTGAAGATTTTCGAGTGGACTTCGATCTCGTGGTTTTGATCTTCTCACATCGAGGAGGTTTTCCACGTAAAAAAATTGTCTTATGTTCGCGTGCTTGGTATTTATTTTACTCTACTATATCAATTTCTATTAGGTTTATACAAAAGGGGAGATTATTTTATTTCGCTGCGTTAATTCGATATTGTTCGAATTGTTACTGTTTTTCCATCAAAGTGGTATCAAAGCTTCTGGTTATTGCTTGATTTTTATGCCTTGTGTTAAACAATGGAAACGAATACGAGTAGAATGGTTACACTAAATGGTTCGAGTTTATTATATTTGGAATGGGAAGATGGAAGACCTTTTATATGTGAAAGATTTTTATTTGTCCATATTTGCCGATGAGAAACCAGAGAATAAAACTGATGCTGAATGGTCTATATTTCATCGTCAAATGTGTGGTTATATTAGGCAATGGGTGGATGATAATGTTTTGAACCATATTATTAAGGGAACACATGCACACAGTTTATGGGATAAGCTCGAACAGTTATATGCTCGAAAGATTGGGAATAATAAGTTATTTTTTATAAAACAAATTATGGCTCTGAGATATCGAGATTGTACTCGTTTGACTGATCATTTAAATTCTTTTCAAGGAATTATAAATCAATTGGTTGCAATTGATATCAAGTTTGATAATGAGATACAAGCACTATGATTGCTTGGTACTTTGCCGAACTCATGGGAGACGTTCCAAACAACTTTGTCTAATTCTGCCCTAGATGGTACGATTACCATGGATTTGGTCAAGAGTAGTATTTTGAATGAAGAGATAAGAAGGAAAACATAAGGATCGTCCCCTTCGCATTCTGATGCATTGATTGTTAAGAAAAGAGGAAGAAGTGAGTCTCGAGGTCCGAGAAATAGAGATAAAAGTCGAGATAAAAACAAAGGTAAGTATAATAAATTTGCTAATGTTAAGTGTTATTATTGTCATCGAAATGACATATTCAGAGGTTTTTTCGCCAGTTAAAAATGGAGAAACAAAAAGAGAAAGGTAAAGAGAAGAAAAGTGATAATGACAGTGATGATAATCGTGTTTCTCATCATTTTTTATGGTGATGTGGTGAATTTTATATCTCATAAGACCAGTTGGGTAATTGATAATGGTGCATATATTCATGCTATATCTCGTAGGGATTTCTTTACATCATACAGGTCAGGTAACTTTGGATCTGTGAAGATGGGAAATAATGGGCTAGCTCAAGCTGTAAGCATCAATGATGTGTGTCTAGAAATCAGCAATGGCACAAGGTTAGTATTGAATAATGTTAAACATATACCTGATATCCGCTTGAATTTGATTTCTACAGGCAAGTTAGATAATGAGGGGTATTGCAGCACCTTCAGTAATGGTCAATGGAAGCTCACCAAAGGTTCTCTTGTTGTGGCTAGAGGTGAAAAGTATTCTTCGTTGTACATTATGTAGGCAAAGTTGTCCACAGACAAAATTAATGCAATAGACAGTGAAGATGCAGCTGAGTTATGGCATAAGAGGCTCAGTCACATCAGTGAGAAGGATTTGTTAATATTGGCCAAGAAGAAGCTCCTTTCAGGATTGAAAAGGTCGGAACTAAAGAAGTATGCTCACTATTTAGCAGGAAAACATAACAGAGCTGCATTTAAAAGCTCCCCTCCTTCAAAAAAGTCAGGTATACTGGATTTAGTACATTCTGATGTTTGCAATCCTATGAAAACAAAATCACTTGGTGGCTCTCTTTAATTCGTTACCTTCATAGATGATTTTTTAAGGAAAATTTAGATCCATACCTTGAAAACTAAAGATCAAGTACTAGATGCTTTTAAACAATTTCATGCTTCAGTTGAGAGACAAACTGGAAAGAAATTGAAATGCATCAAAACTGATAACGGGGGAGAGTATATTGAACCTTTTGATGAATATTGCAGACAATAAGGTATTCGACATCAAGAGACACCTCCCAAAATGCCTCAATTAAATGGCTTAGCTGAGAGAATAAACAGAACATTGGTTGAAATGGTAAGATGCTTACTTTCACAGTCAAAGCTACCTAGATCCTTTTGGGGTGAGGCTTTAAGTATAGTTATGCATGTATTAAATCTCACTCCATGTGTTTCTTTAAAATTTGATGTTCCTAATAGAGTTTAGACAAACAAAGATGTTGCTTATGATTATTTGCATGTCTTTAGGTGCAAAGCATTTGTGCATATTCCCAAAGATGAGAGATCTAAACTTGAGGCGAAAACACGATAGTGCATATTTATTGGTTATGAACAGGATATGCTTGGCTACAAATTTTATGACTCGGTTGAAAAGAAAATTGTAAGAAGCAGAGATGTTGTGTTTATGGAAGATCAAACAATGAAGGATATTGAGAAAGCAGAGATGATTTCAGCACCACAGGTTAGTAATAATTTGGTTGATTTGGATCTAGTTCCTCTTACAAATATTCTTACACAGATTGATGAAGAGCAGTAGGAAGTCAATATTCCAAATAACACACATGTTCCTAAACATGTTTAAACATATAATATTATTCCTAAACCAGAGGCCAAATTAGATGTTCCACTGGATGTTCCAATCCGGAGATCTGTTAGAGACCGACGACCTTCCACCAGATATTCTGAAGATGAGTATGTATTATTGATTAGTGCAAGTAAACTAGAGTGCTATACAGAAGTAATAGAAAATGAGTACAAAAGCAATTGGTTTGATGCTATGTGAGATGAGATGCAGTCACTTGTGATAATCATACTTTTGAGTTAGTGAAGTTACCTAAAGGTAAAAGAACTTTGAAGAACAAGTGGGTATATAGGTTAAAACAAGATGAACATACTTCACAACCACAGTACAAAGCTAGATTGGTTGTTAAGGGATTTGGTCAAAGAAAGGGTATTGATTTTGATGATATATTTTCTCCGATAATGAAAATGTCTTCTATCTGTGTGGTACTAGGCTTGGCAGCTATCCTAGATTTGGAAATTTAGCAAATGGATATCAAAATAGCCTTCCTACATGATGACTTGGAGGAAGAGATATACGTGGAATAACCTAACGGTTTTAGAGTGAAAGGGAAAGAAAATTATGTATGCAAATTGAAGAAAAGTCTCTATGGCCTAAAACAAGCACCGAGGCAGTGGTACAAAAAGTTTGCATCAGTTATAATAGAACAAGCCTATAAGAAGACTCCCTCGAATAACTGTGTGTTTATCCAAAAAATTTCCGATAATGACTTTGTTATTCTCTTGCTTTATGTTGATGATATGTTGATTGTCGGCAGAAATGCTTCAAGAATTGAGTTATTAAAGAAACAGTTGAGCAAGTCTTTTGCCATGAAAGACTTAGGCGCGGTGAAGTAGATTCTTGGCATTAGAATTACCCGAGATAGAAATGCTAAGAAGTTATTTTTGTCACAAGAGAAATATATCGAGAAGATCCTTCAGAAATTTTACATGGACAAGGCTAAAGTGGTTAGTACTCCTCTTACTAACCATTTTAAGTTAAATATGAAACAAAGTCCTACGACTAATAAAGAGAAGAAAGATATGGAAAGATGTTTTAAATGAAAAGTTAATGGAACTTGAGAAAATTCATACAGATCATAATGACTCTGATATAATGACGAAGATTCTACCAAGAGAGAAGCTTGAATATTGCCAATTGATAAAAGGGATGGTGAATCCCTCCACATTGTCGTGAGGAGGAGATTTGTTAGATGGGTTCACTCCTATGTGGAGGAAATCCAATGAGTTGCAAGCTCAAAAAGAGCTTGAGCCCATATAATAAGTCATATGGAGAAATAGGGTTTCTCACTATCTTTAAAGTGGTAACCGCAAAAAAACGTAGTAACAAGAGAAAAATAGAAAGCAGAAAATCTGTGATTGGGGCAAAGTCTGATTTACATCAAGCTGGCATCGGAGATCGATTCGAAGTCCGATTGAGCTGAAATTTTATCAATATGTTCGTGGCATAATCTTCTCGAATCTGAACAGTTTGATTTTCTTTTGAAGCTTCTTACATCAGGTTTTCCATGGATTGATCAAAACCTATTTTTTTGGTCAGATTTATCATTGATCTCTTGTGAAATTCATGTGTATTGCCAAGAATTATGTTCTTGAGGTCTTTATTGCTATGTACCTCTAGTATTTGCTAGAGAAAAACATTGTTCACCCAATTTTTTTGATAGTGAAGATTTTCGTGTGGACTCCGGTCCCGTGGTTTTTGATCTCCTCACATTGATGAGGTTTTTCACGTAAAAAAATTAACTTGTGTTCGCATGTTTGGTATTTATTTTACTCTATTATATCGATTCATATTAGTTTTACACAAGATGGGAGATTATTTTATTGCGTTGTGTTAATTCGCTATTGTTTGAATTGTTACTATTCTCCCGTCAGCACCAACCAACTCACGAACTCTAAAAAGACGAGAAATGCAAATGCTGCAAAAACTTCATGACATATCCACTCCAAAACAGAGAACTGATAGTAACACTAACAAGTAATTTGAGCACAGCTTGGTTTACTTGAGCAACATAATCAACCTTTTATCTAGTTTACTAGTAGAAGAGTTTCATATTCTTCATGACCAAAAAAAAAAAAAAAAAAAGAGGAATTGGTTGGTTCACGAATAGACATTAGAGTCGATTGATAGAGTAGATTCCACATTCCAAGATATACAAGATAGATTCAAGTTCCAAAAATTAGAGAATCGATCCATACAGGGTGGGTTTCAGGTTTTAAGTGGAACATGGATCGATCATAGAACTGCTCACTCCTAATCTCATCCACTTGTTTCACATATTTTTTCATGCTATTCTTAAATTTTTTTTCCAAGATTACATGACATTCTTACCTCCCTAAATTTGAATGAGTTGTTACATGCTAGCTATTGCCAAAGGAAGAAAGTATCATGTGCATCCATTACACCACCTGTCAAACCCAACTGTCATGTTCTCTATTGTATTTTCATTTTGTCTAAGGTTCCTTCAGTTTTATGTCAAACGTTGTTAAATTCCAAATTCGTGCGACATTTATCTAGCGAAAGTGCATAGGGATTGTCTATATGCCAAAAAAGTTCATATTTGGCAAAAAGATAAAGAAAGCGACATGAATACATGCATTTTGTATGCTGAATCCACATTAATACAAATTGTTACAAATTTCCCTAGCATTTCTGAATAGGTAAGGCCAAATAAAGACAAAAAAAAAAAAAATGCATCAACTTATCCTCACAGGATAGAAATGTCGCGACTTTTCAAATGAAAAATAAATAAGTAAACTTTTACATGATGGACAAATATATTTATCGCTAGAGACTGATATAGTATTTAGCTATCTAATTGCACACGAAAGTATATGATAAATACGTCACTAAAATGAAACGATATTATCTTTCACAACTTAAGAACACCGTTTATAAGTCGTCTCAACCCAGGTCATAATGATTTTATGATTTGTGGACCAATGAAATGTCTTGCCTTAATATACTTTGTTTAATTCATTGATATCTCGATCAAGTGGTGCCACATTGTCATTTTATTCTCGGGAAAAGTACCAAAACAGTCCTAAACCTTTTTGTATTGATACCAATTCAGTTATAAACTTTTCAATTTGATCAATTTAGTTCTAAACATTTTCACATTGGTACCAATTCAGTTCATCCGACTAATTTAAGCCAGAAATTGTTGATGTGGCCACCGGCAATCTTATGTGGCGTCACGTGGACAAATTTTATATTTTTTTCAGATTTTTTAAATTATTTTCTTCTTTTTTCCTTTTTTTTCTCTTTTCTTTTTTTTTCCTTTTTCATTTCTCCTTACCCCTTGGCCGACGATGGTCGGCCGAGCTTTGGTCAAGGCAAGGGGCCCCGCACCCTTGCCGGCCACTAGCAAGGGCCACCGCACCCTCACCAGCCACAAGCAAGGGTGTCGGCCCACACCCAAATCCAGGCGAGGGCCGAAACCCTTGCCCGTTGGCCGGCGAGGGCCTCTGCGCTCTCAATGACCACAAGTGAGGGCGCGTCGAGGGCCACAGCGGCGTCACCTATGGCATCGTGCCCTCACCTGGATTTGGGCGAGGGTCGTCGCACCCTTGCCCGCCACAAGCGAGGGCTACCGCAACCTTGCTTGTGGCCGATGAGGGCGCAGAGGCCCTTGCCAACCAACGGGCGAGGGTTTTGGCCCTCACTTGGATTTAGGCAGGGGCTGACGCCCTCACTTGTGGCCGGCAAGGGCGCGGCAGCCCTTGCTAGTGGCCGTCAAGGGCGTAGGGCCCTTCACCCCGACCAGCCTGTGGCTAGTGATGGTTGGCCAGCTGGCGAGGTGTAAGGAGAAAAGAAAAAAAAAAGAGAAAGAAAAAAACAATTTTAAAAATAATTTTAAAAATGAAAAAAATAATAAAAAATTTATCCACGTGGTGCCACATAAAACCGCCGGCAGCCACATCAATAATTTCCGGCTTAAATTAGCTCGATGAACTGAATTGGTATCAATTTTAAAAGATTTAAGACTAAAATGGCTCAATTAAAAAGTTTAGGACTGAATTGGTACCAATGCAAAAGGTTTAGGACTATTTTAGTACTTTTCCCTTTTATTCCCAATTCCCAAGATCTCTCTCTCTCTCTCTCTCATTTTTGGATTGTTCTTGTTTAGGTAAGCTATACCATCCCAGTGAATTGCCCTACAAAGGAAAGTACTAATATTAAATTCGTGGGCTGGCAGCGCCCGCCACTAGCATTCTTTTGACTTACAGCATGAAAATCGAAAAATTCACTCTATTCTTTCCTCTTTTTTTCCCCACTTTCGTCCCTTGTGCAACAGGATAAATTTTCTTTTTCTGGAATTGCCGGATAAGGAAAATAAAATTGCCATATCTGGAGAAGCCGTTCAATATAATGCCATGTAATGACATTAGTTGGATCGTCTGCTTCTCAGTGCTACCTAGCTTATATAATTGTAGTAACATTCAACAGATCGTCCAACAAGCAAATCTATGTGAAAATGATACAAATGGTTCATGAACTTTATCTCAATGTGCAATGTAGCCCATAAATTTTTAATTTATTTAATGTAGACCCTGAACTTTTAATTTGTTCAATGTAGTCTGTGAACTTTAGTGCAATGTACAATGTTATCCATAAACTTTTAAATTATTTAATACGATTCCTGGACTTTTGATGCGTGTTCAATTTAGTCCTTCAACTAAGTGAAAATATTCAATATTGTCCATAAATTTTAATAAAAGGAAAGATAATACTGAATATTTTCAAATAGTTGATGAACTAAATTGAATTAGTACCAAAAGTTCAGGAATCATATTAAATAAATTAATTATTAGGAGCACGGTGAACAAATTAAAATCTCATGGGTCACACTGCATATTGAGTCAAAGTTCATGGACAATTTATGTCATTATCTCCTATTTAATTTTTGGATATAGCTATTATTTTTGGGCGGCACTATTTCCACTCCTCATTTGGCATGTACACTTCCTTTTTTTAGTGTTTTGATCATATTATCTCTTATAGGGCCCATCACTTCTGGTACAACTTTAAAAAAGTTATCTTTTTTTTTTTTTTTAATTATTTGATCAACGCTTTTTATTTTGTTTCTTTTTTTTTTTTTTGTACAAATCCCACTTTCCTTCTTCTTTTTTCTCTACACGCTTTGACGTCTCACTTATCAATTCTTGTAAATTGTCTCTTTGTTTTCTCTCTTGCTTGCCATTTGCTTCTTTTTATGTCTCCCACTCCTCCTTTCACAAATCTCTCCTGCATCTACAATCTCTAAAAAAACTGCTTACTTCAACACTTAGACATGACATTAAAACTGAAATCAAATTAGACCATCAAATCAAATCCCGATTCATATTACCTAAAAGAACACGACTTGCCTATTGCCCTAGACTTTTATGCCTACACATGGTGGGGACACCTTTTTATTTCTCTTATATATATAAGAAAGACCTTCCATGGCGCAAGAAAAGCTTATGTGAGGTGGAGAAAAATGACTTGTTGGGGAGGTCATCAGAGAGCCCAATGTCAGTGCTAGCGAAAGTGCGAAGGACGATGGGGTTTGTGGAAGAAGAAGAAGAAGGAGTGGAGGTGTAGAAAGAAAAGAATGACCTGCAAGAGAGAAAATAGAGTGAAGATTTGCAAAAGTGGAGGATGAGAAGTCAAGGCATCGAAAACAAGTAGAAGAAGGAAAGTGGACTCGCAAAGAAAAAGAAGAAGAAATAAAATAAAAAGCATCTACCATAAAAGAAAAAAACACTTTTATAAAGTTGTATTAGAAGTGGTAAGCCCCATAAGGGATGGTATGGTCAAAACACTAAATAATAAGTGTCTAAGTTAATTGAAGAGTAGAAAAAGC
The DNA here is from genome assembly GCA_014182885.2 of Eucalyptus caleyi. Taxonomy (NCBI): domain Eukaryota; kingdom Viridiplantae; phylum Streptophyta; class Magnoliopsida; order Myrtales; family Myrtaceae; genus Eucalyptus; species Eucalyptus caleyi. The sequence continues at coordinate 32,354,246 of CM024468.2, read as the reverse complement.
ATGGCTTTATTTTTATGCATCTTCATTATCGTTACTTCCCTTATCTTTTGATCTGGCTCACAAAATGGTAAATATATATGTTCCTCGTTTCTCTGCTGACGTATTTAATAATGGTACCTGCGGGGAACGTGGGATATTCTTAAAGCATCTTGTCAGTGCTGGTCACGTAATAGAATCTTGTCAGCATTGTTCCTTAACGGTGGGTTGGTTTCGACCTGGGCGGCCATGAGAGGGCCATGAGGAGGACTGCGAAGGAATTGAACAAAATCATAGGTGGATGGTTAGAGGAAAGCAAGGGACCTAACAAGGATTTGGTGGAATTTAGCAGCAATCGAGATTTCATGGACAGTAAGCTCTCGTCCCTCAACGGATCGGAAATTGGACGTTCTGATGCTGGTACGATTGCCAAAGCCACATGCTTGGTGCTCTTTCATTTCTCTCCTTCTCGAGCGATGCATGCATTCTCGTTTTTTCCTGGTAAAGTGGCACTCATCGGGGCAGAAGGAGGAGTATATGACCTTAGACTTAGTTATTGCTATACTTAGAGCACTACTCTACCCATAGAAGAAAGGTGATGTGAATATAGACTTTGTTTCAGTTACTTTGCATATCTCACATCTATCAAGTCTGGAATTTTTTTTATCGGAAGACGATGACAGCAGGAAACAGTAATTCTACTGTGGTCACAATAACATGGGCAATCTCTCTGTTACTGAACAATCTTCACTCCCTGAAAAATGCTCAAGAAGAATTAGACACTCAAATTGGCAAGCAAAGATGTGGAAGCATCCGACATCGCCAACTTGACCTACCTCCAGGCCATAATTAAGGAGACTCTTTGATTGCACCCGACAGCCCCGTTATCCATGCCGCACCTATCCGTCGATGATTGCATCATCGGTGGATACCATGTCCCCAAAGGCACAAGGCTGATGTTCAACTCGTGGAAAATCCAAACCAATCCAAGAATGTGGCATGACTTTTTGAAGTTCAGTCCTGAGAGGTTTCTTAGTAGCCACGGCCCATAAGGACGTTGAGCGTGAAGGACTTCAATTCTGAGTTTTTACAATTTGTGGATGGGAGAAGAATTTGTCCTGGAATAACCTTTAGCCTCGAATCTATCAATTTTTGTTAGATTTTGTGAGATCACTATCAATTATTCTAAAAATTTAAGTCATCAGATGAAGCATAGTTTATTATTTAAATATTCTAACAATTTTATCCAGGCTAGATTCTTGCATATATTCCACATATCAACTCCTGGAGATTTCTGTTCAAAAAAAAAAAAAAAACTCCTGGAGATTCGCTGGTGGATATGTCCGAGAGCTTTGGGTTGACGGCAGAAAGGGCAACGCCACTTGAAGTCATGCTCATGCCGAGATTGCCAGGGGAGTTGTATTGATTTCCACAGAGCTCAGCATCAGATAAAGAACCTGTGAACTGAAGCTGCTTGACGAGCACAACTTATGGTATGGTCTTCATATTCAGCCATTAGCTTGTCGACGTTACTTGCAGTATTCAACGGTAGGTAAGACTTGGAGGTTTGACCGAGAGTCATTTCTCTTTAGGGTGTTAATCAAAATAGCAAGCGTCCACAGAGGAGCAAACTCATCATTTGGGAACTCATTTCTTGCTAGACGAATTTTCCTAGACCAATTTCCCTTGCTATGAGTGTTTCAGTTTTTTCCCGACTAATTATGTGGCTAGAAAACAATTCTCTTCTAAACACACTCGGTTATATGCTATATCTGCGAGTGTTACTACAACATTTTGGGCTGATATCAGGACTTTGATATATTCTGTTTTTGAGTCAGTTTTCAAAGTTTATTTGGTGCATTCAAACAATCGGGTGTCTTCATCACAAGCATGTAAACCTCTAGGAGTTCTCCTGCTCTCCTATTTCCACCGAAATTGGCGAAAGAAAAAATGCTACAAGAGTTTGCGAAAGAAAAAATGCTACAAGAGTTTCATTGGCCAAAAAGAAGAATTCTTGAGTCTTTACGTCCAAGAGCTCAGTCAATGAACTAACTGGCAAAAAAACTCATGCGAGACCAAGAAAAATTTCCCTTCTTCGAACTATCGAAAGGTAAAAAAAAAAATTGCCATGTAGGTCACCATTACAATTCCTAGAAAACGAGAGATTGAATTCACCGGTAACGGCAAAGTTTGACCCCTAGAGAAAAATAACCATTTTACACGATCTTGTGTCCATTTGAATTTAGGACCAATCACTAAATGAATTTGGAAATCATTTATGTAAAATTTTGTAAGACTACTATCATTTATTTTCAAAGTTTAAAATGTTAGATGAAGGCATATTTAATATTCTGAAAGTATATAATTTGGTAAGCAAATAAGGGCTAGACATCTTACTCTAGCACTACGTAAAATTTTGCAGGAATAGAATAAATTGTTTTAAAAATTTAAACTATTAGGTAAATACACGATTCAATATTTAAGTATTCTAGCAAATTTATAGAATATTTATTACTAAGCAAGCATTCACATGGGAGAAATTGGCATGCATTATAACCTAGGCTATGTGCATGGTTTAGCAAGTTATTTAACCAGTTTCGGCCTTGACTAGGATAACTTATATTGCGAAGATTTCGATGTAAGCGCATATATAATTGTCCTCTTCATCATTTAAGGAAAAAGAGATATCTAGAGATTATAGATAGAGCTCATATTCCTCAAGCTCATCAGTCACCAACAAAAAAATGGCTCTTTTCAAGTGAAGTGACTGAAGATGCAATTCTACTCGGCCAGTGCTCTTCATGGAAATTCCTATTTCATGCAAATTTTGCTCCGATTATTTTTTACTAAATCACTGATCCGATTAAAGGTTTATCTCTTGACATTATCTGTGCAATTATATAGAGTAGATAAAGGGTGTGCCCCGAATTTTATGTCAAGAAAATATTTTAATCTTTGGGAAACGCCGTGATAGGTTAAAAAGGAAGGCCAGATAACGTGTAAATGGTCTTGCTTTTTGCTCATAGTTCTTCTATATCTCATCCGCTTTCCTTATATATACATACGGTTCATGATATTCTTCAATCCTTTTTTTCTCTCATTTCTTGTTTCTTGAGAAAAGTACTAAGAAATCCTAAATCTATCATATTAGTACAAATCTAGTCTCAAACATTCTAAATAGACCAATTTAGTTTTTAACATTTTCACATTTGTACCAATTCAGTCTATTAATTCATTTTAGCCTGGAAATCACTAACGTAAATACCGATAATCCTACTTGGTAAGATCAATGCTGACATGAATTTTTTTTATAATTTTTAATGTTTTTCTTCTTTTCTTTCATTTACCAGCCACAAGCAAGAGTTGGTCTCGCCAGCCGCATTTTCTCACTCCTCTCTATCCTGTGTCGGAGTTATTCTCTTCTCATCATCTCCAACCATCTATTTCTCTCTCTAAAAGAGATCCCCGTTTCATTTGTGCCCCTGCTCTTTCCCTTTCTTCGCTTCGCGACTTCTTTTTGCCAAGTGAAAAAAAAAAAAAAAACCGAAAAAGGAAAGTCGTGTCCAAGATAAAGTGAGAACAAATCCCAGATCAGAATTGCTCAAAACGCCATTAAAGCACCTTAGCTAATTCCATTTCGACAACTGAAGGATCCCTCCCTCCTCTCTCTCCCTCCCTCCCTCCCTCCCTCCCTCCAACTCTAACATGTAATCTCTCTCTATCTCTAAGACACGAGGCGGACCCTTACCTACGATAGGACTCGTCGAGCCTCTCCAGATCTGGCAAGAGGGCATCATCAGCGCTCGCCCTTGTCCAAGCACAACCTAAAGAGGCCAGCCCTTGTGGGCCATGGTTTATGGCATGTGGCCGGCGATCGGCCTTTGGCAAAAAGAGAAGGGAAAGAAAAAGAAATTTTAAAAATAGGAAAAAATATATTTTAAAAGTATATTAAAAATATCCACGCCAACGCCGATTGTCTCACGTAAGATAACTGGTATCTTCATGAATAATTTACAGCCTAAATAGGTCAGATGGACTAAATTGCTATTAATGTCCAAAGGTTTGGAACTAAATTGGTCTAATTTAAAAGGTTTATAACTAAATTAAAAACAATACGATGGGTGTGGAACTTTTTTGGTACTTTTGCCCCTTTTCTTTTGCCTTTTTTATTGTAAGGAGTGGCCAGTGGAGAAGAAGAATCTGCCAACTATATGTGCAAGTGTGCACACGTCTGAAAGTTTTTCGACTTAGAATGAGTTGTTATATGTTTATTAGCGAGTTTATATATCGGCATAGATAATAGACTTCGAGGAGATGTTTTCATCTCTCCTTCCCTAAATTCTGTGTTACTATATTAGTAAATTACATGCAAATGAAGATAAATGCGCAATTCTCAAATGAAGTACAATCCCTTCGGAAAGTAATTTAACATAAATGTGAAGATAGCTGTCGCCAGTTTATCAAAAGAAACATTAGCTTATTAAAGAAAATTAAAATAAAAAGAATTGGACGACACGGTTCCTCATACATTCGAAATGATTAATCGAGCTTGGTGATTTGAATATTTTGTATTATTTTATTAATCACACATAGATGTGCCTGTACGCATTTCTCAAAAGAGTAGCAACGTACCTTAATTACAGAGAATGAATCGAACACCCATCACCAATAGTCAAAAAACTGCTTAACAAGTAAAAACAATTTGTCCCTCAATTCACTTTGGGCACATTTAAGATCTCCTCATCATAAAATTGTTCAATAAGGCCTCTCTCCGATGTAATTCCCAGGCGGATCATACTCACAAACCATGAACGTGCCGCCATCTTTGAAGCATGCCACCACGGCGCACCCGACCCTCCTCGTGCTCCTCCACACTATCTGGGTGTAGTGCCCGCACATCTGGCCCTTCACGCATGCATTGCTCCGGTAGTCATACCACCGTCGCTCCGAGGCCCATGCCGCCACCGCCTGCCCCGGGTTCCACCCCGTGCCACTGCCCCAGAATATGTTCTCCCCATAGGGCCCGTTGGAGTGCCTCAACTCGCAGTCCTGCCGCCTCTGCACAGCCCACCAACCCGCGTAGGTCGCGAGGCGGGGTCCCACGTGAGCGGCGGCATCCTGATGGCCGCGCGAGCTGCGTTATGGGGGGCCAGGAACTGGGCGGCTAGGCTCGGGCTGGATGGCTTTCTGGGGAGGGCATGGCATGTTGAGGCTAGGAGGAGGAGTGTTAGAATTAGGGCAGTCCCCTGATGGGAGTTCATTTTTCCTCAGGTTGTCCCAAGGAAGAAGAACTGGGATTTATTTGGTTGTAATAAATAAACTAAACTTCGGAGTAGCTGGATTTCGTAAGGTATGGATTGTCAACGGAGATGGTGGCGTGCATGTTCGATAATGATTGCCACATCTTTTGTCCTTGATTACACTGATTGATTTGATTTCGTGCATGACTATAATGCGATTGTTCCTATGATTTCGCACTCTTTAACCACGTTAATTTTTCAGATAGCCGCACTTACATCTTTTAGGCAAAGCAGACACCAATGGTTTTCAAAAGTTCAAATGTTTAATAAATTTGTCAAAAATGTATCTATAACATGAATTTTATTATTAAAAAAAAAAATTGTGTCTCCAAGGCACTTTTAAGTGGTTAGTTAAGGAAAATTTCACCTCTCCATCGTGATAAACTGAAAACGACATTGCCAGAATTAAGACTATTGACGCGTGTTCTAATACCATTTTAGACAAACTGTCTTCTTTAAACCTTAAAATGTGAGAAAACGTATTAACAAGCTGTCCTCCACAATGCTTTTTTAAGTGTCGATTATTTTAGTTTCGACGCTTAATCTATTTCTTTTCATTTGCTTTCTTGCTTTTCCAATCCACCTTTATTTTGATTCTTCGCTTTTCCGTGGAAAAGAAGAATTTTTAAAGGTCTATTTGTATTTAAAAATTGATTATTAGAAAAATTAATCAATTGTAATTGTTCTCATTATCAACAACCATTCATGCCTAGATATATGCCTTGATAATGAGAATATTTTTCATCTATTTATTTCTAAAAAGCAATACAAGTAATCATTTTACAAATATATTTCCCAAGTGGTTGATCTTTCTAGAAACAAATGCACCATCCACTTTTCTTTTCTTTTTATGGTCGGAAAATGCACCATCCACCTTAGTTTGAAGCTTTCGCAGCTTGTACGCTTTTTTTAAGCTTTGGTAGCTAGCATTTGATTCTTTTGTAACTCCACCAGCAAAGGATTCTTTAATTCACTTCTGCATGCGGGTTCTGCACGTCTCGTTGCCACTTTCTGCTACCTCGAGACCATTGTTTCAGATTGCCTTGATTTCTTTCCATACCATCTATTGCACATAAAATGCATTACCCAGTATGTGTGGCCCGGGAAAAACGGGACCGATCGAGAGCTTCCCGGTTTCAATATGAGAGAAGATGTCTTCTTTTTTTTATATGAATCTTCACCACTATCCTCTATGATATTTATGATAGGCGTGTATTTTTCTCTCTTCAATTTTGTGGAAATAGCGGAACGTAATAATGGAGTACAACATTCTCCATTGAAAAGAGATCTTATAAAGGAGTGATAGGACCAACTCTACAATTGTCAAATCTCAATCTTCCATCAAGGTTTAAGATATGAATTCTACATACCCAATTGGATATCATAAATATATTGCCCATAATATATTTAACTAAATTGGGCATTATCATATATTAAATAATAGACTTGATATGCCACGTAAATGAGTTAGACCTCGTCAAGTCCAACATTCTCCCACTTGGCTAAAGGTCTATTATCGATCTAATTCATAAGGCCTAACACAATATAGTCAAGCACACACAACATCCCTTAGGTAAAGGTCTTGTCTAACATGTATGCAGAAAAGAATTGGAGCCAATATCCTTATTCCAATGATATAGTACCGTTCTCCAGTTACTATTCCAGCACAAACATTAAACGCAACATTTAATGGGTTAATAGTCATGACCTGTAACGTTTTATAATATAAATATGTTCATGAGATCCATACAGAATCATTTGTTTCAAAAAAAAAAGGTGCACATATATTAAGAAGCAACTAATGACAAATCCAACTCCATTGCATGAGGTGATCACAAAATAAATAAAAATATGTCATATGTCCAAAACCATGGTCTAAACTAAAAGTATTAACCAAACCCATACTAGCAACATGTTCTCAAAAGAGATTGAATGGTAAGCCTTTTTGTCATGGGATCCGCTAATATGGCTTTCGTACTATTATCTAAATAGACACAATTTGATTTTGGACTCTTTCTCTCACAACTAGGTACTTAATGTCGATGTGTTTGGATGCACCACTTGACTTGTTATTCTTCAAGAAGAAAACGGCAACTTGATTGTCACAGTCTATCTTCAGTGATCTCAAAATAGCATTAACTACCTTTAACCCCATGATGAAGTTCCTCAATTATAAACCATAAGAACTTGCCTCATAACATGCTACGAATTCAGCCTTCATAGTGGAAGATGCTGTTAAGGACTACTTTGCACTGTTCCATGAGATAGGTTCACCAGCAAGCATAAACATGTAACTTTATGTGGATTTCTTGGTGTCAATGCACCCAGCATAATCAAATTAGAATAACCAATAACCTCAAGGCTATATGTTCTCTTGTATAAAAGCATACAATCTTTTGTAGGGAAAATTGTCAAAAAAGTCCTAAACCTATTGTAATTGAGCCAATTCAGTCCTAAACTTATTTTTTTGACCAATTGAGTCTTAAACCTTTTATAATTGTTTCCGATCAGTTCATCCGGCCAAAATTGGCCGGTCGGCGTGACGTGGCAGCCGGATCGCGTCGGCGAGCATTTTTAATAATATTTTATTTTTAAAAAATATTATTATTTTACTATTTTTTTCCTTTTTCCTCTTTTTTTTCCCTCCTCCCTCTTCCTCCCTCCTCCCTCCTCCTTTCTTTGGCTCCGGCGACCGGCCAGGCTGGCCAATCACCGGAATAAGGCGATCCGGCGGGCCCAGCCCCGCCGGACTGAGACGATCCGGCGAGGCGAGCCCCCTACCGGATCTGGCGAGGGCTCGCCTCACGGTCGCCCGCGAGGAGGCCTCGCCAGACACGATGGCGAGCCCCCCTCGCTGGATCTAGCGAAGGCTCACCTCGCCCGGCGGGGACTCACTGCTCGGTCCGCCGAGCTGGGTGACGGCGTCAACCAAGCGCTCGTGGAGATCGATCGTCCAGCGGAGCCGCGGCTTGGGAACGGAAGTCAGCACGAGGCACGGGTCCCCCCCGTGCCCGGGGCCCCCGCCGCCGCCGCCGCCGAAGTCGTCGAGGCCAATGAGCCCCTCGTGGGGCTGGATCAGCCTAGGGAACATCAACCCCCCAAAACCCTAAGCAAAAAAGCCAACCCACCCACCGCCGCCGGACCAGACCGCCCCACCGGCAAAACTACCCCTGAAAAGAGCCCTAACCGCCGGCAAGGGGGGCTCGCCGAAACCCTGCTGGATCTAACGAGGCGATCTGACGGGGCGAGCCCCCCTCACCGAATCTGGCGAGGGCTCGCCTCGCAGTCGCTCGCCAGATCCAGCGAGGGGGGCTCGCCGTCACGTCAGGCGAGGCCTCTTGGCTGGATCGCCTCAGTCCGGTGGGGGCTCGCGTCGCCAGATCGCCTCAGTCCGGCGACTGGCCAGGCTGGTCGGTCGCCGGAGCCAAAGGGAGGAGGGAGGAAGAGGGAGGAGGGAAAAAAAAAAAAAAAAAAGAAAATTAAAAAATATAAAATATTATTAAAAAATGCTCGCCGGCACCGGCCGGCTGCCACGTCAACGTCGGCCGGCCAATTTTGGCCGGATGGACTAGTCGAGAACAATTATAAAAGGTTTAGGACTCAATTGGTCAAAAAAATAAGTTTAGGACTAAATTGGCACAATTACAATAGATTTATGACTTTTTTGGTAATTTTCCCATCTTTTGTACCATGTAAGTAATGCATCACTTTCTTAGCTACTTTCCAATGATTGGTTCCTAGGTTTATTTGGTAACAGCCAAGCATTCCAACAACATACACTATGTCTGGATGAGTACATACTTGAGCATACTTAAGACTACCTATAGCATATGCATAGGGAATATGCTCCAATTGTCCAAGTTCCAGTTGATTTCTAGGGCATTATAGTAAGCTGAATTTGTCACCTATAGCAACAAGGGCAACATTGGGAGAGATATTGTGCATGTTGAATCTCTTAAGAATCCTTTCAATATAGGCTCTTTGAGATAATCCTAGGATCCCTCGAGATCTATCTCCATGAATCCCAATGCCTATTACATAAAAGACTTCACCAAGGCCTTTCATCTCAAAGTTATGTGAAAGAAAATTCTCGGTCTCATACGACATGCCTTTATCACTGCTAACAACTAGTATATCTTCCACATACAATACTAGAATGATAAATATACTCCCACTGATCTTAAGATATATACATCGATCCACTGCATTTCTTTTAAAATCAAAATTACTAATCACATCATGAAACTTAAGATACCACTGTCTTGAGCCTTGTTTCAAACCAAGGATGGACTTTTTTAGTTTGTATTTCATGTGTTCCTTGCCTTCGTGCCATATAGACATCTTCTTGTAAGTCTCCATTAAGAAATGTCATTTTCACGTCCATTTGATGTAACTCTAAATCATAATGAACTACTAAGACCATGTTTATTTTGAAAGAGTCCTTTTTTTAACACAAGGGAAAAAATATCATTATAATCCAATCCTTCTCTTTGAGTAAAACATTTTGCAACCAGTCTGACTTTATACCTTTCAACATTATCTTTAGAGTCTAGCTTAGTTTTGTAGACCCATTTACAGCCTATAGCTTTGGCCCCTTTAGGCAAGTCTACTAGGTCCTAGCCATCATTAGTTTTCATTGTGTTCAACTCATCTTTCATGGCTTCAAGCTACTAAGTTGAATGATCGCTTGTAATGGCTTCATCATAAGAGATAGGATCGGTTCCTATGCTAACATCATGATTTGACTCATCTAGATTTACAATGTAATCATCAGAGATAGCTAATTTCCTTTCTCTTCCTGACCTCTTAAAAATTTGTTCACAAACAAGAGGGAGAATAGGCTCCATATTTTGAGGTTCTTCATTAGGTACCTCCTCCGGTGGACTAGAAACTTCTGATGAAGGTAATGGTACACTAGACCCTTGAATTATAGGAATCAAAATATTTCCTAAGTAGAGACTTGATCTCGAATTTCCTCAAGGTCTACTATTCTAGTGGTACTATAATCAACAATTTCCAAATATACCGCATTTCTAAGCTTCGACAAATTTAGTAGTATGTGAAGGGCAATAATACCTAAAACCCTTTAATCTTTCAGGGTAACCAAAGAAATAACTACTTATAGTCCTCGGGTCAAGTTTCTTAATTTGTGGGTTATATAATTTTGCCTCAGCCAAACAGCCACATACATGAAAATATCCCAAACTCAATCTCCTTTGTGTCCATAGGTCATAAGGTCTTTTAACCACAGATTTACAAGGGACCCGATTAAGGATATGCACGGCTATTTTAAAAGCTTCAACTCAAAGACACTCTAGTAGAGTGCCATGACATATCATATTTCGCACCATATCCATTGGAGTATGATTTTATCGCTCAGCAACACCATTTTGCGACCACGTGGGGGGGTGTACTTGGCATTGTATACTAAGCAGCTATGCCACATCTCTCCAAAAATAAAGCAAAAGCACCATGATTATGACCTGTGGGAGAATCTTCCATTATATTCTCCTCCACTCAGACCTTACAACTTTAATCTTTAGTTGATTTTCAATTTTGGCTTTGTAGATCTTAAACATGTTTAGCGCTTTTTATATTGACATTAATAGTTGCACACTTAAGCTTCATTTATTTTGTGAAAAATGAATATTTTGAAAAATATTTTCCTAAAAATGATTGCTTATTTCACTTGAAATAATTGATCAATGAAAAATGCTTCTATTATCAACAATAATTTATATCTAAATATTTTTTCATTATCTCATTTTTACAAATAATAGAAGCAACCTTTTTTTATAAATATGCTCTTCAAATGATTTATTTTCCATGAAATAAATAGAGTTTTAATCAAAGATTTTAAATACTCAATTATTTTTGTTTTTGTGAAAATCAATTAAGGGATGTTTCCCAACAAGTGCAATTCCGAAACTTTTGTCGATGATTAAGATTAACTATATAGTAATATATTCATTATAGGACACTAACCCTTAATTCTTCTTTCAGCTATATTGGATCTTCAGTGTATCAATGATTGGAAAATCAAAGAGTGACTTGATTAAAGATCGAAATTAAAAGCTCAGTATTTGCTCTAGTGACCACTAGAATATTAAAGTGATGCATCGACCTGTTTTAGGTAAAGGAAAAGTTCAGTGAGCAATGAAATATGACGAATTTCTCCAGCAACACATCAATATCGACAATACCTGCGTGGATCATATTCTGCCTACGAGGATTTTTTTCCCCCTAATTAAAGCAAAGCAAAAAGGAATCACTTCATAAATGTCAGAACGACAAAAGGTTTGTCTCATTTGGTGGATCTTCTGGTTGTCTCGGTTCACTTCATTTGCATTTATCACTTCAAAAGCTCTCACACGAAGACTACAGAGACCATTGAGATATTTGACACTCCAAAGAAATCTGACTCGACAAAAAGTATGCCAAAGTCTACTTCACCAAGCATTGGAGAAGATAAACGCAGCCATCAGAGAAAGACCGTGTGTTAATGTTCTTCGGAGCCAACAAAATGGTTCTTTTTCAGCTGAGAGATCTCTTGCATCTCTAAAAGTTGTAGCCCTTTTTTCTTTTTTTTCTTTTTTTTTTGTTGGGATCTGCTTCGCCCAATCTGCCCAAAGGCACAGAGGAAGCAATCAATGGATGTGGAAGATCAAAATCAGCATTTGGAGTCACCCCTGTTAGCAGTTTCCCACGAGAAGAAGGCATCTGAACTGGGGAATGGATTTGAGAAACAAGAATTTTTCTTGGAAATGAAGCAGCAACTGTCGTTGGCAGGGCCATTGGTAGCTTTGAACCTGATGATATATTGTTTGCAGGGGATCTCAGTGATGTTTGTGGGTCATCTCGGAGAGCTGGCCCTTTCAGGTGCTTCCATGGCCACCTCCTTCGCTTCCATGACTGGCTTTAGCTTGTTGGTAAGACAGATTCTTCCAGTTTTAATCTTGAGATTTACCATTCTTCTCTCTGACTGCATCGCTAGGACATGAAAGATTGTAAGCATTGGAAGTAGCATCATACCGTGTCACTTCGATGAAAGATTTTTCCAGAAGGTTATTCATCTTGAAAAAAATAACCATCCCACTTCTATTCTTGACATGATTCTTGGGTAAGGATTTCCAAGTACCATGAATAGATTGCTTATCTATTGCCCTTAGCTCCTTTGAAGATTCTTACAGTTTGACAAAGATTGATCTGCTGAACATTTATCTATCAAGGTCAGTGTGCTAAATGTGTGATTTTTACCCCTCTAGCTAGGTGTAGTGATGCTGAGTTTGGAAACTGAATGTTGGTGTTCGTCACAAATTAGAACATCCATTAACTGCACTTAAAAAAGATTGTTGGGGGCCCTAGGCTGATAATGAAATAGATAAACAGTTTTTCTTGCTGAGATTCTTCCATTGCATGTCGGTTCAGTCAACTATGGCAATTCACTCCTTCTGATGCTCCAAACAAGTACTAATTTGGGTTTCTAGGATGTATTGACAAGACCTTTTGATATTATTGGTGGACATCTATGAATTGCTCCCAACATCATCTTATAGATGCTTGGTCCGTAACAGATTGGAATGGCAAGTGCATTGGATACATTTTGTGGTCAGTCTTATGGAGCTAAACAATACCACATGCTCGGTATCCACAAGCAGAGGGCCATGATCGTTCTCCTAATAGCTAGCATTCCACTCGCTATCATATGGGCTAACACGGGCCAAATCCTTCTCTTCTTCAAGCAAGATCCTCAGATATCGGCGGAGGCAGGATCCTACGCTCGGTTCATGATCCCTAGCATTTTCGCATTTGCGCTTCTGCAGTGCCAGATAAGGTTTCTGCAGACGCAGAACAATGTCATTCCAATGATGATCAGTTCAGGAACCACCACATTTCTGCATATTTTCATATGTTGGTTTCTGGTGTTCAAGTCTGGACTCAGAATCAAAGGCGCTGCTCTAGCAAATGCTATCTCGTACTGGATAAACGTGCTGTTACTGGCAATATACGTCAGAAATTCACCTTCTTGCAAAAGAACTTGGACCGGTTTCTCCAAGGAGGCCTTTTATGGGATTCCTGGATTTCTGAAATTAGCAATTCCTTCTTTTGTCATGCTCTGGTAATTCTCAAGCTTTTATGCTTCTCCTAGTTCACTTTTGGCCACCAAAAAAAAAAAAGACCTATAAAAGATCAAAAGCTCGTGGGACGGTACGTGACAAATGATGGTCATAATCCTTCTACAGAATAATGAATGGGCTGTCGACCTTTTTATTCTAGTTTATGTTCATGATGTGATTTTTACAGCTTCTAAGCGAGTACATTATCTCCTTAATTGGCTTTGACGCTATTCTTTGTCCGATATCGACATTGATTTTAATTATTCTCTGAAGCTTGAAGTGATTACGATGCTTCTGTTTGGTTTATTGCCTGCAACAGCTTCGAGATTTGGTCATTCGAAATGATGGTCTTATTATCAGGACTTCTTCCCAACCCAAAACTTGAAACGTCAGTCCTCTCAATCGGGTACATCAGTACTTTTTATCAACAAGAAGCAAACAAAATTACTAGCCTCTTCGCACCAGTTGCCATAATTTTTAAACAATGTAAACTTATTATCTTCGGATTGTTTCAGCCTGAACACCTGCTCCTTGGTTTACATGGTACCATTAGGACTCAGTGGTTCAATAAGGTAATCCTAAAACGGTTAACCTTTATTTAATTCAGTAGATCATGCAAAAGAAGCAGCTATTCCACAGTCACGCACATTCTTGGCCTTTTTTTTTTTTTTTTGGCAGCACGAGAGTTTCAAATGAATTGGGCGCTGGAAGAGCACGAGCAGCTCGTTTGGCAATTCTTGTTTCCTTAATGATGGTTGCCACGGAAAGCTTGCTTGCAGGTACTCTCATGATCTTCGGTCGAAAAGCATGGGGCTACCTCTATAGCACAGAAGAAGAAGTCGTGAACTATGTGGGAGATATGATGGTACTAATCGCAATTTCCCATTTTTTCGATGGCATTCAGTGCGTGTTCTCAGGTATACTTTGCTTATTACTGCAGTTTAATAGCACACCCCACCTAGTTTAACTTTGACTACTTATCCTGATAATTAGGGAGGGAAGATGGAGAATATGTCCAATCTCAAATATGTTCAAGTCAAAACCGACTTGTACTTCGACTGTTTTGATGCTGTAAGACTTGGTACGATTTTTTTTTCAGGCACCGCAAGAGGATGTGGATGGCAAAAGATTGGAGCTGTCATCAATTTGGGTGCCTACTATTTGTTGGGTATTCCGGTTGCCATATTCCTAGCTTTTGTCTGTCACATTGGTGGAAAGGTAAACCATAGTTACCCTACCATTCTACAGCAATTCGTCCTTTGCTTTCATTGTAACTGGTAGTCAGTCCGATATTCCTGCGATTGCTTGTTCTTCTTATTGAGCTGCAGGGCCTCTGGACCGGGATTACAGTTGCACTCTTTGCACAAGCATTGTTACTTGGAGTCCTAACAGGATGTACCAACTGGAAGAAAGAGGTAATTTACAGTGAAAATCGAATGTTTTTACCGTGTAAAGTATCATTCCATTTATGGTTGGTACTTGACATTTGGCATTGTTGCAGGCAAAGAAAGCCACTGACAGAGTACATAACGACGTGAGTCCTGCCGCTGGATTGCTATGATAAAGCTACAGTGAAGAAATGTCGCCGTTGGAATCAGATGGTAGACTACAGACACTCTGGTTCCTGGTGTTGAAACATTGTGCGAATTGATGAAATAAGGTATTCTTATCCCTCTGGATCTCATGCTGCCACCCATGAGGAAGAGCCACATCGTGAACTTCTGCCAAAAGTCAGAAACACATGTTAAATTGGTATGCAGCAAGGTTGATCTCAGAAATCTCTTTATGAGGATCTAATGTCACGGTCTCAACCTTACCTGTTGTTAGGATTTAGGAAGAGGTTGGTGCACCGTCCACCGCTTGTGTTTTCCTCAGCATCATTTTATTCTTGACTTCCTAGACTTGTGGGGAGTACCCGTATCAGCGGATCGTACTTTATCTTCTTTGTCGTTGATCAATTAATAGGACATGAATAAGTCCCCTGCAACAGCTACTAGAGACCATCTCAAAGTTGTGCTGTTCTTCTCCGACCTTTTTGACTTTTAAGTCTTGACATAAATAAGTCTCCAGTACAGGAAGTATCAAGAAAATGTTACCAGTTTGAACTGCTCCTCTTTGGCGTTTGGGAGAATAGTTCTCTTTCTCTCTCTCGGGGCTTAACTTTTAAGCATCAGACTACTTCCCTTGTCCACCAGGACCACCTCCTGAGTCCGGTCAAAGGTCCGTTATACATGACGAGTTTAGGAGATCACAAAAAATTTGCTTTCTCACAGGTCACAATCAAATCTCAAGAAGTTAGAACAAGCATCAAAACCTTGCACTTAAGGCAGAATTCTCCATGATCCATCCATCGTATCAATTGTTACTAATTCCGTCAAGAGATGTTACATTTTCTCCCATCGTTCCACAAGGATCACTTGCCCATTGGGTCACATAACAAGAATTGCTGTTATTGTCGGCGTACTTGCTATATGAATCAGAAATAATAAACCATTGTAGCAAAGTAACTTACCAATAAGAGATTCCAACGTTCTGAAATGAACGTTAGGATGAATAAAAATTGAAGCTCCAAATTCTTCACCTGAGTAATATTGCAAAAGTTAAAATTTTTAAATCAGCTAATTTGTTTATCATAACTCATAAAGAAACTTTCCAGCTCTAAGGGAGCTGAGTCTCTGATTGTTCAAATGATTGATCTCACGCAACTTAGAGTTTTGAAATAGTCTAGTTTGTTTATGATTGTGGTCATCTTGATTATGAAACAACGTCATATGTTTAGAGGTGAAGCAGTAGGCCCAAGTTCATTTTAAATGGAAAGACTTTCTTTTTTTCTTTTTTCTTTTTTTGCTTCTCTAGAACTCGAAATCCTACCAACAGTCGTTCTCTCTTTTTTTCACATACTTGTCGAGTTATTTTCTATGTTCGACTCTTTCTTCTTCGAAACTTGGTTGACTACTAAAAGAAAGGATAAAAAGAAAAAGAGACTGATTGGATAACTGGGCTCAATTTTCAAACAAAAAGTCACTAAAACTTTACTTCAACTTTCATCATGTTACTTAATATCAATTAAATCATCTGTCCAGTTAATTTTCGATATTAATTTGAATGAAAGCAAAACTAAAATTACGTCACCTAATTGATAAATATGGAAAGTTAAATGACAAGTTTTAAAACAAAGGCAAAAGTCCAGTGATCACATAAGTTACTTTCTGTGATGAATTTTTAAGCTGCCCAATACACATCAGTGTGCCATTGCCACTGCCCATGGAATATATAATATTTTCTTCCTTCCCACTCGTCTTAGAATATGTACACTGTAATTCAAGCAAGACAAGAAGCAGTGTGAACTTTCCAATCAAACTAGTCAAAAAGAGACAAGATTTGTCTCATGTGGTGGGATCTTCTGGTTGTCTTGTTTCACTTTATTGGCCGTTAATACAGCAAAAGTTGTCACCAGTAGAATAAGAAATCATTGAAATACTTTATGCTCAAGAAATCTGACCCACGACTCTTTGTACCCTTATGTTCTTTTAGAAAAATCTGCCAAGTTCTACTTGACCAAAAATGTGGGATTTAACCCACTGGTGGGTAGCACAGTTTATTGAGCTCTACTACCTCACCGCATACCGCATGAGGGAACGAGTTCGAATTTCTACGTTGTCAACACGTCTTAAGTGGAGGCCATGGTGGTAGGATCTTGTGCTAACTTTGCCCCAGGTATTGACGCTTAATCCGAGGTGCACCGCACACTCTACGGGTCATGAGCTGCCCGGCAGATCCTGGGCATCATAAAAAAAATCTGGGATTTAGATAAGTTGGTCGCCATGGACAGATGCAGTCATTGATCTTATAAAATCATCAACTTACTCTTCGTTTTCTTCCAAGAAGAAGATCATATAAGCAATCGTCTCTTGACTCTGCTGATTCTAGCAGAAGTATAAAGAAAGCTAATGGATGAAGAAGAACAGAAACAGCACCTAGAGTCGCCCTTTTAGCAGTTTCTCAGGAAAAGGTGTCTAATCATGGAACGGGTTAAAGAAAGGAGATTTTCTTGGAAATGAGGCGGCCACTGCTATTGGCAGGGATTTTGGTATTAGTGAACCCAATAATACATTGTTTGCAGGTGATCTCAGTGATGTCTGTGGGTCATCTGAGAGAGCTGGCCCTCTCGGGGGTTTACATGGCCACTTCTTTGGCTTCTGTGACTAGCTTTAGTTGTTGGTAAGATACATGAGTTCACCCAGTTTTAATTAAACCAAATGGATAAGCCATTCCTTTCACTGACTACATTTCTGGGAGCAGCAAGTCGCACCAAGAAATCAAAGAATTTCAGCATTGAGATTAGGATCGTACCAAGTCTTACAGTATCCAAGGTCTTGACATAATCTGGCTATGGTTTCCAAGTGATAGAAAACCACTGACTAGCTAGTTTGGTTGGTATCTATGGATACCCCCTTTTCAGTTCATACATAAAGGCCATCCTTGAGTTCGCTGCTAAACGAAGACAGGATTGTTATTTCCCGAAAGCTGTTAGGAAATGGGATAACAATGTACCACTAGTTACCTTAGCTCCTTCAAGATTCTTACAGTTTGACAAAGATTAATCTGCTAAACATGTCATCTCTTAATATGCTTCGGTGCTGTATGATTCTTTTCCCTCTAGCTAGATGTAAATGTTGGTGTTCGTCATGAAATAGGAAATCTATCATGCACATTTCTAAGTGATTGTTTGGGACAAGAGACAGGCATAATTCCCCTCCTCCCCTCCCCCAAGTCCAATATTGCAATTGATTGTGCATTTGGATACATGTTAATTATGGCAATTCAGTCCATCTGACTACTTCAAGCATGCCACAAAGTGGGTTTCTACGATATATCTATAAACTTCTGGGATTTCATTTATCAATGTGAATGAATCGTTCCAAACATGATTTCATAGATGATTGTGCTTTTGTATCATTTCATCATTCTAACAGGTAGGAATGGCAAGTGCATTGGATACATTTTGTGGCCAGTTCCTATGGAGCTAAGCAATGCTGCAGTCTCGGTATCCCCATGCAGAGGGCTATGATTGTTCTCCTATCAGCTAGCATTCCGTTAACGATCTTATCAGCCAATGCGGGCCAAATCCTTCTCCTCTTCAAGCAAGATTCCAATATATTGGCCGAGGTAGGGACAGATGATCGCTTCATTATCCCCAGCATTTTTGCATGTGCTCTCCTTCAATGCCACGCCACGCCAAGTTCCTGCAGATGCAGAAAAATGGCGTTCCAATGATGATCAGTTTAGTGATTACTACATAGCTGCACATTTTCATATGTCAGTTTCTGGTGTTTGAGTCTGGACCCGGAAACAAAGGCTCTGCTTTGGCAAATGCCATCTCGTACTGGATAAACATGCTTTTACTGGCAATATATGTCAGAATTCACCATCTTGTAAAAGAACGTGGACAGGTTCCTCCAAGGAGGCCTTTCATGGGATTCCTGGGTTTCTTAAGTTAGCAATTCCTTCTGCTGTCATGCTCTGGTGCTTCTCGAAGCTTTATGCTTCTCCTAGTTTACTTTTGCTCAACAAAGGACGCTAAGGGAGTTCAAGAAAATTGATTATACTGATATCATTTTTTTCAGATTCATTAGCGGGCTATAATAACAATAGTTTCATAAAAATAATAGCTTGACATCCAAAACTGACAAATTATCACTGTCAATCTAGTACATGTCCATGACATTCTTTTAGAATAGAAGGGAATGCACCGTCTTATTAATTGGCTCTAAACAGTAATCCCTACTCTTGCTGCATCTCGGATTTTCTTCTTTTTGTTTCCACTGTTTCTATAAGACGAACCAATTAAAAATTACGTTTCTGGTAGTTTCACTGCAGCAACAACTTCCAGAATTGGTCCTTCAAGATGATGGTCCTATTGTTGGGACTTCTTCCTAATACAAAACTTGAAACTTCACTCCTCTCAATCAGATACATCTGCACTACACAATTTTTTATGTTGACAGGAAGCATACAAGTTAGAGGCTCAACAGTAGGCATCAATTATCAATTTTCTAAATGAATTCATCCGAATATTCTTGTGTTTGTCTCAGCCTAAACACCGGTTGCTTCTTTTACATGATGCCTTTTGGTCTCAGTGGCTCAATAAAGTAAGGCTAAGGCACTGATCGTCATTATTTCAGTAGATATCATGTAATAACAATATTTGTCTCCGACTCTTTATATCCTTATTTGTCCTAGCACAAGAGTTTCAAATGAACTCGGTGCTGGGCGACCACAAGCTGTCTGTTTGGCTATTTGTGTCTCGTTAATCATGTTCACTACCGAAGGCTTGACCATGGGTAATCTCATGATCTTGGGTCGAAGAGCATGAGGCTACCTCTATAGCACAGAAGAAGAAGAAAAAGTGGTGAAATATGTCAGAGATCTGCTGGTGCTGATTGTGTGTTCCCACTGCTTCGATGGCGTTCAGTCCATTCTCTGTGGTACCCCGGAACTCTGCTTACTCTCGCAATTGAATAGTGCACCTGGGTTTGACCGTTACTACGGATCCTGATAATTAGCAATGGAAGATGGCAAATAATGAAATCTCCCAAATCCTCATTTGTCTGAAACAAAATCTTTGGACAGGTACTCTGACTATTATGATTCTACAGATTACATTTGTTCCAGGCACTGCTCCACGATGTGGAATTTAAAAGGTTGGAGCTTTGATTAATTTGGGTGCCAACTATTTGGTGGGCATTCCGTTTGCCGTATTCTTGTCACCTCGGTGGGAAGGTAAAAACCAGATATGTTCCTCTACATTAACTTATTATGGATGATGTTATTATGACATTTGCTTTGCTTAGTTTAGAAAATTGGAACTGCAGGGTCTCTGGTCCAGGATTATAGCTGCAAAACTGGTTCAAGCATTGTCATTGACATACAGTAGACTAACCGTATTGGACTATTCTGTTGTCACACTCAGCTTATCTGACGAGGTTTTGTATTTCGCGTGATCGCAGGCAAAGAAAGCATCTCATAGAGTACATAGCGCCACGAATTAGACCAATGCGTTGTTTCACGAAGCTAAGGTGGACAACTATTGCATCCCAGTTTTAAAACTTGGCTGAATGATGAAATCATCCATCTGAATCTCATGCCGTCGCTCGTAAGGAGCATCTGCCAAAAGCCTGAAACAAATGTCAAATTGATTGTATAACACAAGACCTGCAACTGTTGTAGTCTAACGATTATGACAAGGAGTTGAAATAAGGAGCAAAAACATGGAACAGCTTGCTGCATGAACCTGAAGTGCTCGTGTTTTCACTCACTGTTATATGTCAACTAGAGACCATCTCTAAATGGGACTATGTCACATCGCCACTAGTGCATGAAGAGTCAAAACACCACCTTCTACATAAAATTGTCCAAAATGTCATAAACATATTATATGGAGGCCATTTTAGTCATAAACTTTTAAATTATGCAAATTTAATTATAAGCCTTCTAACGATTTGCCAATTTAGTTCTAAACTTATTATTTGGATGTTTGGTAGAAATAATTATATTGGCAAATCATCAAAAGATTTAGAACTAATTTAACAAATTATGAAAATGTTTAGGACTAAATTGACACAATAAAAAGGTTTAAGACTAAATTGGCCTTTATACGATAGATTTATGACTTTTTAGATAATTTTCCATGCTCTCTATCATAGCTTGTTTTCATTTTTCTCATAATTCTTATGCAAAATGCATTGAAAAATTATACAGGCATTACAATACATCAACTTGGATACGACGTGTAAATCAATTTGCAAGGATCCATCATTCTTAGTAAAATAGATTTGGTTCATTCAGATGAAAGTATTATACCATTGGCGAATATATGTCCAAAACAAACTGTATCATTTGAGAACATTTTTGAGATCCTTTCTCTTTATTCATTTAAATTCTAAACTCAATGAAAGATAGATCTGTGAGGATAATATACTAGGTCAGATAGACCATTGGTCGAATGTGGCCACGTGCCAAAACTATCGGCGTGTGTCCCAACCCATGAAATAAACAGAAATACCACGTGACAAGTACGGGAACGAAAATTCTCACAGCCCTTGGCTTAAACTATATACAGTAGATTTGTTGAGGATTTAAATTAGAGAGGACGATGTTTTGTTTTAGATGTTTTCTTCAATGTGTTGCGGGTAGAATTGAAAATTGAAATATTTTAAAATTACATGATTTTGGAGTAAAATAAGAAACTTTAAATTTCTAGAAACGGGCACATTTTTCTGACCCTTTTAAGTGGTAGATGTGGTGTCTCGCTAAAATGTGATCGTTTTGTCATGCTTAAGGCCAATTTTCATATGTCTCTTTTTGTAATTATACTGTGTTTTCCCAAGGCGTACGACATTCAAAATGCTTAAGCTGGAAAATATTTATATTTTTATTAGATGACATCTTACCAAACGTATTATTTCTGTTGTAGGTAAGGCCAGTCGTCTTTTACCTTTAATAATACCACGTTCTAGTAAGGCATACGAAGTTTGATCGCACCTAAAGGCCAAAATATGATAGTACATGATTTTTGTTATGTTACAATAGTTGTAAATTTGTACCATCCTATGTCATATCTTCATAAATAAAGAACCTTTTTCAATATGACTGCACAACGTAACACCATATTCCTGGTGAAAACCATAGTATGCCATTTTCTTATATCATAGACATTATGATAGAAATGTGCATCATTTAATCGCACCGTTATAAATTGAAAATTTTATGATACTCATGTAACAATTTGTCGTACTCAAGGCCAAAAGCAATGCATGATAATCTTTTATTTTATGGGTCCCCTCGAAAGTGTAAGATATTTTGTCGTATAATCGGCCAGATGTATCATACGTATCATACAAGATATACGTTAGTCGTCTAATAAATTATCAAAAAAGGACGTTTGCCGTTTGGCTGTATGGTGCAGTAACATAACCTAGATACGGTCCCGCTTCTTCCGTTTACGCACCTCCGATGCTTTGCATCTGAATGTTCTTGACAATTCTTGGAATCAAGAAATGGGACATCGCTCCCACCCAACCAGGCCGAACGAGTTCCGATGCTTTCTTCATTCAATTCTCCCTCGAAAGATGCTCTCTGTATTCACTGAATCCCCATATCCCTTCGTCTCCCTCTCTAGCTGATCTCTCCCGGCGAACTCTTCATTTCTTGATCTTATCGATCTTGACTTCCTCACGCTATAAATCCACACCTCAGGCTCGAGTCAAGGGCGCTCTCTCTTCTCTCTCTGTCTATCTCCCGTCGAAGCAGCCATGGCTGACAATCCGAAGCTCCACTGCTGCGGCATCGTGGAGCTCGTCCCTCCTCCACAGCCCCCGGCCAAGCCCTCCAACAAGAGACCTCTGATTACGGGTTGCGCCGAGGTGGAGAGGACGACTCGGAGCTCGCACCACGACGTGTCCGGCGGCGGGTTCACGACCCAGTTCGACAAGAAGCACAAGGCCGAGGGGTTCGTGGACAGGGCCACGGGGCGCGCTGGCTTCAAGGAGGAGGTGAAGTACAAGTCCACCGTGAAGGTGGACGACAAGTGGAGTGGTTGCACCGACGTGTGCTCGACCCAGGTGAAGTTCAAGAGGGTCACGTACCAACCCGCCGTCAAGGCCGTTCCCAAGTTCAAGAACAAGCGCGTCAATTACCATTGATTGGCCGTCGCTTTTGGGCCCGAAGCTTTCTCTCTCTACTGGTTTTTCGTTTGGCTTTTCGTTTTCTTTTGGTTAGGTTTCCTCCTTGGAGTAACATGCTTATGCTTCGGTTGGGGATGTACGTGATGGAATGAAATGGTGATCTTAGTGCAAATTTTTGTAGTTCCCGTTTTAATAACGTTCTCTTCATCTCTCTGCCTTCCGTTTTCTTGGAATTCTTTCTGTGAGTTATATCACCGCCATGTACACTGAAAAGGAAGGAGGAGGAAGGAAGAGGAAAGGAAAAAGAAAAGGAAAAAAGAAAATTAAAAAGCAATAAAAATTCGATTTTTTAAAATAAAAATAATTAAAAATTCAATTTTTATAAAATAATTTAAATTTAAATTTAAATTTTTTAGTCAAAAATATTAAAATTCAATTTTTTGGTAATTTTTCTCAAAAATTCAAATTAGATAACAAATAATGAAAAATATTTTTACTTAAATTTTAGGTTTTAGTCGAATATCGATAAATATAGTATCCTATTGGAAAATGGCTTCTTAAAAACATTTTCCAAAAACGTGATATTTTTCTCTAAACGAATGAAAATCCTTAATAATAAATGTTAAAATTAGTATACCACGTTCCCTCAGGCGTTTTGTGCTGGGGTGTAGAGTTATGTTGTCATTAGATTTAGGCAATGGAGCCTTTTGACTGAAAGGCAAACCAATAAGAAGATCGAGCATTTGCGGATTGGCAGTAATATTGAGTTTTTCACGGAGTCGTTTGATGAATTCCGCAAGTCTTTTCCTTAAAAGTTGGTGCCAGTGAACTAGATTACAAAGTTGATAATCATAGCCAATTATATACTCTCTAGTGGTTGTCTTCTCGAGAGATGCTTGATGGATGTACCCTGTACAGCTCGCCATTCGGCGGATAAACCTTCACCAACAACACTAAGACGTCTAATAACATTGCTGACAAATGTATTTTAATAATATTTGACAATCCATGTTATGTTCGAAACATGTTTCGAGTGAGTGATAATTAAACATGATACAAGAGAGAGATGTTAGATGGATGCACTTAATATGGATCGCTACTTGGTGTATAAACCTCCACTAACAACAATTAGATGTCGTTGCTAACAAATCCATATTAAACATTATTCGGTTATTCATATTATATTTGAGTTAGTGATTGTTAACTTGACATGAGGGAGAGATTCTTAGCGTGTCTTTTATAACATTTCTATTCTCGAGAACAATTTCTTTTCACAAATAGTTTTTTTGTATTTCTACTCCTTGAAATCATTTCTAACTTTCTAAGTAATATAACGTATTTGATAATTGCATAAAATTTCTATTCCCAAAATTAAAAATGAATAAGAATGCATTTGATATGACCCACAATTTTATTTTAATTTTGTAACGTAGAATTTCTTTTAATTTTTAATAATTTTTTGAGATTTTTTTTTTTGTCCTCTCTTCTTCCTCCTCTAGTTAGTCGCTGGGTGGTGGTGGATAGCTAGCAATAGGTGGTGGATGACAGTGGGCGAATGGCAAATGTAGCAAAGGATGGCAATTGCCGATGGGCTAAGTAACACCGACACATAATACGTGACACGATATAACACGATACGCCGACACATCGTTTCTCAAAAAATATAAACTTTTAACACGTTGTATATTAGATATATATTTTTATATGTACATAATAAATTTTATGATTTTTTCAATCAAATTAATTTGAATCAAATTCATAATTAATTAATTAATTAATTAAAAATTCCTAAAATGAATTTACACTAAAAACATTCATCCGCTATTTATTAATATCATTCATTATTTCAATCTAACAAATTCAACTCTATTTCAATAATTCCATATTCAGAACTTGCATGTTAGATATATTGGAAGATGAGAAAAAAAAAAACTTATTGGGTGATGTATCACAGGAAGTGGGAGTCAGAAGAGAAGAGAAGACTAGGTTTTTCTTCTTTCTCCATTTATTATTTTTATTATTGTATTTTAATTTTTCGCATATATATTTTTTGATCTCTCATTTATTAAATTTTTAAAATTGATCTCGATATCGAAATCACGTATCGGAAATTCGTATGTCAGAATTCTAACTCGGAAAATTAACCACGTATTGAATTTTTCGACGCCTATTGACTGAGTGTCGGAGAATGTTTGACATTTGTCGAAGTGTCCAATACAATACAAAAGCTTTTGGAGAATGTCGATGATTCATAACTTATGGGCAGCAGGTGGAGAGTGGCAAGAAATAAGGAGAAAAGAAAAAAATGACACCTTCGGGCTTTTTAGTTCGAAATTATTTTAGTATTTTTCTTATACTAGAAATTATTTTTACATTTTATTTTCTTTACAAATTTATTTCCCAATCACTTTTTATTTCAAAAAAAAAAAAAAATTAACTAATGTTATCAAATGGATTTTTTTTTTGTTTATTACAAAAAAACAAAAGAACAAAGGACAGGAACATTATCAATGCATAATTAATTTTTTTTTATCTTACAGGAAAAATATTTTGGATCTTCTAAGGGGAAATTCAAAGCCAACCCTGGTTTGGCTTGCCAATCGCCCTCTGTTTTCAGTTGCAAGACTTTTTTTGTTTCCTCTCAGCTTCACGAATCCTATTCGACCCTGTGCCTTGGCACTGCTGTCCAGAAACACCCCCACAAGAACATTAGCCACTAAAATCTCTACTGAGATCGACACTCCACCCCAGAGTCACAGACCCAATCCGATTCCGGGTTAGACAGAGAGAGAGAGAGAGGATGGCGGTGGCCGTCGCGTTTGGTCACTCCGCCGCCTTCTCCAAAGCCCTGCTCTTTCTCCACCGGAACGGCGGGAGGAGCTTAACCGCGTTCTCGGCGCCTTACTCGACGTCCGCGACCGCCGCTTCTTCTTCCTCGGCGTTTTCTTCTGCTGACAAGGTTCGCCGCCAGAAATGGAGGGTTCCCGTCGCTTCGGTGCTTGAGCGAGGTGGCGTCAAGATCGCTAGAGACGGTAAGGATGGCTGTATTGGGTTGGTGGTGCGTTCTTGCTTCGTGGGTTCGTTTGGTTTCCTCCGATTCTTTCCTGTGCGTAATCCTGGGAATTGATTCTTGATTCGATACTTGAGTAATTCTGTGATGACCAATGGTGTTTGGCAATGTAATAAGTAAGCCTTTTGTCCATGAGTTAAAACTTGCCTATTTGTTGTTTGATACCAGGCAAATCAGAGGCAGTTCACTCTGGAGTGTTATCTTAAATGAATTATTGAATGTGAAAACATGGTTCTCTGTAGCGCCATTGTGCTTAGGTACACCTAGACAGAGATTGACGGGTGTGGTGTTAAACCTGTTTGATAAAATGCTGGAGGAGGATTGGGAGATGGCATTAGTGATCTTCTGACCAGTCCTAGTTTAACGTCTTTCAGTCGTACAAGACAAATAAGTGATAATTGGGAAAAGAATTGGCTTGTGCCCAAATGCTATGTTTGCTAAACGGGGAAGACTCATCAATGCTTTTAGCTGTCTCATTGACTTACAAGCAGGGTGGTTAATCCACAATGGTAAAAGGAGTCAAAATATTATCCCACTGTAACTGAAGCAGATAGTTCATATGGTTAATAAGTTCTGAGAAGGACTAAGAGTCAAGGAGTATCCAAACCATTTTGTTGAGCTTTGCTTGCACTCTGTCGTTCTATTCTATCATTGCTCACTATACTCATGATGGTCAATTAGTCAAGGAAATGGGTTTTCTTTTCTGTGTGAAGTTGTCTAGTTTGGAGCTCATCCACTTTACAGAAGTCATACCTCGTTTGGCCGGTGTTGAATTTCCTGGGAAGGCAGATCACTAGGAGCTTATTTGCATCGGTTTGCTGATGGGTGTGGATCATCTTATTGAGATTAGCATGACAGACCAGGTTATGGTCGAGACATGCAGGTAGCACAATTGCGTGGTATTTGCTAGGGTGATATTATGAGATGGGTGTTCCTCTTGCGAAGGCACCAGTCATCACATATACCGGCACTCTGTCTTGGAATAAATGATGAGGGACTCAATTGTTTGAAGTTGGTTAATAATGCTTTCTTCATAGACCATGTTGAACAGAAAGAAAGGCTTGTTGGAACGTGCACAATACTGGTCCAAAAGAGGTGGAATCACTAGTTGTTGACCTACTTTTCTACTGGAGTGATATCATGCCTTTTTGCAATGTACCTTTCCTGAAAGTATGGATTGTGTTCAACTCTGTACTTTTTGGGGATGAATAAATGCTTTATAGTAGGAACATCAGCAACAACCTTGTGCATCAGTGTTTGCTTGAAGACTTTGAGGTGCTAGGCAGTTGGGTCTATTCAACTGAACCATGGACAGAGTTAGAATATTTGCTTATTTAAAAGTTAGCCTACCATATTCAAAATTGAGGACCCAAGATGGGTAAGTTATGTTAAGCTCAGTTTACAACGACATATAAAATTGTGTTTTGTTGCATCTTAGGTTCCTTGTGGGCCTATAGTGTTGATGTCGTAAACCGCACAATGCAGGATTTTAACATTGGGTCAATGGCATTCCTAGTCTTCAGATGTACGTGGAAGCATAATCAAATTGGCTTCTGTACATATGTCTTGCCTAGTGATAAAACAGGGACGTATTGCAACTTGCTTGCTCTTCTACCAGAAATCAAAAGGGCAGAGTGATGATGAGACATGTTGCCGTGACACCTTGTGGTTCTTAATCGCCTTTAGGTTCTCCAAGTGGGGGACAAGAAATTTTACATGGACAAGCTCCTTGTACATATTTCCTTCTCAAATTGGAATTAGTCATCCGCTCCAACAATTTCATTATTTCAGTCGTTTGAATGAAGTTGGAATCAACATTAGTAGCAGACAAGTAGAGGGTCCTGAACAACCTGGATTTTCTGCAACTGTAAAACAGCTACTTCAGGAGCATAGTCAAGAGGGAAATTGTGAAGTTGTGTGCACTGCCTTATCCTCTCTAGACTATAGCCACCAGAAGACTTCAATGCTCAATTTATAACTCTTTCACCTGTAGTGGGACTTGAAGAGCACCTGTTGTTTGAGAATGTCGAGCTATAAACAGGTGGCTCTATAGCCAAGCCAAGGTATGAGTCTTAGAAAGAAAATTTTAAAGGTCTTGGTTGAAGCATGAAGTACTCTAAAGGAGTGAAGAAGGTGTGCTTTTGGAGAAAATAGTAAAAACACGGAGTCGTATCCATAATGTGTTCCCTAAGCACAAGGAAGATTTTGTCATGTGGATAGTTTCATGATCCATGGTGTTGTAAGTGATGACATGATTTTAGCGTGCTAGCAATAGGTGTTGATTTTGTTATTTTCTATTTGTTTTGAAGTATCAGCTAGTTAGGGTTGACTAGGTATTTTCTATTATGCGATTGTCTTGTGAGTGGGATGTGACTTTGGCTGAATTGTAAGGCCAAATAAGCTCATTTTCACTTTGATTATAATTCAATAGTGATGAATGGAATTATGCCTTTTCTCACCTATCAACCCTCTCCACTCTCTCTTTCCCTCTCATCTCATCACTCTGATTTCTTTTTCTCACACCCAATTCTCTTTTCATATTACTATAAATTCTCTCAGTAAATTACAAATTACCTTGGCTTTGCTGTTTCATGGTTACTGAGTGATTTAATTGGACAGGGGGTCTGTGATTGGAACTGTATATGTGCTGGGGTGTTGGTTTTCCTATTACAGTTGCACAATTAGACTAATACCTGGAAAGATTAATTATTGTAGTCGTTTTGTTTTAGTAAGTTTTGGAGAAAAGGTAAAGTTTGCACTTGGTTTATTTTTATCTATTGCAAAAAGTGAGGTCCACTTAGTCTTGTTCTCCAATTAGTTCTCTAATGCTACCTAACTGGTAACTGTTGGGAATGCTGGGCTCTGTGTTTCTCTTCATTGTCTTATTGTGAGCATCTGCAATGCTCATGCATATGTATGGAACCGACAAATTGATTTATGCTCTTAGTTTTGTTATGTCTCAGTAGTTATGATGAACTGACAAAGTG
Source organism: Eucalyptus caleyi (assembly GCA_014182885.2). Lineage (NCBI taxonomy): Eukaryota > Viridiplantae > Streptophyta > Magnoliopsida > Myrtales > Myrtaceae > Eucalyptus > Eucalyptus caleyi. Next base: position 32,325,110 of record CM024468.2, on the reverse strand, counting down.
AATGGATGCTTGATTATGTGAATTCCTTGTTTTGTGTATGCAGCATCACCTTCATCATCACAGTAGTGATTTAATAATGTGTATTCATGAGCTATTAAGTCCATGACTATCCTTTTACTCATGAGCTTATAATTATATTGGAATGACTGCAGGTGCCCTTTGTTTTCCTTCAGGTTGTTATAACTATTTTATCCCAATTGTAGTTCTTTGGTCATTCAAACATGCCTAAGTTGGTGTGGCATGGTAGTTTTGTGAAGTATATTGAACAGATTGAAGTTTTTCAATGGAGGACTGTATCCTGTGATTATTTTTTAAGTATAGTTAGAGGATTATAAGGTTTCTCTTTATAAGAATCTTGCTTGGTTGGTGAGCTTATCCCTGCCCTTATGCTGTCTGATGAGGAAGTACATGGTTTCAGGATAGGCAGCTTCTCTGAAATGGCCCTATAGATCATGGATGCAAATTCTGTAATGCTATTTTCTAATGGTTGACTATTTGGTTGGTTGCAGATGTCGTGCGAGATGAGCCTACAAACAATATCCCAGACACTATATTTACAAAAATTGGACAGCAGCTTCACAGAAGGAACCAACATCCAATAGGAATTTTGAAGAATGCAATACATAATTACTTTGATTCTAATTACGAGAACAAGTTTGACAAGTTTGATGATCTCTGTCCAATCGTCACCGTAAAACAGGTCAGGCTGCAAACTTGTCAAACAATCTGATATAATCTAATCAATCATGAAAGCTAGGATATGTATGGTTTTCTTTGGTGAGTCTCTCGGTATACTGTTGATATTTTTTGTCTCTGTCTTTCTGCCTTCTTGTAATTGTTCTTTTGAATTTGATCCTTTTCTTTTTTTCTTTTTTACTTTTGTTTTGATAAGAGGAAGTGCAGTTGTGGAACTTGTGTGTAGTGTTCTTCTCATTCAAGTTCTAATGAATAAAATGTTTTTGGCATATTAGCATTTCATTCCTGCTAAAACACAATTATCAAAAGAATGTCATCCAGATTCTTGTGAATGGAAAAGCTCCTCAATTCATATTTGAGATAACTAGGAAGTGATACTATCATTTCTATGATCAGAAGGAAGACAGTTTCAATTTAAGCAATCATGCTGTTAGATCACACCAAACATCGAAGTGTCTTTGTCGTAGGCCTCATGCCACCAAGTGATATTCTTCCTAAAGGTGTGCCACCTGTGATTGAGCAATTGTTGATAATGTTTGCTGAATTGTGACCGCATTTTGATTCCTCTCTTTAGAGCAAGAACTCTAGGGTTGCGTTTGGCAGTCGGGATAAAATTCAAGATATTATCCTATCCTACGTTTGGTGTTTGCTCAGGACAGGATAAAGTTGGATATAAAGAGATATAAACCGGATAAAATTATCTCATGGGAGGTGGAATAAAGGTAAATAGAATTTCTAACATCCATAATAAAAAGTTATTTTTCTCGAATAACAAACTTCTTAAATTAACAAAATTAAAATTATATTTTAATATAAATGATATTTGAATTCTAATATAAGAAATTCAAAATAATAAAAAGTAACAATTTAATTATTTTAATTTAATCTTACTTTTCTTTATATTTTCGAATTTAATTATATTTCATAATATAAGTTCAATACATAAATATAAATGTATATTTATAGTTATTACATATATTAGATATTATTGGTATATTTGTACAGTTTACTATTTAATAAAATTTTATTAGAGAATGATGGAGGGGGAAGAAAGAAATAGAAAAGAAATTAATTAAAAAAGAGAGGAAAATAAAATAAAATAAATCAAATAAAAATAAAGTAGGCAAGAGTGTCACAAGGGATTTTTATCATTTCCATTTGTAAATTTTTTTGTTTATTTATACTAATATATCATTTATACCAAACAATGTACGTGATATGATGAATATATCTGATTTTATTATTGCAATCATCAATCAATAAAAAGATATAGCAAAAATTCCTAGACTTCATATCCTATGCTATCTTTTCCAGTTCTATCTTGGTTGGAAATCTGAATGACCAAATGTAGCCTAGGTGATGCTTGGGATCTTCTTATCAGGTTCTTTTTCAGCTGGAGCCATCTTGATGTTATTTTACTACTTCCCATCTTTCTACAAAAGTTGAATTTCAGATTAATGTTGAACAAATAAAAGCTAAAATTATTTTCTTAACTTCAGATTTTTCAATCTTGTTCTTCAAATCTAGCTTTTATGTGTACTTCCTATGGCATATTTTCATAGATTAGAAAAATCATGTCGTTATTGAGTCTCTTGTGAGTATTTAGGTGTTTTCCTGGAAACATTCCGACATGAAGGAACTGTCAACGTATATTATTATGTGTAACAAAGCAACTGTTAATTTTGTTCCTGAGGGGATTTGATGGTTTTTCTGCTGCTTCTGTTTTTTTGGTTTTCTTGGTTCTTGAGAATAATCATGCAACTCTAAAAAATGATTTCTATTATATTTTCATTCCATCAGCAAGATGAGGCCATATGAGTTGATCCTACCACTATCAACAGAAGGAGTTAGGTGTGAATCTATTCATCTATTTTTTATATCAAATTAATATTAGTATTTGAGAGAAGGTTCAGCATAGAAGTAGGCCTCTAAGATTGGCAACTCTTATGTATCCAAGGCAGTGCAAGAACCAGGAAAATGTTGTCATGGGGTTCACTAGATTTTACATCAAAAGAGTATAATCATATGGAGGTTTCCTTTATGCATTTCTCATATCAATTAAAGGTCCTCCCTTCAATATGTTTATTTCCATGCTACGACATCCTAACAGATACATGGAAAGAAATGAATGTTATTTCTGGGTAGATTTTAAACAATGTGCTATTTGTGGTGTCCAACATAAAAAGTCATGTAGGCTAAAGCCCACTAAAGAATCACAAAGGAATTTTTTATCCTGACAGAGGAAACGACAGGATGATGTTGGGCTCTTCTTAGACCATGACCCCTTTTCCATTGTATAATTGGAGTGTCTTATACTGTTGATGCTGCCTATGCACAAGGCTAGGTCTCCCTGGTTTCTTCATCATAAAGGGCCTTAGGTTCTATATATCAGATGTGATCATTATAATTTTCACTAAGTTAATGTTATGATCCATGTTTAGAAAACCACACTGGTGGCCATATCGGAGGCTGACCATTTTGTGGTCTGACCAAATGGGGGGAACCAGTAAAACTGGCCGGTTCAAATAATTTGGAAATATATGTAATATGACACGTTAATATGATAAATTTTTTTGCTCAACCCAGCAGCTCAAGCATCACAATTATTTTGCTAGGATGCAGGATTGAGACTTGTGGATTATTACCTGACAAATCATTTTCAGTGAAGGAAGTAACTATAGAATAAGCACTATTTGCCAAAAATAGTCATGTGATGATGCTTAGGGCAGCTGGATGCGTGCATTCTTCACCACTCTGGTTCAGGGGTTCGAACCTGGACCTGCTATCCTTCATTATTTATTATTGAGTCAAGGAATCAATCAAATGAAGTGGTTTGCATGAAACGGCACAACCAGTTTGGAAAGTTGTGACCGGTTTGGTCGGTTCTTAACTGTTTTTTACCAGAGCCGGCATAGGACCACAAATTGGACTGGAAGCCAAACTGCTATTCAGTCGAAACAGTCAAACTAGCTGGTGTGGTCCGGTATTTAAGACACTGGTTTTGACAAGCTTTCATCCATTGTGAGCTCATCTATTGATATAGCAACACAAAGTGAACCTGAATATGGTGCGCATCATATAATGATCTTCCTTATGGGATAAGGAAATAAGCCATATCCATGGTTGATGCTCAATCTCACTTGATTGATTAGTAATTCTCTATCTTGTCTATTCATGTTAACTGATTGACCAGAATGGTGATTTCTTTTGATTGTTGATTTCAATTTCTTGGTGAGGAGTCGAATTATTTGGAAAGATTTGTTTGTCTTTTTCAGTGCATGACCTGAATAATATGCTTGTTGATTACTTAGACACACAAGAGGCTGCAGCTCAAGCATCCTTATTGTCTTGTTTAGGATTCTTTGCTGGTTGATAGAAATTGATTGTGTGGCTAGATGTGAAACTAAGAAGAAAGCTGAGGATAAAATCAGTTTTGAGTAATATTATTGAATGATCACCATATCATCCTCAAGTATGGATGTTATTGTAATGTTGCAGTCAACTTTGTTAAACTATCACCTTGAGATGCTTCTGGTAAGTTTTCGAGATTTAGGGTCAAAGTTTAACAAACAAACATGTGAAATGCATCATCTTTTGGTTAAATCTGCCAAGATATGCTGCTAATTACAAATGTTTATATGAGAATTTGGTGGTTGCCATATTAAAATGCAGTGCTTTATTTAACAATTCTGCACTTTTTTTAGATTTAAGGCTGCAAATTAAATTGTTCTCACAGAGCTAGCTTCATTGAAAACCCTGTTGTGCAGAATTTTGATGATGTACTGGTTCCTGCTGATCATGTAAGCCGGAGCTACAATGACACATATTACATTGACCCTCAAACAGTTTTGAGGTGCCATACAAGTGCTCATCAAGCAGAGCTTTTAAGCAAAGGTTACACTCAATTCCTCGTTACGGGAGATGTTTATCGAAGAGATTCTATTGACTCAACGCATTACCCAGTTTTTCATCAGGTTTTCTCTATATCATGAAGCTCCATCTACTTTTACGTCAGATGTATATAGCAGAATCGCAGAGCACTATTCTCTCAAGTGTTGGTTTTGACTTTGTGATGAATTATACAGATGGAAGGTGTTCGTGTTTTTTCTCCAAATGATTGGGAGTCATCTGGCCAGGACGGCACTGCTTATGCAGCAGAGGATTTAAAGAAATGTTTGGAAGGATTGGCACGCCACTTATTTGGTAAGTTCACATGGGAAGATTGAAAGCCTATTATATAAAGTGTTGTGCTTCCATGAAACTAGAAATGGGTAGTGTAGAGTTTGCATTAAGGTAGATATGATGTCTCATATGCAATAGAAACTGGCAGAATGGAAGATTATGCCCTGACTAGGAACTTGTTATGGTACAGAGGAAGTGGTGTATTTTTTTGTAATTTTAATGGAGTTTGGAATGATTCCAATTATATGTTCAGGTTGCAGAATGATGCCATAAGCTCGTGTAATTTTTTAGAATATAATAGTGTGCTACAGTGATTGACTTCTATTGTCCTTTCATTGAAGAAATTTTGAGATGATTTTTTCAATGAAGCAATCCAAAGTTGTTTCTGATTACCACACTTGTCTGCTATGTTTAGAATTATATTCTCACCATTCCAGTACATTGGAACTCTTAGGTGCTGTTGAAATGCGCTGGATTGATACATATTTCCCATTTACTGATCCATCATTTGAGCTTGAGATATATTTTCAGGTATGGATCTTGCCTTCTCATGAGCTTGATTATGGGAACATAACCATTTACTCATAAAGGCAAACAACTTTTCTGTAATGCAATGACCATAAGTTTTGAAAGTAATATAGAGAACAAGTATAAGAACGACGAAGACAACTTCAAAAGATCCTTTTTCCCCTTTTTAGGTGGAAGTTAGCTGTTATTTCTGTCTACTACTTTTCTCTTGCAGCATATCATCTTCCAGTGTTTTGACAATTTTTGCATGATATATCTCTAAGTGGAGATTACAAATAATCTATGTTCCTACAGTAGTGTGATTGGTCCTATATGCTGTAAATATGTATCGAAACCGGGGTCTGAGCTACTTTAACTGGTGCTGAATAATATGTGCAGCTACAATAATTTTGCACTCATTAGGTGGTGAGTCTAGGCTTTTATTTCTAAAACAAGTTAAAAGTATGCAGTTGAAGTTTACATCCCAAAGGACAAAATGTGTGCTTGCAGTGTGTGTCCTTATTCTCCAAGGAAAGTGAGAGCTAAAACAAATGTTGTTGCTCTTTATGTTGTGGAGTTCAGAGACGACATAAACAATTGACAAGCTTCTAGAAGAAGCCTGTTACTTCAACATAATTACTCTTTTTCCTCTAGTTGATATTGGATTATCATTCCCAACAGGCATGCATAGTGACTATCTATGATAACGGTACTGCTTTTCTGTAGGGTTGATTGAACTAGGACTGAAGACTCTGTTAAGATTTTTTTTTTTTTTTTTTTAATATGTTGCTAATGTACTGATTGGACTGCTTGGTGACAGTCGACAGATTTTAATAACAGGGAATTGCATCTCATTTGCTTATCATTTGTTGTGTCAGGAAAAGTGGCTTGAAGTTTTGGGCTGTGGTGTTACTGAACAAGAAATTCTGAAGAGAAGTGGTAACTCAAATAATGTTGCTTGGGCATTTGGACTTGGATTAGAGCGACTTGCTATGGTTTTATTTGACATACCAGATATTCGGCTTTTCTGGACGACTGATGAGCGATTTACCTCTCAGGTAATTTCTGTTTTAGATTTTGCATGTCCTTTATTACTTTGACTATTTATGCAGCGCAAGTTTTGTGGGAGATCCTTGTGGACCAGATTATATGAGTATTGTATTGTGCTTTGATTCTCAGTTCTCTGAAGGCCAGCTTGGTGTCAAATTCAAGCCATTTTCAAAGGTAGGATTAGCTTTGGTTTTTTTGTATTCCTTTAATTTTGAATATCTATATGAGAATTTGATGCATGAGTGGTCATCAAGAAAACTTTCACCGCCAGTACCTAAGAAATACAGGGTTTTGCATGGTTAAGTTGGAAGAGTTATCATTTACTTTAGTTAGTAACCTACTATGGAAATCCTCCCACAATTTAATCTATGGAAATGATTTTCCTGTGGCAGTTTCCTCCTTGTTACAAGGACATGAGCTTCTGGATCAATGAGTCTTTTACTGAAAACAATCTGTGTGAAGTGATCAGAGGCATTGCCGGCGATCTCGTTGAGGAGGTTTGCATTCTAGCATTGTTCTTTTCTACATGTCTTCTTTAAGAGTTGCTTCATATAGATATCGTTGCAAGTCTCTGAATAAATTCTGAGACTCCACTTAAATGGATTTTCATGATAAACGGACTTTGGAGCTTGAACTTAGACTGCTGAAGCTTCTGGCTTGCATTTACTTCGCTGCTGGTGGGTCGAGTACTTTTAGTATCCTGGGATCTATAAAAAGCCACTATTATAGGGCTAGACTGAAGAAAGATTAATGATATTCTGGTAAATATATGATAAACGTGCAGTTAGTTTGCCTGGGTCAATTTGTCACTAGTTTCTGTGAAGAGAAAAACTTACCTTGTTGCCAGATCATTTTGCCTTCCATTAGTTTTCAGGTTCAACACAAAAATCACCAAAAGAAAAGGGACTCACCATGCAGAGAACAGTATTTAACCCACAGTGATTTCTTTATTGTCCAATCGTCTCGTGCTTTCTGCCCAAGCCTTCTTGACTTGTTGCCTGGTAGCCACTTATAAGCATACAAACACCGATTCTCCTTTGAGTGTGAAAATGTGCATAAAGGAATTATGGTCAAGATGAAAGTATGTTGTTGGCTTAGACATTAACAAAATGGGAATGATAAGCCACTATGTTAGGCAACAGTCTCTGTTAACTGATATGAGAAAAAAGATGACAAAATCTCCGTAAGGAGGTCTCGTCTTGTTGACCTTCAATGTGCCTATGACAATGTCAACTAATTTGGGAAAAGGCTTGCCTATTGTTTCTGCTGGTTATTTTCCTCTGACATTGAAGCATACTTTGATCTGATTTGAACGGTTTCTCTCAGGTATGCTTGATTGATAATTTCACAAACAAGAAGGGGATGACCAGCCATTGCTACAGGGTTGCGTATCGCTCCATGGAGCGTTCACTGACAGACGAAGAAATCAATGAGTTGCAGGTAAGAGAACTACACGTTTTCAGCTTCTGGTCGGCATTTCATCTTTCTCTTTGCTGTTTAACATCTCGCCCATGAGGACGAGTCACTAACGTAGCAGAGCAATGTTATGTTTTGCAGTGGAAGGTGAGAGAACAAGTGGAGAGCAAGTTAAATGTGGTCCTAAGATGAGCCTCCCTGGCGCCGTACTGTAGATTTTCTCATAGTCTTTCCTCTAATTTGCATAAAGTTAAAGGCTTTCCATTGGCACCCTGTAGATCCATGTCATTTTTCCCATAGCGGCGTCTTGTTTTACGTCTTTCTAATGCAACGTGTATCCCGCTTAATGATTTCCGTTCTATGAATGAAAATGTGAACGTGCAAGGATTATCCAACTCGGGGTTTAGCGAGCTTCATGTCGACGGAGCGTGCAGACCATTCGGCCGTAAATTTGCTGAGTGCACATTGTGATCTAGATGAGTTGCCCCACTTAACAATGGAACTGGCCCTTTGTACGAACGATTGAGGGATATTTTCTTATCAACGGGATATGACATTGTAGCTATGTTGTAGAGTATGCCTTCTATTCTGCTCCTCCATGGATTTATTCATCATCTACTGTGATTCCGGGTTTTCCGCAGTTTATCGCTTGAGGTGTAACTAAAATTTAAAAGGAACACTCCGTTTGTTTCGTAGAAAATGAATTATTTGAAAAATACTTAGGAAAATGAGTGAATAAAAGAATTTGTCATCGCCACGAAGATATTTAGATGTAAATTGTTATTGATAATGAAAGAATTTTTATTGGCTTATTATTTTAAATAATATAAATGATCATTTTTTAAAAGATGATATTCATATAATTTATTTTTTACAAAAGAAATGGAGTCAAAATTATGAACTTGTACATGAGTTCATGATATTTCGTGAATATAGCTCTTAGACATTCACATTTTTATTAGAATTCATGAAAACGGGGAGTAACATAAAATTATCAAACTTGAAATCAAAATTCAAAAACCTTGACCTCCATTTGAATAATTAAAGTGGAATTACACAAATTTTACAAATTTTCATTTAAAAAAAAAAAAAGAAATCAGGCACATGGATCTTGCAAAGCATAATTTTTAACTCAAATGGACTTGAAGGACCCGAAAGTATGATTTAAAAGAACTTATTGAGAGTCCGAATGTCATTTGAGGCAATTTTCGGTTTTTTCAGTTGGTCGAAAGGCAATTTTTAGTCTCAAAGATCCACTTTTGAGCACCTTTTTTTCCTTTCCATTTCTGACTCCTAACATCGCTTTCTTTTGTTCCTTTCGACCGTTGGGTGCTTGTCATTAATTAAAATTTCATCGGTATTTTAAAAAAAAAAAAACATTCCACAGTTTTTTTTCCTTTTTAAGCACGTATTCTCATTTTCCAAAGTTATTTCGGGCCGAGCAGAGCTAGTTCAGGCTGGGGCTCTCAGGCCCGGTAGCCCGTATCGGCCCGAGCTAAAAATGTCTAATCAGGCCCGAACATCGGCCCGGCCCAATTCGGCCCAAAACAGCTCAACTCTGCGGAGCATCAGAGCAGCGGCTTGCGCTTTCCCCTGCATTTGCCGGTACCCGATAGAACGCTCCGCAGCCTCAGCCGGCTTCCTCCTCTGAACCGAAGCAAGCTTGCCGCCGCCGTCTCGTCCCGAAGGGTTCCAGCGTCTGCCGCGAAGGTCGCGAGGCACTCTCTCTCTCTCTCTGACGTGTCTGTATGCGTTTTCTCTATTGGGTTCTTTTCTTTCTTCTTCTTGTTCGTTCTCTCTTCGTGCTGCGTTCTGATGCCGCTTCGCGTCGTGTTGGATCCAGAGGGACAAGGCGGAGATGCGGCGGTCGCTGTCGTCGCTGGTCCGGCCGGCGCGGGGGTTCTGCACCAAGCCCGAGAAGGTCGTCGCGTCCGTGCTGTTCGAGAGGCTGCCCGTCGTCGTCCCTAAAATCGACCCCGTGGTCTACGCGTTTCAGGAGTTCTCGTGAGTTACTGCACTTTTTTGCTCTGTTTCGGAGCTCTGAGGATGATGGTCGCGGTAGGGGAGTCATTTGTCAATTGGGTAGTCTTTGGAATTCGCTTTTCTTCTGGAAAGTGAAGTGCTTTGACTCGGGCTGTGGTTCGGCTAAATGCTCCTTGCTTCTTTACTCGAAAATGAACTGATGGTCATCTCGATCAGCTCAAAGATTGGCGGTGTTTTGTTCCAAGGCTAGCATATTGAATTTTACCTTAGCACTTGGAAGCTACACCCCGATTTCTCGTGATATGTAGCTTTTAGAAACTGAAGATTCGTCATTTTGTTATTCATTCTTACTTTAAGCCGAGAAAAAAAATGGGTTCGTCAGGAGACTGAGTTTGGTGACCTGTCTGAATCAGTAAGATGGGCTGGTGACGGGAACGAAAACTGTGTGCTAATGATTTGCGTTGGTTTTGCTTGTTTTTCATGTGTGCTTAGATTCCGTTGGGGTCAGCAGTATCGGAGGAGATATCCAGATGAGTTTCTAGACAAGTCCAATGCCAGGTACATATGTTTGCATATCAATTGAACCTTTTCAACCTCGTGTTGTCTTCTTAGTACTTAGTTCTGGCTTGCTAGTTCCAGCTATAATGGCACATTGCCAATTGTTTCTCATTACTTTCATTTACTTTGATCTGACGTGCACATGTGCAAGCAAATTCCTTTGACATATGCCCCTTTTCTTTTGGTATTGAAAGTCTTAACTGACTTTGTGAAATGAGTCTCTTTGTCTATGTTGTCTGTATAATGTCTTTGTGGCTTAGCTTGAATCATGTTAGTTGTCTGGTGAACTGACTTCTTGTTCAGTGTAGGAGGGTTTAAACTTCAGATTCATATGCTGATATTGGCAATTGTAAAACATTGCCTTCTCAACATGCATAAATCTTTGAATCAATCAGTTCGAGTATTTAGTCTTGGTGATAGTTAATTTGATATTTCTAATTCTTTAGTGATCTTTTTACTTCATTTGATTATTTTTTCAAAAGGAAGTTACTGCAGAGGCTTGCAAAATAAATAAAGAAGCATGTAATTGTTTGAGCAAGCTCAATCCATAAGTGTAGGATTGTCCACTTCTCCCTAATGAGGAGATGTTGTAAAACAAAACTATGATGAATACATGGAGCTAAAACTGTGGTCCAGTAAGAATTGCATCAAATGCTATTGTTTAGGGGACTTCCGCATCTCCCTTTTATTCATTCTCCCCTTAGAAGACTTGAGAGACTAGGCATTGACCCAAATTGTGATTATCTTGAATTCTGTGAGCCCCAGTCTCTCTCGACCTATTTTGTGATCCCTCATGTGAGGCTTGAAGCTAATTGGCATAATTTTATATCGAATGCGGTGAGTGGCAAGCTCTCTTGATCTATAATTTTTCTTTTTCGGTCTTTACTGCAAGGCCTGAATCTAAGTTATGTATTTTCCTTTTTTTCATGGATCTGTGGGTTCACAAATTGTTCAATGTTCTACCACATGATCACAGACAGTGGCCCATTCTCCCTCTGGGTCATTTGGTTTGATCATGATTGTGCATTAGTTGCATGGAAGATTGCATATATATTTTCTTTTGTTTATCATCTCTCTCTCTCTCTCTCTCTCTCTCCCCCCCCCCTCCTCATGTATCTTATTGAACTTTGTCCTCTTCTTTCAACTAGGGGAAAAGGTGATTACCAGATTGACTATGTACCGGCTCCTCGGATCACTGAAGCTGACAAAACAAATGATAGAAAGTATGGAGATTCCTATGCAGTGCATGTTTGATGCTGTTACTGGTATTTGTTGGAGTAGAATAGTCCAAGTTATTTTTCTTGGATATCTTTTATTTTATTTCTTTGAGTGGTGTTCCTCAATATGTGTTTCCAATTCTTTTGGGCCTTCTTTGCTTTTGTGAATTATGATAGACCTCTAAATTTATATCCTGTTTGGGATAGCCTACACGTGGTACTAGAGTTCCTGTCCTGCAATACAGATGTGTAAAATGGAAAGGAAATACTCTTATACCGGCGATTGTTTCTTTCATAAGTAATGAATTTTGTATCTTGTGAACAACATGGTAATTGTCTGCGCAAATTCTTGGTTTGCTGGTTTTCTTCAGACATTGCAAACTCATTGGTGATGAAAACCAAGCATATTTGTTCTGTTGTAATCCAATGTGGTCCAATTTGGCCATACTTAATGTTCTGTGATGAGAGGTTGTCATTGACAATAAATTGAATACGAAAAAAATGTGATGGGTGTTCCTTTTATTTCCTGTTTGTGGGGTCATTAATGTTTGGGCCTTATTTTTTTATATTGAAGAATATTTACTGTTAGGGTCAGTTGTGTGATGATTCAATAGGTGTTCTGGGATCTACTTATTTTACATACCCTCTTATGGCACCTGTCTATTTGAATGTATAATAGGTCTTTACAAAGAGCGTTAGACCGGAGATTGTATCTTCTTCTTTATGGTAACGCGTATGGTTCTACTGCTGCTGATCCTGTCTGGCATTTTCCTGAAAAGGTTTATGAATCTGAGGAGACATTGCGAAAGGTGGTGAAATTTGCATCATCTACATTTCTTCGTTGTACTCATCTTCCCTGCTCTCATAATGGCTCATTTCTCCAGTGTGCAGAGTCAGCACTGGAATCCGTGTTAGGAGATCTGTCACATACTTATTTCGTTGGAAATGCTCCTATGGGTCATACAGTCATACAACAAACCGAAGATTCAGCAAAAGTGCCATCTTTTAAGGTATGACGTGTTCATCATTCATACATGCACACTTATGTCTATGTATGTGGTCCATTTCCGCTATAGAAATGATATATTGTCCTCATTCTGGAAGGACATGAGAGAGAGATTATTTAGCCTTAAGTTTGCTGATTTCTTCCTTCTTTTTCAGCGATTCTTCTTTAAGTCTCAAGTTATTGCAATGAACAAGTTTAATGTTCGGAAGTGCAAGGATTTTGTCTGGGTCACCAAGGATGAACTGCTGGAGTATTTTCCAGAGCAAGCCGAATTCCTTAATAAGATGATCATTAGCTGATTCTGTTCTGTAGTCATGTAGTTGAGCAAAATTCCTTTGGGAGTATCTTCTTTTATCTTTCTTAGCCTCCCATAATTGTTGTTTTAGCTGGTGGACTGATGGTGTGAGAAATAGAATATTCGGCTGCAGCGAGGGATCTTTGCTAGACATTTAGGATTTTGTTTAGTTTCCTGTTCCCATATTGTAACCTTTCAATATCTATAGGGAGTGAGTTTTCGTGAAAAAGATGAGGCATAGCTAATGCTTTTTGATTTCGAGTTGAACCTTGATCTGCAAATAAAAGTATCAAAGATTTGTTGTTCCTTTTTGAACTTTTGGCTGGATAAGCAGTGAGTTTTATTGACTTCGTAAACCAAAGGAGGGGTTCTCTGCTGCAGTAAAATGTTCAAAACGCAACACATCCCCCTATGGCATCTGCCTCCACCTCCTTCAAATGGCTATGGGCTGAGAGGAAGAGCCTATCCTTTTTTGTTTTTTTTCCCTCATCATTCAATCGTATACCAAACTTCTAAATGAATCTGAAAAAATATAGAATTGCTGCAACCAGGCAACTTTAGAGATGAGACAATGAATAGATTGGCCTTTCAGAGTAAGCCATGCCCATTACAGCATCTCTGATATATTTTGCTCTGGACCTCCTTAGCAACTGCACTTAATAAACAAGTGATCCCTTGATTCAACAGCAGCTCCGCACAGCACATAACATTTACAGCAACAACATAGTTGAGAGCTTATTCAGATAGCAAGCCCATAAAAAATATTGTAACTCCAGAATACCCTGCTTGCTCTGACTCTGAAACAACACCCATGCACTGTTGACTGAGAAAATTGCTTGGCAGGAGTTGCCTCACATGTCACCTTACTACCTGCGTGCCTGTACTAGGAGAAACGACTCCGCATAATGCTGATTGATCAATACCAGATCATCTAATGGAGCAGCTGGTGAATTCCGCCTTGCATCCTCTAGCTACTGCAACTTCCAGAAACAAACGCCAAGTATGGACAACTCTGGCGGAGAACTATCCATCGCCTGCAACATATGGTATCGTAGGTTTAATATCAGCTCTCGATTCCAGGATTTTCGCCTGGATATTAGAGGAGGAAGCAGAGATAATCATCAGCCAAAGAGATTTCTTGTTCATGCACCCTCTTGTGTTCTTTCAGCTGCACTGTTGAACACTCATTTCGAATACTGTACTTCAATTATCCTCAGGTATATCAATCCTTGAACGGGGAGATGTTTCGGTCCAGAACTGTCACATATTATGGGAGTAACTCAATATGGAAGAGAGAATTGCACGAGCTATTTGACTTGTACAGGCTGAGTCCTGTTCTTTGATCGCCTCTTCTTCCGAGGGCAATCTGCAAACAAAACTTACTTGAGTAAGACAGTATGGTTGCATTGGCCGTTTGAGAGCCAGCTCCGAATCTGACTTGCCTTGACAAGATGAATAGAGAAACGTCGTTCGTACAGAAGGGCGATGCCTCGATTATTTGCTTCTTGATTTTTATTTTTATTTTTGGTCGGAATTTGCTTCTTGATTTTGCTGTCTTGTTTTCTTCACCTGCCTGATCTCTAAGGGAGAATAACACGCGGATGATAGCACTCTTGCTGTACTAGCAATAGCGCCAACCTGCATTGTGCTTTGGAAGAATGCACACCACTCCCATGCCCGCCAAAAATAAGGATATTCTAGAGGACAATATGTTGATATGTAAAAGAGCTAAACAATTTATATCACTTCTTCCCCCATTCAATCAAATTTGGACTCTTATCTGTTTTGCAGCAAATAGATGATTTTTGGAAAAAAATTTCAAATAAATAATCATTTATATTGTCTAAAATAATTAGTCAATAAAAATAATTTGTATCGACAATTTATATTAATTTCACGGATAATGAAAATACTTTTCGTTTGTTCATTTTTGTTAATAGCATAAGCAATCATTTTTGGGAAAATATTTTCCAAACATCCATTTTCGGGATATAAACACACCCTTGATAAGGATTCATTTTCATTATACATGGGATTCTAGTTCTCAAATCTCATTTTTTTCATATGTTTGCGTCATCATTTCTAAAGCAAATTTGAAAGAGGAGCTCGACCTCAAACTTTCCACATAAAATTCAATAAAAACCCAGTCAAGTTATTAAGGCGAACTTCTTTTTTTGTTATCATTTTTAAATCATAGAATGGAACCGTAATTCGAAAGTTAACAAACAATCAGTAGAAATTCTTAAAATCTCTCACAATCTTTAAAGAATGAACAAAGCCACATCAAATGATTATTTGTTTTATTTTATTATATCAAATAGCTTCATGAGCTATTTTACTCAGGTTCACATTTTTCCCCCCTCATCCAACCTCTGGTGCCTTACTGACAAGGCCATATTCGTTAGTCCAAACATACACTCGGTTACAACAGAAATCGGCCTCAGGTATTTTTCCCATCGGTATCAGCACAGCCGTCACGTACGGATTGTCCGTCTCGATCGCCGCCTTCGCATTATCTCCACTTTGTCCCATCAACTCGGGCCATCGTTGTTTACCCCCTAAAATACCTGCAATCAACCCATTATCAAACCTCGACCTTAGATTATGCCATCAAAACTTGACTAGTAGTATTGCATGCCTCTGTCATCCATGCGTACTACTAAATTTCACATGCTCGAATGTCCAAATGATAATATAACTCAAACTATGGAAAGCATTGATGTAGTTAACAACATTGTATGCTAGAAAGTAGAAACAGAAAAATGAAAAAAAAAAAAAAAAAAAAAAGGACATAAGCCTCTGGGGGGCTTACGAAGGCAGCATTCGACGGTGGTGCATCCGCGATCATCACAAGGTGGATAAACCATGCTTCCGGTCTTCCTAGTTACAAAGCAAGATGTAAATTGTGTGAAGTGTTCTAACAAGCACAGCCCTTTAAATACCCATTTTCGCATATCGAGGCAGTAAATGCTTTGCCTAATTTGATGAGATGTGAGAGAAAATCTGGCTTAAATGACCTGCCAAATTTGATGGGATTTGGTTTTAATAATGCACGCGGACAACCCAAAACATTCTGTACCCATTCACGCATATTACATGGAGTAAATCTGGCTTTAATTACTCGTTAAATTCAAAGGATTCGCTAGTTTCAAGGAAAAATTGTCCAAAAAGTTTCAAATCTATTGCATTATTGTTGATTCAATCCTTCAATTTTTTATTTTGCCAATTGAATTCTAAATATTTTTCCCGTTTTGTCAATTGAATATATTCGGCCAATTTTTTTTTAGAATTTGTTGACCCGTCCTATGTAGTGAAGCCGACGCCAACATAAACAATTTTAATTATACTTTAAATATTTTTGAATTTTTTTTTTTTTTCTTTCTTTCTTTTTTTCCTTCCCTTCATTCTCTAGGTAGTTGCTAAGTTTTAGCAAACAGCTAGAGGTGAGGATTGGTGAGGTGTCGCTGCCAACCACCGGCAAGGGCAAGCCTCGCCTATCCCTAACAAGCTCCATTCTCTAGGTAGTTGCATGTTAGGCGATTGATTAGTGTAATTAGCAAGTAGAGACGTACTAGTATTTATTGAATTCGTCTCAGGATTTTTCCTGATCCGTATTAGCTTCCAATTAGGCATTACGGGCCTAAATAGGATTTATTATTATTTAATAATTAATTTTCGAAATTAATTAATTATGTATTTATTTTTCGGAAATTAGACTGGGAATGGTCAACGACTGAAATTTTATGCTGATCGTCGTGGTGCAATCCGTTTATTTAATTAAGCTTTATTTTGTGCTAAAATGAATTAACTATGATTTAATGATTATTTTCCTAAATTAATTAAATTGGATAATTAATTGGAAGATAACCGGGTGTTGGTTGACAACACCAAAAAAAAAAAAAAATGTTTTGGTGGACTACAAATAAGGGTGGGATTTGTGGAAAGAAAATCATAGTATTTTGACTAAGGCCGACGGTGTGCCCAAGCACGAGTACTTTTGTCAGAAATTAATAAAAATGATAAATTGATTGTACATTCGAAGTATCATGTTATATACCTGCTCGGTGACCCTATATGTCATTTTGTAGAATGGATGGTATGTAATATTGGCTCGGTGACCCTATTGGTCATTTTGTAGAATGGACGACATGCCATAACAACTCGATGACATGTCATTTTGTAGAATGGAACTTATGATGAATATACCCGGTGACTTATATGTCATTTTGAAGAATGAATCATATAAAATACTAACTCAGTAATCCAATAAGTTATTTAGAAGAATTGACAGTATTGATTGAAATGACCAAGAATGATCTGTTTGATATGTAGATCAACTAGGTCGATTGACTAATGCTTTGATCAGTAGCATTTGATTGGGTGCCTATTGAACCGTGCTAATATGTAGGTGGAATCTGAGGTCAAGGTAAGTCCTTTGACCGGTGTGTACATAGGCAGCACATAGTGTATTGGTTTACTAATCGAATCTTAGTGGATAGAACTTGCTTAGACGGGATATCATTGGTTATTATATAACCATTTCAAGCTCCCATATGGCATCACCTCCACCTCCTCGTCCTCCCATGCATTTTGGCATCCTTGAAGAGATTAGCGAGGTAGCATACCACTTTCACATACACCCTCACTTGAAAGGACTAGAATATGTGCTGGTAAAGTCCATTGTCTAGGTTGATGTTGGTCAAGATGCTCTAAGGCTCCATAAGTATCGATCGTGGTACCGTCATTACTTTGATGGGCGGAGAGAAGGCCCCATACTTGAGGGTGATGTGCCAATGTACATTCTAGAGGAAGCTTTCAGAGTTAACTATTCTCTCTAAATAAAGACAACTTTTTGACTTTTAGCTTAACTTAAAATCAAAGTGAAATGGAAAAGTTGAATATAACAATTTAATTATATAAAATGGCTTATGGATGGAACTATAGCTTGTTTTATTATGCAGAATAACCTACCCATACAATAAATTTAATGAAGTGCAACAAATAAAATTGCACCAACTGAAAAAAGACATTCAATTTAATCAAAGAATGAAAAGAATAATAAAAAAGGAACCAGCCTATCTATGTGCAAAGCAAATTCATCACATCATGAGATAACAATAAAAAGAAGAAGATGGAAGGAGAGTTGAATCAAGTAGTTTAGGTCACAATCAATGAGGTTTGTCCTCATGGTCACCATTTTCATATGAGAATGAGAAAGATCCTCTAAGAAATGCAGCTCAGTCAAATGAGACATGTTTTGAGCAAAGAGGGTTGGGATGGACACATTTTAGTTTCAAATGTATATTTCGATTTTTACGTCTTGCAGAGAGTCAAACAAAGGTCTGAAAGTAAAAGTAAGAGTAAGAACGATTGGAAAAAAAAAAAAAAAAAAAAGTGATTCGGGCCACAGTGTAGAATGAGCCCAAACCCTGTCCGGCCCGGCCCGGCCCGCAACTAGCAGAAGAACCCTAAACCCGTTTTACTTGTTTCTCTCTCGTTTTTTTTCTCGGATGTTTTTAAACGGCGTCAGAGAGAGGGCCTGACAAGCACGCAGCAGCAGAAGCACCGCTTTCGGCTCTCGAATTGCACCCGGTCGCCAGCCGAGCCCAGGGAGGGAGAGTGACGGGCAAAGGGCATCGCCGGCGAAGATGATCATCCCCGTCCGCTGCTTCACCTGCGGCAAGGTATGGCCGCCGCCCGTGCGGTATCGCGTGCCTTCCTCGTTCGCGAAGTCTGTTTCGTTTCTTGTTCTTGTGGTACCGCCTGTTGCCCATGTCCGCAGAGAAAAAGTGGGATCAATTTACAATGTTTGTGTTCTCGACCCTCTATTTTGGAGTCCGTTTCTTGGTTCTTGTGATTATTCCCGTCCGCTGCTTCACCCGCGGCAAGGTATTTCGCTGTCTGGGCGATTCCATTTCGTTTCTTGTTCATGTGGTATCGACTGTTGCCTGTGTCCAGAAAAAAAGAAGGTGGGATGATTCTACGAAGTTTGTATTTTTGACCCTTTATTTTGGATTTCGTTTTCTTTGTTCTTGTGATTGTTCCCGTCCTCTGCTTCACCCGCGGCGAGGTATTTCGCTGCATGTGCGATTTCGGGTTCATTCCTTATTCACAAAATTTATTAGGTTTCTTGGTTTTGTGGTATCGACTGTTGCCTGTGTCTAGGGATTTGGTTGCTTGTCCACCAAAGAAAGTGGGTTCAATTTTCGAAAGTTTGTGTTCTTGACACTATATTGTATAAGGCTTTTAGGGGTTCCGTTTTCTGCTGTGATTTTGCTCAAGAGGTTATGTGCTTATAATTGCTGCTGGTTTCAGGTGATCGGAAACAAGTGGGATCAGTATCTCGATCTCCTCCAGGCTGATTATCCGGAAGGGTGATGCTCTCATCGTTGTCTTCTGCTTTTTCATTTTTTGTCCCTGTTATTCAAGCTAAATAGTTTTGGAGGAGGTTGTTCGTATTTTTTGTGCCTTTTTGATTCTTGGTTGTACAATTAATGAAGATGTGATGGGAGAGAGCTATATAGAGTGAAAGCAGGACCAGAGGTGATGCTTAAAACTTTGAGGACTTTTCTTTGTTTGGGTCCATGATCTGTCATGAATTAGCATGATGCTTTAGTTTCCTTATGGTTGTTCGTGGACATGGTTGTTTAGATTTCACAGCATTTGCTAATATCTTTAGAAGGGTAATGGATATGATTGAGAGATCAAAGGAAGGAACTTTATTTCGTCAAAGTGGCCATTCGTTGTTGGCATTTGATAATAATGCCTTTAGAAGTGGTTGTGAGTTGGGAGTGGGTGAGACTTCTCTATTTCTGGTTTGTAGCTGTCTTTGCTTCTGTACAGACAGTTTTGTTCCTTGATTTCAATATGAGTTTTGAATGCTTGTAGTTATGCAGCAATAAATTTGTGAGGAATTCTCAATTCTTGAAAGTTTTATGTCTTGGCGTGCAGAGATGCTCTTGATGCATTGGGATTGGTCAGGTATTGCTGTAGGCGAATGCTGATGACTCATGTTGACCTCATTGAGAAGCTTTTGAACTACAACAGTAATCTCTCTCTCTCTCTCTCTCTCTCTCACAGAGGCACATGCGTGTGCGCATGTGGATACACAAATTTGCATGTGTACAAACATAACTATCTTGCTCATACACTATATATATATTGTGTTTGTTGCTTCTTAAGATGTTTTATCTGTATTTATTTATATGTCTCTTTTTCTGATTTGATGCAGCCTTGGAGAAGTCCGAAACCAATTGACTTGAAATTACTGGTGAAGGTTGTTCTGCAGCATGTGGCTTGTACACTTGCGCTCGTGTGTGTCTGCCTATAAATGCTTTGGTATCTTCTAATTGAACGATATCTTGGCAACTAATATATGAGGTGCCTTAGAACTTTTAGTTGAGATATAGATGTGGTTTGGATGTATTCTGGACAAAGTTTTCATATGGTCTTTTGCTTTCTCCTATTGTTCTTTGGAGTGACACTTGGTGTATCACTTGGGTTATTCCCCTTTTGTATAAATCCAGTAGACCAAAAGATGTCCTCATTTTGATTTTTGTGTGGAAGCTTTAAAGTACCAAGAAGCAGAATATCGAGACACAATTGAGTATGCTTTATTATTTTTCTTGTAGTTCCAAGCGTGGGGACTTGCAACCTTGATTGGAATTTCATGATTTCTTTCAATTCTTGGCCATGAACATCATCATCAACTAATCCATTATTTCTGGATAAAAAATTTGTTGCTTTATGTGTTTCCTCTTATATATGTATTGGGAATTCAAAGAAGCCTTTCACGGAGCACCTTTGCATGGTTATGTTCTTCTAGGTGAAATGCCACAGGTTCCAACTTTCATTGCCCATTGCCCAATAACCAATTTGGTACTAAAACAGGAAAGACTCCTTAGACATGATGGATTTTTCAAATATTTTGTTGTTACATCAGTTAAGCCAAAATGAAAAGCAAAGCAGCTAAGCCTCTTCCTGCTTCCAAGTTCATTAGCAATAAAGGATTCCCCTTCTTTCCTCAAATTAGGGGCCACATGATATAAGCAATTTTTTTGGGGACAATTTGGCTTGCAAGATAAAGTCATATGATGTGCTGTTTAATCAGCTATTTGCTTTGGCTAAAATAGAACCTTATGGATACTGCATTATGTATATATGACGCATCACATGCATTTTCATTGAAATGAATGTTTAATGGTGCTGCAGTCGCCTGAGCAGGAGATCTGCAGTAATATGCAATTGAGTTTTATGAAGTACTGTAAATTTGGTTGTGTGGATTCTCTAGCTTCTTTGGGATCTGAAACTTGTGGGAGAGCATATATTTTCATGAAGTACTGTAATTTTTTAAGGACATCTTTAAACTTCAGGTTGGAACAATTTCACTTAAACATGCAAAATCTGAGAAGCTAATGTTATGATGGGAAATACGTGGTCTCAGTTAACTCACGTGCCATGAACATTATTCATTAACCAATCCACTATCGTTAGATGAAAAAGATTTGTTGCATTATATGTTTCCTTAGATAAATGTATTTGGAACTCAAAGAAGCCTAATAGAAAGCACCTTTGCAAGGTTATGTATTTTTTGATAAAGTGAAATGCCACACGTTCCATTCTCATGACCAATGTGGTACTAAGATAAGAAAGAGTTCTTAGCCACATGTTCCATGGTTGGTTAAGGTAACTCACAAGTCACACAAGCAAAGCAGATAAGCCTCTTTTTACTTCTATGAGCTCATTATAGATAAAGAAGTCTCGCTTCTTTCCTCCAAATAGGGGCCACTTGTTAGATAAGCAATTTTTTGGGAACAATCTGGCTTGCAAGATTAGTAAGTCATATGACGTGCTGTTGAATTAGCTATCACTGTGGCTAGAATAGAACCTTACATATGTATGACATGTCACATGCATTTTCAATGAAAAAAAGTTACATTGTGCTGGTCGCCTGTGTAGAACTGTGTAAATGTGCAATTGAGTTCCATGAACTACTGTAATTTTGGTTGTGTAAATTTTTTAGCTTCTTTTGGATCTGAAACTTGTGGGAGCATTTACTTTTTAGTTCTTTCGCTCTTTGTCGAGACAGTCAGATGTACAATATTGAGACTCCTTATTGACATAATACCATATGCATGTAGGCGTGCAAATTGCCGTTCAGTAATTCTATATATCCTGGTACTTGATATTTTCGTTGGAAAGATGTCATTTTATGCATCTTTCTTAGACTATATTTTTCTGCTGCTTGGAGAGATGGTCTTCTGCCTCTGGTGTGTTTTATAGCGTGTTCACAGTAGCAATAGCGTGTTCACAGTAGCAATCTCTTAGTTGATTGCTAGTTTACTAGAATGAGTAGCTTTCATTTTCCCTGTCTTAGATGCTGATTGTGCCTTTTTTAGCTTCAGAGTTATCAGGTTCGACCACTTACCAAAAGAGTCAGTTGGACTCACGTTTGGGTGGTAGAAAAGAAATGGGTTTGTTTATTTGTTGATTTACTTAATCTTGGTGGATTCTGTATCGTTTCTGAGGCTGCTGGCTTTGTCCTCATGCTTTATTTTGCTTTTTTTTTTTTTCATTTTTATTTCGCTTTGGTGCTTCTGTTTCGGTGTTCTCTGTGGTGTTGAGATGGTTGGAAGGAGATTAAGAGTGTTGTTGGCTGTTAGTTTCAGGTCGCCAGCATTCTTTGTTCTTTGTCATTCTTTATAGCTTAGCTGCGAATTTCATGCCTATCTGAATTAATCGTATGTTTTAATTTGAACTTTTGTTGTTGTAGCTTGATAAAAAAATTTGGCGTTGCAAATGCAGACTGATTTGAAAGTTTGTATTTTCACTCATTAATTCGAAGTTTTTCTTGGACAGTGAGTAGTAGTTTTCATGTGTGGTATGTTCACTGCTGCTATGGTCATTGATCTTTTGATTAAACCATACACGCCATGTCAAGCTGTTTCCTTTGCAAGACCTGCTTCTGCTGCCCTACAGTTTGCGCTGGTTTCTCACTTCTTGATGTTCATATGGGGGTCTTTATAATGTCAATCTTTCATTATATTCTTTCTTAGCTAGACTTCCGGTGTTTTATGTCTGTGAACTCTGGGGAAGTGGGCACTGTGGTTTCTGGTGCTTAAGGAGTCATCCCTAATAATATCAGATAGCCAGCTGCCCTTTATAGTTCTTCATCCGAAATTGAAGCAGAATTTAATGCTTGTAGCCCTTCCTGTATGGGCTGCAAGTTTGGCTTTTCTGTTACATTTTTCTGCATTAGAAACAATGTCTTGTGTACAGATAGAACTCTATCTCCATACACACAAACACGCAACCATCCGTGCAGACATGCGATTGATATCTTGATATTGAATATACTGCCCTTTTGCCTCCCCTTGTTTCAATTGTCGCAATTTGCCTGCTGAATTTTAGAAATTGGTTTCTGTTTGGAGCTCCGACCACGTGCCAGTACATGATTATGGAGGGGAAATCTGTCTTAATGCGTATGTACACATAAAAGAGGTAGAAGAATTACTCGAAAATATTTAAGAGCATGTGACTAAAGTTCCAATAAGACTTTGATAAGATTTAATGCTAAATATACATAGATATATGTAATTCTGCAATACATTTTTAAGTAGTCTTTATATTTTTCCTCACATATATAAATGAGATACGACCAAGTAGCCGTTCATAGCTAGTTACATGGTCAGATCAAATGCGTGAGAAAAGTTAGGTTGGAGTCAACACGGGGTCATATGGTCACAAATTTCAAAAGTTGGGGGCCAATCCTCAAAAAATTGAGGGTTAAGATGTAATCTCCTCTTGGTTAAGTCGCTAATCACGTGATTAGCCATGGGGATGGTACGCACAATTGTCGCTACAGACATCGACGGGATGAAATTTGGTTTGCCATTGTCATAGCGCCTTGTTTTTGTCACCTTAACTTGTAGCGACCAAATGCTCTTCGTCATGAATTTTTGTTATTTTTAATTAGTTTCTGATTTCAGTTTTTGATTTTCAATTTTACATATGAATTTTGTTAATGAGAGAGATGAGCGGCGTAAACGAGAGAGTAATTCCTCCGCGGTCTCTCAGTTTTACTCTCTAACTTGGTCACGGTTTTTCATCGTTCTGCTCACTGATAACCTTCACCCTCAGGCTCAAGAAAATTTGGGCAGGGAATGGCCAAGGAAGACCACCAAACCCTACGCCCAAGCTCTCCTTCCATTTCTGTTCGGTTTCTTCTAGTTTTCGTGTCCAGTTTGCTCTCACTTCTGCACTTCATCGTTCACGGAGTATTTTCAGTAGATAATGGCCAAGAAGAGACCGCCAGTCACGCCCAAGCTCCGCTCTGCTCTTAGCACGGCAAGTTTTTCCTTCTTGGTTCCAGCTTGTATCCACCAGTTTTTGAGCTTGAATTGTCACCTCAAATCGGCCACAATCGCACTCCAATCAAACCCTAGTCAATCCAGCAGCTGCTGCCCTCTTCCCTACCTCCACGTTTTCTCTTCACATTTCCAGCTGAAAATCAGCTGAGATTGTCCTTGGTTGCTTGCTGTTCACGTCTGTTCCAGCTGCAGATTTTGGACCGGTCTGGCCCTCTCGAATTTAGAGATGAGTATAATTTCAGGTAGAATTTGAAATGGAAGAATTAGATCAGTGAGAACTCATTCTATTTTACATTCTAAGATATGTAAGGTAGGTTTCAAGCTTTAAAAATTAAGAAACATATTTCAATTGGTAGATTTTAGATTCTTTGTAGATGGAACCTAAAACTTCAAACTCGAAACAAGATTTTGTATTTTTCTTTATGCCTGTCTTCGCGCAATCTTATGGTATTTTATGTCATCTGATGATAAATATATAATTTAAAACAACTAATTTGAACTTCCATTTAATGACCAGGGCTTTTATTTTGTTAATGTTTTATATTTTTATTGTGTCTAAATATAAGTTGCAGTCAATAGATTGTAATAGCAAGCAATGATCATCAAATGTGATGATTCTTTGCAATTGTTCACTTAATAATATAGAAGGAACTTGAATAGAATTTGGAACCAAACCTAGAACCTGTAACATGGTAGGTTCTAGATTTTAGAGTATGCATGATAGATTATAGGTTCCAAAATATTAAAACCCTTTTTAAGTGAATATGTTTTAGGTTCTAGATAGAACTTATATGTAACCTAAAATCGCTCATCCCTACTCTAATTGGGCCACTTTCAACTTAAGTCTTCTAGTTCATTTAGGATTGGATATGGCTGATTCTTAAGTTCTTAATGATGTGCAAAAAGGGTGGGATTAAGTGGGTAATTAGAGTGGTGGAAATGGAAAATGTGCATCTCGGGTCTGGTAGAGGCATAATGCACAATCAAGCAACAATGGTGACTTCATGCTCTTTGTTGTCTGATTTTTTTTTTTTTTTTTGGTCGATTTCTTGTCCGATTGAGTTGAAACTTTTTTAGCATGAGTTAACATATCATCCTAACTTGTGGTAAAATTTTGCACCACACGGATATAGGGAATTCCACTTTCAGATCTCACATACATCACTAGATTTCATCCAGGGCACCAGCTCGGAAAAAGGAAAGCCTACGAAGTTATGCTTAGAGCTAGCGTAAGGGCCATATATCGTTGAAAAATAAACTTCAAGGGGCTCGTTGTGACACTTTGGTTTGCAATTTTCTAGGTTCATTTGCGCCTTCAATCAGTCAGGGAAAGACGCGTCAATTTTGCCGGAGAGAAGATTGAGTCTAATCGAGGCTCGAGGCGGTCGAGGCTCTCTAGGGTTGCCGTTGACCAAAGTTTTAGCCGTCGGACCTGAGGTTCTAATACTACCCCGTCCCTTGCTTAGAAGTGTAAAAGAAACACTGAAAAAAAAAAATGGACATAGGATGACATAATACAAATATTTTCGATTACGGGTCAAACTGTGCCTAATTCAATCGCTTATCTTCACGAAATGCACGGATGGCCCACCCGAAGTGATCCCTAGCTATCATATTTATTTAAAATACGTGCAAAAGGAAGGCAGCGATAACAAAGAAAGCAATGCAATATATAGATTGACCCTGCTTTTCATATTGGTCAATTCCTATCGTTACCAACAAACTATATTCTTAAAATGATTTTTCAGAAAATGCACTAACTGATTAGCAAAATTCAAGTGTCAACAATCACGTAGGCATAAGGGAAAATTGTGAACCATCCCAAGAAGCGCGGTGTGCATTTCAAAAGTGAGTTCTTCAACCTGATTCAACCTGATCATAAGTTGTGCATTCCTACCCCCAAAGCCTTAACTCTTCATATAATGGCTAGATATACACATCTATATCCCTTCCAAGAGCACGAAGCTCAGTTTAGCATACGCAAATCATAAAACAAATTAAAATTTTTGAATTTCTGCGCCCTCTGGTGGATAGAACCTTTTCGGGAACAAACAAATCGTAAAGATTTTTGTATCAATTTTCAGTCGTCCTTCGATGTCTGTCCTTTGATGTCTTGCAATGGATTTGATTTAAAGAATCATTTCATCTCAATTAGAAACGTAAATAAAAAGAAATCAAGCCCTTGCTTACATATTGTTCTTATATTACCTTTTTCTTTTAAGATTTTTTCATATATACACTTGCATAATTAGGACACGCATGATAAAGTTGGACAGCAACTCAAAGAGAAGAGGAAAAGTCTCTTAGGCGTTGGCATCACACATACAACATGCATGCCGTGAGTGAGAGGTCAATTACTTTTAGCTCTTCTTTCGAAATTCTCAAACGTGATGAAGAGCTCTTATTGGCTTGAGGCATCTTTTCAAGTTGAGTAGAAATTTAATAAGAGAAGAAAGATCTCTACGTAGAAAAGAAAGGAGAAATCATATTGATTCAAGGTGAATCCCTTTTTGGTTTGCCTAAGTAAACAAAAAAGCCCCCTTGTTGGTTGGAATACTCTAGAAAGCAACCGTTCACTTTAGGGTCTGAAGGAGATGTAGTTTTTTTTTTTTTTTTTTTTTTTTTTTTTTTTTTTTTTTTTTTTTTTTTTTTTCAATCGAGATTGGCTTAGTCTTCAATATACCGCACCGAAGCTTGTGGAGCCTATGCAAAGCAAGCGGGTAGAAGATCGAAAAGAATACATTGGATGGATACCTGAGCATTGAGAAGGAATGACACTTTTGACATGATCCAAGATCATCCGTAATGCAACCGTGGCATGTACAAGGGCTATCCATGAGTAGCCCACGACCAATCCATGATCCTCACATGATCAGCCCATGTGCAATACAGACAAAGGCCCATGCACGACCCATGATCGACCCATGAGCAATGTTCGACCAGCCCATGTGCAACCTGCGACCGTTCACCCACTCCATGTCAGGCAGCCCTAATAACCTGCCCTTACTTCTGACACATGCCCATGGGCTTCCCAAGGCCTAGCCATTGAGTAGCCTAGTACACAGACTTGTAATGACGGTTTTCGTTCAAATACAGCCATTGGATCAGAGGGACAATTAACGGACGAGATGAGACCCAAACTTGTATAAATAAGGGTCCCTCCCCCTCATTGTGTTTAGCTCATTCACATGAGAATACACTCGCTCCTTGCTCATACGACCCTTGTGTTCGTGCGTGTGTGTGTGAGGCTGACTTGAGATTGAAAATCCTAAGGCTGCACAGGCGATTGATCGATCAGAAACAACCGACCCGTGACAAGTGGTATCAGAGCCATCATTCCAAGCGTAATGGCTAATCCTCGTGCTGATGTCCCGGTCGTTCAAGGCGATGACCAAGAGGATTGTTGATGACCAGTCGGGAAGACCACCCAATCGAAGAAGAACCGTGCTGTCTCAAGCTCAGGGGATCCAAATGGGGATTTGGAGAGCCGAATGACGGTCCTAGTGGAGATCGTCACGGACGTCCAGGTGTTGATGGATGACCTGAACTAGGCCGTCAAAGGAGCGGAAGCCGATAGGGAGGAGTTCTTGGCCAAAATGCAAGAACTCAAGGCCAGCATGGGAGAGCTCCATGTCGAGGTGCTTGGATCCCTCACGCACAAGCTACAGCAACGAGACGAGACTTGGGAGGCTGTAATGGTGGTCATGCGCACGGAAATGGCTGAGCTGAAAAGCAAGCTCGCGCGAGCTTGAAGCTGCACGCGTGAATGGGGTGGTCACCGTGCATACAAATCCACGTAACGAAGCACCCAAGCCAAGAGAATTCAAGGGCTCGTGGGTGGCCAAGGTCGTGGACAACTTCCTATGATACATGGAACGATATTTCCAAGCCACGGGAATCAACGACGATGCATCTGTGTAAACACCACATCAATGTATTTAGTTGATAACGCTTTGTTGTGGTGGCATCGTTGGTCGGATGATAGGCGTGGCAACCCTATCACGACATGGGTTTAGTTTGTCAAGGAATTTCAACGGAACTACTATCCCACATATGTGGAGGAAGAAGCTCGTGATAAACTCAAGCAGCTAGAACAAAAAAGCAGAATCCGCAACTACATGAAATTGTTCTCGGAGCTACTGCTCCAAATTCCGTCCATGACTGAGATGGAGGCATTCCATCAGTTCATGAGCAGACTCAAACCATGGTCAAACAAAAGCTCAAACAGTGCCATGTAATGGATCTTGCAACGGCTACTTCCGTGGCCAAGTCCTTGGTGGAATACAAACCGTCAACCTCGACTAAGACAAGCTCTTGTCCGAGGGAAAACGCTAATGGTGGGGGAGATGGAAACTAGTACAACCGTCCGAGTGGAGGCAAACCACCATTGGTCCCTCTTAGGACTCAACTGGAGTCAAGCAATGGAGGATATTATCATAAGGTACACATTTACAAGTGCTTCTTTTGCAATGGTCCCCATATGGCTGAGATTGCTCGAAAAGAGGGAAGCTGGCAGCCTTGTGCAAGAAGGATGAACCGCAAGGGGAGGCACGGTTGGGATTGTTGTAAATCCTTGGGTCGATTAAGGCCAAGAAAGCTAAGGAATCCAAGGGGATGATGTTCATGGATTTGAAGATTGGTGGTACCACGATGAGTGCACTCGTGGATGCCAGGGCATCCGACTTCTTCATATCCAAAGAGGCTGTGAAGAAGCTGAACTTTTCAGTCGAGATGGGAAAAACCGATTAGTTTAAAACGATGAACTCCAAAGAAGTCATGACTAGTGACGTGGCTAGGGACATAGAGCTTCACCTTGGTCCATGGACCAGCAAAAAGGAGATCGAGGTAATCTCCCTTGACATTATGATTGCATGCTAGGTTTAGGATTCCTTGATTGGATAAATGCGGGCATCATGCCCTTTGTGGATTTTATTTGCATCCTAGATAAGCGGTGCCAGTGCATGGTCTCGATTTACCGCGAGTCGGGATGCGATAGGAAGATGTTGTTAGCCATGCAGCCGACGAACGAGTTAAGGAAAGGCAATGTGACCTTCTTGCCAGCATTGAAGAAGGAGGGCATGGAAGAAAGTGAGGTATCGGAGGAGGTGTTCCGAGTCCTTAATGCCTTCCAAGATGTGATGCCGCTCGAGCTGCCCAAGAAGTTGCCTCCTCCAAGAGAAGTGGATCACCGAATTGAGCTCCTTGATATTTGAACGCTGGCCATGGCATCCTATTACATGGCCCCGCCTAAGTTGGAAGAGCTGAGGAAAAAACTCAAAGAATTGCTCAACGCGAGGTATATTCGGCCGTCCAAGGCCTCATTCAGTGCTTCGGTTTTGTTCCAAAAGAAACATGATGGATCCCTCCGTATGTGCATAGACTACCAAGCATTGAACAAGCTCACTGTCAAGAACAAGTACCCAATCCCTCTCATTGCAGACTTGTTCGATCAGCTTGGGGAAGCTTGATAGTTCTCCAAGCTTGATTTTTGATCGAGATACTACCAAGTTCAAATTGCCGAAGGGGATAAGCCGAAAACCATATGCATGACCCGCTATGGATCATACGAGTTCCTTGTAATGCTTTTTGGCTTGACCAATGCACCGGCCACATTATGCACTCTTATGAACAAGGTACTACATTCATTCATTGATCAATTCATTGTGGTTTGCCTTGATGACATCGTTGTGTATAGCCAAACGCTCGAGGAACATGTCGAGCATTTGAGACAAGTCTTCTAGTTACTTAGAAAAAATGATTTATATGTAAAATGTGAGAAGTGTCCTTTTGCACAAAATGAAGTTCCTTTCCTTGAGCACATCGTCGAGGGTGAACGAGTGTGGATGGACGCGACCAAGATCCATGCCATCGTTGAATGGGAGCCACCAACCAAGGTGACGGAGTTGAGATCCTTCCTTGATCTCACGAATTACTATTGGTGCTTCATTCGGGGATATTCGAGCCTCACCATGTCACTCACGGACATGTTGAAGAAAGAAAGGCTGTGGGAGTTGACAAATCTGTGTCAAGAGGCGTTCGATCGATTAAAGTGAGCCATGACCGAGGAGCCGGTGCTAGTGTTGCCTGACCATGCCAAGCCTTGTGAGGTGGAAACCAATGCTTCTGATTTTGCTATCGATGGTGTCTTGATGCAAGAAGGGCATCCGGTTGCCTTCGAGTCTTGAAAATTGAATGACACCAAGTGACGATACACGATCCAAGAGAAGGAAATGACCGTGGTAGTGCATTGCCTTCGTACGTGGAGGCACCATCTCTTGGGATCATGGTTCGTCGTGAGGACTGACAACATGGCCATGAGCTATTTCCAAACCCAAAAAGCTCAACCCAAAGCAAGCTCGGTGGCAAGACTTCTCGGCCGAATTTTATTATGTGCTGGAATACAAGCTCAAAAAATCCAATTCCATGGCCAATGCCTTAAGCAGGAAGTTGGAGCTAGCCAACATGGTGAGTCGACCTGATTGTCCATGGATCGATAGTATCAAGGAAGGGCTAAAGCATGACCAAACAGCCCAAGCCCTCCTCGAGTAGAAAAACATTTTCTTCCAAGTTTGGGCATTATGCTTATTTATTCCTTTACTACCAGCCGTATCGGTATTGGAATTTGAACTATCACTACTTGCACCCAAATTATGGTCACCAAAATCTTGATCACTTGAAATAAGAGAAGATTGCTCATAAAATTCATACAAACGCTCCAATGTATCATTCACCTTGTAATGCATCTCTTTAATTTTCGATTCATCATCATAAATTTGTCCATACAAGAAACTCACATAATTTAACTTAGCTCTAGGATCTAATACAACCGCAATCAACACCATCATATTCACTTTATCCAAGTTTCCATAATATTTGTCAAGTTTTTCTTTCATTTCCATACCCATATCTTGAAGTTTAGGATCCGAAGTATTGATCGCATCTTTCAAATTTCTATACAAAAGATCTATCCTTTCAAAATAATCATTTGAAGTAACATATGAAGTCTCAAACATCTGATTGGGGGTATCATAGAATACTTTGAGAAAATCCGAAAGAATAATAGCATTTTCCCAATCATCTTCAGTAGGAGTTCATGATTAAGCTCACTTACAAAAGATGGATCGTGATCTTCCATCATTTCGAAAGCTTATTTGAACTTTATGGCAGTGTCTAACATGAGATAAGTGAAGTTTCATCTAGTTGCGACGTCAAGAACTACCGAACCCTTATAAGTAATATTTTCTTTCTCAATGCAAGATTGAAATCTTTGGGCTCTTGTGGGAGAACTCTTTACATATCTAATCACATTTCAGATACGTGCAATGGAGTTACGTACCATAGTCAAGCCATCTCTTACAATCAAATTTAGTATATGACCTATACACCCCATGTGCCAAACACTACCATCTAATATCAACGACTTTTGTTTCGAAAGTTTATCCCTCAAATAACTAATTACAACATCATTCAAGCTAGCATTATCCACGGTAATTGTTGATACATTTTTTTCTATTCCCCACTCCTCAATGCATCTCTCCGCCATTTTTCCATTCTCCCTACTCATGTGACTATGCATCACTACAAAGTTGGTGATTCTTTTATGCAACTTCTAATTTTTATCAATAAAATGTGCAGTGAGACACAAATAATTCAGATTTTGATTGAGAGTCAATGTATTAGTCGTGAGTGCGATCCTAGAATTAATCTTTCCAAAATAATACTTCAAAAAAGTTCTTTAACATAAAAACAACTTCATGCAATCTTTTGCCACTATGAAACGTTATATATATTTGAAGAGAAGTTGTAACTCATTAACATATTCACGAAATTCAACACGCTCAATAAAGGAAAAAGGTTGCTCATCAAGGATGATGAACCGAGCAATGTTCTTGATTAAATGCCCATGTCGATATGACGCTACCAGAACTAGAATCTCCTCCTCCCTTGCCAGCCATGTTGACATTACGTGGTACAAAGAATTTCTACCTTTTATCTAGATTACGGGGAAGCCTCTTGCATGTGGTCAAGTGCTTCCACATTACAGAAATACCATTAGTAACACGGTACTTAAGCATTGACCCACAATGAATGCACTTCACTTGATATATGTTTCCATCCTTATCACTAATTTTCGAATAATGATTCCAACATTCGGATGTATGTTTCTTATCATGGGAAAGATAAGAACCGGGTACCTTATTTGTGGCACTCAAGGTAAGGGGTGTCTCTTCTTCAATTTCATCGTTGGAAAACTCCAATTCCGTAATCGAAGTCATCTCCTCACGTCCCTCCACCTCCATTGACGTGTTATCTTGATACATTAACTTCGCACTGCACAACAATAATAGAATATAATTAGAAATTTCAAAATAAATAGCAAATTAGAAAGTAGAAATAAAACACCACTAGAACAAGAATGTCTATCGTATAAAGAGGACTCCCTTCATACCAGCAAATCAAGGAAATGTCAAGAACGAATGATCGTCTAGAACAAAACATATAAGTTCTCGTGCAGTTTTGAAAGCAATTTCGATTAAACCCTTAAATAAACTCAGAAAATTCTGAAATTTGGACATGTTGTAATTAAGACCTAGAGGTACAAGTTTCATGAGAAATCGTCGTCCAATTCATTTTGGATTAAA
The DNA here is from genome assembly GCA_014182885.2 of Eucalyptus caleyi. Lineage (NCBI taxonomy): Eukaryota > Viridiplantae > Streptophyta > Magnoliopsida > Myrtales > Myrtaceae > Eucalyptus > Eucalyptus caleyi. The sequence goes on along the minus strand of CM024468.2, from coordinate 32,292,189 downwards.
AGATAAAATCGATTTACTTTTCCTATTCTCGGTATCGTTTTCCAGATCTAGTATTTTCGAAAAAAAAAAGGGTTTTACTACTCAATACTTGTCCATTTCGTCTCAAATTTTAGTATGTTAACCATTAAGAAGTCCTCTACAACTTTCCTCAAGAAGTCGAAGTGAGATTCCAACTAAAAAGTCACATGCAGCTCACGAAATCATCAAGGGATAAACTGTTTCTCCAGAAAACAGAATGCTAAGCTGAGAACACAACTTCTTCATCTTCAAAAATACTCACCTTTACCCCATTCGAATTCCACCATGCATCACACATCATCATAGCAAGCAAACAGTACAAAATAAACATTCTATTTAATGTTGAGGATCACTTTTGACAAGGGCTCAAGAGAGAGCACTTTTTCTGCAAATAAAATATCACTCAAATGTTCAGCACTGGAATCCTACATAACCGATATGCATGTTCGTAATAACAGAAAGACTATCATTCACCATCATGTTTAAACTCTTAATGCAAATCGCAGGCTGGGTCATTGATTAAATACTATCTCCCATATAAAACCCCACAAAAATATTCATTAAGAAAATTTGTTTAAGTACATTACTAGTAGGCTAGACGATAAGATGGTGTCTACAGAGCCACATAACTAAATTAGAGCACATTTCAAGAGACATCCAAGTCCAAATCTATAAAACATTGAAAATCTCAAGGAAAAAACAGCACGTATACTGTAAAAACTACTACAGAGATAATTAGAAGAAAATTGAAAAGACATTAAAATAGTCGTAAATTTACAACATAATTCAATCAAGCTTTGTCAATATTGCCATATAAGAGTCACAATGGCCAAGATAACCAACATCGTGTCTCAAAAAGTGTAAAATTTCTCACACTGTAAATGAAAGTCCTAAAGTTTCCAGCTATCATCAAACATATAGCCTCCACCTCCAGCGAACAACGGTGAAACAAAGAAACACAAAAACTAACCTAGCATCATTCTCAAAGCATGCACTATTCACATGAAAGAAACTCAATGTGCCATTAATAGACTAAAAATAATAAAGAAAGAGAAATCATAACTGTCACAGCCATAGAAGCCTAATCCAGAACCCAAACAAAATCATATCAATTTCCAATCGCCGAGGTTAGCGCCCGCAATCCCGACAAAGGACACAATCCTAAACCATTGCCATCGTCGTGTCGGAGTCGCAACAACTAAAGAAATCACGATCATGTCTCGAAGCGCCACATACTTCTCACACTCCACATCTCTTAAACAAAAGATGCAAATTACGCCGAACTATCATAAAACACGCAGCCTCCTCCCAACAAGCTAGAAACAAAGAGAAACACCAATCCACGATCGAAACCCACGATTCCCCTAACCAAATTAGAATAACAAACGCCCGGTACTCACAAGAGGGCAAGACGAGGCGATTTTGGTGTGAGGACGATCTCCTCTACACCAAGGGACGACAACTTTATGTGTCGCTTCACAGGAAACTTAGAAAGAAAGTCATACACGAGTGCCACGATTCCAAATGGGCGGGTCATCCGAGAATCCACCGCACCATGGCACTCTTCGATGATCAATACTATTGGCCGCACATGCGGGATGACATTGAAGCCTACATGTAGACATGTCTTGTGTGCCAACAGGACAAGATAGAACAACAGTCATCGGCAGGGCTCCTTGAACCATTGCCTATCTTGGAACATCCATGGGAAAATGTTTCCATGGACTTTATCGTGAACTTGCTGAAGTCCGAATGGTGTCGGACCCTCATGGTTGTGATGGATCGTTTCTCCAAGTATGCGACGTTCGTGCCAGCCACAAAAGATTGCGCAGCCAAGGAAGTAGCCAAGCTATTCCTCAAGCATTTCATCAAGTATTTGGGTGTTCCACGCCCGATTGTGAGCGATCACAATCCTCGATTCACCGGGTGATTCTAGATTGAACTCTTCAAGTTGTTGGGGACGAACCTCAATTTCTCCATAAGCTTGCATCCCTAAATCGACGGGCAGAGGAAAAGGGGTGAATGCTCTCCTGGAAATCTACCTTCAGCACTACGTGAGCAACACGCTAATGAATTGGGCAAGGCTGATCGACGTGGCCCAATTCTCCTACAACTTGTAGCGGAGTGAGTCCACGAATCAAAGCCTATTCAAGATCATGATTGAGCAACGATCGCTTACACCAAGTGCGATTGCCTCGGGATATCGAGAGAGTAGTCCCTCCACATACAAGTTCGCTAAGGAATGGGATAAACATGTGGACTTGGCACGAGCATGCCTAAATAAAGCCGCAAAGCGCACAAAAAAGTGGGCTGACAAGAAGTGATGGCATGTGGAATTTCAGGTCGGAGACTTGGTGTTGACTAAGCTACACTGGTCCTTCGGTATTGGGATGTGCACAGAGGGTTGATCTATTGCTACGAAGGCCCCTTCCGAGTGTTGTAGTGAATTAGGAAGGTAGCTTACAAGTTGGACTTGCCAGCCAAGCTCAAGGTACACCCCGTGTTCCATGTGAGTATGTTGAAACTTTTCCATGTGGACGAGAAGGATCCGGATCAAGGCGAATTGCAACAGGCGCCCCTTGGAGCGAAAACCTCATATGATCGGGATGTTGAATGCATCATGGTGGACTGCGTCATACGGAAGAGATATTATGCACCAAAGAAGGAGTACCTCGTTCGATGGAAGGGCCTCTCAAGAGTGAAGTGAGTTGGGAACCGTCCAAGGCTTTGTGGCAGTTCAAGAAACACGTCGATGCCTTCCATGCCATAGACGCGACGAGGGTGTAGCTTGATTAGGGTGGGGAGATTGACACGACTCACGGGTGAAGTATGATTCAAGACCGTCCGTGATGCGGCTGTGTCATGTACAAGGGCTGTCCATGAGCAGCCCATGACCGATCCATGATCCTCGCACGATCAACCCATGTGCAATACAGATAGAGGCCTGCGCATGACTCATGATCGACTCGTGAGCAATGTTCGGCTGACCCATGTGCAACTTGCAATCGTCCACCTACTCCATGTCGGGCGGCCCTACTGACCTCCCAAGGCCTAGCCATTAAGTGGCCTAGTATACAAACTTATAATGATGGCTTTCGTTCAAATATAGCCATTAGATCAAAGGGATGATCGACGGACATGACGAGACCCGAACTTGTATAAATAGGGGTCCCTCCCCCTCATTGTGTTTAGCTCGTTCACAAAAGAATACACTCGCTCCTTGCTCATACGACCTTTGTGTTCGTGCGTGTGTGTGTGAGGCTGACTTGGGATCGAAAGTCCTAAGGCCACATGGGCGATTGATCAATTAGAAACAACCAACCCGTGACACTTTCCACCCACTTCTTTCTCTTACCTTAAAAAAGGAAGGAGTCCCCACGATACTTTTGGTTATTTTAATTGCTTTCACCCCCTTTCCGCGCCAGAAAGGATGCTTCATGAGCTCCGGTTCCAGTGGATTTTCCCACCGTCCTAAAGAAGCCTCCGACGTGTTATCCTTCTTTTTCAAAGCGGCATTTTGCTCAGAACGTCTAAGCTCCTGAACGGAAAGACTGGCCAAGGAACCTTGCTCTATTGGTTGCTGATTCCTAGAGCTAGGTGCGGGAAAAGAAGGCGAATGTCGCCCCAGAACTTTGTTTGTAAGACTCGCAATAAATGGAACCATGATTAGACCTTTTTCCTTTTTATCCTGCCCTTGAATTTCAGGTTAAAAAATGAGATGGAACGAAATTGTTTCCTTGATTTGACTAGGATTATTTTTTATTCTCAAGAATAAGTTTGGAATAGAAATCCATATGGTAACGCAATTTTATTTTTCTATTCCTGGAATAAGTTTTTAGTAGAAATAAGTTTAGAACAAAAATAAAAAGTGAAAACTTTCCTCATAGTTCATCTTCACTACTAGCTAACTACCCACTCACCACTTGCTAGTCGCTATCTGCTATCGATCACCGGCCACCATCGCCATAGGCTGTTTGGGATGGAGAAATTTGTATCGATATCAAATGAATTTTTATTTTGGGAACACAAATTTTATAGTATTATTAAATGCATATTTTTGCTTAGAAACTTATTCGGGGAATGGAATTAGAAAAATTTGATCAAAATTTGATTTTTAGAACAAAATGGTTATTATTCACGCCCCTATCTTCAATGTCTTTTTCATGGTTTGAGAGAAGTGATCCAAATTCAAGATTTGTTTGATTTTGTGCATATGATTCAATATTACCTCGATTTGTGGATTTGTTTTTTTTTTTTCTTCTTGATTTCAGTTCTCTAATTCAATCAACTTATTTTATAAATTTGATAAAAGATTCTTTTTGCTCTTTCTAGTCATGATTTTATTTTCACTAATTCATTAAAAGCTTCAGTCGACATTTCCAACCTCACAATGCCTGCATCGGTATTAAACCTAGGAAATTCTCGTTTAAAATGTTTCCAAGCATCACTCTCCACTTTTCCACTAGAATACTAATCCATAAAAAGATAGTGATTCTTTTTATTAGATCGGAGGGTGTAGTTAAAATGTCTATGCAAAACCGACCAAAAAAAAAAAAAAAATTGTGGATGCAATTGAAATAGAGTAGAAACCATTCCTTTGTCATCCTTTTTTTTTTTTTATTATAGTTTTATCGAGATAGTTACTAAAAACGTCTTAACTATATTGTATGGATATCAACTCAGTTTTCAACTTTTCAATTTAATTAATGTAGTCTTAAACATTTTGATAATTTGCCAATATAGTCATTCAAGTCAATTTTGACTAGCAACTGCTGACGTGGACGATGATTATCTTACGTGGTATGGTCATCATTGACGTAGACCATTTTTTCAATTTTTAATTTTTTTTTCTGAATTTGTAAATATATATTTTTTCCTTTCTTTTTTTTTTTTTTTTTCTGAAAAAATCATAAAAATCGTTCACATTAGTGTTACTCGTTCCACATAGCACGTCCAATGTTCACATTAGCGATTTTCTATTAAAATTGGTCAGAATAACTAAATTGACAAATCATCAAAAAGTTTAGAATTAAATTAGCCAAATTAAAATATTTATGATTGAAATTATGATTTTATTAGTAATATTTCCTAATTTTATCTCACCTGACCAAATAGTGTTTATGGAGGCTATGTTGGAGTTTTAGGAGTGGATACGAAATTCAAATCCTGGCTTTATTTATACTAGTTTTGTGGACACTATGACGGCGCAATGAATTTTTATTCATTATGCAATATTAGACATTAATAATAAAATCCATAATTTTAATTACATGGAGATTAAAAAAAATTGACACTATACAAATCCTAATCTAGAAATAAATCATTAAACGAATGTTTCGCTATTTTTTCAATAAATGAAAACAAACATTTATTAAAATTCAAAATTTAAATTTAAATAAGAGAAGCATTTTAATTTTCTCACAAAGAGTTGTAAAGATGAGGCTGCTTATGGCTGTATTTCTTCATGGAGAGCGGATAGTTAATTTTTTTGTTTGACCTTTTTGTCCTTCTCCCATGTTCCATTTATATATTTTTCTCTTTGCTTTACAATTAGAAAATTAAGTTTGGTAAGGTTAAATGGAAATAAATGATACTTCTGGCATAGATATGTGTTAATATAAACAGCTTGTGCTGCTTTTGTTTTTTGATAGTAAGAGAGAACGGTGGACTACGTAGCTGTGAACAAACATTGAAAGGAAAAAAAAAAAAAATTCTAAGTTGAGAAAATAACACAAACGATGTCGTAACTTTGGTATAATATACAATTTATCTCTGAATTATAATTTTTTTTTATTTGAGATAAATATCTTACCTGTATATTTCACATAGAAGTTCGTTTTTGCCTCTAGTTCAAAATTAACCTATAACAAGCTATATAAGCAGATTCTGTTAATATTATTAAACATTTTCTTATCGTCTACAGATTAGATTAAATATTTATTAATAATTTAAAAATTACATTAAATAAATTAAAATAGCAGGAATATTGTATGTTGTATTAAACATCATGAAGCAGTTGTATCATTTTTCCCATTAAAGTTATGAGAGCATCCGGATAGGAACGAGTACTCCGCTTTATGAACTGTTCAAGTTACTTTTCAGCTTCCCGGAGAAGGAGCATTTATGAAGCCATGATCATTCCCTAACTCGCGATCAAACCCGCAGTTCTCGAGTCCTCTCAAAACCCTTATGTCCAGATGCTTCCTTCTTCCTCTTCTCGCCAGTCGATTTCGCGCAAACTCAGGTAACGAAGCAAGTCACGTTACCCAGTTGACGAACAGCCACTTAAGTCTCGCATGCAGTTCCTAGGTTGTCTTGCGCGTTCATCGTGTTTGATTTCCTCTGAATTCTGACAAAATCCAGCATTTAACGTGTCCCTCGTTAGACTGACTGGACATAGTTATCTGTTAATCAACTGTGAAGAGATGTTCCTTGATTTTTCTCTTTTTCCTCTGGTCTTTATCTGTTCAGTGGGTACTGTTAGAAAATAGTAAAATTATTTTTGTGTTTTGATCAGCTTATTTGTTTTTTAATTATTTTTGGCTAAGTGTGTGAAAGCAAGAGTTAGTAGGTTTGTAAAAAGCCAAAGAAAAGTGGGCTGCAAAGGAGAGAATTCTTGAAGAAGCTACAAGTGGTACTTGAAGAGTAGGAAGAAAGCTTCAACTTTGTAAACTTGAACGTGAAGGAAAAGTTTCAGCCCACAATTATTGATTCCTTGGCCAAGAAGAAAAGTTCAACCTTAACTCTTGCATGTTGAAGATAATGGTGGTGAAGATGCTTATAAATATAGGGTTATGTTAGTCTACTTAGTGTGTGAGAGTGTCTGTAAAAGTGAGAGAAAGTGAGATTTTAGAGAGAGTTTTAAGCTTAGCAAAGTTAGTGTGTGTACTCTCTTAAGCCTTTACAAAGGTATATTGTGTAATATAATCTCTCTTTGTGTGTGTACTCTCTCCCTCCAAATCTTTTTGGTTCCAACAGGTACGTACTAGCGTGCATGTTTGTAGGATGAATTGGTTAATGCCGGAGTTCGTTAGATCTTCTTGCTATGAGGTGACGATTTAGCGGATATTGCGTTAGAACTTGAAGTTTTGGTTCGCAGAGAAATCGAAGTTTTTTTTTTAAATGGAGTTGGTAAAATCTTCTTGTGCCTCATAATTTAGCGGATGTTGGGTTAGAACTTGAAGTTTTGGTTCGCAGAGAAATTGAAGTTTTAAAAAATGAGAATAATGCGGAAAAGAGGATCGTGGAATTTCTGTATATTATAATAAAGATAACAGATAAGCATAAAATCAATTATAATCAACCAGAGATATGCATAATCAAGAGAGATATATGCATAATCCTGAGAGATATGAAGAATCGGAGAAAATATCTTAATTATCTATAACATAAGAAAACATTGTAGAGGAATATTTTTCAACATTGAAGAAGTCATTGGGAGGTGAACGCTGAGCGAGTTGAATTAAAAGTTGCATTTCCGCGACTTCAAAAAGTAGGTGAAACGTTCAACTTCTATGTCCGATTATACCGTACTTCTGCAATTTCTTTCGAAACAGGATACCACTTTAATCCCTCAATTTGCCCTTTTTTCTGAGTAGGGTCAATTTGCCTATGTTAGTCTGATCCTGTTGTACCAGGAATTGTTGCTCTTACATTTGATTTTGCGTATCGAAAGATGTGATGGAGACGGTGTAGCGATAATCTTTAGTTATTTCTTCATTTTTTGTTTTATAAAGAATGTTTCAATGGTCCGTGCTGCGTGAGTGTGAACTTAGGAGCCTTTTACTTCAGCTGGAGGGTGAGTACATTCTTTGAATTAGGGAATTGAAATGTGGTTAAACACAAAATTGTCTTCCAAAATTCACGGTCTAGAAGCTCGTGGAGATGTATTGAGTTCGGGCTCAAATGCTCTGAAGTTCCAGAATTGTATATTACACAGAACTTTCGCTCAGTTTAGACCGTAGGAAGAAGCCAGGGATGAATTAAGTGTTGAAATTTTGAGGACATATTGTTTTTTTTTTTTTTTTGGTCTGAGGACATATTGTTGCTTTGCCTTTTCAGTTCTGTTTTGAAGCACTATCTCTCTAAGTTGCCTGTGGTAAAGTCCAAAATAAACGTAATGTGGGAAATTTCGGATTGTCTCCTTGGTCTCGACTATTATCTCGAATGATGTTACTGACACATGTAGCATTCTATAATTGTGGATTCACATGCCGCTTTCTCCTTGAGCAGCTATTTGTCTTGTAGACATCATTGATGGCTGGATATAGTTCAGATGACGGTGATTACTATTCGGATGGTGGTGGGGAGAGGAAGACGGTGGTTGGGGAGAGGAAGACAGTGGTGGCTATTATGTAGATGATTGCTCGGCACAGCAAGAGTTCAGCGATGAGGACAATGTTAGTGAATCCTGTGAAGGGACCGGCAGGGAAGACAACCATGAAGAGCAGGATGATGATGAGGGGTTTCATGTTGAAAATGAAGGTGAGTGCAGATCTACTATGTTCGCTGTTGTCATTGGGAGCAGCACTGAATTTTCGCTTGCTATGTGTCTGCTTGAATTGAAGTTTTTCCTGTGTCGCTGTTCATATTTCTAGCTTCCATATTGACAGGAACTGAGTCGGTGGAATTGGATGATCAACCAGGACATCAAGTCGGGGGCTATGGGATGCCAGGAAATGTGATTGTGAATCCGGGCCAGGATGGACCGCAACAAACTATGACTGGAAGCATTGGGAAGCAATCGGGAGTCGATAGAGGGCGACATCCTGTGACTAGCTATGAATGGAGTTCGAGGACCAGGCATCAGGATAAGCAAACAGGAGACTATGCGCGCGCGACTGTGAAGCATACGTTCGCCAGTGGCGATACATTCAAGGAGAGATCCACGGGGAGAGGCGGATTCAAGGATGAGTACAAGCAGAGCACCACCATCACTGTCGGCGACAAGGGAGGCTACTCTGAGTATCGTGTGGAAAAGAGGCTTCGGACCGTCGAGTATGGGAAAAGCAGCGGCAAGGGCAGTGGTGGCAGCAGCAGCTTAGGATTACCAACAAGAAGAAATGAGGATCATAAATGACCTCATCTGGTCCGCTGCTCTATCTAGTGATGTTTGAAGACTCTACTGCTTTATCTAGTGATGTTTGAAGACTCGGTTTCTGCTTCCAGGGGTTAGTATCTAGACGTGCTGTCTGTTTGACATATGCTTTTAGTTTGTGAACTCGCACATTTCACTTTTGGTTTGCTGAACTTCTGACCTTGCTTGTTGGGACTTCACAACAAGCCATGCGAGCCTATATGAACTCGGAGAACCGAGGCGTTTGTTATTTGATCTCTCTTGTTGATTACCCTTGCCTTTTGGAGTAATGGATCATCAGCGCGTTTCTCTCTGTTCGTGGCGATACAATCATAGAGCCAAAGATTTTTTTTTTTTTTTTTTCCTGAAATTCCTATCCTGAACATGGAGAGCGAGCTTGTTACTTGAATTGGGTTGCTTCAGTTTGCCGGATTTGGTGATTTGCTCCTTCCGCTCATTAAATGAAGAACTCTTCCGTTGAAACTTTTTGAAGTAACTCAGCTGAGAAAACTGTTGAAAAAGTTCTCAACCTTTTTGTAGTGGTGGCAATGTAGTTCTAAATATTTTATTAGTGTCAATTTATTCATAAACCTTTTGATTTGGTGTAAATTTAGTCTTAAATCTTTTAAATAGATGTCATACAGTCATTTCGGCTGGATTTTGCTAATATGAATGCTAGTTATGGCACGGCTAATACTGATGTAAACAACTTTTAGTGATATTTTAGTACTTTTTAAGTTTCTATTATTTTCTTTTTGTTTCCTTCTTCTCCTCCTTCCAAATGTGTGCGATGGCCGGCGAGGGTGAGGCTCGAGCTCTTGTCGGAGGTAGTGAGGCTTGCCCTCGTGCTGGGCGGGTGGTGGGTGAGGGTCGAGCCTTGCCAACCATGGATGAGGCTTTGACCTTGCTGGCCTCTGGCGAGTCTAACTTGAGGCCGCCTAGGCTATGAGGGTGGCCTTGCTCTAGTCTGGTGAGGCTCGCCCTCACCCAGCCACTAGAGACGGCTCAAGCCCTTGCAACATGACCTCGTAGCCTCTAGTATGGGCTTGAGTCTCGCCCATGGATGGGAGGAAGAAAGAGGAGAAGTAAAAAAAAAAAAAAAAAATCGAAAAAAATATTGAAATATTATTAAAAGTTCTCAATGTCAGCTTCGGCCGTGTCATATCAGCAAAATTGGGTAAAAAAGTCAGAATAACTGAATTGATATCAAATCAAAATGTTAAAGACTAAATTGATACTAATGCAAAAAGTTTAGGATTTTTTGATATTTTTCCCTAACTCAGCCTATGACTTTTGGCTAATGTTAACAAACCGTTCATCGATAATTTCTGCGGTAAGACATTGGCCGCATGTTGTAGCCTCGAAGTCTCACCCCTAGCAAGTGATCACGACCTGTAGCCTGGAAGTACTCTTCCAACACAATGAGCTTCTGTAACCTGTAGAATATTCATACGACAAGCTCTTGTAGTCCGTAATGCCTTCCTTGCATCAAGTTTGCAAATGCGGCCTTGTAACTTTCATTGGTTGGTGAGATAAGTGATTATAGATATGTCCCTATTAGCTTCTGTCCTCAAGTTTGCATTCTCATTTCATCGTGCAATCTGTTGGCAAAATTGAGTATCACTTGTCTTTGAAAAGAATCTCTTTGAGCTTCCTTTTGAGGAGGGGCAATCATTAATACTTGAATTTCGCCAACAAGTTCATCATGCATCTTCCAAGAAAATCATTTCAGAAACCAAGTTCGCTGGTGACCGGAGGAGATGATCCTTGTGAAAAAAACAGTTCGTTTAAATGATCCCACATTCCTTCTTCTCCCCACACCCCTTTTGCACGGAGTATACTATAACCATGATAGTCCACGAATAGCTATGGTTCAATTTTTGTAGGCCATCCCCATGTGTTGTGAAGATTAGTAATCAGAAACGTCTACAATTCGACTCTCGATCGAAAATGTTCCCAATAAATCATCCCGAGTCCATTTTTCTCACCGTGTTTCTTTTACACTTTAAAGCTTGGGACATCGTACTATTAAAGTCTCGAGTGCGATGACTAAAATTTTGACCAGTGACAACTCCATAGTGCCTCGACTGCCCCAATTCACGCTTGGTCTCTACATCCTTTCCAGCAATTTTGACCCGTCTTTACCTGACTGATTGAAGGCCCAAATAAATCCGAAAAATTGCAAACTAAGTGTCACGACGAGCGTCTTCGATCGCATTTTTTAATGATATATGGCCCGTGCACTAGTTCCAAGCGTGACTTCCCAGCTTTGCCTTTTTCCAAGCCGGTGTCGACTGACCCGCGTGTGCAACAATGGTGATGTATTGTCTCCAAAAGTGGACTTTTCAATATCCGTTTAGTGCTAAATTTTTACACAACCTACATACGCATGTTAACTCACTCCTTTCAAAATTTCAGCTCAATCGGACGACATAACAATACATATTCTCCGTTTACGCGTGACTGCACGATAGGTGCTCACTTTTACTTCCACTGATTCACGCCCCTAAAACGCCCACTCCCACGGTTTTGCACTCCCCAAGCATCGTAGAACCGGCCATTCTCTAAGTCCAAATTAGGCTAGAAAGTGACCTAAACAGAACTCGAAATGAACGAAACTGGCGCCAAGCGTTCGTTGAGCTCCGGCAGGAACGGCCTGCGGATAAGGCTGAAACAGGCTGTAATTTTTAAAAAGAAAGTGTAAGCAATGACACACCGCTGTATTATGCAGCATTTATAGTTGACAAGACCCGAGAGGACCTGTTAGAACCAGCTACTCTCTCAGTCCCGAGGAGAAAGCTGAACTGCTGCTGCTGCAGGCGCGCACACGGGCAAAGGAAAGTGGACTGATTGACAGCAGTTGTGAGCTGGAAACACGCTTGCAGAGAGAGGCAATGCAGCTAGCTTTGTTGACTATCCGAGGGCCGTTTTGATGGGACAAGAAAAAAAAGAGGACCTGCAGCGATTAAAGAACTGACAGGCCAAAAAAAGGTGGTGGGGTGGATAAGAAAAGGAGGGCCTTGACACTTTGAAAAGAGGGGAGAGGTTAGAGTCAAGAAAAGGAAGGTGACCTTTGAAACGACAAAAATAGAAAATCTAGAGGGGGTGGGGGCTTGAAAGTGAAGAAGTTGCGAGTTCATCCATCTTGATTCTCACCTAATCAAGGTTAGGACTCGTGCCCTGTTTTGTTAGTTCTGATGCCCCTCTTTGGACCTTGTTAAAAGTGCTTGGCCAACTCCTCATTAGCGCCCGATTAGATTGATTGTGTTATCTCTTCTTCTCTTGTTACTGCCAACTTGGGTAGTCTCCCGTCGTTTACCCCCTTTGGTTTTCTCCAATCTAGCTGCTCCCATTTGGGTACACCAATATCTCAATTTTCAGTCACGAGGATGATACTATCGTCGTCCTAGTGCTGCTGCGATAATTTTGGTCATTCTCAAGCAACCTGAACTGCTGTATGGTGTTTCTCTTCTTGTCTCTGTATCAGCGAAAAGTGGAATGAAAAGAACAAAGAATGGGGAAGAAGAAGACGGGAGGAGTCGAGTGTACTAGAAGTTTAGTTAATAGTGTAAAACTACAACGGATGCTTTCTGGTCCCAGATTAGTTTAGGGCATTTAGTACAGTTAGAATTAAGATTTAAGTCTTGCATGCATTTAAATGAAAAATTAAAAAAAATGTAAGAAAAGAAAATTATAAAAAAAAGTAGCTTTGCTTTAATTAGATGTTATTTAGAGATTAAGCTCGATGGATGTATTTTCTTTTGAGTTTCGTTTAGCTGTTTATCTCTGAATGAGTAGGCCTCTATAGTTTAGGAGTTATCTGAGATTTACTTTTGGATGTAGGTCACGGTAATCTTGTCCCGAGGCTTAATAATAAAGCCATGCGATATTCTATCCCCGTATCGGGTTATCTGTACACGTTACCTTTTATCCACCTTTTATTATTATTTTTGACGTGTTGGTTGTTATTCATTTATGTTACTTCCGTGTTGTGATTCGCTTATCTTAGTTGGATGGTTAAGTTACATTTCAGGATCGTAATAAATATTGCATACACTTAAAAGACGGGAACGTTAGAATTCATAATTTGTGAACATTTTAGTTGTCAAATGATCAAGTCTGTAGCGAGTAACCATGCAGTTAGAGGTTTTACCATAAAGAAAAACCGAAGGTTAGCCTCGCATTAATTAGTTAACGAAGAACTCACCCGACTTATCAAAAAGAATTATTAGTAAAACTACGCAAAATTCCCTTGCATGAGGTGCGTGAAGTCCTTTGGGTTTGGTTCTTGTAGTGTTTTTAAATTCTTAATGAAGTCGCTCATTTTCCAAGATACACATAGCTGTGAAAATATTTGTGATACATAAAAATGGCATGCATGTCGAGGGTGGAAGCATCGCGAATCGCACCCTATCTCCGTTTTGAATCTTTTCCTCATTTTCCAAGGTTTTGTGCCAAATATTAGTGAAATTGAAAACTAAAGAATCTTCAGAAAATATTCCTCTCCATTTAAAATGACTTCCCTTTCATCTACCGACTTTCTGGCCTAATAAAACATGATCACGCACTTATATAATGATCACTCCACAGCCACGGCGCTTCCTTTTTGCTTTCAAAACCCTAAAGCTAAATGTTCTTTTCTCTTGCGAGGCAAGTCGCATGAACAGGTAAAATTTCATTAATTCCCAGCCTCTTCTGAGATTTTTCAGTCTCGGCAATGATCAAATTTTTTTTTTAACTTATTTATGTATACATTCATTGCGATTGATTGAACAGAGAACTTATGATGTATGTTTTCAGAGGATGAAGAACTGGTGTCGCTGTGTTTTACTTCTCAATCCTGTGACTCGATATTTGTGACTCAATCTTAGGGTGTGATAAGGAAAATGTTTTTCATGAAAATCATTTTTAAGGAAAATAGTTTGGTGGTTTAGGGAAAGTGTTAGTCATTCTTACTAGAATATTGAGAAAGCTTGTTATTTTCAATCCATGGAAAACTTTTTCATAGATCGATTATTTTTTATCATCAAAACACTGGAAAGTCAGAAAATAATTTTTCGGTAACAATTTTCTTTCAAACAAACACATTAATGCAGTGGGAGATGGAGAGCCTCTTGTTTTAGTTGGATCATTCATATGAGGATCAAGTACTTTTAACCTGAAAAATCTGCAACCAGAATGGGTGTATTAGGAGTTGATGATATGGATTATTATTCCCTTTTGAATAGGTGACGTGTAGAAAAATTCGTGGTTACTGGAATTTTTATCATGCTATAAATTTGATTTTTGATAAAAGGAAATGTCTTTTGGATAAATTTAATTTTCTTAGCTTTGGTAATTATAGGATGAGTTCAGACGCAGAGGGATCAGGCAATGATGTACCGGTGCATTACATGACCGGGTTTGAGCTGGTGCAGCCTGTAGTCGAATCCCCGAAGCAAGTGGGAGTGAAGGGAGGGCGTTCGGCGAGCAGCTACGAGTGGAGCTCGAGGGCCGGGCATCAGGACAAGCAGACCGGGGACTACGCCCGCGCGACGGCCAAGCACACCTTCTCCAGCGGCGACACCTTCAAGGAGAGGTCCACTGGGAGGGTTGGATACAAGGACGAGCACAAGGAGACGACCACCATCAGGGTCGGGAACAAGGGTGGCTACTCTGAGTACCAGGTCCAAGAGAGGCTCCGGACCGTCACGTACGGCGAGGGCAGTGGGCGCAATGGCAAGGGTTATAACAGCAACAGCCTGACCCAGAAGAAGTATTGAGTATTCACTGTATGTGAGTAAGTACTATGGATCTGGCACCGAGCTAGGAGTTTCTTATGACATTTTCATGGAATAATCGGATGCTGTTCTCGTTTTCATTTCGTGAGTTGTTTTGGAATGGCTGGTTCATGTTGAATATGTCGAATGTCGGAGCAGATGTTATATGAACTTACGCTCTTTATTACTTCTAGTTCTTTCCCCTCCTTTAGACAGATTATATCCTAGTAGTAACTAGGGTTCCACCTCACATGTTGACACGGCCGAGTTCTCCAATAAGAAAGTAGTCCCACCATGTCGTGTGACACTAGTTACAAGCTCATCGTGAGAGAGAGTGAGCAAGACGGTCTTGTCATGTTTTGGAGAGTGGTGGTATGCTATTGATCACGTAACTATTGTTTGGGAACCGGATGACTTGCTCTTCCAGTCCTAGGGAAGTTGTGGCCTTTTACAACACTAACTTTTAGAATGCGTTTTAGTCTTAGTTTATGCTTTAATTAAACAAACATATTGACGCAATATTATATACTTAAAAGTTTATCAGAATTAACAATTTGTGATGTGATTATGATTATGGACATTTTCTATGATGCATCTCATCTTATGTCACTAAATTATTCATTGCCCGCTAGCATAAAATGCTCGTAATCTCTAGTAATTTCTCTTAGTTAGAGATTTCAATGAGGTAGATTTGAGAGGACTGACCCTATTTCGCAACTTGAAACTGGTTTCTTCTGAATTACAGTCCTGTATTCAAGTCGAGTTTCTGAAAGGGTATCTCAGTAATATATATATATGTGGGTGCTTGGAACTTAATAAATTTACATTTTTTTAAAATCTGGATAAATACATATATCAACTGAAAAATCAATTATTACCAAAATAATATAGTCCCTCGCTATCCAAAACCCGAAAACCAATAGCATCGATATAGGGTTTTGGGCAAGTTAGAGACTCAAATTAACACAATTCATTAGCATTCGTAATATCAGCATAAGAACAAAAGCTATAATGGACGAGGAAGGACGGGTTCCACGTCAAATTTCTTTGCTATAGGTTTTCAATATTGTTCTAAATAGTAAGTTTTTGGTATCCTTGGATAAGGGCTGTAAGTTACAAGTTTTTGGTATCCTTGGATAAGGGCTGGAAGTTAATCGTGGAAATTATTTTATTCCGGTTGCCAAAATCCCTTTATGTATTTCTTGTTGGTTGGTAGCATGCCAAAATTAAAATTCGCGATTTGTCATCCTTTTAATGCTTGGTTATATTTTGGCTTTTCCTAAAGAAAGGAGACACTCAGGCTCAAATAAGCACACGACAAAGGTCACCTATTGTATTTAGGATAGA
The DNA here is from genome assembly GCA_014182885.2 of Eucalyptus caleyi. Lineage (NCBI taxonomy): Eukaryota > Viridiplantae > Streptophyta > Magnoliopsida > Myrtales > Myrtaceae > Eucalyptus > Eucalyptus caleyi. The sequence goes on along the minus strand of CM024468.2, from coordinate 32,275,989 downwards.
GAAATAATCTTGAGATTCTCAAATTTAAATAATCTACACAGTAAGTAAGCTTCAAGGGAACCAACAAGTCCAATTTGGTTTAGCAAGGTTTACGTATAGTGTTTGTGATTGCAGAACCAACGGAACATGATTATTTTTCTTGCAAGTACCATAGGATGGATATTTTTCTTTTTGTGTAGTTTCTCCTCTTCTATTTTTCCACGAGCTTCTTCCACTACTTTTAGAATTATGAGACCGTATGTTCATTTTTGACTAAAAGCACTTTCAATTGTATCTTCATCCTACACTTGCAATCTTTTTTCATATGCTTATAAAGCCATTTAGCTCACTTAGATGATTCTATAGTAGCGACCATAGAATTGTATTTTCTAGTGAGTGTCACCAATATTTTTTCAAAAATGATATGATAAATGACATCATCTCCATAAGATCTCATCCGATTTACTAGTTCTTTCAATCTTTCACAGTATTCTTGAATTGTCTCATAATTTTTTGTCTTAGAATTCTCGAATTCCCTTCTCAAAGTCTAAAGTTGAATAGTTTGTGTGTGTTGAGTGCCTTGAAATTCTTCTTGTAATGCCTCCCAAGCCACAGTCTTCACTCAAATTATTCTAAAAAATACTGTTTCCGAGAGTGCTTGATAAATAAAGTATAGTACCCTTGCATCCATTTGTAGTTGATCTTTCGGAACACTTGTACCTTCTTGCTGAGCTTCATAATCTTTTTCAACAATATCCCATAAGTCTTGGGCCATGTGGTCATTTTGATGCTCCAGTAATCATAGTTATTCCCATCAAAGATAGGAATAGGAAATGAGGATGATGCAGCATTGGCCATGGATTTAGTTGTTGGAAATTTGGATGGATAATTTTAGGAATGGGTGGTTAAGACAAACGCCCGATACCAACTAAAGACGTAGCTTTGATACCACTATTGGAATTTTGCGGAAGCATGTTTGTGTGCAAGTGTGCAAGTGTGTGTGTGTGTGTGAAATATAATGTGTATATGAGTGGATTGCTACGGCAAGGGAATATGGGTGAAAAAAGAAAGACTTCCATTATATAGTTGGTATTACAAAGGAAGGAGACCTTCTGGTTTTTCTACTATTTAGAGTACACGTCCAATTGGTCCTATTTATAGGCATAGAAACACTGCCTCTTTCTTGACCACCTTAGACAGAAAACAATACATATTTAACTTTTAAAATTTCAGCTTGCAAGCTCTGGTAAAATGCCCGCCCGTAACATAACCCAGCATATAAAGTACATTCCATAGTTTGTTTTAGGGATTGGCGGACCGAATTGATATTATTTATATTGATATGTTTGGCTTGGGGTATTTCTCCATCCCTTCTTATCCTTAAAAAGCAGGGGTACCTTGTGTCCTTGAACTGATAACCATCTTTCGGCTTTTTCCGTTCTAATACTCCATCCGAGAGTTATCACTAGATTTGGACCAAGACAAACTATTGTAGGGGATTTATTGAAACCATTGAATTCACTGTCCTTTTGCATGTTACAGCTAGACGTTCCCTAGCTCCCGCTTGTTGCCGACTTGGACAATTGTTGCCGCCAACTATAGAAAGAGTCCAAATTCTTCTTTTTCCTTCTTATTTGCCGACCAAGTGCCAACTTAGATGCCAGCTCTTTTCTTCTCCATCAAGCATACTTCATTGTTAAGCATGTAGGCTAGTGTGTTCTAGGGCCTTCCAAAAATGGATCACCTTTTAATAATTACTTTCCTGTGGTGATTCGAATATCTTACTCGGATGGTTATGTTGCACTCTAGGATAATAATCAATATAAATATATCAAATGAACACTTAGCAGACGAGAATCTTAGGGTTCACAATTTGGGTGAAAAATTGTGTTGACAACTTAGTTGACAAATAATCAAGCCTTGCAATAAAAGAAAAAAAGAACTCTACACGGCGTCTCAAAATTTTTGTTCCTGGGAAATTATTAAAACTACTAAAAATTCCGTCGCATGAGGTGCGCATAGTCCTGTTATTTCTAGTAGTTTTCTTAAATTCTTAATAAAGTCGTTCATTTTTCAAGATACACACAGCAGTGAAAATAATTGTGATACATAAAAATGGTATGTACGTCGAGGATGGAAGCATCGCAAATCGCATCCTATCTTCCTTTTGAATCTTTTCCTCATTTTCCCAGATTTTGTCAGTTACATAAAGTTTTCTGCGAAATATTAGCAAAATTGAAAACTCTAAAATCTTCAGAAAATATTCCTCCTCTTCATTCAAAATGGCTTTCATTTCATCTACCTACTTTCTGGCCTAATGAAAGCATGCTCTCGCACCTATAAAATGGTCACTCCACAGCCACGGCGGTGCCTATTTCCTCTCAAAACCCTAAAGCCAATATTCTTTTCTCTTGCGAGGCAAGTCGTGGGAACAGGTAAATTTCATTAATTCCCAGCTTTTAATGAGATTTTTTAGCACAGCAATGATCACTTTTTTATTTTGTCACTTCTTTATGCATACATTCATCGTGATTGATTGAACAGACTTATGATGTTTGTTTTAGAGGATGATGATGAACTAGTGTGGCTGCGCTTGCTTGTTGGTGTTAATCCCGTGACAATTTTAGGATGCATTTGTCTGGTCGAGAACTTCATGATAAAAGGAACTATTTTTCATAGAAATCATTTGCAAAGAAAACATTCTAGTTTTCATTCTTTTCATATTTTAGGAAAAGTGTTTTCCTTCTTGTTAGAAGCGAAAAAGTCTTTTTCCCCCCTTCTAAACTTGTTTTCCATTGAGCGATTAGTATTTTGTCGTCCGAACACTGGAAAGTTTCAAAAACAGTTTTCAAGAAACATTTTTTTCCCGAATAAACGGACCTTTAATGTAGCAGCGTAGCGGGATACAGGGATCCCCTTGTTTTGGTTGGATCATTCATATCTTCCTTTATTTAGTCAATCAAACCATTAACGGATTAAGTACCTTTAACCTGAAAAATCTGCAACCAGAATGGGTGTATTTTGAGTTGATAGAAAATTTAATCTGCTTAATCAAATATGGATTATTATTTGCCGTCGAATAGATAACATGTGGGAAAATTCTTGGGCACTATAATTTTTTCATCATGCTATAAATCTAAATTTGATCTTGATAAAAAGAAATGCCGTTCCCTCAAATTTTATTTCCTATGCTTTGGTTGTAATAGGATGAGTTCAGACTCAGAGGATGAGGGACCGGTGTATCACATGACCGGGTTGGCGCTGGCAGAGCCGATAAACGAATCCGCGAAGCAACTGGGAGTCAGCGGAGGGCGTTCGGCGAGCAGCTACGAGTGGACCTCGAGGGCTGGGCATCAGGACAGGAAGACCGGGGACTACGCGCGCGCGACGACCAAGCACACCTTCTCCAGCGGCGACACCTTCAAGGAGAGGTCCACGGGGAGGGTCGGGTACAAGGACGAGCACAAGGAGACGACCACAGTCAGGGTCGGGAACAAGGGCGGCTACTCCGAGTACCAGGTCCAGGAGAGGCTCCGGACCGTCACGTACGGCGAGGGCAGCGGGCGCAATGGCAAGGGTTACAACAACAACAGGCTGACCCAGAAGAAGTACTGAGTATTCACTATATGTGAGCAAGTACGATGGATCTGGTACCGCGCTAGGAGTTTCTTATGACGCTTTCATAGAATAATCGGATGCCGTTCTCGTTTTCATTTCGTGGGTTGTTTTGGAATGGCTGGTTTATGTGGAATTTTGGAACAGATTTTATTTGAACTTATGCTCTTTATTACTTCTAGTTCTTTCCCCTCGTTTTAGACAGATTAGATCGTAGTAGTAACTAATTCCACTTCACATGTTGACACGGCCGGGTTCTCGAATAAGTGAGAAAGTAGTCCCACCATGTCACGTGACACTTAACACTAATTACAAGCTAATCGTGATATAGATAGAGAGCAAGACGGTCTTGTCACGTTTTGTAGAGTGGTGGTATGCTAATGATCACGTAACTATTGTTTGGGAACCGGACAACTTGCTCTTCCAGTCCTAGGGAAGTTGTGGCCTTTTACAACACTATATAGCTTTTAGAATGTGTTTTAGACTTAGTTTATGCTTAATTAAATAAACAAACATATTGATGCAATATTATAATGCTTAAGGTTTATCGGAATTAACATTTTGTGATATATAATTACGATTATGCACATTTTCTATGATGCATCTCATCTTATGTCACCGATGAAACTAATTTATATGACATCATTATTTACTTGCGCATCAATTTATCTCATTTTATATCTTTTGAAAATTAGTAGTTACAAAATAATTCTTCTTATGCTATTGCTAGGCAGACCTAGCGTTGTATCATACGAATAGATTTTTTATATTGAATTACACTAAATAATTCATTGCCAGCCGGCATTATATGCTCGCAATCTCTACTAATTTCTTTTAGTTAGAGATTGCAACGAGGTAGATTTGAGAGGACTGACCCTATTTTGAACTCGAAACTAATTTCTCCTGAATTACGATCCCAAATCCAAGTTGAGATTTCCGAAAGAGTATCTCAGTCAAAAATTAAAAAATAAAAATATGCGCGAGCTTGGAACTTAATTAATTTACACTTCTTTTAAAATTTTCTGCATAAGTACATATATCAACTCAAAAATCAACTATTACCAAAATAATTTAGTGTACTACGATCCCGACCCCTGAAAATCAATCATATCGATACGGGGTTTTGGGGAAGTTAGAGACTCAATTTAACCCAATTCACCAGCATTCGTAATATCAGCACAATGCACAAAAGCTATATTGGATGCGGAAGGAAGGGTTCCGCGTCAAATTTCTTTGCTATAGGTTTTCAGTATCGTTCGAAATGATAAGTTTTTGGTATCCTTGGATAAGGGCTGGAAGTTGAAATCTTGGAAATTCTTTTATTCTGGTTGCCAAAATCCCATTATGGTTGGTGGGTGGCATGCCAGAATTAATATTCGCGACTTGTCATCCCTTTAATGCTTGGTTATATTTTGGCTTTTCCTAAAGAAATGAAACACTCAGGCTCAAATAAGCACACGACTAAGGTCACCCGTTGTATTTAGGATAGAGAAAGAAAATGTCATTCGTCATCTTAAGCAATTTTGCTTAATCTTGAGATTCTCAAATTTAAATAATCTACGGTATAAGCAAGCTTGAAGGGAATGCATCTCGCTTTGCCCTGGTAAATGAGATAATAAAGAGTCATTAGAAATGGAACCAACAAATCCAACTTGGTGTTTGTGATTGCAGAACCAAGCTACCATTCATCATTTTAAAGGTAATCACTTGTCCTAACATTTTTCAAAACCGAAATTATTATGAATGCCCGCTTATCCACACAAAAGATTAAAAGAGATAAACATGTCTCGGCGTGGGGGGGGGGGTCTTTTATAGGGTTTGTTTGAGAAATGAATACGCACGCACGCAAATTGTAAAGGCCCAAAGGGTTTGGCAATGGTTCACATGTGTTGGGATGATAAATGAACTACTTTTTGCTGAGAAAACTTATATTAAATTTTGAAGTTGACAAAACTTTATGGTTCTAATGTCTATTTCACTAGATTATTGAATACAAATTGATTATACGCTATTTCTGGGGAACTAATGGAGACATCTATCAAAGTCTATTTTATCCCAGGAGCATATCTCACCATGACAAGTCCAGAACGAAATAGTGTCCAGAACGAGAAAGAGTCCGGAATCAAACTTATCATTTTTTGTGACACGGATCCAAAAATAACTTGTTTGGAAATTATTTTACAATGACTAGTTTGCTGGCAAAGGATTTTACTTTTTATTTATACAAATATTGATTGAATCAATCACAAATTGATGAAATCCTTTTTGAAGATAAGTTACTTTTTGGGAAGCATCACTTACGGAAACCATAATCAAGTAGAAATTCCATTCCTATCTTCAATAGCCACAAAATCAATTTGAAAGATTCTGTCCAACGGTTTGATTAGAAGAAATCCCTCCAGAGAATGTCAATGACTAGTGAGGCATGGAGATATATTTAAAAGAGGTCATTCAGTCAATGAGAATTTGAAATTCTAAAGTTTGAAGCTATTCTCAATTACTTGTCTTTGTCTGTGAGCGTTACACATTGTGATCAAGAGAGAAAATACAAAAAAAATGTCTTAGTGAGCTAGAGAGATCTATTGCTAAGTATTTGTACTCATAAATTGTAATCATCTGTTAATCCTTTAATGAAATCCAACTAATAGGCTGTCAGTATAGGAGAGTGAACGTGGGCTTGATTTAAGCCGAATCACTATAAAATTCGTGTGCAATATTCTATTCCCTTAACTCTATTTATTTTAAGTCTGTTGTATGCTTACTGTTTTAGAAGTTTAGTGTTTCACAAATCTATTTATGTTCCTCATTTAGACTTTCCTAGTAATTTAATCATATTCTGCAATTGTTTGGTAAAATTTCTTCAATCACCTATTCGCCTCCTTCTAAATGTTAGTACTAGCTATATCACCTTTCATCATCTCGATTGGTACGATTTGCCCCTAGGAAAGTTAAATTATGCTCCTGAACATCTAATCATTATGGTGCTCCATGGACTACTTGGCGGTTGATTTCTTTGACAACCCCAATGTGGGGCGGTAATCTCTAGTGGATTAAATAGAAATGAAATCCACGTGGCTCAATGGGGTTAAGCACACATAAACGCTCATATCCTAAGAGAATCCTTGGCAAGTGCAGAATTCCAGCCCACTGCTTCACAAAATCGACAAGTGCACATCGATTTATCTTTAGATCGTGTGCTAATATGTTGCAAGAGTACGCTAAGACAATATTCTTGAATTTGGCCTATAGATATGGTAAAAAATATTTGTATGTAAGTTTTTGATAGCGCAAACCAAAATATTTGTATGAACAATTGTGTGAAAATAGCGAGTATGCATTTGCTTCTTGTTTGGAATAAACTGAAATTTTGAGATCTTTACACCACAATGCCCACCTGCCCGTAAACCTTGTTGGTCACCAGATTCCTTCATTTTCTTAAGATATTCACTAACACTGATACACATTGGGAGTAAGGAGTAGGCCACCAATCAATTATCGACTTTGATATTATTTGTTGAGATCAACGACCAAGGAAATTACCAAAAGGAAGCCAAAGTTCGAGTTCGACAATATACCTAATCTCAAAAGTTTAAGCCAACAAGTTATGAGTCAACTTAGATATATAAATTTACTTTATACCACATTAATTTTTCAATGTGAAAGTTCTCTAATGCAATTCACATGTGCATCTTAACATCTATAACTCATTATTCTTCAATCCAATCAAAGGGATTTAAGCATGGGAGATTCACCTTTCATGCCGATTTGTCACTGTTTAACAGTCCTTAAAGCTGATTTTTTTTTTCTTTTTTCGGGTGAAAATTCGAGCTTTTGAAGACACAAAGGACACTCCTTGCGTTCACGCACAAAGGAGACTCTAGATTCACAAGGCCTTGGTTTTGGTTTCCATCGAGGTAAAGTTCACTAATTTCTACCCATCTCCGTTCATCTGTCGGTTTCACTATAACGAGATTCCATGTTCGCTTCTCTAGATTTGTTTGCAAAGTCCAAAAGCCATGCGCGTGTTAGATCATAGGATGTTCTTAAGGGTAAACATCAATTAAGAATTTCATCATGTTCATCTGAAATTCACCATGTTTGTTATCGTCTCTGCATAGATTCACCTAAGGATGAATTATGTTGTCTAATCATTTTCCTTGGCGTGTGAATATCGGATTAAGCACGTTAAATCATGTTCGGCCCCTTCGATACATCTCGCTCTAATCCAGTTGTTTGTCTACATGTTTCCCTTGAAATTAGATTTGTTTTTACGTTATTTTAAGCATGATTGTCTTTATTATTTGCGTTTTTTGGAAATATATGAATTTTCGTTTTGCAGATATTTAGAAATTTATCAAAGTGTCGGCCTTTTAAAAAAAAAATGGATTGAAGTATCGGCCTTTACCGACGTCTTGGATTTTTAGCATGACTGAGGGAGTGACGGGTCCTATCTCAAGGCTCAATACTGAAGCCTTGTTTAGTCTCTGCCCAATATGGGTCAAGTTTTTTCTTTTCCTCACACTTTATTTCATTTACTCATGGATTGATTTAATCTTAATTAATTGAACACTTATGCGTAGATAAAAAAGAAAAGGTATCGATTAGAGGCCTTAAATGATTTCAACATAACCAAATCCTCGAATTTGCAAATTTCTGATTTACAGAAATAAGGCATGAATGGTTCAATAAAGATACAGGAGGAATCAAATTGAGGATATACATTCAACAACCAGTCATTACAAAACATCAATCTAACACACGCAATCAAGAAATCAAGAGAGCATGAAGAGCACATGAAAGTTTTGAAGATAGGAAGATAGTTCATATTAGATTGACTTATATTAGATTATATCTAAAGTATGAATTTGAGATTTGAATTATATTAGATTTTCTAATTACAGTATTACCTTTGATTGTAAAAGTTTTCCATTCATGTTTTATATAAGCTTTTGAACTTTCTCTTCGCATTTGAGTCATCTTCATCAATAGTTCTAAGTTCAATTTCAACTATCGAGCAAGTATGGACTCCAAAAATGTAAGCTATTAGTTCTAATCCAACAAGGTTCCATATAATTTCCTTGTGGTTTTTCATTATTTGTCAATATACTGTTTCATAATTCTAGTTTCACAAAATTTTTGAGGCTTTTCAAGGAACATCAAAATCTAGTCAAATTCGATGCCATCGATCATCTTTAATCGATTTTTAATCACTGAAATTATTGAGTTTTTCAGCCATCACAACTTGATAAAAATACATGTAACGTCCGACTTGGTGGCCCTTGCAGCTGCAATCCATCGTTGAAGGTGTTGAAGCATCATCCTATGTCGCTTAATAATGGGTCATAACTCTTTATATTCATGTGGTCTCCCTTCACTTATGAGTTTAAATTTTTGGATCGGAGTTTCTAACACTATCGGGACTACTACTCTACCGTAGCAGCTTAATCCAACATAATGATACAAGGATTAGAATGACTCTTTCTAAACAGTGGGGAGACAATTTTGAATCTCAGACAAGAGCAGATGGGGCGAGGAAACATCCTTTGTAATTTTTCTGAGTGAAACAAGGGTAGGTTGGAAGAGGGAAAAATAAAGGAGGAAACCCAGAACTAAATTTCGCAGAAAGTGCACAAGGCCCCCAGCAATTTCTTCTCCGCTAGCTCGTCAAACCCCTGAGAAAAAAGCTCCGGTTCGGAGGGCGAGCATGGCCATGGCGGCGAGGAGGTGCGTCCTGTACGCGGCATTGTCACTGCTGGTGCTGGGATCTTCTCTGGGATCGTCTGCCGGAAGCCCCGAATCGTCCTTCGTGAAGAAGACCATCGCCGCTCACAAGATCGTCATCTTCTCCAAGTCCTATTGCCCGTACAATCCCTCTCTCTCCCTCTCTCTCGCTTGAACTTTATTGGGTCTCTCTCTTTTTCGCGTGAACTTTATTGGGTCTCTCTCTTTTGTTGTGGTGTTCGGGTTTCGGGCACCGAGAGGATTCGATTCCTTCGAATGCATGCTGTCCGTTCTGGAATCGATTGATTTTTGTGTGTGCCTTGATTTGCGTTCCCTTGAGGTCGAATTGTCAGTTCTAGGAGCGCAGACTGATTACACTGCCCCGTGCGAAGTCAGATCATGCCCGATCTTGTGAATCGAGCTCAAGCTCGCCCAGCTGGAGCTTTTCCCGATTCTTGCAGTTTTTTGCTCGAATTACTCCGTTACATCCTTCTGCTTCGAGATTGCGGGGTTTGTCTGTTCATCGATTACTGGATGAAGCTGTAGGCTATATTGGCAGTGCAATAGGTATCAATTTGTATGTGGATACATCCACGCAATTGATGCGGACATGGAATTTTGTTAGAATACCTGTGGAGGTTCTTTCTTGATTCCCAGTTGGTTAATTTGAGGATGGCACTTTCTTTGAGTTAAAACTTGAGTACTTGTGGAAGCCCATCGCTTGTAAGAGGTGTAATGAGATTGGGCATGATGAAGATGTTTGTAGATACAAGAAATTAGACATTGCTCAGCAAATCCAAAAAGATGGGAATTCAGTTTGGCGACTTCAATCTACCGGGATTTCTCGACCTGTTGAAACTAGGCATGCACTAAGCAGGGTCAGAAGTGTATGGAAATCAACTTCTCCTGTTTGGATTCAAGTAATGACGCTGAGATGGTGAATATGGTTGATCAGACAATGCTTAGACCTTCGAGGGATAGGGTGTCATCTCCTGTTACTTTTGCTGATATAACTGATCCTGTTCTGACTTCTGTCACTTCTAAATTGCCATGTTCTACTGGAGAGTGGTATGGGGAACAACTAATTGCCTAATGTAGTCTTACAGATTAAACATGAAACTGGTCCCTCTGCTTTTTTAAATCTAAGGCCCAGGGAAAAGAACATGCTTGAGGTAGTTTATGGCCTTTCTTGTTTAAAGAAGGTTCATGTGGTTATTTTGCCATTACTTTGAAATTTGGAACTTGTGAATTGCTTTGGGTGACACTAGTTCAGGGAAAGAAGATTAACATCTTTAACTGCTTTTTAATGTTGTTTCTTTTTCTTCTATTTGTAGTTGTAATGGCTGTGCTCACAGTAAAGTTGTCTTTTGTGCCTGCTAACCCCTGTTGTGTATTTATAGAGAGATTGACAAATCCAATCAATCTGTAAATTCTTCTGTTTCAGTCATATAGATGATATGAACCTTAAACCAGAATATGTTTTCTTTGGTAAAATTAAAAAGAAGTCGGACAAATCATGGGATGTCTCTTTTCCATTCGTGATATGCAGCGTCCTATTGAATCCAGTGAATTGTGGTAGATGTGATGACCTCTTGGGAGAAACCGGAGATGTCATTGTGTGACTGTTTGCTTATTCATCCAACTGACTGGGTTTAGTACGATGCTTTTGCTGGATTGTCTTCTTCTTTGCATGTTTAATGCAGCTAATGGACATAGTAGACAAACATGGATTTGTAACACCTTTCATGGATAAATGCAGGTACTGCAGGAGGGCAAAGGCTGTATTCAAGGAATTAAACCAGATACCTCATGTTGTTGAGCTTGATGAGAGAGGTTTGTTTGCAAATTGCTAGTTCTTTGATGATTTCTTCAGTGTTGGTAGGACAACTGAGTAGTGGCCTCTTGTCACTAAAACAAGGATTAGTGAAGCTCTTTGAAGAAAAGAAAAAATGGATTGATGTATGTGTGATGTAAAGCCTAATTAATGTTTTTTTCTGACCGAAATGAAATAATTCTAGGTTTCTCCAACCTTGCATTCCTCCAAAACTTTTCTTGACAGAAAATTTGTAGATCATGATTTATGCTGCAGCAGTGTATCTGAAATGTGGTTGAATACATCGAAGTATATCTTGTGATTAATTGATAGGAGCTCCTTTATGTCCACAGATGATGGATGGAAAATTCAGGATGCCTTAAGTCAAAGAATAGGGAAACGTACTGTACCCCAGGTGTTTATAAATGGCAAGCATATTGGAGGTTCCGATGGTAAACTGACTATGTACCTCCTAACTTACTTTTTGTTAATAAGGAGTCCAACAAAAAATTTGAGCTTATTGTTGATCATCCTTGCAGATACAGTCGAAGCATATGAAAGTGGTGAGTTGAGTCAGCTCCTAGGAATTGATGGAAAAGAGGAGGACGAACTGTGAGGAAGTGTTTTGTGAATGGATAATTGAGCATTACTTCTAGGTAATTCTTCCTGTAAGCTTTGATATGAAGGATGCATTTGTAGTTTCATATTTTTCTTGCAGTTCATGTTTGCTACGCTGTGTGTATTCAATCATACACACCATTCGATCATACAGGTAAGGTGATTATGAATTAGGGCTGAGCGCGGTTCCCGGGTTACCCGGGAACCGGAACCGAACCGGAGGAGGGTCCGGTTCGGTTCCCGGTTCCAAGGGGGACCGGTTCCGGTTCCGGTTCCTTTTTTCAAGGAACCGGGAGTTTCGGTTCCGGTTCCGGTTCCAAGCGGAACCGGAACCGGAACCGGAACCGGTCCTGGAACCGGAACCGGAACCGATTTCGGAACCGGAACCTGTTTCGGAACCGGAACCGGAACCGGTTACCTAGGGCAGAAAAAACTCGACCTTTGATGTTCTAGTGACTTGTATGTGATGTTCTAGTTGAAGTTTGGCTTCGGCCTCTAAATGAAAGTTGTAAAGGACTTCTTGGAGTATAACATACTCAAATTTGGGACAAAACAAACAAGTATAAGTGGGTGAAATCGTTATTCTTTGGAAAGACTGGATCTGGAGATTTTGGGACCGACCCTTGATGAATGCATGGACTGTAAGGCAACCTTTTTGTCGAAATTTCACTTCGGTTTCTTAACAAAAGTTGTAAAGGACATCCTGAGGTACCACATATAAAAAATTTAGAGAAAACAAACAAGAATAGGTAGGTGAAATCGTGGTCCTTTGGAGATGGTTAGATCTGGAATTACGGTACTACGAACAGGGATTTTAACCGTCCATATTTAATTATCTAGGACGAATTTGACTTCGATGTTTTCATGAAGTATCTACCTTATGGTCTTGGCTATCACATAGTCGAATTTCATAATTTTTGAAGGTCATTTGGGTATTTAATCGGAAATGTTTCTAAAACTGTGCAATCTGATGTGTTCGGATCTTGTAAGTTGCAATGCGTGGATTATATCATTTTGTATGAGGTTCTTTTGGAAATGTGTTCTGCATGAAATATCTCTCTTCATGTCTTCCCTACAACATATTTAAATTTCGTAATTTTTGTAGTTCATTTGCCTATTTAACCAAAACTTTTTCAAAAACTGTGCAAGTAGAGAATAGGAAAAGTAAATCGATTTTATCTTTTAATCCAGAACGAATTGGACTACAATTTCTTCATGAAACTTGTACCTCTAGGTCTTAAATACAACGTGTCCAAATTTCAGAATTTTCTGAGTTCATTTAAGGGTTTAATCGAAATTGTTTTCAAAACTTGTACCTCTAGACATTCTTGTTCTAGTGGTGTTTTATTTCTACTTTCTAGTTTGCTATTTGATTTGAAATTTCTAATTATATTCTATTATTGTTGTGCAGTGCGAAGTTAATGTATCAAGATAACATGTCAATTGGAAGTTACCGTGTAGTATACACATACATTATAGTTTTTTTTTTGGTAATGTGCGCATACGTTATATTTTTTTTTAGTAACGTGCGTGCACGTTATAGTTTTTTTTGGTAACGTGCGCATATGTTATATTTTTTTTTGATAGTTCAAATCTGAAAATAACAAAAAAAAAAAAAAAAAGGAACCTGTTGGAACCTGGAACCGACCCTGGAACCTGTGACAGGGTAGGTTCCAGGTTCTCGGTTCCCACGGGTAGGTTCCAGGTTCCTCATTTTGAGGAACCTGTACCCGAGGGTAGGTTCCAGGTTCCAGACGGAACCGAACCGGAACCTGGAACCGCTCACCCCTATTACGAATGATATGGTGCAGTGCCTTTTGTAATTACAGTCGGGACTAAGTGTAGAACCATTAGAGTAAACGTCTAAATCAGGTCCTTTTAAACTGAGCAAATATATCTGTATTCATATATATATAAATGGTCTTACAAACATAGTTGAGAATGTATAAGATAACCGTTCTCTGATTTTGCATTCCCTCTCTTATCTTACTCCATGTAAATGCATTCCCTGCAAATCCCCAGTTGAGAAGTCCCATGTCAAAGACAATCCCTATAGACCTCTCAGTTGAGCTGCTTTCCTCCCAATGTTCTTTCTTTCCATTACTCCATAACATGAGTTATAAATATCTTATAATCAGAGAGGGTCTTCCAAACACCTTCACCTCATTATTGATGTCCCTCCAAAAATATCTGGCAGATGTTTGTCTTGGTCTCCCATAAATGCCACGAAACAACCAAGTTTTCTGTTGGGACCGGAGTCTTTGGGTGCAGCAATAATGTTCCATGTCTCGATGCAAGGCAAAGAAACCCTCACTTTTTTGGGCATCTATCAATTGCGAATGGCTAAAACCCAAAGTTGTTACTACTCTTGCCGATTTAATCTTCATTTCAGACCTAAACATGTTGTCTGGTTTGAGTTTTCTGATCTGGAGCCTCAACTGATAAGCTTTGCACCTGCTGCTTGATCTTGTACAATGCACCACAACCACAATCATGGCAATCAAGTTGGAAGTGGCAACCAGTAGAGCATTGACAGAAATTAAGCCAAAGAAGCAATTAACTGGGGTTACACCCAAAGGCAGTATGACTTTCTGTAATCTAGCACATAACTCACTAAGTATGAAGCTATCTGAAGGTGACAAGGTTCTTTGCAATCTCCAGTTGTTGTGGGATTTTTCAATTTCCTTTCCTTCCACTGACTTTGGCTTGTTTGCTGCGGGCTTGAAGGATGGGTGGGTGGGAAAACTATTGGTTTTGTGCTAATTGGGTGGAAAGGTGGTGTTGACTGAGGAAATATAATCAGTTAACTGACTGTTTGTTAGGATCTAAAAGATTTGGGGAATTAGTCTTGAAGGTGAGAAAAGAATCGTATCCTTGATTGCACCTTTGTAAGCATCTAGAAGTATTCCTTACAGGCCAGGCTAGATAGTTGATATCCGCTGCAGGATTAGTTGTATTTGGGTTCTGGATAGTTTATATCCACTGGAGGATTAGTTGTATTTGGGTCTAAGTACATGTATCCACCTCATTTTTTTTCTTTTTTGATGGCATTTCACTGCATTGTTTTGATGTGAGAAATGACAAAACCTATTTTGATTTTTAAACCTGCACTGTGGATCAAATTTATCATTGAAGCTAATATGATTGGTGTGTTTTTCCACATCTTAGATGTATGTTGACCGAATCCTACTTTTCGATTATTTTATTTGGGTATCATAAAGTCTGATGGACATGATGGCCTACTAAATTGCGAATGCCATCTGCATAAACTTATGAAGGCTTCTTTTGCTAATCTAGAAGAAACTTTTCTCTATCTCCTCTCATGTTATACTTTAATGAGAACCATCAGATTAAATCATTTCAAGAAAGGAAGCAAACATCATTTACTACTGGAATTGCATCAATCGGGTGCCATCCATTAATTTGAAAGAACTTGAAGTAATAAATCATTGTCAGTTAGAGAAATGAATTTCCAAAAGCAACAATATTTAATAAATTTCTAAAGCTTGAAGACTTTTTGCTTTATTTATTCGATCAGTGTTGTTTCACAATATACGATGTAAGGTGAGGTTCGAATGATGGGGCCATATGTAACAAGGACATTGTGGCATAATCATAATAGACCACTCAACAAAATAGGAAGTGGAGTTCTATCCTGTCCAAGGAGGAGGCAATTGCACAAACAGTTGAATTGTGTAAAAAGGTAATGGAATAATGTCTACAGGTCATATGCAACATACTGACTACATTAACTGAAAGGAGTCGATTCTCAAAAAGTGCAAAAGTAGAGAAATGACAACTTGTTGCAGAAAATAGCAAATGACATTGGAGTTAAATGAAAACAGTCCAATGAATCAGGGAGGGGATGTGACAAACCTGAGATTGCCACAAATACATGGGAGAGCGACCATAACAGTCATGGCTGCTTGATTGCTATAAGGACGATCCCCATGAGCATAAATCCACATGGAAAGTGAAGAGAGGAGAGAGAATAAAAGTGTTGGAAGTCTGAGTGCTTCAATTTAGATAATTCTTGTTTTCTTTCTTTCTGTTAGGATGGAGAGCATAGAAGGCAGCGATGTGAAGTGCATGAGTGAGAGGAAGAAAATGAGGATGGATGAGTTAGATGGTGACAAATCACTTGGGAATTTATTGTTTTAGAGTTAGAATGAATGTGGGCAGTTTTTCTGGAACAGTTCTGTTGGTTCATCGAGACTCAACTAACCTGACACACCTGTCCATTCTGTCTCAATGAACCCCAAAAGAATTTTAGGTGGTAGAACCGGACAGAATTAGGAGAGTGAATGACAGGGAAGAAAAAGATCAGGAACACAGATGAGCTTCGTGCTTTTATATAGTACTCTAGATATATAAGTTTGATTAAATTAAAGTTAAAAAGAGTTTCTTGATTAAACAGCAGGAGTTTTTGATTTATAAGGCACCAGCTACCAGCAACCTGCTTAACAAGAATAAGTAGAAAGAAACAGGTAGCAATTTTAGCTTTGATTTCTACCCGTCTTATCATGATTGAGAAGGGGTGTACTGTTGTACTCGTTGCATATGTTACATTTTCTTCTCACTGAGCATTGACTTGCTCATTTCTTTTGAGGTTACTATGAAGATTGACGAAACTGCCGGCAATTGTGTAATGTGATTATTTTTCTTTTGCAGTACTGGGCATTTAGTGCCATGAAGGAAAATTCTGCTGAGGATATGGATAACTACACATGGCTCGAATTACATTGGCTCTTTGATTTTTCTTTGGTATAATTGTAGCAAGTGCTATATTATGTGTACTTTTTTGGTTTTATGGAAGACTTTAGACTTTCTGGGAAGGGACTTGCTCCCTTTTGCAATTTCATGCCATCTGGGGCGTTTCTTCTTTCAATGTCGTCATCGTCTTATTTTTTTACTTGGCTTCAGACCTAAGGAAACACTTCTATTAACTCTCTAGCTTCTTTGTAGCGTGTCAATTCCCCAATGCGTTTAAGGAATTACTTTAGTCCTTGATGATTCTGGTTGTGGTGATGGAGGTTGTGTTAGCGTGGTGGTTTGTCCTGAGTGGAGGCAATGCCGATGGGAGCAGTGGAGCAGACAATCTGCAGCGAAGAAAGGTTGATGATGATTGAGAATTGTAGTGTTGGTGTGGTGGTGAATAGACCCGTTTGGTAGGTTGAAATTGGTTTGAGGGGATTGAAAATGGATTCGATTCAAATTAATTCATTTAACCCATATTAATCTAATATTATGTAACTCAATATAACAACATATATCCGATCTGAATCAAATTCGCAGTCAACCAAATTCATAATATTAAAATACATCCATATTTAATCGAATCTTTTAAAATTTATATCCACTTAGTTAATGCATTTTAAGCTCTTTATGTGAGTAGGTTACTTGGAGAGAATTTTATATCAATTTAAAAAGAGAATTAACAACTTAAAATGATTAGTAAATAAAACAAATAGGGTAGGAAAACTTAAAAAGTGAAAATTAGACAATTATGCATGTGTTGTGACGAGCACTAATTAAAGAGGACAGAAAGTAATGAAGTATGAGTCATAGATACTACCAATACCGGGAGGAAATAAATTAACAAAATAATCTGAATACAGTACTAATTTGCTCAGTAAATGTTCAATAGAATCCATTTTAGAAATGGAAAATACAGTAATATTAGCCCCAAAATGAATTGTAAGATCAAAGCCTTCAGCAAGTGAAAAAACTGGTACATAATGCCAAGGTTACATCAATACCATTGGACGAAAAATATTGGGTATGTCTTGAGTGCCATATGCAATGTATGCAAATCCACTCACCAGTGGCTATTTGTGCAGATGCAGGCCTACTCTTCTTCTCCTTCCTTTTTTTTTTTTTTAAATAATTGAGATGTAAAATGCTAGGTGAGACCCACTTTGCACAAAGCTGATTGACCGAATGAAGAAGCTGCCACAAACTACACGTAAAGGCCTCTCATCTATCTTCATAAAAAGATCGTGAAAACATTTCAAATTTCTTTTTCCTTTCCACAATCCACAATTGCATTTTGATTTCGTCTCTCTCTCTCTCTCTCTCTCAAATCCCTAAATCCAGATTCCAGAAGAAAAATTCATAAAAACGATGCAATCGATCCCATTGCAATTTTGTGGGATGTCATATGCGATTGTATCCGTTGGGGTTGTCGTTTGCGATTTGTTTAAAGTATAATTGTGTGACATGCTTTTTGTGACTCTTTTTTCGTGCTTCCACGATGCACCCTCGTCTTCTTGTTTGCAAATCAGAGCGAACGCCCCTGTTTTTAGCGCCTTTGGTTCACTGGCTATTCCAACTTTGCAATTTGACCTTGTTAGCCATGTGAGAAGCTTTCAATTTCTAAGAAAAATTACTCTATTTTTTTCACGAAAAATTAATTGGATCTATTCATTGTGTTGAGATTCAGATTTAAGTTTTAGGATAAGGGACGGAGGAGGGCCGGCGTGGGATTGTTAGCTTCATTCATTGTGTTTTATGTTATATCATTCAAAATATTTTGATGATCTATGATACTCGGAGTTGCGTAAAAATCTCACTTTTAAAGATTTGGAAACATGGAATTTTTTACTTAGTCGTTGGCAACATAAGTAACAATTCTAATATAAGTAAAGCCATATGTCATTATAAGATCTACAAATTGATAACCTAATTCCTTCCTGCAAGGCACTAGAGTTAATAGAATAACATAAAATGCACGACAAAGAAACATACATTTCATCAACCTAGGTTATGCTTCGATGCTTTCATTTATTTTCTTAATATCACATTTCAAGTGCTCAGAAAAACGCTCCAATTTTCATAGAAACATGTTTGCCACAATTTCATATTTAGTTTTGAAGTTTCAGTCCGCCCCAATCACTTTTATATGAAGATATTGTACCCTAAAAACCTAGAGCGGAAATTGAACAATATAACAATTTTGATGTCGATTATAGTGTAAGATATTGAACAACATAGCAATTTTGATGTCAGTTATAGCATAAAATACTCATGATAATTACACTATTGTCTGGATGATGAATAGGGTTTACTACCCCATTTGTGAATCTAAATGACCCGAAACCAAGTCCTAGAGATCAAAACTCATTCAAATACTAATGAATTCGGCTGTGTCTTCATTCATTGAGTTTGGATTTTGGGAATTCAAGAAGATTGGAAGATACCCCAAAAAGGGGGATGTTGTGGTGGCCCAGTTTCTTACGAGAGTGCCCAAGATGGACTTTGTCTTAAATAATGTCGTGCATTGGGTAACTTAGTCTTAAAAAAACATCCCCAGCTCATCGATCGGGTATCCACGTGCCACTTTTCAAGCCGGTGGCTGCGAACATTTTCGTCTAGAGGTATTTTGTTCGTTTTCTTTCCTTTTTTTTTTTGGGATAAATGCATTGTAAGTTTTGTAACATGTTACAAAAATGCAATTAAGTTATAAAACTCATAAAAGGTATAATCAAGTCGTAAAATTTATCAAATTGGTGTAATTGAATTCTTCTGTTAACTTAGTCTAATTTAGCTAGTCAAAAAAGTTACCGTGGCTTTTGTTAATACTTTCTCTCTCCTAATGGTGATGGCTTGGCTATAACATGACATATAAAGCTAAAATGATATTGTTTTAGTCAAAAAATGATTTTTAATACAAATATTATTTAAATTAGATTAAAAATAAGCTAAACGGAAAAAAAAAAAAAAGGATCAAGGTGGCCAAGGTTGCAAGCCCTCATCACCTTCGTTGCCACACCATTGCTGGGAAGGGCTGGTGGGTCCTTTTCAAAAAAATTAATTTAATTTAAATAAATTTTGTATTAAAAATTAGATTTGGACCAAACAATGTAATTTTAGCTATGCCATTGCCACTTATGATAAAGAATAAAAAAAAAAAAAAAACCACGTCAATATTTGTCATTAGCCAAGTTGGATGGAGTTAAAAGAAGAACTCGATTGCACTAATTTGATAAATTTTAGGATTTTATTACAGTTTTTGCAAGTTTATAACTTAATTACACTTCTATAACAAGTTTAAGACTTTTAGTGCACTCATCAATTTTTTTTTTTTTTTTTCGTTTCTCTGTTTTTCCTTCTTCCTTTCATGCTTGTGCCTAGTGTTTATAAATGGGTTGAGAATGGTAAAACCTAACAAATATAAATGTTAAATGGGTTCACAATTTACTCAAACTCAACTCTCCTATGTGATTCTCTCTTCACCAATTATGAGAAGATAATGGATTTTTCGGACTGTTCCAAGTTCAATGAAATCTTGGTGGGCCCGCAAGATGGACTTGACTTCACCCTTATTAATAATATCAAGATCAGCTTCTTTTTTTCCCAATTGTAATATGTTAGTTATTGGAGTATATCTTTTCTTAATTGCATGTGGTATTGTTATTTTCACGTATTATTTTTATCTTAGCTTTTGTCATTGCAACTCATGGTTAGCATAAATAATCCTTTTCAATATTTTACATTCCATTTTATTAAAATTACAATTCCTCCACACTATTTGTTGCTATAATTTTATAAATCTACTATTGAGTACTAACTTTTTTCTTATTCTTCATTATGAATCAATACAAAATTGAAAATTTTATACAATGTTAGAAAGCCAATTCTTTAGTATCTTATAGTTGAAATAGCGATTTTATCCAAATAACACATACACATAAAGTGCTTAAAGTGAGTTAACTAGGTGGATACAGATTTTCATAGGTTAGATTAAATATAGAAGTATTTTAGTAGATGGTTCGGATTGAGTTAGATATGAGTCATTAAATTTGTATTTTATATAAATGGGTCATTTTGGGTCAACTTTTTTTTGGTCCAATCTAAACCCGACCCGACCCATCAACTTGACGGTCCTAAGCCTAAGCCATCCTAGTATCTGACGATGCTAGATCTACACCTTTTGGATGTTGGACCAGACTACCTACTCCAAGCGCTGGAGGCTCTATAATCAGTGTAGGTACTATACCTGTATTAGGAGAGAAGCCCAGATGACCATCACCTTACGATATAAAGGCTGAGGATTATATTGAGTACCTAATGGTGTTTCTTCACCGCAAGCTTTTTGCCACAAGTGTGAACTTTATGGTAAAGTCCATAAAAATGACGATAAACTTTTTGTCTGTGGGTATACAAATGTTTAATCTTCGCCAAAAATGATTTAAACATGTTCCAGTAATTCAAAGTAACGAAAATCAAGGAGATCTAAATGATATATATCGGACTTATTTCCTTCTATATCTTCAGATTGAAGTGAAGCATATGGAAGAAAGACATATTCTTCACAAAATTGAGTTATGCAAGCTGGTGAACACACTTTCCGAATGTGGATCAAAACAATCCAAACCCCAACGAAGAAGAAAAGGTGGCTCCAACTGTTTTAAAAAACTTAGGAGTGTGTTTAAAGGAAAATGAATGACGTAAAAATGGTCGCCTATATTATTTATAAAAATGAATGAGCGAAAAATATTTTTATCGTTTGAAAATATTTAGGCATAATTATTGTAGATAAGTAAACACGTTTCATTGACTAATTATTTCAAACGATATAAGCGGTTATTTTTTTTAAAAATATTTTTAAAATTATTTATTTTTCATGAAATAAACATAGCCTTAATTAAGATTTGAGATACTTAACATGTACTAGATCGAACTTTTTTCCACAGTCGGGTTGGTTACTCTTTACAAGAGGACCTCAATAGCCTGTCATTTAAAGGCGGCTGAAAGAATTGGAAGGTTATAGGCAGAGTGGTTGGGCCGAAGGTTGGAATTATAGAAAGCACTACCTTTAGTGGCAGAGCTAAGTTACATTTTCGGTGGGTGGAATAAAGTGAGGAGATTTTATTTATTATAAAGGTGATTATTTAATTGTTTAGTTCCCTATAAAACATGGAATTGAATACGTAACCAAAACAAATTACAGTATGTCAATACAATTTTATTCAAGCAGCAATTATGATTATGATGATTCATAACGATGAGTTTTTACGTGTCAGCAATAGGGCATGAGCGTTTCTTTCTTCTTGCTATAAATTACCCTATCTCAAGATAATAAGGTTCAAAGTAGAAAATTATTTTTCATTGAGCTAAATGAGATGTATTAATGCAACTTGCTTAAAGTTTAACAAAAGAAAGTAATTGGAAGTTTAGACACAAAATAATTTTGTACCTGTGATTGTTGATGCATTTTAAATGTCAGACTTATCCTTTGGAAGTTGAGCAGTTGGGTCACTTAGTTGCTTTTGTAAAATTTTAATGTACATGCACATACAAACTAAAGAAAAAAAATGGTCAATGGGTGACATTGACTCCACTGAGTTGGCCGTGGCACTGCCCCAGATTACCTTATCAACAGGTGAAACTGAACATCTAGCTGCCGCATCATGTGTTGTTTTTCATGCTCTTTGGTTAGGAGTCTATTGAGAGAACTATAATTCCAGAAGAGATGGCCACAAAGATAAGTATAAACAGCAAGTCTGCACTTACTTTGGCCCAGAATCATGTGTTTCATTAACGAAGAAAGCACTTTAACAGAAGGTTTCGTTTCCCATCTAGTCTCATTTCCATGGGGATTGCATTGCCAAGAAAGAAGTACAGCTTCAGTACATAAAACTCGGATGATTAATTTGCATCAATCTTTGTGAAGCCACTCAAGTATGACATCTTTTAGATCTTCCACATGATGATGCTTGGAGTCATGGAAAGACAAGTTTAAGAGGGCAAATGTTGGAGGTTGAACTTGTTCTTTCAGTGTTCTTTTAGTTAATAAGCTACGTCTTTTGTTGATTTAGCTGAATTATTGTTAGACAATGATAATATAGAGAGTTTTATTTTGTATTTGATGATACGCAGAGTATGTGTATTTAAGTTTTAGAATGTAGTATATGATTGTTTACCGAAAAGAAATGTAACCTTCGATTGAATACCTATGAATGGGGATGATGAATATAATTCGTAGGAGGGCAAGAAAAAATAAAGATAATGCTCTTCCACAAGAATTAATACGAGACTAGAGACTACTACTTGACTAGCATGTTCCTTTCATGAATGTATTCTCCAGCACAACTTGATTAGCAGACAAAAAAAAAAAAAAAAAAAAAAAAACTAATTAAACTCCATAACATATAGAAGCCGTCTTACCAACATACTCAGGACCATCTTGAGACCTAACAGCGAGGATAAATTGTACTAATTTACAAGGTTTTATACAATGATATTGGAAGACAAAGTTTGCTAAATAACAAGAGCAAGCAGATCTCAAAGTCGAAAAATGTGAAGATCCATTTGTCAAAACTACAATAGGAATAAAGACATAACTATATTTCAAGGCATTCAGTTTATTTATCTACGTGATTGCGTCATATAGAAGAAAACAGAAGAACTAGATTCTGTTACATATAGAAAGAAGGCAATATCTACTAGTTTTGCTTTCTTGGTTTCAATGCAATGACACAAGTACGTATAATGCACATTATCGGAAAAAAAGATGAACAAAATACATGGTAGTTTTTGCGTAATCTAGGTCCAATAATAATCCTAAAACCTGGATACACATTATTCATATGATATACAAGCATTGCTGTCTATAGCACCATAGTTTCCATGTCTTATTATGATTGAGAAATAAAACCTCATAAAAGTGTAGGTTTATACCCACTACTACATGTTATAGCCGAAACCATAATCCTGGGATATGCCCTCACATAGAAGTGCCGAAGTTGAATCCCAACAATAAGAGGATGCTGATTGCCCGCTGTACTCATTGTCACACCACAAAGCCTGCAATGTGTCTCTAGAAGTGCTGTTCACGTCCTTGAAACAAAATTCATCTACCTGATTCTGCTGCGACATAGATCCATCAGATTTATTGTAGTTGAGAGAATTATCCAGTTCAGTGTGGATTATGGGATCTGGGAGAAACTGTGTCCTATTTGGTTGATCAATCGAATTAACTCCTATGTCGGGTAACGAGACGTAGCGGTCTGAAGATGAAACACAATTAGTCATGGAATTTACCAACTCACTGAAATCAGCATCGTTGAAGCTGAGATTGGCAAAATCACTAGGAGCTGAATGAGAGGCAGCAGGTGAGGACTCATGTGTCTCGGCCTTCTGGTCATTTTTGGGCGATGAACTACTAGAGAGGGTAGGTTGCATCAGCAGATAAGGACTTTCATTCAAGATCTGAAGGCTTTGGGTCATCTTTTCATGCAATAGAGGAGGCACTTTGGGCCAAAGTGCAGGATTGTTGTAGAAAGAGAAAGGGCTTTGAAGGTTCTGAAGCTGCATGTGAAGCTGAAGCCTCTCTAGGGCAGAATTGCTCAAGGCCTGTGAACTTGTAGCATCTTTGGAACTGTTTGCATCTTTCATGGAAGATGAACGGTTGAGCAAAGACTCCCTTCGCCTACCCAGAAGCTTTTTCTTCAATTTGGTGTTCCAGTAGTTCTTGATGTCATTATCAGTTCTTCCGGGCAATTGTGCTGCAATAATGGACCACCTGAAAAGTTGAAATAATTCTCAGCTGAACAGAACAATCATCTCCAAAAATGAATGAAAAGAAATTGCAATATCGTTTTTTCCTCCAAGACCTAGAGTTAAAAGAATCCTGAAATATATAAATTGAACTGCTGATCAATAGTTGGCGATAGCCTCATGGATGAGCAAAAGGGACAATGGGATGAGGACTAAAACAAGCATGATCCTCAGCGTCTAGAATCCCAAACAACGAGATTGGCAGTCGTGCTGAGAAATCAATTAGAAACTTTGTTCCAGGAAACCTAAAGCAAAGCATCTCATTTCAACAACTCCAAATTAAAGTCACATCATTGGAGAAGTAAAATAGGACAACCAGTTGAAGACTGGGAGAAAGGGTTAAGGCTCAAAACTCCAAAAAGCACATGCAAGCACGAGAGAGAGAGAGAGAGAGAGAGAGAGAGAGAGAGAGACCTGCTTCCAATACTAATGTAAAGGCTGCAGATTAGGTTGTCTTCTTCCTCAGAGAACCCACCATGCCTGATGTTGGGTCTCAAGTAATTCAACCATCTCAATCTGCAACTCTTCCCACATCTGTTAAGGCCTACATGAAAAGATCCCGCAGTTAGCTTGTTGCTCCCATTAAGACCTTATGCCCTAGCAAAAAAACTGATCAACTTTTAACATTTTACCAATTTTCTGAGGAAGGGCAATCCAGTTTCCTCCTGTGCCATCCTTCTCGATATAATCCTTGAGCTTTGCATCCTCTTCAGCAGACCACGGCCCCCTCTTCACGGTGGCCTTGTCGCAACACGGAGCTCGACCCATATCTGCTCGGAGATTTCTTCCTCTCTTCTTCTTTTATCAATTCGTTCTTGGAGACAAGGATGACTTGATGAAGATCAATACAGATTAAAAACTTCTTCTTTGGATTGTTATAAGAAAGAGGAGGAGATATAACAAGATTTATAAGAAGGAAGAGCGGTTGAATGGGATGTTCTTGAGGACAAAAAGTCTTCTACGTACCCTCACCTTCTAACTTTCGCTCACTGTTCAACGCTGTTTCTCTTCTAGGGTTTGTTCTACCCTCTCTCTCTCTCTCTCTACCTTTTTTTGGAGTGGTTTTGAACTTTCCCACCATGTTTATTTAATTCAATCATGCTATGTGATTAAGCTGCAGGCAACCAGAGAGAAAAAAGCAAATCGCAGATTTCTTTGTTCTGGGATTATTTTATTGGCCTACTTTATATTGTGGTCAATCAAGTTTTATGTAATGCCAAATGCACCGGTACTACATGCTAAGAACCCTCCAATATGCTTTTGGTTCGTCGTCATCGTCCTTGAAATGTTCCGTGACCAAAAGGGCTGTGGAGAATTTAAATAAGAAAAATAATAGAGATTAATAACGTCAGTTCTTAAAATTTAACTGTTTATATGTCCATTTATGCTGCATCGGATCACGCGGAAAATTATTATAATAAGCCAAACTAATACGACTCGGTATTAATCTCATTCATTAATTGATTTTCAGAAAAGATTTTCATCGAGAGATTGCCGTGATTTTTGTGTGATTTTTGTGTCATTATCGTCACCTTTTGGACACCAACATTGGCCTCTCATTCTTACATTCAAACACGAAACCCTAGGTTATGCATTTCGGAGAACGTTAACTATTCTAAACCCTGCCAAGTCACAAAAACCTGATTACGTAAGGTCTGGAGGAAAAAATATGCCCCAGAACGCGTTTAGTTGGATTTTTCTTGTTATAGTATCCTGTAATGAGATTTATGCTAATTGGCGCTTGGGAAGGTAGGAAGATATAAGTTCCCATTGGCAGAAGAAATTGTATACGTTCTTAGTAAGCGCGATGAAACTTCCTGAGGCATAATAAGTTGAATAAGCCACCATGAACGTCTTCAGCAATCTTGGTTTCCATTATTTGCAATTGTTAGAATATTTAAATAATAAAATATGCTTTCATATAATAATTTAAACTTTTAGAATTATTAACAGTGGTCTTACAAAATTTCACATGATATCAGATTTAAGAAGTCTTGAATTTGAATCTTGCAGGCTCCTATTTGTCTCATCTATAACATATTTCCACACCTTAGGTTAAGGCCAAAGTCCAGCATATGTGTGAAGGAGAGATTATAATATAGAAGACACGGACTTCTTATTCAACTAATTTCACTGTAATGCAAATTGTACCGTCCATATATTATGGTTAATATCGGAACTTAGATTTGACATCGAGCCATAAAGCAAAGCAAAGCCAAATTTAGGGTTTGGTCAATGAAAAATCTCCTCTCATATCGATAATATCATAAGAATAAAGTAAAGCATTCTTCGAATTTTCTAAGGTCTCTTGACACATGGTTCGTTTGCTATGGGGCATCTGTACGATTCCTCCAATCAAAAGCCTCCACAAGAAATCACAAACAAAATTAAAATATAGAGAAAAAAGAACGAACACAATCAAAATCTATTTGCAAAATCACAAAAGCAATAACAAAGAGAAACTAACTAAAGAAATAAAACAAAAAAATCAAATAAAAATGTTGAGTACTATGTTGGCCAATAAATTTTGAAAAGTATAAACAAGTTTCTCATTGACTTGTTAACTAATTACTTTAAAAAGTATTAAATTACAATTAAAATCCATGAAACAATTAAAATGAGAAACTCACCAAAGAAAGAGCAAAATCGAAATAGAATATTGGGTACCCTGTTGGCTAATAAATTTATAATTTTCAAACAATCTATGAGAAAGTGTTAAATAAAGCTATTCGTTATAAATCAACAAATCAGTAAGTAGAATGTCGTACGAGGAAAGCAGGCAAGGGAGATGCTCAACTCAACAAACATTTGTATTGAACTCTCCTCGGTAAACTAAAGAAGCAGCATTCATGAAGCAGCACAGGTGTTGCTTATTTCCTTTTCTTCTCTAGGGCACACACTGCTTCTATATTAAAGAGCACTTGCAATAAAATGCGGGAGCATTTTAATTACATTCATGTGTTCTTCTTACCGAAACTAACAATGACAGTATTCGTGCATGTTAGCTCAAATCACATGCACTGTTAGATTATATAATCCCAAGTGGAGCTCATCTCATCCGACGATCTGAGCTCACATTCGTCGAATTCATTTAAAATTCTCCTATTTCGGTGGGGGCATCCTCCTGGTCCATTGTCGGAGCAGTCGGTTCGTGGTCCTTGTATCCATACGATGCAGGGTTAAGTTGACAAGCCAAATTGTGTGTTGATTGGACATGACTAAATCAACACAAAAATTATGTAATGACATTGTGGATATTCAAGCTGCTGTTTTTGAGATTATTTTCCTATTAATTAAGTGATGAAGTTAGACTGAAAATCATAAAGGTACGTTTCGTTAGAGCTTGTAGTGTAGGAGAAGGAGCAGTAACAGCAAATTTGAGTTACTTAGCTTGTCCAAGCCAAAACACACTCTATTTATTTCCAAAAAAATTACAAATTTTTTAAAACCTTTGTCAATTTGGCTGGCAAAGTTGGCCTCATCAAAGCTGGGCTAGCAAGGCTTGCGATTGCCGGATCTAGCAAGGGTCAAGCCTCGCTGGCCATTAACAAGGCCTAACCTTGCTAGGGAATGGGTGATCTCGCTGGCAACCACAATGAAAAAAAAAAGAAAAAAAAAGAATAAATAAATCATAAAATTTTAGAAAATTTAAAAATTATCAACGTTGACGCTAGTAGTACCATGTAAGATGTTTAATGTCCATGTCATTGATTTTTACCAAAATTAGCTAGATGGACTAAATTGGCAAATTGTCAAAAAATTTAAAATTAAACTAGATAAATTGAAATGTTTAAGATTAAATTAGTATAATTACCATAAATTTAGAACTTTCTTGATAATTTCCCAGAAAACTGTACATTGTGGACATGGTTCCAGTTACATGTGATGTTCTTTAAATACCTAATCCATCAATCAAAGGTTGATTAAATGGAGTTTCCTCCGATTTAAGATTGCGAAAAGCATGGCGCAAACGGATTAGCAAGAAGTAATAGAATTTTGCCATGACTGTTAAGAATTAATTCTTAAGTGCGACATTCAGCGGAGGCCCGAGATTATCGTCTTTTGTATTGCCGTACAGGCTTATTAAGATCCTGTTTTAAGGAAGATCAATGTGACCGGCAAGATCGGATCATAAAATCTCCAATTATTGAGAAGTGATAAAAAAAAAAATTTCACCTATCTTATTGTAAGTCATAAGAACAAATTAAACAAGTCCTTATTGGTACTACAAATCGGTCAAGCATGGAAAAACTTCACTACCACTAGTTTCAATTACACCATACTTCCATAGTATCATTTTCCATAGCAAACAGGTAAAAAAGATACCACCATATTAAGTAAAGAAAATTCGCTAGTACGACATCAAAAACGCACTAAAAAAAAAAAAAGAAGCTAACATGAAAATCTAGAATAAATTAGCGGCTGTCATCTCGACGTCTTGATTGAGATTGTAACCGGTCCCATCAACCTTGCTCATCAAATTCATTATCAATCACAAAAATCATCGTTAGTAGTACAAACAAATTTGTCTAAGGTGCTATTTGGACTTTTGGGTTAAATATTCTAGGCTCAGATTTACTAATTTTGGACCAAAATTAATTTACTGTGGGCTAATTATGTGAGCTAACGTGCAGGAATATAATCTTATGATCTTGACAAGCAATCCGACAACGATTTTACCTCTAATCTGATTTTTGTACAATTGGCATCGTTTCGTAGATTTAGGATCGCAAATCGTCCGTCCTACAATGTAAATCTTAATTTTTTCAACCATCTACTTGAAGCCGGTTCGAACCAAAGTGCCCTCTATCAATACTAATACATATAATTGTTTCATTTAAAGTATGTGGACGATTGTTTCTTAATCTTGCGAGCAAAAATATTCAAACATGAAAGAAACTTTTGAAAAAGGTTTGAGGCATCAGTTTACATAGAAATGTTGCTAACAACCTACTTTTCATGACTGTCGTGTCAAGAAATTAACAATACATGCACCATAGGTAAAAGTTAAATTAAGTGTGAATTTATATAATTTTAACGATTTTCAATGAAAATTGACTGGAATGAACACTTTAGAATTTTTACAAAAGTTTATGACCAAATTGACAAATTAGAAGGCTTATCACTAAATTGACATCCGTACAATATATTTAGGATTGATTGGGTAATTTTCCCACTAATTTTGTGTAGAGGTTAAGTTGTAAGTTGAAAAAGGTAAAGTTGAGAGTAGTGCTTCAATGCTGCTCTGCCTTATGTGTGGTCACCATTTCGTCAACCTATCAATTTCTAAGTACAAAGATAAACTTTGTATATGTAGCCCTTTTTTTTCTTTTGCTACATTTGGATTGTGGATGATGATTTTGTGTCCCAAGAAGTTATATTTAACATTAAGGTGTGATTGTTTTACAAAAAATGAATTGTCTGAAAAATGTTGTTTTTTAAAAATGATCGATTGCATTGTTTATAAAAATAAATAAATGAAAAATATTTTCATCATTCATGAAGATATTTAGTATTAAATTATTGTCGATCATGAAAATTTTTTCATTGAATAATAATTTTTAGTGATAAAAATAATTATTTTAGGAAATTATTTTTAATTACTCATTTTCCATAAAATAAATGGAATCTTAGTTCGATTTAATAACTCCTGATGACTTAAATATGGAGCGGCTGACTAGGGATCTAATAATTTTGATTAGGGGCCTCTCTGGTCCTTATAGGTGCCTGCATTGACTCTAGAGAACCAACGAAGGATTTAAGTAAATCGTTTCGTAACAAGCACGGAAAAACTAATGAAGAAAAGACTCGTCATATCGTTCCAAGAGCGGACGAACGTCGTCACTTGTACCAATGCATGGTGGGATCATTAGGAAAATGTTTTTCTTTGCGAATTTCAACGTCGTAAATTGCTTGCTTTGAGGATAAGCAGCCTTCGAAAAGTTATAATTTCCAAATGGTCTCAGTTTTGCTGTCGTAAGTGCACAGCTATGGGATAATAATAAACTACTGAAATTCATGCATGAAAGACAAAATAGCTGAGCGGAAAACCCTGAAAAAAGTGTCGCTCCTTCCCCTAGCGCACGACAAAGGTCAATGCCGCCCTAACAAACCCATCAGATTCGGCAACCCACGGAATTGACTTGGTTCTTATCCCCACATTCCATGCATATGAAATGAGATCATGGCCATGCATGAGAGGACCCGCACATGGTGACGTACAGAGCATAGAGACGCGTGGTAAAAATCCGATACCTTCTTCCGAGATGATCACCAAGAGAAACCGTGTTCATTTGAACATTTAAACCAACGAATTATAGGCCAATTATAGTATATTTAGATAATAGAGCAGTAAAAACCCGATACTTTCATCCGAAAAGATCACCAAGAGAGACCGTGTTCATTTAAAAATTTAAGACAATGAATTATAGGATAATTATAATATATTTAGATAACAGATTTCTTTTGCTTAACAATCGCACATGTGAGCCTCTTGCGTTATGCTGGCTACTTATTAATCTAGGTACCGTCTTGCACCAATATTATTCAAATAGAAAATTTTCCACCTTGGTCCAGCCAAGTTTGGCAAATGTTGGTGAGAAAAAAATCCACCCTTCATACTCCACCTTAATCGCCTCGACCTAGCCAAGCTTGGCGGGAAGTGAGGGTACACCATATGCCACCTTGATTGGGAGTTACATCTGAGATTTTTCTTCCTTGAGATAATCACTAGATACCGATATAGATTAAAAGTGGGTTAGCATTGCCCATCGGCTCTAATATTACTTATTGGGTCAACATAGCACAAGCCAGGTACCTTCACTTGGAGAGATTTCCAAGAGAGAGTCTAAGTTTGAATCTATCAACACGTTCAATTGGACTCATATTCACTTAAAAATTTAAGCTAATAAGTTATAAGCGAAGTATGATATATCGATTGTTTTATATTACATCTCCATGTGGGATTTCTATCGCTTAACACTCTCACATGTGCACTATAAAACAAAAAATCTTAGATTGAGTGAGTGAGAAAAAAGAGTTTGCAAAACCCTAGCTTAGTGGGGGAGACGAAAATTCGAATGAAATTTTCGTAGATTATGGCATTTAAATTTGCTAACAAAACGAACCAAGCATTGGGAGTTAGAGCGAGTAACGACCCTCGCCAGCCCCTAATCCATCATTAATTGTGCAGAAGAAACAATTTTGTATATCGGATACATTACACACCAATAATCAAATTAGTATGTAGAGTTAATTTTTTTTTTCCAAGCGCATAGTAATTATTAAAAATGCTTCGTTTCCTTCACACCGCCAGCCACGCGTTGGCTAAGCTTGGTTTTTTCCAGGCTTGGAGAGTGACTTTTCGCAAGAAGCGGGCAGTTGACTTGTCACAAAGAGTCTCTTTCGTGTTTTAGGTTGCAAAGGACGACCAAAGAGAGAGTCGCCGTTGATGGCATCACAACGTTTGACCTTGGGATCTTGATGACCGTAACGGAGTTGGTTTGACCTTGGGATCTTGATTACTGTAACGGAGTTGGTTGTGACGGATCTTATTTAAGGCACTGATGGTTTTAATTAGTGGGAAAAACTATCGAATCTGTCAGTGCTCAAGCTCTACATTCACGTAGATACGTGAGCGTAGCGACAGTATAACGAGAATGATCTGAGAATACTGTCGATTGGGAGGTTGATGGTCTATTTAGGAAGTCAACAATCAGGGACAAAGCCCCCACAAACATCGACCAATTTGGATTTTTCTTACTCTCGATTGAGTTGTTGCCGGTAGTTGAGTGAGTCGTTTTATGGGTACATCATTTCGATTGGTGCATAGAGGAAGGTGCCAGAGCATTCGGATATCGCTAGTATCTAGATAGAGAAGCAATTTGATGGTCGACTTACTTCAATAGAAGTAGGTAAATTTTTTGAGCGATCCATGCGTTTGTCCTTTTATCAAACACAAGGGTTCAAATGAGCACTCTCACAACATTCCTTTGGGATCACCTTGGAGCATAGACATAATTGTTTTCAAAGATTACTGAATATGTGTGGAACGAAGAAATTGTCACATCAGATGAAAATTAGTCGGTTGCTCAAAGAATGCCCAAACTTTTCCATTGATATAAGAGGAAAAAAGATTTAGGTTAGTTCATTATATACCATCTTTGTGTGCATATAATGAGATCACACATTATATATTTGAGCGGCTACATTCTTTCAAAGATCGGAATTTCAAGTACATACACCTGCATTCCCATTTACACACAGATAGAAGTTCATTAATCTGCTAATGGACACCGATTCTCACGACCATATACACTTATGCCCTCACACATGATCCCTATGCCGATATCCATGCATCCCAAATTCAATCATATGAATTCATGCGAATCTTTCTCACGCGCACTTACAAAATAGTGTAAGCACACATACTTATGCGCATGAAACGAAAAAGAAGAAAATGGTTTTAAATGGCCGGACAGAGAATACTCAATGAATTAGCTTTGACATTAGAGAAATCAACCCCAAGGTTGGCGCAATTTGTCCGGGCATTGGGGAATCTACAGTTTGGAAACTTGTTATCCGTCGGAAACCTACAAATTGGGTGTAAACTGTTGTGGTTTAGGGCTACTTACACAGGTTGAAGGCCCGAATTTAGGAGGTTCAAGGGGCTTGCAGGGTATTCGAAAGCCCAGAGGTCATGTAGTTTTTAATACAGTTAGAATATGAGATCTTTGTGGGAGTAGTTTTTAATATAGTTATTGTTTAATTGACCATTATACCGTAACATAATATTACAATTTATCTTAACAGAAGGTTTAGGCGTGAATGAAATTTTTAAGTGAAGATTTAAGGTTGAAATCCAATGAGTTCATTTATATATTGTAGATTTGAATATGAAGTTTTGGCTATTAGAATATATGTACATCAGATTCATAGGTTCATAGCACATCCATTTCACATACATGGAATGAGCAAGGGCTTGAGGAAAGCCCAATTAACCTTTGACTAAAAGTGGCTTCCGAATATCGGAACACTATTTTTGTTTGGGTTTTAGAAGGCCCAAGGTATGGCGGGAAAGTGTTTCCGACAAACTGATCAGACTCGGCTTCTTTTATTTAGACAATCGTTTCAAAATCAACAGCTTAAAATTTATGATGAAAAAACTATTAATGATAAATTGAATACCCTACATATTTCAGTACTTTCATTAATAGGGAGTATTGCTTGTTGTTGACGCCTAAATTTTCCTTTTAATTAGGTTTTTATTTTATTTTGTTTTGTTTTATTTTATCTTTTTGGATAATAAATAAACAAAAAAGCAGAAAAAATCCCTCCTCTCGGCCTCCTCGGCCCATCTCCTCCTCAGCCCGGCCCAGCCGCGCATTCTCCTTCTTCGCGCTGTTGTTGCACACGTGCCGGAGCAGAGGCAAGGAGCAGCGACGCACATGGAGTAGGGGGTAGCAGACGGCGATGGGACGTGGAGTAGGGGGGTAGCTAGCGTCGGATGGGACGTCGGTTCGGCCGCTTGGTGCACAGGGACCGGCGGTCGAAGCTCCGTCGACCAGCCGCCCCCTCGCCTATAAATAGGCCCCCGTTTCCGTTGTCAAGGGGACACGCCAGAGGATCGCAAGCTTGGAAACCTCCTCTCGAGAGACTTTGGAGGAGGTTGAAGAGCGAGCGAGAGAGAGGCAGGTCGCGAGCTCAAATGGCCTTCCCCCGAGAGACACCGGGGGAGGTCGCGGGCAAGCGAGCTTGCAGAGGGGAGGGAAGTCGAAGAGCAGGAGCGGTCGAGGCTCGAATCTGGAGTCGATTAAGCTCCAACGCTGCCACAACACCGCCCCGACGCCATTCAAATCTAGGGGCTGCCGTCATCGCCACAAGCTGTGCCGCCGTGCCGTGCCAACGCCGAGAGCAAGTGATGCAGCCCGCATTGAAGACCAACTCTCTCGACCAAGAAGATCGGCCCACATTCAAGCTCGACGAAACCGAGAAGCCGTATCGATATCTTGAGTCCATCCCGGAAGTTTGAAAGAAGACACCTCGGGAGCCATGAAGATGTTATGCTTTTACTAGTTTCTAGTTCCTAAGCTCTTTATTATTTTTCTAGTTTCTAGTTTCTAGTTTCTAGTTCCTAAGAACTTTCATGCTTTCAAGTTTCTATGCTTTATTTTTATTTCTTTGGTGATATAAGCCATCCAATTCCTTGTAGAAGACAAACGACTTTTGATAAATGAAAAACTTTACTTGAAGCAAGTATCGTGAACTTTGTAGAGTTCATATCTTTGAAAACCTAGAAGAGTTTTCGCTTCGTCCTTGAAGAGTCGGAGCTTTTCGAAACCTGCATCCTTGAAGAGTTGCAGTCATTGATCTAGAAGAATCAGTGTCCCTTTCAACTTCCTTGGAGGCCTAGAAGAGCAACCAACGGAGTGTCTATCTGTTTCTATTTTGTTCGTTATTTCCAACCCAATTTCGACTGTCCTACAGTGCTTATTTCAGAAAACCCAAAACAGAGAAATTGTAGATCCAGAAGCCTTTGTTCATTTGGCTTTGGAATCAGGTTGATCCGATCTGTATCAACAAAGATACGACTGTTCTCCTGAGCTCGCGCAGTACTAAAGTTTCTGTTCGTCCTGTTTCCGTGTGTGAGTCACTCTTCCGATCCTACTGTTTGAGAAAGCCTACCCTAGGCTTGCATCAGCAGGTGACGATGGATCCTGCCCACGCCATACCCATTTCTGCTCGAAGCTCTGATCGCCGTCGCCCCGACTTGTCGCCGTCACCACCGTGAAACCCTAGCCCCAATCAAGAAGTCTCGTCACGCCACCATTGTTGCCGCCGTTGCCACCGCGCACCTCAGCCTTCCCCTCTCCGGCACCGCGAATCGAGAACCCTAGGGTTCTCGATTTTTCGGGTCGCGGCCTTGGGTCAGCAGGTCGGACCCAAGGCCACGAGTCAGGTAGGGTTTCTCCATGTTTTGGGGGGCGGCGGAAACCGGGTCGGGAGTTGGGTCGGACCTGGGTAGGGTTTCACTAGGAACCCGGGTCGTCGGGCGGCCGGGTGTCCCTAAACGCCCGACCACAATGTCGCTTTATTAAAAAATAAAAAGTCGGGCCCGCGTAGCGGGGCCTGTCTGCGTTCGGGCTGGCCCGAGTCGGACCCAACCCACGGATTCGACCCGGGTCGTTTTTATATATATATATAAAATTTTATTTTAAATAATACTTTAAATAAATAATAAATAAATAATTTTTTTCCAAAAAAATAAAAAATATAATTTACTTTCGAAAAATATTAAAAAATATTTTAATTTCCAAAAAACCAAAAAATATTGAAAAATATTAAAAAATATTTTATTTTCCAAAAATAAAAAAATAAAAAATATTTTATATTTTCCAAAAAAAGCCAAAAATCCAGAAAAATGTCAAAATTCATAAAAAAGCCAAAAAATTCAGAAAAAGCCAAAAAGACTTGTATCTTTCCAAAAATACCAAAAAATCCAAAAAAAAAAAAATCCATTTTATGTTAAAAAAATTAGAAAAAAACTCAAAAATGTTTTTCCTCCCAAAAATACATGGAAAATTCCTCGAACATCCAAAAAAAACCTCAAGGTTTAAACAAGATTATGTACCGAAAGGACATTAGTGGTTAACTAGTGTAATCAAGTCCCCGATCCTAATTTCTTTGGTTGCGTAGGAGTGAGTATTTCTTCCGATACTTCGCTTGGGTTTCTAATCAACCCACCCCAAATCGATTTGTGGTGATTCCATTTTAAATTGATTTACAGGTTAAAAACTTAGACTATTAAAGTTGTGAATTGGTGGACTTGGGAGAGTCCGGGCATAACTAATTTCAGCTGAGCCATTAGCCTCCTTAGGTGCTCGTACCTGATTGCGGGCGCCATAAAAAAAAAGAGACCGCGACGGTTTGGCGACTTTTTGGGATTTTGAAGACTTAGGCCATTTTTGTCTTGTTTAAATTTTTTACTGACTTAGGTTTTTTTTTTACTTTATGTAGGTCAAAAGCTTAGAAATTTATTTTAATTTTTCTTAAAATAGATTATTTTGTGATTATAAACTGTTGTGCATGTTTTACTATTTTAAACACTACACATGGCACACATAACCCGGCCGCTGGACCTGGGCTGCCATAGGATATTTAGGATGGTGCTAAGAAAGATACGACCTCAAACGCGAGAGTACGATGTAGAGGTTGCCTTTCTTTTCCCCAAATTTCTTAGCTGAGGTTAAGGAGGTATGCTTCTAACGCAAGATTGCGACGGGCGGATACCCTTTTAATTTCAACAAGCCTTCTTAGTTAGAAATCGAGCCGCACATATCATGCGCATGTCAGTGTGATTGTCATCAATTTTCTCGAATGAAGTAAGTTTTTATTTGTGCACTTTGCGATTTACTTACCTTCCTATATAGATTGAGCAGTCCATGATTAGTCTAGGATTTAATACCACAGTTATTTAAATTTGAAAGTAATTGTCATAAAGTTTTTTTTTTTTTTTTTAAATTTTGCAAAGGAAATTACTTTTAGTTTGAGTTTTTTTTTTTTTTTTCAAGCATGTTACAAAATTCCTTTCCGCAAGGATTTTCGTTTGCTTCAAAAAGGGATAGAAGTCTTTTTCGAAATTTGTTGCACTTCATGTTTTCTTCGCCTTTCAAATTGAATATCTTTTAGTCTATGCTAACATGTCACATGCCCTTTTTTCAATTCATGCTTAGGAAATCCTCTACCTTTTCATGAATAAACAAAAAGAGTAAGATTAGGTTGTCATCATGGATTGACTCCCTATCTACGCCTTGTCTTCACACATGCTTGTTTATTCATGGCCAGGTAGTCACGTTCGCTGATCCAGACTCGCTTAAAAGCAAGAGCAAGAATGGCCGAAGAAAATGTACCAAGTCGTATTGTGGTCGTGAAAAGTGAATTGAAGCAAGTCTTCAATGTGCTTCAACAACTTTCAAAGCAGATAGACTCCATCCAAGGCAAACTCACTCCTGCCCCGGCCTCAATCGAGGTATTATTGCCACAATCATCTACTAGGGGTGATTAAGGTGGAGATATCAACGATAATATGCCTGAATTAGAGGATGATCCGCACCAAATTGCGATTGAGAAAGCGAAGCTAGACAGTTTGTCTAAAACTGAGCATGACAAACGCCTCGAAAAGCTTGAGGAGAGGCTGAAACAACTGCAAGGCCTCCAAGATCCTACTTTGACGGACCTCTCCATTTATTCCAATGTCAAAATGCCAAAAAAATTCAAAATGCCTGAGTTTGAGAAGTATGATGGCACGACTTGCCCTAGGGCTCATTTGCAAATGTACTTGATTCGAATGACCCAATACGTTAATAATGCACCATTAATGATTCAGTTGTTCCAATTAAGTCTAATAGGCCTTGCCTTGAGGTGGTACATTACAAAGAACATGAATCTCCTTGAAACATGGAGTGAAGTGAGTGAGGCATTCCTCAAACAGTATAAGTTCATAATGGACATTACCCCTTCTGGTGAGGATCTTGAGCGTACCGAAAAGAAAAAACACGAATCGTTCAAAGAGTATACTATTAGATGGAGGAATCTGGCTGCCCAAATCAGTTCTGAACCAACTGATTTCGAGCTGAGAAAGATGTTTATCACAACCCTCCCTTATGAGTATCGCAATCGAATGGTAACCACAATCGCCGAATCATTTAATCAACTCATTCCAGTAGGGGAGCAAATCGAGATAGGGTTGAGGGATGGTTGGTTCACTGAACCTACATCCACGGGCAAGTTCAGCATGAAGAAAGATAAAGAACCCCTGGTATATGTCATTGCGACCTATAATCATTGTCCAACAATTTAGACAAGTGCAAGACAGCAACAGACCACCAGCCGTCAGCCATCCCAGCATTACAACAACAAGAGACAATTTACTCCTCTTCTTGGATCTTTGTCACGGGTACTAGCAATCCTCCGGAAGAAGAACCTCCTTTCGATTGAGCCAAAACGACCCAACGCCGAAAGTTTTTCCAACTATGACTCGTCAAAGATATGCGACTATCACATGGAAGAAGTGGGGGCATTTGACTGATGAGTGCTTCGCCCTCAAAAGTCGAATCCAGAACTTGTTAGACACTAAAGCTTTCTCAATCCAGAGCAATCCGCTCCCTGATCACATCGACAAAGTAAACGCGGTATTCAATTTTGAAGATAGTCATAGTAGAAATGTCAAAGCACATACCGCTGACATCTATCAGGGGTTGGTAGATACCAGGTATTATTCAGGCAATGAAGTGCCACCCTTAGCAACAAAGAAAGAAGGGCCATATGACACGACCGCCATGTTTGGAGACCTTTTCATGGATACCATCAACGAAGGATCATAAGGGGAAATGGGTGCAGGCTCGCTCAAGTAGATCCCTTTTTAATTTACTCGCGTACTCCCCAACGTGGGAACCTATACATCTTTCTTAAGTATGGCTTGTTTTATTTTCAACATTAGTTCCGCTTGAGGAACCAACTTTTAAAATCACTCTTCCAAAATGTAAATTCACCTATTAAATAAAGTTAAAAATATTCTGAAAGCATGAGGCGGTATCCCAAACTGGCCCAGTGATGTTATCCAACCATGAAAAGAAAATACCATTCAAGGAAAATACTGAGGGCTGGGCTTCCTCATGCTCTCTTCCCCCTAAGCATATATACTTTTGAAAACAAAAAAAATTTCATTACCAAAAGCTTTCGTCAAAACAAGATGTTAAATTTAATCATGTTTGTTTTTCTGACTCATTCACTTCATGTCTCAGAATATCATCTCTTTTGACTTAGTGTGATATGAGGCATTTGAAGCTGGCGCATCATGTGAACTTGCTAAATTCGAAGACACCCTGCCAAGAAAACAGGGGCAAATAGAAAGAATCATCCCATTTCAAAAATGTAAGTTTTATTCACTGAATATAATTTTGGAAATGATGTCCACTCTCTTTTATTTACAGGAAACGAAAGATGGGACGTAATAGGTATAGGCATACAGTTGAAAGCGAAACATCCATGACATGTCTCGCTCTTGCCCAACTCCCTCTTAAGTCGAAGGATTATCTTGTCGCACAATGCGCCCAAACAACTAGATGTTACATTTTCAACTTCGACGAGCCCAGAAGCATAAGGAAGAAGTTTCTTCTCTTCCTTTAAAGCAATTACTATCAATAGGGAGAAAATCCAGACAGTCAAGGCGATCTATAGCCCACACCCTGGACAATGACTTTGAAATCTAGAAGCTTCACTCTAGATGCATACTCTTTCAAGGAGTAAATTGCCATTAGAAAGCTTAGGACTTTTGATTGTCCATCTCAGATTCCATGGAAGCTTGAGGTACATGACTTTTGCTCAATGATGATATAGTCAAAGACTGAAGGAGAAAATCCACAGAAGGAAGGCGTTGAAGATGAATCAATGACCAGCATCATGCATAGAGGAAGGCCCATTGAAGGAAACATTGAACTATGCCAAGATAAAGAGGCCATCATCGATATTCAAATATCCTTAAGAGCTACCACAAACAAACTCTGGGGAAGGGTAATTTGGTATCGTCTCCAATACTCCCACTATCTGAACCCGCTTTTGACATATCTTCCCTATTTGACAGGAAGCATCACAACTCAAGAACCAAACTCAATGGCTAGGTTTGACAAATCAATACTAGCCAAGCTAGTGTACGGAAATGACTTGCATCAAATACACTTGACTTCGTGTAAAGGGACGTATCATCCACAAGCCAATTAAGGATCACCTAACCGTCAAAGATGCGGAAAACAAATCAATGAAAGGCATGTCAGACTTTGATAAGCTTTCCCAAACAAAATAACGTCTCAAAGCAAATGACAGAGATCCTTTAGGCCTCAAGTCACTTATAATCTTAGCCCTACTGGTTGAGCCATTTCCACAGCTTCTCTTCTACAAGAGGCAAGAGTAGAAATTACTGATCAGATTCCCAATCCCTGGCTGATCATTCATATGTCATGTCCCTAACTAATAGGAGCAATCTATCGACACTCATTTGTGAATAACCCTTTGTAAATAACTCTTTTGATATTCAAATTTCAACACATTTGTGAATACCATTTCACCAAGTAAACACTCTTAAAGCTGTTAATAAGTTTTTCTTGAGTAAAAGCCATTCATTTAGTTTTACAAACTCTTTCGCATCATATGCTGCATGCCTTTTTCCAGGTGAATTTTGCATGATGATTTTGCCTATCTAAATCTTTGATTCTATTAAGGATTAGTAGAATAGACAGCCAAGTAAAGAATACAAGATTAATTGAGCATGCTGGATAAGGTGCGTCAGAATGATGACAGGCAAGCCATATTCCATACACAGTCCCCCATCTATACACCTGTGAGATGAGTGTAGAAAATTCCATGACTATAGGATAAAGAGTTCTCTCGCGAATGGTACAGTGACTAAAATAGTGGGAGGCACTCCATCGCTCACTTTGAGCCCCATACATTGGCCAAATTTTTGTCTTACCGCCCGTCAAAGAACCACCCCACATTGGGGCAAGTTGAAGGCAAGTCAGTATCACGAGGTGAGAAAAGAGATAGAAATTCTCTTGCTTGCACTTGCATCAATCTTTGAATGTCTTTATTGCATATGAACACTCGCGTTAATTTAAGTGCCCTAGAGTCATGAAGAGCAATTCTTTATGCACTTGTATCCATTGTATAACCCAATTGAGTCTGTAAATTCACCCTCACATGGAGGCAAAGAAGAAGTTGCTGCCATTCGAGCAATATAATTAGAAGCGCCAGCAATAGATGAAGACTCAATAAGGCATTTGGTTGAATTTGTTAGGATCGATTCCTCAAGCAACAAAAACAAAAAACTAGGGGCATAAAAAAGCAGTGTACCTCGTAAAAGCAAGGTCAATGCCCATGAACGAAAAAATTGAAAAAAAGAGAAATAGGGGCATAAAAAAGTAATGTGCCTGGTAAAAGCAAGGCCGATGCCTCAAACAAAAGTGTAGCCATTTGTATTCCCGAGAGAAGTTACTGTTGTGGTTCAATTGATAGAATCTTCATCTGAACGTGAGAGGAAAGACCGATGACAAATGTCAAGGCAATCACTAGCTCTCACCCTTTTACACAAGAGTCGAGCCTACATTGCAAAAGTCTCTTCAAACTAGGGGCACTTCAATTAACGTAGGATTTCATATGTCTATAAGTATCGCTCGAAGAAGTACGAGCAAGATTATTCTATCTCTTTTCGCAGGACTCTTGACTTGCAAACCCGGAGATGATCATGCAACATCTTTTCCGCAAAACCATGACCTTGTTGGTCCCCTTTGATAAGCCATTGACCAAGCATTCATCACAATTCCAACAAAGACCTCTCACATTGGTAAAGTCGTATCATTTGCGAGGATACTCGGACCCCTGCTGACATGATGACAGTGAGATAGTGTGATCCTTATAAATCCTATATCAATGGTTAGGATAAAACAGCCTTTCCCATGAGAATGAGTGAAAAGTCCTTTCAGACTGAAAGTCCCTCATTTGGCATGCTCAAGACATCTATATTCTAAATGAATGTTGTCTTTCAAAATCTTCCCCAGTGGAATTCAAATGATACAAAACCGACAAGATTGTCATGCATGAATCACCTTTGAATTTATGAATTTACAGCATATACAATCATTGTATACATGTGTGCATATTGTGCAAATAGCAAGCATACTCTTAGAGATTAGAGGTATCACCAGAAAAGCATACCCCCATCCCTACTCCCAAAGCTTTATAATCTTTGAGTATTGACTGCTGTCTGAGTACTCTCTCTTATTGACACTTAGCTTGTTCGAGTTGTCCCCAAAATACTGATACTCGTAACTGTCCAAGTATCCTCTTCTCTTTGAGTACTGACCACTGTTCGGATACTCCATTTCCGTGACACTCGGCTTGTCCGAGTTGTCCTCAAATTTATGTCATTGAATACTAGTAGCCGTTCAAGTATTCCATCACATTATGCGCTTGCGACTATCCAAGTATGCTTTCTTACACTTGGACCAGTTGAGTGGTCCCTGATCATGTCATTAAATATTTGTGTTCATCCAAGTATTCCACAACTTTGTACACCTGTGGCTACCCAGGTGTCCCAACCCTTTCGAGTGCCTGTAGCCATCCAGGTAAGTCTTGTACCACATTCAAATTCTCAATTACCAGAAGGTGAGAGACATTCATGAATATCCAATGTACATCTTTGATATTCCCAATTACCAGGAGGTGAGAGACCTTCATGAATATTTAAGGTACGTCTCCGATATTCCCATTACCAGGAGATGAGAGACCTTCATGAATATTCGAGGCACGTCCTCGATATTCCCCATACTAGGAGGTGAGAGACTTTCATGAATATTCGGGGCACGTCCTTGATATTCCCATTACCAGGAGGTGAGAGACCTTCATGAATATTCGGGGCACGTCCTCGATATTCCCCATACCAGGAGGTGAGAGACTTTCATGAATATTCGAGGCACATCCTCGATATTCCCCATACCAGAAGGTGAGAGACTTTCATAAATATTCAAGGTACGTCCTCGATATTCCCAATTACGAGGAGGTGAGAGACCTTCACGAATATCTCAGGTACGCCCTCGATATTCCCAATTACCAGGAGGTGGGAGACCTTCATGAATATCTCAAATACGTCCTCAATATTCCCTTTACCAGGAGGTGGGAGACTGTGACATCCTAAAATTCACCCCATTTCGATAAAGTGAAATGGGCATTTCGTCGACGTGCCTATGGCCCTTTTTCTCTGTGCTGATCACTCACGAGTTAACTAACCTATCAGGTAAAGCCATTAAGGGATGTATCAGCTGTAAAATCCCTAAAAGCTACCAAATTGGTTGGATTTGGCTAAAATCACGTCTGATCGATTTTTAACCACGAAATTGAACTCGATTTCAGGAATCGAATTTTAAGCGCGTCATAATTCTTATTTTTAAGATCCTGTCTCATCGTCCGTCAAATTGTTGACGAGTCCGAAATTTCAATAAAGAAATTATCGGAAGAAAATTGAAGACAAAAAAAAAATAGAAAGGGAAAGGGAAGAGAAAAGAAAAATAAGAATAAGACTATTATTTTATTTGTTTTTTCTCTCTCTCCCCTTTCTTTTTCTCTCTCTTCTCTCCTCCCCTCCCCCTTCGTGCGAGCACCCCCACCGAATGCCCCCTTGCCAATTTTAAATTGGCTTCTCCCCTCTTCTTTTTCACTTTTGACTAGTCAAAAGTCTATCTCCTCCCTTCTTCTTATCTTTTTCCTTTCTTCTTCCCCTCTCTCCTCTCTCTTCTCTCCCATGTGACCGAACACTTCTTCTTCTTCTTCTTTCTTCGCGTGCGAGCCGGCAAACGGAGGAAGAGCAGAAGCTACAGCTCGCCGTCATCGCCCGTCCCGCCGCCCGCACCGCACACCCGCGCACGCCGCGCGCTCTGCCGCCTCCCACCCGCGCTCGCCGTCCTCGCTGTGCACCGTCCAGCCCTTGTTCAGCCTTTGCTCAGCCCTTGTTTCGCCCCGTTCGGCCACCTCCGGCCGCCGTTCGACCCCGCCGGATCTCCACTGGCCTTCCCCCGTGCCTTGCCGCCCTTTTGTGGAAGTGGTTTGTGGCTGTTTTGTGCCTGTTTTCAACCATCGCAGCCACCCCACGGAGTGGGTTTCCAGCGGCTTTAGGCCTGCTTTTGGGCCGTTTCCGGGCCCCGAACCCGAGCCATGCTTTGGGAAGAATCGTTTCTTGCGTCGCCCCCGTCGGATTGATCCGATTTGCGCGCGATTTGGTGAGTAATCTCACT
Organism: Eucalyptus caleyi; assembly: GCA_014182885.2. Taxonomy (NCBI): domain Eukaryota; kingdom Viridiplantae; phylum Streptophyta; class Magnoliopsida; order Myrtales; family Myrtaceae; genus Eucalyptus; species Eucalyptus caleyi. The sequence goes on along the minus strand of CM024468.2, from coordinate 32,231,844 downwards.
AATCCCGGATTAGTTGACTAATTATGCTTAAGGTTGGTTTAGTTTTGATTAATTATGTTTAGGTTGTTAGATTAGAATAAATTAGCAATTATTAGTCAATTGTGATGCGATTTAGATAAATTGATTGCGCAATTAGCAAGTAGACGTGGTCTACTAATTATTGGAAGTGTCTCAGGATTTTTCCCGACCCTTAGTGGGCTCCATTAGGCTTTTCGGGCCTAAGTGGAATTTTTAGTATTTAAATATTAATTTGCGGAATTAATTTAAATAATTATTTATTTTTCGAAAATTCAACTGGGATGGCCCGAGACCGGAATATTATGTTGATGACCGTGGTGAAGTCTGTTGACTTAACCGGGCTTTATTTTGAGCTAAATCAGATTTTTAATATTAATTATTTAATTTTCGAAATTAATTAATTAATTATTTATATTCCGAAAATTCAATTGAGATGGTAAATGACCAGAATATTATGCTGATGACCGTGGTGAAGTCCGTTTATTTAATGGGCTTTATTTTGTGTTAAGTTGAATTTTTAATATTTATTAATTAATTATTTTTCGGAAATTAAGATTGAGATGGCCGACCACCGAAATCTCGTACTGATTGTTGTGGCGCAGTTTGTTTATTTATTTGAGCTCTACGTTGTATGGAATTAAATAAATTGTGATGTTTTAGGGATTTACCCTAAATTGATTTGGAATTGATTGAGATTGAATGAATGATTGGTAGATGGCCGAGTATGTTTGTTTAGCATTTATAATACTTTGATGAGTTGTAAAGTGGATGGAATCATGAGAGTGGACTGGAAATACTCTGGGTTATAATTGATCAGACACGGTGTATGGACCTACGTGGTTCGGTGATTGGGACATCACTGGCGAAAACGGCGCCTTAAAGAACGCACTTATCGGTCTAGTACATACATTATTGTGAACCTACGTGGTTCAGTGATTGGAATATCACTGGCGAAAACAGCACCTTTAAGAACGCACGTATCGGTCTAGTACTCATATTGTTATAGGCATGTATGGTTCGGTGATTAAGGACATCATTGGCGAAAACGACGCCTTAAAGAACGCATACACTTGTCTATTAAATACATTGTTATAGGCATGTATGGTTCGGTGTTTAAGGACATCACTGGCAAAAACGGCGCCTTAAAGAACGCATACACTTGTCTATTAAATACATTGTTATAGGCATGTGTGGTTCGGTGATTTGGGATATCACTGGCGAAAATGGCGTCTTAAAGAACGCACACAATTGTCTATTGAGTACATGGTTATAGGCATGCGTGGTTTGGTGACTAAGGATGTCACTGGCGAAAACGGCACCTTAAAAAACGCATGCAATTGTCTAGTGGATAAGTCACATTGGTGAGCTTGACGCCCGAGAGTATTGACCTAGAATGGTCCGTCTGATATGTAATCGACTAGGTCGATTGATCTTTGCTTTGATATGATATTGTGAAATGATTGATTGAATGGAATTGACCGTGAGTGGTTTCGTTGGTATGTAATCGACTAGGTTGATTTGATTTGATGTTTCGATCTGTGATGTAATTGCTTGGGTGTCTATTTGACTTGTGCTAACATGCAGGTGGAATCTAATGCCAAGGTAAGTTCTCTGCCCTGTGTGTGTTTAGGCAGCCTATAGTATAATGATTTATTAATCGGGCTTAATGGGGTAGAACTCGCTGAGACGTAGTCTCATCCCAGTTTGGGGAAAACATTTCAGGACCCCGATGAGGAGCTGATGAGGAGGAGTCTGAGAAGGAGAACTCGGACGTGAAACTTAAGGAGAAAGATTGCTGGGAGAAGAAGATAATCCTGAGAGGGGCCTTGAGTACGGCCCAGAAGGACTGAGATTCTATCTTCTTTGATATCTCCATTTTGATGTGAATAGAGTTTAGAATAAAAAGTTGTGAAGTGTTCTGATTTGTGTTTTGTATAAAAGTTTGGTTATAAATTTCAATATGAAAAAGATGGCCCTGCTTTTTCTATCCTATCGTTTTATTGTTTGGGGATTTTAATTGCTTCCGTATGTGCTTAAAAAATGAAAGGGTCGGCGATACATTGTCCTGAGATATCGCATTATAAAATCGACCAAAAGAAAAGGATGTGTGCGTGCTCGAGGATCAGGGCGTGACAGAGACTTTCATGAATATCTCAAGTATGTCATCGATATTTCCATTACCATGAGGTGAAAGACCTTCACGAATATGCGAGGTACGTCCTCGATATTCCCAATTGCCAGAAGGTGGGAGACCTTCATGAATATCTCAGGTATGCGCTCGATATTCCTAATTACCAGGAGGTGAGAGACCTTCATGAATATCCAAGGTACTGTCGCGACCCGATCTCGCCGCCCCTCGAAATGTCCAAGGTGGGAAAGGTCAGGTTTAGGGGTACTTGATCTCAAGATCGCAAGCTCTCCCAAGCTCGTATCCCGCGTGACAGTAGGTTTATTTATGCGATATAGTTGTTTATCACAACCTAAAAATATACAGGAGTCGCCACTAGCCTCATTTTCAGGGGTCGGCTAGAAACCCAATTGAGGATCGGGAGTGTTCCCTCGATTTCTACGCAACCGGATATCTAGGTTCGGGGTTTCGGTACCTAAACAGTATGTTGTGTTTTTCCTAACATGTTCATGCATTTCTTTTTATGTTTTTAGGATCGTCAATTCTATACTAAATGATCATGCGTGGTGGATTACCTTCATTCTATTCTATTTCTAAGAAACGAAAGGAAAACAATCAATAATATTGGAAGTGCAAGACATTAAGTAAACAATCAAGAAAAGCAGTTAAACCTAATCATGCAATTCTAAAAATATAAAAAAAGAAAACAATCGGGAAAGAAAGGAAACCTGCAACTCGTCGGGTTTTATACAACAAATGGAGCCCGAGACATATGTCGGAAAATGGGTATTACATGAAAATGGTCAGAACGGACATCGACCTCCACCATCTTCATGCCTTCTCCATCTTCAAGGTCCTAATCTAAACCTAATCTAAGAAATTTATGACTAGGTGCATACAAGTGAAAGAAACAATCATCACAACTAAAATCAAAGCAATTGGGGTAGAACCAATGTATGATTGGCTCTAAGAAAAAGAAAACACAAAAATCAAGCACTTTATGAAGAGCAACTTTCATGAATGGAATTTCCTGAGGCGTATCAAGTTCAAGTGAAGTCATTCATGGCCGAAAAGCAACAATCGCTAAAGCATGCAAATCAATCATAAGCAAATCAGAGAATGATGCATGATAACTGATTTGTTGAGCCACCTAATCAATGCATGAAAATCATGAAATTTGAACATGACGTAGGGTTAAATGTGAAGAAAAAGTTTGATTTAGACATTTAACCCTAAATCCATGTGCAAAAAGGCCACACAAATCCATTAACATTGATATGTGACTTGTCATTAGGAGCAAAATGCATAACAATTTAAATTGCTATATGTCAACTTGAATTCTAAAGTTACTTGACCTTAAAAATTCTCAAATTTTAGCATGGGATGGATATGGATATTATGGACAGCTTTCATTGAGAATCTATCCTTAAGATCATTATGTATAAGATCACACAAAATTTTGGTAGACAGTCAGATTTATAGAGACAAAACAGTACTACAGGTCAAGACAAATTCAGACTTCAAAACTTGATCTAAAAAAAAAGAAAATCAGGGTAAATGATGGGCAAATTGGACAAACTAGGCATCGTTAGAAAGCTCAATGTGTCCTTTACGAATTCCTATTAGGTGACAATTGCAAGTTAGGTCTTTTTCTAGCTCAAGTAAAGCCATTTGTATAAGTGGTCAGATCAGATCATAACAAGCAGAACACATCAGCAGATTAATGCTCTTTGCAAGAAGCATCAGGCAGGGCAAATGATGGCCAAATCGCACATATAATATGTCTATGGAAAGCTTGAGAAGTCTATTACAAATCTATAGAAGATATTAAGTCCTAATAACATCATCTACCAGCTCAGTCCAGTTAAAACAGAAAATTGTAGTAGGTCAAAACAGCAAATCAACCTAAAACAATTACTGCAAAATCAACAGACTTTGTAGGTGTTTTTGAGCAACCAAATGACATCCGTTTAGGGCATGCGACATATCAAATTGAAGCTCTAGAAGTGTATTTTTTATGTCTAGAAGGGCTCGAGGCCAAAAAAAAACTCATCTAGCACCTCATTTCAGCCAAACCAGAAAGTGACATATCAGGCATACGAAATCGCGACACATCGACTATTCCATTTCAATACTAACAGCAGCTAGCCACAGAAAAGACATCATTTCCCTAATCGAATCAACTCCAACAATTTTGAAAAAAAATGTAGCATGTCCAACAATCACAATAGCAGTATCTCAAATCAAGAAATCACTATAACATTTGAACCAAAAGTCTCGTGATCCTGTCCATCTTTCCCTTCTGAACAAACATTTACAAAATGCATGTCATCGATAACCTTAAAGTACTCTATAGGACAGATTGCAAAACCAGCAAGCAAATGCATTTCAAAACAAAACCCTAGGCGAGTTAGTCAAGCAAGTATCAAAAGTGAGTAATCATATCAAGACATGAAACTTGCAGCTATTATAGTCTGCTCGGTGGAACATTTCTTAAACTCCACAAGATGTGGAAGGGGTCATTCATGCCACAGTATGTTACATAGATACAGGATGATAAAACACATGCAGCAAACTGACCAGCAATATTTTTTTATAATGCGTTTGCAATTGGGCACAGTAAACAAAACGACATATAGTGAAGTATAAGAAGTAAAGGTGCATGAATCAAATCATCTTCATTTAAGGGGCTCTTGATCAAGTTTCGGAGTAGTCAGCGTCAGATTCATCTTGCGCACACACTGGGTATACGTCTAATCCGAGAATTCCAAGAACAAATCCCTAAATGTATAGCTACTAAATTTGAAATGAAAAGAAACGAAACAAAAGTAAATTTTATACGACATATACAATGAATTGATTAAGCAATAGAAAGCCTATGTCAGAATCTGAATCAAAACATACACTGATCTAGTTTAGGAATTTTATTAAACAGGTAGTAGACACTTCGGCCAAAGGATCTAGAAGCAGAAATAAGAGAGAAGTCATATCCAGACTTATCACAGAGGCTCGAACGTCACTGAATTTCATGCAGGAGTAATCGTGCACTCATTCTCTACCTTCAGTAGAGACAGAGCATGCGAATTAGGGACGAACATAGCGCTTACTGTGACTGCGAAGCTGGTGGTGCTGGGGAAGTAGCTTAAGCTAAATCTGCAACTTCAGTGGGTGAATAAAGGAGTCCGAATTGACTTTCGTCGCTCAATGAGGAATCACCGGAGAAACGGAAGTCGCCACCACCATCGTTGCTATCACCACTGCTGATCGGCTCCAAATCTCTACCCTTGGAGCCGAGTCAAGACCTTCGAACTCGGCGCAATTTCGAACCCTTGCACCTCGAGCTCCGGAAGGACGCGATCCGTGATGAGAGCGTCAGATTCAGCCGAGAGAGCGATTACTAGAGAAAACGAATGAGAGAGGGAAAGGTCAGAATCCAAGACCCGAACGGATTGAGAGAGAGAACGGAAATCGAAACCCTAACAAATCGAGAAGGATAGAAAGAAAGCTCACCGATCGAGCGAGCTCGATCCAGAGAGAAAAATCGATCAAGCGTCGTTGTCGTCACAACTGTCGCCGATCCTTGTCCCAAACCGAGAGAGAAATTTGCTGAGGGAGAGATTCTCTGGTTTCCACCCCTTCGACAAGAGCTCAGGTGGTTGATGATGAACGGAAAAGGTTGAATCAATGGTGGAATCGAAAAATTAGGGCTTGCGGCTGACGAGGGGCTCAAGCTGAGGGCACGCGCACGGCGGATTCGCTCCATGACGGTGGCGACGACTTCTCGACCTCTCTGCTGGGTGATTCCGTCGCTCCTCTTTCTACCTCCGACTCCGGGGTCTTCTTCCGGTGGACGTCGAGCGAGAGCGAGAGCCGACGATCAAGCGAGCAAGCGTTCGATTTTTGAGAACGAGCCAGAAAACATCTAATTGAGAACCTCTGGAAGCGATCATCGAGGGAGGGAGCAAAGCCATGGCTGGCGCTAGAGGGTCCTTCGTTGGCCTCCGAGATCGGAAAGAAATCCAAAGAGAGAGGAGGTTGTTACGGCGGAAGAGAGGAAGTGTGCCAGTCTGTTCTTGGCGTTTTGCCCAGAGAGCGGGAACCGGCCGAGAGAGAGAGAGAAATGAATCTCGAGATAGAAAAATCTTTTATCCAATCACCCCCCTTCTTTGCTTCACGAGCGCCCCTTTTATATTTTTCTCTTCTTTTTTTTTTTCTTGTTTTCTTTACATCGTTTTTTTTCTTTCTTGTTTTCTTTTCAAAATATTCTCTCTCTTTTTTTTTTTTTTTAATGTTTTCATTCATCATTGATCAATTTTTTTTTTTTTTTTATCTTTTTGGCTGTTTTTTTTTTTAATTATTGTAAAAATGATGTAAAAAATGTCAACAAAAATTTCGGGTGTCAATAGGTACGTCCTCGATATTCCCATTGGCGAAGGTAGAAGACCTTCACGAATATCTCAAGTACGTCTCCGATATTCCCCTTTACCAGGAGGTGAGAGACCTTCATGAAGATGCGAGGTACGTCCTCAATATTCTCTTTACCAGGAGGTGGGAGACCTTCACGAATATCTCAGGTATGTCCTCGATATTCCCTTTTACTAGGTGGTGAGAGACTTTCACAGATATCCAAGGTACGTCCTCGATATTCCCCTTACCAGAAGGTGGGAGACCTTCACGAATATCTCAGGTACGCCCTCGATATTCCGAATTACCAAGAGGTGAGAGACCTTCATGAATATCTCAGGTACACCCTTGATATTCCTAATTACCAGGGGTGAGAGACCTTCATGAATATCCCAGGTACCCCTTTGATACTTGTGAATGTCCAAGTATCCCCTAAGAATTCATACTTGTGATCATCTAAATACCCCTTCAATGCCTATTATCAGCCAAATACCCATTTTGACACCTACAAAGGTCCAAATATTATTCAGGTTAGTACTTGTGAATATCCAGGTACTCTTTAATATGCTTGTGAATGTCCAAGTATCTTCTAGAATCGATGCCCTAAAGGTCGGTGCATCCTCTCGGGAAAAGTTGAGTACCAGCTATTGTCTTTGACAGAGGTTAGACATCCCCACAAAATAGATGCCCTGAGAAAGGTCGGCGTATCTCCTGAGAAAGGTCGGGTATCAACTGGTGTCCTCGATACAAATCAGGCACCCACAAATGAGATGCCTTGAGAAAGGTTGGTGCATCTCCCGTTAAGGTGACCGGAGAAAGGTTCGAGTCCTAGACAAATCGCTAATTACTCCAACAGGCGACCGAAGAATGGTTCGGGTCCTGGAGAAGCAATTTCCCGTCACAGCGACTGAATAAAAGTTCGGGTCCGAGAAAAATCACTGATTGTTCCAACATGTGACCGAAGAATGGTTTAGGTCCTGGAGGAGCAATTTCCTGTCAAGGCAACCGAGGAAAGGTTCGGGTCCTAGACCAATCATTGATTGTTTTAACAGGCGATCGAAGAATGGTTCGGGTCCTAGAGAAGCAATTTCCCGTCACGGTGACCGAAGAATGGTTCGGGTCCAAGAAAAACCCACTAATTGCTGCAACAGGCGACCAAAGAATGGTTTAGGTCTTACAGGAGCAATTTCCCGTCAAGGCGATCGAAGAAAGGTTCGGGTCCTAGACAAATCATTGATTGTTTTAACAGGCAACCGAATAATGGTTCGAGCCCTGGAAAAGTAACCTCCTCATATCACCAGGTAAGATGACGTTTTGATACTTGCCAAACTCGGGGTTCACACCCTATCTCACTCACTTCTGGTAAGTAACTACAGGTATTTTCTTATTTGCCTTAGTATATGTAATGTTATATTGCTCTTTTTGCATAGGATAATAGGTCCCAAATAAAATCTGCTACGCATGTATGGATAAAATTTAGGCATCAGTTTGTCTTTAAATGCAACCTCTGCGAGCTCACCTTCAAAGAGGGGCAGCTGTTGATGCCTAAATTTTCCTTTTAATTAGGTTTTTATTTTATTTTGTTTTGTTTTCTTTTATCTTTTCCGGATAATAAATAAACAAAAAAACAAAAAAAATCCCTCCTCTGGGCCTTCTCAGCCCATCTCCTCCTTAGCCCAGCCCAGCCGCGCCTTCTCCTTCTTCGCACCGTTGCTGGACACGCGCCAGAGTAGAGGGAAGGAGCAGCAACGCACATGGAGCAGGGGGTAGCAGATGGCGATGGGACGTGGAGCAGGGGGTAGCTAGCGTCAGATGGGACGCTGGTTTGGCCGCTCGGTGCACGGGGACCGGCGGTCGAAGCTCCGTCGACTGGCCGCCCCCTCGCCTATAAATAGGCCCTCGTTTTCGTCGTCGAGGGGACATGCCAGAGGATCGCAAGCTTGGAAACCTCCTCCCGGGAGACTTCGGAGGAGGTTGAAGAGTGAGCGAGAGAGAGGCAGGTCGCGAGCTCAAACAACCTTCCCCCGAGAGACATCGGGGGAGGCCGCGGGCAAGCGAGCTTGCAGAGGGGAGGGAAGTCGAAGAGTAGGAACGGTCAAGGCTTGAATCTGGAGTTGATTCAGCTCCAACGCAACCACAACACCGCCCCGATGCCGTCTAGATCTAAGGACCGCCGTCATCACCACAAGCCGTGTCGCTGCTTCTTCGTGGATCCAGAAGTTGGAGAAAGCCTTTGCACTGCTAATGTGCAATGAGATTGAAAAGGTAGTACTTGCAACTTACCAACTGGAGGGAGTTGCAGATACTTGGTGGAAGACGACTCGAGGAACCATATTCCCAGAAGGCATTGTTCCAGAGTGGAACGCCTTTCTAGAGGCTTTTAATGTCAAATATTTCTCAGAAACTGCCAAAGAGGTGAAGATGGCAAAATTTCAATGTCTTCACCAGGGTTCTCTAACCGTCGATCAATATGAGGCGAAGTTCGCTGAACTTTCGCAGTATGCTCTTGAATTAATTGTGAATCCAGTAAACCGAGCGAGGAGGTTTAGAGAAGGATTCAGGTCAGACTTAAGGAGTACATTGACTTCTCTGAACCTGAGAACTTATAATGACCTTTATGAGAGAGCCCAGATGATCGAGAAGGATCAGAATGATAGAGCTGCCTCATTTGGATTGAGGTTTAGCTCTCATCAAGAAAATATTCGCCAGGGAAAGAGACCTATGCCTGGAAATAGCTTTCAAGTCCCATCCAATAGGACAGGTGGAATTGGCAAGCCGGTGTCAAATGTGATCGAGATGTGTCGCCTTTGTGGAAGACGACATCCTGTTAATCGGTGTCCTCGAAGAATGGGCGCCTGTTTTGAATGTGGCCAGCAGGGTCAAATGGCCAGAGATTGTTCGAGGCGCCCACGAGGACAACCGTAGTTGCCACCACCGCCACCTTTGAGACAGATCAGAGGGTATGCACCTCAGACCGCGCCGCAAGGAGGTCAGCTAAGACCACAAGTTTAGGGTACAGTGTACGCCGTCACCGGAGGATTGGACAAAGGGAAAGCACCGTAGATAGAACACCACTAGGATGACGAAAAGAACATGAATTGACTGACTAAGCACCGAGTAAAGGAAGAATGTTTTTGAGGTGTTTTTATCAGAGTAGAGCAGCGGGATTTTGAGTGAAGGTTGTCAAATTTCCGTTATTGTAATAAAGTGGTAGGAAAATGAATCTCTGACTATAGTTGTACTTAATGGGTTTGCCTATGTATAACTTTGATACTATATATATAAAAAAAAGGTTTGGCTCGATGAGCTTTTGTTGTAATGAAGTGTTGTTGCAATGTGATATAGTTTAGTTCGCCGACAGAGGAAAAATTTGAAATTATCAGAAGTCAAGGAGGACCCTCAATTTCCTTAATCTCATCGTAAGAGGCAACCCGTTTATGGACGGAGGTTGCCAAGGTCACGTGGCGATTGTCATAGATAAGATAGATTGAAGAACTGAGGGTTGAGGACGTCTCAGTAGTACAATAATTTATAAATGTCGTTGTCTGAATTGATAGAACCGAAGGTGCAAAAGTGAGGACTGTTGAATAAGGAATTCATTCATATTAGTGCATTACTTTGGGGAAATATTAGTTTTGTTTGTGAGAAAAAGAAAGACGATTCATTACGAGTATGCATCGACTATTGTTAACTCGATTGAGTGACAATAAAGAACAAGTGTTCATTGCCGGAGATCAACGATGTGCGTGATTAGTTACCAAAAGTGTGAATACTTTCAAGGGTTGACTTGAGAATAGGATGTCATCAGTTAGGAATCAGGAAGGAAGTTATATCGGAAACAACATTATGAATTAGAATTTTAGAAGACCTGTGATTGTGATGTCTTGCATCACCCTAGAAGGTTGAATTAAGTCATAAGCGCACTGAATCAAAAGTCTTCAGTTGCACATATGGTGATCAAGGAGTGGAATTTACTTGAGAGAGCTCGAGGTTCAATTTTCAAATTTGAGGTAGGCCACCTTTCGAACCTTATGGCCATCCTCATAATTGAACCAAAGGTCCAGTTTAGGATCTGGACGTTTTAGTTGATGAACATAAATGTTCAAAGATATCTTGTAAGAGGATACCGGTAAAAGAAAGGTTGACTTTCAGATTTCGGAAATGCCGAAGTATTGTGGGTGATGATAAGTTAGACAGTATAGAACTTGAGGAGGAGACCTTGTCAGGAATTCATTGTAATAGTTGCATTATTTGACTATACAATGTGAGATAGGTCAGAATCAACGTTAGCTCGAGTAGTAGATCGATATGAAGATAGTTATCGCCGGACAGGTTGCAAGTGTCAAATGTGCTAGTAAGTGAAAGTTTAGTAATGCAAGCCAAGAGGACATTTATAATCACTCGAGAGTCCCAAGAGTCCCAAGTGGGAATGGAAGTATGTTACGATGGAATGTTGTGATAGGTTTACTCGAGAGTCGGGGGAATAATGACTCCGGTTGGGGTAGTGGTTGACAGATTGATGAAGTCGATTCACTTCAATGCAGTATGAAAAGATCTTGATTGAAATAGGCAGGCAGAAGTGTATGTGTGTCAGGTAGTTCGTCTGCGTGGAGTACTAGTGACGAACTTATACTGGATCTAGAATTGAGGTTCCTAGTTTCAGCAGATCATTCAGATAGTTCATTTTGAGGCAGAACAGAGCAGAGTGTGCAAAACTTCAGTTTGTTGAGATGAGACCAGAGAAAGAAAGATCAGGCTGAGGGTCAGTTCAGCAGTCGGTAGTTGCAATTGCCGTGATCAGTGCTAGAGTGCAGACTACTCAGAACTGCCAGAATAATTGAGTTGTTGAGCATTGAAGGCCCCAAAAGTTCTAGATTGGTGAGTACGCCTTTCTGAAGGTGTCACCAATGAGGGATACCTTGCACTTCAGCAAGGAGGGGAGAAATCTGAAATCAAAGTACGTAGGTCCCTTTGAGATTCTGAAAAGAATCGGGATCCTATCATATCGTCTTGCATTGCCGCCAAGGTTAGTGCAAGTGCATGACGTCTTTCACGTGTCGATGTTGAGGACATATGAGCCTGACAGGACTCACGTGCTAAATCTTGAAGAATTAGGCGTTGACGACAGAGTGTCGTACATGAAAAGTTTGGTTCAGCTTGTGGATCAAAAATATTAGATTCTGTGTATCAAGAAGGTCCCTTTGTTCTAAGTGGTTTAACCAAAAAAAAAAAAAAACGCGACTGAAGAAGCAACTGGGGAATGTGAGACTAGATGAGATGACAATACCCTCACCTTTTTGTTTAAGGATTGGTAAAGGTTTAAATTTCGAGGACAAAATTTTTATAAGAGGGGAAGAGTTGTGACATCCCAGATTTTCAGTCTTGTTTTCTATTGAATAAATCGGACATTTCATTGATGCGTCTATAGGGTTATTCTCAGAGCTGATCACTCTCGAGATAACTAGACTATCTGGGGAAACCATTAAGAATTTAAAGGCAAATAGACTTGAGAATTCGACCAGGAATCGGCTACTCGACCGTGTCCATCTTTAGAGGTTATTACGGCACAGATATAATCAATTCGAGATAAAAAATAAGTTGGTTTGACTGAGGTATGTGACTAATCGTGGGTGACACCACTAAATTGGAAAATTCCTGTCAACCAATACTAGACTGATTTTCTTATTGTTTTAGTACCCTGTGTCCGTATTTAGATCACCGAAATTTTCATGACAATCGAGAGTCGTCATTGAGTAGAGTGGATTCATTGTGGTTCGAAAAAAATCGACCATGGGTCATTTGCACTGAAAAGTTTTGAAAGTTACCCGGTAGTCTAGGTCACGCTAAAAACGCGTCGAATGGAAATTAATCGTGAATTCGAACCCGATTTTAGAAGTTGAAAGTTCTGTAGTGTTACGTGCTAATTTAGGAATGTCGACTCAGTCTTAGAAGATTTTTCAGAGATTCTGAGATTTTTGCGAAAAATCAAATCGGACGTCGCGGAAAATTAACGGAAATTCGTACGGGCCGAATTTAAAGGAGTTTTGACTTTCAAGCCGAGCTTTTTGGCGATGGGCACTTACAGATAATCATATGGGCTTTTTCCTTGGCTAAATTGGACGTTGAACGGAGAATTAGTCGAAGATATTGAAGTCCAGAAATTAAAAATTCGGAGCTTTAAATAGAGCTGGAATTTTGGCTTCAAATTAAGTTAATTAGTGGATTTATTTGACAAGAAAGAATTAAGAGACCTTAGGATAAGGTTGGAGGCTTAGAGTGGGGACCAAGCAATTAAGTGTATAAGATATTTGTAGATTTTTGGCCCCACCCGTGACTTCCTAGCAGCTTTGACCGCCGCCTCATCCTCCTTCGAACGGCTTCTCTCCCTTTCAGCTTGTTGAGCAAGCCTCTGTCGATCTTCATCTTCGTATACCGTTCCTTTGTCTCTCTCCGTCAACCGAGCGCCCACGCCGTGACACCAACGAAGCAACTGCTCTTGTTTTCTTTCCATCTATTTCTACGACTGAAAACCTCTGCCGCACGACTTCCTTCACACCTGCAGCCACGCACGTCTCCATTATCATTTCATCCTCATCACCCATCCATCTCCACCACCATATCATCACCATCTATCATCATCCCATCTTCCACCATCACCCCACGTCCGTAGCTCATGCCTCAAGTCAACCATTGAAGCTTTAGTTGACTGAAGCAGCCCCAAAATTCCACAAAGCAAGTCCACCGAAGAAATCCCCACGCGTCCGCTTCTTTTCCTTCAGCTACCAGCACGTTCGCAAGATTTTCCCAGGCGGTGACCGAAGCTCCCACGTTTCCTCGCGGCATCAACGCCCTTACTCCCTCGTCTTCAGCAATTTGAAGACCACCGAGTCTTCCAGCTGCCGCGCACGAAGCAACCGAAGACCAACGAAGCCGCGTGCGTCGCCCTCCATTTTCCTCTGTGCAGCAGCTCATGCAGCAGCTTCCTCCGTGCGCCAGCGTCCATCCAGCCCATGTGAGACAGCCCAAAGTTCGGCCTCTTCAGCCCAACATCTTCAGATCTTCGGCCCAGCAAAACCCTCAGCTCACGCATTTCACGGCCCAACCTTTAGCAGCAAGTTTTTAAGCCCAGTCCAGTCCAAGTGAGTTATTTGGTCAAGCCCAATCCAGCAGCCCATCAACTGAAATTTTGAGGCCCAATTTGCAGCAAAGCAAATGAAGTCTAGTCCACAACTTGAAGCCCGTCTTCAGCAGGCCCAGCCCAATTAGGGTCCAGCCCAAAAGCAAGAATAAATCTCAGTTGGGCTGAGATTTGTTGGGCCAAATTTAAGGCCCAGTCCAAGCCCACCGAGGTCGTCGAAAGCCCAATTTCGGTTGTCGTCGCGTCACCGTCGCGGTGTCCCGGTCCCTGCTTTTAATCAAGTGAGTTTTACTCACTAATACTTTCTTAGTTTGCTAATTATGCTTAGGGGTTGGTTAGATTTAATTAAATGCAATTAGGTGGTTAGATTAGTTTAGGACAATTAAATTAGTGACTTAATGATGCATGTTAGGTTGTTAGGCTTAGTCATTAGCAAGTAGAGTGCCTCTAATATTTATTGAATGTATCTCGGGATTTTTCCCGATCCGTTCTGGCGTCCAATCGTGCATTATGGACCTAAATTGGATTTTTAGTATTTAATTATTAATTTTCGAAATTAATTTAATAAATTATTTATTTTCTGGAAATTAGACAAAGCGATAGTTGACGACTGTAATTTTATACTGATGATCGTAGTGTAGTCAGTTTATTTAATGAGAACTTTTTATATTATGCTAAACTGAATTTATTTATTTATTTTTCGAAATTAATTATTTAATTATTTATTTAAAATTCAACCTGGGATGGCCAGTGATCGAAATTTTAAGCTGATTGTTGTGGCACGTCTGTTTATTTAATTGAGCTCTATTTCATGCTGAATTGAATTATTTGTGAAAGAGGGAATTATTCTTTAATTGGATAATCATTGGTTATTAATTGAAAAATAATCGGGCATCGATTAATAATGCCAAAAATATTTGATTGGACTACAGAAAATGTTGGAGTTATGGAAAGGAAAATATTATATTTTGGCTAAGGCCGACCGTGTCCCTACACACGGCTATTTTATCGAGAAGGATAAAAGATGGAATGGATTGAATGGTCGGATAGTATACTATATCATCCTACGGGCTTTGATATGTCAGCTTAGCGAGAGCAGTATACTACTGTACTATATCAGCCTACGGGCGATATGTCAACTTAGCGCGAGTAGTACACTTTATCAGCTTAGTGTGAGCATCGGGGGTATACTATATCAGCCTGTGGGCGATATGTCAGCTTAGCGAGAGCAGTATACCGGTATACTATATCAACCTACGGGCGATATGTCAACTTAGCAAGAGCAGTATACCTTAACCCTATCAGCTTAGTGTGAGCTATACTATCTATATATCAGCTTAGAGTGAGCAGTCCTGGACTATGGTCGGACTTATAGATAGTATTGAATGTGTCGACCAAGCATGGGTCGTGATGACAGGTAATCGATTAGGTCGATTGATCATTACTTTGATCTGATGTTGTGAATTGACATATTGATTGGAAATGACCATGAGATGGTCTGATTGATATGTAATCGACTAAGTCGATTTGATCGATGTTTCGATCAGTAATGTGATTACTTGGGTGCATACTGAACTGTGCTAATATGCAGGTGGAATCTGAGGCCAAAGTAAGTCTTCTGACTCGTATGTGTATAGGTAGCTCGGTTAGCGTATTAGTTTTAGGGGGTAGAACTTGTTGAGACGTAGTCTCAATGGTTATTGAATAACCATTTCAGGACCCTGATGAGGAGCCTGAGGAGAAGGGACCTGAAAAGGAGAGCCCTGATGTGGAACTAAATGGGGAGGAACATTTTGGAGAAGAAGATGACCACGAGGAGGATCATGAGTACGACCCGGATGAGGACTGAGATCACATCTTGTTTTGTCAGACCTTGATTATATGCGGAGAAGTGTTAGATCAGACCCCTGTGAATAGTATTACATTATATATTATGAGGTGCTTGTGTAAAAAAGTGGTTGTGAATTTCAGTATGAAAATTATGGCTCTATTTTTCTATCCCATTGTTTTGTTGTCTGGGGATTAATAACTGTTTCCGTATGTGCTTAATAAATGAAAAGGTCGGCAATACGTAGTCCTGGGATATCGTAAGTTTAAAATCGACCAGATAAAATAAGGATGGCGCGTGAGGCGAGGATCGGGCGTGACACATAAATATTATTTTAAATAATACTTTAAATAAATAAATAATAAATAAATAATTTATTTTCCAAAAAAATCAAAAATATAATTTATTTTCGAAAAATATTAAAAATATTTTAATTAACAAAACCAAAAAATATTGAAAAATGTTAAAAAATATTTTATTTTCTGAAAAATCAAAAAAATCAAAATTTTTTATATTTTCCAAAAAAAGCCAAAAATCCAGAAAAAGGCCAAAATTAATAAAAAGCCAAAAAATTCAGAAAAAGCCAAAAAGACTTGTATCTTTCCAAAATACCAAAAAATCCAAAAAAAAAAAAAAAAACCCTTTTATGTTAAAAAAATTAGAAAAAAAGCTCAAAAATGTTTTTCCTCCGAAAAATGCATGGAAAATCCCTCGAACGTAAAAAAAAAAAAAAAACCTCAAGGTTTAAACAAGATTAGGTACCAAAAGGACATTAGTGATTAACTAGTGTAATCAAGTCCCCGATTCTAATTTCTTTGGTTGTGCAGAAGTGAGTATTTCTCCCAATACTTTGCTTGGGTTTCTAATCAACCCATCCCAAATCGATTAGTGTTGACTCCATTTTAAATTGATTTACAGGTTAAAAACTTAGACTATTAAGGTTGTGAATTGGTGGATTTGAGAGAGTCCGAGCATAACTAATCTCAACCGAGCCATTAGCCTCCTTAGGCGCTCGTACCTGATTGCGGGCGCCATAAAAAAAAGAGGTTGCGACACTTGTATTAACACAATTTATGGCCAAAGTTCAGAATTTTGCAATAAAGGAAATTGGATGGGAGATAGTAGACTAATCCACTTATCAAAGATAACCAAGACGTGAAAAATTTCCCTTAATGTGATTTACTATTATATTTAGAATTCTACCATATCAATTATCAATTCTCAATAGAAAATCCCGATTGTTGATTTTTTTCATGAAAATATCATGAAATAAGTAATTTTCTCATTTTTCACCATCACTAATGCCTATTTGTCTTTAAGGAAAAGACTCAAGACTCTTCCCACCTTAAACTCTATTTCCCTATTTCTCCAAATATTGCTTTCCATCCTAAGACAAAATCTTATTGATAAGTCAAATTGCCCCGCTTTAGATGTTCCAAGCCTTATAGTGCTACCTGCCATCATGCACAATCCCCTCACCTAACCGTGACCCACCTCCTTGCCAATACCATCGACCCCCTCCCCTATGTTCACGCTCGGGTCTCTCTCTCTCTTGTCAACTAGTAAGTCACATATTGCGATGGATGGACTCAATCGAGTGCATCCATGACTTTGTTGCAGCTCAATACCTCTCTCTCTCTCCCTCCCTCCCTCCTCAACTAGCGAGGTCACATATCGTGATGGATGGACTCTCTCTCTCTTTCTCTCCTCAACTATTGAGGTCACATATCGCGATGGATGGATTCAATCGAGTTCATCCATGACTTTGTTGCAGCTCAATCTCTCTCTCTCTCTCTCTCTCTCTCTCTCTCTCTCTCTCTCTCTCTCTCCCCTCCCTCCCTCCTCAACTAGTGAGGTCACATATTGCGATGGATGGACTCAATCGAGTGCATCCATGACTTTGTTGTGGCTCAATACCTCAATTGAAGATCGTTAGTTGCCATGGACGACCTTGGCCTACAACCTCTATTGGACTCTCTCTCTCTCTCTCTCCCTCCTCAACTAGTGAGGTCACATATCGCGATGGATGGACTCTCTCTCTCTCTCTCTCTCTCTCTCTCTCTCTCTCTCCTCAACTAGTGAGGTCACATATCATGATGGATGGACTCCCTCCCTCCCTCCTCAATTAGTGAGGTCACATATCGCGATGGATGGATTCTCTCTCTCTCTCCTCAACTAGTGAGGTCACATATCACGATGGATGGACTCAATCAAGTTCATCCATGACTTTGTTGCAGCTCAATACCTCAATTGAAGATCGTTAGTTGCCATGGACAACCTTGGCCTACAACTTCTGTTGGACTTTTAGAGTTGCTGAGGTCATTCATGACTTGAAGGAGGCCAGTAGTCTCGGATCAAGGTCAATGTCACTATTCGGCAACTTGGGTCAAGGCCATACTAATTTGCAACGGATTACTAAGATTAAACTTAGCTCGTGCTCTTCGAAGCCCATACCAATTCACAACTTATAGTTCAAGTCTTTAAATACAAATTATTTTCACTTAGGAATCGCCATTGATCTATTTTTGATGGATTGATTAGATACTCAAGTAAAGTAATGCGAGAATTACTTTATTCCTACAAATTAGAGAATCTAAGGTTGGTTACTTGATTGCACTAATTAATCAACTAGTGTCCTTTCAGCACTTATACTTGTTCAATCGTCAAATGAAGTCTTCATGCAGTGTTTTATACCATTCACGAATCCTAGGATTCAATTCCTAGCCAAGCTAAGAAAACGGCAATCCATGCATCAAAGGGCACATTGGAACAATGGAAATATGCAAATAACAAGCGAACATTTGTTTCCAAAAACACTCAATCCCTATTGTAAAGCTTAAGGGCTTATCCAACTTTGAGCAAAAGATTTTTTTTTTTTTTTTTTTGGTTTTTTATCAAGGCTTTTGTACATGTTAAGGGAAAACCATTCAAAACTAATTTTTAAGCTTTTTCTTGATGTCTAGAAAAAAGAAATATTTTGGAAATGTTTTGGAATATTTATTTATTTATTTCATTGTAAAATAAAAATAACAAATTTTGATCCGAAAATAGGGTTGGCTGGGCCCATGGACGAGCATGGGCGGCCGCTGTTCTGCAGACTGGGCGATGGACATCAAGGCCTAAAGAAAGGAATGGGCTTAATGAAACAAAATCCCAATCTGGCCACTACAAGACGAAAACCCAAAGCCCACTCAACCAAAAATAAATCCAAACAAGCCTAATCAAACCTAACACTCAATGCCCTTGTCTTGTAGTAAAAACGAAGCCCAAATTCACCCAAATTAACACTTTAAGCCCAAGGCTCTCTAAATCTAAAATGAGCCCAAAGTCCCTTACTCTCCCTCATCACTGTCGTCTTCTTCGAGCACGCCCAGAACCACAAACTCTAGACCATAGCACCTCCTAGTCCTACCACAGTCAGCCGAACACACACATTCACCGGACAGATGCCGCCGGTGTAGAACCAACGGCCACCGCTGGCCACCAGCCACTCTCGAACACGAATACGATGATGCATGACAAGCCGAACAAAACCAACCATAAAAAATCCAGTCAAACATCGTAAGGAACTATCATTCACCAGGAATCTTCGATTCATGTCTTCACAAATATTCACCGAAAGGAAAGGCCAACATCACAGCTATAACACATCAGCAACTGAGAAACACATATAAAAGAAAATGTGAACATCCAATATCACCAACCTATTGATTCCGATGGGGAACATGTTTGCTAGTCAACGAGAGGCCTCCTTTTATGAACACAAATAGGCTTACAAGAGTTCAGAGTAGCTCAGATTCGGAATGGACTATGCTAGCTTGGTTTAGGCATTTTGACAAATGTGTGGCCGTCAGTTCGGGTACACAATACAGACGCGGGTTTGCACAAGTTTGGTTCAAGCATTTCTTCGAGCATGTGGTAGGCATCGTCCGAGAGGGGAAAACTGAGGTGATTGAGGATTGAGCTTGCAACGATATTCAGCACAAATCAGTAAATAAACACATCATCGAGAATGAGGAAGGCTCGCCGACGCTCAAAACTGAGTGCAAGTGAGTGTTGGCGAGTCTCTGCCCCTGCTGGCCAAGAAAAGGGAAACAGGGTATAAAAAAGAGGTACCAGCCACAAGTCCCTACCCGGCTCGGCGACGGCGGTCAAAGGACTAGCCCGAAACGAGTGGGGCTACGGCTAGCTGCCTTGGTGTCGCCGAACCAAGATCCTCGGGGAAATGCGGACTTAGACAGGAGCAACAAAGGAAACCTACGCGAACCCTTCCTCAATTTCTCACCGTCGGACCCCTCTCTCTCCCTGAACTGATCTCCATTTTATAGCCCGTTCCTCCACAAATTGACTTGCCAAACTGTCGAATCAGAGGAACCCTCCTGCCCTCCGGTCTCTCGCGCAAACGGCAGTCTGTGGGGTGTGCCGGTGGTCCCTTTCTTTCCTTCTTACTTTGTTGCTGACTACTGCCCTGAGCTC
Source organism: Eucalyptus caleyi (assembly GCA_014182885.2). NCBI lineage: Eukaryota > Viridiplantae > Streptophyta > Magnoliopsida > Myrtales > Myrtaceae > Eucalyptus > Eucalyptus caleyi. Next base: position 32,211,852 of record CM024468.2, on the reverse strand, counting down.
CTCAACCTGACTGACAACCTTGAGTTGTTAAATGGGTCGAAGCTTCCTTCCGTTGGTCCTTGGAGCCCCAGCGAGTCCTCCCATCAAGCGGCTGTCCCTTGCACGGTCGAGCGGAGAGGGAGAAGAGAGGGGAAAGAGATGAGCCATGGGCCGAGCCGGGCCGGCCCGTGCCTCGGAGGGGGGGGAGAGAAAAGGAGGGGAGGGCTGAGTTAGGCCCGACCCTCTCCTTAGGGATGCTATATTTATTATTATTAATAATCAATTAATTAATTATTTTAATTTTTTTGAATTTATTGATTTTTTTCACGAAATTAGTAAAATTTAGGGAAAATTTCAAAAAAGGACCCAAAGTGCCGTTATTTTCTTAAATAAGGGCCCGGAGTGAATTTTGTTTTAAATAAGGATCTAAAGTGGCCTTAGTTGTTTCGAATAAGGGTCTGAAGTGACTTTGATTGTTTCAAATAAGGACCTGACCTCGCCGATTGCCGACTAGCAAAATTTTCCGACCGATCAAGGGTATTTTTGTCATTTTGCATTTCACTTTTTTTTTTTTTTTTTTTTTTTTTCTAGTTCTTCTTCTTCCTTTTCACCGGTGGTCGACCGGCCACCAATAATGCCCACAGAGGGCTAAGCGAGGGTCACCCTCGCCAGCAAGGGCTACCCACGCTGGCCACAAGTGAGGGACGACCTCACTTGAGCGTGGTGACCCTCACCCAGGGGCCATCCACGAGGTCGACCCTTGTCGATCCCAAGCAAGGGCCGACCTCATTGATGGCCCCTAGGTGAGGGTCGCCATACCCAAGTGAGGCCATCCCTCACCCAGCCCTTTGTGGGCATTACCAATGGCTAGCTGGCCACCGGCGAAGAGGAAGAAAAACCAACCAAAAAAATGGAAAAAGAAAAAGAAAAAAAATGACAAATAACGAAAATATCCTTGATTGTTAGAAAGACGGGTCCTTATTTGAAACGGACATAACTATTTCAGGCTCTTATTTGAAATAAATATAACCACTTTAGGTCCTCATTTGAAATAACATCCACTTTAGACCCTTATTTGAGAAAATGATGGCATTTCAGGTCCTTATTTGAAACAAGATCTACTTCGGACCCTTATTTGAGAAAAAGATAGTACTTTGGGTCCCTTTTTGGAATTTTCCCTAAAATTTATCTCCATTGATGCAAATTATCCTAATGCCTAAATGTTGTGTAATTTAATGGAAATTCTTCTTGTTTAGGGTGAGTTTGGTAACGATTCTGTTCCCGGGAGTAGATTCTGATTATAACTGATTCTTTTTGATTCGTTCTCTGAACTAATTCTTAGCATTTTAAGTCGTTTGGTAACTATCTAAAATTTTTGATTTTAGAATAGAATTGCGTTTGGTACCGTGTTCATTAATTCTGTTCCAAATAAATTTCTTTTAATTTTTAAATAAATTTTTTACATATTTGTACTTTTTTTTTCTTTTCTTTTTTCATTTTTTCATTTTTCCTTTTTCCTTTTTTTTTTCTTTTTCTTTTTTTTTTTTTTCCTTTTTCTCATCATCATCTTCTTCTTTTGGCCGGTTGCCGGACTGGCGACTAGCCAAACGAGGGCTGGCAACCTCACTGGAGCGTCGCAGGCCCTCGTTGGCCGAGCCTCGCTGGTAGTTGGGCAAGGCTCGCCTAGCCCCACCGAGGCTCGGCCTCACCCGATCTGGCGAGGTCGAGCCCCACCGGTGGCTAGGCCGGCCTCGCTCGATCTGGCGAGGCCGAGCCCCGTCGATGGCCAGGCCGGCCTTGCTGAGGCTGGGCGAGGCCTGCCAGGCCACAGGTGGGGCTGGGCGTCGCAAGGCTTGCCCAGCCCTTGCCTAGCCCCGGCGAGGCTCCTTGCTGGTGGCTGGGCTTGCCTTCGGCGAGCTCACCGGACCTCACCCTGGTCTGGCAAGCCTCCGGCGAGCTCGTTGGACCAGTGGACGACGGCGGCGGCGAACGGCGGATGGCGGATGGTGACGGGCAGTGGCGGATGGCGGTTGCGAGATGGGCGAAGGGAATAAGAAAAAGTTCTTGATTTTGATTCTCAAATTCGTTCCCGGAACAAGAATCAACTTTTTCTTGGTTCTTGATTCTATTCCCAATCTGTTCCTGGGAACAAAAATTTTACCAAACACGATTCTAGGCCCAAATTGATTCTGGGAATAAAGAATCAGAATTTGGCCCTGTTTGGATGGTTACCAAATAGGGCCTTAGGGGCTAAAAATTAATCCTTTGTAATTTAACCCTAACTAGCCTATCAAAATTTAGGTGTCAATAATCACAAGTCATTCCAGAAAATTTGACACAGCCTGATGATAATGAACACAACTTGATTACAGGTAATGGATCGTGATGATATCAAGTCTTAGAAGGTGTTGGTCACTTACTCATTTGATTGCAACGTTGATCACAATAAAAATAGCTGTTAATAAGTGTGCTTGTGTAAACCTACACACAAGTCATATAACTTTTCTATGATGACTTTGTAACCAACTTACATAGCCCGGGTGTAGGTATTATAACTTTTCTACAACACATTTGGTAGCTGATTGATTTCTAAAAAAGTTTTTTTTTTTTTTTGACTACTTGTAATTTCTATTCAACGATTTCACATACGATACACCTGTACATAACATTTTTAAATTTTTTCTTTAAGTGTTCGAACTATCATTTCAATTACTTCCCATGATGAATGTTGCTTGATTTGCATTACACATATCGAATAAGACATCATTTTTTAAAACGACAGGCATGTCCCCCCTTTAAAGTCATCAGTGGGGCAATAGTAACCTTTCATTTCAAAACTATTGTATATTTTGCATGGACAAATATCATCATTTGCCAAATGAGAATTATTATTAGTATGTCCAACAAAATCTACATGTCCCTTCACATAAAGGTTTCCAATATATGAGGATATTTAGGAAAATCTCAAGTGTTAAGGCATCGAGCAATAAATTTCAAGATTGACTCTTTCGTATGAATTGGTCCGAATGATTGAGGTTCAACCACGGTCAATGACTTTATATTGCTCTATATGGCAAAAAGAAAAAAAAACTAAAAAGTAGCATTAAAAAGAAACTCCAAAAGGAAATAAAAGATGGTTAGTGGCCTTCTTCTTGCCCAATTCTTACTCTTTCGTATGAATTGGTTTGGATGATTGAGGTTCAACTACGGTCAATAACTTTATATCACTTTGTGTGACAAAAAGAGAGAAAAAAAAAGTAAACAATTGCTCTAAAAAGAAACTCCAAAAGAAAAGAAAAAGATGGTTAGTGGCTTTCTTCTTGCCCAATTCTTACTCTTTCGTATGAATTGGTTTGGATGATTGAGGTTCAACCACGGTCAATGACTTTATATCACTCTGTCGCAAATAGAAAAAAGGTAAAAAGCTGTTCTAAAAAGAAACCCGAAAAGAAAGAAAAGATGGTTAGTGGCTTTCTTCTTGCCACATTCTTACTCTTCGCACGAATTTGTTTGGATGATTGAGGTTCAATCATGGTCAATGACTTTATATCACTCTAGGTGGCAAATAGAAAAAAAAGTAAAAAGTTGCTCTAAAAAGAAACCTCAAAAGAAAGAAAAGATGGTTTGTGACTTTCTACTTGCTCAATTATAATCTTACAATATTTGAAAGAAAAGAAGAACTTGACAGGTAGACTAATGTAGTTTCTCAAAAAGATTCAGTTGAATGACAATATAAGCCTCAAAATCTCCTTTATTGATTTATAATTCAACTGCAAGTACCTATATTCAAGTTTAAAATTAATTAATTGGTAAAATCATCCTCCCTCCTCTTTTCTGAGCCAATATGTATAGAATTTTAAGGTATTTTAAGTACGATAATTTGAAAAATCCCTCTACACCAGCTTAGCAACAAATGCGCACTAGAAGTCATAAATCTTTGCACAAATTGCATTTGAGTCCTAATTACTTGTTGACCCAATTGAGTCATCAACCTTTGCAAAGAGTAAAATCAAGTCATGTCGAGACTTGCCCAAATAGCACTCGAAGGTTATGCGGCAACCTTTAATTTCACTTCATAATATAGGTTTAGATTTTATGACTTGACAACCACCCACATAATGGTTTTAACGGGCATTTTCCTCCATTTGGACTTGAATATTCAACCCAACCAAGAAATTAGTGAAATTTATCACCATTGATGAAAATTATCCTAACGCCTACACGGTATGTAATTTAATGGAAATTCTTCTTGTTTAGGGGCTAAAAATTAATCGTTTGTAATTTAACCCTAACTAGCCTATCAAAATTTAGGTGTCAATAATCACAAGTCATTCCATACAATTTGACACAGTCTGATAATAACGAACACAACTTGATTACAGGTAATATCTAGTCTTAGAAGGTGTTGGTCACTTACTCATTTGATTGCAACGTTGATCACAATAAAAATAGCCGTCAATAAGTGTGCCTGTGAAAACCTACGCACAAGTCATATAACTTTTCTATGATGACTTTGTAACCAACTTACATAGCCCGGGTGTAGGTATTATAACTTTTCTACCACACATTTGGTAGTTGATTGATTTCTAAAAAAGTTATTTTTTTGACTACTTGTAATTTCTATTCAATGATTTCACATATGATACACTTGACATGAAATTTTTAAATTTTTTCTTTAAGTGTTCGAACTATCATTTCAATTACTTCCCATGATGAATGTTGCTTGATTTGCATTACACATATCAAACAAGATATCATTTTTTAAAATGACGGGTATGTCTTCCCATTAAAGTCATCAGAGGGGCAATAGTAACCTTTCATTTCAAAACTATTGTATATTTTTCATGGAAAATATCATCATTTGCCAAATGAGAATTATTATTAGTATGTCCAACAAAATCTACATGTCCCATCACATACAGGTTTCCAATATATAAGGATATTTAGGAAAATCTCAAGTGTTAAGGCATCAAGCAATAAATTTCAAGATTGACTCTTTCATATGAATTGGTCCGAATGATTGAGGTTCAACCACGGTCAATGACTTTATATTTCTCTATATGGCAAAAAGAAAAACACTAAAAAGTAGCACTAAAAAGAAACTCCAAAAGGAAAGAAAAGATGGTTAGTGGCCTTCTTCTTGCCCAATTCTTACTCTTTCGTATGAATTGGTTTGGAGAATTGAGGTTCAACCACGGTCAATAACTTTATATCACTCTGTGTGACAAAAAGAGAAAAAAAAGTAAAAAGTTGCTCTAAAATGAAACTCCAAAAGAAAAAAAGAAGAAGAAGATGCTTAGTGGCTTTCTTCTTGCCCAATTCTTACTCTTTCGTATGAATTGGTTTGGATGATTGAGGTTCAACCACGGTCAATAACTTTATATCACTATGTGTGACAAAAAGAGAAAAAAAAAAAGTAAAAAGTTGCTCTAAAAAGAAACTCCAAAAGAAAGAAAGAAGAAGAAGATGGTTAGTGGCTTTCTTCTTGCCCAATTCTTACTCTTTCGTATGAATTGGTTTGGATGATTGAGGTTCAACCACGGTCAATAACTTTATATCACTATGTGTTACAAAAAGAGAAAAAAAAGTAAAAAGTTGCTCTAAAAAGAGACTCCAAAAGAAAAGAAGAAGAAGATGGTTAGTGGCTTTCTTCTTGCCCAATTCTTACTCTTTCATATGAATTGGTTTGGATGATTGAGGTGCAACCACGGTCAATAACTTTTTATAACACTCTGTGTGACAAAAAGAGAAAAAAAAAGTAGAAAAGTTGCTCTAAAAAGAAACTCCAAAAGAAAAAAAAAAAGATGGTTAGTGGCTTGCTTCTTGCCCAATTCTTACTCTTTCGTATGAATTGGGCCGGATGATTGAGGTTCAACCACGGTTCATGACTTTACATCACTTTCTGTGGAAAAAAGAAATGAAAAAGTAAAAAGTTGCTCTGCAAAGAAACTCCAAATGAAAGAAAAGATCGTTAGTGGCTTTCTTCTTGCCCAATTCTTACCCTTTTGTATGAATTGGTTCGGATGATTGTGGTTCAACCACGGTCAATGACTTTATATCACTCTGTCGCAAATAGAAAAAAAGTAAAGAAGTTGCTCTAAAAAGAAACCCCAAAAGAAAGAAAAGATGGTTAGTGGCTTTATTCTTTCCAAATTCTTACTCTTTCGCATGAATTGATTTGGATGATTGAGGTTCAATCACGGTCAATGACTTTATATCACTCTAGGTGGCACATAGAAAAAAAAGTAAAAAGTTGCTCTAAAAAGAAACCTCAAAAGAAAGAAAAGATGGTTTGTGACTTTCTACTTGCTCAATTATAATCTTACAATATTTGAAAGAAAAGAAGAACTTGACAGTAGACTAATGTAGTTTCTCGAAAAGATTCAGTTGAATGACAATATAAGCCTCAAAATCTCCTTTATTGATTTATAATTCAACTGCAAATACCTATATTCAAGTTTAAAATTAATTATTTAATAAAATTATCTTCCCTCCTCTTTTCTGAGCCAATATGTATAGAATTCTTAAGGTATTTTGAGTACGATAATTTGAAAAATCCCTCTACACCAGCTTAGCAACAAATGCGCACTAGAAGTCATAAATCTTTGCACAAATTGCATTTGAGTCCTAATTACTTGTTGACCAAATTGAGTCATCAACCTTTGCAAAGAGTAAAATCAAGTCATGTCGAGACTTGCCCAAATAGCACTCAAAGGTTATGCGGCAACCTTTAATTTCACTTCATAATATAGGTTTAGACTTTATGGCTTGACAACCACCCACATAATGGTTTTAACGGGCATTTTCCTCCATTTGGACTTGAATATACATGCCAAACAAGAAATATTACTAGTATTTCCAACAAAATCCGCATGTACCATCACATAAGATTTTCGATAGATAAAGATATTTAGTGAAATCTCAAGCGTTAAGGCATTGAGTGATGAATTTCATCTTTCGTATGAATTGGTTTGGATGATTGAGGTTCAACCATGGTCAATGAATTTATATCACTCTATGTGGCAAAAAGAAAAAAAGTAAAAGGTTGCTCTACAAAGAAATTCCAAAAAACAAGAATAAGAAAAGATGGTTAGTGACTTTCTTCTTGCCCAATTCTTACTCATACAATATTCAAAAGTAAAGAAGAACTTGAAAAATAGACTCTTGTTATTTTGCCAAAAAGATTCAGCTAAATGATGATATAAGCCTCAAAATTTCTTTTACCGATTCATAATTCAACCGCAGAGACCTATATTCTAATTAAAAATGAACTTATTTGGTAAAATCATCATTCTCCCTCTCTTCCGAGCCAATTTTTTATAGAAATTTTAAGGTATTTTAAGTATGATAGTTTGAAAAATAAATCACCTAGAAAATCCCCTTACAGCAACATAACAGCAAAAGTGCATCAAAAATCTTAATTCTTTGCACATAATACATTTGAGTTTTAATTACTTGATGACCCAATCGAGTCATCAACCTTTGCAAAGACTAAAATCAAGTCTTTTCTATGGAGAATGTCAAAACTTGCCCAAATAGCACTCAAAGCCTATGTGGCAACCTTTAATTTCACTTCTTAATATAGGTTTAGACTTTATGACTCGATAACACTCCCATAATGGTTTTACCGGGTAAGTTGCTCCATTTGGACCTGAATATTCAACCCAAACCAACCAGGAAAATTACGCATCCTTGTCTTCCGTGAATTATGCTTACAATGTTGGAGTGCCCGTCAAATTTCATAATTCCATGAAAATTATACATATTTAGTCAAAATCTAACTTAGCGACCATAAGTTCGAGTGGATCGAAAGTCATGCTGGCTAAGTTGACAAGAACATCGACCCATAATCTCATCCAAGTGCCAAACAAGACAGGTGCTTCAAGGAAAATAAGAAACAAATATGGTACCTAGTCTCCACAATCTAACATTATTTCTATTCATTATTAACGAGCAATGCACTCTAGAATCATTGATCCATATTGTGATTAGTGATTTACTTTAGATCAAATGTGAACATCTCAATAGACACCTCAATGTCGCAGATATAATCGAGAATGTGAACCTAGCCAGGTTAAAAGAAATATAGATCTTGATTATCGGACTACATGCTCCATTGCATCACATCCGCACAGCAGCCAAAGATGAACAAAGATGCACGCAAATTCTAGAACATACACCAAACTAATTGGAAGACCATCTAGAATTGTCAAAATAGTAATACGTCACACGATGTTAACCATTCATTAGTATTGGGCATTGAAATGTCAGGTTTAAGGAGAAAAATATAATTGGCATTTCCTCCCAGCTAAGCCTCGTGCATCCTATATGCATAGTAGGAAATCTGTTACTATGGAGAGCCTTTTACACTTAGGCGTCGCAGCCTTTCTTGAGGTGAACCACATGGGGAAAGCTAAGGGATTGCTGAGCAGGAACGATAGACCCTCTTACAAGGCAACGCTCGTGTTTAACTCGGGCTCTCCCATACCGATTCTACCGCAACTTGAGTTCTCAATTGAACTTGCAAGTAAACTTAACTTGGAGCCGCCACCAATATTTTATTGATCGATTAGAAATCCAAGTAAGGCATGGTAGTCTACCTTGCTTTTGCAAACCAGAGATTCATGAATATAATGAAGGCCAAGCCTGCGGTTCCTCTCCTTTGCAATCACACAAGAGATGATCAACTTCCTTCGCAGGCAATAGTCCCTGTCGCCCTCGCCCCTCCATTAAATGAGCAAATTTGCTCGCCTCTTGCTTGTTGCAAGACTCCGAATTTTTTCGCCCAATTCTCTCGAGAAACATTTTCATCAATCAATGGACTCTCGGGTAGATTTCGGAGAAATAGGAGTCTGAGAGAATTATCAGTTAAACTGCTTATGGATATTAGAATCAGAATCACAGTCACATATAGAGGATGATGATGCAGGTACTATGGTATTGTAATTGGTAACTGAGGAAGACATATTTGTCAAAATATTAATGCATCGCATAATGTCCACATTCATTAGTATTAGGCATTTACATGTCAGGTTTAAGGAGAAAAAGAAAATTGACATTGCGTACCAGCAAAGCCTCTTGCATCATATATGAATGAAATAATACAATTGAGACATCTAATTCGAAGTTACCATTCCACATTGCCAAAGGTCAAGAACGACGCCTCAGATGTAGATCATACAACAACGATAAAGAGCACGCCAGTACACATTGACATATGGAAAAAGCTACTCAATCGAATGTCAAACTACAAATTATTGAACTATAGCACTGAGACAAGTTCAATAGAAATTTATTAAAGGAAAAATCAAGACGCTAAAGTAATAGAAAGCGTTAGATGAAAATAATAGTTCCATAAATTATTAGTTCAAAGTGAGAGGACCAAAACCAACACTATGTTTCGAATTAATACTTTTAAGCAATTTCTCAATATAACAAAAAGCAAGAACCCGCACAGCAAACGGGAATTCTACCGGCGTTAAAGAAAAGCTTCCAAAAGCAGGACAAAACCACTTACTTTTTATAAATTAATGTGGCCTTATTCTTCTTCAAGCTCTCAATCGAAATCACATCAAATGGAGAATGAGGGGGATTTTTCACTATATTTCGAAAGAAAATAGTAAAGTTTTCCATGCATTTTAATAGTAGAGATTTCAAAGCCATCATCCTTAATCCTTTTTGGGACTAGAAACCTAAAATCGTTGTTGAAGAGAGTCCACACAACATGCATAAAATCCACGTAAATTTCTCTATCAAACATCAGCTTTATCAAATTGGTGTCCATGATGCATTTCATTTAAATTAATTAATGAAAGGATGACAATAAACATATCAAATATATAAGGGATCTAATTAGCCAACTGAAAGTCACTGCACAACATTTCACATTAATTAAAAGTGATTCAAATGAATCGATTGAAAGTTTAAATATAACAAGACGCATGGATAAAAGTTGATAGACTATTAGTATCATTATCTTGTCCAACAATAGAAACTTCCAATCAGTCTTTGTGGGAAGATTGCAACAGTTATCACAAAACCTTTTCACATTTGTGCCTTGGAGCATTAGTCAAAGGTCCATTTGTATCCTCATAGAGTTGAAAATAAGTGTGTACATGTAAACATAAAGGACGGGCTGTTTACCAAATCAAAAGTGATTGAGGGGTTCTCCAACTTCCCCTCATTCGCGGAAGATCTCAGCACATGATTATGGTTTGGGTTATTTTGTGGGGTATTGTGAATAGCATTCTTTTAAAAATTAAAAAAGCAAATGAGTTGGGATTATCATATGAGAGCTTTTACGCTCAAAACAAAATTTCAACTTATGAGCATATCTGAAATGTGTATCATGTAGTTTGTCAGGTCCCTCACACTGAATAGCCACTTACTGTTTTTCCAGAGAGACCCCATGTGGGGCATCGCTTGGCAGTTAGTCGTTCGTTACATTTTTCTGTTTATTTAAATTGAGACCGTCATTTGGTTCGCTTTGATATTAAATACTAAGAACAGGTCCTAATTAGCAAACCGTCTATTGATGAAATAAAAAGATACTCTATTCATTATGGAGAAGTTCATCTTTATAGCATTTCTTGATGTCATTTTGGCTTCCCTATTGATGTTTCAGCCCGTTATTTGTTCTAGCAACTTCACTGATCAAGTGGCTCTCCTCCACTTCAAATCGGCGATCGAAATCGACCCAACAAACATGATCAAAGGCGGCAATTGGACTGTCGAAGCAAACTTCTGTGAATGGACTGGCATTGTTTGCAGCAACCACAGACAGAGAGTCACGGCTTTAGACCTCTCGAGCATGGGTCTTCAGGGAAGACTCTCTCCTTATCTTGGCAATCTTTCTTTCCTAGCTTCTCTTGATCTTTACAACAACAGTTTCTATGGCACGATTCCGATGGAAATCGGTCATTTACATCGCCTGAAGAAACTCATCCTTGAATTTAACCAGTTCAAAGGAAACATTCCTCCTAACTTAGCCCAGTGCCAAAGTCTCGAAGAGATGTCACTCGTGGGGAATAGGCTAACGGGTGGCATACCGAGAGAATTTGGTGCCTTCCCTAAGTTACAACTACTATGTCTTAGCCTCAACCCCTTACGTGGTGAAATTCCAAGCTTCCTAGGCAACATATCCACATTGCAACTCATCGGTTTGGGTGCGGCCAATCTCACGGGCTCGATTCCTTTGACACTTTTCAATATATCACTCACCATGGTCGACTTGATGCTTAATGATCTCTCAGGGAGTCTTCCCTCCAATTTTTGCTCCCACTGGCCTAACATTCAGAGGCTTCTTCTGTCTGCTAACCAGTTCAGTGGCCTGCTACCGGAGACGCTAACCCAATGCAAAGAGGTTCTTGTGTTGTCGTTGTCATACAATCGTTTCCAGGGAAGCATTCCTCGAGACATGGACAGCTTGCAAAAGCTGCAGGAGCTCTATCTTGGTTATAACAACCTAACTGGCACGATTCCTCGAACCATCGGTAACATGTCAAGCTTGCGTATCCTGCACATATCATCTAACTATATCGGAGGTGACATTCCGAGTGAGATTGGCAATTTGGTCAATTTGAATGAAATGAGCTTTGGGGTTAATTTGCTAACAGGAAAAATGCCTCAAGAGGTTTTTAATATTTCTTCTCTACGAATTATTAATTTGAGCCTCAATTCCCTCTCTGGAAACCTTTTCTTAGGTAGCGAGCAAAGCCTTCCAAATTTGGAACATTTATTGGTAACAGGGAATCGCTTTGGTGGCGACATCCCACAGTATCTTACGAATTTTACGAACCTAATTACTTTTGGAGTCGGGTACAATCAACTCAGCGGACCCATACCCATGAGTTTGGGCAACTTGAAGAACCTTGAAATATTTGAGATTGACAACAATCAGCTAACAGGTGAGACTCATGGGTCAGAGCTTGGTTTTCTCTCTACTTTATCAAATTGCCAATCGCTGCAGTTCTTGAGTCTGGACAGCAACCCGCTTCGCGGCTCCATACCAAAATCTGTCAACTTCTCCAGTTCCTTACAAATTTTATATGCTTCCGATTGTCAAATAAGAGGTCACATTCCCAAGGAAATGGTTTTCTTGAAGAACTTGATTTTCCTACATTTGAGCAATAACAATCTAGACGGCAACATCCCATCATCAATTGGAGGACTAGAAAGCCTGGAAAGGTTGTATCTTGATAACAACCATCTTGAAGGACCGATCCCTAATGAGATATGCAACTTGACAAGTTTAGGAGAGTTGCAGCTCCAGCAAAATAGGATATCCGGATCGATCCCAAATTGCATTGGAAACCTCAGCAGCCTTCAAAAGTTGTTCGTAAGTTTGAATAACATGACATCGGTCATACCATTTAGTTTGTGGAGCCTTCAAGAACTCATATTCCTCAATCTGTCACTCAATTCTTTCAATGGAGGGCTACCATTTAGCATGGGGAAAATGAGAGCTATAAACAACATTGATCTTTCTTGGAACCAACTCACCGGCTCCATACCAAGTTCCATCCAGGAGTTTGAAAGCCTTGCTTCTCTCAACTTGTCAAGGAACTCATTTCAAGGATTGATACCGCAATCAATTGGCAACCTCAAAGGATTGAATTTCCTCGACCTCTCCTACAATGAATTGTTTGGCACAATACCTAAGTCCATGGAAGGACTTAGATATATGCAAAATTTGAACTTGTCCTTCAATAAGCTATCAGGAGAAATTCCTAATGGTGGGCCCTTTAAAAATTTTTCGGCTCTCTCGTTCATTGGGAATGAAGCACTTTGTGGAAATGCAACTTTGCAAGTCCCACCTTGCAAACTAAATGGAGAGAAATCAACAAGGGACAAGCAGCTCCGGTTACTATTCATTATATTGCCAATTGTATCGGTTGTACTTATAGTCTTTGCCATTTGCTTGCTTAGAAAGCGTGGGAACCTTGGTAAAAAAGCTCCAATTTTGGTGGAGAACCCGCCTGGAATTGACCACCCGATGATATCATATCGAGAGCTTTGCCTAGCTACTAACAACTTTAGCGAAAGCAATTTGCTCGGAACAGGTAGCTTTAGCTCTGTACACAAAGGTACTTTGGCCAACGGGATAGACATTGCTATCAAAGTATTGAATCTCCATATTGAAGGCGCCTTGAAAAGTTTTGATATAGAATGCGAGGTTTTTCGCAAGATCCGGCACCGAAATCTCGTCAAGGTGATTAGCTCCTGCACGAATGCTAATATGAGAGCTCTAGTGTTGCAATACATGCCCAATGGGAGCTTGGAGAAGTGGCTATACTCCAACAACTACAATTTGGGTATCCATCAACGGGTGAACATAATGGTTGACGTCGCAACAGCAGTTGATTATCTCCACCATGGCCAACTGGAACCCATTGTCCATTGTGATTTGAAGCCTAGCAATGTTCTTCTAAACGAGGACCTAGTTGCACAAGTTTGCGACTTTGGAATCGCGAAGATTTTGGCTGAGAACAAGGTTGAAACACATACTCGAACTCTCGGCACTATTGGTTACATTGCTCCAGGTACATTTGTTGAATTTAGCTAATTCTATCCCTTGATTATGATTATAATGGTATAATATAATAGAAATATATTAACACTTGCCTCTTGATCTTATCACTTATGTCCCAGAAAGAAAAAGATCAATGGCTGATGTTTTTATTTCACAAACTATGATGCTTGCAGAGTACGGTTTAGAAGGAAAAGTCTCAACAAAAGGAGATGTCTACAGCTTTGGCATATTGTTGTTGGAAGTGATTACTAGGAAGAAGCCAACCGGTGAAATGTTTGATGCAGATATGACCTTGAGGCGATGGGTAGGTGCAGCGATTCCAAATAGAGTGCTTGACATCGTGGATAGCGAACTCCTTAGCATGAATCATGAAGATTTGACGCTTTCGGAACTTGAGAGCATAGTCTTATCAATCCTAGAGTTAGGATTAGAATGTTCAAAGGACTTGCCTGAGGAAAGAATGGATATGGATACTGTCGTGGTTAAGCTCAACAAGATCAAGCTGTCACTTTCTTGACAAGAAAATAAGATGGAGAGCAATATGTAGAATTTGGGCATAGTATCATCTTAATTTGTACACGGTCATTTCGTTTCCATGGCATTGTGTATAGCCATCTCCAATAAGTTCCTGAACTTCTTTTGAGCTTTCTGAGTCACACTCGTGTCTAACTACGAAAGGCATAACACCTGTGCCATGTTCTCCAAGTAGAAACATTGTCTTGCGAGTTGGTTGATTTGCCAGTGACGGACATTGTTTCCTTCAAACCAAGATAAACCTAAAGAAGATATCGTTTTCAACTGATCATTGGCATCTGCTTAGGCTTTGGTAGGGCATTCCAAGCTCGAAGCCTTCTCGTGTCACGTCAGGCACAGCCCATGAGCCTTGCGTGTCAAGCTGGGCAGGCCTGGCCTTTCCGGCCCGCATGCCAAGCCCGGGCCCAGCACGTTTTTGGCCAATTTCAACCCCTTTTCTGTTTTAAACATTTCCTTTATTTTCACAAACAAATACTGATAATTTATTTTGATCCAAAAAAAAGATTATTTTGATTTTTCCATAATGAAATTATCACTTGAATGATAGCCCAAAAAGTCAAGAGAATACTTGCATAAAAGCGAAATCAAACTAAATAGAATAGACGGTAGCTTGGCCTTCAAAAACGAAATAGTTCTCATAATCGATGGTAACAAGACTATAATTTTAATAGCATGGAGCGATAAAATATTGAAAGTTATGTTTTTAATTGTTATAATTCTTTCCAAAAAGCAAACATCAAATAATATCTTCTTATTATTTCAATGATTAAAACAAACATTTATTCAAAATTATAAAGGAAAAAAATTAAGAGAAGGATGAAACTAGTTGTCGCACTATAGAAACGATGAAATGTAATAGACCTTTTCTTTTGTCTATTATCTCTTTCTTTGGCCTGTTTTCCATTGTTCTCTTTCAAGTTAAATTACATTAAGGGTGTGTTCGTTTTATGGAAAACGTAATGTTTTTGGAATATGTTTTCTAGGAAACCATTTTCCAGGAAAACGGTTAGTTTTCCTTTGTTTGGTGATACGTGACTGAAAATATTTTCTGGTGTTTGGCTTGCATTTCAAAAATGATTGAAGGTGTAGAAGATGCCGACGAAGAGGAAGAGGAGGGAACGAAGCCAACAGGAGTGCAGGAGGGGCTAGGGTTGGAGGAGGTGGCGGTGACGAAAGGGGGAGGGGGCGAAGGAGAAGGAGAGAGGGGAGGAGGAGTTAGGGTTTACGTTCATAGGCAAAGAAAGAAAAGAGAAAACAAGAAAATAAAAAAAAAAAAGAAGAAAGAAAAGAAAAGATATAATAATAACAAATTCAAAATTTTTAATTATAAATTCTTTTTAATAATAAATTTTTCATTAAGCAAGGACCTTAAAACATTTTGGAAAACGTTTTTCAGTTCTTTCAAAGAGGAAATCGTTTTCCTGAATTTAAGCTTTGGAAGGAAAACATTTTCTGTTGACTAGGAAAATATTTTCCGTTGACTCATTTTCCTAAATGAACCAAATGCTAGAAAATGAGGAAAACGTTTTCTCGGAAATTGTTTTTCGCAAAACAAACACACCCTATAATATTAAAGTAATACGTAACTGACGGCTAAATGGGAAGTTAAAAAGTGAGATAAAACCAAATTTTGACTTAAATATATAGATTAAGGGCATTTTTTTTTTTGATCGGTAAGAAAAAAATGTTATACAATATGAATATGAGTAAAAACTTATTATCATTGTTTTTTTTTTCCCTTGAAATACAAGTAGAATGACTTGAAGTCATTACTTATTTACAAGAAAAGTTTCATTCAAGTAGTATTACAACAATGGGATATCCAAGCATCAATTCATTTTGAACTTCACATTATCCTTCTCAAAAGATCTACTAAGTGATGGTTGCTCATGGTCACTTCAATCTTCGAGCTATGAACCGTTGCCTTGTGTCATTCTTCTTTCACTAATATTTAATTGATGTTGGGTCATGTAGTGCCTTGCCCTTACGCAACCTGGCTTTTCAGTTTCAAGAGTAAAAGATGAAAATGATAAGCAAAATGTAGTTTCTAAAATATCCGTCCCATAGTTTATGGCTTAGGGTCTTCCCTTTCATAGGTTGAGATGAGCTATAACGATCTAAATGTCTAAATTCTGATGTCATGGGGAAATCAAATAATAACCATAGGTCAAGTGAGACGCAAAAATCAAATTTATAGGTTCGTCGGTTCGGTTATGCATGTAGAAGGGTAAGCGTCCCTATGTTGCCCTTTCATACCACATTTTTTTTTTTTTTTGAGTTTCGAAAACTAAAAAAATCCGTTATCTACATTAACAGTAAGCATCACATCATGTGACAATTAAGAAGTCAACTGCATTGAAGACATTTTGTGGCGAACTTGGTGCCTCCTAGATGCCCTGCCCCCATGATGAGTTGCATAAAAATCACTTGGTATAAAGTGTGCAAACGGCCCTTCTTCTTGACTCTTGATCACTTTGTGTGCAAATATCTGCCCCATGTCAGATATTCTTAAGAGAGGTCTACTTAATATTGGATGGTCCTAGTTAGGGTGACTGTTCGGTTGATATTTGACCCAAACCGAAACACTACAAAAGTGTGCTTTACTCGACTTGAGACCCAAATGGCATATAGCCTGAGCGATAGGGTTGGGTTGAATTTTTTTTGTATTTTGTATTTTGTATTTTGTATTTTGTGCAGAGGTTAAGTTAAACATTTTTTTCACAATCCCTTAGGTTGCATTTGTGTGGCATCCTAAAATTTCATAACGATCCCTAGATACACTGCAACCCTTGAGGAGGTATCAGAAGCACCATCGGACTATATTGTAGTCATTAGACTGACATATTCCAATTAAACAAGGCCAAACATTGGATGGACTATCATTTTGATTTGGAAATGTATCCTATATCCAAGTGTGATCAAGGATTGTACTAAAGGGTAATTTGACAAGGAATTTTCTGTCATTGGCCGTGTACTCTATAAGTTGGATTTGCATTGATTAATGTTGCAATTTTATATGGCCATGTGAGTATTTGAGATTATGAAATTAAGTGGGCATTAAAGTAAATTGTTAAGAGCAAATATGGGCATATTTAGTATTATTTTTGGGCCATTTAAAAATTGGACTTTAGGCCCAAAAGTGTTGGGCCCAAAGTGGGCCAAGAGGCCCGACCCAAGAAGCCCCAAGGGCCGTCGACCGAAGGAGGGGGGGAACTGGATGGGCCTCCTCCATGTGTCTTCAACAAGAAGACACTTGTCTCATCCTTCCATGCAAAATTAATCAAAGGCAAGTAATTAAACAACTAAAAAGGAAAAGGGGAGGGGGCGGATTGAGCAAGGAACCGAGAGAGAGAGAGAGAGAGAGAGAGAGAGAGAGAGAGAGAGAGAGAGAGAGAGGAAGAGAGAGTGAAGTCAAGAGAGGAGGAAGAAGACCGGGTGCCGTGCATCCGCCTAGCCGCTGCCGTCGATCGAGCTCGCCGCCTAGCCTCACCGTTGTGTTTGCTGTGATTTTCATTGGATTTAAGGCAAGTAGAGTCCATTGATCTACACTTTGCTTGCTGTGAATGTGTGTGATGTATGGTGAATTTCGGAGTTGGTGGAGGTGAGAATTTTCAAAGTTATGGGAGTAGTGCTTTAGTCTAGTAATATGTTTTCTAGAAAAACAGTCCGACATTTGGTGATTTCGTGAGCTGCATGCAATGTTCTAGTTGGAATCTCACTTCGACTTCCGGATGAAAGTTGTAGAGGACTTCTTGAAGATTAACATACTAAAATTTGAGATGAAACGAACAAGTGTTGGATGGTGAAACCATTTTCCTTCAAAGATACTAGATCTGGAAAACTGATATGTTGATCCCTTGTGGTTTTGTGAATTTTGTGAAATTATCCAGTCCAAATTTGATCTCATGTCCTAGATAAGAGTTTTAGATGACATCTTGAGGAGAAACATACTGAAATTTGAGAATAAACGGACCAGTATTGATCAGGGAAATTATTTTTCTTTGAAAGGGATTAAATCTGGAAATTGAGCCGAGGGTTAAGGTGAGTGGCAATAATCATATATTTTAATCCAGAATGAATTAGACTTAGATTTCTTCATGGGACTTTTACCTCTAGGTCTCAACTATAACATATTAAAATCTCATAATTTTCAGAGTTCATTTAAGGACTTAATCAAAATCATTTCCGAAACTTTGCAAAAGTGGTGTTGGAAATTCTTTTGCTGTGATGTATTGACCTATGTGATTGATGTGAAACTTTCTTGACATGGTATTCTTCATGAAATTTCTTTCTCTAGGTCTTGTTTACACTATGTTAAATTTTCAGAATTTATTGAGATCGTTTACTAATTTTTCCAGAATTTTTCTTAAAGAAGTGCATTCTGCTTTATCCGAAAATTATTCTATTTTCAAAAACAAATGAATTGCTTTATGAGATATGATATCTTGAGTTGTTATTCGTAATGCATATGTATTGATATTTGTGCATTTCATATGACATCAAAATTGATGAGATTTTATAAATTTCATGAAACTTTGGCATAATTGTATGAAATGATATCTTCCAAATTGATATATATATATATATATATATATATATATATATATATATAGTGAGTCGACGATGTCATGGGAGTGTCGGGATGCCCGGAGTGTGTGTGCTGGATGCCCGGAGGTGTGTGCCGGATGTCCTCAGGAGTTTCGAGATGCCCGAAGGTCTGTGCCGGATGCTCGGAGGTGAGTGCCGGAGGTTCCTTGCAATGCCAGGTTGGGTGCGAGCGATATATATGAGAGATGCAAACATTGGTCCCTAGAAGAAAAATGAGATCCTTTGAAAGTTAAAATGGAAATTGAATCATGCGCATGTGTGTGTGCATATGGCATAAGATATAATTATCTATGAAATTGAGTTGATACTATATGGCATTGAGAATGCGATCATGATGGTATTGAATAGATCTCATGGGAATAGATACATGATGGTATGGATGATATGAATCATGCGTATGTATGTGTATATGGCATGGAACATGAATCGTTTTAATGAGTGAATCTCATGGAAATGCAAGCATGATTACATGAATGATATGTGCCTTTCACATGAAATTGTGGTTGTTTTGCTTGTTGCATTGTGTAGTTTGATGGATCTTTATTGCTGAGTTGTTGTACTTATCCCTTTTGGGGACTAACATTTCAGATTGAGAGATGCCTTTGTCACTTGTCACACGTAGTACATTTTATGGCTTACCATCTGATGTTGAGGTCGAGTGCTCAGAGCACCCCTGCATTGGTGTTCATGGTCTAGTGTTTATCCGAGTTCGTGTTTTGGTTATGTATGATGTGGGTCTACCTGATGGCCCTGTAGTCCAGGAGTTCCTATCCATCCATATTAGTCACAATGGGAGGATGATGGGGATGTTGCCGCTGCCGCCGGCCGATGCACCGGGCTAGGTGTGCTGAGAGCATGTGATTGGTGGAGGTTGACACTTTTTGGATGGCCGACACTGGGATGATGGATTGATGTACATGTCTAATGTAGAGTCTGGTTCTTTTGGGTTATAGTCGAGCTTAGTTAAAGCCTTGGCCTTTTGTTGTACCGGCTTGTGATGTCCATCAAAGTATGTAAATAAAAGTGGTTCGGCATTAGCTTTTATATATATGAAAAGTGTAATTGGTGTGTATTGCATTGTATTATTTAGTTTGAGTATGGGTTAGGAAGACGTCAAGTATCTTCCGCTATATGAACTGCGCTAGGACCGATTGAGATAATACAAACCCCCAAGATTTATGGATCCACTACAATTCAAATGGTATAAGAGTGACATGTCAGTAGGACAAGTGAAAGGTAAGCGAACTGTAGTGACCCTAGCGGATCGGGGGCCGAGTCGAGGGGTGCCACAATTTGATAGTCAAGGTAAAATTCAAAATATGATAAAATTTATTTTAACCTATGTTTGGTACCGCTAAGAAAAATAAAGTTGAATATAATGAGGATATAGATTGGAGAAATTTATTCATGGGGAAGTGGGATGAATGTAGTTATGATTTTTGACATCTATAATAGGAAAGTTATTTTTCTCGAATAATGAACTTCTTAAATTAAAAAAATTAAAAATATATTTTATATAAATAATATTTGAATTTTAATATAAGAAATTCAAAATAACAAAAAGTAAAATTTAATTATTTTAATTTAATCTTATTTTTATTTATATCTTCAGATTTAATTCTACTTTATAATATAAATTCAATATATAAATATAAATGTAAATAGATATTTATATTTATTACATATTTTAAGTATATTAGCACAATTTACTATTTAATAAATTTTATTAGAAAATGATGGAAGGGGAAAAAAGAAATAAAATTAATTAAAAAAGTAAAATTTAAAAAGCAAATAAAAATAAAGTATGCAAGATTATCACAAGAGATTTTTATCATTTCCGTTTGGAAAATTTTTTGATTCATTTATTGATATGTTGTTTATACCAAATGATGTATATGATATAATGTGAATACATAAGACTTTATCACTATAATTATCAAACAGTAGATAGGATGTAGCAAAATCCTTAGATTTTATATTTTATCTTATCTAGTCCTAACTTGATTAGAAATTCAGACGATCAAATGTATTGTTATGGGTTTATGCATCACACATCTCCAAATACCTTAAATTCCAAAATGAATGTAAGATAAGGAACTTGCCACATCCCTTAAGAATCCCAAACTTGGTCCAATCTGTCAACAAATTTAAGTACAAATTAACTCATCATTGTTAATGTGTAACCACTAGGGTTTATCCTAGTGGCCACCTTTCCCACATGGGAAGGAGGGTGGAGGGTTCGAATTCTCACATTCTTAAGAGATTAAGGTGGGAATGATTTAGCTTCAGGTGTGAGCTTAGACTCCTACGTCCTGCAATAAGGTAAAATAAAAGTCTGAAAGTGAGAGTTAGAATATGATTAGAATAGAATCGACCAAAAAAATAAAATCAACATTGTCCAAAGAAAAACGAACTTTCTTACAAAAACCACAAGGGGAAGAAATAAAGCAAAAACAAACGATCAACATTTTCGTCTCAAAAGCAAACAATCAATCTTTGCTCAACCGAAGGAAAACTCTTTACTCAACTAAGGCCATCCTACAAATAAGAAATGAAGAAGACAACAAATACTAAATGCCTAATGCAAAATATGAAGAAACAAATTCTCAACTAAGGCACAATTCAGTGTCATTGCCTCCGTTTGTTTTGTTCTTCTTTTTTTTTTTTTTTCTCTTCACTCGTTCAATGAGCGCACTTAAAAGAAAAGCCAAATTGTTTCAAACAATACATACCCGCATTTAAGGATAAGTAATTTCTGCAAGAACACATTTCACCAACTTAGTATCGAATTAAAATTCGCTTTAGCAACTAATAAAAGGTAAAAATTTTGCAATTGGCCGCAAAATTTATAGTTTTAAAGATGTGCCTTAGATGAACCAAGTCCCCCAAAAGTAATATGATGTGCCTCTCAACTCATGAAGCTGCAAATGAAAATGAAGATATGACGATATATAAAGGTCTATCAAGGTTTCAGGTACAACTTGATGACACTGCTTGAGAATTTTAATTAAAGTTTCAGCGAGTCAAGGCATTCTCTTTCGTGAGGAAACTGTGCAATGTCCCATTGACAGAATTTTGAGTTGTTCTCGTCAAAATATTGACATAAGCATCAATCTATGGCACATAGTCAGGCAAAATTACAACCTCGGAGTGTCCTATATCAAACTAACATAAGCATCAATTGGAGGCACAAAGTCGAGCAACATTACAACCTTAGTGTCCTATATCAACTTTCCTCTACAATCAAACAAAAAAGAACTATGCAACATGTAAATTGTAGTCCTCTACATCCTCCCAACAAATAAAGACAATCAAGTATGAGACCATATAATTGCTAGTACATGGAATCTTCATGGTAGGGATGTGCATAGGAACCAGGAACCGCTATCACGCCCTGATCCTCGGGCATGCACCCATCCCTCACCTGGTCAATTAATAGCGATGTTCCAGAACGCATTGCCTACCCTTTCATTTTAATACATATGTGAAAGCATATAATAATAATCCCTAGACAATAAAGCAATGGGATAGAAAAGTAGGATTAAATTCTGAACTTTAAAAAACAACCACACTTATATACATTGCAAACCAGTGCACATATATATAAAGCGGACTACTAAGTCATATTCAACTTAAACAAGTTCAGAATCAAGGTCTGCAAGCAGGGGTGGGGGTTCCACAAACTACGGGTCCTCGTCCTCCTCTTCATCATCCTCCACACTCCAACTGGAGCCTTCAGTAGATTGTATCGGACTTCCGAGATCTTCAAAATCCAAGTCTGCTGCATCTAGGGACCTGAAATGTTGTCCCATAAATGAGATGAGACTATGTCTTAGCAAGTTCTATCCCCTAAGACCCGATTAGAAAGCCAATACACTCTAGAGGTTGCCTAAGCACAACATGGGTAAGAGGACTTACTTTGGCCTCAGTTCCTTCCTGCAAGTCAATATATATCAGATATATAGGATCACATCACATCACATCAATCAGATCGAATCATCGATCAATCGACTTAGTCGATTACATGTCATCTCCACTCTTTCTTGATCGGCTCATCTCATACTATCATAAGCCCATTCATATTAGGATTGCTCACTGCTAAGCTGATAAATAGCTAGTATAGTTCGCTCTAAGCTGATAAATAATGTATTGCTCTCAATCTAAGCTGACATATCAAACCATTAGGTTGATATAGTACATCAATAATGCTCCATCTAAGCTGACATATTAGAGCCCATAGGATGATATAGTATACTGGTGTACTGCTCGCAATCTAAGCTGATATATCACCCATAGGTCGATATAGCACACCACACCCAACCATTCAAATCTAAGGTATACTGCTCACAATCTAAGTTGACATATCAGAGCCCGTAGGATGATATAGTATACTGGTGTACTGCTCGCAATCTCAGCTAACATATCACTCATAGGTTGATATAGCACACCACACCCAACCATTCAATTAATTCCATCTTTTTATCATTCTCGATAAAATAGCTGTGTGTAGGGACACGATCAGCCATAGCCAAAATATCACAATTTCATTTCTATAAATCCCATCATTTTCTGTAGTCCACCAAAATATTTTTGGCATTATTAACCGATGCCCGATTATTCTTCAATTAATTTCCAAAATTATTTAATTTAGGAAATAAATCCCAAATTCACAAATAATTCATTTCAAAGACAAAATAAAGCTAAATTAAATAAATAGATCGCACCACGATCATCAGCATAAAATCCCGGTCGTTTGGCTATCCCAGCCTAATTTTCAGAAAATAAATAAATAAATAAATAATTCCGAAAATTATTAAATAAATACAATAAATCCAATTTAGGCCTCGTAATGCCTAATTGGAAGCCGAGACGAGCTTGGAAAATTATAGAGACTCGTTTAATAAATAATAGGACTTATCTACTCGCTAATTACACTAACCATTCTCCTAACATGCATAGGTAAATCCCTAATTTAATTATTTTAATCTAATATATCCACCTAATTGCACTTAATTAAATCTAATCAATCCTTAAGTATCATTAGCATACTAATAATGAATTAGTGAGCAAAACTCACTTGATTAAATGCGAAGGTCGGATCACCGCGACAACGGCGCGACGATGGTCGAACTTAGGCTTGAGATGACACCGATAGGCTTGGACCGGGCCTGAAATTGGCCTAACAAATCTCAGCCCAAATCTGAGATTTGCTTTTGTGTCGGACCGGGCTTTGTTGGCTTCTTGTGCTGAATTGATGGGCTGCAGGCTGGACTGCCATAATTTGCGCTTAGCTGAAGACTTCATTTGGGCCAAGGAATTGCTGGTTGCACTGTGGGCTGGAATTGGTGAAGCTGGGCTGATCCATGAGTAAGAGAAGGCTGAAGCTATTGGATCCGTGGGCTTCAGTCTTCACTTCGGCTGAACGAAGGAGTAGCCACTTCGCTTGCTAGCCGTGTGGAAGAAGGCTATCGCTTCGGTCAATGATGGGGATGCTTCAGTTGGAGAAAACCAATGAAGCTGGGGGTAGCTGGTGGAGAGATCGTGGTCGTGGCCTTCGTGGGACGCGCGGCCTGGACTGCAGCTGTAAGAAGCAGCTTCAATTGCTGCTTGGTTAGCGGCGTGGGTGAACGACAAGAGCTGGTGGAGAGATCGACAGTTGTTGAGCCAGGCAGAGGAGGAACGGGCGATCTGTCACGCCTCGATCCTCGGGCACGCACACATCCTTCTACTTGGTCAATTTTATAATGCGATATCCCAAGACTAAATATCGCCGACTCTTTTCTTTTATTAAGCATATGCGAAAATAGTTATAAATCCCCAGACAGTAAATCGATGGGACAGAAAAGCAAGGCCATATTTTTCATATTGAAATTTACAACCATACTTTTATACAGGGCATAACTCAAAGAACTTCACATAACTATTCACGACTTTCTAATTTCACTCTATTCACATCAAAACAAGATTCCCAACAGAGGATAGAACCTCAGTCCTCATCTGGTCATATTCAGGATCCCTTTCTGGATCATCTTTTTCTTCAAAAATCTTTCTCATCCTCAGGTTTCACTTCAGTGTTCTCCTTCTCCGATTCCTCCTCCTTAGGTTCATCTACAGGCCTGAAATGTTGTCCCACAATCAGGATGAGACTACGTCTCAGCAAGTTCTACCCCACTAAGGCCCGATTAGTAAACCATTATACTATAGGCTGCCTAAACACGCACAGGTCAAAAGACGTACCTTGGCATCAGTCCCAACATGCAATTCAAGGTTATATACATATGCTTTATATATCTCAATGAACAATCAGTCAAATCACAATTCAATCGACTTAGTCGATTACATGTCAATCGGACCATTTCTAGGTCGATTCAATTATTCAATCTCAATTCCCAATTACGAATCACGATCCTCAGATCACAACTTAAGCATAAGTGGAAGACACAGTCCCACTCGGCAACTTTCAATATTTAATGGCTTTATGGTCCCACTCGACCACTTTCGATATTCAATGGCTTTACGGTCCCACTTGACCACTTTCGATATTCAATGGCTTTACGGTCCCACTCGATCACTTTCAAGATTCAATGGCTTTACAGTCCCACTTGACCCTTTCAATATTCAATGGCTTTACGGTCCCACTCGACCACTTTACGATGCCATACTCTGTCACCGAGCCACGTGCATTCTCCAAGAGGACATACCGAGTCTCCGAGCCATATGCATTCTCTAAGGCGACCTCTTTGCCAAAATGACATATTCAACCACTGAATTCACGTGCATTCTCCAGGTGATATCCCAATTCACCGAGCCCACATATCTTCTTTCAGGTGATTACCAACTTACTTTCGATTCCGACAATCAATACCCAACGATTTCTCAATCAAATAATTAACAACCATTTAGGAATATATCCTAAAATTCCACATTTAATTCAATTTGGCACAATTCAAAGCTCAAATAAATAAACAGACTGCATCACGACAATCAATACGAAATTTCAGTCATCGGTCATCTCAGCCTTAATTTTCGAAAAATAATTAAATAATTAAATAATTTCGAAAATTAATTAATAAATATTAAACATTCAATTTAACTCAAAATAAAGCCCAATTAAATAAAAGCTCTTCACGATGATCACCAGCATAAAATTCCGGTCACCGGCCATCCTAGTTGAATTTCCAAAAAAATAAATAATTAATTAATTAATTTCGAAAATTAATAATTAATTACTAAAAATCCAATTTAGGCTCGAAAAGTCTAATTGAAGCTCGCTAAGGGCCGGGAAAAATCTCAAGAGGCTTTCAATAAATAGTAGACTACGTCTACTTGCTAATTGCACAATCAAAATATCTAACATGCATCACAATTGTCTAATAATCACTAATCTATTCTAATCTAACCACCTAATTGCATTTAATTAAACCTAACCAACCCCTAAGCATAATTAGTGAGATTACTCACTGGAATTGCGCACAAATCGGATCAATCCGACAGGGACGACACGAGGAACGATAAACCCCAAAGGAGGCCTCGGGTTTGGGGCCCGGAAACGGCCCAAAATGGCCCACGAACGTGCTGGAAACCCACTCGGTAGGTTGCTGGTTTGGCTGCAAAACAGAGGGGAAATGAGATGGTTGGGGGCGGAGAAGGGTCAGGAAGATAGGTGGTGGTCCGGCATGGCTAAGCGGCGGTCCACAGTGGCAGAACGACTCCAACACGAGGCCAAAGAAGCTGCTGGACGCACTGCAGAGACGGTTGGAATAGTGAGATGGGGCTGAACCGAAGTGCAGGGAACGAGAGGCTTGACTGGCGAACGCTCCTTCGCGGGCGTGAGGTAGCAATCGGCGGAGAAGATCAACAAAAAATGGAGCTGTGTCGTTGAGTGAGGGGTGAGGTTCAACGAAAGAAAAGAGGAGGAGGCTCGTGTGTGTGTGTGTGTCGGTCCAAAACCGAACAACGTGGGGAAGGGGATAAACATAAAAAAAAAAAAGAAAGAAAGAGTCAAAGATAAGAAGAGGAAGGAAAAGAGAGACACGGCAGTGGGGACGTCGGCGTGGGGTGTTCCGCACGCGAGAGAGAGAGAGAGAAAGAGAGAGAGAGAGAGAGAGAGAAACGTGGGCGGCTAGGGGAGGAACATGCGCAAAGGGGAAGGAAAATGAAGGAATAGAAATAAAAAAGGAATTAAATGGAAATCCCCAAAAAATGATAATTCTTAGTCCAATTTGATCCCTGAAAATTCCCAGACTAAGGTACTTGATTCCCACTTGCTTTGATGCACAAAATTTCCTTTGACAAAGAATCTCAGGCAACAAAAATGGCCATTTTCTTCTATTTCGAATTTTAATTCATTTTTCTTCGGAATCTAGTTTTCTGAACAAATAAATTCGATTGAGGCCTGATTTGAGTTCAGAAAAAAGCCCAAATAATTTCCATTCACCGATTCGCTACGCTAGATGCCAAAAGTCTCTTCAAATTGGCCAATCCGAGTTTCCGTTTATTTTCCAAATCGTTCACAACGATTTTCCATAAAAATCCCGAACTCGATGGAATTTCTCAAAAGACAAGATGACGCCCTATTCATAAACCGTGACATGCTCGAATGTCCGATTTCCAAAACCAAATTCAATTTCCTGGTTAAAATCAACCGAACGTAATTCTAGTCCAATCCGACCTATTGAGTAGCTTTTAGGGATTTTACCGCGGTTATATCGCTTAACGGCTTCACCCAATAGATTGTTTAACTCGTGAGTGATCAGCTCAGAAAAAAAGAACCATAGGCGCGTCGGCGAAATGCCCATTTCATATATTCGGGATGGGGTTGAAATTCGGGATGTCACACGGTCAACTAAGGCTTCGGTGAGTGTTGCTGTTGACCGAAGAATGACGACACATGGACAAGTGGCATGGAGAAATTGATGGTCTTCACGGGCTGCTGCAGGCGGGGCTTCGGTGGCAGCTTGAAGCCATGCACGTGGGTGGAGTTTTGGTGGAACGGCAAAAGAAGAAAATGAAGGACGAAATGAAGGAAAATGAGGGTGCGGTAGAAGTAGAGGCGTCGAAGGAGAGCAAGGCATGAAGATGGAAGAAATCTTGCAAATGAAGCTAAGGAGGGGCCCAATATTCTCAATCCTTAGCCATTGCTTAAATTGCTTGTCCCCCCTCCCCCCATCTCTTTCTAACAAGATGATATCACCATTAAATCCAAATTGAAGCCAAAATTGTGGTCTATTCCAAAATTCCGAATTTCACTATATTAAATTTAATTTCCTTACTCAATTTCCAAAATTGAGGTCTGATTTCGATGAAGAAAAAATTTCGAACAATTTTCTGTAAATTCTTGACACTCAAAGGCTCGGTTTAGAAGTCCCAATTTCCATCGATTTAGCCCATCTAAATTTCCGCTAATTTTTCCACGACGTCCGAACGATTTTCCATAAAAATCTAGAAATCTCCAAAAAGTCTTCGGAGGATGAGTTGACGTTCCTAAAATAGCTCGTGACACCATATAACTTTCAATTTCTAAAATCGAATTTGAATTTGCAGTTAATTTCTATTCGGCGCTTTTTTAGCGTGACCTAGACTACTGGGTAGTTTTCAGAGATTTTTAATGCAAATGACCCGTGGTCGATTTTTTTTTTAGCCACAATGAACCCACTCGACACATTGGTGACTCTCAATTGTCGTGAAAATCTCGATGATTCAAATACGGACACAAGGTATCAAAACAACAGAAGAATCAGTCTAGGGCTGTTCAACGAGAATTTTCCAATTTGTCGCGACCAATTTTTCAAGGTGTGGACCACCTAGGGTTTGGCTAATGGATTATTAAGCCTAGACTTAATTCGGGCTCTCCCAAGCCTATACTAATTCACAACTTAAGTTCAAGTTCTTAACATGCAATTTATTTTTTAATCAGGAGTCACCACTAATCTATTTTTTGGTGGGTCGATTAGAAACCCAAGTAAAGTAACGGGAGTTTCACTTTACTCTTACGAACCAGAGACTATGGGTACGGGGACTTGGTTACACTAGAATTCTCTAATGCCCTTTCGGTACCATTCTTTTATTTTCAAGAAATGTTTTTGCAGGCAGCTTAAATTGATTTTAAATCTATTTTCCTAACATGTGAGGTAATCATGCGGGTGCGCAATTCACCAATTTAACACCCAGATAAACAATAAATAAATTGCAAAATAAACTTACCTCAAACCAACGAAAGCATCTGCAATATTAAGTTAAAAACCACATCAACAACCCTAGATATGGTTTCTAATTACCACGCAATTTCTTTTTTTGTTTTTACTTAATTAATGAAAATCATGCAATATGCAATGCAATATTACCTAAATGACCTAATTCTAATGACATGCAATTTCTAATTAAATGGACCTAACAACAATCTATAAATGATGTACATTTCATGAATCTATGACATGTAATGATATTTTTTTTTTCCTAAAATGCAATCTATCCTAGGGAATAGAACTAATTTATTCTAAGACATTTTTTTTTTTTTGTATTTTTTTATGTAATCCGGAATTAAATCAAATGTGAAAGTTATCTAATTGATTAAGATTTTATTCAATTTGTATTAGGAATTAGGTTGAGCTAAATCCTAATTTAAACTAAAATATTATCTTAACCCAAATAATCCTAAAATGCGATCTATTTAAGAAAATACCTAAACTTATAACAAATTAAGAAAAAAATATATTATCTAGAATTAAACTAAGTGCAATTTAATCCTAATATGCAATGACGTGCAAAATATGTTTTAACACTACATGACATGTATATGATGATTTTTTTGTTTCTATTTAATTTCGAAATTAATAATTGCCAAATAATTAAACATGCGATCCAAATTGAAAATCTAGCAACCTAAATTGATTGATTAGATTTTTTTGTTTTTGATTTTAAAATTCGAAATAAGATTCCTATTCTAAATATGTAAACCCTAAAACATGCAATATTATAACCTAAACCCATTTCAAGATAAACAAAGCGATCATGACAAGCCAAACGAAGGATATCACGCATCATTTAGATCAAGGGATAATATTTTGCTAGTAAAATTGATAAATTGATCTTAAGCCTTAAAGATCAAAGTATCAATTTTATTCCCGCTTAATTAATTATTTCATCTAAAGCCTTATAGATGAAATAAAAAATTCAGATGCAGTTGCAAACTGAGTGGTATGTCATAATTTCTAGTTATGCATAGGGAAACATTTCAAATAAAGAAAGCAAGATACAATAAGTAAAATGTAGATAAAATAAATATGCATAATAAAATAAAGTAAATCTACCTAATTTGATTTTTTTTTTTTTTTTTCTTCCAAAACGAGCTTGGCAATCGGTTCAAGCTTTGGCGCGGGAAGTCGAGTGCTGGTGCAGATGCAGATAAGGCGAGCAATGGTAGCGTGGGTGCGAGGCTGGCTGTCGGGCACTGGGGAGACGCGATCAGCGACGGGGTGGACTCCGGCGGCGTCGGGTCGTGGCAAGGATAGCGGCACAGCGGCGGCTGAGCATCGGGCGGAGGCGAGCAGGGGCGGTGTGGTCTCCGGTGGCGTCGGGCAGTGGATCCGGAGCTACAGGCGTTGGCTGGGCAGTGCTCGGCACTGGTCGCGGGTTGCAGAGACACGGTGGCATCGGGCTCCGAGCAGATGCGTGGGCGACGCTTGGCGTCAGGCGGGGCAGCGATAGCGTCGAGTGGTAGAAGCGGCCCGGGAGAGACCGGCGAAGCAACGGTGGCATCTGGCGAAGGCGGTGCTGGCACGGTGGACGGCAGGGGCACACCTGGCGCAGTCGGGGAGGACCAGCAACAATGGCGGAGGCGAGCTCGTGAGGAAGAAGACTGATTTTCTTCTTTTTCTATTTTTTTTCTCTCACGTCCCTTCATGTCACCTCTTCCGCTTTTCTCTGTACCTGTTGTTCCTTCCTTAGTCAAAAGGACACTGCCCTCTTGACTTTTTTTTATAAAAATTCTGCTCTTCAATTTTCAACTCCACCGAAGGAAACCGCTCACTTTTTTCTACACGAATTTTTTTGCACGAATTTTCTCGCTCACTTTTTCCATGCATAATAAATTTCCCCATTTTTTCCTTTTTATTTGGTCCAATGCAATTTTTATTTTCCTTATTTTCCTAGATTTGCTAAAAATAGGTGTCAATAAAGCTGCCCCTCTTTGAAGGTGAGCTCATAGAGGTTGCCTTCAAAGACGAGTTGAGACCTAAATGTTAATTATGCACATGTACCGAGTGACCCTTTTTTTTTTGGGGGGAATGAATCCCATTTTGAAATGAAATTTAAATGATGCATGGAAATGTTAATGCAAATGATAAAGGAACTTACCTGGAATTACTTACCTTCGGGGATGGTAGAGTGATTCAAGATAGTTGGTGCTACATGTCCAGGACCCGTACCATTCTACGGTCGCCTAAACGGGGAATAAAGGTTGGAACTCAAAATATCTAGGTCTA
Source organism: Eucalyptus caleyi (assembly GCA_014182885.2). Classification (NCBI taxonomy): domain Eukaryota; kingdom Viridiplantae; phylum Streptophyta; class Magnoliopsida; order Myrtales; family Myrtaceae; genus Eucalyptus; species Eucalyptus caleyi. The sequence goes on along the minus strand of CM024468.2, from coordinate 32,180,718 downwards.
GACTAAGATATAACGAGCAAGATCAAAAAACATTCACATCCAGAGTGAAATATTCAACGAAAAGAATTAAGATATTCAGATCCATACTGAAATGTCAAGATTTCAGAACTTGAAATAGCTAGATCCCAACTTAGGTATAACAAGAAAGATCGAAAAACATTCACATCCAAAGTGAAATGTTCAACGAATATGACATTTAGGTCCAAACTGAGATGTCAAGATTTTAGGACTTGAAATACCTAGATCCAAACTAAGGTATAACAAGAGAAATCGAAAAACATTCACATCCAAAGTGAAATGTTCAACGAATATGACATTCAGGTCCAAACTGAGATGTCAAGATTTTAGGACTTGAAATACCTAGATCCAAACTAAGGTATAACAAGAGAAATCGAAAAACATTCACATCCAGAGTGAAATGTTCAACGAATAGGACATCTAGGTCCAAACTGAGATGTCAAGATTTTAGGACTTGAAATACCTAGATCCAAACTAAGGTATAACAAGAGAAATTGAAAAACATTCACATCCAGAGTGAAATGTTCAACGAATATGAAATTCAGGTCCAAATTGAGATGTCAAGACTTTAGGACTTGAAATACCTAGATCCAAACTAAGGTATAACAAGAGAAATCGAAAAAATTCACATCCAGAGTGAAATATTCAACGAATAGGACATCCAGGTCCAAACTGAGATGTCAAGATTTTAGGACTTGAAATACCTAGATCCAAATTAAAGTATAACAAGAGAAATCGAAAAACATTCACATCCAGAGTGAAATGTTCAACGAATAGGACATCCAGGTCCAAACTAAGATGTCAAGATTTTAGGACTTGAAATACCTAGATCCAAACTAAGGTATAACAAGAGAAATAAAAAAAAATATTCACATCCAGAGTGAAATGTTCAACGAATAGGACATCCAGGTCCAAACTGAGATGTCGAGATTTTAGGACTTGAAATACCTAGATCCAAACTAAGGTATAACAAGAAAAATCGAAAAACGTTCACATCTAGAGTGGAATGTTCAACGAAAAGAATTAAGACATCCAGATTCAAACTGAGATGTCAAGATCGGGTTGAAAGATTTTGGTGAGATTCATAGACTCTTAATTTCTGAAGATTGGAGGAGATGCTCAAATTCTTTTTTCTTTAAGCATGTAGATCCAAATTGGAAGACGAGTTACCTGAGTCTTACCTTGAGTACTTTGAAAGATTTGATACTTACTCGGGGCTCCATTCGTGGAGGCTTGATTGATTGGGCTACCAAACAGTTTGGACGAATCCCAATGCTTCAGGGCCAATTGCTGCTTGACTTTCATGAGAAATTTGCCTGTCAAACATGGTCAGTAATAACAAGTAGATGCATTCATCACTCGTTTCTATTATTACCAGAATTCCATGTGGAGATTTATAACCAAGAAAATCCACTCTTGTAATGAAGACATCTTGAAAATGTCAAATGAGAAACTTTCGATTTGAAAGAACTTTCACTCACTCTCATTGAAAATGCGGTTTCACCCCAACAATTAATACGGGCATATAAGAATCACTCTACCTCACTATCTTCATACCAAACAAGGGTCTGTGCAATCTCGCAAGTAGTACGACCTTACCAATCTGAGAGGTCTTTAACATGGACCGTAATGTGGGCTTGGTCAACGGCTTAACAAAAGGGACTCTTCGAGTTGAGGCTTTTGAAAGAATGAGTGATATTCTATAATCATATCTGGGTTTACAAGTCAAGAACCCTGCAAAATGAGAAAGGAATAATCTTGCTCGCACTTCTTCGAGCGATGCTTAAAACATGTGAACCCCTAGGTTAATTCAAGTGCCCTAATCAGAAGAGACTTTGCAAGGGACGTAACGTAGACTTGGTTCATGGGTTGAGAAATGAAAAGATCATTAGGCTCAAAAAGTGTTTAGGGGAGGGTCAAAGTTGGTGATCATCTTAACATTTCCACCACTTTCCTTTTCCACTGTTGAAGATTTTTTTTATCACAACTCCATTGATTGCAACAGCATTTTGGAGTTTTTGGTACCACCTTGATGGGGATACAACTTACTATATCAAGAGCTTGATTTTTTTTTTTTTGGCATTGGCCTTGCTTTTACCAGGCACACTGCTTTTTCATGCCCCATTATTTTGCACCTATTTTTTGAACTTGCACAACCATCCTTTGCAGCATTCTAAGCCATGTTACTTGAATGGTTCTTTTTGCCTTGCCCCAGTGTGGGGGATGATCACCAACTGGTTTTAATATGAAATAAATTCATTGGCTCAAGTGGGCTATGCAATGGATAAAAGTGTATAGGATAAAGAAAGAACTGCTCTTTGTCATCTTAAGGCACTTCAAATTACCGTACGAGTTACACTGCAAAAGCAATATTTGAAGATTGATGCAAGTGGGAGCAAGAAGATTCTTACCATTCATTTTAAATTTGCCCCAGTATGGGATGATCCTTGACAGGGGTAATTTTAAAAGAATCTCCATAAGTGAGTGGGGCTCAAAAGGGTTGAGCAATGGATCACCTGTAGTGTTTGGGATAGAGAAAAGAATGCCTCTCATCACCTTGGTTGACGTACCCTTTACGAGATAGCCCTCTTCCTTGCGGGCATGGAATTTTTCACACAACTCACTGGGGGTTAGTGTATGAAACAGTATATGGAACAAGACTTGCCTTTCGTCATTCCAAAGTACTCCATTTGACACATTCAATTCATCTCACACAATTCATCAGGGAAAATATGCAAAATTTGCAACAAATTTGAACAATTCAACTTATTGAAGTAATTTACTCATCATAGAAATGCTTACAGTTTAAAACATGACATGGAAAATTCTATCACGGATAATACTTCTTGACAACATCAGAATTAACTGGAATGGAACACTCATAACCATGCATTTATGCCAAGATTGAGGCACATTCATGAAGTATCTTCTTTACCACATACGGGCCACTGTAATTTGGAGCGAACTTGCCCCTAGGCTCCGGAATTGGATCGGACCATTTCCACCTTTACATGTTACAAGATTGTCTTTGAAACAAAAAGTAGATGAGTCAAAAAGACAAACAGAGTAAATCAAGTTTTATTTTTTTGAAATTTTTTTGAAAAGCATTTGGAAAAGCATTTTGACACGAGAAAGCATGACGAAGCCCAGGCCTCAGAATTCTCCTTGGATTTTTCTTTTCTTTTATCGGCTGGATATCATCACCGGGCTGGTTTGATGTACCTCATCATGCCCTCAAAATAAAATTTGTAATTTCATTGAAATTCATCAATCAATTACATTTATTGGATGGAAAAAATGCAACACTTAATCGCTAAAAGTAAGAAGAAACTGAAAACATCTCTAAAAAAATAATAAAAATTCCCACGCAGGGGAATGTGCAAAAGCAGTAAAAATGTTACTTTTGTGGGCTAAGGCCCATCTCTTCAGGGGGTCCTTCATCAATAGCCTCTATGATGAGGTTGTCAAACAAGTTTGTAACCCCTTCCAGCACATCATCAAGGTTTTCCGTCTCCGGGGGTGTCGGCTCGTCCATGCCATCCCATTCATCATTTGGTTGCCCCAGAGTGTCCATCACGTGCACCTTCGAGTTCCCGCGTCATGTTCTAAAAATAGCATTCACTCTATCCTCATGCTCAGGTAGAGGATTCGGCTAACTGATATTGAAGGCAAACACCTTGGTGTCTAATAAGTTTTAGACCTTGTGCTTCAAGGTTATGCACTCATCAGTCGAATGTCCTACTTCCCCCATATGATACTCGCATTTCTTGGAGGGGTCATAGTTAGAAAATTTTTCAGCATTGGGTCGCTTTGGCTCGTAGGACAGCAACCCCTTCTTTTGTAGGACCTTCCAGACCTGGGACAGGGAGCCAGGAAGAGGAGTGAACTGCCTTCTAGAAAACTGCGAAGGCACAGTCGGACGGACACCGCATTGTTGATTCTTAGGGACATGAGCAATTGGAAGCTTGCTAGATTGTGCATACGCAATATTGACTTCCGCACTAGGTTCTTGGTCTTTTTTCATGGTGAACCTTTTGCCTTGATGGGTCGGTTCATTGAACCATCCATCCCTTAGCCTAATCTCGATTTGCTCACCCACCGGAATAAGTTGGTTGAAGCTCTCGACGTACGTGCTAGCCATTCGGGTACGGAACTCAAACGGGAGAGTCTTGACGAACAACTTCATCAACTCCTTGTTGGTAGGCTCAGGAGTAATTTGAGCCGCCAAGTTTCTCCATCTCACAGCATATTCTTTAAATGACTCACTCTTTTTCTTTTCCATCCGCTCCAGGTCTTCTCGGGAAGGCGCGATGTCCATATTGAACTTGTACTGTTTGAGGAACGCGTCTGCTACTTCGTTCCAAGTTTCGAGGAGGTTTACGTTCTTCATCACGTACCAGTTTAGTGCGGGCCCAGTCAAACTTGCATGAAATAATTGGATCATAAGGGGCTCATTGTTGATGTGCTGGGCCATGCGGACGTGGTACATCTGCAAATGAGACTTTGGACAAGATGTCCCGTCATACTTCTCGAACTCCGGCATTTTGAACTTGCTCGGCATTTTAACTTTCTCATAGACCGAGAGGTCAAATGGGAGTGAGCTTTGAGACTCCTGCAACTGTCTCACTTTCTCTTCTAGCTTTGCAACGCGTTCATCCTAATCTGTCTTGGGAACCATGTCATCTTCCAGCCCGGGCATTTCGTCATCATTCATTTGGGCCCTATTTGCCTGCCTTGGGACTACTATCTCGGGGAGAGCGGGTGGAGGATTCGGGTTTACTTGGAGGGATTGAAGTTGAGCTGTTATAAGCTGCATGGAAGTGGCTAATTGTTTGAGTTGATTTTTCACGGAGGACATGCGATCACGCATCTCGCCTTGGTCGGCCATTCTTGCTCTTAATCGTGTGATGATGGGTGAGCGTGGAGGATCCGTTGCCACCTAATTTGATATGAATACACATAAGCATTTCACATAAAACATGTCGGTCCATGACAAAACTCTAATTGCTTTTATTCATTAATGAAATTGTTTGACATTGACAATGTAAAAACACTTGAAAAGCCCTAAACAAAAAAATAAATGACTCAACTTCCTAAAGATAGCTAAAGTAAAGAGACTAAATAGACTCAAGCCACTTTATTTGGCCCGATCTATAAACAAATGGGAAGCCAACGCTTGACGTAATTGCCTCGTCTCCTTAGCGTCTTTCTTAGCTTGCTCTTCAAGTTCTTCAATCTTCCTCTTGTGACGGTTAAGCTCCGCTTGTCGAGTGGGCTTCTCAATCACATCTGGCACCTTTGGGAGGTACTCGGTCGGAATCTTGTGCTGACGGATGTATCGAGCTGTGGCATAGTGGGTCTTTTCCTTCCCCTCGAGCTCATCTTCAGGTAAGCTCAACCTTTGTTCGTGAAATGCAATCCAAGCTTCTTCGATACAGCGGAGTTCCTCCCTATGATCGCCATCCTTAGCAGTGAATTGAACTTCGAACAAACCCAGCTTGAGAGGGGGCGGTAGATCTTGCACAACTCGATATTGACGAGCCACTCGAAGTGGGTAGTAGGAAGTGGCACCAGTGATCCCCAATAGCGGGATCGGCTCATCATCGTCATGAGAGAGACGTGCTTTGGAGACTTGGAACCATTTAGCATGCCATAGGAAAGTCTTGGTATTCGGATTTTTCAATAATTTGACCCATTTTGAGTAAGAAAGATTTGGAGTCCGATCCTGATGATTTTTAAATACTTCGATGGGATAATGGAAATAAGTGATATTAATAATATTCATGCGAAAATTGACCTTACTCATATGAGAAGAACCAGATTTGTAAAAGTTCAATTGGTGCACGAAAGGTTTTATCTTCATTTTCCTTAAATCGGGTGCGTGACAAAAATGTTTCAGCTAGAATAGTATTGACAAAACTAATCCCAGCACACACTTGTTTGACCACCCATGCGATAGAAGGATTAATGGCGCCCTTACGAAGAGGGAAAATAACAAATCCGAAAAAGGCTAGGAGGAAGATCCTACTTTTTAAGAGAGTGTTAGCACTAGCAAAACTCTGATTTAGGAAAGAAAAAGGACATGCAAGACAATTATCTTTCATCACTCTTTTTTATCAAATTCTTATCCATCTTAAGAAAATCTGACAAAATTGATTCTGGTTCTAATCCGACGGGTGGATTTATTAATTCCAATTCCAAGGGTTTTCCTATGGCAATGCTGTATTCTTCGAGAGTCGGAGTCAGCTCATGCTTACCAAATATAAACGTTGATGTTCGGGGGCTCCAGAAATGAGCAAGTGCTTGCATGACGCCACTCTGGACATCAACATCAAGGAGGGGAACAAGGCGACCAAGTCTGCTCTCTACATAGCTTTGGCCCTCGTGGCCTAGCCGATCCCACCATGACTTGAGTTCAACCTTTGGTGCAGGCACGAATCGAATGTCAGATCTTCCCATTGTTTATAGACCAGGACTCGACCAACCTAATGTCATAGACCGACCAAAGACGTAAATAAGTAAATTGCAAGAGTAAAGGATATAGAGCTTACTTTACCATACGATTAAAGCAACCACATAGACAAGCGCATGAAATGTGAGGCTCGATTTCTATCTAGACGGCTTAGCAAAATGGAGTTAAAAGGGTGGGATGACTTAGTTGCAGCCTCGCATACTAAGCCAAGTCCTCTTAACTCCGGCTCAGTCAAGAATGATACCCCAATGCGACGCAGCCTCGCAGGCAAAGGTAAACATTCTTGACACCAAGAAAAACTTTCAGGATTGAGTTGGGCAACCTCTACTACGCGGCCTCGCGGTCGAAGTCGTATCCAACTCAATACCATCCTATATATCCTAGTGCGGCCCAGGTTCGGCCACAGGTTATGTGTGCAATAGTGTAGTGCTAAAATGCAAAGCATGCACTACAGTTTATATCAAGCAGCACTTCAATAACTTGAATTTAAAACATTCATCTCCAACTCCAACCTGCAAGACAAGGATTAGCAAAGACTACTCCCCTTATATCTCCTCATCTGCAAAAACATTTAACACCTAAATGTTAGGGACGTACCTGGAATCCTTGCTGCCAAACAAAAACATTTTTTAAAATAAAAAAAATTGGCCTAAGTCCACTAAGTGTTTTAACTCAAATCCCTAACGGAGTCGCCAAGCTGTTGCGACCAATTTTTCGAGGTGTGGACCACCTAGGGTTTGGCTAATGGATTATTAAGCCTAGACTTAATTCGGGCTCTCCCAAGCACATACCAATTCGCGACTTAAGTTCACGTTCTTAACATGCAATCTATTTTTTAATCAAGAGTCGCCACTAATCTATTTTTTGGAGGGTCGATTAGAAACCCAAGTAAAGTAACGGGAGTTTCACTTCACTCCTACGAACCAGAGACTATGGGTACGGGGACTTGGTTACACTAGAATTCTCTAATGCCCTTTCGGTACCATTCTTTTATTTTCAAGAAATGTTTTTGCAAGCAGCTTAAATTGATTTTAAATCGATTTTCCTAACATGTGAGGTGATCATGCGGGTGCGCAATTCACCAATTTAACACCCAGATAAACAATAAATAAATTGCAAAAAAAAACTTACCTCAAAGCAACGAAAACATCTGCAATATTAAGTTAAAAACCACATCAACAACCCTACATATGGTTTCTAATTACCATGCAATTTCTTTTTTGTTTTTACTTAATTAATGAAAATCATGCAATATGCAATGCAATATTAACTAAATGACCTAATTCTAATGACATGCAATTTCTAATTAAATGGACCTAACAATAATCTCTAAATGACGTACATTTCATGAATCTATGACATGTAATGATATTTTTTTTTTTTCCTAAAAATGCAATCTAACCTAGGGAATAGAACTAATTTATTCTAAGACATTTTTTTTTGTGTTTTTTATGTAATTCGGAATTAAATAAAATGTGAAAGTTACCTAATTGATTAAGATTTTATTCAATTTGTATTAGGAATTAGGTTGAGCTAAATCCTAATTTAAACTAAAATATTATCTTAACCCAAATAATCCTAAAATGCGATCTATTTAAGAAAATACCTAAACTTATAACAAATTAAGAAAAAAATATATTATCTAGAATTAAACTAAGTGCAATTTAATCCTAATATGCAATGGCGTGAAAAATATGTTTTAACACTACATGACATGTATATGATGATTTTTTTTGTTTTTGTTTAATTTCGAAATTAATAATTGCCAAATAATTAAACATGCGATCCAAATTGAAAATCTAGCAACCTAAATTGATTGATTAGATTTTTTTTTGTTTTTGATTTTAAAATTGAAATAAGATTCCTATTCTAAATATGTAAACCCTAAAACATGCAATATTATAACCTAAACCCATTTCAAGATAAACAAAGCGATCATGACAAGCCAAACGAAGGATATCACGCATCATTTAGATCAAGGGATAATATTTTGCTAGTAAAATTGATAAATTGATCTTAAGCCTTAAAGATCAAAGTATCAATTTTATTCTCGCTTAATTAATTATTTCATCTAAAGCCTTATAGATGAAATAAAAAATTCAGAATCTTTGTTGCAAACCGAGTGGTATGTCATAATTTCTAGTTATGCATAGGGAAACATTTCAAATAAAGAAAGCAAGATACAATAAGTAAAATGTAGATAAAATAAATATGCATAATAAAATAAAGTAAATCTACCTAATTTGATTTTTTTTTTTTTTTTCTTCCAAAACAGAGCTTGGCAATCGGTTCGGAGCTTTGGCGCGAGAAGTTGGGTGCTGGTGTAGACGCGGATAAGGCGAGCAGCGGTAGCGTGGGTGCAAGGCTAGTTGTCGGGCACCGGGGAGACGCGATCAGCGACGGGGTGGACTCCGGCGGCGTCGGGTCGTGGCAAGGATAGCGGCACAGCGGCGGCTGAGCATCGGGCGGAGGCGAGCAGGGGCGGTGTGGTCTCCGGTGGCGTTGGGCAGTGGATCCGGAGCTGCAGGCGTTGGCTAGGCAGTGCTTGGCGCTGGTCGCGGGTTGCATAGACGCGGTGGCGTCGGGCTGCGAGCAGATGCGTGGGCAACGCTTGGCGTCAGGCGGGGCAGCGATGGCATCGAGTGGTAGAAGCGGCCCGGGAGAGACCGGCGAAGCAGCGGTGGCGTTTGGCGGAGGTGGTGCTAGCGCGGTGGACCGCGGGGGCACACCTGGCGCGGTCGGGGAGGACCAGTAGCAATGGCGGAGGCGAGCTCGTGAGGAAGAAGACTGATTTTCTTCTTTTTCTATTTTTTTTTCTCTCACGTTCCCTCACGTCGCCTCTTCTGCTTTTCTCTGTACCTGCTGTTCCTTCCTTAGTCAAAAGGACACTGCCCTCTTGACTTTTTTTTATAAAAATTCTGCTCTTCAATTTTCAACTCCTCTGAAGGAAACCGCTCACTTTTTTCTACACGAATTTTTTTGCACGAATTTTCTCTCCGAAACTTTTTTGCTCTCAATTTTCCAAAAATCTCTGAAAATTTTTCTGAATTCGCCCTCTCGGCTCACGAAAATTATGGCTCCTTTTATAGTGATTTTCATATGGTCATTTTTATAGCAACTTTCAACTTTCCATCTTATGTTGCATTAAATCAAGCTTGTAAATCGGAACGTGATTTCGCAATCAGCTCGATCCTGCTCAAATTTCTTCCATTTTGCAAAATTCTTACCTCTTATTCACTTGATTTTTAAATTGCTTCTGCATTTAATGAAATCCGAATGATCATCAGAATTTCAAATTTCCATGCATAATAAATTTCCCCAATTTTTCCTTTTATTTGTTCCAATGCAATTTTTATTTTCCTTATTTTCCTAGATTTGCTAAAAATAGGTGTCAACATAATTTAGTGGTGTCACCCATGATTAGCCACATATCTTAGTCGAACAGACCTATCTCTGATCTCTAAACAATTTATATCTGTGCCGTAATGATCTCAGTAGATGAGCACGATCGAGTAATCGATCCCTAGTCAAATTCTCAAGTCTATTGCATTAAAATTCCTTAATGACTTCCCTAGATAGTGTAGTATCTCGAGAGTGATCAGCTCTAAGAACAGCTCTATAGGCACGTCGATGAAATGCCCGATTAATTCAGTAGAAAACATGACTAAAAATTTGGGATGTCACAACTCTTCCCCTCTTATAAAAATTTCATCCTTGAAATTTAAACCTTTACCAATCCTTAAACAAAAAGGTAGGGGTATCGTCGTCTCATCTATTCTCACTTTCCCCGGTTGCTTCTTCATTCCTATGGCGTTGTCAGACCAATTCGACCAAGGGGACTATCTTGATTCATTGAATCTAATCATTCTGATTCACGATCTGAACCGGGCTTTTCATGTATGACACTCTATTGTCTGCTTCTAATTCTTCGAAATTGAGCACGTGGGTCGGGTCAGGTTCATATATCCTCAACCTCGACACGTGAAAGACATCATGCACTTGTGTCTACCTTGGCTACAACGCAAGACGATACGTTAGGATCCCAATTCTTTTCAGAATCTCAAAGGAATCTATGTACCTCGGTTTCAATTTTTCCCCTCCTTGTTGAGGCGCAAGGTATCCCTCATTGGTGATACCTTCAGAAAGATGTAATCACCAATTTAGAACTCTAAGGGCCTTCAATACTTAACAATACAACATTTCTGGCAGCTCTGAGCGGTCCTGAATTTTTTTTTTATCACGTCAATTGCAATAACTGATTGCTAAACTGACTCTGGCCATATGATTTTTCTTCACCTATTTTCCTTCCCATAACTGAAATTTTGAACACTTTGCTATGCAAAGCTTCAATAGGAATCATCTGAAAGCTCTGCTCAAAACTGGGAACCTTGGTTGTAAATTTGATATAATTTCGTCACTGGTACTCCATGCAGACGAACTGTCTAACACACATATACTTTTGCATGCCTATTCCAATCAAGATCCTTCCATACTGTGATAAAGTCAGCCGATTTCATCAGTCTGTCGACCACTACCCCCACTGGAGTCATTATTCCTCTAATTTCTTGGCAAACCTATCACAACATTCCATCGTGATATACTTCCATTCCCACTCGGGACTCTCGAGTGATTGTAAATGCCCTCTTGGCTTACATTATGGAACTTTCACTTACTAGCACATCTGACACTTGCAACTTTTCCGATAATATCCACCTTTCTATCGGTTCACCATTCAAGCCGATGCCGACTCTCACTTACTTTGTACTACCTGGTCAAAACTGCAATTACTACGGTGAATTTCTGACAATGTCTCTTACCTGAGTGCTACATCATTAGGTACACCCCATCACTTATAGAACTTAAGTGTTCCATTCTTAGAAATTTGAAAGTCAGTCTCTTTCTTATCAGTATTCTTTCGTAGGATCTTCTGAACATCCCAGTCTGTCAACTGAAGAGTCTACTTCTAACCTGAGTATTTGGTTCAATTATGAGGGTGGCCATAAAATTCAAAGGGTGGCTTACCTCAAATTTGAAAACTGGATTTTAGACCCTTTTCGAGTAAAGTCTATACTTTAACCAGCCTATGCACAATTGAAGGCTCTCAACTCAACGCCTCCAATTCTTTAGTATGGAAAATTTATGCTGCGAGTTCCAAGTCATGCGTCGGGTAGTTTAACTCATGAGGTTTCAACTAGCGGGAGGCGTATGCAACAACCTTACCATGTTGCATCAACACACAACGTAGTCCTTTAAATGACACACCACTATAGATCTCGTATCCTACAGGACTAGATGGAATGGTCAACATAGGTGCGGTAGTTAGCTTCTACTTAAACTCTTGGAATCTACGATCGCACTTGCCTGTCCATACAAATTTTTCTTCTTCCTTTAGATGTCGAGTCCATGGCAACATTGATGCTGAAATTCCTTCGCTTGAATTCACGTGGCCTAGGAACGCAACATGAGTCAACTAAAACTCGCATTTGCTAAACTTAGCGTCCAATCCATGAGTCCTTAAGGTCTGAAGTACCATCCTCATATGACTCTCGTGCTCCTCAACACTCCTCGAATGCATCAGAATATCATTGATGAACATGCTTATGGACTGATCTAGGTATTTCTCAAATACTCGGTTCATCAAGCCCATGATAGTAGCTGGAGCATTCGTCAAACCAATTAGCATTACAGTACTCTCATATGTCGTATCGAGTACGAAACACTGCCTTCTATATAACTTCCTTTTTGATGCTCTACTGATGATAATTTGTCCTCAGGTCGACCTTTAAAAGTAGCGACACTCTTTGTAAATAATCACACAATTCATCGATCCTCAGCAATGAACACTTGTTCTTGATCGTTACTTGATTAAGTTGCTGATAGTCGATGCACAAGCGTAATGATCCACCTTTCTTCTTTACAAACAGAGCTAGTGCTCCCCAAGGTGATGCATTGGGATGAATGAATCCCTTATCCAACAAATCTTGCATCTACACCTTCAGTTCTTTCAACTCTAATAGTGTCATCCGGTAAGGAGCCTTAGAAATTGGCTCTGTCTCGAGTGCTAACTCAATCACAAATTCTATCTCTCTTTCTGGCGAGAGGCTTGGTAATTCTCTTGGAAACTTCTCAGAAATTTTCTGTATCACAACCACATTCTTCACATTCGATTTCTCAATCGACACATCCACTACAGTTGCCAAATAAATCTCGGCAACCTACATTCAGTACCTGGTTGTCTTAAGTGATGAAATAAAAAGGGATCGAGGATCCTCCTCGACTCACAATAACTCGAAACTTTTACGATCAAACTATATTATGTTACTACCACAATCCATTACCATAAAAGCTCTTCGAGCCAAACCTTTTTATATCGAATGATCCAACAATTTTTTTATTAGTGTAATGCAAAACTCTATAATGTGCAACCTAAGCTAATATTTTTGGTATTTTCTTTGGAAAACAAAATTACTTAAAAATTGACATGAAGATCCAAAGTCACTATACTGAACAAAAGACATGCATTATGTTGGAAAAATCCCCTATGTTGTTTGGAATATAACAAAACAATCAAAGGCTACTAATGTGTGTATTGGTTGAGTATACCGAGTGATATATGCACAAACCAATATGCATAAAACCATGATAGTTAGTATGAGAAATACTTTGTCACAACCAAGAGTGTTCTACCCTATCGAATGATCGCAGCCGATATCAAAAGTGAACAAGATATTGAGTGTTAAGATGTCAAGAAGTTGTAAGGACCTTCAGATAAAATGAACATCTAGAAGGACCTTGATCGAGGGTGAACAAGTCGATGATTTGAAGGTACCAAGATATAGTGAACAGTTGGATGGACCTAGTGACGGTAAATAAGGCTAGAACAGGAATGTTCAGTAAAGCTTGGAAGGAATATGAAAGCGAACAACTTGGTTGAGTCATAATTACCAGTCTGCTTGGAAGTACCAAAAGATAGATATTTAGATTGTTATCATGAGCAACAAATCATTATTAGGAGTAGCGGATTATTGATAGGAGCAATTGCCAATATCAAATGAGGTGGAAGACTATATTGATATTGATGACTTGTGTGAGTTTAGTGAAGACTAATGAAGATATCAACAACAAGAGAACGAGTCTAATATGATGAGGATTTCATGAAAACTTAGAGATATCATGATCAATCTTTCATTAGTAATGAAGATATCTACAAGAGGAGAACAAGTCTAATATTCTGAGAATTTAATGAATGTCGCGACCAAATTTTCGAGTGCACCACCTACGGTTTGGCTAATGGATTGCTAATCCTGGACTTAGCTTGGGCTCTCCCAAGCCCATACCAATTCGCAACTTAGGTTGAAGTTCTTAACATGCAAATGATTTTCAATTAAGAGTTGTCACTAATCTATTTTTGGTGGGTCAACTAGAAACCCAAGTAAAATAACGGGAGATTTACTTTACTCCTACGAACCAGAGATTTAGGTACAAGGACTTGGTTGTACTAGACTTCTCTAATGCCCTTTCGGTACAATTTCTTTTATTTTGAAAAATGTTGGCAGTTTGGATTGATTTAAAATCTATTTCCCTAACATGTGAGGTGATCATGCGGTTACGCAAACCACCAATTTAACATCAAATGAAAGCAATAAATAAATTGTAGGAACTTACCTCAAAGCAACGAAAGTATCTGCGTTGTTAAATTATAATTCACATCATCAACCCTAGATATGATTTCTAATTAACACGCAATCATTCAATTTTTTGTTTTCATTGATTTAATGAGAATATAATCCATAGTGCAATGCTTTTAGTCTAACATAAAATGATATGACATAGTGGTATAGCCTGAATTATATGAATGAGTAAAGTAATTTTTTTTATGTTTTCTTAATGAACATGCAATAATTAAATATGTAATCCAAATTAACCAAAATGACCTAATCTTAATGACGGGCAATTTTCTAATTAAATGAACCTAGCAACAATTACTAAATGACGTGCATTTCATGAACCTAACGCTATATGACATGCACATAATTTTTTTTTCTTAATAAGCATGCAATCTATCCTAATATGCAATGATGTGTAAAGAATGCCCTAATTCTAATATTTTTCTTTTTATTATGAAATTCGAAATTTAAAATTGCCAAATAATTAAATGTGCAATTCAAGTTTAAAAAAACTAACATCCTAAATGAATGCATTTTTTCATTTTATATTTTTCCAAAATTCGAATAAAAACCATATTCTAAATATGCGAGATAACAAGAAATATTATGAAACAAACCTAATCTTAATTCAAACATTCTTTTTATTTTTCTTTTATGAAAAATAAAATTGATTCAACTAACACAATGGCAAATCGGACAAGATAAGATTGATATCCATAAATTGATGAATCATATCCTGCGCATGAGATCGGATTGGTCGATTTTAAATAAAACCGCGAATCGAATCTCGAGCGTGAGATCGGATTGGCGATTTTTCCGTGCGATTGTGAGTCGTATTTCGAGTGTGAAATTGGACTATCAATCGTATGCACGTCGTGACAGCTATTCGAGATTATGATAACATCATTCGAGAGTTCAATCAAGAATGCAATAATTCGAGCAAGGCAATGAAATATATGAATCTTGACTAAGATAAAATTATTACCTTGTTCAAACACTTGCTCGCCAAAGTTGGACAGACTCGGCACGGTGAAGAGGTGATGTTACGACACCAAGGGCTGTTAGATAAGTGGCGCAAGCCAGCGAGGCTTGCGGATAGCAATTCGAGTTGATGCTTCTTAGCACTATGAGACAATTCGCTTGAATGACACGTCCCAAGATCAGCGGTAGCGGCCACTTTCAAATGCTCTGAAAGTCTTAGCCAGAGTTCCAACTGACGTCGAGGTCAGCTACATCACATCACGGTTTCGCACGGCCAGGTTCGAGCTTGGGCCGCATCTCACCGTCATCGCTAGGAACTCTGGATGGCTTAACAGGCTGCACGGGAGTTGGCTTGTGTTGGGGACAGCAGCTCGGTCTCGGAGAGACGTTGTGGCTGCAGCAGGCTCACCAGGGCTCTGTGGATGACTCGACACTGCAGGAGCTCCGGGTGGCTTTGCGGTGAGGATGGTGCTATCCACGGTTTAGTTTCAGACGTCGGCTTTTCACGAGCGCCAGGAAACCTGTGAAAGAATCAGGAAATCGAGAGGGCTTGAAACGCCGGGAACCACCTCGAGCGGCTCACTGAAATCTGCAACTGAAAGCTTGTAGACGTTAAGGATATCAGGCACGTGTTGGGCAGCAGATATGGACAGCAGCAGCTTCGAACGGCGCACAAGGGTGTTGCAATTGTTGAACAGCCGGATTCCTCGACGATTGCCAACGGATTTTGGTGTTTTTGTTGGGCCAAGTAATCTCAACTGAGAACTCCGAAGTCGCGATCGACTCTTGCCCTTGACCCCACTTATATTTCTTTCTCAAGAATTCACGGGGCAATTCTCCAAAATTCACCATGCAATATGAGACAACTTCCGCCGCTTTGACCAAAAGCCAAAATAAGTCTCGATGTTTGAAGGTGTGCTCGTCGATGATGAGGTGGGAGGCGACTAGTGGTGGCCCGTGACTGGCACCACAGTTAGCGGGTTGTCATGCAATGCAGGGGTCGACACTTAGGAAAGGCTTCTCATGTCTTTCTCCAAAAGACGAGGGGATGACCTGCAACACAAAAATTACAAGGAAAGAAAGTCCTCGTTGAAAGCCTAGCAGCAAGACTTACACCAACCTACGTGAATGGCCTGCGAAGAAAAAGAAAGTGAATGGCCTGCAAAGAAAAAGAAAGTGATCTTTTTATTCCTTTTTTTATTTGTTCTTTATGTGCCCCTCTTACGTGACCATAGAGAAAGAAAAGTGGAATTTTTATTGGGAATTGATAACTCCTCTGATAGCTTGATGATCTCCTCGGTTTGGTCTCAGTGCGGCAGCAGCTTCATTGATAGGGAATCCGTGGTGGTGTCACGTGCGGAACCACGATGGGACTCTGATTACGGGTTGCTCGGCAAAGCCTGCTGGTCCAGTAAATTCTCGGCCAGGGAAGGATTAAATCATTGTGGGGACTTCTCCATGGAGGCTTAGTGCTCGCTGGACAAGCTCGGCACAGCAGTTACACGCTGGCTGCGTTCGCTTCTTGTTTGTATATTAACAGAGCACTACAAGTTCGCTACTTTGCTTCAGCGAACCCGGACAAAATTGGAAGAAGACAAATTCACCGTTTTGACCAAAAGCCAAAACAACCCACGATCTTTGACGATCAGGAAGGCTGCGATGTGCGCGTGAGCTTGCTGGTTTGACGATCTTTCACCGGGTTGGATTGCAGGAGCGTTGGACAGGAGAATGCAGAGCAACGAGCTGCACACGTCAAGGGACGCTCGATAAAAGTAGTGGAAGCTGGTGGTGGTGTGAGATATAACCCCCACAGCAATATGGGAAGGGCAGTCTTGCGAGGGCACTGCAGAACATGATGGAGCACCGCAACACAATTCGTGACTTGTGTTCTCTCTCAATGTGTCGTGTCCTCTCCCAATGCTGGCCGTATATGGAATTGTGTGCCCCACCATAGTGATGTGCGATGGTCTTATTTATACTGCTGACCTCCTTATATATTCTTGTCCTCAATCTTTCCCCGGTTGGCTGATTCCATGCAAATATTTTATTCTATTGTGTGCGTTGACCTCAGCAAAAGAACACTTTCCCAAGCGGTGGATGAATTGTTCGAGGAAAGAAATCTCATATGTGAAAAACGTCAAAATCTTCTTTCCTCCCTTTCCACTTGCTTTGTCCGCACGATTGTATTTTTCTTGTTTTATTTGTCCATACTTGCACATATAATGCCATGGTTACATATGAAGAGCATATCTGCTCAATTTTTCAAGATTTTAATTCTTCTCTTCCATCAGCAAAGATATTGGTCCAAAGCTTGGATTTTTGCGTAAACCCATCATATATTCAGCTTATATTTGTTGCACCCTCCCTCTTAAGGTCTCGAATTATAAAGAATATGCTCTCTTGATTTCAGAATTCTTTCCAATTTAGATCATATTTTCAGCTATGCAGACTTGATGGGCTTGATTGAATTTTGTGCTTGTGCTTTTGTGGGCTCCATTAAGCTCAAGACCATTCACTTGAGTCTATCCGTTGCTAGTCCAATGCAATGATGATAAATGCTCCTAAAACTATATGCTATGCAACTGAGTTCTAATATTTTTGTTTAGGGGTTCAAAATTAATCCCTAATTTTTTAATGTGATAAATGAATAAACGGGTCACCAAAATTTAGGTGTTAACAATGAAGTCTTTGGAAGCCGACATGCTCTGAAGGATTATTGAATGATTGATCGCCGTCACCCTCATGGTGCACCCAACCTTGTGACCTACTCATGGTATGTGGAGGTACCATGGTCAAACTTAGCTATCGGCTAATGGATTACTAAAATTAAACCTAGCTCGTGCTTTTCAAAGCCCATACCAATTCGCAACTTATAGTTCAAGTTTTTAAATACGAATCATTTTCACTTAGGAATCACCTTTGATCTATTTTTTTATGGATTGATTAGATATTCAAGTAAAGTAATGTGAGAATTACTTTATTTCTACGAATCAAAGAATCTAAGGTTTATGACTTGATTACACTAATTAATCAACTAGTGTCCTTTCAACACCTATATTTGTTCAATCCTCAAATGAAGTCTTCATGCAGTGTTTTATACCATTTACAAATCCTAGGATTCAATTCCTAGCCAAGCTAAGAAAACATCAATCTTTTCGACCAAAAAAAGAAAAGAAAACATCAATCCATGCATCAAAGGGCACATTGGAACAATGGAAATATGCAAATAACAAGCAAACATTTGCTTCCAAAAACACTCAATCCCTATTGTAAAGCTTAAGGGCTTATCCAACTTTGAGCAAAAGATTTTTTTTTTTTTTTTTTTGGTTTTTTATCAAGGCTTTTGTCAATGTTAAGAGAAAACTATTCAAAACTAATTTTTAAGATTTTTCTTGATTTATAGAATAAAGAAATGTTTTGGAAATTTTTGTAATATTTATTTATTTATTTATCTCATTGTAAAATAAAAATAACAAATTTTGATACGAAAATAGGGTCCGGTTAGGCCCATGGACGAGCATGGGCCGCCGCTGTTCTGCAGACTGGGCGATGGACATCAAGGCCTAAAGAAAGGAATGAGCTCAATGAAACAAAATCCTAATCTGGCCACTACAAGACGAAAACCCAAAGCCCTCTCAACCAAAAATAAACCCAAACAAGCCTAATCAAACCTAACACTCAATACCCTTGTCTTGTAGTAAAAACGAAGCCCAAATTCACCCAAATTAACACTTCAAGCCCAAGGCTCTCTAAATCTAAAATGAGCCCAAAGTCCAGTACTCTCCCTCCTCACTATCGTCTTCTTTGAGCATGCCCAGAACCACAAACTCCAGACCCTAGCACCTCCTAGTCCTTCCACAGTCAGCCGAACACACGCAATCAATGGACCGATGTTGCCGGCGCAGAATCAACAACCACCATCAACCACTAGCCACTCTCAAACACGAATACGATGATGCATGACAAGCTGAACAAAACAATGTTGGATGCAAAACGCGCAACCCCTCCATAACCAGAACAAGAACATGCATAATTGAATAGAAAGATTAGCGTACTTGTTTTGAGATCTATCGTACTTGAAGCAAAAGCGGAAAACCGATATTCCACACACAAGTTCTTCTCCTCTATTGCCCTCTGTATCACTGGCTCAATGAGACGGCCACCTCACCCTTTAGCGCTAGGTTAACGCTCCTTATGTGAGGATATATGTGAAAATTAGCGTTAGAGGAGAGACTTGAGCACTATTTATAAAATTTCCAACTAGACCCCCTCATTACAAGCCAGGCTCAACTCGACCCACACTAGTCAACCCTATAAAGAAACCTTCTATCTCACCTTAAACCAAATCCCATAAAATGGTAAATTACAATATCAATTAATGTAGCATACATCAGGAAAACTCTTACATTCTCCCACTTGGGATATATTAATTGAAATTGTACTGTATGTGTATATATTGGTCTAGAGATAATTCTTAATAATCAATCCTCTCCAATAAAATCTCAAACACCGAATCATAGCGGTAACTACATGTATACACACAGAGCCTTCCATGATCATGAGTGCTTTCAACTTTATTGATATAGATTTAATATAGTATTGTGGCAAATGAATAACATCTCTCATAGAAAGATCCCATTTATTAGTTACAATTCTTTTACCTTAAGTGTCACAAAAAAATTATGCCACTAGAGAATGTTTTTATGGTTCCAATGAACCCACATATGCCTTGTCCTTACGGTTAATCTTTTTTTATGTATAACAAGACATATGCACGATATTAATAACCGGATATCCCTAGTCTTCACTTAAGGTTTATACAATACCTTGAAACTTTTATTAATATGTATTCAACATGATGATAACATATTCAAAATATTTTGTTACTAAGTGTAATGAACACATAAGTAAACTTTATTAGAGTAAAACCAAAATAGCTCCTACTAAACAACATCATCTCATTATACTCTTAAGCCCATATCAATGACATGTCATTCAAGAATAGAAGAATAAAGTCCTTTAGTTAGTGGATCTGCAACCACATCATCTATGGAAATATGATCTATTATAACGTCATCTTTCTGTACCGTTTCTTTTTTGTCAAAATTTTGATAACCATATATTTAGACCCCTTGAGACATATGTTGTTAATAAAAAAAAAAGTACACATTTATTGTATCAATATAATCGTATGGGTCAATTTATAAAGTTAAAAACGGTCAACTCCTTAATGAGGTTCCGGAGCCTAATAACCAAGTAACAGCCTAAAAGAATGCTACTAACGCTGCTTATATAGTAGACATAGAACTTTATTTTCTGCATTTCTTGTTAACATATATATGTTCTGTTATTGATCTCATGTTATTCTAACAGCCAACAAGGTTTACATCTAAATATCATTTTATTTACAAGAATTGAACATGTCTATAAATTAGAATATAATATTTTGTCCTCTTTAAGTATCTTAAAACCTTTTTGGCAGTAACCTAGTAATCGCGTCCTGGATTTGACTGATATCTGCCTAGAAGTCCCATCACAAAGACAATATTTAATTTAGTGCAAATTCGAGCAGACATTATACTTTTAAGTGGACTGACACAAGGTACACCTTTTAAGCTATTCAACATTGCCTTACTTGCCAAAATACTTACCGCCACCTGTTAGGCCCGACAACCTTTAAGACTAATTCTAACCAATTTATTATTTATCTCGGTCATTTTACTTCCACAATAATCGATAGAAGTCTTTAGATAACAGTTAAGAGTAGACATAATTTCAACATTGTCAACTTTTCTACTATTTCTTTAGACATGTGTGAGATTATTCCTTAGATAGAAAAATTTTGGAAACAACATTTTCAACATTATATGAGACGTATATATCATTATGGACTTAAACGCAATCCTTGTAAATGTGTCCTAATTTCGGTATTAGACATGACATAATTTTAAGCCACTAAAGCTTCCATCATTTTTCTGTAGTGTAGTCAATTGGTAAACCACTTTTCAAGTGTTCTTGAATGGAATGCTTCATGGACAATAAACAAATTCTATTACTATTTTCTCAAGCAGCAAATTATATATCCACTATTCAAATTTGAACCAGTAATAACCTCAATAATAGTGGAGTTATTAATTACAGAAAATGTGACTGAAAAACAAGTAATATATATAATTAGCATCATGCGAGCACTGTGTAACTTGATGTACAAGTACACATCTAGAAAGTTACATGCAAAATCATATAATGATTTTTAGGTAGAATATATGACATGCAATTGTACACTCCCCACATGAGAGCAGTTATGAGAATATATTCTAATCTTCGTAAATTTATCACTTTTGGGCATTTGAACCACTAGGATCAGTCACTCCACCATACCATCATGTATCACTCCATGAACTAATACACAATCACTTCCTTTGGGAATATGACTACGCATTAGATTAGGACACATCCCAATCAATATACGAAACCGAAATTTCTTAAACCCAATCAAGTGTGCCACTTTGGCGATCACAACAACTCAATTGAATCCTTGAAACTTTTTCATATATAAACTTTATTTCTCACATATACCATATACATGTGATTTTAACTTTAGTGATAGGGCAAGTATATCACCAAAATCACATATCATGTTGATTATACTCCTTTATTCATTGATTATATCGTTATTCATTAATAAAAATAAAAATTTATATATATTATCAATAAATCACACTTTTATAATATATATGTGATAACATAGATGTAACTCAACACCTGTATTTCCAAAATCACAGAAAAATACAAGAACAATACACGAAAATATACTAAAAATACATGTATTTAGGTTTTCGTATGTATTTTCACATCCATAAAATCAACAATCATGTAAAATAAATACACCACAACATAGAGGAGGATCATACAAACCTAATGCCGCCAGCCACACACCTGCACGCGTTGCCTAAGTGCGTGACGCGTGAAGCTCACGCATGGGCGTATCTTGACCGGTCAAAACCGATTCAACCAGTAGTGGTCCGACTGGTTCTCGGCTCGACCATCCGGTCTGGTCAACAATTGACCGGGTTGGGTCGGGTCAGGCCCGGTTTGTTGATGCCATCATGACTAAAGGTGAGTATCGGTCCAATGTCAACCCTGGACCGACCTTGAACCGGCCCAACCCTACCAGTCCTAGTTCGGTTCCCATGGAGACTGAGTCGATCCTTGGTCTTAGAATTCCTAAACCAGCACTATTCGGGTTGGTTCTCAGTCTTTAGAGTTCCAGATCGGTCCAACCCTAAACAACCCTAACTATATATATAATATCTAATATATTATTTATAATTTTTATATAGAGAAAACCTTAAAATAAGCGGCATCAACAATATTAAACAGGAGGAGTTCAAGTAATTTTACATTGTTGTTTAATAACTTAGGTTTTTAATGTCTTTTACGGTGTCAATAGTCATAATTTAGGAATGAGGAAAATGTTTTTGTGACGAGACCTCACAGCGTTCAAAAAGGCATCTTGTGGCATTCTCCTCTAGTATTCGTTCTCTTCTGTCTTATTTGTTTTATTAGTCTTCAATTTGCTAAAATAAAATAAAAAAATAAAAAAAAAAACCTCTCCGCTTGCCACTCGACACTCGCCTTGCTCACTTTGGGTCACTTGTGCCGCTCACTGCTCGATGCTCGCTTAGCTTGTTGCTCCCCACTCAACATTCGATGCTCATTATGTTCGACGCTCACCCCACTTGACCCTCATTACTTGTCTTTCTTAGCTGACCTTGCTCATCATCGAACTCATTGGGTCAGTATGATCCTCGGTTGCCCTTTCAAGAAGTACAAAAAATGAAATAAAAAATTATTGGTTAGTCTTGGGTTGACCTTGAAATCGGACCAAGCCTATTGGGTTACTTTGGTCCTTAATCACTTTTTTAAGGAGTATAAAAAATGAAATAGAAAATTATCAGTTGGTCTCAGGTTGACCCTGGAACTGGACCGAACCCATTGAGTCGGTCTGGTCCTTGGTCCCATGCTCAATAGGTCGGTCCTCAATCCCAAAAATTGAGGACCAGCACTATGAGGGTTGGTCCTAAGGTTATGGGGTGGACTGGCTCAACCGGGACCATGCTCACCCCTAATCATGACGTTAGCATAGCACGTGCGTCACAAGCGTGAGCCACGCCCCGCGCGTGTGGGTGCGTGGGGCCTCCCCCAGCGATGCGCCACCCGTGGATTTGCTCGTCTCACCGAGCCAGTCTCAATTTGTAATTTAATTTGATTTTTATTGAACAAAAAATCACAAAAATCACAAAATTAGGGCAAAAATTCTATGCGTTCGAGTTTTAGGGTTATGGTTGCTCTGATATCACATGTCGGATACAAAATGCGCAATCCCAAAATCTCCATAACAAGAACAAGAACATACATAATTGAGTAGAAATATGAATGCACTTATTTTAGGATCCATCATACTTGAAGCGGAAGCGGACAACCGATATTCCACGAGCAACTCCTTCTCCTCTATTGCCGGCCGTATCACTGACTCAATGAGATGGCCACCTCACCCTTTAGCGCTAGGTTAACGCTCCTTATGTGAGGATACATGTGAGAATTATGGTTAGAAGAGGGACTTGAGCACTATTTATAGAGTTTCTAACTAGGCCCCCTCATTACGGGTCAGGCTCAACTCGGCCCACACTAGCCAGCCCCATATTAGACTAATTAAGAAACATTCTATCTCACCTTAGACCAAACCTCATAAAACGGTAAATTACAATATCAATTAATGTAGCCCACATCGGGAAAACTCTTACAAACAAACAATAAAAAATCCAGTCCAACATTCACTAGGAATCTTCGTTTCATGTCTTCACAAATATTCACCAAAAGGAAGGCCAACATCACAGCTATAACACATCAGCAACCAAGAAACACATATAAAAGAAAATGTGCACATCCAATATCACCAACCCATTGATTCCGATGGGGAACATGCTTGCTAGTCAACGGGAGGCCTCCTTTTATGAACACAAATAGGCTTATGAGATTTAAGAGTAGATCAGATTCAGAATGGACTATCCTAGCTTGGTTTAGGCATTTTGACAAACATGTGGCAGTTAGTTCGAGTACACAATACAGAGGCGGGTTTGCACAGATTTGGTTCAAGCATTTCTTCGAGCATGTGGTAGGCACTGTCAGAGAGGGGAAAATCGAGGAGATTGAGGCTCGAGCTTGCAACGATATTCAACACAAATCAGTAAATAAACACATCACTGAGACTGAGGAAGGCTCCTGACGCTCGAAATCGAGTGCAAGCAAGCGTGGGCGAGTCTCGGCCCCTGCTGACCGAGAAAAGGGAAAACAGGGTATAAAAAAGAGGTACTGGCCACAAGTCCCTACCCGCCTCGACGACGGTGTCAAAAGACTAGCTTGAAACAAGTTGGGCTATAGCTAGCCGCCATGGTGCCACCAAACCAAGATCCTCGGGGAAATGCAAACTTAGACCGGAGCAACAAAGGAACCTACCGGGGGCTTGGTGCTGGGAGCCGCGAGGTTGAGGCCATCGGTAAGGACTCGTCACTCTCACGCTCTCTCTATGCGAACCCTTTGTTAGGGAAATCCCTTATGATGTTTTGAAGATGACAAAATAAATCAAAGGCTACTAACATGTTTGATGGTTGAGTAATAGACCATGCGGATGATAAAACATCTAAAGGATTTTATCAAAGTCAGAAGATGACCAGAAGACTGAACGTAACATATGATTGAAGATTTCCAGACTTCTGTGTCAAAGTCTGAAGAATGCCAGACTCAAGACTCAGATTGTAAAGTCTACAGACTCATATTGTAAAGTCTACAGACTCAGATTGTAAAGTCTACAGACCCAGATTGTAAAGTCTCAAGACTCATATAAAGTCTCAAGACTCATATCGTAAAGTCTACAGACTCAGACTTTACATCCAGATTCGATGAATCGTAACTCAAGCCCAATCATACAACGGCTAGTGATATGGTTTGGATTCCACATCAAGATTGATTTGATTGATTCAATCTAATTGATTGACGATTGGATCTTGAAGACAAGAATTTTCTATACGAAGAAGCTTTACTTATGGAAACCAAGATTTCGTTTGTATGGGCGATCGGAATCAATTTGGGATTCTACCTTTGTCACTCAACGGCTACCAAATCTTCTAGATACAGAGCTGTCCAATGGGTATATTGGAAGACGATTCTCCGGGATGCTGTCCAACGGCTAGTTTGGAAGTGGAGGAGTATTTAAGGAGGTGAGGGACCGATGAGCAAGTAAGAGACGGAGCGTAGAATTTATAATTCCAAAGTCTGAGCGACTTTTGATCATATACTTGTCTCTTGAGAGCTTAAACGTTTGTAATCGTGAGAGAGATACCAAAAGAGTGACTTAGTGAGATAGTGTGATCTACTACTAAGTGTTTGCACTCGAAGTTGTAATCTCTTGTTGATTGCATAGTGGAATCCAGCCAAGAAGGCTGTTATCGTGGGAGAGTGGACGTAGGCTTGGATTAAGCCGAACCACTATAAATATTGTGTTCTTATTCTCTTCCCTAACTCCTTTATTTTGTTCATACTAGCACTCTCACCCTTCCTCAATTTCTGACTGTTGAACCCCTCTCTCTCCCTGAACTAATCTCCATTGTATATCCTGTTCCTCCACAAATCGACTTGCCAAACGGTCGAATTAGAGGAACCCTCTTGCCCTCTGGTCTCTCACGCGAACGGTAGTCCATGGGGCGCATCGATGGTCTCTTTCTTTCCTCCTTACTCTGCTGCCGACTGTTGCCCTGAGCTCCTCAACTTGGCTGACAACCTTGAGTTGTCAAATCAGCCAAAGCTTCCCTTCCGTTGGTCCTTGGAGCACCAGCTAGTCCTCCGCCTCAAGCGGCGGTCCCTCACATGGTCGAGCGAAGAGGGAGAAGAGAGGGGAAAGAGATGAGCCACAAGCCAGGCCGAGGAGGGATGGAAGTGGGCTAGCCCGTGCCCCACTGGGGGGGGGGGAAGTGAAAAAGAGGGGAGGTCTGAGTTAGGCCCAGCCCTCTCCTTAGGGTTGCTATATTTATTTTTATTATTAATTAATTAATTTAATTTAATTTTATTTTTTATTGTTTTTGAATTTATTGAACTTTTTTTACGAAATTAGTAAAATTTATCACCATTGATGTAAATTATCCTAATGCCTACATGCTGTGTAATTTAATTGAAATTCTTCTTGTTTAGGGGCTAAAAATTAATCCTTTGTAATTTAATCCTAACTAGCCTATCAAAATTTATGTGTCAATAATCACAAGTCATTCCACACAGTTTGACACAGTATGATGATAATGAACACAACTTGATTACAGGTAATGGATTGTGATGATATCAAGTCTTAGAAGGTGTTAGTCACTTACTCATTTGATTGCAACGTTGATCACAATAAAAATAGCCGTTAATAAGTGTGCTTGTGTTAACCTATGCACAAGTCGTATAACTTTTCTGTGATGACTTTGTAACCAACTTACATAGCCTGGGTGTAGGTATTATAACTTTTCTACCACACATTTGGTAGTTGATTGATTTCTAAAAAGGTTATTTTTTTTACTACTTGTAATTTCTATTCAATGATTTCACATACGATACACCCGACATGACATTTTTAATTTTTTTCTTTAAGTGTTCAAACTATCATTTCAATTACTTCCCACGATGAATGTTGCTTGATTTGCATTACACATATCGAACAAGACATCATTTTTTCAAACGACGGGCATGTCTCCCCATTAAAGTCATTAGTGGGGCAATAGTAACCTTTCGTTTCAAAACTCTTGTATATTTTGCATGGACAAATACCATCACTTGCCAAATGAGAATTATTATTAGTATGTCTAACAAAATCTACATGTCCCATCACATAAAGGTTTCCAACATATGAGGATATTTAGTGAAATCTCAAGTGTTAAGGCATTGAGCGATAAATTTCAAGATTGACTCTTTTGTGCGAATTGGTCCAAATGATTGAGGTTCAACCACGGTCAATGACATTATATCACTCTGTGTGACAAAAAGAGAAAAAAAGAAGTAAAAAGTTGCTCTAAAAAGAAACTCCAAAAGAAAAAAAAAAAAGAAAAAGAAAGATGGTTAGTGGCTTTCTTCTTGCCCAATTCTTACTCTTTCGTATGAATTGGTTTGGATGATTGAGGTTCAACCATGGTCAATGACTTTATATCACTCTGTCGCAAATAGAAAAACAGTAAAAAGTTGCTCTAAAAAGAAACCCCAAAAGAAAGAAAAGATGGTTAGTGCCTTTCTTCTTGCCAAATTCTTACTCTTTCGCACAAATTGGTTTGGATGATTGAGGTTCAATCACGGTCGATGGCTTTATATCACTCTATGTGGCAAATAGAAAAAAAGAGTAAAAAGCTGCTCTAAAAAGAAACCTCAAAAGAAAGAAAAGATGGTTAGTGGCTTTCTTCTTGCCAAATTCTTACTCTTTTGCATGAATTGGTTTGGATGATTGAGGTTCAATCACGGTCGATGGCTTTATATCACTCTATGTGGCAAATAGAAAAAAAAAAAAAAAAAAAAAGGTAAAAAGTTGCTCTAAAAAGAAACCTCAAAAGAAAGAAAAGATGGTTAGTGGCTTTCTTCTTGCCAAATTCTTACTCTTTCGCATGAATTGGTTTGGATGATTGAGGTTCAATCACGGTCGATGGCTTTATATCACTCTATGTGGCAAGTAGAAAAAAAAAAGGTAAAAAGTTGCTCTAAAAAGAAACCTCAAAAGAAAGAAAAGATGGTTTGTGGCTTTCTACTTGCCCAATTATAATCTTACAATATTTGAAAGAAAAGAAGAACTTGAAAGGTAGACTAATGTAGTTTCTCAAAAAGATTCAGTTGAATGACAATTTAAGCCTCAAAATCTCCTTTATTGATTTATAATTCAACCACAAATGTCTATATTCGAGTTAAAAATTAATTATTTTGTAAAATCATCCTCCCTTTTTCTTTTCGAGCCAATATGTATAGAATTCTTAAGCTATTTTAAGTAAGACAATTTGAAAAATCCCTCTACACCAGCTTAGCAACAAATGCGCACTAGAAGTCATAAATCTTTGCACAAATTGCATTTGAGTCCTAATTACTTGTTGACCCAATTGAGTCATCAACCTTTGCAAAGAGTAAAATCAAGTCATTTTCTATGGAGAAGGTCGAGACTTGCCCAAATAGCACTCGAAGGTTATGCGGCAACCTTTAATTTCGCTTCATAATATAGGTTTAGACTTTATGACTTGACAACCACCCACATAATGGTTTTAACGGGCATTTTCCTCCATTTGGACTTGACTATTCAACCCAACCAAGAAATTTACGCATCCCTGTCTGCCGTGAATTAAGCTTACTATGCTGGAGTGCTCGTCAAATTTCATAATCCATGAAAAGAATACATATTTAGTCAAATCTAACTTAGCAGCCACAAGTTCAAGTAGATTGAAAGTTATGCTGGCCAAGAACATCGACCCATTATTTCATCCAAGCGCCAAAAGAGATAGGTTCTTCAAGGAAAATAAGAAACAAATATCATAAATATGGTATAACCAATATCATGGCTGAACAATACAGTGCTTCAATTACTTCCCATGATGAACGTTACTTGCCTCGTGTCACACATATCAAATAAGACATCATTTTAAAAAAATAATGAGCATGGTTCCGAATTAAACTCATCAGTAGGGCAATAGTAAGCTTTCATTTCCAAACTCTTGTATATTTTGCATGGACAAATACCTTCACATGCCAAACAAGAAATATTACTAGGATGTCCAACAAAATCCCCATGTACCATCACATAAGGTTTTCGATAGATGAAGATATTTAGTGAAATCTCAAATGTTAAGGCATTGAGCGATAAATTTCAAGATTCACTCTTTCGTATGAATTGGTTTAGATGATTGAGGTTCAACTATGGTCAATGACTTTATATCACTCTGTGTGGCAAAAAGAAAAAAAGTTAAAAGTTGCTCTACAAAGAAAGTCCAAAAAAAGAAAAAAAGAAAAGATGGTTCGTGGCTTTCTTCTTGCCCAGTTCTTACTCATACAATATTTAAAAGGAAAGAAGAATTGGACAATACACTTGTATTATTTTGCCAAATAGATTTAGCTAAATGACAATATAAGCCTCAAAATTTCCTTTACTGATTTATAATTCAACCGCAATGATCTTATTCAAATTAAAAATGAACTTTTTTGGTAAAATCATCCTCCTTCCTTTCTTCCGAGCCAATCTGTATAGAAATCTTAAGGTGGTTAAAGTATGATAGTTTGAAAAATAAATCACCACCTAGAAAAAATCCCCCTACACTAACATAATAGCAAAAGTGCATAAGAAATCTTAAATCTTTGCACAGAATACATTTGAGTCTTGATTAATTGATGACCCAATTGAGTCATCAACCTTTGCAAAGAGTAAAATGAAGTCTTCTTTTATGGGGAACGTTGAAACTTGCCCAAATAGCACTCAAAGCCTATGTAGCAACCTTTAACTTCACTTCTTAATATAGGTTTAGACTTTATGACTTGATAACACCCCCATGATGGTTTTAGCGGGCAAGTTCCTCCATTTGGACCTGAATGTCCAACCCAACCCAATCAGAAATTTACGCATCCTTGTCTTCTGCGAATTAAGCTTACTATTCTGAAGTGCCCATCAAATTTCATAATTCCATGAAAATAACACATATTTAGTCAAAATCTAACTCAATGACCACAAGTTTGTGGATCAAAAGTTATGCTGGCTAAGTTGGCAAGGACATCGACCCATATCTCATCCAAGTGCCAAACGAGACAGGTGCTTCAAGGAAAATAAGAATCAAATACGGTGCCTAGTCTCCACAATTTTACATTATTTCTATTCATTATTAACGAGCAATGCACTCTAGAGTCATTGATCCATATTGTGATTAGTCATATACTTTAGATAAACCAATAATGTGCACATCTCAATAGACACATCAATGTCGCAGATAAAATCGAGAATGCGAACCTAGTTAGGTTAAAAGAAATATAGGTCTTGATTATCGGACTATCTAGCACATCCTCCATTGCATCATATCCACACAACAAGCAAAGATGAGCAAAGATGCACACTAATTCTAGAACATACACCAAACTAATTGGAAGACCATCTAGAATTGTCAAAATACTAATGTGTCACACGATGTACCCATTCATTAGTATTGGGCATTGAAATGTCAGCTTTAAGGAGAAAAATATAATTGATATTGCCTACCAGCTAAGCCTCTTGCATCATGCATAGTAGGAAATCAGCTACTGTGGAGAGCTTTTTAAACTTAGGTATCGTAACCTTTCATGAGGTGAACCACATGGGGAAAGCTAACGGATTACTGAGCACCTCTTACAAGGCAATGCTCGCGTTTCACCCAGGCTCTCCCAAGCCCATTCAACCACAATTTGAGTTCTTGATTGAACTTCCAAGTAATCTTTTCTTGGAGCTGCCACTGATATTTTATGGATCAATTAGAAATCTAAGGCATAATAGTCTACCTTACTTTTGCAAACTAGAGATTTATGAATATAATGAAGGCCAAGCTTGCAGTTCCTCTCATTTGCAATCACACTAGAGATGATCAATTGCCTTTGCAGGCAACTTCTCGCAGTCCCCGTCACCCTCGCCCCTCCATTGAATGAGCAAATCTGCTCGCCTCTTGTTAGTTGCAAGACTCTGAATTTTTCGCTCGATTCTCTCGAGAAACAATTTCATCAATCAATGGACTCTCGGGTAGATTTTGGAGAAATGGGAGTCTAACAGAATTATCAATTAAAGTGCTTATGGATAGTAGAGTTAGTCGCATATAGAGGATGATGATATAGGTACCATTGTATAGTAATTGATAAATGTTAAAATATATATTGAGTTTGAGTCAATACATGATACCCGATTCGCACACGCATTATTTATCGGCATGCCGAAATGAGGGAGCATGTCTGCGGAGCAAGCGGGCCTACTTCTATTCGGTGGCCGAGAGAAGAGAGATCTTTTTTTGTGAGAAATTCTCGTTGTAATTACACAGCCAGTTAAATTCTTGTTAGTAGAATTTGTTTAATTTCTTGAGTGATATTTCACTAGAAATTGTGAGGGGCTAAACATTGTGTAAATTTTTGGGTGTAATAGAGGGGATTGGGAAACACCGAGAGAGTGTTTGAATTCTTAAGTGATTGCAACTTTCATTGTATCACTTGTTTCTATAGTGGAATTCCCTATTACTCTCTCCGTGGATATAAGTTCCAGACCAAACCACATAAATCCAGTGTCCAATTTCCTTTTCCTTCCTTCTAATTAATTTACCTATTTGCTTAGTCCTCCATATTCCACAACAGTAACCGACGAAGACATAGTTGTCAAAATATTAATGCATCGCATAATGTCCACATTCATTAGTATTAGGCATTGAAATGTCAGGTTTAAGGAGAAAAAGAAAATTGACATTGCCTACAGCTAAGCCTCTTGCATCATATATGAATGAAATAATACACTTGAGACATTAATTAAAAAGTTACCATTCTACAACGCTAAAGGTCAAGAACGACGCCTCAAATGCAGATCTTATGACAACGATGAAGAGCATGCCTGTACACATTGATATACGGAAAAAGCTACATAATCCAATGTTAAACTACAAATTATTGTATTATAGCCCTGAGACAAGTTCAATAGAAATTGATTAAAGGAAAAATCAAGACGTTAATGTATTAGAAAGCGTTAGATGAAAATAATAGTTCCATAAATTATTAGTTGAAGACCAAAATTAACACTAGGTTTCGAATTAATACTTTAAAGCAATTTCTCAACAAAACAAAAAGCAAGAACCTGTGTAGCGAACGAAAATTCCGCTAGTGTTAAAGAATCGCTTCCAAACCAGGACAAACCCTTTACTTTATATAAATTAATGTGGTCTTATTCTTCTTCAAGCTCTCGATTGAAATCATATCAAATGGAGAATGGTGAAGGATTTTCCACTATGCTTCAAAAGAAAATGGTAAAGTTTTCCGTGCATTTTAATAGTAGAGTTTTCAAAGCTATTATCCTTATCCTTTTTGGGACAAGAAGCCTGAAATCGTTTTTCAAGAGAGTCCACATGACACGCACAAAATCCGCATAATTTTCTCCATCAAACATCAGCTTTATCATATTGGTGTCCATGATGTATTTCATTTAAATTAATTAATGAAAGGATGCCAATAAACATATTAAATACATTACAGATCTAATTAGACAACTGAAAGTCACAGGACAACATTTCACGTTAATCAAAAGTGATTTAATTAAATCAATTGAAAGTTCAAATATGACAAGACACATGGATAAAAGTTGATAGACTCTAGTATCATTATCTCTTCTAGCAATAGAAACTTCCAATTAGTCCATTTCTCTCAAGACACTTCATATAACCCTTGCGGGAAGGTTGCAATAGTTATCGCAAACCCTTGTGTCACGCCCCGATCCTCGGGCACGCACACATCCGTCTCACTTGGTCGATTTTATAATGCGATATCCTAGGACTATGTATCGCCGACCCTTTCATCTATTAAGCACATGCGGAAGCAGTTAAAATCCCCAGACAATAAAACGATGGGATAGAAAAGTAGGGCCATATTTTTCATATTGAAACTTATAATCAAACTTTTATACATAATACAAACCAAAGCACTTCACAACTTTATACTCTATCTTTATTCACATCAAAATAGAGATCTCAAAAGAAGATAGAATCTCAATCCATCCAGGCCGTACTCAAGGCCCCCTTAGGATTATCTTCTTCCTCCAAAAATCATTCTCCTCAAGATTTACCTCCGAGTTCTCCTTCTCAGACTCCTCCTCCTTAGCTCCTCCTTCTCAGCTCCTCAGCGGGGTCCTGAAATGATTTCCCCAAACTGGGATGAGACTACGTCTCAGCAAGTTCTACCCCACTAAGCCCAATTAGTAAACCATTATACTAAAGGCTGCCTAAACACGCACAGGGTAGAGGGCTTACCTTGGCCTCAGATCCCACCTGCAAGTCAGTACAATTCACAATAGGCACTCATTTACTCAAAACGAATCGAACCAGTCGATTACATGTCATACAATTCAATCCCCACTGTGGGATATTTAAAAGCTAGGCCACGTGCATTATCCAGGATGACCTTCCAAGTCTCCAAGCCATGTGCCTCAAACTTTGGGCCCACGTGCATTCTCTAAGGCGACCTCTTCGCCAAGGTGGTACATCAAGTCACTGAGCCACGTGCCCTTTTAGATGTTATTTCCAAATACTGGACCCACGTGCATTCTCTAAGGCACTCAATTGCCAAGGTGATGCATCAGATCACTGAGCCACGTGTCCTTTTTATGATGCCCGGGCCCACGCCTTCTCTTAGGTGCTATCTCACCAAAGTGATGCATCAATTCACCGAGCCCATGTGCCCTTTTTACGATGCCAAACTCTGTCACCGAGCCACGTGCATTCTCCAGGAAGACATACCGAGTCTCCGAGCCACGTGCATTCTCTCATGCGACCTTTTCGCCAAGGTGACATATTCAACCACTGAACTCACGTGCATTCTCCAGGTGATATTCCAATTCACCGAGCCCACGTGTCCTCTTTCAAGTGATTACTAATCTACTTTCAATACCGACAACCAATGCCCAATGATTTCTCAATCAAATAATTAAATCAACTCACAAAGCATTATAAATGCTGAATAACATACTTGGCCATTTACCAATCAACAATTCAATCTCAATCAATTTCAATCAATTTAGGGTAAATCCCTAAAATATCACAATTTATTCAATTCCATACAACGTGGAGCTCAAATAAATAAACGGACTACGCCACGACGATCAGCATGAGATTTCGGTCGTCGGCCATCAAAATCTTAATTTTCGAAAAATAATTAATTAATTTATTAATTTCGAAAATTAAATAATTAATATTAAAAATTCAATTTAGCTCAAAATAGAGCCCGATAAACGGACTTCACCTGGTCATTAGCATAATTTTCTGGTTCCGGACCATCTCAGTTGAATTTTCGGAAAATAAATAATTATTTAATTTAATTCCGAAAATTAATATTTAAATACTAAAAATTCCACTTAGGCCCGAAAAGCCTAATTGGAGCGCACTAAGGGTCGGGAAAATCCCGAGGCACTTCCAATAATTAGTAGACCACATCTATTTGCTAATTGCGCAATCAATTTATCTAAATCGCATCACAATTGGCTAATAATTGCTACTTTATTCTAATCTAACAACCTAAACATAATTAATTAAAACTAAACCAACCTTAAGCATAATTAGCCAACTAATCCTGGATTAGTGAAATTACTCACCAAATCGCGCGCAAATCGAATCAATCCGACGGCGGCGACGCGAGGAACAATTCTTCCCAAAGCGACTCACGGATCCGGGGCCCGGAAACGGCCCAAAAGTGGGCCCGAAGTTGCTGGATACCCACTTCGTGGGTTGCTGGACAGGGCTGGCCGAGGCTAATCGGGCGGCCAAAAAGGCGAGGGGAGGTCGATGGAGGATGAGGGGGACGCGGGGAAGTCCGACGAGGCTGGGTGGTGGCCGGAGCTGGCCGGACGGGGCGGAACGGCGACTGGGTCGTGCGGGGGAGGCGCTACAGCGAGCGACGGACGGCGGGATGATGGGACGGCGGCGAGCTGCGGGCGCATAGGCGCAGCGCGGGCGTGCGGTGCGGCGGTAGGACGAGCGGCAACGGAGCAACGACGGCGAGTTGCAACTTCTGGTTCTGGTTCGATCATTCGGACGCACGGGGAGGAAGAAGAAGAAGAAGAAAGAGAGAGAGAGAGAGAGAGAGAGAGAGAGAGAGAGAGAGAGAGGATAGGTATTGACTAGTCAAAAGAAAAAAGAGAGAGGGAAGGTAGGCGGTGGGGCAAATCGCACGAGGGGGAGGGGAGAGGAGAGAGAAAGAAAAGAGAGAAAAAGAGAGGAAAGAGAGAGAAAGAAAAGGGGGAGAGAGAGAAAAAGGAAAAAGAAAATACATAATACCATTATTTCAATTTTCCTTTTCTCTTTTCCTTTTCCTTTCTATTTTCCTTTGGTCTTCAATTTTCTTCCGATAATTTCTTTATTGAAATTTCGGACTCATCAACAATTTGACGGACAATGAGACAGGATCCTAAAAATAAGAATTATGACGCGCTTAAAATTCGATTCCGGAAATCGAGTTCAATTTCGTGGTTAAAAAACGATCAGACGTGATTTTAGCTCAATCCAACCAATTAGGTAGCTTTTAGGGATTTTACAGCTGATACATCCCTTAACGGCTTTATCCAATAGGTTAATTAATTGTGAGTGATCAGCTCAGAGAAAAGGGCCATAGGCACTTCGACGAAATGCCCATTTCACTTTATCGAAACGGGGTCGAATTTTAGGATTTCTCACCTTGTCACATTCATGCCTTGCAGCTTTAGTGAAAGGTCTATTTGTACCATTATAGAGTTGAAAATAAGTGTGTTTATGTAAATGTAAAGAATGGGCCATTTATTAAATCAAACATCATTGAGGGGTTCTCCAACTTCCCCTCGTTCACGGAAGATCTCAACACATAATTGTGGTTTGGGTTAATTTGTGGGGTATTGTGAATAGCATTCTTTTAGATATTAAAAATTTGTTTGGACTCTCAAAACAAATTTTCAACCTATGAGTATCTTTGAAATGCGGATCATGTAGTTTGTCAGGTCCCTCACATTGAATAGCAACCTACTGTTTTTTCATAGAGACCCCATGTGGGGCATCGTTTGGTAGTTAGTCTTTCTTTACATTTTTTTGGTTTATTTATATTGAGACAATCATTTGGTTGCTTTTGATATTAAATACTAAGAACAGGTCCTAATTAACAAACCGTCTATTGATGCAATCAAAAGATACTTTGTTCATTATGAAGAAGTTCATCTTTATAGCATTTGTTGATGCTATGTTGGCTTCCTTGTTGATGTTTCAGCCGATCATCTGTTCTAGCAACTTCACTGATCAAGAGGCTCTTCTCCACTTCAAATCGGCGATTGAAATCGACCCGACAAACACGATCAAAGGCAGCAATTGAACCACCGAAGCAAACTTCTGTGAATGGATTGGCATCTTTTGCAGCAACCGCAGGCAGAGAGTCACGGCTTTAGACCTCTCATACATGGGTCTCGAAGGGAGGCTCTCTCCTTATCTAGGCAATCTTTCTTTCTTGGCTTCTCTTGATCTTGGTAACAACAGTTTCCATGGGAGAATTCCTATATAAATTGGTCGTTTGCGCTGCCTAAAAGAACTTGTGCTCCAACTTAACCAGTTTGAAGGAAACATTCCTCCTAACTTAGCCCAATGCCAAAATCTCAAAGAGATGTCACTCGCAGGGAACAGACTTACGGGTGGCATACCAAGAGAATTTGGCACCTTCCCTAAGTTACAACTACTACATCTTAGCCTCAACCCCTTACGAGGTCAAATTCCAAGCTTCCTGGGCAACATATCGACGTCGCAGGCCATTGCTTTGAACGCGGCCAATCTCAGTGGTTCGATTCCTCCGACACTTTTCAATAAATCACTCATCATTGTCGACTTGATGTATAATGATCTCTCAGGGAGTCTTCCCTCCAATCTTTGCTCCCACTTG
The DNA here is from genome assembly GCA_014182885.2 of Eucalyptus caleyi. Lineage (NCBI taxonomy): Eukaryota > Viridiplantae > Streptophyta > Magnoliopsida > Myrtales > Myrtaceae > Eucalyptus > Eucalyptus caleyi. Next base: position 32,143,887 of record CM024468.2, on the reverse strand, counting down.
CCTAACATTCAATGGCTTCTTCTGTCTAGTAACCTGTTCAATGGCCTGCTACCAGAGACGCTAACCCAATGCAAAGAGCTTCTCATGTTGTCCTTGTCATTCAATCATTTTCAGGGAAGCATTCCTCGAGACATGGACAGCTTGCAAAAGCTACAGTTGCTCTCTCTTGGTGATAACAACTTGACTGGCACGATTCCTCGGACCATCGGTAATGTGTCAAGCTTAAACATCTTGGAGGTATCATATAACTATATTGGAGGTGACATTCCGAGTGAGATTGGCAAGTTGGTCAATCTGGAAAATTTATACCTTGAGAATAATTTGCTAACAGGTAAAGTGCCTCAAGAGGTTTTTAATGTTTCTTCTCTACAGCGTGTTAGTTTGGCCTTCAATTCCCTCTCTGGAAACCTTTTCTCGGGTAGCGAACCAAGCCTTCCAAATTTGGAAGCACTCTATCTAGCAGAAAATCGCTTTGGTGGCAACATCCCACAATATATTTCGAATTTTACGAACCTAATTATGTTTGGTGCTGCGAAAAATCAACTCAGCGGACCAATACCCATGAGTTTGGGCAACTTGAAGAACCTCAGGAGGTTCGCGGTTTCGTCAAATCAGCTAACAGGAGAGCCTTATGGTTCAGAGCTCGGTTTTGTCTCTACCTTATCAAATTGCCAATCGCTGCAACAATTGGATTTAGGAAACAACCCGCTTCGTGGCTCCATACCAAAATCTATCAAAAACTTCTCCAGTTCCTTACAAATTCTAATGGCTCCAGGTTCTCAAATAAGAGGTCGCATTCCCGAGGAAATAGGTTTCTTGAAGAGCTTGACTTGCCTATGGTTGATCAATAACGATCTAGACGGCAATATCCCCTCATCAATTGGAGGACTAGAAAGCCTGCAAAGGCTGTATCTTGATGAAAACCATCTTGAAGGACTGATCCCCGATGAGATATGCAACTTGACAAGTTTAGGAGATTTGCAGCTCCATCAAAATAGGATGTCCGGACTGATTCCGAATTGCATTGGAAACCTCAGCAGCCTTCAAATGTTGTACGCAAGTTCGAATAACATGACATCAGTCATTCTGGTTAGTTTGTGGGGCCTTTAAGAACTCATCTTCCTCGATCTGTCACTCAATTCTTTCAATGGAGGGCTATCATTTGTTATGGGGAAAATGAGAGCTCTAAACTACATCAATCTTTCTTGGAACCAATTCAACGGCACCATATCAAGTTCCATCCAGGAGTTTGAAAGCCTTGCTTTTCTCGATTTGTCAAGGAACTCATTTCAAGGATCGATACCACAATCAATCGGCAACCTCAAAGGATTGGATTTCCTCGACCTCTCCTAGAATGAGTTGTCTGGCACGATACCGAAGTCCATGGAAGGACTTAGATATCTGCAAAATTTGGACTTGTCCTTTAATAAGCTATTAGGAGAAATTCCTAATGGTGGGTGCTTCAAAAAATTTTCGGCTCTCTCATTCATTGGGAATGAAGCACTTTGTGGAAATGCAACTTTGCAAGTCCCACCTTGCAAACTGAATGGAAAGAAATCAACAAGGGACAAGCATCTCCAGTTACTATTCATTATGTTGCCAATTGTATCGGTTGTACTTTTAGTCTTTGCCATTTGCTTGCTTAGAAAGCATGGGAACCCTGGTAAAAAAGCTCTAGTTTCGGTGCACAACCCCCCTAGAATTGACCACCCGATGATATCATATCGGGAGCTTTGCTTGGCTACTAACAACTTTATCGAAAGCAATTTGCTTGGAACATGAAGCTTTAGCTCTGTATACAAAGGTACTTTGGCCAATGGGATAGACGTTGCTATTAAAGTACTGAATCTCCATATTGAAGGTGCCTTGAAAAGTTTTGACATAGTGCTGGATCCGGCATCGAAATCTCGTCAAGGTGATTAGCTCCTGCACAAATGCTAATCTGAGAGCTCTAGTGCTGCAATACATGCCCAATGGGAGCTTGGAGAAGTGGCTATACTCCAACAACTACAACTTGGGTATCCATCAACGAGTGAAGATAATGGTTGACGTCGCAACGGTAGTCAATTATCTCCACCATGGCCAACTGGAACCCATTGTGCACTGCGATTTGAAGCCTAGCGATGTTCTTCTAAATGAGGACCTGGTTGCACAAGTCTGCGACTTTGGAATTGCAAAGATTTTGGCTGAGAACAAGGTTGGAACACAAACTCGAACTCTCGGCACAATTGGTTACATTGCTCCAGGTACATTTGTTGAATTTTAGCTAATTCAATCCTTTGATTGTGATTATAATGGTATAATATGATAGAGATATATTAACACTTGCCTCTAGATCTTATTACTTATGTCCCAGAAAGAAAAATGTCGATGGTTGATGTTTTTATTTCACAAACTATGATGCTTGTAGAGTAAGGTTCGGAAGGAAAAGTCTCGACAAAAGGAGATGTCTACAGTTTCGGCGTATTGTTGTTGGAAGTGATTACTAGGAAGAAGCCAACCGGTGAAATGTTTGATGCGGATATGAGCTTGAGGCAATGGGTAGGTGCAGCAATTCTAGATAGAATGCTTGACATCGTGGATAGTGAACTCCTTAGCATGAATCTTGAAGATATGACGCTTTCGGAACTCGAGAGCATAGTCTTATCAATCCTAGAGTTAGGACTAGAATGTTCAAAGGACTTGCCTGAGGAAAGAATGGACATGGAAACTATCGTGGTTAAGCTCAATAAGATCAAGTTGTCACTTCCTTGACAAGAAAATAAGGCGCTGAATGTAGGATTTGGGCATAGTGTCATCTTAGTTTGTACACAGCCATTTCGTTTCGATGGCAGTGTGTATAGCCATCTGCAATAAAACTCCTGAACTTCTTTTGAGCTTTCTGAGTCACACTTATGTTGGACTATGGAAGGCATAACACCTATGCTATGTTCTCCAAGTAGAAACATTGTCTTGAGAGTTGGTAGATTTGCCTGTGACGAACATTGTTTCCTTCAAACCAAGATAAACCTGAAGATGATATCATTTTCAATTGATCATTGGCATGTGCTTAGGCTTTGATAGGGCATGCCAAGCTCGACGCCTTCTTGTGTCACGTCAAGCACAACTTATGTCCCTTGCGTGTCAAGCTGGGCAGGCCTGGCCTTTCCGACCCACATGCCAAGCCCGGACCCAGCACGTGTTTTGGCCAATTTCAACCCCTTTTCTGTTTTAAACATTTCCTTTATTTTCGCAAAAAATACTAATAATTGATCCAAAAAAAGATTATTTTAATTTTTCCATATTGAAATTATCGCTTGAATGATAGCGCAAAAAGTCAAGAGAATACTTGCATAAAAGCGAAATCAACTAAATGGAACAGGCGGTAGTTTGGCCTTCAAAAACAAAAACAAAAACAAAATAGTTCTCATAGTCGATGGAGCGATAAAATATTCAGAGTCATGTTTTTTAATTGTTATAATTCTTTTCCAAAAAGCAAACATTAGATAATATCTTCTTATTATTTCAATGATTAAACAAACATTTATTCGAAATTATAAAAGAAGAAGATAAGAGATGGATGAAACTAGTTGTTGCACTATAGTAACGATGAAATATGATAGGCCTTTTCTTTTGTCTATGATCACTTTCTTTGGCCTGTTTTCCATTGTTCTCTTTCAAGTGAAATTACATTAAAATATTAAAGTAATACGTAACCGACTGCTAAATGGGAAGTCAAAAAGTGAGATAAAACCCATTTTTGACTTAAATATGTAGATTTATGGCATTTTTGTTTTGAACGGCAAAAAAAAAAAAAAAAAAAGTTATACAATAGGAATATGAGTAAAAACTTATTATCATTTTTTCCCTTGAAATTCAAGTAGAATGATTAGAAGTCATCGCTTATTTAGAAGAAAAGTTTCATTCGAGTAGTATCACAACAAGATGGGATATTCAAACATCATTTCATTTTGAACTTCACTTTTTCTTTCTCAAGAGATCTGCTATGTGATGGTTGCGCATGGTCACTTCAATCTTCTAGCTATGAACCGTTGCCTTGTGTTATTCTTCTTTCACTAATATTTAATTGATGGTTGGTCATGGAGTGCCTCGCCCTTACGTAATCTGGCTTTTCAGTTTCAAGAGTAAAAGATGAAAATCATAAGCAAAATGCAGTTTCTGAAAAATCTGTCCCATAGTCTATGGCTTAGGGTCTTCCCTTTCATAGGTTGGAGTGAGCCATAATGATCTAAATGCCTAAATTCTGATGTCATGGGGAAATCAAATGATAACCTAGAGGTCAAGTGACTCGCAAAAATCAAATTTATAGGTTCGTTGGTTCGATTATGCATCTAGAAGAGTGAGCATCCCTATGTCACCCTTTCATACCACATTCTTTCGAGTTTTGAAAACTAAAAGATCCGTTATCTACATTAACTGCAACCATCACATCATGTGACGATTAAGAAGTTGACTGTATCAAAGACATTTGTTCAAGGTAGACTTGGTACCTCCTAGATGCTTGGCCCACATGATGAGTTGCATAAAAATCACTTTCTATAAAGTGTGCAAACGGGCATTCTTCTTGACCCTTGATCACTTTTTGTGCAAGTATCCGCCCCATGTCAGATATTCTTTAAGAGAGGTCAGCTTAATATTGGATAGTCCTAGTTAGGGTGTTAACAGTTCAATTGATATCCAACCTGAACCAAAACACTGCAGAAGTGTGCTTGACCCAACCCGAGACCCAAATGGCATATAGCTTGAGTGATTGGGTTGAGTTTCAAATTTTATTTATTTATTTATTTATTTATTTATTTATTGTGTAGAGGTTAAGTTAAACATATTTTTCACAATCCCTTAGACTGCATTTGGCAATTATAATAAAATTCAGGATATAATAAAATTTATCCTATCGCTTAGTGCCGACTTAAGATATGATAAAATTGGATAGAAGGGGGATATGGACTAGATAAAATCATCCCATGGGAATATGAGATAAATGTGATGATGATTTATAACATCCATAATATGAAAGTTATTTTTCTCAAATAGAAAACTTCTTAAATTAACAATATTTTTAATATAAATAATATTTGAATTCTAATATAAGAAATTAAAAATTAAAAATTAAAAAATTAATTATTTTAATTTAATCTTATTTTTATTTTATATTAAAATGTAATTCTACTTTATAATAAAATTCACTATATAAATATATATTTATATTTATTACATATTATAGGTATATTAGTACAGTTTACTATTTAATAAAATTTTATTAGAGAATGATGGTAGGGGAAGAAGAAATAGAAAATGAATTAATTATAAAAAGAAAAATAAAATTAAAAAGCAAATAAAAATAAAATAGGTAAGAGTGTCACAAGATATTTTACCATCTTTGTTTGCAAATTTTTTTGTTCATTTTACTAATATACCATTTATATAAAATAATATACATGATATGATGTGAATATATTAGATTTTGTTACTACAATCATTAAACGGTGGATAGGATATAACAAAATCATTAGATTTTATATCTTATCCTATTCAATCCTATCATGATTAAAAATTCGGATGACCAAACGTATCATTATGGGTCTATGCATCACTTATCTCAAAAGACCTTAAATTTCCAAATGAATGTAGGATAAGGAACTTGCCACATCCCATAAGAATCCCAAACTTGGTCTAGTCCATCAACAAATTTAAGTACAAATTAACTCAGCATTGCTAATTTGTAACCATCAAGGTTTGCCCCAATGGCCACCCTTCCCACATGGGAAGAGAGAGGTGGTGGATTTGAATTTCCATTTTCTCAGGGGGGTTGAGATGAGGATGATTTAGCTTCAAGTATAGATTTGGACTCTCGCACCTTACAAGGAAGTAAGACAAAAGTCAGAAAGTGAGAGTTAGAATAGGAATAATATAGGACCAATCAAAAAAAAAAAAAAAACTTAGCATTGTCTAAAGAAAAACAAACTTTCTTACAAAGACCACATGGGGAAGCAATAAAGCAAAAGTGAACAATCAACATTTCCATCTCAAAAGCAAACGATCAATCTTTGCTCAACCAAAGAAAAACCCTTTGCTCAACTAAGGCCATCCTGCAAGTAAGAAATGAAGAAGACAACAAATATGCCTAATGCAAAATATGAAGAAGCAAATTCTCAACCAAGGAATAACTCAATATTATTACCTTGGCTTGTTTCACTCTTTTTCTCTTTTCACTCGTTCAATGAGTGCACTAAAATGAAAAGCCAAATTGTTTCAAACAATACATACCAACATTTAAGGATAAGTAATTTCTGCAAGAACACATTTCACCAACTTGGTATCAAATTAAAATGCACTTCAGCAACTAATAAAAGGAAAAAGTCTTGCAATCGGATGCAAAATTTTTGGTTTTAATGATGTGCCTTACATGAAACGAGCCCCGCCACCTCCCCCACCCCCCAAAAGTTATACGATGTGCTTCTCAATTCATGAAGCTCCAAATGAAAATCAAGATATGACAGTATATAACGGTCTCTCAAGGTTTCAGGTACAACTTGATCACATTGCTCGAGTATTTTAATTAAAGTTTTAACGAGTCAAGGCATTCTCTTTCGTGAGGAAACTGTGCAATGTCCTATTGGGAAAAGTATAGCCCAAGTGCCAAATTTGGTACGAATGGACACTTAAGTGCCAAAAGTTAGGAAAGTGACACTTAAGTGCCATCTTTGACGAACTTCACCAGAAATCCCACATGGCAATTTTTATTATTTTTTTCGTCTATGTGGCTCGCCGGAGTGCTGACTCAACAAAATAAGGCAAAAATGACGTTGTTTTTTAGCAGATTTGAATTTTCATATAAAAATTAATTAAATTAAATTATAAAAATAAATAAGAATAATAATTATTAAAATATTTTTTTTTTAAAGGTCGGGAGAGGAAGCAGCGGCCGAGGGTTGGGCTCTCGCCTCCGTCGCCAGGAAGGGCCGACGACCCCGGCCGATTGGTGGCGAGGGCTTATGAGCCCTCGCCAGGTTTGGGGTGAGAATCGCGGCCCTTCCCCAAATTTGGCGAGGGCCACGACCCTCGCCCTAGATTTGGGGAGGGCTAGTGGGCCCTCGCCACTAGTCGGCTGGCGACCCCGATCGACGCTCCCTCCACCGTCGTTGGCCCTTCCTGGCCATGGCGGGAAGGGCTCAGACCTCAATCGCTGTCTCCTCTCCCCTACTCTTTTTAAAAAAAAATAATTATTATTTATTTTTATAATTGAATTTAATTAATTTTTATATTAATAATCTACCACGTTAAAAAGAAAACTACGTCGTTTTTGCTTTTGTTTAGCCAAGTCAACGTGCAAAATGACATCGTTTTGCGTTTATCTCGCCAGAAAATCGCCATGTCAGCATTTTGGCCGGATTGGCACTTAAGTGATCTATTTTGCTCCGATTTTGGCACTGAAATGTCACTTTCCTAACTTTTGACACTTAAGTGTTCTTTCGTGCTAAGTTTTGGCACTCCGGGTATCCGAAACTCGTGTCCCATTGACAGAATTTTGAATTGTTCTCATCAAAATACTGACATAAGCATCAATCTGCGGCACAAAGTTAGGCAACAGTACAACCTCAAAGTGTTGTATATCAAACTGACATAAAAATCAATAGGAGGCACAAAGTCAGGTAACATTACAACCTCAGTGTCCTATATCAAAGAAGAACTATGCAACATGTAAACTGCAGTCCTCTACTTTCTCCCGACAAATAAAGACAGTCAAGTATGAGATCATGTAATTGCTGGTACATGGAATCTTCATAGTCATAGCAATGAGTTGTTACAAAATCCTAAAAATATAATGCAAAATGCCGAAAGCCATCTTGTTGACTAGCATATTAAAAATTTCAGGGAACAAAAGGAGTATTTCCAATGTTTCCACACTAATATTCAGTGATAACAGGAGAAGCGAGGCAAAGTCACAAATTCCAAAAAGCAATGGATTAAACAAAACCTTTTTGCTGATATTGTGCTTCAGTGGACTGAATTTTATGTTGACATAAGTCAGATGATCGTACGATCGTTGAGCCGTTTGACTACAATTTTTTGGTTATGTTCAATAGTTCATAACCTTTCTTCAAACTTCATCCATTTCCAGAAAATATAAGACTGCCTTAAGCCTAAAGATCTCATGTAATATAACACACATTTTCAAACCACGATTTTGCTGAACTTCAAGTGAAACCCACGTTGCTGCTTGATTATATATATCCGCAATCCAAATAATAAGGATATAAGAAAATGGGAAACTCAGCCCATTTATCAAATCTCCCAAGTCAACCATTGAAGAGCCCATTTTGGGAATGAAAGAGTCGCTAGACTAGTGGCAACATTCAAGGGACAATCGGCTCCGGTTACTATACATTATGGTGCCAATTATATCAGCTATACTTTTAGCCTCTCTCATTTGCGTGCTCATAAAGTGTCAAAACACTAGTAAGAAAAGCCCTCCTGCAATTAACCACCCCATGATATCATATCAGAAACTTTGCTCTACTACTAACAATTTCACCTAAAGCAATTTGCTTGAAGCAGGGAGCTTTAGCTCTGTATACAAACGGACTCTAGCCAACTAGGAGAACGTTGCAGACAAATTACTAAATTTCTGTATCAAAGGCACTTTGAAAAGTTTTGCACAGAATGTGAGGTTTTCCGCATAATTGGCACCAAAATCTCGTCAAGGTGATCAGTAGCTGCATGAACTCTGATCTGAGAGCTCTGTTGCTGCAATACGTGCCCAACAGGGGCTTGGGGGTAGTGGCTGTACTCCAACAACTACAACTTGGGTCTCCAATAGCAAGTGAAGATAATGGTCGATGTCGCAATGGCACTCGAATATCTCGACCACAGCCAACTGGAACCCATTGTGTAATACAATATGAAGCCTAGCAATGCTCTTCTAAATGAGGGCCTGGTTGCACAAGTCCAAGAACTCGGAATTAAAATTTAGTCTCAGAACAAGATTGAAACAAGTATCACTTCCTTGACAAGAAAATAAGGTGGAGACCTGTTCATAGATATTGAACATAGCATTATCTTAGTTTTGTATATGGTAACTTCATTTCAATGGCTTTGTGTCTAGACATCTGCAACAAAGTTCCTACTCTTCTTTTGAGCTTTTTGAATTGGACGAAAACAATGGAAAATGCAACGAGATTCTGCAGGGATGGAAATTTCGAACGATAGTCTAGCTCGGGTCTGACTTTGAAAGGTTTTCTCCTCTAATTTCAGAGACTTCTACTGTATTCTCCATAATGGTTAACTGCAGGTTATCAAGGCCAGAAGTTCCTTCCACAAAAGCCACAATTTGAGTGTCATTGACATGGGAATTTGGAACTATATATCTTCATCGACCTTCGCTTCTTCATAAGGGATCTCTATGCAATGCTTGGCATAATGACCCAGCTAACCACATGAACAGCAAAAATGTGGCAGCCTTCCGTATTTAAAATCAAGCCAAAGCTTCGTACCTCCACAACTAGCAAGGGTACCAGAATTTAAAGGAGCATCCAGGTTGATCTCTACTTTTGCTCCCGGTGATAAAAACCCTTCCCTTTCCACTTTCGCATCTAAAACCTTCCCAATCCCCTGAGCAACTAAATTCACAACATCCACACAGTACCATTCAAGGGGCAATCTGCGAATTTGAACCCAAAAGGCACAAGTCACAAATTCATAACAATGAGAAGGCGTATTGGGTTCCCATGGTTTAAGCAATTTGAGGTGATTCGCGAAAGACCATGAACCAGATTCTACAACTCTATCTCTATCTCCTTCAGATTTAAACGTAAATGCAAAAAGGCCAGAACTCATGTCGGCAGAAACCATATCTTCAATTCTCCAGGCTCTTTTCATCACATTCGCAAAGGCTTGGAAATTCACGGTAGGGTTTGAGAACAGTCTCACAAAGAGAGTGAGATGGCATTCCTTTAACATATCCCGATAAACTACTCCATCCATTACCGACCAGAACTTACCTAATCTCATGCAGAGCAAATGAAAGAGAGCATGGGTATCCTCATCCTCTTCCAATTGGAGCAAGCACTACGAGAGAGACAAGTGAGGGAACGAACCCAGGGTATGACAGAAGGAGGTCGAGCAGGCTGTGTGTCGATTGATGTTTAATTGGGAGAGTTCCAAAGGCCGAAGAGAAAAGAATCCGTATCCAGAAAGAGAGAGAAAGCTGAAGGCTGAGATGATTCAATAAGTCCGCGAAGATTAGGGGCAGAAGATGGAAATGAGGGTTTAGGGTTTATCGAGCTGCCACCATGGGTTCTTGTAATTGGGAAATTACACAAATAGTACTAGAGCTTTAATCCCATGTGTAATATATTTTTGAACTTTCAAATATTTTCATATAGTCTAAGGAGTACATTGAACATTTACCAGTAGTTTATGGGCCATATTGAACAAATTAAAATTTTAGAATCTACATTACACATGAAACTAAAAGTTTAAAAACCATATTGCACATTAGACTAAAGTTTAGATGCCATTGTCTTATTATTGTAGGAAGAATGATACTATAAGTGTCCAAACTTGTGTACAACGCTCACTTTAATGCAAAAAATTTCTTTCGGATTACTTAAGTACCACTTTGTTTTGCCAATTTTGTTCCCGCAACGAAAGATATGTTTCGGCTTTTATTGGAGGAGACTCGGGTTTTGTGCTTAATTCTGACAAAGGATATCAAAATGCAAATGTTATTTTCAATCTACACATTACAACATTGATGGTCAACAACTTGCTAACTCTCACATTTGATTCTAAACTATGTCGGAATTTAATCAATGACACAGCTTAAGGGATAGTTCGGCGCAAAGTTGGAATTTAATTAACAGCAATGCCGTTGGATAGAAAACACAATATTGGAATTTAATCAACAACGTTGAGCTTGTGATACAAGATTGGAATTTAATCAATGATGCCGCACTGGACACAGATACTCGCTAGAGTCTAATTGACGACAAGAATCTAGGAACTACAACTATGAAACTAAAGTGCAATAAAGTAAAGATAAAGTAAAGGCATTTGATGTGTTGTTTGGGGGACTGTTCGTTGGATGACTCATGGTATTTATAGAGCAATTTGGTAATCGTTGAATGCTTGAATTTTGTATCTATGGCATTATTTTGATATTTGGACAAGTGGTAAGTCCTTCGCTTACCATCGAACCATATATTTCCATTCATAGGCTCATCCACATTCGATCAAACATCCTTGTGCATCTTGACTTTTTCCTCATCCTCGTGACTAGCACATGATTCATTACCTATGTAGCACCGACACGCGACACGCGACACGCGACACGACACGACACGACACGACACACGACACGTCGTTTCTAAAAAAGTAGAGAATTTCGACACGTTCCGACACGTTAAATATTAAATAAATATTTTTATATATAAATGCATAAATAAGTAAATAATAATAAAAAAGTCTAGAATTAGTCTATACTAAAAACATTAATCATACATTTGTTAATATCATTCATTCTTTTAATTTGAGGAATTCAACTATATTTCATTGTAATAAACCATAAAACTTGAAGGAAAAAACAAGTAATCCACGTTCCACTATTAAATTTAAAATTTAACAATAAGCAAATAAACAATCAACATTCCATCAAATAATATAACAAAAAGTCATTCATCCACATTATCCACTTCTTCTGCAAAAAAAACAGACTCCATCTCCGGCTCATCAAGTGAAAGATTTGCAACTTCAAGCAACCCTACATCTTCAAACGAGTCAAATGCATCTCCACCAATATCCCACATCTTAGTCTCTCCTTCCGCATATTGTGGGCTTTTTCTTGATAGAAGACGGAGATTGCTATGAATAAAAACCAAATCTTCTGCACGTTTTGGGGTCATCTTATTTCTTCTTGCCGAGTGCACAAATGAGTAAGTACTCCAATTTCTCTCAGCACATGATGAAGAAGAAGGTTGTGCAAGAAGCTTTAAGGCTATACTTTGAAGCATCGGTGCACATGCACCATGATTGACCCACCAAGCCTTAGGATCCATTGAATATCGATTTTGAATGGAATCCAATTCTCTAAAATCTCCATTTTTACTTGCAAAATCTACGTATTCCAAATTCACCTTGTTGCGCTCATCCAAGTTAGGAAAGTATTTCTTGAAGCATTTCAGTCTTTCTTGGTTGATCTCTTTATTCTTGTACGGAGAAATTCGAGTAGAATCTTCATCAAGCCATTGATCACTATAGTACCTGTTATTTAATAAAATGAAATAAAATTAGAAAACAATAATAAATGAGAGGAGTATTATATTATCATGTTAAAGAAAGAATAACTACTAAAGTAATAATCTCATACAATTTTAGAACTTACCTAGGATTTAAGGCATGTGCCAAGCAATGAAGTGGAGTATTGTTGTTTGTCCAACGATCTACAAGAATTGTGTGAATCACCTCATAAAATGTGGACTTCTCATCTAGCCTCTTCACTTCATGTGCATATATAACTTTCTTCACTTTTTCGATCATCGAACCCCACATATCATAAACTAAGTGAAGACAAGGCTTATCGGTGTCACAAACTCTAAGCATATCATAAATAGGAGCCGTGAAGGAAAGTATATAATCAATTAAATCCCACCAAAAATCATCCAACACCTTCTCCTTGACAAGCTTAGCTTTCTCTTGATTAACATCCCGATAGATATTCCATTTGTCACAAATCACCATGTTTTGAAGACCACTTTTTATCAACTTGAATCTCTTGAGCATCACAATCATCGAAGCAAAACGTGTATCCGCTACAGAAAGCAACTTCAAGCTAACAAACTCATTGTATATTGCTAATCTCATAGAATGGTTCATAATGAAATGTTTGATTTGCATAACTTCCTTAACAATATCAGAAATCCAACTACATTCATCATAAACTATTTGATTGCTCTCCATATTTTTTGCAGCACAAATATTCTTCAAAGCTAGATTAAGGGTGTGCACCACACAAGGTGTCCACATAATGGATGGAAATTCTTGTTCAATGAGTTGTCCCGCACCCTTACAATTTGAAGCATTATCCGTAATTACTTGGACCACATTCTCATGCCCAATTTCATTGATAACTCCTTTCAACAAGTTAAAAATGAAATGCATATCTTTTGTTTCTCCCGAGCAATCAACCGATTTTATAAACATTGGTTCTCCATCCGATACCGCCATGAAATTAATAAGCGGTCTTCTATGTGAGTCGCTCCATCCATCACTCACAATACTTACACCCTTCTCCTTCCACATGATTTTGATAGGTGTACACAGCCTATCAATATTTACCTTCTCCCTTTGCAACAAAGTGGTCCTCAACAAATTATATTTCGGTGGTACATAACCCGCAATATTATGATTAGCAGCATAAGTGAAAGCGGATTGAAAATAAGGATTCCTTGCTAGGTTAAACGGCAAGCCCGCCGAATAAAACATCCTAGCAATCTCACAATCTAGACGATCCCGTTGAGTCATATTAAATGCATTTTCAAGTGATTTTCCACTCCCACTTTCGCCTTTCCTTTTTTTGGAGTTCAATGATAAATCCATTCCGTCACCACCACCACCACCACTAAGTGAATAACTAGCAGGAGGCAAAGGTACATTTCTAGGTGCAATACTCATTAATTTAGTATTGACCTCTTCATCTAATCTTTCCATCTCCAAAAGATCTTTTTTTTCTACTTTTGTGCACTTTCCAATTCCTTTTCCACTTATCATCATCAAATGGCACCTCACTCTTGTATATGAACTCTTAAAATCCTTTTCACAAAAGTTGCATCTCCAAGACAAATTTCCCCCTGCATCAGTATGATTAACTAACTTAGTAACATACCTCCATAACGGTTGTTTTACAACTTCATTGCTAGAGGTAGCTTGTGTGCTTGAAGTACTACTAGCCATATTTGAACTTGAAGACATTCTGCAAAAAAGAAGAAAAAATAAACATATTATTATCAATTGCTATAAGGTTTCAAGTCGGAAACAAGTGAACCAACATCAATGCTAGTCAAACACCCAAGAAGAAAGAAATCATAACAGAGCACAATCCATATCATCTTAAAAACCACTAAACCTGTAGTTTCTCACTGTCTACCTCATGTAGCCCCCTTTTCTAAACCAACATTCAGAACCTAGATCATAGATTGCACTAATTGTATGAATGGTAATGCTTTAATATCAATTACAAATCAGTAAATCGCCCAAAAAATAAAAGATTACAAATCAGTAAATCACCCAAAAAATAAAAGAACTCTGTAAAGGGGAGAAACACATTCGAATGCTATAGAAACAAAAGAACGAAATTCGAAACTATCCCCTCATGCGTTAGCAGCAAAAGCAGGCCAATCAACCACAAAAGTTTTAAGTCCGGCGAAGTATTCTTTGCTTTGCAGAGATAGAGAGAGAGACCACAAAAGTTTTTAAGTCACGTTCGCTGCTTGCGACTGGAGAAGACAGAGAAGACCGAATAGAAGATTGAAGTGAAGTACCCGTGCGTGCGACTGAACTGAAGTGAAGAACCCGTGCACTCACAATCGTGAACAAACGGAACGGACAGAGCACCAAAATCTGAAAAAAGAAAGAGAACGCAGAAGTATCAGTCAATGAGCAGTCCACCAAACAAAAACAACAACAACCTAGGGAGCGAAATCGGCAAAAGAATGGCACAAGAGCGCTGGAGAAAGAGGGTCCGAAAAATCCCCCTTTCCCCGAACTAGGGTTTGCCAAAAAAATCCCAAATTGCAAGATGCTAACCTGAGGCGCAGGGGCTACGGCGAGTCGGCGATTGGTGGGGTAGGCCGCGCGGTCGGCAAAGCAACACCGGCGAAAGAACGGCAAAAGAAGAGAATCGCTCACTACTCAGGTTGGTTCGCTGCGAGTCTGCGACTGGAGGAGAAGACAAAGAGAAGGCCGAAGAGATTTTTGAAGTGAAGAACCGTGCGTGCGAGTGCGACTACATTTTAACTTTTATTTTTTTGTTTTTTTTTTTTTTTCATATATTTATATTTAGAGCCCAAAAGTTTTCAAAATTTATAAAAATAACCCCGTGCGTGTCGGAGTCATGTGTCGGAATTTCCGACTCGCGTGTCGGAAATAGTTGACCGCGTGTCGACTTTCCCGACACGCGTTGACCGCGTGTCGGACACGTGTCGGAGTGTCGGACACGACACGAAGGGTCCCGGAGAGTGTCCGTGCTTCATAGTTCATTACTACCTTATATCCTCATGATTGGCACATGATGATATGGGCAACTTTGGGTGTTAACATATTTATTTAAAAAAAAAAAAAAAAGATAACTTAAGTGTCAACTTCGATCTAAGTCATTGAAAATCGGACGTGATCATATTGTATTAATTTCTTAGTCCTATATGACTCACTAATGTGCCCAGTTAGCATATAACTCCTAAACGATGTTGTCTAAAAGTTATAAATAATTATCGTTGAGTGCCAAATTTTGTTTAAAGTAATCAATTTTGTATTAATCATTATCAAAACACGATCACTTCAAAGTGACAAGCACGTCACATGGACTGGATTTTTTTTTAAAATAATATGCCGAGTTATATATAATTTATAATTATAAAATATGTTATTTTTTGCCAGAATTGTTTTTAAGAAATCATTTTTTCTTCAATTTGGCATGAAGTGATCTGACAAAAACTTTTGGCGCTAAAATGAATATTGTACACAACTTTTAGCATCTTTAGTATTCTTTTGTCTAATATAGCCTAATAATTCTACAAGCATATTGATCGTGTGATTGTATTATGCGTAAGTGATCAGGCTTAAGCATGACTCTTTGTTGATTTACAGGGCAATTTTGCACATTGAGATATGCAAGCATCACAACTTTGATGAGCAAGGAACTACGGTGCATTTATTTCGTAAAAAAAATCAATTATTGAAAAATCGTTTTTCTTGAAATATTGTTTGTGTCATTTAGAAAAATTAATTGAATGGAAATGCTTTCATTATTTACAATAGGTCCTGCCTATACTCTTGGTTAACAATGCTAATGTTTTTTGATAAATTTATTTCTTAATGAAACAAGCAAATCATTTTAAAGGAAAAATCTAGAATCTTTCCTTTTCTATGTTGGGGTGAGCTACAATGATTCAAATGCATTCTAGGAGATAGCCACCAATCATTTAATTTCTTTGTCAATTACAAACAAAAAATTATAGATGTCACGGGAAAACAACTAATCACCTAAAGGTCAATTGACCCACGGAAATCAAATATACATACGTACATACATACATACATACATACATACATATCGGTATGATTATGCATGGTCGAGGGCGAGCACCTCCTCGTCGTCCTTTTAATATCACATTCCTTGATTAAATTCTTTCATGTATACATATGTACGTACAGACATATTTATATAACTAAAAATTTCGTTTTTCACTCTCGGGTGTAATCATCCATCACATCATGTGATAGTTAATGACTCCACTAAGTTGAAGCAATTTGTATGTGGCGGACCTTGGTGCCTCCAACGATGGTCCATCCCACTTTTTGAGTTGCATAAAAAATCATTTTCCATAAAAGCGTGCAATAGGCCCGTTTGTATTTGATCCTTCATAACTTTTCATTTGAATATCCACTACATGTCTATTGTTTTTAATCGAGGGATCACTTAAAATGGTAACACTAAATATTTTTCACCCAAGCACTGTTACTTATAAAAAACCTCGATCTAAAACCCAAGCATTGTTACTTATAAAAACCCTCGATCTAAGGTCATGGCAGAGAGAGCGAGACACGATTTTCTGTGGCTTTAGTTGTGATGGCACATGTTCTGGTGCAACCATGGAGCTCACAATGGAGGCGATGGTGAATAAGACAGGCTGAGCACCAGAATAACATAAATTCAATGGTGAGAATGAGCAAAAGGAAATTTCGCAAAAACCTATCTCAGTAGGGAGATAAAAATTTGTGTGAAAATTTCATAGATTATGGCATATAAATTTACTAACATTGGACCAAGTAATCAAGATGCAAACGAGGTGACCAACCCTTGCCAACGACTTGTCCATCATTGATTATGCTTAAGAAACTATTCATTGCATCGAATGTGTCATTCATCAAATTTAAATTTGTGGAACTATAAGGTTCCAATATGTGTAGTTAATTGTTTTTTTAGTGCACATTAATTATTAAGACTTCATTTGTTTCGCGAAAATATATTTTTTTTTTTTTAAATTATAGAAAAATGATGATTTTGTTGATGTTCAGCTAAAATCAGAAAATATTTTTCATCATTTGATACGAAAATTCTGATTTGATTTTCCTGAAAAATTATTAAAAAAACAATTGAATTTTTAATTATTTTTCTTTATTTTTTTCTTTTCTTGGAGAAAATGATAATATTTTTTGGTAAAAAATTACCCAAAAAATATGAGTTTGGTCTCGACCCGGACAGCAGTCGCGCGGGCGGCGCACGACGGCAGAGCGAGCCTGTCGAGGGTAAGGCAAGGAGGTGGCCGTCAACGACGACGTCTCGCGGACGAGGATGGGAGATCGGGAGTAGAGGGAAATCGCCGTTGCCGAGTGGGAAGCGAAGAGACACGTAGAGAGAGAGTGTGTGTGTGTGTGGAGAGACCGGAACGAGATTGCTAAGGAAAAACCCAGCAGATCTAGAATATCAGAGAG
The DNA here is from genome assembly GCA_014182885.2 of Eucalyptus caleyi. Taxonomy (NCBI): domain Eukaryota; kingdom Viridiplantae; phylum Streptophyta; class Magnoliopsida; order Myrtales; family Myrtaceae; genus Eucalyptus; species Eucalyptus caleyi. The sequence continues at coordinate 32,126,178 of CM024468.2, read as the reverse complement.
AGACCTGATTGGGGGATCGGAGAAACCCTAGGATCAAACCAAGAGGGAGGGAGACGAAAGCGACAGATCTCTTGCTCTTTGCGGAGGCAACGACGCGGAGAGAGACGATGATAGGACAAATCAACTCAGCAGAAGCGCATTCCACAGAGGAATGCTTCTTCTTAGAGAGGTCCACTCACCGGAGATCGAACCAATAGGGCGCCGGCCTCGTGATCCGCGACCCTGCGCGGCGCCTCACGAAGCGAGAGAAGGTTGGAGAGATTTGGGTGTTGAGGAAGAGGACGAGACGAAGCGTGAGAAAGAGGGGGAAATGTGTTTTCTTTTTTTCAGAAAGGGAAATCAGTTTCCCCAACTTTAGCAGGGAATTTTCTGTTGATCGGAAATTTTTTTCTTTGACTACTCATTTTTTACACCCCAAACGTCGGAAAAGGAGAAAGGAGTTTTTCCGAAAAATAATTTTTATGAAGTAAATGGAGCCTAGTTCATTTCGAAAAAATATGGTATTTAAAAATATTTTTAGGAAGTAATTTTCATAAAAATGACAATATTTTCTGATTTTCGATTGAAATCGAAAAAATAAATTAAAAAATACTTTTGCCGTTTTGTAAGGAAAATATTTTTTCCCATGCACTCTTTTCAATAATTATTTTATTTTATTTTTTAAAATTTATTTTATTTTTTTTTTTAGATTTTTTTCTTTTCTTATCTAGCCAGTGGCAACCTCAAGCGAGGCTCGCGCCCGCCCAAATAGCTGAATTTGACAAGGCTTGAGCTCACTCGATGGCCTCGAGCAAGCTTGGGCAAGTCGAGGCGACACCTCACCATAGGCTAGCGAGGCTCAACCTTATTGGAATCTGGTGAGCTCGAGCTCACCTTTGGCCGATTGCCAACCGTCGCAATGGCCGATGATTGGTTGAAGAAGAATGGAAACAAAAAGAAGAAAATATATAATATATAATAATTAAAAAAATCGAATTTATTTAAAAATTAAAAAATAAAAGGAAAAAGATGTTTGGTGAAAAAAGTACTTAGTTTAGAAATGAACGAAAGTTGATGAACAAAAAAAAAAAAAAGAAAAACATTCTTCCCACTTTTGAATGTGTTTTTTTGCTGGAAAATTTTTTTTTTTTTTCCGTTAACAAATTTTCTTTGTTTCCGAAATTTAACAAAGCCCCCACATACATCGACCAATTTGGATTTTTCGTACTCTCGATTGAGTTGTTACCGGTAGTTGATAAATCATTTCGATTGGTGCATAGAGGAAGGTGCTAGAGCATTCGAATATCACTAGTATCTAGACGGAGAAGCAATTTGATGCTTGACTTACTTCAATAGAAGTAGGTAAATCTTTCGAGCCATCCATTTGTTTGTCCTTTTGTTGAACTCATGGGTTCAAATGTGCACTCATGCAATATTCCTTTGGGATCACCTTGGAGCATAGATGTAATTGTTTTCAAAGATTACCGAATGTATGTGGAATGGTGAAATTGTCACACTATGCAAGAATTAGTCGAGTGCTCAAAGAATATCCAAACTTTTCTGTTGATATAATAGGAAAGAAGATGTAGGTTAATTCATTGTATACCGTCCCAATGTGCATATAATGAGATCGCACATTATATATTTGAGAGACTACATCCTTTCAAAGATCAGAATTTCAAGTACATACACCTGCATTAATTTGCTAATGGACACAGGTTCGCATGACCATATATACTTCTGCCCTCACACATGATCCTATCTATGCCGATGTCCGTGCATCCCAAATTTAATCATATGAATTCATACGAATCTTTCTCACGCACACAAACAAAATAGCATAAGCACACATACTTATGCGCGTGACAAAAAAAAAAGAAGAAAATGATTTTAAATGGCCGGACAGAGAATATTCAATGAATTAGCTTTGATGTTAGAGAAATCAACCCCCAAGGTTGGCGCAATTTGTCGAGGCATTGGGGAATCTACGGTTCGGAAACTAGCCGTCGGTCGTCGGCAGCCGATGGGCTTCCGGCGGCGGTGACGGTCGGCGGCTGGGTGTCGTGCAGCGGCGGCGGCTAGCGGGCCGGCGGGGGCAGCGGGCGGCGGCGGCGATCCGTCGGCAAAAATAAAAAATGAATAAATACAAAAAAGAAATTGTTGCGTTACCAAACGCATTTCTATTCTTTTTCTATTCCAAGAGTAGAAATTTTGTGTCGTTACCAAACGGGTTCTTTTACTCAGAAATTGTTCCCCAGAGCAGAAATAGAAAAAAACTATTTCCAAAAAAAAACTCTTCCCGGGAACAGAAGCATTGTCATGCACAGCCATTATCCACCGGAAACCTACAAATTGGGTGTAAATTGCTGTGGTTTTGGGCTACTTGCACAGGATAAAGACCCGAATTTAGGCGGTTCAAGGGGCTTGTAGGGTATTCAATAGCCCAGGAAGTCGAGTGTGTATGCATGCCCTCTGAAACTTCCATTCAAATTAGAATATGAGATCTTCGTGGGAGTAGTTTTTAATATAATTATTGTTCAATTATATATCCTAACAGAAGGTTTAGGCGCGAATGAAATTTTTAGGTAGAGTTTTAAGGTTGAAATCCAATGAGTTCGCTGATACACTGTAGATCTGGATCTGAAGTTTTGACCATTAGAATATATGTACATAGGATTCATAGTTTCATGGCACATCCAATTCACATACATGGAATGAGCTAGGGCTTGAGGAAAGCCCAATTAACCTTTGATTAAAAGTGGTTTCGGAATATCGGCGCACTATTTTTGTTTGGGTTTTAGAATACCCAAGGTATGGTGGGAATGTGTTTCCGACAAATTGATCAGACTCGGCTTCTTTTACTTATACAGTCTTACAAACTCAACAACTTAAAATTTATGATGATAATACAAATTCTTTTTTTTAATAATAAATTGAATGCCCTACATATTTCAGTACTTTCATTTATTTGGAGCATTGCTTGTATTAACACAATTTATGGCCAAAGTCCAGAGATTTGCCATAAAGGAAGTCGGAATGAGAGATAGTATACTAATCCACTTACCAAAGATAATTGAGGCGTGAAAAATTTCCCTCAATGTGATTTATTAATATATTTAGAACTCTATGATGTCAATTATCAATTCTCAATAGAAAATTAGAAAATATTCAGTGGTTCGTGCGCTACTTGCAGGTCATCCGCTGACATAGCCGGTGCTGCACATGGACCACTCCTCACCGACACCATCGTCCCGAGCGGGACCCCTGGAAAATGAGAAAAGGGCTGGTATTCGGCTGGCTCGGCTCGGCTCCACCTGCAGAAAAGAAAGGACGGTCAGCGTATTCCTCCCGCTCAAAATTTCTCTCTCTCCTCACTTGAATAGGCCGGTTCTCTCTCTCCTCGTAAAAGAACCGAGAACGCTCAGTGCTTCTGTTTCCTTCTCCGCGCATCCCACCTCCTCCGGCTCCGCTCCGTCTCCGCCTCCGCCTGCCCAAAAGCCTCGCTGGTCATCTCGGTCTCGTTCCCGAGCGGCACCAGGCTCCCCGCCGCTGACCGGGCGCTGTCCCTGACGCTAGCCCGCTCCGTCGCGAGGGAGATCTCGGCGGACTTGGGCGGGGTCGACGGCGCGGCGAAGAAGGAGAGGCCTGCTGCATTTTCTCTCTCTTCTTTTCAACGGAGCGCGCGCTATTTCTTCCCGCTTCTGCCTCTCTCTTCCTCAAGCACTCCTCTCCTCTCTGTCCCGAGTCCTCTCACTCACCCCAAGCGCCCCCCTCCTCTCTGTCTCGAGCCCTCTCACTCACCCTAAGCGCTTCCCTCCTCGCCTCGTTCTTGGTCGATGATGGCGGAGCTCTGCTTGATGGCTTCGCATGGTTATCCGCCGAGCCTCGTTCTTGGTCAGGAGCAAGGGCGCGAGCAGAGTCGTCAGGGTGAGTCTCGACTTCTCTCGGTTCCTCTCGATTCCGTCCGTCGCGGATTTGAATCGGAACGAACTGGGTTTCGTGCCTAGGGATTGCCGAAGCGCTTTGGATAGCTTCCGTCGGTTGATTCTTGTGCGGTGTTGTCGATTTTGTTCTTTTGTCGTGGCATCTCCGTGCTTGCTGCTTGGCATTCAGTCTTTGATTGGGTCGTGTGGTGTTTTAGCTCTGTAGCTCGTCGTTAGCTGCGGCTTTTGTGAGTTTCGATGCTGCACTGTGCACGTTGTTGACTGGGCCTCTGATGTGTTGCAGAACTCTGGTTCTCTAGGAGATTCATCTATGTAAGATCTCTTGATCACGAGTTTTTTGCTTTTTTCACCACTCTTTGTCTAAAAGATTGAAATTTTACAACTCCATCTTGACGTCCGTGGCTTGATGCTCCAAGCTTGGTGATTTCGGGTTTAAAGAGTGCTGCAAAGTTGCAATTAAATTTTGCTTTTCATTGGTGCTTGCACGTTGCGAAGCTTTGTCTTTGTTGATTCTGACCTCCTCAATTGTTTAGGGTGGTTTAGATCTATGTGCAGTGATGTTTGCTAGGGATTTTCTTTTGTTCTATGTTAGATTATAGAAATGGCTAATGTTGGTCAAGTGTCGGTTCCTTGTTATTTTGCATCCTGCATTCGGGAAATCTAATTATGGAAAGTGCAGGATCTTCAGCCAATTTTGCCTGCTACTAGGACAAGACAAGACATTATAAGATTGGGATCCATGATCCTCAGTCCTAATCAATTCAAGGAGGAACCCCATATGACAAGACATGCAGATTGATGTGGAGAAAGATCCCATGATTCTAGATTTGCAAGGTCCAATACTTAGTTGAAGATGTCTCTCTCTTTTATTTTTTATTTTTCTTTAAATCAATTCACGTTATATGTCAGCCTGTCCAAAAGGAGAGACCTTGAAATAAAGTGCTCGCGTTCCTTCTGGGTATAATTTATTTCTCATGTAAATTTGTTAATTACAAGCTTCAAGTCATTGATTTCATTTGATGAAAATCTCACCCTTCATGCCACAGAGATAATGAAATTTTTTGGGGCCATTATTATTTATCACCCTTACAGTTTTAAATCATCTTACCACAAAACTACTTAAGAATATGAATTTGTATCCTTTTGCAAGTGCTTGATGGTATAAGCAATTATATTAGGCCACACGAATTTGTAGAATCATACGCTTAATGGAAACTGAAACTAGCAATTTATTCATGGCACTTGCATTTGTATGGTCAGAAAATTCATGGAAACTGAATTTCAACAACAAATGGGAGATTACTGTTGAGGTTGGTAGAACTGGCTAAAGTGCTGAACTATCTATATAGGTTTAAGAGATCACTGAAACCAAGATCTGCTTCTAAAGAAAACAATATAGCTTTTGTAGGGCATGTGTTGCAGTGCTCTTTGCAGTTAAACAGGTTACTTGTCGTGAGAGGGGATGGTCAAGTAATGGTTTATTTATTATGATTGCAGATGTCCACTCAACTACTGGGCCCCTAGGCACCGGAATTGCTGAACAATCCACCATGCAGAGAGAAGTCTTTGAGTTTAGCATGTCTGGATTGAGTTGTGCTGAAAAGGCTGGACTAGATATGTCTCTAGTATCGATTTAACGGGTCTTCACTCGGTGGAAACTGACATGCATCGCCTGCCCATCATTCCTTCTCTCGTCTACCCTAACTTTCAATTTTCCACTCAGAGCGCTCTCTCAGATTTCATGGGAGATTTGGTCCGAAATTCAAAAATAACCATTAACTCCGATGGTAGTCTTGATCGCAGCTAGTGGGGCTGAGATGAAGGATCTCCTCTCAATTGTAGCGGAGTTTTACCTATTGAGGAACTTAACTCAAGGGAGAAAGCTTTCGATGCCAGTTCCTTATGACAACAACCACCTCATATGCTTAGTGGGTCATCGCCTTAAACCGTTGTTAAATTGAGCGTATCTGTTTGTAGATGAACATGCAATTGAGAAATGCCAAATTGTTGCCCTGTTATATTTGTGTATTTAGCACTTTATGGAACTGTATATCTACCTCAATAAACTTATTCGCTTCTTAACAGATCTAACTGAGTGAGAACCTTAGTTGTAAGTATAACATGTGGGAAGTAAACACAAAACCACCCCATGTGCATCTACTTAGTTGCTTGACATTAGAGAAGCATGACCCTTGGAAGGAAATTAAGCTTAAAGGCTACAATAAGTAGGTGGGTTGAGCTGACATCTGGCATTTCGCCATACTGCTGGGGATGTTTGTGCTCAGAAATTTGCATGCTTTTGATGAACTTCAAATAGTGTTATTACATGGCTTCTGCCTTATGTATGTGAGAGCCTCTGACCCAAGCGTTATAGAATCTTCGTTCAACAGTATATTAAGTCAATTGTTTCGTTTTATATGTTCCTGTTTATATTCTTCTTCTTATTTTTATTACTACTGCAAATGTGTACTTTTGGAAATAGACTACTCATATCCTTATGTCACACTAATTTTCTGCATTATGGTTCTTGATCATTTCCAGGAAACTGCAAAAGAGGAGGTAGACAAAATTGTGGTTACTGATGCACCACTTCTCTTTCCTCCTGGACAGGTACTTCTTGCATTTTCCTTTTCTTACAGTTCTATTTTTACTTGGTTCATGAGCAAATTTTTAGGCCCGGCAACTTGCTTTCAATTTTTGGATAATTTCCCATTAGGTTTATATACTCTATATGAGGAGTATAGATTTGTTCGAATAAAAAGGAGTTGAACTCATGTCAGATGCTTCAACATGTTAAATGGGTATCTGGGCAACAGAGAAATATGGTGCAGGAGCAATTTTGTAACCTTTAGAAATGTTGGCTGCAATACCGGTAATAGTGGATGTGTTTGGAAATTATAACTCTTGAGCGCTTCCAAGATCTTGGTCTCTACCTCACTGAATAAATCCTTTAGAATTTCTCCTTAGTTTGATGGTGTAGCTGAACTCCCATGTTATATTCTTAAAGGCTTTTTTATGATTTCTGGTGCAGCTGGCATTGGCGGCTTTGTGTCATGCTAATGAGGTGCATAGAGTTCTGGACTATGAAAGGTTAAAAGCAACTCAATTTTATTTTTTATGAAACCAACAATAAGAATTACTTGCCATAGACATCTCTACATTGGGGCAGCCAGTTGGTCTGATTCTCTTGGTACCTTAGTTGTAATGATGATTGGGTCAATTGAAATTTATGCTTCTTTTCAGATACCTAGAGAACATGCTCATACGCCAAAATTCCATTCACAGCAGCACAGAGCTCATTCAGCATCTGAATGCGATAGATTCCTCGGTAAATCCTCAAGTTTTCTCGCATTTATCTCAAAATATAAAAGCATAACTGGTCTTGCGATCTCAATTCTACTTGAAAATGCAAGTCATGTGAACCAAGTTCTAGGTATTGATAAAAAGTTTCTAATTTGTTCTTCATGCTGCTGACTGAATACAGGTTAGGACATATAAATTCCCTTCTGAGAAAGATATGAAACACATCAACAGGAAGCTGAGGTCTTGTTGGGGCCTTAGTTCACATGATGAGTAATTCCTTCAAACCCCTGTCCTCTGATTTCTTTTATTCTTGATAACAATTGGCATGTGAAACCTATGAGATTGATGCTTTGCAGTAGTAAGAAACGAGACAAGAAATCGAAGCACAAATCCAAGCGGAGTGCAGGCTAGATGCAAGAGGGGTCATCTCTTGCTTGACAGTATGTCATATGTGTCCCTTGTGTACTGCTCTCATTATTTCCTTACAAACCGTTCTAATTGCTTGGTTTGTCCTGTTTTAGACTTCTCCTCAGAAATGCTTCAAGTTCTTAAGAAACTAGTCATTGATATATGGCAGGTGTATGCACAGCTGAGGCATCATCATTAGTGCCACACTCATCCAAATATGCATCTACTGCGACCATGGTTGCTAAACTTACTCTTCAAAGCTTGTTTTGTATCACGAAAATATTCCTCAGTATGGAAGTGACAGAAAACAGTGGGCATCTAGCAGCTTGAAAGAGCTCTTGAAATGCAATTGATTTAGGAGCATCGCTGACCAGGGAAGTTGAGAATTTACATAAACTACTTTGTGTATTTTGTGTTCATCTGGTGGTGTAAATCAGCAGGTCGAGACAGTCATGTATGCGATAATTACTGTTGTGAAAGTTGGTATGATGGTAACCTACAATATTGGAACAGGCCTTGTGGTTGCTCGTAGGGAAGACAGCTCATGGTCTCCACCTTCTGTAGGCTTGTTTTATCGTATACCTGGATTTTGATTTCATCAACCTTAAGGGCCAAGCGTCGGAACCAACAAGTGTTTTTGGCTTTCATGCAGTCTGCAGATTAACCACGTGAATCAACGTGCTCAAAATGATTGTTTAGATAATAAACACCAATTTGATTTTTTACTCCATCCGAAATGCTTGACGTATTGTCTGCTTCATTTCCATGGTCTTTGTGAGAATTTTCCTTTGTAAATGTCTGGTCTGTCATCCTTCTATTTCATGGAATGTGCCATTTGTTTCTCCTTTCTAGAACTCTATCTAAGAACAGTATTTCTCAGGATGAGATTTGGACTTTTTGTTTGATTACCATGTTGCCATTGAGTTTTCAAGTTCCTTTCTGCATCTCTGTTCCCTTTCTCTGAATTTGTGTTTTGCTTTTTTGTGGAAGTGGGAGAAGTCCCTGAGCCAGAGATTGCCCTTGTGTTACTTATAATCGTTCCCTTTCTGTTAACATGTCTATCGCATTAATAGCTTCTGCTTGTGTGGCTTAAGCTCGAGCAAAGAAGTCTTGCATAAAACATAAAAATCAACTAAAGAAATCTTTAGTCGATTCCCCTTCCTCCCGAAATGATAACAACAATAATAGTAAAAATCAAATACATAAATGAAAAGATTATCCCTGCAAGAAATGTTTGATTTTGTGTTATATTTTTATGTAGAGATATCCTTATTCCAGTCAATAGTAACCGGTCAAGTGTTGAGATCAACTGAGGCTGTGAAGACATTTGATGGTACTGCTCATTTTTCAGTTGGGGCTGGTTTGAGTGCAGCAGTTTGTGCCATTGGAAGGGCTGCTGAAGCTGATGTACGAGTGGGGGATGGTGGCTGTGCTGCTTGTTATACGTACAGCTGCAGTAAAGGTACTCATCTATATAGCTATTTTTCCTTTTAAACTGTGGAGTTGTCCTCTGGACTGATTTTTGGGGTATGTATACATTGCTATGCAAAAAAACATGGATAGTATCCTATGATATTAACCGTTTTAATGTGATAGTATCCTATGATATTAACCGTTTTAATGGCCATTGTCATACTGAGAGTGAAACGAAGTGAAGCTACTTACAATCCTCTTGAAGTTAGAAAAGATTAAATCTAGAAACAAGACAGGAGCAAATATCCTAAAATCTCTTCGGTTTCATCAATCATAGATACGTTGATTCACAGTAAGTACTTATTCACATCTTCATTTCATAATGTAAACCCTTAATTCCTACATTCGCTTTGTTGATTATATTGGATTAGTGTTTTGTTTCCCAATGCAGAAAACAAGTCTTTGGAGAGTCAAGTGGAGTAGCAGACATACTTACAATGAGCCCTGTCTTTGCTGACAACTCAGAAAGTGAAGTGGATGCAGACACCGAGGAAGCGAGACTTAGTAATTGAAATGTAAACATTGCCAATACTGTAAAGGTAAGGAGCACAAAGTTGGGAGAAAATGCTCCAGTAGTTGCTGTAGAAGGTTTGAAAGATCACGAGGATCATCCTGCAGAGCAAACTGCGGAATTCAAGAAAGCACAAATTAATTTTTAAACAAGTCTCCGTTGAAAACCAAAGAAGACGGGGGAGCTGTCCTCAGAGTCACCGACGATGAGCATCCTGAGGACATGGCTATGTCAGAATACTCCCATGCTATGGAACATGAAGGGACAGACACACCAAACGACCATGGCATTGACTACCAAAACTGTAAATGAGCTTACAATCAAGAACAAGAAAGAGTCAATGGAGCGGGAAGTCTCTGCCATGATTGCAGAGTATATCGATCTTGAGAAGTTGGAAGATGGGAGTGCCCGAGGAAATGTTAGTGCCTTATGCAAGTGAGAAGGAACGTGCTAAAGTTTATGCAAGTGATAGTGCTCCTTTAGATGTGTTTCAATGTCATCCGAGTTATCAAGGTGATGGCAATGAAAATATTGAATTAGGAATTGACATGAAGAAAGAGACGTGTTACAAGACCACAGCGAACTGTGTATTTCCATTTTATCGAGTCGATCTTCTCTTGTAAGATAGAAGCTTGTCGGGAAAACAGCCAATTGTGTGAACTACGAAAATTCTAAGTCAGGCTGAACGTCCTAAAAGTGCGCTTGTGTTGGATTCTTGGCACGACACCCTTCACTAAAGTAAAACACCACGAGCTTCAATTGTTGTCATCTTTGTTTTTGCGTGAAGATACTAATGCAAGAACACATAATACAGAATCCTAATTCTCAATCTAAATTATTAAAATGGGGAAAAATCATCATAGCTTAACTAACAAAGTTAATCCCCTGATCACGCTGCACAGTGCATGCGGCTTTCTGAAAATAGATTTGACATCCGCATGCAAATTTTAATGACCAGTGCAATAATCGCTTTCGTCTCCACGTCCAAGTCCATCCACCCAGCAAGTGTACCATGTTCACATGAACGGGGTGCCTAACAAGTTTTAAGTACTGATATAAAACAAATGCAGAAGCTCGCATATGCAGCAAGAATATTTCCAGAAACATCCCGCTTGTCCCATTGGAGTATGAAAACAACGGAAAATGCCGAAACGGTATGATTCAGCAGCCCCTGCTAGCATTGATAAAAAGAGAAAATGCGGAAACGGTATGATTCAGCAGCCCCTGCTAGCATTGATAAAAAGATAGATCATCACTTGAAAAAAGTGCTACATTTCTCGAGTAGCACTATGAGCTTTACTTTTCCGGAGTTACAAACTATCTTGTTTCATCCACCTCATTGCAACACTAAACACGCGGAAACAATCGAGAGGATTTTGCACAACTCAAGGCCCACATCTGCCAAAAATCATACTTTTCCTTTCTTCTTTTCAATTTTCCTTTTTTTGTACATATACCCTTCAAGGAGCCTTCTCATTGATGAATCCCACCGCCAATTGCAAAAGGGTGCCCTCCTCTTCGAGTCTTCAACCAACGAACAAAATCAAGTGCAAAATACAGCAACAAAATTTCTACAGGTAAATTTTTTAGTGACTACAACATTCCAGCTCACCTAATCCTAGTTGCAATCCAATCCACACACCTCTAGTACAATGCCATCCTTGGAAATGAAAGGGTTTATTCGGACCCATAAAAGAGTTAAAATCAAGGCAAGAAGAATTGCCCAAACAATTATGATTGTAGGTAACCGATCTTGTTTTCCCATGAATCCCTTGAGGAAGGGATACAGATGAACAATGACCCACAAAGCAAAGAAAAGTTTACCAAACAGTGGACCCCAAGATTCGTAGCCATTAGTGATGGCATCTGAAACGCCGACAATGACTCCAATTATGTTTAGGATGAGCAGAGTCAAGGGAGGGATTAATAGTGATGTCCACTTAAAGAGGTATAGCTCAGAGAATTCTCCATCATCTCCGGCTTTGGACGTGACCGTGAAATTTGTGCTGACTCCAGCCAAAACTTTTAGTAGACCCTGGAAGAGAGCAAACAGGTGACAGGAGACCCCACCAATTACCCAGAACTGCTCATTTCTCCACCAGTGTGGATGCCGACACCACCCCACCGCATCTCAAGGATGCCTCGTAGCCGCAATAGATATAAAGAGTGCCATGAAAATGAGACTAGCATAGTTGCTCATCTGCAACAATGTTGAAAAGGTAAAGTCAGCAATGGTCTTGTTGCAATCAAGCAAAATCAATTGCTCGAGCAAACAGAACTCCTGGAAGTGTGGTGGAACTTACCTCGGGGACAATAAACTTTCTGTTAGAAGACAAACGGCTGGAAGAGTACAATATGCGATCAAGGGAATGGAAGTCAAAGGATAGACGACTGAGTTGATGTAAGAAAACCGCTCTAACCATTTTAAGCCACAGCCATACCCATACCATATCGGACAATGCCTGCTCAAAAGGATCTCAACCTTTCCAAGAGCCCAATGGAGAACCTGATGCAGGTGATCTGATAGGTTTATTGGAGTTGAACCCTTGAAAGCGGGCCGCTTAGGCATGCAGTATAAAGATCGCCAGCCATGACAATGCATCTTGAAGCCCGTTAGAATATCCTCTGTAACGGAGCCATATATCCAGCCCACCTAAGGGATAGTTACAAGTAGACAATAAGCGCAATGCAAAGTAGACAATCTCGATACAGTATCAAAAGCAGTGACTTCTTCTGAAATTGTAAGATCTTTACCTCTTTTCCCCATTCCGTTTTGTCCTCATAACCACAGCTAATGACATGAATGGCTTCTTTCAAAAGTGATGCAGTAGTGGCTCCCTTTGGGGCACCACCTTCTTCCATCAGGGTTGTAGCTATAAAAACTGGGGATTGACCGAATTTCTTCTCAAACTTTACTCGGGACATTAGTGATGATTTTTCATTGTCTATACTTGAAATATAGTTCCAAAAAGTACGTATCATTTTGCATCTATCCATTTCTATTCTAAGAAATAACAAGCAAGCGCCATAAGACTACTATATGAAATCACAATCGTAGAAATGAATGCAGCGTAAAAAATCAAGATTTCAGATAAAGCATATATTTGGAAAATCAACTACTTGATACAAGTGGAACAACATGCAAGTCCAAAGATTAATTTAGATAGAAAATGGGCACCTTCAATTCCCTCTTCAATATTTTCCAGTGCATGAATCTGCTTTGAAGCCTCCCCTGTTCCTCCTTGTCTTCTTTTGCTCATCGGACTTCATTTTCCTACCTCTTTTTCTAGATCCACAACACAAGCAGCACCATTTTGGCCAACAGTTACATGTTTTCCGGGAGGTTTTTTTTTATTGGGGCATCATATCCATACAAAGCCTGCCTCCGGAAGACACAACCAGTTCCGACATAAATTGGTCCTTGTTTACCATCCAAACCCTTCATATTTATCTGGATTCAACAGTATAGACATAAGTATATATGAATAATTTGCTTTTTTCTGAAAAAAGGAAAGGAAGAACATTACGATATTAATGAGGCCTATATATATGTTTACTTACATCAAAAAATACTACATTACGATTTGAGTATCTATCATGACGATCTATCCCGTCAAATCTCTGTGGAAATTGCACATAACATATCTTCTTGCCCGAAATTGGATCCATCATGAAGCACATGGCTTCTCGAAGAGCCTTGCTGTTGTTTATATAATGATCACAATCCACGTTCAGCAAATAAGGGGCATTTGTGATGACTGCTGAGATCCGCACCTTGATTAATGACTCACAAAATAGCAGGTAATTCAGCAACTTGAGAGAGATGATATAAACAGCTGAGAAGTAAGTCCAGACTTTGAAAGGTACTTCGGGTAGACAGGGATTCGTGCCAGAGCATTCATGGCACCAGCTTTCTTGTGATGATCAAAACCAGGTCTCTTCTCGCGAGAGACATAAACTAGCCGAGGTAATTCATTTCCTTCAACATCACGGTCACCATTTTGGCCAAGGAAAACCTGCATAAAGATGATTAAATGAAAGACGACTTTAAATTCTCTGAATGTAAGCCAACTTCATAAATCTTATGCCACAAATAATAGAAAAATTCCCGAAAACAGCATCCACCTGGATCATTCCAGGATGATCTCTGACATTGTTCCCAGGCCACGGAGTGCCATCCTGCATTGTCCAACCCTCTTCAGGAACTTTCTGTGCCATTGCCACCAACCCATTTATCCGAACTTTGAACTCTTCATATTCTCTCTGCAACAATAAAGGTGAGAGAGCCAATATAAGACATCTAGAAACAAGCAGTCTCCTTGATTATGTAAAAGGCAAAGACGCCACATTGGCTTTCACACACAAGAGTAGATAAAAGTCACACAACAAACTTGAAAAGGTTAAAAGCTGAAGACCTTCATGGTGCGGCGTTCTCTCACAAATTCAGGATTCACTTTCTCCTTCAAATAGTCAACCTTCTGAGAAAAATACCATTCTGGGGCCCTAGGCTCAATATTGAATCTCTTACAGAATGGGACCCACTTCATTGCAAACTCTGATGTCTCGGAAAGGGCTTCAAAGGTGAGCACTGCTGCCCCGTCATCTGAGACAAAGCATGCTACTTTGTCGACTAGGTAATCTACAGCAAGTATGGACAGAACAGTGTTTGCAGTTATAAGAGGAGGTTCTTTCATGGGATCCGTTGTACTCACAAATATCCACTTGAGGTGCTTTTTAAGTCGCCACATTGGGTGCCTACCCAGGCAACTCCAATGCTTTTGAGAACACTAGTGACACCTAAACAGAACAATCGATCTCACTTCAACTCATAAACGAGACCTAGCACTTAGTGGCTTAATGTGGCAGAAGATGCTTGAAGGCCTAGATTATTTTCTCTTTGCAAATTGAACCTAATGCAAATAACTCAAGGTTGCAATATTAATGACTTAAGTGGCAATGGTTGAATCAAAACTAAGTCAACATGTCATTACATGTAAGTGGTTATTTATTATTTTCCCTTAACATCAATATACACACTTCATATTTATACATGGAACACACGTTACAAAGAAGAGTGTATGAAGAAACCAGGATACCTCTTTGAATCATAGATAACAGGGAACACAAAGTGAGTTCTCTATTATGTGCAAGAACTTCTTCAATTTCAAATCTGACTGCAACAAAGTAGCGAAAACAGGTAAAACAACATGGCAAAAATGAGGAACTATTACATAATTCTTCATTTAAGGAAGATATCAACTAGCACACTGAATAAGCAAGTTCCAAGCATAAGATATATGTAACAAAACAAATATGACAGTTATAAAAAGACCATTAAAAGGAGCAGCTATTGAGGACCCACCTTCTAAAATTCCATTAGTTCATCAGCCAAGTTCTTCACCTAATATCGTAACAGAAACTAAGGCGCGATCAGCCAACACATCAATCACAGTTGGTAGAGAAAACAAAACAAATATATAAATGAAAGCAATCTCATGAACTCAAAAGTGGCATTGACATGTTAAGCATACTTAATTTGGAATAATTCACTTTGCAAAATAGTAATTAGAAATAACACGCTAATGCATTGGAAACTACAAAATTTCCTTTTTAGTTACTTAGTAAGTCTCCTTAGAGCACTGTTAACAAAAGGGCACTTGTTAAGCATACTTATTTAATATGATTCACTTTCCAAAGAAAAAATTACAAACACCACAAGAACAATCTGTGCATCCAATTGAAAACCATAAAAATTTCTTAACCAACTACTTAAGAATTGCCCCTAGAGAACAGTTAACAAAATCCTTACAAATACATAGATCTTCACTACAGATCAGACTCATGGCACATGCATGAACAGAAAAATACAATCTTTATCATGAAACTACCTGCTTCAAGGGGACGAAACTTATACTGGAAGGCGGCAAAGCCTGAGACCAAAGGAAAAGGAACATGAGTCGGTGATATGCTGCACTTCTCGCAACATTTTATCATACTTTGCTCTAAGAAACATTTAGCCGTAGCAGATATATAACTTGACATATTAAGAAGAAACATTTAGCTGTAGCAAATATATGACTCATACATATTAAGCTAAACCAAATGTGCAATTCCTTGTCATGTCTGTTTACGTCTATGCTTTATCTAGTAGATGAGCACTCCTGATAGGGAAACATAATACTATGAATTTTTGGGATCAAAATAGAGTATCTCGGATATATATAGTAATACCATCCTCTGGGACAAGCTCAGAGGATGACAAAACTTGAACTGGTCAAAGCTTGTCTAGCTAGCTGCAACTCCTCGAAAACATGTAATAGATGCTGAGGCAAAGTGTGGGGTAGAAAGAAGCTTCAAGAGGGAATCCTTCAGGCATTTAAATATATAGAGAGAAAAAAAGGAAAGAATAGGTGAGCACAAGCTTCCAGCCCGGATAACACTCTATCATGACAAGATCCATTATGCCAGCAATCTGAAAATCTTCCATTTAAGTTCTAGCTGGGCCTTAGCTTCAAGCGAGGATAGTAGGACATGTGCAGAATTCTTCATTTTAGATTCTAGTTTAGGCGATTAGTTCAAACACACACCTCATAGCTGAAGGGGCCTTCTAGCGTATCCAAGTCATGAGTCCCAATTGCAACCAGTGTTCTTCGCCTAAAATATCGAGAGAATTCAAGCATGTCAATCCAAGCAGAACATTTTGAGGATCTAGCATAAGCACAAGCATCTGCTGTACTAAGTGGAGGGATTGAGGGGCTGGGCATCTATTACATGCAAATAAAATATCAAATTGAATATAGATCTCGAGAATGAAAACTAGTTCAAGCAACATATCTATCATCACCACTTCACCAAATTATTCAAAACAACTCAGCGGAGTCCTCTCTTCACAGCCAGGCATTTCTCACAATTTAAAGCCCTCCTAAGGGTAATAATATATATGGCCCCTATTGAGCACATAGAGCATAAGCAACAGTGAAGCCATGACTTATTTTAAAAAAAATAAAAATAAATAATGCTTCCCTCACATCTTTAATTTATAAAGTAACATTATTGTATCACACTAAAATGCACGCTTGCAAAGACAATTGGCTGCATGCTGGAAATTTTTTAAAACCATTGCTCTAGACAAGCCATATAGGATGTTGCATCTCAATGTAAGATCACGGTCGCTCTTCTTTACATTTAAGGTTCAAATGAACACAGTAAAAGCTTCCCAAAAATGTGTTGTCCTCCCGCCACTCCCTCTCAAACCTGAAATCTTGAAATAGAGAAGGAAAACAGGTATTATGCTGCATGTTAAAGATCCAAAAATTAATACCAGCAAATGTTCTGATGGAGCTTGTCTTGAAGATCAATGAAGCTGTTATAACTGGCTTCATCAAATGTTATCCCTCTTAAGACAGCAGAAACAACGTATGGACGGATTTGAAAGGTCTGCAACACATAAATGGTCACTCAAGTAATAAATGATTCCAGCATAGATCAATCTAGACAGATCAATCCTCACATATCAGTACCTCTGGTTTTACATGCATCTTAAGCATTGATCCCCTGCTGATGTTACGAAGACTGTATTGAGGTGTCTCCTCCTGCTTATTGAATACACGTAGGGCCTGAGCAAGCCCTTCGAGGCAAAGCAAGTCGTATCTGTGCATTTCCTAGAGGATACCTTATTATTATAATAGTATAGTCATTTCTACACTACATGCAGGAATTTATCAAGAAGAATAATCATTAATTACCAATACAGACTAAAATGATGATAAACCCATCATCTCTTTGAAAAACTTGACTTATAACTAAATAATGAAGTTTCTAGATGACATGATTCAAAATAAAGCCAACAGCATTAAGGAGTCAATATCGCAACCTGCTGACCAAATCTAAAAAGGCTTGTTACGTTTCTTGCCGACGATAATACCTATAAAATTTGGGGATTGACCCATCTAGCATGACAAAATGTTGAACATAAACTAAATTCAAGATCAACCCCTTTTAGGACCATTATCATGAACCGGGAATCCCAAGGGTCAGAATATCAACCCGCTTCCCCATACAACTAGAATTCTTCATAAAGTGGTGAAAACATGTCCTAACTTGTACCAATCTTTCGAGACTATTAAAAGAAACTATTAACACATAAGTAAGAAAAGCCTCAACGCACACTATAAATGCTACATCACATGGACTACTCAAAAGCTGAGCCTTTTTCAGGTGGTAATGTTTTTATGAAGTCTCTAATTACATGCAATTAGTCCTTCACATTGATCGACCGAAAAGATAACAAAAAAAACCTTCGGCAACATCATAACATCAAAGAAAAGATCGAACCACACAGCATCTCGATAGCCATTACGAGCAACATGGTCCGCAAAAGACTTTAACCCATCCAAAGTCGGACACTAGCATCTTAAACCCCCGGACCAAAATTTACCCACGACTCGCGAAACAGCTCCAAACCCATCCGAAACACACAACATCTAACCAAATGCCGAATCAACTTCGCAGTCACCTGTTCGCCGGAACTTCGATTTTGTAGATGACTTCCTCGTCCTCATCAGTCTCCTCTTCCAGGTGCTTCTCCTTTCTGATGATCGCCTTCTCCGTCGTCTGGCCAGCACAAACAAAGAAGCCCAACCCCCTCAGCCTTTAAAAAAAGAAAAAAAAACCCAGGTTTGATTTGCTCGGGGTGGTTCGCCGGTAGGAAAGAGGGAGGGCAGAGAGAGAGGGAGGTTGCGGTCCTCTCGCCAGTCCCGTGCAGTGGTTCGTAGATTGCTCGCGGTCCTCTCGCCGGTCCCGTGCGGTGGTTCGCCGGTCGGAAAGAGGGAGGGCAGAGAGAGAGAGAGGAAGGTCGCGGTCCTCTCGCCGGTCCGGTGCGGTAGTTCGTCGGTTGCTAGCGGTGGTTCGCCGGTTGGAAAGAGGGAGGGCAGAGAGACTGGGAGGTCGCGTCTGTTCGTCGGAGAGAGAAAGAGAGAGGGAGGGAAGAATGAGAGAGGCGAGAGAGGAGAGAGAGAAAAACCCGGCAAATTCGAGTGAAGAGAGAGAAAAAATTTTGAGCGGGAGGAATACGATGACCGTCCTTTCTTCGCGGTGGAGCCGAGCCGAGCCGACCAAAAATCTGCGCCTTCCTATTCTAGCGGGTCCCGCTCAGGGACACGTGCCGGTATTTCATTGGTTTGTGCGCACCAGGTCAGCGGATGACCTGGCGCACACGAATCACTGAATATTTTCTCGTGATGGACGGACTCAATCCAGGTCATCCATGATTTTGTTGCAGCTCAATACCGGACTGGAGATCGTCAGTTACCACGGACGACCTTGGCCTGTGACCTCCATTGGACGTTCAGAGATGCCGAGGTCATTCATGACTTGAAGGGGGCCAGCAGCCTCGGATCAAGGTCAATGTCGCTGTTAGGCAACTTGGGTCAAGGCCATCGGAGGAAGAGTAAGAGAGGGATGACAAGCCATGGGATAGTGTGCTGACGGCTAGAGGCAATCTGTAGTGGTAGTCGATGATGGTGGCTGAGTTTAGGGTTTTGGTTGTTATGGTTTGGGATAACTTTTTTCCTTTGGAATGGATTAGGTAGGTATGAGAATTTAGGATTTGGTGAGAGAATTTTCAGAAAGTTATAAATAAGACCATAAAGACAACAATGTAAAGCCGCAAAGTAGGGTCAACTATATCTTGTAGAAAGCCTGAAATTCCATATGTTAAATGGTGGGAATGGCTCTTTGTTTTCCATAATAGACCTCAAATGCTTTTTCATCTTCTCCATTTCTTTTTTAATTTTGTCTTTGTCTGATGTAGTTCTGCCTTTCCTCTTTCCTCTTAACTTTATCATTCCATCGTTTCTCCCTCCTATACTATGAGATTCACTCACTTAGTTAACTTTTTCCTTTTTCGTTGTTTTCAGTTTTGTCCTCTTTACCACTTCATTTCTTTTTATTTGCAAAATTTACTTTTTCAGTTTTCTTCCATTATTACTATTTTACCATTTCAATTTTTCTTTTCCAATTGTCTCTAATGCATAAGAATCTGAGTTAGCAAATGGCCGTCATTATTGATCAAAATCTAACAATAACTATAATATCAAAAGATATATTGATTTTATTATTCTTGAAAGGCTAAAATACTAACCCATACAGCTTTTATTGAAAAACAGACAAAACATATATTTTGTCCAAAGAAAAAATTATAAATTTACTTGAAAGAAGCATAACATTTCAAATTTAATCACAGGCCAAAATGAGACACTTTTCAGGCCAAAATGAGACATTTTTTTTTTTAATGTTAATATGTATAGTTTACTATGGGATTGACAAAATAACTATAAACATGCTTGGATGGACTTTGCAAAGGTATTAATTGATATAGCTAGAATAAGCACCTAGAGGGCGGTGAATAGGTGTAAAAACAATTTCTCGAGATACGAAAACAATACTAGGTAGACAATAGAAAGGTGTTTCTCCTTTAGTTATCAAAACAAATTATGATCAAAGTAAAGCAGAGAGTAGGGAAGAGAAAATTAAACACAAGGTTTATAGTGGTTCGGCTTATTCCAAGCCTACGTCCACTCTTCTGCACTGACAGCCCACCGGTTGGATTTCACTATGAACAAAAGAGATGTTACATCAATGCTTTCCCTTGATTTCACAGTGTAGATACTCTACCACACTTCCTCAAGGTATCTCAAAATATAAACTCTCTTTTGCGTACAAGATTTTGCTCAGCAAATAAATTGACTAAGAATCAAGGAGCTTCAAACTTTGGAATTCTCCTATTGTACACATCTCGAATAACTGGAACGTCTTCCTTTTATACTCCTTTATGCCATCATACCCGTTGGCATTTACCAAAGGAATTCTTCCAATCTACCCGTTGGATGGAATCAATTAGGAAGATCATTTGAGCTATTAAAGGAATATGTCGATAGCTCATCAATCCTGCTCGCCCATATAATCGGGATCTTAGTTTCCATAAGTAGAACCTTCCAAATATACTTTGCCAATCATCGGATCCTTAATCAATCTTGATTCGAATAAAGGATTCCGTTATGTCTTATCCAGCCAAGAGATCTTCTCCAGTCGATAAGGCCAACTTCTTAACGAAACATTCAGTTCTGGATAGCCTTTCTTCAACAAATTAAAAACTGTCAATGAGAATAGACTTTGAGTCTTGAGTCTGGCGGTCTGGAGATCTTCAGACTTTAAATAGTAGAGTCTGCAAATCTTCAGACTAGACTGATGGAAACGTTTTGTCAGCTTCAAAATATTCCAAAAAGATTTCTCCAACAATCTCTCCATTCTTTATGGTGACAAAACTTTCCTGCAGATTTGAATATCTTTGACCTGCAAAACATTACTCAAGCAAATATGTATATCTCATAAAGATTAATGGCTTAATGATAACACTAGAATCTGCAACCACAGAAAATAGGTTAGTCTAGTAAAGCCATTCATAAGATATCAATAGTACTTAATATAAGCAGCAGTCAAATCCAAATCAAAGTTTAATCGACATCCAGACACAAATCAAGTTAAACATCAAAACAAACTAAAGTTCAACAAGTTTAAAATCAAAGTTTAAAGATTTCAAATCTCGCATCTCTCCCCCTTTTTGTCATCATAAAAAAGGTTGAGATGGGAATAGAATGGAGTCAAGATTGCTTGGGAATGCGAACAAGCTAGAAATCTCCCATTAACTATACAATGCCTTCCAGTTTTTTCAAATCTTCCTTTAGATGAGCCACTTCTTCACTCTTAGCATTTGCTTGAATCTGAAGAGCAAGGGCTTGAATTTGATCAAACAAGGAAACGGAAGAAGCTTGTCCTGCATTCTTCAAGTTCTGAACTTCGCACTCCAAAGCATATATCTGACCCTTCATTTCCAAGAGAACATCAAGGATTCTGCAGAAATCTGCTGAATTATCAGTCTGCGTACTGGCTTTGGCTCGATCTGATGGAGTAAAGGCAGATGATGGTATATCAGCATAGTCACACAGATTTGGCGATGAAACATCATGTCTCTCTTCAGGAAATTGAGAGGCATGGATGTCCTCTAGATCTGCTGAAGAGCGGCTAACTCCTTCACTAGTAACAGGATATGAGGACATTCCTCTTTTTTACCATCCCCCCCTGTTTCCATGGCTTTAGGTGGAGAAGAGTGTTCCTCATGCTCTCCTTCCTCTTGATTTTCTATTTCTTCTTCATCTTCTTCTTCAAACCTTTCCTCCTCTGCTTCTCTTTCTTCAGCTTCTATCTCCTCTTCTTCTTTTTCTCCTGCTTCTTGCTCTTCTGCTTCTTTCTCTTCTTCTTCTTTTTCTTGTCCTTCTCTTCCCTCTGCTTCTTTCTCTTGTCGTTCCATTGATTCTGGAGTAGAACGACTTAGCTTCTTCAATGCCATAGCAGAAATGGTGAGGTCATCCTCATCATCTTCATCCTCAATGATGAGAGCTCTTCTCTTTTTGGATGGAGCAACCATGGGCTCCTTCCCTTTTCTTTTCACAACAGAAGAGACTTGATGAGGCTTGGCAGGAGTTGTCTCCTTGAATTTCTCCAACACCTTGTCGAGTTCTTTCAAACGCATTTTGGACACCATTTTCAGTCCTACCACCAATTTGTCACACGGTCGAACACAGAAAATTTGTGGAGGTTGAATATTCAAATGTCTGAATATCTTTGACACAAGACCTGGATAAGGAAGTTGACCCTTGTCTTTCACCACTGCTCTATACATGTGGAACAGAATAGTGTGAGGAAGAGAAAAAATTTTCCCTGCATTGATGGCATACATCAGCTTTGCCTCTGAATTGGAAACATTAGTTTTTGATGTAGACTTTGGCCTAAGGCAATTAATCACAATCTTGTGAAGCAGAATGTTGAACGCATGCATCCTTGAGTAGGAAATCCTTCCCTTTGTCCTTCTGTCTTTAACAAGTTCCAATGTGGCACGAGTTATAGAAACACTAATGGGTTGATATCTCCCTCTCTCAACCCCAATTACATCCGCCAGCATATCCACATCAACCACAAAGTTCTTATCTCGAACACTAAAAGAGATTCTATTCGCATCCAAGAAGCTAAGATTTGAATAGAAATATGTAGTTAGTTGAGCATAGGCTTCTATAGTGTTAGAACAGAACTGTTCAAGATGAAGAAAACTGAACTTTTCCCTCAAATTTACATTCATAGCATCAAGGAAGTCAAAATCCACACTCCTATGGTTTATCACCCCACGCTTCAACAATTTGGAGTATAGATCTTTTTGTTCCTTCGATCTAAACAACTCTGTTCTTTTTCCTCGAATTTTTGCCGCAACACCCATTTTCGATTGAAAGTGGTTGTACAATTTTTCATCATCATTCCCATTGATTGGATTCAGTCCTCCAACACGCGGATCACTTGGGATATTTGCAAGGGTTTCTTCCGCCAACCCCTTAGGAGCAATTCCCAAATCCTCCATTTTTCGCAAAAGGATATATTCATTTCCATATCCCTTGTCTTTAAGGAACCCACCAATGTAGTTCAATGGAGTAGCAATCCTCTTTAAAGCACGATAAAGCTTATAAATAAAAGAGGGCCTTTGAATTCTTACAGGATCTGCGTCTTCAAAAATTTCTTCCTTTTGTTGATGATCAAGACCCTGTGGACTAGATGGTGGAGAATGACGCTGCTGAGAATGTTGAGGACTCTGCTGCTGACTTGGTGACTCCTCTTCTTCTGTGAGATCAAAGTGAGTAGGCCCCTCACTTATTCACCGTAGTCCCCTGTTTGCGATTCTCGAAGACTTTCTTGAAGATGACATCTTTCACAGTCTTCGGAAGATTCCAAACTTGTTTTTCCTAAGAAAGATGACAACTTTTTTTCCTGGAAGAATGCTTTTTAGAGTTGACTATATATAAACGAAAAGGGGTAAATTGCCTTTCCAAAAGATTTAATATAAGAGAAAAAATTTTTGAAAAAAATAACTTTTCACGGAAATTGAAGATATCATAAATCAATTGTAAATAGATAAAGAACCATTTTATAAGAGAAAATAAAATGTCAGGAACCATTATTGATTGAGTCTCGAGAGTCTCTAGACTTTAACTTCTTCAAGCTTCAGGATGTTGAGTCTAGAATGGATGATTTCAAATTGATTTTTCTCCAAAGGCTTTGTAAATATATCTGCCAATTGGTTCTTTGAGTTAACAAACTGAATCGAAACTTCTCCATTTTGAACATGATCTCTAATGAAGTGATGTCGAATCTCTATATGCTTTGCTCTTGAGTGAAGAATTGGATTCTTGGTTAGATTGATTGCGCTGGTGTTGTCACAGTTAATCTCCATGCATGAATCTTCAATTCCAAAGTCTCTTAGCTATTATTTTATCCACAGAATTTGTGAACAACAACTTCCAAGAGCTACATATCCTACTTCTGCTATAGAAAGAGCTACTGTATTTTGCTTCCTTGAAAACCAAGACACTGTCCTGCTTCCAAGTAACTGACAGGTACCCGAGGTACTCTTTCTATCAACTCTGAATCCGGCTAGATCTGCATCTGAGTATCCATGAAGAATAAAGTCTCCCTTTTTAGGATACCAAAGACAGAGACTTGAAGTTGAAGCAATGTATTTGATAATACGCTTTGTAGCACTTAGATGAGATTCTTTAGGGTCTGCCTGAAATCTAGCACAAATGCAAACACTAAACAAAATGTCAGGTCTAGAAGTAGTAAGATAAAGAAGTGAACCAATGATACTCTTGTATAGCTTTTGGTCAACTTTCTTTCCTCCTTCATCTTTGTCTATCTTCAAAGAACTTGACATTGGTATGTCAGTCTTTTTGTAATTTTCCAATCCAAACTTTTTGACAAGATCATTAGCATATTTTTCTTGATGAATAAAAGTTCATTCCTTCAATTGTTTCACTTGAAGCCCAAGAAAGAAGGTTAACTCACCTATCATGCTCATCTCAAATTCATCCTGCATAGTCTTAAAGAATTTCTTGCACAAACATTCATTAGAGGATCCAAAAATAATATCATCTACATATATTTGAACAAGTATAAAACTTTTGTTTTCTCTTTTGATAAACAGAGTAGTCTCTACTTTACCTTTGACATAGCCGTTTTGTATTAAAAACTTATTCAGCCTGTCGTGCCAAGCTCGGGGTGCTTGCTTTAAACCATACAAGGCATTTTTCAGTCTGAAAACTGAGTCTGGTTTCCTTGGGTCTTCAAACCTAGGTGGTTGTTCCACATAGACTTTCTCATGGATAAATCCATTTAGGAAAGCACTTTTGACGTCCATTTGGAATAACCTAAAATTCTTATAACAAGCAAAAGAAAGTAATAATCGGATTGCTTCTAACCTTGCTACAGGTGCGTAAGTCTCGTCATAGTCTATCCCTCCTTCTTGCGTATATCCCTTGGCCACGAGTCTTGCTTTGTTTCTTACAACCTTTCCTTTTTCGTCCATCTTGTTCCTAAAAACCCATTTAGCTCCAATAACAGACTTACCTTTTGGTTTAGGAGTCAATTCCCAGACATCATTAATACTGAATTGTCTGAGCTCTTCTTGCATAGCTTCAATCCAGCTTTCATCAGACAAAGCTTATTCTATGCTTTTGGGTTCTATTTCAGAGACAAGAGCCACAGCACTAGACTCTTCGCGTCTTTTGGATCTTGTGCGAATTCCTTCATTAATGTCGCCTATAATGAGATCTTTGGGATGACTGGACTTATGCTTCCAGTTGCTGGTTGATTTGTCAGGTTGATGATTACTTTCTTCATTTGAATCTTCAACAATCATTTGATGCTGGTCTTTAGAAGATTGAGCTGTTTCTTGAGATTTAGACTTTGTAGATTTTGGAGCAGGTTCAAATTCTTCAAGATGAGTCTAAATAGATTCATTTTGCATAGAATCTTGAAATCTGACATTCATTGATTCCTCCACAGATTGAGTCTTCTTGTTGTAGACTCTGTAGGCTTTGCTTGAGGTTGAATATCCAAGGAAGATGCCTTCATCTGACTTTTCTTGAAACTTGCCAACTCGATCATTCGCATTTTTCAATATAAAACATTTACATCCAAACACATAAAAATATGAAACAATAGGCTTCTTTTCTTTGAATAATTCATAGGGGGTCTTTTCCAAAATAGGTCTTAGAAAAACTCTGTTAATAATGTAACATGCTGTAGAAACTACTTCAGCCCAAAAACGTGAAGATATATTACTTTCAATTAAAAGGGTTATAGCCATTTCTTGAAACGATCTATTCTTTCTTTCCACAACTCCATTTTGCTCTGGAGTATATGGAGAGGAGAACACATGCTAAAAACCAAATTCATCACAGAATTTTGTAAAATATTGATTTTCAAATTCACCTCCATGGTCTGTTCTTATACTAGAGATAACATACCATTTTTTCATTTTGAACCTTTTTAGCAAACTTTTCAAAGTAAGAGAAAGTTTCAGACTTACTTGCCAGGAAATATACCCAAGTAAATCGTGAATAGTCATCCACAATTACTAAGCAATGTTTCTTACCTCCAATGCTCTAAATTCTGATTGGTCCAAAGAGATCCATATGCAGAAGCTGCAGTACACGATTAGTGGAAACTTGATTTATTGGTTTAAAGGAATTTCTTACCTGTTTTCCCAATATGCAAGGTGTGCATAGATCAGATTTTTGGTATGACAGATTGGGTAAACCACGAACAAGCTTCTTTACTGAAATTTTGGCTATCTGCTTCATATTAACGTGCCCAAGCTTTCTGTGCCATAGGTTTGCTTCGTCTTGAATTGAGATCAGACATTGCGATTCATTTGGTTTCACATCCAAGAGGTAGATATTTCCATGTCTTCGGCCCATGAATGACTGAGTAGAATCTTTACTGATTCCTGAACATAT
Source organism: Eucalyptus caleyi (assembly GCA_014182885.2). Taxonomy (NCBI): domain Eukaryota; kingdom Viridiplantae; phylum Streptophyta; class Magnoliopsida; order Myrtales; family Myrtaceae; genus Eucalyptus; species Eucalyptus caleyi. Next base: position 32,099,662 of record CM024468.2, on the reverse strand, counting down.
TCCTTCTTGAAAGTTGATTTTGAAACCAAAGTATCACAGTGGCCCGATGCGAGCAGATTGTAGTTAAGTCCTTCCATTAATGAAACATTGCTAATTGTGAGGTTTCCAATCTTTACAGTTCCAAATCCCACAATTCTTTCTTTGATATTTCCTCCAAATGAGACTTTTCCGCCATTTACTTGAACGAGCTTTATGAAGCAATTTGAATCTCCTGTCATATGTCTAGAGCATCCACTATCCAGATACCATTTTACCTTCTTCTTGATAGTGACCTGCATTTGAAAAAGAGATTCAAGCTTTCTTTGGTACCCATATTTTCTTGGGTCCATTTGTGTTAGTATGATATGCGGTTTTAGCCCATACTTTCTTAACGGGTTTCTAAACCATAGGACATTCTTTCTCAAAATGATCTGCACCATTGCACTTTGAACATTTGAGAGCATTTCGTCCTACTGGTTTTACAAAGACCTTTTTGAAATGATCCTTGTAAGCATTTCTTGTGGGTCTTTGCTTAATTATTTCCTTTACTTTAGGAAAATCAATTAAAATAATGGTTTTTTGTCATTCCCAAACAAGATTTATTGAAATAAGGTCTTTGTCTTGAAAGAATTTTCTCAAGTTTCTCAGATCCTATTGAAAATCTTTTGAAATATTTGAAATGTCATTTTTAGAAATGCATTTTCTTTCAAGAAGATTATCTTCACTTTCTTTAAGAGAAGAAACATTTTGTCTAAACATTTAATCTTTTCTTTCAAAACACTTTCCTGTTGTTTTAGAGCATAATTCTCCTTTTTGAGTTCGGAAATCCTTTTAAGAGAAGTCTTAAGACTAAAACATAATTCATCAATGTATTTAGAAACTTTAATAGGGATTTTAAAGTTACTTACCTCAAATTCACTCGAGTCGAGTCGATTCGAGTTTGAATCGAATCCGATTGTGCCATCGACATATGTTGGCATAATCATCATCACTTTCTTCACACTCGTATCACCTGGGTTTCGCTTTAAGAGCCTTTCAATACTTTTTAGCTTTTCCTTTCCTTTTCCTCAAAAGCGGACAGTTGGGTCTGATGTGCCCCTTTTTCTTACATTCAAAGCAGACTACGTCTTTGTTTGATTCATCATCCTCAACAAGTTCGGAAATCATTTTAAGAGAAGTCTTAAGACTAAAACATAACTCATCAATGTATTTAGAAACTTTAATAGGGATTTTAAAGTTACTTACCTCAAATTCACTGTCTGAATCTGAGTCTGATTCAGAGTTTGAATCTGAATCCGATTGTGCCATCAGACATATGTTGGCATAATCATCATCACTTTCTTCACACTCTGTATCACTCCAGGTTTCTGCTTTAAAAGCCTTTCAATACTTTTCAGCTTTTCCTTTCCTTTTCCTCAGAAGCGGACAATTGGGTCTGATGTGCCCCTTTTTCTTACATTCAAGGCAGACTACATCTTTGTTTGATTCATCATCCTCAACAGACTTAGTCTATTGCTTTTGAAAACTCTGTTTCTTTGGATTGAATCTTCTTCCTTTTCTGTTCAGCTTTCTGAATCTTCTTATCATGAAAGCAAGCTCCTCATCGTCCATATCGTCTTCAGAATTTGTAACATTAGAATCATCATTGGATTTTAATGCAATGGATTTCTTACCTTTAGGATCTTCATCTTCATTGATTCGCTCCACTTCATAAGACTGAAGAGTCCCAACCAACTCATTGACAGATAGTGGCATAATCCTTTGTGTCTCTCTTATTGAGGTCTTTATGTGATTCCAATCCTTGGAGAGTCCTTGCAGTAGCTTGTTTACCTTCATGGGATCAGAAATTGGTTGACCTTGATTTTCAAGACCATTCATGATATCTGTAAAACGACTAAACATGTCAGTTATAGATTCTCATGATTTCATTTTGAAGGCTTCGTATTGACCGAGGAGAATGTTGATTCTTGTCTCTTTCACTCGATCTGTTCCTTCATAAGTAATATGTAATCTATCCGAGACTTCTTTCGCTGTAACACGAGAAGATATCATGTTATATTCAATAGGTGACAAAGCACAATATAAAGAATAAATTGCTTTTGCATCAAGAGCTTGTCTCTTGATTATCTCTTCCTGAGTTATTTCACTAAACTCAACAGCTTCTTTTCCTCTCTTTGAGACTGATGCAGCTTTAGGAGTGATTCATCTTTATACAACATCCCATTCCAGAGAATCCTTTGATCTTAGGAACGCTTTCATCTTGTTCTTCCAAATGTTGTAATCATTTCCATCAAAGTAAGGTGGTCTGGTATTGCTTTGCCCTTCCACCAGCCCTGGAGCTAGCATACTAGCCATGGATCTTTTACTCTGAAGTAAAACACTTCAAACAAAGTGAGTACACAAGCTATGATACCAATTGATATAGCTAGTATAAGTACCTAGAGGGGGTGAATAGGTGTAAAAATAATTTCTCGAGATACGAAAGCAATACTAGGCAAACAATAGAAAGGAAGATCTCCTTTAGCTAACAAAACAAATTAAGATCAAAGTAAAGCAGAGAGTAGGAAAAAGAAAATTAAACACAAGGTTTATAATGGTTCAGCTTATTCCAAGCCTACGTCCACTCTTCTGCACTGACAGCCCACTGGCTGGATTTCACTATGAACAAAAGAGATGTTACAGCAATGATTTCCCTTGATTCCACAGTGTAGATACTCTACCACACTTCCTCAAGGTATCTCAAAATATGAACTCTCTTTTGTGTACAAGATTTCGCTCAGTAAATGAATTGATTAAGAACAAGGAGCTTCAGACTTTGGAATTCTTCTATCGTGCACTTCCACCGAACAACTGGAACGTCTTCCTTTTATACTCCTTTATGTCATCATACCCGTTGGCACTTACCAAAGGAATTCCTCCAATCTACCCGTTGGACAGAATCAATTAAGAAGATCATTCGAGCTATTAAAGGAACATGTTGATAGCCCATTAATCCTGCTCGCCCATACAATCGGGATCTTGGTTTCCATAAGTAGAACCTTCCAAGTATACTTCGCCAATCATCGGATCCTTAATCAATCTTGATTCAAATAAAGGATTCCGTTATGTCTTATCCAGCCAAGAGATCTTCTCCAGTCGATAAGGCCAACTTCTTAACGAAACATCCAGTTCTGGATAGCCTTTTTTCAACAGATTAGAAACTGTTAATGAGAATAGACTTTGAGTCTTGAGTCTGGCAGTCCGGAGGTCTTAAGACTTTAAATAGTAGAGTCTGCTTCAAAAATCGAAAGATTTCTCCAACATTAATGACTTTGTATCCGAAATGGAAAACTATTTTCTTTCAAAAACGTTTTGTCGATCCAACAAATCATTTATTAGTATAATGCAAAATATTCCTAAAAAGATTTTTCTACCAACAAGAATGTTCAGTAGAGCTTGGAAGGACTATGAAAGCAAACAACTTGGTTGGGTCATAATTGCCAATCTGCTTGGAAGGACTAGAAGATAGATATTTAGATTATTATCATGAGCAACAGATCATTATTAGGAGTAGCAAATTGTTGGTAGGAGTAGTTGCCAATATCAAATGAGGTGGAAGACTATAATGATATTGATGACCTGTGTGAGTTTAGTGAAGACTAATGAAGATATCAAGAACAAGAGAACAAGTCTAATATGATGAGGATTTCATGAAAACTTAGAGATACTATGATCAATCTTTCATTAGTAATGAAGATATCTACAAGAGGAGAAAAAATCTAATATGATGAGAATTTAATGAAGACTTGGAGGTACCATGGTCAATCTTTCGTCAATTAGAAGTCTGTGGAAGCCAACATCCTCTGAAGGATCATTGAATGATTCATCGCCATCACCCTTGTGGTGCACCCAACCTTGCGACCTACTCATGGTATGTGGAGGTACCACGGTCAAACTTAGGATTCGACTAATGAATTACTAAGATTAAACCTGGCTCATGCTCTTCGAGGCCATACCAATTCGCAACTTATAGTTCAAGTTTTTAAATACATATCATTTTCACTTAGGAATCACCATTGATCTATTTCTGATGGATTAATTAGATACTCAAGTAAAGTAATACGAAAATTACTTTATTCCTATGTAGAGAATCTAAGGTTGCGGACTTGGTTACACTAATTAATGAACTAGTGCCCCCACCTATACTTGTTCAATTGTCAAATGAAGTCTTCATGCAGTGTTTTATACCATTCACGAATCCTAGGATTCAATTCCTAGCCAAGCTAAGAAAACAGTAATCCATGCATCAAAGGGCACATTGGAACAATGGAAATATGCAAATAACAAGCGAACATTTGCTTCAAAAAACACTCAATCCCTATGGTAAAGCTTAAGGGCTTATCCAACTTTGAGCAAAAGATTTTTTTTTTTTTTTGGTTTTTTAATCAAGGCTTTGTACATGTTAAGAGAAAACTATTCAAAACTAATTTTTAAGCTTTTTCTTGATTTCTAGAAAAAAGAAATGTTTTGGAAATTTTGGGATTATTTATTTATTTATTTCATTGTAAAATAAAAATAACAATTTTTTATCTGAAAATAGGGTTCAAGCTGGGCCCATGGACGAGCATGGGCAGCTGTTGTTTTGCAAACTAGGCGATGGACATCAAGGCCTAAAGAAAGGAATGGGCTCAATGAAACAAAATCCCAATCTGGCCACTACAAGACAAAAACCCAAAGCCCACTCAACCAAAAATAAACCCAAACAAGCTAAATCAAATCTAACACTCAGGCTGCGTTTGGTTCAGCATTTGTAAAGGGCTTTGAGTCCAATGCAAATGCTGAAAGCTCAAAGCTATTTGGGGAAATGCAATTGTGTTTGGTAATTTTTTTTACAAATTCACCCAAATTAACGAAGCCCAAATTCACCCAAATTAACATTTCAAGCCCATGGCTCTCTAAATCTAAAATGAGCCCAAAGTCCACTACTCTCCCTCCTCACTGTCATCTTCTTCGAGCATGGCCTAGGACCACAAACTCCAAACCATAGCACCTCCTAGTAAGGGTGTGCAATCGAACCGAGTATACCTGGTTCTCGGACCGGCCCACCCGAAAAATAGGGTCAAGAATCGATTCCCATTGAAATCGGTCTGGAAATGGTTCCCAAAATTCGGAACTGGTTTAAATCAGGCCGGGAACAGGTTTTGAGTGATTACCCACCCAAAAACTGGTTCCCGAACCAATTTTGTAAGTAGAGGTCCAAAACTTTTTTTTTCCCCCGATTTTTATTCTTACTCCCACAATCATACGACGTTTTTCCTCTTGGTACTCCTCCTTTGTCATTCCTCTTCCTCACTTGCTTCCCTCCCTCACCGGCTCCCTCTCGCACCGTCCGATGGACGGACGGTGTTCGTCGCCACCAAATTCTTGTGTATCACATGGATTGGCTCGCCTAATTTCTCTTTTGTAGAAGGAATTATGCTTGTATAAATGAGTAGCTTCATGTGGTAGTTGTGGGAATAAAATTAATATTAGACCCATGTTTGTTGTTAATTCTTTGCTTTATGATTTTATTTATTATAATTAGCCTTGTGGATCCTTAATTTTTCGTTTAGTCAAAAAGTTCATGTATTTATTTATTACAAGTGCTTAATATTTCAATACAAATTAGGAAAATTACATTATTTTCTTACGCATTAATATAAAATTCGAAGTCATAGAGGATATCAAGAGATTGTAAAATAGGTTCCAATGGAAACAAGATTGACCCTGGAACCGAATCAGAAAAACAGGGTGAGTTGGGTACAAGGTCCAATACAAACACTACCGGGTATAGGATCCAAAAAAGAGGAACCGATTATAATAGGGTCGGGTACAGGGTCTAGGTCTAGACCCTATTCACCTTACACCCGATCACTCCTACCTCCTAGTCCTATCACAGTTAGCCGAACACACGCATTCACTAGACCGATGCCACCGATGCAGAACCAATGGCCACCACTGGCCTCCAACCACTCTTGAACACGAAAACGATGATACATGACAAGCCGAACAAAACAAACCATCAAAATTCCAATCAAACATCATAAGGAACTATCATTCACTAGGAATCTTCGTTTCATGTCTTCACAAATACTCACCAAAAAGGAAAGGTCAACATCACAACTATAACACATCAGCAACCGAGAAACATATATAAAAGAAAATGTGCACATCCAATATCACCAACCCATTGATTTCGATGGGGAACATGCTTGCTAGTCAACGGAAGGCCTCCTTTTATGAATAGAAACAGGCTTATGAGAGTTCAGAGTAGCTCAGATTCGGAATGGACTATGCTAGCTTGGTTTAGGCATTTTGAGAAACATGTGGCAGTCAGTTTGGGTACACAATACAAAGGCGGGTTTGCATAGGTTTGGTTCAAGCATTTCTTCGAGCATGTGGTAGACACCGTCCAAGAGGGCAAAACCGAGGCGATTGAGGCTCGAGCTTGCAATGTGACTTCCTGAAATTCGACCCCGTTTCGATAAAGTGAAATGGGCATTTCATCAACGTGCCTATGGCCCTTTTTCTCTGAGCTGATCACTCACGAGTTAACTAACCTATTGGGTGAAGCCGTTAAGGGATGTATCAACTGTAAAATCCCTAAAAGCTACCTAATTGGTTTGATTGAGCTAAAATCACGTCTGATTGATTTTTAACCACGAAATTGAACTCGATTTCGGGAATCGAATTTTAAGCGCGTCATAATTCTTATTTTTAGGATCCTGTTTCATCGCTTGTCAATTTATTGACGAGTCCGAAATTTCAATAAAGAAATTATCGAAAGAAAATTGAAGCCCAAAAGAAAATTGAAAGGAAAAGGAAAATTGAATTAATTAATTATGGAATTTCCTTTTCTTTTTTCTCTCTCTCTCTCTCTCTCTCTTTTCTTTTCTTTCTTTTTTTTTTTTTCTCTCTCTCCTCTCCCCTTTCCCCTTTTCGTGCGAATCCACCCCCACCGACCTCACTCTCTCTCTCCTCACTTTGACTGGTCAATCCTCATCCTCTCTCTCTCTTTTCTCTCTTATCTCTCCATCTCTCTACTTCTCTTCTTCCACGTGACACACGACCGAACCCTTCTTTCTTCTTCTCCTCTTTCTTTTCGTGGAATCGGCGAACCAGAAACGAAGAAGAAGAAGCCAGCAGCTTGTCGCCGCTCGTCCCGCCACCGCACCGCCGCTCACACGCCGCCCGCACCGCCGCCCGCCCGTGCCCGCCGTCCCGTCCGCCGTCGCGCTCCTCCCTCCGCGCGAATCCAGACGGCCTAGCCCCCTATTCCACCCCGTCCGGCCACCTCCGACCACCGCCCAACCCAGCCGGACCTCCCCCGTGTCCCCCTCGCCCTTCGCCGGCTTCCCTTCGCCGCCCTAGCCGCCGGAGCGGCCCCGATCAGCTCCGTCCAGCAGACCCACGAAGTAGGTATCCAGCACTTCGGACCCGCTTTTGGGCCGTTTCCCGGCCCCGAACCCAAGTCGTGCTTTGGGAACAATCGTTCCTCGCGTCGCCGCCGTCGGATTGATCCGATTTGCGCGCGATTTGGTGAGTAATCTCACTAATCCAGGATTAGTTGGCTAATTTATGCTTAAGGTTGGTTTAGTTTTAATTAATTATGTTTACGTTGTTAGATTAGAATAAATTAGCAATTATTAATCAATTGTGATGCGATATAGATAAATTGATTGTGCAATTAACAAGTAGACGTGGTCTACTATTTATTGGAAGCATCTCGGGAATTTTCCGACCCCTAATCGGGCTTCAATTTGGCGATTCGGGCCTAAGTGGGATTTTTGGCATTTAAATATTATTTTTCAAAATTAAATTAAATAATTATTTATTTTCAGAAAATTCAACTGAGATGGTCTGGAACCGGAAAATTATGCTGATGACCGTGGTGAAGTCCGTTTGTTTAATTGAGTTTTAGTTTGTACTAAATTGAATTTTTAATATTTATTAATTAATTTTCGAAATTAATTAATTATTTATTTATTTTTCGGAAATTAAGATTTTGATGGCCGATGACCGAAATCTCGTGCTGATCGTCGTGGCATAGTCCGTTTATTTATTTGAGCTCCACATTGTATGGAATTGAATAAATTGTGATATTTTAGGGATTTACCCTAAATTGATTTGGAATTGATTGAGATTGAATGATTGATTGGTAGATGGCCGAGTATGTTTGTTAACATTTATAATGCTTTGATTGAGTTGTAAAGTGGATGGAGTTATGAGAGAAATGGAAATACTCTGGGATTGAACCAATCAGACACAGTGTATGGACCTACGTGGTTCGGTGATTGGGACATCACTGGCGAAAACGGCGCCTTAAAGAACGCACGTATCGGTCTAGTACATACATTATTGTGGACCTACGTGGTTCGGTGATTGGGATATCACTGGCGAAAACGGCACCTTAAAGAACGCACGTATCGGTCTAGTACTCATATTGTTATAGGCATGTATGGTTCGGTGATTAAAGACATTACTGGCGAAAACGGTGCCTTAAAGAATGCATACACTTGTCTATTAAATACATTGTTATAGGCATGTGTGGTTCAGTGATTTGGGATATGACTGGCGAAAATGGCGCCTTAAAGAACACACACAATTGTCTATTTGAGTACATGGTTATAGGCATGCGTGGTTCGGTGACTAAGGAGGTCACTGGCGAAAATGGCGCCTTAAAGAACGCACGCAATTGTCTAGTAGATAAATCACTTTGGTGAACTTGGCTCCCGAGAGTATTGACCTAGAATGGTCCGTCTGACATGTAATCGACTAGATCGATTGATCATTGCTTTGATTTGATGTTGTGAATTGATTGACTGAATGGAAATGACCGTGAGTGGTCTTGTTGGCATGTAATCGACTATGTGGATTTGTTCGATGCTTCTATCGATGATATGACTGTTTGGGTGCCTATTATGAATTATACTGACTTGCAGGTAGGATTTGAGGCCAAGGTAAGTCATCTATCCTGTGCGTGTTTAGGCAGCCTATAGTATAATGGTTTGCTAATCGGGCTTAGTGGGGTAGAACTCGCTGAGACGTAGTCTCATCCCAGTTTGGGGAAATCATTTCAGGACCCCGCTAAGGAGCTGAGGAGGAAGAGTCGGAGAAGGATTTTTGGGAGAAGAAGATAATCCTGAGAGGGACCTTGAGTACGGCCCAGATGGACTGAGATTCTATCTTCTTTGATATCTCCATTTTGATGTGAATAGAGTTTAGAATAAAAAGTTGTGAAGTGTTCTGGTTTGTGTTTTGTATAAAAGTTTGGTTATAAATTTCAATATGAAAAATATGGCCCTGCTTTTCTATCCCATCGTTTTATTGTCTGGGGATTTTAACTGCTTCCGCATGTGCTTAATAAATGAAAGGGTCGGTGATACATTGTCCTGGGATATCGCATTATAAAATCGACCAATAGATAAGGATGTACGCGTGCTCGAGGATCGGGGCGTGACATCTAGTTTAAGTGGTATCAGAGCGAGGTTGAAGATTGGAGTGATAAGGAGCGTTGACCATGGGATAGTTAGTAGGAAAGGCCTTTAAATTCATGCCGGTGCATGTCTGTGTTAGCTGAATGCTAAGATTGCTTGTTGTTTGAATCGCTCTGTTTCTAATTCGGCGTTGAATTGGAAGCAGGTATCAGTAGATTAAAGTGACACAATGAGCGATCAGGAGCCAAGGACTCCTAGGCAGAGGACTTTGTCCTCAGTGACTCGGACTAGGACACCGACAAGAGTTGGTGCCCGAGGTGGCCGAGGTAGAGCGCAAGCTAAGGCTAGTGCGAGTGGAGCAGCACCACATCCCGTTGGTGCCGGGGTAGCAGCCCCAGTTGATTAGGGAACATTTGGGATCACGCAAGCGTTGGATGCTATGCGTGAGATGATGGGGCAACAGGCCCGGGAGCAAGCAGCTGCCTTTACTGCCGCCGTTACAGCCGCTACTACTGCTGCTGCCAATGCTGTTGCTGCAGCCGCACCTGCCGTCGTACCTACTGAAGTCCCGCCTGTGAGGCCGATGCCTAGTTTAGTGGAACAGTTTTTGAAATTGAAGCCACCGAAGTTTACTGGGGCAGGAGACCCCGAAGCTGCTGCTCTGTGGATCCAAGGACTGGAGAAAGCATTTGCACTATTGATGTGCTCTAAGACTGAGAAAGTGGTCCTCGCAATCTACCAATTAGAAGGAATTGCGAGTACTTGGTGGAGAACCACTCAAGGAGTGATATTTCCCGAAGGTGTAGCCCCAGAATGGAACGCCTTTGTTGAGGTCTTCAACGGGAAATACTTTTAAGAGACTGCTAAAGAGATAAAGATGGTTGAGTTTTAGCGCCTTCGCCAAGGCTCTATGATTGTGGATCAATATGAGGCGAAATTTGCTGAACTGTCGCAATATGCCCCTGAATTAGTGGAAAATCCAATAAACCGAGGGAGAAGATTCAGAGATGGACTCAAGCCAGAGTTGAGAAGCCCATTGATTTTGCTGAATCTGAGAAATTATAACGACCTTTATGAGAGGGCTCAGATGATTGAGAGAGACCAGAACGATAGAGCCGCCTCGTCGGGATCGAGGTTTAACTCTCATAGAGACAACATCCGCCAAGGAAAGAGGCCGATGTTTGGAAATAAATTCCAAGGCCCGCCCAGTAAGAAAAGTGGATTTAATAGGCCAGTACCAAATAGTGTTGGTGTATGTCGTTTTTGTGGGAGAAGACACGGGACAGCACCGTGCCCAGCTAGGACGGGTGCATGCTTCGAATGTGGCCAACAGGGCCACATAGCCAGATATTGTCCAAAGAAGCAAAGAGGACAACCTCAATTGCCGCCGCCACCACCGCTGAGACAGATAGGAGGGTATGCCCCCCAGAATGCACCGCAAGGAGGACAGCAGAGACCTCCAGCTCAGGGCACCATGTACGCGATTACCCAAGGTCAAGCAGAAGCTGCGCCTGGCGTTATCACAGGTATGGTCTCGCTCAACGACCAACCTGCTTATGCTTTGTTTGATTCGGGAGCAACCCATTCCTTCATTGCCGAGCAATATGTTAGGATGCTAGGATTGAATCATGTATTGTTGGAATCGGCAATTTGCATATCTATACCCTTGAAAGATAAAGTTATTGCTGCTTTGGGATGTTCGGGGTGCAAGTTAGAGATTGGTGAGCGAGTGGGGAAAATTGACTTGTTAGTCCTAGCCATGTATGATTTTGATTTGATAATTGGCATGGACTGGCTCAACAATCAACGAGCTAAAATGGACTGCTATCGCAAGGCGATTTAGTTTGACCCATTAGGGGGTAAGAGCTTCGAGTTTGTCGGGAATCGAGGAGGACCTTCGATTTCCTTAATCTCGTTGTCGGAAGCAGATTGTTTGTTAGATGAGGGTTGCCAAGGGTACTTAGCGACTGTCGTGGATACGACAATTGAAGAGTTGAAAATGGAAGATATTGCAGTGGTACAGGAGTTTCCAAATGTCTTTCCAAAAGAATTGCAAAGGTTACCGCCAGAAAGAGAGATTGAATTCGTGATCGAGCTAGCACCAGGGACAAAACCGATCTCAAAGGCATCGTACCAAATGGCGTTATCTGAGTTGAAGGAACTGAAGGTGCAGATGCAAGAATTATTGGATAAAGGATTTATTCGTCCTAGTGCATCGCCTTGGGGAGCACCAGTTCTATTTGTTAAGAAGAAAGATGGTTCGTTGCGTTTGTGCATCGACTATCGGCAGCTCAATCAGGTAACGATCAAGAACAAGTATCCATTGCCGAGGATAGATGACTTGTTTGATCAACTGCAAGGAGCGTCAATATTCTCGAAGATCGACTTGAGGACAGGATACCATCAACTGAGGATTCGGAAAGAGGATATTCCTAAGTCAGCATTTCGTACCCGGTACGGGCATTACGAGTTCAAAGTGATGCCGTTTGGATTGACGAATGCTCCAACTGCCTTTATGGATTTGATGAACAGAGTGTTCAAGGAATATCTGGATCAGTTTGTGATTGTGTTCATAGATGATATCTTGGTCTATTCGAGAAGTGATGAAGAGCATGAAAATCATCTGAGATTAGTGCTTCAGACCTTAAGAACTCATCAGCTATATGCTAAGTTTAGCAAATGCGAGTTTTGGTTGACTCGTGTTGCGTTCTTAGGTCATGTGATTTCCGGAGAAGGAATCTCCGTCGACCCGAGCAAGATAGAAGCCGTGATCAAGTGGCCAAGACCGACATTAGTGATAGAAATCAGAAGTTTTCTGGGATTGGCAGGTTATTACAGACGGTTTGTGGAAGGTTTCTCAGCATTAGCGTCGCCTTTGACAAAGCTCACGAAGAAAAATGAGAAATTCATATGGACAAACAAGTGCGAATGTAGTTTTCAAGAGCTGAAGGAAAAGCTGACTAACGCACCTATGCTGACAATTCCATCTGGTCCTGGAGGATTCGAGATCTATAGTGATGCGTCATTCAAGGGATTGGGTTGCGTGCTGATGCAACATGGTAGAGTTGTTGCATACGCTTCCCGGCAGTTGAGACCTCATGAATTGAATTATCCGACGCATGACTTAGAACTCGCAGCCATCATATTTGCGTTGAAGATTTGGAGGCACTACTTGTGTGGGGAAAAGTTTCAGATCTTCACGGACCATCAAAGTCTCAAGTATTTGTTCTCTCAGAAGGAGTTGAACATGAGACAGCGCCGATGGATGGAATTGCTGAAGGACTACGGCTGTGATATTCTATATCACCCAGGAAAGGTGAACAAGGTTGCCGATGCATTGAGTCGGAAGTCTTCGGTGGCACGGATCCTGGTTAAGGAGTGGAACTTAATCGAGAGAGCTCGAGATTCGGAATTCAAATTTGAGGTAGGCCACCTTCCAAGTTTTATGGCCACCCTCAGAATTGAGCCGGATGTCCAGGTCAGAATCAAGCAACTTCAATCGACAGATCCGGATGTACAGAAAATTCTTCAAGAGGATACTGAGAAAAGAAAAGCTGATTTTCAAGTTTCTGATGATGGGGTACTGAGGCTTTGTGGACATTTGGTTGTACCTGACGATGTAGAACTTAAAGAAGAAATTTTATCTGAAGCACATCGTAGCAATTACAGCGTTCATCCTGGAAGCACTAAGATGTATCATAATTTGCGTCAACACTATTGGTGGTCAGGTATGAAGGCGGACATCACCAAGCATGTGGCCAAGTGTTTGACTTGTCAGCAAGTAAAAGCCCAACATTGCAAGCCGGGAGGATTTCTACAACCTCTCGCGATCCCAGAGTGGAAATGAGAGCATATCACAATGGACTTCGTGACTGGACTACCAAGGAGTCAGAGGGGGAATGATTCGATTTGGGTCGTAGTCGACAGGCTGACAAATTCGGCTCACTTCATTGCAGTTCGAAAGGACCTGAGTCTGGATAGACACGCAGACCTGTATGTGCGTCAGGTGGTTCGTATGCATGGAGTGCCAGTTACGATAACATCTGATAGAGACCCAAGGTTTACTGCTGCTTTTTGGAAGAGCTTGCAGAGTGCTTTGGGTACAAAGCTTCAGTACAATACGGCATATCATCCTCAGACGGATGGCCAGTCGGAAAGGACGATTCAGACTTTTGAAGACATGCTGAGAGCGTGTGTAATAGACTTCAAAGGAAGCTGGGAAGATCAGCTTCATCTGGTGGAATTCGCCTACAACAACAGTTATCAGCAGAGCATCAAGATGGCTCCATTTGAAGCGTTGTATGGTAGAGCATGCAGAACTCCAGTGTGTTGGGATGAAGTCGGAGAAAGGAAGATAACAGGCCCAGAGTTGGTTCAGCAATCAGTAGATGCCGTGGCAGTGATCAGAGACAGATTGAAGACAGCGCAGAGCAGGTAGAAAAGTTATGCAAATAAGCATCGAAGGTCTTTGAAATTCCAAGTTGGTGATCACGTTTTTATGAAAGTGTCACCAATAAGGGGAACTTTGCGCTTTGGTAAGAAAGGCAAGCCGAGTCCGAGGTACGTAGGTCCGTTTGAGATTCTTGAAAGAATCGGAAACCTAGCGTATCGTCTTGCGTTGCCGCCAAGATTGGCGCAAGTGCATGACGTCTTTCACGTGTCGATGTTAAGGAAGTACGAGCCTGACCCGACCCACGTGCTCAATTTCGAGGAATTGGACGTGGATGACCGTGTGTCATACGTTGAAAGCCCGGTCCAGATTGTCGATCGTAAAGAGCAAGTTCTGCGTACAAAGACCATCCCGTTGGTCAAAGTGGTCTGGCAACACCACGGCATTGAAGGAGCGACTTGGGAGACTGAAGAATCGATGAGGCAGTTGTACCCCCGCCTTTTTGAACAAAGTGTAATGGTTTAAATTTCGAGGACGAAATTTTTATAAGAGGGGAAGAGTTGTGACATCCTGAAATTCGACCCCGTTTCGATAAAGTGAAATGGGCATTTCATCGACGTGCCTATGGCTCTTTTTCTCTGAGCTGATCACTCACGAGTTAACTAACCTATTGGGTGAAGCCGTTAAGGGATGTATCAGCTGTAAAATCCCTAAAAGCTACCTAATTGGTTGGATTGAGCTAAAATCACGCCTGATTGATTTTTAACCACAAAATTGAACTCGATTTCAGGAATCGAATTTTAAGCGCGTCATAATTCTTATTTTTAGGATCCTGTCTCATCGCTCGTCAATTTATTGACGGGTCCAAAATTTCAATAAAGAAATTATCGGAAGAAAATTGAAGCCCAAAAGAAAATTGAAAGGAAAAGGAAAATTGAATTAATTAATTATGTATTTCCTTTTTCTTTTCCTCTCTCTCTCTCTCTCTCTTTTCTTTTTTTTTTTTTTTTTTCTTTCTTTTCTCTCCTCTCCCTTTCCCTTTCCCTTTCGTGCGAATCCACCCCCCACCGACTCACTTTTCTCTCTCCTCATCTTTGACTAGTCAATCTTCATCCTCTCTCTCTTTTCTCTCTCTCTCCATCTCTCCCCTCTCTCTTCTTCCTTCTCCCCACGTGACCGAACCAGCTCTTCTTCTTCTTTCTTTTTTTCGCGTACGAACCAGCAAGCCAGAGCAGAAGCAGCAGCTCGTCGTCACCACCGTCCCGCCGCCGCACCGCCGCCACACGGCCCGACGCCGCCCGCCGCCCGCCCGCCCGCCGCCCCGCCGTCCCGCAGCTCGCTCCCCCCCGAGCGAATCCGCCGCCCAGCCCCTTTCCGCCCAGCCCTCGTCCGGCCACCTCCGGCCACCGCCTAAGCCCCGCCGGACCTCCCCGTGTCCCCCCGCCCTCCGCCGGCCCCTCGCCGCCCTAACCATCTCTTTTTGCCCCTGTTTCAGCTAACCAGCAACCCACGAAGTGGGTATCCAGCACTTCGGGCCCGCTTTTGGGCCGTTTCCCGGCCCCGAACCCAAGTCGTGCTTTGGGAACAATCGTTCCTCGCGTCACCGCCGTCGGATTGATCCGATTTGCGCGCGAATTGGTGAGTAATCTCACTAATCCAGGATTAGTTGGCTAATTATGCTTAAGGTTGGTTTAGTTTTAATTAATTATGTTTACGTTGTTAGATTAGAATCAATTAGCAATTATTAGTCAATTGTGATGCGATTTAGATAAATTGATTGTGCAATTAACAAGTAGACGTGGTCTACTATTTATTGAAAGCATCTCGGGAATTTTCCGACCCCTAATCGGACTTCAATTTGGCAATTCGGGCCTAAGTGGGATTTTTGGCATTTAAATATTATTTTTCGAAATTAAATTAAATAATTATTTATTTTCCGAAAATTCAATTGAGATGGTCTGGAACCGGAAAATTATGCTAATGACCGTGGTGAAGTCCGTTTGTTTAATTGAGTTTTAGTTTGTGCTAAATTGAATTTTTAATGTTTATTAATTAATTTTCGAAATTAATTAAGTATTTATTTATTTTTCGGAAATTAAGATTTTGATGGACGATGACCAAAATCTCGTGCTGATCGTCGTGGTGTAGTCCGTTTATTTATTTGAGCTCTACGTTGTATGGAATTGAATAAATTGTGATATTTTAGGGATTTACCCTAAATTGATTTGGAATTGATTGAGATTGAATGATTGATTGGTAGATGGCCGAGTATGTTTATTTAGCATTTATAATGCTTTGATTGAGTTGTAAAGTGGATGGAGTTATGAGAGAAATGGAAATACTTTGGGATTGAACCAATCAGACACGGTGTATGGACCTACGTGGTTCGGTGATTGGGACATCACTGGCGAAAACGGCGCCTTAAAGAACGCACGTATCGGTCTAGTACATACATTATTGTGGACCTACGTGGTTCGGTGATTGGGATATCACTGGCGAAAACGGCGCCTTAAAGAACGCACGTATCGGTCTAGTACTCATATTGTTATAGGCATGTATGGTTCGGTGATTAAGGACATCACTGGCGAAAACGGCGCCTTAAAGAACGCATACACTTGTCTATTAAATACATTGTTATAGGCATGTGTGGTTCGGTGATTTGGGATATCACTAGCGAAAACGGTGCCTTAAAGAATGCACACAATTGCCTATTTGAGTACATGGTTATAGGCATGCGTGGTTCGGTGACTAAGGAGGTCACTGGCGAAAACGGCGCTTTAAAGAACGCACGCAATTGTCTAGTAGATAAATCACTTTGGTGAACTTGGCGCCCGAGAGTATTGACCTAGAATGGTCCGTCTGACATGTAATCGACTAGATCGATTGATCATTGTTTTGATTTGATGTTGTGAATTGATTGACTGAATGGAAATGACCGTGAGTGGTCTTGTTGGCATGTAATCGACTATGTGGATTTGTTCGATGCTTCTATCGGTGATATGACTGTTTGGGTGCCTATTATGAATTGTACTGACTTGCAGGTAGGATTTGAGGCCAAGGTAAGTCCTCTATCCTGTGCGTGTTTAGGCAGCCTATAGTATAATGGTTTGCTAATCGGGCTTAGTGGGGTAGAACTCGCTGAGACGTAGTCTCATCCCAGTTTGGGGAAATTATTTCAGGACCCCGCTAAGGAGCTGAGGAGAAAGAGTCGGAGAAGGATTTTTGGGAGAAGAAGATAATCCGAGAGGGACTTGAGTACGGCCCGGATGGACTGAGATTTCTATCTTCTTTTTGATATCTCCATTTTGATGTGAATAGAGTTTAGAATAAAAAGTTGTGAAGTGTTGGTTTGTGTTTTGTATAAAAGTTTGGTTATAAATTTCAATATGAAAAATATGGCCCCGCCTATCCCATCTTTTCTATCCCATTTGCTTTTATTACATTGTCCTGGGATATTTATAAATCGACCAAAAGATAAGGATGTATGCGTGCTCGAGGATCGGGGCGTGACATGCAACGATAT
This sequence comes from Eucalyptus caleyi, assembly GCA_014182885.2. NCBI lineage: Eukaryota > Viridiplantae > Streptophyta > Magnoliopsida > Myrtales > Myrtaceae > Eucalyptus > Eucalyptus caleyi. The sequence goes on along the minus strand of CM024468.2, from coordinate 32,082,315 downwards.
TCAGTACAAATCAATAAATAAACTCATCACCGAGATTGAGGAAGGCTCGCTGATGCTTGAAACCGAGTGCAAGCGAAGCGGGATATCAAGACAAGGGAAAATTATAAAAAAAATCGAGTCCCACCCGATGCGGACTTAGACCGGAGCAAAAATGGAAACCTACTGGGGGCTTGGCACCGGGAGCCACGAGGTTGAGGGCACCTATCAGGACTTGTCGCTCTCATGCTCTCTCTATGCGAACCCTTCCTCAATTTCTCACCGTCGGACCCCTCTCTCTCCCCAAATTGATCTCCATTTTATAGTCCGTTTCTCCACAAATTGACTTGCCAAATGGTTGAATTAGAGGAACCCTCTTGCCCTTCGGTCTCTCGCGCGAACGGTAGTTCGTGGGGGGTGCTGGCGGTCCCTTTCTTTCCTCCTTACTTTGCTGCCGACTGTTGCCTTGAGCTCCTCAACCTGATTGACAACCTTGAGTTGTCAAATGGGCCGAAGCTTGCCTTCTATTGGTCCTTGGAGCGCCAGCCAGTCCTCCGCCTAAGCAGCGGTCCCTCGTATCGAGCCATGGGCTATGAAGCACGGACACATTCTCCATGCTTCCGTGTCATGTCTGACACGTGTCGAGCGTGTCGGACACGTCGACACGCATCGGACACGCTCGGACACGCGGTCAACGCGTGTCGGAAATCCGACATGTGGTTAACCTTTGCACGACACGTTTGGACACGCGTGTCCGGCAGACGATGAAGGGTGAAAGTGACGGTGAGGGAGCAGAGACGGACCGACGGCGAGCCCACGATGGTGAGAGACGGCCAGAGAAAGAGCGGCGAGGAAGGGGGTCGTGTGCGGCGAGCGACGAGGACATGGCTAAGTGCTGCACTTGCAAACCAGGAGACATGCAGAGATGGGTTTGAGGGCACTAGCGGCATTGTCAAGAGCATCGTCTCCGGAAGTCTCAACCAAATCACTTCACTAGTCACACGACTCCTCACCATGGTCCGCCCATCTTCCGGCTCCAACTCCGGCAGCAGCGGAGTAGCAATTTCACCAAGGTGGAGGATGCGATCGAGGCCGTGCCCGATCACGGGACGCGACGGTTCGTGATCTATGTTGAAAAGGGCGTGTACCGGGAGAATGTGGAGATCAAGAAGAAGAAGTGGGTCGTGCGGCGAGTGGCGAGTGGCAAGGAAGGAGACAGATCTAGAGGAGGAGAAGAGGAAGGGTTGTGCGGCGAGCAGCAAAGGAGAATGAGGTAAAGTAAAGCTAGGGTTTTTGATTGGATGGCCATCACGTATTTTGGGGGAGGGGAAGTGACAGGACAGCTTGTCGATGAATAAAGTGGGGGGAAAATGGACGACGTGGGGAGGGAAAAAAAAAGTGAAAAAAATTTGGGGGAAAAGAGACAAGGGAAGTTTGGGTGAGGGGGGTTGGTTTCGAAAAATAAAAGTAAATTTGGAGAGAGGGGGATTTCAAAAAATAAATGTAAATTTGGGATAATGAAATAAAAAAAACGTGTAAGATTTATTAATATTATTAGTATAAATTCATTGTAAACTCTTTATATATTTATTTGTGAATTTGAATCAAATTAATTAAAAATAAAAATATTTATTTAATATTTAACGTGTTGGAACGTGTCGAAATTCTCTACTTTTTGAGAAATAACGTGTCAAGTGTCGTGTCGTGTCGTATCGCGTGTCCGTGTCGCCGTGTCCGTGCTACATAGGCCATGGGTTGGGCCGGGGAGGGATGGAAGTGGACCAGCCCGTGCCCAGGAGGTGGGGGGGAGAGAGAGAGAAAAAGAGGGGAGGGCTGAGTTAGGCCCGGCCCTCTCCTTAGGGTTGCTATATTTATTTTTATTATTATTTATTTAATTAATTTTTTAATTTTGTTTGAATTTATTGATTTTTTTTAACGAAATTAGTAAAATTTATCACCATTGATGCAAAATATCCTAATGCCTACATGATGTGTAATTTAATGGAAATTCTTCTTATTTAGGGGCTAAAAATTAATCCTTTGTAATTTAACCCTAACTAGCCTATCAAAATTTAGGTGTCAATAATCACAAGTCATTCCACACAGTTTGACACAGTCTGATGATAATGAACAAAACTTGATTACAAGTAATGGATCGTGATGATATCAAGTCCTAGAAGGTGTTGGTCACTTACTTATTTGATTGCAATGTTAATCATAATGAAAATAGCCATTAAAAAGTGTGTTCGGGTAAACCTACACACAAATCGTATAACTTTTCTATGATGACTTTGTAACCAACTTACATAGCCCTAGTGTAGGTATTATAACTTTTTTACCACACATTTGATAGTTAATCGATTTTTAAAAATGTTATTTTTTTTACTACTTGTAATTTCTATTCAACAATTTACATATACGATACACTTGTACATGACATTTTTAATTTTTTTATTGAAGTGTTCGAACTATCATTTCAATTACTTCCCACGATGAATGTTGCTTGATTTGCATTACACATATCGAATAAGACATCATTTTCTAAAACAACGGGCATGTCTCCCCATTAAAGTCATTAGAGAGGCAATAGTAACCTTTCATTTCAAAACCCTTGTATATTTTGCATGGACAAATACCATCACTTGCCAAATGAGAATTATTATTAGTATGTCCAACAAAATAATGTACCATCACATAAAGGTTTCCAATATATGATGAAAAAAAATTTAAGATTGATTATTTTGTATGAATTGGTCCGAATGATTGAGGTTCAACCATGGTCAATGACTTTATATCACTCTGGTGGCAAAAAGAAAAAACTAAAAAGTAGCTCTAAAAAGAAACTCCAAAAGAAAGAAAAGATGGTCAGTGGCCTTCTTCTTGCCCAATTCTTACTCTTTTGTGTGAATTGGTTTGGATGATTGAGGTTCAACCACGATCAATAACTTTATATCACTCTGTATGACAAAAAGAAAAAAAGAGAGTAAAAAGTTGCTCTAAAAAGAAACTCCAAAAGAAAAAAAAGATGGTCAATGGCTTTCTTCTTGCCCAATTCTTACTCTTTCGTATGAATTGGTTTGGATAATTAAGGTTCAACCATGGTCAATGACTTTATATCACTCTGTCACAAATAGAAAAAAAAGTAAAAAGTTACTCAAAAAAGAAACCCCAAAAGAAAGAAAAGATGGTTAGTGGCTTTCTTCTTACCAAATTCTTACTCTTTCGCATTAAATGGTTTGGATGATTGAGGTTCAATCACGGTCAATGGCTTTATATCACTCTATGTGGAAAATAGAAAAGAAAGTAAAAAGTTGCTCTAAAAAGAAATTCTGAAAAAAAAAAAAAAAGATGGTTAGTGGCTTTCTTCTTGCCCAATTCTTACTCTTTCATATGAATTGGTTTGGATAATTGAGGTTCAACCATGGTCAATGACTTTATATCACTCTGTCACAAATAGAAAAAGAGTAAAAAGTTGCTCTAAAAAAAACCCCAAAAGAAAGAAAAGATGGTTAGTGGCTTTCTTCTTACCAAATTCTTGCTCTTTCGCACGAAATGGTTTGGAGATTGAGGTTCAATCATGGTCAATGACTTTATATCACTCTATGTGGCAAATAGAAAAAAGAAAGTACAAAGTTGCTTTAAAAAGAAACCTCAAAAGAAAGAAAAGATGATCAGTGGCTTTCTTCTTGCCAAATTCTTACTCTTTCGCACGAATTGGTTTGGATGATTGAGGTTCAATCACGGTCAATGACTTTATATATATCAAATAGAAAAAAAAAAAGTAAAAAGTTGCTCTAAAAAAGAAACCTCAAAAGAAAGAAATTATGGTTTGTGGGCCCAATTCTTATTCACATTTAGTAGACTAAAAAAAGTAAATGACAAAAAGTACTGATTGCAAATACCTATATTCAAGTTAAAAATTAATTATTTGGTAAAATCATCCTCCCCCCTCTTTTCTAAGCCTCAAAATTAACACCAGCTTAGCAGCAAATGTGCACTAGAAGTGATAAATCTTTGCATAGATTGCATTTGAGTCCTAATTACTTGTTGACCCAATTGAGTCATCAACCTTTGCAAAGAGTAAAATCAAGTCATTTTCCATGGAGAACATCGAGACTTACCCAAATAGCACTCAAAGGTTATGCGGCAACCTTTAATTTCGCTTCATAATATAGGTTTAGACTTTATGACTTGACAACCACCCACATAATGGTTTTAATGGGCATTTTCCTCCATTTGGACTTGAATATTCAACCCAACCAAGAATTTACGCATCCTTGTCTGCCGTGAATTAAGCTTACTATGCTGGAGTGCCCGTCAAATTTCATAATCCATGAAAAGAATACATATTAAGTCAAATCTAACTTAGTGGCCACAAGTTCAACTATGGTTAATGACTTCATATCACTCTCTATGGTGAAAAGAAAAAAAAGTTAAAAGTTGCTCTACAAAGAAAGTCCAAAAAAGAAAAGAAAAGATGGTTAGTAGCTTTCTTCTTACCCAATTCTTACTCATACTATATTTAAAAGGACAGAAGAATTGGAAAAATAGACTCGTGTTATTTTGTCAAATAGATTCAGCTAAATGACGATATAAGCCTCAAAATTTCCTTTACTGATTTATAATTCAACAGCAATGATCTTATTCAAATTAAAAATGAACTTTTTTGGTAAAATCATCCTCCTTCCTCTCTTTCAAGCCAAATATGTATAGAAATCTTAAGGTAGTTAAAGTATGATAGTTTGAAAAATAAATCACCACCTAGAAAAAAAATCCCCCTACACTAAGATAACAGCAAAAGTGCATTAAAAATCTTAAATCTTTGCATATAATACATTTGAGTCTTGATTAATTGATGACTCAATCGAGTCATCAACCTTTGCAAAGAGTAAAATCAAGTCTTTTTTTTTTTATAGTTATTATGGAGAATGTCGAAACTTGCCCAAATAGCACTCAAAGCCTATGTAGCAACCTTTAACTTCACTTCTTAATATAGGTTTGGACTTTATGACTTGATAACACCCCCATGATGGCAGACAAGTTCCTCCTTTTGGACCTGAATGTCCAACCCAACCCGATCAGAAATTTACGCATTCTTGTCTTCTGCGGATTAAGCTTACTTTTCTGGAGTTCCCATCAAATTTCATAATTCCATGAAAATAACACATATTTAGTCAAAATCTAACTCAATGACCACAAGTTCGTGGATCGAAAGTTATGCTGGCTAAGTTGATAAGGACATCAACCCATAATCTCATCCAAGTGCCAAACCAGATAGGTGCTTCAAGGAAAATAAGGATCAAATATGGTACCTAGTCTCCACAATTTTACATTATTTCTATTCATTATTAACGAGCAATGCACTCTAGAATGATTGACCATATTGTGATTAGTCTTATATTTTAGATCAGCCAATAATGTGCACATCTCAATAGACACATCAATGTTGCAGATAAAATCGAGAACGCGAACCTACTTAGGTTAAAAGAAATATAGGTCTTGATTATCGGACTATTTAGTACATGCTCCATTGCATCATATCCACACAACAATCAAAGATGAGAAAAGATGCACACTAATTCTAGAACATACATCAAACTAATTGGAAGACCATCTAGAATTGTCAAAATACTAATGTGTCACATGATGTACCCATTAATTAGTATTGGGCATTGAAATGTCAGCTTTAAGGAGAAAAATATAATTGACATTGCCTCCCAGCTAAGCCTCTTGATCATGCATAGTAGGAAATCTGCTACTGTGGAGAGCTTTTTAAACTTAGGTATCGCAACCTTTCTCGAGGTGAACCACATGGGGAAAACTAATGGATTATTGAGCAGGAACAATAGACCCTCTTACAAGGCAATGCTCGCATATCACCCGGGCTCTTTCAAGCCCATTCAACCGCAACTTGAGTTCTTGATTGAACTTCCAAGTTATCTTTCCTTGGAGCTGCCACCAATATTTTATGGATCGGTTAGAAATCCAAGTAAGGCATTATAGCCTACCTTACTTTTGCAAATCAAAGATTCATGAATATAATGAAGGCCAAGCTTGCAGTTCCTCTTATTTGCAATCACACTAGAGATGATCAATTGCCTTCGCAGGCAACTTCTCGCAATCCCCCTCACCCTCGCCCCTCCATTGAATGAGCAAATCTGTTTGCCTCTTATTAGTTGTAAGACTCTGAATTTTTCGCTTGATTCTCTCCAGAAACATTTTCATCAATCAATGGACTCTCAGGTAGATTTTGGAGAAATGGGAGTATGACAGAATTATCAATTAAAGTGCTTCTGGATATTAGAGTTAGCCACATATGGAGGATGATGATACAGGTACCATTGTATAGTAATTGAAACTGTTAAAATATATCTTGATTTTAAGTCGATACACGATACCCAACTCGCACATGCATTATTTATTGGCATGCCAAAATGAGGGAGCATGTCTGCGGATCATTTAATGAGAAAGCAGCGCGTGTTCTGAGCAGACGAAAGAATTATCCAGCTTTAGAAATTCTTCTCATGGCTGAACGTGCAGAATTTAATGAAGAACATTTTTTCTTCATTTGTTTATTAATCTTCTTGACTTTTGCTACATCTGCGTTGCTTTCTCCCCTCCCATTCTTTTGTCTTTGTTGATAATTGGAGAGAGAGGAAGGAAGGGCCCTGTGCAAGAACGTCTATAGTTTTCTTCCCCTTATTAATGCACGCACATGCATGTGCATGCAGGCACATAAATTTGATGGACGTCGGTGCTGATTGTGGGCGCTTGTGCTGCCATTTAATGAGTTCATCTTTCTGTCTTGTTTCTCCTATAAAAGGAGAGAACATCTAAAGACAAGAAGCGTGAAAACTTCCATTAGGTGGCCGAGAGAAGAGAGTTCTTCTTGTGTGAGAAATTCTTGTTGTAATTACACAGCTAGTTAAATTCTGATTTTAGATATATCCACTAACATGTGAAGTGATCATGTGGATGTATAATTATTAAAATAACAATCAGCAAGCAAATGATTTTAAAGGAAAGCAAGCATCTAATACTAAGAGATAAATAATTGTCAATCCTAGCTAGGTTAAAGGGAAGCTACAATCATCATATCGAAAGTGCACAATTAAGGGTATTTGTCTATATGGACAATCGAAATTGAAAGATAGAACCTAATGACTTGGTCAACTTTTGAGCACGATTTTAAATCAAAAGACTCCCACTTTTTAAGAGAAGATTACCTAAAAGGCTATTTTCAAGCTTTTCAAGGAATTCTATTTTTTTTTTTTTTTTGGAACTTTTGGAATTTTAGGGATTATATGAATTTTCTAAATTTTTTTATTTTTTAATATTTTCAGGATTTTCTGGATTTTTAAATTTTTTAACGTTTTTCTCAATTTTTTAAATATTTTTAAAATTTTAGGAATTCTGGAATTTTTAAAGATTTTTTCTGAATTTTTAAGATTTTTTAATATTTTAAAGATATTTTAATTATTTTTTATGAATTTAATATTATAAGAAAAATAAACCGGACCGGGTCAAGAGACCTAGCCCGACTAAACCGACCTGGACCCTATCGGTCTGGGTTGGATAAAGAACCGAGCCGGCTCTAAGGCCCATTGGGAGTTAATTAAAGTGGCCCACGAAATTTTTTTTAAGGATAGCTCACTCAGCCCGCTCACAATTTCCACATTCACAAAAGTAGCCTGCGACAGCCCGAAGCCCACTAAGAGTAAAAACCCAGCCCATTTTCTCTTATTTCTTTTCCATTTTTCCACTTTTTCTCTTTTATTACTCATCTTTTTTAATTTTCTTTTATTTTTTTTCCTCCCCATCTTCTTCTCACGCCCAAAGCTCCTCTGCACCCTCTTCCCCGACTGTCTCCTTCACCGAACCAACACCAACCAGCGCCATTTCCGACGAGCTTCCGCCAGAACTCAGACCGCCATCGAAACACCATTCAGCATCATCCACTTCGACCGGAACTCGGCGACCGGCCTCTGTCGCCGGCCGACCGTTCTGGTTACCTTTAAAACATTACTAGTGCAAAGAAAGTCCTCGCCGACTCCACAACGCATGATTACTCCACGAAAATCACGCGAATGCACAATAAAAACAAGAAAGACACGATTCAACGGATATAGAAGTAAACATGAATCAATTTGAGTTTGATATCAACTGTCTTCAGGCCTTCTCTGGGGCATCTCATCAAACTCGTAGAGTGCATGGCTTAAATGAGGAATCTAGGCTCATTCAGGGCTCGGGTTCGGTCGATCATACAAGACACAAGCAACATTCAAGACTAACTTAGGGACGAATCATCAGCACTTAGCACTAGTAAGACTAAAACTACAAATCTCGTCCAAATTGAATCACAAACCCAGATCTCACTTGGACATCTAACAAACATTTGGTACGCACTACTGAAACGAGGGACTACGTATTCGATAGGACTCGAGCACGGGCCTAGCTTCCTAACATGCATACTACTAGTACAGACAGCAGCTTTCACGGAGTCTCCAGCCCAGCCCCCGCCAAAAAAAAAAAAAAAAAACAAGAGAGCACGCGCTCGGGGGAGACCTACCTAATTCGGGGGGAAGGGCTGCGGCGGACGGCGGCGGACGGACGGACCTCCCACGACGGCCAGCCACCCTCTCGAGCTCACTCTTCTCTCTGGTTCGCTCTCTCGCACTCACTCAAGCTCGCTCGCTCTCTCTCTCTCTCTCTCTCTCGGCCTTCCAAAAACCGAGCCCCCCTGCTCGAGCTCTCTCTCCTCTTTTATCCTCGTCCTTCTCTGCCCTCCAAGGACGACGCCAGCTACCCTCTGATCGTCCTGGCTGAGCGTCGCGCGCAACATTCTCTCCGTCGCGCTTAACATTCGTCTCGTATGCCCTGCTCTGTCCTTCGGCGTCCTTTCTTGTCTTCGAGGCAACGTTCAAGCCGAGCAAAAGGGCGAGATGGAGAAGAAGAAAAGAGGCTGGGCTGGGGGAAAGGAAAGGAGGCTGGGCCTGGGCCCAGGAGAAAAGAAACAAAGGGGAGAGTAGAAAAAAAAGGGCCGGGCCAGCCTAGCCCTGGCCCGGTCCGCTTTTTTTTTTTTCTAATTTCTTTTCTTCTTTTTCCTTTTTATAATAAATTTTCGAAATTCTTTCTAATTTTTTGGAAAATTTTAATAATTAATGCTAGTAATACAAATGTTCCTTGCGTCCACATGCCATGCATTTTAATGAAAATTATTTACTTTGCCTTTTTTTTTTTTTTTTTGCAAAGAGACTATTCCCTAATTTTTAATGCGATTAAATCCTAAATAAATGGGTGAATTTTAAGTGTCAACAATAGGCGATAGCTAGCCACTAGCCATGCCAGGCCAATTGGCCTTGCTTTCCATAGGCAAGGGTGAGCCTAGTAAGGGTTGGCCTTGCCCAAACTAGGCGACTCCGGCCCTCGCCTAGGCCAAGGCGGCCTCATTGAGCTTCACCCAAGTGCAAGCAACGCCCGACAAGGTTGCCTTGGCCTAGGTGAGGGCCGACCTCGCTAGATCTAGCCTAGGCGAAGGGAGCCCTCGTTGGGGCTTGCCCTCACCCGCAAGACCTAGTGAAGGTCGGCCTCATCTAGGCCAAACCTAGTGAGGCCAACACTTGCTTAGGTTAGGGAAGCCTCACCTAATGTTGCCTTCACCCAAGTGACACCGGCAAGGTTGCCTTCTCGCAGGCGATGCCTAGCAAGGTTGCCCTAGCTTGGGTGAGGCCTAGCCTCGCCAGGGCTCGCCCTTGTTTGGCCATCGGCAAAAGGGAGAAGAAGCAAAAAAAAAGAAAAGAAAAAAAATAAAAATAATAATAAAAAATTCAAAAAAATATATTATTAAAAATTATTGATCCCATGTGGCACCGTTGATGTCTACATTAGCAATTTTTGGCCACAATTAATCGGATGAACTCAATTAGCAAGAAATGAAAATGTTAAGATTAAATTGGTAAAATTGAAAGGTTAAGAACTGAATTGACAAAAGTACAATAGATTTAGGACTTTGTAGACAATTTTCTTGTGGGAATGTGTTACCTACAAAACTGATCAAACTTAGCTTCCTTTTATCTAGACTATTATAACAAAATCAACAATTTAAAGTTTCTAATGATAATATGAATTTGTCGTTCTTTATGATATATTGAATATACTATTATTTCAATATTTTCGTTTATATGGAGCATTACTTGTAATAACCTATATTACAAAGAAAGCTCAAAGATGCTTGGACATACTTGAATGAACTTATTAAAAGAATTCATGACTTTGTCTTCAAAATGAAAAACAATTTTCTTTCAAAAGTTTACTAAAAAGATTTTAAACGACTCATTTTAATGTCAATATGTATAACTCAAATTCGTTAAGGTGAATAACATTAAATAAAATGTCAAATATAAAGAATTACAAGTTAATCTGATTTTATCAAATGAGGGTAGTTTATCACGCTTTTGCATATAAAATTTTAAGATATATTGAACCATGTAGAAAAAAAAATTAGATTTGAAAAATTGTGTAACGATCCTCATGGTCGAAGTTCTTCCTATTCATCAAAAAACCTTGTCACATTCCTACGTTGGAGCTTTAGTCTAAGGTCCATTTGTAGCCTCAGAGAAAATAGATGCGTATGTGCAAACACTAAAGAACGTGCCCATCCACGGAATCAGACGTGAATTAGGGATTTCTCCACGTTGACCTCTAGGGAAGGTCTCGACCCAAATGGCTTGTTAGGCATGATTGCTTCGCTTGTGTTGTATTGCGAATAGCATTCTTTTTAAATATCAGGAATTCTCAACCTATAATGTCTGAATTCTGATCGTGAAGTTTGTCATGTCCCCTTCACATTAGAAAGCAACCCATTGTTTTTCCCATGGAGACATCATTTGGGGCATCGTTTGGTCATTTTCTTTCCTTATTTTGCTTATCTTTTGGGTTTTAGATTAAGACAATCATTAGGTAGGTGTTGGTATGAATACTAACTAAGAACAGGTCCTAACTAGCAAAGTGTCTCAATCAAAAGAGACTATGTTCATCATGGAGAAATTCATCATAAGTATATGATCTTTTGTTCGCTTCCCTATTAATGTTTCAGCCCGCCATTTGTTCCAGTAGCTTCACTGATCAAGATGCGCCCTTCCGCTTCCAATCAGCGATCAAGGTCGACCCGAGGAACACCATCAAAGGCAGCAATTGGACCGCCAAAGCTACTGGATCCAGGTAGAGAGTCGTGGCTTTAGACCTCCCACACGTAAAATAATATTTTCACGTCTCTTTTCCAAAAAGCAAACATGAAATTATATTTTCCTATTCTTTCAGTGACTAAAAACAAACATTTACTCAAAATTTAGAAAAAATAAATAACCGAAGAATGAAATTGGTTATCGCACTTTAAGAACAATTCACGAATTTTATCGAATATAATTTTTTTAGTGAGAAGTGGGTATTGACCTTTTCTTTCATTTGTTATCTCTTTCTTAGGCCCAATTTACTCTTTACTTTTTACAGTTAAATTACATTAAAATATCAAAGTAATATGTAAGTGAGGGCCAAATGGAAAAGCCAAAAGTGAGATGAAACTCATTTGGACTGAAATATGTATATTAAGAGTTTTTTCTGGCCAGCGAAACAAAAAACAATATAAAATTTATCCGGGAGTTTGAGGAACTTTTGCGCAATATGAATACGAATAATATCTTATTACAATTATTTTTTACGCTTGAATTACAAGTAGAAATGATTCAAGTCATCACTTCGAATGGATTTTCCGAGAAAAGTTTCATTCTATTGATAATACAACAAGATGGGATTAAAAACATCAATTCAGTTTGAACATCGCATTTTCCTCCTAACAAGGCAACTAGGTGATGGTTACTCGAGGTCACTTCAATATTCTAGTTATGAACCGTTGCCTTGTGTCAATCTTCTTTCCCCAAGAATCAAACGATGGTGGATCGTTTAGTTTTGAAAGTAAAAATCAAAATGACAAGTGAAATGTCTTCTTGGAAAAAATTTGCCCCATAATCTATGGCCTAGAATCTTCCCTTTCCTGGGTTGGGGTGAGCTATGATGATTCAAATGCATTTTAGGAGTAGCTATCAATAACTAAATTTCTTAGTCAATCAAAAATAAAATATTATTGATGTTATGGGGAAAACAATGAGATAAGCACACTAGAAATGTCAAAAGTTGTGGGCAATACTCACTTTAGTGTCAAAAAAAAAAAGTTTTTGCAATACTCACTTTAATGTCAAAAGTTTTTGCTGGCTTACTGAAATGCCAAATCGGAGAAAAAAGATCACTTAAGTGCCAACGGTGAGAAATTCAGCCACATTGATTACGTGATATTTATAATTAAATTATAATATGACTTGGCAAATTTTTTAAAAACTTTAGTCCACAAGGAATTTTCACATGGCGTTCTTGGCACTAAAGTGATTGCTTTTTAATAACAGTTGACACTGAAGTGATCACTTTAAACAAAATTTGAGCACTGATTATCACTATTTATATCTTTTAGATAATGTCGTTTGGGGTTTATATGTTGACTAGGCATGCCAATGAGTCTCGTATGACTGAAAAATTAATAAAATATAACCACGTTTGATTTTTGATGATTTAGATAGGAGTTGGCACTTAAGTGATAAAAAAAATTATTAGCATTAAAATGAGCGTTGTAAACAACTTTTAGCACTTTTAATGTATTTATCCCAGAAAACAATTAATCACCTAGGGCTATGCCACATCGAACAGAGAGAGAATGCTTAATGAATTAGCTTTATCATTAGAGAAATTAACCCCCAAGATTGGCACAGTTTTTGGGGGTATTGAGGATTCTCTAGTTTAGGAACTGAAGGTTAATAGTTGGAAATCCACAAGCTAGGTGTAAACTGCTTTGGTTTAGAGCTACATGCATAGGTCAAAGGCCTGAATTTGAGCGATCCATGGGGCTTGTAGGGTATTCAATAGGCCAAGAAGTCAAGTCTCTACGCCATGCCCTTGGATTATAAAAAAATGGTGAAATTTAAATCAAAATATGAGATCTTTGTGGGACTACTTTATAATATAACTATTATTTAATTGATCATTATATTGTAACAATGCTAAGATTTATCTTAACAGAAGCCTTGGGCAGGAATGAGATATTTAGGCAAATTTTAAGGTTGAAACCGAAAGAGTTCGCTCATATATCGTGGATCTAAATCTAAAGTTTTGAGTATCTGGCGTCATATTCACACGTTCTTAGCACATCCATTTCACATACATGGACTGAGATAGGGCTTAAGGAAAGCCCAATTAACCTTTGATTAAAAGTGGTTTTCCAAGGCCCAAGATATGGTGGGAATGTGCTTTCCACACAATTGTTTATATAGACCGTCAGTACAAATCATACGAATTCTTTATTTTTGTGATATATTGAATACCCTATACATCTCAATACTTTCATTTATATTGAGCATTGCTTGTATTAACACATATTACGGACAAAGCTCGGAGATTTGCAACAAAGAAGACTGGAACGGGAGATAGTATATTGATCAACTTACCAAAGATGATCGAAAGCGTGAAAAATTTCCCTCCACATAATTTACTAAAATATATTGTACTCGCGATATCAATTATCAATCTCACTAGAAAATCCTGATTGTTAATTCTTTTCATGAAAATATCAAGTAATTTTTTCTCATCTTTCAAGACAAGGTAGGCGTGTTGTATTACAACTAGCTATAAAAGTACTTGAAAACAAGCTTTTACTTGGACAAGATACTCATGATATTTCATGTATCATGTTGGCAATGGATAGCCACCATCACGAACGCAATTTTTTGTCTTTTCCCACCTTTAACTCTATTTCCCTTGTTCTCCAAATATTGCTTTCCATCCTCAGACAAAATCTTATTACAACAAAGATCCAATTGCCCCTCTTTAGAAATTCCAAGCCTCCAAGTGCTAGTTTCCATCATGCATAAACCCCTTACCTTTCCACCACCCACCGTCGTCTACCACTGTTCACCCCCTCCTCACTAATACCATCGACCCCCTGCCCTATGTTCATGCTTGGCTCTCTCTCATCCCTCTGTAAACAATTGTGCCCTCTCTCTCTTGTAACATCCTCGATTTCAACCCTTATTTTGATCCCGACTAGTATGCTAAGGATCGGTACGCCGATGGTGGGAATTGGCCATGATTGACCCAAGGGTCAATTATGGACCAAAGACTGGCCATATGACCTACTAGACGACTGGCGAGCGGACCAACTAGAGGACCACCCGATTGGCCCAAGGCCTGGCCCTTGGACCCAATATCGAGCCTTTTACATGGTAAAGGAGAAGTCCATACTCGGTTTCGCTTGTTGAGCCTGGTTGCGTCCGGCTTCGTTTGATCATGGTTTAGGCACGAACCTCAAGCCAAATAAGGTAGTTGGTTGTGGTTAGACTCGATTAACTCCCACCCAATGAGATGGCCTTTTAACTTAGATATTTTCTAAGTTGCATTTAATGCCTTCGTCATGTAATATTTTAAGGAGCGTGGACTAAGCATGGACTATTGGCAAATTGGGCCTTTGCCTTAGAATATAAGTTTGGATTTGGACTTGGAACCATTAATTAAGGAGACACCTAGCCTTGGATTAGCCAAATCTTCCTAGAAATGAGTGTGAGTGTGAACAAGTGTGACCGCAATTAAATGAGTATAATGAGTGTAGAGACTTATGTGTCCTAAGTAATTAATGAAGGGAGGATGACTCATGACCTAAGGGAATGATGGCAAGTAATCTTGTACGGCGCCACCTCTCCTCCATAGATTTGCCACCTTTGGGCTCCTTAGGTTTTGATTATGATTTCCAATCTTTTCTCGAAACTTCTTGGACCTCCGCAGCTTTCCAATTTTCTAGAGCTTTTTTTTGGCTTGAATCTCATAAAAATTCCTCATGAAAATTGTTTAAAACATTTTAATCTATAACGTACTTAAATTTTATATTTTTCTGAGGTGAAATGGTTGGGATGAAGGCCCAATCAATTACTATCTAGAACTTGCCTAGTATAGTAAAAATGGTAACCAGGTTACTTTCTGAATTTTTATAAAATCTTTCCTTTTGAATTTGGATATGATTTCTTCACAAAATTTTTAAATGACATTCATATCTACAACATATTAAAATTTCAAAGAGTTTTGTGAAGATTTGGATTTTGAAATGGGTCTTTCTCTCCAATTGTTGAATTTGCTCAATGGTGAATTGTTGGGTTGTGTTTAGTGATATGGTTCTCTTTCCATAGCACGAATTTGGCTGGGGTTTCTTCATGAAAAATTTGTTTAAGATCTTCTCTACAACATATTAAAATTTCGTAATTTTTTGAGCCCATTTGATAAGAATGATATTGATTTTGAAAGTTATTTGAAATTGTTTTCACCTTGGAATGGGAGAGCTACATGCCCAAACTTGGAGTCGGGGAACTGCACGCCCAACTTGAGAAGGAAGCCAATCTAGAGTCTTCTTAGCCTGAAGATAAGAATGTATTAAATGCTTTTGG
This sequence comes from Eucalyptus caleyi, assembly GCA_014182885.2. Lineage (NCBI taxonomy): Eukaryota > Viridiplantae > Streptophyta > Magnoliopsida > Myrtales > Myrtaceae > Eucalyptus > Eucalyptus caleyi. The sequence goes on along the minus strand of CM024468.2, from coordinate 32,066,809 downwards.
ACCTTAGTGTGTTAAAAAGAAGAAACTTGGAGAGCAAGTTGAGTAATGTGAACACATCTAAGCCTAATGATTTCATGAAATCTAGGCAACTCATGAGAGAGGTGAGTCATCTAGTTTAGGTGTCCCCTAAAAGAATAGGCCATAATGACACATAACATAAAACTTGGAGAGCAAGTATCCATTCCATCATTACAAGACTTGGATGGCCCAATAAGAGAAGGAACAAGTGTGGCCCTAGAGAGTAGGCTTACCATATCTTCCTCCTTAGCCTTGCAACCTTATCCACTTAGGCTTGTCATCCAAAAAAATCCTATTGGTCAATTTGGAAGGGTAATGATGAAAGGTTTGCCTATAAATGGAGGCACTCCTCCCCATTACCACACACACCACCTCACTTCTCCCTCACTTATACTCTCTTTTCTCTCACGCCCTCTCATTGTCACCCTCTCTCCTTCTCTCAGCCTTGCTCACCCATCATCTCATCAAACGACTCTCTTGGTAAAACCACCTATAGTTCATTGAGGTTCATCAAAGGTAAGTAGAATTGATAACTCTTGGTTAAGGCGATAGCCTACGTCGTCAAGTTTAGTGGTGTGCTCATGTAAGCCGTGTGTATGTTGTAATGTTTTTTTGTATGGTTTGTTCATATTTGCATGCTTCAGTGTGTTCACGCCCCAGGATGAGGTTGAGGTTTGCTCGGCTTGGAATCGACGCCAAGTCACAATGGCCTAAGCCGTGAGGCCTTAGATTAGTATTAAAGCGTGCTAATTCTAAATCTTGCTTGGTGCGAATATCAACCTAGGCGTATAGCTCAAGCCATGAACTAAGAATCGTGCCCGGCATATGATATAGCATGATATTAAGAGCCATGGTACACTCACTTAAATGAGTACACTTTCAAGCCATGTATGAGTCAACTAAGAAAAAAAGTAAGAACCGACTTGTGTGATGCACTTTTATGATGTACATAAAGAGAAAAAAAGTGTATGTCGCCACATAGCATTGGCGGTGATATCTTGTTCATTAAACAGGATGCCCTAATTGAGCTAGGATGCCTAGGTTTAAGCCCGGATACCTTGAGTAAGCTAGCCCTCGAGATGCCTTAGTTGAGCCAAGATGCCTGAGTTGAGCCCGGATGCCATGGTGAGCTAGTGCCAAGATGTTGCAGTTGAGCCAAGATGCCCTAGTTAAGCCAAGAAGCCCAACATGAAGCTAGAAGCCTCAATCGAGCCGAGAAGGCCTAGTCAAGCCAAGACGATGGTAAGAGAATCATTTTATGAGTGCTAATATATGTATAAGCATGATATGTTGATGTGTTCATGGACAAACTAAAAGTAAATATGCATTGAAGTATTCAGTAATGGACATTTACATGTAGTCATGGTATAGTAATAATTTTGCTATGGATCTACCATTGATCTTGTATTACAAATGTTCTACCTACTAGATTTTGATGATGAGATTTCCTCCTAGTAGAGAATTATGGGTTTTACTTACTGAGCCCATGCCCCACTCCTTTGTTTTTCATAATTGTAGGCATGAAGGAGTTGCAATCCCGCTAGAGGGGCTAAGGTTTACCTCAACCTTTTGAGCATAGAAGATGTAATGGCTATAAATATAACAGTCCGTGATAAAAAGGCTTATAAACGTAGCTGATGTAATTGTATGTTTATAAATGGTTGTTGTCTTGGCTGTTTGTTGTTGTTGTTTGGGTATTGTTTGTAATGCTTCCGCATGTGCTTCATGAAAAAATAAAAAGAAATGGGACAGCGATGTGCCTGGAACGTCATGAAAATAATCCCTGTCGCTTGTGACCTTGAGGATGGAGTTGAGGTCATTACATTTTTGGTATCGGAGCAGAGTTATTATCTGGAGCGATAAGATGTGCTGGGATATGGGATAGTTAACTGGGAGAATTCCTTGTGCATGTGATTGCTTATTTGATTTTCTAATGGTGGTTGTGATTACTGACTTCTTATTGTGGTATAGAAAACGTTCCCTTAAAATGCCTATAGTTGTTCTATAGGTTTGTCACATGAGTACTCAAGACTAGGTGACCACAAGAGGAAACAATAGATCTGGCCATGTTGACTATGTACCATTTTAAGGAATAATAATCAAAGTACGCAGCGCAAAGATGAAGGAAGGCTAAACCCAAGGTACATAGTTACTTTGAAATTCTTGAAAGAATAGGGAATTTAGCCTATTGGCTGGCTTTACTATCAAGACTTGCTCAAGTATACAATGTGTTCTATGTATCGATGTTGAGAAAATATGAGCTCGATCCAATACATATGCTAAACTTCGAAGAAACCAAAGTAGACGACCGAGTGTTGTATGTTGAAGAGTCGGTACAAATCGTGGATTGAAAAGAGTAAGTCTTGTGTAATAAAGTCATTTACGTTGTTACAGTCCTATGGCGACATCATAGAATGGAAGGTGCAACATGAGAAAGTGAAGAAGTTGTGAAGCGCCAGGACCCAAATTTTTTGGAAGATCAGGTATGCACTCAAAATTTTAGAGATGAAATTTTTTTTAAGGGGAAGAGTTGTAACATCCTTGATTTCAACCCTTATTTTGGTCTCAACTAGTAAGCTAAGGATTGGTACGCCGATGGCGGGAATAGGTCATGATTGACCCAAGGGTCGGTTATGGACGATTGACTGGCCACACGACCGACCAAACAACTGGCCAACGGACCGACTAGAGGACCACCTGATCGGCCCAAGGCTTGGCCCTTGGCCCTAGTCGTGAGCCCTTTACATGGTAAATGATAAGTTCAAACTCAGTCTCGCTTGTTGAGTGTGATTGCATCTGGCTTCATTCAATCATGGTTTAGGCACAAACCTCAGGCCAAATAAGGTAGTCGGTCGTGGTTAGACTTGATTAACTCCCGCCCAATGAGATGGCCTTTTAACTTAGATATTTTCCAAGTTGCATATAATGCCTTCGTCAAATAATAATTTAAGGAGCGTGAACTAAGCATGGACACTTGGCATGTTGGGCATTTGCCTTAGAAGATAAGTTTGGACTTGGACTTGGAACCATTAATGAAGGAGACCCTTGAGCCTTGGATTAGCCAAATCTTCCTAGAAAATGAGTGTGAGTGCAAACAAGTGTGAACGCAATTAAATGAGTACAATGAGTGTAGAAACTTATGTGTCCTAAGTAATTAATAAAAGGAGGGTGACTCATGATCTAAGGAAATGATGGCAAGTAATCTTGTAGAGCACCACCTCTCCTCCATAGATTTGCCACATTTGGACTCCCCAGATTTTGATTATGATTTCCAGTCTTTTCTCGAAACTACTTGGACCTTCGCTACTTTCCAATTTTCTAGAGCTTTTTGTGACTTGAATCTCATAAAAATTCCTTCAAAATTGTTCAAAACATCTTAATCTATAACATACATAAATTTTAGATTTTTCTGAGGTGAAATGAATGGAATGAAGGCTCAATCAATTACTGTCTAAAACCCGCCCAGTATAGTGAAAACAATAACCAAGTTACTTTCTTGAATTTTTATAAAAATTTTCCATTCAAATTTGGATATACTTCCTTCACAAAATTTTTAAATGAAATTTATATCTACAATATATTAAAATTTAAAATACTTTTGTGAAGATTTGGATTTCAAAATGGGTCTTTCTCCCCGATCGTTGAATCTGCTCGATGGACAAATTGATGGGTTGTGTTCAGTGCTTTGCTTCTCTTTAAACAGCACAAATTTGGCTGGACTTCTCATGAAAAATATTGTTTAAGATCTTCTCTACAACATATTAAAATTTCATAACTTTTTGAGCCCATTTGATAAAATAATGACATTGATTTCAAAAGTTGCTTGAAATTGTTTTCACCTTGGAATGGGAGAGCCACACGCCCAAACTTGGAGTGGGAGGCGCTGCATGCCCAACTTGAAGAGGAAGCCAATCTAGAGTTTTTTTTTTATGCCTGAAGATAAGAATGCATTAAATGCTTTTGGATCTTAGTGTGTTAAAGAGAAGAAACTTGAAGAACAAGTTGGGTAATGTTAACACATCTAAGCCTAACGATTGCACGAAATCTAGGCAATTAATGAGAGAGGTGAGTTATCTAGCTTAGGTGTCTCCTAAAAGAATAGGCCATAATGACACCTAACCTAAAACTTGGAGAGCAAGTATCCATTTCATCATTACAAGACTTGGATGTCCTAATAAGAGAAGGAACAAGTATGGCCCTCGGGAGTAGGCTTGCAACATCTTCCTCCTTAGCCTTGACACCTTATCCACTTGGGCTTGCTACCAAAAAAAAAAAAAACTATTAGTCCATTTGGAAAGGTATTAATGAGAGGTTTGCTTATAAATAGACACATTCCTCCTTATTACTACACACACTACGACATTCTGAAATTTGACCCCGTTTCAAATATATGAAATGATTGTTTCATCGACGTGCTTATGGTTAATTTACTGGCCGTGTTGATTATGTACCATTTTAAGGAATAATAATCAAAGTATGCAGCGGAAAGATGAAGGAAGGCTAAGCCCAAGGTACATAGACCTTTGAAATTCTTGAAAGAATAGGGAATTTAGCCTACTGGCTAGCTTTACTATCGAGACTTGCTCAAGTACACAATGTGTTATATGTATTAATGTTGAGAAAATATGAGCTCGATCCAGTACATATGCTAAACTTCGAAGAGACCGAAGTAGATGACTGAGTGTTGTATGTTGAAGAGTCGGTACAGATTGTGGATCGAAAAGAGTAAGTCTTGTGTAATAAAGTCATTTACGTTGTTAAGGTCCTATGGCGACATCTTAGAATGGAAGGTGCAACATGGGAAAGTGAAGAAGTTATGAAGCATCAGCATCCTAATCTTTTCGAAGATCAGGTATGCATATAAAATTTCAGGACGAAATTTTTTTAGGGGGAAGAATTGTAACATCCTTGATTTCGACCCTTATTTTGGTCCCAACTAGTAAGCTAAGGATTGATACACCAATGGCGGGAATAGGTCATGATCGACCCAAGGGTCGGTTATGGACCAACGATTGGCCACATGATTGGCTAGACAACTGGCCAGCGAACCTACTAAAGGACCACCCAACCAGCCCAAGGCTTGGCCCTTGGCCCTAGTTGTGAGCCCTTTACATGGTAAAGGATAAGTTCAAACTTGGTCTTGCTTGTTGAGCCCGATTGCATCTGGCTTCCTCCAATCATGGTTTAGGCACAAACCTCAGGCCAAATAAGGTAGTTGGTCGTGGTTAGACTCGATTAACTTCCACCTAATGAGATGACCTTTTAACTTAGATATTTTCCAAGTTGCTTATAATATCTTCGTCAAATAATAATTTAAGGAGCGTGAACTAAGCATGGACACTTGGCATGTTGGGCATTTGCCTTAGAAGATAAGTTTGGACTTGGACTTGGAACCATTAATGAAGGAGACACTTGAGCCTTGGATTAGCCAAATCTTCCTAGAAAATGAGTGTGAACGAGTGCAAACAAGTGTGAATGCAATTAAATGAGTATAATGAGTGTAGAGACTTATGTGTCCTAAGTAATTAATAAAAGGAGGGTGACTCATGACCTAAGGAAATGATGGCAAGTAATCTTGTAGGGTGCCACCTTTCCTTCATAGATTTGCCACCTTTGGACTCCTAGGTTTCGATTATGATTTCCAGTCTTTTCTCAAAACTACTTGGACCTTTGCTACTTTCCAATTTTCTAGAGCTTTTTGTGACTTGAATCTCATAAAATTCCTTCATGAAAATTGTTCAAAACATCTTAATCTATAACATACATAAATTTTAGGTTTTTCTAAGGTGAAATGGATGGAATGAAGGCTCAATCAATTACTATCTAAAACCCGCCCAGTATAGTGAAAACGATAACCATGTTACTTTCTTGAATTTTTATAAAAATTTTCTATTCGAATTTGGATGTACTTTATTCACAAAAGTTTTAAATGAATTTAAATCTACAATATATTAAAATTTAAAAGAGTTTTGTGAAGATTTGGATTTCAAAATGGGTCTTTCTCTCCGATCGTTGAATCTGCTCGATGGACAAATTAATGGGTTGTGTTCAGTGATTTGCTTTCTTTCCACAGCATGAATTTGGCTCGGACTTCTCATGAAAAATGTTGTTTAAGATCTTTTCTACAACATATTAAAATTTCATAATTTTTCGAGCCCATTTGATAAGGTAACGACATTGATTTCAAAAGTTGCTTGAAATTGTTTTCACCTTGGAATGGGAGAGCCACACGCCCAAACTTGGAGTGGGAGGGGCTGCACGCCCAACTTGAAGAGGTAGCCAATCTAGAGTTTTTTTTTTTGCCTGAAGATAAGAATGCATTAAATGCTTTTGGATCTTAGTGTGTTAAAGAGAAGAACCTTGAAGAACAAGTTGACTAATGTGAACACATCTAAGCCTAACAATTGCATGAAGTCTAGGCAATTAATGAAAGAGGTGAGTTATCTAGCTTAGGTGTCTCCTAAAAGAATAGGCCATAATGACACCTAACCTAAAACTTGGAGAGCAAGTATCCATTTCATCATTACAAGACTTGGATGTCCTAATAAGAGAAGGAACAAGTATGACCCCAGGGAGTAGGCTCGCAACATCTTCCTCCTTAGCCTTACCACCTTATCCACTTGGGCTTACTACAAAAAAAAAAAAACTATTAGTCCATTTGGAAGGGCATTAATGAGAGGTTTGCTTAAAAATAGAGGCATTCCTCCTTATTACTACACACACTGTGACATCCCGAAATTTGACATCGTTTCAAATATATGAAATGGTTGTTTTGTCGACATGCTTATGGTTAATTTACTCGAAACTGATCACTCACAAATTAACTAATCTATAAGGTGAGACTGTTAAGGGATATAAATGCGACATACTAGAGAATTCGATCAAAAACTGACCGCTCAACCATAATAATTGACAAGGGTCAATACGACACCGCTATAAATCGATTAGCAAATGGATATAAGTTGATTTGATGGAAGTACGTAATTGAGTTGCGGGTGATTCCGCACGAATGCGATATTCACGTCGAATGGCAGTAAAATGATTTTCTATCAATATTATATTCGGGACACGTAATTGAAACCTCACAATTTTATGACAACCGAGAGTTGTCTACGATTCGGAAATGCACAAACGTAGATAACAAAATTATCGACCACGAGTCAAATGCACTAAAACTCTTAAAAGCTACCCGATATGTTATGTCATACTAAAATCGCGTTCGGTCGATTTTAAGCATGAAATTGAATTCGGTTTTGGGAATCGGATGTTCTAGCATGTCACGATTCATTTATAGGACTTCATCTCATCTTTCGATGAATTTTTGTCGAGTCCCAAAATTTTGTGGAAAATGATTTTCGGAGAAACAAGACAATTAAGGGAAATTCGGATCAAGAGGGAAAAGGGGATTTTTGCTGCCCAAAATGTCTTTGTTTGTGAGAAATTATAAGAAAAATGGTCATTGGTTGGGCTCTTGACCTTGAAGGATGAAGACTTTGGGGCATTTGCAATGAGTGAATAGATATTTGGCTAAGGATCTTATTGGTTGTCCAATTGACTTCCCATTTCTCTCTCTTTGTCCCATTCCTCCCCCTCCCTTATGCATGAACCCCCTTTCCCTTTGGCCGTTCCTTCTCTTTTCTTCTCTACCCACGTTTCTCATCCCCTTCATTCCACCACCACCATCCAACTCCTTGGTTGCTACTCCATCTCCATTTCACGCCCAACTCATCTCCACCGCCACTCCACTTCACGCCATCTTCATTTCTTCACCACACAACTGCCACACACACCCAAGAACCACCCACCACTTCATGTCTCCACTTCCCCTCCCCACTCCAGCAACTATAGCTCCAGTTGATCCGCCAAAATTCCACTGCCTGGCCTCCACCAAGATCCCAGCCGCATCCGTCACCAGCCCACCGAGCAGAGCAGCCGCCACCGGCACTCTCACCGCCTCACCACACCGTCCAGCCACCGTCCTCATCTCCAAACCAGCCTTCCAGCAGCCGAGCTCACCCTCTTGGCCATGAGCTTGTAGAGTAGCCACAACCGCCAATTAAGCTCCATTTGAGTTGCGGTTGTCTTGAGTCTTCGACACCATCACCGTGAGCCCACTGTCATCCTAATCCAGTGAGTTAACTTCATAATCCTTGATTAGGTTGTTAATTGCACTTAGGGGGTGTTTGGATTAGTGCTAATCATGGTTAGATTAATGCTAATGAGGATTAGTTCAGTTAATCCTAGATTAGTGTTAACTAGCCTTGGTTAGGTTAGTTTACCTTGATTAGGTTAGTTAACCATGGTTTGATTAGTTAACCATGGTTAGGTTAATTAATTGTGGTTAGGTTAATTAAGTTGGATTAGCTTAATTAATCACAATTTACCAGACACTTGTTGTTTCCTATTTTCGTGGGTTAAAATGTGTTATGATTTTGAGGTTGCTTCCTTCTTGGAAAATGTTCTAAACATCTTTATTTATAACATATATTTTACTCAAAAAATTTCAGATTCAAAAGAATAAGTTTTGAGGTTCGTTGCATGCAAAACAAAACCTCATTTTGTGTTGGAACCAGTGACCTTTAGGTGTTTAAAGGATTTTTATCAACTCTTAGGGTTCGCTTTTTGAAATAGTTTCTCACAAAAATTTTCATCACATCTTGAAGTTTAACAAAGTCAAATTTCAGAGTAAACGGACGAGTTTTGGATCTCGAACCAAGCTGGTTTTATAAAACATAATTTCTGGACACAAACACAGTTTTGGTAACGGATTGAGCAATTTACTGTTCTTATTCTAGGAAGATCTGGGTCAAAGTATCTTCATAAAAAGTGTTCGTTTAAGTGTCCTTTATAATATATTTAAATTTGAGAAATTTCTATACTCATTTGGTTATGTTTCTGGAATTAATCTTGGAGACATGCGAGTGTACTCAGTTTCCGCCGGTGAGGGCTAGTTGTGGTCTTGTGGTTGTTCTTGGTGTCTTGCTTGCTGGAAAATGTACATTTTGTGATTTGGTTAATGTTTGGCATGCTGAGAACTTATGCATGATTTTGATGGTTTATATGTGCTATGATATGAAATTGATTGCTTGATAGTAGTTATTGTTTTTTAGTATAAAACTCAGTTTTATGGACTTTTAAATAGAAAAATCAAGGTGTCGGGTTTTGATGCCAATTTTTATGTACTATATAAAGTCTTGGAGTTTTAAAATGGGAGTGTATTACATTTGACTGTTCAATTTTGAATACGTGACAATGCACAATTATTTTATAAGATTTTTAATACGAAGAAAAATCGGCCAAATTCATTATTTGAAAACAAGGCATTTGAATCCAAAGCATGGTGTCCTTGGCTAAATATGTACTTGTATGGTCACCAAGTGTAACCCGTCACCCAACGGGAGTTTGGGTGCGATGCCCGATTTTATCGAATGCTCGGCGGGGGTTCGGAAGTTAAGTCGCGGTTGAGGCCGGACAAATGCTCCTTTATGGAATGCCGTCTAGGTGGGGGTTCTAAACATTGCCATGCCCGACGGGGCGGGACGATGCCTGATTACGCTGGATGACCGCCGACTCTTGTGTTGGCCGTGGCCTGAGAAGTCATAATAACCGGAACACACTTGAATAGTTGTGTTATTGTGCCTGATTATGGGACAAAATTGTGTGGCATGATATGGGATGTATCATAATAGTTTTACCTTATAATCGAGACCCATGTGAATGTTTGGAGAATGAGATTTATGTTGTATATATAATGGCATATGTGATGTGCTAATTTGCAGGGATGTGCCAAGGCGATGTGAGTTTCTTTGTGGTGCCTGTTTAGGCTGCCTTTGGGATGAATTTGTGTCCTAATCGGGTTTAGGTTGTTGACTCACTGAGATTTTATCTCACACCATCATGGTTAACCATTTTAGAGATGTAGCATGGAGATTTGCTGAGTGCGGATGTGGTGGGCACGAGATGCGACACCTTTTGGCTGGCCCTATCGTTAGTGAAGTTTAAGTTGACCCTAATCCATAGAGGTTTTTGAGTGGGTCGATAGTAAGTGGCCGTAGAAAGGCTTGTAAGTATTAAACTTCCTAGGGTTAATAGTTGATAAATGAATATGTTGTTTTCGGCAATGTTTGCCATGTTTTATTATCCATATGTTTGTTTGTTGGCCTGGTGTTTATTTGATTCGCTTCCGTATGTGCTTAATTGAAAGATAAATAGAATGGTTGGCGACACGTCCTAGGATGTTGCATTTTTAATCGACCGCCGAGAGATGTGCTCATACCTAGGGTTCGGGACATGACATCCCCACCGAAGTGGTATCAAAGCTAGTCAATGTCTGGTGTGATAAAAGGTGCGATGGGTGATGGGATAGTTAGCTAGGAAAGACATTTTGCTTATGCTAATGCTTGTGATTGATTGATTGTTTTGTGCAAATCACTTAGATTTCTAATTATGTGGTAGAATTGGAAAACAGGTTTCTATAGAGATCCTGTGAGATGAGCGTCCTGAGCAGAGACTCCTCGAAAGTGGGTAGTTTTGACTAGTACTCGAGGAAGGACACCGGCTCGAATTGGTACCCAAGGTAGAGCACCGGCTCAGGCTAGCGCGAGGAAAATAGTACCGCCTCTAGCTAGTACTAGGGGAGGAGCACCAGGTGATCCCATGTTGGATGGGATCGTACAAGCGCTGGAAACTCTAGGAAATATGATCGATTAGCAGGCTTAGAGCCCTATTGCTACCGTCACGGCCACTGTTGCCACCAATGCCATTGTCGCTATTGCCGCCGCGCCGTTACTAAAGTGCCACTAGGAAATGGGAATGGTGAACGGCTAATGCATAAATTGGTGGAGCAATTCCTAAAGCTAAAGCCGCCAAGGTTCACGGGAGCGGGTGATCTTGAGGTTGCAACCCTTTGGATCCGAGAGCTAGAGAAAGTTTTTGCACTATTTAGGTGCTCTAAGGAAGACAAGGTAGTCTTGGCTGTCTACCAAGCTGCAGGGGACACAAGCATTTGGTGGGAAGCCACCAAAGGGAGAGCATTTCTCAAAGGTACGGTTCCGGAGTGAAATGCCTTCATGGAGGTCTTTTACGGGAAGTACTTTTCAGATTGTGTGAGAGAGCAGAAAATGGCCGAGTTCCAGCATCTTCGTCAAAGTAAGATGTCTGTGGACAAATACGAGGCAAAGTTCGCTGAGTTGTCCAAATATGCATCGAGGCTGATTAAGGACCCAGTGGACAAGGTGAGGAGGTTCAAAGATAGTTTGAGACCGGAGATCAAGGACCCGCTGGTGCCATTGAATCTCAAGGATTATGATGAGCTATACAAGAGGGCCCAGCTGATAGAGAGGAATCTGAATGAGCGAGCCGCTACATCTGGGTCGTAGTTTGCGCCCAACAAAGATGAAAATCAATTTCGGAAAAAGCCAATGACAAGAGGAAAGTATCCCATTCTCCCAACCAAAAGAGTGGGATTGGAAAGCTAGCATTCAACCCAAATGGCATGTGCCAATTTTGTAGAAGGAAGCATGGACCAATCCCGTGTCTTGGTAGAATGGGAGCATGTTAGAGATGTGGTCAGCACGGCCACCAGGTAGTTAGTGGGATTGAGTCCAAAACCGTTGGGAGTAGTCATTAGTATATCCACCCCATTAAAGGATAAAATGTTGTCTGGATAGGGTGTCCTGGTTGCAAGTTAGGCTGCGCATGATAAAATTTCTGTTTCTTGATTTCTCTGTTTCTCTGTTCCCCAGAACAGGTTTGGAACAGAAATCTGTTTGGTAACGCAAATTGATTTCTCTATTTCTGAAACAGATTTCTGTTTCAGAAATTGTTTTGGGGGAGAAATCAGAAGCTAGAAATTGTAGCTTCTGCGTTTCGAAATAGAAATAGAATTTTTTTTTTTTGAGACTTTGTTTAAGAAAAATGCATGACTTATGTATTTTATTTCATGACTTATGTATTTGAGACTTTGTTTATTTATGTTTTTAAGTGGCAATTACGATGATATTATTGCTATAGGCATTCTTCTTTAAGGAATGTTATTGAAAGATCATTTGGGACATTGAAGAATCGTTTTTTCATTTTGAGGCACATGCCCTCATTTGCACTTCGAGAGTAAGCACATATCGTAATTGCATGTTATGCCATCCATAATTACATCCGCGATCAAGACAAGATGGATAAGAACTTTTCCCTATATGGAGATCCGATGTACGTGGCTGAACCTACGCAGGATGAGCTTGCAAACATTCAGTTGACCGAGGAGGGAAACCAAATAAATATGCTTAGGAAAACCATTGCCAATAAAATGGCAAGGGATAATAATATGCCGGAAATTTCATGAAATTGTATTTTCAACTTTTGTAATGTATTAGTATTATTTCGACTATTATTTTGTATTTGAGGATTTCCTATGTTGTTATCTAATCAATTTCTATTTCTAGCACAACTTTCATTTTATTAATTTCGAATCGCTCGCAAATTGCGCCTCCCTCCATGTCAACTAGTACCTAACATAAAATCACTTTGTGGTCTCAAAAGAATGCAAAAAAGTGTAGTGACTTAAACCCGAATCTTGAATGAGGAGAATAAATACATTCACTATTTGCATATTAGCATTTGAAAATACCAAATCTTTTATAGTTTGCATATTAGCATTTTTATACTAATTACTAGCTTTTATTCACATAAATTGCTAATGTTTTGAAGTTCCTAACTACTATATCGAATTACCAATATAAATTAAAGTGATTTATCAACTTTTATCAAATTAAATTACCATCATAAGCACCAAGAAGAGTGAGGTAAAAGGATGGGGACAACATGATACATAGAAATAGAAATCTTTTTTTTTTTCTGTTATCAAACAGATTTCTATTTCAGAAATAGAAATTTTAAGTCATTATCAAACGGGTTTCTTTGCTCAGAAACTTGGCTAGGAAATAGAAATTGAGAAATTGATTTCTAACTAGAAATCAATTTCTGTTTCAGAAATTTTATCATGCGCAGCCTTAGAGATCGGTGAGTGAGAGGAAATGATAGATTTGATTGTGCTGGCTATGTTTGACTTTGATGTGATTATTGGTATGGATTGGCTCACCAAGCAACAAGCTATCATAGGCTGTTATAGTAAATCGATTTAATTTAACCCATTAGCGGGTGAAAGTTTCAAGTTTATCGGAAGTCAAGGAGGACCCTCGATTACCTTAATCTCGTCGCTTGAGGCAACCTGATTGTTAGAGTTGGGTTGCCAAGGTTATTTGGCAACCGTAGTTGATACGTTAGTTGAGGAACCAAGAATGGAGGACTTTTGCAACCTCTTGAGTGGAAATAGGAACATATCACAATGGATTTTGTGATGAGATTACCAAGGAGTTAGTGAGGTAATGATTCCACATGGGCTGTAGTCGACAGATTGACAAAGTCTGCTCACTTCATCACCAAACAAAAGGACTTTGCATTGGACAAATATGCTGAATTGTACATGCGACATATAGTTCATCTTCATAGAGTACCGGTAACAATTACATCAGATCGAGACCGAAATTCATGGTAGTGTTTTGGAAAAGTTTACAAACTACCTTAGGAATGAAGCTGCAATACAACACGGCCTCTCATCCGCAAACAGATGGCCAGTCTAAGAGGATGATTCAAACCCTTGAGGACATGCTGCAAGCTTGCGTATTGAACTTCAAAGGAAGCTGGGAGGAATAACTTCATCTAGTTGAGTTTGCCTACAACAATAGTTATCAGCAAAGTATCCATATGGCACCGTTTGAGGTGTTGTATGATAGAGCATGCAGAACTCCTTTTTGTTGGGATGAAGTTAGAGAACGCAAGATTACGGGTCCTGAGTTGGTTCAACAATCAATCGACGCCATCAAGGTCATTCGAGATAAACTCAAGACCACTTAGAGTCGTCAGAAAAGTTATGCAGATAAGCGGCGTAAACCATTGGAATTCCAAGTTGGTGAACATGTATTCCTCAAAGTGTCATTGATGAGGGGTACTTCGTGCTTTAGCAAGAAAGGGAAGCTAAGCCCAAAGTACGTTGGTCCCTTTGAAATTTTGGAGCGAATTGAGACTTTATCATATCGTTTGCGTTGCCGCCGAGACTTGCTCAAGTACATGACATTTTCCATATGTCGATGTTAAGAAAGTATGAGCCTGATCCAACCCACATGCTAAATTTCGAGGAAATAGACGTGAACGAGAGTGTATTGTACATGGAGAGACCAGTTCGGATAGTGGATTGAAAGGAGCAAGTGCTACGCAGCAAGACCACGAAACGGAGGGATCCACGTGGGAAAGTGAGGAGTCAATGAGATGTCAAAACCCTCATCTTTTTGTAGAAGGGTTGTAAGGTTTAAATTTCAAGGACGAAATTTTTATAAGAGGGGAAAAGTTATGACATTCCAAAATTTGATCCCATTTCAAATATACAAAATGGTTGTTTTGTTGTGCGCTTATGATTAATTTACTCGAAACTGATCATTCACAAGTTAACTAAACTATTAGGTGATGCCGTTAAGAGATATAAATGCGACATACTAGAAAATTTGATCAGAAACCAACCACTTGACCATAATAATGGCAAGGTTCAATACGACACCACTATAAATCGATTAGCGAATGGATATAAGTCGATTTGATGGAAGTACGTAGTCGAGTTGCGGGTGATTCCGCACGATTGCAATATTTGCATCGAACGACAGTGAACCGATTTTCTATCGACATTATATTCGGGACACGTAATTGAAACCTCTCGATTTTATGACAACCGAGAGCCATCTACGATTTGGAGATACACAAACGTGGATCGAAAATTATCGACCATGGGTCAAATGCACTAAAACCCCTAAAAGCTACTTGATAGGTTAGGTCATACTAAAATTGTGTTCGATCGATTTTAACCATGAAATTGAATTTTGTTTCCGGAATCGGACGTTCGAGTGTGTCACGATTCATTTATAGGACGTCGCCTCATCTTTCAGTGAATTTTAGTCGAGTTTGAAAATTTTGTGGAAAATCGATTTTTGGACAAACAAGAAAGTTAAGGGAAAATCGGATCAAGAGGGAAAAGGGGATTTTTGCTGCCCAAAATGTCTTTTGTTGTGAGAAATTAGAAGAAAAATAGTCATTGGTTGGGCTCTTGACCTTGAAGGACAAAGACTTTGGGGCATTTGCAATGAGTGAATAGATATTTGGCTAGGGCTCTTATTGGTTGTCCAATTGACTTCCCATTTCTCTCTCTTTCTCCCATTCCTCCCCTCCCTTACGCGTGAACCCCTTTTACCTTCTGCCATTCCTTCTCTTTTCTTTTCTGCCCACGTTTCTCATCCCCTTCATTCCACCACCACCGTCCAACTCCTTGGCTGCTGCTCCATCTCCATTTCATGCCCAGCTCATCTCCCCCACCACTCCACTTCACGTCATCTTCATTTCTTCACCACACAACTGCCACACACACCCAACAACCACCCACCACTTCACGTCTCCACTTCCCCTCCTCATGCCAACAACTGCAGATCTAGCTGGTTTGCTATAATTCCACCACCTGGACACCTCCACGGTGACCCCAGCTCGCGTCCATCACCACCCGCCAAGCAGCCGCTAGAAGCACCCTCACCACCTCACCACACCATCCAGCCGCCGTCCTCACCTCCACAGATTAGCCTTCTAGCAGCCGAGCTCACCCTCTTGGCTGTTTGCTTGTAGAGTAGCCATAGCTGCCGATTGAGCTCCATTCAAGTCACGGTTGTCTTGAGTCTTTGACGCGTCGCCATCACCTGTCGCCATGAGCCCACCACCGTCGTAATTCGATGAGTTAACTCCCTAATCCTTGATTAGGAGTTAATTACGCTTAAGGGGTGTTTAAATTAGTGCTAATCATAATCAGATTAGTGCTAATGAGGATTAGTTTAGTTAATCCTAGATTAGTGTTAACTAGCCTTGGTTAGGTTAGTTAACCATGGTTAGGTTAATTAAGTTGGATTAGCTTAATTAATTGTAGTTTACCAGACACTCGTTGTTTGCTATTTTCGTGGGTTAAAATATATTATGATTTTGAGGTTGCTTCCTTCTTAGAAAATGTTTTAAACATCTTTATTTATGACATATTTTTTACTCAAGATTTTCCAGATTAAAAAAAAAAAGATTTCAGCTTCGTTGCATGCAAAACAGAACCTCATTTTGTGCTGGAACTAGTGACCTTTTGGTATTTAAAGGATTTTTATCAACTCTTAGGGTTTGCTTTTTGAAAGAGTTTCTTCACAAAAGTTTTTTTTTTTTTATCACATCTTGAAGTTTAATATAGTCAAATTTCAGAGTAAACGGACAAGTTTTGGACCTCAAACCAAGCTGGTTTTGGAAAACATAATTTCTGGACATGGGCACAATTTTGGTAACAGTTTGAGCGATTTACTGCTCTAATTCTAGGAAGATCTAGGTCAAGGTGTCTTCAAAAAAAATGTTCTTTTAAGTGTCCTTTATAATATATTTAAATTTGAGAATTTTCTAAACTCATTTGGTTATATTTATGGAATTAATCTTAGAGACGTGTGAGTGTACTCGGTTTCCGCTGGTGAGGGCCGGTTGTGGTCTTGTGGTTTTTCTTGGTGTCTTGCTTGCTAGAAAATGTACATTTTGTGATTTGGTTGATGTTTGGCATGTTGAGAACTTATGCGTGATTTTGATGGCTTATATGTGCTATGATATGCAATTGATTGATTGATGGTAGTTATTGATTTTTAATACAAAACTCAGTTTTATGGGCTTTTAAATAGAAAAATCCGAGGTGTCGGGTTTTGACACCAATTTTTATGTACTATATAAAACCGTGGAGTTTTAAAATTGGAGTGTACTAAGTTTAATGGTTCAATTTTGAATACGTGACCATGCACAATTATTTTACCAGGATTTTTAATACGAAGAAAAATCGGCTAAGTTCATTATTTGAAAACAAGGCATTTGAATGCAAAGCATGGTGTCCTTGGCTAAATATGTGCTTGTATGGTCACTAAGTGAAACCCGTCACCCAACGGGAGTTTGGGGGTGATGCCCGATTTTATCAAATGCCCGGTGGGAGTCCGGAAACCAAGTTGCGGTTGAAGCCGGACCAATGCTCCTTATGGAATGCCATCTAGGCGGGGGTTCTAGACATTGTCATATCCGATGGGGCGGAACGATGCTCAGTTACGTCGGATGACCACCGACTCTTATGTTGGCCATGGTCCGAGGGATCATAATAATCGGAACACTCCTGAATAGTTGTGCTATTGCACCTGATAATGGGGCAAAATTGTGTGGCATGGTATGGTGACGTGTCATAATGGTTTTACCTTATAATCGGGACCCATGTGAATGTTTAGAGAATGAGATTTATGTGTTCCGGTTATTAATTATACTTGTTGTAATGTGCTAACTTGTAGGGATGTGCTGAGGCAAGGTGAGTTTGTTTGTGGTGCCTATTTAGGCTGCCTCTGGGACGAATTTATGTCCTAATCAGGTTTAGGTTGTTGACTCGCTGAAATTTTATCTCACCCCATCGTGGTTAACATTTTTTAGGGCCGAAGCATGGAGATCTGCTGAGTGTAGATGTGGTGGTGTGATATGCGACACATTTTGGCTGGCCTGTCGCTAGTGAAGTTTAAGTTAACCCTAATCCCTAGAGGTTTTTAAGTGGGTTGATAGTAAGTGGCCATGGAAAGGCTTGTAAGTATTAAACTTCCTAGGGTTAACAATTGATAAATGAATATGTTGTTTTCGGCAATGTTTGCCATGTTTTACTATCCCTATGTTTGTTTGTTGGCCAGGTGTTTATTTAATTTGCTTCCACATGTACTTAATTGAAAGATAAAATGAATGGGTTGGCGACGCGTCCTGGGATGTTGCATTTTTAATCAACCGGAGAGGAATGTGTGCGTACCCAAGGTTCGGGCGTGACACACACCACCTCACTTCTCCCTCACTTATATTCTCTTTTCTCTCACGCCCTCTCACTGTCGCCCTTTCTCCTTCTCTCGGCCTTGCTTGCCCATTGCCTCATCGGATGGCCCTCTCTTGGTAAAACCACCTATAGTTCATTGAGGTTCATTGAAGGTAAATAGAATCTCTAACTCTTGGTTAGGGCGATAGTCTACGTAATTGAGTTTAGCGGTGTGCTTACTCATGTAAGCCACGTGTATGTTATAGTGTTCTTTTGTATGGTTTGTTCATGTTTGCCTGCTTGTGAATGTTCATGCCCTAGGACAAGGTCGAGGTTCGCTCGGCTTGGAATCGATGTTAAGTCACGATGGCCTAAGTCGCAAGGCCTTAAATTAGTATTGAAGCATGCCGATTCTAAATCTTGCTTGGTGTGGACATCATTCTAGGCATGTGACTCAAGCTACGAACTAAGAATCGTGCCCGGCATATGATAAAGCATGATATTAAGAGCCATGGTACACTCACTTAAATGAGCATGCTTTACTTAAATGAGCACGCTTTTGGCTCTTGTATAAGTCAACTAAGAAGAAAAGTAAGAACCAGCTTGTATGATGTACTCTTATGATGTACTTAAAGAGGAAAAAGCATATGTTGCCACATAGTGTTGGCAACGATGCCTCATTCATTGAACGGCATACCTTGGTTGAGCTAGAATACTTGGGTTTAAGCCCGGATGCCTCGGGTAAGTTAGCCCCCGAGATGTCCTAGTTAAGCCAGGATGTCTAGGTTGAGCCCGGATGCCTTAGTGAGCTAGCACCAAGATGCCTCAGTTGAGCCCAGATGCCCTAGTTAAGCTAGGAAGCCCAGCATGAAGTTGGAAGCCTCAGTTGAGTCGAGAGGGCCTAGTCGAGGCTGGACAATGGTAAAAGAATCATTTTATGAGTGTCAGTATGTTGATGTGTCCATGGACAAGCTGAAGGTAAGCATGCATTGAAGTATACGATAATGGACATCTGCATATAGTCAAGGTGTGGATCTGCCATCGACGTTGTATTGTGAGTGTTGTACCTGCTAACAAGTGATGATGAGATGTCCTCCTAGTAAATAATTATGAGTTTTACTTACTGAGTTCATGACTCACCTTGTTGTTTTTCAGAATTGTAGGCATAAAGGAGTTGTGATCTCACTAGAGGAGTTAAGGTTTACCTCGACCTTTTGAGCATAGAAGATGTAGTAGTTATAAATATAACAGCCCATGATGGCTTGTAAATGTAACCGATGTAATTGTATGTTTATAAATGATTGTTTTCCTAGTTGTTTGTTGTTGTCGTCTCGGTGTTGTTTATAATGCTTCTTCATGTACTTCATGAAAAGATAAAAAGAAATGGGATGGCGACGCGCCTGAGACATCGCGAAAATAACCCCCGCCACTTGTGACCCTAGGGATGGAGTTGGGGTCGTTACACTCTTCCTTCTAGTCACAATAGCGTCTCATGACCTTGGTCTGAAGTTCGTGATGGATGATCTCAATCGAGGTCATCCATAATTTTATTGCAGCTCGTAGACTTTCTAAGGTCACTGTAGTTTATATATCATTTTTTTTTTTCAGGTTTGTCATCATTTGAAGTGCGATGACTAGTATTTGATTTTGAAGCATACAAAACAATTCAAACTATTTCAAAATCCTCTTCAAAGGCTAAGGACATGAATAATAATCATTTATTTTCTATTTTTTTCCTTCGAGAACGCAATTTCATTTTTCAATTTTTGAGAGAAATTTTTAGCCAAGAGAAATGAAATGTAATTTTTTTTTTTTTTTGTAAAATATAAATGAAAAATAAAAACTTTTATTATCGCTCACTTTTACTTTCGCCTTTGTCGCTAATCGTCTAGAAAGGAAATATTTAAGAAGGTCTATCCCATATTATATAGTTATTAAATATATTTTTATTTAAAAATTATTCAATCAAAAATTATTTTTAAAAATTAAAATAGTTAACATTCTTGCTCCGTAGGGAGCACGAGAAGACGGACAACCACCGAGGGACACATCTTTACTTCTGTTTATCGTGTTCCACACAGAACGTCACAAACGAGGTCAAAAGGAGATGGTTGGAGGGACAGCTATCGCGACGAAAGGGGCCGTACATTAGCCAAAAGTAAAATCGCAATTTTTGTTTTTGTTTTTGTTTTTTACTTTTGTTTATCGTGTCCTACACACAACGTGACAAACGGGATCAAAAGCAGATGGTGGAGAGACAGCTATCGCGATGAAAGGGTTCGTACATTAGCCAAAAGTAAACTCGCTTTTTTTCCTTTTAGACTTATTTTGGGCCAAAGCCTTCAATATTTGCACTAAATAGGAAGAGACCGAGACCTTCCGTCCGTCCTCCCTTGGGAAGCCATAAAAATAAATTAGTGTACTAGCCCGCTACGTACGCTCGAAATTAATTTTTGATAATCCATAAATGGTAAATAGAAGTCTAGGATCACATCGAATCTAGCTGGAACAAGGGTCTCTTCCCCAACTCACGCGGACAAACGAAGTATGAGTCAAAAAGGCGGGATTAGAAAGGGGCTTAGCTAACGGAGATGCTGGCAACGTGTAAACCATGTCAAGTCAAGGCCGATCAATATGCAATCAGATTGAGATTCCTTCAGTATTGATGAAAAGAAGACGTCTCGTTGGTTAACAAGCTGTCGCGGGCGTTTACTAACGAACGCGTGAAAAATCACATGGCACCTAAGGGTGTGAATGATAACGTTTCTGTTCTTTTTTTGTTCCAGGGAACAGAAAAAAAAAAAGTGTTTCTGTTCCGAGGAACAATTTTTGAACAAAAGAACGCGTTTGGTAACGTTTGGTCTGGGAATAAAAAATGAACATAAACACGTTTGGTAAATTTTATTCTTTTTTGTTTCTTTTAATTTTTAAACATTTTTATTTTATTTTTATTTTTTCCTTTCTTTTTTCTTTTTTCCGGCCGGTCCCGGCCTCCGGCGACCGGCCGACGGGGCCGGTGCCTCGCCTAGCCACGGCGAGGCTCGGCCGGCCCTCGGGCGAGGCCGAGCCTCGCCGTGGTTGGGCGAGGCGGGCCGGCGACGCTCGGCCTCGCCTTGGCTGGGCGAGCTCGGGCTCACCCAGATCCGGCGACGCTCGGCCTCGCCCACGCCGGCGACGCCGAGCCTCGACGGCCGGTCGCCGGCCATGGCCGAGGCCGGCGACCGGCGAAAGAAAAAAGAAGGAAAAAAAAGAAGAAGAAAAGAAAAAGAGAAGAAGAAGAGAGAGAGAAACGTTTCTTCAAGAAACGTTTCTGGAGCGAGAAACAAAAAATTTATGTTTCTTTTTTCTGTTCTTATTTCGTTCCAGAAACAAAAAAAAAAAAGGAACAGAAACGCAACCAAACGCGTTTCTGTTCCTTTTTTGTTCCCGAGAACACTTTCCGTACAGAAGTGTGCCATAAACGTTTCTTAGAAACGTTTCCATGCACGCCCTAACAAGCCGTCAAAGTTGCTGTTACCCAGGTTGGGTCAAGGCCATGTCATGTTTATTGAATAAGATAACATTTTCTAAAACAACGAGCATAGCTGCCTATTAAAGTCGTCGGTAGGGCAATCAGCAAGCTTTCATTTGAAAACTATTGTACATTTTGCATGGCCAAATCCCATCCCATGCCAAACAAGATATATCACTAGTATGTCCAATAAAATCTCCATGTACCATCACATAAAGACTTCCGATAAATGAGGATAGCTAGTGAAATCTCTAGTGAGAATTCATTGGGCGTGATAAATTTACAGATTAACTCTTTCATATGAATTAGTCCGTATGATTGAGGTTCAATCATGGTCAATGATGGTCTTCTTTATTAGTCTGTGTGGAAGAAAAGAAAAAAAGTAAAAAAAGTGGCTATAAAAAGACTCTCCAAAAGAAAGAAAAGGCTATGAAAAGAAATTCCAAAAGAAAGAAAAGGTGGTCAATGGCTTTTTTCTTTGTCCAATTCTTACTCTTACAATATTTAAAAGGAAAGAAGAACTTGAAAAGTAGACTCGTGTAATTTCCATAAAGATTCAGCGAATGACAATATAACCCTAAAAATCTTTTTGGAGTCCAATGTACGTCTTCACTTTTCAAGCAAATTCCCTTACTCATTTATAACTCAACTGCAATGACCTATATTCAACTTAAAAATTAACTTATTTGGTATAATCACCCCCCTTCTCTTTTCCAAGTCAATATGTACAAAAATCTTAACGCATTTCAAGTGCGGATGTGGTGGATATGCGACACATTTTGGTTGACCCTGCCGCTAGTGAAGTTTAAGTTAACCCTAATCCCTAGAGGTTTTTAAGTGGGTTGATAGTAAGTGGCCGTGGAAATGCTTGTAAGTATTAAACTTCCTAGGGTTAATAGTTGATAAATAAATATGTTGTTTTAGGCAATGTTTGCTGTTTTTTACTATCCCTATGTTTGTTTGTTAGCCAGGTGTTTATTTAATTTGCTTCCACATGTGCTTAATTGAAAGATAAAATGAATGGGTCACCGACGCGTCCTGAGACGGCGCATTTTTAATTGACCGTCGAGGAATGTGCGCATACCCTGGGTTCGGGGCGTGACACACGCCACCTCACTTCTCCCTCACTTCTCCCTCACTTATATTCTCTTTTCTCTCACGTCCTCTCACTATCGCCCTCTCTCCTTCTCTTGGCCTTGCTCACCCATCGCCTCATCGGATGGCCCTCACTTGGTAAAACCACCTATAGTTCATTGGGATTCATTGAAGATAAATAGAATCTCTAACTCTTGGTTAGGGCGATAGTCTATGTAATCGAGTTTAGCAGTGTGCTTACTCGTGTAAGCCACGTGTATGTTATAATGTTCTTTTGTATGGTTTGTTCATGTTTGCCTACTTGAGTATGTTCACACCCCCAAGACGAGGTCGAGGTTCGCTCGGCTTAGAATCGACGTTAAGTCATGATGGCCTAAGTCGCAAGGCCTTAAATTAGTATTGAAGTGTGCCGATTCTAAATCTTGCTTGGTGTGGACATCAGTCTAGGCATGTGACTCAACCTACGAACTAAGAATTGTGCCTGGCATATGATAAAGCATGATATTAAGAGCCATGGTACACTCACTTGAATGAGCATGCTTTTGGCCCATGTATAAGTCGACTAAGAAGAAAAGTAAGAACCGGCTTGTATGATGTACTTTTATGATATACTTAAAGAGGAAAAAGCATTTGTTGCCATATAACGTTGGCGGCGATGCCTCATTCATTGAACGGCATACCTTGCCTTGGTTGAGCTAGAATACTTGGGTTTAAGCCCAGATGCCTCAGGTAAGTTAGCCCTCGAGATGCCCCAGTTAAGCCAGGATGTCTAGGTTGAGCCCGGATGCCTTGCTGAGCTAGCGCCAAGATGCCTCAGCTGAGCCCGAATGCCCTAGTTAAGCTAGGAAGCCCAACATGAAGCTGGAAGCCTCAGTTGAGTCAAGAGGGCCTAGTCGAGGCTGGACGATGGTAAAAGAATCATTTTATGAGTGTCAATATGTTGATGTGTCCATGGACAAGCTGAAGGTAAGCATGCATTGAAGTATGCGGTAATGGACATCTGCATATAGTCAAGATGTGGATCTGCCATCCACGTTGTATTGCAAGTGTTGTACCTACTAACAAGTGATGATGAGATGTCCTTCTAGTAAATAATTATGATTTTTACTTACTAAGTCCATGACTCACCTTGTTGTTTTTCAGAATTGTAGGCGTAAAGGAGTTGTGGTCTCGTTAGAGGAGTTAAGGTTTACCTCGACCTTTTGAGCATAGAAGATGTAGTAGTTATAAATATAACGGCCCGTGATGGCTTGTAAATGTAACTGATGTAATTGTATGTTTATAAATGGTTGTTTTCCTAGTTGTTTGTTGTTGTCATCTGGGTGTTGTTTATAATGCTTCCTCATGTACTTCATGAAAAGATAAAAAGAAATGGGATGGCGATGCGCTTGGGACATCGCGAAAATAACCCCCGCCACTTGTGACCTTAGGGATGGAGTTAGGGTCGTTACACTCTCCCTTCTGGTCACAATAGCGTCTCATGACCTCGGTTTGAAGTCACGTATCGTGATGGATGATCTCAATCGAGGTCATCCATAATTTTATTGCAGCTTGTAGACTTTCAAGGTTCTAAGGTCACTGTAGTTTATATATCTTTTTTTTTTCGGGTTCGTCGTCATTTGAAGTGCGATGACTAGTATTTGATTTTGAAGCATACAAAACAATTCAAACTATTTCAAAATCCTCTTCAAAGGCTATAGACATGAATAATAACCATTATTTTTTTCTATTTTTTTCCTCAAGAATGCAATTTCATTTTTCAATTTTTGAGAGAAATTTTTAGCCAAGAGAAATGAAATGTAAAATTTTCTCTATTTTTTATTTGTAAAATATAAATGAGAAATAAAAACTCTTACCATCGCTCACTTTTACTTTTGCCTTTGTCGCTAACCGTCTGGAAAGGAAATATTTTAGAAGGTCTATCCCATATTATATAGTTATTAAATATATATTTTTATTTAGAAATTTATTTAATCAAAAATTATTTTTAATAATAAAATAGTTAACATTCGCGCTCCGTAGGGAGCACGAGAAGACGGACAACCACCGAGGGACACATCTTTACTTCTGTTTATCGTGTTCCACACAGAACGTGACAAACGAGGTCAAAAGGAGATGGTGGATGGACAGCTATCGCGATGAAAGGGATCGTACATGACAAAGCCAAAAAAGTAAACTCGCTTTTTTCTTTTTAGACTTTTTTTGGGCCCAAGCCTTCAATTTTTGCACTAAATAAGAAGAGACCGAGACCTTCCGTCCGTCCTCCCTTGGGAAGCCATTAAAAAAAAAAAAAAGTGTTCTAGCCCGCTACGTACGCTCGAAATTAATTTTTGATAATCCATAAATGGTAAATAGAAGTCTAGGATCACATCGAATCTAGCTGGAACAAGGGTCTCTTCCCCAACTCACGCGGACAAACGAAGTATGAGTCAAAAAGGCGGGATTAGAAAGGGGCTTAGCTAACGGAAATGCTGGCAACGTGTAAACCATGTCAAGTCAAGTCGATCAATATCCAATCAGATTGAGATACTTCGGTATTGATGAAAAGAAGACGTCTCGTTGGTTAACAAGTTGTCGCGGGCGTTTACTAACGAACACGTGAAAAATCACATGGCACCTTACAAGCCGTCAAAGTTGCTGTTACCCAGGTTGGGTCAAGGCCATGTCATGTTTATTGAATAAGATATCATTTTCTAAAACAACGAGCATAGCTGCCTATTAAAGTCATCGGTAGGGCAATCAGCAAGCTTTCATTCGAAAACTATTGTACATTTTGCATGGGCAAATCCCATCCCGTGCCAATCAAGATATATCACTAGTATGTCCAATAAAATCTCCACGTACCATCACATAAAGACTTCCGACAAATGAAGATATCTAGTGAAATCTCTAGTGAGAATTCATTGGGCATGATAAATTTACAGATTAACTCTTTCGTATGAATTAGTCCGTATGATTGAGGTTCAATCACAGTCAATGATGGTCTTCTTTATTAGTCTGTGTGGAAAAAAAAAAGTAAAAAGTGGCTCTGAAAAGAAACTCCAAAAGAAAGAAAATGTGGTCAATGACTTTTTTTTCTTGTCCAATTCTTACTCTTGCAATATTTAAAAGGAAAGAAGAACTTGAAAAATAGACTCGTGTAATTTCCAAAAAGATTTAGCTGAATGACAATATAACCCTCAAAATCTTTTTTGGAGTCCAACATACGTCTTCACTTTTCAAGCAAATTCCCTTACTCATTTATAACTCAACTGCAATGACCTATATTCAACTTAAAAATTAACTTATTTGGTAAAATCATCCCCCTTCTCTTTTCCAAGTCAATATGTATAGAAATCTTAAGGCATTTCAAGTGCGGTACTTTAAAATAAATCACCACCTAGAAGAAATCCCTCTATACCAATATAATAACAAAAGTGCATTAGAAATCTCAAATCTTTGCACAAAATGCAATTGAGTCCCAATTATTTGATGAGCGCAATCAAGTCATCAACTTTTGCAAAAAGTAAAATCAAGTCCTCTCCATAGAGAATGCCAAAATTTGCCCACATAGCACTCAAAGTCTATGCAGCAACCTTTAATTTCACTTCTTAATATAGGTTTAGGGCTATGTGATTGGAAAAATTGCTAAAACAATTCTAAACCTATAGCAATTATGCTAATTCAATCAATTTTTTTTTAATCAATTGAGTCATAAACATTTTGTATTTGTATCAATTCAATTCATCCAACTAATTTTAGCTAGTGATGCAAACATAGATAATTTTTAATAATATTTTATTATTTTTCAAATTTTTATTCTTTTTTTTTCTTTACTTTTTCCTTTTTTTTTTCATTTTTTTTTTTCTCTTCATCTTCATCATCTAGCCAATCGCTAAACCAAACACAAGGGCCAACGAGGTTAGCCTCGTCGGTCACTAGTGAGGGTGAGCATCACCAACAGCGACTAGGACGAGCCTTGCCATGACTAGGCGAGACTCGGCCTTGCTAGATCTAATGAAACCAAATGCTAGTGGTAAGGCATGGGCAAGCCTCACTTGCCCTGGTGAGGCTCGCCCTTACCAATGGCTAGTGGGGCCCACCTTGCCGATCGTCTCCTCTAGTTGGTTTGACTAGCTAGAGGATGAAGATGATGTGAAGAAAAAAAAGAGAGAGAAAGAAAAAAAGGGAAAAAGAAAATAAAAGAATTAATTACAAAATAATTAAAATAATTAAAATATTATGAAAAATTGTCAATGTTAGCACCGGCCACCCCACATAGGATGTTTGGCATCCAACGTGTAGCATGCTAGTTCCTCCAATTGGACCTGAATATTCAACCCAACCAGGAAATATACACGTCCTTTTCTTCCGTGAATTAAGCTTACTATGCTAGAATGCACGTCAAATTTCATAATTCCATGAAAAGAACATATATTCAGTCAAAATCCAACTCAGCAACTACAAGTTCGAGCAGATTGAAAGTTATGTTGGATGAGTTGACAAGGACAACAACCCATAACCTTATCCAAGCACCAAACGAGACAGGTGCTTCAAGGAAAATAAGAATCAAATATGGTACCTTAGTCTCCAAATTCTTACCTTGTTTCTATTCATTTATTAATGAGCAATGCAACTCTAGAATCATTGATCCTTATCGTGATTAGTGACATACTTTAGATCAACCAATAATATGCAGGTCTCAATAGACACATCAATATTACAGAAAAAATAGAAGAATGCTAACACATCATGGGCCGACCATCACAAATAAAAGTCAATGAAGATCATGACTTTCTATGAGTCATTGTGACGTGTACTAATCCAAAAATGCATAACACGTGAAACCCCGAAAGACCATGACTTCTCGATGCGTAGTCATGATCTGATGGTAGCAAAGTCAACGCACAAAACCCCAAACCCCTTCACTTCTTCACACTTGAATTGCACACTCATCAAGGACCTCGACTTCCTGATGTGTACATGTTCCATTCATACATGCATGTTGGTATAAATTGTAATTGAATCATAAAATCACGAAATCATGAGCAGAATTTTTTACTAGCCAGAAAATTGCTGCCATGACATTTGAAATCCAATTGTTTAAGTATTGACATTTAAATTTTGGCAACACATTCAAGAATTAACTGTATACAAAATTAGGGATTGACCCTGACCCAAAAAAGAAGAAGTTAAATTACATAGAAATATCGAGAGCATTTGCATTAACAGTAATGGGTCCATATAATTGCATTGCAGTTAATGGACTAAAGCAAAGACGCCCTGAATTTAAATAATATGAACTAAGCCCTCTGCCCGCTGAGGAATGAAGTTCAGCCAAACCTATAATCTCTTCCTTATAAACGAAAATTCCACGCGGCTGTCAAATTAGAAGTATTGGTTTATTGATCACAAGGTTTTTGGCCGCATAAAAAACAATTGGCAAGTTATTCGTTCATACCCAGTTGAGCAATACCATTGAGCAAGGTTTTTGGCAGAGCTTGCTCAACCGCCACACTACAGTATCACAGCGGCACCACCAAGCTCAGCCTTCGCCGCTGCGCCAAACTCATCCTGGACGCTCACTGTTTATCCAACGAAGCTCACCATGCCGTTGCTGCTGTTAGCACCTCTCTGCCTCTGTTCCGATCAAACATAAACAAAGATGCACACGTGTCCTATTGATATATGAAAAAGCTACATAATTCAGTGTCAAACTACAAATTATTGTATTATAGTACTGAGACAAGTTCAACATAAATTAATTAACCGAAAAATCAACACGTTAAAGTATTGAAAAGCATTAGATGAAAATAATAGTTCCATAAATTATTAGTTCAATATAAGAGGACCAAAATCAACACTAGGTTTCAAATTAATACTTTAAAGCAATTTTTCAATAAGACAAAAAGCTAGAACCCGTGCAGCAAACGGGAATTTTACTAGTGTTAAAGAAAAGCTACTAAACCAGGACAATATCTTTACTTTATATAAATTAATGAGGACTTATTCTTGTTCAAGCATTCAATCGAAATCATGTCAAATGGAGAACGAGGGAGGATTTTTCACTGTGCTTAAAAGGAAAATAATGAAGTTTTATGCGCATTTTAACAGTAGAGATTTTAAAGCCATTATCGACTGGATGATCATGTGTGTTGAGAAAAGAAAATGTTGTTAGAGTGAATAGTGCCCATATTAAAGGAACGGGTATTATAGTTTTACAATTTAAAGTCACCATGACATGCACGAAGTCCGCCTAATTTTCTCCATCAAACATCATCTTTATAAAATTGTTATCTAAGATGTATTTCATTTAAATTAATTAATGAAAGGATGACAATAACATAATAAATATACTACATATCTAATAAGGCCAATTGAAAGTTGCGGGACAATATTTCACACTAATCAAAAGGGACTTAATTGAACCGATTGAAAGGTCAAACATGACATGACGCATGGATACAAGTTGATAGACTACTAGTATTATTATCTCTTCCAACGGTAGGAACTTCCAATCAATCAACTTCTCACAAGACACTTGATATCACCCCTATGGGAAGGTCACGACAGTTATCATAAAACCTTTTCACATTTGTGCCTTGAAGCATTAGTCAAAAGGTCCATTTGTACTCTCACAAAGTTGAAAGTAAGTGTGAACGTATAAACGTAAAGAACGGGCCATTTATTAAATTAGACGTGATTGAGGGGCATCATTTGATAGTTATTTACTATTTCTTTACATTGTTTTCTTCTTTTTTAATTGAGGCAACCATTTGGTATGTTTTGGTATTTAACACTAAGAATAGGTCTTAATTAGCAAACCATCTATTGATCCAATCAAAAGATACTCTGTTCATTATGGAGAAGTTCATCTTGATAGCATTTCTTGATGTTCTGTTGGCTTCCCTATTGATGCTTCAACCTGTCATTTGTTCCAATAACTTCACTGATCAAGTTGCTCTCCTCCACTTCAAATCGGCGATCGAAATCGACCCAACAAACACGATCAAAGGCGGCAATTGGACCGCTGAGGCAAACTTTTGTGAATGGATTGGCGTCATTTGCAGTAACCACGGGCAGAGAGTCACAACTTTAGACCTCTCGTACATGGGTCTCAAGGGGAGATTGTCTCCTTACCTAGGCAATCTTTCTTTCCTAGCTTCTCTTGATCTTCACAACAACAGTTTCTACGGGAGGATTCCAATAGAAATTGGTCGTTTACATCGCCTGAAAGAACTCATACTCAACTGGAACCAGTTTGAAGGAAACATTCCTCCTAACTTAGCCCAGTGCCAGAACCTGGAAGCCATTTCACTCGTGGCGAACAGGTTAATGGGTGGCATACCAAGAGAATTTGGTGCCTTTCCTAAGTTGCAAAAACTATCTCTTAGCCTCAACGACTTACGAGGTGAAATTCCGAGCTTCCTAGGCAACATATCCACATTGCAGACCATTTTATTGGTCAAGGCCAATCTCACAGGTTCAATTCCTTCAACACTTTTCAATAGATCGTTCACGAGGATCATTTTGGAGGGTAATTATCTCTCTGGAAGTCTTCCCTCTGATCTTTGCTATAGTTGGCGTAACATTCAGATACTTGAACTGTCTGATAACCAATTCAACGGCATGCTACCGGAGAACCTAACCCAATGCAAAGAGCTTCTTGGGTTGTTCTTGTCATTCAATCGTTTTCAAGGAAGCATTCCTCGAGACATGGACAGCTTGCAAAAGCTGCAGGAGCTCTATCTTTGTGTTAATGACTTGATTGGCACAATTCCTCAAACCATCGGTAACATGTCAAGCTTGCAGATATTGTGCGTAGGATCTAACCAAATCGGAGGGGACATTCCGTGTGAGATTGGCAAGTTGGTCAATCTGAGAGAGTTGAACCTTCAGGATAATTTGCTTACAGGCAAAGTGCCTCAAGAGGTTTTTAATTGTTCTTCTTTACAAGAACTTGCTTTGGCCGAGAATTCCCTCTCCGGAAACCTTTTCTCCAGTAGCGAACAAAGCCTTCCAAATTTGGAAAAGCTCTTTGTAGGAGGGAATCACTTTGGCGGCAACATCCCACAATATATTTCAAATTTTACGAACCTACTTGGTTTCGATGTTGGACACAATCAACTCAATGGACCCATACCCATGAGTTTGGGCAACTTGAAGAACCTCAAACTTCATCGTTCAAGGAAATCAACTAACAGGTGAGACTTATGGTTCGGAGCTCAGTTTTCTCTCTGCTTTATCTAATTGCCCATCACTGCGAACCATGGTTTTGGCAGACAATCCGCTTTGTGGATCCATACCAAAATCTATCAAAAACTTCTCTAGTTCCTTACAAACCCTAGCCGTTCAAGATTGTCAAATAAGAGGCCGCATTCCTGAGGAAATGGGTTTCTTGAAGAGATTGACTTTTCTAGCGTTGAATGGTAATGATCTTGTTGGCCACATCCCATCATCGATCGGAGGACTAGAAAACTTGCAAAGGCTGTATCTTGATAACAACCATCTTGAAGGACCAATTCCTTATGAGATATACAACTTGACAAGTTTAGGAGAGTTACTGCTCCAGCAAAATAGGATATCAGGACCGATCCCGAATTGCATTAGTAACTTGAGCAACCTTCAAACGTTTCTCGTAAGTTCAAACAACATGACGTCGGTTATACCAGTTAGCCTGTGGAGCCTTCAAGAACTCATCTTCCTCGATCTGTCACTCAATTCTTTTAGTGGAGGGCTACCGTTGGATATGGGGAAAATGAGAGCTATAAACAACATCGATCTTTCTGGGAACCGACTTACAGGTACCATATCGAGTTCCATCATCGAGTTGAAGAGTCTTTCTTCTCTCAACTTGTCAAGGAACTCGTTTCAAGGATTAATATTGCAATTGATCGGCGACCTTAAAGGGTTGGAATTCCTTGACCTCTCCTGTAATGAGTTATCAGGCACGATACCCAAGTCCATGGAAGGGCTTATATTTTTGCAATATTTGAACTTGTCCTTTAATAAGCTATCGGGAGAGATTCCTAACGGCGGGCCCTTTAAAAACTTTTCAGCTCTCTCATTCATTGGGAATGAAGCACTTTGCGGAAATGAAACTTTTCAAGTCCCACATTGCAAACCAAATGGGAAAAAATCAACAAGGGACAAGCAGCTCTGGTTACTATTCATTATATTGCCAATTATATCAGCTGTACTTTTAGTCTTTGCCATTTGCTTGCTTAGAAAGCATGCGAACCCTAGTAAAAAAGCTCTAGTTTCAATAGAGAACCCGCCTAGAATTGACCACCTGATGATATCATATCGGGAGCTTTGCTCGGCTACTAACAACTTTACTGAAAGCAATTTGCTCGGCGTAGGAAGCTTTAGCTCTGTATACAAAGGGACTCTAGCCAATGGGACAGACATTGCTGTCAAAGTACTGAATCTCCATATTGAAGGCGCCCTAAAAAGTTTTGACATAGAATGCGAGGTTTTCCGCAAGATTCGGCACCGAAATCTTGTCAAGGTGATCAGCTCCTGCACAAATGCTGATCTAAGAGCTTTGGTGCTGCAATACATGCCCAATGGGAGCTTGGAGAAGTGGTTGTACTCCAACAGCTACAACTTGGGTATCCATTGGCGAGTGAAGATAATGGTCGATGTTGCAACGGCACTCGATTATCTCCACCATGGCCAATTGGAACCCATTGTGCACTGCGATCTAAAGCCTAGCAATGTTCTTCTAAATGAGGACATGGTCGCACAAGTTTGTGACTTTGGAATCGCGAAGATTTTGGCTGAGAACAAGGTTGAAACACAAACCCGAACTCTTGGCACGATTGGTTACATTGCTCCAGGTACATTCGTTGAATTTTAGCTAATTCAAGCCTTTGATTGCGAATATAATGGTATAATATAATAGAGATATATTAACACTTGCTGTCGATCTTATTATTTATGTCCCAAAAAGAAAAAGATCAATGGCTGATGTTTTTATTTCACAAACTATGATGCTTGTAGAGTACGGTTCGGAAGGAAAAGTCTCGACAAAAGGAGATGTCTACAGCTTCGGCATATTGTTGTTGGAAGTGATTACTAGGAAGAAGCCAACCGGTGAAATGTTCGATGCAAATATGAGCTTGAGGCAATGGGTAGGTGCAGCGATTCCAGACAATGTGCTTGACATTGTGGATAGCAAATTCCTTAGCATGAATCATGAAGATTTGACGCTTTCGGAACTCAAGAGCATAGTCTTATCGATCCTAGAGTTAGGCCTAGAATGTTCAAAGGACTTGCCTAAGGAAAGAATGGACATGAAAGCTGTCATGTTTAAGCTCAACAAGATCAAGTTGTCACTTCCTCGACAAGAAAATAAGGTAGAGAGCCGTAGGAAGAATGTGGGCATAGTATCATCTTAGTTTGTACACGGTCATTTCGTTTCGATGGTATTGTGTAGAGCCATCTGCAATAAGTTCCTGATCTTCTTTTGAGCTTTCTGAGTCACACTCGTGTCTGACTACGAAAGGCATAAAACCTGTGCTATGTTCTTCAAGTAGAAACATTGTCTTGAGAGTTGATGGATTTGCCAGTGACAAACCTTATTTCCTTCAAACCAAGATAAACCTGAAGAAGATACCGTTTTCGATTGACCATTGGCATCTGCTCAGGCTTTCGTAGGGCATGCCGAGCTCGACGCCTTCTCGTGTCACGTCAGGCACAGCCCATGAGCCTCGCATGTCAAGCTGGGCAGTGCCTGGCCTTTCCGACCCGCATGCCAAGCCCGGGCCCAGCACGTGTTTCGGCCAATTTCGACCCCTTTTCTGTTTTAAACATCTCCTTTATTTTCACAAAAACTAGTGATAATTTATCTTAATCCAAAAAAATAAAATTGTAAAGCGAAATCAAAGTAAATGGAACAAACGGTAGCTCGGCCTTAAAAAAGAAAATACAGTTCTCATGCCCACATCAAAAACGCAAATACGGTCATTTTCATAATCCTATAGTAATAAGACTCAGTTTAATTGCATGGAGAAATAAAATATTAAAGTCATTTTCTAATCATTATAATTCTTTTCCAAAAAGCAAACATCAAATAATATCTTCTTATTTTCAATGATTAAAACAAACATTTATTTAAAATTTAAAAGAAAAAAATTAAAAAGAAGAAATTAAGATAGATGAAATATAATAGGCCTTTTCTTTTGTCTATTATCTCTTGCTTTGACCTGTTTTCCATTGTCCTCTTTAAAAAGTTAAATTACATTAATATGCAACTGAGGACTAAATGGGAAATCCAAAAGTGAGATAAAACCCATTTTGACTTAAATATGTAGATTAAGGGCATTTTTGTTTTGATCGGCAGAAAAAAACGTCATACAATATGAATATGAGTAAAAACTTATTCTCATAGTTTTCTTCCTTGAAGTACAAGTAAAATAATTTGAAGTCATTACTTCCAATGAATTTCACAAGAAAAGTTTCATTCAAGTAGTATTACAACAAGATGGGATATCTAAACATCAATTCAATTTGAACATTTTCATCCTCAAAAGATCCACTAAGTGATGGTTGCTTGTGGTCACTTCAATCTTCTAGCTATGAACCGTTTCCTCATGTCACTTTAATTGATGGTGGGTCGTGTAGTGCCTCGCCTTTGCGCAATTTGGCTTTTCAGTTTCAAGAGTAAAAGATGAAAATGACAGGCAAAATGCAGTTTCTAAAAAAATCCGTCCCATAGGCTATG
Organism: Eucalyptus caleyi; assembly: GCA_014182885.2. Lineage (NCBI taxonomy): Eukaryota > Viridiplantae > Streptophyta > Magnoliopsida > Myrtales > Myrtaceae > Eucalyptus > Eucalyptus caleyi. The sequence continues at coordinate 32,032,558 of CM024468.2, read as the reverse complement.
GCTCAGGGTCTGCCCTTTCATAGGTAGAGGTGAGCTATAATGATCTAAATGCCTAAATTCAAAATGTTATGGGGAAATCAAATAATAACCTAGAGGTCACCTGACTTGTGAAATCAAATTTATATGTCTGCCGGTTCAATTATGCATTTAGAAGGGTGAACATCCCTATATCACCCTTTCATACCACGTTCTCTCGAGTTTTGAAAACTAAAAAATCCGTTATCTGCACCAAGTATAACCATCACATCATGTGACAATTAAGAAGTCGACTGCATCGAAGCCATTTGTTCGCGGGGTACTTGGCACCTCCTAGATGCCGCATCCCAGATGATGAGTTGCATAAAAATCACTTTCCATAAAGTGCGCAAACAGCCATTCTTCTTGACCCTTGATGACTTTGTGTGCAAATATCCATCCCATGTTAGATATTCTTAAGAGAGGGTCTGCTTAATATTGGATAATCCTAGGTAGAAGTGTCAATGGTTCAGATGATATCCGATCCGAACCGAAACACTATAGAAGTGTGCTTCACCCGACCCTACCTGAGACCCAAATGACATAGCCTGAGCGATCAGGTCAGGTTACAAAGTTATATATATATATTAATTTTGTGCAGAGGTTAAGTTAAACATGTTTTTCACAATCTCTTATGGGTCTATGCATCACACATCTCCAAAGACCTTAAATTCCAAAATGAATGCAGGACAAGGAACTTGCCACATCCATAAGAATCCCAAACTTAGTCCAGTCCGTCAACAAATTTATATACAAATTAATTCAGCATTGTCCAGAGAAAAACAAACTTTCTTACAAAGACCATAAGGGGAAGAAATAAAGCAAAAGCAAACTATCAATATTCCCGTCTCAAAAGCAAACGATCAACCTTCGCTCAATTAAGGTCATCCTGCATGTAAGAAATAAAGAAGACAACAATCATTAAGTGCATAATGCAAAATATGAAAGAAGTAAATTATCAACTAAGGCACAACTGAGTGTTATTGCCTCCGCCTGTTTCACTCTCTTTCTCGTTTCACTTGTTCAATGAGCACACTTAAAAGAAAAGCCAAATTGTTTCAAACCATACATACCAGCATTTAAGGGTAAGTAATTTCTGCAAGAACACATTTCACCAACTTGGTATCAAATTGAAAATCGCTTCAGCGACTAATAAAATGTAAAAATCTTGCAACTGGCCGTAAAATTTATAGTTTTAATGATGTGCCTTATCATGAATCTGAGCCCCCCAAAAGTAATATGATGTGCTTCTCAATTCATCAAGCTGCAAATGAAAATCAAGATATGACAGTATATAAAAGTTTGAAGGCTGGAGCTCATTCCACTCATCCATTCTTGAAAACAAAAGAGCCAGGTCTCTCAAGGTTTCAAATACAACTTGATGACACTGCTCAAGAATTTTAATTAAAGTTTCAGCAAGTCAGGGCATTCTCTTCCGTGAGGAAACTGTGCGATATCCCATTCATAGAATTTCGAGAACTAGAATTTCGAGCTGTTCTCGTCAAAATACTGACATAAGCATCAATCTGTGGCACAAAGTTGGGCGAAATCATAACCTCAAAGTGTCCTATATTAATTTTCCTCTACAATCAAACAAAAAAGAACTATGCAACATGTAAACTCTAGTCCTCCGCATCCTTTCGACAAATAAAGACAGTCAAGTAAAATACCATATAATTGCTGGTATATAGAATCTTCATAGTCATAGTAATGAGTTGTTACAGAATCCTAAGAATATGATGCACGCTGCTGAATGCCATCTTGTTGACTAGCACGTTAAAAATTTCAAGGAAACAAAAGTAGAATTTCCAATGTTTCCACACTAATATGCAGTGATAACAGGGGAAGCGAGGTAAAGCCACAAAATCCAAAAAGCTATGGATTGAACAAATCGTTTTTGCTGATAGTGTGCTTCAGTGGACTGAATTCCATGCTGACATAAGGCAGATGAGCAAAAGATGGTTGAGCCATTTGACTACATTTTTTTGGTTATGTTCAATAGTTCATAACCTTTCTTCCAACCTCACACACTTCCAGAAAATATAAGACAGCCTAAAGCCTAAAAAACTCGTGTAATAACACACGTTTTCAAAACACGATGTTGCTAAACTTCAAGTGAATCCCAAGTTGCAGCTTGATAACATATATCCGCAATCCAAACAATAAGGATAAGACAACAGAAAACTTAGCCCATTTATCAAATCTCCCAAGTCAACCATTGAAGAGCCCATTTTGGGAATGGAAGAGTCGCTAAACTAGTGGCAATATTCGAGGGACAAGCGGATCCTGTTAGTATACATTATGGTGCCAATTGTATTAGCTATACTTTTAGCCTTGGTCATTTGCTTGCTCAGAAAGCGTCAGAACGCTGGTAAAAAAAAGCTCTCCTGCAATTGACCACCCAATGATAACATATCAGAAGCTTTGCACTGCTACTAACAACTTCACCTAAAGCAATTTGCTCGAGGTAGGAAACTTTAGCTCTGTATACAAGCGGACTCTGGCCAACAGGACAGACGTTGCAGTCAAATTACTGAATTTCTGTATCAAAGGCACTCTGAAAAGTTTTGCACAGAATGTGAGGTTTTCAGCATAATTGGCACGGGAATCTCGTCAAAGTGATCAGTAGCTGCACGAATGCTGATATGAAAGCTCTGGTGCTGCAATACGTGCCCAGTGAGGGGCGTGGGGAAGTGGTTGTACTCCAACAACTACAACTTGGGTCTCCATCAGCGAGTGAAGATAATGGTCAATGTTGCAACGGCACTGAAATATCTCCACCAAGGTCAACTGGAACCCATTGTGCAATATGATATGAAGCCTAGCAACGCTCTTCTAAATGAGGACCCAGTTGCACAAGTCCAGGATTTTGGAATTGCAATTTAGGCTGAGAACAAGATTGAAACAAGATAAAGCTGTCACTTCCTTAACAAAAAAAATAAGGTGGGGACCTGTTTATAGAAATTGAACATAGCATTATCTTAGTTTTGTACATAGCAACTTCATTTCAATGGCTTTGGGTCTAGACATGTGCGACAAAGTTCCTACTCTTCTTTTAAGTTTTCTGAATTGGAAGAAAACAATGGAAAATGCAACGAGATTTTGTAGGGATGGGAATCTCACCGAATGATAGTCTAGCTTGGGTCCGACTTCAAAAGGTTTTCTCCTCTAATTTCAGAGACTTCTGCTATATTGTCCATAATGGTTAACTGCAGGTTATCAGGGCCAGAAGTTCCTTCCACAAAAGCCACAATTTGAGTGTTGTTGACAGGGGAATCTGGAATCATATGTCTTCTTCGGTCTTTGCTTCATAGAAGGCCTTCCAAAAAGGGCTAGATTCATCAACCTCTGCCCTTAGCCATTTCCCAAAATAAAGGTCATTTTCCGGAATAAAATTGCCTTCTCCATAAGGGATCTCTGTGCAATGCTTGGCATAATGACTCAGCTTACCACATGAACAGCAAAAATGCAAGAGTCTGGTATTTAAAATCAAGCCAAAGCTTCGTACCTCCACAATTAGAAAGGGTACCAGATTTTAAAGGAGCATCTAGGTTCATCTCTACTTTCGCTGCTGGTGATAAAAATCCTTTCCTTTCCTTTCCACTTTCGCATCTAAAACCTTCCCAATCCCCTGAGCAACTATGTTCACAACATCCACAGACTACCATTCAAGGGGCAATCCGCGAATTTGAACCCAAAAGGCACAAGCCGCAAATTCATAACGATGGGGAGGTGCATTGGGTTCCCCTGGTTCGAGCAATAAGAGGAGATTCGCGAAAGACCATGGACCAGATTCTACAATTCTATCTGTCTCCTTCAGATTTAAAAGTAACTGCAAAAAGGCCAGAAACCAGGTCGGCAGAAACCATGTCTTCAATTCTCTAGGCTCTTTTCATCGCATTCACAAAGGCTTGGAAATTCAGGGTAGGGCTCGAGAACAGTCTCGCAAAGAGAGTGCGACAGCATTCCTTTCATATCCCCAGAAACCACTCCATCCATTACCAACCAAAACTCAAATGAAGCCAAGCATGGGTATCCTCATCCTCTTCCATTTGGAGCGAGCTCTACGAGAGAGGCAAGTGACGGAACGGACCCAGGGTAAGATGGAAGGAAGTCGAGCAGGCTGTGTGTCGATTTATATTAAATTGGAAGAGTTCCAAAGGCCGACGATAAAGGAATCGGCATCCAGAAATAGAGAGAAATCTGAGAAGGCTGAGATGATTCGATAAGTCCGTGAAGATAAAGGGGTAGAAGGTGAAAATTAGGGTGTAGGGTTTATGGAGTTGCCACCGTGGGTTCTTTGTAATTGGGAAAGTTACACAAATAGTATCAAACACACAAAAATAGTACCAAACCTTTAGTCCAATGTATTAGTTTGGTTCTTGAACTTTTAAACATTTTTATATAATTTGGAAACTACATTGAATATTTACTAGCAATCCGGGGACCATAATGAACAAATTAAAAGTCTAGAGATAATACCATGTCATATATTGAATCAAAATTTAAATACCATTCTTAGACAATATTAGTCATGTGATTGTATTATGTATAGGTGGTCTCTAGGCTTTGGGTTAATTAAAAAAAGTATCATCTTTAGGTCGATGGACAAATCGGCTAAACTTTTTTTGTCGTAAAAAAGACCAACTTTAGGTCAACGGATGGACAAATTTGGCCCAAACTCTTTTATCTCGTAAAAAAAGCACAAACTTTAGGTCAAGTGACAATTTTGGCCCAAATTTTTTTGTTTGGAAAAAAAACATCAACTTTCACTTAAATCCTAAATCTGGCCACCCTTAACTTATATTCATTGATCGTCCTTAATCCATGTGCACTTGTTGACTAACACCATCCATTTTCTTCTTGTTTGAGCCATTGCTTGAAGAATAATAGTGAAACTATGCCATTTCCTATACTTCACTAGCAAGTAAAAAAATCTCCCGATTGAATTTCTCTAGCTAGACTTTATTGTTTTGTCGTAATATGAAACGTAGATCACCGCCTGTCAAGAGAAACCATGGATGAGATCTACCAACCTCATAGCTAGAACCTTTTCTTTTGAAATAAGGTTAACTTCAAATAGAAAGTTAATGGTAAGGGTTAGATTTTGAATGGGAGTGAAAGTTTGTTATTTTTTATGAGACAAAACAAAAATGGGGCCAGAATTGTCACTTAATCTAAAGTTTGTGCTTTTTTACGAGACAAAAAAAAGTTCGGGCCAGATTTGTCCCTCGACCTAAAGTTTATGTTTTTTTATGAGACAAAAAAAAGTTCTAGCCAGATTTGTCCATTGACCTAAAGTTGGTGCTTTTTTTTGGAATTAGCCCTTAGGCTTCATATGACAAGTTTGCACATTGAGATATGTAAAGCTTCGCAACTTTGACAAGATATGAACTAGGGCATTTATTTCATAAAAAATAATTATTGTAAAATCATTTTTCTTGAAATATTGTTTGTATCGCTTAGAAAAGTTAATTGAATGGAAATGCTTTCTTATTTACAATAGGTCCTGTATAAACTTTGGGTTGATGATGCAAATGTTTTTTGATAAATTTATTTTGTAAACGAAATAAACGAATCATTCATATAAAAAAAAAAAAAAAAAACCTTCTTAGTAGTTAATTTTTCGCGAAGCAAACCACCCTAAATCGTAGTTTTTGTGGCTGAAAGAACTGATTCAGATATATATTTGGTGTGTAACTTGTGTAGCCTTATCTTATGGAGAGAATTGAGTTCTACCAACTAACTAGAAATTATAAAAAGGACAACTGATAAAAGAAAAGGATTGAGTGGCTATGTTCTCCAAGTAAAAACATTATTGAAGAGTTGCTTGATTTGCCTGTGTCAAGAAGAAGATATCATTTTCGATTGATCATTGACATCTTCTTGGTCCTTTTGACCAACATTTTTTTTTTCCTTTGGCTTTAGGAAGGCCCCAAACTCCTCCTTGTTGATGGTGTAGGTAAATAATGAGATTACAAATTAATTACTCGAGCAACTGCATCCCTTCAAAGAGGGGATTTTGAAGCGCACATACACTCCCATTCCTGTTTATGTACATTATAGAAGTTCATTAATCTGCTCATAGATACGGATTCGCACGAACATACATACTTCTGCCCCTATGCATGTTCCCGTCTGTGCCAATACCCATGCATACCAAATTTAGTCATACGAATTCATACTACTCTTTCTCACGCACACTAACAGAAGAGCATAGGGAGAAGTGTTAAAAAAGTCATAAACCTTTTGTATTTGCGCCAATTTAGTCCTAAACATTTTTCCTTTATGCCAATTTAGTCTTTTCCGATCAATTTTGACCGGATTTTGTTTCGAGTCTTTGGCTGCCGACGTGGACAACTTTTAATAATATTTTTTTATTTTTTATTTTTATTATTTTCTCTTCCTCCTTCCTCCAGCCGGTCATCAGACCTTGGCAATCGGCTAGATGTGACGGCCGACGAGGTCAAGGTTGACCTCGCCAGCCATTAGCAAGCCTCGTTGGCCACCTTGCTAGTGGTCACAAGAGCGAGCCTCACCGCCCAACGCTAGCCTCGCATCGTGGGTGAGGCTCAACCTCGCTAGATTCAACAAGGGCGAGCCTAGCTCGAGGCTGCCCAGGCCATGAGGGAGGCCTTGTGCCGAGCTGGCGAGGCCAAGCCTTGCCCATGGTCGACAAGCACAAGGCCACCTTCGTGGCCACTAGCGAGGAAAATCCAGCCAAAATTGTCCACGTCAATACCGATGGGGTCATGCCAGTCGGCCAGCGCCCAGTTAGCAAAATCCGACCAAAATTGGCTAGAAATGATGAATTGGCAATAGTTAAAAAGGTTTATGATTAAATTGGCACCAAAAAAAGGTTTAGGACTAAATTAACACAAATATAAAGGGTTTAGGACTTTCTTAACACTTCTCTGAAGAGCATAAGCACACATGCTTATGCACATGAAAAGAAAAAGAATAAAATGGTTTTAAATGGTCGGATAGAGCATGCTCGATGAATGAGCTTTAACGTTAGAGAAATGAACTCCCAAGGTTGGCGCAATTTGTCAGGGTATTAGGGATTCTCCAGTTCGGGAACAAGTTATCCATAAGAAACCCACAAATTGGGTGTGAAATGCTATGGATTAGGACTATTTGCACAGGTTAAGGCCCGAATTTAGGTGGTTCAAGGGGCTTGTAGGATATTCAATAGCCCAAGAAGTCGAGTGTGTACGCATGCCCCCCGAAACGTCCATTCAAATTGAAATATGAGATCTTCGTGGGATTAGTTTTAATTTAACTATGATATAATCGATCATTATATCATAACATAATATTACAATTTATCTTAACAAAAGGTTTAGTCGTGAATAAGATTTTTAGGCAAAGTTTTAAGGTTGAAATCCAATGAGCTCGCTTATATATTGTAGATCTAAATCTAAAGTTTTGACTATTAGGCCGCATTTAACAGTCGGAATAAAATTTAGGATATGATGCGTTTGGTGCGCTGAGACGGGATAAAGTCGAATATAGGAGAGATATAGACCTGGATAAAATTATCACATGGAAGATGTAAGATAAATATGGATAGGATTTTAACATCCATAATAGGAAAGTTATTTTCCTTGAATGACAATCTTATTAAATTAACAAAATTTAGATTATATTTCAATATAAATTATAATTAAATTCTAATATAAGAAACTCAAAATAACGAAAAAAAAAAAATTAGTTATTTTAATTTAATCTTATTTTTATTTATTTATTGGAATTTATTTTATTTTATAATATAAATTCAATATATAAGGGTATTTTAGTATTTTAGGTATATTAGTATAGTTTACTATTTAATAAAATTTTATTAAACCAAAGTCCAAACTAGAGCACCTCCTACCATAGTCAGCCGAGCACACGCATTCACTGGACCTCCACCGATCACCAGACCAATGTTGCCAGCACAGAAGCAACGGCCACCGCCGGCCACCAGCCACTCTCGAACATGGATACGATGATGCGTGACATGCCAAACAAACGAACCATAAAAAATCCAGTCAAACATCACAAGGAAATAGCATTTGCCACGAATCTTCGTTTCATTTCTTCACAAATACACCAAAAAAGGTCACGGCTAACGCATCAACAACCGAGAAACACATGTAAAAGAAAATGTGCACATCCAATATCACCAACCCATTGATTCTAATGGGGATCATGCTTACTAGTCAACGGGAGGCCTCCTTTTATGAACAAACAAGCTTATGAGAGTTCAGAGTAGTAGCTCAGATTCGGAATAGACTATGCTAGCTTGGTTTAGGCATTTTGACAAACATGTGGCAGTCAGTTCGGGTACACAATACAGAGGCGGGTTTGCACAAGCTTGGTTCAAGCATTTCTTCGAGCATGTGGTGGGCACCATAAGGGAGGAAAAAACCGAGGCGATTGAGGCTCGAGCTTGCAACGACATTCAGCACATCAGTAAACAAACACATCACGGAGACCGGGGAAGGCTCGCCAACGCTCGAAATCGAGTGCAAGCGCGCATCAGCGAGCAGTGGCCCCGTTTGGCCGAGAAAAGGGAAAATGGGGTATAGACAAGGGGAACCGGCCGCAGGTCACTCCCCGGCTCGGCGATGGTGGCCAAAAGACTAGCCCGAAAAGAGTAGGGCTACGGCTAGCCGCCTTGGTGTCACCAAACCAAGATCCTTGGGGAAATTCGGACTTGGACTGGGGCAAAACGGAAGCATACCGGGGCTTGGTACCGGTCGAGACTCATCGCTCTCACGCTCTCTCTGCCCAAACCCTTCCTCAATTTCTCACCGTCGGACTCCCCTCTCTCTCTCTCTGAACCGATCTCCATTTTATAGCCCGTTCCTGCACGAATTGACTTGCCAAACAGTCGAATCGGAGGAGCCCTTTTGCCTTCCAGTTTCTCGCGCGAACGGCGGTCCGTTGGGCGCACCGGCGATCCCTTTCTTTCCTCCCTGCGACCTGCTGCCCTGAGCTCCTCAACCCGAATGACAACCTTGAGTTGTCAGATCGGCCGAAGCTTCCCTTCCGTTGGTCCTTAGAGCGCCGGCCGATCCTCCGCCTCAAGCGGCGGCCCCTGGGGTGCCCTCCCTCGCATGGTCGAGCGAGGAGGGAGAAGAGAGGGGAAAGAGTTGAGCGCGGGCCAGGCCGGGGAGGGAAGAAAAAAGAGGGGAGGGCCGAGTCAGGCCCGCCAGCCCAGCCCTCTCCTTGGGGTTGCTATATTTATTTTTATTATTTTTTAATTAATTAATTTTTTAAACGAAATTAGTAAAATTTAGCACCATTTATGCAAATTATCCTGATGCCTACTTGCTGCGTAATTTAATGGAAATTCTTTTTTGTTTATGGGCTAAAACTTAATCCCTAATTTACCTCTTATCTTACCAAAAAAAAAAAAAAGAAAAAAAACTTAATGTGTATCCATAAACTTACACAAAAGTTATACAACTTTTCTTGGATGACTTTGTAACCAACTTACATAGTCCAAGGGTAGCTATGTAACTTTTCTACCACACGTCATATTTGTTGGTACTCATTTGGTAGTTGATTGATTTCTTAGTAAGTTAATTTTTTGACTGCATGTAATTTCTATTCAATGATTTCACATACGATACACCTGTACATGACATTCTTTAATTTTCTTTCTTTAAGTGTTCAAACTATCATTTCAATTACTTCCCATGATGAATATTACTTGCCTCGTGTCGCACATATCAAATAAGACATCATTTTCAAAAACAACGGGCATGTCTCCCCATTAAAGTCATTAATGGGGCAATAGTAACGTTTCATTTCAAAACTCTTGTACATTTTGTATGGACAAATATCATCACTTGCCAAACGAGAATTATTACTGGTATGTCCAACAAAATTTGCATGTACCATCACATAAAGGTTTCCAATAGATGAAGATATTTAATGAAATCTCAAGTGTTAAGGCATTGAGCTATAAATTTCAAGATTGACTCTTCCGTATGAATTGGTACGAATGATTGAGGTTCAACCACGGTCAATAACTTTATATCACTCTGTGGCAAATAGAAAAAAACTAAAAAGTAGCTCTAGAAAGAATCTCCAACTGAAAGAAAAGATGGTTAGTGGCTTTCTTCTTACCCAATTCTTACTTTTTCCTATGGATTGGTTTGGATGATTGAGGTTCAACCACGGTCAATGACTTTATATCATTCTATGTGGCAAATAGAAAAAAAGTAAAAAGTTACTTTAAAAAGACCCCAAGAGAAAGAAAGGATGGTTAGTGGCTTTCTACTTGTCCAATTCTTACTCTTACAATATTTAAAAAGAAAAGAACTTAAAAGGTAGACTAGTGTAGTTTCTCAAAAAGATTCAGCTGAATGACGATATAAGCCTCATAATCTCCTTTACTGATTTATAATTCAACCGCAAAGACCTATATTCAAGTTAAAAATTAATTATTTGGTAAAATCATCATCCCTCCTCTTTTCTGAGCCAATATGTATAGAAATCTTGAGGTATTTATGATAATTTGAAAAATCCCTCTGCACCAACATACATCAAACATGCACTAGAAATCATAAATCTTTGCACCGAATGCATTTGAGTCCTAATTACTTGATGACCCAATTGAACCATCAACTATTGCAAAGAGTAAAATTAAGTCATTTTCCATGGACAATGTCGAGACTTGCCGAAATAGCACTCAAAGGCCATGCGACAACCTTTAATTTTACTTCTTGATATAGCTTTAGACTTTATGACTTGATAACCACCCACATAATGGTTTTAGTGGGCAAGTTCCTCCATTTGGACCTGAATATTCAACCCAACCAGGAAATTTACAAATCCTTGTCTTTCGTGAATTAAGCTTAATATGCTAGAGTGCCTGTCAAATTTCATAATTCCATGAAAAGAATACATAATTAGTTAAATCTAACTCAGCAACCATAAGTTCAAGTAGATTGAAAGTTATGCTGGCCAAGTTGACAAGGACATCAACCCAAAATTTCATCCAAGCGCCAAAAGAGGTAGGTACTTCAAGGAAAATAAGAAACAAATATCATAAATATGGCATAACCGATGTCATGGCAGGACAAATACGGTGCTTCAATTACTTCCCATGATGAATGTCACTTGCCTCGTGTCACACATATCAAATAAGACATCATTTTCAAAAATAACGAGCATGGCTCCCAATTAAAGTCATCGGTGGGTCAATAGTAAGCGTTCATTTCCAAACTCTTGGGATAAGTACATTAGAAGTGCAAAAGTTATGTACAACGCTCACTTTAATGTGAATTTTTTTTTTCTGATCACTTAAGTGCTACTTAAAAAAAAAAAAAAAAAAATCACTTAAGTGCCAATCCAATCTAGGTTGTTAGAAATCTAATGTGCCTATATTTTATTAATTTCCCAGTCCTACATGGCTTGTTGGTGTGCCTAGTCAACATATAATCCCTAAACGACGTCATCTAAAAGTTATAAATAGTGATCATTTGAGTGTCATATTTTGTTTAAAATGATCACTTTAGTGCCATTTGTTGTTAAAAAACAATCACTTCATTGCCAAGTACGCTTGGACTGGAGTTTTTAAAAAAATTGCCAAGTCATATAATAATTTTAATTATAAATGCCACGTAATCAATTTGACCGGAATTTCCGCTTTGGCACTTAACTAATCGTTTTTTCTCCGATTTGGTACTTAAGTGAGCCGGCAAAAACTTTTGACACTAAAATGAGCATCGTATACGACTTTTGGCACTTCTAGTGTACTTATCTCCCAAACTCTTGTATATTTTGCATGGACAAATAACTTAACTTGCCAAACAAGTATTACTAGTATCTCCAACAAAATCTCCATGTACCATCACATAAGATTTTCAATAGATAAAGATATTTAGTGAAATCTCAAGCGTTAAAGCATTGAGCGATAAATTTCATGATTGACTCTTTCGTATGAATTGGGCCGGATGATTGAGGTTCAACCATGGTCAATGAATTTATATCACTCTATGTGACAAAAAGATAAAAAATAAAATAAAAGATTGCTCTACAAAGAAATTCCAAAAAAAAAAAAAAAAAAAAAAGAAAAGATGGTTAGTGGCTTTCTTCTTGCCCAATTCTTACTCATACAATATTTAAAAGGAAAGAAGAACTTGAAATCTTACTCTTGTTATTTTGCCAAAAGGATTCAGCTGAACGATGATATAAGCCTCAAAATTTCTTTTACCGATTTATAATTCAACCGCAATGACCTATATTCTAATTAAAAATGAACTTATTTGGTAAAATCATCATCCTCCCTCTCTTCTGAGCCAATTTGTTTAGAAATCTTTAGGTATTTTAAGTATGATAGTTTGAAAAATAAATCACCATCTAGAAAAAAATCCCCTTACAACAACATAACAACAAAAGTGCACCAAAAATCTTAAATCTTTGCACAGCATACATTTGAGTTTTAATTACTTGATGACCCAATCGAGTCATCAACCTTTGCAAAGACTAAAATCAAGTTTTTTCTATGGAGAATGTCAAAACTTGCCCAAATAGTAACCACCGGCCGGTGGTGTGGATGGTAGAGCCTTGGCCCTCCCCGATGGAGGCCAAGGTTCGAAGCCCCTGCGAAGCAGGGAGGCTGAAGCGCTGTGTGGTGACTTAAGCGTGACGTCGGGGTGGTGGTTTCCCTGCTAGCGTCACCGGGGGGTTTACGGCGCACTGTCGGTGCAAGCTGGTTCCTCCTGTTCCAAAAAAAAAAAAAAAACTTGCCCAAATAGCACTCAAAGCCTATGTGGCAACCTTTAATTTCACTTCTTAATATAGTTTCGACTTTATGACTTGATAACACCCCCATAATGGTTTTACCGGGTAAGTTGCTCCATTTGGACCTGAATATTCAACCCAACCAGGAAAATTACGCATCCTTGTCTTCCGTGAATTAAGCTTACAATGTTGGAGTGTCCGTCAAATTTCATAATTCCATGAAAATTATACATATTTAGTCAAAATCTAACTCAGCGACCATAGTTCGAGTGGATTGAAAGTCATGCTGGCTAAGTTGACAATAACATCGACTCATAATCTCATCCAAGTGCCAAACAAGACAGGTGCTTCAAGGAAAATAAGAAACAAATATGGTACCTAGTTTCCACAATCTAACATTATTTCTATTCATTATTAATGAGCAATGCACTCTAGAATCATTGATCCATATTGTGATTAGCGATATACTTTAGATCAAATGTGCACATCTCAATAGACACATCAATGTCGCAGATATAATCGAGAATGTGATCCTAGCTAGGTTAAAAGAAACATAGGTCTTGATTATCGGACTACATGCTCCATTGCATCACATCCGCACAGCAGCCAAAGATGAACAAAGATGAACAAAGATGCACACAAATTCTAGAACATACACCAAACTAATTGGAAGACCATCTAGAATTGTCAAAATAGTAATCCGTCACACGATGTTAACCATTTATTAGTATTGGGCATTGAAATGTCAGGTTTAAGGAGAAAAATATAATTGACATTTCCTCCTAGCTAAGCCTCGTGCATCATATATGCATAGTAGGAAATCTGCTACTATGGAGGGCCTTTTACACTCAGGTGTCGCAGCCTTTCTTGAGGTGAACCACATGGGAAAGCTAATGGATTGCTGAGCGATCCTCTTACAACGCAACGCTCATGTTTAACTCGGGCTCTCCCATGCCCATTCTACTGCAACTTGAGTTCTCGATTGAACTTGCAAGTAAACTTACCTTGGAGCCGCCACCAATATTTTATGGATCGATTAGAAATCCAAGTAGGGCATAGTAGTCTATCTTGCTTATGTAAACTAAGAGATTAATGAATATAATGAAGGCCAAGCATGCGGTTCCTCTCATTTGCAATCACACGAGATGATCAACTTCCTTCGCAGGCAATAGCCCCTGTCGCCCTTGCCCCTCCATTAATTGAGCAAATCTGCTCGCCTCTTGCTTGTTGCAAGACTCTGAATTTTTTCGCTCAATTCTCTCGGGAAACATTTTCATCAATCAATGGACTCGGGTAGATTTCAGAGAAATAGGAGTCTGATAGAATTATCAGTTAAACTGCCTATGGATATTAGAATCAGAATCACAGTCACATATAGAGGATGATGATGCAGGTACTATGGTACAGTAATTGGTAACTGAGGAAGATATATTTGTCAAAATATTAATGCATCGCATAATGTCCACATTCATTAGTATTAGGCATTTACATGTCAGGTTTAAGGAGAAAAAGAAAATTGACATTGCGTACCAGCAAAGCTTCTTGCATCATATATGAATGAAATAATAGAATTGAGACATCTAATTCGAAGTTACCATTCCACATTGCCAAAGGTCAAGAACGACGCCTCAGATGTAGATCATACAACAACGATAAAGAGCACGCCAGTACACATTGACATATGGAAAAAGCTACTCAATCCAATGTCAAACTACAAATTATTGTATTGTAGCACTAAGACAAGTTCAATAGAAATTGATTAAAGGAAAAATCAAGACGTTAAAGTAATAGTAAGCGTTAGATGAAAATAATAGTTCCATAAATTATTAGTTCAAAGTGAGAGGACCAAAACCAACAGTAGGTTTCGAATTAATACTTTAAAGCACTTTCTCAATAAAACAAAAAGCAAGAACCTGCACAGCAAACGGGAATTCTACTGGTGTTAAAGAAAAGCTTCCAAAACCAGGACAAAACCACTTACCTTTTATAAATTAATGTGGCCTTATTCTTCTTCAAGCTCTCAATCAAAATCATATCAAATGGAGAATGAGGGAGGATTTTTCACTATGCTTCAAAAGAAAATAGTAAAGTTTTGCATGCATTTTAATAGTAGAGATTTTAAAGCCATTATCCTTATCCTCTTTGGACAAGAAACCTAAAAAATCGTTGTTGAAGAGAGTCCACATGACACGCACAAAATTCACGTAATTTTCTCCATCAAACATCAGCTTTATCAAATTGGTGTCCATGATGCATTTCATTTAAATTAATTAATGAAAGGACAACAAACACATCAAAAATATTAGGGATCTAATTAGACCAACTGAAAGTCGTGGCATGACATTTCACATTAATTAAAAGTGATTTAAATGAATCGATTGAAAGTTCAAATATGACAAGACACATGGATAAAGTTGATAGACTACTAGTATCATGATCTCTTCCAACAATAGAAACCTCCAATAAGTCTCTGTGGGAAGATTGCGATAGTTATCACAAAACCTTTTCACATTTGTGACTTGGAGCATTCGTCAAAGGTCCATTTGTACCCTCGTAGAGTTGAAAATGAGTGTGTACATGTAAACATGAAGAACGGGCCATTTACCAAATCAAACGTGATTGAGGGGTTCTCCAACTTCCCCTCATTCACGGAAGATCTCAACACATGATTATGATTTGGGTTGATTTGTGGGGTATTGCGAATGGAATTCTTTTAAAAATTGAAAAGCAAATGAGTTGGGATTATCATATGAGAGCTTTTACGCTCTAAACAAAATTTCAACTTATGAGTACATCTGAAATGTGGATCATGTAGTTTGTTAGGTCCCTCACACTGAATAGCCACTAACTGCTTTTCTAGAGAGACCCCATGTGGGGCATCAATTGGTAGTTACTCTTTCTTTACGTTTTTCTGTTTATTTAAATTGAGACAATCATTTGGTTCTCTTTGATATTAAATACTAAGAATAAGTCCTAATTAGTGAACCGTCTATTGATGCAATCAAAAGATACTTTGTTCATTATGGAGAAGTTCATCTTTATAGCATTTCTTGATGTTATGTTGGCTTCCCTATTGATGTTTCAGCCCGTCATCTGTTCCAGCAATTTCACTGATCAATTGGCTCTCCTCCACTTCAAATCGGTGATTGAAATCGACCCGACAAACACGATCAAAGGTGGCAATTGGACCGCCGAAGCAAACTTTTGTGAATGGATTGGCGCCATTTGCAGCAACCGCAGGCAGAGAGTCATGGCTTTAAGCCTCTCGGACATGGGTCTCCAAGGAAGACTCTCTCCTTACCTTGGCAATCTTTCTTTCCTAGTTTCTCTTGATCTTGACAACAACTGTTTCTAAGGCACGATTCCGATAGAAATTGGTCATTTACATCGCCTGAAGAAACTCATCCTTGAATTTAACCAGCTCGAAGGATACATTCCTCCTAACTTAGTCCTGTGCGAAAATCTCCACTCGATGTCACTTGTGGAGAACAAGCTAACAGGTGGCATACCGAGAGAATTCGGCACCTTCCCTAAGTTGCAACTATTATTGCTTAGCCTTAACCCCTTACGAGGTCAAATTCCAAGCTTCCTGGGCAACATATCCACATTGCATGTCATTGGTTTGGCCATGACCAATCTTACAGGCTCGATTCCTCCGACACTTTTCAATATATCGCTCACCGTTGTTGACTTGAAGTATAATGATCTCTCAGGAAGTCTTCCCTCCGATCTTTGCTTCCACTGGCCCAACATTCAGTTGCTTTTACTGTCTGATAACCAGCTCAATGGCCTGCTACCAGAGATGCCAACCCAATGCAAAGAGCTTCTCGTGTTGTCCTCGTCAAAAAATCGTTTTCATGGAAGCATTCCTCGAGACATGGACAGCTTGCAAAAGCTGCAGGAGCTCGATCTCAGTGTTAACAACCTGACTGGCACGATTCCTCGAACCATCGGTAACGTGTCAAGCTTGCACATCCTGGACATTTTACATAACTATATTGGAGGTGACATTCCGAGTGAGATTGGCAAGTTGGTCAATCTGAAAATTTTGTACCTTGGGGATAATTTGCTAATAGGCAAAGTGCCTCAAGAGGTTTTTAATGTTTCTTCTCTATGGCTTATTAGCTTGGACTTAAATTCCCTCTCTGGAAACCTTTTCTCGGGTAGTGAACCAAGCCTTCCAAATTTGGAAGCACTCTATCTAGCAGGAAATCGCTTTGGCGGCAACATCCCACAATGTATTTCAAATTTTACGAACCTAATTATTTTCAATGCCGAACAGAATCAACTCAGCGGACCTATACCCATGAGTTTGGGCAACTTGAAGAACCTCAGAAGCTTTGTGGTTTCATCAAATCAGCTCATAGGAGAGCCTTATGGTTCAGAGCTCGGTTTTGTCTCTGCCTTATCTAATTGCCAATCGCTACGGTTCTTAAGTCTAGACAGCAACTCGCTTCGCGGCTCCATACCAAAATCTGTCAACTTCTCCAGTTCCTTACAAATTTTATATGCTTCCGATTGTCAAATAAGAGGTCACATTCCCAAGGAAATGGTTTTCTTGAAGAGCTTGATTTTCCTACATTTGAGCAATAACGATCTAGATGGCAACATCCCATCATCAATTGGAGGACTAGAAAGCCTGCAAAGGCTATATCTCGATAACAACCATCTTGAAGGACCGATCCCCGATGAGATATGCAACTTGACAAGTTTAGGAGAGTTGCAACTCCAACAAAATAGGATATCCGGATCGATCCCGAATTGCATTGGAAACCTCAGCAGCCTTCAAAAGTTGTTCGTAAGTTCTCATAATAGTTGCATAAAAGCGAAATCAACTAAATGGAACAAACGGTAGTTTGGCCTTAAAAAACGAAAACAAAAACAAAATAGTTCTCATAATCGATAGTAACAAGACTATTTTAATTCCATGGAGTTATAAAATATTCAGAGTCATGTTTTTTAATTGTTATAATTCTTTTCCAAAAAGCAAACAAAAAATAATATCTTCTTATTATTTCAATGATTAAACAAACAATTATTCAAAATTATAAAAGAAGAAGTTAAGAGAAGGATGAAACTAGTTGTGTTTTTTTTTTTTTTTTTTTTTTGGTAAGAGGGATGAAACTAGTTGTTGCACTATAGTAATGATGAAATATGATAGGCTTTTTCTTTTGTCTATTATCTCTTTCTTTGGCCTGTTTTCCATTGTTCCCTTTCAAGTGAAATTACATTAAAATATTAAAGTAATACGTAACTGACTGCTAAATGGGAAGTCAAAAAGTGAGATAAAACCCATTTTTGACTTCAATATGTAGATTAAGGGCATTTTTTGTTTTGAACGGCAAAAAAAAAAAAAAAACGTTATACAATATGAATTAGTAAAAACTTATTATCATTGTTTTTTTTTCCCCTTGAAATTCAAGTGGAATGATTTGAAGTCATCACTTATTTACAAGAAAAGTTTCATTCGAGTAGTATTACAACAAGATGGGATATCCAAACATCAATTCATTTTGAACTTCACATTTTCTTTCTCAGGAGATCTACTAAGTGATGGTTGCTCATGGTCACTTCAATCTTCTAGCTATGAACCGTTGCCTTGTGTCATTCTTCTTTCACTAATATTTAATTGATGGTGGGTCATGTAGTGCCTCGCCCTTACGTAATCTGGCTTTTCAGTTTCAAGAGTAAAAGATGAAAATCATAAGCAAAATGCAGTTTCTAAAAAATCCGTCCCATAGTCTATGGCTTAGGGTCTTCCCTTTCATAGGTTGAGGTGAGCCATGATGATCTAAATGCCTAAATTCTGATGTCATGGGGAAATCAAATGATAACCTAGTGGTCAAGTGACTCACAAAAATCAAATTTATAGGGTCGTTGGTTCGATTATGCATCTAGAAGGGTGAGCATCCCTATGTTGCCCTTTCATACCTGATTCTTTCGAGTTTTGAAAACAAAAAAATCGGTTATCTGCATTAACTGCAACCATCACATCATGTGACAATTAAAAAGTTGACTGCATCAAAGGCATTTGTTTGAGGTAGACTTGGTGCCTCCTAGATGCCTGGCCCACATGATGAGTTGCATAAAAATCACTTTCTATAAAGTGTGCTAACAGGCATTCTTCTTGACCTTTGATCACTTTTTGTGCAAGTATCTGCCCCATGTCAGATATTCTTTTAGAGAGGTCAGCTTAACATTGGATAGTCCTAGTTAGGGTGTCAACAGTTCAATTGATATCCAACCTGAACCAAAACACCGCAGAAGTGTGCTTGACCCGACCCGAGACCCAAAAGAAAAAAAAAATTGTATTTTGTGCAGAGGCTAAGTTAAACATGTTTTTTTACAATCTTTGCATTTGACAATTAGGATAAAATTCAGGATATGATAAAATTTATAATATCCTCTATTGGGTGCCTGCTCAAGGTAGAATAAAGTTGGATATAATGGGGATATGGTGGATGAAATTATCCCATGAGAATATGAGATAAAGGTAATTAGGATTTCTAATATCCATAATATTAAAGTTATTTTTCTTGAATAACAAACTTCTTAAATTAACAAAATTAAAATTATATTTTAATATAAATATTATTTGAATTCTAATATAAGAAATTCAAAATAACAAAAATTAAAATTTTAATTATTTTAATTTAGTCTTATTTTATTTATAGATTAAGATGTAATTATACTTTATAATATAAATTCACTATATAAATATATATTTATATTTATTACATATTATAGGAATATTAGTACAGTTTACTATTTAATAAAATTTTATTGGAGAATGATGGAAGGGGAAGAAAGAAATAGAAAAGAAATTAATTATAAAAAGAGAAAAATTAAAATTAAAAAGCAAATAAAAATAAAATAGGTAAGAGTGTCACAAGATATTTTACCATCTCCGTTTGCAAACTTTTTTGTTCATTTTACTAATATACAATTTATATCAATAATATACATGATATAATGTGAATATATTAGACTTTATTACTACAAACACCAAACGATAGATAGGACATAACAAAATTCCTGAATTCTATATCTTATTCTATGAAATTATATCATGATTAAAAATCCGGATGACCAAACGTATCCTTATGGGTCTATGCATCATCACACATCTCCAAAGCCCTTAAATTCCCAAATGAATGCAGGACAAGGAACTTGCCACATCCCATAAGAATCTCAAACTTGGTCTAGTCCGTCAACAAATTTAAGTACAAATTAACTCAGCATTGTTAATTTGTAACCAACAAGGTTTGCCCTAGTGGCTACCCTTCCCACATGGA
This sequence comes from Eucalyptus caleyi, assembly GCA_014182885.2. NCBI lineage: Eukaryota > Viridiplantae > Streptophyta > Magnoliopsida > Myrtales > Myrtaceae > Eucalyptus > Eucalyptus caleyi. Next base: position 32,012,504 of record CM024468.2, on the reverse strand, counting down.
AGGGAGAGGTTGGTGATTTGAATCTCTACTTTCTCAAGGGGGTTAAGGTGGGGACGATTTAGTTTCAAGTGTAGATTTGGACTCTTACACCTTACAAAGAGGCAATGCAAAAGTCAGAAAGTGAGAGTTAGAATAGGAGTAGCGTAGGACCGACCAAAAAAAAAACTCAACATTGTCTAGAGAAAAACAAACTTTCTTACAAAGACCACATGGGGAAGAAATAAAGCAAAAACGAACAATCAACATTTCCATCTCAAAAGCAAACAATCAATCTTTGCTCAATCGAAGAAAAACCCTTTGCTCAACTAAGGCCATCCTGCAAGTAAGAAATGAAGAAGACAACAAATATTATATGCCTAATGCAAAATATGAAGAAGCAAATTCTCAACCAAGGCACAACTCAGTGTTATTGCCTCCGCTTGTTTCACTCTTTTTCTCTTTTTACTCGTTCAATGAGTGCACTAAAAAGAAAAACCAAATTGTTTCAAACAATACATACCAACACTTAAGGATAAGTAATTTTTGCAAGAACACATTTCACCAACTTGGTATCAAATTAAAACGCGCTTCAGCAGCTAATAAAAGGTAAAAATCTTGCAATTGGTAAAAATCTTGCAATTGGCTGCAAAATTTATAGTTTTAATGATGTGCCTGACATCAATTTTAAAGTTGGATATGCAAAAAGCATATGATCGGGTGGAGTGGGATTTTCTGGAGGCATATCTTCATAAACTGGGTTTTTATGCAAGATGGGTACAATGGATAATGCAATGCATCACCACAGTCTCCATTGTGTTAAATTCAATGGTGAAACACTTCCTTATTTTCAGCCGTCAAGGGGCTTCAGACAAGGCGACCCCCTTTCTCTTTATATATTCATCCTACTAGCTAATGTTCTATCAGGCCTTATCAAACAAGCGGTAGACATGAGAGATCTAAAGGGAATTAAGTTAAATAGGTGGTGTCCTACTCTGTCTCGTCTATTTTTTGCTGATGATGCCATATTTTTTCTAGATGGACAGCTTCTCGAATGTCAAAATCTATCAAATAGTCTGCAGCAATATTGTTTAGCCACAGGTCAAGCTGTAAATAGGAACAAATATGGACTTTTCCTTAGCAAAGATTGCCCTATGAGTTTAAAACAAAATCTTGCTAGAGAACTGAGGGTTCCTCTAACACAAAAAATTGGAAAATACTTGGGTATACCGTTTGACTGGGGAGTATCTAAAAAAGGCATGTTTGCCTAGATACTGGCACGAGTTAATACAAAGCTAGCAGGTTGGAAAGAGAACCTTATATCTAAAGGGAGAAAGGAAATTTTACTTAAAACGGTGGTGCAAGCCCTCACTCAGTATGCAATGTCCATTTTTAAGCTCCCTATATCTATCTGTAAGTCTGTTGAGCAAAGAGTAGCCAAATTCTAGTGGCAGAATAATAGCACCAAGTCAGGGATACACTAGAAGAGTTGGGATCTTCCTAAAGAGTGCAAGGACAGAGGGGGGGAGGGGGGCTGGGATTTAGAGATCTGATCACCTTTAACAAGCACTTCTGGGAAAGCAGGCATGGAGACTTTTTCAGAATACTTCCTCCCTGTGGAGTAGAATTTTCAAAGGATTATATTTTCACTCAAAAGACTTCTGGAATGCAGAAAAAGGACCACGACCTTCCTGGGGTTGGCAAAGCCTACTTCTAGGAAGGGACTCTATTACAGATCAGATTCAATGGTCAGTCAAAATCGGCCAAAGAATAAGGGTCCGAGAAGATAAATGGTTGGAAAAAGGAATCATTGGTGGACCGGCACCCAGAAATGAACTCGAGAATGTGGCTAGTTTTATCACTCCAAACCAGCATACTTGGAATATCTCACGCCTCCAATAGAGCTTTGATGAACAGACAGTCAAAGAAATTACCGTCATACACTTACATCTAGATTCTAACTTAGATCAACTCATTTGGACTGGCATGCAAGCAGGCAAGTATTCAGTGAAAAGTGGATACCACCATATCATACAATCAAACTACAATAGAAACAACACCCGAGCATCATCATCTTATACTACACCTCGTTGTCTATGGCAATAGATTTGGAAAGTTAAAACAGTGCCTAAGATCAGAATTTTCTTGTGGTCTCTATGCCACAATGCGCTACCCACCAAGGATAATCTCTTCAAGAGATACATTACAGCCGATCCGGTATGTCACCTCTGTTCATCTCAGGTCTTAGAAACACTGGAACATTTATTTTTGTTATGCCCTTGGACATAACAAGTTTGGTCACATCCCAACATACAGATTAAAGTTTCAGCATATAGCACTCATCGAATGGACGCATGGTTGGCCGATTTAGTAGAGCATAGGACTCACTTACCCAGTTTGGAAATCATTGCAACCCTACTCTGGTAGATCTAGAAAGTGCGCAACCATTACATCTTCTGACGCCAGTGTATGAGCCCTCAACATATAGTGGAATCGGCTCTCACAACAGCAAAGCTTTATCTCTCCACTTTGTAGTCGACTCTAGCCACATGGGTATCCTCGCCGAACCCTAATCGATGCTGGATCCCCCCTGAACCTAGCATAATCAAAGTCAACCTAGATGGGGCTTTTCCAACAGGGAGGGAAATGGGTTCTATCACGTGCGTTTGCCACGATCACTCCGGCACCTTGATCAACGGCTTCTCCAACAACGTCCAAGCCTCCTCCCCCCTTCAAATAGAGACCCAAGCCCTATTACTCACCCTCAAGTATCTATTGCAAAGAAGAATGGCTACCACTAACCTGATCCTCGAATCGGACTATCTGGAGCTTGTGGAGACTGTAAATCATCGCCGGCGGCCATCGTTGGAGTGTCAACCTCTGCTCGCGAATGGCGCTGCCTTGCTTTGGCGTTTCCCTAATCTACAATTCCAACACTGCAGGCGTGAAGCAAATTCCGCTTTTGATTGGGCCGCGGCTCTCTTTTCCCAAATTGGGCTCTTGATCCCCCCTAAATACTCTTGAATATGCTTTGTATTGAGGCCCTGTCCAGGGATTGTGACAATTTACCTTCATGAATGCAAAGCTGTGTTTTTGACCAAAACACCCCCTCCCCACCCTAGCCCACCCCCACCCCAAAAGTAATATGATGTGCTTCTCAAATCATGAAGCTGCAAATGAAAATCAAGATATGACTGTATATAAAGGTCTCTCAAGGTTTCCGGTACAACTTGATCACATTGCTCGAGAATTTTAATTAAAGTTTTAGCAAGTCAAGGCATTCTCTTTCGTGAGGAAACTATGCAATGTCCCATTGACAGAATTTTGAGCTGTTCTCGTCAAAATACTGAAATAAGCATCAATCTGCGGCACAAAGTTAGGCAACATTACAACCTCAAAGTGTCCTTTATCAAACTGACATTAGCATCAATCGGCTGTTCTTGTCAAAATACTGACATAAGCATCAATCTGCGGCACAAAGTTGGGCAACATTACAACCTCAAAGTGTCCTTTATCAAACTGACATAAGCATCAATCGGTTGGGCAACATTACAACCTCAGTGTCGAAGAAGAAGAAGAAGAAGAAGAAGAAGAAGAAGAAGAAGAAGAATTTTCCAATGTTTCCACACTAATATTCAGTGATAACAGGAGAAGCGAGGTAAAGTCACGAAGAAGAAGAAGAAGAAGAAGGAGAATTTTCCAATGTTTCCACACTAATATTCAGTGATAACAGGAGAAGCGAGGTAAAGTCACAAATTCCAAAAAGCAATGGATTAAACAAAACATTTTTGCTGATATTGTGCTTCAGTGGACTGAATTCTATGCTGACATAAGTCAGATGAGCATACGATCGTTGAGCCGTTTGACTACAATTTTTTGGTTTTGTTCAATAGTTCATAACCTTTCTTCAAACTTCATCCACTTCCAGAAAATATAAGACTGCCTTAAGCCTAAAGATCTCATGTAATATAACACACATTTTCAAACCACAATGTTGCTAAACTTCAAGTGAAACACATAATAAGTATAAGACGATAGGAAACTCAGCCCATTTATCAAATCTCCCAAGTCAACCATTGAAGAGCCCATTTTGGGAATGAAAGAGTCGCTAGCCTAGTGGCAACATTCAAGGGACAATCGGCTCCGGTTACTATACATTATGGTGCCAATTATATTAGTTATACTTTTAGCCTCCCTCATTTGCTTGCTCAGAAAGTGTCAAAACATTGGTAAGAAAAGTCCTCCTGCAATTAACCACCCGGTGATATCATATCAGAAACTTTGCTCTGCTACCAACAATTTCACCTAAAGAAATTTGCTCAAAGCAGGGAGCTTTAGCTCTGTATACAAATGGACTCTTGCTGACCAGGACGAACGTTGTAGTTAAATTACTAAATTTCTGTATCAAAGGCACTCTGAAAAGTTTTGCACCGAACGTGAGGTTTTCCACATAATTGGCACCAAAATCTTGTCAAGGTGATCAGTAGCTACACGAACTCTGATCTGAGAGCTCTATTGCTGCAATACGTGCCCAACAGGGGCTTGGGGGTAGTGGCTGTACTCCAACAACTACAACTTGGGTCTCCAATAGCAAGTGAAGATAATGGTCGATGTCGCAATGACACTCGAATATCTCGACCACAGCCAACCGGAACCCATTGTATATAAAGCCTAGCAATGTTCTTCTAAATGAGGGCCTAGTTCCACAAGTCCAAAGACTTTAGAATCACAATTTAGGCTTAGAACAAGATTGAAACAAGTGTCACTTTCTTGACAAGAAAATAAGGTGGAGACCTATTCATAGATATTGAACATAGCATTATCTTAGTTTTGTACATAGTAAATTCGTTTCAATGGCTTTGTGTCTAGACATCTGCAACAAAGTTCCTACTCTTCTTTAGAGCTTTCTGAGTTGGATGAAAACAATAAAAAATGCAACGAGATTCTGGAGGGATGGAAATTTCGAACGATAGTCTAGCTCGGGTCTGACTTCGAAAGGTTTTCTCCTCTAATTTCAGAGACTTCTATTGTATTCTCCATAATGGTTAACTGCAGGTTATCAGGGCCAGAAGTTCCTTCCACAAAAGCCACAATTTGAGTGTCGTTGACGGGGAATCTGGAACTATATATCTTCTTTGACCTTCGCTTCATAAAAGGCCTTCCAGAATTGATTCATCAACCTTTGCCCGTAGCCATTTCCCAAAATAAAGGTCATTTTCCGGAATAAAATTGCCTTCTCCATCACATCATGTGACAGTTAAGACTCCACTAAGTTGAAGCTATTTGTATGTGGCGGACCCTGGTGCCTCCAAAGATGGCCCATCCCACTTGATCAGTTGCATAAAAAATCATTTTCCATAAAAGCGTGCAATAGGTCCGTTTGTACTTGATCCTTCGTTACTTTTTGTTAGAATATCCACTGCATGTCTATTGTTTTTAATCGAGGGATCACTTACAATAGTAACACTAAATAGTTTTCACCCAAGCATTGTTACTTACAAAAAAATCTTATTAATTTTTTTTTTTACTTAATGGTGTCAAATTCTTACTGGATATTTAAAGAAGACAATCACTAAATTCATGACCACAAAAGAACCTCGGTCTAAGGTCATGGCAGAGAGAGCGAGACATGATTTTCTGTGACTTTGGTTGTGGTGGCACATGTTCTCGTGCAACCATGGAGCTCACAATGGAGGTGATGGTGAATAAGATTGGCTGAGTACTAGAATAACATAAATTCAATGGTGAGAACGAGCAAAAGGAAATTTCGCAAAAACCTATCTCGGTAGGGGAGATAAAAATTTGCGTGAAAATTTCATAGATTATGGCATATAAATTTACTAACATTGGACCAAGTAATCAAGATGCAAACGAGGTGACCGACCGCGACTTGTCCATCATTGATCATGTTTAAGAAACTATTCATTGCATCGAATGTGTCATTCAGTAAATTTAAATTTGTGGAACTGTAGGGTTCCAATATGTGTAGTTAATTTTTTTAGTGCACAATAATTATTAAGACTTCATTTATTTTGTGAAAATATGACTTTTTTTAAAAAAACTTCTAAAAAAATAATATATATATTTTTATGTTTGGCTAAAACTAGAAAACATTTTTATATGAAAAATCTGATTTAATTTTCCTGAAAAAAATTATTAAAAAATTTTAATTATTTTTTCTTTCTTTTTTTTTTTCTTTTTCATGGGAAAAATGAGATAGGTCTCGACCCGGACAGCAGTCGCACGAGCGGCGCACGACGGCAGGGCGAGCCTGTCGAGGGGTAAGGCAAGGAGGCGGCGGTCAGCGACGACGTGTCGCGGACGAGGATGGAAGACAAGGAGTAGAGAGAAATCGCCGTTGCCGAGTGGGAAGCGAAGAGACACGTAGAGAGAGAGAGTGTGTGTGGAGAGACCGAAACGAGATTGCAAAGGAAAAACCCAGCAGATCTAGAAGATCAGAGAGAGACCTGATCGGGGGATCGGAGAAACCCTAGGATCGAACCAAGAGGGAGAGAGACGGAAGCGACAGATCTCTTGCTCTTTGCGGAGGCAATGACGCAGAAGCGCATTCCACAGAGGAATGCTTCTTCTTAGAGAGGTCCACTCACCGGGGATCGAACCAATAGGGCGCCGGCCTCGTGATCCGCGACCCTGCGCGGAGCCTCACGAAGTGAGAGAAGGTTGGAGAGATTTGGGTGTTGAGGAAGAGGACGAGACGAACAGTGAGAAAGGGGGGGAAATGTGTTTTCCTTTTTTTCAGAAAGAGAAATCGGTTTCCCAAACTTTAGAAGGGAATTTTCTGTTGATCGGAAATTTTTTTCTTTGACTACTCATTTTTTACGCCCTAAACGTCAGAAAAGGAGAAAGTAGTTTTTCCGAAAAATATATTTTTATGAAGTAAATGGAGCATCTATTCATTTCGTGAAAAATATAGTATTTAAAAAAATATTTTTCAGGAAGTAATTTTTCATAAAAATGACAATATTTTCTGATTTTTAATTGAAATCGAAAAATAAAGTGAAAAAATATTTTTGCCGTTTTGTAAGGAAAATATTTTTCTCCATACACTCATTTCAATAATCGAATTTATTTAAAAATAAAAATAAAAAGATGTTTGGTGAAAAAAGTATTTGGTTTAGAAATGAAAGAAAGATGATAAATATATATATATATATTTCCCACTTTTGAAGGTGTTTTTTTTTTTTCCATTAATGGAAAATATTTCCTTGACTAGTTCATTTTTCATTAACTAAATGCCGGAAAATTTGGAAAATATTTTTTTGAAAACTATTTTTCGTGAAACGAATGAAACTTTAAAAAATTGCTTGGTTTTCCTTTACAATTATCTGCGATGCAATGGCTAAGCAAGCTTTTTTCCATGCTTGGAGAGTGACATTTCGAGAGATGCGAGCTGTTGACTTGTAACAATCTCTGTCGTGTTTTAGGTTGCAAAGGATGACCAAAGAGAGAGTCGCCGTTGATGGCATCACAACGTTTGACCTTGGGATCTTGATTACTGTAACGGAGTTGGTTGTAACGGATCTTGTTTAAGGCACTGATTACCGTAAGTGAGAAAACTCTGCCCGACGGCAGCTTCTTCTCTCGCTAAAGGTGAGTTCTCTTCCATCCCTTTTGGTGATTGCTGCTACATCTCTCCTCGTGAGAAATGGCCGTTGATATAGCCTCTCCACCCGATTAGCTCAACCTTTTTCCTCTTCTTGAACCCAAAATAAGCAAATTAGCTCTGAAACCCTAACTTGTCAAATCCAGTTTTTCTAGTGAAATTGATCCAAAACCTGCAGAGCTCCTTTCATTTCCAAACCATATACAGCATCCAATCCTAACCCTAACCTTCTCGCCCAACCAATATTCCCCACACCGCAACTTTGTAACTTTGGGGTCCAACTCGATTCAGCCATAGAGGGCAACCAGGAAAACCATCTCCGATTGCTGGCTCTTTGTAAACGGATGGGAGATTTATGGGCAGCGGATGATATCACGGAACTGAATGACTGCATCCCTGAGGTAAACAAACAGGCTGGTGAGTATCTATTATATGGAAAATTGTTCTCGAAACCAAATGTTAATTTCCCAGCATTCTGGGATACAATGAAAAGGGCTTGGAAGGTAGAAGAGGTCAAGTGCGAGGTGATTGAATCGGGTTTCTTTGTATTCATCTTCAACTCGGAGGAAGAACAGAAAAGAATTCTGCAGACAGGCCCTTGGTCTTTTTCAAATAATCTGTTAGTTCTACAGGAAGGGGACCCTACCATTCTCGAGCATTGCTATGAGTTCAAACATTGCTCCTTTTGGGTGCATATGATGGGGCTTCCAAGAGCTGCTATGTTGGAGGACTGTATTTGCATGATTGCTGAAAAAATGGGAGAAGTAGAGGAAGTTAGAATTAATGCTCGCAATAATAGCTCTCGAAAAATTGGCAAAGCAAGAGTAAGGGTGAATCTGTTTCATCCTCTTAAAATTGGAACAATCATTCATGTGGGAGATAGAAATTCGTGGATTGACTTTAAATATGAGAGACTACCACACTATTGCTATTCCTGTGGTTACATAGGCCATTATGCAAACTATTGCTCGACATTTCCCTATGAAGAATCTGGACTTCCTCAAGATAAACCAGGACGTTATGGATCTTGGTTGAAAGCAGAGGTGAAAGCGTTCAGCCCTTGCCGGACTACTTTTTATGGGGAGATAGACCTCACCTTACCTGAAGAGGAAATGATCCTCGAGACCCCGATTATCCCTTCCACTGATGAGTCGAATAGCAAATCCTCAACAGATGGTAGCCAAGCCATTGTTCTTTATCATCCTACAACACAACCAACACTAGAATTATTAATCTCAACAGAACTCGTAGCACAGAAAAAAGGTAAACGCATCCAGCAATACTCGGAACAACCAATGGAGCATCTAATGCATGGTGCAAAGATGGGGATTCAAGGGGTAGCTAAATTTGGTACAAAAAAACAAACATCCAAAAAGTTAAAACGCTTTGCCCCATATGAGAGAAAGGGCAGTTTGACGACCCTTGTGGACATGGACAAACTTCTGGAAACACCAATTCAAATATGGGAAGGCGAAGCAGTAGGGGCTTTAGTGGCTAGCCCTAATAAGCCACCAAGAAAGTCATGAAGGTGTTAAGCTAGAACTGTCAAGATTTAGGCTCTCCCTTGACAGTCCAGCACCTACGAGCCTTAGTGGCTCGCGAGAGACTTAATCTGGTTTTTCTTATGGAAACCAAAAATCAGTACCAGATGGTAGAAAACATCAAAAGAAGTCTAAAATTTTCTTCTATGTTTGTTGTTAATCCTATTGGAATAGCGGGAGGCTTGGTATTATTATGGGATGACTTGGTACAACTTACTATTGAGCACAGCTGCCAAGAGTTAATTGATCTTTCATGTATAGTGGCTAGAAATAGTTCTAAAATGCAAATCTCTTTCCTACATGCATCAACTAACTTCCAAGAGAGAGTATCTCTTTGGGACCTACTTTATGCTAGACATGGATCGACAACAGCACCCGGCTTTGTATTGGTGATTTCAATGAGGTGCTATATCATTGGGAGAAGATGGGCAGAAGACTAACGAAAAGATTTCGAATGACGGCTTTTCGGGACATTGTTGACTCATGTTCTCTAATAGATATTGAAAGCAAGGGGTGCACATTCACGTGGACAAATAAAAGAGATGGGGAAGATTTAGTTAAAAAAAAGGCTTGATCGAGCTTTTTGCAACTTAGACTGGAGGCTTTTATTTCCCATTGCTGAAGCCTTTGCATTTCCAGCAATAGGATCTGATCATAGTCCCCTGTTATTATGCTTAAATGCAGGTGAATAGAAAAGACAAAGACTCTTCAGATTCGAGGCTTTCTGGTTAGATCATCCAGAATGTGCAAATGTAGTAGACAAGGCTTGGAAGTTAGATAATTGGCAGCAAGGAGATTTGGTCCAGAAAACAAAAACGGTAATCGAGGATTTGAGAAAATGGAGCATGAATTTTAAAAATGCACTAAACAAATTGACCAGCTTAGAAATCAGCTCATTCAGATCACTAACAGGTCAAATCAGAAAGACAGGGCAGAGGAATATAGAATATCATTGAGAAAATCAGTTCATTGTGGCGCCAATAAGAAATGTATTGGGGCATTAGATCCAGAATTAACTGGTTAAAGTGGGGCGATCGGAACTCGAAATTTTTTCATGCTACAAAAATTCAGGGGAGACAAAGGAATAAAATCAAGATGCTGAAGATTGAAGAGAATAGGTGGAGTTGAGAGCCTCGTGTCATTAAACAACACATAACAGCTTATTACCAAGAGCTGTATCAATTTGTGGGTTCTCGGTATTATCAGCCAGTTTTAGAGCATTGTCCAACTGTTATTTCTAAGGAAATGAATGAGCTGTTAACAACACAAATAACTATGGAGGAGGTGAAGCTAGCTGTTTTCCAAATGGGGGCAGCAAAAGCCCCTGGACTAGAAGGCTTGAGTGGTCTTTTCTATCAGAGTCGGTGGGCTATTATTGAAGAAGACATATTTGATCTAATGGATTCTTTTTTCAAAGAAGGCAGATTTGATACAGCTCTTAATGAGACCTTTATCACACTTATCCCCAAGGTTGCAAATCCTGATAGCATAACCGAATTCAGACCAATAAGTTTGTGCAATTTTAGCTACAAAGTTATTACAAAGGTCATGGCAAATAGACTCAAACCTTGGCTCCCATCCATCATATCCCCAGAACAAAGCGCTTTTGTAGGGGGTCGGCAAATACAAGACAATATCTTTATTGTTCAAGAAGTTCTACATCAACTACGGGTTAGAAAGAGACGTAGAAAATTCCAAGTAGTGCTGAAGCTAGATATGCAGAAGGCTTATGATAGAGTTGAGTGGGACTTTTTATGTGATTGTATGAAGAAGATGGGTTTCAATGAGAAATGGGTGAATATGGTCAAATTTTGTATCTTCTCAGCCCACTTTCGTGTGTTAATTAATGGCCAACCAGGGGAATCTTTCACCCCATCTCGAGGTATTAGACAAGGGGATCCTCTCTCACCTTATTTGTTCATTATTTTGGCTAATGTTCTCTCCTATATGGTGAATAATGCTATCATGGATGGAACCTTAAAGGGTATCAAATTAAATCCACACTGCCCTATCTTATCCCACCTATTCTTTGCGGATGATGCCATTTTCTTCTTGGATGGAACTCTTAGGGAATCTCAGAACCTTGCCAATATTCTAAATTGTTATTGTTTTGTATCTGGTTAGTCGATCAACCTTAACAAATCTGGAGTTTTTCTTGGGGCCAGCTGTCCACAGGATTTGAAACGAAATATTGTAGCTGAACTGAGGGTTCCTATCCTAGAAAAAATTGGGAAATATTTAGGGATATCATCCGATTAGGGCCAAACTAAAAAACAGATGTTAGATTGGATTATAGCACGGGTGGACAAGAAAACTGGAGGGATGGAAAGAGCAATTACTATCGAAGGCAGGGAAAGAGGTTCTAATTAAAATGGTTATTCAGGCATTACCTAAATATGCCATGAATATCTTCAAAATACCTCTATCTATTTGTCGAGCGATCGAAAGAAAAATCTTAGCCTTCTGGTGGAAATAGAATGCACAACAAAAAGGTATTCACTGGAAGAGTTATGAAGTTTTGAAGAAGAGGAAGGAACAAGGAGGAATGGGGTTTAAAGATTTAGTGGAATTAAATAAAGCTATGTTGGGAAAACAAGCTTGGAGATTAGAAAAAGCCCTTGAGGCCTTGTGGAGCAGAATATTTAAAGGCCTCTACTTCCCTAATAGCAATCTATGGACTGCTACAAAAGGAGCAAAACCATCTTAGGGTTGGTAGAGTCTTTTAATGGACCGTGATGCCCTACAACCTGATCTGAAATGGGAGGTCGGGGATGGTAAATCTATCAACTTGAGAGATGATCGTTGGTTAATGTCAAGAAGAATTGGTGGACCGGCGAACCGAGATGATCCTAAGCTAGTGGCAGAGATCATTGATCCAACTACGCGTACATGGAAAAATCATATTATCACAGAGCTTTTTGACAGCCACATCTCAGAGGAAATTCAAGCAACCACACTCAGCATATTTACCAGACCTGACCGTTTAATTTGGACAGGACATAATTCAGGGGAGTATAAGATCAAAAGCGGGTATCATAAATTAAGAGTAGCCAACACGAGCATAACAGAATGCCATGCATCCTCTTTATATCAGGTACCGAAACAACTCTAGACAGAAATCTGGCACATACAGACTACACCCAGAATTAGGCACTTCATGTGGAGTTTATGTAACGAAGGCCTCCCTACCAGAGCCAACCTATACCGGAGAAAAATCATACCTGAGCCGACATGCCCACTATGTAACCAACTTCCAGAGTCCTCCGAACATCTCTTTGGGCTTTGTCTGTGGACAAGAGAAATTTGGCAGAACTATTATACCGACATAGACGTTTCCCCAATCTCTATAACAAGAACAGACCGATGGGTAAGTGAATACCTCCGATCTGGCATCTCAGCAAGTCAAAAAGCGATTTTTGCGACCACCCTTTGGCTAATTTGGAAAGCCCGCAATGCTCTAATCTTCCAAGGCTGGCGAAAAACACAAGAACAGATCATTAACGAAGCCCTTCTCTCCCAACAACTCTACAAGAAATGGAACCCACAGACAAAAACAATGAAACCAGAATAGCGTACCTGGGTGCCTCCAGCTCCGGGTGCCTTGAAGATCAATGTTGATTGTTCTTGGTAGGATGAGAAAATGGAGGGATCCATTGCCGGAATATGTAGAGGAGACGCGGGGTTGTGCATTGGAGGTTTTGCGCAAAAAATTCGAGCTCAATCAGCTCAAATGTGAGAAACCCTAGCCGTCCAACAGGCGTTACTTTGGCTGAGAAGACACTGAACTGCTCTGACAGAACTCCCTTCTAGCGCACGAACTGATATGCTTTTCTCCTCCCCCGTGTGCATCTCCAGCAATTGCATCTTAGCCGTGGACTCCATGTTGGGCCGAAATGAAGTGTCTTGGGCCTCTCATCCTATTGTCCTGGAATGTAGAGAAATGCTGGCCCAAATGCCGAATGTTTCCTTGCGATATGAAGCACGCAAATCCAACCGAGCTGCTGATTGGGTCGCCAAGGGTGCGAATGGTAACGTTTCTGTTCTTTTTTTGTTCCAGGGAACAGAAACAAAAAAAAGTGTTTCTGTTCCGAGGAACAATTTTTGAACAAAAGAACGCGTTTGGTAACGTTTGTTAGGAATAAAAAATGAATAGAAACACGTTTGGTAAATTTTATTCTTTTTTTTGTTTCTTTTAATTTTTAAACATTTTTATTTTATTTTTCATTTTTTCCTTTATTTTTTATTTTTTTCTTTTTTCGGCCGGTCACCGCCGGGGGTCGGGCGACCTCGCCTAGCCACGGCGAGGCTCGCCGGCCCTCGGCGAGGTCGAGCCTCGCCGTGGTTGGGCGAGGCTCGGCCTCGCATTGGCTGGGCGAGCTCGGCCTCGCCCGGATCGGACCCGAGCTCGCCCGACAAAGGCGAGGCGACGCTCGGCCTCGCCGGATGCAGGCGAGGCCGAGCTCGCCCAGCCAAGGCGAGGCTCCGACGAGGTCGCCGACCCTCGACGGCGTCGCCGGCCCTCGACAACCGGTCGCCGGCCATGGCGAGGCCGGCGACTGCGAAAGAAAAAGAAGAAAAAAAGAAGAAGAAAAGAAGAAAGAAGAAGAGAGAGAGAAGAGAAACGTTTCTTCATGTTTGTTTCGGAACAAGAAACAAAAATTTGTTGTTTCTTTTTTTTGTTCTTATTTTGTTCCGGGAACAAAAAAACAAAAAAGGAACAGAAACGCAACCAAACGCGTTTCTGTTCTTTTTTTGTTTCCGGGAACAAAAAAACAAAAAAATTGTTTAGAAACAAAAATAAAGAATGTTTCCATGCAGACCCCAAGTCTCACAACACAGATTCTCTTCCGAGCAATTGGGTATCCCATCCCCCGCACGAACTTTATCTTATATTATGTTTGGACTTTCGTTCTAGTTGTAATCCACCATCCCAGTATTAATCAATGAAGTGTTTTTCCGACCAAAAAAAGAAAAGAAAAACTATTGAATCTGTCGGTGCTCAAGCTCTACATTAACGTAGGTACGTGAGCGTAGCGATAGTGCAAGAAGAATGTTCTAAGAATAATGTCAATTTGGAGTTTGAGAGTCTATTTAGAAAGTCAACAATCAGGGACAAAGCCCCCACATACCTCGACCAATTTGTATTTTTCTTACTCTCGATTGAGTTGTTACCAGTTGTTGAGTGAGTCATTTGATGGGTAAATCATTTCGATTGGTGCATAGAGGAAGGTGCTAGAGCATTCGAATATGGCTAGTATCTAGACAAAGAAGCAATTTTGATGCATGACTTACTTCAATAGAAGTAGGTAAATTTTTCGAGCGATCCATTTGTTTGTCCTTTTTGTCGAACACATGGGTTCAAATGAGAACTCTTGCAACATTCCTTTGGGATCACCTTGGAGCATAGACGTAATTGTTTTTAAGGATTACCAAATGTATGTGGAATGGCAAAATTGTCACATCATGTAAGAATTAGTCGGGTGCTCAAAGAATGCCCAAACTTTTCCGTTGATATAAGAGGAAAAAAGATATAGGTTAGTTCATTGTATACCCTCTCAATGTGCATATAATGAGATTGCACATTATATATTTGAGTGACTACATTCTTTTAAAGATCAGAATTTCAAGTACATAGACCCGCATTCCTGTTTACACACATAGTAGAAGTTCATTAATCTGCTAATGGACACAGGTTCGCATGACCATATATACTTCTGCCCTCACACATGATCCTATCTATGCCCATGTCCATGCATCCCAAATTTTATCATGTGAATTCATACGAATCTTTCTCACGCACATAAACAAAATAGCATAAGCACGCATCACATAAACAAAATAGCATAAGCACGCATACTTATGCGCGTGACAAGAAAAAGAAGAAAATGATTTTAAATGGCCGGACAGAGAATACTCAATGAATTAGCTTTAATGTTAGAGAAATCAACCCCCAGGTTGGCGCAATTTGTCGGGGCATTGGGGAATCTACAGTTCGGAAACTAGTTATCCACCGGAAACCTACAAATTGGGTGTAAATTGCTGTGGTTTAGGGCTACTTACACAGGTTAAAGGCCCGAATTTAGGCGGTTCAAGGGGCTTATAGGGTATTCTATAGCCCAGGAAGTCGAGTGTGTATGCATGCCCTCTGAAACTTCCATTCAAATTAGAATATGAGATGTTCGTGGGAGTAGTTTTTAATATAATCATCGTTCAATTGACCATTATATCGTAACATAATATTGCAATTTATCTTAACAGAAGGTTTAGGCGCGGATGAAATTTTTAGGTGGAGATTTAAGGTTGAAATCCAATGAGTACGCTTATATATTGTAGATCTGAATTTGAAGTTTTGACTATTAGAATATATGTACATAGGATTCATAGTTTCATGAAAAATCCAATTCACATACATGGAATGAGCTAGGGCTTGAGGAAAGCCCAATTAACCTTTGATTAAAAGTGGTTTCGGAATATCGGGGCACTATTTTTGTTTGGGTTTTAGAAGGCCCGAGGTATGGTGGGAATGTGTTTCCGACAAATTGATCATACTCGGCTTCTTTATTTATACAGTCTTACAAAATCAACAACTTAAAATTTATGATGATAATACAATTCTTTTTTTTTTTTTAATGATAAATGAATGCCCTACATATTTCAGTACTTTCATTTATTTGGAGCATTGCTTGTATGAACACAATTTATGGCCAAAGTCCAGAGATTTGCAATTAAGGAAATCGGAATGAGAGATAGTATACTAATCCACTTACCAAAAATAATTGAGGCATGAAAAATTTCCCTCAATGTGACTTTCTAATATATTTAGAATCCTACGATACCAATTAGCAATTCTCAATAGAAAATCCCGATTGTTGATTCTTATTATGAAAATATCTTGAAATAAGTAATTTTCTTATTTTTCACCATCACTAACGCCTATTTGTCTTTAAGCAAAAGACTCAAGACGCTTCCCACCTTAAACTCTATTTCCCTGTATCTCCAAATATTTCTTTCCATCCTAAGACAAAATCTTATTGATAGATCAAATTGCCCCCCTTTAGAAATTCCAAGCCTTCAAGTGCTACCTGCCATCATGCACAAGCCCCTCACATAACCGTCATCTGCCACCATGGACCCACCTCCTCACCAATACCATCGACCCCCTCCCCTATGTTCACGCTCGGGCCTCTCTCTCTCTCCCCTCAACTAGTGAGGTCACCTACCGTGATGGACGGACTCAATCCAGGTCATCCATGATTTTGTTGCAGCTCAATACCGAATTGATCTGACCAAAAAAAAAAAAAATTACCGAATACCTTGGCCCATGACCCCCATTGGACTTTCAGAGCTGCCGAGGTCAGTCATGACTTGAAGGAGGCCAACAGCCTCGGATCAAGGTCAATGTCGCTATTAGGCAACTTGGGTCAAGGCCATTAGAAAGGAAGAGTAGGAGAGGGATGACAAGCCATAGGATAGTGTGCTGATGGCTAGAGGCAATCCGTATAGGGAATTTAGGATTTGGCGAGAGAATTTTCAGAAAGTTGTAAATAAGACCATAAAGACAACAATGTAAAGCCGCAAAGTAGGGTCAATAATATATTGTAGAAAGCCTGAAATTCCATATGTAAAATGGTGGGAATGGCTTTTTGTTTTCCATTATAGACCTCGATTAATTTTTCATCTTCTCCATTTCTTTTTTAATTTTTTCTTCGTCCGATGTAGTCTGCCTTTCCTCTTTCCTCTTAACTTTGTCATTCCATCGTTTCTCCCTCCTATACTATGAGATTCCCTCACATAGTTAACTTTTTCCTTTTTCGTTGTTTTCAGTTTTGTCGTCTTTACCACTTCATTTCTTTTTATTTGCAAAATTTACTTTTTCAGTTTTCTTTCATTATATACTATTTTTTTTAGCACACATTATATAATGCTATATAATGCTATATAATGCTATATAATGGCCATCTCAATTTTTCTTTTCCTATTGTCTCTAATGCATAAAAATCTGAGTTAGCAAATGGCCGTCATTATTGATCAAAATCTAACAATAACTATAATATCAAAAGATATATTGATTTTATTATTTTTGAAAGGCTAAAATACTAACCAATACAGCTTTTATTGAAAAAGAGACAAAACATATGTTTTGTCCATAAAAAATTATAAATTTACTTGAAAGAAGCATAACATTTCAAATTTAATCACAGGCCAAAATGAGACACTTTTTCTTAATGTTAATATGTATAGTTTACTATGGGATTGACAAAATAACTATAAACATGCTTGGACGGAATTAGCAAAAGTATTAACGACTTTGTATCCGAAATGGAAAACTATTTTCTTTCAAAAGACTGCATGAAAGGCCTTAAATATGATGCATGATCGCATGATCCAACAAATCATTTATTAGTATAATGCAAAACTCTATAATGTGCAACCTAAGCTAATATTTTTGGTATTTTCTTTGGAAAACGAAATTACTCTAAAATTTACATGAAGATCCAAAGTCGCTATAATGAACAAAAGACATGCATTATGTTGGAAAATCCCCTATGTTGTTTGGAATATAACAAAACAATCATATGCTACTTATGTGTGTATTGGTTGAGTATACCAGGTGATATATGCACAAACCAATATGCATAATAGTATGAGAAATGCTCTGTCACAGCCAAGAGTGTTATACCCTATCGAACAATGGTAGCCGATATCAAAAGTGAACAAGATATTGAGCATTGAGATGTCTAGAAGTTGTAAGGACCTTCAGATAAAATGAACATCTAGAAGGACCTTGATCGAGGGTGAATAGGTCGATGATTTGAAGGTACCAAGATATAGTGAACAGTTGGATGGACCTAGTGACAGTAAACAAGGCTAGAACGAGAATGTTCGGTAGATCTTCAAAGGACTATGAAAGCAAACAACTTGGTTAGGTCCTAATTGCCAATTTGCTTGGAAGGACCAAAAGATAGATATTCAGATTGTTTCATGAGCAACAAATCATTATTAGGAGTAGTAGAGTGTTGGTAGGAGTAGTTGCCAATATCAAATGAGGTAGAAGACTATAATGATATCGATGACTTGTGTGAGTTTAGTGAAGACTAATGAAGATACCAACAACAAGAGGACAAGTTTAATATGATGAGGATTTCATGAAAACTTAGAGATATCATGATCAATCTTTCATTAGTAATAAAGATATCTACAAGAGGAGAACATGTCTAATATGACTAGAATTTAATGAAGACTTGGAGGTACCATGGTCAATCTTTCGTCAATTAGAAGTCTTTGGTGATATAGCTAGTACGAGTACCTAGAGGGGGGTGAATAGGTATATAAAAGATTTTTCTTGATAATTGCACAATACTTAGACAGTTGAAGGATTTGCAACAAATAATGATCAACGTAAGACTGAGTAAAGAAAAGAGAGAATTGAACACGCGGTTTATAGTGGTTCGGCTTGATTCAAGCCTACATCCACTCTTCTGCACTGACAGCCAATTGGCTGGATTCCACTATGAACAAAGAGATGTTACAGCGTTGATCTTCCTTGATTTCAAGGTGTAGATGATCTACCACACTCGCTCAAGGTATCACCAAGTATAGACACTCTCTGTGTATACAATTTCGCTCAAAATGTATCGACTAACAATCAAGGTGCTTTAGACTCTGGAATTTCTCTATCGATCACGTACTCAAACAACTAGAACGTCTTCCTTTTTATACTCCTTTATGCCATCATACCCGTTGGCACTTACCAAAGGAATTCCTCCAATCTACCCGTTGGACGGAATCAATCAAGAAGATTATTCGAGCTATTAAAGGAACCTGACGATAGCCCATAAATCCTGTTCGCCCATACAATCAGGATCTTGGTTTCCAAGAATAGAACATTCCAAGAATATTTCGTCGACCACCGGATCTTCAATCGATCTAGATAAGAATAAAAGAATCCGTTATATTTATCCAACCAAGAGATCTTCTCCAGAGGATAGGATTAAATCCTCAACCATATACTTCGGCTCTAGATTTCCTTCGTCACTGGATTAGAAAGACTGTCAATGAGAATAGTCTTGAGTCTGGTGATCAGAAAGTCTTCAAACTTTAAACAGACGGTCTGCAAATATCCAGACTAGACTGATAGAAACGTTTTGTCAGCTTCAAAATATTCTGGAAAGATTTCTCCAACAATCTCCCCTTTTTTGATGGTGACAAAACTTTCCTGTAGATTTGAACAACTTTGACCTGCAAAAACATTTCTCAAGCAATATGGCTATCTCATAAAGATTAATAAAACAACCAGACTCTGCATCCACAGAAAATTGGTTAGTCTTTCATGAGTAATACCATATGACAACACTTGATATAAATGCAACCAGTCAAGCATCAAAATCCACAGCCAATTCAGTCAAATTCAAGTTCACACCCAAGTTCAATCAAGTCATACTCAAAAACAAACATAACCACAAAAACAAATTTAAAGTCAAAGTTTAAAGTTGGTTGGTTCAAATTGCTTCTCCCCCTTTTTGTCATCATTAAAAAGGTGAGAAAGGAGTCGGTCCGCTTGGGAATGCGCACGATCCGGAAATCTCCCATGGACTGGACTATGCCTTCTAGCCTCTTCAAGTCTTTCCTTAGATGAGCTACCTCCTCTCCTTTGGCATTGGCTTGAATTTGTAGAGCGAGGTCTTTCATTTTATCCTCCAGGGTAACCGAAGATGCTTGTCCATCATTCTTTATAGCTTGAATTTCACGGTCAAAGCATAGATTTGGCCCAAAGCATTTCAGAAGAACATCAAGAATACGACGAAAATCTGCAGAATTGTCCGTCTGTGTACTTGCATTTGCTTTCTCAGATGGAGTGAATGCAGACGATGGCGCTTCTGTATAATCTTGCAGATTTGGTGTTGACGTATCGTGTCCTTCTTCAGGCAATTGAGAAGTCTGAACCTCTTCTGGATCTGCTGGAGATTGTCTTAGACCTTCACTATTGGCAGCATGAGGTGTGGGCCTTTCTTGCTCGCCAACTCCCCCTATCTCTAGGACCTCAAATGAGGAAGAGTGATGATCATGCTCTTCTGTATCTTGATTCCCCTTCTCTCCAGATTCAGCTGCAGACTTTTCTTTCTCTTCTTCTCCTTCTTCTTCAGCTTCTTTCTCCTTCTCTCGCTGCTCTTCTTCTTCTCTCTGTTCTTGGCTTGCTCCTCTTCTTCTCTCTGTTTCTTCGAAGTTCGTCGATTGAGGTACGAACGTCGGGTCCTTATCAAGGCAAGTGATTGTGAGATCTTCCTCCTCATCTTCATCCTCCAAGATGAGAGTTTTCTTCTTTTTGGATGGGGCACCAATGGCCTCCTTCCCTTTTCTCTTTGAAGCGGATTTGATCTGGAGTCTTCACTCTGAATTTCTCCATTGCCTTGGAAAGTTCTTTCAGACGCATCTTCGTCAACATCTTCAAACCTACCACCATCTTATCGCACGGTCGAACACAAAGTGTATGTGGCGGTTCAATATTCATGTGTCTGAAGATCTTGGTCACCAGACCTGGGTAAGGCAATTGTCCCTTGTCCTTCGACATTGCTCTGTACATGTGAAAGAGAATAGTGTGAGGGAGAGAGAACTTCTTCCATGAGTTGATTGCGTACATCAATTTTGCCTCGGAATTAGACACATCAGTCTTTGATGTAGACTTGGGCCTGATGCAATTGATCACAATTTTGTGCAGCACAATATTGATGGCACGCATCCTTGAATAGATGATTCTTCCCTCTATATCTCTATCTTTGACAAGTTCCAATGAGGCATGAGCAACTGAGACTTTGATTGGTTGATAACGTCCTCGTTCAACTCCAATTATGT
Organism: Eucalyptus caleyi; assembly: GCA_014182885.2. Taxonomy (NCBI): domain Eukaryota; kingdom Viridiplantae; phylum Streptophyta; class Magnoliopsida; order Myrtales; family Myrtaceae; genus Eucalyptus; species Eucalyptus caleyi. Next base: position 31,991,513 of record CM024468.2, on the reverse strand, counting down.
CCGCCAACATGTCCACGTCTACCACATAGTCCTGGTCTTGAACACTGAATGATATTCTATTCGCATCTAAAAGCTGAGATTCGAATAGAAGTATCTTGTCAATTGCGCATAACCGTACGTGGTATCGGTGCAAAATTGCTCAAGTTGAAGCAGATTGAACTTCTCCCTTAAGTTCACATTAACGGCATCTAAGAAATCGAAATCAACACTCCTAGGGTTTATCACCCCTCGTTTCAGTAATCTGAAGAACAGATTCTCCTGTTCCTTCGATTTAAACAACTCCATCCTTTTTCCCTTCACCTTCGCAGCAACACCCATTCTAGATTGAAAATCACTGAACATTTTATCATCATCGTTCCCGTCAGTTGAATTTGGTCCCGACATACGAGGGTCACTTGGAATGTTCGCAAGTGCTTCCTCAGCCTTTCCCTTGGGAGCAATTCCCAAATCCTCCATTTTTCTCAGAAAGATATACTCATTCCCATAATTCTTATCTTTAAGAAAATCATCCACGTAGTTCAACGGAGTCCCAGTACTTTTCAACGCACGGTAGAGTTTGTAAATATAAGAGGGTTTTTGGACTCTTACAGGGTTTGCGTCCTTGATTATCTCTTCCTCCGGTTGTTAACCTGCACCTTGTGGGGTAGATGGCGTTGAGTGACATGGTGGAGAGTGAATCGGGCTCTGTTGCTAACTTGATAATTCTTCCTCTTCGGTGAGATCGAAATGGGTAGGTCCCTCCTTCATTCTTTGTGGTCCCCTGTTCGCGATTCTTGAAGACTTCCTCGAAGAAGACATCCTTCCTTGTCGCTGAAAGATTCCTTTACTTGCTTTCCCAAGAAAAGATGACAACTTTCTCGAAGATGAACACGAAGTAGAAACCGGATTGGGAGGAGATTACCTTTTAGGGTTTTGAAGATTGGGTGAAAAAGAAAACTGTATATATATAACTCAGTTTTGAAAAAGGGAAGTTCAATCGGCACAAGGAAAGTGTACGAACACTTCTTTTTAAAATCATTAACTGCCAAAATTAATCCTTTTGGAAAGACAAGATTTCGTTTTTCATGGAGACTATAAAATAACTGAACGAAAGATCGTACCTTTTCGAGTTTAGATAAAATAGCAACTTACGAGTCTATAGCCATGAATGTCTCGAAGTCGAGGATTTAGAGTCGAGGGTTGGAGAGTCTCTAGACTTTAACTTCTTCAAGCTTCAAAATATTGAGTCTGGAACGGATAAAATCAAATTGATTTTTCTCCAAAGGCTTTGTGAATATATCCGCTAGTTGACTTTTGAATCAACAAATTGAATCGAGATTTCTCCATTTTGAATATGATCTCTAATGAAGTGATGTCGAATCTCTATATGCTTTGCTCTTGAATGAAGAATTGGATTTTTGGTGAGATTGATTGCGCTGGTGTTGTCACATTTGATTTACGTGCATGAGTCTTCAATCCCAAAGTCTTGTAGCTGTTGTTTTATCTATAGAATTTGCGAACAGCAGCTTCCAAGGGCTACATACTGCTTGTTGTTGAGAGAGCTACGGTGCTTTGTTTCCTTGAAAACCAAGACACCATCCCCGCTTCCAAGCAATTGGCAAGTTCTGAAGTACTCTTTCTATCGACTCGCAGCCGGCTAGATCTGCGTCCGAATATCCCAGGAAGATTAAAGTCTCCATTCTTAGGATACCAAAGACCGATGCTTGAAGATGAAGCAACGTATTTAATGATACGTTTTGCAGCACTTTGAGATGGGATTCTCTAGGATCGATTGAAACCTAGCACAGATGCAAACACTCAACAAAATGTCGGGTCTAGAAGCGGTAAGATAAAGAAGTGAACCAATGATGCTCTGTCTTGCTTTTAATCAACTTTCTTCCCTTCTTCATCTTTGTCTATCTTCAAAGAACTTGACATTGGTATATCAGTCTTTTTGCAATTTTCCAATCCAAACCTTTTGACTAGATCATTAGCATATTTTTCTTGGTAAATGAAAGTTCCTTCCTTCAATTGCTTTACTTGAAGACCAAGAAAGAATGTTAATTCTCCCATCATACTCATTTCAAACTCATCCTGCATAGACTTAGAAAATTTCTTGCATAGACTTTCATTAGAGGATCCAAAATAATATCATCCACATATATTTGAACAAGTAAAAAGCTTTTGTTTTCCTTTTTGATAAATAAAGTAGTATCTACTTTACCTTTGACAAAACCATTACGTAATAAGAACTTACTCGGTCTGTCGTACCAAGCTCGAGGTGCTTGCTTTAAACCATACAAGGCCTTTTTCAGTCGAAGGCGAGTCCGGCTTCTTTGGGTCTTCAAACCCAGGTGGTTGTTCCACATAAACTTCCTCTTGGATAAATCCATTTAGGAAAGCACTTTTGACGTCCATTTGGAATAACCTGAAATTTTTATAACAAGCAAACACAAGTAATAGTCGAATAGCTTCTAACCTTGCTACTGGAGCGTAAGTCTCATCATAGTCTATTCCTTCTTCTTGCGTGTATCCTTTGGCCACGAGTCTTGCTTTATTTCGTACGACTTTTCCTTTTTCATTCATCTTGTTTGAACACCCATTTGGCTCCAATAACAGTTTTACCTTTTGGTTTAGATGTTAATTCCCAGACATCATTAATGTTGAACTGTCTGAGCTCTTCTTGCATAGCTTCGATCCAGCTTTCATCAGATAAAGCTTCTTCTATGCTTTTTGGTTCAATTTCGGAAATGAGAGCCATAGCACTAGACTTTTCATGTCTTTTGGATCTGGTGCGAATTCCTTCATTAATTTCGCCGATAATGAGATCTTTGGGATGGCTGGACTTATGCTTCCAGTTACTGGTTGATTTATCTGGATGATGATCTTTTTCTTTATTTGAATCTTCATGAACATCTTGATGCTTTGGTCTTCCAGTCCGAGATATTTCTTGAGATGTAAGCTTTGGAAGGTCGGAGGTTTCGGACTCTTCATACCGAGCCCTGACCTGGATTCATCTTGCGTAGAGTCTTGAAATTTGACATTCATTGACTCCTCCTGGACCGGCTCTTCTTGTTATAGACTCGTAGGCTTTGCTTGATGTAGAATATCCAAGGAAGATGCCTTCATCCGATCTTTCTTCAAACTTACCAACTCGATCTTTTGCATTTTTCAATATAAAGCACTTGCAACCGAACACATGAAAGTATGAAACAATGGGCTTCTTACCTTTGAATAATTCATAAGGGATTTTTTCTAGAATAGGTCTTAGGAAGACTCTATTGATGATATAGCATGCTGTTAAAACAGCTTCAGCCCAAAATCGTGAAGAAATTTTACTTTCAATTAAAAGAGTTCTAGCCATTTCTTGAAGAGATCTATTCTTTCTTTCCACAACTCCATTTTGCTGAGGAGTATATGGAGAGGAGAACACATGCTTAAATCAGATTCATCACACAATTTTGTAAAATCTTGATTTTCAAATTCACCTCCATGATCTGTTCTTATACTTGAGATAACACATCATTTTTCATTTTGAACCTTTTTAGCAAATTTTTCAAAGTACGAGAAGGTTTCTGACTTACTTACAAGGAAATATACCCAAGTAAAGCGGGAGTAATCGTCCACAATTACTAGGCAATATTTCTTACCTCCAATACTACGGGTTCTCGGTTGGTCCGAAGAGATCCATATGCAGCATCTCGTAATACATGATTAGTAGAGACATGATTTATTGGCTTAAATGAATTTCTTACCTGCTTTCCCAGAATACATGGTGTGCATGGATCGGACTTTTGGTAAGGTAATTTGGGTAGACCTCGAACAAGCTGTTTTGATGAGATTTTGGCTAATTGCTTCATGTTGACATGACCAAGCTTTCTGTGCCATAAGCTTGCTTCATCTTGAATTGAGATTAGGCATTGCGATTCATTTAGTTTCATGTCTAAGAGGTAGATATTTCCATGTCTTCGACCAATGAAAGATTGAGTAGAGTCTTTCGATTCCGAGCATATTCCTTCTTGAAAGGAGATCTTGAAACCAGTATCACATAATTGGCTAATGCTGAGAAGGTTATAGTTGAGTCCTTCCACTAGAGAAATATTGCTTATTGTGAGATTTCCAATTTTCACAGTTCCAAATCCCACAATACTTCCTTTGCCGTTTCCTCCAAATGAAACTTTTCCACCATTTACTTGAATAAGCTTTATGAAGCAATTTGAGTCTCCTGTCGTGTGTCTTGAACATCCCATTTGTCAAGATACCACTTTACCTTTTTCTTGACGGAGACCTGCATTTAAAAGAGAGTCTCAAGCTTTCTTTGGTACCCAAATTTTCTTGGGTCCTTTGGTGTTAGTAGGATAAACATTATTAGGCCATACTTTCTTAACAGGTTTCCAAACCATTGGACACTCTTTTTCAAAGTGATCCCGATTTGTTACACTTTGAACACTGAGAGCATTTCGACCTCGAGACTTTACAAAAACTTTCTTGAAATGATTTTTGTAAGCCTCTCTCGACGGTCTTTTCTTAATTCTTTCTTTTACTTTAGGAAAATCAATCAAGGGAATTGTTTCTGCTGTCATACCTAGACCAGACTTATTGAAGTAAGGTCTTTGAACCGAAAGAACTTTTTCAAGTTTTCGGATCCTATCGAAAATTTCTTTGAAATATTTGATAAGTCAGTTTTTAAAAAAGCATTTTCTTTCAAAAGATTATCTTATTTTTCTTTTAAGAGTAGAAACATTCAAGTCTAAACTTTTAACTCTTTCTTCTAAAATGTTTTCCTTTTGTTTTAGAGCTGAGTTTTCCTTTTTACGTTCGGAAATTCTTTTGAGAGAAGTCTTAAGACTAAAACACAGTTCATCAATGTATTTAGAGACTTTGACAAGAATTTTAAAATCACTTACCTCAAATTCACTGTCGAGTCGATCCAATCTGAAAGTCCGAGTCTGAATGTGCCATCAGACATATGTTGGCATATTCATTATCACTTTCTTCACACTCTGTATCACTCCAGGTTTCGGCTTTGAGAGTTTTTCGAAACTTTTCAGCTTTTCCTCTTTTCTTCTTCAGAAGAGGACAGTTGGGTCTGATGTGTCCCTTTTTCTTACATTTGAAGCAGACTACATCTTTGTTTGGTTCTTCATCATCAACAGACTTGGTCTGCTGTCTTTGGAAACTTTGTTTCTTTGAGTTGAACCTTCTTCCTTTTCTATTCAGTTTTCTGAATCTTCTTATCATGAGAGCAAGCTCCTCATCGTCCATATCATCTTCAGAATCTGTATTATCAGAATCATCATTTGATTTTAATGCAATGGATTTCTTACCTCTTGGATCTTCGTCTTCATTAATTCGTTCCACTTCATAAGATTGAAGAGTTCCAATCAGCTCGTCGACGAGATAGTGGCATAATTCTTTGCGTCTCTCTTATTGAAGTCTTTATATGATTCCAATCCTTGGAGAGTCCATGCGGTAGCTTGTTCACCTTCATGGGATCAGAAATTTTTGTCCTTGGTTCTCAAGACCATTGACAATATCGTAAAACGACTAAACATGTCGGTTATAGATTCTCCTGGTTTCATTTTGAAGGCTTCATATTGACCGAGGAGAATGTTAATTCTGGTCTCCTTCACTCGATCTGTTCCTTCATAGGTGATATGTAATCTGTCCCATATTTCTTTTGCTGTAACACAAGAAGATATTCTGTTATATTCAGTTGGTGACAAAGCACAATATAAAGAGTAAATTGCTTTTGCATCGAGTCCTTGTCTCTTGTTTATCTCTTCCTGAGTCATTCCGCTGGTCTCAACAATTTCTTTCCCTCTTTCAGAGACTGATGCAACAGTAGGAGTGATTCCTCTTTCCACAACGTCCCATTCCAGAGGATCCTTTGATCGTAGGAAAGCTTTCATCTTGTTCTTCCAGATGTTGTAATCCTTTCCATCAAAATAGGGTGGTCTGGTATTGCTTTGCCCTTCCACCAGCCCTGGTGCTAGCATACTAGCCATGGATCTTTTACTCTGAAGTAAAACACTTCAAATAAAGTAAGAACACGAGCTCTGATACCAATTGATATAGCTAGTACGAGTACCTAGAGGGGGGTGAATAGGTATATAAAAGATTTTTCTTGATAATTGCACAATACTTAGACAGTTGAAGGATTTGCAACAAATAATGATCAACGTAAGACTGAGTAAAGAAAAGAGAGAATTGAACACGCGGTTTATAGTGGTTCGGCTTGATTCAAGCCTACATCCACTCTTCTGCACTGACAGCCAATTGGCTGGATTCCACTATGAACAAAGAGATGTTACAGCGTTGATCTTCCTTGATTTCAAGGTGTAGATGATCTACCACACTCGCTCAAGGTATCACCAAGTATAGACACTCTCTGTGTATACAATTTCGTTCAAAATGTATCGACTAACAATCAAGGTGCTTCAGACTCTGGAATTTCTCTATCGATCACGTACTCAAACAACTAGAACGTCTTCCTTTTTATACTCCTTTATGCCATCATACCCGTTGGCACTTACCAAAGGAATTCCTCCAATCTACCCGTTGGACGGAATCAATCAAGAAGATTATTCGAGCTATTAAAGGAACCTGACGATAGCCCATAAATCCTGTTCGCCCATACAATCAGGATCTTGGTTTCCAAGAATAGAACATTCCAAGAATATTTCGTCGACCACCGGATCTTCAATCGATCTAGATAAGAATAAAAGAATCCGTTATATTTATCCAACCAAGAGATCTTCTCCGGAGGATAGGATTAAATCCTCAACCATATACTTGACTCTGGATTTCCTTCGTCCTTTGGATTAGAAAGACATCAATGAGAATAGTCTTGAGTCTTGAGTCTTGAGTCTGGTGATCAGAAAGTCTTCAGACTTTAAACAGACGGTCTGCAAATATCCAGACTAGACTGATAGAAACGTTTTGTCAGCTTCAAAATATTCTGGAAAGATTTCTCCAACATTTGGAAGCTGACATCCTCTGAAGGATCATTGAATGATTGATTGTCGTCACCCTTGTGGTACACCCAAGCTTGCAACCTACTCATGGTACTTGGAGGTACCATGGTCAAACTTATGATTCGGCTAATGGATTACTAAGATTAAACCTAGCTCGTGTTCTTCGAAGCCCATACCAATTCGCGATTTATAGTTCAAGTTTTTAAATACAAATCATTTTCACTTATGAATCACCATTGATCTATTTTTTATGGATTGATTAGATACTCAAGTAAAGTAATGCGAGAATTACTTTATTCCAATAATTGCATCTAAGGAATGAGTTGGACGGCTAAAATGTCACACTTGACAAATCTAGCTTGTAGGCATTATTGATGGTGGCTCACTTTTCACTCTTCCATTGATCCACCTATACCCCACATTTAATGGAGTTTGACATTAATGATGTCCTAGTTGCCAACTCAGCAAATTTAGAATTTTGGTCATTAATGAGGGGTCCATGTATCGTTCTCCGATTGGTGTGTGCCACCTTTTCTAGAACTTCCAAGATATTTTTGACCTCCATCATGACCTTTGAAAAGTCAAGAGACACCTCATTCTCCTTTATTTAATGAAAGTATTCAAGAATTTTCTTTACTTTATTCTTTCCTTCCTCAAGAAGGTAGTCTAGACATTCTATTGTCCAAGTTAGTTTCGGGGCTGGAAAATAGATTATTAGGTACACCTCAAAAAATTGAATCATGTACACCCAAGGTTCAGCCATCATGCACCATGCTCGCCAAGCCGTTTCCTTCAATGGTCGGTTGGTTTAAACAGTCGGTTGTCATTCGGTTGATTCAAAGCTAATCCTAAGGCTATCCATGGCCTAACATTAAGCCAAGACACTCATGAACCTTAGAATTAGTGATGGAATAGTCGGGTTTATCCCTAAACTCATCCCAATCAGCACCCGATCCATCCGTATGGCTCATGGTTGGTGCATTACCAATCCATGATCGGACATCACCAATTCAAGATTTCTTTCCCATAACTAAGAATTAAATAGGGAATGATGCATTTTTGGTTGGAAGGTGATCGCATCGGATCGTCCATGCATCGGTGCATAGCTGGGCGGAATCACCCACGGCCGAGCACTATGACCGGTCGAGCATCCATCCGCCAATGCAAAATCATCTTGTGTTCAATTCTCATGATTAAAAAGTTATCTTATGAGCTGGTAATCCTATTCCATCGGTATGATTGGTAGAAATTCACGGTCGACACCTTGACTAGTTCGTGACTAGTCAATCGGTCGGTTGAACCAAGATCGATCCGTGATTCCTCGTTGATCAAACCGATCGATCCATGGCCAATGACCCATGATAATCTTATGGCCAATCCTTATGGGCTTGGAATCGAGGATGTTACACATGATCTGATGGTCGCAAAGTCAACGAATAAAACCCCTAAAGACCTTCACTTCTTCACACTTGAATTGCAGACTCATCAAGGACCTCAAGTTCCATTCATACATGCATGCTGGTTTAACCAAGAAATTTAGAGATTTCACATGAGCATAATATTTTGCTAGCCAGAAAATTGCTGCCATGACATTTAAAATCCGATTGCTTTAAGTGTTGACACATAAATTTCAGTGACCTATTTACATATCAACTGCATATAAAATTAGGGATTGACCCCAACCCAAAAATAAAAATATTAGTTAAATAACATAGAGATATCAAGAGCATTTGCATTAACAGTAATGGATCCATATAATTGCATTTGAGTTAATGGACTAAGCAAAGACGCACTGAATATAAATAATATAAACTAAGCCTGCTGAGGAACGAAGTTCAGCCAAACCTATAAACAATTGGCAAGATATTCGTTCATACCCTGTTGAGCAATACCGTTGAGCAAGGTTTTTGGCAAGACTTTGCTCGACCGCCGCATTACAGTGTCACAGCGGCACCACCAAGCTCAGTCTTCGCCGCTGCGCCAAACTCATCCTGGTCCTTTATTGTTTATCCGACGAAGCTCACCCTGCCATTGCTGCTGTTAGCACCACGCTGCCCCTGTTCTGATTAAACATAAACAAAGATGCACACACATATCCTATCAATATATGAAAAGGCTAAATAATCCAATGTGAAACTACAAATTATTGTATTGTAGTACTGAGACAAGTTCAATAGAAATTACTTAATGGAAAAATCAAGACGTTAAAGTATCAAAAAGCATCATATGAAAATAATAGTTCCATAAATTATTAATTCAAAGTGAGAGGACCAAACAATCACTTGTATATCTTAAAATAATTAGTCAATGAAAAATATTTTCATTATTAACAACAATTTATATTTAAATATTATTATGAATTATGAAAAAAAAAATTGTTCATTTATTTTTCTAAGCGATACAAGTGATTATTTTTAGGAAAATGTTTTCCAAATAATTTATTTTCTGCGAAATAAATGGATTCAAATCAAAATATGAGATCTTTGTGGGACTAGTTTATAATATAACTTACTTAATTGACCGTTATATGGCAACATATGTTACAATTTATCTTAACAGAAGCCTTAGGCGGGAATGAAATTTTTAGGCAAATTTTGACTATTCGAATAGATGTGCACCGTATTCACACGTTCATAGCACATCCCTTTCACGTATATGGACTGAGATAGGGCTTAAGGAAAGCCCATTAACCTTTGATTATAGGTGGTTTTTAAAGGCCCAAGTTATGGTTGGGAAGTGCTTCCCACAAAACTGTTTATAGAGATAGTCAGTACAAATCACATGAATTCTTTGTTTTTTGTGATATATTGAATACCCTATACATCTCAATACTTTCATTTATATGGAGCATTGCCTGTATTAACATATATAACGGACAAAACTCAGAAATTTTCAGTAAAGAAAACTGTAACCGGACATAGTATGCTGACCAATTCACCAAAGATAATTGGAGGCGTGAAAAGTTCCTCTCAATGTAATTTACTAAAAAAATATGAAACTTCGAGATATTAATTATCAATTTCAGTAGAAAATCTTGATTGTTGATTCTTTTAATAAAAATATCAAATAATTTTCTCATTTTTTATAACTAGGCAGGCGTATTGTATTACAATTAGCTATAAAAGTACCCTGAAATACCTTGAAACAAGTTTTTACTTGAGCAGAACAATCATCATATGCCATGTGTCATGTTGGTAGTGGATAACCACCATCACTAACGCATATTTATGTTTAAGCAAAAGACTCAACACTTTTCGCACCTTTAACTCTATTTCCATATTTCTCAAAATATTGCTTTCCATCCTAAGACAAAATCTAATCACAACAAACATCAAATTACCCCTAGAAATTCCAAGCCTCCAAGTGCTAGCTTCCATCATGCACAAACCCCTCACTTTCCACCACCCACCGTCGTCTGGCACAGTTGACGCCCCTCCTCACTAATATCATCGACCCCCTGCCCCTACTTTCACGCCCCTCCTCACTATTACCATCGACCCCCTGCCCCTACGTTCACGCTTGGTTCTCTCTCATCCCTCTGTAAATAACTGAGCCCTCTCTCTCTCTCGGTCCCAAAAGTGTCTGGTGACCTTGACCTGCGGTCCCAGATCGCGACGGACGACCTCAATCCAGGTCATCCATGATTTTATTGCAACTTGCAACCTTGATTGAAGATCGCCAGTAGCCACGTACGACCTTGGCCCGCGACCTCCGTTTGAAAGGGACCGCCGAGGTCATTCATGGCTTGAAAGAGGCCAGCAGCCTCAAATCAACGTCAATGTTGCTTTTACGCAACTTCAGTCAAGGCCCAGAGAGAGAGAGAAGCCTGATTTCTAAAACAGTTAGCTTTTTGACAACTTGTAATTTCTATTCACACACGATACACTTTTTTTTTTTAAATTTCTTTAAGTGCTAGAACTATCGTTTCAATTACTTCCCATGATGCACAGTACTTGCCCCGTGTCATGCGTATCAAAGAAGACATCATTTTCTAAAACAACAACCATGGCTCCCAATTAAAGCCATCAATGGGGTAATTATCAAGTTTTCAATGTAAAACTCTTGTACATTTTGCATGGACAAATCCCATCACATGCCAAACAAGAAATATTACTAGTATGTCCAACAAAATCCCCATGTACCATCACATAAAGGTTTTTGATAGTTGAAGATATTTAGTGAAATCTCAAGTATTAATGCATTTTGTATGAATTGGTTAGGATGATTGAGGTTCAACCATGGCCAATAACTTTCTTCTTTATCAGTCTGTGTGGCAAAAAGAAAAAAAAAAACTTAAAAGATGGTTGATGGCTTTCTTCTTTATTGGTCCCCAGTTTGTGATTTTCTTCTTGCCAAATTCTTACTCTTATAATATTTAAATGAAAAGAAGAACTTGAAAGGTAGACTCGGGTGATTTCCTAGAAAGATTCAGCTAAATGACAACATAAGCCTCAAAATCTGTTTTCGGAGTCCCACGGATGTCTTCACTTTTCAAGCAAATTCCCTTTACTTATTTATAATTCAACTGCAATGACCTAAATTCAAGTTAAAAATTAACTTATTTGGTAAAATCATCCCCCTCCTCTTTTCCAAGCCAATCCGTACATAAATCTTAAGGAATTTCAAGTGCAGTACTTTAAAAACAAATCATCACCTAGAAGAAATCCCTCTACACTAGCATAACAACAAAAGTGCACCAAAAATCTTAAATCCTTGCACGGAATGCATTTGAGTCCTAATTATTTGATGAGCGCAATCAAGTCATCCACCTTTGCAAAAAGTAAAATAAAGTCCTTTCCATGGAGAATGCCAAAACTTGCCCAAATAGCACTTGAAGCCTATGCGGCAACCCTTAATTTCACTTCTTGATATAAGTTACCAACTCATCCTGGACGCTCACTGTTTATCCGACGAAGGCCATCGTGCCGTTGTTGCTGTTAGCACCTCGCTGCCCCCGTTCCGATCAAACATGAACAAACATGCACAAACGGGTCCTATTGATATATGAAAAAGCTGCATAATCCAAGGTCAAACTACAAATTATTGTATTATAGTACTGAGACAAGTTCAATAGAAATTAATTAAAGGAAAAATCAAGACGTTAAAGTATTGAAAAGCATTAGATGAATAATAGTTCCACAAATTATTAGGTCAAAGTGAGAGGACCAAAATCAACACTAGGTTTCAAATTAGTACTTTAAGGCAATTTTTCAATAAGACAAAAAGCTAGAACCCGTGCAGCCAACGGGAATTTTACTAGTGTTAAAGAAAAGCTATTAAACCAGGACAAAACGTTACTTTATATAAATTAATCTGCACTTATTCTTCTTCAAGCTTTCAATCGAAATCACGTCAAATGGAGAGTGAGGGAGGATTTTTCACTATGCTTCAAAAGAAAATAATGAAGTTTTCCGCGCATTTTAATAGTAGAGATTTCAAAGCCATTATCCACTGGATGATAATGCGTGTTGAGAAAAGAAAATGTTGTCAGAGTGAATAGCGCTCATATTAAAGGAGTTGGTATTATAGTTTTACAATTTAAAGTCATTATGACACGCACAAAGTCCACAGATTTTTCTCCATCAAACATCAGCTTTATAAAATTGTTATCCATGACATATTTCATTTAAATTAATTAATGAAAGGATGACAATAAACATATTAAATATATTATGGATCTAATTAGACCAACTGAAAGTTGGGGGGGCGATATTTCACATTTATCAAAAGTAATTTAATTGAATCAATTGGAAGTTCCAATATAACATGACACATGGATAAAAGTTGATAGACTATTGATATCACTATCTCTTTTAGCTATAGAAACATCCAATCAGTCAACTTCCCATGAGACACTTCATATTGTCCCTGTTTTCAAAAGTGAAGACATGCGTGGGACGTGATTGAAGTATTCTCCAACTTCCCTCAATCACGGAAGAAGAATTTGAAAGGTAGACACGTGTAATTTACGCATCCTTTTCTTCCGTGAATTAACCTTACTTTGCTAGAGTGCACGTGAAATTCCATAATTCCATGAAATAATATATACTAATCCGAATCAAACTCAGCAACTGCGAGTTCGAGTAGATTGATAGTTACGCTAGATCGTCATCTAGAGTAGCATATTGTTGTCAAGAGCCGTTGCCGAAATCAGATGAGGTGGAGGACTGTGGTGCAACCGATGACCTGTGTGAGCTCAATGAAAACTAATGAATATATTGACAAGAGGAGAACAAGTGTCATATGATAGACTTGAGGATACCATGGTCAATCTTTCATCACTGATTAAGATATCGACAAGAGGAGAACAAGTCTAATATGATAAGTATTTCAGAAGACTTTGACCTCGCATGGTCAATCTTTCCTCGACTAGAAGTCTTTGGAGGTTGACATACTTTTAAGGATCACTAGATGATTTATCGCAAGTCATTTCATATGGTTTTACCATGGACAGCACCAACACTTGTGATAATGAGAACGTCCTGATTATGAATAATGGACTGTGCTGATATCAAGTGCTGGAAGGTGTTGGCCACTTGCTCATTGATTGGAATGTTGATCACGACGAAAAAACAACCGCTAATAAGTGTGTATGTACACGTGAAATTACACAATTATTGATTGTGATGACTTGTTTGACCAACTTACATAGCCTGTGGGTTGCTATGTAACTTTTTTACTACATAGATCATATTTGTCACCACTTATCTGGTTTTGATTGATTTTAAACAATTAACTTTTTGACTACTTGTAATTTGAATTCAACAATTTCACACGCAATACACCTGTATAGGACATTTTTTTAAATTTTTCTTCAACTGTTCGAACGGTCATTTCAATTACTTCCCACTGCACTTTTACTTGCTTCATGTCACTTGAAATGTTGATCATGATGAAAAACAGCCGCTAATAAGTGTGTACATATGTGTGATTGTGATGACTTGTTTAATGAACATACATTGTCCCTGGGTTGCTATCTAACTTTTTGACTACACAACTCATATTTGTCACTGCTCATTTGGTAGTTGATCAATTTCTAAAATAGTTAACTTTTTGACTATTTGTAATTTCCATTCAATGGTTTCACACATGATACATTTGTACATGACATTTTTTTTTTCTTTAAGTGTTTGAACTATCATTTCAATTACTTCCCATGATGCACGTTACTTGCCCGTGTCACATGTAGCAAAGAAGACATCATTTCTAAAAGAATGAGCTTGGCTCCCAATTAAAGTCATTAGTGGGGCAATTAGTACCTTTCTTTTCAAAACTCTTGTCCATTTTGCATGGACAAATCCCATCACATGCCAGCCAATAAATTTTACTGGTTTGTCCAACAAAATCTATGTACCATAACATAAAGGTTTTCGATAGATGAAGATATTTAGTGAAATCTAAAATGTTAATGTATTGAGCAATAAATTTGAAGATTGAATATTTCATATGAATTGGTCTAGATGATTGAGGTTCAACCACTGTCAATGACTTTCTTCTTTAGTTTAGTGGCAAAAAAAAAAAAAAAATTAAAAAGTTGCTTGAGAAAGAAACTCCAAAAGAAAGAAAAGATGGTTAATGGCTTTCTTTTGCCCAAATCTTATTTTACAATATTTAAAAGAAAAGATAGACTCGTGTAATTTCCCTGAAAGATTCAGTTGAAAGACAAATAAGCCTCGAAATCTGTTTTAGGAGTCCCATGTGGGTCTTCACTTTTCAAGCAAATTTGCTTTGCTTATTTATAATTCAACCGTAATGACCTATATTCAAGTTAAAAATTAACTTATTTGGTAAAATCATCCCCTCACCTTTTTCGAGCCAATATGTACAGAAATCATAAGGTATTTCAAGTGCGGTACTTAAAAAATAAATCGCCACCTACAAGAAATCCCTCTATACCAACATAACAAAAAAAGTGCATTAGAAATCTTAGATTTTTGCATAGAATGCATTTGAGTCCTAATTATTTGACGAGCGCAATCAAGTGACCAACTTTGCAAAAAGTAAAATCAAGTCTTTTCCATGGAGAAATGTTGAAACTAGCCCAAATAGCACTCAAAGCCTATGCAGCAACCTTTTATTTCACTTGTTAGTATAGGTTTAGGACTTTATGACTTGATTACACGGTGTAATTTACAATCACGGAATGGTTTGACACTCAGTTATACTTTTCCATTGTCATAGGACTTATTGCACCAATTGAAAGGTTTACTCCTCGATTCCAGTTCATAGATTAGATGAGACTTTTGGTACAATTTCCCTTAACACATGACTATGGCATATTTTTAAAAGCAACATTGCATGCCAAAGAACTGCATTATACTTAAAGAAAGGGTTAATCCGCTATAACAACCTATTAAATTCGAGAATGCTAACCCAGCTAGGTCAAAAGAAAAATAGGTCTTGATTATTGGGCATTGAAATGTCAAGTTTGAGGAGAAAAAGAAAATTGACGTTGCCTCCCAGCTAAGCCTCTTGGATCTCATATAAATGACGCAAGCCTTCATAACTCATCAGTGTCATGCATTGGAACGTTACACTTGAGACATCAAATTCGAAGTTACCATAAATTATTAGTTCAAAGTGAGAGGACCAAAATCAACACTGGGTTTCGATTTAATACTTTCAAGCAATTTTTCATTAAAGAAGAAGAAGAAGTTGGAACCCGTGCAGCACATGCACGGGAATTCTACTAGTATTTTAGAACAGCTTACAAACCAGGACAAAACCCTTTTCTTTATATAATTAAGGTGGTCTTACTCTTGTTCAAGCTTTCAATCGAAGTCATGTCAAATTGAGAATGGGGGAGGATTTTTCAGTATGCCTAAAGAAAAGAGCTAAGTTTTCTGTGCATTTTGTAGAGGTTAGACCTAAAAACGTCCTTAAAAAGCTTTTATCTTGATTCAATCCGGATTTCGGGATCGTCGTGATGTAAAATTTTAAGAGGGTACTCCCTCTCTAGGAAAAGATAAAAATACAGGAAGAACTGGGGGTGCGAGGCATTTGGACATCGACACGTAAAAATAAAGTATACTTCGATGGAGCCCACCCTCACTGTATATTAAACAGACGAGCTGCGACCCGCGGAGGTCCTTGAAGCCATTACCTTGTCCTTTTGATCGCTGTTGAGGAGAGTCCACTGGATGATAATGTTTTTTGAGGAAAGAAAATGTCGTCAAAATGAATAGTGCACATATTTAAGGAACGGGTATTATAGTTTTGCAATTTATAGTCAACATGACACACCCCAAACCCACGTAATTTGCTCCATCAACATCAGTTTTATCAAATTGGTGTCCATGATGCATTTCATATAAATTAATTAATGAAAGGATGACAATAAACACATTAAATATAGTAGCGGATCTAATTAGACCAATTGAAAGTTACTGGATGACATTTCACATAAATCAAAAGTGATTTAATTGAATTGATTGAAAGTTCAATATGACAAGACGCATGAATAAAAGTTGACAGACTACTAGTATTATTATCTATTCCAGTAATAGAAACTTCCAATCAATCAACTTCCGAGGAGATATTTAACATCACTCCTGCAAGGAGGTCATGATAGTTATCACAAAACCTTTCACATTTATTCCTTGGAGCATTAGTCAAAAGGTCCACTTGTGTTCTCACAAAGTTGAAAGTAAGTGTGAACATGTAGATGTAAAGAACAAGCCATTTACCGAATTAGACATAATCGAGGGGCATTATTTGATAGTTAGTCTTTCTTTCCATTGTTTTCATTTTTAAAAATTGAGACAATTATTTGGTTTGCTTTGATATTAACTACTAAGAGCAGGTCCTAGTTAGCGAACTGTCTATTGATGCAATCAAAAGATACTTTGTTCATTATGGAGAAGTTCATCTTTATTGCATTTCTTGATGTTATGTTGGCTTCCCTATTGATGTTTCAGCCCATCTCCTGTTCCAGCAACTTTAGTGATCAAGTGGCTCTCCTCCACTTTAGATCAACGATTGAAATTGACCCAACAAACACGATCAAAGGTGGCAACTGGACCCCTGAAGCAAAGTTTTGTGAATGGATTGGCATCGTTTGCAACAACCGCAAGCAAAGAGTTACAGCTTTAGACCTCTCGCACATGGATCTCCAAGGAAGACTCTCTCCCTACCTAGGCAATCTTTCTTTCCTGGCTTCTCTTGATCTCCGCAACAACAGCTTCTATGGCGAGATTCTAATAGAAATCAGTCGTTTACGCCGTCTAAAGAAACTTGTACTTGATGTGAACCGGTTTGAAGGAAATATTCCTCCTCACTTAGCCCGATGCCAAAACCTCAAAGTCATGTCACTTGCGATGAATAGGCTAATGGGCAGCATACCAAGAGAATTCAGTGCACCTTCCCTAAGTTGCAACAACTGGACCTTAGCTCAAATGACTTAGGGGGTCAAATTCCAAGCTTCCTGAGCAATATATCCACATTGCAGGTCATTACATTGGCCAACGCCACTCTCACAGGTTCGATTCCATTAGCACTTTTCAATAGATCGTTCACGAGTGTCATTTTGATGCGCAATTATCTCTCTGGAAGTCTTCCCTCCGATCTTTGCTACCGCTGGCGTAACATTCAGATACTTGCACTGCCTCTTAACCAATTCAGTGGCCTGCTACCAGAGACGCTAACCCAATGCAAAGAGCTTCTCACGTTGTCGTTGGCAGGCAATCGTTTTCAGGGAAGCATTCCTCGAGACATAGACAGCTTGCAAAAGCTGCAAAAACTCTATCTGGGTGGTAACAACTTGACTGGCGTGATTCCTCGAACCATTGGCAACATGTCAAGCTTGCGCATCTGGAGCTTACCTGATAGCCAGATAGGAGGTGACATTCCGAGTGAGATTGGCAGGTTGGTCAATTTGAATTTAATGATCCTTGAGGGAAATCTGCTAACGGGCGAAGTGCCTCAAGAGATTTTTAACATTTCTTCGCTACGAAAGCTTTCTTTGATGGACAATTCACTCTCCGGAAGCCTTCCCTCAAGTAGCGAACTAAGCCTTCCGAATTTGGAAGAAGTCCATCTATCACTAAATAGCCTTGGCGGCAACATCCCACAATATATTTCGAATTATACGAACCTAATTATTTTCAATGCTGCTTTGTCAATCAACTTAGCGGACCAATACCCATGAGTTTGAGCAACTTGAAGAACCTCAGAAGCTTCTCGGTTTCGTCAAATCAGCTCACAGGAGAGCCTTATCGTTCAGAGCTTAGTTTTCTATCTGCCTTATCAAATTGCCAATCTCTCCAAACCTTGGATCTGGGAGAAAACCCGCTTCACGGCTCCATACCAAAATCTATCAAAAACTTCTCCAGTTCCTTACGAACTCTACTCGCTCAAGATTCTCAAATAAGAGGTCGCATTCCTGAGGAAATGGGTTTCTTGAAGAGATTGAGTTTTCTAGTGTTGAGCAATAACGATCTAGTTGGCAACATCCCATCGTCGATCGGAGGATTAGAAAGCTTGCAAAGGCTATATGTTGATAACAACCATCTCGAAGGACCGATCCCCAATGAGATATGCTACTTGTCAAATTTAAGAGAATTGGTGCTCTGGCAAAATAGGATATCGGGATCAATCCCGAATTGCATTGGAAACCTCAGCAGTCTTCAAAAATTTCTCCTAAGTTCGAATAACATGACATCAGTTATACCGGTTAGTCTGTGGAGCCTTCAAGAACTTATCTTCCTCAATCTGTCACTCAATTCTTTCAATGGAGGACTACCACTTGAAATAGGAAAAATGAGAGCTATGAACAGCATTGATCTTTCTTGGAATCAACTTACCGGCATCATACCAAGTTCCATCCAAGAATTGGAGAGCCTTGCTTCTCTCAATTTGTCAGGGAACTCATTTCAAGGATTGATACCGCAATCAATCGGCAACCTTAAAGGGTTGGACTTCCTTGATCTCTCCCACAATGAGTTATCTGGGGCAATACCTAAGTCCATGGAAGGACTTAAATATCTGCAAAATTTGAACTTGTCCTTTAACAAGCTATCAGGAGCAATTCCTAATGGTGGGCCCTTTGGAAATTTCTCAGCTCTCTCATTCATTGGGAATGAAGCACTTTGTGGGAATGCTATTTTTCAAGTCCCACATTGCAAAGTAAATGGAAAGAAATCATCAAGGGACAAGCAGCTCCATTTACTATACATTATGGCGCCAATAGTATCAGCTGTACTTTTAGTCTTTGTCATTTGCTTGCTTAGAAAGCATGGGAACACTGGCAAAAAAGCTTCAGTTTTGGTGGAGAACCCACCTGGAATTGACCACCCAATGATCTCATATCGGGAGCTTTGCTCGGCTACTAACAACTTTAGCAAAAGCAATTTGCTTAGAGTGGGAAGCTTTAGCTCTGTATACAAAGGAACTCTAGCCAATGGGATGGATGTCATAGTCAAAGTATTGAATCTCCACATTGAAGGCGCCCTAAAAAGTTTCGATGTAGAATGCGAGGTTTTCTGCAAGATCCGACACCGGAATCTAGTCAAGGTGATCAGCACCTGCACGAATGCTGATCTAAGAGCTTTGGTGCTGCAATACGTGCCCAATGGGAGCTTAGAGAAGTGGCTTTACTCCAACAACTACAACTTGGGTCTCCATCAGCGAGTGAAGATAATGGTAGACACCGCTACAGCACTCGATTATCTTCACCATGGCCAACCGGAACCCATTGTGCACTGCGATTTGAAGCCTAGCAATGTTCTCCTAAATGAGGACCTAGTCGCACAAGTCTGCGACTTTGGAATCTCAAAGATTTTGGTTGAGAACAAGCTTGAAACACAAACCCAAACTCTTGGCACAATCGGATACGTTGCTCCAGGTACATTTGCCAAATTTTAGCTAATTTGGGCTTTTGATTGCTAGTATAATTGTATAATATAATAGAGATATATTAACACTCATATGACTCTCAATCTTATTATTTATGCCCCAGAAAGAAAAAAGATCAATCTCTGATGTTATTTTTTCACAAAAAATGTTGCTTGTAGAGTACGGTTTGGAAGGAAAAGTCTCGACAAAAGGAGATGTTTATAGCTTCGGCATATTGTTGTTGGAAGTGATAACCAGAAAGAAGCCAACCGATGAAATGTTCAATGCGGATATGAGCTTGAGGCTCTGGGTAGGTGCAGCGATTCCAAACAGAGTGCTTGACATCATGGATGGCAAACTCATTAGCACGAAACATGAAGATTTGATGATTTCGGAACTCGAGAGCATAATTTCATCAATCCTAGAGTTAGGACTAGAATGTTCAAAGGACTTGCCTGAGGAAAGAATGGACATGAAAACTATCATTGTTAAGCTCAACAAGATCAAGTTGTCACTTCCTTGATAAGAAAATAAGGTGGAGAGCAGTACGTAGAATAGGGGCATAGTATCATCTTAGTTTGTACACGGTCATTTCGTTTTCATGGCATTGTGTATAGCCATCTGCTATAAAGTTTCTGATCTTCTGAGCTTTCTGAATCGGAGAAGAGCAGTACGTAGAATAGGGGCATAGTATCATCTTAGTTTGTACACGGTCATTTCGTTTTCATGGCATTGCGTATAGCCATCTGCTATAAAGTTTCTGAGCTTTCTGAATCAGAGAAAAACAATTAAAATCGCTACAACATTTTCATGCGTTGACATTTGACCCAACAAGATTCTCAACTCATGTCTGACTTCGGAAGGTATAACACCCGTCTCGATGTCAGAATGTCGAAATGAATGTTTAGAACTAATTCTTCATTGCGACATTCAACAGAGCCTCGATATTTTCGGCTTATGGATCGCCATAGAGACTTTTTAAAGTCCCTATTTTTAGTATAATCACTACCTAATCTACAAGACCACCCACCTTATTGTAACTCATAAATAAATTGAACAAGACCTTAGTGGTATTAAAAATAGGTCTCCACTGGAAAACTTTACCACCACTATTTTAAATTACATTATCGTTCAACAATGTCATTTTCGTATCAAAAGTTAAAAAACGCAACACAAAACAAATAAAGAAAATTTATTAGTATGACATAATAGGCACAAAAAAAATACTTATAAGAAAACCTAGAATAAATCGTCAGCTGTCATCTCGACATCTTGGTTGAGATTGTAACTGGCCCATCGACCTTCCTCATTGAATTCATTATCAAACACAAATCATTTTATTACTACCAACAAATTTGTCGCTTAAGTGATATTTGGAGTTTTGAATTAAATATTTTAGGCTGGGCATTGCTAATTTTGGCCCAAATTTAATTTTTGTATGGGCTACTTTTGTGGTTTAACTTGCAGGAATAAAATTTTAAGATCTTGACGGGCAATCTAAAATGGTTTTATCTTTAATCCATTTTCGTGTGATAGGATCGTTTAGTAGATTTGGGATCGTCGGTCATTGATCGTACAATCTGAACCACAAGTTTAACAACCATATCGCCGCATGCTACTAGCAGTGGCACCCGGAAGGAAGTGCTTGATCTATTGCAGTGCTCTACCTATATTATTAAGGGTGAATATGTTGACTGGTGCACTTGAGGGATTCCCAATTCAAGAACCACATATTATCCATTCAATGTGTGCAAACTACTCTGTGCCAAGGCTATTGCACAAATCCAAGGTGTTTTTTCCTAAATAGTTTATGGGGCTTACAGTGTATTTGAAGCTGAGTCTCCACCTCCGTAACCAAAAAACAAGGAATTTTCATTCAAATTAAATGAGATCTTTATGCAATTAGTTTGTAATAATATTTAAATTACAATATTGTCCATTACACTGAACATACCATTACAATTTATCTCTAATGACTATACAAAGAATCGTTTTTTTATGATATAAGTGAATATCCTATATATTTCAATATTTTCATTTGTATGGAGCATTGATTGTAATAACAAATATTACAAACAAAACTCAGATATGCTTGGACATGCTTGGATGGACTTATCGAAAGTATTCACGACGGTGTTTCTGAATTTAAAAACTATTTTCTTTCAAAAGTTTACCAAAAGATTTTACAAGACTCTAAATAGATTTCAAATATAAATATGTGTAACTCAAAATCATTAAGGTGAATAACATTAAATAAAAGTCAACTCTCAAAATTTACAAGTAGAAGTAAAAGTTAAAAACAATGTTTAACCATGTTTATCCCACCGAAAGCTTTATCAAATGACAGCAGCACATCATGCATTGTATATAAATTTATAAGACAGAGTTAGGATTATAAAAATACATTCTAATAGTTGAAATGGTGAAGCAATTCTTATAGTCGAAGCACCATGCGGACTCTTCCCAGTTATCACAAAACCTTACCACATTCGTCCGGGGGAGCTCTAGTCAAATGGCTTTGGGCAGCTTAAAGAACCTCATATACTTCGCAGTTCAGTCTATCAGCTAACAGGAGAGACTTATGGTTCAAAGCTCGGATTTATCTCTGCTTTATCTAATTACCAGTCCCTGCAGACCTTGTTTCCGGAAGAAAACTGGCTTCGTGGTTCCATACCGAAATCTATCAATAACTTCTCAAGTTCCCTACGAATTCTAGTCGCTCCCAAATGTCGGTCACATTCCCAACCAAATGGGTTTCTTGATGAGCTTGACTTTCTATAGTTGAGCGATAAAGATATATAAACAGCAACATCCCATCATCTATTGAGGACTAAAAAGCCTATAAAGGCCGTACCTTGATAACAACCATATTGAGGGACTGATTCCCTAATGAGATATGCAACTTGACGGGTTTTGGAGAGTTGTTGTTCCAGCAAAATAGGATATTGGTATCTATCCTGAATTGCATTGGAAACAAATGGTCAATCTGTGAAGCCTTCAAGAACTCATATTAATCAATCCATCAAAATTCTTTCTATGGAGAACTACCAGATCAGATGGGGAAAATGACAGCTATAGAGAGCATTGATCTTTCTTGGATTGACTTAAAAGGCACCATACCGAGTTTAATCAAGAAGTTAAAGACCCTTCCTTCTCTTGACTTGTTGAGGAATTCATTTCAAGGATTGACACCGCAATTGATCAGTAACCTCAGAGGATTGGTTTTCCTCAACCTCTCCTACAAAGAGTCATACAAAATGATACCCAAGTCCTCAGAAGGACTTACATATCTGAAAAAAATTGAACTTGTCCTTTAATAAGATATCGGGAGAGATTCCTACTGGCAGACCCTTTGGAAATATGTCGATTCTCTCATTCATTGGGACTGAAGCACTTTGTAAAATGCAATTTTTCAAGCCCCACTGTGCAAAGTAAATGGAAAGAAATCATCAAAGGATAAGCAAGTCTAGTTACTATACATTATGGTTCCAACTATATCAGCTATTCTTTCAGTCGTTGTCATTTGCTTGTTTAGAAGACATCAAACACTAGTAAAAAAGCTCTCCTTCAATTGACCACCAATGATATCATATTAGGAGCTCTACTCGGCTACTAACAACTTCTGCGAAAGCAATTTGCTCAAAGCAGGAAGCAATACATATTCTTTTTCACCCGGTCCAACCCTAACGCAGAGCAACAATTTTGCTTCATTTGAGGTCTCATCCAAATAAGATGTTCTTGGAAGGTAGGTTAGTAATAAGGATTGGTGTCCTCTAAATTTATGAATCACATTTTTAATTTATCCCGTTAACAGCAAATCAATTGGACGGCAAAATCGTTGGACACCAATCCTTATTGCTAACCTCCCTTCTAATTACATCTTGCTTCTCGAATGCAGCAAAATCGTTGCTCTGTGTCAGGGTTGAACCGGGAAAAAAAAACATGTTATATCAATGATGAGGAGGTGTATTGGGTTCCCACGATTTAAGCAACACGAGGTGATCCGCGAAAGACCGTGGACCAGATTCTAAAACCCTGTTTTTGTCTCCTTCAGTTTTAAACATAAATGCAAAAAGGCCAGAACACACCCGGCAGAAACTACATCTTCATTTCTCCAGTTTCTTTTCATTGTATTCACAAAGGCTTGGAAATTTACGGTAGGATTTGAGAACAGTCTCCCAAGAGAGTGAGACAGCATTCCTTAAATTTATACCTAGAAACCACTCCATCCATTGCCGACTGAAGCTTAAGTAAACTCTAATATCATCACCCTCTTCCATTGAAAGCAAGCTCTACGAGAGAGGCTGTGTGTCGATTGATGTAAAATTGGGAGAGTTCCAAAGGCCGATGAGAAAGGACTCAGCATCTAGAGAGAGAAAGCTGAGAAGGCTGAAATGATTTGATAAGTCTATGAAGATTAGGGGGTAGTAGATGAGATGAGAGGGTTTAGGGTTTATGGAGCAGCCACCATGTGAGCGCGAAGGTGAGAGAGTTTTTATGCTCTCGGACTTTGGAAGGTAACAACTGGTAATTTGGAAAATAACATTAATTGTATTTGAACTATATTATAATTTGCAAGGTGGTTCATGAATCTTTAATTTGTTTAATATGGTCTCAAACTTGCAATGCTCAAAAAAGTCGCGAACAGTAGATAAATAATGAGATCACATATTAATTACTCGAGCAACAGCAGTCTTTCAAAAATGGGATTTTCAAGCACAGTTACTCGCACTCTAGTTTATGCACATTAGATAAGTTCATTAATCTGCTCATTAAAACGGATTCGCATGACCATATATACTTCTGCCTCACACATAATAATGTCTATTCCAATGTCCATGCGTACCTAATCTAATCGCATGAATTCCTTCAAATCTTTCTCGCGCGAAGTAACAAAAGAGCATAAGCACGCATACCTATGCACGTGAAAATAAATAGGATAAATGGTTCCAGAGCGAGAATGCTCGGTTTTGCATTAGAGAAATCGATCCTCCAAGTTGAAAGAATTGATTGGGGCTTTGAAGATTTGAAATTGGAATTCATGCGCTCATATCCCACTAAGTGCAAACTACTCTTACACTAGTAGATATTTGAACTTAATTAATTCATGAGACCTGTAGAGTATTTTGTAGGCCGGGATGCCAGGTCTCCATACCATGCCCTTGAATTGTTGAAAAAACAGAGAAACTTCCATCAAATTAAAATATGAGATCTTTTTGCGACTTGTTTATAAATTAATTTAATATTTAAATTACAATATTGTCCACTATATTGTAACATACTATGACAATTTACATTTTAGTGAGAAGGCTTGGGAGGGAATGAAATTTTTTGGATAATTTTTAAGGTTGAAATCCAATGAGATGAATTGTAGATATGTATCTTATGTTTTGACTATTTGAATATACGCACATCGGATTTATACGTTCATTGCACGTCCATTTCACATACATGGACTAAGATTGGTTTACGGAAAGCCCAATTAACCTTGATGAAATTTGGTTTTGGACTATGGGCGCATTCTTTTTGTTTGGGCTTTCAAAGGCCCCAGATATGGTGGGAATGTGTTTCCCACAAAACTGCTCAGACTTTGGCTTCTTTTATCTAGATTGTCATTACAAAATCAATAATTTCTAATTTCTAACTTTAATTCAATTCCTCTTCTTTTTTTTTTTTGGTGATATATTGAATCCCACGTATATTTCAACATTTTCATTCATGTGGACAAATGCGTGTAATAACCCATATTATGAGCAAAGCCTAGAGGTTTGCAGCAGAGAGAACTCGAACAAGAGATACTATGCTAATCAAATTACCAGAAATTATCCTGGCGTGAAGAATTTCCCTCAATGTCCATTATGCACAATCCCTCACCTCTCCACTACCCATCGTTATCTGCCACCGTTGACCCACTTCCTCACCACAACCATTGACCCCCTCTCCCCTTCGTTAACGCCCGCCTCTCCCTCATCCCTCTGTGTTCAATTGTGCCTCTCCCCCTTCGTTAACGCTCGCCTCTCCCTCATCCCTCTGTGTTCAAGTATCCCTCTCTCTCTCTCTCTCTCTCTCTCTCTCTCTCTCTCTCTCTCTCTCTCACATAAGTTGTGTCACAACAACATTGACCTTGATCCGAGGTTGTTGGCCTCCTTTTAAACCATGAATGACCTCGTGACCCCTAACCTCAAATTTAGGTAGCAGACCAAGGTCATTCATGGTAATTAACGATCTACAATTGAGATTCAGCTGTGACAAGACTATGAATTACCTTGATTGAGGTTGTCATGGCAATATGTGACCTTAGCAAGCCACTGTGGCAATCAGGCTCTGGCCTCCTTTTAAGCCATGCATGACCTTGTGATCCCTAACCTCAAATTGAGGTCGCAGGCCATGGTTATCCCTAGCAATTAACAACCTACAATCAAGATTGAGCTGTGATAAGGCTCTGGATGACATTGATTGAGGTTGTCCATGGTTATCCTTTGCACTAATTTTTACTTTTAGGAGAAGGGGTTTCAGTGGGTATGGAAAATTTAGAATTTGACGAGAAAATTTTCGGAAAGGAAATGTCTTTTTTATTTTATTTTATTTTTAAATAAGACTATAAAAATAACAATGTGAATGTACAAAGTGATGTCTAGACACAATATGCAAGATACAAACTGATATTTTCAAAATAATGGAGGAAAAGTAGTACAGTACTAGAGAAAACGTAAGGTATGGTTTTTCATTTTTTCTATTAACCATTTAATTTTAATTTTTCTTCTTGTGATTTTGTTCTGTTTTTCCCTTTTCTTTTTACCTTATAATTCCATCATTCCTCCGCCCTAAATCATGAGACTCACTCAGATAGTTTGGCATTTTTTTTTTTTTTTTTCAGTCTATGCTATTTACCGTTTCATTTCTACATATTTGCAAAAATCGCATTTTCACTTTGCCTTCATAAAATACTTTTTTTTTTTTTATCATTTTTGTTCTTTTCCTTGATTAATATGGTATCCCTATTCGGAAAACAAATGCATAGATTGCTAAATCGTGCATGTTTATCACTAATAACTATTACTAAAAGATAAATGTAATTATAAAAATATGAGTTAGCAATGGCCGTCATTATTGATCACAACCTAACAATAATGTAATATAAAAAGACATACATGGTTTTTCTCTTTTTTTGAAAGGGTAATGAAAAACTATTTTCTTTCAACTAAAAAAATTTTACACGACTTTAAATAGATTCAGTGTCAATATGTATAACTCAAAATATTTAAGGTGAATAATATTGACTAAAAGTCAAATCTCAAAAAATGCAAGTTAAAATAAAAAACATTAGTCAATGTTCAACCATTTTCTGTCCCTTTCAAAACTTTATGAATAGAGGGTAGTACATCATGCGTTGTATATAAATTTCTAAAATATGTTTAAAAAGTTTAGAAATAACTTACTGTAGTTGAAATGCGTAATAATTCTTCGTTGTCACAATCATTCCCATTCGAGCATGGGAGCCTTAGTTAAAGTTCCATTTGGGACCCTCGCACGGGCCATCTACGGAGTTAGACATGATGATTTACTAGGGTTTCTCTAAGCTCACCTCTAGGGAAGGTCTCAACTCAAATGGCTTGGTAGGCATGATTGTTTGGTTGTGGGAAATTGCGAACGGCATTCTTTAATGAGGTAAGATCATCCCTAAAGTCAAGATCAGCCCCTTACCGGATCACGTCTTATGATAACTTCGACGCTCAAAACAAATATTCAAACGTATGATATCTCTGAGTTCGGGATCATGTGGTTTGTCGTGTCCTTCACGTTTTTGGTTTTTAATTAAGACAATCGTTGGGTAGGTTTTGGTATGAATACCGAGAATAGGTCCTACCTAGCTCAGTAGCCATTAATGCGATCAAAAGAGAGACTGTTCCTTATGGTGAAGTTCATCTTTTTACCATTTATTGATCTTCTGTTAGCTTTCCTATTAGATGTTTCAGCCCGCCATTTATTCCAGGAACTTCGTTGATCACGATGCTCTCCTCCACTTCAAATCGGCGATCGACGTTGACCCAACGAACATGATCAAAGGCAGCGGAAGCAAACTTTTGTGAATGGATTGGCATTTTTGCAGCAACTGCAGGCAGAGAGTTGTGGCTTTAGACCTCTCCTACATGGGTCTCCAGGGAAGACTGTCTCCTTATGTGGGCAATCTCTCTTTCCTCGCTTCTCTTGATCTTTGCAACAGTTTCTATGGCACGATTCTGATAAAAATTAGTTGTTTACCCTGCCTAAAAGAATTTGTACTCCAATCAAACCAATTTGAAGGAAACATTCCTCCTAACAGCCCAATGCCAAAATCTCGAATTGATGTCACTTGCAGTGAATAGGCTAACAGGTGGCATATTGAGAGAATTTGGCACCTTGCCTGAGTTGCAACAACTGTTTCTTAGCTTCAGTGACTTACGGGGCCAAATTCCGAGCTTCCTGGGCAACGTATCCACATTGCAGGTCATTGGTATGGTCATGAAGAATCTCACAAGTTCAATTCCTCCAACACTTTACAATAGATCGCTCATGAGTGTTATGGTGATGTATAATAATCTCAATGGAAGTCTTCCCTCTTATCTTTGCTATTGTTGGCCTAACATTCAAAAGCTTTTGCTGTCTGATAACCAATTCATTGGCATGCTACTGGAGGCGGTAACCCAATGCAAAGAACTTCTCGTATTGTCATTGTCATTCAATCGTTTTCAGGGAAGCATTCCTCAAGACAAAGACAACTTGCAAAAGCTGCAGGAGCTCTATCTCGGTGCTAACAACTAGATCAGAACGATTCCCGAACCATCGGTAACATGTCGAGCTTGCACATGCTTTACATAGATTTTAACAGCATCAGAGGTAACATTCCAAGTGAGATTGGAATGTCACTATTTTCATGCATCATTTAGATGGTTTAGCAAGCCTATCTTCATGCATCATGTTTTGCCATGTTCATCACCGATATGTGTACTTTTACAATTGGCATTGTTTGAACACAAATTGACCTTAATCAAACTCGATGTCTCTTAAAAAGTCTTAGGACACATCTTGATCTTTCTAATGACGCCAATTTTGCCTCATTTACATGCTGTTTGGCCCATTTTTCATTTTTGTGAAGTTTGTTCTGAAATCTATCATGAATGAAATTCAGAATGCTTGTTCTGCTTTTATTCAACCAGACACTTTGTCATTTTTTGTAGGAATTTTTTGGTAAGGATTTTGAAGTCAAGTCTTTAATGGAATTTGTTTGTCATTCACATCTATATTGTGAATTTTCAGTATTTTTAGACATCATTTGCTAGGACAAATTGCCATTGATTTGCCCAGAAGTCCTGCTGCCTTGCTATGTTCCTAATGCATTATTCTGTGTTCTTGGATTTTATAAATTCATGTGGAGCCTATCTTAGGAAACAAACTTCATGAATGTTGTTCCTCATCAAGTGTTTGATGTACTGTAATTTTCTTAAGACCAATTATCCATGGTCCTACCCCGATTGCTCTGATCTTGATTGCCGTATTTGATGTTTACTATTATGATTCTTCGATGCAATTCTCTTCTATGATTTTAAGAATGTCTTACATGCTGAATTGGGATTAGTCGTCTCCATGATTTTTGATCCTCATGTTCCGAATTTCATGCATAAAAATTCTTAAAAAATAAAAAGCTTTTTGCCATGCTTTTCAAGCTCCTCAAATGTTGCAGAACAATCTAAAATCTCATATTTTGATTGATCCGAATCCAATTCTCACTCATACGATGCTTATAGAAAAATCCTTTTGGATATTTTTTGCATTTCAATTTGACATGACTTTATCAAATTCTTTATTCATGTTTAGGATGTATGTGATGCTTGATCAGTCGTGCCCTCTGAGCTCACCTAAGCGACTAAACACGGTTCTTGGGTAGATATAATCATGTCCCTATCTAATATTTTCCTTAAAAAAATTCAATTTGACATGAAATTAGTCAAAGTTTAAATCACATTTAGAGTGTCTATGACGCTTGATCAACTGTGCCATTTGATGCACCCGAGCTAATTTTGATGGTTAAATATGCTCCAAAGCATTGACAAAATATGTCCCTTTTCATCAAAACTTTTTGAAGTAGTGCATCTCTCTACCGAATGTTCACAAAATCCTTTTAGGCATCACATGAGTCATTTATTGATTGCTTCATTGGCTATGAATTGTATGTTTATGGGTTTGCGCATGATGACTGAATAAGTGATCCAATGTCGGCTCACTAGTTTGCTTGATTGATTGAGAACCAAGGCTCGATGACTTGCATGCATGTTTACTTTCAATTATACATATGATTTTTAGATGTATACATAGGTGCAATGCCTAATCACATGGGGTATCTTGGGTCACATTTAGAACCCATTTTAGGAAATTTTAGCATTGGTTGCGACCTGAAAACACAAATGATGACCAATGGTTACAACTCATTTAAAACCCCAAGGCCATGCTTGGTTAGTTTAATACATTGACTTGATTCCTTCATTGTGATTGTTTTTCTTTTTATCTATATGTACATTTTTTTTCTATTTATATTGTAAACATTTTAGTCTAAGTATCATACTAGAATTATGATAGGTCCATGGAGGTGGTGATCTCAAAGACGTAAAGACAACGAATGGTCAATGTCTAATCCAACCTTATTTTGTACTATTCATTACCCAATATATGTCTCGTCTCGGGTTCATTTTGTCACTCCCCGATTCTCGAGCGCGTGCCCATCCCTCTATGGTCTATAAAATTTTGCGACTTCCTAGGACGAGTCGCTAACCCTTTCATTTTATTGCACATGCGGAAGCGAATAACAACTCTCCTGACAGTAATCATCTCGGGATAGAAAAGCAAGACAACACATTCACAAACAAACATGCTTTTATAAACATATTGAGTCATGTACAAAAGTCTATACCCAAAAGATTTCAAAAGACTAACTCTCAAAAGGAAGCTGCCCTATATGACCTACACTTCCGGTCACCTCAGCTCGGCTCCAGGTCTTCCACCCTACGGTCCTGAAAATTTAAGTCTATGACGGGTTCACGCTCTAAACCCCGATTAGGAGGGTAATACGCCTAGAAGCGTCCTAACCACACAATCACACAATCACAGAGACTTACCTCGTCTTAGATCCTCCTTGCAGGTCAGCACAATTAACATCATAGATATAAACAACATTCATGCTCAAAACCACCCGCCGTGGTGGCTCCGCTGGTAGGTTCCATGACTTCCACGCTGGAGGTCTAGAGTTCGAAGCCCCTGCAACGCAAGTTGCAGGGAGGCAGGTGGATCATTGGCGACATACCCGGGGTACATGGGTGGTGGTTTCCTACGTGCCTCCCTAGGGTTTACTTACGCAGCTGTCGGCTGTGTGGGGTTCCCTGGGTCACCAAAAAAAAAAAAAAAAACATTCATGCTCAAACAATTGGAACGTCAACACTTTTATCTCAACAAAACAAGGGGTCCCAATTATAGAAACAAATTGTTATGACACGTCCCATACCATGCCACACAATTTTATCCCATAATCCAGTGCATCTATCTCAATCAATCATACGTTCCAATTGATAATTACACCCCTCAAGGGTACGGCCTACTCCCAAGTTCGACAGTCTACTGGCGTAACCAGGCATCGTCTTGCCACCATTGAGCACAGCTTCATCTCTCAAAGATGGCATTCCCGAAGGAGTATAGGTCCAGAATCAACTACGACCCGATATCCTAATGCATGGGTAACCCGAAAAGGGATTTAGTAACGTTCGGCGTAATCACTTGAGACGGGTTCTCTTAACCAACACACAATCAATCAATCAATCTCGGCTTAGAACACCGTGCATTGCACTCAAATGTTTCAATTAAAATAGTGGTCTTGGTCTATTTTCTTCGTATTAAAAATACCAGGTGAAAATGGTTAGATTGGACCCGAAAAATTCATAACCTCCAATTTAAAATCCCATTGTTTTATATAGTATATAAAACAATTTTCGATGTTAAAATCCAACACCCGGGATTTTCTGAGTAAAATCGAAATTCACAAATTTTGGAATTAAATACTCAAAATTCCCATCATAACTCAATTTGCACAAATTAACATCCAATTGCATAAATTGAACACACCATTGCAATCAAAGCACAAAATTCTGGTTATCGACTATCCCGATCTAATTTCGGAAAATAATTAATAATTAAATAAATTACTGGCAATTAAATAAATTACAAAACAAATAAATTAAAGTACTCAATTAAATTAACCTAAACTAACTGGGCTAATTAATCGAATTTACAATTAAATCTACACATTCTACCTAATTCAATCTAATTACACTAATTATATAAACTAACTAATTCCTAACTAAATCCACCTAACTATTCTAATTGAACTAACTAAATAACTAACTATATACTTACTCTAACTAAATCATCCTAAGCTTAATTAACTTAACTAATCCACTTCTAAGTGTCATTAGCCTACTAATTATGGATTAGAACACAAACTCACCAGTTTAGCATGAAATCCAGTTCACAGTGACGGCGGCACAACGGCAGCTGAGATTTGGGCTCACGGTGAGGCCGAGGGAAGCTTGGACCGAGCTGAAAATGCTTTGCAAGCCCACAGCAAAATTGTTGACTCGGTTAAGCTGCGAAGAAGCAGCTTTGGCGGATTGGGTTGGCTTCGCTTGAGACAACAGCTGGTGCACGAAGGGGAGGTTGAAGTCAACCGCTGGATTTTGATGGAGGCTGGAGTTGACCGAAGGGGATGGAGGCTTAGACGTGTGGCACTACAGGAAGGCTTCAGTGGAGAGAAAAAAAAAATGAAAGAAGCTGAAGTTGATTCGGTGGACGTGAAGACACGAGGGAGATGGATGGCTGGTCTTTGTGGCAGCTTGAAGGAGCGTCGGTGGAAGGAGATAGGAGCTGGTGGATGAGCAGGCGGTAAAGAGAGAGAGAGAGAGAGAGAGTTGGGCTGAGCTTCGAAGAAAACAAATGAGAGAAAGTAGGGACAAAAGGGAAATCGAGGGAGGTCAGTTCGAGAAGAAGATGGAAGCAGCTTGGCGACGTGGAGAGAGCTGCTCTGAGGAAAATGAAAGAGAGGCAGCGACCGTGGATAGCAGCTGGTTTTCCTTGATCAAGAAGATTGGAAAAAAAGGGGGCAAAGTCCACAAATTATCCACTTAATTGATTGCTTTGTCCCTAATTCTTTCTAGCTTAGAATTTTCATAAATTATCCAATTTGATGCCAAAAATGCAGCCTTCTTCCATAGCTCCGAATTTCCTCAAAATAAACTTCAATTTCTTCTCTGATTTCTCCAATTCAATGTCCAATTTTGTTAAAGAAAAAGTCTACACAATTTCTACAAGTTCCCATCACCAAATAGCTTGGTTTGGAAACCAAAATCCCCTTCGATTTAGCCCATCCGAATTTCTGTTCTTTTCCGAAACATCCGAATTGATTTTCCGTAAAAATCCCGAAATTGCCAGAAATTCTTCGGAAGATGAGTCGACATTTCCAAAATAAATCATGACACAACAAAACTTTCAATTTTGAAATCGAGTTCAATTTCACGGTTAATTTCAACGATGCGATTTTATCGCGTTTTAATCTACCAAGTAGTCTTTATAAATTTTTAATACAATTGACCCGTGGTCGATTATTTTCAAGCCACAATATACATCTTTGACACATTGGCGACTCTCGATTGTCGTGAAAATCTCGATATTTCAAATACGGACACGAGGTACGAAAATGACAAAAAAATCGGTCTAGTGCCGTTCAACATAAATTTTGCAATTAGGAGGAATCACCCACACACTAATCACATACCTCTATCGAATCGACCTATCTCCGGTCTCTAATCGATTTTGACGGTGCCATAATGACCCTTGCAGATTAGCACGGTCGAGCAGTCGATTGTTGGTCGAATTCTCAAGTCTATTGCGTTTCGATTCCTTAACGGCTTCACCTGATAGACTAGTTAACTCGTGAGTAGCCAACTCCGATAAAAAGGCTATAGGCATATCGATGAAAAGCCCATTTCATCTCATCGAAATCAAACTTGAAAATCAGGATGTCACATATTTTATCCATTGTATAAATGCCCCACAAGTTGTGGGCTCTTTCCTTTGTTTTACTTTCTTTATTTCTATTTTAGGATTGCATGTTAGATTTACTGATTTTCTTAAACTATTTTGAGTGTTTACTTACCACATTGTCTTTTAAATTCTTAATGTTTGTTTCTTTTTCCTTCTTTTAATTAGAAGTAGAATGATATGAAACCGACCATCTGCACATAATCACTTTGTTAATTTCTTATTGTACAAAAAAGTAAAAAGACATGCATGGATACCTTAAGAAACATAACGACTATTAGGTACCGAAAGGGCGTCACTATAGTTGTGTGGATATTGAGGGAACACCCCCTGACCCTTGATTGGGTTTTTCTAGCTGATCTCCAAAAACGAGGCTAGTGGTGACTCCTAGAATCAAGGTTGGCAAGAGAACTCAATCGAGGGTCGGGAGTAGTCCCTCCATTTCTACACAACTAGATATCTAGGTTCGGCGGCTTGAGTTACGCTAATATTTTTATTAGCACCATTTTGATACCTAACAATATATCGTGTTACCTAAGGTGTCAATGCATTTTATTTTATTTTTTACTTTCTCGTGATCATTTAATCTAAACTAAGTGATCATACATAGATAGTAATTTTCGTGCCACTCTTTTTCTAAGGAAGATAAAAGAAAGCACACAATTGAATTTAAAGTACGAGGTGGTAAGTAAACAACTAAGTAAAGCGATGAATTTTTCATGCAATCCTAAAAAAGAATTGAAAAGAAATCAAATCAAATAAAATGAAAGAAAAGAAAAGAACTTGGAACTCATCAAGTATTTATACAAATGAGGAAACTTGAGACATATGTCGAGAATAAATGGTACCATCTTCGTGTCTTTGTGAGCTTCAACCATTGAGGGCCTAATCTAATCCTCACCTAAATCTAAGCTAGGTCCATACAATGGAAAGAAACATTCATACACATCAAAACAGTCAAAAGCATGGCATAGAATCAAGAGTAATCGATCAAGTGAAACAAGGTTCAAAATTAACCAACTTTGGGCCCTAGGGGTTGACCTTTGCAATTCATGCTAGGTCTTTCTAGACACTTACCCAATTTATTTTATGATTTATAGCCATTATTTACCATTTGTGTTCTTGCATGGCCAAGATTTTCTCTTGGTATCAAGCATCGCGCCTAATATACATCTAAAATCTGCACTCATTAGCATGAATTAAACACACAAGCGGGCCTTTTAAGCCTTATTTCTCAACCAATCAATCAAGTGAGTGAACCATCAGCAGGTCGCTTATTCCAAAGGTATGTGCCAATCACAAACATAAGCATTCTAATGAATGACATGGTTTCATACATGAATGGTTCATGTGATGCTTCAAAGATGAATTTGAAATGTTTAAGAAAAAGGAAATAAAGTTTTGAGACAAAGGGACGTCTCGGTTATGAACGCATTCAATTGCCAAGACTAGTTTGGGACTCACATAAATGCACTCACAAATATCATAGACATTTTAAATACGATCTGAACCTCGACTTTTCCAATGTCAAAGCAAGTATTTGAAAGATTCTTGGACATTGAAAACATCA
Organism: Eucalyptus caleyi; assembly: GCA_014182885.2. NCBI lineage: Eukaryota > Viridiplantae > Streptophyta > Magnoliopsida > Myrtales > Myrtaceae > Eucalyptus > Eucalyptus caleyi. Next base: position 31,956,038 of record CM024468.2, on the reverse strand, counting down.
CATGTGCCAAAGATATTTCATTGTGCAAAGACAAGTATTTCAATTGAGATTGAGAAAAATGTAATTGAAAGGTCCATTCATTTATTGAAAGCCTTTTGACAATGAAGATCAAGGGATTTGAAACAAATTTCATGATGACGACATGTCCTAATTCCATGCACAAGCTATCATAAAAAAATCTAGATAGGCAATCACAACAAGGGTCTACAACAGAACATTACAGACAAAGCATGTCAAATTAGCAAAATTGAATGGCACCCATTAATTATTTACCTTTGAGAAAATTACGTAGGATGTGTAACTTAATATGGAAAATTTCATAAGAAATTTTCTTTAAAAAAGAAAATCACGATTTTGTAAAAATCCAACAATGCATATCATCGCATCAGGAATTTGACAAAACAGCATAACATCAAGTCATTTCAATCAAGATTTACCCTATCAAACGAAATTTAAAAACCACGAAATTTCACCACAATGAAGATAAAAGGATAACAAACAAACTTTATGGGGGGGTCCGACTCAAGAATCTTCACTAAAAAAATGCTACAAATATAGCAAAAGTTTGCCTAAACAAGGATAGAAACAAGGTTCCAAATTTAATCCTAGGTCAAATTCTAATCTAACATAGGAAAAATGGAAAATGGGGCTAAGAATGAGTAACAAATATAGGGGGTCCGACTCAAGAATCTTTACTAAAAAAATGCTACAAATTAGCAAAAGTTTGCCTAAACAAGGATAGAAACAAGGTTCCAAATTTAATCCTAGGTCAGAATTCTAATCTAACATAGGAAAAATGGAAAATGGGGCTAAGAATGAGTAACAGGGGGTCCGACTCAAGAATCTTCACTAAAAAAATGCTACAAATATAGCAATAGTTTGCCTAAATAAGGATAGAAACAAGGTTCCGAATTCAATCCTAGGTCAGAATTCTAATCTAACATAGGAAAAATGGAAAATGGGGCTAACAATGAGTAAATTGCATGAAATTAGTGAGACTTGAAGGGTCTAAGCATGCGTTACAACTTCCTAGAAGGGTTCAAGTTCATTTCAAGTCAATTTGATGCTCTAAAGTTGAGGTTTGTGGAAATGTGCATATCAACCATTAACAAACCAGAATACAAACATCCATTATTAAGTCTTAAAATCACTTATGTAATCCACAAATGGCATAAAATTCGCACACAACAAAGAATTGTATGAAACAAATGATTAGGGTAAACATCTTCCCTCTAAGTTCGCATGAGAAAGTGTCATAAAAGTCAATGACAATGCAACATGATTTAAGACTATAATGATATACTTGATGATTTCAAAGTGCAATTAGCCTAATTGTGGCATAATTCTCACATATCACATGGCACTCAATCATGACAAGCCACATATACACATGAAGCTTATAATACACACTTTAATAGTAAGAAGGCATTGACACAAGATTTGGTCTCTAAGGGACCGCACAAGCATGAGATAATGCATGCATGATAAGGCATTAATCTAACCATGAAATCACAAAACATGCTTGATTTTGGTCACCTAGGAATGTGTAAAAATCTAACGAAAAATTTGACACATAGAATGATCAAAGATACTTATGATCACATGAATTGTGATGAAAAAGGCAAAACAGATACATGTTACAAAACATCCTAATTGCAGCAAAATCTACATGTGTTTAAACTCACAATTGACATAGCAAATGACAATGAAATCATGCAAATCATGCACCGATAGAAAGCACACAATGTGTATTTCAATTTTAATAAAGATGCTAAGGTCACAAGAACCCATTGGTATGCTCATTTTCACCAAAATACATCTCAAATTGGTAGCATCTACTTGATTGGGCAAATTGACCTATGCTCAAATCTAGGCAATTTTGACCTGATTTTGTCAATGAATAGATTGGAAAACTAATAAAAATCAAGGAAAAAAGTAAGTCATATAGGAGATGATTTGGAATAAATCTCATCAAGAAAATTTTCTCAAAAAATCAATAATAGAAATTGGCACAAAAATAGCAAACACCTATTCACCCCCCCCCTTTAGGTGCTGTTACTAGCTCTTTCAATAAGAACCCATTGATATGCTCATTTTCACTAAAATACATCTCAAATTGGTATAGGGCAAATTGACCTATGCTCAGATCTAGGCAATTTTGACCTATCGAAACTAATCCAAAAAATCAAGGAAAAAAGTAAGTCAGTTAGGAGAAGAAATCTGCATAATCTAGTCAAAAAATTGTGAGGTATTTTCCAAAATAGCAAAAAGGCGGAATAAGAACATAACCAAAAACAAGTTAAGAAATCTGCATAATTGGGGCATGCAACCTATCAAATCAAAGGTCTCGGAACGTGCTTTTAAGTTTAGAAGGTTTTGAGTTCAAATGAGGTCATCCAATACCTCGTTTTAGGCCAATAACAACCACATCATATATGCACAAAAATTGCAAATTAGCATCTATTATGCTCAATCAAGCATAAATCATCTTCAATCAATCTTCAACCTCAAAAAATCATTGAACAACCACATAATCTTTTTGATGTAAACATATTTCATTGATCTAGTTGAGAATCCTAGCTCTAGTTAGATACATCGACTTCGCTTCATCGGATTCGAGCTTAAAAACAAACCTTTATGTGATTTCATCCATTTTGATGCAATCAGACAAAGCAATTGTTGATGGAGCACAAATGGACCTCCAAAGATCAAATCGGATTACCTTGGACCACCAATAGGCCAGCTGGACTGTCGGTTCGAGGATTGAGTAAAATCGGTCCAAGTTTGGATCGGTCTTCAAGCGTCGAGGAAGGAATGGATTGCTAAAGAGTTGATCGGTTAAGCTCCGACCATCCAGAGGTCAAGGACGGGTTCGATGTCTGATCGGAGGTGATTGATGACCTCAGGGACCTCCGGTGACCACCATTTGGTCCAATTAAATGAAACCCATCTAGTTTGGATCGGTTTAAGACTGCCAGTAAACTCGGCTATCGGAAAAGATCTGATGACTCTTCGATAGGGGCTCGACCACAACAAGGTTGGGGTTCGATTTAGAGCTTAGTTAGCGGTGGTCGGCATCAATTCGTACCACCGCTAGTTGTCGATGAATAAGATGAGGCTCACCAATCCAACCGGCGATTCACTTGCCACAGGAAAGATGAGGCCATGCGGTCATTCAAATAGATCGAAGATTGAAGATCTCATGATCTACAGTCGGATGAGAGGACAATAGCCGCCAAGGGGAATGATCGGAGGCAGCAGAATGGGCAGCGCGCGACCGTGAATTGGTGGAAGCCGGTGCGCGAAAAAGAGAGAAAGGGCGATTTAGGCGGAAGAGAAAGATAGAAAAGAGAGAGAGAGAGAGAGAGAGAGAGAGAGAGAGAGAGAGAGAGAGAGAGAAGAGGTTGTAAAAAAAAGTGAGGCTCCTTTAAAATTTGGAGGGAAAACCCTTTTATACTAACCCTAAAATGACCTATCTTGGTCATCGGTTCGATCCAACGGTCAAAATATTAATCTAATGGCCAAATCAAAATTTTAAAGGGCTAACCATCATTAAGAAGTGTCGGGAGACTATTCGACTGGGTCCAATTTGCGAAAATTGGGATTTAAAATTAAAATTGTGTTTAGAGGCCTAAGTAGGGCTAAATTGCAAATCTTCGAAATTCAAGGGTTAATTTGTAAAATGTGAAAATGTAAGGACATAGGGGTAAAATTGACACAATGAGAAGCCCATAATTGATTGCCGGAGGTCCAAAACGATGGACAAGCGGCTGAACCAACCTGTCCTACCAACAACCGGTCAGATTGGTTCACGCCGGTTTGATTGGTTATGGCGAGTTCTTGCTAGTCTATGCCTATATGGTCCTTTTGGGTTCAAAATTATGCAATTTGGTTTGGTCCCCCAAGGACCAAATTGAAGAAAAAACTTGCATGATTCAAGAAGAAATTGTCCAATTTTGATCCAATTAAGCTAGTGGAATTCCATTAATGCAATTCATGGACTCTATTGACTTAATTGAGCAATAATTGTAAACAACAAACCAAACTCATGGGTACATGAAATTGAGCCTTAAGGGTTAAAATGAGTAATTTTGCAATTTTTTGACCAAAATTGTAAATTAATTGAAATTGAATTCAATTAATATTGCAATAGATCTATTTAACTAATTACCCATTTGTATTATTGCCTAATGAATTTTAAATTGACCTTAGGTTAAAGTGCCAAAACTTAGGCCAAAAATAAATTGAGGTCTAATATTAAAATTGGACTTAGATTCATGAAATTGAACCATAGTCTTAAATGGGTCAACCTAATTTTCATCAATTAAAGCTCGTCAACTCGATTTTCTTACGTTGAGAGAGTGAAATCCTTCAAATCGGAAAGTTCTAATGTGAATTTCTCAAAATTGAACCTGAATTTGGACTTATCTTAATAAAATGAGTTGAAAACAATCATCCGTTTGTGAATCATGAAAATTGATTTTGGCCCTCTAATTAGGGCTTAAAATGGCAACTCTATTTTCGATGTGATAATTTACGAAATTGAATGAACAAGTGGATTAAAAATAACCTCTAGACCAAATGTCATGCAATGAACCACACCTAATTATGATTAAAACCAAAAGTAATTTTATTTTTGATCAATTTAGAATCTAAAATCGAAAAATTCAAAAAACAAGATTCTTAATCGAATTTTATAAATTTTGAAACTTGTAAGTCAAATTGACACTAAAAAGAAATGTTTTATGGGTTTTTTTTTTTTTTTTTTTTTTTCAAATTTTTGGTCAATTTAACCAAAAGTTAATCATTTAGTTGACTTTTCCTAAAGGTTGACTTTTGAACTAAAATTTTGAATTTTTGAAAAGTTAATTTGAGAAAAGTGATGGCAAAAAACCAAATTTTTGCTAGAGTTGACTTTTTGTCAAAGGGTTGATCAAAAAGTTAATTTGAAAGTCAACCATTTGACTTTTTGGGTTTTCTTGAAATGGATAGAAAATTATTTAGAAAATGCATTGCAAAAGAAAGAAACAAAAAAATGATACTTTTTAATCGAGAAACGGGCTCCATCACAATCAAAAATCCAAATCTCAATTTTTTACTTTTTTGACACATCGACTAAAAATCAAATATCAACAATGCTTTTTTTGTCTTTTAATTGAAAAATGATGTCAAGATAGAGTCACGACAAAATTCCACTATCACGTGAGGTGTGAGTTTGGAAGAGCTCACAATCATGACCAATAATCTTGTGGCACCAACCCAAAGGATGAAGTGATGGCATTCTTGGAGTAATGTGCCATGAGGACAATCTCATGGTTACTCACCTCTAAACCCTACCTTTACGTCCGTGGGTGTGCCGAGGTCGAGTCACAACAACCATAACCTTATCAGAAGAGTGGCATTAATTCTTGACGAGTTGATGCACATGAGACTAACCTCACCTTCATAATTCTCTAAGATGATATTTATTTCACTTGAAGACTCATAGCACAAATATCCTAAACTCACTATCACAAACCAATTTTTTCATCTCTTTTGCATCACTCACTCTTTATCCCAATGTCATGAAACTCCACTCTTTAGTCTACAAAGGTATGAGAGAAATTAGGTTGGGACATTCTCACCCACCCAATTTCGCGACACCCTTATGGCAAGCTGTTATATCACTTCCCTGCGCCCCACACCCCGTCAGCGCCACTCCTTTGGGACTTACATGCCTGCAAATGCTTGCCCAATGAAACAAGCCAATACACTCCATTTGTAGCTTCTTCTAATTAAGTTGTTCATGAATCTCCAAACACTTGTACTTTCCCTGAAAAGTGTGGTATCCTGAGCCAATTACGCTCCCTTGATAGCACTTTCTTTCGCTGGTCTTAGTAAACCAGTTGAGGTTTCTTTCCTCACTTGAAACGTGATAAGAGACCTCCACTTGAGATTTCCCTAGCATCTAGGAATGTTTTCCTTTTTGATGAGTAATTAAGTTTATTCTTGTCCTACTCATTGCCATCTTGGAAGCTCGCTAGGAGCCACACCTTGTTAGAGCCTTATAGCCTCGACAATCACCCCTTGCTCTCATAGGACTAGGTAGAACACAAATTTTCTCCGAATCACCCCCTATTGGAGGGATCCTGCTTTGATACTATTTGTCATGGGTGGATAGTTTCTTGGTCGAGGACTGAAGGGTCCCATTATTGCCTCAGCACCTCAAAGGACAAGCCTCTGTGATGGCTAATGAGTTGAAAGGACCAAGGCAACCTTATTTCTATAGATCATTTCTAAGGAAAATATGGCAAATTATATCCTCATAACGTATTGTACCATGCCCAATTAAGCTCAGACATCCCAATGAGCCCATGTGATGCATAATGAGCTAAGAATTGTAGATCGGCCTTCCTTTTATAGATCATTCCTGAGGACCGTATGACAAATCACATCCTCACATTGAATCATACTACACCCAATTAAGTTCGAGCATCCAATCCCTCGAGCGAGACACACTAATCACTTCAAAACAACAATTAGTTTCGGCCTATCATAACCTCATCAAGAAAACAACATCAACTTTGGACCAATTTATGCTAGGGAAGTCAACCCTACCTTCAAAAATCCTCTAAGAAGTATTCGTTACACTCCAAAACTCCAGCTACAAACACCCTGACGCTATTCCTATAAACCAATTTTTTATCCCTTATGCATACTCACTCCCATCCCTTGCCATAAAACTCTACTCTTTAGCTCAAAAAGTACGGAAGAAATGGGGCCGTAACACCATACTATTCGAATAAGCATTTTAGGGTTCATTAGCTTACATCTCAGCAATCATTTGCGTGATTTTTCTTTTTGTCGATATCACGTGTGTGAATTTAAGAAAAGAAAAAAATGTTATAGCAGATTTAATTTGGTGATGGCCCCACCTCCTGGCTGCCAATATGGGCAAATTTCTACGTAGCTTTTACACACTTATCGAATTTGATATGTTGCATATCCGCAAAAATTATTAGGTGGATTGCGTACACAAATCGCTTGTCGATTTAAGCTGTGGAGCTCGACGAGTTCTTTAATAGTCTAGTTGAACAAAAAAGTGCGGACACCCGATTCATGTAAAAACGGTTAACGCATATGAGCACCAGCAAAAGCATTCAACAATCATCAATTACTTTCCATTAAGTAAAATCAACGAGCTTGAGCACATGGACCGACCAACGCGTGTGGCGACGAGGTTGTCCCCAGATAGATTCTAAAGGGCCGAAAGACGGGAAAAAGAAGAAAGGCAATTCCTTCCACTGATCAGCGTTGAAGCAATTACTTCAACTCAACTTGTTCTTCGATCCGAAGAAGCGACAAGTTATCAGCAACTTCTGACCAGTAAAATACAACTAATAATAAGTCTCATGAGTTGAATACTAATCTTTGCTTTCTTAGGCTTTTTTCTTCGAAAATAATCGATTCAGAGCCTTAAGGACAAGTCAAGCTGACAAAACTCTTCCTGATGAGCATTCTCTGGTCCATACCCTTTTGAAGCCGACCCGTACTTCGCCATCTCTTGCACCCCTCCGTAGCCCACGTCTCCAAGAAAGCTACCCGGGTCCTCATGGTGGTGCTGATGAATGCGAACGGCATGACTGGAGCCCGACGGTGAGCGCGCTGCAGGAGCTCTGATGGCGGAGCTTAGCTCTGATCTGCTTTTCTTGGCAAGTGTGCGCTCGAGCTTGTGCGCGTTCTGGTGGCCGCCAAGCGCCTGCGAGCTGTAAAACTTCCTCTGGCAGAAGTTGCACGAGAACATCCGAGCTACTTCGGATGGACTGCGTGGCGATGATGAGGAGGAGGACGACCGGTCGAGGAAAAGCTCCAGGTTGGGCTGGTCTTTTGGTAAGCTGAGATGAAGGGAAGTGTTGGGTTGATAATTATAATCCATCGAGAGAGAGAGAGAGAGAGAGAGAGAGAGAGAGAGTATGATTGAACCAAGAACCGTGTAACTGAGCAAAGGTTTGAGTGCAAATGATGTTACGGTTCACGGGAGCGAAAGCGAGAGCGAGAGAGAGAGAGAGAGAGAGAGAGAGATGGGTAAGAGTGGGGATGCGAAGTAGAGGGGATGTGCTGCATTATATTGGGGTAGATGATTCACTATTACTTCATCCACTGATTGACACAAGAGTAAGAAAACGATGAGTTTAAGTGAGTGTAAAAGAGAGAGACAAAGAGATGGGGAGATCAGCGGGGAATCGAAGGTTTTGTCGCCTCTGTTAATGGCAGCATTCGAATCCCCTGTCGGTCCATACAAAAGTTTGCGGTTCTCTCTCTCTCTCTCTCTCTCGTTCTCTTGTCCTATATGAACACACACACCTATATAACCATCTAGTTTAACCCATGCATAGATGTTTCGGGTTCTGGACAAGCAAATTATATATATTTTTGCCAGATTTGCCTATGACAGGTAAAGTAGCGTAGGCAAGAGAAACAATCTTCACTTAGCCCGGACGTACAGCATGATAAGAGACCAGTTTGCAATGGTCTGAAGGAGAATCCTCCAACATTGCTCCATATTTTATAGGACAAATAATTGTGTCTGCCTGCCTCTTGGAATCTTTGGGGCGGAGAGTGTTGATTTATGTCTTTGAGTTTAGAGTTTGCTTTTGTAATAATTAACTCCCTGATTCCATTTGGTAAAAATTCTCAATCTTGAGTATATTAGAATTTATCGTGAGTCATTATCGGACCTTGAACAGAGTGACAACGTAAAACTAAAATCAAAGTTCAGTAACTTCGGTAAAAAAAAAAAAAGAAATGCCATGATCTACTTCAAAAGTAACAGGAACGTTAGAGGATCATCAAGGCGATTTACCCATCTACACTTAATTTTTCACGTGCAGTTACAAGAATGTTTACCTAATTCATGGATTACAATGTAAATGCTATGAAATGGATTCTCCTGATTTTGCTGAGGTCAATAGATGTTGCTCTATGTTTTAGAGGATGTGATTTTGGTAGTGTAACGAAAATTGGGTGGTCACTTAGGACACTTAAAAGATGTGATATTTGAGTGATTATGTCTATCCTTCTATCAGTTATGCTGTAAGTTGGAAAGAGTTGTTAAGAGATACAATGATTTCATTGGCGACTAAGGTAGGAAACATGGTGAAAAGAAAGGAGTTAAAGAAGCGATGTGGTCACATGACTTTGTTGGAGGAGTGGAGCGTTCAGTGAAAATTAGATATATCACTAGAAAATCGAGTTCATTGGTTACTGAAATGACTGTGTTAGATATAGCATATCAAAGAGGATAGAATCATAAAGAAGCTTCTTGTGGTGGAGAATTTTATAGAAATGTGGACCAAGTTCATTCCTCTAGAGAAATCTGAGTTCAGCTTCGGCTTGATAAATGTCTGTGATGGTTGAGCGCTTGTCGAGGTGTTGGGAGAGCTAACATGCACGATAAGCATTGTGACTTGGGTACAAACATTGAGCTAAGGTAGAAAATTGTCAAATCACATCTTGAATTTAAGCCCATGAAAAATAATATGATCTAAGTAGCAATTCCAAAATTCAAATAGAAATTATGGTTTGACGTCCAAATAAGTAAGAAATTATTAAAACACTTCCAACATTAGAGTTGGATTCCTAGTTTGAGTCTGGCAAGTCAAAGAAAAATATATAAAAACAAACCCTACTAGGTTATTTCACACTTGAGCAAACAATATAAATGATAAAGTTTTCTCTTTCTGAATTTTCTTAGTAAGTTAGGGCTGGAAAATATTTGCACAATTAAGCAATTATAAACTCGTTAATTTCTTTGATAATTTCTTCTTCTTGCATTAGATTTAAATTGCAAGATTCATTAATTTTTGTGTTATTTTACAACGCATACTGTGATTTTGAGTAAGATATATATGTTACCTTATTTGTTGACACATAGTTGGTATAATTTATTGGAGGAAAATGACATTACAGAGGTCATAATCTTTATACAACACTCACTTCAGTACCATAATTTTCTTTTCTCAATCACTTGAGTGTTGTTATAGTAAAATAAAAAATCAATCATTGCCATCAACATTTTGTGTAGTCGGAGAATCCAAGGTAACAATATTCTAACATGAACAGTAGGTGATTCATCAACAAAGTGAAGTCAGCAAAATCAGTAGTACAAATGTCATGCGTCACTTTTCTTTCCCCCAAATTAACAAATTGGGTTTAAAATCGTTGTGTTCTTCAAATCCTAACCCAACAGCCAATGAAATGGGGTAAACTTAGACGCTGAAATTTGCAATGGTGAGTAAGAGCTGGAAACGGTTCCACAAAAGATCTCTCGATCGTCGAAATTGACGTAGTAATTGAAGAGATCCGGGAACCAGGAGATGCCGGAGAAGGACAAGATGACGGTTGACCACGTGGCTGACATCTTATCAGATTTCTTGAGGTAGCGGTCGCAAGGATTCTCCTTCAGATCCAAGTAAAAGAGCATGTATTCAACTTGTATTGTCTTGCACATCAATTTGACATCATTCCCCAACACCTCCTAACTCCACCTGAACTCCCCTCCATTTCCACCCGCCACAAAGGCCCTCGTCCTACAATCACACCCTGCCCCAAAATCCCGACAAAAATCAAGCAGATTTCAATTTTCTTGACCCGATGGTTGTCTTGTCTTGGGATGGTTCAAACGAAATTGCCAGGCCCAGCGGAGCCATAGCGCTAAGGATGACACCCAGCGGGCGAAAGGGATCGTTATAGTCAAAAGTGCTAGGTCATCTCATTTTTTGTCCATTTTGGACTTAAACTTCAAAAAAAAAAAAAAAAAATACCACTTCGGACTTAAAGTTTAAGGAGAAGAAAAGTCAAGTTAGGACAAATCGCTGGAAAATATCGTAGGACGCACTGAAATGATCTATTTTTTCGCTAATGTGATGTTCAAGAAATCAAAGAAAAGATTTGCGACCCTCAAACGAGCGTCGGAGTCTATTTAAAAAAATAACTCCTCCCGACAAAACTACAAGAACCTGCGTTTGTAGGAATCTCTCTCCCCTCTTTATCGGTGGGTATTAGTTAATGCATAAAAAAATCGAGAATGACTGAATCAAAGCACATGGCCATCAAATTTGGAACAGTAGAGTGGCAGACAAACGAAATCCAAAATATTTTTTTTTTTCAAAGTCATTACAATATCGTTCCCATCATTGTCCAGTCATTAACAAAACCATCTTGATTAAGAAGTTTGATTAAATCTGCATTAAGATCAAAGGAGATCGGCTATGATTGCGGCGATTACTGTTCCTCAATCGCAGACAACACACATACTTCCAAACCTGCTTGTTGCTGTTAACTTGCTGATCTTCAGTTTATCTTTTTAGTCAACATTGGTATCAATTCAAGGTATGGAACACTTATTCCTTTTGCTATACGCAGGTCGATTAGATTTCTTAATGGACGTGTTCCCTTGTATCTTGACATGCCGAGGGACATGGAATTATGTGTTGATCATTAAGAGATAGATAAGGTTCGTGAAGTGATCGGTGCTTTCCTCTTAGTTTATTGTGTCGGCAATGCCACCCACCAGGGAAGATGTTGCTTGTGCTTTGAATCTATGGATTGGGTGATCTTCTACGTTTCGGAGATTTAGATTTTCGAATTAATCTTTCTGACACATCAACGATTAAATTGAAAATATTAAATAACCCACGTTACCAATAAAAATTGAGATCCTCTAAAGTTGTCAAGTAACTTTACTGTATAAAATTACCTTTTAATTGATTTACTTGCTCTTACATATTGCAAGACATTTACATACCCAAGAAAACCCTAATTTCTTCTCATTCTCTCTCCCCACTCCACTTTCCTGCGCCATCTCCCCACCATGTGCTATTGCCCCTCACTGTGGAGTCCTCGTTGCTAGGACGCGCGTATTAATTGTGTTAAAAAAGTCTCAAATTGAAAAATTGGTATGCTGCGAAATAGTTAATATATCATAATTGACCCATAACTCATTAACTTAACTTTTTGATTAAAGATGAGTCCAACTTGATATGTAGACGTGCTTGGACATAAGCTCTCTCTTAGCAATCTCCCCAAGTGAATGTATTAGGTTCCTACTGTGTGCTTGCAACAAATGATATTAGAGATGATGGTCAATTAGTGAGCCCCCAATCTATTCATGTGTTTGGTGAATATTTTAAGGAATGAATCTGATGAGAACACGGTGGCAATTGTGGTGTAGCAACATAAGCGCAATGACAAACTTCATGGTTTGGTTTGGTTTGGTTTGGTTTGGTCTAGAGAAAGTGACCAAGGTTGAAATTGGGTGTTGATGGAAATTCAAACTAAGATATTTTGATGTAGAATGATACTTGGATTAAGGGAGAGTGGACCTAAACACTAAGCTCACACTTGATGGGGATATTGCTAAGGCGTTAGAGAAATCCTAAATCTAAGAATTGTTGGTGGTGCGGAGTAATTGATATATTTTAGTTAATTCATAACTCATTAGTTTAAGCTTTTGAGTGAAAGTTGGTCTCATTGGATATATTGAGGATACAAAGATTAAGGGGGAGACCACCAGAACACATGTGAATTGTTTTAGAGAAATTTCATATCAGAGAATTGGTGGTTTTGTAGAGTAATTAATATATCTTAATTGGCTCATAACTCATTGATTTAAGCTCTTAAGTGAAAATAGGTACAACTGAAGATGTTGACGGGCTTGGACTTGGGTTATCTCTTGGTGATCTCTCCAAGTGAAGGTATTAGGTTTTTGGACGCACTCGCAACACTTGTGTTGCCAATACCCCAGCCTTTCTATAGAGCGATCTTGGCCATAGTCCAATCCTCGAGCACAAATGATTTTTGTCAACAGCTAATTTGATATGCTTTCATAATGATTTTCACTTTTCTCAGAATAGATCTAAGGTCTTGCTCATGAGGAGGAGGTGATCCCCTCAGGTGACCCTAGATCAAAGGTCGAACTCAGGTGAGCAACCTGAGGTGTCGGAGGGATGTCACCAGCGTTGTGATCAAGGCTTTGGAAAGGGTTGGCGAGATCAAAGATATACTGGAGTTGGAAACAGCGCCATGGTCGATGGTGGCCACTATTTTTTTTCCTTTTTTCCCCCTAACGATACGTAGTATTCATATCTTCCAAGTTAAATAATCACTATAAATACACGCAAATCGATGGTGGGCATCCGGTCATCAAAGTTACTACCACGGAGTGGCGGTCTTAAGTAAGAAAATGTAATAAAAAGAAAAAAAAAAAAACATGTTTTTGGCGAAGGATCTTCACGCTCCACGTGTTGTGCTCTTGCATGCACTGAGAATGGTCCAGGATGGAAGAAACTTGAGAGGATCCACTCCGAGCAGAGCAAACGCATCATGGCGAAGATGGACAAGATGGAAGAAAAGATTCCTCTTCACTTTTTAGCTTCATCGACGTTGACAGAAATTGAAAAGCCCGGCCCGTTGTGCCGAAGGTTGTGTCACTTCACGCCCATCGTCGTCCCAGGGATGACCGACATTGCCTATTCAAAAAAGTGAGTAGGGTCCAATTCCTTCACATCCCACGGGCAAACTTCTGTATATCCCAACGCCTGACACGACATTCTAAATCCATGGGACTCGCATTCTTTTATCATACTTGTGTAACATGTAACAAATTGAAATCCGTCTAATTTGATTTACTTTTCGTTTGATTTGGATCCTTCAGCTCATGTCTTTTTTGAATGTTGATGCTCCCTATCTTATAGTTCTCTGAAATTTGAATGATTTTTAAAACTTTCGATGTGCTTTTTCTCTTTGCCTTTAACCATGAAGCATCTTGCCTTTAATCGATCCCATAGATGTCAATTCATCGGGGTATAATGATTATAGAAGAACAATTTCAAATCGGACTGGTTTATTATTCTCTCCGGCCTCTAGTCCCAACTAGTCAATGCCAGAACTAAGTTTGAAACAGCATGCATGTAATCAATAACCCTATCATCATGTCACTCATCTATAGTTTCTCTTTCAATCCCAATACCTCAAGTTTCTTTCTAACCATTTATTTTGCAAAAAATAAATAATTTGAAAAAACACATTTTTCATAACAGTCATTTGTATTGCTCACAAAAATAAATGAATAAAGAATTAGTTTTCATTGGTTAGTTATTTCCAGTGATTATTCTTAGAAAAATCCTTTTCAAATCATTTGTCGTCTATGGAACAATGTCAATTTATTTGTGAAGCAAAAAAGTTGCAGATAATTCCCTCTCTGCGGTGGACCAGAAAGTCTTGTCTGCGAACAAGCGGAGCACGTTTGACATTCATGGGAGCAGAAGACGAAAGAAAGAGGAAGTGTTTGCGAGTGTGTGGCCCATGTGTTCGTTCGGTCTTAGTTCCGAGTTCTGTTCGGGTTCTGTGTGAGAAGCACAACATCGAGGACCGGAGTTCGAATCTGCTTCAGATAACGGTGAGCTGGGTTGTGGGAATCGGTGGCAGACAGCAGCGCAACACAAGTTGACTCCCGGGGTACGATGATCTCTGGAGTCTCGTGGAACAAATCGGATGTTGGAAGCTGAAGTGTCACCACACTTCCGAAAGAGGGTCTTTACTATACAGTAGAGAACTCCTTTTTACATATAGACAAATGGTGTCGGCTTGGCTTAACTGTTGCCGTACTATAATTGCGATACGTCGTGATTGCGGCAAAACTTAGTATATTTGATGGGAATGGGATCCTCTGGAAGATCGACACGTTAGCACTTTGGAACTGGAGAGTTGAAGAGAAGTTTTCCTACTCTTTTTCCACCTTTTTCTCGTCCTTATTATTCCTTCTTCTTTTTTTCTCTCCCCTTTTCTCCCTTTTCTTCTTCTCCGATTCAAATGTGCTTGATCGCCATGGCCTATTTGGCCACCGCCACACCCTACTTTGCCCGACATCGCCTCGGCTCCTCCATCAACATGCCTCTCTCTCTCTCTCTCTCTCTCTCTCTCATCAATCTCAAGCAAACCAAATTTAGTGTCGCTCGAGGCAGAAACCAATCGTAAATGGCTGTGGTCGGCGTGCATTCTGGTCTAGTCCTTAGAGAGATCTTTAAGAGTGCTAATTTAATTGTCCTTGAGCTCCAACCTTGGCTAATCTATAAAATATGTTGAGGTGAAACTAAAGTTATAAAATCAAAGCTCTAAGTTTAAACTAGAAGATTTACTCACCACTCGAACTGAGAGCATGACAATGTAATAAGAATCAATGAGTAACATCACTTATCATGGTCAATAGAGAGATCCACATATTATTTAAGTTTGTTTTAAGATAATGTATTCTACGCATTATTTATAGACAATTATAATCATGTGAACAATGAATAAAAACAGATGCCATGAGCAAACATTCAGTTAAACACTCAAATGAACACAAATAGCGTACTATCTTATGATAATGTAATCTACTTGTTATGTATTGACGATTACAATCATGTGAGCAATGAATAAAAATTGAAGCATTGACCAGACATGCGGTTTAACACTCAAATGAACACAAATGAACCTGCTAATCTCATGATGTGTAAATACCACATAATAGCTCACCGATATATGCTGGTGAGTATCTATTCCCTCCTCATCACTTGCTAAGACTCATCTTGATTAACAAGGCAACTCAATACTAACTCATGGGGATGGAATCATAAACACATCTTTGCCATGCCTCAACTCATCCGTCACAGGTGTCTTCTACATCGGCAGTGGAAAATATACCACTATATAATCCCTGATGATGTCAATTCCATCCTCATTCTCATAGGAGGCTACTCAAGTAGTATCAAACAACACAAGTCATATCATATTGTGTATGAATCATAGGACTTCATGTCCTCAAACCTAGAGAGCCCGTCTTAGACAGTGAAACATTTTTCTTTTCCTGGAATTCTATACACATACTCATACAGGGGAATCACCCATTATATGACATACTAACATACAAATCGTCATAACATAATGATTTTCATGTACAATTATATCATCACAGTCTCTTGGCATTTCCTATATTAACAATAGAAATAAAAAATCCATTTGTTATCATTTTTAAACCCACAAACTCTTATTCATAAAACAATCATCATTCAATCCAAGAGCTCAGAACATTCTCATATCACTTGAGTTTATGATTCCCAATTCGCTAGTAAAAACTAAATTGTATATCAAGTTACAAGATCCATTTCAGAAAAAACACTTTTCCACTAAATTGATATTACACCTAAAACGTTTAGAATTTGATCACCATGAGTATATCAAGAATATATTTACTCTCATGTCATTATATCAAGACATTTTTACACTAGATTGATATTACACTTCTTCGCAAATCTTTGAAAATTCTTCCATAACAGAGGAACTTTTCTTTTGAAGAAGATCTCCATATTTTTTAACCAAGGTTAGCAATCATTTTCCTCTTTTTCCGAAAAATCTTTCTGTTTTGATATAAAAACTTATTTCTTTGATTCAGAAATTCTTTTCGACGACTTGTTACGCTCATCATATATTTCTTCGAGAAAATCTTGCATTTCATCAAAGGGCTAGTTCAGAATTTCTCACCTCTTCTTCATTGGATTGAATATCAACCACTAGGTTCACTTTAGTATCACTCCATGTCTGGGGTTTAAATGCTTTACTTTTTCCTTTGGAATTTTCCTTTCTTTTTCTTGAGCAAAGGACAATCCGACTTGATGTGGCCAGATTTCCTTTATTTGCTTTTTACCCTTGGAAGTTTCTGCCTTTTTCTCACGAAGCTTCAAACCTTTTGGTTAATTGAGCCATCTCCTCATCTTCGTCATCTTCATCCGATGATGTTGAGTAATTAGGCTTTAGCATCCATTACTCGTCTTCTTGCGATTTCTTCTGGAGTAATCGTTGCGAGTGGAGGATTTATTTGATTTGTGGATTCCCCAGTTCCAGAAACTGCTGTTGGAACAATTGTTCTTGCTGGTAAAGGTGCGCTTATGCTCTGTACAACATCCCACATTGCCCGATCTGCTAATCTAATGAATGCTCTCATCTTGCATTTTCCAGTAACTATAATTAGTTTCACGAAAGTATGGAGGTCTTGATGCTGATTGGCCTTCAAAACCACCTAGACTAATATTGTTAACCATTAAAAAAATTATTCCCTTAATATATAACACTTCAAAATAATAAGCAAATTGCTTTGATACCAATTATTGAAAATAACAACACAACCTAGAGTCTAAAAAAAGAAAAACACAATCTACAAGAAGGATGAATAGATTGATTTACACAACTTAACAATTTTTTGCGGAACAACTCAAGTTAAGTTTTGATGGATGGAGGAACAGTTTGGTAATATTAAATGCAAGATATGCTTCCATCAAATAAATATTGAAATTAGTAAAAAGATAGAAGATGTTGCATGCAGATATAATAGTGGTTTGGCTTAAATCAAACCTATGTTCACTAACAATCTCCAGCAAAGCTAGAATCCAGTACTAATAGAGGCAGAGTATACCTAGCTATTAGATGATCATGTTAGGACGTCATCTACATAACCTAGCTCTACTCATCTAAAATACACATGAATAGTCTTTGATTATTTTGTCATCTTTCAAACAACATAAGAGATTTTCCTAATAAATTGAAACTTTTCTTAGTAAGAATGATGCTCAAGTGTCCTTATATAGTCAATATCATCTTAACAAGTGCCGCTGGCGTGTCACCACAAGTGGTGCCACGAACTAACCCTGTCCAAGATAAGTCATTGATGGCTGGACAGATCGAGCACGGTCAAAGTAGTGTAAGGCTACTGTTCGTTTGTATTATTAATATCTTTATTATTTATCATAGCAGCCGAAGTTGAGAGAACGTTTATTCGCGTATTCATCAGGTAGCACTTCGCTTTGTCTGTGTCATGACACAGTGACAAGATACATGGCACTTTTTACAACCTATTCAACATTCGAACAATAAAATTTAACTTCTTGATATATTATTCAGCAGCTTTTGCCTCTTTTAATAAAAACTTGGATAGATTCTCATGATAGTGTAAAATTGTCCATTCAATTTGAAACTTCTATTTTATTTTGAATTTTGAAAATGCATATTATTTTGATCTTAACTCATGATAGTAAAAATATTCAATTAAACAAAAGTTAAAGTAAATGACATATATCATATTTTAAGAGAAAATTTTGCTAAATGAAGAAATACACTCAATCCGAAAATAAAGTAAAACAGAACAAAATAAAAGATTTATGGTAATAAAAAATTGTAAATAGTTCTTTACCCAAAAAAAAATTGTAATAGTTGATTATTTACATTAAAATGAACAAACAAATCTACTTGATTTAAGAATAAAAAAATAAATAGTTTCATTCAAACAATAGACAAACAAAGATGGTTTTGAGTTTTAGTTTAGCCATTAAAAAATTGAACAAAAATTGCATTTAAATAATATGACAGTACCCACATTTTGTAAAGAGTTAATACTATAAAAAAATCTCAAAATCGGTACACTTATAACAAATTTACCCTAAACTAGTTTTTAGGTAACAAAAAACCCCAAACTGGTATATTTATGACAAATTTACCACCAAACTAATGTTTTGCTTATCATAAACCATAAACTGGTACATTTATGATAAATTTACCCAAAACTGATATGGATTTTCATGCGAACTTAACATGTCAATTGAGTTATTATCATGCATCATCTAACTCAATAATTTCATGGTAAAATATGACGTGAGTTAACATGGGGTAAATATGTAACAAGTATACTAGTTTGAGATTTTTAGTGACCCAAAACTTTGTTTGGGATAACTTTGTCATAAATATATTAGTTTGAGATTTTGGCACCCAAAAATAAGTTTATAATAAATTTACAATAGGTGTATCAGTTTTAAGTTTCTCATGCTATTGACTAATTCCTAAATAGAAATTAAATTAGATCTTCAAATATGCTAACAGTAATTCTTCTTTTCATATTTTCCTTCTTTTTTTCTTTTTTTTTTCTTTTTGGTCGAAAAAGTACTTCATACGTTAAGTGTCATAATTAAAACGAAGATGTTCGATATCTAGACATAAAAGATCCCAAAGGGGATTGGGCGTTTAATAATCCAATTATAGGAAGGGCACCCCTAAAAAGTAACTTGGCAATTCAATCAACTACATGATTTGCTTCTCTCAAACAATAGACTAACGAAGTGCTTTTAAAGTGGGCCAAATTCTATTTGCAATCCTCTATAACAGTCTAGATGCATCATGAGCTTGGATAAGTGCCTGCTAGGAGCCCACTTACTGATAAGTTATCACTTTCGAGTTCTATCTTCAGATCAGCTTCTTCGTTCAGAGTAAAGTACGAAACCAGGAGGGAGAAACCCTCCTTTAGAGCTAGAGCTTCCGCTTATTCAGCCATTGCTGAAAGGATCAATTTCGCAAACCGGGCGACAACAATCCCTCTCGAATCTCGAAGTATGCTAGCAATCGCTCCTTCTGGCTCACCCTCGACGAAAGTTCCGTTGACATTCAGCTTAAAGGTGCCATGTTTAGGCGGTTTCTACCTCGCAGGTTCGTTATCTCTCTCTATCAGCTTCTAGTCTTACGTGGGGCCAACGTGTGCTAGCTTGTTTTTTTGGTAGCGAGAGCTGCCTTCATGATTGTGCTTGGGTCCGGCTTTTAGGCTCGGAAAATGATAGCGTTTCTTGATTTCCAGATCTTTTGTAAAACACCAGCCACTATCTCCCAAGAAGGTGGGTTTTCATCATGCTCCGTAACTTCCAGCATGCATTGTTCAATCCTTGTTATTCCAAGTCTAGAGATGGAAAAATCGATGCGCGGGTCTGACCAAATTTCTTCTGTCCATTAGCACTGCAGGAAAAGGTGTTACTACTGTTTCCGGGGCTCGACAGCAAATCAGGCGTAGCTCGAATTTCCATGTCGCTTTTTTAATTCTTTAGTTTAGCCGTTGAAAAATTGAATAAAAATTGCATTTAGATAATATGACAATCCTAATATGGCATTCAAGTTATCCGAAAAATTAAATCCTAATGGAGATGCACTTCATGGACAAACGTGGCCCATATGCCATTGGAGAATGATGAGAAATGCTCGCCGAGTTGAGAGGATTAGATAAGGTTCAACTTCTAGTAAGTTTCTAGGATGATGAAGAGGTCAAGAATGAACTAAACCACATAATCAGTAGGGGGAGTATTATTGAACTTCACAAGTTAACACTATCGAAGGCATAATTTAAACATGGGAATTTATGACGCCTTAAGTCCTCATATCATATTGGCAAGAATTTCTGATGTTATCCAAGAGTAACTCTTTTGGAGACTTGACCCACCCAGAATGTGTCAAGTTGTTACAATGGGAATCGGATATTATATGAATGAAATTAGAAGTCAAAATTCACTCGAATTTTCTTGAGAAAAGACACGAACTCACTTGGAAGCCATCATATGGTAGGACAATTGCCAATTTTTCACAAGACTGGGCCAGTCAAAGTTAGCCAAGTAGGTTCATGGGCTACACGGTCCAACTATTTTGGGACGTGAAGAAGCTTCTACTTGCCACGATGACCACAAAACCTTGACTTTAGAGAAAGAATTGTGTCAAAAGCCTAATTTGCCAGTTGAGCTCGAGCTCGTGTCAGAAGAAGCATGATTAATTTCAAATCCTAAGGAATTCTTCTATTTGGGCCTAGTAGAATGGGTTTCGTTTATGTACTGGTCCTACCTCACTCCACTACCCATATCTAAGCAATTTAGAGGCCCTCATTCTGTTTGTGGCCAAATTCATTTAATTCCTAATTTTAGTGGCCCAAATGATTTTTTTCTTTACTTCGGCTGGCCGATAAAGGCTGCTTAGCTCTTTGTCCGACGACGATTCAAGCCCTGCATATCCAACTCATGAACTTAGTAAATAGATTTCCTATCATCAGTTGACTACATTTTTTGTCTCTCTAATTTTATAAAAGGAGAAATGCTGAATAAAAGACTAAAACTAGGTGGATTTAAAGGCCTAGCACGCAATTGTGCAATCTTAATTTTAATGAAGAGCTAGACACCCACAAGCAATGCAAAATCAAGAACCTCAACATCAACACGTCAATGTCTTCGAAGTTCTTCCAATCTTGTAATTCATCAAGCTCAAAGCACGTTGTACACTATATTGTAATGTCCGCAATTAATATACATTAATGAAAAAAAAATCCGAACAGAGCGCTTTAAGCACTTTGTCTAATTCGGAATTGAAACAATAAATACATTACAATAGCATGTGAAATCAAATCATCGCCATATGTCTTTCTTTCCCCCATCCATATTTGGCCCCTCCGAAGAGGTTACATTCATTTCAATTACATGGGTCTTTAAGCAAGTACAGGGGCAGGGTTGAAAAAGAAAAGAGTATGAGAAATTAATTGTAAACACCGGAGGCCAACTTTGCTCTTAGGTCCTTCCTCAAGATTTTGCCGGAGGGGGCTTTCGGAATTGCGTCCGTGAAGAAAACCCGTTTGATCCTCTTGTAAAACACGACCTGCAAAGAAGCAATAAACACCATGCCTTAGCTCTTAATACTTCAAAATTTCATCAGGAGAATATTTCGTACGAATCTCTTACAATAGTTACAATACTCAAAATAGGTTTCTATAAAGTATCGGATAAAATGTTTCCTTGCCATAACGGTTTCCACCCGATGTTAAGATGTATCATGAATGAACATGTGGATATAGCCACAACACAATAAAGTTATAAATCAACTTCAAAATGTACTAAAAAAACGCTAAATTTAGCCAGAGATTTTAATCATTTTGAATACAAACCCCAAAACCCTAAAAATGGAAATACTTGCTTCTTTCTTCGTTTAGGGCCTTCATATGTTTAGGACCGATTAGAACTTTGCAATCATAGATCGGTCAACCCTTCATGTTAGAGACAGATCAAGTTTAAAATGGAATATTAGATGAAAAGTGGTGGGTGGACAGCTATGGAGAACCTACACATCTGGTGGATAGTCAACATCTAATGCACCATCCTCTAGACACTATAGTTGGTAAGGAATTTAATTGTTTCGACGGTCCACGATAATGCAAGATTGCATTTTCTTAATGGCAAGTCAAAATTTAAATAGGGAACTACCTAACTTTCCCCCCTATGAGTATGTGGTCCCATCAAACCACTGCTGACCGATCAGCAACTAACCCCATCGTGCTGCTAACATCTATGCATGTGAACATCATTCCATTAAAAAAGAACATATTTGTTAATATAGTTGGTCAATTGCTAACTCTGTCCAATGTGAATGTCTTAATTCAAGAGATATATCTATAATTTCACTAAAAATATAAATAAAAGTCAAAATCAATTAGTGAAACGATCGGTATATTTATTAAGAAATCTGATGTACCTGCTTCGAGATGTATTGCTTGATTTCGTCCTCAGTGATTACGGAACCATTGGATTTCACCACAAATGCAACAGGAACCTCGCCGGCAGCATCATCCTTCATCCTGATAATACCCAAAAAATATATATATAAAATATATAACATATGGTTGTATCACATAAATTTTGTACTAAACTTGCAAAAATATTGGACACCACGTTGGTTGAGTGTAGATCACTTACGGCACAACAGCGGCATCCGAGATACTTGGGTGTGCAATCAGCATCGCCTCTAACTCGGCCGGAGCGACCTGGAAGCCCTTGTACTTGATGAGTTCCTTCAACCGATCGACAATGAAGAGCGCGTCGTCATCGTCTATGTAGCCGATGTCGCCGGTGTGCAGCCACCCTTCTTTGTCTATGGTGTTTGCCGTCGCGTCGGGGTCGTTCAGATAACCTTTAAGACGAAGATCAAAACGACATCAGACCATGAAACATTGTCTACGATGACAAGACCATAAAGCATGCACCTAAAAAAATCTTTCGCGGGTGACCTAACAAGGGCCCACGCTTTTCTTTATCAATCATTCTTCACGTTAGTGCTTCGTCGTAGGTGAGGGTGTCTTTGTAAATGTGCTCAAGATATAAATAATCATATTGTACGTAATTAATTTAATATGATGCATCCGGTGATCATGGGTTAGATCTTACTATACCCAATAATCTTTTTCCATGAATTAAATGTTGTGGGGCATTTTTCTTACCTAGATTAAGAAATTTAAACGAAAATTCCTTAGGTTATTTATAGTTGAACAGCTTTTGTTTATACATCATGATCAAGGCATGGGTTAAAATCGGAGGTATACTTAACAAAATCATGCAACTAAAGTCACTCTCCAATGCCCTCATTTGGTGCAAAGTCAATGCCATTATTGCTATCGTTGAGGATGAGTATCTTTCTACTCCTAATCCGATTCTATTGCTATTTATAAACAGAAATGCAATGACTTCCCAGTCATACTGGATAAATACCCACTCGAAAAGGTAATCGAAAAGGAATCTTTACTAGCTGCTCTTGTTGAGTTATTTACTAATCAACTAATGGATATAGAGGGAAAAAAAAAGTGGGTCCGGCATGACAAAGTTAATTTTAAATTACTCGTCGTTTTACATTTCGTTAAATCACTAAGTAAATAATAAATTCCGGCAATTTCTAAATCCGCCTTGTGATACTGCGATAAACAAAACATTAAATAAGATTTGGTTGTTCCTTGGACCATCTTTCTTTGTGGCTTGGCTTCTAGATTATCTTCATTGCGAAGTCAAATTTCTTTTGTTTCAAAAGGAAAAGGACATTTCAGGCCCCTCCAAATCCACTCTCACACCAGCCCCCATTTCTTACTAGTCAAGCTAATCCATTATTCGCATCTTCTTCTTTTTTTCCATTTTTTCCTAAAAGTCAAAGTTTGCCATGACAGGGGAAAACAAAAGGAATTACCATAGAAATTATTAACTACATTAGAAGAAAATAGTAGCCGCAGTTTTCAGCCGCTGCTATGTGTCCTTGAAACCTTTCATATCTCCATTTTGCTAATAAACGACTCATGGGTTGACACTTTCAAAGTCTAGGATTTTCCCCCAATTTTCCCCCTAACAGTAGGGGATCTGAAGATTGCTCGAGCACTCAATCAATCTCGGTGAACAAGACGATCCTCTAATTTCCGCATCGGGTAATTATCAAAACGCACAAGTATGGGCTCCTAGTATTCGGTGCTCTCTAAGAGATTACGCTTTGAGTGAGGTCATTTGAACCTAGATTTCTTGGTAAGACCCTATGAACCTTACGCATCAGAAGTCATTGACCGATCGTTAAAAATGATTAGACACGAAGAAATCTTGTAAGAATAACCTAAAAAGTCGTTGTCGCCGCGAGACCCACCAACTTTAGAATCAACCGCTCACCAATTTTGATATTCCTTTCCAACGACACCATCGAGAAAAGGAAGAGAACTTGGAATATGGAAACTGATGGGTTGGAATATGGAAACTGATGGGTGGGGATGCGTACCTTTCATGATCTGGTGACCCCGGATGCAGATCTCGCCGGCCTGGTTCCGTGGGAGCGAGGCCCCTGTCTCCGGGTCGACGATCTTCATCTCCGCGTTCCTCACGACGGTCCCGCATGCGCCTGACTTGATCTCGAACGGCTCCTTTGCAAATGCCGGGCACATTGCCAGCACCGGGCCCGCCTCCGTCATCCCATAGCCCTGCACATTTTTCCGCATATCACACAATCAAAAGACGATTACAAATAGTACTCATAAAATCATTATCCTGTACACGGTTGGCGTAGAAAGGTTTTGTTTCTACTTCCCGTTTTGTTGTTTTATTTCTGTAAACGATATCGAGAAACGAAAAAATTAAGGAATTAGTTTTCTAAGTCGGGCCTCCTTGGCCTTATTAGAACATATCAATGAGATAGATCTTATGGCAAATGTCCCAAGCGGGCAGTTTCCGGATGGTAATCAATAGGGGAAATGATTCTTTGGGGGGGTTTTAGTGGGGGATGGACCGATTTATTTGGTAAGCGATGGATGAGGAGTAACTGCCCCATTTATTTCCTCTCCCCACGTTTCTTTCCACTGTTCATCTCTGCTCTTGCATTTGGAGATTTTCTTAAAGTGACAATAGGGAAGAAGACAAGCTAGGGTTTGACCAGATGTGGGGGATGTCACTTTGAATCCAAAAGGGACAGAAAAGGCCATCAATGGTGGGGGGGCTTTAGTGCACTTAAGTTTCTTTCCCCTCCTCCCTTGGAACAAAGTAGATTCACTTTGAACCTTGATATCACGCTAGGGTAGATTGAAACCCCATCTCAAATTTACAACGTCTCTAGCAGGATCGAATACGATGTGGTCGCAATCCGCCCGGTCCATCGCATTGATGCGGGACAGAATTAAAACCCTATCTCTCTCTATCTTCCAAGATGGAAAAGAGGCATGCGGATCAAAATATTGCAGCCGGCTCTCTCGAATGCCGAAATTTCCTACCTAATGAGGGAGGAAAACGTATTCTTAGGTGAAAATGGGTCCTACCCAATACAGGATAAGCACAAAAACCACCAGAAAGTCTCGACTCCTAAAGCTTAACACGGTCAAACACGCTTGTCGCCACTCGACCTTGTTGCCTCCCTCCTGTCACGACGTTTCCAGTCGACTGAAAAATCTACCTCACGCGAAATTAAAGAAGAAGTAGAATCTAACTTCTTGTCTCATTTTGAGTACTCGCGATCTCGAAGGATTTCAATCGCATACCCAATTCAGAAATGAACTTCACCAATGAGCAAGATAATGTAAAAAACATAGTAATCTTGCTCAATAATTACGGATTCGAATCCAGCTCATTTACCATTTACGATGCTATCATTGCTACGCATTGATAACCGTATCCCGCATAGCTGTCTTAATCCGTCGTAAGCATTAAATCGAGAGAAGAGAAGAGAGAGGATATTTCACCTGTCCGAGCTTGGCATTCGGCAGCTTGGCTCGTACGTTGTCCTCGAGCTCCTTCCCCATCGGGGCCGCACCCGACATGATGGTCCGGATCGACGACAGGTCGTACCGGTCCACCTCGGCGCTCTTGGCGATCTCCAGCACGATCGGCGGGACGATGGGCAGGATCGTCACCCGGTACCGCTGCACGAGCTCCATCAGCGCCACGATCTCGAACTTCTGCATGATCAGGATGGCGGCGCCGACACGGAGCGCGCAGAACATCACCGAGTTGAGGGAGTATATATGGAACAACGGGAGCGTGCACAGGATCACGTCCTCCTTGTGGAAGTACAAGTTGGGGTTGTCTCCGTCGACCTGCTGCGCCACGCTGGTCACTTGACCCCTGTGCGTGAGCATCACCCCCTTGGGGAGCCCCGTCGTGCCCGACGAATAGGGGAGCGCCAAGACGTCGTCCGGCTTGACGTCCGCCGCGGGGGCGGCGTTCTCGTCCGCCTGCATCAATTCCGAGAAGTGCAGGCAGCCCTCCGGCGCGGTATCGATGCACACGACCTTGAGCCCGTTCTCCTCCGCGAGCGGCCTCACCTTGTCGGCGAACGCGGCCTGCGTGATTACGACCTTGGCCTGGGAAGCCGAGGCCTGCTTGGCGATCTCGCCCGGGGTGTAGAACGGGTTAGCGGTCGTGCTGATGGCGCCCCGATAGGACGCGCCGAGGAATGCGAACACGAACTCAGGGCAGTTCTGGAGGAGCAGCATGATCACGTCGCCCTGGCCGACGCCGAGCCCGTTGAGGCCGGCTGAGACCCGGCGGGAGATCAGCTCGACCTCGGCATAGGTGTAGGTCCGGCCGGTGGCCCCGTTGATGACGCAGGGGCCGTCGGCGAACTCGGAGATGTGCTCGAAGCAGTAGGCGTGGAGGGAGAGGTTGTCGGGGATGAGGATGTCGGGAAGCTTCGACCGGAAGATGAACTCGCGGGGCTGCTCCGACGGCTTCACCTCCATTGTCACGGCGGGGCGGAGAATCGAGAGAGAGAGAGAGAGAGAGAGAGAGAGAGAGGGCTGATGATGAGAAGGTGGGCGTTTGGTGGTGGCGCCTTCGTCCCTTCCCTGAGGTTTGGTTTGAGCTTTGGTTGCGGGTAATATACACGAGCTGGTGGCGGGTAGGAGGAGCTGGTGGGAGTCGGGGTTCGATGGGGGGGCATTTCCGTCCTTTTGGTATCGCCCTGGCCAGGGACGGCGGTGGAGAAGTCCGCCCGGGCTGTCCCTTTGGGACGGGGGCCAATCGCGACCCGCCACGTGCCGACTCTGGCTTAGCCTTGACGGGAGTTCGCGGGGTGTCTCCGCTTGTCTTGTTGCGCACGTGGCGCGCTGCGATTGGAGGCAGGGGAGGGGAGATTGGGTCGCCTCGGGGCGTCACCTACCACGCCGGGGAAGGAGCCATCGGAGGTTGGTGAGGGACATTTGGTGGCATAAACAAAAGTCCATCGTTTTCTTTTCGCTTTCGTTTTTTTTTTTTTTGGGTACCCTTTCGGGATTATTTTAGTGCATGTCACGTTTGACCTTGGCCAGCAATGCTGCGCCACGTAGGATTTCACCTACCAAAGCGGGCCCTCCTTCCCGATTAAATGGCACCCCCACATCGCCCGAGCTGGACATTCGAACGTGGCATCGAAATTATTCATGCTCCCTATCACCTGTGTTCTTCTCCATTAGTCAGATTCCACTAGTTAATTCTGATATATGTAAAAAGCAGCGCTGAAATACCCATGTCATTTAGGCTCGACAATCTAATAGTTTCATTTCCAAAAATAATAATAAGTCCAATCCTTTTCACTTTGAGCACCTAATATTGTCAAGACCCATCAATCAATGTACAAAAATGAATCGGCCCAACCATTCATCTCACATGGCTCGAGGTAGACATTTGAACATGGCATCGGAGCCAAATTGTGCCCCTTTTCGTGCACGCCTCTACCTCATTAGCCAAATCCCACATGCCATACTTTCATCCACCCTCCATGTTAGAGAGAGGGCATTGAAATTTCTCCATGTTGCTTGGACCGAATAATTTAAAACACTAGTGTTTTCTATTCGCTTTTGAAAAGACTAAGTCCAATCTTATCCACCCCATGGTGGGCGAGTCGATTAGGGCGCACGTTGGCCACACAATGGCTAGGGTTCGATTCCCCTGCTCGTCATGTTGCGTGACTTAAGTGGGGTGATGTGAGAGGTGAGTTTTTGTGTTAGTGCCTCCCGAGTTTACGTCGCCGGCTGCCAGTTATACGGTAGTTCCTAAGTTACAAAAAGAAAAGTGCGATCTTTATTTACGCATTTACTTATAGTACATAAATATCGTTGAGAATCATTAATCACTGTACAAAAATAATCGGCCCCGATCGGACCCACAAATCTTATCTCCTCAACATCTTTCTTCTTCTTTTTTTCTTTCCAAACTTACCGATGAGATCTCATGTAGAGACACATGACGCGTGAGTGCGTCATTCGGACATATGGTGCAGTGATTCTGCCAAGTGGGAACGAGCACGGCTTCGGACAAAACGGCGAGATGTTCAGACACCGGCCAACGGCGTCGCGCCACGTCGGACCTCACCTACCCAACTGACCGAGACGGACGGTGTGGGGGCCATGGTGGAAAAGGACGCGCCACGCGGCATTCACCTACCACAATCGCAAACGCGAGGACGTGCTCTTTTGTTTGCTTTTGCTGGGTGACGCTTTCGGTGACGTAGTTTTAGACCTAGTTTTACTTGGTTTAGTTTAGAAAAAAGATCAATTTTCTTTTTAATTTTGAATTTTTTCAGATGAGTAAGCTTCACGAATGCGTTCTTACTTTAACATTTTGGTGCAGAATGCCATTTTGCCCCCAATTAGCACTGTATATTTTTCTTGCCCTATACTCAACAACACATTTTTTATTTTATTTTATATCCAAGTGATTCCAAAATCAAGACAAAAATTCAAATGATACATTTTAAAGAATTGCTTAGATCCAAAATTGTTGTATGATAACATGTTTTTTTGTTTGCTTTTGCTTGGGTGACACTTTCGATGACGTAGCTTGAGACCTAGTTTTACTTGGTTTAGGAAAAAGATCGTTTTATAAAAAAAAAAAATATAAAAAAGAATTGGAATTTTTCTGACAATGAGCTCTATGAATTTTATTTTAATATACCAATGCTAAAATGTCATTTTGCCCTCAATTAGCACAATGTGTTTTTCTTGCCTTATATCCGGCAATACCCTATTCTTGTTTTACATCTAGGTGATTTCGAGATTCAAACAAGAATCCAAATGATGCATTTTAAATACTTGTTTAGATTCAAAACCATTGTATGATAACATTCTTTTTTGTTTGCTTTGCTTGTGTGATGCATTCTTTGATGTGGATTAAGACCTAGTTTTATTTGGTTAAAAAATCTTTATTTATTATTTATTTTTTTTTAAAAAATTCTTTGATTTGGAGCTACTTGTAGTGGGATAGGTCTGTCTAAGTTTGGTGGCTAGGTGAAATGGGGGAATAGTGATGCCAAATTTTTCTAATGGCCACCAACCCGAAGACTTTGACCAATTGCCACCAACCTATGAGACTATCTGACAAGGTAAACCGTTTACACCTAAGCAAAAGTGGGGGGAACTTCATTGATCATCTCTCTAGATTCTTTATGATTTGTTCTGGTTAGATCACTGAATTTAAAGCTTGCTCATCACGCGCATTAAAATTTTCCAGGTACTCGGTTCGCTGCTTATGCGAGGGCGTCGGCGATGTCCTTTTGTGTCGAGGTTTGACTGAGCTCCGCATTCGTTGGAATGCGTATGTGCCATTGATTACCCAGATTCAGCCTGTGGTTTGGCGACACGGCTAGGGATTTGGAAGGAGATGTTCGAAACGCTAGGGCAGCAAAATGTTCGGAAGGCAAATAAGTAAAGCCAGACTTAAATGCAATAGAGGTGTAACTAAACTCAAAAGGCGAATTTTGAAGTTGATTGGAGGTTAGAAGCAACGGTGGCCGGAGGAGAGCCGGTGAAATTCGTCGACTCCAGCCTGGGTGTTTGATGCTATTTTTATCAAATGATGTCTATTATTATTATTTTTTCATACAATAATGAGTTTGTAGGGAATAAACTCATAAACCCCTCAATTCTAGTAGTGGGGATCAAACGCCCCACCTCCCTATGTTGTGTCAAAATGGTGGCCACTAGGCCTGGTGGTTTCTATATTAATTTATACAGAAATTATCAATAAAGTTATAAACTTATTGCACATATATTAGTTCAGTTTTAAACTTTTTAATTTGATCAATTTAATCATAAACTTTTAATCAATTTGTCAATTGAATTTTTCCAATCAATTTTGGCTAGAAATCTCTAATGCGGACGTGGCATGACTAATGCTATCATATACAACTTTTGCAATTTTTTTTTTTTTTAAATTGAATTTTTTGTTCTTTTTACTTTTTGCATTTTAGCCTACAAGGGCCAACAAGGCCCCATTGGTCACTAGCCTTTGCACAATCTAGGCAAGGTCGTGATGGATTTGCCCTAGGACTTTGCGGCCTAGCTGGCCGCGGGCAATGGCCACTAAATTTGGGTGAGGTCTCCATGGCTAGCTAGGCCTCACCCAAGGCCATTGTGGCTGGCCAAGGTCCTTGCTCCATAATCGGCGCCCCTATCATAATGGGGAAAAAAAGGAAAAGAAAAAAAAAATTAACGAATTCTAAAAATTTAAAAATATATATAATTATCCACATCAACATTAGTCGTGTCACATTAGAAGATTGATGTCATGTATGTAATTTCCTGCCAATATTGGCCGGAATGACTCAATTAATAAATTATCAAAAGGTTTGGAACCAAAATTTTCTAAATTAAATATTTTAAGCCTGAATTGGCACCATTGCAATAAATTTAGAAGTCGGTAAATTCTGTGATGGTGATGATGAAGCTGGAACTAAGGAAATTCTCGAGGATAGGATAGAGGAACACGCGATCAAAAGTAAGAAGCGCAAACTCCAGGAGCCCGTTATTATCCAAAAGCAACCGCCAATAAAGAAGATACCTGCCTGACTACCCCCCAAGAGTGGAAAGAGCAAAGGCTCAGGAGGAGATTCTGATAATGTCGAGCTTCAGACGGAGATAAAAAA
Source organism: Eucalyptus caleyi (assembly GCA_014182885.2). Taxonomy (NCBI): domain Eukaryota; kingdom Viridiplantae; phylum Streptophyta; class Magnoliopsida; order Myrtales; family Myrtaceae; genus Eucalyptus; species Eucalyptus caleyi. Next base: position 31,925,000 of record CM024468.2, on the reverse strand, counting down.
GTTAAGGGCCTTGATCGAGTCACTTTGGATGGCTTTGGGCGTCACCTGTTTCGACTTGAACAAGCTGTCCAGTCCTTCAAATGCTATGACCCGCTTAGCCTGTACATTGATCCTTCCTTAGCTGCCAGATCTACTCCTTCTCATCAGAAGAAGAAAGTTAGGAAAGAATGAAGTCTTATTGCTGTTGCTATTATCTGCTGGTTTGCTGGTGTTTATTTTTGCCATCTCTATTAGGGGATGTATGATGCTATCAGTGTTATGGAACTTCTGTTTGTGCTTACTTGTTTCTATCTTTTTCTATGGTAAAAAAGGGGAAAAATAAATGCATATGTGCTGTCGCGCTTTCGACAAATCTATGCAGAATTATGCTGATGATTCGAACAAGCATTTGGAGATGTTACTCTACGTAAGAAAGGGAGAGAAATATTGAGAAATGTTAGAGATTTTTAAATAGATTAAATCAATTGATTGTTAGGATTTGTGGCACAATCAAAAAGAAAATAGAGTGTAAAAGAGAAAAAGAGAATTAAAGATGCAACGGTTTATCCTAATTTACCCTTAAATTAGAGTTACGTCCAGTCGAGGATTCCATTATAATTTGCACCCTGCATTTAAGAGAAAAAAAAAATACAAGGTTTTATTCTAGTTCACCCTTAAACTAGAGCTATGTCCAATTGAGAATTTTATTATAATTATCACCCCACATTTAAGAGAAAGATAATATATACATATCTGGTAACTATTCATGGGCTTAACCCAAACTATCAATAAAATATGGGCTTGAACTATAAAAACCCTTTGGCGTCACGGGGACACTACTACTACACCCTGTGCCATCCTATTGATAGGGAGTATAAATCACACCCCAACATTGATGGTATGTTATTCAGGCTGATATAGTTAATATCCCTAATTCTTAAAATCTACTCTAAAGCAAATGCATTGACGATATTGTTCTCTTATGCTTCCACCAATTGTCTCGAGTTATTCCTCGATAATATTAGTATTTGGAGATAGTATCATTCTTCTGTTTAATATCAGTCTTATTTGAAAACATTGAGCAAACTTTTAAGTTCAGTTGCAATCTCAAATCAAACTATTTGTTAATTTATCTGACAATTGCATAAAAATTTTGTCATCATAAAAAATGGGAGGTTATTGGAAAAACCTCCCTACGTTTATTTTGATGATACCAAAACTATCTATATTTTAATGTTTATTTGAAAATTGCGGATGTTTTTCATAATCAATTCATGATCATAATATCAGGAAGACTGTGATTGCATCATAAATTTCCAAAGGACGTCTACAGAGTGTGAAGACCTTGATAAATGGAGAACGAGTCTAATAGAATGAGGGGTTCATTAAATACTTGGGGGGGGACCATAAGAAGGGGAACATCTAAGGAGAGTCTTGGTTGTTGAATACTCAAAGAAGATCAATGAATAGCAAATTTCAAGTCAATTTCCAAAGAATGGATTGGACAGTAACATCGAGTTGCGAATAAAGGCATGTCATATCTTGCCTCTATCAATGATTAAAGGTTTTATTGACTTATGCATCTCAATTAATCATTAAACTAAAAGACAATAGCCGCTAACGATATTTGGAAATTTATTGCGAGATTGCAGTTGAGTCACAATAATTTTTGCCAACTCATTCAAAAGATCGGAGAAACAAGTATTTGAAAGTGGCAGCAGGTTCATTTTTGGGCACGTTACTTTTACTTGGAGGGACATACTGTATGGGTAGCCTGGACCTCAACGATTACTCCTATCAACACCCAACCGCTACTTGATCCGTCTGAAGGCTCTTCAACGGTTAGATTGGAAGTGGAACGTCCATAAAAGAGGCTCGAAGCAAGCTCAAGGGGGGTGGCGGAAATTGAGAAAGCTTGCATTTTGTTATTATCGACTTCTCTCTCTCTCTCTCTCTCTCTCTCTCTCTCTCGGAGATTGCCAGTGGATTACACGCTGAGTTGAGGCTATTAGTGGCAGAGAGTGGATGTAACCTTAATTATAAGCCGAACCACTGTATATTTATGTACAATATCTTCTATCTGTTTATTTTTGAAAGTATCTATTTGATAGAAAGATCATGCATATGATATTATGAATCTATTTCCATGTCTATCAAAGTTAAACTTGAAGTATTCCGTGGAAATTTGTCACGGTTCTTTTAAACAACCTATTCACTCACTCCCTCTTTAGATTGTATTATTGGCCTCAACAATGTTACCTTGCAATTAGTGGTTGATGCACCTAAGAGTGATGATGTGGTAGAGTTAACCAAGTTTTGAGGACAAAGGCAAAAATGACGTGTGCTTTTAAGTGCTACATGTTTAAGAAGCAGGGCTTAGATACAATATCATATGAGAATAATCGCAAAATAATGTACTTTTGGGCTATGATGAATCTTCATTCATATGTCATGCTATTAATTTGATGGAATAATCCGCAATTTACTTTTTCCTTACCGAAGAATGTTACCTAAAACCGCATTTGGTAATTGAAATCATTTCTAATGGCGCCTTATATTGGTGTCGCAGACAAAAACGGTCATCATATATATTTTAACAATGTGACCAGTATAATTAACCGCATCAATAACCCTAAATAAAATTTATCTAACAATTTTGTCAGTCATGAAGATACACTTAAAATCACTACTTTGACTTAAGAAATAATAATTTCCGTATAATAGAGAGATAGCACTCGTAGTTTATAATTTCAAAGGGTTGTCGTATCGATTTACACACAGTCGCACAAAAGATTTGAGTAAATGACTAAGAGCTTCCCAAGCTTTGCTAAAATGCAAAGCTAATGAATTGGAAATAACTGTCCCAACATGGTTCTCTCAAACAAGAAAATCTCTAGATCAAAAAGGAGACAATTTTAAGTGCATAAGAGTGCTTGTTTCGCGAAAAGTGAATGTTTTGAAAAACATTTTTAGGAAAATAATTAATTGTATTGCCTGCAAAAATGAATAAATAAGAAAAATTCATCATCCACACAAATTATGATATATAAATTATTATCGATAATAAAACTATTTTTTGTTGACTAAATATTTCAAATGATACAAGTGATTATTTTTATGAAAATGTTCTGTAATTTTTTTTATCGCAAAACAAATAGATTTCAAGCTATACTATGTCGGATGGTGGAATTCAGATTCCAACATTGGAGAATGGTGTAATGACGCTTTTAATACATGAAAATAAAATAGACAGAATCTCGGGCCTGTTAATAAATCTGAAATATAAGTTTTAGGAAAAAAATTGGTCTGGTCATATCGTATCATATATCTATTTTATAAACCATTGTGTGCACTATGTATTATGCATAGGTTGCAAAATCCAGTCTCTTACTCACACATCCCCAATCCTGCCCCCATGAGAAGGTGGAAAATCGAACTCCTCACCTCGCCCTTCCCAAATGGAAAGGGTAGCCATGAGGCAAGTGTTATAAATTTAGATACTAAATTTTAGGTGTCGATAAAAATAGAACTTACAAATTGTTCATTAGTAATTGAAAATTGATGATGAATATCATGGATTTCTTGCCATGCATGGAATTGTGTCCACTACTGATATGTTTTAGCAATTTAATTAGTAAGATTTTAATTGCTATCAATCACTTTTTCTACTTAATGATTTAAGTAATCCTTTCCTCACTTACTGCCATTAAGTTACTGTTTGACTTAATTGAATTTTTAAGTCATTGCTGATTACGGTTATCAAATAATCTCAATCTCATTAAGTGCTGATTTAAAAAAAAAATAGCACTTAATTATGTCATTGATAGAATAGTCAAGTTAGTTGTTAACCAGTCCCCTGAGCATCTTACTTTCAACATGGAATATAAATCTCTCATCAACCACTTCTTTTTCTAACCTAACTTGCATCCCTATGGTCCACACAAATTTAAATACTTTTTTTTCCTTTTGTAACCAGGCATTTCTCTTTTGCCAATACATAATTTATATAAATTCAATAGTTTACTATTTTAGATTATTGGACAGTTGTCACACAATTTCTATGAAAGGTTGAATTTTTCAACGCCACGGCCACTCTAACCCCTCGTTAGACATTTCTATGTTTAAGAGAATTCATCATTGGTTAGACTGGATTTGCTTATTGTTACATCAATCCATCATTTTTCAATACATTCTTTGGATTCGCACGCTTTAAGCTTAATGGTGAAAGCAAACTGGCCAACAGAAGAAAAGGTCGATGGTGCGTCAATACACATTTACTTTAACTTTGCATAAAGTATAAGAATAAAAGAATGTCTTTTTTTCTCCTAATTGAAAACTTCTAATATGTGTTGTCATTTCAATATCTCTAATTATATTATGCTGAGTCCCAACTGATTAGGATTAGAAGCCACTATGGAGCATGACACGGTCTTTGTCCATGCTGATTAGACGACGACAACCATGAAATTATCTGGGGATTGCTTGAGATCTTGATTGTGTCAACAGTACCATATTGCAAATAAAAAATAGGGAAGATGGTGGAAATTAGGTGGCATTTGACTGCGTCATATTATGAAGATCACAAGAAAAGACCGGCAGAGATGGAGTGCATGAATGTCGGACGAGATTGTTAGAATTAATAGTTACATTAAATTTCAGAAATATGCAAGTATACATTTATAGCAATGGATAACTCACGATAGCTACTTAGCTTGCAACAACTTCAATAATATTATTAGAGGCATTACATATATAATGGTGGAGTGGTTATACATCGTGGATTTATTACTATAGAAAAGTGATGTGACCGAATTTATTAGTAATTAATTTGTAGCTTTTGTTTTAAATAGCGATTGATTTAATGCGAAAGCAACACACTCAAGGTCTTAGTCGCGTCTCATACGTTTGAACATAATATGTATTTTGTGATTTTAAATAGTATTTCATGTCATATGGTCCTTTACATGCTTAGCTCATTCTGATAATTGGACAATCAAAGAGTACGATCTTCTTATTTTACCCAAGAAAAGGGAGAAAAAAGGATAATTATGGTGGGAATCCTAAAACTGTCATGATAATGCATTTGAATTCACTGACTTTCTTTTCGTGCATTTAAATCCTAAACTTGACACTGTCCTTTCATAAATTCCCCTAGCCTTTCTTGCTTAGAAAATCTATCTGGCATCTCTTTTATTATTAATTTTTGTGCGAATGAGGCTAATGTGGTGTCAAATCGGTATCACATTAGAACAAACTAAGAAGGGATTGAAATCGAGAAAAGCAAAAATAGAGATGAAGGGGTGAGGGGCAGAACAATGGCCCTTTCATCCTAGGCAAAGGCTGACCACCCTCACCTCAATCTTGGTGAGAGTCGCCAACCCTTCCCAGCGACGGCAATGCTGTTGTTGTCCCTTGTTCAGACTCTCATCCTTATGCTTTCCTTTTATTTTCATTTTTTTAATAATTTTCACATGTACTCTCTTCATCTTGAGTTTTTCAATTGAATTGTTTTTATTTTTTAAAATTTTATGATGAAAGGTAAACAATGTTGCTTTTCTGTTCAAAAATTGAAAATAGGGTCATTCAAAAATAAGAAATTGACATTTTGATTTGGATTATATCTCGATGAAACAATCTATCAACAAGGATTTTATTTGATAAGCTTAATGGAATATTAGTGAACGGGAAAGGAACAACACCAAGATTCATCTTTTATTAAAAGTGGAAGGAAAAATAAAAGCCACTTCATTAAGAATTTCAATAATTAGATCAAAAAGGGCAGTGCTATGGAAAAAAAGAAATAAAGAGAGCTGAAATATACATATTGATTTTTTTTTTAATCACTCAAGTCTATTGAAGTTGCAAATTTTTTAAGACCTAAACGGATGAAGTAAAATTTAAAACTCAAGTACATGCATGCTTTTGGGTTTCGCGCTAGAACCCTAAAAAAATTAGACTGAGCATAAGCATGTCCCCACCTGAGTCTAGCTCCCTTTATTCTTGAGACTTTATGATTTGGAGTCTAAGATCGCGTTTGGGAACGATTATGTTCCCGGAAACAATTTTTTATTAGAAATGGATTTTTCTGATTTTATTTTTGGGAATAATTTCTAAGTAAAAGAACGCGCTTCGTAATTGTCCAAAATTTCAATTCTCATGACAGAATTGCGTTTGGTAAGATTTTTAATTTTTTTTGTTTCTTTTAATTTTTTTAATACTTTTATTATATTTTTCTTATTTTTCTCTTTTTTTTTTTTTTTTTTTTTAGGGGGCGAGGCCAAGCCTCACCGTGACTATGCAAGACTCAGTCTTGCCTTGGCTGGGTGAGGTCGACTTCACCCAAATCTAGCAAGGTTGAGCTCTCCCAACCAATGGCGAGACTCATTCTCGCCAGGCCATTGCTAGGCGATGTGAACCTAGAGGTGGCCTAGCAAGGCCCAGCCTCACCAGTGGCTAGGCGAGCTTGGTCTCACTAGATTTGGACGAGGTCGACCTTGCCTAGCCCAGCCACAGTGAGGCTCGGGCCGACAAGGTCATCAACCCTCGTCCAAGGCCAGTGATCGGCCAAAACGAAGAAGAAGAAAAAGGGAAGAGAAGAAGAGAAAAGAGAAGCAAAGAGAAGGGAAAAGAAAACAAAAATTGGAATTGATTTTAAAAATTGGTCTTAGGAATAATAAACAACTTTTTTTCCAGCTTCTAGATTTTATTCCAAATCTATTTCTAGGAACAAAAAAACTAATTTTTGTTCTCGGGAACAAAAATTTACCAAATGGATTTCTATTCTTTGTTTGCTCTCGAGAACAAAAGAACATAATCAGTTGTTTTCGGGAGTGTTATCAAACAAGCCCTAAGAGTATAATTGTCAAAGCACTTAACTCAAAAAAATTTCCCTATTTGGATGACGTTGAATTTGAGACTCTGTTATAAAGGATTTATTTGTATTCCATCTATAGCTCAGGAAACTCTTATAGGGTTGCCTAGACAAAAGAGTCTCCTACACTTATTAGAAAAATGTCCAATCAATCCTAAATCTATAAATATGCATGTCAATTTATTCCTAAATTTTTTAATTTTGCTAATTTAATCCTAAACATCTGTACAAAATTTAAATATAATCATCACAATCAATTTTTTGCCAAAAGTAACTAAGTTTGCAATGCACCACTTAGAATAGCCAACAATGATTAAACTATCACCTCAGCAATTTTTGGCAAAAATTAATGAAAATGACTATATTAGAATTTCGCATAAAGGTTTGGATTCAATTAACAAAATTAAGAAGTTAAAATTGAATTGGCATCCATATATTAGATTTAACACTGATTGGATATTTTGTCTTGCACCTATTTGTAGACTTGTTCTCAGAGCTTCTTTTGGATTTTGAAGTTTGTCCATCAAACCTGACATATTAATCTTTACTAACAATTAATTAACTTGACCTAATCTTGAATTTTTTAATTATACGGTTTTTTATATATTGGCAATTTTGAGAGTAACGTTAGCTTTGCATGGCATCGACCATATCAAGAAATATATTGGCTTTATAATTTTGTGAAGTCATCGAAATTATGCCAACAAGTTGTGATTGGCACAAGTTTGGGCAATAGGAGATTTGCCATGTACAATATCGATATTAGCCATTTGTAAAGATGCCAACATAGAAAAGTAGAGGCAATTAAGCCATAATCCTAGAATCTCGGAACGTGGGGATCATGGCCAAACACATGGCACAGGCTGTTGGTGTATGCGTGGTAGAAACGTTCGGCTTACACCTGCCGGAAGCAGTAGGCAGGTTGTTAAATGGTTAGAAGGCTAAAGAAAAACGGCAGAAATGATTACTTTCTAGTCAAGCACGCGGTAGGAGGGAATTGGCATGTGGTAAAAGTAAATAGCATGAATACCAAACCCGTGACTACAGGTTGAAACCAATGCGTGGGGCCCATGTTCTAAACAAGGGGAACACGTCAAAAAAAAAAAAATAATAAAAGTTGGCTCATCCAAATCATGGGAATAGGTGCTAGGACATAAATTATAGAGACCCATTCCTAAAAACAAGATGCCTTAATAGAAAAGGAGGACACTCACCCTCAACCAAATAATAAAATTGTACCTACTTTATTCAAGTTTTCGTTCCTTCATTTGTTTTTTAGGTCAGATTCTCATTCTTGTCGATTTGATATGAGCTTATGCCGTTAGTATTTTTAGCTCTAACTTAACCATAAGTTGGGCTCGTATTTCTTTCTCAGCTGCAAATCGTCTTATCGATAATGCAAGACTGCATGTTTCACATATTTGCCCATTTCAAGCTTAGTTCTTACAGAGGAGTCTTTCTCAAGAAGGCTGGCATTTATTTGGTGAATTTTGGGAAAAAGCCACTGTTGATAGGGAAACATCACAAGCTTGGCCATAGTTTAAGGATGTTATATCCATCTCATGATCAATTGCCACAGATTCGAGCAAATTATGTAACTTATAGCAAGCTCTTGATTTCAAATTATCCAATTAGTACTATGCCCTCTAGTCAGAATTCTCCGACATGTCATATCTTCCCAACGGAAAAGAATGCTCACTGCGAACTGCAAGATGAAAAGCTAAAGGAAAAGCAACATATAACAAAAGCGAAGGAGAAATGTTTATCATCCAACATAAACAAGCCAAGGAAATTGATCGATCCAAGATAAAAAAAAAGTGCCTGTCGAAGTACAACTCCAACGAAAACAACGAGAGAGCCTTTCTTAAACCAAAAGTTATGTGATTGGCTTGTTTGGCTTTTTCCCCAAAGGGGTGAAAAAGAGGAAGACAAACTAAACGAAGAGGAAATGAGGATGACGCACTTAACGTGAAAGCAATGAAAGAGGAGAATGAAATGAAAGGATGAAAGAGAGGCACCAACGAAAAGGACAAAGGGACAAAGTTGGCTAATTTTGGATGTGGAATCAGGTGGGGTAATTTCTTGCAATGTGGAAAATCTTTGGCCAACCTAATCCAACCTTAATGAAGAAAAAGAAGTGATGCTGAAGAGAAAAAATTCCAGAGGAGTGAGTGAGAAGAAAAGGTCAGTCAAATGAATATATGCACAAGGACAATAACAGCAAAAGTCCTATAATTTGTAGTGCTCGTGCACTTAAGAGTCCAAAATTTTCATTTCGTGTATTTAGTTCCTCAAACTTGGGAAAATCGATGCGCTCATTCTTTCATCAACTCCATCGGTTTCTATGGACGGAGCATGTTTCATGCCTTTCGCTTTAGTTATTTTTTTCTAGCTTAGGTGGCTCTTTTTAAATCATCTTACCGGTCCTTGAACATTAAAAGATATCATTCTGTGACCCTGTATAAAAAAATTCAAAAGATATTTAAAGGTTGAAAATAAAAAGCAAATTTGATTAAAAAAAACCAAAAGTGGTGAGAGATGGTTGAAGAGATGGTGGCGACCATGTCCCTACCTTAACATGGGTAAGATGATTGCCCTTGCTTGCTCGTGGCAACTGGCAAGGGCTAATAGTCCTCACCGCAACCACAGCGAGGTTGCCAACAACGGCGCTGCCTCAGCAGTCCCTGCCCTACAATGATATTTTCTTTTACATTTTTTCTTAATTTTAAGATTCATTTTTTTCTTCAGATTTTTAATCCATTTCTTCAATTCACTAAACTTATTTTAATATATTTTGTATTCTTTACGTGGCACTACGAAAGATTTTTTTTTTTTTTTTTTTTTGGTTTCAAGAGAGGCCTGTTACAACTTTAATGGCCATATGGGATTAAAAAGTAATAATAAAAAAAATAGCCGAGTGACATTTTCCGTCCATTGAGTCAAGAAACTCAAATGTATTGAAGTTGTAAGTATTTTCAGACTTAAACTCACTAAATGACAGTTTTGGAATTTAAGTGCATTATCATGACATATATATATGGACTAAGGTCTTACTAAGTTTTAATGGATAAATTTCCAGTACTATTCAATGAAGCTATGGCAAATTAGAAGCGACATTTGGAAACACTAGCAATGTTTTTGGGCCTAAACCACTAATTATATTTAATTGAACCAATCTCAACCCATTTGTAGAAAACTACCTGTCCACTTGTCAAAATAAAAGGACCCAAAACTTAGCTAAGGAGCAGCCAAGGCAAAGGCTTAAGTCTATACATACGTATACGTGTATATATTATCATAATTTTAATATTTTGTTACGGATTTATAAGTGAAGGAATTCAATTGGGATTAAGCAATTCAAGAGATTAAGTGGTGAGAATTTTTTTTTTTTTTGAAATTCTATAAGCTCGAAATAGTGCTTAGGTGGTGAAGTAAGAGATATTTGGTTCTTAAAGATATATTGGTAGTCCAATCAGGTATTTTTCTTCAACTGCTTTTTAAAATGGGGAAATTGTCCGATTAGTCCTAAACCTAATGAACGGATACCTGGTGATTTTCAGCAAAAGTTGGATGGAAAAACTATACTAGAATTGACGAAAATTTTAGAATTAAATTAGCAAAATTTGAAAAGTTTTACATTTAATTGGTATTAGTACAATAGGTCTATAATTGATGGGTTAATACCACGAAAACTCCAAACTAATATACTTATGACAACTTGATCCCCAAATTAATATTTAGGTTACCAAAAACCTCAAACTCATATACCTGTGATAAATTTACTCAACTTGATATGGATTCCACATGGATTTGCCATTATTGCATGTTCATCTGAGTTAACAATTTCATGGTAAAATTTGAAGCAAACAAAGTAAATATGACACAATTGTACCAATTTAAGGTTTTTGATAACTTAATATTAGTTTATGATAAATTTTATCATAGGTATTTGAGATTTTTGGTGACCCAAAAATTATTTTAAGATAAATTTGTCCTAGATGTATCAATTTGGAATTATTCATGGTATTAACCCATGATTAGGTGAAATCTCTTTTTTAAAATTCATCGTAAATTATGTATAAGTGGACTCGTGCACTTACTAATTATTTACGTTGTGATTATGGTCTGTACCTATGTAACTGAAATGCGACCCGAAATTAGTGATGAAATGTTAATTATAAACGCTGTTGTCCACTAAGAAAGTTTTATACAGAGAAACACCCATCAAACAGCTACATTAAATTAATTAATAAAAAGAAGTTGATCGTGAAATTACTTTTAACCTTTCCATTTCTTGTCTACGAAATAATAGCGCTGAATATTACACATGCATACCGGGTGCAATGTAAATGAAGTCGATTCATAATCATCGAACATGGTTATATAACTAATATGACTCAACAGGAAAAGGACGGCAAAAGTATTATAATATTTGTGTGGTACTCATTTGAGTGCTATAACTTTTTTTAGATCACTCAACTACCACATTAGTAAAAAATTATTCACTTGAATGCCGTTGGCAAGTCATGTGGCCCAAAACCAATTTGGCATCAATGTAATTAAACATTGACATTTAAGTGATTGAAAAAAAAAATAGAGAAAATGACACAAATAATTCTTGAACTTTGACCTAATATGCAATATGATTTTTGAATTTTTAATTTGTTCAATGTAGTCCTTGAACATTAGTCCAATGTATAATATCATCTATAAACTTTCAATTTGTTTGATATAGTCCTTCAACTTTTGATATTTCAATTTAGTCCTTGGATTATATAAAGATATTCGATGTTCAGGGACAATATTAAATGTTTTCATAAAGTCAAGGGACTAACTTGAACAAGTACAAAAAGTCTAGGGACCGCATTGTTATAAATCGAAAGTTCAGGAATGACATTACACATTAGATTAAAGTTCATGGACCATATGGAACAAATTAAAAGTTTAGAAAATGTATTACACATTGATCCAAAATTAGAGGATTAATTATGTTATTATCTCAAAAAAAAAAATAGTTTTAACAATTTAAGTGAGCACTTAGGCATTTGTGGTGTCCTTTTCTCGCAAAACTCAACTGTTACTCCAAATAAATACTCACTAAGAAATAAACAAATTCTACAATTAACACCAAATGGAAAAACAAATCTATAATCAACAAAATTCCGGAAACAAGGAAAAAAAAAAACATCTTAATTTACCCGAAAATATAGATAACAATCCCAGACCAGTTAATCTGAAGCTTAGATCAAATACCATCTCACAGCCCAAAAACCATCAAGGAGACATGGGGCCAAAACTATTTGCCCTGCAATATCTGAGCTGAAGAGAGATCTGCCTCTCCATCCGAAGCTGCCGATGGAAGTTTGAGATGAACATGTCCGCTCTCTTGTCGATGTCATCCTCCGATGACAACAGGCAGCTCATCGTCCTTTGGAGCTCCTGGCGAGAGCCTGAGCTCTCGGACACAGAGCGGCCGTTGTCTGTGCAACCCGTCAGCCCAGGCTGGTCATTGAAGCTCAAGCGGCACCGCTGCCAGTTCTTGCCTGAAGTGTCGGCGATCATCAATACGAGGCGCCACCAGCGGAAGTTAAAGAGGAGTCTCGCCTTATTCACGGCCCTCTTGAGGCGACTCAGCACAGGCCAATTGTCCATGTTCATCATTGAAGGAGAGAGTGAGGGGGAGAGAATTTGTTTTTCTCTGAATGATTTGATGAAATGGGAAAGGAGTGGGGTGGGGTCAACGAGATTGGTGCATTTTTCTGTAGTTGAACATTCCCGCACAACGTTGACGACTAATATAAAAGAGATTGCCACTCTGGTCGACGATGAGCCGAGAAAATGTCTAGTGATATCAATGCGTTACGGAGAGATTTATGTGGCGCGCATTTACCTGGTCGGTCATCGTCAATTGGGCCCAAGAAATCTAAAAGCATCCCACATAAAGAGAGAGATCCTATTATAACTAGAGCACGAGGGTGCTTGAGTAATTTATCACCTTATTAGTCATCGCCAACTACACAAAAGTGTGCCCAAATAATCTAAAAACATCCCACGAGAGAACCTATTATGGCCGAAACATCACGGCCACATACACAGCAAGTACCCGAAAAACCGAAAATAAGTTGCCGATTCATGCAGATATGTAGGGAATGAAGACATAGGTGTCATTGTAGGAGTCAAACAAGGCCGAGAACGGGAAATAAAGCCCGGAAAGGTGGATTGAGGCCATTGAAGATTGGATCGGAAATGGAACGTGCTCAACCTTCGCAATGGTCTCAATGAGCTGGAGTGCTCAAACGTGGTCTCCCTTAGTTGTGAGAGCCCATCTTTAGAGCTCTTCAGAACCTGAAATGGAAGGACAAAGTTTTTCTCTGATGGAGCTCCTTTCGAAACAAAATGAAAGGACAAAGCTTTTCTCTCGAAGAAACTTAAAATATGGATAGAAGACAAAGAAATGGGCCTTGGGCGGGCATTTCAATTTCTTAGGAACTACCTGTGCATTGGTGGTACTTTTGCAGACAATCAGATTTTCAAATTGCTTTTATTATATTCTAATTGTTTGCCATGTGTCAAGTTGTGAGTGAATCTGACTAAGTAAATGCATATCACCTTAGCAGCTGACATGGCACTTTCTAAATATTTGCTCATGAATTGGAAAATGAAATGCTGCATATTCATAATGGGTTACGTTAAGTGGTACTTTGATACCATTAAATATTTGCTTCTGAATCTGGGAATGAAATATTGCATATTCATAATGGGTGACAGCCTCTCAATCGACCACGGTGTGCGGTAAAAAGTTTAAGATTTATAGGCTAAATAAAACAAAAGCGATGTGGATTCAATCATTCTCATAAAAGAAAGCGAGGTAGGCAATCTTTAACAGCCGCATCAAGGTAGGTAATCTTTAACAGCCACATCAACAGCTGGAGACGCCCCCTCTTGAAAAGCTACTGAGATGATAAGACCGAGGAATCGAGCCGGCGATCTCGGCGACGTCCGAAACACGCGTCGTTACGTGACGGTCTTTCTCCCTCTCGCACCTCCTATCAACAAAGTACTCCAGCTGTAGCCATGCTCCGGGCAGAGTGATGCTTCTGATTAACGTGTTGCTACTTTCTGATCCATAAATGGCATTTTAATAACAAATTTCGACCGCCTCAACTTCAACAAGGCGTAACTCTTGATTTAGATAGAGTAGCACAAGCCTAGAAAGTACAATCTAGAAAGCTAGTTCAAAGTTTGACACCATGGGACCAGCCAAAAAAAAAAAAAAAAAAATCACATTTTCGATTATTTTATTTGGCCTTTCCAAATGCAACTAATGTTAGGACTTCACTTCTTGCTCTTTTGACCTTGGTGCTTTCGTTTTCTAAATTCATTTATGACTTCATTAGAGTGTTAAGAGAATGATTAACATATCTTTTTATATATATATATATATATATATATATATATATATATATATATATATATATTTTTTTTTAATATTTGTAATTATTATATATTTGTATGTTTTATTTATATAAAATTAGTTGGAATAAGTACAATGAAAATCCCAAAACTTGTCACAAAAATATAATTGAGTTCTAAAACTTGTAATAAGTGTAATCAAGTATTATAACTTGTCAAATTGGTTCAATCAAGTCATAAAATTAATATCGTCAAACTTATTAATGGAAAATGTTGGCACTTTTAATCGCTTCTCTTTCATACGTGGCAAATAGTTTAAGAAAAAATCTCCACGTCTGCAAAACAATGTTGTTTTGGACGTCCCTCTTTCTTCTTGAACGTCATCTCTTTCCTTCCCCTTGAACATCGTCTCCTTCATTCTTCCTTCTCTAAATCGTAAGCCTCAAATGCAATCTCTATTGAAACATCTCGTTTTCTTCTTCCCAAATTGAAGCCCTCTGAATCTCGAGCCCAAACTCATCATTGTCTTTCTCCCTCTGAACGAAATTAACACTCAATCTCCCTTTGAACCCTAAGTCCCAAATCAAGTTCAATGATATGAAGTTCACTTGCAATTTGGGTCCTTTCGCGAGTTGGGGTTGGACGCCCATCATCATCTGGAGTTCAATTGTGATCTATAGTTCATAGAGTTCGAGTTCGACGTCCATCGTGAGTTTGTGTTCTCTTCTTCGTGAATCGCAAGTTCATGCAAAGACCTGTCATGTGGGAGTCTCGGGATGGATCAAGCAGTGTCGACGATGGAGAGGGCGATAGCAACAGCGACAGTGGTAGCAACTCCTCCTCATGCAAGTGTCGCTCCCTACATTATAGCATTTGAGTATCTTGTAGTGTAAATCGCTAATACTAGTTTTGCATGTTTTAATAATTAAAGATTTTCACAATAATACTATGATTTCTTTTGTTTCCAACTTTTTTCAATATTGTGGATGCCTCTAGGAACATAAGGGATAAATAGACAAAGTATTACTGCTGATTGTCATTTGGGTATCAGATAGGTGCTTTTGATTCTTTCCAAGTTGAATATGTTCTTCATTTTAATCTCTATGTTGTCATTAAGCATTTCGCGCATCTCCTGCCATGGTTGTTTTGCATTCTCTGGTACTAAGAACAAATTAAAATATTTTGCAATGTAAAGTAATTTGTTATTTGTTCATCCAATGCATATGGACTGGATCTAGCACAATAGAGGAAAAAGAAAGTATGCAGAGCTTTGGGGGGAGGGAGAGCGAGCTCAAACCACTATCTATCAATGTGTTACTGTAGTTTGTTGGTGGATTACCAGGTTATGTTAGATAGGTAGGTGATAGGTCTATGATGAGGATTTGGAGAAAGAACTTGGCAACTAACATTCATTGATATAGGAGCATCCAACTTAGCTCCATCAGCCCACTCAGCACCATCATTGCTCATTCAAGCCAATCATTGCTCATTCAAGCCAATATAGAATTTGGGTATAACATGCTTCAATGGGTCAAGATTGAAGTTTCCAACTAAAGCCATATTGAACCATTTTTACTGAAGTTATTGATACCAGTGATTAATGAGTTACTGAATTTGTCAATACCGAAGATTAATGAGTTACCCAATTCTTGATATGATATATTAGCTATTGATTTCTCGATACACTTTATCAGTTGCTAATATTGAAGTATCTTAACAACATATCAATGGGAGACCATTCTGAACAACTTCCATGGTTAGTTGATGAAGTCTTGGGGTATTTTATCCTTTGGTCAAGGTGGGAGCACGAATTTTGCAAGGCTGAATAATCAAGAATGCAAGTTTCCAAGTCATTAAATACATCTTTATTTTCTAGGAGTCTTTATTGTTATGTAAATTTCAGAGTCAAAATTATGAGTTCCTAGGTCTTTATGTTAGGCTAGTTCCCATGTCTATTTACTACTTTTTCTATTTCCTAAGTTGTATTGGTCATATAAATAGAGGAAGTCTCTCAATTGTAACCAGACTAAATTTGATGAATGAAAAATACTTGAGATTTCCTCTATGTGAACAAACATTTTTGGAGAGTGGATAACTCCTATTTCGGTCTCTTTATCCTTGGAAAGTGGATTTTTCTCGGTAGTGAGCCAAAAAGCCATTTATCATCGGCTTGTGGATTCTCCTTTAGGCTCATGGTGAGCTTCTCCTATCCCAAAGTCCTTTATCATTGGTAGGTGATTGTCATTTAAGCTTTGGTGGTAAACTTCATTTATCTTGATCTTCATCTTCGGTTGGTGGCACGTACTTTAGACCTTGGTGGGATCATAATCCATTTTTATTTTGCAGTTCATCCTTCAATATACATCCCCATATACCCCATTCTATCCTATTCTTATATTTACCCATCGAAACCATCCTCATAAACACTATTTCCTAAACACTAAACCACAAAAATCCCTGCATAGAATCACTCACCCATGCACGCATCATTTACCAATGTTAGGCCAATTTGATCCTTGTGGGAAATGTAAGTTATTTATACTGTTGGGAAATGGGTTTGCTAAGTCAAGTACCAAAGGTGCTTGACAAATTCAAGGAGAAATTTTGTTGACACAACGAAATTGTCTTACTTAAGTGACTAGGAAAAAGAGGAGAGAACATCTATTCTGGCACTTTGATCTATTATTTAAATTTCTCAAGTAAGAGAATGGTACCTTTTAGATTGTTGAACAAAGTGCCTTATTTGATGCATGGTTTTAAAATTTTCAATATGCATGTAAATGTCTTCCATATGAAGTGTTGGTTGATTTTCCTTTGAAGCATATATTTGGTGGTTGACTTGGTATTGAAAGAGGATTTATGTGGCTCTAGCATTGTCGCCATATACTTAAACTTCAAATTCCTTTTCCTCTTTGTTCATAGCTCTTGCTTGATTTGATCGAAGTTGTCCGAGACCTTGGAAATATTTATTGGACAACAACACAAATGAATTTTCTCGCGAGAAACATGTAGTGAACTTTTTTTTTTGGGGCAAATATTTTGGTTTAGTTTGTTTCCCAAGATTTTCCTCCTTTTCTTAGTTTTAGTCATTGCAGGCATTAGGTAAATCGGCTGCTACTTGCCTTAGTAGAGAATAAATGATAACAATTCCTATGGATAGAATTTTTGTGTACATCTAGTGTTTGTGTTTGTTCTCGTAACAATATGTTTCACCCGACAAACTGTTTAAAGAGACCAATAATATATTTATCAAAATTTTATGAAAGAATCATAATACAGGTAATATATTTCTATTAAATTCTTATAATATGATGACTAGAAGAATGAGCATGCCAACATTTGAATCAAGTGGCATAACTCCTAATGAGGTCGAGTTAGAGCTAACATGCTATTATGGTCTTCAATCACCAATTTTTAACGGTAAAGACAAGAAAAAATGCAAGAAGAGGGTTCATGGATGTGCTAAGTTTGATGGTCCAATCTACTATGATTTCTTCATGTGGGTTGACCCGAAGATATCAGACCGAGCAACGGACATGATAGTCAACCTCCTTCAAGCATTGTGAGAATCAAGCCAATTGAGACGTGACGAGGTCAATTTGAGCTTATTGCTAGTTGAAATGAAGACTCAAAGGGTGAAACATAGACGTTTAAAGGAGAAGTTCGCATGAGTAAAGAAAGAAAAATGTTATATCAATTGGCATTCATTTTATGCATACGTTGTATCATTATATATGTAATGTGAAAGATGTTTGGAATTTTCTAAGTCTTCTATAGTACCTTGTTTCTAGGTTTGTAAGTTTGAAATACCAATTGTGGGTAATTGAGATGGAAATGAAATCTAATGTGAGTTTGTAAGTTTGCAAGATTGGTTGCTAGCCGTACAATAAATTACTCTTGCATTGAAAATTGTGTGCTTGATTTATGTGCTTGTCAAAATCTGATTCAATTCAAGGATGTAATTAAGGTAAACTAGAAGACACGTTGAGCTCTCCATAGTCATTGATGTAAACAGTCTTAAGAGGCTTGTTTCACATGTAGAGGAACATACTAAGTGTTTTTCATATAATAATAAGGATGTAAATTGCAAGAATGAGTCAAATGCCTTCAAAACAATCCTAGTCCAATGTCTTCAAGAATTAATAGTATTACTTTGAACATGACAACCTTTTCATTTTGAAGTAATTCTCAATTTGAAAATGCCACTTTGATTGGATAATAGTAGTATCCTAGAGGAAGATTACCTAAAGTCATGTACTTTCAATATCAGGATTTAAGAAACAGATAAGATAGAGGGCACTTGTTTAAACCCTCAACCTTTTTCTCTAGGATGATAAATTCCCTTTACCTTCCAGAGATTCCCTTCTTATTGGTCTAAATTCCTCTTCTTCTCTAGCCTGGTTAGGATTCGCCAAGAAATGCAACTTGGGTAAATTTTCTCCAGAGATACCATAAATGGACCTAGACTTAGAACTAGGGAATGTGAGTAAATTTCCTGCAGGTATGCATCTCACAGTGGGCGAACAACTCTCGTTCAAGCCCTTCAAGAACAACCTTTTAACAGAAAACCACTCATATTCCTGTATGAGTGTCTGGTAGGATCCGCCAAGAAACGCAGAATGATCAGGCTTCCTGCATCTATGTTCCCAAACAGATCTCGAAAGATACGTTGGCCAAGCTCCTTTCAGAGACTTGGATCACCAATTATGAAAAGCTACACCAGCATAACAAGCCTTTCAAGTCTACGGACTCTGAGTTCGTCCGGAAAAAAAATGGAACTGTTTTCATCAAATTTGGCAAGGAAAATGAAGAAAGTCCTTCTATCTTCCAAACACTCTTCATGATTGAACCATGCGTTCCAGAATCAATTTCCGAGCCAGATCCAAAAAAGCTTGTTCGACACTTTAACAGTGATGGACATCCTGTCCATTACTACAAAGACCAGTATGGTCTTTGTTTCTAGGATCCCTTTTACCAATGTTCCTATAGTACAAACTCCCCTGATGAGGTAGATCCTCTTGCAAAACCTCCACCTCGACAAAAAAGGCCAAAGGATAAAGTATACCAAATGTACTTAAATGGAGATCCCTACGTAGACACTCTTGGTGAAAGTGATAAGTAACAGTTCATGGTCTCTTATGCACCATCTCTACCACCAAAATTCACTACTAAACCCCAAGCTTCACCAGATCCACTAAAATCACCTTCACCATCTCTTCCTCAGAAAAAATAAGCTCTCTCCCTGTTTTATAAGCCAATCCTAAAATGAACTAAGAAGCATTCTTACCCACTTGAGGCTCCAGTAGAAACACCACCCACTTCTTCCATTGCCATGTTCCATGAAACTGACTTTCCCCCTCTTGTTAGAGAAAGTTCTAAACTTTCATTTCCTGCTCCGGAAGAATTCATTGATCCACATGGCAGATACCGTCATGTTCCTAAGATTCCTACTCCCACTGATATGGATGAACATGGGAGACAGAGAAAAACTCCTGCTGCTGAAGTGATTCTAAATTAGCAATCAGAGACTTTGTTAGCACAAAACAATGCTTTCAAAGCAATTGATTCCAAAATTGGAAATATGCAACAAGATCTTCGAAAATATGATGAGACCACCAAGAAAATGGTTTCTGAATTCCAAAAGAGGCTAAATGCCTTGGAATCAAGACAACATTTAGGGTATCATCATCTGAAGAGCCTAAAGTCGGAGATAGAAAAGCTCAAGAGGCAAATCCAGTTCCTTGAAGAAGGAAGGTTCAGACCCTTTGATCCCTTTGCAACTACTATTAGAATTGGGTATTTACCTCCACCACCCCAAACGTCTATTTTTGCTGCCATCCCACAAGATTCTTTCAGAAGAGAACCAAATATGGCATAAGTCAAAACTCGTCTCAAAAGTCTACAGAAGGACAAAGGAAAAGAGAAAATGCCCACAAAATCAAATTCGATCATCATAAAAGAAAGGCCAGATCAGATGATGTTATCCAATCCATTAGAATTTTTTCTAAAGGATTTGGGTACTCAGGAACAACCTGATCCTGCCATTCCAAATGATCAGATTCTATTTCCAGCTGAGAAAACTTTTCCTAACATCTTTGATACTGAATCAGATTCAGTATCCCTTTCGTCCTCTTCATCCTTCTCAATTCCTGCTCTTGATTCCCTCCCTATTGCGCCAGTAACTTCATCAATATTCATGGTTGATCCTCCAGATCAAGAAATGGAATCAAATTACTCTAAACCAGAGATTTTTCAGACAAACAATCCAAGACAGCATATGTCCATGGCATCAAAACAGTTTTTCACCATTGATGACATTCCTTATCATAAATGGCTAGAAAGACTTGACGAATTTCATACTTGGTTGAATACTCAGTCCATCACCAATCATGATATGAATGATGTCATTTACAACTTTGTCACGAGGTTCACAAGAAGCCTCAAACTTTGGTGGAAATCAGTTTCAGAACAAGACCAAATTCATTTTTTGATGTCACCTGATTTCAACCATGCCATCACTCTCTTCAATCATTTCTTTATGGGAAAACCCACTGACCTCATAGAAATGAAAAGAAGAGAATTCTTTGAAAGAAAATGTTGCTCTCTCCAAAAGAAATATCTTGATAAGCATTATCGAGTAATGCTTCAACTTTTCTATCAAATTGGAGCTGATCCAAATCTGAAGCATGTTTTCCTAACTTCCATCCCTAAAGAACTGTCCCAGATGGTTGAAAGATCTTTCTTTGGAAGACAAAGGAGAATACAAGATATTCTCTTGGGAGAAATACAGCAATAAATCCATTTATGCCTCGAAGAATTGTGCTTAAACCGCCAGATGGTCCGTACCTATATCACAGATGACAAAAGCCTCGAGACAGCCTGCTCTCGCCAGAAGTTAAAGATCAAATGTTCCAAGCAAGACTATGATGGTACTTGTGGTAAGTTTTCTCGGAAAAAGAAACATTTTAAGAAGTTCTGGATAAAGAAATCCAAACATGGCCCCAAGAACTTATGGAAAAAGAATAAATGACGATACCTACGCAAAAAGAAAGATCGCAAAGGCCACAAGAAATCAAACCGTTGCTTCATCTGTAATCAAAAAGGACATTTTGCCAAAAATTGTCCCCAAGCAAGAAAATGTCAGAATCGTCTAATTCATCACATTGAAAATGAAATAGGTATATCTCTTGAAAATGATGATATTGAATCCTATTCTCTGCTGATGAAAAACCATATGAACAAACTTTTTGTGTCATTCCTTCTTACCAAACTTCTAGTGAAACTGAGTCGGACTCAAATTCTGAAGATACTTTTCATATATCCTTCACATCTTCAAAACAAACTCCTGATATATTTTCAAGCCAAACTTAGTGTCCCCATTTCCCTGTGAAAATTCTCACCTTGAAGTTTGCCAAACCTATCATTGTTATTGCTCTCATTAACACCGGAGCAAGTTGTTCTATACTAGATACTAAATGTCTACCTGAAGAATATTGGACTCCCCATGTCCGATATTTCAACTCTGCCTCTATAGACACTTTCTCCACAAATGTCAGAACTGCTCCCGTAACCGTTCAATTCTTTCATCAGTGTTCCATAAACACAAAGATCTTTGGATCCAGTCTCCCTAATAAAGATCTGATAATTGGGTGGGACATCATGATTCAGATTTCTCAACTCCGTATTATCCCTGGAAAAAGTCTTAGATACAAAGACCAATTCTCTGAGTTTGTCAATATTCAGAGAGTCTTTTCCATTCAGATGAGTCTATTAGATCCAATCATGCAAAAATTGTTAAAATCTTGTTCGGAGTCTCATTCAGAATTCGCTCAAAAGTGTTCCCATCCTTTGTGGGAAAATCCAGAATTCTTTGTTCACCTTCCATTCAAGAAGAATGAAGATATAAATCCAACCAAGGCGAGTCATATGGGAATGAAGCCAGAACATCTAGTTTTGGCTCAAAGGGAATGTTCATAACTATTACAACAAGACCTTATTGAAATCTCCAACTCCCAATGGGCTTGTGAAACCTTTTATGTCAATAAGTGTGCCAAACAAAACAAAGAAAAAATGAGACTGATAATCAACTATCAACCCCTCAACCTTTTTTTCCAGGATGATAAATTCTCTTTACCCTCTAGAGATTCCCTCTTTACTAGTCTAACTAAAGCCCACATCTATTCCAAATTCGATCTCAAAGCCAGATTTTGGCAATTAGGCATCTATCCTGAAGACAGATCCAAAACAGGATTATGTATTCCAAACCAACACTTCCAGTGAAAAGTTCTTCCTTTTGGTCTAAAGGTAGCACCATCCCTTTTCCAAAAGGCCATGTGTCGTATCTTTCAATCAATTCTGTCAAGTGTAGCAATCTACATTGATGACATCCTACTCTATAGTCCTGATAAGCAATCACATTGTCAACTCCTTGAGTAGTTTGCATAAATCGTAAAGAAGCATGGCATAATGCTTTCTCAAAGAAAAATGAATATTGCCCAAATAGAAATTGAATTCCTCGACATGCACCTCAGTAAAGGAACATACTACCCAGGGCCACATATTGCTAAAAATTATTGAAGTTTCCTGAAGATAACTTCACTACAAAGCAAGCTCAGCAATTTCTTGGGATAATCAATTATCTCAAGGATTTTGTGCCAAACATTGTAAAACTCCTGATTCCTTTGTAATCTATGCTGAAGAAGAATCTCCCACCTTGGGGAAAAACTCAGACCAAAGCAATCGCTGATCTTAAGGAGATTATGCAGAATCTCCCACCACTACAAATACCATCAACAGGAAAAAGAATTCTCCAAACGACGCCGGTGATGAATACCGGGCAGCCTTCTTGCTTGAAGAAATTAATGGTAAGAGCTTTCTTTATGCTCACAAAAGTGGAAAGTTTTCCCAGGCCGAAATGCATTATCATTCCACTTTCAAAGAAATCCTAGCAATAAAAAATGGAATAAAAAGTTTGAATTCCATCTCATCGGCCATCACTTCTGGTAGAATTAGACATGGCATCTTTCCCCCAGATAACCAAGTTTAAATAGAAGCAAATTCCAAATTCTCAACTGCTTCGATGGGCTGAATGGTTTTCAAAATACTCTTTTGAAACCAAACATATTCTTGGAAAAAAGAATGTGATTGCTGACTTCTTGTCAAGACCAAAAGCACCAGCCAAAATCAACATGTACATTAAGAGGCATGCTTTTCATATGCTCAATCATGGCGTGAAATATAAGATTGAGAAGATTAAAAATTTGCCAAGTTGGAAATATCCCCAAGAGATTATTCAACAAATCCAGAATGCCAGTCTCGCTGAGAATTTAGAAAACCTCATGTGGCAATGCCACACAGATCTGTTCAGATTTAATAGAGATTCGATTTTTTTATCCTTTTGGATTAAACTCGAATTATCCATTCATACATCATCTTATATGGAAGGAAGATGATTTCCCAGATCAACTCAAGACGTTATCATGGTACTTAACCAATAAGTACTTGTTAGCTATTGAAATCACAACCAGAAGGTTCATTGCCAACCTCATTAGGATATTCTTACTTGGAAGAAATATCGAGAGAGAAAGTGATCAAAATCTCTTAGACTTTCTCAATTGGTTCTATCCTCCTACTCACTTGAAACATCTCTTGGAGAAAGAACTAAGAACCATGACACCAAATCCTGAAGTCCTCGTCCATGGCATTTTTTCAGAAATAATGGTAGCATCATTAATGACCCACAGGAAATAGGAACCACATCCTATAAACCTCACTTGGATAATAAAGAAGCTCGGATTCACAAATCTTATCTAGTATCTATTAGATCTTGTGAACACCAGTACCAAGAACTCTAGAGAATCTTGTGTCAGGAAAACAAAACCATTTCCGAAGATGTATGGAATAATGTACCCACTATGTAGAATCATTATGACCTAGCACCAGAAGCTAAGGAAGCACTCAGGCAATACAAACAAGCTGCATCATCTCAAGATCATGAAATGACAAGAGCAGATGACATTGTCCAATCCATTCAGGACCCCTATGCACGTTTTGGAGGCCCCCTGTCCTAGGATCCCCACGAACAAGGACCCTTGTCCTTATCTCAGAACATAGATACATCTTTCTATGCACAACCATCCAACTGGCCTTAGCCAAGCATTTCTGCTAACACTGCCGTACATGACAATATAGATTGGGCTCGAGAAGAAGCATCCCACTGGGCTCACGTGGAAGCATCATCATCAAGACAGCTGAACTAAATCCTCTCACCATAAGATCTTGAAGCTCTTGAACAGAAATATGAGAAACATCTTTTAGAATATAGCTCAGATGACTCAGTCTGTAACTACAATGTTCGTGACGGACGAGACCGCTGAGGCCGTATAATTTCACTGTAGCAAGTTACTGTTCACTTTTACTGTAGCACTAGGCTAGGGAAGGTACTGTTCACAGTATAGTCACCGTTCATAGTATGCGAATAATTCCCTCCCGGAAGTTTTCGATGCCTCTGTTTGTATCCGGACCCATGAGCTTGGTCCTTGTGTGTTTGATTGTGACCTCTTATCGTCTATATAAGGCAAGGAGGGTGTAATGTGTTGGGCAAAGTCCTCTGAAGTAAAGTGAGTGTTTTATGAAAATCCTCTCTATGGCTTTCTAAATTCCTCTTCTTCTTCAGCCTGGTAGGATCCGCCAAGAAATGCAGCTTGGGTAAGTTAGAAACGTTTCCATCCTGGCATCTCTAAGG
The DNA here is from genome assembly GCA_014182885.2 of Eucalyptus caleyi. Lineage (NCBI taxonomy): Eukaryota > Viridiplantae > Streptophyta > Magnoliopsida > Myrtales > Myrtaceae > Eucalyptus > Eucalyptus caleyi. The sequence goes on along the minus strand of CM024468.2, from coordinate 31,899,993 downwards.
GTGCGAATGGTAACGTTTTTGTTCTTTTTTTTGTTTCGGGGAACGAAAAAAAAAAAGTGTTTTGTTCTGGGAACAATTTTTGAACAAAAGAACGCGTTTGGTAACGTGGAATAAAAAATGAACAGAAACACGTTTGGTAAATTTTATTCTTTTTTGTTTCTTTTAATTTTTTAAACATTTTTATTTTTATTTTTTATTTTTTCCTTTCTTTTTTATTTTTCCTTTTTTCGGCCGGTCACCGGCCTCCGGCGACCGGCCGATGGGGCCGGCAGCCTCGCCCAGCCACGGCGAGGCTCGCCGGCCCTCGGCGACGCCGAGCGTCGCCGGCCCCCGGCGAGACTCGGCCTCGCCAGATCTGGGCGAGCTCCGGCGAGGCTCGGCCTTGCCCGCGCCGGCGACGCTCGGCCTCGCCCTCGCCGGATCTAGGCGAGGCCGAGCCTCGACGGCCGGTCGCCGGCCATGGCCGAGGCCGGCGACCGGCGAAAGAAAAAAGAAGAAAAAAAAGAAGAAGAAAAGAAGAAGAAGAGAAGAAGAAGAGAGAGAAGAGAAATGTTTCTTCAAGAAATGTTTCTGGAGCAAGAAACAACAAATTGTTGTTTCTTTTTTTTGTTCTTATTTTGTTCCGGAAACAAAAAAACAAAAAAAAGAACAGAAATGCAACCAAACGCGTTTCTGTTCTTTTTTTGTTCCCAGGAACAAAATCCGTACAGAAGTGTTCCGGAAACGTTTCTTAGAAACGTTTCCATGCACACCCTAAGTGTCTCTAGGCTTTGAATTAAAGGGCTGAGTGGTTTTCTGCTAAAAGGCTGTCCCTAAAGGGCTTGAACGGGAGTTGTTCGCCCACTGTGGGATGCATACCTGCAGGAAATTTACTCTCATTCCCTGGTTCTAAGTCTAGGTCCATTCAAGTTCACCTTCAAACTCGAGTCTTCACTGTGGGATAGTGTGTAGATTATAATCAAGAGATCCAATAGTTTTGAGAAATGAAAATTTGCACTGCAAATGACAGCAAAATGTGATTACTTGGTGAACGAGACCAACATCAATATCAGAAGCATGAACAATTCACAAGAAGTTCGAGGCTTGGTATTGTATGTAGCAACTCGAGTAGCATCGATACCTATTCAGATGTATAAATCATGCTATAGAAGATAAGCACCAACTTAAGCACTATTCGTACCGCACATACTAATGAACAGTTGACAATGAATATCCTATTCAATAAAATACTTGCACTTTCAGTACACAAAAGATTCTATTCAACAACATGCCTGCAAATTTACATATGTCTACCGAGTTCCTGAACAAACAAAGCTACATATGTCTCATAATAAATACTAGCTGATAATTGACATAAATTTACCTAAAAAAACCATTTTCAACATATATATTAATCCAATTCTATGGTCTCTATTGATCCAGTAGGTTCAACCTTCACTTTATTCATAATTCTTGGGCTTTTCCTTATATATAATCATGTAAGAATAGGCTTTGGAGGAGTTGTTATAACTTGAGATGAATGAGACTGGGAATTAGCCTTGGGTTGTGATAGCGGCTTTAGCTTCGCCACAACATGCTTTCGAGATTTTGTTATAGCATGGAATGATTGAGGTTGGCCTCACCTAGGGTTATAATGGTGCCTTTCATTTTTTGCAATATGCTTTTGAGCTATTGTAGCTTAAGATGACTAAGGTTGGGAACTCCTTTTGGGTTGTGATTGTAATGGTGCCTTTCACTTTATAACAAGTTGCTTTTGAACTATTATAGTATGAAATGACTAGGGTTGGGAACTTGCCTGGAGTTGTAATTGTGCATTTCGCTTTACACAACATGCTCTCGAGGACAAATTCTTAATTGTTGAGGTTGTGCACTAGCTTTGGCATGGGCCCTTGCCATTGAAGTAGCTCACGGAACTACCTCTTTGTGTGATAGGATCGATAGTCTTCCACCAATTATACTAGGCTACATAACAATGAGCATGTTTTTAGTTTAAGGAGATAGTCAATTGCTATTAGAAAATGTTAAAATATTATTATTATTATTATTATTTTATTTTTTTGGTAACCTTCGACGAGCAAATCGGGGGAGAATTTGTACTCCAAATTAGAATCCCTAATGAAGCATTTAGGATTCGAACTTCTCCCATTTGTGTGCACCGCCGAGGGCGATGGTAAAATGTTAAAATATTATTGATTATGAGAATTTGAAGATTTCTCATAGGATTTGTGTCAACACCCAACTCTACTATTTTCTTCCTTGTGATTGTCCTTGCATCATTTCATTTTCAATTGTAGGTCTTTTAAACTCCCAAAAAAAAAAAAAATCATTTGACATGAGAATACACATGTATGCATGGGGATTAGGGTATTACTCACTAGGATATTAGAGGTCTATCCTAAGCTATTACACTAGCTTGAGCACAATAAGTGCCTTCTTTTTCTTTTTTATCCAAACAAACTTTGGCAAAAGCATTAACATCACTACTACATCCTCTTACATCCAAAGTAGTCGTGCATCTTGTATGGGCTCCTCTAGTAGTATACATTCTCTTACATTTTGTCACGTCCCAATCCTCAAGCGCGTGTCTATCCCTCAATGGTCGATAAATTTGCGACATTCCAGGACGCGTCGCCAACCATAACAAATGTTGATAGAAAAGCAGGACAACAAATTTCAAATCAATTAACACAGCTTTTATAAACAATTTAGTTTATAAACAAATGCCAACTCTAGGATCTAAGTACAGGAGATCTATCTCTAAAAAGAACTTCTAAGCCACACATACTCCTAACCCTTCTGTCTTAAGCTCTAAGTTCTTTACACTAGGGACCTGAAAAGTTAAGCCAACGACGAGGTGAGACAATGTCTTAGCAAGTTCACCCCTTAAACTCCGACTAAGAAAGAAATACACCTAAAGGCCGTCTATGTACACATAAGATAAAGGACTTACCTCACCTTGATTCATTCCTACAAGTCAGTACAATTCATTATCTCAACCAATCCACTCAATTCAAATCAAACCATCGGTCAATCAGTCAATCAGTTCAATTCGATACTAACAATACTATCTATCAATCCATACCATATATAATTTAATTCTATCTATCGATTCAATTGATACAACCATGGCTCACACAAGCTGAAATAGATGGCCTTTGCTTTCATAAGCTGCAATAAATGGTCATAGCTCTCTCAAGCTGATATAGATAGATAGATAGCTCGCTCAAGCTAATAAATATATAAATCATGCTCGCACAAGCTGATAAAATGATCTTAACTCACACAAGTTGATAATGTATACTACTCTCACAAGCTGACATGCAAGGGTCTCAAAAGCTGATAAAATGTATACCGCTCTCACAAGCTGACATATCGAGCTCATATGCCGATATAGTATATTGCTCTCACAAGCTGACGTGCAAAAGGGCTCTCACAAGTTGACAATAAGTATGCTCACACAAGCTAATATAATATGCTCTCACAAGCTGATAAAACACCTAGTTAAAAATACCCAATAAAAATAATTGTGTGTAGGTACACGGTCGGCCTGAGACAAAAACGCAATACATTTCTTTTAGAAAATCCCATTATTTATAATAGTCCATAGACACATTTTTGGCATTGTAAATCGACGCCTGGTATTTTTCGACTAAAATACCAAAATTACAAAATTTGGGATAAATACCCAAATTTACCAATTTCACTCAATTTGCACAATCTAGCATTCAATTAAATAAACCAAGCATACCATTAAAATCAGCATGAAATTCCGATCACCAGTTATCCCGGTATAATTTTCGGAAAATAATAAATAATTAAATAAATACCAAAATTAATTAAATAAATACAATTTAATGCCATAAATAGAAACTTAGGCCGGAAAAGCCTAATTAAATACCGAAACGGGCCCAAAAAATTTCCAAACCTATCTAGATAAATAATACAACCTATCTAGTTGCTAATTAAGCCGATCTAACCACCTAACATATAATAACGAGTAATTAAATCGCTAATCCGTTCTAACCACATAAATCATACTTAGCCTAAACTAATCAAACCTTAAGCAAAATTAACTCTATAATCAGAGTTTAGTGAGTAAACTCACCGGATTAGCGCGCCGGTGAGTCCACGATGACAACGGCCGAAACTCGAGCTTACGACGATGCGAACGGGAGTCCGGACTAGGCTAAAAGCGACCCGACACGACTTAGCGAAGGTTGAGCTTTAGGTCTAGCCTTCTGCAGGGTCCGCTTGTTAGTCCGAGTGGGCCGGCTTCTGCTTGCTTTGAGGCTGAATTGCGAGCTAGATTGGAGGCAAGGAGAGCTGCTCGAACGATGCTGAGCTTGGCCGAATTACTGGAGTGTGGGACGGCGCAAGATGGGCTGGACTGTTGGCAACATGAGAGGAGATTGTGGGCTACTTCGGTGAGTGGAGATGGGCATGCATGGAGGTTCGCTTCATGGGACATTGCTGCTATGTTGACTCGGTGAAGTGGGCTGGCGGCGTCTTCATGGCAGCTGCTGGTGTGAAGAATCGATGAAAAGACAAAAAATAATGGAGCTACAAAGTTCGGTGGAGGGTGTGAGCTGCAAGCGTTGCTGCTAAGAGGAGGGGAGCACGAAGCGGTGAAGTCAGCTTCGAGGGATGCGACTATGGTTGATCGAGCGTGGAGATGGGCACACGAGTAAGCGTCGGGGGCGATCGATGGGGGTCAATGGGGGCGTGTGAAATGGAGGGGGGCGCTTGGTTACAAAGAAAAGGGAAAAATGGAGAAGCTAGAGTCGCGAAAGAGGAAGAGTTGATGAAGCTGGCGTGTGCGGAAGAGAGACCAAAGGAGGGAGTGTTGGCTAAAGAGGCCACCACTTGGCCACAAAGTCTTCTCAATTATCCAATTTCACTCATCACAAGGCCCCACCAGCCAAGCCTTATCCACAGCCACTCTTTTCTCTTTAATCTTCCTCAACAAGTCTCAATTTGGTGGCCAAATGTTGCACACCCCTTGAACCTACGAATTTGACACATTTCTCTCCAAATTCAATTTAATTTCTCATCAATTTCTCCAATTTGATGTCCAATTTTGCTAAGGAAGAAGCCCACGCAAATTCCACAAATTCCCTTCACCAAATAGCTCTCTAAGGAGGCCAAACATCCCCTTAATTTGGACCTTCCAAACTTCCTTTTGTTTATGAATCGTCCGAATTGATTTTTCCATAAAAATCTCGAGCTTGATGGAAATTTGCCGAAAGACGAGATGACATCTTATAAATGAATCGTAACATGCTCGGACTCTCAATTTCTAAAATCAAGTTTAATTTCGCGGTTAATTTCAATTTCGACGCGATTTTAGCGTGACATAATCTACCGGGTAGCTTTTAGGAATTTTTAGCGCTTTGACCCGTAGTCGATTATTTTCGAGTCACACTATACATCTTTGACACATTGACGACTCTCGATTGTTATGAAAATTTCGAGATTTCAAATACGGACACCGAGTACCAAACTGATAGAAAATTAGGTTAGTACCGTTCGACGCGAATTTTGCAATCAGGTAGAATCACCCACACTTCAATTGCATGCTTTCGTTGAATTGACATATATCCAATCACTAATTACTTATAACGGTGCCATATTGACCCATGTCGATTATTACGATTCGAGTAGTCAATTTCTAGTCGAATTTTCAAATATATTGCATTAAAATCCCTTAGCGACTTTACCTGATATGTTAGTTATCTCATGAGTGGTCAACTCAGAGAAAAGAACTATAGGCGCGTCGATGAAAAGCCCAACTTATTCAATGAAAACAAAGCCTGAAAATTAGGTTGTCACGCATTTGCACATCATTATATTCTCTCACATCTACACTAGCCTGAGTAAAAGCATTAGCCTACTCACTATTGTCTTGTATTGCATTAGCCTCCCTAGAAGCATTGGCTTGGCTTTTAGATCCTCCTTCGGTCACACTTGTTGCTTTAGCTTTAGCTTTAGTTTGAATATATATTCATCATCATTAAATTGGAACCTTGACATATAAAACATGCAATAGATGGTTTCATCACAATTTGCTTGTCCTTTTTCGAGCCTTGGTCAAATGGAATAGGCCTAAGATTGAGCATGAGCTTCAATTGTACTTGCATTGGCATGAGCACTAGATGTACATACATTGACCTAAGCATTGGCTTGAGAAGCACATAGTAAGCATTAATTGACAACATGTCACGATAACATGCTTAGCATCAACATGATCAATTAATTAAAAAAATACCTTTTTTTGGAGGACAGCCATTACATTTATATCCAACCACATTGTAGGTAGAACAAACCATTTGCTTACCCTCAAGGAGCTATATTATTGGTTTTCTTCCAAAAATTTTATCCTCTCATTATAGGCATCATGAATTGATAAGCACTTAGATACTTTACCTTGTTGAAGCACTGTGCTAGATATGGGTGTTAATGGGTTGGGCGGGGTCTAGGTCAAGTTTTGATGTTACCCGACCCGACCCGACCCAACCCAAATCATAATGGTTGTGTACTATGACTTGACCTAACCCGACCCGAAACACATAAGACCTTAATCTAAATTTCAGGTTGGGTCGGGTTTGTCTAGGTTAGGTTTTGGATTTTTCTTTTTTTCTTGGTAAGATTTTTTGAAGTAAAAATCCATTAAACTTTTGAAGAACATCAAATCTGAAAGATAGTGCCTTCACCCTTAAGGCTTTAGGAACTTTTACCATAAGCATAAACTGAAAACAGACTTACCCATAGGTGGGCAATCGGTCATAAATAGTAGATAGATACATTGGAACATATAAAGATGCAATAGGAATAACAGCTAAATTGAGGGGCATCATCCCAAAATTAACAAATTGTAGATAAAAGGTCTAACATGGGGAATAGCATTCCCAAATGGAGAGACACAACTCGGGCAAATGACGGCACGTTGCCACAACCCGGGCAAATGGCATTCCTTAAGGCCTCTCTTATCACAATTTCTTTGCATCAAATCCTATCGTTTTCTGCCCTCAATGCACAATTATGAGCCCATTCATGTTGGGCTTGATTTAAATATAATAGGAGGGTTTAAGGTTGCAATAAAGGCAAAACAAACTTCTTATCATCTTCAAAACTATCCCAACAAATGAAAGGTAAAATAAATGAATTAAGTGAAGAAACTTCCATTTGGGTTCTCCTATTTAGAAACCAAAATTTAATCTGTCTCAGAGCCAATCCTAATTTCTAGCTTGACTCTATCTGCTACTTCTCATTTGGATGAGGGCATTCATTGAACATCCTCCATTTTTTCGCCAAATAGTAACACAAAGAAGCATCAAAATCTCAAAACCTCAGCATCATTCAAAGCTAAAACGAAAAAAAGAAAGTATAACATAAAGACCAGCATCTACAAAGCAACAAGCATAAGTTAAAGTGTAACTTAAACATGTGCCAATAGCAAAATTCTCTTAGGCCCACAACTAGAAAAACAAAAGGGGCAACAAACAATTCCACACAAGCAAACATAAATCATTCAACTTTTTGAATGAGAAGCAAGAAACATATGGCCAAAAATCCTAGATAGAAACTACTCATAGTAACCTCCAATATGTCAATCATCGAGAGAAGTCAATATCGAGTTTGCCTTTGTGGTTATATTTGGCAACTCTACAATAAATTCACGATGAAAATGAGAATTAACGTATGCATTGAAAAAAAAAAAAATGTATAAATATTCTACAACCATTTTTTCCCGCCTAACTCAAATATTTCTTAGTCTTCTAAGTCCTCTTCAATCGAACGTGAAAGTGGCGTGAATTGTAACCAATCTTGAGCACAAATAAGAGCCTCCACTATGGTTGGGGTCAAGGAACTGCGAAATACATCGAGCACATGACCTCCTATGCTAAATGCAACCTTCGATGCTACAGTCGAGATGAGCATAATCAAGATATCTCTAGCAACGGTAGAAATGATAGGATATCTTGATGAATTTCCTTTCCACCAACTTAATATATCAAACTCAAAGTTATAATGTTCACATGCTTCCTCCAAGTACTTGTCCAATTCAGATTTTTCATCGAAATACCGTTGTCCGGTTTGGCTAAATTACATTTTAGTCATAATATCAACACCAATCACTAGGGACCTTAACATGCTTACTATCATTGTGCTCTTTAGCCTTAAGTTGCTTTGAGGGCACATACTTGTGCGGTATTGCTTAAACAATAATGTCAGAGATGTTATTACTTTTTCTTGTAAAGTTTCTACCTACTTACTTTCATAAACATGACTAATCATCCAGTTCACATAATCCCACTTATGTCACAGGTCAAGTATGCAAGCAATGAATAAAGTGAGATTGATGTTGTTCATGTTGCCAAAATACTTATGGAATTTCTTTTTCATTCTCTGAGCCATTTCTTGCAAGCTTTGGTCCTCATTTCCACAATATCTCTCAATCATCATATAAATCTCGTACATATCTTTCGCCATATTATTGCTAGTGACTTAAGAAAAACCTAAAAAATTTATAGTTGTATCAAAAAACAATTTCAGAAAATGAAGAAAGTGACATGCATAATTCTAATCCTCACTAGTGGGCAACCTTTCCCCTTGGAAAGCTCTTGGGCATATTTGCTATTCCAAAGTTCCATATTACTAAAAGCTCTTTCAAACTTCAAAGTTGATTACAACATCATGTATGTTGAATTCCAAATGAGTTTCCACATCCAAACATACAAAACTCTTCTACTCAATATTCTCTAACTCAACAAAACCCTTGAACTTTCTTAACCCACTAGGGGAAGATCTCACATAGTGCTCGGCCGAGTGTATTCTAGCAATTGAATCGTTTATGTCTTTTAACCCCTCTCTAACAATCAAACTTAATATATGAGCACAAAACCTCTCAATAACAAAGAGTCCCAAGAGTTCAGTATCTTTTTCATATATTGAACTCCCAAGTCATTCGAGCTAGCATTATCTACAGTAATAGAAAAAACACTATGAATCCCTTAATCAATCAAGCATTTTTCAATTGTTTTTCCTATTATCTCAGCAAAATGACCCGAGATTTGACAAAAATTTAATATCTTCTTCTCTAGCAATTTCCAATTAGCATCAATGAAATGAGTAGTTAGACATATGTAACTTAAATTTTGACAAGACATAACTTAAATTGACAATATGTCCATGTGTCAGTTGTTAGATATACTTTATGAGATGTCTCAGAGAAATATTTCTTTAACTTACTTCTTTTCTCCATGTATAAATCATAACAATTGCACCTCAATATGTTGCGTGTCGGGATTAAGAATTTTGGCTGGATTTTATTCACAAATCAATGAAATTCCTCATGCTCCACCAACTTAAAATGCAACTCACTTAGAAAAAACATGATCGCTAATTCTTTTTTGTTAGCATCTTGATCAAATTTCTAAGAACCTGACGAACTACTACCTCCAACAACTTGACTGGAGGTACTTTTTTGCCTTTTTTTTTCCAATGTCTGCATATAAATATTCCTTACATCTACCTAGATGACAATGCATCGAACTAATCTCTTGACTACTAGCACAACCAATAAGGGTCCCACAATATAAACACTCGGTTTTTTTTTGACTTGGAATCTCTTTAAAATGTTCCCACATTGTAGATCTCCTTCTTCTATCTATGGCATTAGAATCACCCGCTGAAGATATCTAGCAATCCTTCTATTTATAACACTTAGAACCTGTAAATTATTATTTTAATAGTTTCTAATAAGCTAGTATTAGGAAGGCATAAAAAAAATAGTCATGGGTTCAGCTTCGACATGTTAGAGAAATTGTACAATTGCAGAAACAATGACAAAATGGAAAATCTCATCAATGAGTGTGTGAAATCATGGGTTTTGTAATGACCCTAACTTCATCCCTAGGGTAATGAGCAACAAGGATTGTTTTCGCGACGTCCCAAGCGCGTCGCTGTCCCATTTCCTTTTTATCTTTTCATTAAGCACACGCGGAAGCATTATAAACAACACCCAAATAACAACAAACAACTAGGAAAATAACAATTTACAAACATATAATTACATCAGTTATATTTACAAACCCTTCTATCTCGGGCTGATATATTTATAATCACTATATCTTCAAAAGGCCGAGGTAAACCTTAGCTCCCCTAGCAAGACTACAACTCCTCCATGCCTACAGTTCTTAAAAAAAAAAATGACAACAACAACAACAACAACAACGGGATGAGTCATGACCTTAGTAAGTAAAACCACTAAATCATTGTTAGGATGGCACCTCATCACCGAACCGAAACATGCAAGTCTCAACTTTGAATAAGTGCCGGTGGCAAATCAACAATATAACACAGGCTTTACCTTGACTAAAACAAGCAAGAGCCCTCAAATACTTATAAAACAGTCATGGCCAAAATCATATAATGGCATACAAGATATGCATGTGACTCTCAAAACCCGAATAATAGCAAATATAATATGCACGTGACTTTCAAGACCTAAATAGGAGCTTATAAAATATGCACATGACTTTCAAGGTTAAGGCAAGGGCAAATAACATATGCACATGAATATTGTAGGGTTATACACACGAGATATATTTATTAACCGTCGGACTTCGGCCTTTGGGCCCTCGCGCTGGCCGCCGGACTTCGGCTTGGACACCCGCCACTGGCCACCAGACTTCAGCCATTGGCCACCTGCCGCTAACCATTGGTCACCAGCCTCCAGATGTCGAACGTCGGACACCGGACGTTGACCTTCGACCACCTGCCGTCAATCAACAAACACCAGACATCGATCGCTAAACGTCAAACTCTGGCCACTGAATGTTGGCCGTCCAAAAATTTCTAGAAATAAAAATGCTATTCTCTTATTAAATGAATTGAGTTTCTTTGTTGAGAAACTTGTCTTTATAATAAAAATTAAAAATATCAATTTTTTTACTCTAGAAATTTTGTTACGTACGCTCTTAGGGCTCGAGCATCTCAAGCCCGAAGAGTCTCAAACAGGCCCCAAAACCGGATCCGAAACCGCCATTCCCCGTGCCGAAGACGTCGATCTCGATCTCATGCGTCATGATCATCTTTCTCGCATTTCCTCCCCATCGTCGCCCCCCACCATGTCCTCCCCCGCGTCCCTGCTTCGTTCTCCTCTCCAGATCTCGCTCCCCCTCTGAAACATCCCAACCCCATCTCTCTCTCTCTCTCTAGATCTGCCATTTCCATCATCATAATCACCAACCCGTCGCAACTTTCCCGAGAAAACCCACAAGCCCCGCAACAACTTTCCCGAGAAGAAGAAGAAGAAGAAGGAGGAGGGTAAAGAAGAAGAAGATGTCGCACTCCCACAGCGACACCGTCCCTCTCCACGCCTCCTCCCAGTCCGACATCGACGAGATCGAGAACCTCATGAACGCCACCGTCCTCCCCGCCCGCCCCCCAGCCCCGCCCGCGCCCAGATCCCCGTCTCCTCCTCCCCCTTCCTCCCCTCCTCCATCCCCCCGAGCCCCCCTCAAGCCCTCCTCCGCCCAGACGTTCGTCCCCTCCGTGCCAGCTGCCGCCGCCCCGGCCGCCCCCTCCGCCCCCCGCCGCCGCTCCCGGCTAGCAGCGGCGGCGGCGGCGGCGCGCGGCAGGGCTTCGAGGCCACCGGGTTCGGGCCGGGCCCGAACACGCTGACGGAGCCCGTCTGGGACACGGTGAAGCGGGACATGTCGAGGATCGTGAGCAATTTGAAGCTGGTGGTGTTCCCGAACCCGTACCGGGAAGACCCCGGGAAGGCCCTGAGGGATTGGGATCTCTGGGGTCCCTTCTTCTTCATCGTGTTTCTGGGTCTCGTGCTTTCGTGGTCTGCATCGGTCAAGAAGGTGAGTTCTTGTTGATATTGTATTGATTCTTTGACGCATGATTTTTCGGGCTATGGCTATGGCATGGCGATGCATGCAGAAACACTGTGCTTCGAATTATGGATCTAGAGTGCAGGGTGGTCGAGTTTTTGTCTTCTCTTGCATGAAATTAGGGTCTTGATCTGGGCATTGTTTGTTGGGATGTTCGGTATATCTGATGCGTGGTTGACTGAGATTTCTAAGTCCTGAATTTGCAGATGGTTCTACTTGGCATAGTAGATTGGCTTCTGGTTTCTGTTTTTAGTCTAGCTGATAAACATTCTAAATTACTCCCATTGCTTCGTGCCGATCTTGATGGTTCTTTTGTGTTATGGTTTCCTTTTGGTATATGCATTACTTATTTCTTCTTGATGCGATGTGACTAGAATTTGAAGGTTGATGCAAAGCTGCATTATCTATAGTTGCAGAGAAGGCATGAACTGGATATCTCTCTGTAGTAGGAGATATAGGTGATTCCTTCAGAAGTCACTCATTGTGATTGACTATGTAGTTATTCCTGTGCAGAGGCTGTCGACATTGATATAGTCAAGATATAGGAATTGTTGGGGGATGACACTCATGCAATTTACGTCACAGTCAGTACAATAAGATTCCATGATGTTCTTATTGGACTAAGAGGGAGGTGGATAAGCTCATCTAATACACTTGATAACTGAGGAGCCTGCTTTTCAAGAGAGAGGATGCATTAGAAATGGATTTACAATTTAATCGTCAGTTTTCTTGGTGATAAGAAATGGCTCAAATTTAAAGAGAGATCGATAAATAACTGTACATTTATAATTGATGACTAAGAAATCAAAAGGAGGCTTTAACAAGATGCGGAGAATATGTCGCCTGTGGTATTTCAATCTGAGTTGCACTTGGAAAATTCAGGCATTATGGTGTTGATGGAACATCTTAGTAAGAAAAATATTTGGAGGAAATTTAACTGCTAAGTTGAAAAACGTGAATCTCATGAGAAGTGCATCGACCTAGCCGTTATTGCCAATAGATCTTGTCTGACTATCACATGTTTACCTGATGGGTAGGAGGTTTTACGCTTAGTGAATGAGATTGCATTGGATCAGACAATGAACAGTCGATATATAGTACTTGTTAAGATGTCGGTCAAAGTCTGTCCTTGGGTACCTGATCTGTCCAGAAGGAAGACTATATTATGGTATGTCTTTTCTTGAATAAGATAATTGAGTGGCCTTTGCTTGAAACAGCAGTTTTTCTTGGGTCTAGTATGTCTGGATCACAATCAGGGGATCCTAACAAACTTTTTGTTAGCGCCCAAGTTTAACAGGTCCTCTACACCCGTTAATAAGGTTAAGCCATCTGAACCATGGAAACTTTATTAATGCAGTTAAATCCCCTCCCCCCCTTTTCTGCTTTTTCTCTTCTTCTTCCCTTAAACCCATGATTATATTTATATACTGAAGTTACTCCACTAGTTTGAGTGTAAGTTCAAGGATTCTTTATGTTGCTGAAACACATGCTGGATCTCGTTTCATGTTAGCATATTCTTGTTTGGGTATTTCTCTTCTCCTACGTCACAATTTAAGTCAATTCACCTGTTAAGAATGGGAATATTACATGAAGGGGGTAATAGTCGTGCAAAAAGTTGGGTGGAGTTTGTACCATTTTTCTTCTTTTGAAAGAAAATAACAAAGACAGACTTTGGTTTAGGGATGAAACTAGGCATGTTTCCTTCAAAATGGAAAATTTGAATAGATTTGCTGATTGTATGATGATTCTTTCCTATTGGATGGGCTTAGCCAGCCCACAATGTTTTCGTAGAATTTTAGAGGCTTGGGGAAGCAACTTCAATAATATGAGATGTCAACTTACTGAGTGTTTGACCTCTATAGGCTCATGGTTTTAGAGATGGCTTGTGTTGACTATAGTAGGATCAGCAGCTTCAGATACAGTCACAGGGCTCAACCACTTTCAGTATATCTATGGTTTAAAGATGGCCTTGTGCCAACCACATGATGGTCATTGCTAGTGCTGACCGTAACTGATTGTGAAACAGCTCTAGTAATTGCCCCTATACTGTTATGAGCTCTCTTCGACAACTTTTCAATTCCTCTTGCATTCATCTTAATATTTGTCTGCCTCTATGCTTGTCATTACCTATCTCTTTATCATCCGTTGCCAATATAACTTCAACCACAAATTGTGGCAGCAATAGCCTACTTGACTGCCTTTCTATTGTGATCTCATAGTTCTAGAAGCAAATTTCGAAGAATAGTTCATAGATTAAATCTCTCTGCCTCGAGTGGGTAGTCACTCTGCCTTGAATAGGTAGTCAGTCAAGTTTAAGTTTTCCCGCTTGCATCCCAAGCTTCTTTTTGACTGGGTATCCGCTTTATCAAGGAAGAGAATCTTCTTCTTCTTCTTCTTCTTCTTCTTCTTCTCCTCCACCAAGGTTGACTATGCCAGTTATGTTATTTGGTGACACAAACCATCCAGGAACCATCATGGTATCCGGTTACAATAAACTCTCTCTCTCTCTCTCTCTCTCTCTCTCTCTCTCTCTCTCTCTCTCTCTCTCTCTCTCTCTCTCTCTGCGCCTTGTAGAGCTCGTTAATCCAGGGTTCATGTCCCAGATCCCCACTTGGTTCTCTAGTTCATAGGGTAACCACTTTGTCCTGGGAAAAATTTTAACTCTTATACTCTGAGGTTTTCTATGCAATTATGTTATTTATGGAACAGAGCATGTGGGAACCATTGGCATTACTGGGTATATTTGGCTGTTTGCTAACTTGCTAAGACTCCATGCAGGGACATATCTCTCAATTGTGTAATTTGAAATAGGATATGCTGCTGGAGAATGGGATTCTTATTATAAAACGACTATGTGAGGTTGAATTTGTTGTCGGATTAATCTTGACATGGGGTTATCTGTGTTGCTGTACTTCGTTTTAGAGAGAGAAAGAGAGAGAACGGATATACATAAGATGGAAGCTGCAGCTCTTTTCTTGATACAAATTTTTTCAGATGGTTGTATCAGAAATATTCGAGATATTGCATGTATATTCATCTGGTCAATTTGCTCTCAATGCAGTGGACTCGTACTTATATCCATGTCCAATTTTCAAAACCTCTTCAGCCAAGTTAATATGACCTAGACTTTGACAGACAAACAGTCAGACATCTAGACATGTGTCCATGTTTGTCATTGGTCAAATCAATGAGTCTCTGACCCTCTGGAATCATTCTATTTCCTTGGTTGGATGTTGGTTCGCAATTAATGGGTTAAGAACTTAAAATAATCACCCTACCACTAGCTCAACTACAACCACAAGGACACAACTGCTGGCACATTGAACTGCACTAGTCATGACTCACGTAGAACATTGATTGGGTAGGGGTGGGGCTGGTTTACGAAACCAAATAACCTGAAGTGGGCATTCTCCTGGGAGTAATTATTTGGGAATATCCATTGTTCAAGTGCCAGGATGATGTATGAAGACAATGTGTTTGGTTTTCCTTTTATCACTTCATTTTCCATGATAAATACATAATCATCTAATACTTGGCCCAGTTCTAATAGTATTGGAAATGCAGCTTTGAGAGAGTGTATGAAAGCTGCACAGCTATGTATTCTCACCCTAAGCCAATCCTCCTTAGATCATTCAGCTAAAATCCACAATATTCAGAATGCATTGAATGTAAAAAAGACATGGAGACTGGAGATAGAAGCATGTGCGTGGAGTTTTCAACAGCCATTAGATGAGAAAGAGTAAGTTAACAAGGAGAATTGAAGGGGACTGATTCAACTCTAAATAGGATAATGAATGAACTTGACAATGGGTTTGTGAATTTTACTTTCAAATACTGCTGGACAGGTTGTGACTTTTATTTCAAACTGAAGGGGTCCAAGAGGAGAAATGATCTTTGGGCCATTGATGCATTGTGACCAAATTGCATTGTTTGTACTTTTCTTGCACTCTGTCAAAGCTGTAATTCTGAAGCATCACAACCAACTCACTCAGCATCTTCTAGTACCATGAGAATTGAGCCAAGTAGTAGGTGATTTTCTTGGAGAAAATGAAACAATAAAAGAGGAAAATCAGACACTGTGTGAAGAGTCTTCTCAGTTCACATAGTCAGTGAGGTGAACGCCTGTTTAGTGGCTGCCCATGATTATCTATGTATCACATTGTCAAATCATTTGCCATGCAATATGTAGATCATGTCTGTGTAGGCTCAGGTTGTTTGACTCCATTCAGTCTCCTTGATCCTGCTTGATAACCTAACTAGTTTTGCTTAGTAAGAAAACTCAAGTACAAGAGCTGGCATTAGGGATGACTGCTTACATGAAACCCCCTAACCCTGTGACCAGAAGGGTATTCGGTATTCCAAGTCTTTGGAGCAACCATCAAAGGACTTTACCTAATGTTGTACGTGATTTACTTACACAATATATATTTGGCAGCTAAATGAATTGAATCCCTTGCATGGTTAAAGGAAAATAAACATGCCGGACTCATGTGGGTGCATGGGGTGATTGTCTTTGAGGTGTTACATTAATGGATCAAATTTTTTGTATAACCTAAAGTGCTTGGTGTTCCTAATTGAACAGGGTATGTCTTTTTTCTTTTTTTTTGGGTGGGGTGGGGGGGGTGTTTGGCTTGGTTTGTCCTTGTTGATAGCATGGCTTGGGTTATGCAGTGTTCCTAGTATCTACTTCATGGACTTAGATAATGAAGTGTGTGTATGTATCAACTACAAGTGAAGGTATCAAGCACTGTAATTTGTATTTAAGAGGATGAGTAATAGAATTTTCCTTTGGCAGTCATCATTAAAGGGCCTCTTCTAGTCCATTACGTTTCTTGTAAATGACTACCCTTTCCCAAGCCTCGAGTTTTTTTTAAAGAGGACAACATAAGAGTAATCTGGAAGAAACAAATTTTCATTTTTTTTCCCCACTTCTTATTGTATAGTTTCTTGTGGCATAGTTTTACTGTTTCCCTATTAATGAGGTGTTGGTTTCATTGTTTTTCTTTTTCACTCCTGCCTTGTATGCATGTACCCTTTGAAGCTTCTTGGTGTACATGATGATATATATGAACTGTAGAACTGTCACTTCTTAGTATGAAATATGCTAATTTAATTTCATTACACAATGATGCGGTTACTTACACTAATTCACTTCGTTCTTTTTGTGCAGTCTGAGGTTTTTGCTGTTGCATTTGCACTACTTGCAGCTGGAGCTGTTATTCTGACACTGAATGTGCTGTTGCTGGTAAAGCTCTTTAGTTTTGTTTAAACAAACAATGTACTTATTGTAAGTATGACGACTAAAGTGTTGGTGAACTCATATTTGTCATAGTGGAGTATTCAAGGTGGGAATGTACTTAAATCATGCAGTAGTCTTTGTTTCATTCTTATATAAATATCTACCCTTTTGTGTAATGAGTGTTTTTATGCATTGTTTCAGGGTGGTCATATCATTTTCTTTCAGAGCCTGAGCCTCCTTGGTTATTGTCTCTTCCCTTTGGATGTTGGAGCCCTGATCTGCTTGTTGAAGGACAACGTTATACTGAAAGTGATTGTTGTGTGCGTTACGTTGGCTTGGAGCTCCTGGGCTGCATATCCATTCATGAGCTCAGCCGTCAATCCTAGGAGAAAAGCTCTTGCCCTCTACCCTGTCTTTCTCATGTATGTATCGGTTGGTTTTCTCATAATTGCCATAGATTAATAAAGCATTGTCAAGCTCGCCTCTCATGGTGGTGACCCACATTAACAACTGTATCTCAAATACATTTACACTGGAGTTTTCCTCGAGATCATGTTTGTCATGATATTATATTTCTTGCATCTCCTTATGACTGTATCCATTTGGGGCCTTAGTGTGCCGCTACAATATATCAGTCGTCATCGGGAGTCTTTTATAGTCATAGTTCATGCCTAGTCATGGTTCATGTCAAACCTTTTGGAGTGGGGATTCGATAGCTTTTCAGCTCATGGCTAGAACTGTTAAATGTACACCCTATTCATGTCCAATGTATAAAGAGTTGATTTTCTGAAGCTGCCTTTTTTGTAGTCTTTTGAGTATTTGGACGTGGTAACGAACCGCCAAATCGCCTAATCCTGGTAGGGCTTGATCCTCGTTCCCAAGTCAACACAAGATTAGAAGGACTACTTTGCAAATGAGTGGGGGTGGTCATGAGTTTTGAGCCCCAGTTTGGCAATGTTGGTTTGACTCCCTTGGCTTTTATTCGACTGGTTGCCTGTTGCACTTTTTGAAGCAATAGCGACCTAAACCGACATAAGCCATTATATTTTCGATGAGCGAGTGAAAAGACAGATTTTGCCGTAGTGCTGCAGATTTAAGAACTTAAAAAGATTGTCTGGCAAATTAAAGGCCAACCATGTTTTGGTCTTGGTCTTAATGGGCTTGTGCCATATCCATTGTCAGCCGAAAAGACATAGTAAATAAAACATAAGTCCATAAAAGACGCAAGAGAGAGACGGTGCCGCTGGCAATGGAACCCGGTCGCAGGGGAAGATGCCCAAAACGGCACGGTTTCTCTAGAGAGCTCCGGTGATGAGGGGAGAGAGAGAGTGATGGTGCCACCAGCAATGGAACCCGGTGGCATAACATTGTTCATAGTAGTGGATGTTGCTGGGGAAGATGCCCAAAACGGCGCAGTCTCTCTGGGAACTTCGGCGAGTAATCTCTCTCTGCTTCTCTTCCGTGGTCATTAGGTCTCTCTCTTTCCAAGCTTACAAATGATTAAAATTTTTAAGACTCGATTGAATTTTCTAATAGAGGTTGGCGATTTTATTTGATGAACTGAAATTAATTGCATTTTGTATAGAAATTTTTAAATTCTTATGGTGTAGTTTTTCTTATCTGAAGTGTACTATAGAAGCTCATCCAACAAACCCATTAAAAGTTGAAGATGCCAAGGTATGAACATAAAATTGAATGTCGCGATGAGCCCGCCACGTTTTTTTGTCCATATAAAAAAAAAAAAATCAATTCTAGAGTATGCAATAACACGTATATACCAAGGTCAGGACAAGATTTATGATGAAGCTTTTTAATAACTTGTTTGGATCCAAAATAAGTTTATGCAGACGTACTCATTTATATAGATGCTTACATGCCTGTCGCATCATTTGGTATGGCAATTTTGTAGACTAAACCCTAGAATATTTAGCAATATTTTTTTGCAATTTATTTATAAATAACATCGCGATACTTCTAATGATAATAATATTAATCTAGCGGGGAATCATTCTATTGTACCGTAATTAAATTAATGGCAAAAAAATCAGATTTTGGATGCGAATTCAATTGTTTGTGTACAAGAAAAAAGTTTGGTCGTTTTATTCCGTTTGAATATCAAGTAAAGACGAGCTTTTCATGGCAAGCATTGAAAGTTCAACAAGACGCGAAGCAAATGCATTCCCTCTGTTTTACTTTGATGCGATTCACTTTCAAGAATAGATGGTGAAATTTTATTGTCAATTCAGTCCGCGTAGAAAAAGTATTTTCATAACTAATTTAGGATAATCTCGTGGAGACATGCTGTTTTTACTATCCTAGTAAAGAAATAGAGCCACAAATGAAGTAGTGAAAACAAGAAAAAACACGAATTGCAATTCGTGAACACAAAGAGATCAACTAATTGAATTTTCATCCCTTTAAGGTTGGTATAATTGGTTGGGGCGTTGTAGAGATTTCCAACTTAGACGTTGTAGATCATCTGTTTGAATATCCCAAATTGTGAGCAAACCTCTTCGATAAAGCCACCTGCATAGATCAAAGACTTGAACTTAATTAGTTCACGAGACTCACTGAATAATTCATGGATCTCCGCATATGTGCCCTTGGGTTGTAAAAGTATAATTAGCTTATTCATATAAATATATATAAACTTTCACGCAAAATTATAATATAGTCCTTTCAGTTGATTTTCACTGAAATTCACTTACGATGGCCGATAATGACTACACTGCCATGTCAACGATTTCCAGCAAAAGTTGGCCAGAATGACTACATTATCATTTCACAAAAACGCCTAAGACTTCATTGACAAAGTTGAATAATTTATGACTAAATTAATATCCATACAATAGATTTAGGATTAACCATGTAGTGTTTCCTAAGATTTCCAACATTCTGCTAGAGTTAGAAGCAACGAATAAAGTACCAATTATATATGCCTTAATTATACGCTCCTACCGTGTCTTGGAAGAAGAAATCTGGTGGTAGATGCCCTTAGATACGGTCGCAATTGCACCTTTACGCCACCAAAGTATTGGTGTAAGAATCCAATTCAATCTTTGACAAATTGTAGAAAAACCATTCATACCCACCATTCTTATTTTTGGTGCGGAATCATTCGCACTTTTTTTGACGGTCCAGAAACATTTGAAGGACGCACTCCAGCAGTTCCAAAAAGATTGCAAATATTCTCTTTTCTTTCGCCTTTTTGGACTATATGCCTTTGATCGGAATATTGAATGTTGATTAACTCTAATTAATGTGTGAAGATCGATCCATGCGATTCATCTATGTTATAGATACTATATAATACAAAGCAAAAAGACCCCATATTCTAAGAAGACCTCGGCCTTTTTTTTTTAATTAAAGATATTATATCCATGACTAAAAAAGTTTAAAGTCTAAAATTTTATTGATTTCTCGTATGGTTCTATTTTAAGTTTGATAATTTTCTATTCTACAAGTTCTTTCTAGAATGCTTTTCCCTTTTCATACTTTGCACAAATTCTTTGTACTATGTCACTGATTTCTTTTTTTTTATTTAATAACTGAAATGACTTTACTAATTAAAATGTGAGATTTTATTTTATTTTTTGCACACATGCAACGTGTATAAGCGTTTGTTACTAATAGGAAAAAGAGTACTATGTTTTCAGGGTTTAAAGATAAAAATTGATGATTACGAAGGTATGATTTATCTATCAACAATACCTTTTTAGTAGATAGCCACATTGTTATGATCACCATTGGATAAAAACCCTAATTACACCATTTTGTGTTTGGACCAAGTTATCGGAGAAGTAGTGAAAAGATACATACATTGAATTGTGCAGGCTTTTCTACAAAATCTAATAAAGGTTAATCAAATGTAAAAATACCGACTAAGTAGTACTTAGAGAAGCTAATGTGAATTATGAATATCAGATGATATATCATTTATATTTTCTGTGGAAATATTTGAAACATTCTGTTGTAGATCTCAAGACCCTTTACATCTTACTTTATTGGGGACAAAGTGCTCCAGCCTTTTTTTTTTTTTTTTTTTTTTTTTGTCTGTTTTTGGTCCCAGCTCCAGCTCTATAATTAATTCAAGAGTTACTCATCAGAACATAAACTGGCGCCGTGACCACAAGTGCCCCATACAATTCCAGGTTGGGACCAACTTCCTGCGTCCCGTTTTTTGACATTGTCGGCTGCTCTCGACGCATCCATCCCTGACCCGTCCATTTAGCTAATCACGAGTTATAAAAAGTCGTGAACAACGCATCGTACAATTGCATAATTCGGGACCAACTTCCATCGTCTGGTTTTGTGACATCGGTAGGTGCTCCAAAAGGATCACACAACTCATCCATTTAACTAATCACAAGTCATAAAAAGTTGTGAACTAACATATTAGACAATTACATAATTCGAGACCAACTTATAGCGTCCCATCTCTAACATTGTCAAGTGCTCTAAAAGCGTCATGAGACTCGTCTGTTTAACTAATCATGAATTCTACAAAGTCGTAAACAACATATTGAACAATTACATAATTCATACACACGGTACAAATAACATATCAGGCAATAAACTTTAGTTCCATATCGAACGGTCATTGTGAGTCAGTAACTAATCACGAAAGTTTGCTTTACAAAAGGTAAGTGCCAGATTCAAATAGTTATAAATGAATGCGCAATCTAACATTTGAACGACAAAGGAACAGAGAAGACAAGGGAAAGAACAAAAGAGGAAGGGTACGGTCCATATTCGTGTAAAGAGCTAAGTTCTACTTTAAATGGACACCGCTAAATCGAAAAGCTTTTGACAAATCGCAAAGGTTTAATTTGTGATAATTTCGGACCTAGCAGATGATATTTCAAATTTGTTCATCCTCCCAAAATGCAGAAATACTGGCCAAAGATCCTGATGTTCTTCACAAGTTGGAAGCAAGCTGGACCACTGAATTTGTTCTTCGTGGAGAATAAATTACGGAAAATGGGCAGACCAAGACATTAATATCGGTGAATTTATTGGCCCAGAAAAACGAAAATAGCGACAAAAAAAAAAAAAAAAGAATATGATGTTTGTGCTTTATATCTATGGTGTCTAGAGACAGCATCATTCCCAGCTAATTTAGTGTTGACAAAGACCGATTTCAAGTTTATATATATTCTTCTACGGGAGTACATGCCGAAAATGGCCTATAGCACGATTAGGACATGTCCTTCAAAGTAGTTTCAAAGATAATTGTGACGAAAATAGTTAGGTATGGAAGCGGGTCGGCTTTTATCGAATTCCCATTCCCCTCGACCTCAATAGGACTTATGGGGTTTTCGGGTTTAGGGTTTTGTGACGAATTCAGGATCCAATTTGTGAAGTCTTGTGGGGGTTTGGACGGGCTTGGGATTCAGCTGACGGGTAGCCTGAAACCCCCATAAGTGATTTACCAGTCTACCTTTACTTCCTTTTCTGCAGGAAAAAAAAAATAATTAGTTATATATATGTCGAGTTTATAAATTCTACAGCCCATACATAACATTTTCGTGCGATAGCCGCCACTTTTAAGTCCAACCTCTCATTTCCGTGTCATAGATCGTATAATTTTATGATCGTGTAATGATATACTTCTGTGATCTTATATCACACAATTTTGGTGATTTTCTAATCGAAGAGTTATTGGGTTAAATTCAAGGACGAAAAGCACTTATTAAACAAATTTAAAGTTTACATATTACGTTGCGCATTGGATCAAATTTATGAACCACTTATATCATAAACCCTTTGAACGTAGACAAAAAGCAATTTTATTCTTATCAAAATGGTCCTAGCATATGCTCGAATTTGAGGTGCTATGCTAAGTAAATTACATAGCTAAAGTACATAATAACTAATTAAAATAAACAAAGGGAAGATATGCCGATGCCGATATTTACATACAGAAAGTGCAATGAGAATACATTATTCATCGTGTACATTTAGAGGACAAGATGAAAAGGAGAAAACTAAAGCAAGTAGGTACAATCATGTGAATTTTAGGGTGAGCATGTTAGAGTCTAGATGGATTCATGTGCTTTAGTAGTTCCATAAATATATCATCTACAAGATGAATTCTTAAGTTTAAAAATAAAATAAAATTTTGAAACAACTCTTTCCGTAAGTGCTAACCTATGGCCCCACTTACCAATAATATTGTCCGCTTTAGATCGAGCTCGCACGATTTTGTTTTTTTGAGCTTTGTCTAGAAAAGACCTCATTGGTAGTTAAAATCGGTGCTACTCCTTATACAGCACATCGCCTCATCATACTCAAACGATGTGAGATTTGGTTCATTCTTGTCCCCATGCCATTTTAAAGTCAAAGCCGCACCTTATCCAAACCCTCTTTGGCTCCAACGATCACTCTTGTTCCCGTCAGATTGGATTGTGACACTTTCTTCTAATGATTTTGAAGATAACCAAGGAATGTCGATCAATTTTGTTGTGAAGGAGAAAAAAATGCACTTAATTACATAGAAGAGATTTGCGGTCTTTTGGTATCAAAATTTTGCTTCATTAATTCGAAATTGTTGATTAACATCATTTTATCACCATCCAAAAATTATTTTCATTTAAAATTACCATTTTATTTTGCTTTCAAATATGAGAAAACTGATTACGTACACGTAACCAAATGGCCTCTTATTTCAAAGAGTATCTGCATCTTCGGTCCTTGATGTCTAAAATCTTTTAGCTTTTACTCAGTATACTTTAATTTTGTGCTATTTTCGTCCCCGACCATCATCAATGTGCAATCTTATTCATTTATTACACGGCGTATCTGGACAGTTCAAAAGGAATACTTTATTAAACATCTGAATTCTTATTTACGCGCACAACTGTGGTCCATTTTCTGCATCATATGACCACAAGAGACTGAAATTACACACCAAATAACGGGAAGAAATTGGTAAATTTGGAACAAGAATGTTTTTTAACACGTATCGTCCTTTGGACCATCGAATTCTTGGTGGATCGAAAAAGGTAAAATTTCAATTTTGGTTCCGAGCTTATTCATTTTTCTTTTTCCTTTTTTTTTTTGAATTTTTCACTTGTGCAATTTAAACCTTGAACTCTTGTAACTTTCCTATTCAAGTCCCTCCAGTTTCAAATCCATTTAATGGGCATGTCCATCAGAGCCTAAAAGAGATATGACGCGGAAAAGCCTGAGTGTAGAAAGCGTGTGGAGAAATCTCCTGACTCAAGATCTGATTATGGTTTTGATTTTCAAGGTTTTTATTCTCGTGCATTAACTGATGCTCCAACGTGGGAAGGAATCTTTCCTTGTTAGAATGTTGCCAGCTCCAACAGGTAAGTTAGTTCTAATCATCTCGATTTGGAAGTGAATGGACTTGATTAGAAAATCTATGCAAATTTAAGGACTTGATTATGTAAATCAAAAGTCCAAGAAGTTGATCAAAATAATGCGCAGGTTTAGGGACCAAAAATGAACTCTTACCTAAAAAAGATAATGGCCAAATCCCCCAAAAAAAAAAAAAAAAACGGCCTTTAGCATTTGGGCAAAAATAACATAATGTTTCAAACGTCCTAGAAAGGTGACACCTATTAATAATTCTATTCATTCTCACTGTTAAATCACTGTGCTCATCCTAATCTTGCGTTTTGTAAACGATGGCACTTTTGTCGTGACCAACGTGGTTCATTATGTGCCTCAATAAAGTGAGTTGCCTTCGATGATGAGCTGCGATTTGACGATGAGAACGGACGGAAACTATAATGGATATCATTTGTATTCCACTGGTGAAAAGACTTGGCTTTTTTCCTCTTTTATAATGTTTGCAAGATCCCAGATGGAAAAAGTTAGGCTTTTCTTTGAGACATTTGAAAGATTGTATTATTTTTTTTCAAGGTGCGAAAGATTAAACTTCTCTTTTGGGGATTTGGCCAAGAAAATAATAGAAGAATACCCTTTGTCATTGTCAAAAGAAAATTTCACTCATTTATCACAATCAAATATGAGAGAAATATAGAAATCTTCCAAATAAAGCAAATCTCAAAAGTGCTAGAAAATAAAAATAAAAATAAAACAAATTAGAAGAAGGGTTTTCTTGAGGGAGGGTTTTTCGGAAGGGGAAGGATTTTATTGACGAATATCCATATTCAATTAGCAAAAAAGTACGGTTCAATGCACACAACACCGGGACGAGGACCATGGCCAAGGCCACAAGCACCGTTCAATCAATCGATGGACCAGGACAGCGCATGGCTGGGTACACTGTAGGACGTTCCCTTCTTTGTACTTTAGCTGATAAGATCCTCGCCTTCCAAATAATTGAGCAGAGGCATCCAAAAGAGTACCGCCAAAACTTTGTCCTTGCATGGCCGGGGAGAAATCATGAAATTCTTTGACCTTAGTTGAGAAGGAGAATGATGGAACAATCTTTCCCCCTAGCAATTAGGTGGACACATGAACATGCATGTTTCAATCATGCCGTGGAGGAAAGTTTTGGGGTAGGGATTGTGGAATGTGACATGTTGCATTAAACAACTAGGAAGGATCCTCTGTCTCTCTCCACTACTCGGCCCAGCTCCTCCGCAGTAGCCGCAGCCGCCGTGACCGTCCCCCCCGCCTCATCCAACTTTTTGCACATTCTGTCCCTGCGTCTGTCCCTCACCACCAGCTTTGGTCTGCAAGCCATGGCGTGGAGGGTGGTTGAGGTGAAGGGCGGCACAATGGCGAACCAGATTTGCAAGCACGTCCAAGTGCATGCATGAAATAGACCTCACCCACTGCTTCTCTCATCTTTTTGCTTATTTTCGTCTTCGATCTCAAGATCAACACCTACATCACTCATCGTCACATAAGCGATTTATAGCGAAAATTGGCTAAAATGATTACATTGGAATTTTGCTCAAAGATCTAAAGTTAAATTAACAAAATTAAAATGTTTAGAACTCAATTATTGTACAATAGGTTCGAGATTTAATGGGTAACTTTGTCCTTGCTCGAGCCATTGTCATCTCTTGGTCTACGCCCTTGGTTGGCCTGGTGCATGTCATTTCTTGGTCGGGCCATAATCATCACAACAAAGACAATTGCTTTTGTTGTTATTAGCCTCTAGTGACGAATATATATTCATCTCAAAACCTAACTAAGTAGGAAGATGCCTTAAGACATCCATTATCGGGGCTATTGCTTTTGTTTCAACTAAATTAATTTAGAAAAAAGTTACGTTTGCCTCATATTTATGAGATAGGGACAAAATATATGTTTCTAACAGAGTAAACGTATGTCACGAAAGATCCCCAACAGATGCAATTACTTTTGTTACAATTGAAATATTATGGAAAAAATAGTAAATAATAAGATAGAGACAAAATATCTGTTCCTAAAAGTTATTATCAAAGACACTGTATTTTGTTGCGCTACACCATTATTAGTAGGAGATATTAACTTGACGCTAATATGTAGCTATAATATTTTTAAAATAGGGGGCACTATTGTCAAATAAATTATTTGTTTCAAAAAAAAAAAAAAAAAATTGGAGCACGACAAAGAGTTGCCAATGTATATGCCTTTAAAAGCCAGGAAAATTGTCCAATTAGTTCTAAATCTATTGTACGGATATCAATTCAATAGCAATGAGTTATGTATGATGGCCGATGATGATTGGATCACCACTTTAGCTCTTTCCGTCGAAAATTGACCCAAAAGAATTATATTATAATGTCACACAAAAATTTTAAGATAAATTGGTAAAATTGAAAAGTTTAGAACTAAATTAACATCCGTATAATAAATTTAATAGGTAAAATTTCCTTAAGAAGCCTATTTTGCTGTAATTAATTGCAGTATTGAAAAGCTATCATGGAGTAGTAACTCTTCCATTAGCACAATCAACCATTGGACTAATGGCTTAATCTTTCTTTTCTTTTTATGCAAAAACTAGCATCCTTATTCTTACATTTACACTTAAGTAGTAGGGGTGAGCGTTTCCAAATTTCATACAAGTTTCACTTAGAACTTGGAATCTATCTGCTAGAACAAATTCTTATTTTTTGGAATCTAAAACTTACCGTACATACCCCTAAACTTAAAACCTATCCTATCGCAAGTTCCAAGATTAGTTTAGGTTTTACTTAGATTCCACCAGTATTATTAATTGAATAGTTGCAATGAATTGATCCATCACATTCAATGATGCTATAATACACTGATCACAATTTATATTTAAACACACAAAGAATATGAAACATTAATAAAGTAAAAGTCTTAGTTATAAAATAGAAGCTTAGATTAGTAGTTCCAAATTATATGCTCATTATCGGAAGCCGTGAAATACCGTCAGATCGTGCGAAGATATGGACCAAGAAAAATACAAAATCTTATTTAAGATTTCAAATTCCACCTACTTAGAACTTGCAACTTATCATACATACCTTGGAACCTAGAACTTAACAAGTTCCCACAGATCTGGTTTTTCGGTTCCAGATTCTACCATAAAATCATGCTCCTCCTGTTAAGAAGTAGGGCATCAAATCATACCAAACATAATTAGAGCTAATTGGTGACCACTTACTCTTCTTTCAATCAATTATTTTGATGCAATTCAGAGTGCAAGATTTGGAAAATATTTTTCAAAAAATGATTAGTTTTTTTGCTTAAAAAAATAAATCAACAGAAATTTTTTCATTTTCGATAACAACTTATGATTAATTACTTTCGTGAATGAAAATAATTTTCTTTTGTTTATTTTTATAAGCAATACAATTGATTATTCTTCAGAAAAATATTTTCAAATTGAATTTTTTGTTAGACAAATGCATTCTTAAAACGAAAAGGATCTTGAGAACCTAGACCGCGTTAAACTGGCCAGAGCTTTTCCAATATTCAATTAAAAACCCTCAAAATTTCTACGTTCCACCGACCACTATATGGCAAGCCACCATCTCGAAATTGAAGAAAAAGGAAAGTAACATAAGGAAAAAGATTAAAGCTAGGATTAAAAAAAGGGCCGATTTGCAAAAGCAACTTTTGACAGATACGATCCTTGACTTTTCCTCGATTACGCCTTGACTTTTCCTCGACTGCACTTTGCATCATCTGATTTTCCATGTATTGTTTCCCATGCTATAACAAAAATTATCCAATCAATTATAAATCTATTATACAAAATCTATAAATAATAATTTAATCATAAATTCTTTAATTTTATTAATTTAGTCATATATTTTTATGTAAAATTCTAATATAATTCTTTCAATAAATTGTCACAGGAAACTGGTGACGTGAGAATGTGCCTTGTAAGACAATTAAAGAGGGTTGGACCGCCATATTAACAATTTTCGACAAAAAATAGCTAAAATAAATACATTAAAATTTCGCGTAAATATTTAGAAATGAATTGACATAATTGAAAAGTTTATAACTAAATTGATATTTATACAATAAGTTTAAGGATCATTAAATAATTTTTCCAATGCTATGTTTGGGAAGGAGGGAAAACAAAACAAATAAAAGTTTAGGTGGAAATGAAGAGAAAGTCAAAACCTTTGGAGAAGGAAAATGTAGGAACTTTTGAAAATTTTGTGTTTTCTACAAATTTGCATTCCTCGCCCCCACTTCCCAAGTGTTCAAGGAAAAAAAAAAAGGATTCCCATTTTCATAAACAAGATTAGGGCATAAAATGTATATTCTACGATAATTGATGTAGAATAAAGGATAAGAAAAAACTCTAAAATGATTCATGTAATTTTCTCTCAAAAATACGATGTGCCAAACCTTATGTAGTCGGTTTGGAACATCTTCAATCCATCCAACAATGATCATACTATGTTCAATAAATTCAATTTTTAAACCCAGCATAATATATCTACACATTATTATTTGGCCAACCACCAATATAAAAATATATACATTTACCAGTGGCGTATATTTGGAAAACAAATACATAGGATGATCGGAACAAATTGGAAACGTTCATGCATCATCCGGAGCAAGTTAAAGTCCGCTTTTTCATGCTTCGCCACGTCAAGTTTCGCATGTTTTCCACGGCCGAAATTCAAGAAGTCGGATTTTCACGTTCTCCTTTTTTTCTTCACCTATCCCCACGTTAGGCCAGCAATACCCGGTCACTTTGCACTTCACCGGCCCACCCTCTCCCCTTCCCTTTTTCCAGGTCGATCTCCTTTCCAACTCATTTCCATCAGAATCAACAACGCAAAAAACCCAAAAAGCAAAAGAGATCGTCAAGCTTTCGCTAATTGCTGGAGACGACTTTTGAGCTTCGCGGATCCTCCTTTTTCCCAACATCAGATCTGGGGGCTTGTTCTCTTGTTCCTCCCGCCCTTCCTTTTTCCTCGCGTCGTGTCCGAAGACAGCCCCTCTCGTTCTATCCATTATGAACGGCCCCTGTTGTCTTTTCAAATAATAGAATCAAAACATCAGTAGGAGCTTGACAAGGAGAACAGAAGAGCCTCCACGTCCCCAAGGAAGGGTGGTGACTCCACAAGACAAGCCAACAAAACCTAAAGCTGGGAGTTTTCAAGTAAACTCTTTCTTTTCACCAAACAAGGCCGATCAAATCAAGTCCCTCCTGTCTAAAGCAAGGCTACAGTCCCGTTCCATCCGGAGCGTAATCATTCACAAGAGATTCGATATTTAACGGCTCACTCGGCTAACCGGAAGGAAATGATGCTGTAACGTAACGGATAACACGCTTAAGTAGTCACGTTGTTTCGTTTAAGTAATGTCGTACATATTATACTTTTTGGGTTCATGAATGACATGTAATGTTATACTTTAGTCAACTCAAGTCCCTCCTATCTAAAACAGGGGTATAGTCGCATTCCATCTGAGTGTAATCATTCAAGAGAAATTCGATGTTAAGTGACTCGTTCAACTGTTGGAAGGAAATGAGATTGTAATGTCATGGATTTCGCACTTAAGTAGTGTCGCGTTGTTTTGTTTAAGTAGAATCATACATATTATACTTTTTGGTTTCATGAATGACATGTAATAACAAAGAATTGTTATAAAACAATTCTGAAGATAATCCCTAAAATCAATATTAGAGGGAATATTATAATCAATCACTTTAATAGTCAATCACAATTCATAAATCTAATACCTCACACATTTTATAATATATATGTATATGTTTATCTAATCTGTTACATCAAAAATTTGTTTATAATTTAATAACTCATTTATGATTATAACAAAAATTAAGCACATAGCATGTGATTATATTTACATAATATATTGTAATGATTATCACTTCTTAATGACCAATCATGAGTGTACCATTTCATTCATATCATCAGGATATAAAAATTTAAAATATAAAATTTTATCAATTATTTAATAATTAAATTAGTGATACGATTTAAATTTAATCATATAATTTATTATCATCTAAAAAATTATGATCACATAAATATAGTATGATTGAAATAATAATTACATCACAATTTGTGCATTAATTAAATATTATTATAGAATAAGAAGATCATATATTATGAATAACATATCATTGAGTTCTGAAAGTTTAGATAACCATTCCTACTGGGGAGCAACTACTATTTATTTTTAATATATTATGAATAACTTTTGACATAATTTATAATTATGTATAATCAACATAACGTTTTTACTATGACATTGATTATTTACCAATCGTACATTATGTGATTAAAGTTAAGTATAATTGATTCAGTCATTACATAAATACCATACATAAATTTAGTGATAACCAATACATATTTTTAATTATAGTTAATAATCAGCATTATGAGAGTGATAGTCATCACACAGAGGAATCCATATAATAGCTATAATCTTGTAATAGCTTTAGTGTAAGCAAACATTGTAATCACTCATATACATGTGATGTAAGAGCCACTACCACAATCAAATATGCCATGATTCAATCTTCTACATTAAGTCAAACACATGATAGCAAAAATTATAAAATTAGGATCGGGAGAAGGTGAATTGTTTTCTTTTTTTTTTTTTTCTAAAATACAATTAAAATCTTTGACCGCCTCAATCATGAAATGGTTCTACATTTCATTTTATTTGTGGATCACTTTTTCACATCTAAGGATGTGAATGCAGAGGTCTGGCTACTTGAAGATTCATGGAACAACTTACAAATTCCACGAATCGATTTTGCGCATTACACATCGCCATAATTCAAAGTAGTTCATATATAATTGATGAGATTTGAATAAGTGATGTTAAGTTTCTGAATTGAAATCCTCATTTCTCTCAATTACAGCACCAACCTCGAGGATATTTGGCCACGCGTAATTATATTTGTGCTATCGTGCCATAAATTCTTGTTGAACGTATCGAGTTTATGATGCCATCCAACGTAACTCCATCCGAATCCCCATACTAACTTTCCTTGGGATGAGTGAAATTAAGAAACTTTGAAAGTGTTCTGAAAACAGACGAGATAGGTCACCCCTTCCACGCTTAATGATCATGCCTTTCAATTGCTTTTAAATTGGTCAACAAATTTCCTATTCTCAACGAATTAAAAAGTTGCCGATCAATAAAAATACTAATTAAAAAAGTCACCATTTAAGGAAGCGAATGGTATCAAGGATTTGGA
Organism: Eucalyptus caleyi; assembly: GCA_014182885.2. NCBI lineage: Eukaryota > Viridiplantae > Streptophyta > Magnoliopsida > Myrtales > Myrtaceae > Eucalyptus > Eucalyptus caleyi. The sequence continues at coordinate 31,868,249 of CM024468.2, read as the reverse complement.
TAGAGCTTACTCCACAAGCATCATCTGTGTGTCTAGGGTTTTCTTTCTTCTTTTATTTCAGTGTAATAATCATGAATATTGGTACATGTAACTACTGGAATTGCCTCGGTCCTCCATTATGCTTTTGACAAAAATGGAAAACCCATTCTCCAGTGATCGGACCCCTTTTTGTCTCTTTGTTTATTTTTTACTCCATTTGGGCGAGTCTGATAGAACATAGGACAACATTTAATGTTAGGGCAGGAGATAGGACCACATTTAATGTTTGGGTACAATCATAGCAAGCAATTTAGGGTTAGATTTCGTACCATTTCTCGACCCAAGTCTCCGCGCTTGCCATTTTGAACCATTTCTCGACCCACGTCTCCACGCTTTCCATATTTTCCAAACATAATCTTGGGGAAATATGATGAGAAGACAGTTGGCCATTTGACCTCATTTGAAGCTGTCATTGTTATCTGGCCAATTTGGTTCTCAATTCCTAAGACTACGTTTGGTAGGAGGATAAGATGCCTGAAAATATGTGACAGGATTTTTTATATATGGTAAGCGATTGAATATTAGGCTAGTTATGAAAATAAATTACATATTGAACAAAAATAGAAAAAATGAAATTTTCCAGGAAAAAAAAATCCTCCCTCAAGAATGGCTATCGCCACATGGTTGCCATGACATCTAGTCAAGGGATTAGTGAATGATATAGCACATATGTTTACATAACTAAATTACGTGTTCTTGCTGGATTGATTATTGCACGCTTTCAAACATATCAACATGTCATTATAAGAGCCTAAGTCCCACGTTGAATAAGAGATTTTTTTTTTTTTTTTGGTCTATCGTTGAATAAGAGATAACTTGGTACATTTTTTTTCTCTCTTTTTAATGACCTAGGGCCACGAGCACTGAGGCGTCACTATCTTGATGTTTTTGGAACACACTGTAGCCCAAAAATTACTTACAAGTTTTAAGCCTTTGACTTGTCAATGTGATCATACCAAAAACAGAAAGTTTGCATGCAGATTGATAGGATTCCAATAGGCCACTTCCCATTCAAGAACTAAAAGTCCTCCAACTTGCTTTGTTTAAAAAAATTATCACTCGTATTGCTAATAAAGATGAATAAATGGAAAGCATTTTTATTATTTATGAAAATGTTCAAAAATATTTTAAGTGACATTAGTGATTTTTTCAAGAAATTATTTTCTGAGCCATTTATTTTTTGCGAAACAAACGGATTCTTGCATCAAGTAGGATTACATCCCTTCTTATTCCCAATGCTCATCTATATGCCAATTTCATTCCACGTTGTCTATGCGGTACCCTTCAAATTGTCGGCAACGCTTGTTTGCTCTGGGAAATGGCAAATTCTTGCGGAGAAGCTCGAACGAGGTCGCACGTGCATTCTGGTGCTCCCACTACCACATTTCGCTGGGACCATGTGGCCTCAAACATGCGGTCTGATACCACGCACGCTTCGATCATGTCTTAAAGAGCTTTTCACTTGGCCTAATGCTACTTTTAAGACAGAGGTTCATCCCGCAAAATATGTCAAATTGGTACCCATCATAACATATCTATCTTAAATCATCTCATGAAAAATCTTAAATTATGTACCTTGATAAATTTTCGTCTTGCAATAGATCCTAAGTAGGAATCCCTAACCCAAAATAAGAGGCATCGGTTTGAGATTTTTTTGTGAAACACAATAATTATTTTGAGGCAAATTGGTTTTAGGAATATCGATTTGGGACATTTTTGTAAGATGAAAGTCAACGAGTTTCCATATTAAGCTTTCTTTGGCTTACCAAATGCATTGTGAAGTTACCACTTTGGGATTTATAGCAATAATAACTATTAATATAATATGTCTGTCGTACGAAAAATCAGTGATTTGAGAAATAATTTGTGCTTAAAAAAATCGATGCAGAATATTTTCTTTGTCAACAAAGATTACCGTCAAATAGTCGGTCAACAGACCAATTTCCGTGAATTCATTTCTTTGAGCAATTCGAGCTGTCATCTTTTCCGACAAAACTTTTCAAGTCGTTGATTTTCTGTGTAAAGATGTTATGGCATCACCCTTGACAGCCAAAGAGGATGGCTATGCATTATGTCTTAGGCTACTTTCTCCATAACGACATAAGAATACTAGAAGTGCCCAAAGTTATATATAATGCTTGCTTTAGTGACCAATAATAAAAAAAATCAAATCACTTAAGTACTGCTTCAAGAAAAATCATTTAAGTGCTAACTTCGATTTAGATTGCCGAAAATCTGATGCAATCATATTTTATTAATTTCTCCATTTGACATGGCTTATCGTTGTGCCTAGTCAATATATCTACATCTAAATGATGTCATCTGCATGTTTTGCTCCAAATATATATCCAAAATCAACCATTCAACCAATTTCCCAAATATAAACCTAAATTGAAACCCTAATTCAATTTTTCCCTCGCATCGATGTCTCCATATTCACTCACCAAGAACTGAGCCCTAATTCTTTGTTAATTTTTCCAACCAATTGAGCAAGTGAGAGAGGATGATGAACCTTGAGTGAGTCATTTAAGGCATGTTTGGTAACACTCTTGAGGACAAATGATTATGTTCTTTTGTTCTTTGGAACAAAAGAATAATAGAAATCCATTTGGTAAATTTTTTATTCCCAAGAACAAAAATCCATTTTTTTTCTTATGGGGAATATATTTGGAATATCAAAAAGTAAAAAAAAAAAAAAAAAAAAACTTCTTGTTCGTGGGAATAATTTCAAGAATTAAGTTCAATCTTTTCTTTTCTTGTTTTCTCCTTTTCTCTTCTTCCTCTTCCTCCCAACTAGTCATCTACCACCGTTGATGACAACGGCGATCGGCAATTGACTAGGTGAGGCCATGGCAAGCTTGCTGGAGGCTCATCTGGCCACGGTGAGCCTTAGCCTCGCTTAGGCAGTGCAAAGTCAACCTTGTTGATGGTTGGGCAAGGCTCTCATTGCCAGATTAGGCTAGGACAAGCCTTGCCGGTGGCCTGGTGAGGCTTGCGGCTTGCCTGGCCATGGTGAGTAGGGGTGATCGGATCCAAGGTGGGTAGGGTCTAGACCTGGACCCTGTACCCGACCCTATTATAAACGGTTCCCATTTTTTGGACCTTGTACCTGACCCTGTTTGTATTGGACCCTGGACCCGATCCACCATGTTTTTTCGGTCCGGTTCCATGGTTAACCCTATTTATATTGGAACTTGTTTTGCAACAACAATGGTGAGCCTTAGCCTCGCTTAGGCAGTGCAAAGTCAACCTTGTTGATGGTTGGGCAAGGCTCTCATTGCCAGATTAGGCTAGGACAAGCCTTGCCGATGGCCTGGTGAGGCTTGCGGTTTGCCTGGCCATGGTGAGTAGGGGTGATCGGATCCAAGGTGGGTAGGGTCTAGACCTGGACTCTGTACCCGACCCTATTATAAACGGTTCCCATTTTTTGGACCTTGTACCTGACCCTGTTTGTATTGGATCCTGTACCCGATCCACCATGTTTTTTCGGTCCAGTTCCAGGGTTAACCCTGTTTATATTGGAACTTGTTTTGCAACAACAACCTCACAACCTGTTTTGCATAAAAACCGTGATGACTAGCGATTAAAAATTATATAACATTAGGATTGTACAAAAATAGATTAGTTTTCATAGTAAATCAAATCTCTCAACATAACTTTGGAGACAGAGAGTGCTGATGAAAGGGACAAAGTCAACTTGAGAACTGATGCTAAATTATTCATACTTATAGCCCGACACGGGCAATATTAGCTTGCATTATCTTCTGCAACGTTTAGTTAGCTCTTAGCTAATGTTGGGTACAACCATGAGAAAGAAAAGAGAGTAGCTACCTTTACATATGCATAAGCTGAGAAATGGGCAAACAACTTCAATATTTCTCTGCCAATAGGCAATGTTCTGTACAAACTCAATTTAGATATATCTAATTATGTAGCTGTCAGGTATCAATCTCGTATGGAACTGTTAAACCCAAAAGGGGAAGGGGAAAAAAGGATCAAACTTTAAATTTGTGAAGAAAATTTCTATCATCTAACCTAGGGGGGAAAAGAACTGCAAACCCTTTCTCTATGATCTATAGCAGCAAACACTTGTAATCACCAAACAGATGGAACGATACTACTAGGACTCATAGAACTAATGTAGGCAGAGTCTCCCATATATCGAACACATTCTCCTCGCTATGTAATGCAAAGAGCCGATCTCCGCCAATCGAAAAATCACAAATGGAACCTCCATAACTTCTTCGAAGCCTCGAAGTTAGAACCTAGTCAAGACCACTGAAAACCGAAATGCAGTCACTCATGGACGAAAATAACTGCTCGTCATGCAATGCCAATTTACAGAAAACCAAATTCGAGACAGAACAACAAGAATTCAAAAAAGAAAAAGAAGAATTGAAAGTTGGAGAAAAGAGAAGACCTTTCTTGATCAGCGGTGTCCCAAATCTGAGCCTTGACGACCTTGCCGTTGATAGTGAGAGTGCGGGTGGCGAACTTGACGCCAATGGTGGACTTGGACTCAAGCTTACAGATAAGGAAGACGGCGATGGATGAAATAGAGCAACGGGGAGCTGGTGATGGCGCGACCGTGAGCTGGCCAATGATGGATGGAAGCGAGCGAGGAAGACACACGAACGATGAAGGAAAATGCCAATTTCAGACCCTGCCTAGTCCTCCCCAATCTAAGGCGAGCTCGAAGAAGAGGTCTTTTACTCGAAGCAGATGAAAGATGAAGGAAAACGCTAAAGTCTGCAAGGAGTGCGAGAGACGGAGAGAGAGGTAAGGAAAGACACAAGGGAACAAATTAGGGTTTTGGTTTTGGACTCTTGGATTGGGCTTACAAACTGGTTCCCGAACTGGTCCGGTCGATTTGGTTCCCGAACTGGTCCGGTTGATTCGGTTCCCGGGTGGGTAATCCCTCGGAACCGATTCCCGGACCGGTTCAAACCGATGTTGAATTTTGGGAACCGGTTCCCGGACAGGTTTCAACGGGAACCGATTCCCGACCTTGCTTTCCGGGTGGGCCGGTCCGGGAATCGAGTTTACTCGGTCTAGTTGCACACCCCTAACGATGAGCCTCTAGTGAGCTTTATCAGACTTCAACTTGGCCTAGCAAGGCTCCAACAAACTAACCGGACCTCACCTCAGGTCGCTGCTATGGCTAGCAATTGGCCACAAAGAAGAAGGAAGAAGAAGAGAAAAGAAAAATGAAAAAATAGAAACAAAAAGATAAATATAATAAAAATATTTAAAAAGTAAAGGAAAAGAAAATATTTAAGAATCCTACCAAATGCATTTTTATCTTAAGAATAGAAATTTTAAATAGTTACAAGTGTTTTAAAAACTCAAAATTATTCCCATATCAAAATAAAAAAAAAATATTTTGAGCAAAAATTGTTCTTGAAAACAAAATGATTACTAAGGGAACGTTTGATAACCATTCTGCTCGAAGAAACAATTTTTTTTATCATAAATGATATTTTCTGATTCTACTCCTAGGAACAATTTTTGAGCAAAAGAACGTGTTTGGTAATTGTCCAAAATTTCTACTTCCGAGATAGAAATGTGTTCGATAAAATTCTTAATATTTTGTTTCTTTTAATTTTTTAATACTTTTATTATAATTTTCTTCTTCTTTTTTCTTTTTCTTTTTCTCTTCTTCCTCCTTCTTCTTTGCCGCTAGTCACTGGTGACCTTCTAGGCGAGTCCAACGAGCTCGTCGAAGCCTTGCTAGGCCAAGGTGAGGTCTGGCTAGCTCGCTAAATCTAGGCGAGGCCAAGCTTTACCGGTGGCTAGGCGAGCGTCACCTAGCCATTGGCAAGGCTCGACCTCGCCTTGGCTGGGCTGGGCGAGGCCGACCTCTCCCAGATTCAGCAAGGCCAAGCCTCGCTGGGCCACCGTCAAGCGATGCCGACTTGGAGGTGGCTTGGTGAGGTCAAGCCTCGCTAGTGGCTGGGCGAGCTCAGTCTTGTCCAACCCAGCCAAGGCGAGGCCAAGCCTCACCCAATCACGGTGAGGCTCGGGGCCGAAAAGCCTTGCCATGGCTCGGTGTGTTTGGGGGTTGGCGAGGTTGCCGACCCAAGCCTCGTCAGTCACCGACCATAGCCGAGGCTAGCAACCGGCCAAAGGGAGGAAGAAGAAGAAGAAAGAGGAAGAGAAGAAGAGAAAAAAAAATAGAAGAAAAGAAAAAAATATGAACTGTTATAGAAATTGTTCTCAGAAACAAAAAATAAGTTTTTTCTACTTCTTGATTCTACTCCAAATTTACTATCGAGAATATAAAAAAAAAATATTTTTGTTCTTGGGAACAAAAAATTTATCAAACGCATTTTTGTTCTTTTTTTGTTCTAGGAAACAAAAAAAAAAAAAAACAGAATTAGACACTATTTGAAGTAAAAACAAATAGGCCCTAAACGTGCCCTTAGTGAAAGCGACAACATGACTATAGTGACCGAACGACAGTGACTTGCTATGAGTGAAAGGGAGAGAGTACACAACACAAGCATTAAATGAAGCTTCATTAGTGCATTTATTTCAAGAAAAGTTTGTGCAACGTATGCGACGTTATTTTTGGCTAATGCTTCGTGCGATGTCATTTTTAGGCAAACTAGCCACGTCATTTCGTGCGATGTCATTTTGAAATCCATGTGAACTTGTTTTTATATTAAAATGTCAAGTTAGATTATAAAAATCAATTACTACTTTTGATTGGAATTTCTCACTGGAAGTATTTAAGGACATGAATGATAACCATTCCATTTCAAAAATTAATTTCTAATTAGAAATTAATTTTTTTATTTTTATTCCCCGAATAAATTTTTGAGCAAATATAAATATTTAATAATCTTATAAAATTTTTGTTCATAAAATAGAAATTCATTTGATAAATGATATAAAATTTCTCCCACTTGAGTTATGGTGGGAGGCATCTAGCGATGAGCAATCGGTGGCGAGAGGCGGGTAGGCAGCATCCGGTGACTAGTGGCAAGCGGGTGGTGGCTAGAGATCAACGGCAGGCGGGTGACGATTGGTGATTTGGTGGTCAGCGGTCGGCAGTCGACAGCAAGCACGAGCGTTTGGCAACCGGCCACTAGTGTTTGGTGGTCGGTGGCTGGTGTCCCATAGGTGGCGAGTGAGTGACGAGCGATGATGAGAATCTATGATGAGAAGAGTTTTCATTTATTACTTTTATAGAGTAGAAATCTGTTTTAAAAATAGAAAAATGAAATTCCGTTATTAAATGGATTTCTATTTTAAACCTCTATGATAAGATAAATAGAGAAATATAATAAATTATCATTTGCGCCCTAAGTGATTATTTTTCTCCAATTTGATACTTAAATGAGCCGGTGAACAATTTTACATTTAGCATATCTAAAATCCTTATTCACTTCATAAGGGATAAACTACTGACTATGTTTGGAGAATCACTTTAGACCATCTCAAGAACAATCGTGGGACCTGAAATTAATTGCCCACACACCCATACATAATCCAAAAAAACCGGGGAGATGTCGCATGTGAAGCATTTGGACAACGCGATGAGTCACTATTACTTGTACTTTCCATGGTCGGACGTGAAATGAAATCCTTTTTTTTTTTTTTTTTTTTTTTGCCCGCCTTCTTACCACTTTTTTTTTTTGAAAGCAAGTAAAATGGGAGTTTCATTTGGAAGAATGGAGCAATTAAATTTCCAAAAGAAAAGCAGAAAACAACTAAGAGATTTACTTTCCCCTCAGTTAAAGATTTTCGACCCCAAAATAACATGATGCACGTTGCCTAAACACCAAACATGGATGTGGCCGGCTGGCCACCTAAAAAAGAACAAAGTAACACAACAGAATACCCTCGAAAGTGGATAAACTCAATATGTCGTAAGAGCTTTTTATTTTCTAATTTTTATTATAATATTTGCTGAGTCATGCGAGCTTTTAATTCCATAATAAGACACGAAGTCGAGAGCTCTTTAAAAATCGAAACTTACCAACTTGCCCTCACAAATGACGAAGCGAAAATCATCGAATTGCTTTTTTCCCATTTTCTAAAGCCAAAAGAAGAGAGAAAAAAAGGTGCAAAAAGGAGAGAAAAGAAATGGAAGTGAAAAGGAAAAACGAAAAAGGGGCGAATGGATTTTTTCCCTCTCATTTGGCTTTCTCCTTCTCTTCATCATCATCCTCCACTTTCTTGCAAGAATCGTCATCGCAGTCGCTCCCTTCCTTCGGGCTCTCCAGCGCCCTCTTCTCCTGCTCCTCTTCCTCCATCTCCTCCACCACCCCGTTCAGCTCGCACTCCTCCCTCAACCCTCCGTTCTTCTCGTTCCTCTCCGCCCTCGCCTTCAACACCTCCAGCAGCTCCCTCACCGCTCTCTCCTTGTTCCTCCGGTTCTTGATCAGGACCTCGCTTATGTCCGCCGGCGTCATCTTGGCCTTCTCGGCCGCCTCCTGGAGCTCGCTCGCCGCCGCCTCGCCGAGGTCCTCGGCCTCGCTGCCCAGGTAGTTCCGGAGCAGGATCTTGAGGGCCGGGTACGAGCAGTAGCTCATGTAGATGTGCATGTCCATCCGGCCGCTCCGGCGCAATGCCGGGTCGAGCTTCTCGATGTGGTTGGTGGTGAACACGAAGATCCTCTCGCTCCCGCAGCACGACCACAGGCCGTCGGTGAAGTTGAGCAGCCCCGAGAGGGTGATCGTGTTGTTGTTGTTCCCATCCTCGCCGCCGCGGGCCGCGTCGGGCGCGCCGGAGTCGTAGTAGCTCCGTGGCGCGCCGGCGTGGGCTGCCTTCGCCCTGTTCGACAGATTGACTGAGCAGTCGATGTCCTCAATGACGATGATGGACTTGGAGCTGGTCTTCATCAGGAGCTTGCGGAGCTCGGAGTTGGAGTGCACCTCGGTCAGCTCGAGGTCGTAGATGTCATAGCCAAGGAAATTGGCCATGGCGGCGATCATGCTCGATTTCCCCGTCCCAGGCGGGCCGTAGAGCAGGTAGCCCCGCTTCCAGGCCCGGCCTGTCCGCTGGTAGAACGCCTGCCCCTCCGCGAAGTCGCGGAGGTCGTCCATGATGTCCTCCTTCCTCTCCGGGTCCATGGCCAACGTGTCGAAGGTGCTCGGGTGCTTGAACGGCACAGATTCCCAAGGGTGGCCACGGGAATCGAGCGACCCGCCGCGCGAATTAGTATAAAGGAGGCGTTCTAGGTTCTTGCGGCGGATGTCGTTGGCCTTTTCCATGATGTAGTCCAGGTAGGGGTCGAGGATAACCTTGTCGCGCTTCCGGATCCGGAGCGTGAAGCCACGCTTCTCGTCAGGGAGGGGCCGCCACGAGAAGGTCTGGGACTGGCGTTGCGTCACCACGTGCTCCCACTGGACGGCAACGCCGTTGAAGTCGTCGTTGATGCAGTCGTTGGTGGAGAGGCCGAAGGTGGTGGCGCTGGAGTTGACGGCGCGGGTGAGGGAGAGGCGGCTGCCGGAGGCGGAGACGAAGGAGCTGAGGTAGAGCTGGACGGCGTTGTAGAGCTCGTTGGTGTTGACGCCGTCGATCTCGGTGATGTCGTAGTAGCAGTAGGTGGAGAAGCAGTTGAACAACCGGTTCAGGAGCTTGAGGGAGGCGAACCGGAGCTCGGGCGGGAACACCATCTGCAGGAGGCTCTGGCAGAAGGCAAGGACGCCCAGGAGGGAGGCCAGAGATGTCCAGAACTCCTTCATTTCCGCCCTTCTGCGCGATCTGTGCCCCTCGCGCGACGCAAAGTTGAGATTTTTCTGGAGATCTCTGGGTGTGTGGACAAAGGAGACGATGAAGCGGCAGAACAAGATAGTGGAGGGTGAGGGAGAAATGGGGATTTGGGTTTTCTGAGGAAGTGAGTTTTCTTCTGAGGAAGGGACAACGGGGTCTTGGATTATTTATAGAGGAGGGGCTGATGGGCTTGTGGGTTCTGATGTTTCAAGGAGGGGCGGGTAGAAACGGGGGAGTTTGCGGAGAGAAAGAGAGAATAAAGCAAAACCAAAAAGCCTCAAGAAAGTGAGAGAGAGAGAGAGAGAGAGATTGGCTCTAGAGAGAGATTGGCTCTCTGGCTAATATAATTTTTCCTTTTAAGTACGCAAGGGGAAACAGCTGGTGAACAGAACAAGCAAAGGAAAAGGATTTTTGGAGTTTTGGGATTTTAGAGAGAGACAGGGAGGGAGAGAGATTTGGGGCCCGGTTGGTATTGGGTTTGGGGTTGAACTTTATCCTTGTTACTCTATTATGGAAGGAGGCTCTGTGCAACTTGCCGCTGCTGCCGCTGCTTGCTGGTCCTCTTTGCTGCGAAGGACTCTGCGCGATGGTGTAGTGAAAGAGAGAGAGAGACAGAGACAGAGAGATAGGGTGTGATGGATCAAGGTGTTTGAGAAGGGACCATGGAATCGGGAACGGACGGGGGCTATGTATATGGGAATATCATACGGGTCTAATGCGATATTGCTGGCACCCCGTTTAAATTCCTTCCGAAAGTTATAAATCGAAATCTCCCAATAGGGGCAATATATCTCGAGGGAAAAAAACCCAAGTAATCCCTTCAATGCGCTTCCTAAATTAGGCGGTGGTTCGCAACTTCGCAAAGCGAAAAGGATCCAACTCCACGTTGTCCACGTCCCGCTGGTCTGGTCGAACATTGATTGTTCGAGATTCTGTACTCCCGGATCCGATCTCTCGATCTGCTCGAAACGGCAGGCGACGCCTGCCCGCCTACCGTCCGTTCCTCCAGCTTTTTGCTCTCTGCTCGGATCCTCCTTGGCTGAGGAACCAGATCTCGACCACCCCTTCCTTCCTGCAATTAATCTAATCTTCATTGATAATGGCGTTTTTTCCCTTGGGAACATAAACTCCTCGGATTTAACACCGCCCCATTTACTCAAAAAGGCCCTTTTGGACCTGGGATTTAATCCGGTAATTTATTACCTTAATTTCCTTTCTAATTTTTCTAATTTTTTTGGGGGTCACAGGTGTCTAATTGCAAGGGGTTGAAGAGGCCCCCCCAATCCGACTCTCTCGTCCATCGAGGAGGAGCAGGGGTTGGTTACGATGGGCCGCGTGCAGGGATGTTCCGGTCCTTCTTGGTTTGTCCGAAGCGTCCTGAGGGCAGATCTCATTTAATTACCCTCTGCTTTTTTCCTTGATTACTATTGTTCCTTCTCTCTCTCTCTCTCTCTCTCTCTCTCTCTCTCTCTCTATATCTTTTAGGTCATTAATTACTGCAATTTAATTAATAATTTTCCCCTCTTGCTCTTTTAAGCTCAGCCCCTGAAAAAATGGCTTTTTTTTTTTAAAAAAAAAATTTATAAAAAGGGGGTGGTTACTGGTTAGGTGTTTATATGCTGATTAATTAAGTAGTCCGTCACAACCACTACTAATGCTGATCTTCACGTTGCCGCAGCCCCCTCCACCCCACTCGCGCCGATGTAGCGTGAACTTCAGTTTCCATTTCGGAAGAAAACGGTTCAACGGGCAAAAATTGTTACTTCGAATGGGGGAAATGGTTTCAACATGTGATTTCTTTTCCCTATATTTTGCCGAAAACGTGCGGGATCACTTCGGTTTCGTTAGACGGTCAGAGGCTTCAGTTCGCGTTTTCGAAATCACTTATTTTTTTTTTTTTTTCAACTCGGATTTAGTTTTACCTTCGGCATTTATAATTGGGAAAATATCACAAAAAGACTCTAAATTATTCTCATTCTGACACATTTACCTTGAAATTTTTGTGACATAAAAAAAAACAGAACTTTTTTCGTGATGTAAAAAAACTCCAAATCATGGCCATTTTAACACACGAATCATAAATTTCTCTTATGACATAGAAATATTTATATTCATAAACACATATACCCTCAATTAATATTTTATCAGATGAATTTTCAGGCAAAATAACGTGAATACTATGTCATCATGGTATATTTTTCAACATCCATATAGACAAACTTTTAATGGTGTTCGATCTTAAAGAAATGTAAACGTGATACACAGGTACAAGTTTTGAGATTTTTTATGTCATTGAAAAAAGTTTAGAATAAATATACTACGGTTGGTATAGTTTAATAGTTTTGGTGGTTTGTTCTCTTTATGATTTGACTTTTGTTTAATGCCTCCGCATAAAAATACATAAATCATTGCCAAGCACGATGTTTAAATTCATTAAGAGCCAACCTTTCTAGTTTTCCCATCATAGTCTAACATGAAATTCAAAATTTAAAATATAGAAAAATTACCACGTGAATGTACGTGTTAACATCTGAGTATTGTAGAGATTTCAAGGGTTCCGGATTAACAAAATCAAATTGTGAGAATCATAACATTTCGATTAGATAAAAAAATACAAAGTAAAAATTAATTTAGACAGGAACTTTTTAGTCCTGCATTATTTAGACTTTCACCAAAATAACGAAACAAGGTTTTTGTTTTTCCTTTTTCCAGTTTCATCTAGTAGGTTGGGAACGTAAGATTCAGTGTGCGCGAGTAAAAGAAGAGGTTGGAAGAAAAAGAGATTCTGAATATTAAAAGAGGAAGACGTCAAAAGGGAAATCAGGCGATGAGAAGAGGCGATAAGAATCAAAACTGGCTCGAGTCCCCACCAAGCCTTCTGTTTTCGTTTGTTTCTTTCTGACGAGTGAATGAACTGATCGGCAGAAAATAAATTATTCAATGGAATAAATAAGTATATATCAGATTTGGGTTTTTCAAATACCCTGAAAGGTGAAACAATTAGTATTATAATTTCCATACTTAAATGATGAGAAATTCATCGTGACATCGCGTCTTTCCTCTTATCGAGAACGAATATGTATACCGCGTAAAAAACGACCCGAGCTTAAACATAGATTGTAGCCATTTTTGTTCGTTTATCGAGTATGACGTCGAGGCTTTGCTATAATGAAGAGTTCTTTTTGTTGATTACTTTCGCCACATGTAGGAATTAAAAAATGAACTACATTGCACAACAATAATATATTTAGATCCGAGCTTTCACATAAATCAATACGTCTATAATCAGGAAGCGGTGGAACTTGACTTTAGGATTTTGGGAACAGAAGGAATGAACGTATCGAGACAAAGAAAGAGAACATGATTACGACTAAGTAATCATTTGAATCATTTGATTCACAAGTAAGAATAATGATTTATTGAGGACAAATTGACGCCTTATTGATAGTTCAATTGTTGAAGATGGTGGGATTTTTGTTTTTCTTTTTATAAAATAAAAAGATTGAAAGACACGGTCAACTTAGCAAAGCCCTCCAAACTTCACCAAAAGGGTCAAGCACTCTAGAAACTAGGTTCATGGAATCATTGCGTTTACATATCACTACAATATCACTGTAAGTGCTAGAGGTTTGGAAATTTATTCAGCAGCACGAGAATCAAACGCGAAATTAGACAGAGGGGGTCTATTGAATTCGCATTTAAGCGACGTTCATTATGTAAGTAGTAAACGGAGAGCGAGGGAGTCTGTTGAATTTCGCATTTAAACTTCGTTTGTTATGGAGAGAAAGAGAGTTCTCGGTTTTGCAGATTTTATCGCCCTTGATTGAGAGTTTGCATCTTCTGACTACTAATAGTTTTCTACATCACACCATCGTCACCTGCATGCTGAAAAGATTTCTCAACCCCTCCCTAACCCCACGCTTGTATGTAAAGCTCAATCGGTGACCTAATTTTATCCACTTACGAAGATATAAATAGATAATTTTCTTCCTCCACTCACCTATTTCTCTATCCGGGTGGTCTCATATTTTCTTTGAAATAGAAATTTGATTAAAAGCCATCTAATTAGAAGTATTTCTTTTGCAAAAGGCGAAACCATTCTTACAAAGTAAAACGATAAACAAGTCAAGCATAATAAGCCCATTTGTAAATAAATTGTTGCTATTAATGAACATAAGGGTGTGTTTGTTTGAGTGAAAGAATTTTCCGAGAGTTAGAGTCTTTTGGTCTTTCATGTGTTTTGTTAGCTGAAAAATGATTGGTTAATGGAAAACCATTTATGGCTAAAGAAAATATGTATGCTTAAAGTTAAGAAAATGAATTTCATAACTTGAAAATTGGAAAACAATTTCCAGGAAGGAATATTCCTTTATCATAAAGTTTAGGGAGAATTTGTTTTGCAAAAAACTTCTTAACAAAGGAAAATGATTTTCATGAAAATTACTTTCAAGGAAAATAATCGGTTTTCAATTGTTTGGTGTTATATGGATTTTTTTTTCAATCTTTAGATCTTACTTTTTTAAAAATTCTCTTTGCTATGATAATATTTTGTACCGAATATAAACTATTAAGATGATATCAAAATCTTTCTCTGAGACATTAGTAATATTAAAGTATGAATTTTACGTATATTCATTTTTATATAAAAGGAACTAATAAAATATGCCAAAATAATACGAATTGTAAATAGTTAACAAACTAAATATCTCAGTGCTAATAAAGCTAAACTTGAGAATGGTTCTTCATTCTATGTGAGAGTGCATGAGGAAAAGGAGCATGGAAAATGATGTCTTCTTTTAAAGTGGAAAAATCATTCTCTTTAATTTTAATTATGGTTGTTTTTCTCAATCGTAAAGTCTTTTCCATTGGTATTCCACTTTAAACACATAAAAGTTCAGAAAATCATTTCTTCGAAATCATTTTCATAAAAACAAATGCACCCTTAAGTTTATCATTTAACAAGTCAAGATTGTTTGAGAGAAAGAATTTTTCGCGAATTAGTTTTAAGGACTTTTACGCATTTGATTTGCTAAAAATATTAGTCAACAAAAAAAAATTGTGGTTAAAGAAAATATGCATGCTTAAAATTATGAACATGAATTCTCTAACTTCACGAATTTGTTGGGAGAGTGTTTTAGGACATGAAAGCCGGATTTATAGCCCATTAATCTTTTATTTGTTGTTGATGTCTCTAGCTTTAAATGAAGACTTCTATACGCCATTTGTTTTGTTTTGTTTTGTTTTGTTTTTTTGAAAGAAAATTGTATCCATTAATCAAAAGGATACATAAATATATAATTTTCATGACAAAACAAATCGAAATAGAGCATGAATATTAAAAAACAAAGCCAAATCCAAAAAACAATGAGGTTAAGTGGAGCACTAGCAAAGTTAAGCATAAACTCATTCCACAATAACGGATTTGTCAAACAAAATCTACAGTCAATCACTGGATCTTGTGTCTTTGTTAGTGATGAGCATACGCCAGAAAATTCTCTTTCAATAATTATGACATTTTAGTTGGTGGTGCGCACCTAAATTCAGCTTCCTCTATGCCATTACCGTATAGAAACAACAAGCATAGGTTAAACAAACACAAATCTAACATGTGTAGGAACAAATCTTCATAATGAGGGACCAAAACTCATACGATCATGATTCAGCTTGGAGGCAAGAATCTATACACGAACAGAGCAGAGGGACATCGAATCCTCGAAGGCATATTTATTAAACTTTCGGATTTAGATTGAGAGAGAATAGCACCCAAATCTAGAACTAGATTGAAATAATTCAAACTCTTAATCAAGAACTAGATTTGGAGAAGAGAGCTCCCAAATCTAAATCAAGAGAGAAGAAAAAGTAAGAAAAAGTAAGAAAAGAACTATAAAAAGCAAACAAAATCAACAAAAGAGAAAGGGAAGGATGAAACTAGCTAAAATCCTCCCCTATAGGTGAAGGTTGAAGAAATGATGAGAAATGAGAGAGAAGAAAGAGAAAAGACTTTTCGGCTCTCCGGAGTTGAAAATGTTGAAAGTGTACAGTAGAAGTCCGATACTTTTTGTCTAGGGAGATCGCCAAGAGAGAGTTTAAGCTTAAGTCTATCAATATATTCGGTTGGACTCACTTTTATTTAAAAGCTTAAGTCAATGAGTTATGAGCCAACTAGGATATATTAGCTGCTCTACATCATATTAATTCTCCGATGTGGGACTTCTCTAATACAATTTACTCACACATTCAATTTTCCTATCATATGTGAGTTTAGTGTTAGGCCCGCTGTCCCTTAATTTAGGTATTCTTTTGGCCCAACATTATCCTTATGGGCTAATGTTGCTACACCATGATGTTCACCTACTTGGAAACCACAATCATTGGCTCTGATACTATTCGTTAGGAGCGTGCAGCAGAAGTCTAACGCCTTTTGTCTGAGGAGATTACTAAGCGAGAGCTCAAGCCCGATCCTATTAATATATTCAATTGGACCCATATTCATTCAAAAGTTTAAATTAATGAGTTATTGATCAATTATAATATATTAATTGCTCTACACTACATTATTTTTTCAATGTGGGACTTCCTAATACAACTCACTCACACATGTATCATAACAAAAAAGACATATGCCCTTTGTTTAAATGTAGCTTCTTTCCATCCGTTGGCTTAAGTTTTTTTGTTGAGTTTTCTAATATGATCTCAAAGTCAAGTTTTGTCCCAAGTCTCTGTTTGTCGAATTTCACATATAATTCATAATTTGGCTTGCAAGTGAGAGAAGTGTGTTGAACTATCATGAATCGCTATAGGATTTATATGCTCTTTATATAAATAAGATCTCCCTCCCTATATTAATTCAAGATTTTGAGTTGGACTTGCTAACAAAGACAAACAACTTGGGAAAGACTTGATGTGCTCGTGTTGATTTACCTTGATGCGAATGTACCATGTGGCTATGTTGGCTTTTGCTACGAGTGTACTTTAGCTGTGTTGGTTGTGCATCTAAGGCAGCGTTTGTTTGTGTTTCTTTTTTTTGTTTTTAAACACTTTTTCTGTTTTTTTGTTCCTGGGAACAAAAAAGGAACAGAAACATGTTTGGACGCGTTTCTATTCCTTTTTTGTTCTTTTGTTCCCAGGAACAAAAAAGAAACAGAAATAAGAAACACAAAATTTGTGTTTCTTATTTCTGAAACACATTTGAGAAACACTTTTTTTTTTCTTTTTCTTTTTTCTCTTATTTTCTTCTTCTTTTTTCTTTTGGCCGGTCGCCGGCCTCGGCCATGGCCAGCGACCGGCCGACGAGGGCCGGCGGCCTAGCCGGATCTGGGCGAGCTCGAGCTCGCCCGGCCAAGGCGAGGCCGACCTCGCGCCGGCTCAGGGGCGAGCTCGATCTCGCCCGATCCGGCGAGGCCGAGCTTGCCCGGCGGCCGGCGAGCCTCGGCCTCGCCTGGATTTGGGCGAGTCGGTTTCGCCCGGCGGTGGCCGGCGAGGCCACGCCTCGCCGCCGCCGGGCGAGCTCGGCCTCGCCGGATCAAGGCGAGGCCGACCCGCTGGGTCGGCGAGCCTCGCCGTGGCCGGGCGAGGCCGCCGCTGGCCCTCGCCGCCGGTCGCCGGCCATGGCCGAGGCGGCGACCGGCCAAAAGAAGAAAAAAGAAAAAAGGAAAAAGAAAAAGAAAAAAAGGAAAAATATAAAAAAATAAAAGAAATAAAAAAAATTATACAAAATTACCAAACGTGTTTCTATTTATTTTTATTCCCGGAACAAGTTTACCAAACGCGTTTTTTGTTCAAAATTGTTCTTCGGAACAGAAATACTTTTTCTATTTTCGTTCCCTAGAACAATTTTTAAACAGAAACGCAAACAAACGCACCCTAAGCTGCAATTTGTACATTGAAATGTGCACCGTACATGCAAATCAGGTATTATTTGCCGCATCTCATATGCCAACGCCATTAATAGTTAATGAATAAACAGTTACTCTGACACCATAGTACAATTAACGCATAAAACAAGCAAACCCTAACTCTCTTCCATACGAGTTCAACCCAATTCACATATCAGTTCACACCAATCTCTCCAAGAGAGACCACTTTACATCGTTCCACCAAGCATTGAATACAAATCAATAAAGAAACGGAATCACAATCTAAGGAATGAAGGCTGTGTCCTCCTTCGATGGGCTATTGATGCATTGACCGCATCAACTTTAGCAAGCCGAACAAGAACAACATTATTCAAAGGAAACGGAGTAGAACGTACAGGGAGTGGCGATGGATCACTCTTTCTCCATCGATTGCTGTTTGGCCCAGTATTGCATCTATATAATTTGAAGGACTAATGCTTTTGCATTCGGGTCCAAGATCGAAGTCCTGCATATTGGATCTCCTCGAGGCACAAATCCCACCTACCATAACTCCTCTAATCAGGCGTACTATGCCGAAATCCGTTTACAGAGTGTCTAGTAACATCCCAATACTCGAAAAGTTTCCGATCAACAACTGAGATCTAATCTTTTGTAATCCCACTGCCATCAAGTCATAGAAGGACCAATCCTCGAGGGATTGTAGAATCCCTTTCTATAAGGAGTCCTATAAATGGATGCATAATCACGTTGATACATGAATATAAGATAAGAAGTCCTCGGCGTATGTCATGACATTATGTATATCAAATACCGCAAAAGACAAGGTGACCTCAAGCCATTACTGCCAGAGGCCGGATCGATTTCCCTACACGGACCATCAATGAAAACTGCACCGGATTAAGTCCAGCAAAACGCATGATCTTGGGACAATTGAGAGGGGTAGACAATGAACTCCTGCATGCGATTTGAACGAAAGAAACCAAGAATTGCTAGCTGATGACAGTGTCGCGTGAGTTGACGTGTTCTGTGCTTCACATGCGTGGCCCGAGTCGTCCTGACTTAGTCTTACATAATTGCATGTGAGAAAATTGTTCAAAATATTCTAAACCAATCATATGACCGATATTTTTTTATTTGTCTTTTTATAAATTTTTTATTGTGTCTTTTTTTTTTTTCTTCTTCTTCCTTTTGGCAAGGTTCGCTCTCACTAAATCTAGTGAGGTCCGAGCTTGGCTAGAGTCTCTGGCAAGGCCGACCTCACCTAGTGACAAGGAGATTGACCCTTGCCAAGGGAGGGGGTGAAGCTCCGGTGAGGTCAACCTCCTTGGTCCTCACCTTTAGGCCATCGCCAAGGCCTGACAATCGGCCGTTGAAAGAGGGGGAAAAAAGAAAGCAAAAGATAATAAAAAATGAAAAAAAAAATTTATGTCAGTATTGATCGCATTGTGTAAGAAAACCTTTGATCGAAAAAATATAAGAGAACCAATGCTGACTAAATTGACATGCCTATAATAAATGGATTATATTAACAAATTGCTAAAATGCCTAGAACTAAATTAATATAATTGAAATATTTATGAGTATTGAACTTTGTTTTTTCTTTTTTTTTACTATTTTCTTACTGTGCGATGACTCGCTTTACATGCCCCGTGACGCTGATGGTCTGAGCCCTCTGCATTTTTCTCTTCCTTTCCCCTTTCTGATTTCAACTTTGGCCGCATTGCCAGAGCGGTACGTGGGAAAAGACTGTACGGTCAGGATGTCAGATTTTTATTGTTTTACTCTCCGTTCTCGGCTCTCTTGCTTGGTTGCGTCGCGTTGTGTCAGTGTGACATGCACGGATATTCGGGGAGAAGCCGCGGTGATGTAAACGTGTTGTCCTGGCCGAGGGAAGGGGACAACCCTTGGACATTTTTAGTCGAGAGATGAAGGGACCTCACGCCTTTCGAAAAATCACGAATTTGATTCCCCTCAGGAGAGAATCTCCTCCGGCTGGTGCATTGCATCGTGTGATTACGGCTTACCTCACATGGAGTTGTTTTGTGTTAGCGCGTGACCCATGCTCTTCATCAATAAAAAAGGCACGGGACGTCACTTCTTCTATGAGCAGGCGGGATCAGAAAATTGCTTGTCAGAGTATTAGGATAGTGCCTTGACCGTTAGAGGATTTTTAGAGTTTGAACTCGAATTTTATAGATATTTTCGATTTAAGTCCATAAATAATTGCTGCTGCCTATATATTAGCTTTTTTTTTTTTTTAAAAAAATCTTAATTGAGAGTTATAACAGAAATGTGAAAATTATAACAAAGAGATGGGAGTTTCTAATCATAGTGGAATTTTTTGCTGAATGTAGCCTTAGTTGAAGGGTGAATCGAGAGAAACTTATGGGTCTCGATTTTTCTTTTTGGCTACTCTCTATTTTGTTATATTTGTGCCCCTAATCCTAGCACTTTGCAAGCTCGTGCATTGCATTGTGCAGCCACGTCTTACTTCTTGTGTATAGATTTTCCTAGTTGTTAGCATTTTCAGTGGCTACTCATCAGCCTCGAACCTTCGTGGTGGTTCGAGGTTGGTAAACCATTGCTAGCATTTTAGTGGTCTGTCCTTCCATAAACATGCAGGATCAGAGAGTCGCTTGTCAGGGTATAAGGGTAGTGCCTTGACCGTTAGAGGATTTTTAGAGTTTCAACACGAATTTTATAGATAGTTTCGGTTTAAGTCCATAAATAATTGCTGCTTCCTATATATTAGCTTTTTAATTTTTATTTTTATCTTAATTGAGAGTTATAACAGAAATGTGAAAATTATAACAAAGAGATGAGAGTTTCTAATCATAGTGGAATTTTCTGTTGAATGTAGCCTTAGTTGAAGGGTGAATTGAGAGAAACTTATGGGTCTTGATTTTTCTTTCTGGCTTTTACTCTCTATTTTGGTATATTTGTGCCCCTAATCCTAGCACTTTGCAAGCTCGTGCATTGCATTGTGCAGCCACGTCTTACTTCTTGCGTATAGATTTTCCTAATTGTTAGCATTTTCAGTGGTACTTGGCCACTCACCAACCTCGGACCTTCGTGATGGTTCAAGGTTGGTCAACCGTTGCTAGCATTTTAGTGGTCAGTCGTGTTGAATAGTTACGGCTCGATGTCTATAGCGGATGTGAGCCTATTTTGATAACACCACAAAAGCGATCTCTAACGCTGGTCTCTGCGGTCCGTCCTTCTATCGATAGAAATACAAATGTGGGGACAGAAATTTGTAGCCGAAAAAACAAAAAAAGACATCGAAATATCTGAAAATAAACATGGACAACTCAATTGGTGGACAAATTTTTTAGCCCTTGTGTCGCAGTCATCCGACAAACTGGGAAGGGCGAAAGTGGGTGAAAACGGGCTCGACGCGACAAGACAGTGCAAACACGATGGACCACGTTATTAATCAGGCATTTGTAGAATTGTCGTGTCGAATCTGCTGCTGAGTTATTTCAGAAGTGAGACCAATGTAGCTCATAAAACGAATGACTAATTGAAATAAAATATACCCTTTAACCTTATCGTTAAATCACATTCTAGCAAACAAATTTCACAATATTTATAGGGCTTGTAGCCCTTGCCTGGATCTGGGGGAGGCCACGATCAGTGAGGGCCATGGCGCCTTTGCCCACACTACACGAGGGTTGCCAGCCTTAGTTGTGGCTGGCGATTGTTGTCCGGTGGCCACACTTGAGAGAAAAAAGAGAGGAAATAATAGAAATGAAAAAAAAAGTGATACAGATTTAGAAAAATCAAAAGAAATTGTCGACGTTAATGCCGATCATGCCACATAAGACGACCGGCGTTAATGTCAGCGATTTTTGGCCAAAATTTACTATAAATTGTTAAAAGGTTTATGAATTTTTTGTTTGTTTGTTTTATTTTAACTTTCAACTCATTTTTAGATTTTTGCGTTGCATCTTTATAGAGTATGAGAATCGAACTCCACACTTAAAACTAAATATTCCCACTTATAATCCTCATAAGAAAGTAGGGAATCCAACTCTTAAAAAAAAAGAAGATTTAGAATTGAATTGAGATTTTTGACCTTTTTTTTTGTACTTTTTCCCTGATGGGGGGGTCAGCGATGTTTAGATGTTGGGGCAGCTTTCTTAGCTTAGATTGGTGGGGAGGGCTTTAGGAAGGGCTTTTCTTTTTAATCGCTTTTTGAGGCCGGTTTGGACGAGCATGGGCAACATCAGGATTCGCCATCGTTTTCGCCTTTGGACAGACTTGCCCCCTCTGGTCACTTAAAGGGCAAAACCACCGAAGCAAATCTAAAGGGCCAGAAGTCGTTAAAGAGAACGAGTCACAACAAGTAGTCAGAGGCGTTTTTTATTTTTTTTTGGAATGTTCTACAAGATAAACGTCAAAACAAAAACAAAAAAGGAAAACTTGAATATTCCTGAAAATAAAAAAGGGAAGAATTGACGTGGCACGTGCCAAAATGTTCGTGCTGCAAATTACAGGCATGTGATGATAATTGAAGGGGAACAGCGTACGATTTTGTCTGGTCGATGCATCGCAATGCGTCCCATTCCGACAAGATCACGGGTCGTAGATCGATATCCACGTTCTTTCTTATTCCCAGAGGTCGGAGGACCAGGTCATCGACAGCGATAGCACGAAACGTCCTCCATCCTTTCATACAGAGCCAAGTGCGCAGATTTACAGATCACACTCGTCGTCTTGAGCGGATTGAATTGCATCCGATGAGCTAACCCGTCCTAACGTTTCCTGGATCTTCGGCTAACTCTCTATTTCCGGGCAGGGAATTGGCGGGGTGTCTCTGGAAACCATAGTTAACGTGATTCTCTTCACGCCCCCTCGTAAGCATGGGTCTTTGAGATAGCAACCGGCATCCTTTCCGCGCTCTTTCCGATATGCATACAGTTGTGCGGGCATGCATGAACTATTCTCTCGCTGGAAGTATATCCCTTGCGAACTCGAGTGATTCAACAAAAGAGTCGTTTAACCATTCGTGATGACATTTTATGTGAAAGAGTCGAACAGTCCTCACGGTGATTTAGCAAAACCTTTTACATTCTGGATACAATTCTTGCTCAGCATCTTTTACTAACTCGGAAAAGGACTTGGCTGCTTCATTAGGTTGCTCATCATCATCGATGGCATCGTGTATGTTTCTGTCTTCGTTCATCGAACAAAATGCATCATTCAATGATCCATGCATTTCATGTCCGACATCAAAATCATGTGCTGGACTGACTAGCGGAATGGATGAAGACGTTTCAACTTGAAAAATAAATCCATTGCACAGTAGATGGTGTTCTGCATTGTCTAATCACCCCCTGCCAATCACACATTTTTTACATGGACATGAGATCTTTCCATTGCTGCAACCCGTTCCAATAATATAGGGTTGCCCTAGATCGGTTTGTCCGACTTCTATCCATTTTGAATGTTCCACAAATGAACAGGATATGGATCTACAGGAGCAAAAGGAAAATACATAAAAGAGGAGTTTTGGAACATAATGCTTAGTTTCCATCCTTAAATCATGTTACAAATACACCATAAACAAGCATTAAAGATTCACTTAGCACTAATGATTCATAGGAGCCCTGCTATAGATTAAAAGGCTGATAGAGGAAAATGGTCTGTGTAGCAAGACACCTCACAAATTAAGGAATGATACAATTTTTCTCCAAGTTCAAGAACAATGAGCTGATTCTAAGTTTGATTTTAAAAAGTTGCACACAATTTTGTTCAAGTTGAACTTCCAGTTTCGTTCCGCAGAAAGTTATTCAGACAAGGAAACATGCCAACTTGATTAAACAAATTCAACAGCCATGACATTGTGTATTCGAATGAGATCGATGCTTCAAAGTGATCGACTGGATTATACTTTTGTAGGTCTTGGGATGCACTTAAAAATTAACAGATGAAGTAGTCCAGCTGACCAGAAAAACGAGATCTGACGCAGTTGATTACGATTGATTCAAATGTATCCTAGAAACCGTTTTCTCAGAGATAGGTGCATGAGAGCTCAAATTGTGCGGGAGGCTCTTTATCCTTCATATTATAGAAACAGAGACGAAATTGTAAGAGAAGTTATATAGTCTGCACTAGGTGAAAATAGAAAAATCGATAGTACAGGGCAAATTTGAATGCCAAAAAAATGCATGATGAACCTAGTGAGATCTAGCCAGATAACTCTTTGTTTTACCATAGGATAATTCTTTGTTATGCAGTTACTTAGATAATGCACAAAGTCCGCGTTATATATAATAGACACGAGACTATTGTTTGGATCAAGACTTCATATATTTTTGGCTTGTAATATATCATTATAATTCACATAGGAAAAGCCAATAGTAATATTGAGTCCCCGACGAACCCAATCTCAGCTATTTCTTGCACAACCCAGAAAGCAATTTGTAATAATGAATTGCAGGATATTTCAACTGTAAAACCAAAAGCTGGCTGAAACCAAGGCAGAATTCTAAAGCATCTCTATATCCCCGTATGATATATCCAACCTGATATCAATCTTACAATGATTAATGCCTAATTCAAAATCATGGACAATGCAATAGATTGGCTTCCAACAGCTGACAAAAAAGAGAAAAATGTCATCCAGTAGGATCAAACTTCTTTAGCAAGGTATAACCTATTAGGGCTAGAATTATCACCTAGAAGGGGGTATATAAGTGAATGTGCGGAATTTAAGAAATAATTGAAACTAATATAGCAACATGACAACATCTGGTGATAAATCGTGTAAGGGACAGATCTTACCGATTTGCAATAATCTATCTCAAGATATAAATAAGAGTTTAAAGGATAGAAAAGTTCACACAACAATTATAATGGTTTGGCTTTGACAAGCCTACATCTCCTCTCTCACACTGACAGCTTATCGGTTGGATTCCAATAAAATGAGTCAATTGGAGGTCACAAGAACTAGGTATCCATTACTCAAACTCATGTGTACAGATTTTCTGATCTCACACTCATGACCTCTAAGAGATTACAAAGTTATGCTCACGAAGACGAATGTATTAAGGATGAGACTTTTTATGAACTTCAAAATTCTAAACTTCAATTCTTGGCTCCTTCAGTATCACGACTTCCTTTAATACTCCTCAATGTCCAAGCTTACCGTTGGACACAAGCTCCGAGGATAATTCATTCAATTAACCCGTTGGACTTGAATTTTGCTAGAAGATTTGATTGCTTCAAGATTGTTGAGAATAAAGTTTCCCTAGGATCAATCATTCACATTTTGGAACCTGTCCAGTGTAGTGAAAACGATGACTAGGTTGCCTTCTTGAATTTTTATAAAATTTTCGCTTTTAAATTTAACCATGCTTCATTCATGAAAGTTTTAAATGACATCCATATCTACAACATATCAAAATTTTCAAAGAGTTTTGTGAAGACTTGGATTTCGAAATGAGTCTCTCTCTTTGATTGTTGAATTTGCTCAACGGATGAATATTTGGGTTGTGTTCAATGATTTGCTACTCTTTCCACAGCACGAATTTACTTGAATTTTTCATGAAAAATGTTGTTTAAGGTCTTCTCTAAAACATATTAGAATTTCATAAGTTTTCAATTTCGTTTGATAAGGTAAAGACACTGATTTCGGAAATTGTTTAAAACTGTTTTTCTCACCCAAGAGGTATGAGTCACACCCAAGCTTGGACTCAAGTCCTTAAATGCCATGTCGAGGTGTACCTAATGATCTCTTCATCGGCCCCATAATCAACTTGGATGATAGACCTTTCTAGATTGCCTTCTTGAGGAAGGAAAATTTGCCTTCTTAAAGAAGGAAAGGAAAGTAGAAAGAAAACTCTAGAATTCCTTTATGAAGAAGGCAAGGTGTCCCTTGACTCTTCAAAAGTCATGATTTTTGGTCCAAAATATCTTGGATATTCTAGAAAAGTTACATACGCATGGACCAATTGGAGAGCGATACACGGGCCCTCATGAATGACCGAAGATTCTAGAATTTACTGAGTTGATAACTTTGGCATTATTATTGTCAAATTTCATTAAATGCTCATTTAATGTGGGGTATAGGTGGACTAATGAAAAAGTGAAAAGCGGGTCATCATCGATGACATCTATGAGCTTAGGTTGCCAAGTAAGGCTTTTTAGCCTCCCAACTCATCATTTAGGGTTCAATTATTAGACCCATAGCCTTACCACCCAAGGAATTCAAGCGGGACACTTGGAAATGTTGGAATGGACCATTTGGCATGGTAATGATGGCTCAAAGGGCTATAAATATGAGGTGTTCTCTTCATTTTCCTCACTTTGCTCTCATTTTCTCTACCCTCCATCTCCTTGAACGCCCTCCACTTCACGTCTCTCTCTCAGCCTTCAAAGTAAGCCACCCTTCTTTTATAGTTTGTGTCTTAGCTTGAGGTTCATCGAAGGTAAGTGGAATCTCTAACTCTTGGCTAGGGCGATAACCTACATCGCCGAGTTTAATGGTGTGCTCACCCGTGTAAGTCGTGTGTATGTTGTAATGTTCTTTTGTGTGTTTGCTCATGTTTGCATGCTTGAGTGTGTTCATGCCTCGGGACAAGGTCAAGGTGCGCTCGACTTGGAATCAATGTCAAGTCACGATGGCCTAAGCATGCGACTCAAGCCACGAACCAAGAATCGTTCCTGGCATATTTTATAATATAATGTTGAGGATCATGGCACACTCACTTGAATGAGCACGCCCTCGGGGTATGCATGTGTCGACCAAGATAAGAGATGAAAAACGGCTTGTGGCATGCACTTGTGTGTGCATTTAAAGAGGAAAAAGCGCCTGTCGCCACATAGCGTTGGTGGCAATGTCTCGTTCATTGAACGGGATGCCTTGATTGAGTCAGGATGCTTGGATTTGAGCCTGGATGCCTCGGGTAAGCTAGCCCTAAGATGCCTTGGTTGAGCCAGGATGCCTAGGTTGAGCCAAAATGCTTTGGTGAGCTAGCGCCAGGATACCTCGGTTGAGCCGGGATACCCTGGTTGAGCTAGGATGCCCAATTGGAAGTTGGATACCTCGGTTGAGCCGGGAGGGCTTGGTTGAGTTAGGACGACGGTAAATGAATTTGCATGAGTGCCGGTATATGCATAAGTATGATATGTTGATATGTTCATTGACAAGCTAAAGGTAAGCATGCATTGAAGCATGTTGTAATTGACATTTGCATGTAGTTGAAGTGTAGCAATAAGTTTGCTAATAATCTGCCATTGATATTGCATTGTGAGTGTTGTACCTACTAGATTTTGATGATGAGATGTCTTCCTAGTAGAGGATTAGGGGTTTTACTTACTGAATTTCTCCAAAACTCACCTCTCATATTTTTAGTTTTGTAGGTGTGGAAGTCTCATGTCAATTTTGGGAGTTGCAATCTCGCTAGAGGAGCTAAGGTTTATCCCGACCTTTTGAAGATGTGGTAGTTGTAAACATAACGGCCCGTAATAAAAAGGCTTGTAAATGTAGCTGATGTAATTGTGTGTTTGTAAATGGTTGTTTTCCTAGCTGCTTGTTGTTGTCAGGTGTTTTATGTACGCTTTTGCTTGTGCTTAATGAAAAGATAAAAATGAAAAAAGAAAAGAAATGGGATGATGACGTGCCTAGGACGTCGCGAAAATAACCATTCTGCTCGTGACCCTAGGGTTGGAGTTGAGGTCGTGACAGTTTTGGTATCAGAGCAGGGTTATTATCTAGAGTGATAAGGTGTGTTGGGATATGGGATATATAGCTAGGAAAATACCTCGTGCATGTGATTGTTACTTGCTTGGTTTTGGTAGAAGATTTTGATTCATAACCTTTTTTTGTGCTGTAGAAAGCCTTTCTAGAATTCTTGTAGTTGCAACATGAGTACTCAGGGCCAGATGGCCACGAGAGGAAAGTCGACTTAGGGCCAGGTGAGTTCTAAAGGGAAGTCAAAAGAGGACCTCTAGCTAGATGGAATTTTGCAAGCTCTTGAGATCATTGGAAGCATAATGGGGCAACAAGCACAACACCAAGTGGCTTCTGCTTTTGGGAATGCCATTATGGCTAGAAATGGAAGTGGAAATGGCAAGTGTCCTATGCAGGGACTAGTGGAGCAGTTCCTAAAGTTGTGACCCTCGAAGTTTGCTGGGATAGGAGATCCCGAAGAAGCCGAATCATGGGTCAATAAGTTAGAAAAGATATTCGCACTTTTAAGGTGTTCTAATGAAGATAAGGTGAACCTGGTGGTGTACCAGCTAGAAGGTAATGCTAGTCACTAGTGGAAGGCAACGCAAGGAATGGTGTTCCTTACTGATACTGCTGTAACTTGGAATGCATTTATTGAGGCGTTCAATGGAAAATATCTTTTAATGTGCTCATGACAAGAAGATGGCGGAGTTTCTATGACTCCAACAAAACAACATGACTATTGATCAATATGAGGCAAAATTTGCCAAGTTGTCAAGATACGCCCCCAAGTTGGTTGAGGATCCAGTGGATAAAGCGAAGAGATTTCGAGATGGCTTGAAACTTGAAATCCGGAGTTTATTAATGCCACTGAACCTCAAGAACTACAGCAAATTATATGAGTGAGCCAGCTAATAGAAAGAGATTTCTTAGAGCGAGCTACCATAACAACTTATCAAGGAGGGTCTTATCATCCAACTTCTCAAGTTAATCAGCATCGTGACAAGAGATTGAGATAGGAAGAAAAACGTTCATTCGCTTCCAACAAGAAGAATAAGACCCTAAGGTCAACCTTCACTCCAAAGGATGTATGTCGTAATTGCAGAAAATGACATGGTAATACACCATGCTCAACTCGAATGGGAGCTTGTTTCGGTTGTGGTCAGCAAGGCCATATTATCAGAGATTGTCCACAACGATGGTAGATGACGCCATTGCAGCAACCGCAAACGATGTTGCAAAATGAAGCACCGCAATACGACAACTTCCAACGTTCGCCAGCATAGGGAAAGGTTTATGTAGTCACTCAGGTCGAAATGGAAAACTCCAAGACCGTTGTTACATAGTGAAGTACTATTCACTGTAGAATGCAAGGAGTGTTAGAGTATTAGAAATAAATAAGAGGAAGAAATGGATCGGGTTGTGTAAACCATGTACAACACCGACATTATTATAAGAATATACTATCTTTGAGGAAGGCCTTATTTTATCAGAGTGCGCAGTGAAAGTGTGATCGAGCCAGAATTTTTTTTGAAAATCAAGGTGCTACAACCTACAGATGGTCAAATCGAGAGAACTCTCCAAATACCAGAAGACATGTTACGAACTATGTTATCGATTTCAAGAGAAATGGAGATTAACGCCCATCTCTTGTTAAGTTCGCCTATGATAGTAGTTTCCAGCAAAGCATTGGCATGGCTCCATTTAAGGAAATGTATGGTTGAGCTTTCAGAACTCCAACTTGTTGGAATGGGGTTTGGGAAAAGAAGCTTACTGGTTTTGAGTCGGTGCAACTTATTATTGAGGCAAGTACATGTAATTAGAAAGAGACTTAGAGCCGCCCAAAGTAGGCAAAAGAGTTATGCAGATAGGAGACGAAAGCCCCCAAAATTCCTAGTAGGAGACCATGTGTTTATCAAGGTGTCTCCATTGAAAGGTATGTCTTGTTTTGGTGAGAAAGGTGTTAAGTCCACGTAAGTAGGACCTTTGAAATTCTTGAAAAAAATAGGGAATTTAGCCTATTGATTGGTTTTATCACCAAGACTTGCTTGAATACACGATGTATTCCATGTATCGATGTTGAGAAAGTATGAGTCCGATCCGACGCATGTGCTAAACTTTGAGAAGACTGAAATAAACGACATAGTGTCATATGTTGAGGAGCCAGTGCGGATAGTGGACAAGAAAGAGCGAGTTTTGTGAAATAAGGCCATTCCCTTAGTTAAGGTCCTATGGTGACACCATAGAATGAAAGATGCAATATAGGAAAGTGAGGAAAGCATGACGCACTAGTACCCACATCATTTTGGATGACCAAGTACGCATTTAAATTTCGAGGATGAAATTTTTTTTAGGGGGGGAGAGTTGAAACATCCTCGATTTTGACCCTTATTTAGGTCCCAACTAGGAGGTTAAGCTAGATAGGCTTTGGATTAGTTAAACATTCCTGGAAAATAAGTGTGAACAAGTTAGAAAAGCATTGAATGAGGATGATGAATGTAAAGGCTTATGTGTCCCTATAGCCTAGCCTAATTATAACCCTAAACTAAGTATAAGATCTTGGAGGCCAAGAAATGGACTATGCATCCATTGGAAGAAAGAGCAATCAAGTCAAACCTTCTTGAACAAGATAATAGCACATTAAATACATTTGGCTTCTAGTTATTTAATGCCGAGATGAAGTGTCTAAGCTAACCTAGGATCTAGTTGGAAACTTGGAAGATAAGGATGCCCGACAATTAATGCTTCTCGACCAAGTGGGATGCCTCCTTTTCCCAACTAAGGTTGCCACTTTTGATTTTCGAAATTTCTGAACCTCTGCTATTTGCCAATTTTATACAGATTTTTGTAGTGCGAATTTAAAGAAACTTATTCACGAAAGTTGTTCTAAACATCTTGATCTAAATGATCCTTAAATATCATATTTTTCTGAGGTGAAATGGTAGGGACAAAGGCCCAATCATTCATCATCTGGAACCTATCCCGTGTAGTGAAAGCAGTGACCAAGTTGCCTTCTTGAATTTTTATAAAATTTTCCCTTTCAAATTAACCATGCTTCCTTCATGAAAGTTTTAAATGACATCCATATCTATAACATTCAAAATTTTCAAAGAGTTTTGTGAAGATTTGGATTTCGAAATGAGTCTCTCTCTTCGACTGTTGAATATGCTCAATGGACGAATATTTGGGTTGTGTTCAATGATTTGTTGCTCTTTCCACAGCATGAATTTGACTTAACTTTTTTCATGAAAAATGCCATTTAAGGTCTTTTCTAAAACATATTAAAATTTCATAAGTTTTCGATTCCGTTTAATAAGGTAAAGACATTGATTTCAGAAATTATTTAAAACTATTTTTCTCACCAAAGAGGTATGAGTCACACCCAAGCTTGGACTCAAGTCCTTAAATGCCATGTTGAGGTGTAACTAATGATCTCTTCATCGGCCCTGGAATCAACTTGGATGATAGACCTTTTTGGATTGCCTTCTTGAGGAAGGAAAATTTGCCTTCTTAAAGAAGGAAATGAAAGTAGAAAGAAAACTCTAGAATTCCTTTATGAAGAAGGTGAGGTGTCCCTTGACTATTCAAAGGTCATGATTTTGGTCCAAAATATCTTGGATATTCTAGAAAAGTTACATACGCATGGACCAATTGGAGAGCGATACACGAGTCCTCATTAATGAGCGAAGATTCTAGAATTTGCTGAGTTGGTAACTTTGGCATTATTATTTTCAAACTTCATTAGATGCTCATTTAATGCGGGGTATAGGTGGACCAATGGAAAAGTGAAAAGCAGGCCATCATCGATGACACCTATAAACTTAGGTTGCCAAGTAAGGCTTTTTAGCCTCCCAACTCATCATTTAGGGTTCAATTATTGGACCTATAGCCTTGCCGCCCAAGGAATTTAAGCGGGACACTTGGAAACATTGGAATGAGCCGCTTGGCATGGTAATGATGGCTCCAAGGGCTATAAATATGAAGAGCTCTCTTCATTTTCCTCATTTTGCTCTAATTTTCTCCAACCTCCATCTCCTTGAACGCCCTCCACCTCACGTCTCTCTCTCGGCCTTCAAAGTAAACCACCATTACTTTGTAGTTTGTGTCTTAGCTCGAGGTTCATCGAAGTGGAATCTCTAACTCTTGGCTAGGGCGATAGCCTACATCGTCGAGTTTAATGGTGTGCTCACCCGTGTAAGCCATGTGTATGTTGTAATGTTCTTTTGTGTATTTGCTCATGTTTGCATGCTTAAGTGTGTTCACGCCCCGGGACGAGGTCAAGGTTCGCTCGACTTGGAATCGATGTCAAGTCACGATGGCCTAAGCATGCGACTCAAGCCACGAACCAAGAATCATTCCTGACATATTTTATAATATGATGTTGAGGATCATGGCACACTCACTTGAATCAGCATGCCCTCGGGGTATGCATGTGTCGACTAAGATAAAAGATGAAAAACGGCTTGTGTGATGCATTCGTGTGTGCACTTAAAGAGGAAAAGGTGCTTGTTGCCACATAGTGTTGGCGGCAATACCTCGTTCATTGAACGGGATGCCCTGGTTGAACCAAGATGCCTGGGTTTGAGCCTGGATGCCTTAGGTAAGCTAGCCTCGGGATGCCCTGGTTGAGCCAAGATGCCTAGTTGGAAGCTAGATGCCTCGGTTGAGTTAGGAGGGCCTATTTGAGTCAGGATGACGGTAAATGAATTTGCATGAGTGCCGATATATGCATAAGTATGATATGTTGATACATTCATTGACAAGCTAAAGGTAAGCATGCATTGAAGCATGTTTTAATAGACATCTCTATGTAGTTGAGGTATAGTAATAAGTTTGCTAATAATCTGCCATCGATATTGCATTGTGAGTGTTGTACCTACTAGTTTTTTTATGATGAGATGTCTTCCTAGTAGAGGATTAGGGGTTTTACTTACTTAGTTTCCCCAAAACTCACCCCTTATCCTTTTAGTCTTGTAGGCATGGAAGTCTCATATTAATTTTGAGAGTTGCAATCTCGCTAGAGGAGCTAAGGTTTACTTCGACTTTTTGAAGATATGGTAGTTGTAAACATAATGGCCTGTGATAGAAGGGCTTGTAAATGTAGCTGATGTAATTGTGTGTTTGTAAATGGTTGTTTTCCAAGTTGCTTGTTGTTGTTTGGGTGTTATGTATGTTTCCGCATGTGCTTAATGAAAATATAATAAAAAAGAAAAAGAAATGGGACGATGACGCGCCTACGACGTTGCAAAAATAACCTTTGCTACTCATGACCCTGGAGTTGGAGTTGAGGTCGTGACAACTACCATTTGGATTAGATGTCTAGTCCGGTAGACAATCAATTTCAGCATGTGGATCCTTTGCAATCTCCCCATCAACTTGCACATCTTGTATAGTCCTAATGTCTTTTACATGCTCCCCCTCAACTTGGGCAACCTTTTTATCCCCGTGACTTCAAAATTTTGAGTATGCTCAACATCTTTATTAGCAACAACAATTGTAGTGTCCTTTTCAGTTATTGTTTTCTCATCTTGATTATGTTGTTCATTATTTTGCTCAATTAGAGAATTGGGCAAAATGGGCTAACTAGAAGTTTGAGCTATGTTAACAATATATTGCTAAACTTCATCAACTAAAGGATCCTCTTGTTGAAAAACATGATCTTGGTATCGGTTGCCTCTCCTGTGAGATCCACATTAGCAACAATCTAATTTTCTTGAACCTCATTAGTGACTAGAGCAGCAGCGGTAATTTCCCCTTTGTTCTGTTCTCTAGTGAGAGATGTGTCTTGAAGATCAATATCGTTTTCTTGTTGTTCATTCACTAGTAGTTCCACCGGGGTTTGATCAGTTGACTTCTCAACTTCAATTTCCACATCCAAATCAACATCATCTTGAATGTCCTCACCAAGCACATTCTCATTGATCAAATTATTGAGATCGGCCTCCTCTTCTTTTGACAAATCAATGTCCAAAATCCTCAGAGGATTCTTTAGTTAACCTTTGCATAAAGGTCTAAGGATCTCCTTTTTGTGCTTGAGACTTTCTTCTTTTCGATGGTGAGACAAATTCTAGAATAGGGTCTTCAACATCCACCTTCATTGTCCTACCCTTTCTATCCTTCGAACCTTCTTTAGTGAATTTGAAGCTCATCTTACACATCATTTTCTCTCTATAGTCATAAAAGGAAGTGCCTTCAAACAAAGTTTGTCTGGAATCTTAATATCTAGATGTTGGAAAATATCTGTAGTCAAGGGATCCAAAAGGCAACTAACCCTTATTTTTCATAACAGATTTGTATATATGAAGAATCACCATATGTGCCAGAGAAGAAGGATAGTTATTTAAGATAGCCCAATTAATTTTTGCCTCATACCTAGACACATTAGTTTTTGATGACCCTTTGGGTCTAAGACAATTTATGATGATTTTGTGGAGAACAATCTACTTTAGTGGAAAATGATGATGAGGTACATGAGACATTGTATCTTTGAAGAAGTCAGAAATACTAGAGACAGAACAATATGCAAAATCTAGATTCAAATTCAATGGGCACAAAATGAGAATGATTAACTCCCAAAATTTTTGCCAAATCAGATGCATGAAGAAGATAGGCCTTATCAAAAATGGTAAAATTGATTATGTCTAGAGAATAGAAAGACAAACTTAAGTAAAAATAGGCTGTCGGGGTAGGGTAGTTTGGAAAGTCTATAGCACAGAAATTGACCATTAGAATTGGTCAAAGTAGTGTTTGATCTTGATACCAAATGATTTGAAAAATTCAAAGTCCATTGTTCTATGATTGATGACTCCTCTACACAACAAAGAGTTGAAATAGTTTAAATGTCCCTGAGACATAATCAGTTTCCCAACTCGACTTCCTACGGCAACAAAATTAGCAAGCTTTCTCTTAAAGTTCGTAAAAAGCTTCTCATCATCATCACCTCTTCTTCCATCATCTATTTCAATAACTTTCCTACTAGAAGATTTTTCATTTTTTCTTTAAAATAGAAGTCTCAACAATTTTTTCTTTCCTTCTCTTTGTAGCAATACTCACACCGCTCGATTCCCCAACATTAGCAGGTGGTGTAACTCTAATCAAGTTCGCAAACATTAGCTCTAATGCTTCTTCACTCTCAAACCCATTTTTAGCCAAAAGATCAAAGATTACCTCTTCACTGTTACGCAAACTTCGAAGTGAAGCAATAATAGATCTTAACTTCAATAACCGAGGAGATGATACATTCTTTGAGACAAAGGGTGCTTTACTTGTCATACCTTCGATACTTTTAGATGAATTGGATGGTTTGAAATGCTTGGTGCTTCCCCTTGCCCTAGATGCCATTCTCACAATGCGATTGGATCTTTGAGAAGTTGTTGGCTTTGCTTTTGATCCTTGAGCAAATCTCGAGGCCATGAAGAACTTAGAGATGAAGAGTTTTGATCTTTGAAGAAGAAGAAAGAAAGGGTTTTGCAAAGATAACTCTTTCGAAAGTTTTGAAATGTTTGGAAGAAAGTTGAGAGAAAAAAATGGAAATTTTCAACTTAAAAAAAAAAAAAGAAAAGAAAGGTCACGATTTTTGAAAAAGTTAGTTTCCAGAATTTTTGAAAATTGGTCCGAATTTTAAGGGATAACCTTAAGGCAATTTTCCATTCAATCAAACATTCAAATTTTATAAATTAGACAAAAATGAAACGTACTTGATTTTCTTCTAGATATAAATCTTACCTTTTGAAAATTTAAAAATGGGAAAGTCATCCGTTCAAGATCATCTTAAGCTTATCTTCTAGATGAACATATCTTAGGCACTTTGTTCAAAAAGGTTAATGTCGCGACCAAATTTTTGGGATGTGAACCACCTAAGGTTTGGC
Source organism: Eucalyptus caleyi (assembly GCA_014182885.2). Classification (NCBI taxonomy): domain Eukaryota; kingdom Viridiplantae; phylum Streptophyta; class Magnoliopsida; order Myrtales; family Myrtaceae; genus Eucalyptus; species Eucalyptus caleyi. The sequence goes on along the minus strand of CM024468.2, from coordinate 31,833,084 downwards.
CAATGGATTGTTAAGCCTAGACTTAACTCGGGCTCTCCCAAGCCCATACAAATTCATGATTTAGGTTCAAGTTTTTAATATGCAAATGATTTTCAATCAGGAGTCGCCACTAATCTATTTTCGGTAGGTCGATTAGACACCTAAGTAAAGTAATAGGAGGTTTACTTTACTCTTACGAACCAAAGATTTATGAGTTCGGGGATTTGGTTACGCTAGATTTCTCTAACGCCCTTTCGGTACCTTTCTCTTTTGTTTTGAAAAATGTTTGGCAAACAATTTGAATTGATTTTAATTCCCTAACATGTGAGGTGACAATGCGAGTGCACAAACCACCAATTTAACACTTAAGAAAACAAATGAATAAATTGCAAAACTTATCTTATAGCAACGAAAGCATCTGCATTGTTAGATCAAAATTCACATCAGCAATCCTAGATATGATTTCTAATTAACACGCAATCACTCAATTTTTTTGTTTTCACTTTTTAATGAGAATCATGCTTTATGGAATGCATGCTACTAATCTAACATGAGATGATATGCTAACATGAGATGATATGGCATGGTAATATGATCTAAACTACATGACATGAATAAGATGCAGTCTATCCTAAAGAATGAAATTGATTAATTCTAAAGCAATTTTTTGTATTTTCCATGAAATTCGAAATTAGAAAAATGCAAAGATTATCTAGCTAGATTAAGATTCTATTCAATTTGTATTAGGAATTAGGTTAAGCCAAATCCTAATTTAAACTAAAATCTTATCTTAACCAAGTAATCTTTAACCTAAAATGCAATCTATCTAAAAGGATTTATCTAAATAAAATTTAAATATGCAATCAACCTAATATGCAATGACGTGCCAAGGATGCCCTAATTCTACATAATACATGCATGATGATTTTTTTTGTATTTTTCTTTGTAAAATTCGAAATTTAAAATTGCCAAATAATTAAACGTGCCATTTAAATTAAAGAAAACTAACATCCTAAATGAATGCCTTTTTTTGGATTTTTTATTATTTAAAAATTCGAAATAAGATTACAATTCTAAACATGCAAGATAACCCTAAGACTAGGAATATTCTAAATCGAACCTAATCCTAATTCAATTCTTTTGATTTTTTCTTTTACGAAAATAAAATTGACTCAAATACCATGACAACAAATCAAGCAAGATAAGATTGATATCCAAAAATTGGCAAATCATATCTCACGCATGAGATCGGGTTGACTAATCTTAAAATTAAATCGCGAATTGAATCTCGGGCGTGAGATCGGATTGTCGATTTTTTGCAAAGGATTGCGAGTCGGATTTCGGGCACGAAAATTGGACTGTCAATCCCTAATTTGATGGACTATTTCACGTTGGAATCTCAATCATGTATCAATGAATAATTACACTGAAAAAAAAAAAAAAAACTATGAAAAAACCAAACCATAAACTATATAAAAATAATAAAGATAAACTAATAAAAAAAACTGCCTAATCTTATTTTTTGTCTTTTCTGTTTTTTTCTTCCTTTCCACGCACAGCTGTGGATCTCCAAGGATTCCGACTAATCAGTCTGGCAAAGGGGCTCCTGCAAAGGGCAGCAACCAACAGACCAAGGGAGTCTTCCATTGCTTTTTACTTTTTGTGTTCGATCGGCTTCGGGTAGAGGGACGACGGAGCAGGGTGGCTTTAGGTGCGAAAATCGGTCAAACACGAGTGGTGCTAGTGCGTGGATAAGAAGATTGAACAATCCCTATCCAATCCTCTGCCCTTTTTGCTTTTTACTTTTTGTGTTCTTTTCCTTCGGATCCAAAAAGCTCCCGAGAAAACCCACCCCCTAAAAAGCCACCGCATACCACCTTTTATAGGTGAAGGACTAGGATTTTAATTTCTTATTCGAATCCAAATCCGCAATTTTTTTCACAAAATTCATCCCATACTGATAAGGATTCGAGATTAAGATGAAATCCAAATCTTTCAAAACCAAATCGCAATATTCTTTTACCCATCTGCCCTATTCAAAAAAAGATTCATATCTCAGAAAAATTTTAAAATATTATATTCCCACGAGATAATTTTTAATTATTAAAAAATACGGGCTTGGGCCAACCTGCTTGCTTCGTGGGCTTGATTTATCTAATTCGAACTCATCCGCCACCGGTCCAATAAAATGCAAAAAATGCAAATAACGAAATAAATGCAATCTAAATATATATGCTATGCAATTAATAAAATTAACCCCTAATTTCCTATGCAATAAATAAATAAACTAAATCGTCAAAATTTAGGTGTCAACAGCTGCCCCTCTTTGAAGGTGAGCTCGTAGAGGTTGCATTCAAAGACAAATTGAAACCTAAATTTTGACGATGCACATGCACTGAATGACTTGATTTTTGATTTTTTTTTTTCGGAAAATGAATCCTTAAAATGCAATTTATATGGTGTATGGAAATGCTAATGCAAATGCATGATGCGGAAAAAAAAAAGAACGTACCTACAGTTACTTACCAATCAATGCGGTAGAGCATCTTAAAGTACATGATAAATCCCCATTTACTTTATAAGTACCTAACTCTCACTTAGGTTCCTTGAAGAGTGTAACATGCAATAGATTGAAACATTGAGATTGAGAAGATCATTCACATCCAAAGTGAAATGTTCAAAGAATTGAGACATCCAGATCCAAACTGAGATGTCAAGATTTTTGAATTCAAAATACCTAGATTCAGACTAAGGTATAATGAGAATGATCGAAAAACATTCACATCCAGAGTGAAATGTTCAACGAAAAGAATTAAGACATCAAGATCCAGACTGAGATGTCAAGAGTTTTGAATTCGAAATACCTAGATCCAAACTAAGGTATAACGAGAAATGTTGAAAAACATTTACATCCAGAGTGAAATGTTTAGACGAAAATAATTAGGACATCCAGATCCAAATTGAAATGTCGAAATTTTGGAAATCGAAATACCTAGACTAGGCATATGAGAATAATTGAAAAAGATTCACATCCAGAGTGAAATGTTTGAATGAAAATAATCAAGACATCCGGGCCCAGACTGAGATGTCAAGAGTTTGGGACTCGAAATACCTAGATCTAGACTAAGGTATAACGAGGAAGATCGAAGAACGTTCACATCTAGAGTGAAATGCTCTAATGAAAATAATCAAGACATCCGGGTCCAATCAGAGATGTCATGATTTTGGAAGCTCAAAATACCTAAATCCAGACTAAGGTATAACGAGAAAGATCGAAGAACATTCACATCCAGAGTGAAATGTTCAACGAAAATAATGGAGACATCCAGATCCAAACTAAGATGTCTAATTTTTGGAAAATGGTAAAGAAACTTACTTGGAATATCTTACCTTCAAGGAGGGTAGAGTGATCCAAAGTAGTTGGTGTTACATATCTAGGACTCGTACCCTTCTACAGTCGCTTAGCATTGCAATATTGATTATCCGACCAGGACTCGAACCTCTCTTCGATCGCTTGAATCGAGGAAAACTTCTGAGGGACAACTCAGTCGAGTCGAGTGTTGGTGCATTTGAGAGGGAAATACTTGTACAATGACAAGTATTTAAGGTATGGATAGAGATATATTTACCTGGTAACATCTCTGATCTTGGGAGATATGTCTCCTGCAAAACATGGTTGTAGGAGAGGCAATATGCATTTGCAATCATGAACATGTATTAACTCAAGAGATGTTCATGTGTGATGACTCCTATTAATCATGCATCACCTAATTTCCATTGGGAATATTTCAAAAGATTATTCCAATCTGAATACATGAGTGTCATGGATGTGTCAAGTGAGGGATTTTTCAGTTTGAAAGGACTTTTCACTCGTCCTCATTGAAAGGGCTATTTCATCATGACCTTTGATGCAGGATCTTGACAATCGCTCTATCCTTCCATCGTCACGCCAAACAATGGTCCGAGCAATATCGAAAGTGGTACGACTTTACCAATTCAAGAGGTCTTTAACAAGACTGTAATGCGGGCTTGGTCAACGGCTTACCAAGGGGACTCTTTGAGTCGAGGCTATTAAAAAAATGAATTATATTTCACCATCATCTTGGGGTTTACAAGTCAAGAGACATACGAAATGAAGCAGAAATTATCTTACTTACACTTCTTCAAGTGATGTTTTCAAACATATGAACTTTTATATTAATTCAAGTGCTCTAATCTGAAGAGACTTTGCAAGGGACGTAACGTAGGTTGGGTTCATGGGTTGAGAAACGAAATGATCATATGGCTCAAAAAGTGTTTAAGGGGTCAAAGTTGGTGATCATCTTGACATTTCCAACAATTTTCCTCCCCATCGTCGAAGATTTTCTTCACATCACAACTCCACTGATTGCAACATCTCAACATTTGAGTTTTTTTTTTTTTTTGGTACCACCTTGTTAGGGATATGACTCACTTCATCAAGTGTTTGATTTTTTCTTTGGGCATTAGCCTTGTTTTTACCAAGCACATTGCTTTTTCATGCCCCATTTTTTGCACTCTTTTTTTTTTTTTGGACAAAGTCTCCATTTTTATCAGCATTGTAAATCATGCTACTTGAGTGGTTTGATTTTTCTTTCCTTGCCCCAGTGTGGGGGATGATCACCAACTGGGTTTAATGTGAAATGAATTCATAGGCTCAATGGGGCTATGCAATGGATAATAGTGTGTGGATAGAGAAAGAACTGCTCTTCGTCATTCTAAAACACTTCAAATTATTTTACAAGTTACACTGCAAAAACAATACTCGAAGATTGATGCAAGTGTGAGTAAGAAAATTCATAGCATTTCACTTCAAATTTTGTCCCAGCATGGGATGATCCTTGACAGGGATAATTTTACAAGCTTTTCACGTGTGTGGGCTCAAATGGCTAAACAATGAATATACCTGTAGTGTTTCGGGTAGAAGAAAAAATTGCCTCTCATCACTTCGGTTGACGTACCATTTGCGAGATCACCATTTTCCTCGTGGGCATGGAATTTTTCCACACAACTCCCTGGGGGTCAGTGTATGGAATAGGGTTTGTATTTCATCATTCCAAAGTATCCCATTTCACACATTCAATCAATCTCACACAATTCATCAAGGAAGAAAAATGCAAGATTTGCAACAAATTTGAACAATTCAATTCATTGAGGCAATTTACTCATCATAGAAATTCTTGCAGCTCAAAACATGACATGACAAATTCTATCATGAATAATACTTTTGACAACATCATAATTAATTGGAGTAGAAAACTCATGACTACCCATTTATGCTAGGACATCACCTCCTGAAAGTACATTCCTTACCACATATAGGCTGTAATTTAGAGAAAAGTTGCCCCCAAGATCTTCCACCAAAGAATGATAGCTCTCTTTTACTTGCCCTAAATCCTTTTTCATTGCAAGTGCACTCTAAACTTGTTGATCACAAGTCAAGTATATGATCATTGAAACTTGATACGCTATTCTCAGATGTCCCTTGTCATAACAAGCTATGGAATTATGCACTGAGACAAGAAGCAAATGAGTCAGATAAACAAACAGGTTTAATCTGCTACAAGTTTTGGGAAAATGTTTTTTTTTTATTAGCAGTGAAATGCTTTTGTTTTTGAAAAAGATTTTAGGAAGAAGCATGAAAGAGTCCAGCCCTCAGGATTTCTCCGTGGATAATAGTTTCTTTCATGGTTGGATATCGTCATTGGACTGGTTTGGAGTACCCCGTCATGCCCTCAAAATAAAACTTGTAATTTCATTGATATTCATCAATTAATTACATTTATTGAATGGAAAATGCGAATTCAAGTCCTAAAAAGAAAGTGAAAAAGAAGAAATCGAAAACAATCGCTAGATAACGATAATAACTCCTAAAAAGTGATAAAATTCCTAGAAAGCGATAAAAATTCCCGCTTTAGGGAATGTGCAAAAGTAATAAGTTACTTTTGTGGGCCAGGGTCCATTTCTTCCAAAGGTCCTTCATCAATGGCATTCACCCTATCCTCATGCTCAGGTAGAGGATTCTCTTTGACATTCGGTTGAGTGGTACTGAAGGCAAACACCTTGGTGTCTAGTAAGTTTTGGACCTTATGTTTCAAAGTTAAGCATTCATCAGTCGAATGTCCTACTTCCCCCATATGATACTCGCATTTCTTAGAGGGATCTTAGTTGGAAAATTTTTCAACATTGGGTCGTTTTGGCTCATAGGACAGCAACCCCTTCTTTTGTAGGACCTTCAAGACCTGGGACAGAGGGCTAGGAAGAGGAGTGAACTGCCTCCTAACAAATTGTCGGGGGGCGGACGGTTGGCCTTCCCCTTGTTGATTCCTAGGGAAATGAACAACTAGAAGCTTGCTAGATTGTGCATATGTGACATTAACTTCCGTGCTTGGTTCTTTGTCTTTCTTTATGGTGAACCTTTTGCCTTGATTGGTTGGTTTATTGAACCATCCATCTCTTAGCCCAACTTCAATCTGTTCACCCACCGGGATAAGTTGGTTGAAGTTCTCAACGTATGTGCTAGCTATTCGGTTGCGAAACTCAAACGGGAGAGTCTTGACAAAAACTTCATCAGCTCTTTGTCAGCAGGCTCTGGAGTGACTTGAGTGGCCAGATTTCTCCACCTCACAACATACTCCTTGAACGACTCACTCTTCTTCTTCTCCATCCGCTCAAGATCCTCTTGGGAAGGTGCAATGTCCATGTTAAACTTATATTGCTTGAGGAATGCGTCAGTCACTTCATTCCAAGTGTCAAGGAGGTTTACATTCTTTATTATATACCAGTTCAGTGCGGGCCCAGTCAAACTCGCATGAAATGATTGAATCATGAGGGATTCATTCTTGACATATTGGGCCATGCGTACGTGGTACATCTGCAAATGAGCTTTTAGGTAGGAAGTACCATTGTATTTCTTGAACTCTGGCATTTTGAACTTCTTTGGCACCTTGACCTTCTCATACACAGAAAAGTCGAATGGGAGTGAACTTTTTGACTCCTGCAGCTGTCTCACTTTCTCTTCCAGCTTCGCAACATGCTCATCCTGATCTATCTTGGGAACGCTATCAAGCTTGGCCTTTCCAACAAGAACTAAGTCATCTTCCAGCTCGGGCATGTCGTCGTCAATCGTTTGAACCTTGTTTGCTTGCTTCGGGATAACTACTTCAGGAAGAGCGGCTGCAGCCGTTGGATTCGCTTGGAGGAATTGGAGTTGATCCGTCACAAGCTGTATAGAGGCGAGTACTTGTTGGAGTTGAGTCTCTACAACGGACATACGATCACGCATTTCATTTTGATCAACCATTTTTGCTCTCGATCGTGTAATGATGGGTGAACGTGAAGGATCCGTTATCACCTAATTCAAATGAATGAAAATATGTAAACACAAGGTGTAAATAGAGAGCTAATCCATGACAACAATCTATTTTTAGTCAAGAAAAGTTCACACATGAAAAGGATTTCCTAAAAATGGATTAAGAAAACAAAGACATGGGATGCCCCAGTAAGGATGAAATTTCCTAAACATGAACTAGGAAGAGCTAAGACACGAATTGAAAACAAATTTCCAATTTTTTTCAAATGATTCATTGCATGGCAATTTCCTCATTTCATTCATAATTGACAAATGAATTAAATCAATGATTGACCTAAATTGTCATGGATCGACCAAAAGTATGACAAAATAAGTAAATTGCATAGTATAGGGATAAAAGACTTACTTCACCAAATAAACGGCAATCACATAGACATGCACATGAGATGTGAGGCTCGATTTCTAGTCTATAAGGCTTATCAAGGTGGAGCCACAAGGATGATCAGACTAGCCACGGGCTTGTGGACTATGTCGGGTCCTCATGACTCTGGCTTGGTCAAAGAGCCAACCCAGGTCGCGGGCATGTTGACCGAGGTGGGTACTCTTGACACCATGAAAGAAATTTCGGAATTGAGATGGGCGACTCGTACCGCGAGCATGCGGTCGAAGTGGTATCCATCTCAATAACATCCTAAATAATCCTATGCGGCCCAAGTTCGGCAGCAAGTTGTGTGTGCAAGAGTGTAGTGTAAATGCAAAGCATGCACAACATTTTATAGCAAGCAACACTTCATATGTGCAAGTAAACCATACATTCCTACACCTCCCTACAAAACAAGGGTTAGCAAACACTTCCCCTTATACCTCCCAATCTGCAAAAACATTTAACACCTTAAATGTTAGGAACGTACCTGGAATCCTCGCTGCCAAATAAAAATATTTTTCAAATAAAAGAGAAAATTGGCCTAAGTCCACTAAGAGTATTAACTCAAGTCCCTAGCGGAGTCGCCAAGCTGTCGCGACCAAATTTTCAAGGTGTGAACCACCTAAGATTTGGCTAATGGATTGTTAAGCCTAGACTTAACTTGGGCTCTCCCAAGCCCATACCAATTCACGACTTAGGTTCAAGTTTTTAATATGCAAATGATTTTCAATAAGAAGTCGCCACTAATATATTTTCGATAGGTCGATTAGACACCTAAGTAAAATAACGGAAGGTTTACTTTACTCCTACGAACCAGAGATTTATGAGTTCGAGGACTTAGTTACGTTAGATTTCTTTAACGCCCTTTCGGTACCTTTCTCTTTTGTTTTGAAAAATGTTTGGCAAATAATTTGAATTGATTTTAATTCCCTAACATGTGAGGTGACAATGCGGGTGGACAAACCACCAATTTAACACTCAAGAAAGCAAATGAATAAATTGCAAAACTTACCTCATAACAACGAAAGCATCTGCATTGTTAGATTAGAATTCACATCAGCAATCCTAGATATGATTTCTAATTAACACGTAATTACTCAATTTTTTTGTTTTCACTTTTTAATGAGAATCATGCTTTATGGAATGCATGCTACTAATCTAACATGAGATGATATGTCATGGTAATATGATCTAAACTACATGACATGAATAAGATGCAGTCTATCCTAAAGAATGAAATTGATTAATTCTAAAGCAATTTTTTGTATTTTCCATGAAATTCGAAATTAGAAAAATGCCAAGATTATCTAGCTAGATTAAGATTCTATTCAATTTGTATTAGGAATTAGATTAAGCCAAATTCTAATTTAAACTAAAATCTTATCTTAACCAAGTAATCTTTAACCTAAAATGCAATATATCTAAAAGGATTTATCTAAATAAAATGTAAATATGCAATCAATCTAATATGCAATGACGTGCCAAGGATGCCCTAATTCTACATAATACATGCATGATGATTCTTTTTGTATTTTTCTTTGTAAAATTCGAAATTTAAAATTGTCAAATAATTAAACGTGCCATTTAAATTAAAGAAAACTAACATCCTAAATGAATGCCTTTTTTTTTTTTATTTTTTATTATTTAAAAATTCGAAATAAGATTACAATTCTAAACATGCAAGATAACCCTAAGACTAGGAATATTCTAAATTGAACCTAATCTAATTCAATTCTTTTGATTTTTCTTTTACGAAAATAAAATTGACTCAAATACCATGACAACAAATCAAAGCAAGATAAGATTGATATCCAAAAATTGGCAAACCATATCTCGCGCATGAGATCGGGTTGACTAATCTTAAAATTAAATCGCGAATCGAATCTCGGGTGTGAGATCGGATTGTCGATTTTTTGCAAAGGATTGCGAGTCGGATTTCGGGCATGAAAATCGGACTGTTAATCCCTAATTTGAGGGACTATTTCATGTTGGAATCTCAATCATGTATCAATGAATAATTACACTGAAAAAAAAAAAACTATAAAAAAACCAAACCGTAAACTATATAAAAATAATAAAGATAAACTAATAAAAAAACTGCCTAATCTTATTTTTTTGTCTTTTTTTGTTTTTTTCTTCCTTTCCACGCACAGCTGTGGATCTCCAAGGATTCCGGCTGATCAGTCCGGCAAAGGGCAGCAACCAACAGACCAAGGGAGTCTTCCGTCGGGGCAACAGGTGCTTCGATCGGCTTCGGGTAGAGGGACGACGGAGCAGGGTGGCTTCAGGCGCGAAAATCGGTCGGACACGAGTGGTGCTAGTGCGTGGAGAAGAAGATTGAATAGTCCCTGTCCAATCCTCTGCCCTTTTTGCTTTTTACTTTTTGTGTTCTTTTCCTTCGGATCCAAAAAGCTCCCAAGAAAACCCATCCCCTAAAAAGCCACCACATACCACCTTTTATAGGTGAAGGACTAGGATTTTAATTTCTTATTCAAATCCAAATTCGCAATTTTTCCACAAAATTCATCCCATATTGATAAGTATTCAAGATTAAGATGAAATTTTCTCTAAATCCAAATCTTTCAAAACCAAATCGCAATATTCTTTTACCCATCTGCCCTATCCAAAAAAAGATTCATATCTCGGAAAAATTTTAAAATATTATATTCCCACGAGATAATTTTTAATTATTAAAAAATACGGGCTTGGGCCAACCTACTCACTTCGTGGACCTGATCCATCTAATTCGAACTCATCCGCCACCGGTCCAATAAAATGCAAAAAATGCAAATAACGAAATAAATGCAATCTAAATCTATATGCTATGCAATTAATAAAATTAACCCCTAATTTCCTATGCAATAAATAAATAAACTAAATCGTCAAAATTTAGGTGTTAACAGTTGCCCCCTTTTTCCCCCAAAGGTTTGGTAAAAATGTCGGCTAATTGATTTTTTGAATCAATGAATTGATGTTAACTTCACCTTTATGAACATGGTCTTGTATGAAGTGGTGTTTGATCTCTACGTGCTTAGCTCTAGAGTGTAAGTTAGGATTCTACATTAAATTGATGGTGTTGGTGTTGTTGCATTTGATTGTGGTGTTTGATTCTTCAATGCCAAAATCCTTTAGTCATTGTTTCATCCAAAGGATTTGAGCACAACAACTCTCGAGTGGTACATACTCAACTTCGGCTATAGAATGAGCTATTGTACTTTACTTTCTGGAGTACCACAAGATTAACATACTATCTAGCAATTGACATGTTTCAAATGTGTTTTTCCTATGTATTTCACATAATGAAAGAATAATAATGTCGTTACTTGAGGTGGCAACGATGCCCCCATACCAACGAGATGCCTCATCATGAGAACATGATGCCTTAGTTGAGTTAGGATGCTTGAATTTGAGCCCGAAAGCCTTGAGAAGCTAAGCCCCAAGAAGCCTCAATCGAGTTGAGATGCCCTGGTCGAGCTGGGACAAAGTTAGATGACTCTTTTATGCGTGCCGGTATATGCATAAATATGATATGTTAATGTATTTATTGACAAGCCGAACGGAAGCATGTATTAAAGTATGTTGTAATGAACATTTGCATGTAGTTGAGGTGTAACAATAAGTTTGCTATTGATCTACCACTGACATTGTATTACGAAAATTGTACTTGCTAGATTTTGATGATAAGATATCCTCTTAGTAGAGAATTATGGGTTTTACTTACTGAGTCTCCCGACTCACTTTATTATTTTTTAGCCTTGTGGACATGGATGTTTCACGTTAGTTTTGAGAGCTACAATGACACTAGAGAAGATAGGAATTTCCTTAGCCTATGTGGATACTTATAGTGTGATGTAAAAAGGAAGGAGGGCATGTAGAGAAATGGCTTGTAAGTGTACTGTTGCAATATAAAGTAATGTGTTATGTGTGATGTATGTCTAAAAAAATTGAGATGGCGATGAGTTTGGGATGTTGCGAAAATAACCCTTTCCGCTCAAGATCCTAGAGATAGAGTTGAGATCGTTATGACTTTCTTACCTTTTGAGTCTCCCTCTTTATCCAGTCCCACTTCGTATGACTAGAGTGTTCCCACGAGTTTGTTTATGGACAATGGCATTATCCCCTGAGTCTCATGAATGGATGTCTTGATATTGTTCCATTCCTTGGAAAGTCCACAATTAATTGTTCCTGATGGGCTAGGCCATTGACAATATCATTGAATTTACTGAATATGTCAATCATTGTTTTGTTTGGCTTTTTATGATTTGTATTGCCCAAGGAGGATATTTATCTTTATCTCTTTCACTCGATCAGCTCCTTCTTATGTGACGTGTAATTTGTCCTAAATTTCATTTGCTATTTCACATGAAGAAATGCAATTATATTTTGTGGAGGACAAAGCACAATATAATGAATAAATGGTCTTAGCATCTAATGATTCTCTCTAAGTTTTCTTAGCATTAGATAATGATTTAGCCATTGGTGCTTTGCCATCTTCCTCCTTTTTTGAGGATGATGAGGCTTCAAGTGTTACTCCTCTGACAACTACATCCACTCCAAGGTATCCTTGGCTTTGATGAATGCCTTCATCTTGTTTTTCTAGATGTTGTAGTCCTTTTATCAAAGTATGCAGACCTTGTGTCACTTTGTTCTTCCATAGGTCCTAGTGCAATGTTGCTAGTCATAATAAATCATTAGCTCAAAAGTAATAAAGCACTTCAAAAGTAATAAGCACTAAGCTTTGATACCAATTGTTAGGGCTAGAACTATCGCGGCCCAAATCCTGAGCGTGCGAACATCCCTTAGCGGTCAATTAAATTGCGACGTCCTAGGACGTATTGCCGACCCATTTATCTTTCGATTAAATGCATGCAGAACCGACTTAATTAAACACTTAATCAATCAACAAAATAGGGATAGTAAAACACATAAAAATATTGCTGAAAACAACATTTATTTATCCACTGTTAACCCTAGGAAGTTTAATAATTACAAGCCTTTCTACGGCCACTTCCTATCGACCCTCTTAAAAACCTTTAGGGATTAGGATTAACCTAAACTTCACTAATGGCAAGGCCAGCTAAAAAGTGTCGCATCTCGCCCATCACATCCGCAGATCTTCACGCTACGGCTCTGAAAATGGTTATTAACAACGCGGTGAGATAAAATCTCAGCGAGTCAACTTCCTAAACCTCGATTAGGACGCAAATTCATCTCAAAGGCAACCTAAACACGCACTACATATAAACTTATCTCACCTCGGCACACCCTTGCATATTAATATGTCACATATGCCATTATAAATACAATAAGCATAATCAATAATCAGAACACATAACTCTCATGCACCAAGCATCCACACGGGTCTTCGATTATAAGGTAAAACCCGTTTTTTCCATACCATGCCTAACAGTTTTACCCCATAATCAAGCACAATGCATTACAATCATTCACACATGTTCTAATTATTACGACCTCTTGGGCCATGGCTAACACAAGAGTTGGCGGTCTTCTAGTAGGCATCGTCCCACCCCATCGGGCATGGCAACGTCTAGAACCCCCGCCCAGATGGCATTCTATAAAGGAGCATCGGTTTGGCCTCAACCGCAACTCGGCATCCAATAAAATCGAGCATCACCTCCAAACTCCCGTTAGGTGATAGGTTTGATTAAATGACCACTTAAGCACACCATCAATCAAGCAAATTATTATTGCTGTTAATTAGCCAATAACACAATATTTCATTTTCGAATAATAAACTTTGGCAATTTTTCATATTTAAAAATCCTCGTAAAATATTCGTATGTGGTCACGTATTTGAAATCAACCCGTCAAACTTTGCACACTTCTATTTTAAAACCCCATTGTTGTATTTAGCATGTAAAATTTGACGTCCATACCCGACACCTTAAAATTTGCCATTTAATTGCCTATAAAACCTTCTTTTTGTAATAATAAGAGAAACTTACGGATTTTCGGTGACAACGGGCTCGCAGCAATGGCAATGAGACGGCGTCGAGAACGTGACACTCACGGCTCGAACGGAGGCTCGACGGTGGCGGTAGCGGCTCCTCAAGCTCACGGCCACCTAGGGTGGATCGGCTTGATGGTGGCCTCAAGGGTGACTTGGGTGGACGGTGGTGGTCATGGCGAAGCAACGGCGGCAAGGAGCGGTGGTGGTGGTGCGGCCAAAGGTGGTAGTGTGATGGTGGCGGTGGGATGATGAAGGTAGCAAAATGAAAGAAAAAAAGAGAACCAGAAAAAGATGAAGAGAAGATGGGGGTTGGCGGCAGAGGGATGAAAAGAAAATGGAAGGGGAAAGAAGAATGTGGGGAAAAGAGAAAGAAAAGAAAAAGGGAGGGGGCTGCTTGGGGTTGGCGTGAGGAGGAGGAAAAGTGGGAGAGAAAGAAGAAAATAAAGAAAAACAAAAGGGTTTCTAAGATATTATCCCAAAAACTCGTCATCACATTCATCCCACTTGCCCCTAAAGTCCTCTAAGCCTAGTATTATCTCCCCAAATATCTTCTTAATTCTAATTTCTTAAAAACAATTTTTTTGGGTAGCAAAATTCCAGTTTTGCTTTTTCATCCGAATTTCTTTTCCCTTTTCTTCTTGTCTGATAATTCATTTTTCCGAAAAATTTTGGACTTGTCAATAATTTGAGAATGATGAGACGACGTCCAATAATTAAATCATGAAACCCTTGAAAATTCGATATCCAAAATTGAATTAAATTTCGTAGTTAAAAATCGATCGAATGGGACTTTAGTACGACTTAATCTATCGGGTAGCTTTTAGGAGTTCTCACACGTTTAACCCATGGTCGATAATTTTTGACCCACATTTGTGCATCTTCGAATCGTGGATGACCCTCGGTTGTCATGTAATCACGAGAGTTCAATTATGTACCCTAAATATAATATCAATAGAAAATCGGTTTATTGCCGTTCGATGCGAATATTGTAATCATGCGGAATCACCCACAAATCGACTACATACTTCCATCAAATTAGCTTATATCCGTTCGCTAATTGATTTAAAATAGTGTAGTATTGACCATCGTTGATCCTTTTGGTCGAGCGGTCAATTTCTAATCGAATTCTCTAGTCTATCATGTTTATAACCTTTTATAGCCTCACCTAATAAATTAGTTAACTATTGAGTGATCAGTTCAGAGTAAAATAATCATGAGTGCATTGATGAAATAACCATTTCATATATTTCAAGATAGGGGTCAAATTTTAGAACATCACAAGAACTATCACATAGAGAGGGTGAATAGATGAATATCTAGAATTTTAAAAAATAATTAAGCTAATATTTCAATACGACAATGTCTAGTAATAAATCACGTGAAGAACATATCTTACCAGTGTGTAATAATCTATCTCAAGAAATAAGAAGAGTTATGGGATAGAAAAGTGCATACAACAATTGGAGAGAAGTACACTATCAGTGACATAAGTTGTGTACTACGCTCACTTTGGTGCCAATAATTTCAGGCGGATCACTTAAGTGCCAAATTTTTTAAAAACGCTCATTTCAGTGCTAGTGCTAATCTGGTTGGCCGAAAATCCGACGTGACAGTTTTTATGAATATTTGAAGCTAACGTGGATCGCCGGAGAGTACAATCAGCATGCAAACAAAACAACAACATCGTTTAGCGTCTTTTCTCTTAAATAAGCAACCCTAAATCCCTAAATTTGAGCAGAATCGGAAATTGAAAACCCTAAATCCCCAATTCGACCAATTCAAGTACATACTTTAATTTTTTCTCAAAGTTATCAGCTTGCTCTTGCAAATTGAGGGTAGAGCTTTAGCAACGACTCACATTCTTATAAAAAAAGAAAATTAGATGGTGAGTGTTACTGTTATTATGGGTTATCGAGTTTGAGAAGAACATCTGGGAATTGGTTGAATCCAGGGATAAGATTTCATGGGTGCAGCAGATATAGAGAAGGTTTGAAGTGCAAACATTTCAAATGGGTTGATAGGAAATTCTTTGATTGAGCGACAGAGGTGATCCTGGAGTTACTTGGGGGCTGCATGTTTTTATTTCTTTTTTCTGTTTAAGAACATAAATTTTGTTTTTTTGTTCCCAGGAATAAAAAAGAACAAAAACGCGTTTGTTTGCATTTTTGTTTAAAATCTGATTTTTTGTTCCCAGAATACAAAAAGAACAAAAATGAGAAATAAAAAAAAATTGTTTCTTGTTCCAGAAATACTTTTGAAGAAACATTTTTCTTCTCTCTCTTCTCTTTTCTTCTTCTTTTTTTCTTTGGCCGGCGACGCCGTCGAGGGTCGGCGACCTCGCTGGAGTGTCGCCGGCCCCTGGCAAGGCCGAGCCTTGCCCGAGCCGGTGAGGCCAAGCCTCGCCTTGGTTAGGCGAGCTCAGGCTTGCCCAGATCCAACGAGGTTTAGAGGCCGAGCCTCGCCATGGTTAGGCGGGCCGAGCCTCGCCATGGTTAGGCGAGGCTGCCGGCGACCGGTCGAAAGAAGAAAAAAATAAAAAGAAAGGAAAAATGAAAAATAAAATAAAAATATTAAAAAATTAAAATATAATAAATTATAAAATAAATAAAAATATATATAAATTATACCAAACGTGTTTCTATTCATTTTTTTATTCCCGGAACAAGTTTACCAAACGCATCTTTTTGGTCAAAAATTGTTCCAGGAAAAAAAGTGTTTATGTTACGGGGAACAATTTTTGAACAGAACGTTACCAAACGCGCCCTTGAAGGCCAAAATCAACCTCCACCTACATTAATAGATGAGTTGGAGGATGTCGACTCAATGCAAGCTCAATTGAAGGGTTTAACATATCTGGTCGACCATTTGAAGAGGGAGGTTTCAAGGCTGAAAATCAAAAGAAACTTTTATCAAGCGTTGATTGTGTTCTTATTCTCTTAGGTAGTTTATTCAAATGTGAAGTGAGGAATGAGAAGAAGTTTGTATGTCTACCATAGTTGAAGACATGTAATATGCACTTATATTGGATTATCTATAAGTAAAATGTGTTTTTGATTTGTTGCAATTTTTGTATGAAGCAGAAGGTTTTGTTGTAATCTATGGTAGAAATGCAAGGTTGGAGTTGGAATGCATTAATTGTGAGCACTTAAAAATTTTATTGTTTAGTTGTGTATTGTCAATGTTTGTCTTGGTTAACTTTTACTTCAAATATAATGGTTTCTTTGCTGCATTTTTTATTTGGTTGTTGGTTTGCTAGTTTACTAGTTTGCTGCAACTGCAAATCATGGCGAAATGGAAGATTGAAGTTGGAATGCATTAGTTATAAGCACTTAAAAGTTTTACTATTTAGTTGTGTATTGTCAATGTTTGTTTTAGTTAGTTTTTGCTAGAAATAGAATGGTTGCTGCATTTTTATCGTTGTAATGGTTTGCTGGTTTGTTGGTTTGTTGCAACTACAAACTATGGCAAAATTAAGGGATTGTGACAAATTCATAATTGACCATTTCAATACCAAAGGTTGTAAATAGTGATCACTTGAGTGCCACGTTTTTATAAAAGTGATCATTTAAGTGCCAGTCACAATTACAAAGTGATTACTTATGTTACACAAGTTGTAAATAGTGATCGCTTGAGTTTTAAGTCTCAAACTTGCACTAGTCATGGTGCATCTTGTATCTTGTTGCACTAGGGCATCTTGTTGCATCATGGCATCTTGTTCTTGCACCAGTTGGGTTGCTGGTGCATCTTCTCGCACTAGCCCATACAAGTGTTGATGCAACAAGATGCACCAGCACCCAAAATTGCATCTTATTCTTGCACCAGCACATACAACAAGAACCCCATAAATAGTATCTACAATTTCAACAAGCAACACTATATGCACACATCTAAATCTAAAATTAATATTAACCTCATAAGAACATTACACCAACAACAAAAAAATATACAGCATAACTGATAACTGTCTTGCTAGCATTACTAGTCAAAACCAAGCTAAGAGAAAATAACAAAAACAACTATTGGCATTGGTATTGATTTATTATTTACAAAATGAAAGAAAAATATGTCTAACTTCACTCCCCAATCACTGAAGGTTCAGCACTATCTTAAAAAAAAAATAATGGCAATATGCAGGTAGCAACTACCATCAATAATATAATATCCAGCACCCTCCTAAAAAAAGAAAATATAAAAAGAGAGATCATGTCCATCATCACATAACAAGAGATCATGTCCAGCACCCTCCCATCACACCATAATCTCCTTTTTGTCTTAGAGTTTTAAATTAATTCATAATCCGAGCATTCTTTCGAACTGGATGTACAAGTTCTTTAATTGGACTTTCTGTCACTTCCTTTTCCTTGTTCTTGACAGCGGCTATTTTTATTATAGCACGTGTCATATGTTGGTCCATATCATCACTATCGCTCCCAATCGTTGGTTGAGATTGAACTAGTGTTGGGTTCTTTTTAGATGGCTATTTTGCAGCTATACCGGATTGTATTTTTCTTTGGAACACTCTTCTTTGGCTTCGCCCTTTTGATTCTTGAGTTGGCCTATCTTGAGAGAGAAGTACCTCTGAAGTTCTCCCAACCTACAAGAACATAGGGATATTGTC
Organism: Eucalyptus caleyi; assembly: GCA_014182885.2. Taxonomy (NCBI): domain Eukaryota; kingdom Viridiplantae; phylum Streptophyta; class Magnoliopsida; order Myrtales; family Myrtaceae; genus Eucalyptus; species Eucalyptus caleyi. The sequence continues at coordinate 31,814,762 of CM024468.2, read as the reverse complement.
AACCAAATAAATTGAAGTACAACAAATTAAATGCATGAAGCCTACAAATCTTACATTCAAAATAATCATTCCAATACGTTCATTTGTGTAAATCCCATAACCATATTGTCTTAATATTTTTCAAAAGCCCCTCTTGTTTGCTGTGGTGCATCATTTTAGTAGCAACCGGAGGAGCAACCTCTACAACTTGTGCAGAGAAACACATAACAAATTTAAATTTCAGCCTATAAAAGACAAACACAGTGATGTATAACTTATAGGATATTTTTTTCTCGTTTACTCAACAGTGGACTCAGTTGTTGTTGTTGTTGTCCTGCCTATTTCAGTCCATGTTCTTGCATTTGAGCCTACAACATGGCCTGTTTCTGGCCCTTTAATAGGCCTTACAACAATATACTATATTAGGATTATGACCAACTACAATGATTTGAATAATTAGACATCTACTTATTTTCATGGTGAGAAACAAATGGAGAAAATTTCTCAAATTACAAGTGCATGACAGAGTAAAATCACAAGAGAAGCCAGTACACCTGGTCAACAATCAACCTCTATCGAATATGAATTGAAAAGTTACTGAGGTAAAAAGGATACTTACCTTACAGTAGGGCTTTTTTTTTTACCCTTCAATTGGCATTACAGCAGAGCCTTCTGTCCTCCCTTCGATAGGCTTAAGAAGAAGCTTTTCAGTAGATCCTGTCCCTGGCACTAAATCAGCTTGTTGTTAATGCTGCTTTTTCAGCTACAACCTTTCTTATTGTGTCATTCCTTGTGGCAATAGGAGCATTTTATCTTTGCCCTAATTCTACTCATCCTTTGACTTGATGCCTCTTCCCGCTGCATTCTTCGTCTCCTTTTTGACCTTCATGTTTGCTTCTTCAATGGCAAAGGTAGAGGGCTTTCATGATTTATTGGCTCCCAAAATTTGCTACTTTTGATAGGCTGCATCATGAATTGGTATGAAGCAAGATATGAGATTTTTTGTACCGATCATGTAGGTAATCATTTGGGTTTTCTTGCTTCATCGAAATAGCACAAATGGCGTGGGCATAGGGAATTTATTTAGTTGCTAGGCTCGGCATGAACACTTTCTTCTATCTAGGTTGACAACATACTTATTTTGATTTTGAATAATCTCATATCCATTATCTCCATTCTAAATTGGATGGCAGAACCTACTAGCAACAATTTTTGTATCTAATCTCTTCACAATCCTAAGGCGACAATCTCTAGTTTATTTCGTAGCTTCATCTCTTTGCCTATGCAGTTTAGTCATCACCATAACACGAATATCATCAAGCATGCTAATGATTGGTTTGCACCTGACTTTTAAAATTCTACCATTGAAAGCTTCACTAAGGTTATATCAATGATATCGCATTTAAACTCTTTGCTGAATAAAGCCCGACACCAATGCTTAGCTTTTGTCTGGAATAGTGCATCAAAACCTTCCTTTATCAGCTGCAACAATCTTTGTTTGGCTAATCTGAAATCAGCCATGTTGGTACTCTTTACTATCGGCCAAAATTGCTTCTGCAGCCTATCTCCTTTGAAGTTCCTTGACCAGTTTGCATATATGTGCCTTACACGCATTCTATACTCAACATGTGGCATCAACTCAGCCAATGTAGGAATAAGTCCCTACAAAAATTCAACCCAATAGATACAAGTTAGGGAAAATATGCAAGTGATTAATATTAAAAAGGAGTGAATTAATTGATAATGAAATTACCTTATGTTGGTCGCTCATGAATGTCCATCCTCCCCCATCAGTTATCTCAAGGTCATCCATTAAAGTTTTGAAGAACTAGGACCAAATATCATTGTTCTCTATCTTCACCACCACCAAAGTTATCGAAAACATTTTATTATTGGCATTTCTTCCCACAGCAGTCAACAACTCCCCCTTGCATAAATCCTTTAGAAAGCATCCATCAATCCTATAACTCTTCTACAACCAACCAAGAAGCCTCGTTTGTATACATCAAAATAGACATAAAATCTATCAAATCTAGGCCCAAGATCAGGGAGTGGCCTCTCCACAACTCTACATATACCATATTAAATGAGTTTTGAAACATGCATTTGCCAGCATAATCCCATACTTGCGCATATTCTTCCTTATACCCACCCATCAATATTTTCATCACCTTCATCTTAGCTCTCTTGCATTGATTCCTTGACACATTAACTCCTACTTGCTCCTTCACTAATCGTTGAAATTGAAGACTCTTGATCTCGGGTATTGCTTTGATAGTGTTGAAAAAATGCTTCAATAACTACATACTTGTTACCCTTTTATTGTTAAAGATAATTGGACAAGTATGTTCATCATGGAAGGACCTAATTTGGAATGACCCATTCTTACTTAGCGTGCCATAGAGCTTCCATGAACAATTGGGTTGTGAACACTTGGCTTTTATAAATTTTTTCGTGTTTCTAATGAATTGAATGCTCTTCTGTTCACCAATGGAGTTCTTCACAATAGCTTCCTTGAACTGTTTGGCATCATCAAATTTTATGCCCACAAACAAAACAAGTTTATCAATAGTCAGATTATAGTAAGGGTACTTACTTTTTCTTCGACGAGTAGGTTCTTCATCATCATTGTCAAGCTTATTATCCGAACCAGCAACTTCATCGCCGCAGTTTTCTTCATCTTCACTTTTATTACCTTCAATTGGAGCTCCATCCCTATTTATTGGCTCGGGCCTCTTTGTTGAAGTTGCAAGCTTTTTAATTCTCTTTACTTTTGTCTTGACTGTGCGAGTTCATCATCATCTTGTCACTTGGAAAATTTACTGAAGCCAAATATTCATCTTCCGATTCACTGGATAAAGCAATTTCCCATTCTAATTCAATAAAGTCTTTCAAGATCATCTTTATCAATATGACTTCTCTCCCTCTCATCTTTACCCAAATCTTCACCCAAGATTTCAGGACATAGGGTTAATACCTTAAAAAACCCCAAATTGTACACTTGTGACAAATTTACCCCAAACTTGAAATCAATATGACAAATTTCTCTCCCTCTCATTTTTCCTAATTTATCTAACCTAAACTCATACTCTCTACTAAATTGAATTAATAACACAAAAAAATCACAAAAATTATAAACTGTGACAAACTTGTAAAATAGGATCCCTCACTTCTCCGTGTCATTTCTTAATAATTTGAGAATAAAATTTAACGAAAACTAACAGAGGGTAAATTTGTAAGTGGTTTTTAAACTCAAAGGTATACCCATCCTCATCCTCATCCTCACCATCATCATCCTCATCCTCATCCTCACAATCACCATAATATTCAATATATACCTTAGCTTCTTTGATGTGAAGATAATGGTAAATGATATCCTTAATACCATTATCATCATTAAAAAATCTCAAGCCATCCTTCAATTTCTTCCCAAGAACACAGTAATGTAGTTTTTGCACTTTGCATCGTGAAAAATACACCAAATCCCTCAAAAAATCAATATATGATGGCTTCCGAACATTGACATAGATAGTACATTCATTTCCACCAGTATATTCTCAATCTTCAGTGCCAATAAGAAACTCTCCACCATAGCAAACAATAACCCTACTTGATTCATGTCCATGTCGATGCTACACCCAATGAAAAAAAAAAAAAAAAAGAGTCATTACTTGTTGGGACCACATTACAGAATCATCAACTTCATATGCAGGTCATTGTCGTTTTGTTGTCAAGAAACAAATGCGACTAATCTCCCCAATTCGGTGCCTTTTACAGAAACAAAAGAAATCGAATTAAATAAACAAAGTGAGGTCCCCACCACCCATTTTTCAATTCAATCACATTTAGTCCCCCACTGTTTCCCCCACAGAAGCAGTCCAATTAATTAAACAAATTCGGTCCCACCACTGTTTCCCTTCAAGTCGAGCCCCATTTTCCCTTCCACGCCCTATTTTTCTATTTGGTCCCTACAAAAGAAAGCGAACAAATGACAGAAACCTCGATTTTTCTATTCGGTCCCCACCACTTTCCCTCTTGAGCCGAGCCCTCAATTTGCCCTCCACGCCCTAACTTGCCTGTCGAAACCCTAAATTTTTCACTAAATTGACCCACATAGAGAACATGACAAACTTGAGCGAGCGAGAGTTGGGGATGCAGCTAGAGAACGAACGTGAACAACGGTGCAACTATAGCGGTGGCCGAGCAACAGCGGGCGAGTAAACGACGGTGGGTGAGCGAGCTACGGCCGGCGACGTTGAGCGAGAATCGTATACAAACACCTTTTTTGGCCGTAGTGAATCCATGTCGTTTTTGACCATAGTGAATCCTCTATTTTACAAAACAACGATCACTTTGTAAGTGATCCACATGGAATGGTAAAACAACGTTGTTTCTTACGAAGAAAGGAAAATGGCGTCGTTTTATACCATCCACCGTGGACAGTCTTAAGAATTGTCAATTTTTTAAAAAAAATATATAAAAGCCATGTAATCATTTTGGTCGGAATCTCTTGCCGGTGGCACCAAAGTAATCGTTTTTTTCTCCGATTTAGCACTTAAGTGATCCAACGAAAACTTTTGGCACGAAAGTAAGCGCCATACACAACTTATGGCAATGATAGTGTACTTCTCCCCCTTCTCGTGTCTCCACTGCCTTCCACTACCTTATCTTCTTTGGTAGCCCATCTTAGAGTAAATTAAGTCGTGGGTTTTGTAGACTCTGCTGGCCCAACCACATAGATTCAAGATTCGATGAAAACGACTTAGAAATTGGTTGGGATCAAGTAAAATTTTCCAAAATGCAAACCCTAACCATCCCGACTTCCACCACGCAATTAGTTTTTGACAATCATCATAATGCCGAATTAACACAAGGCTTTTATTGCCCATGGTGGTACGACCATACTGGTCTAAAGCTAGGTAGTGAGTCACCTAAAAATGGCTAGAATTGCCAAATTCTCTCTCAACTAGATTTTGCCCCAATTATTAATTCAATAAAAATATCACGACAAATCATCAAGGTAGAGATATAAAGAAGCTCCTATCCCGATAATTAGGATTGAATGCTGAAATGTAGGGGCGAGCACGGGTAGCGGGTAGAACCGGGAACCGGAGAACCGGAACCGGAACCTCGGTCCGGTTCCCGGTTCTTAAAGGACCGGTTCCGGTTCCCAGTTCCATTTTTCCGGGAACCGGCGCGGAACCGGAACCGGAACCGGCCGCGGAATCGGAACCGGAACCGGTCGCGGAACCGGTTTCGGAACCGGTTAGGGTTCCAAAAGGAACCCCCCCCGCTCGGCGCTCCAAGCCTCCAGCCTCCTGTCCTCTGTATCTTCCTCAATCCTCCGATTTCAGCTGGACGCCGCTCGCCCTTAAGGCCACCGCCGCCGGACGCCGCTCGCCCTCAAGGCCACCGCCGTCGGACGCCACTGGTCTGGACTGGACGCCAGTCCCCGACGTCGCTCGACGCCCGCATTCGCGACACTTGAGTCGTCGTTGCCCTGAAGACCCTGACTGACGTCCCTGCTCACTCCTCAGCGCCGGCCACCGTCGCCGAACGCCGCTGGACGCCAGTCCCCGACGTCGCTCGAGCCTCGACGCCCGCATTCGCGAATCGCCAGAAGCTGACCGACCTTGACCGACGTCCCTGCTCGTGACCGGCCGTTGCCCCGAAGACCCTGACCGACGTCCCTGCTCGTGACCCACGCCGCTCGCGCCAGAAGCCCCGACGCCCCTGCTGCTGCAACGAACCAGAAGCCACTGCTTCGCCATTCCCGTTCGGCACCAGGTTCCCTCTCTCTCTCTCTCTCTCTCTCTGTGCAACTGAGCATGCGTTCGTGATTGCGCTTAAGTTTCGGCTCGCGCGCACTGCTTGGTGGGACTGATTGTTTCGTAATCGATTGCAAGTGGGTGTTTATCTGATTGCCGAAACGCTTCGGGTGCTTGCGGAATTTCTGGGTTCTACCTCCGCGGGGCTGGGTTTGCGCTTTGTAATGGAACTTGTTGCATGACTCATTTTGGGCTTTTTACCTTATTGGAAGCTGAAACTCCGTTTTTGCGTTGTGGGTTCTTCTGGAAAAGAGAAATTGGTTTAGTTGGTGAAGTGTTGACGCTTTCTCTGTGAGAGTCTCGCGCGTCCGGGTTGACTGCTTGGTGGGACCGATTATTTTGTAATTGATTTCAACTGGGGTGTTTATCTGATTACTGAAACGCTTCGGATAGTTGCAGAAATTTCGAGGGTCTGCCTCCGCGGGGCTCGTTCGTGCTTCCCGTTCTGCGTGTAATGGAGCTTGTTGCATGACCCCTTTTGGGCTTTTTTCCTTACTTGAAGCTGAAACTTCGTTTTGGGTTGTGGGTTCTTCGGGAAAAGAGAAATTGGTTTAGTCGGTGAAGTGTTGAAGCTTTCTCTTTCTCTGCAAGAGTCGTGCGCTTCTGGGTTGAGATTAATGATGCTTCCCTTATTGAACTTTGAAATCCGAGTCTCGCATTCCATTGTTGTATTGTTTATCTGATTACCGAAATGCTTCAGGTACTTGCAAAAATTTGAGGGTCTGCCTCTGCCAGGCTGGTTTTGCGCTTCCTTTTCCGCATGTAATGGAACTTGCTGAATGACCCCTTTTGGGCTTTCCTTATTCGAAGCTGAAACTTTTTTTGCTTTGTGGGTTCTTTGGGAAAAGAAAAGTTGGTTTGGTTGGTGGAGTGTTGACGCTTCCCAGTTGAGATTAGTGTTGTTTTCACTTATTGGACTTTGAAACCCGTGTCTTGCATTCTGTCGTCGTTGTCTTGTTTTTCTGTATCCTTTGTTGCGATTTGGATCTGAATTTCTTCCGATTGTAGTTTTTAAAACACATGCTGGGACAACATTGTTGTCAAAGAGTCTATGTTTTGTTTTATTGTTTTCATAGCTCGGGAAGTATATTTATGGCATGATTTTGATGTTAGAGGATTATTGCGACAGTGCTGAAGAGTCCGATAATATGCGCGTATGTTATAATTTTTTTTTTATTCATTTTTAGAGCGCATATGTTATAATTCAACTCTAAAAATGAATAATAGAAAAAAAAAACTGTTGGCATTGGTATGTTTGCTAAGATGTGAGAAGTTACCGTATAGTATACGCGTACGTTATAGTTTTTTTTGGTAACACGCGCATACGTTATATTTTTTTTTTGGTAACGTGCGCCCACGTTATAGTTTTTTTTGATAACGTGCGCGCACGTTATAGTTTTTTTTGATAACGTGTGCGCACGCTATATTTTTTTTTTTTTTTATAACGTGCGCGTACGTTATATTTTTTTTTGATAACGTGCGCGTACGTTATAATTTTTTTTGATAATGTGCGTGTACGTTATATTTTTTTTTTTTTTTGGTAACGTGCGCGTACATTATAATTTTTTTTTTTGGTAATGTGCGCATACGTTATAGTTCAAATCTATAAATAAAAATAAAAACAAAAAAAGGACTGCGGAACCTGTTGGAACCTGGAACCGACCCTGGAACCTGTGATAGGGTAGGTTCCAGGTTCTCGGTTTTGACGGGTAGGTTCCAGGTTCCTCATTTTGAGGAACCTGTACCCGAGGGTAGGTTCCAGGTTCCAAACGGAACCGAACCGGAACCTGGAACCGCTCACCCCTACTGAAATGTGTAAAATTTATACTAACTTTTAACCATTGATGAGGTTCAATTGAAGCTTAGATTTGCAAAGCCTTGAACAATCGTAGAATAGGTGTTCTTAGCTAATTGCCCTCTCAATGTAAATGGTATGTTTTCTCTAATTATTAAGATAATGAGAGGGTTTGACTTGAACCTAATTATATCCCCATTCTAAACTCTTTCATATAGTGTCTTCCATCAAGATAGTTCTCTTGGGTGATCACCATCGTTATCACGCAATTTAATGCGCATAATAAAATATCAATGAAATTAATTATTGTGTGCAATAATAAACTAAATGTGATGTCACATTATTGATATTATAACAATGGGCCCATTAGTGGAGCTCGTGGAACTTTGCATAGTGAAGATATTACAAACGTGCATAAAATGATTTATTTTAGAGTGATCGATGCAAGTAAATGTTTTCTTAAATATTCAAACCCCACTTCCAAAGTGTCCAAGGCAAAAAAAAAAAAAAAAAATGATGCTTTTTTTCTTAAATATTTTATGGGCATATAATATAGATTCTGCAAGTAATCGATGCAGGATGCAGGAGAAGAAAATATTCGAAAATGATTTTTTGCTATTTGCTCTGAAAATATAATGTGTCAAACTCTATGAAGGTTTGGAACATCTTCAAACCATCCAACAATGGTCATATTGTATTCAATAAATTAACATTTATAAACCTGGCATACTATTTCTAGACATGGTGTTTGGTCGACCGCCGGCATAGATATGTTTATATTTTTAGTGTTGGATGAGTGACATGTATTTTTGTTTTGGAAAATACCCTCTAGTTATGAAGCTATGTCTTCTTAAATAATAAAATCAAGATCAATAGGTGTTCAACGACAAAATCCAAAAAGCCCCGTTTCATAAGGAGACTCCATTTATATAGCTAACAAAACCTACAGCTAAGGTCAAGTTCTTTTTTCTTTTTCACTAAACGAGCCAATCAAATCAAGTACTTCTAGTCTAAAGGGAGGCTATCGGAGAATTTCTTTCAAAGCATCTCACAAGAAATTCAACATCTAAGGGCTCATTTGATTGCAGCAATGGAATAAGATGGTAATATATTGGCTATTACGTTCTAATGTAATAAAGTCTTTATTAACTTTACACCGTTTGGTTTAAATAATGTAATTCCTATTGCACTGTTGGGTTTCATAAATGACATAAGCTATAAGAGAGGATTAGTATGAAAATTCCTCAAATACCCTTCAATCATAACTAGTGGGAATATTATAATAGTCACATAAGATTAAATATGTATTCTATTGTATAAAATATTTTTACATATATTTTAGTAATTTATGTATGATTATAAACTAAAAGTTAGCACATACAATGCGATTATGTAAAAATAAATATGACATTATAATAATTGTCGTTTTGATAATTAATCATGAGTGTAATACCTCATATATATCATCAAGATATTTTACACATTATTTTATAAACTTCTATTTATCATCTAATAATCAATTTATGAGTATGGTTTTAAGTTCAATATAATATGTGATTATATAAAATTTTTAATTCTAGATTTCATATCATTTTCTGACCACGTCTCATTTTTCTCCCTTTCCTTTGTTCCGACTACAGTTTTGAGAATGATATTAATGTTTTGTTTGTTTCACAGAAAATGTGACATTTTTTAAAAATGTTTTCTAGAAATTTGATGTTTGCTGAAACCTTAAAATAAATTGAAAATATTTTCATTATTTTGGTATGGAAAATCTAATTTGATTTTGCTATATAAATATACACTATTTAAACATCATTAACTTGCACATAGGCAGTTGGAAAACTAGGTACAAGCACTAGAGTTCCAAGTCTAGCCTCCTAGAGCTCGAGTTGGGCATTGAGGATTAGGGCACAAGCACTTGTGTCCCAGAACCCACCTTGATGGACTTGAGTGGAGCACTAGGGTCTCGGGCCTAGCCTCAATGGACCCATGCACAACCTTTGTGGACTTGGGCTTGACTGTTGGGTATTTGAGCTTGGATACCGAGATCACGTGCTCAGTCATTATGGACCCGAGCATGTGCGTTGAGGCATCGGGGCTTCGGGCTTAGCTTTAATGCATCCAAGCATGAGTGTTGGGGGTCCCAAGCTTTGCCTCAATGGACCGAGCATGGGCGTTAGGGATCCAAGCATCGGCAGCATTGGGGTCCCGAACTCAATCTTAATGGACACGAGCCCAAGCCCAAGTACCAGAGACATGGTCTAGGATGTTAGGACCTAGCGTTGGGTTTCTACATTCAAGCACAGAGTTTTGGATTCAATCGCCAATAATTAATCATATTTTAGAAAATGACTTTCAATTTCTTAAAGAGAACCATTTTCCTTAATATAAGCATAGATTTTCTGTCGACTCATTTATCTAAATGAACTAAATATCAGAACGAAGCCTGAGAGACGGTAATTAGACCTTAGCTCATAATTCTTAGGTTGCGTTTTGCCGAAGAGAATATAGGATCAAACATGTGAAGAGATTTTCTATCTCTAGCAAGTGACTGAATATGAGAACAGATATGAACATAAAATACATATCGGAGAAAAAAGAAGAAAAGAAAAATTTGTTTAAAGTAAGAAAATCCCAACCTCGTCACAACGCAGTGACCACTGTGCAGTGATCGCCGAAGGGTTTTTGCGAGAACGAATACCACCACGTGGGGGTTGCCACCACTAAGACGACAGGGCCGATTACGTCCACGTCGCTCTCTCCCTCAGTTGATGGCACAGGAGCGGGGGCTACCCGCCTTTCTTCTCTTCCTCCACACTTTCAGTTCACATGTAATGTAGATGGGAAATTTTGTCCATCCGAAGGACCCAAGATTGTTTGTCCGAGGTTTAATCCGGGTTCTTCTGACTTTGTCCAATCCAAAATTTGTAACAAAACTTCAAATGGTGTTAATCTCTATCTTATTTAGGGTTATATCCGGTTACCAAGCACGCCTTTAGAGTTAATTGGAAGAGCAAGTTATAAGTATATTCTTTATCAAGTTAAGCGGGATGAATGATGTTATCATGCTTCTTTTTCTAAATACTCTCTACCTCTAAAGAGAAAGGCCTACTTATTAAATTAGGATCATCCATAGTGGACTTCTCAAGCAAGAGGCACTTAAATTGTTAAGGGGTATTGATACCACATATACTAAACTTCTACTCATTGTTCCACTAGTACTTTTTCTTTTTCTTTTTTTGACTTAAACTCTTGAAAATCTGCTCAGTTTGGTCCTTCAAATAACAAAAATTATAAATGATATTAACATGGACAAGTACGCCATTAAGTCACCATTAGTTGTACATTTTTCTTGAGATTATGCCAAGTCACCAAATACAGATTATATGATCAAGATGCATCCGTGTCATTCATTTTTTTTTTTCATATTCTACATGCAAACCGTGATTTCAAAGAACCTCTCATGTAGCACCAACGCCCGCCGGTGCGAATTGAGCACTACTACACATCCAACATAGAACTACGACATCATTATTTTTTTTTCGAGAACTACTAAGTTGATAGTACACATCAGCAAAAGACACATGACATTGGGCTCGATTTAACTAAAATACAAAATTGAATTGATTCTTAATAGTTAAGGTACTTAATTAAATAAAAAGGTTGAGGCCCAAAACTCAATAAAGGGACTACTTGGGCCCGTAATTCCAATCTTACATAATCGTAATGGGCTTTTACGGTTCTTTGAAAGTGGGCCGATAACCACCTTCCGACAAGGAAATCTTGAGATATCGCAATGAAAGCCCAACCCACATTTTAAACACTGAGGGACCGTATAACCTAGTGCCACGGGCATTAAGGCTTGGCTATCCTGATATTTACGGAAAGCCCCGCAAAGCGGTTGTAAGCCCAAGCCTTTTACTTGCGCAAACAGCCCTTCTCCAAAAAAATCTGTCGCATGCAATTGATGAAATTCAAACAAATAATATTTAGTTTTATGAATTTAAAATCTTCAAAAGCCCCCTTCATCGATAGCATAAAATCAAATTGGGTAAATTACACTCTTATTCCGGTCGCTCATCCATATACCAATTTCATTCCACGTCATTTATTTATTCCTTTCCGTTCCCTTTTCCATTCTACTTTTTTCCCAAATGTATGCCACGTAAACACTGTCAAAATTGTTGAAAAGGTTCAAAACCTATCGTAGGTAGGTCAAGTCAATTTTAAATTTTAAATTTTGTCAATTTAGTTAGAAGCTTTTTGATAATTTATCAATTCAACCTTAAACTTTACAAATGTGCTAATTTAGGCATGAATTTTTTGAGGATTTGCCAATTTAGCCTTAACCCTTTTAACAAATTACCAACATATTTATTTTGGCTAATTTTGACTAGAAAACATTGACGTGATAGTCTAATCAGCACCGGTCATCTAACGTGACACGATTGACTCGGACGTGGATAAATTTTAATTTTTTTAATTAATTTAATTTTTATTGTTTTTTTCCTTCTTTTTTTCTACTTTTTTGGTTCGATGGGCGGGCGGGTCGATTACATCATCGTAGGCCACAAGAGGAGGTTCCACTCCTCGACAGGGAGTTCAACAGCCACTTCGACCAGTTTCTACATGAATTGGACCATCTCTCGTTACTGTTCCATGCTTAGGTTCTCCGACGCCACCGTTCCGGCCAATCTTATTGACTAGAGAGCGGCTGGCTTCCGGCAGGGAGGAGGGGCAGGATCTCTTCGGCCGCGTTTCGGTCCTCCGACGATTCTGTTGGATGATGAGAGGGAGGGAGCATGCCATTCTGTCCGCCCGCGCCTCTTCAACATGAGACTGGTAATATATTCATGATTTCTTATTTGTTCCATTTAGCTTTTATTTTTTTTTACTGTCGTGTTTTTTTAATCTTTACAAAAAATATGCATACTTGGTTTGTTGGAAGAAATTTCAGATATCGAAATGCTTCGCATTAGTCAACTGTGAAATGAAATCTCGTAATGTCAAAAAGGGATTTCATGTGAAAGATGAGACAATTTGATCCTTAATGAATTACAATTAATTAAGAAATAACCTTAATTAAGATTATATAGCAGAATTCTTCTTTTAATAAGATAATCGACCTAATATCACATTATGCACATTGCACATCTCCAGAAGTTGCGCCTAACACAAGATGGGATGTTACACGAGGTTCATTATTTTTATTTTTATTTTTTTATTTTTATTTTTATAATAGACAACCATACGTGTTCTCATTGGTCCATCCTCCCCCCGATTTAGCAATTCGTTTTATCTGTCATTATGCCTTTTTCGCTTCATTATCCTCTGCTTTCTAACAAAAGCAAGAATGGTTTGCGAAAGAAAGTAATTATGCATATTTTGATTTATCATAATGAAAATTATATCAACTTATTAAAGGCAGTATGAAATGATTAATTAAGATAACATAAATACACGTACGATAGAAAAAGATATTCACACAATTTTCAAAGATACATAGAACCATCATCCTAAATATATCTAGTAGCTCGAATCATCGTCAAAGTCGCTCCCTTCTTCGGAGCTCTCCAGTGCCCTCTTCTCTTGCTCCTCTTGCTCCTCCACCTCGTTCAGCTGGCACTTCTCCCTCAACTCTCCGTTCTCGTTCCTCTCCGCTCTCGCCTTCAACACCTCCAGCAGCTCGCCCACCGCTCTCTCCTTGTTCCTCCGGTTCTTGATCAGGACTTCGCTTATGTCCGCTGGCGTCATATTGGCCTTCTCGACTGCCTCTCGGAGCTCGCTCACCACCACCTCTCCGAGGTACTCAGCCTCAATGTCCAGGTAGTTCCGGAGCAGGATCTTGAGCGCCGGGTACGAGCAGTAGCTCATGTAGATGTGCATGTCCATCCGGCCGCTCCGGAGCAATGCTGGGTCGAGCTTCTCGATGTGGTTGCTGGTGAACACAAAGATCCTCTCGCTCCCACAGCACGACCACAGGCCGTCAGTGAAGTTGAGCAGTCCCGAGAGGGTGATTGTATTGTCGTTCCTGTCCTGGCCCCTGTCCTTGCCACCGTGTGCCGCACGCCGCGGCGCGGCTTGTTGCGCATTCAACCTTTTTGGCAGACTGACTGAGCAGTCGATGTCCTCGATGACGATGATGGACTTGGAGCTGGTGTTCGTGAGGAACTCTCGGAGCTGGGAGTTAGAGCGCACCTTGGTCAGTTCGAGGTCGTAGATGTCGTAGCCGAGGAAATTGGCCATAGCAGCAATCATGCTCGATTTCCCCGTTCCAGGCGGGCCGTAGAGCAGGTAGCCCCGCTTCCAGGCTCGACCTGTCCGCTGGTAGAAGGCCTTCCCTGCCACGAAGTCACGGAGGTCCTCCATGATGTCCCTCTTCCTCTCCGGGTCCATGGCCAATGTGTCGAAGGTGCTCGGGTGCTTGAACGGCACCTGTCTCCAACAGCTGTGCGAATTAGTGTAGAGGAAGCGTTCTCGGTTCTTGCGGCGGATCTCGTTGGCCTTGTCCATGATGTGGTCCAGGTAGGAGTCGAGGATACGCGCCCTATCGCACTTCCTGATCCGGAGCGTGAAGAACCGCTTCTCGCCTCGTGAGGGCTGGGACTGGCTCTGCATCACCACATGCTCCCACTGGACAGAAACGCCGTCAAAGACGTCGGCGATGCAGTCGTTGTTGGTGAGGGCAAAGGTGGTGGCGCTGGAGTTGGGGGCGCGACTGAGGGAGAGGCAGCTGCAGGAGGCAGAGACGAAGGAGCTGAGGTAGAGTTGGACGGCGTTGTAAAGCTCGTTGACACCGTCATTCTTCGTGATTTCGAAGTAGCAGTAGGAGTAGTAGCAGCCAAGGGCGCGCTTCAGGAACTCGAGGGAGGCGGAACGGAGCTGTGGTGGGAGCACATTCTGGAGGATGGTCTGGCAGAAGGCCAGAGTGCCCAGGAGGGAGGCTAGAGATGTCCAAGTCTCCTTCATATCTGCCATTTCGGGTGAGTAAAAGTTGAGGTTTTCCTGGAGATCTCTGGGTTTGGAAGAGGGAGACGGTCAGGAAGAATAGAGGTTGGGCTACTGGGGGTGAGTTTGTTTTATAAGGAGAAAATATTAGATGGGTCCATTTTTCACCTCTTCTCCTCTCCGTTTCTTCTAGGAAGGTGCCAAAGAAAATGACCGGTCGATTCCACGGCATGACCAAAAAAAATTCCATCGCACGACCACTGATATGTAAAAGGACTTCGTAGAGCGTGCGCTGGGGACATTTGTCAAGCAATCAAACCATAGAATTCTACCATAATCGTCCGACTGTCGGCAGGATCCATGTATAAAATCCGAACTAAAGGAATCCAATCAATGGTTTGGAAACAACTATTCAAAATTAGATGCCGTAAAGATTCGATCTTTTGTATGTCTGGTTTTGTAGCGAGAAATTCGTGGGCGTGTCGAGTTTTTGTAAGCTTAGTCCATTGATTTTATGAGGTCTGACACAAAGCTCATATAACATAATGATTACGATGGGTCGAGTTCACATGGATTGGTCCACTCGGAACGATGGATTTATTTAATAAGAATAGAAAGGAAAAGGGCAGGATAAGTGGGACTGATTGGCCGATCATGGGAAGCTTAGGAGTGGAGTGGATTTTGGGGAGATGAATGCCATCGCCATTGGTCTCTTATGCGCGTCCTCCTCCAACTTCTCCATCTCAAAAGGAGTGAAAGTCACTGTGACAACTACCGGTACACGACACTTCACTGTTAAAATATGTATTAAGTTTGAGCTTGTTAAACGACTGCTGAAAATATGTGAAATGGGTTGCATGTGAGTAAAAAATTTGCGTAGGAGAATTACTGCTCGAGATTTCACGAAGCGTGAAGAAGAATCAATTGCGCGGGGCCTGTCGCCCTCTCCATGTCCAATTTACATATTGGAATCCTACGGACGTTGAATTTATTGCCGCCGAAAGACTTATTTTGTTCACACAGAAAAAGGGACTGACATATTATATTATAATTATTTGTGGGGTCAGCGGGTTGAATAATTGATGAAAGATGTGGACTTCTTTTGTCCCTCTCGGAGACTCTCTTCAAGCGTGGCTGCACAAAGGGAAAGAGTAGGTGGAGCTCCGACGTTACCTACGCCTTCATTGTGCAGCAAGAAATGATGGGAAGGTTCTCTTGGTTATAAATAGAGTTCTCTTAACGATGAAGGTGGGCCTTTGTGCATCGAGAAAATGTAAGAGTTTTTCTGAGCTACATTGATTGATATTACAATTTATCATTTTATGGGATTGGTTTAAGGTAAAATAGAAGATTTCTTAATTAGTCTAATATAGAAATAACTAGTAGGGCATGATTAAAAACTTTATAAATAATGCTTAAATCTCTCTTCTAATCCTAACACACAATTATTCTCACATAAGAACTGTTAATTGAATGCTAAAAGCAAAAAGTAGTTTCATTAAGCTAATGATGTAGATGACAATAACTCTTGAATTTGGATTGTCATTATTTCGTATTAAGAACCATGGATTCCAAATTAATCTATTTACTTGATTATACATATGTTCTTAATCCTAGCTATGGAGATTGTGGGATGTGTTTTCGCGGCTTATAGAAAAGATTGAACTTTGAGATTGCACAAAAGGGAATTGTGCAAAGAGCTCTTCTCGTGAGGGTCTTGCTTGTTGTAATTGTATCCTATAGTAATTTTAGCTAGTTGAATTCATGTGATTAGAATTTGTGTAATTCTTTGAGTAAGAATTCATTAGTAATTGTGAGAGGTTAAACACTAGATGGGTTATTAAGTGTAATTAGAAGTTAGGAAACACCAAGGGAGTATATGAATACTTTGATGATTGTGATTTTCATTGTATTGTTTATTTTAGGGTTAATACCATGAAAAACTCCAAACTAGTATACTTATGATAAATCTACCCAAATTTAATTTTTTGACCATAAAAAATCTCAAACTAGTATATTCGTGATAAATTTATCTCAAATTAATTTTTGACCACCAAAAATCACAAACCGATATACTTGTAATAAATTTTCCCTCCATTAGCTTTCATGAAATTTAATCATTAAATTTACTAACCTAGATGACACATGGTGAAGTGGCAAGTTCACGTAGTAATCCATAAAGTAATATCACAAAAAATCCTTAATTGGTACACTTGTGACAAATTTAATAGTACTCCTATGATAAATTTAACAATACACCTGTGAAAAATTTGAGATTTTTCTTGGCATGAACCCTATAGATTTCCATGTAACACGTGACCATGTATTATCCACGTCAATAAATTTAAAGGTAAAATTTGACTAAAGTCAACATATGATAAATTTGTCACTAGTGTATCAATTTGGGGTTTTTTATGGTGAAAAAATTAATTTGAAATAAATTTGTTGTTGGTGTACCAGTTTGAGAGTTTTTCTAGTAAAAAAATAATTTATGATAAATTTGTTATAAGTGTATCAATTTGGGGTTTTTCGTGATATTAATCATTTATTTCATGGAGAAATTATATGCTACTTTCCCATGAATTCATGTTCCGCTATTCGAATAAGAACACATAATTCCGATGTCAGATTTATTTCCTTCCTTATGTTTATTATCAGATTTGCTTGTCCAACATATTTTCATGACACTTACTTTCATACCCCTCCCTCGAAATCTTGGTCTACATCAATCATTCTATGTTTCAAAGAGTTGCGTGTAGGAACTGGGGAGTCCATCAAGAAAAAGAGAGAATAAAGCCAAAAATGTCTCAAGAAAGGTTGAAATAGAGAGATTGGCTTTGGTTTTTAGCTAAAATAATGTATCCTTTTAAGTACAAGAAGAATAGTTTGGTGAAGATAACAACAAGAAAAGGAAAATGGTTTTTTTTGAAGTTTTTGAGATTAGAGAGAGGGGCGATGTATCAGGGTCTTTGAGAGGGGACCATGGGATTGGGAAAGGATGTGTTATTTGGTCCAATCTATGATGCACGCGCCATTCAAGTCTACCAAAGTAAATGGGGGAGATATAATCTTAATATCACATCCCTAAATATGCAAAAAAAATAAATATAAATATGTAAATATTATTTTTGTGTAAAACATTTATGAGATATACTTTTTATCAACATTTTTATTGGTGGGGTGAATTGTAGAGACAGAGAAAATATTACATAAAACTACAATATCATGTCACTTATGCAATAGTCTATTCACAATGTGACACATTTCAATTATAAGTTTTTACTTTTTCCTTCTATTTCTTTTTCCCTATTCCTTTTCATTTATTCATTCCTTTCATTCCACTAGGACCACAACAAACATAATTAACTTAGACTCATCGTCAACTCAAACCTGTGAATCACCTTCCACTACCACCTCACTATTGTCTCAGTCCTTTGTCCACCACCATGTCAAAGCCCAAAGAAATGACATGATTGAAGAGGGTTTTTGAACTATGGATCATGATTGATCCATTAACGAGAAACCCTCGAATCTCCCAAGTCCTAATGTTTTCTTATGTATTCTAGAATAATCCTGAGGGTGGGCAATGTTGTGAATGTACATTATTGTAATAAATGCGGGTAATTAAGTAGATGAGGAGATGCGATCTTTATTGCTAGATTGATGAGAGGTATACATTATGGTTAGGGCCTCCTTTCTCTCCTTCATATCCATCTCACAAGTGAATACAATCTTTAGAGCTTCTCTCTCTAGATTTTATCTCTCTATGGTTCTCATGAGCATGAGTGAGTGAGATTGACTTGGGAAAAAATTCCTAAGGTTGCATATGTAAGGGAATGCTAGATTGATTGACTTGTGTCAAGTGGTATTAGAGTCAGGTTGTTCCAAGACACAATGGACCCATGTTATGACCTATTGACCATCCACGATGAGGAGCATCGAGATGGAAAGGCCATTGAGGATTATGGGAGAGCCTCCAAGAATGTAGCCACCTAGGCAAAAAAGGGCCATGGTAACTCAAGTTAGAGGGACATATGGGTGACTTGGAGACCTGCATGGTGAAGATGGAGAATGTCATCACGAACCTCCAAGGAATGGTTGAGGAACCTTCCGTGATCATCAAAGGGGTGAGACTAGAATGAGGGAGCTCAAGGCCAAAGTGCAAGGGCATAGATATGCATTGGGAGAACTCCAAAGGGAGACATTGGGAAGCCTAACTAACATAACCAAAGAACTCAAGTAGGGGGACAATGCCTTGGAGGCCTTGGTAGAGGCCATGCACATGGAAATGACTAAGCTTTAGGCAAATGTTACCGAGGTAGAAGTAGCATGTGTGAATGGGGTGGTCACCATTCAAACAAGTCCACAAGTGGACACCACGAAGCCATAGGAGTTCAAAGGGCTCATGGATGGCCGATGATATGGTCAACTTCCTATGGTACATGGAACTATACTTAAATTCCATGGGGGTTACCATTAGTGCACTATGGGTAAGTACTGCAACTATGTACTTGATCGATAATGCTTTGTTGTGATGGTGCCATAGGTCCAATGATAGGAGTGGTGAACCTATCACGACCTAGGAAATGTTCATCAAGGAACTCCGACGACAATACTATCCCACGTATGTAGAAGAGGAAGCTTAGGAGGAACTCCGCTACTTAAAGCAAAAGGGAGGACTTCAGGAGTACGTGAAGAAATTCTTGGAGTTTACTTCAAATCCATCCACGAACAACACAGAGGCTTACTAGCAACTCGCGGGTGGCCTCAAATCGTAGGTGAAACAAGAATTGAAGTGACACAATGCAAGAGATCTCTCTACGACCATATCCATGGCCGAGACCCTTGGGAAGTACAAAGCACCTTCCCCTTGCAAATCGAACTCCCGATCAAGGGACAATGTCACTAGTGGGGTAGATCACACCAAGTTCCATTACTCAAGTGGAAACAAGCTACTCGTGGCTCTTCTAAGAGAAAGATGAAGTGGAGCAGTGGAGGACATAAGAAGGAATGTCAGCCTTCAAGTGTTTTTTGTGCAACGATGCACAGATGACTTGTGAATGCCAACTCCAAGCAAGCTTGTAGCGCTTGTCAAGATTCATGAGGAAAAGCAAGAGGAGGCGTGACTAGGTTTGTTGCAAATCCTAAGCTCAATCAAGGACATGAAGGAGAACAAACCCAAAAGACTCATGTTCTTGGATGTGACAATCGGAGGAACCACGATGAGTGTACTCACATAGGGGCATCTAATCTATTCACGTGGGAAGAGGCCACAAAGAAACTCATCTTTTGAGTTGAGAAAGTAGCCAAGTGGCTTAAGACGGTGAATTCCAAGGAAGTCCCAACATGCAACATGGCTAGGGACATAAGGTTAAGCATGAGTAGTGCACCTTCGCATAGCGAGAAGTGCACCTTTGCATAGCGGGAAGTGCCATTCCTAGGGCACATCGTCGAAAGTGGACAAGTGCGGATGGACTCAGCCAAGATCTCGGCCATCGTGGATTGAGAGTTGCTGATTTGGGTAATAGAGAAGAGATCGGTCCTTGGTCTTGCCAACCACTACCGACAAGTCATTCAAAATTATTCAAGTATCACCGTGCCACACATGGATATGTTGAAAAACAAGATGCTATGGGAGTGGATAGATTGATACCAAAAGACGTTCAATTGGCTAAAACAAGCAATGCAAGGAGCTAGTGCCCGTGCTATCTTGATCATGCCAAGTTGTTCAATTAATAAATTTATCACAAGTATATTAGTTTAGATTTTTTATGGTTGAAAAATTAGTTCAGAACAAATTTATTATAGATGTGCTGGTTTGGAGCTTTTCGTGCTACTAGTCCTTTCAAACAAAAGTAAAATAAAAGTCAAGTGAGAGGAGAGATGGTCGGTGCGTCCCACGCATGCTTAAAAGGTGCTTAGTGGCGATGAGAGGAGATGATGAGAACCAGCCACGCTCAACCCCTCCCCCTTTTGCTTTTGCTTTGTTTCTTTGGGAGAAGTGAATGTACAGATTGGCAAAAATATATTATTCAATGATTACCTCGATAAGGATTGTCGTTTGGTATTACGATGTTTCAATAGTCACATCTTTTGTGCTATAAGAAAGGAAGAAAAATTGACAGCACCAAAAAAAAAAAAAAAAAAAAAAAAATGGAACAATGTTTGACTGCACAAGTGATGATTAATAATGAATTGAGGATGAACGGTGCGAAATCCATCTATCACACCATAGTGATAGTTCAATTCATGAAGTACATGGTACTTTATATATAAAATAAAAGAGTTGGGAGATGGGTCCAACTAAGCAATGCCTTTTAACACTGTTAAAAGGGTTGTATCACCGAAGCACTAGAGGTCAAGGAACTAATTCGTCAACACAATAATCACGCATTAGTGTCATGAGCAGACCTCTTACGAGCTGGTAAGTTGGAAAGTATAATCATGCATCACTAGCCTACTAAAGCCATGGATGAAAGTCTTATGAAATTAGGTGGAGGAGGTTTATTGAATTTCACATTTATATCATCGAGGAATATATAACCAATAAATGGGAGGAGAGGAAGATCTTCATTTTGCAATATGTTGATTCTATGTCGTTAGGGAAAGTTCAATCTCAACATCGTCAGTTGCACGCTGACAAGCTCTTCCAACCCCACTTAAGCCCACATTTGCAGGAAAAGTTCAATTTGTAAGCAAGAGGGACCCAATTTTCTCCACTCACCTATTTCTCTTGATATAGAATAAGTCTCCTTTCGGCTTTTGAATAGAAGTTTTATTTCAAACTACATAATCGAAAATATTTCTTTTGCGAAAGGTGAAGCCATTCTTACAAAATAAAACCAAAAAAAAAAAAAAAAAAAAAAATTAAGTATATGAAGCCCATTTGTAGATAACTTATTTCTTTAAAATGAATACAAGTTTATGATTTGATAAATTGAAAAACGTCACAACCAACTATCCGTGTGCCAGGTTTAAAGAGAGAGAAAGCAAAAAAGGAATAGAGACTCGAAGCTCTCCAAGCCGCTGAAAGTTTCTGGGTATCTTCTTTATCGTGGACACATATATGTTGTATGGATGCCTCGAAGTAATGATGTTCATGCAGTTGTTGGTCCATCTACATCTAGGATTCCAAGTTGATGTCGGAAACATTGGACTTAAGTGCAGGCCAAGTACATATGAGGGATGTGCTAGGACTAGACTCAAGAGTCTACAAATGCTTTTCCACCACCATGAAGACAAAAGCATTGGATTGCATATTCTGTCGAGAGAATGTTTTAGGACATGAAAGCTGAATTTTAGTCCATGAGTCTTTCCTCATTTTCAGTCCATGCTCTGAAAGAAAGGCTAACAACTTTGGGAAAGCTTAGGTGCATTTCTGCATGAAACAGTTAAACCAACACCACAGTACAGTTAACGCTAAAACAAGCAAAGCCCAACTCTCTTCCATGAGTGTTCTACCAATGTCAAATCAAAACTTTTAAGTCAATGCACACCAGTTCATGCATCAGTTCACGAAATTCTTTTCGAGAATGACCATTTTCCATCGTTACACCAATTATACGAACACAAATTAACTAAGCAACAGAATCCCAACCTATGGGAATGAAAGTTGTATCCTCCTATCAGCATTCAATACAAAATCGTACATAGTATTGGGAGCTGCCACTAACTTATTTGGAGCCGCTTAGGAGCCAAGTGAAACGTGGAGAGATAATTTACTTCCTACAAACTAGAGATTCTAAATTCAGGAACTTGATTATGCTAGTTGTTTAATTAATGACCTTTCGATATCAATTCCCAGTCTTTCGAAAATGATTTTGACACAATATTTCCTCATTTTATTATCCTATGTCACTAAACAATGTTCATGCATGGATATGCAATCATATAAGTAAACAACCACAATATGAGTTGGACAAAAGTTATACAGGGCCTTGTTATTGAGCCACGGGACATGAATCCTAGGAGTTAAATCAAAGTCTAATTCTTGACTAAAGAGAACTATCTACAAAAAGTTAAATTACCGAGTGAAACTAATTAAAAACACGCATTGATAGACAAGGATACCGCGAATGTGAGAATGGATTAACAGCGATCCAGCAAGCGCTAGATTTGGATATGCAGGGAGCGAACACCATTACACTCCAGATTAACGTGACAACGGTAAAAACAACAGCTCCCAAATCAAGTCCCCAAGCAACAGTTCTCCATGGAGAGAGAAGAAAACATCAAACCCGATTTTTCGATATAGGACCAGGATTTGTTATTTGACCACCATGCCATCAGCAAAACAGATTTGAAATTGGACACCCCCAACAAACCCTTTCTAAGAAACCAACATGTTGAATGCTCATGATCTGTCGGAACCCTTCATATTCAAGTTTTCCCTCTCATTTTGCCTTCTCCGCGTCATCATCCTCCACTTTCTTGCGAGAATCGGTGTCGCAGTGGCTCCCATCTTTGGGGCTCTCCAGAGCCCTCTTCTCTTGCTCCTCCTCCTCCTCCTCCTCCACCCCGTTCAGCTCGCGCTCCCCTCTCAACCCCCCGTACTTCTCGTTCCTCTCCGCTCTCGCCTTCAACGCCTCCAGCAACTCGCTCACTGCTTTCTCCTTGTTCCTCCGGTTCTTGATTAAGACTTCGCTTATGTCTGCTGGCGTCATCTTGGCCTTCTTGACTACCTCTCGGAGCTCGCTCGCCGCCGCCGCCTCACCGAGGTCCTCAGCCTCGCTGCCCAGGTAGTTATGGAGCAGGATCTTGAGCGCCGGGTACGAGCAGTAGCTCATGTAGATGTGCATGTCCATCCGGCCGCTCCGGAGCAACGCTGGGTCGAGCTTGTCGATGTGGTTAGTGGTGAACACGAAGATCCTCTCACTCCCGCAGCACGACCACAGGCCATCGGTGAAGTTGAGCAGTCCGGAGAGGGTGATCGGGTTGTTGTTCCCGTCCTTGCTACCCAATGCGGTATTAGGGGCACCAGGGTCGGAGCAGCTCCGACGCGCGAGGTCTTGGGGCGCCTTCGACCTGTTGCACAGATTGGCCGAGCAGTCGATGTCCTCAATGACGATGATGGACTTGGAGCTCGTCCTCATGAGGAGCTCTCGGAGCTCCGAGTTGGAGCGCACCTTGGTGAGCTCGAGGTCGTAGATGTCATAGCTGAGGAAATTGGCCATGGCAGCGATCATGCTAGATTTCCCCGTCCCGGGCGGGCCATAGAGCAGGTAGCCCCGCTTCCAGGCCCGGCCTGTCCGCTGGTAGAAGGCCTTCCCGGCCACGAAGTCACGGAGGTCCTCCATGATGTCCCTCTTCGTTTCCGGGTCCATGGCCAATGTGTCGAAGGTGCTCGGGTGCTTGAAGAGCACTGGGTTCCACCCGCCCTGCGAATTAGTGTAGAGGAGGCGTTCTCGGTTCTTACGGCGGATGTCGTTGGCCTTGTCCATGATGTAGTCCAGGTAGGAGTCGAGGATACGGTCCCTGTCACATTTCCTAATCCGAAGCGTGAAGAAGCGTTTCTCGCCCCGCGAGGAGGACTTGGACTGGCACTGCGTCACCGCATGCTCCCACTGGACGGAAACGCCGTCAAAGATGTCGGCGATGCAGTCGCCGTTGGTGAGGGCGAAGTTGGTGGAGCTGGAGTTGGGGGCGCGACTGAGGGAGAGGCGGCTGCAAGAGGCGGAGAGGAAGGAGCTGAGGTAGAGTTGGACGGCGTTGTAGAGATCATTGATGCCAACGGCCTCGGTGATTTCGAAGTAGCAGTAGGAGGAGGAGAAGCCGAGAATCCACTTCAGGAACCTGAGGGAGGCGTAGCGGAGCTCCGGCGGGAGCACCGCCTGGAGGAGGGTCTGGCAGAAGGCCAAGGTGCCCAGGAGGGAGGCCAGAGAGGTCCAGGACTCCTTCATATCTGGCATTCTTCGTGATTGAAAGTGGAGGTTTTCCTGGAGATTTCTGGGTGTGGAAGAAGGAGATGATGAAGAAGATGGGAGGGGGTAGCGTTGTTGGTATGTTAATATAGGGGGAGAGAAGAGGGCCATGCCGGTCCACTTCAAAGCGAGCAGCAGACCACCACCCCATTGGACTCCATTAGTGTGCATCTCTTTCCTTTTCACATTTTCCTTTTCTTCGTGGAATTGCCCAAGAACATGACTACTCAATTCCATGGCACGACTACCAAAATGTATAGGCCTTCCTGAAGTGTGCCCCGGGTATATTTTTTTAAGCAACAGAACCATAGAATTCTGCAATAATGTATAAAATTCGGACTAAAAGTTCGTAGCTAACTATTTCAACGTAGATTCCACGAAATTTCAAAATTTCACCGCCATGTTCCTCATAGCGTATATTTTCGTGCGTCAGTATCGTGGGGAGATATTCAAGAATTAGAAAAGGGAAGGGGGCGGCTGAGTGTATCTGATTAGCCCATTAAGGGGGATCAGGAGTGAAGCAGAGGAACTTCACTTCCCTCAAAAGATTGGAGTAGTGACTGGGACACCCTCTCTCTCCTCGGCGACACTTACTTTCCTCATTTTTCAATAAAGGGCGGTTGACAATGGGGGAGTTCGTGGAGAAAAAGAGAGAATAAAAACAAAAAAGCCTCAAGAAAGCTAGAGAGAGAAAGAGAGACGGAGGTGGAGGGCGGGGGACAGAGACTTTGGGGTCGTGTTTCTTCTCTGTCGCGTTTCTTCTTGGATGAACTTTCGCCGGTATATTCAGTCAAGAGACGTGTGGCTCTCCGATGAGAGAAAAACATTGGGTACTCCTGTCGTGCTCCGGTGCCCGCTGAGAATACGGCACGTGTCCAAACTATTTCTCGTGACCCGTCATGGGGGATTCGATATCGGACATGCGGCCCTACGACGAAGGGATCGGAGAGGAAGGAGGTAGGGGGATGGGGCCGAACAGTACCGGCTCTAGAGTTGCACACGTGTGCATTGATGCGAAGAGTGAGACCAAAAAATAAAAAAGCTCGGTCCCTAGGCAATGATTTTTTTTTTTTTGAAGATACAGACAATTTTATGGTAATTATTAACAATTTGTCGCAACCACTGCCGTGCCGATCTTCGCGTTCCCACCAAAGATTGTTTTTATGTTGACCCTTCCGTCTTTTCTTTCTAAATTAACGCAAGTTTCGTCCTAAAAAGATAAAAAAGAAGGATATTTTCAGTGGTTGATAAAAGGAAATCATAAGATATTTGTATTCTTTTTTCGCGGAGAATATAAATGACATCAGATGGATAGACTGGCAAATCACTTCCAAGGAAATGTCTCCACGTGTGGTTTTTACCCCTTTTTTGCCGAAATGTGTGAAATGGTCTCCACACGTGGATTTCTCACTCTCCCTTTTTGCCAATTAAGTCTCAAATTTTTTGACAATCCGTTAATGTAGTCATTTTGGCTAATTGTCCAAATGATAGATTTAGGATTAAATCAACAAAACTTAAAAAATTTAAGATTAAATGGACACTATTAAAAAATTCAGGATTAAATTAAGAAAAATAGACTCATAATATTTAAAGAGTAAGACGTTGAAAAGAAGCTCAGTGGAGATGGAGGGAAGGCAATAAGAACAAAGTCGTTATGAGCCCCTACATTCTGCTTTTGTTTTATATATTCCTAGAATGAATGCACAGAGCAAGAAAAATAGATTATTCAATGAATACATAAATCTCTCAATATGGATTTTGTCTTTTGGTGTTCCGATGTCTCGAGGTCACATCCTTTGTGTAATTAAAAAAGAAAATATAGAACAATGGAAACAATGTTTGACCGCACGAGCGAAAATTAATAATTAATTTAGTATGAACGGTGCGAAATCGGTCTCCCTCACAGTCTCGATAGTTCAATTATTGTAGGTTACGGTATTTGTTTTTCCTTTTTGTAAAATAAAAGAATTAGGAGACTTGACCAACTTGACAATGCCCTTCGAATGTTGCCAAAAGAGCCGTACACTCAATAAACAAAGGTTCCAATGAGTCATTACGTTTAAAAATCGTTGTAATATCATTGAAGCACTAGAGGTCCGGGAGCTTATTCATTGACATAAGAATTGCGCATTACTAGCACGAGCGGATTGACCTTCTCAACTTGTGGCTTGGAAACTACAGTCATGCATCACTACAGTATTGACATATAAGATGAAAATTTTTAAAATTAGATTGAAGAGGTCAAATGACTTTCCCATTTTTAGCAGCATGGCTATCGGCACAAAAAATTACTCAAGTCTTTGACTATCAACTTAGACTGGAAAGATCGAGCAAGACATGGCTGAGGTAATATTTGCTTGGCAACTATAGAAAATCGACATAGGTGATGAGAAGTTGCTGATAGGTGACTCAAGAGAAAATTAATAAGCGTTGAGTCATGGGTGTTGATAAATGAGATTTGGTTCAGTCAACAAAAGAACCAAAATTGAAGTGAAGATCAATGAATTAAGAACAGGATAATTGTTCAAAACACGAAACCAACAATCTCAATTACAACCATAATGATGCATTATGTCATAAAGCCAGCATGATCATTAGATCACTAAGCCATGAATCTCAAAAGTCACGATTGACGATGGCCAATAAATATATACTGCTATAACTATTGGGAATAGGAGATGCAAACTACAAAAGTAACTATCAATATGGGGCAAGTGATGAGGCCACGATGGTGGAAGTAGTGGGTCTATGATTGTTAATTTATGTTGCTAAATTCTAGGGTCACATAGAATGTTATTTACTTTCTTTATAATCATCATTAACCTTCACTAGTAGTAATAAGTATTAGGATGGATTGCAATTCAAGTGAAGGACCGCCAATCAATCGATGAACACCAATTGTCCAATTTTATTTTCTTGCCATCATTACATTCCAGTAGAATTTCATTTGATTGGCTACGATTGCCTTTAATTTTTGTATTTTAAATTTTCTAGCTAGTTTGCATTCCGGTCTAAGAACCAGCGAAGGACCCCTTACATCTTTTGTTGATCTCTACATCGATCGACATTTTAAAAGATGTTCTGTGAACACTTTTCGGCCAAATAGTGGCATATATAAATAATTTGCAAAATGTAGATTCTATCATTTAGCCAAGGTCAATAGGAACATCGTCACCTGCGTGCTGACAAGATCTCCCAACCCCACTTCCTTTCAGAAATAAAAATTCGGAGGGAGCAGACTGCGAAAAAGCGCCACTTAAAATTTGCCGAGTGTTGTCGTTTTTCTTACGGCACCCCTTCTATTCGCCCTAATAGTCACCTATTTGGGACAAAAGCTGCCTGTGAATCCAAGATCGGTGTGGTGACTATGATCAGATGACATTACAACTATAATAGGTTACTTTTCATTTGGCGAAAGATATATGATGATGTGGCAGCATGATCCTCGAATATATAGAGAAATTTGATATGATGGTAATCTGACATGTGATCCAATATGATTACTTAAGCATGAACACCGGGATCTTGCTCTAGCCTAGATGGACCTTGACCCAGGTAGGGCCACTTTGGTCCCGAGTGAGAGTGCAAGCACCAATCTAGTATCAACATAAGCTGAAACCAAGAACCGGTGGCCATGCACGTCTTCTTGGCCGTCCTAGGCCTCGGCCTTGATAAATTTGAGCTTTGATGCGGGAGATACATGCATAAGCACAGGGATCCTAGGCCTGGCCTTTGTGGACATAAGCCTAGGCATCGGGGACCCGACCACAAGCATAGGGGTTCATGGCCCAGCCGCGATGGACTTGGGGATAGGTGCCAAGGACTAGCATTGGGGTCACTAGCCCGAGCGCCAAGCACCTAGGATTGAGTGTTAAAGAATCAAAATTTAGTTATATTTTGAAAAATGATTTAAAATAGTAAATCATTTTCTTGACTTTAAGTCTAGATTTTCCATGGATTAGGAAAACCGATGACTAATTTTCCTAAGTGATCCAAATGTCAAGAAAAGAGAAATGTTTTCTCAAAAAATATTTTTCGCAAAATAAATAGAGTTTTATTATATAGTAAGACAAAATGAATTGTTAATGCGGCATGGCATGCAAGATTTTTTTGATTCTTGGCCATTGTCAAAACTCCAATGATGTTTCATGAGAGTGAGGGGGGCGGGGATGGGGGATGCTAGATGATGACAATGGGTTTACGACTATGTTTGCCGACCAAGTCAGCAACTTTGGATCTGGGAATCTACACTGTAAAAAGGTACCTTGTATTTGACTTTTGTTGATATTATATCATAGCATTATGTTATTGTTATACATAAATATTTGTTTGCTTTATTATTTATGCACTTGATTTTTCCATTTATTATTTAACAAGAAATTTTGAGAAAAAAATACAAGGTAATATATGGTTCTATTAAAGCTCTAGAGTCTCTAGGTTGTAGGTTCCGTGATGGATTCAAAATCTTATATGATATTGTCATGATCTCAAGGTTCTTCGTGATTAAAAGACCATGCTTAATCGAAAAAGATAGTCCAAAGTCACCTAAGGTTTTGGAACATTTTAGGGACAGGCAATACGGTAATTACGCCAAATTCTAAAGCATCCTCAACTTAAATGCCAGTAATTGTTAGATGAGGAGATGAGATCTCATCCATTAGATCTAGAGTTGATCAACATATGCAATGAGGGGACCTCTAGTATAAATGGGAGTGTTCTCCCCCTTATTTGTATACATTCAAAGCAATTCGGTAATACAAAGCATTATCATCTAGAGCTTCTCTCTCTATGATCCAGGTGAACAAGTGAGTGATTGATCCCTTTGGAAGGCTTAGCTTAGACACTCCAATGATCCAAGGAAGGCTAAGTCACTACATAGTCTTGATCCCAAATGATCATCATGTGACAAGTGGTATCATATCAAGTAGAGGAGAGATGTTCTAAGAGATCAAGGAGCACACCAATTGGTTGAGAGAATATTGAGCCAATATGTTGTTATGGGTAGAGAGGTTGCCCAAGAGAAGGTCACCCAAGTAAATGGGACCCACAATCAAGCCAAGAAGAGGGATGTCTCTTGGATGTCATGTTGCCCTTGATAAAAAGCTCACAATGATGAAAAGTGCCATGGAGGAACTCATGGAAGGACTCGACAAAGTGAAGGATCACATCAACTAGGTTGAAGCCTTGAAGGTGGAGGTCCAAGATCTCAAGATTGAGTTCTCCTTGTGCAAACTTAGCATCATGAATGGAGTCATGCCAAGTAGTTCAAGCTAGATGTGTCAAAGCACAAACTTTCAAGGGCAATTGATCCACCAAAGAGGTGGACAACTTTCTATGGAGCATAGAACAAGACTTTGGACCATCAACATCCAAGACGAGATGGCCAAGGTAAGGATCGCCTTGATGTTCTTAACCGATAATGCAATGTTTTGATGGCGCAATAGGTGCAATGAGACCAAATGAGGGGCTGATCCTATCCATATGTGGGATAGTTTTGTCAAGGAATTTCGGGATTACTTCTTCCTTGAGTTTGCTCAACAAGAGGCCAATAGCAAACTCCATTGCCTTGAGCAATGCACAATGAGAGAGTACATGAAGGAATGCCCCGAGCTCAAGCTTTAAATTCCCAACCTTGGGGAGGAGGAGGCTCTTGGGGCATTCATGGATAGATTGAAATTGTGGGCCCGACTTGAGCTCAAACAAAGGGATGTTCAAAGTATCTTGAGAGCCCTCACCATGACCAAGTCTCTCATCGACTTCACCAAAGTAGAATCTTCCAAGTCCAAAGTGAGTGGATGGGAACAAATTGCCACCATGAGGACAAAAAAGGAGACACTTCCCACCAAAGAGACCATGGTAGTCGAGAGAAATCATGGGAAGCCACTATCATCCCCATGCTTGGACCCAAAAAAGCTCCAAGAAGAGCAAGATCAATGCCTTTCTTACCGTAGAAGAGGAGGAGGAGGAGCTAGAACAAGAGAGAAGGCAAGTGTGACTTAGCGCCATGGAGGTTCTCAACTCCGTGAGGGCCCAAACACCACCCAAGAAGAAGTCCACAAATACAAATTTGTCATTTGTGGAAGTCATGGTATGTGACACAACTCCATATGCCTTGGTTGAAATGGGTGCTTCAAATATGTTCATATCGATTGAAGTGGTGAAGAGTTTGGGACTTCACATGGAGCCAAATAGGAATTGGTACAAGGCTATCAACTTGGATGACGTAAAGGCCATAGGCGCTACCCAAGACATGGAAGTCCAAATTGATGGACATAAGGTAAACTCTCATTTGAGGTAATTCCACTCGATGGCTATGATCTAATCTTGGGTTTAGAATTCCTCGACAATGCAAAGGCCATGGTCAACATGAGGACCCAGTGCATCATAATCACCAACATGCCCAATAGTGGTGTGCCTATGTTCCATGGGTTAATGGAGACCAAGAATATCTCCACGATCTAATTTGTGGATGAAAGGTTTAATCTTGGGTTTAGAATTCTCTTTTCGACAATGCAAAGGCCATGGTCAACATGAGGACCTGCGAATAGCGCAATGTTTCTCTAGTAGAAGGTGCATCATAATCACCACACATGCCCATCAAGCTGACTTGTTCGAGGTCTACCCAAATTACCATTTCAAAAGTCGATTCATGCACTCCACGTAAGAAATTCATTTAAGCCAATAAATCATGGTGCCTATGTTCCATGGGTTAATAAGAACAGATCATGAGGTGAATTTGAAAATCAAGGAGACCAAGAATCAAGAAATGGCTAGAACACCAAAAAAATTTCTTCGGTTTTCTAATTTGTGGATGAAAGGTTGAAGGAATAGACTATGACGAGACTTACGCACCAGTTGCAAGGTTAGAAGCTATTCGTCTATTACTTGCGTTTGCTTGTTACAAAAATTTCAGGTTATTCCAAATGGACGTCAAAAGTGCTTTCTGAATGGATTTATCCAAGAGGAAGTTTATGTGGAACAACCGCCTGGATTTGAAGACCCAAAGAAGCGGACTCGGTCTTGATCGAAAAGGCTGTATGGTCTAAAGCAAGCACCTCGAGCTTGTACGGCAGGGACTAAGTAAGTTCTTATTACAGAATGGATTTGTCAAAGGTAAAGTAGATACTACTCTGTTCATCAAAAGGAAAACAAAGTTTCTTACTCGTTCAAATATATGTTGATGACATTATTTTTGGATCCTCTAATGAAAGTCTTTGCAAGAAATTTTCTAAGTCTATGCGGGACGAATTTGAAATGAGTATGATGGGAGAATTAACATTCTTTCTTGGCCTTCAAATCAAGCAATTGAAGGAAGGAACTTTTATCTTCCAAGAAAAATATGCTAATGATCTTGTCAAAAGATTTGGATTGGAAAATTGCAAGAAGACTGACATACCAATGTCAAGTTCCTTGAAGATAGACAAAGATGAAGAAGGGAAGGAAGTTGATCAAAAGCTGTATAGAAGCATGATCGGTTCACTTCTTTATCTTACCGCTTCTAGACCTGATATTTTGTTGAGTGTTTGCATTTGTGCTAGGTTTCAATCAGATCCTAGAGAATCACATCTCATTGCCGTGAAACGTATCATCAAATACGTTGCTTCATCTTCAAGCATCGGTCTTTGGTATCCAAGAGGGAGACTTTAATCTTCTAGGATACTCGGATGCAGATCTGGCGGTTGCGAGTCGATAGAAAGAGCACTTGGAACTTGTCAACTACTTGGAAACAGGACGGTGTCTTGGTTCTCAAGGAAGCAAAGCACTGTAGCTCTCTCAACGACGTAAGCGAGTATGTAGCTCTTGGAAGCTGCTGTTCGCAAATTCTATGGATAAAACAACAGCTACAAGACTTTGGCATTGAAGACTCATGCACATAAATCAGATGTGACAACACAAGCGCGATCAATCTCACCAAAAATCCAATTCTTCATTCAAGAGCAAAGCATATTGAGATTCGACATCGGCCATTAGAATCGTATTCAAAATGGAGAAATCTCGATTCAATTTGTTGATTAGAAAAGTGTGCGGATATATTCGCAAAAGCTGGAAAAATCAATTAGAGCTTTATCCGTTCAAGACTCAACATTTTGAATTGAAATTAAAGTAGCGCTCACCAACTCTAAGACTCTAGTCTACCAGACTTTAAATCATGAGACTCGGACATTCATGGCTAAATGTTGTAGTTGCTATTTTATCTCTCTCGAAAAGTACGATCTTTCATTCGAGATATAATTTGTGTGAAATTTGAAAACTTTTTTTAGGAATTAATTTTGGCGGTGTGATTTTTGAAATGTTAAATGCAAACTCGCACATCACGGGTAAGCCATGCTTCAAATCAAAGTACATATGTATATATACAGCTTTCTCTTTGCACAATC
The DNA here is from genome assembly GCA_014182885.2 of Eucalyptus caleyi. Taxonomy (NCBI): domain Eukaryota; kingdom Viridiplantae; phylum Streptophyta; class Magnoliopsida; order Myrtales; family Myrtaceae; genus Eucalyptus; species Eucalyptus caleyi. The sequence goes on along the minus strand of CM024468.2, from coordinate 31,781,911 downwards.
TTCAAAACCCTAAAAGGCACTCTCCTCCCGATACTGTTTTTCTACTCCTTGTTCGTTGTCGAGAAAGTGGTCATTTTTCTTGGGAAAAGCAAGTGAAGGTTGAGAATTGAGGGGTCCGTAAGAATCTGTCTCTCTTCTGAAGCAAAGTTGATGTATGCGATCAACTCGGGGACGGAAGTTTTCTCTCCCGCACACTATTCTCTTCCATATGTACAGAGGTGTCAAAAGACAAAGGACAATTGCCTTATCCCGGTCCGGTGACCAAGATCTTCAGACATCGAACATTGATCTGCCACATACATTTTGTGTTCGACCGTGTGATAAGATGGTGGTAGGGTTGAAAATGTTAATGAAAATGCGTCTCGCAAGAACTCTCCAAGGCAATGGAGAAATTCAAAGTGAAATCTCCAGTCAGTCCGCTTCAAAAGGAAAGGAAAGGAGGCCATGGGTGCCCCATCGAAGAAGAAGAAAAGAACTCTCATCCTTGAGGATGAAGATGAAGATGATGAAGATCCCACTATCCAAGCGCTGACAAGAACAAGACGTTCTGTGTCTCATCCGACAGATCTTCAGCAGGACAGAGAAGAAGGAGAACGAACGAGAGAAGAGGAAGAAAGAGAGAGAAGAAGAAAGAAGTTGAAGAAGAAGGAAAAGGAGAAAAAGAAAAGTCTGCGACAAATGGAGAGAAGGAAATAAAGAGCATGATCATCACTTTTCCCCTCTCAATGTCCTAGAGACTGGGGGAGTTGAAGAGCAAGAGAGGTCTACACCTCATGTTGTGGTGAAGATCTAAGACAATCTCCGAAGACCCGAAGAAGTTCGAGTCTCTCAATTGCCTGAAGAAGGTGATACGTCGATTCCAAATCTGCGGACTATACTTTGAAGCGCCATCGTCCGTATTTACTCAATCGAGAAAGCTCATGCCAGTACAGACGGATGATTCTGCAGATTTTCGTAGCATCATGAATATTCTTCGGAAATGCGTAGCCTGAGATATATGTTCTGGATTTGTGAAATCCAAGCTTTGAAGAAAGCTGGACAAGCATCTTCGATCTCTCACGGAGGATAAATTCAAAGACCTCGCTCTGCAACTTCAAGCCAATGCCAAGGGAGAAGAAGTAGCTCAAGGTCACACATGAAGCCACAACCTTTAGAGAAGCCAAAGGTAAGGTTGGATTATCCCACTCCAACTCTTCATAACATGTCGATAGATGTGCTCTTTTCGGAAGTAGAGTACTTGCGAGGCAATATGGTGATGGTCGAACCGAAGAAAGAGCCATGTAGTCAACCGACTAAGAAGCCCAAGACAAAGAGACATTGAAAGAAGAAGAATTGACATTGCTCCGAGCAACTGACAAACAACACCATGTTGGTTAGAAATGAACACAAGGACTAAGAGGTACATGTGAGAGCACAAGGATTGTAGTGCATGAGATTTTGTGGGATCACTACCAGTTATTCTAAAAGACTTAGTTAATTAGATTAAAGCGTGGTGTATTATTTGAATATTCTAATACCCATTCTAGTTTTTTTTGCATAGTACTAAGTGGACATATTTAATTGGGAAGGCAATTGGGCCTAGAAAAATTTGAACTCATAACCTCTAGCTTAATTACCATGTGAGATTTGATGGGATTACTACCAACTATTTAAAAGTTTAAGCTATTAGATGAATGCTTGATTTATTATTTAAATATTCTAATACTTATATTTTAATCATTTTGTTTGGTACTAAGCGTGGACATATTTAATTGGGAAAGAATTTGGAGTTTGGAAAGATTTGAACTTAAGATCTCCTGCTATGATGCCATGTTAGATTTTGTAAGACCACTATCAATTATTCTACAATCTTAAGTTATTAAATGAAGATGTGATTTATTATTTAAATATTTTAACACTTATGAAAACCTTTGGTCTAGTTGTGAAGATAACTGTTGTTCACTCTAATTTTTGTTTTTTTTTTTTTTTTTTTTTTTTTGAGCTATCTTCTAAGGGTGACCAATGCAACAACTGGATGTGTACAATGCTTTCTTACATAGGGTTCTTTCTAAAGAGGTGTACATAAAGCAACTCACACAACTCACTAGGTTTGAGAAGCTGGCTGATCGTGACTATGTTTGTAAGTTTCACCATTCTCTACATGGTGTCAAGCAAGCTCGAGAGCCTAGTTACAATGACTTTCACAATTTTGCTTCATTTGGGAATTTTGGTTTCACAAACAAATCCCTCATTATTTATCTATCGAAGAGGCACTAATGTCATTTTTTTTTTTTTTATCTATGTCATTGACATTCTGATTATAGGTAATGCATTTTCTACTATGAGTGCATTCTTATAGAAATTATCTACATAATATACAATTAAGGATCTCAGCCCACTCCACTTCTTCCTTGGGATATAGCTATTTCTCACTTTGAAGTATTGATTCTCTCTCAAGGACATTGCATTGTGATCTTCTTCACTGGGTTGGGATGTTTGATTGCAAGCTTGTACAAGCTTCTATGGCCATGACTATTAGAACCATATGAGAAATGAGATGCTTTGATGTTTGATCATATTATATATCGGTCTATAGTTGGTGCCCTATAATATGTGACAATAACACGACTGGATCTCTCCCTTGCTGTTAATAAAGCCTTTCAATTCATGCATGCATTGAGTAAAGACCATTGGTAAATGGTAAAATGCATTTGCGCTATCTCAAATGTACAAGGTTATTTGGTTTGCTTCTTTCTCATTCCAATGATACTCACTTGGAGGCCTTTTCCAATGCGAATTAGGTTGGTAGCTTTGGCAAAACAAAGTTAATTGAAGTGCATGCTACTTTTCTAGGTCCTAACTTGATCCATGTTACTTTCTGCTATTTTTCAACCCATTGAAGAAACCTTGCTTGTGCAGCAAGAAATGATGGAGGCTTCTCTCGGTTATAAATAGAGTTCTCTTAACATTGAAGGTGTGCCTTTGAGCATCGAGAAAATGTAAGAGTTTTTTTAATATGGGTCACATTAATTGATATTATAATTTACCATGTTACAAGATTGGTCCAATAAGGTAGGATATAAGGTTTCTTAATTTGTCTAATAGGGGGACTAATTAGTGTAAGCTGAGTTGCGCCTAACTCGTGATAAGAGGATATGGTTGAAAACTTTATAAATAATATCCAAATCTCTCCTCTACCCTTGACACATAATTATCATCACATAATGAGCATTTACTAAATGCTAAAGGTGAAGGGCAATCTCATTGAGCTAGTGATACAAAGGGCAGTAATTCTTGAGTTTGGATTGTCATTATTCTGTATCAAAAACCATGAATTCCAAATTAGATATGCAAATATCTTTACTTGATCATACATATGTTATTTATTCTGGCTATGGAGATCATGGAATGCGCTTTTGCAACTTACAAGAAGATTGAACTCTCAGATTGCACAAAAGGGAATTGTGCGGAGAGTTCTTCTCGTGAGGGTCTTGCTTGTTGTAATCGTATCCTATAGTAATTTTAGCCAGTTAAATTCATGTGATTAGAATTTGTGTAATTCTTTGAGTGAGATTTCATTAGTAATTGTGAGGGGTTAAATACTTGGTGAGTTATTTAGTGTAATTAGAAGTCGAGAAACACCTAGAGAGTATGTAAATACTCAAATGATTGTAATTTTCATTGTATCATTTATTTTAGAGTTAATGTCATGAAAAAACTCCAAACTGTAATACTTATGACAAATCTACCCAAAACTAATTTTTTTATTATAAAAAATCCCAAATTAGTATGCTTGTGAAAAAATTATTCAAAACTAATTTTTTGACTATCAAAAACCACAAAGTGAACACTTGTGACAAATTTACACTCCATTATAGCTTTCGTGAAATTTAATCATTAAATTTACTAACCTAGATGACACATGGAGACATAGTATGGTGACATGACAAGTTCACGTAATAATCCGTAAGGTAAATATCACGGAAAACCCAAAGTGGTACACCTATGATAAATTTAATGGTATGATAAATTTAACAATACACTTGTGACAAATTTGAGATTTTTTTTTACATTAACCTGATGGATTTTACCATGTGTCATTCAATCAATAAATTTATTGGTAAAATTTGACAAGTCAATATAGGGTAAATTTATCATAGATGTACCAGTTTGGGATTTTTGTGATCAATAAATTAGTTAGAAATAAGTTTATCATGAATGTACCAGTTTGAGGTTTTTTCTAGTTAAAAAATTAATTTGTGGTAAATTTGTCATAAGTGTACTATTTTGGAGTTTTTGTGATATTAACCATTTATTTCATAGTGAAATTCTATGCTGCTTTCCCATGAATGCATGTTTCGCTAATCAAATTGGTATAGGTTATTTTGATGACATATTTATTTCCTTCCTTATGTTTACTATTCGATTCTCTTGTCCGACATATTTTCACGACACTTATTTTCATCCCCCTTACCCGAAATCTTGGTCTACATCAATCATTCTAATGTTTCAAAGAGTTGCGTGTAGGAAAAAAAGGTCTCAAGAAAGGTTTAGAGAGATCAGCTTTGGGTTTTGGCTAAATTGATATATCCTTTTAAGTTTTTGAGATTAGAGAAGATAACAACAAGAAAAGAAAGAGAGAGAGAGAGAGAGAGAGAGAGAGAGAGGGGCGATGTATCAAGGTCTTTGAGAGGGGACCATGGGATTGGGAAAGGATGTGGCTAATGGGAACATTATTTAGTCCAATCTTTGATGCACGCACAATTCAAGTCTACCAATGGGGGCGATATGATCTTAATATCACATCCCTAAATATGCAAAAATAAATAAATATGTAAACATTATTTTTGTGTAAAACATATATGAGATTACTTTTTATCAACGTTTTATTGGTGGGGTGGATTGTTGGGGCGAGAAAATATACATACAACTACAATGCCATGTCACTTATACAATAGTCTATTCACCATGCGACACGTTTCAATTATAAGTTTTTACTTTTTCCTTCTATTTCTTTTCTCTATTCTCTTTCCTTTATTCTTCCTCCATTCACTCCACTAGGACCACAACGAACATACTCAAGTTAGACTCATTGTCAACTCAAACCCGTGAATCACGTTCCACTAAATCACCTTCCACTGCCACCTCACTATCGTTTCAGTCCTTTGTCCATCACCATGTCATTGCCCAGAGAAATGACATGACCGAAGTGGACTTTTAAATGACGGATCATGACTGATCCATTAACGAGCAACCCTCGAATCTCCCAAGTCCTAAGGTTTTCTTACGTATTCTAGAATAATCTTGGGGGCGGGCAATATTGTGAATGTACACTATTGTAATAAATGAGGGCAGTTAAGTCAATGACAAGATGCAATATCTACCGTCAAATTGATGAGAGATATACAGCTACGGTTAGGGCCTCCTTTCTCTCATTCGTATCCATCTCACAAGTGAATATAATCTTCAGAGCTTCTCTCTCTAGAATTTTCTCTATGGTTCTCATGAGTGTGAGTGAGTGAGATTGACTTGGGAAAAATTCCTAAGGCCGCACATGTAAGGAAGGCCTGGATTGATCGATCCGTGACAAATGGTATTAGAGCTAGGTTGTTCCAAGGCATAGTGGACCCATGTTCCAGCCTATCGACCATCCATGGTGAGGAGCACCGAGATGGAAAGGCCGTTGAGGATCGTGGGAGAGCCTCCGAGAATCTAGCCACCCAAGCAAAGAAGGGCCGTGGTAGATCGAGTTCAAGGGACATGCTAAGTGACTTGGAGACTTGCATGGTGAAGATGGAGAACGTTGTCGTGAACCTCCAAGGAATGGTTGAGGAACCTTTCATGACCATCAAAGGAGGTGAAACCAAAATGGGGAGCTCAAGGCTGAAGTGCAAGGGCATAGATATGGATTGGGAGAACTCCAAGGGGAAACGTTGGGAAGCTTGACCAACATAACCGAAAACTCAAGCAGGGGGATGATGCCTTGGAGGCCTTTGTAGAGACCATGCGCATGGAAATGGCTAAGCTTTAGACAAAGGTCACCGAGGTAGAAGTAGCATGCATGAACGGGGTGGTCACCTTGCAAACTAGTCCAAGAGTGGACACCCTAAAGCTGAAGGAGTTCAAGGGCTCATGGGTGGCCAAGGATGTGGACAACTTCCTATGATATATGGAACTATACTTAAAATCCATGGGGGTTACCAATAGTGTACTATGGGTAAGTATTGCAACTATGTACTTGATCAATAATGCTTTGTTGTAGTGGTGGCGTAAGTCCAATGATAGGAGTAGTGAACCTATCACGACCTAGGAAATGTTCATCAAAGAATTTTGGTGATAATACTATCCCACCTATGCGAAAAGGAAGCTTAGGAGGAACTATGTTGCCTAGAGCAAAAGGGAGGACTTTGGGAGTATGTGAAGAAATTCTTGGAGTTGCTACTTCAAATCTCATCCACGAATGACACAAAGGCTTACTAGCAATTCATGGGTGGCCCCAAATCGTAGGTGAAACAAGAGTTGAAGCGACACAATGCGAGGATCTCTCTATGGCCATGTCCATGGCCGAGGCCCTTGTGGAGTACAAAGCCCCTTCCGGTAGCAAATTGGACTCCAATCAAGGGACAAGGTCACTAGTGGGGGAGATTGCAATAAGTTCCACTACCCAAGTGGAAGCAAGCCACTAGTGGCCCCTTCTAAGACAAAGGCGAGGTCAAGCGGTGGAGGACATAAGGAGTGCCCAACCTCCAAGTGTTTTTGGCGCAATAGTGCGCAAATGGCTTGTGAATGCCAACCCGCTTGCAATGGTTGTCAAGGTTCACAAGGAAAAGCAAGAGGAGGCATGACTGGGTTCATTGCAAATTCCTAAGCTCAATCAAGTACAATAGGTGAACAAGCCCAAAAGACTCATGTTCTTGGATGTGATGATTGGAGGAACCACAATAAGTGCACTCGTGGATATTGGGGCATCCGATCTATTCATGTCGGAAGAGGCTGCAAAGAAAGTCAACTTTTGAGTTGAGAAAGGAGCCAGGTGGCTCAAGTGGGTGAACTCCAAAGAAATCCTAACATGTAGCATGGCTAAGGACATAGAAATTAAGCATGAGAAGTGCACCTTCGCATAGTGGGAAGTGCTATTCCTAGGGTACATCATTGGGGGGTGGACAGGTGCGGATGGACTCAGCCAATATCCGAGCCATCGTGGATTGAGAGTTGCCGATTAGGGTCATAGAGATAAGATCATTCCTTGGTCTTGCCAACCACTACCGGCAAGTCATTCATAATTATTCAAGAATTACCGTGTCACTCACGGATATGTTGAAAAACAATATGCTTTGGGAGTGGATAGATCAATACCAAAAGACTTTCAATTGGCTAAAACAAGCAATGCAAGGAGCCGGCACTCATGTATTACCAATCATGTCAAGTTGTTCAATTGGTAAATTTATCATAAGTATATCAGTTTAGGTTTTTTGTGATAAAAAAATTAGTTCGAAATAAATTTGTTATAAATATACTAGTTTAGAGCTTTTTTTGTGTTATTAGTCCTTTATAATAAAAGTAAAATAAAAGGCAAGTGAGGTGAGACATGGCCGGTGCATCCCATGCACGCTTAAAAGGGTACTAAGTGGCGATGAGAACCAGACACGCTCAACCCCTCCCCCCGTTCTGCTTTTGCTTTGCTTCTTTGGGAGAAGTGAATGTGCATATTAGCAAAAATATATTATTCAATGATTACCTCGATACGGGATCGTCGTTTGGTATTACGATGTTTCGACAGTCACATCTTTCGTGCTATAAGAAAGGAAGTAAAAATGGAAGAATGTTTGACTGCACGAGCGACAATTAGTAGGGATGAACGGTGCGAAATCCGTCTATCACACCATAGCGATAGTTCAGTTATTGAAGTACATGATACTTCTTTCGTTTTTTTATATAGAATAAAAGAGTTGGGAGATGGAACCAACTGAACAATGCCCTTTGAACGCTGTTAAAAGGGCCGTATCATCAAAGCACTAGAGGTCAAGGGACTTATTCATCAGCACATAATCGGTCATTAGTGTTGTGAGCTGGTTCGATCTCCTATAAGCTAGTAAGTTGGAAAGTATAGTCATGCATCGCTAGCCTACTGACATCCGGAATGAAAGTCTTACGAAATTAGGTGGAGGAGGTTTAATGAATTTCACATTTATATCATCGAGGCCTATATAATAAATAAATGGGAGGAGAGGGAGATCTTCGATTTTGCAATATGTAGATTCTATTTCATTAGGCAAAGTTCAATCACAACATCGTCACTTGCATGCTGACAAGCTATTCCAACCCCACTTAAGTCCACATTTCTGGGAAAAGTTCAATTTGCAAGCAAAAGGAACCCAATTTTCTCCACTCACCTATTTCTCTTAATATAGAATAAGTCTCCTTTTGGCTTTTGAATAGAAGTTATATTTCAAACTATCTAATTGAAAGTATTTCTTTTGCGTTAGGTGAAGCCATTCTTAAAACCAAAAATAAAAATAAAAAATAAAAAATAAAAGGTATATGAAACTAGTTAGTAAATAATTTCTTTAAAACGAATATAAGTTTCTGATTTTACAAGTTGAAAAATGGTCACAACCAACTATCCATGTACGAGGTTTAAAGAGAAAAAATGTAAAAGAAGGAATAGAGACTCAAGATTTGCAAGCTGCTAAAAGTTTCTGGGTGTCTTCTTTATCATGGACACAAATTTGTTGTATAGATGCCTCGAAGTAACGATGTTCATTAAGTTGTTGGTCCATCTACATCTAGGATTCCAAGTTGATGCTGGAAACATTGGACCTAAGTGAAGGCCAAGTACATATGAGGGATGTGCTAGGACTAGACTCAGAGTCTACAAATGCTTCTCCACCACCATGAAGACAAAATCATTGGATTGCACATGAAAGCTGAATTTTAGTCCATGGGTCTTTCCTCATTTGTTTTCAGATCATCTGCCTCTGAAAGAAGGCTAACAACTTTGGGAAAGCTTAGATGCATTTCTGCGTAAAACAGTTATACCAACACCACAGTACAGTTAACGCGTAAGCCGAGCAAAGCCCAACTCTTTCCCATACGTGTCCTACCAATGTCAAATCAAAACTTTCAAGCCAATGCACACCAGTTTAGGCATCAGTCCACGACATTCTTTTCGACAATGACCATTTGTATCGTTGCACCAATCACACGAACACAAATTAGCAAAGCGACAGGATCCCCCCAACCTAGGGGAATGTAATTTGTTCCTCCCATCAGCGTTCGACATCATCAATATAAAAAAGTTCATAGCATTAAGAGCCACCCCTAACCCTTTTAAGGCCGCTTAGGAGTCAAGTGAAACATGAAGGGATAATTCACTTTTTACAAACCAGAGATTCCAAATTCAAAGACTTGGTTATGGTAGTTATCTAATGATATTCAAACCTTTTGATATTGATTCTCAATCTTTCAAAAATGATATTCACACTATCTTTCGCCATTTTATTATCCTATGTCACTAAACGATGTTCATGCATGGATATGCAATCAAATAAGTAAACAACCACAATCAAGGTGATAAAGATAAAGTGAGAGAAAGTAAACACGATAAGAGTTGGGCAAAAATTATACAGGGCCTCATTATTGAGCCTAAGGACATGAACCCCAGGAGTTAAATCAAAGTCTAATTCTTGACTAAAGAGAAGTATCTACAAAAAGTTAAATCACTAAGTGAAACTAATCAAAAACACGCATTGATAGACAATGATACCGAGGATATGAGAATGGATTAAAAGCGACCCAGCAAGCGCCAGTTTTGGATATGCACGGAGCGAACACCGTTACACTCCAGATTAATGAGACGACGGTTAAAACAACAGCTCCCAAATCAAGTCCCCAAGCAACAATTCTCCATGGAGAGAGAGAAGAAAACATCAAACCCGATTTTTCGATATAGGACCAGGATTTGTTATTTGACCACCATACCATCAGCAAAACAGATTTTAAATTGGACAAACCCAACATTCAAACCCTTTCTAAGAAACCAACATGTTGAACTCTCATGACCTGTCGGAACCCTTCAAATTCAAGTTTTCCCTCTCATTTTGCCTACTCTGCTTCAGCATCCTCCACTTTCTTGCAAGAAACGGCGTCACCGTCGCTCCCATCTTTGGGGCTCTCCAAAGCCCTCTTCTCTTGCTTCTCTTCCCCATCTCCTCCTCCCCGTTCATCTCGCGCTCATCTCTGAACCCCCCGTACTTCTCGTCCCTCTCCGCTCTCGCCTTCAACGCCTCCAGCAACTCGCTCACTGCTTTCTCCTTATTCCTCCGGTTCTTGATCAGAACTTCGCTTATGTCGGCCGGCGTCATCTTGGCCTTCTTGACCACCTCTCGGAGCTCGCTCGCCGCCGCCTGCCCGAGGTCCTCGGCCTCACTGCCCAGGTAGTTCTGGAGCAGGATCTTGAGCGCCGGGTACGAGCAATAGCTCAAGTAGATGTGCATGTCCATCCGGCCGCTCCGGAGCAACGCTGGGTCGAGCTTGTCAATGTGGTTGGTGGTGAACACGAAGATCCTCTCGCTCCCGCTGCACGACCACAGGCCGTCGGTGAAGTTGAGCAGTCCGGAGAGGGTGATCGTGTTGTTGTTCCTGTCCTTGCCACCCGACGGGGCATCAGGGGCGCCAGGGTTGGAGCAGCTCCGACGCGCAGGGTGTTGGGGCGCCTTCGACCGGTTGGGCAGATCGGCTGAGCAGTCGATATCCTCGATGACGATGATGGACTTGGAGCTGGTCTTCATGAGGAGCTCTCGGAGCTCGGAGTTGGAGTGGACCTTGGTCAGCTCGAGGTCGTAAATGTCATAGCCGAGAAAATTGGCCATGGCGGCGATCATGCTCGATTTTCCCGTCCCGGGGGGCCGTAGAGCAGGTAGCCCCGCTTCCAGGCCCGGCCTGTCCGCTGGTAGAAGGCCTTCCCGGCCACGAAGTCACGGAGGTCGTCCATGATGTCCCTCTTCCTCTCCGGGTCCATGGCCAATGTGTCGAAGGTGCTCGGGTGCTTGAACGGCACCGGTTTCCACCCGCCATGCGAATTAGTGTAGAGGAGGCGTTCTCGGTTCTTACGGCGGATGTCGTTGGCCTTGTCCATGATGTAGTCCAGGTAGGAGTGGAGGATACGGTCCCTGTCGCACTTCCTGATCCGAAGCGTGAAGAAGCGCTTCTCGCCCCGCGAGGATGGCTGGGACTGGCTTTGCGTCACCGCATGCTCCCACTGGACGGAAATTCCGTCAAAGACGTCAGTGATGCAGTCGTTGTTGGAGAGGGCGAAGGTGGTGGAGCTGGAGTTTGGGGCGCGACTGAGGGAGAGGCGGCTGCAGGAGGCGGAGAGGAAGGAGCCGAGGTAGAGTTGGACGGCGTTGTAGAGCCCGTTGGTGCTCACGCCGTTGGCCTCGGTGATTTCGAAGTAGCAGTAGGAGGAGGAGGAGGAGAAGCCGAGGGCCCGCTTCAGGAACCTGAGGGAGGCGAAGCGCAGCTCCGGCGGCACCACCGTTTGGAGGAGGGTCTGGCAGAAGGCCAGGGTGCCCAGGAGGGAGGCCAGAGAGGCCCAAGCCTCGTTCATATCTCTCATTCTTCGTGAGTGAAAAAGTGAAGGTTTTCCTGGAGATTTCTGGGCGTGGAAGAAGGAGATGATGAAGAAGACGTGGGGGTGGGGGAGGGAGAGCGATGTGGGATGTAAATATAAGGGGAGAGAAGAGGCTATGCTGGTCCACTTCAAAGCGAGCAGCAGACCACCACCCCATTGGACTCCATAAGTGTGAGTGTGTCTCTTTCCTTGTTACATTTTTCCGTTTCTTGGTGGAAGTGCCCAGGAACATGACAGCTGAATTCCATGGCACGACCACAAAAATGTATAGGCCTTCCTGAAGCGTGCCCTGGGTATATTTGTTAAGCAACCGAGCCATAGAATTCTACAATAATGTATAAGATTCGGACTAAAAGAATCCGATCAAGCCCGTTGTTTTTTTAAATTAATTATCTCGGTGACCCTTACTTTTCCAATAAAGGCCGCGTGAAAATGGGGCGTTTGTGGACAAAAAGAGAGAATAAAAGCAAAAAAGCCTCACGAGAGCTTGCGAGGGAGAGAGAGGGGACAGAGACTTTTGGGGCTGAGGATGAATGATGTTTTTTTTTCTTGGATGAAATTTCGCCGCTATATTCTATTGCTGTAGAACCGAAAGGAAGGAAGCAACCAGGAAGATTCAGGACGTGGGTTCCGATGTTTCGGTCAAGAGACGTGCGGCTCTCGGATGAGAGAAAAAATTTAGGTCTTCCTGTCGTGCTCCGGTGCCTATTGAGAATGCGGCACGTGTCGAAACTTTTCCCCCACGGCCCATCTTGACGCCATAAAGGGATTCGATATCGGGCGTGCGGCCCTACCGATAAAGGGATTGGAGGGGGAGGAGGACGGGGGATGGGGCCGAACGGTACCGGCTCTAGAGTTGGATTTACGTGAGTATCGTACACACTGGTGCGTGGATGCGACGAGTGAGACCAAAAAATAAAAAAAGGCATGAGAGATCTAATTTTCTCCGCTCTTCAATTTTTTTAATAATTTTTATAACTCTACTAAGCTCGGCGCCTAAGAAATGCCTTTTTTTTTTTGAAGAGGTAGGCACTTTTATGGTGATTATTAACAATTTGTCACAACCACTGCCGTGCTGATCTTCGTGTTCCCCACCAAAGATTTTTTTTATGTTGACCCTTCCGTCTTTTCTTTCTAAATTAACGCAAGTTTCGACCCAAAAAGAAAAAAAAGAGGATATTTTCAGCAGTTGATAAAAAGAAATCATAAGATATTTGTATTCTTTTTGGCGGAGAATATAAATGACATCAGACAAATAGAGTAGCATATTACTTCCAAGGAAATGGCCTCCACATGTGGTTTTCCCCCCTTTTTTGCTGAAATGTGTGAAATGGTCTCCGCATGTGAGTCCCCCTTTTGTCAATCTAGTCTTAATTTTTTTGACAATTTGTTGATGTAGTTATTTTGGCTAATTATCTAAATGATAGATTTAGGAGTAAATCGGCAAAAATTATTAAAATTTAAGATTAAATGGATGCAATTAAAAATTTAGGACTAAAATCAAGAAAAATAGACTTTAATATCTAAAGAGTAAGACGTTGAAGAAGAGCTCAGTGGAGATGGAGGGGAGGCAATAAGAACATACTCGTTCGACCCCCTACATTCTGCTTTTGTTTTATTTACTCCTAGAGTGCACAGACCTTGAAAAATAAATTATTCAATGAATATATTAATCTCTCAGCATGGGTTTTGTCTTTTGGTATTCCAATGTCTCGAGGTCACATCTTTTGTGTAATTAAAAAAGAAATATAGAACAATGGAAAGAATGTTTGACCGCACGAGCGAAAATTAATAATTAATTTAGTATGAACGGTGCGAAATCGGTCTCTCACATAGTCTCGATAGTTCAATTATTGTAGGTTACGGTATTTTTTTTTTTTTTTACTTTTTGTAAAATAAAAGAATTAGGAGAATTGACCAACTTGACAATGCCCTTCCATTGTCGCTAAAAGAGCCGTGCACTCAATAAAAAAAGGTTCCAATGAGTCATTCCGTCTAAGAATTGTTGTAATATCGTTGAAGCTCTAGAGGTCCGGGAACTTATTCATTGACATAATAATCACGCATTACTAGCACGAGCGGATTGACCTTCTCAACTTGTGGCTTGTAAAAATAGTCATGCATCACTAGGGTACTGACATAAAGGATGAAAATCTATGAAATTAGATTGAAGAGGTCAATTGACCTTCCCATTTTTAGCGGTGTGGCTATCGACACAAAAAATTACTCAAGTCTTTGACTATTAACTCAGACTAGAAAGATAAAGCAAGACATAGTCGAGGTAATATTTGCTAAGTCCTTTTGGTTGGCAATTATAGAAAATCAACATAGGTGACAAGAAATTGCCGATAGGCAACTAAAGAGAAAAGCAATAAGCGTTGAGTCATGGGTGTTGATAAGTGAGACTTGGTTCAATTGACAAAAGAACCAAAATTGAAGTAAAGATCAATGAATCAAGAACAGGATAATTGTTCAAATCATGAAGCCAACAATCTCAAGTACAACCATAATGACGCATTCTATTATAAAGCCAACATAATCATCAGATCGCCGAGCCATAAATCTCAAAAGTCACGAGTGACAATGGCCAAGAAACATGGATTGTTATAACCATCGGGAATAGGAGTTGCAAACTAGAAATTAACTATCAATATGGGGCAAGTGATGAGGCCATGATGGTGGAAGTAGTGGGTTTATGATTGTGAATATATATTGCTAAATTCTAGAAGCCACGTAGGATGTTATTTACTTTCTTTATAATCATCGTTAATCATCACTAGTAGTAATAAGTACTAGGATTGCAATTCAAACAAAGGACTGCCAATCGATTAATAAACTCCAATTTCCCAATATTATTTTCTTGCCATCATTACATTCCAGTAGAATTTCATATGATTGGCTGTGATTCCCTTTAATTTTTGTATTTTAAATATTCTAGCTAGTTTGCATTCCGGTCCAAGAACCAGCGAAGAGCCCCTTACATCTTTTGTTGATTTCTACATCGATGATCTTTTAAAAGATGTTCCGTGAATACTTTTCGGCCAAATAGTGGCATATATAAATAATTTGCAAAATGTAGATTCCGTCATTTAGCCAAGGTCAATGGGAACGTCGTCACCTGCGTGCTGACAAGATATTCCACCCCAATTCCTTTCAGAAATAAAAAAATTGGAGAAAGCATATTGCGTAAAAGCACCAACTTAAAATTTGCCGAGTGTTGTCGTTTTTGTCACGGCACCCCTTCTATTCGCCCTAATAGTCACCTATTAGGGACAAAAGCTGCCTGTGAATCCAAGATCGGTGTAGTGACTATGATCAAATGACATATCAACTATAATGGGGTACTTTTCATTTGGCGAAAGATATATGATGACTTGGCAGTATGATCCTCGAATATATAGAGTGATTTGATATGATGGTAATATGACATGTGACCCAATATGATTACTCGATATGACATCTATGCTCAACTTATTTCTTGAAAAATGTGGTATTTTTAGAAAAATGTTTTCAAATAAGTCATTTTAAAGAAAATGGCAAAGCCTTTCAGTGTTTAACTGAAATATGGAAAAGAATCAGAAACTATTTTCTGTTATTTGGAAAGAAAAATCATATTTGATTTTCCTAAATACACATATAGTATCAAGTACTTGTGACATACACATGGGCAATTGAGAACTAAGCACAAACACTAGGATCTTGCTCCAGCCTTGATGGACCTTGACCTAGGCAAAGCCACTTTGGTTCCGAGTGAGATTGCAAGCACCAATCTAGTATCAACTAAAGCTGAAACCAAGAACCCTGTGCCTGTGCACATCTTCTTGGCATCCTAGGCCTTGGCCTCAACCTCGGTGGATTCTAGCTTCGATGCAAGCGATACAAGCATAAGCACAGGATCCCAGGCCTGGCCTTTGTGGATATAGGCCTAGGCATTGGGGACCCAACCACAAGCATAGGTGTTCGTGGCCCAGCCATAATGGACTTGGGGATACTTGCTGGGGACTAGCATTGGGGTTGCAGGCCCAGGCGCCGGGCACCAAGGATTGAGAGTTAAAGTTCTTGTACCCAAAAGCAGACTTTGTTGTCAAAGTGTTGAAATTTAGTTATATTTTGAAAAATGATTTTATATGTAAATCATAAATCATTTTCTTGAATTTAAGTCTAGATTTTTTTGTGGATTAGGAAAACCGTTGACTAATTCTCCCAAGTGATCCAAATGTCAAGAAATAGAAAAATGTTTTCATGAAAAATATTTTTTGCGAAACAAATAGAGTTTTATTATACAGTAAGACAAAATGAATTGTTAGTGCGACATGGCATGCAAGATTTCTCTGATTCTTGGCCATTGTCAAAACTCCCATGATGTTTCATGAGAGTGAGAGGGGTGGAGATGGTGAATGCTAGATGATGACAATGGGTTTACAACTCTACTTGTCGACCAAGTCAGCAATTTTAAAGCTGGGAACCTACACTGTAAAAAGGTACCTTGTGCTAGGAACCTCCACCATAAAAAGGTACCTTGTATTTTACTTTTGCTGATGTTATTGTTATACATGAATATTTGTTTGCTTTATTATTTAATACACTTGATTTCTTATTTATTATTTAACAAGAAATTTTGAAAAAAAATACAAGGTAATATATGGTTCTATTCAACCTCTAGAGTCTCTAGGTTGTAGGTTTTGCGATGGATTCAAAATCTTATTGGCAATGTCATGATCTCAAGGTTCTTCATGACTAAAGGACCGTGATTAATCGAAAAGGATCGTCCAAAGTCACCTAGGGTTTTCGAAACATTCTCAAGGAGGTGAAACGGTAGTTCACAATCCATACTAACCATTATTGCTAGAATAAGGTGAATTGAGGTAAATCTCACTACAGGAGAAAGGGTTTTCTCATAATCAATTCATTTCTGTTGATTATACCTCTTTCGCCATAAGGCGAGCTTTATATCTCTCTATTGAGTCATCAATTTTACGCTTTATTTTGAGAACTCACTTGTTTCCAATGGCTTTGCGTCCTTTTAAAAGATCAACCAGTTTCCAAACATGGTTTAACTTCATTGACTCCATTTTCTCTTCCATTGCATGCATCAATTTTTCTTTATTATGACAATTTAGAGCTTCATTTACATTTCTTGGCTCATATTCATCTTATGGAGATATCGTCTCATCATGTGGTTGTAATAAAAATTGAGTCGAATTTAATTCATCACTTTTCACATTACTCCCACTTGGACAAACTCCATTAAATTCATTATCTTGATCTAATGTTTCAAATAAGGAGCAGTCTTCGTCTATTTCATCATTCTTAGGAAATTCATTCATTATCTAATAATGTGACATCCCCCAATTAAAATTTATTTATACTCTCACTTTCCTACTCACCTATAAACACATACATTTTCGAGTGTTATGAGTATCTTATGAAAATACTCTTTTTGCTTCTAGGATCCAATTCTTCATACTTGAAAAGGGTTCGTGAGTATAGTCAACACAACCCTATGTTTTAAAAAAATTTAAGTCAAGTTTTCTATCTATCCATAATTCATATGGAGTAGAAATAACTCATTTGGAAGATATATGGTTAAGTATAGAGACAGCGGTAGGGGTGAGCAACCAGACCAGGTTTACCTGGAACCCAAACCAAACCACCCGAAAAACCGGTCCGGGAATCGGTTCCTAGTAGAACCGGTCCAGGAATCGATTCCAATTTTTGGGAACTTGTTAGAACCGGTTCGGTTCCCAGTTCGAGTGAAGACCCACTCGAGAATCGGACCTGATTTTGGACCTGGTTTTCAGAAATTACTAAAAAAAATAAAACCCTAAGCATTATGCGCCCCTCTCTTAGTCTCTCTCTTTTCATGCGATTGTGCCCCCCCTCTCTCTGCTACCCCCCATTCTCTTAATCGTAGTAGTATTTCTCTCTCAATCTCTCTTCAAGCTCATAAGATCCCGATTGACCGGAAGCTAGGCTGCTTTGCACCGTCGAAGCCATCAAATTCGCCAACGTAAGCCCTCTCTTCAAGCTCATAAGATCCCGATTGACTCGGAAGCTAGGCTGCTCTGTGTCGTCAAAGCCATCAAATTCATCAACATAAGCCCTCTGCCTCCGAAATCCGCTGTCGATTCCATCAATTGTCATCTTGTTCGTTCAACCGATCACTATCCGAGTTCGAAGGACCGGCAGCTTCGAAGTTTTGCACATGTCCTCGCGAGGGATGTGTTTGCAAGTGGTCGAGACTCAAGTTTAGCTTATTACTTGGCTTGGTGAGGTGGAAATCCGTGAGGGATACGACATAGCTTTCGTCGTCGAAAGCTTAGCAGTATCCTCTGAGCCAAGTTTTCTTTTCAATCATTTTGCTTAATGATGTTGAGAGAATAAGTGGAATTGGAATCGGTTGCGATATGAAGCTGTGGCCGTAATATCAAATCCTTTATTATTTAAAATTGAAAACTATATGCACATCGCCGTTTGTCCTTTTTATACAAGTGAATTAGATGCTTGCAAGTCCCAATGAATGTGTGTATTGTTGTTCTTGAGTTTGCACATATGGGTGTCTGCTATGATGTATTATTTTGCACATTCGGATGAATGTCTTGGAAATGAGCTTCCTCTCTGATGATGTTTCTCTATGTTGATAAATTAAGTGCATTCTTTTACTAATGTTTAGGTTTGTATTAATAGTGTGCTACGCCTTTGTTCACTACATCCTTGCTGATTCTTTGCCTTCTGCTCTACTTTTAATCAATGCTCGAGTAAAGCTTCCAAGTCGATCGGAAAAGTATGTGTAAAGTGGGTAGCCCTAGTCAGAGGGAAGGAGCAAGGTAGAGAGACTTTCATGTATAAGATATCGGATTGTAACAAAGCAGGTTCCAATGGAAACAAGGTTGATCTTAGAACTGGATTGGAAAAACAGGGTGGTCCGGGTATAGGGTCTAATGCAAATAGGATCGGGTATATGGTCCAAAAGAGGGGGAACCGGTTATAACAGGGTCGGGTAAATGGTCCAGGTCCGAACCCTACCCACCCTGGACCAGATCACCCATAAACAACAGTTAATAAAGTATCACTCCAAAAGATAATAAGAAAGTTAGCATATGTCATAATGAACCTAAACATTTCTAGTAAGGTTTTGTTTATCTTTTCCGCAACACCATTTTGTTGAAGAATATAGAGAATAGACAATTTTCTCTTTATTCATTTTTCATCACATAAATTTCTAAACTCATCATATTAGTATTCACAACCTCGATTGGATCTTAATGCTTTTTTTTTTTTTATTTAGTTGATTTTCTATCAAACTCATAAATTTCTTGAAATAACCGAATACTTTAGATTTATGAGAGATTAAATAGACATGTCCAATTTGAGTATAATCATTATTAAACATGATGAAATAAATACCCCTTGCCTTCTTGTTACATTCTTTGGACCAAAAATGTTAAAATAGATTAATTGCAGATGAAATTCAACTCATGTATTTTTTTCCAAATTGTTTACTTGTTATTTTCCTACTAGGCAATGC
The DNA here is from genome assembly GCA_014182885.2 of Eucalyptus caleyi. Lineage (NCBI taxonomy): Eukaryota > Viridiplantae > Streptophyta > Magnoliopsida > Myrtales > Myrtaceae > Eucalyptus > Eucalyptus caleyi. The sequence goes on along the minus strand of CM024468.2, from coordinate 31,762,772 downwards.
TCGTATATTGACAAGTTGACTTTTTCAATGTTGTCCAACAAACCATCTTTGACTAGTATATTCATTCATTGTTGACCAATATAATCAAATCTAACATGCCATACATTCACATCATTATCATATAAATTAAAAGACGAAAAGAGGGAATAATAAACATTGACATTACTATAATCAACATCTAACATAATAAAACCATCTAGAAAATAACCATAACCATAGTAATTTATATCCAAATATAAATCTGCACCACTATTATGGAAGTTTCAACTGAAACCTACTTTAACAAACACACACATAGACATTAAATTCCATCGAATCTCCAGAGCATATATAACATCATGTAGGAACAAAGTGCGTCCACCATGCATATTTAATTGACAGGTATTAATCATTTTTACTTCGGCTCTAGAGTTGTTTTCTATGTAGATCCATTTTGTTCCAATCGAAACTCATCAAAACTTCACGAAGAGTTCTCTATTATTTATTACATGGTTTGCTGCTCTCGAATCTACAGTTCACAAAGGATTAGATTCAATTAAAAGTACAAAACTTGACACATAAGTAAAGTTCTCAAAAATACAATCGGTGTTTACCTTTTTTGGTTCGCCACAGTTGTGAGCATAGTAACCCTTCTAATCATAGTTGTAACACTTCACCCTTGACATTCTCTTTAAATGAGGACATTTTTCTCTCTCATGTTAGTCAACTCTTGATTTTTTGCTTGAAAGACTTGATCCTTTGCTTTTCCACATTTTGAACGAATTAAGATGCTTGTATTTAGACCTCGAAGCTTATTTTGAGCTAGAACCAAATATGTTGTTTTTGGCTTAACCACCAAAAGATGATGCTCTACCAGCTCAAGGTGGCGCATGACATTCTCAAGCTCCTTCATAACTTGGTTAAGAGCTTTTAATACTTCTTGCTTTTTTAGTACATATTGAATTTTCATATTCAATATCTCATCAAATTTCTCTTATTTGTCTAGTTCAGTCACTATGTTCTTAGAAACTAAAGCCATTGTATCTGAACAAATCAGACAAATTTGCATGAATTATTAATGCCTAACATTTATTCATCTATTTTAAATAAACTAATCATATTAATGAATAAGAGCAAACAAGGCTTTAGAGTCGAAATGTCACTTTATTTCTAATCATCATCCAAAATTCCTAATTTGAAATTATCATTAATATAATCATTTATGCAAAAATAATTTCACAAAAATCATAAAAATTTCTTGAACTTCCCACAAATAATTGTAAATTAACATAATAATTTACAAAAATAAATAACATTAAAGTTTCATTAACTAAACATGCCATTTACATGAAGTAATATGTCTAGTAGAAAGATATCAACACGTCAACATCAAAGAAATATCCACATCTAAAATATCTCAAACCAATCTAAGAAAAATAAAAAATAAATTCAAAGATACTCATTTTATCTCATAAATAGGGAAAGATTCTTCTAATCTCTTAGTAAATTCCTCTGAGAATTTTATAGGCACATTAGGCAACCATGAAAATGCCATCAAAGATCCCTTATGGCTCCTCTGAGGCGCAGTCATTCTATGACAAGTGACACTCAACTCGAAGGTTGAAGTATTTGTTGCCTCAATCCTATAATATTCTCTCACAAAAGCTACTACAAGTTTCTTATAATCAGGACCACGTTGACCTTCCATAGACGATCTAATACTACTTGCTACTTTGATAGAAAAGTAATCATTAGAGTTGGCACCTTTTGAAAATCTAGCATAAAGTAACCATTCCAAGTGATTCGTTGTATCATTTGGTTGACCTGGACCATATATGACACTAAATCACCGTTATTTCACCGAAATTAGCTAATTCCGCCATTAGCCCTTCAAGTCTCGCATTCTGTTCATCCATTCTCAGGAATATGGGCATGTATATTAAACGCATCGTTGTTTCTGCAACAAATACAGAACAAAAAGGGATTACACATAATCCTTAGTAAATACAATTGAAAAATACTTTTTTTTTTTTTGGGGTTAATGGTCAATAGCGATCAATGACGGTTAACGCCGATCTACAGTAGGTCAACGGTCAATGCTGATCAACGAATTACCAGGTCGGGTCAATGGGTTAGCCGAGTTAAACATTTGGGTTGGGTCATCCGAGGGAAAAATAATAATATCAGTGAAAGAAGAAGGACAAAAACGTAAAAACACCGTTTAGGGCTAAATCATAATTTTACGAGAAAAATAGGGGCAAAAAGGGTAATCTAAAGGTAGGCATATACCACGCACATGCTAGCAGTTGGTGGGCGCATGCGTGGGCTTCCGCACACGCGTGCGGCACACGTGCCTGGGAAACTGCCTTCGACAAAGCATGCACATTTCGGCTGAGTGTAGGAGCGCGTCCAATAGCTCCTGGCCCACACCACCTGTCATCTTTCTCTTCTCGACAAGAACTACGATCCTGCACTTTTAAAAATAAAATTTGACTCGCAAAAAATCAAAAAGGGGTGCAAACAATACGTGGGTGTTAGGATTTCCGTCCCCGAACTTCCATCGGTGACGATTCTAAAAAAATTTGACCATTAAAAAATAAAAATAAAAAACGTCAACAAAGATCGGGAAACATGGACACTATTACTCTAACACCAATGATGAAAACGATTCCTAAAATGAACAGGTACTCAGACAAACGAATACTAAAAACAAACGTGGATATTTCATGGATTAAACACTTATTGTAGTCTCCGAGAGATTGATCGAAGCCTTGCAGTTCCGTTCTTCGAGAAAGAATACATCGTTATCCAAAGAGAAAAAGAATGTACTTTTTATTATCATATTTTCAACATTTTCCTTTTCGATATTTATACAGCAGTTATTTTTATTTAAGAAATAACTACACTCTTTGTCTTATGGGCCAGGTTTTGGCCCAACATAAGTGAATAGGCCTGCTTTGGCCCAACCAATAAAAAACGCATCACTATTTTTATAACAAGAGACATATTAGACACCCATATGTGTTCCCATTTGCCCTCGTAAATCATAATTCCGCCCACAACAAAGCAAAATCCCGATCTGTTTCCAACAGATCAATTTTGCTTTTTTTTTTTTTCATTTCTAAACAAAAAAAGAAAGAAGAAAAGAAATTAACCTAAAATGAGCAAGAGAAGGACGAGCTAGTTTTCGCTCTCATTCTGCCTTCTCCTCCTCTTCATCATCGAGCTAGTTTTCGCTCTCATTCTGCCTTCTCCTCCTCTTCATTATCCACTTTCTGCGAGAGTCGTCCTCACAGTCGCTCCCTTCTTTGGGGCTCTCCCGAGCCCTCTTCTCTCGCTCCTCAATTTCAACCCCGCTCAACTCGCACTCCTCTTTCAACTCTCCGTGCTTCTCGTTCCTCTCCGCTCCCGCCTTCAACGCCTCCAGCAACTCGTTCACTGCTTTCTCCTTGTTCCTCCGGTTCTTGATCAGGACTTCGCTTATGTCCGCTGGTGTCATCTTGGCCTTCTCGACCGCCTCTTGGAGCTCCCTTGCCGCAGCCTGACCGAGGTCCTTGGCCTCGCTGCCCAGGTAGTTCTGGAGCAGGATCTTGAGCGCCGGGTACGAGCAGTAGCTCATGTAGATGTGCATGTCCATCCGGCCGCTCCGGAGCAATGCTGGGTCGAGCTTCTCGATGTGATTGGTGGTGAACACAAAGATCCTCTCGCTCCCGCAGCACGACCACAGGCCATCGGTGAAGTTGAGCAGTCCTGAGAGGGTGATCTTCTTGTTGTTCCCGCCCTTGCCACTGGACGCAGCATCAGGGGTGTCGGGGTCAGAGGAGCTCCGGGGCGTGGAGGCTTGGGGTGCCTCCGACCTGTTTGACAGATTGGCTGAGCAGTCGATGTCCTCGATGACGATGATGGACTTGGAGCTGGTCTTCATGAGGAGCTTCCGGAGCTCGGAGTTGGAGGGCACCTCGGTCAGCTCGAGGTCGTAGATGTCATAGCCGAGGAAATTGGCCATGGCGGCAATCATGCTCGATTTCCCTGTCCCAGGTGGGCCGTAGAGCAGGTAGCCCCGCTTCCAGGCCCGGCCCGTCCTCTGGTAGAAGGCCTGCCCAGCTGCAAAGTCGCGGAGGTCCTCCATGATGCCCTTCTTCTTCTCTGGCTCCATGGCCAACGTGTCAAAGGTGCCCGGGTGCTTGAACGGCACCGGTGTCCACCAGCCGCCCGAATTAGAGTAAATGAGGCGCTCTCGGTTGTTGCGGCGGATGTCGTTGGCCTTGTCCATGATGTAGTCCAGGTAGGAGTTGAGGATGAGGTCCTTGTCACACTTCCTGATCCGAAGCGTGAAGCCGCGATCAGGGAGGGGCTGGCCCGAGGAGGTCTGGGACTGGCGCTGCGTCACCATGTGCTCCCACTGGACGACAACGCCATCAAAGACGTCGGCGACGCAGTCATTGGAGAGGACGAAAGTGGTTGTGCCGGAGTTGCGGGGGCGACTGAGGGAGAGGCGGCTGCAGGAGGTGGAGACGAAGGAGCTGAGGTAGAGCTGGACAGCGTTGTAGAGCTCGTTGGTGCTGACGCCATCCATCTCAGCAATGTCGAAGTAGCAGTAGGAGGAGTAGCAGCCGAGCGCCCGCTTCAGGAACCCGAGGGAGGCGGAGCGGAGGTGTGGCGGGAGCACCGCATGGAGGAAATTCTGGCAGAAGGCCAGGGTGCCCAGGTGAGAGGCCAGAGAGATCCAAGACTCCTTCATATCTTTCATTCCGTGCGTTGTGAAAGTGGAGGTTCTCGTGAAGATCATCTCTCTCCGGGTTGTGGTGGAAGAAGGAGACGATCAAGAAGAGTGAAAGTGAGGATGGGGGATTTGTGCTATTGAGGAGAGAGTTTTTCTCGAGGGGATGGGGTATTTACAGAGAGAGGGGGGAGGGTGGAAGGCAGTTGATGGAGAGCCGTTGGACGTCCCTCGGGGTTCGCCGAGAGTAACACCATTTAACTGCTACTTATATTTTTGTTTATAATTTCTTCTCCTTTATATCTCTGTTCTTTTTGGGATCAACAGGGTGGGGTGAGTTACAAAAGGGTGAAATCATGAGACAAAGAGAGAGAGAGAGAGAAGGAAATTCCGTGTACAACATGGATTGGAGAGAAGAGGCCATGCCGGTCCACTTCAAAGCCAGTGGCAGACCACCACCACGTGTCAAGGTTTGAGAGAGAGGAGACACCATTTGGACTCAATAAGTGTGTTCCTCTCTTCTTTTTCCTTTTTTGTTTTTTTTGCAAGTTTCCAACAACATGACTGGTCCGTTTTTGTAATGGTCCACGTAAACCCTTTCCACTATGGATTTATTAAATGAGAACAAAACAGGGGTAAAGGGCGGGATGAGGGTGGCTGATTGGCCCCTCTCGAAAGAAATGGAATATTTGATTGACTGCGACGGAGGCTCTTTACTTTCCTATCCCGCCTCCGGCCAAACTCTGAGGTCTGCATCATCAGCATCCAATCGTTTCTGATGTTTCTGTGAAGGACGAGGAGGAAATGAGAGAATAAAAGCAAAATAGAAGCCTCAAGAAAGCTCTTGAGAGAGAGAGAGAGATAAGAGGTTGAAGAAAACGAGATTCTAATTTTATAAGGAAAAAGCGTTTGAAGTGGAACTCCCAGTGGCGGTGAGAGGAGGCGACACAGATCGAAACTCAGTTCCACCCCACCTGGCCTCCTGCTTTTGTCTTGTTTCTGTGTGGGGGGAGAAGCAGTGAATGTCCAGATCGGCCAAACATAAATCATTTGAAGAATACGTAGATATCTCGAACATGGGGTTGTATTTTGGTACGACGCATGGTTCCATGTCAAGTCCTTTTGCATGTTGACAAGCTCTCCCTGCCCCACTCAAGACCCAACGTTCGCAAGAAAACTTCAATCAGTCAGCAGGAAGGGACCTAATTTCTTCACTCATCAACTTCTCTCTTTTATAAAATAAGTTTCGGATTTCCCTTTTAAATAGAAATTTGATCTGAAAACATCTGATTGAAAGTACGTCTTTCGCGAAGGGTGAAACCATTCTTACAATATAAGACCGAAAAGAAATAAGTATATGAAGCCAGTTTGTAAATAATTAATTTCTTTAAAATGAATATATGTTTATTATTTGATAAGATGAAAAATCGTCACAGCATAAAGATTCCAAGGTCTGTAGGCCCCTAAAAGTATTTGGGTGTCTTCTTTATCAACCCAGTAAATGTTGTATCTTGGAAGTGACGATGTTCATTTAGCTGTTGGTCCATCTGCATCAAGGATTCAAGTTGACGTAGGAAGCATTGGACATAGTGCATGCCAAGTATGTATAAGGAATTAAATATAAAGTAGAAAAGGGAAGTGGGAAATTTTATGTATAATTTGATACATTATAACAAAGTACATCAGCCTATTTATAGGCTTTATGAGAAATTATCAAAGGTAATATATATATATATATCAATCAATATATATACAATCAAATAAGATATTCGTACAATCTTGAGAAATACAGAAAATCAATAAAAATATTCTTATTATTTCATGGTGGGGTGGTGTGTGAGATAGTTTTCTAAATCTTGCTCATCTGAGGGTGTGGAGTCTGGTGGTGGTGCTAGCTTCTCGAAATGAGAAGTGGAAAGTCGAGAATCAAAGGAATTGGAGCTAAGTAGCATGCATCCTTTGCGTAGGGGTGAGCAGTGGTCTAGGGTCGACCCTGGACCGACCTTGGACCGGCCCAACCCTGCCGGTCCTGGTCCGGTTCCCAAGGGGACTGGGTCAATCCTTGGTCCTGAAATTCCATGAACAACACTATGCGGGTTGGTCTTTGATCCTAAGAGTTATGGGTCGGTCCAACCCTAGACCAATCCTATATATTATATTATATTATATTATATTATATTATATTATATTGAGATGTTCTATCAATAGTACTAATAGTAATTTCAATTTAAAACTTTTGTTGAGTATTAAGTATGTGTTGTTTGTTTTGTTTTCAAGTTTTTAGAAGTTCAAGTGAATTAACAAGATGTAAAGTTATATATTCATGGTTTATATTAAGTATTTTGAACTTTTTATAGTTTAATTGTATTTTACTAATGAATTTTAGCTGCACTTTATTTTTCAATTTGTGTCAAATGGTAGAAGTTTTTGAAGAGTAGAGTAATACCTTGTAGTTGCTACGGTGATTTGCTAGTCAAGTGATGTGAAGCTCATTTTTTGGTTGAGTGGACTTTACATTATCAAATGCAAGAAAACACTATTGCATATGGTGTTATGAATATTAAAGATAGATGATTACAAGAACTTTCCATCTTGTCCCATATCTCGATGAGTGGTTAGCAAGTACGAAATTTCTATTATTGTGTCATCTTAAATTTGCTAAATATATATTGGTATTTATAGTTTAGTTGCACAATGCCACATTGTCGATAGATGTGTAATTTGAACTTGTAAGTTTGCTTTTTAAGGGAGTATAAAAAATAAGACAAAAAAAAAAAATTATCGATCAGTCCCGGGTTGACCCTGGAACCAGACCGAACCATTGGGTCGGTCCGGTCCTTGGTCCCAAACTCAATAGGGTCGGTCCTCGGTCTTAAAAATTGAGGACCGACACTGTATGGGTTGGTCCTAGAGTTATGGGGTGGCCCGAACCAACCCGGACCATGCTCACTCCTACCTTTGCGCTCGACTTTTCTGTTAGGACAATAACTTAAACATGGCTAATACGGCTGGCATGGTAAAAGCAAATGGAACAAGCCAGGCTTTGCTAAGGGAACAATTAATATGCGAAGACACATCTTTATAGCGTTGAAAAATACTTGCATGAAAAAGAAAAGCTCGATTTGGCAACTTATAGAGACACCATAACACAACCACCATGACGCTTACTCAAATGTGAATTGGGACATTTGAGTGAATATTGGCAAGGGTGGCGGGATGAATTTATTTTACTAGGGGTGCATTGGGTACAAAGCGGAAAGAAATTTCTAAAATGCACTAGGCTCGGTACGAAGTGCACCCAGTGCACTAGGATTGCCTCAAGGAAGAAGCCTTTGGCACCAAGTTAAAAATGAAGTAGAAAAGACAATTGGGGAATTTTCTATATAATTTGATATATTATGATAAAGTGCATCAGCCTATTTATAGGCTTTATCTGCAATTATCAAAGGCAATATATAATAATTAAGATATACAAAATCAAATGAGATATTCGTGCAATCTTGAAAGATACAGAAACCCAATAGAAATATTCTAATTATTTCTAATATAGGGAAATATCATAATTATCTCTAATATAAGGGATGCGTTAAGGCTAGACTCAAGAGTCCACAAACGCTTTTGCACAACCATGAAGACAAAAGCATCGGATTGCATAAGATGTTGAGAGAATCTGTTTTAGGACATGAAAGCTGGATTTTAGTCCATGAACCTTTCCTCATTTGTTCTCGATGTATCTAACTCTAAATGATTACAAGCAACTTTGGGAAAGACTTGATGTATTTGTGTTGATTTAGCATCTCATATGCTAACACATGATAGTTAATGCGCAAAGTGTCATGCTAGCACGATAATACAGTCAACGCATAAAACAAGCAAAACCTAACTCTCTTCCATGCATGTTTAGCCGATTTCAACATAGTCATAAAACAAAGTCAATGCACACCAATCCATGCATCAGTTCACAACATTCTTTCCAAGAAAGACCATTTTGCATCGTTGCACAATGTATACGGTACAGATTATCATAGCAGCGAGATCCCAACCTAAGGAATGAAAGTTGTATCCTCCTATCGGCCTTCGATATCATCAATATAAGATTGTTCCTAGCATTTTGCGTTTAATCTTGAAACTTCCACTTCCAAGTTAGTTTTCCCTCTCATTTTGCCTTCTTCTCTCCTTCATCCTCTACTTTCTTGCAAGAATCGTTCTCACGGTCGCTGACTTTTTCGGGGCTCTCCAGAGCCCTCTTCTCTTGCTCCTCTTCTTCAACCCCGTTCAACTCCCACTCCTCTCTCAACCCTTCGTACTTCTCACTCCTCTCTGCTCTCGCCTTCAACACCTCCACCAACACTGCTTTCTCTTTGTTCCTCCCGTTCTTGATCAGGATTTCGCTTATGTCTGCCGGCGTCATCTTGGCCTTCTCCACCGCCTCTTGGAGCTCGCTTGCCGCCGCCTCTCCAAGGTCCTTGCCCTCCCAACCAAGGTAGTTCTGGAGTAGGATCTTAAGTGCCGGGTGCGAGCAGCAGCTCATGTCCATCCAGCCACTCCGGAGCAATGATGGGTCGAGCTTGTCGATGTGGCTGGTGGTGAGCACGAAGATCCTCTCGCTCCCGCAGGTCGACCACAGGCCGTCGGTGAGTTGAACAATCCTGATATGGTCATCGTGTTGTTGTTCCCGTCTTCCCGTCAAACGCAGCGTGGGGGGCGCCATGGTCAGAGAAGCTCCGTGGGAGATTCTCCGAGGAAGGAACTAGGAAGATTCCGGCCGCGGGTTCCGATGTTTTCAATCAAGAGACGTGCTGGCTCACGGGGCTGCCGGTAAATCCATCCGGAACCGGATGAGAGAAAAACACGTGTTGAAACCAATTTCGACCACCCCTCTTGACCCCAGGATTCGTGAGAAAAGGCAATCACCACCCAGCATGGGGCCCTACTAACAAATGGATCTGGGGAGAGGGATGGATCCGTTCAATACCACCTCCGGAGTTCGATCTCTGTGAATACTGTACATATATATTGACAAACACGGTGATTACAATCGTTAAAAGCCCCTTTTTTTCTCCCGGAAAAAACCAAAAATGTTGATCAAATTTCAATAAATCATAAAAAAAAAAAACATAATGCATGAATCTAGGGAAAATTGTGCAAAAGTCCTAGACCTATTATATGGATTAAAGTGTGCCCCTGGTATATTCGTTAAGTAACCAAACTACAAAATTCTACAATAAGGTATAAAATCTGGATTAAAGGAAATCGATGGTTTGAAAATAGCTATTTCAACGTGGATTTTATAAGATTTCGATTTTTTTCACCCCGCGTTCCGTGTAACATCTACTTTTCCATGTCGGTCTTATAGTGACGGTCTTGCATAAAACTCTCTGAGGACGTGAAGTCGGTCCTCTCGGGGACGGACGCCTTTACAATGGATTTTTTTAATAAGAACAAAACAACGAGGAAGGGTGGGGTGAGGCTGGCTGATTGGCCCCTCTCAAGAGAAATGGAATAGTTGACTGTGACAAGTGACTCTTCCTTTCGTCCCCCTCCTCCGGCCAAAATCCATCCAATCATTCTGATGTTTCAATAGGAAAAAGCATTTGAAAGGGAACTCAGTGGGCGATGAGAGGAAGCGACACGGATCAAAACTCAGTTCCACCCACCCCCTGGCTTCCTTCAGCTTTTGCCTTGTTTCTCTGTAGGGAGAAGCAGTGAATGTTTAGATCGGCCTAACATAAATAATTGGACGAATACGTAGATATCTCGAACATGGTATTGCTATTAGGTGCGACGTACGTTTTCATGTCACGTCCTTTTGCATGTTGACAAGCTCTCCCAGCCCTACTTAAGCCCCAAGGCTAGTCAGAAAAGTCGAATCAGTCAGCAGAAAGGGACAAAATTTTCTCCACTCACCGTGTTCTCTCTTTATTAAATAAGTCTCGTATTTCCTTTTAAATAGAAATTTGATCTGAAACTAATCGAAAGTACGTCTTTTGCGAAGCGTGAAACCATTCTTACAATATAAGACCGAAAAGCAATAAGTATGTGAAGCCAATCTGTAAATAATTTATTTCTTTAAAACGAATATAAGTTTATTATTTTTTTTATCTGAAATATGATTGCTATTGATTTACTTAGCCAAGTTTAGAGAAAATACATCAAAAGCATCGGTGCATAATAAGTCAAATAGAGCAGGTGGGGGATTAGACAACCAATTATATAGGGAAGATAATTAAAACGACAAGTTTTTGCAAGCCAATCTGCTGACCAGTTAATGTTATTAATTCTTTGTTGCTGTGTTTGGTCATTTGAATTTTTAATTAAAATAGGACCGGATAGGATAAGATATAAAATTCAGAGATTTTGCTATATCTAGCCACTAGTTGATGAATCACAGTAATAAAACAGAATATTTTTCACATATTAGCATATCCACTGTTTGGTATGAACAACATATAAGTAAAAATGAATCTAAAAATTGTACAAATAGAAATTATAAGAATTTCTTATGACACCATTGCCTGCTTTCATTTTTATTTGCATATTTTTATTAATTTTCCCTCTCTTTTTTTAAGTTCTTTTCCTTTTCTTATTTTTCTCTATCCATCATTCTCTAATAAAAATTTATCAAATAGTAAACTATACCTATATACCTCCAACACTTAACTAATATGTGCAATAAATATAAATACTAAATATATATTATATATTGGATTTATATTTTAAGGTAAAAAGAAATTTGAATATATAGATAAAAATAGGAATGAATAAAAATGAATTTGTTTTTTTTTTTTTGTTATTTTGAATTTCTTATATTAGATTCAAATATTATTTTATTTTATTTTTAATTTAAGTAGTTTGGTATTTGAGAAAAATAATTTTATATTATGGATATTATAAATCCTTACCACTTTTATCATATCTCTCCAATAAGATAATTTCATCCGGACCACATCCCTCTTATAGCCAACTTTATCCTATCTTGAGTAGGCACTAAACATATGATATGATAATATTTATCCTATTTTAAATTTTATCCTGAGTACAAAATGAAGCCTTTGGGTTTTTCTTTGAAATAAGCATGAATTAATTAAAATGCTATGTCTATATGAGTTCTAAATTAACATACATTCATGAACTAACATGAAATCTAAATAATATTTATACTGTGTTAGTTAAATTACATGCAACCTAGATGCAACTCTAATAACATGAAATATGATTAATTATGAAACGGTCGAGATTTTGTATTTTCTTATAGAAAGGAAGACTACATTCTAGGACACCAAATGACTTATATTAAAAATGACCCAACAATGCAATGCTAATTATTTTTGGTATTTTCTTTTCATGATTTAAAATAGGGAATTGCCTATAATGACTTTAACCAATTAAGAAATAATATACACTGATCAGTGACTATGCTTAAAATGAAGAATGAATATTTCTTTTGATTTCTAATGAGAAAACAACAAGCAATTTCCCAATGCAAGATATGACATGAGATTTCTTTTAGTATCTAGAAATGTAAAAAAAAAAAAAAATGCAAAATACAATGCTATGTCACGAACGTGCCTAAAGATGTTTTCACCGCAAGCAAGACAAGTTTCTAAAATAAAAACCCATTGAATAATATATAAAGTCAACCTAACGTTACCCAATCGCTAATGCATTGTAGAGAATCGTTCATGCATTGTAGAGAAACACAGATCGATGATTACCGCACCGGACAACCAGACTAGAGCAACGCAAAGTCTAGAAGAATGGCGACTGGATAGCGCGAAGCAATTTGACAAACACATTTTGTTACTTTCACTTGTACTTTTACCATATAGCAGAATCCTTTTACTAACAAGATAATTGACCCAAAAATCACACTAAGCACATTGCAACATCTCCAAAAGGGGGCGCCTAACGCAAACATGAATGTGGCCGGCCATCCCAAAAAGAGAAAAACAAGACATACCGACAAAAGTGGACAACTCAATACGTCGTATGAGCTTTATTCCTAGTTCTTACAATTTTGCTGAGTCATAGGAGCTTTGATCCATATAATAAGTTGAGATAGAATTTTTCTTAATTAGTCTAATATAAGACTAGCTAGTGTGGGCCAAGTTAAGCCCGGTCCATAATGAGAGCACCTAGCTGAAAACTCTATAAATAATACTCAAGTTTTTCCTCTAATCCTAACACACACAATTATCCTCACATAAAGAACATTTACTAAATGCTAAAGGTGAGGGGCCGTCTTATTGAGCCAATGATACATAGGACAATAGAGGAAAAGCACTTCTAATTTTGGTCATCACTTTTCCACATAAAAAACAATGGATTCCAAATAGTGCGTGAATCTCTCTGCTCAATTATATGTGTTCTTGTTTCTAACTATGAAGATTGTAGGATTGCGCTTTTGCGTTTAACATGTGCTCCTACTAGACTATAACAACATCAAAGACATTGGCGATAGAGTCGTTGTTGGAGAGTCCAAAGGTGGTGACACTAGAGTTGCAAGTGCGGGTAAGGGAGATACAATTGTTGAAGGCTAAGGTGGAGGCGAAGAAGCTAAGGTAAAGTTGGACAGCATTGTAAAGCTCATTGTTGTTGACACTGTTGGTCTCGGCGATTTCAAAGTAATAGTAGGAGTAGTAGCAGCCGAGGGCACGCTTTAGGAACTTAAGGGGGGCAAAGCAGAGGTGTGGCAGGAGCATCGCCTAGAGGAACGTCTGGCAAAAGGCCAGTGTGCTTGAGAGGGAGACCAAAGAGGTCCAAGACTGCTTCATATTTGCCATTCTGTGCGTTATGAAAGTGGAGGTTCTCATGGAGATCATCTTTATCTAGGTTATGGTGGAAGAAGGAGACGATCAAGAAGAGTGAGTGAGGATGGGGGGTTTGTGCTACTACGATTAGGGGTGAGCACAGTTCCCGGGTAGAACTAGGAACCAAAGAACTAGATCAATGGGTCCGGTTTGGTTCCCGATTCTAGGGAGGGAGGCTCCAGCTTCCGGTTCCTCTTTTTTCAGAATTGGCGATTCCTAGTTAGGTTCCTAGTTCTTATGGGAACTGAAATCGAAACTAGACCAAGATTTCTAAACCTAAAACCCCTAATATCTTCAATCTTCATTCTTCATGTCTTCTTTCTTCTCGAAACTCTCTTTCTTCATGTTTTCCTTTTTGGGAGAGGAATAATTGGAAACATAGAATGCTTGGTACTATGGTGGTTGTTAGTTGAGGCCATGAGCTCGTTGGTTCTTTTGCTTTTTGCTTTTTTTTTTTGCCTTTTACCAATGCATTTGGTTCTTATGGGATTTCCATCATCGAATTCATGGAATATAACGCTAATGGACTCTATCCATTTGTTTAATTGAGTCATGCACATTTGTGGGTCAATTTAGTGAGCTCTTTGCAAAGACAAACAACATAAGAATTCAAGTTCATTTCCCATGATTTTTTATGTAATTTAGTTAGACATTCATCAAGTTAAGAAGTAAAATTTGTTTTGTCTTCCCGCTTTATCATTCTTCCCCAAGCAAGTATTTTCTAAAGAAGATATTTGGATAGTCTACAAAGACCTAGATTCTTCTTTGTTCCCTTTCCTTTGCTTTTTTCATGATTGTGGCTGCAACATACTTATGGTTTCTCTCAAAAGAATATGGGATGACCACAGAGAACTCATAGATGAATGATTAATTAAATGCTAAAAGAATTTGAAGATGATAGTTAACAGGATTTCTATATGTTTCTTTTAAGAAGTTCATCTGCTGCTCTTCCATCATTTTTAAGAGGCCAAACATGTCTAAACTTGGTCATTATTGTTGCGTTCATTTTTATTAATGAAACAAAAAAAAAAAGAATTTATTGGACCCTGGAACCGACCTTAGAACCTATGACAAGATAGGTTCCAAGTTCCAAATTTCAACATATAAGTTTCAAATTTCAAAAAAATAAGGAATTTATATCCGATGGTAGGTTCTAGATTTCAAATGGAACTTGTAAGGGACTTAGAATCACTCACCCCTAATTGTGGTGTGAGTTTTTCTTAAGGGGATTGGGCATTTATAGAGAGGGGGAGGGGTGGAAGACAATTGATGGAGAGTCATTGGGGCCCTACATGTTTTCATTTCTGAAATCTATTCCTGGAACAGATTTTTTGTTTTTTTGTTCCCGGGAACAAAAAAAGAACAAAAACGCGTTTGGTTGCGTTTCTGTTCTTCTTTTGTTTTTTTGTTCCCGGAACAAAATTGAAACAAAAAAAACTTACTTCTGGAATCCCGAAACACTTCTTGAAGGCCTAAAAAGAACAAAAATGAAAAGAACAAAACCGAAACACTTCTCCTTGAAGGTTCGTTCGTGCCCTTCTCTTCATTCATGCTCTCCCTTTTCCGGCATCTCTCCCTTCTCTCCGGCGCCTCCCACTCGGCTGACTCTCCAGCGACTCCCCACTCCGCTGACTCTTCGGCGCCTCCCCACTCAGCTGACTCTCCGGCGCCGACAACTGGTGCTCCTTCACCGGCTGAAGCTTCCGAATCCAAATAATTTTCTGCCGCTCCTCCTTCTCCGATCGACGAGGGCTTCGGCAGCACTCACCCCTCGCAAATCTGAGCCACCTTCGCCAACAGCAGGGATGCTCGCTCGAGCGACAGCTCGCTCAAGTGACAACTTGCTCGAGCCTTAAGCTAGTGTTGCTCGCCCAAATCTACGGCAGATCTGGGCGACGGTTGCTCGCTCGAGCTGCTCTGCCGAGCTGGAGCTACTGTGGTCGCTTGGCAGAGCAACTCTAGTCGCTCGAGCGGCAAAGCAACTCTGGTCGCTCGAGCGATAGAGAAGCCTCTCTGCCAGCTCGAGCGAGCAGAACGAGCCTCAAGCAAATGTCGATCGCTTAGATCTGTGGCAGATCTGGGCAACGGCTGCTCGCTGGAGCTGCTCTGCCGAGCTCGAGCTGCTTTGGTCGCTCGGCAGAGCAGCTCTGGTCGAGCGGCAAAGTAGCTGGAGCCAGCTCACTCGAGCGGCAAAGCAGCTCTACCAGCTTGCTCGAGTGGCTGAGCTGCTCGAGCCAACTCTCTCGAGCGGCAGAGCGCTCGAGCCAGATCGCTCGAGCGGCAGAGCGGCTCTGCCAGCTCGCTCGAGCCAGCTCAGCTGCTCTGCCAGCTCACTCGAGCGACAGAGCGCTCAAGCCAGCTTGCTCAAGCGGCAGAGCTGCTCAAGCCAGCTCGCTCGAGCGGCAGAGCGGCTCTGCCAGCTCGCTCGAGCGGCAGAGCGGCTCAAGAGGCAAAGCAGCTCTGCCAGCTCGCTGGAGCGGCAGAGCTGCTGGAGCCAACTCGCTGGAGCGGCAAAGCTGCTGGAGCCAGCTCGCTCGCTCTGCCGCTCGAGCAAGGGTCCCTGCTCTGCTCGCTCGGCAGAGCAGCGGAGCGACACTCAATCGAGCCATTCAATAGGTGGATCCTTCAATTCCGCAGAGGATTCGAGTGATGTTGTGTTGATGCTTGATTCAGTTTTGGAAGGGAGGGGAATTTCAGTTCATCAATTGGATTGGGGTTTCCTTCGATTGTTGTTTTGTTGCTCATGGTGTTGTGGAATGGACAAGCTGGTGAAGCTTGTGGCGAGGGCGTTCAACGACGATTTCACCACCAAGGGGGAGAACCAGCCGAAGTCGGGACGCAGCGACAACCGCGGCATCGTAAGAAGGTAAGAACCAAGGGTAATGCTACCTTGTGTAGGCTGAATTTCATGGTTGCATTATATATGTAGCATTACAATGAAATGCTCAAGCTTATCATTTCGATTTCACAGCTCAAAAATAGGTTGGAGAGAGTAGTTGTTTAGGTCTCTCACAATGATGTTTATTTATTTTGAGCATTATGTTTGATTGATCATTGCTAGTCATAGAACTATGTAGTTCTTGTAGCTCAAAATGCAACTTATGATATGTTTTACACAAGTTAGTTCAACAATTATCATTTTTATCATTATAGTCTTCTTGGCTTGCATCTCTTGAGAATGATTTTTGTTTTTATAGTATATATTATTGATTTAACTCATAACTATATTATTGATTTAACTCAAAGTGGATAACTCATATGATTCCACTATGCAATCAACAAGAGATTGCGAGTGCAAACACAGTAGATCACACTATCTCACTAAGTCACTCCGATCAAAGATTAAATGGTATCTCTTACTTGCTCATCGGTCCATGATCTCCGAGTATCCCGGAGAATCGTCTTCCAATATACCCATTGGACACGTATCTAGAAGATTTGGTAGCCGTTGAGTGACATTCCAATGCAAAGTGGTAAACCGTATAGAAAGTTCTTGTCTTCAATATCCAATCGTCAACATGAATTTATCTTGGTTTGTTGGTGGATGAGGTCAAAAAGGGAAATCGGACCTCTTCTACTTTCAACAAAGCATGGTGGAGGAATACTTTGACACTAGTCTTCGACTTTGAGACTTTGAAGTCTTCAAAATATACTACGGACATGTGTTACGTTCGGTCTTCGCCGTCTTCAAACTTTGACAAACAAGATGCCAATATTAAACATGTTAGTAGCCTTTGATTTATTTTGTCATCTTCAAAACATCATAAGGGATTTTCCTAACAGACCGAGTCTGTAACCAACATATTTATTGGTTTGTTGGTGGATGAGGTCAAAAAGGGAAATCGGACATCTTCTACTTTCAACAAAGCAGGGTGGAGGAATATACAGACTGAATTCATTAGACAAACAAGATGCCAATATAGCATGGTCCAGTTGAGGAACAAGGTAAATAAACTGAGAAAACAGTATAGCAGTTTTTAGAAACTTATGTCTCAGTCTGGATTTGGTTGGGATAATATCAATAAAAGAGTTGTTGTCGACAATCCAAGCATATGGGAATCTCACATCAAGGTATATTTTTTTAACTTTTTGGTCATTTTGATGTCATCATGTATATAAATTTTAAAATGTATGATTATATTCCTCAAATGTCATTATTGTCAAAATTGTAGGAGAATGTAGAGTAGGCAAAATTCAAGAATGATGGATTTTCCTAGTATCCCGAGCTATGTATTGTATTTTGTGGTACACATGCTACTGGGGAATATGGCATTGGAAATGCTCAAGATGTGACGGTGTCGGAGGAAGATGACAATGGTGATGGCAATGTAGGTGGTGACAACAGTGGTTACAATGCATATGGTGACAACAGTGGTGGCAATGCCTATGGTGATGCTGGTGGTGGCCATACAGATGACTTCGGTGATCACCACACTGATGAGAGAGTCTTTACACCAGAAGATGCTGCAACTTCAACTCGTGGAAAGCACAAATTGGATAGGACTCCAAATACTAAGAGAAGAAGGAGGAGTACACAAAACAGTATTGATGACACTTGCAAAGCTATACAAGACTTTTTGAAAGTTAAGTCAAGTCAATCTGGTAGTGGCTCTGCGACCTCTGGGGGTTATGCCATCACCTGTGGACCCTTTCTCCGTAGCTACTGTGATGGATATTCTGCTTACTATGCCTGAGATAGACCAAGATCTTTACAATAAAGCAGTGGATCGAGCATGCGATAATGCCTCATGGAGGGTGGCTTTCATTAAATCCACACCTAAAAGGAGAAATTGACTTCTTTATCATCTTTAGTAGATGTTTGGAAATATATTATGAATTGAATGGGGTTTCATTAGATTGTATAACTTATGTTATCTATTAATATGTAATTTTTAAAGATATAAGTGTTGAAACTCTTCGTACTTATATGTAATGGCATCTTCTATTGAGATTATGACTTATGTTATTGAATGTTATTGGATATATTTTTCAAAATCTATATTGATGTTTTTATATTTTTGTGATGGTATAGGTACAATGGAAGAGGGATCAAATAGTATATGTAGTGAACAAGTAGAACAAGTTCAACAATTCTTGGATGATAATGATCTTCGCATATTGCTAGCGTGATTGTGCACGGTTGCAATTAACGCGTCCGTGCATACAAGAGAACCCATTAGGGACAGCAAATTATTAGGATCCGAATGGATAATGGAGATTGTTTATGGACATTCATATAGGATATATGAAGTCTTCAGGATGGAGAGGCATGTTTTTCTAAATTTATGTGATTTGATGAGAGTAAGAGGTTGGTTAAAAGATAGTCGATATATTTGAAATAGATGAACAAATTGGGATATTCTTATCTTTGGTTTGTCATGATAGCTCAAATAGAAATTTATGTGAGAGATTTCAACATTCTGGAGAAACGATCAGCAAGTATTTCAACAAAGTGTTGAAAGCAATTATCAAACTTTCAAAAGAGATAATCAAACCACCGTCATTTGATGTCATCCCACAAGAAATTCTTATGGATCCTAGTCATAAGCGCTACTTCAAGGTATGATTTATATATCGACTTTATACCGTCAAATACATATAGTTCATAATCTTATATAATCTTAGATTGGTAATAAATTGACAAGACTGCGTAGGTGCTTTGGATGGCACCCATATAAATGTTATTATCCCGGTGTCTCAGCAGGTTCGATTTAGAGGCAGGAGAGGGACTACCACACAGAACATGTTGTGTGTTTGCTCATTTGATATGAAATTTACGTTCATGTATGCTGGATGGGAAGGATCTGCCAATGATTGTCGAGTGCTTTCGGCAGCACTCGAAACTCCTCAATTGCAATTTCCCCAACCACCACCTGGTATTTACTTTGTTTATATTGACATTTGTGATTATATTATGGTTGAATATCATAACAAATTTATATATATCATGTTGTAGGGAAATGCTACGTGGCAGATTCCGGTTATGCAGCACTTCCGGGATTTTTAACTCCATTTAGAAAGGAATGGTATCATCTCAGCGAATATAGAAGGAGTGGGAGACGGCCAAGAACAGCAAAATAGTTATTCAACTATAAGCACTCTTCACTAAGAAATGTAATTGAGAGGTCATTTTAGGCATTAAAAATCGCTTCACCATTTTGAGACACATGCCTCCATTTACAATTCGGAAGTAAGCATTTGTTGTAATTGCATGTTGTGCTATTCATAATTACATTCGTGATCAAGATAGGATGGACAGAAATTTTTCCATATATGGAGATCCGGAGTATCCATTTGGACCTACAAAAGTGGAGGTTGCAGATGATACATCGGATGAGCAGTCGTATGGGATAAACATGCTTATGATAAGTATTGCAAATAAAATGGCAAGGGATCACAATAGGCATGAGATTTGTTAACTTTTGTAATATTGTTTTTAAGTATTCATTGTGATGAAGTTGAACAATGAACTATATTGCTTCATTATTGTGATGTCATGTATGGAAGGGTTCATGTTGAGATGTATAAAATTTTCGTTTAAGTATGCACATATGACCATGTTGAAAATATTTTTCTTCACTCACCATTATCAAAATTAAATTAATAAGCATTTCATGAGAATTAGAATTCAATATCAAGTTTATATGTCATAAAAATAAAAAATAAAAAAGTACTTGAAAAAATTTGATACAAACTTTACTTACAAAATTTTCTACCAAATATGCAATATGATCATGTTCAAAATGTTTATCTTCACTCACTATGAACAAAATAAAATTAATGAGCATTTCATAAGAATGAGAATTCAATATCAAGTTTAAACTTTATTAAAGAAAAGCTTTTTTTGAAAAATTTAAAACAGAAATTTTTGTCGTTTACCAAACGTGTTTATATTCTTTTTATTCTAGAAATAGAAATTGATTGCGATTACTAAACGTGTTTCTGTTCTTTTTTTATTTCAATAACAGATTTTTTTTACACTTACCAAACGCGTTCTTTTGTTCAAAAACTATTCCCTGGAACATAAATACTTTTTTTATTTTTATTCCCTAGAACTATTTTTTAACAGAAACGTTATCAAACACGCCCTGAATGTCCCAAGAGTTTGACCAGAGTAACACCATTTTTTGTCATCCCCTTAAACTGGGATTTGATTGCTACTTATATCTTTGTTTACAATTTCTTCTTCTTTGTATCTTTGTTCTTTTTGGGTTCAATAAGGGTGAATCCTGAGAGAGAGAGAGAGAGAGAGAGAGAGAGAGAGAGAGAGAGAGAGAGAGAGAGAGAGAGAGAGAGAGAGAGAGAATGCGTGCCCATTCCGTGCACAACATGGGTTGGAAGAAGAGGCCATGCCGGTCCATTTCAAAGCCAGCGGCAGACCACCACCACGTGTCGGGATTTGAGAGAAAAGAGACACCAGTTGGCCTCAACAAAAGTGTGTTTCTCTCTTCTTTTTCCTTTTTTTTTTTTTTTGGAAGTTTCCAAGAACATGGCTGGTCCGTTGATTTTGTGATGGTCCACGTAGACTCAATCCACTCGGGAACGACCCCTTGTATGATGGATTTATTTAATGAGAACAAAATAGGGGGAAAGGGCGGGATGAGGGTTGGCTGATTGGCCCCTCTCGAAAGAAATGGAATCTGGTTGACTGCGACAGCGGCTCTTTACCTTCATCCCTCGCCTCCGGCCGAAATCCTGTCTGCATCACCACGATCTAATCATTTCTGATGTTTCAATGAAAGGCGAGGAGAAGAGGTTGAAGAGAACGAGACTCTAATTTTCAAAAGGAAAAAGCTTTTGAAAGGGAACTCTCGGTGGCGGTGAGAGGAGGTGATATGGATCAAAACTCAGTTCCACCCGCCCACCTGGCTTCCTTCTGCTTTTGTCCTGTTTCTCTTGGGGGAGAAGCGGTGAATGTCCAGATCGGCTAAACATAAATCATTCGAAGAAGACGTAGATATCTCGAACATGGTGTTGTCATTTGGCACGACGCACGTTTCCATGTCAAGTCCTTTTGCATGTTGACAAGCTCTCCCAGCCCCACTTAAGCCCTAACGTTCGTAAGAAAAGTTGAATCAGTCAGCAGCTAGGGACAAAATTTCTCCACTCACCGACTTCTCTCTTTATAAAATAAGTCTCGTATTTCCCTTTTATATAGAAATTTGATCTGAAAACATCTGATTGAAGTACGTCTTTCGCGAAGGGTAAAACCATTATTCCAACATAAGACTGAAAAGAAATAATAAGTATATGAAGCCAGTTTGTAAAAAGTTAATTTCTTCAAAACGAATATAAGTTTATTATTCGATAAGATGAAAAATCGTCACAACCGCATCATCCATGTGCGAGACTTAATAAAAAAAATAAAAATTCAAAGAAGGCATAAATATTCCAAGGTTTGCACGCCCCTGAAAGTAACTGGTTGTCTTTTTTATCAACAAAAAATATTTTGTATATAGACGCCTGGAAGTGGCAATGTTCATGCAGTTATCGGTCCATCTGCATCTAGGATTCAAGTTGATGTAGGAAGCATTAGACCTAGTGCACGCCAAGGGCGTGCAAGGGATGTGTTGGGGCTAGACTCAAGAGTCTACAAACGCTTCTGCACCACCATGAAGACAAAAGCATTGTATTGCATATGAGAGTCTGTTTTAGCGCATGAAAGCTGGATTTTAGTCCATGAAAATTTCCTCATTTGCTGTCTATGTATTAAGCTCTAAATGAAGACAAGCAACTTTGGGAATGACTTGATGTATTTGTGTTGACTTAGGGCCTATTTGTTTTTTTTTTTTTGTTCCCTAGAACAAAAATTTCTGTTCTTTTATTCCAAGAAACAAAAAAAGAACAGAAATGCATTTGGTAAAACTTTTGTTCCCGGAAATAAATAAAAATCTATTTTTTTTTTTAAAACAAATTTGGAACAAAAACAAGAAGTAGAAAAAACTTGTTTCTTGATCCCGCAACAATTTCGAGAAATAATTTTTCTCTCTCATCTTTTTTTCTTCTCTTTCTTTTCTTCTTCTTTTCTTCTTCTTCTTCCTTTTGCCGATCACCGGCCTTGGCCATGGCTGACGCTGGCAACTGGCTAGACGAGGGCCGGCGACCTCGCCGAAGCGCCGCCAGCCCCCAAAGACGCCAAGCCACAGCGAGGCTCGTTGGGTCGAGCCTCGCTGGTGGCTAGGCAAGCTCGACTCCCAGATTTGGGCGAGCTCGAGCTCAACCAGCCCTAGCGAGGCCGACCTCGTGCCGCCTGGGTGAGGTCAAGCCTCACCAATGGCTTCAGTGGCCAAGTGAGCCTTGCGAGGCCACTGGCGAGGCTCGACCTCGCCCAGGCGGCGCAAGGCTTGCCTAGCCATCGAGGCCATCAGCAAGGCCGAGCCTCACGATGGCTTGGCAAAGCTCCGGCAAGCTCGCCCAGCTAGTTGCCAGCCACCGCCATGGTCAGTGACTAGCCACAAAGAGAAAGAAAAAAAAAAATATATAAAAATATATATATATATATATAAATAAAAAAATATTGAAAAAATAAAAGAAATAACAAAATTATATAAGTTTACCAAACGCATTTATATTCCCCTGGAGTAAAATTTTTTGTAGTTACCAAACGTATTCTTATACTCGGAAATTATTCTCGGGAATAGAAACAAAAAAAAATTATTTTTTTGTTCAAAAATTGTTCCCTAAAACAGAAACGTTACCAAACGCGCTCTTAGTATCTCATATGCTAAGACATGAACAGTTAACGCATAAAATGTTTTATGCTAACATCATAGGATAGTTAGGCATAAAACAAGCAAACCCTAAGTCTCTTCCACAGTTGATATCAAATCAAAACTTCCCAAATAGTTGTAAAGCAAAGTCAATGCACACAAATTCACCCATTAGTCCACAAAATTTTTTCCAAGAAAGACCCCCTTGTACATCATTGCACCAAATATACGAATACAAACGAACCTAAGAAAATGAAAATTGTAGCCTCCTATCAACCTTCGACATCATTGTCCCTAGAGGTAAACCATCAAGGAAAAGCTAATGGAATTTCAAGTAAACACGTAGCATAGATTCTTTTAAACCCATACTAATCGCAACTTTGAGGTTTTAATTTAATTAGTTAAACACGTAGATCAATTCGTTTGAGAGTTGTTGTGGCACCCCTCGAACGGCCCCCGAACCATTAGGGTCGCCACAGTTCGATTACCATTAATAACCATTCGCTTGACCTGATAACATGTCACTCCGATACCATTTCAAGTACAGCAGGTCCATGCAACCATGGGGGTTTACATCTTTTAGATCGGTCCCTTGCGCAGTTCATGTACGGAAGCACATCCAACAACTCCATTCCTTATATTTAGAAAACGATGCACACCAACTAAACATTTATAAGTAAAAGGCTAACACTTTTATTTACTTAAAGCAAATGGACATCATTCATCGATACATCAAAATGCCATAGTTTTTTTTTTTTTTACTTGACTATACTTCAAAAGATGACCGACATCTCTTCCAACTGTCGTATACTTAAAGTTCATCAATCAGTGTTAGCGTCCAAAAGTTCCTTCATTTGCTATCCTCCTCCTTGCGGTCATATCCAACCACCTAATCCATCTACTAGTGGCAGTGGCAGCAGAGGAATCTTATCTAGTCTGAAATGTTAATCCCCAAAAAGGGTGAGTACAACCACTTAGCAGTAAAGATCACCAAACTACTCATTGCGTCAAACAGAACAATCAATGAATCATAACAAAGCACATATCATTCATGCATTCAAGCATATCTTACATTGCAGCCATGCATATGTCATCATACCATATGTACATATACCATCATGCACTCATCATCAAGCATTCATGCATATATCACCATGCCATATGTGCATATACCATCATGCACTCATCATCAAGCATTCATGCATATATCACCATGCCATGTGTGCATATACCACCATGCACTCATCATCAAGCATTCATGCATATATCACCATGCCATGTGTGCATATACCACCATGCACTCATCATCCAGCATTCATACATATCACCATGCCATATGCATACACCCATGCACATGATTCATTTGCAATTCTTATCTTTCATAAGGATCTTATCAGTTTTTCCTTCCAGGGACCAATGTTTGCATCCCACAATTTATCGCTCGCACCCAATCCTGGCATCGCGAGGAACCTCCGGCATGTATTCAAAATACAACCGGGCATCCGACACCCCCACATTTTGAGCATCTCGCATCCCAACTAGCACCATGAGGTATCCCCCGGCACACACCTCTGGGGCTTCCGGGATTACGTACCGACATACCACCAAGCATCCCCCTGAATTACGTACCGTATACCACCGGGCATCTCAAAACTCCCGAGGACCCTATGGAATTACGCCACTAGGCCACCGGACATCCGGCACCCCCACATTCCGAGCATCCCGACACTCCCGAGGCATCGTCACTCACACCTCCGACGGTCTTCTCATTACCACAATGCATATTCCCATACATCTCATTTTCAATTTCACATTTGATTCAACAATGTCAATGATTTGGCAACAGCCCTTTTTAAAATCATATAATATGCCTTGGGAAAAGTATCATTTGATGCAATGGTTTTGAAAACTTCATTGAGTTCATGAAAATCCATCATTCCTTTGATGTCATATGAAATGTATGAATGTCATCACGTCATTGAACGAATAATAATCCAGGATATCATGATTTACATAATAAATCCAATAAACAGTAAATAAAACAATTTCCAGCTTAAACAGAGTGTGTGCTATCCATGAAAAATTCTAGAAAATTAGCAAACAATGGAAATAAATTCTGAAAATTTACCACAATGTAGATAAGATCTAAGAAAACATATTTTGTGAAGGACATCATATCAAACAAAGCTTCACAGAATACGTACAGATCCGTATATATCACTGAAAAGGGTTTTTAACATGACCCATGCACAGTTTCGAAAAAACTTCAATTGAACCCTCAAATGGACTCAGAAAATTCTGAAATTTGGACACGTTGTATTTAAGATCTAGATTTACAAGTTTCGTGAAGAAACCAAAGTCAAATTCGTTCCGGATTAAAAGTTAAAACCAGTTTACTTTCCTGTTTTCGGGTTTATCTTTTCCAGACTATCATCATTCAAAGAAACTCGATTCTTGACTTATATATGTTCATTTCTTCTAATTTTTCAGTATGTTATTACTCAGAATATTACTTACATATTTCATTAAGAACATATGATAAAATTTTGACCAGATGATTTTATAAAAATGACGGAGTCTTACTGGGTCGAAGTAATATTTTCCAGATCCGGTTTTCTCAAAGAAAAACGATTTCACCGACTTATCTTTCTTCTTTTCCTCTAAATTTTTGATATTTTTTACTTCAAGAAGTCTACTACAACTTTCATTAAGAGATCAAGGTGAGATTTTCAAAAGAAAGTTACTTTATAGACCACGAAATCAGTGAAGCTCAGTATAATATTTCCAGATCTAACGTCTTCAAAGGAAAAGTCGTTTTACCAAGAAAAACTTGTTCGTTTTATCTCAAATTTTATTATGTTAATCTTCAAGATGTTCTTTACAACTTTCATAAAGAGGTCGAAGTGAAATTTCAAGTAAAAAGTGACATGCCATACACGAAATCACCAAGAGGTCAACAAAACAGTTTCCAGATCTAACATTTTCGTAGAAAAAGGATTTCACCTCTCAATAATCATCCATTTTGTCTCAAATTTTAGTATGTTATACTTCAAGATGCTCTCTACAACTTTCATGGAGAGGTCGAAGTGAAATTTCAAATGAAGAGTCGCATGCAACCCCCAAACTCTTGAACAGTCAAGCTGATTTTCCAGAAACAGCATGCAAGACCAACAAACCTCTCCCCAAAGCTCCGAAATTGCACCACTTACCACAACCACGATTTATCATCTTCTACACACACTTTACAGCAAGCAAAGGGTAGGTTTTAGGACTCTACTTGCCTTAGATTCAAGCACAAATCAGCAACAAACAAAGGCAAAACAGCGACGAATGGGCGGACTTCTTCCTCGCGTGGCCTCGTCCTCCTCTCTCTCGGTTTCCCTCTCTGACTCGACAACTCTCTCTCTCTCACTCTCTCAAAACTGGCCACTCCTTCTCTCTCTTTCCTTTTGGTTGTTTAAATACATGCTTCCCTTTTTGCATGGAGGGACAAGTGTTCTCATGAGGAGAACAAGTGGCAAAAAGAAGAGAACAAGTGGCAACATTGAAGACAAGTGTTGGAGGACATGCACTCCCCCCTCCCCTTCTTGGTTCGTGCGACACCCTTGGGGTGTTTCTTGGGCCTGCTTGGGCCTGAATTCTTGGGCCCAAGAGTCCATGAAATAAGGCCCTAATTCCCTCATATATATATAGTATTTTATCTCTATCAAATTTAATTTAATAATAAAAATTCAGATTGCCTTATATACAAGTATATACACACATATATCTATACTCCAAATTCTTACGGCCTGCTCAATATCCCAAGTTCTAATTCTTTAATTTTTAGCGCATATAATTCTTATGCAAAATCAAATCCCATCCTTTTGGTTCAAAGGATAAAATTGAAATACTATTCCAAATGAACAAATACAAATCAATGCTTATAAAATAAAAGCAAAGCCACAGTTCGATGACTATCACCTATCCGAGGGTTGTCTAAGATTTTGGATGCCACAGTTGTCACTAAACTATTATAGGTCAATTAGAAACCCCTTTTGCAAACTAGATTTTTCACGAATATAGGGCTTTGATTATGCTATATAAATATAACGCTCTTTGGGTACCTTTACTCTTTATTTAAAGAATGGTTAATATCTTGAAAAACCCTTGACTGTTACACCCCTATAATAAATTTATTCCAAACTAATTTTTTAACAATCAAAAACTTAAAACTTATTCACTTGTGACAAATTTACTCCAAATGACTACAAAAAAATCCCAAACTGTTACACTTGTAATAAATTTACCACAAATTAATTTATTCGATTGCCAAAAACCCAAACTTATACATTTGGGATAAATATATTATCCATTAAATTAGATTAATACCACAAAAAACCACAAAAATGTTACAACTATGACAAATAGATAATAAAATCCCAAACTGGTACCTAGTCAATTATCACATGTCATCCAATTCAACAATATGATAATAAAATTTAATGGAAATTAATAAAGGGTAAATTTGTCACAAATATACTAGTTTGGGTAATTTGTCAAAGGTATACCATTTTGGATTTTTAGTGGTCAAAAAGTTAGTTTTAAATAAATTTATCACAAGTGTATCAATTTAGAGTTTTTCAAGGTATTAACCCTTCAAAAAAAAAAAGGCTTGGTTGAATTTTAATCCTAAGCCACTAATATATGATTGATGATCATGCGAGTGCACATGTAAGAATTTAACACTTGATAAATCAAAGCAATAATAATTGCTTAAGGATTGCAATACCTCAATGCGTTGAGTGACTCAATAGCAAAGCTTTATTATTGTCTCACATATCATGTTCTACAAAACATTAACAAAAGACCAAACAATGATGTGATGTTTCCATGACCTAGGCTAATGTTATTAATTCTTTTTAACTATGGTTGATCATCTGAATTTCTAAAATATGACTAGATATGATATGATATGAGATTCAAAAATTTTACTATTCTATCTATTTATTGGCAAATTGCAATATTAAAACATGATATTTTCACATACTATCATGTCTACTGTTTAGTATGACCAACATATTAGAGATGGTAAGAATTTCTGACAACACCCCTGTCTACTTCATTTTTATTTGCATATTTTTATTAATTTTTCTCTCTTTTTAAATTCTCTTCTTTTTTTGCTTTTTTTCCCCTTCCATCATTCTCTAATAAAAATTTATTAAATAGTAAAGTATACTCGTATACCTAAAATGCTAAAATAACTCAAATGTGCAATAAATATAAATACTAAATATATATTTATATATTGAATTTATACTTTGAAATAAAAATAATTTTGAATATATAAATAAAATAAGATGAATAAAAATGAAATTGTTGTTTTTTTGTTACTTTGAATTTTTTTCTATTACATTCAAACATTATTTTAGTTTCATTAATTTAAGAAGTTTGTTATTCAAGAAAAATAATTTTATATTATGGATATTAGAAATCCTATCCACTTTTATCATACTTCCCTTATGAGATAATTTCATCCGGGCTACATCTATCTTATAACCGACTTTATCTTATCTTGAGTAGGCACAAAAATTTATGTTGTGTTAATTAAATTACATAGGATACATAAAATTTATCATATTTTATTTTATCCCGATTACAAAACGTAACCTTTGGGTTTTTCTTTGAAATAAGCATGAATTAATTAAAACGCTATATCTATATGAGTCCTAAATTAACATGATTCATGAACTAATGTAGAATCTAAATAACATTTATGCTGTGTTAATTAAATTACACGCAGCCTAGATGCAACTCTAATAACACGAAATATGATTAATTATGAAATGATCCTCTTATTAAAACTCGGTGAGAGATTTTGTATTTTCTTTTCTTATAGAAATGAAGATTAAATTCTAGGACACCAAATGACTTCTATAAAAAATGACCCAACAATGCAATGCTAATTATTTTTGGTATTTTCTTTTTATGATTTGAAATAGGGAACTGCCCATAATAATTTTAACCAATTAAGAAATAATCGACACTAATCAATGACTATGCTTAAACATGAAGAATGAATATTTCTTTTGATTTCTAATGAGAAAAGAATGAGCAATTTACTAAAGCAAGATATGACATGAGATTTTTAGTTATTTAAAATGTGAAAAAAAAAAATGCAAAATACAATGCTATGCCATGACAGTGCGTAAAGATGTTTTCACCGCAAGCAAGACAAGTTTCTAAAATAAAACCCCATTAATATATAAACTCAACCCAACATTACCTAATCTCCAACCGCCAATGCATTGCAAAGAAACTCATATCAACAATTACCACGATGGACGACCGAACTAGAGCGATGCAAAGTCTAGATGAATGGTGATTGAACAGCGTGGCAATCCAATAGTGTGAACCAATTTGACAAACACATAGCAGAATTCTTTCATTAACAAAGATACTTGACCCAAAATCACACTATGCACATTGCAACATCTCTAAAAGGTGGGGCCTAATGCAAGCATGAATGTGGCCGGCCATCCCAAGAAGAACAAAACAAGACATACCGACAAAAGTGGGTAGACTCAATATGTCGTACGAGCTTTATTCCTATTTCTTACAATTTTGCTGAGTTATTGGTGATTTAAAAAGACATATAATAAGACACGAATTCGGAGGGTCGACAAAGGAAAGGACAAATTAGTTTTCCCGCTCATTTTGCTTTCTTCTTCTCTTATTGGTCCTCCACTTTCTTGCCAGAATTGTCCTCACGGTCTCTGACTTCTTCGGGGCTCTCCATAGCCCTCTTCTCTTGCTCCTCTTCTTCCACCCTGTTCGACTTGCACTCCTCTCTCAACCCTCCGTACTTCTCGTTCCTCTCTGCTCTCGCCTTCAACACCTCCAGCAATTCGCTCACTGCTTTCTCCTTGTTCCTCCGGTTCTTGATCAGGACTTCGCTTAAGTCCGCCGGCGTCATCTTTGCCTTCTCGACCGCCTCTCGGAGCTCGCTCGCCGCCGCCTCGCTGAGGTCCTCGCCCTCGCTACCCAGGTAATTATGGAGCAGGATCTTGAGCGCTGGGTACGAGCAGTAGCTCATGTAGATGTGCATGTCCATCCGGCCGCTCCGGAGCAATGCCGGGTCGAGCTTGTCGATGTGGTTGGTGGTGAACACAAAGATCCGCTCGCTCCCGCAGCACGACCACAGGCCGTCGGTGAAGTTGAGCAGTCCCGATAGGGTCATAGTGTTGTTCCAGTCCTTGCCACCAGACGCAGCATCGGGGGCGTCAGGGTCAGAGTAGCTCTGAGGAGCGGGGGCTTTGGGCGCCTTGGACCTGTTCGACAGATTGACTGAGCAGTCGATGTCCTCGATGACAATGATGGACTTTGAGCTGGTCTTCATGAGGAGCTTCCGGAGCTCGGAGTTGGAGGGCACCTCGGTCAGCTCGAGGTCGTAGATGTCATAGCCGAGGAAATTGGCCATGGCTGCAATCATGCTCGATTTCCCCGTCCCAGGAGGGCCGTAGAGCAGGTAGCCACGCTTCCAGGCCCGGCCTGTCCTCTGGTAGAAGGCCTGCCCAGCCGCGAAGTCGCGGAGGTCCTCCATAATGTCGCTCTTCTTCTCCGGGTCCATGGCCAACGTGTCGAAGGTGCTTGGGTGTTTGAACGGCACCGCTTCCCAAGGGCGGCCCCGGGATTCGTTGTTGCGCGAATTAGTATAAATGAGGCGTTCTTGGTTGTTGCGGCGGATGTCGCTGGCCTTGCCCATGATGTAGTCCAGGTAGGAGTTGAGGATGAGGTCCTTGTCGCGCTTTCTAATCCGGAGCTTGAAGCTGCGCTTCTCGTCGGAGAGGGGCCGCCACGGGGATGGCTGGGACTGGCGCTGCGTCACCGCGTGCTCCCACTGGACGGCGACGCCGTCAAAGACGTCGGTGATGGAGTCGTTGCTGGAGAGGCCGAAGGTGGTGACGCTGGAGTTGCGGGCGCGGGTGAGGGAGAGGCGGCTGGCGGAGGCGGAGGTGGAGGCGAAGGAGCTGAGGTAGAGCTGGACGGCGTTGTAGAGCTCGTTGGTGTTGACGCCGTCCATCTCGGCAACGTCGAAGTAGCAGTAGGAGGAGAAGCAGCGGAGGGCCCGGGTGAGGAACTTGAGGGAAGCGAGCCGGAGCTCCGGCGGGAACACCAGCTGGAGGAAGGTCTGGCAGAAGGCCAGGGTGCCCAGGAGGGAGGCCAGGGATGTCCAAGACTCCTTCCTTTCTGCCATCTCTGTGTGATCCGGGTCAAAGTTGAGATTTTTACCGGAGAAGAAGGAAGATTATGAAGAGGAATGGGGGTGATGGGTGAGAAAGAACTGGGGAGCGACGACGGAGTATTTATGGAGGGTTCTTTGGTGTTTCAACGAGGACACGTGTGGCTCAATTGTTTAATGATTGTTTTTCCCTTTCTAGCGGAGCCCCCGGGAAAGATATGGTATTTATATGCATGGACTCTATTAGGGGTGTGCATGGTCCAGGCGAGCAGTTCCCGACCTAGAACCGGGAACTGCCCACTAAGGACACGTTTTGAAAAATTAGAATCAGGATCCACCCGTTTGTTGCATGAATCCACCCACCAGTCTCACAATAATAATAATATCAATTTCTAAATCCAACAATGAGAACTCTTCATATCAAGTAATATACTAGAAATTTTCTAATAAACTCATGGTCTAAGGAAAAGAAATCACTGAATGTGGTTAACTTGGAGGAGGATGAAAGTGACATTTTGCCTCTCAATGGAATTAGGGGAAAGAAGAACCACCAGAGGAAGGATTCAGAATTTGAAGATGAGAGGAGTAACAAGCATACAGCAGTGTATGTTGATGACATCGACACCGAGCTATCCAAGATGATGGATACAATGCTACTCTTTAAAATTAAAGGCAGGAGTCGAGATTCGAATGCTGTTGAATCCTCTGAAAAAGAAGTAAATGAATCTTTACGGCAGAGTAGACGAACACACGCTCCTGATGGTGGGAAGTTTCTTGATAACACACCAACCCCAACCAGCAATGTGACAAAGATGGTGGATCTCAAAACTTTGTTGATCCTTTTGATACTGGGTTTGTTAATTAGTAATTTCAATTTTTTTAATATTAAAAATTAATCGGTCCGGTTTGGGTGGGCGGGTGGACGGATTTGCCCATGGAACTGGGAATCGAACCGGTACCCACCGGTTCCCATAAATTGGAACCGGGAACTAGACTGATTCCCTCAAGAACCACCGGTTTCGGGCGGTTCCGGTTTGATTCTAGGCGGTCCGGCGGATCCCGGTTCTTTTGCACACCCCTATACTCTATGTCGCAACCACTTCTATACTGCAAACTACAAATGTCAAAGATTGTTTTTCTTGTTACTCCTTTGATCTTAAACTTTAGTTTGTTTATGTTTTTCGGCATTTTATAATTCGACTCCTGTTTAATTCTAAATGCCTCAACATCAAAGTACATAAAATATCGACAAATACAATAATACTACCCATCAGAACCCAATTTTTTTTTTTTTTTGCTTTCTCGTGAAATTCTAAAATGTTATTCAAATTTCTGTATGTTACAAAAAAAAAAAATAGTACATGATGTTCCATATTTCTAAGTTTTAAAGAAGAAAATCAACAAGGTGTGCTCACTGTTTCGTGGATTTAACAGGTAGGAAACTTCAAACCGAGCCGCCTTAGGCTTGAGGAGAAAAGCCCGTACAGTTAATAGAAGAGATCAAACAAAACAAGATTAATATATAAAAGATGGGATGGACTGTAAGCATAAAAACTCGTTCACCACCCACCTCCAACTACCCACCACCATGCTTTTGTCTTGTTTATCTGGGAGAAATGAATGTACAGATAGGCGAGTATAATTTATTCAATAAATATATAAATATCTCGATATGGTGTCGTCATTTAATATGACATTGTATTTTCACCACGTCTTTCGTACAATTTAAAAATATGACAACAACGTTTAAACACGCAAGAGAAAATTAATAATTAATTGAGAACCAACGTCCAAAATCGGTCTCCCACACCATAGTGATGGTTCTATTATTAAAGATTATGGTACTTTTCTTTTATTATAAAATGAAAGAACTGGGAGAGGGCCGAATACTCTTATACACATGGTTGGAATGAGTCAATTCCTTTTAAGAATCATCGTAATATCACAAAAGCACTAGAGGCGCATTACTATCGTGAGCAAGTTTGATCACCTAAACTTTGGGACTACTGACATTAAAGATGAAAATTTAATGAAATTAGGTATGTATATATATTATATATACATATATAAAATAGCACCACGTCGCTAAAATTGTGTAATTCAATAGACCTCCTACACCTAATATCATTAAATTTTCATTCAATAGACCTCCTACGCCCCTAATTTCAATATATATACATAATAGGGGGAGAGAGATCCTCAATTTGCAATACGGAGATTCTGTTATCATTAAACAAAGTTCAGTCACAACATCGTCGCCTTACCTGCATGCTGACAAGCCGTCCCAACCCCACTTAAGCCCCTCGTTCATTGGAAAAGTTCAATCAGAAAGCAAAAGGGGACACACCGTTCTCCACTCACCCACTTCTCTCTTTTTTTCGCAGGACCCACCTCCCACAGGCCGCAATTGAGTCGCACAATAGGGGCGAGAAGTTTTGAACCTCTTCCTTGCCGATTGAGGGGCAAGGCCCAAACCATCTCATCCACTATGGGGTGAGTCATCCACTTCTCTCTTTATAAAACAAGTCTCAATAGAAATTTGATCTAAGTACGTCTTTTTGCGAAAGTGAAATCATTACAAACTAAAACCAAAAATAATAATAATAAGTATATGAAACCAGTTTGTAAATAATTTATTTCTTTAATATGCATGTATTATAGAACATATGAAGTATAGCAACTTAGGGGCATCCCCAGCATTGCAAATAGAATTAATAATTCAAAAAAAATAGAGATAGAAAGTCTCCATATATTAGCCAATACAACATTTGTCTAGGAATGTTTAATATTTTGATAAAGTGCAGTTATACTTTTTATACTTATACACACCTTGGCCAAAATAATATGGACGTCCATTGACTTATTTGGAACCGTCTAGGGTTATGTTCCATCCAAATGCAATATATGGTTGCTAGAAAAAATGCCTTGAAGAGTCTGACCGCCAAATTTTTGCTTTTATTGCGCTAATCATTTATTGAAATTTATCATTCCATCCTCCTAAAGAATACTTAATCCATGCTGCGCTAAGACATACAGCAGATTCTACCTGTCAATTCACATTGGAAAATAGATTAGCTCTATCTTCTATACTAGCGGAAATATAAGTGTATTATTTGATAAGTTGAAAAATCATCACAACCCCATCATCCATGTGCTAGACTTAATAAAAGTAATTAAAAGAAGACGTAAAGATTCCAAGGTTCGTAGGCCCCTGAAAGGATCTGGGTGTCTTCTTTATTAACAGAAAATATGTGGTTTAGATGCCTAGAAGTAACGATGTTCATGCAGCTGTTAGTCCATCCGCATCTAGGATTCAAGTTGATGTAGGAAACGTTGGACCTAGTGCATGCCAAGTCCGTACGAGGGATGTATTAGGACTAGACTCAAGTGTCTACAAATGCTTATGCCCCACCATGAAGACAAAAGCATTGAAATGCATATGTTGTTGAGAGAGTCTATTTTAGGACATGAAAAATGGATTTTAGTCCAAGAACCTTTCCTCGTTTGCTGTCGATGGATCTAGCTCTGAATGAAGACAAGCAACTTTAGGAAAGAATTGATGTACTTGTGTTGATTTAGCATCTCCTATGCTAACACATAAGTAGTTAACACATAAATAGTTATGCTAACATCATAGTATAGTTAACGCAAAAACCAAGCAACCCTAACTCTCTTTCACACGTGTTCAGCTAATATCAGATGAAAACTTTCCAGATAGTCGTAAAACAAAGTCAATGCACACAAATTCACCCATTAGTTCACATCATTCTTTCCAAGACAGACCTTTATGGGCTAAGCAACTCAAAAGCGAAGCTTTATTATTGTCTCACCCATCAAGTGTCCTGCAAAATGCCAACTAAAGACCAAACAATTATGTGATGCATGCATGACCAAGGCTATTGCAATTAATTCCTTTGGGGTTTTTCTTTGAAAATAAGCATGAATAAATATAAATTCAATGTATATATGAGTTCTAAATTAACATGCATTGATGTAATAACATGAAATCTAAATAACACGTATGTTGTGTTGATTAGGGAAAAC
Organism: Eucalyptus caleyi; assembly: GCA_014182885.2. Classification (NCBI taxonomy): domain Eukaryota; kingdom Viridiplantae; phylum Streptophyta; class Magnoliopsida; order Myrtales; family Myrtaceae; genus Eucalyptus; species Eucalyptus caleyi. The sequence goes on along the minus strand of CM024468.2, from coordinate 31,727,288 downwards.
TACCAAAAAAGTTCTAAATCTATTGTAATTTTCCCAAATTAATCCCAAACTTTTTTTTGTCAATTCAATCATAAACATTTTTTAATTGAGCTAATTTAATTCATCCAGCCACTTTTGGCTAGCAAGCGCTAACGTCGCAATTTATTAATAATATTTTATTTTTTCGATTTTTTTTTTTTTTATTTATTTTTATTTTTTTCTTCTTACTTTTCTTCTTCTCTCCCCACAGTGGCCAGTGAGGGTTACAAAGCTCCTGTCGGCGACCAACGATCCTTGCCTAGATTTGGGCAAGACCTAGGTGCCGTATAGGCCCCTAGGGATGCCAACCTCACAACGGGCACTACGGGAAAGTGAGCCTCACTTAGATCAAGGTGAAGCCGTCTTCACCTACGATACCTAGGCCTCGCACAGATTTGGGCGAGGCTAAGCAAGAGTAGCTAGCTGTGACATCCTGAATTTCAAATTCTGATTTCGACTGATTGAGTTGGGTTTTTCATTGACGCGCCTATAGTTTTTTCCCCTAAGCCGATCACTCATGAGATAATTAGTCTATCTGATAAAGTCCTTAAGGAATATAAACGCAATAAACTTGAGAATTCGACTAGGAATTGACTACTCGACCATACTAATATGCAATGGTCATTACTATATATATTGATTAGAGACCGGAAATAGGTCGACTCGACAAAGATATGTGATTAAGTGTGGATGATTCCATCTAATTGCATAATTCTTGTTGATCGGCACTAGACTGATTTCTCTGTTATTTTGGTATCCTATGTCTATATTTGAAATCTTAAGATTTCTACGACAACCGAGAGTCTTCAATGTGTCAAAGATGTACGTGTGGCTCGAAAATAATTGACCACAAGTCAACTACACAAAAAATTCCTAAAAGCTACTCGATAGATTATGACATGCTAAAAATCGCGCCAGATTAAAATTAACCGCAAAATTGAACCCGAATTCAAAAATTGAAAATTCTATCATGTCACAAGTCATTTTAGGAACGTCGACTCATCCTCAGAAGATTTTTCTACAAATCGAGATTTTTGGTGAAAAAATCAAAGTTAAGCCGAGTTTTTTGGAAAATGGATTTTTGGACTGAAGAATGAGCCCATGAAGACGTGGGCCAGGCTAGGCAAGCGTAGGCCTTAGGCCCAAGGTGGGATAGCCCATGATGGGCCCAAGGCAATCAAGTGAGCCCATTGGGCCCAATCCACTATTCATCTTCAAAGCCCATTACTTAACCTTAAGCCCATTTGAGCCCAACCAATTCCCGAGCCCATTACTATTCATTTCCAAGTCCATTTTTTAGGCCCGCCTATCAATTTTGGCCCAAGGACAGATTGGTAATTTGTGCAAGGTGGAATGACCATTTTGCCCCTAAAAGCAAGTAGATAAGGCAAAAAGAAGAGAGAGAAGATGATGTCATTACATGGGGACTTGAAGTAAGCATTGAAGGGCTTGATAGGGCCTTGACAGCTCTCACTTCACTCTCTCTCTCTCCTCCTTCAGCCCCTCTCGATCGAACTCCATCTCCCCTTGTTTCTCCTTTCTTCTTCCTTCAGCTTCAGCAGACCTTCTTGTGACAAGCTAAGTTGATTGTTGCCTTCCCCAACGAATAAGCTCTTATGCCACCCACCACTGTGCTCAGGACATCCAGACCGTCTGCCCTGACTTGGCCATTCGTTAGTTGGAGCCGCCAGCTAACTCGCCAGCTAGCCATAAGCCAGCGGCAGTCTGACTGCCTGGCCCTGTTCTGCACCAGCTGACCTTTCTCCAAAGATCCGAGTTAAAAGTTGCATTCCCGTGCGAATCGGCTCTCATGCCACTGACCATCGTCTTCAGGACATCCAAACTATACACGACACCTTGCCGTTCGCCGGAACGATCCTCCAGCTAACCCATCCACTAGAGAGAAGCCACCGATCACCAAACTGCCTGGAGTCTGCCTAGAGTGAATTGTTTTGTGTTTTCTTCATTTTTCCTCCCATTCTGACCCTTCCTCCGCCCATACCAACCACCAGCAAGTCCCCCTTGATCCCCAAGTGTGCCGGTCGCCATCCATCCCCTCGCTGGAGCTCCAATCAGCCCACTTCCTTGCCATTCAACCTTGGTTCTTCTCGGTTCAATCAAGAGTACTATAAGAAGTCGAATCAATAGGGGTCTTCAATCTTCGAGGCTCATTTCCAAGCCCTTCTTGGCCTCGCTTAGTGTTGCCGCTAGGAGGATTGTCGACCACCTCCGTGTCGCCATCACCGTGGACTCATCGGAACGCAAAACTAGTGAGTTTACTCACTAAACTATGCTTAGGGAGTTAATTATACTTAAGGGGTAATTAGATTAGCCTAAGTATGTTTAGGTTGTTAGATTAGCTTAGTTAAATGTTAATTACATTAGATTGATGATTAGTTTAGTGGATGGATTAATTAGTCTAATTATGCATTTAGATTAGTGTAATCATGATTAGTTAAATATTATTTAAGTATATTATTTTATATTTAATTTAAAACAATTTTCGGAATTTAATTAATTAATTAATTAATATTTTTCGGAAATTATATCAAGAGAGCCATTTGTTAGAATTTTGCACTGATCACAGCAGTGTGGTTAGTTTGTGCAAATTGATTGTTAAATGGTACAATTGTGTGATGTTGGTGAAATTTTGGTATTTAACTCGAAAATACCGAGTGTCAATTATGACACCGAATGTGGTTTTTAAGTACTATAGTAGCTTGTGTGAGTATTGTTGAATTGACAGCTGGTGTGAGCTAAGGATCAGTCAGCTTGTGTGAGCATTAATAGACGTTAGCTTGTGTGAGCTTAGATAGAAGTTGGCTTGTGTGAGCATTGATAGAAGTTGGCTTGTGTGAGCATTGTTAGAAGTGAGCTTGTGGGAGCATTAGTGTATCTCAGCTTGTGTGAATAGTGATAGTTTGATTGATTGGGTTGATTGAATGAATGGACCGACGTGTGTTGGTAGTGCATGCTTGTGTGAGCAATGATTGAATATGAATAGTACTGACGTGCAGAAAGGACTGAGGCAAGGTAAGTCCTCTGCCTTGTGTGCATAAATTGCCTCTAGGCGTATTTCCTTCCCAATCGGAGTTTAAGGGGTGAACTTGCTGAAACATTGTCTCACTCTGTCGTGGGCTCAACATTTTCAGATCCTTAGATGGCAGTCGTGGAGGACCTGAAACCCTAGAGCCTGGGGAGGTGGAGATTGAAGGATCGGTGGAAGTGTCGAACTAGTTAGTCCTAGGACAGTTCCCCTTTTTGTTGAGTCGGTCTTTTTGTAGACAACTCGGTGTTGTATATATAAACCTATGTGTTTACAAAAGGTTTATTGTGGTTGTGATTTGTTGCCTGCTTTTTTATCCCGAGCGTTTGTTGTCAGGAGTATTGTTTCACTTCTGCATGCGTCATAAAATGAATGGGTCGGCGACGCGTCCTAAGACGTTGCATATTTATTGACCATCGAGGGATGGGCACGCGCTCGAAGGATTAGGGCGTGACACCAGCCGCCAGCCCAAAGCCCTCACTAGCCACTGCTTGGGAAGAGAAGAAAAAAAGTAGGAATAAAAGGGGAAAAAATGAAAAAAAAAATGTTATTAAAAATGGTCAAGTCAACATCAACTGGATAGCTAATGTCCACGTCAATGTCATTCAACCAAAATTGATGAGATGGATTAAATTGACACAATTATAAAAGGTTTAGAACTAAATTAACAAAAATAAAAAATTATATGACTGATTTGGAAAAAGTGTAATAGATTTAGAACTTGTTTGGTAATTTTCCCGTGTTGATCAACACACACGCAACCTATACACAACTCTAATGACATGAAATATGGTTAATTATGAAACAATCCTATCATATAAACTCAGCAAGAGATTTTGTATTTTCTTTTCTTATAGAAATGAAGATTAAATTTTAGCACACCTAATGACTTTTATTAAAAATGACCCAGCAATGCAATGCTAATTATTTTTGTATTTTCTTTTTATGATTTAAAATAGGGAACTGCCTATAATGGCTTTAATTAATTAAGAAATAATCTATACTAATCAATGACTATGCTTAAACATGAAGAATGAATATTTCTTTTGATTTATAATGAGAAAAGAATATACGATCTACTAATGCAAGATATGACATGACAGTGATGTTTTCACTGCAAGCAAGACACGTTCCTAAAATAAAAGCCCATCAAATAATAAATAAACTCACCCTACCCAATCGCTCGTGCGCTGTAGAGAAACTCAGATCAGCGATTAGCGCAATGGAGACGGCACTAGACCAACACAAAGTTTAGACAAATGGCAATCGAACAGCGTGAAGCAATATGACAATACACATTTTATTTACTTTCACTTGTACTTTTTCCATATTAACAAAGATAATTTACCCAAAATCACACTATGCACATTGCAACATCCCTAAAGTGGGGCGCCTAATGCAAACATGGATGTGGCCGGCCATCCCAAGAAGAACAAAACAACACATACCCACAAAAGTAGATAAACACAGTACATCGTATGAGCTTACAATTTTTGCTGAGTCATAGGAGCTTTAACAAGACATGATAAGACACGAATTCGGAGGGTTTCCAAAGGAAAGGACGAATTAATTTTCCCTCTCAATTTGCCTTCTTCTCTTCTTGGTCCTCCACTTTCTGGCAAGAATCGTTTTCACGGTCGCTGACTTCTTTGGGGCTCTCCACAGCTCTCTTCTCTTGCTCCTCTTCTTCAACCCCGTTCGACTCGCATTTCTCTCTCAATCCTCCGTACTCCTCGTTCCCCTCTGCTCTCGCCTTCATCACCTCCAGCAATTCGCTCACTGCTTTCTCTCTGTTCCTCCGTTTCTTGATCAGGACTTCGCTTATGTCCGCCGGCGTCATCTTTGCCTTCTCGACCGCCTCTCGGAGCTCGCTCGCTGCCACCTTGCTGAGGTCCTCGCCCTCGCTACCCAGGTAATTGTGGAGCAGGATCTTGAGCGCCGGGTAGGAGCAGTAGCTCATGCAGATGTGCATGTCCATCCGGCCGCTCCGGAGCAATGCCGGGTCGAGCTTCTCGATGTGGTTGGTGGTGAACACGAAGATCCGCTCACTTCCGCAGCACGACCACAGGCCGTCGGTGAAGTTGAGCAGTCCCGATAGGGTCATAGTGTTATTCCAATTCTTGCCACCAGACACAGCATCGGGGGCGTCAGGGTCAGCAGAGTAGCTCTGAAGAGCAGGGGCTTCGGGCGCCTTCGATCTGTTCGACAGATTGACTGAGCAGTCGATGTCCTCGATGACAATGATGGACTTTGAGCTGGTCTTCATGAGGAGCTTCCGGAGCGCGGAGTTGGAGGGCACCTCGGTCAGCTCGAGGTCGTAGATGTCATAGCCAAGGAAATTAGCCATGGCTGCAATCATGCTCGATTTCCCCGTCCCAGGGGGACCGTAGAGCAGGTAGCCCCGCTTCCAGGCCCGGCCCGTCCTCTGGTAGAAGGCCTGTCCAGCCGCGAAGTCGCGGAGGTCCTCCATGATGTCCCTCTTCTTCTCCGGGTCCATGGCCAACGTGTCGAAGGTGCTCGGGTGTTTGAACGGCACCGCTTCCCAAGGGCGGCCATGGGATTCGCTGCTGCGGGAATTAGTATAAATGAGGCGTTCTTGGTTGTTGCGGCGGATGTCGCTGGCCTTGCCCATGATGTAGTCCAGGTAGGAGTTGAGGATGAGGTCCTTGTCGCGCTTTCTAATCCGGAGCTTGAAGCTACGCTTCTCGTCGGGGAGGGGCCGCCACGGGGATGGCTGGGACTGGCGCTGCGTCACCGCGTGCTCCCACTGGACGGCGACGCCGTCGAAGACGTCGGCGATGGAGTCGTTGCTGGAGAGGCCGAAGGTGGTGACGCTGGAGTTGCGGGCGCGGGTGAGGGAGAGGCGGCTAGCGGAGGCGGAGGTGGAGGCGAAGGAGCTGAGGTAGAGGTGGACGGCGTTGTAGAGCTCGTTGGTCTTGACGCCCTCCATCTCGGCGATGTCGAAGTAGCAGTAGGAGGAGAAGCAGCGGAAGGCCCGGGTGAGGAACTTCAGGGAAACGTGCCGGAGCTCCGGCGGGAACACCAGCTGGAGGAAGGTCTGGCAGAAGGCCAGGGTGCCCAGGAGGGAGGCCAGGGATGTCCAAGACTCCTTCCTTTCTGCCATCTCCGTTTGATCCTTGTCAAAGTTGAGATTTTCACCGGAGAAGAAGGAATATTATGAAGAGGAACCACTGCCATACTGCAGACTGCGAAGGTCAAATATTGTTTTTCTTTTTACTCCTTCGGTCTTAAACTTTAGTTTGTTTATGTTTTTCGGCATTTTATAATTCGACTCCCGTTTAATTCCGAACGCCTCGACATCGGAGTACATAAAATATCGACACATACAGTAATAGTACCCATCAGAACCCAATTTTTTATTTATTGTTTGGCTTTCTCGTGAAATTCTAAAATGTTATTCAAATTTCCGTATGTTACAAAAAAATAGAAATAGTACATGATGTTCAGTTTTAAAGAAGAAAATCAACAGGTGTGCTCACTGTTTCGTGGATTTAACAGGTAGGAAACTTCAAACCGAGCCGCCTTAGGCTTGAGGAGAAAAGCACGTGCAGTCAATGGAAGAGATCAGACAAAACGAGACTAATATATAAAAGATGGGATGGACTGTAAGCATAAAAACTCGTTCACCACCCACCTCCAACTGCCCCCCGCCTGCTTTTGTCTTGTTCCTCTGGGAAAAGTGAATGTACAGATAGGCGAATATAATTTATTCAATGAATATATAAATATCTCGATATGGTGTCGTCGTTTAATATGACATTATATTTTCACATCACGTCTTTCATGCGATTTAAAAATATGTCAACAACGTTTAAACACACGAGAGAAAATTAATAATTAATTGAGAACCAACATCCGAAATTAGTCTCCCACACCATAGTGATGGTTCAATTATTGAAGATTATGGTACTTTCCTTTTATTATAAAATGAAAGAACTGGGAGAAGGCCGAATACTCTTACACGTGGTTGGATTATAAAATGAAAGAACTGGGAGAAGGCCGAATACTCTTACACGTGGTTGGAATGAGTCGATTCCATTTAAGAATCATCGTAATATCACAAAAGCGCTAGAGGCGCATCACTATTGTGAGCAGGTTTGATCGCCTAAACTTTGGGACTACTGACATTAAAGATGAAAATTTAATGAAATTAGGTATGTATATATATTATATATACATATATAAAATAGCACCACGTTGCTAAAATTTTGTAATTCAATAGACCTCCTATACCTAATATCATTAAATTTTCATTCAATAGACCTCCTACGCCTAATTTCAATATATATAAATATATATAATACATAATAGGGGGAGAGAGATCCTCAATTTGCAATACGGAGATTCTGTTATCATTAAACAAAGTTCAGTCACAACATCGTCGCCTTACCTGCATGCTGACAATCCCCCAACCCCACTAAAGCCCCTCGTTCATTGTAAAAGTTCAATCGAAAGCAAAATGGGACACACCTTTCTCCACTCACCCACTTCTCTCTTTATGAAACAAGTCTCAATAGAAATTTGATCTAAAACTATCTAATTTTTTTTTTTTTTTTTTTTTGACATAAACACACTTATATATTGATTAGAAATTGAAGTTACATCCTGCAGCTAAAGCATCCGCGTACAATAGGTCCTGAAGAGGCAACGGAAGAGAAAAAGAAAAAGATTGGGCCGGGTGAGCTAACTGGGCTTTGGCGGCCCAGTCAGCCACTAGGTTTGCCGATCGGCGACAGTGTCGCACAGAGAGAAGCGAGAAGTGGGATAGCCAAAATAGGGTTTCTGCAAGCACTGGCCTTTGCTCCCATCGCGGCAGGCGACGACCTTGGACGATCTCGACGAGATGAAGACAGTCGGTACGAAGATCGATGTTGGTTTCGTGGAGGCCTCGATGATAGAGGCGTTGGAGAGACAGATTCAACGCCTGAAGCTCTGACTCGAAAGGTGAGTTTGCTGGAAAACATTTGGAGTAAATATCAGTGAGTTGACCGTGGGCATCTCGACAAATACTGGCCATTGATCCTTCCGAATTGCCCTGTTGATAACTTCCATCGATAGAACATTGCAGGACGCCCTGTGCCGGAGGTCGCCAAAGATGGTCTGGTGAAACAGAGTCAAGGCCAAAGCTTGAAGTCGATCGATGGGTACAGACAACCGAAGACTGATATGCGGATAGTTGCGCCAGAGCCGATTCCACAACCATAGAGGGAGTTGGACGATTTTTCCGAAAGATAAAATGGTTCCTTTTCTTCCAGATCTGCCAAAAGATGGTGGCCACCACCGCTAGCCGGGAGATGGATCGTAACAGTACATAGTCCATTAACCACTGAGAAATACTAGAAACGGAAACAATAGAAGATGATAGAGCAATCTGTGAATGTGACCAGATGGTACTTGTCCATGAACACTGAAGTAGTAGATGTTCAATTGTCTCAGGAACAGATTGGCAGCAGATTGGACAGAAAGGGTCGGGAACAATCCGACGGTTGAAGAGGTTAGATCGGGTAGCAAGAGCGTTCTGGCAGACAGACCAGAGAAAAGTACGGATTTTGGGAATAGTCTTCATGGACCAGATTTGCCGCCAGAGATTCTGATTAGTCTGGTAAGTATGAGAACCCTGTATCTCTTGGAGTTGACTGTTTGAGTGAATCAGTGCATGATAATTGCTCTTGACCGTGTATTGACCTGTCGCATTAGCTGACCATATTAGTTTATCTGCAGAAAATAGTGGTCTGATAGGTAAAGATAAAATTTGTTGAACCACTTGTTCATCGAAAACTCCCTAATGAGAGGAATCTTCCAGATTGAGTATCCGATCAATAATATCTGCCACTCTAACCGGTTCTTGGTGTGCTAAAGGTCCGTAGATTATGCCCATAGGTAACCGGCGAGCACCCCGTATAAGAATAGAAGCCCCATTCCCAACGGACCGGCTTAGGTTCGGTAGAATAGAATCTCTCGCCTTTAAGAATACTCGCCACCCCCGGAGAGGGGCGATTTCCTCGGCCAGCAGATAGAAAATCAAGAACGAAAATACAAAGCTTTAAACAAAGATCCCCATAGGGAGTGAGGGTTTTCTAACATTCGCCAAGCCTGTTTTCCCAAAAGTGCCTTGTTTAAAGAGAGCAGATCACGAAATCCCATTCCCCCTTGAAATTTCTGAGTTTTCAAAACTTCCCAGCGCTTCCAATACACCCCTCCTTTCTGCAGATTAGTTCGCCACCAGAATTTCGCAATGCACTTCTCAATAGATGAACAGAGATAGAAATAGGCAACTGAAAAATCATCATCGCATATTGAGGAATAGCCTGAATAACAGATTTGATTAGAATTTCCTTACCCCCCTTAGAAATAAACTTCTCCTTCCATCCCTCAAGCTTAGCATTAACGCGGGCAATAATCCATGAGAACATTTCTTTCCTAGACCCCCCTGATCCGACGGTAGACCTAGATATTTTCCAGTGCGTTGTAAAATTGGGACACGTAGCTCCTCAGCCATATGTTGCCGTAAAGTGCTAGGACAGTTCTTGGAAAATAGAAGACCAGATTTGTTCCGATTAATTAACTGACCAGTAGCCACACAATAAAGATTTAAAAGATTTGCTAAATTATGGCATTCGGAAGTTGTTCCAGCTAGGAAGAAGATGGCGTCATCAGCAAAAAATAAATGCGATAAAATAGGACTCCATCTGTTCAACCGCAATCCTTTAAGATGCCCGAAACTTATTGCTTGAGTAATTAACAATGATAGAACATCCGCGACCAGAATAAATAGATAAGGTGAGATGGGATCACCTTGTCGCAAACCTCGAGTGGGAGAGAAGTAGGGTAGGATTTCCCCATTAAACTTTACACCAAGTGAGGAGGTAGTAACACATAGCATTATCCAATCGACCCACCTTGGATGAAATTGAAGCTTAAGAAGGTAATCTCGTAAGAAATCCCATTCAATTTCGTCGTAGGCTTTTTTCATATCTCGTCTTCGAATAGCATTGAAAGCTTTAGTAGTCGGATGCGTGCGAAAATGATGTAGGACCTCTTGTACAATTAAAATATTGTCCTGGATCTGTCGGCCTTGGACGAAAGCCGATTGTTCTTTAGAAATCGAACGAGGCAAGAAAGGTTTGAGGCGATTAGCAAGCACCTTGGATATAATTTTGTATGCAAAGTTGCATAAACTGATAGGGCGGTATTGATCGAGTGTTTCAGGTTGGGAAGTTTTGGGAATGAGGGTAAGGATAGTCTGGTTAATCCCTGAAGGCATTTCCTTATATAGCATAAAATTCTGGACTAATTCAAACAGGCTGTATTTAACCGTGTCCCAATTCTCTTGATAAAACAGGCCCGTGAAGCCATCCGGTCCCGGAGCTTTGGTGGCTGCCATCCGAAATGTAGCCCGGCGAACTTCCTCAAGGGTAAGCGCAACGGTAAGCTGATGATTCATCTCCGGTGTGACAATAGACCCGCATTGATCGAGCGGCGGAAGGTAATTACGAGGCCCTTCGGAAGTATAGAGTCTGGAAAATAGGAGAGAGTCATCGTCGAAGGCCTGGTAAGTCTCGGATCCATTGCTGATTTTCATCTTGTAATGTGGTGATTCGATTCCGTTGGCGACGCTGAATAGTAGATGCATGAAAGAAACGAGTATTTTTATCGCCCCATTTGAGCCATTTAATTCTAGATCTTAAGGCCCAATATTGTTCCTCTCGCCGGACTTGTCTTATTTCATCTTTCAAAAGTAAGATTTGTTGCTTGTCAACCGAGAAGTTTGATTAATAAGATGTCTTAATCTGTCTTGCAAGATGAGTAATTGTTGTTGACCATTTGGGAACTTTCGTCGGCTCCATTTCGAAGGGCTGCTGTGACAGTCCGAACATTCCGAGTAAAAGCAGTATAATGTGAGTCAGCAGAGTTCCATACTTCCGAGATGAGCTGGCTGCATTCAGGGTCTTCGTTCCAGAAGGCCTCAAAGACAAAGGATCTACGAACCTTATGAAGATATGGTGATGTATTTAGGACCAGGGGGCAGTGATCAGAACCAACTGGGGGCAGAGCAATAACTTCAGCTGCAGGAAACAGAAAACGCCAGGTCATCGAACAAACCATCCGGTCCAGCTTCGCTTTGACCAAATCCTCACCCTCTCGGTTATTCAACCAGGTAAATTTACAACCTTTGCTTTCGAGTTCAGTAAAAGCACAATCATCTAACATAGTTCTGAAAGATTGCATTCGTTGTAGCACAGCAGGTCGTTTACCAATCTTCTCCCAAGGGTATAGCACATCATTGAAGTCCCCCGCACAGAGCCAAGGCAAGGTATTGTGGGAGTGGATATGCCGAAGATCATCCCATACCATTTGGCGTCGGTGGAAATCAGTTGGAGCATGGAGAAAGGTAATTCGGATCGTCTTGCTATGCCGGCCAAAATCACAAGTCATATCTAACCAAAATTGTGTAGCGGTAAGTACTTTTAAAGAGAGCGGGTCATTCCAGAATACGGCTAGTCCTCCTGCCCGACCCAGTGGATCAACAAAATAGGAATGAGAAAAGGTGAGAATATCTTGCACTTGCTTTAGCTTCGCTACGGTATTTTTAGTCTCCATAAGCGTAGGAGGTCGGGCTTTTCGCGGTCATCATGACCCTTAGGGAGCGGCGTCGTGGATTGCCCAAACCCCGACGGTTCCAACGAATAAGCTTCATTTGTGAACAGGTGGCTGTTTAGGGCCAGCCACCAGAGCCCGATCAACCGTCTCTTCTGCAAGGAAAACAGGTGCATCCAGTAAATGGAGGTCAGAAGGTTCCTCAGTAAGAATATTCTTAGAGTCATATGGACTATATCGTCTCTGTTTTTTGGCAGATCCAAGAAGGGGTTTTGAGCGAGGAATAATTTGCTTTCTAGATGTGGTACTGTCCATAGGTGAGGAGTGAATACCCTTCTATTTGCGGTCAGCAGCAACGAGGGCAGTACTCTGCATTACCATTGGTTGTGGACCTGAGGTTGAAAGTGCAGCAGACTTATCACGGTAATCATTAAGCTCTCTGTTTGAAATGTCGTCTATAACCAGAGATGGAGGAGGCATTAATTGCTCTGTTATGACCCGTGTAGGAGGAGTTTCAGGAATCACTTCTTCTGTCTGTTCTGTAGAGAGTGGAGATTCATAAAAGAGTTTCCAATAAGGACTGTGCATATTGACTTCAGCTCGGAGCCATGGTCCATAGGCCATCTTCTCAATTCCTTCATGTTTGTCATCAGAGTAGGGAATATCTTTACAATACATTGCGTAATGTCCAATTTTGCCACAGGAAAAACAGAAATGAGATAGCCGTTCATACCGGAAATCCAGCCAAAAAGGTTTGCCCTGAATTCTTATTAGCTTTCCTGTGATAAGAGGTGCATTCACATTTAGTTGGACCCGAACTCTGCCTGTTTTTGTGAGATAACCTTCCTTTGAATCCATCTTAATATCGTAATCTCACCAAGGTGGTGGACAGCTTTTCGTAGCATACGTTCGGATGACCATTCAAGAGGTAAACCGATAATTTGTACCCAAAAGTCACGGGTTGAGAAGTCATAACAAAGTGGAGAGGGGTATTAGGTATCCATGGCTTAAAATTAACCACATGGCCAGAAAAAAGCCAATGTCCACCGTCTAGAACTCTTTTCATATCTTCATTAGTCTTGAATTTTGCAATATAGAAGCCTGTTTCACTTTGGAAAATTTCTGCAGAGTCAATACGCCATGCTTTCCGGAGCGTAGTTTGGAGAGCTGGAAGGTTAATAGCTGGATCCGATAGAATTCTAGCAACTAAAGTTAATCGGCATGCCTCGACCGTTTCAGCAGGTGGTGCTTCATCCCAATCATCTATAATATGTTCCGTAGTGAGCCGACTAAGACTAGAACAAAGAGCCACAAGACGGGAGGTTGAGGCAGATTCATTGGAGTCCATTTTCCAGATAATCGCATCGAATTGAACAGATAATAGTGACTAAGGCCTCAACAAGTACAATAAGAGGAGAAAGATGACAATCCAGTCCCATGCAAAGAGATACCCGCTGTAAAGAAGACATGCAGAAGCTAACCCGTGACAATCGATGGAAAATTAGCGAAGTCGACATGATGCCGAGTCCGACGGAGACGACGGATGAAGCCGATGCAAGAAAAGAAACGGGATTCCCTTCAAGCCGGGCAATTCAGCGCATGTGAGAAGAGCATGAAGACCAGTGAGAGGACGATATGAGGTAGAGAGTCCAGAGAAACTAAGGAAGATTGTGGGGGAAAAGTGATGGAGAATGCTGTTGGTTGTTTGGAATCGTATTATACGGGGTTTGAAAGAGGTTTTAAAGAGAACTGCCATTAGAGGTAGAGAGAGCTCGACAAAACGAGAGTTTGCTTGTTCGTTGATTAAACTATCTAATTGAAAGTACGTCTTTTTGCGAATGTGAAATCATTCTTACAAAATAAAACCAAAATAATAATAATAATAATAAGTATATGAAACCAGTTTGTAAATAATTTATTTCTTTAATATGCATGTATTATAGAACAGATGAAGTATAGCAACTTAAGGGCATCCCCAGCATTGCAAATAGAATTAATAATTCAAAATAATGGAGATAGAAAGTCTCCATATATTAGCCAATACAACGTTTGTCTAGGAATGTTTAATTTTTTGATAAAGTGAAGTTATACTTTTTATATTTTTACACACCTTGACCAAAATAATATGGATGTCCACCGACTTATTTGGAAACCATCTAGGGTTACACTCCATCCAAATGCAATATATGGTTTGCTAGAAAAAATGCCTTGAAGAGTCTCGCCACCAAATCTTTGCTTTTATTGCGCTAACCATTTATTGAAATTTCTCATTCCATCCTCCTAAAGAATACTTAATCCCATGCTGCACTAAGATATACAGCAGATTCTACCTGTCAATTCACATTGGAAAAATAGATGAGCTCTATCTTCTATACTAGCGGACTTAATTTGAATATAAGTGTTTTATTTGACAAGTTGAAAAATCATCACAACCCCATCATCTATGTGCTAGACTTAATAAAAGTAATTAAAAGAAGACGTAAAGATTCCAAGGTTTGTAGGCCCCTGAAAGTATCTGAGTGTCTTCTTTATCAACACAAAATATGTGGTATAGATGCCTAGAAGTAATGATGTTCATGCAGCTGTTAGTCCATCCGCATCTAGGATTCAAGTTGATGTAGGAAACGTTGGACCTGGCGCATGCCAAGTACGTATGAGGGATCTATTAGGACGAGACTCAAGTGTCTACAAATGCTTATGCACCACCATGAAGACAAAAGCATTGAAATACATATGTTGTTGAGAGAGAGTCTATTTTAGGACATGAAAGATGGATTTTAGTCCAAGAACCTTTCCTTGTTTGCTGTCGATGGATCTAGTTCTGAATGAAGACAAGCAACTTTGGGAAAGACTTGATGCACTTGCGTTGGTTTAGCATCTCATATGCTAACACATAAGTAGTTAACACAAACAGTTATGCTAACATCATAGTATAGTTGACGCAAAAAACAAGCAAACCCTATCTCTCTTCCACACATGTTCAGCTACTATCAGATCAAGACTTTCCAGATAGTTGTAAAACAAAGTCAATGCACACAAATTCACCCATTAGTTCACATCATTCTTTCCAAGAAAGACCTTGATGGGCTAAGCAACTCAAAAGCGAAGCTTTATTATTGTCTCACACATCAAGTGTCCGCAAAATGTTAACTAAAGACCAAAAAAAATGTGATGTATGCATGACCAAGGCTAATGCAATTAATTCCTTTTGGGTTTTTCTTCGAAAATAAGCATGAATAAATATAAATTCAATGTCTATATGAGTTCTAAATTAAGTAATAACATGAAATCTAAGGCTGCGCATGATAAAATTTATGTTTCTTGATTTCTTGATTTCTTTGATCCCCGGAACAGGTTTGGAACAGAAATCCGTTTGGTAACGCAATTTGATTTCTCTATTTCTGAAATAGATTTCTATTTCAGAAATTGTTTTGGAGGAGAAATCAGAAGCTAGAAATTGTAGCTTCTCTGTTTCTGAAATAGAAATAGAAATTTTTTTTTCTCCATCCTTCCCTTCACATACGTCGACTCCTCCTTCTCCTCACTTTACCCTTGCTTTTCTTCCTTCTCGTCACTTCCAACAGCGTCGACTCTGTGAAGCTCACTTCAACCGAAAACCCTAGTGCCGTCGACTCTGAAGCTGGCCATCCTCGCCGTCGACTCCGACGCCGTCGCCGTCCTCAGACCGTCCGATTTGCTCCGGTCATCTCGTCAGACCTGCCTCCTCTGTCCACATCCCTTTTCCGCTCTCGATTCTGCAACTCCAGTCACCGTCACCGTCCTCTTGCCGGTCAGATTGTCGCTCATCTCGCCGTCGCCGTCGCTCTTCTCTGGAACTTCCCACCGCGATACCAGGTTCGATCAATCCTTCCCTTCTTGCCTCTCTTATTTGATTTCGATTTCCCTGTTGCTTGTTGAAGAGGGTTGGGGGATTTAATGTTCTCGGTGTTCTGCGCTTGTGCTTGGTTGCTGCTCGTCACTTCTCTATCCGCCCCCTGCTCTCTCTCTCTCTCTCTCTCTCTCTCTCTCTCTCTCTCTCGTTTCTCTCTCTGTTTCTCTCTCTGAAATGAGCTATGTTCTTGCTTCCTGCGTTAACCCGAGTGAGTCTCTTCGCTTGCGCATCGCTTGACGGTCTTGGTTTTAACGTAATTCGCGACCGTGAAGAGGGAAGTTGGCGTTTGCGTGATGGGGTTGATTGGTTTTGGTTTTGTTTTGGTTTTACCCAGTTGGGGTGGCATCGTTATTTTGCTGGGGAAGCAGTTGGGTTTGGGGTTCTCTCGTGCGTTTCGGGGGGAAGATCAGTCGCTTGTGTTGTGGTCGTGTGTCATGTGATTCGATTGGTTCGTCCGGAGCGAGGACGAGTGATGATTGGAAAACGGAAAACTCGGATGGGTTCTGGGCTGCCGGCTCTGGGATTTGTTCGCTCGGGCCCAGCACATTTCCGGCATCCAGCTTGAAGCATTTTAACGATAAGGGCTGTAAGCTATGGAGTGAATGAAACAAAAAATGGGATGATACTCATTTGTTCGGATGAACTTGATTTGCACGCGGTGTATTACGTACAAGGAACTTTCTTTTCGTTTG
Organism: Eucalyptus caleyi; assembly: GCA_014182885.2. Lineage (NCBI taxonomy): Eukaryota > Viridiplantae > Streptophyta > Magnoliopsida > Myrtales > Myrtaceae > Eucalyptus > Eucalyptus caleyi. The sequence goes on along the minus strand of CM024468.2, from coordinate 31,711,021 downwards.
CTTCTTTTTAGGGGCCAAGATACATGGATCTTTCTTGGCCGTTCGAGTTTGAGCAACTAAAAGATTGTTTAAGGAACAATTGGCAATTATATACTATTGCCACTGAAGTTTGAGGAGAAGCATCTGATGCAATGAAATTTCTTTTAAAGTCTAGATCAAAATCTGACCTCTCATTAATCCCAAGTTCCACACATTGCAGATTATCCAAAATGCCATTGTGTAATGGACATCAATTGTTCTACTTTGTCTGATCTACATTGTTAACATGGCTGGATTTTCTAGGAGACTCTCATATTAGGATTTTCTGAATTATTTTAGGCTTTGATTTCTTTGAGATTTCTCTCTAATGAAGTCCTGTGCTGCATATTCTTCCCATCAAAAAGGAGAAGTTGATAATCCTTCTTTTAAGTTTGACCCTCATTGCTGCTTTATCTGTCTTTAGATCTGTTTTTTTATACTAATTACTAGCTTTTATTTACATAAATTGCTAATGTTTTGAAGTTCCTAACTACTCTATCGAATTACCAATATATATTAAAGTGATTTATCAACTTTTATTAAATTAAATTACCATCATAAGCACCAAGAAGAGTGAGGTAAAAGGATGGCAACAACATGATTCATAGAAATAGAAATTTTTTTCTGTTATCAAATGGATTTGTTTCGAAATAGAAATTTTGAGTCGTTATCAAACGGGTTTCTTTCTTTCGAAACTTGGCCGGAAATAGAAACTAAGAAATTGATTTCTGGCCGAAATCAATTTCTCGCTTTAAATTTTATCATGCGCAGCCTAAATAACTTGTATGTTGTGTTGATTAGGGAAAACTACCAAAAAGTTCTAAATTTATTACAGTTTTCTCAAATCAGTCTCAAACCTCTTTTTTTTTTAATTTAGTCCTAAATATTTTTCAATTGAGCCAATTTAATTCATTTAGCCAATTTTGGCTGGTCGAGTCTAATGTGGCAATTTATTAATAATATTTTTATTTTTTCAAATTTTTTAATTTTTTTTTCTCTTATTTTTCCTTTTCTTCTTCTCTCCCCAGGTGGCCGGTGAGAGCCACGAAGCCTCTGCTAGCAACCAACAACCCTCGCCTAGATTTGGGTGAGATCTATGGGCTGCGCGAGTTGTAGGGGACACCAACCTCATAGCGGGCACTGCGGGCAAAGCGAGCCTCACTTAGATCAAGGCAAAGCCACCTTCGCCTGCAATCCCTAGGCCTTGCCCAAATTTAAGTGAGGCTAAGCAAGGGTCGCCAGTCGCTAGCCCAAAGCCCTCACTAGCCATTGCCAGGGAAGAGAAGAAAAAAAGTACGAAGAAAAGGAAAATAGAAAATAAATAAATAAATACGAAAAAAAATTAAAAATTGCAATGTTAATGTCGACTGAATAGCCAAAGCATCCACATCAATGTGCCCAAAATTAATGGGATGGACTAAATTGGCACAATTGTAAAAATTTTAGAACTAAATTAACAAAAAAAAATTAGGACTGATTTGACAAAATTACAATAGATTTAGAACTTATTTTGTAATTTTCCCATATTGATCAACATACACGCAACCTATACGCAACTCTAATGACATGAAATATGGTTAATTATGAAACGATCCTATTATTTAAACTCGCTGAGAGATTTTGTATTTTCTTTTCTTACAGAAATGAAGATTAAATTTTAGGACACCTAATGATTTTTATTAAAAATGACCCAGCAATGCAATGCTAATTATTTTTTGTATTTTCTTTTTATGATTTAAAATAGGGAACTGCCTATAATGGCTTTAATTAATTAAGAAATAATCTACACTAATCAATGACTATGCTTAAACATGAAAAATGAATATTTCTTTTGATTTCTAATGAGAAAAGAATATGCGATCTCATGAAGGTATGACATGACTGTTGTTTTCACCGCAAGCAAAACACGTTTCTAAAATAAAAGTCCATTAAATAATAAATAAACTCACCCTACCTAATCGCTCATGCATTGTAGAGAAACTCATATCAACAATCAGCGCAATGGACGAACGCACTAGAGCAACAGAAAGTCAAGATAAATGGCAACCGGACAGCGTGAAACAATCTGACAATACACATTTTATTTACTTTCACTTGTACTTTTTCCATATTAACAAAGATAATTGACCCAAAATCACACTATGCACATTGCAACATCCCTAAAGTAGGGCGCCTAATGCAAACATGGATGTGGCCGGCCATCCCAAGAAGAACAAAACAACACATTCCCACAAAAGTGCATAAACACAATATATCGTATGAGCTTACAATTTTTGCTGAGTCATAGGGGCTTTAATGAGACATGATAAGACAAGAATTCAGAGGGTTTCCAAAGGAAAGGACAAATTAATTTTCCCTCTCAATTTGCCTTCTTCTCTTCTTGGTCCTCCACTTTCTGGCAAGAATCGTTTTCACGGTCGCTGACTTCTTTGGGGCTCTCCAGGGCTCTCTTCTCTCGCTCCTCTTCTTCAACCCCGTTCGACTCGCATTTCTCTCTCAATCCTCTGTACTCCTCGTTCCCCTCTGCTCTCCCCTTCATCACCTCCAGCAATTCGCTCACTGCTTTCTCTCTGTTCCTCCGTTTCTTGATCAGGACTTCGCTTATGTCCGCCGGCGTAATCTTGGCCTTCTCGACCGCCTCTCGGAGCTCGCTTGCTGCCGCCTCGCTGAGGTCCTCACCCTCACTACCCAGGTAATTGTGGAGCAGGATCTTGAGCGCCGGGTAGGAGCAGTAGCTCATGCAGATGTGCATGTCCATCCGGCCGCTCCGGAGCAATGCCGGGTCGAGCTTGTCGATGTGGTTGGTGGTGAACACGAAGATCCGCTCGCTCCCGCAGCACGACCACAGGCCGTCGGTGAAGTTGAGCAGTCCGGATAGGGTCATAGTGTTGTTGTTCCAGTCCTTACCACCAAACGTAGCATTGGGGGCGTCAGGAGCAGAGTAGCTCTGAGGAGGGGGGGCTTTAGACGCCTTCGACCTGTTCGACAGATTGACTGAGCAGTCCATGTCCTCGATGACAATGATGGATTTTGAGCTGGTCTTCATGAAGAGCTTCCGGAGCTCGGAGTTGGAGGGCACCTCGGTCAGCTCGAGGTCGTAGATGTCATAGCCGAGGAAATTGGCCATGGCTGCAATCATGCTCGATTTCCCCGTCCCAGGAGGGCCGTAGAGCAGGTAGCCCCGCTTCCAGGCCCGGCCCGTCCTCTGGTAGAAGGCCTGCCCAGCCGCGAAGTCGCGGAGGTCCTCCATGATGTCCCTCTTCTTCTCCGGGTCCATGGCCAACGTGTCGAAGGTGCTCGGGTGTTTGAACGGCACCGCCTCCCAAAGGCGGCCCCGGGACTCGCTGCCGCGCGAATTAGTATAAATGAGGCGTTCTTGGTTGTTGCGGCGGATGTCGTTGGCCTTGTCCATGATGTGGTCCAGGTAGGAGTTGAGGATGAGGTCCTTGTCGCGCTTCTTGATCCGGAGCGTGAAGCCGCGCTTCTCGTCGGGGACGGAGGACCGCCACGCGGATGGCTGGGACTGGCGCTGCGTCACCGCGTGCTCCCACTGGACGGCGACGCCGTCAAAGACGTCGGCGATGGAGTCGTTTTTGGAGAGGCCGAAGGTGGTGACGCTGGAGTTGCGGGCGCGGGTGAGGGAGAGACGGCTGGCGGAGGCGGAGGTGGAGGCGAAGGAGCCGAGGTAGAGGTGGACGGCGTTGTAGAGCTCGTTGGTGTTGACGCCGTCCATCTCGGCGACGTCGAAGTAGCAGTAGGAGGAGAAGCAGCGGAGGGCCCGGGTGAGGAACTTGAGGGAAGCGAGCCGGAGCTCCGGCGGGAGCACCAGCTGGAGGAAGGTCTGGCAGAAGGCCAGGGTGCCCAGGAGGGAGGCCAGAGATGTCCAAGACTCCTTCCTTTCTGCCATCTCCGTTTGAGTGTCGAGGCTGAGATTTTCTTGGATATCTCCGAGTGTCGAAAGAGGAAGATATTTATAGAGGTATCGGGTCGGGTCGGGTCGGTTCGTTCGGGTCGGATGTTTCAATGAAGAAAAAACGTGTGTGGTTCACAGCCTCACAAGTGGCTAAATCCCAGGGGGCTGTCATGAGCCTGACGTCCTCCCGTCCGTGGAGATTCTGACTGACAACAGATCTTTTGATTATTGCATTTTATCAATAGTTCTCAATTTTTTTCTTTTGTCACTTACTTAAGCGCTCCGATAAAAGAAGGATCTAATTTTAGAAATAAAAATCCTCAATTTTAGGACTAATCATAATTTCTTTTGGGTCGCACTTTTTTTTTTTTTTTGTAGAAGAAAGAAATCGCCTGTTTTCATTATAGTTTCGAATTTGTCCCATTAACTTGGCGGTCCAAAATCGCTGTCGGTTCTCCAACGTAGCAATTTTTCACATTTGAAATAAATTCATTGTGGGATTTTCGTCCCTATTCATTGTCCTTATTTCTTCTTTTTTTTGTTCTTTTTCTTTCTTCACGCCTCCATCGCTATCTTCTCAAGAAAGAACCACAACAAGCCAAATGGTTCGCTAAGAACCATGCCAAGGACACGAGACACCTTAGATTCTAACAATGAAATTAAATGGAAATATAACGGAGGACAGACTTAGATATGAAGTAAAAATATTTATTTTTTATGAGATAAAAAAATTGGGGTAGAATTAGAATATGATCTAAAGTTAGGAATTTTTAATGGAATTAGCCCTAATAAAGGGCCAAATATTTTTCTTTTCTTTTCTTTTTTTGTTAATCCTTCAACCTTTTATTTGTAATTTAACATAAATTTCCCCAAAAAGGAAAAAAAGGATATATTCATTAGTTGATAAAAATAAATTATAAGATATTTATATCCTTTTAGGCTGAAACAAAAATGCCATCAGACAATGAGAGGAGAAAAAGAGAATCTAATATTATAGGAGCAATAAATCGTTCAAATTATTATCAAAATTGTGTCCGTATTCATAAATTATGTTTTCCAAAACTAGCTTAGTTCAAGATCCAAAACTCGTTTGTTTGATTAAAAATTTGACTATTTTAAATTTCAAGATATGATGAAAAATTTTGTGAAGAAACTTTTTAAAAATCAAACCCTAGGAGTTGATAAAAATCTTTTGAACTACAGATGCCACGTTCCAACGCAAAAATCTGTAAGCAATAAATAAATAAATAAATAAATAAATAAATAAAATATATATATATATATATATATATATATATATATATATATATATATATATAATTTAGAAATTTATTAAGCTTATGCTCACATATGCCAATCTTATCATCGGTCCCCCATCAATTATCAACTAAAGTAGCTTCCTCCCTTGATTTTCTTCATCCTCAATGCCGCTTCTTCTCTCCTTCTCTCTCTATCAAAGCAATAGTACCACACCCTCCTCTCTCTCTCTCTCTCGACAAAGGTAGGTGATTAGTGTGTAAGTGATTCCACCTAATTGCAAAATTTCTATCGATCGGCATTAGACCAATTTTTCTGTCGTTTTGGATACTCTGTGTCCATATCCGAAATCTCAAGATTTTCACAACAACAAAGAGTCACCAATGTATCGAAAATGTATGTTGTGGCTTGAAAATAATCAATCACGGATTAAATGCGCTAAAAATTCTTAAAAGCTACCTAGTAAATTATGTCACGCTAAAATCGTGCCAAATTGAAATTAACCGTAAAATTGAACCCGACTTCAAAAATTGAAAGTTCTGTCATGTCACGAGTCTTTTTATGAACGTCAACTCATCCTCCGAAGATTTTTTGGCAAAAAATTCGAAGTAAAGATATTTTGGATCGGAAAAATCATAGGGTCGTTTTTGGTCGTGTTTTTGGGACTCAAGTTAGGACAAATTGACGAGGAAAAATGTTGAATTGGAGACGTGGCGTTGGCGTTGCTTTCTCCGTTTAGCAGACGCCCGAGCGATTTCGCTTTCCAATTCGCGGATCAAAGGGAAAATGTAACTCGGTCGAGCTCGATTTCACCCGCGAGTCAGAGTATTTTGGGGATTTTTTCCGGGCGGATTTTGTCGGAATGATGCTCGGCCCTAATTGTTAGATCTTGGGAGCGGGTCGTTTTGGGGCGGGGAAGAACTCGTTTCCCCTTGATAGCGACGCTTGGGCCAATTCAATTTGAGGGTTTTATCATCAGGGAAATGGGGGTCGGTGTTTTTTGTATAAAAATAAAATAAAATTATGTCGGTGAATTCTGGCGGCATCTTTGATCGAACAAAGAAACCAGTGCTTGATGTTTGATGACGATGAACATGTAATCTCGGGCATGCTATAAAAGAGCTAATTGCCGAGTTTAGTAGGTCATTTATAAAAGAGGAAGAAATTCTCTTCTTGCTCTCTTCTTTCTGACACGTGAAAGAAAATTCGGCAATGAGAAGTTATTTAGTGAATAAATAAATATATCAAAATGGGACCTTCATCGGTCTAAAAACTCAAATCATTGGACTTTTTGAAATTATGATGTGAGATTTGTTTTGTCGTCACACGTTTCGTTTAATAAAAAATGCCAAAAAAAAAAAAAAAAAAAAAGAAGAAGAATGATTCGCAAGCTAAACTTAATAATCAATTGAGAATGAATGTTACGAAATTGGTCTCTAATACCATACCGATAGTTCAATCATTGAAGACTATGGTAACATATTTTTCTTCTTTTTATAAAATGAAAAGGATGGAAGTTTCTGCCAATATAACGATTCTCTTTGAATGTTATATAAAGACCATGTTGACATCTAAATTTCGCCGATAAATTTAAACATGCATTTTTAAGAAAATTGTCTAAGAAATCGAATTTGTTGATAATGTCAAGATTCGACCCCTAATTGGGGAAAAAAACATTATCACTTTGATCACTCGATGTCCTATAGCCATTTTTTTTTTCTGGACATATAAACTAGAGACATTGAAGTTTAATGACCTTGGACTTGGCAATTAAAATTTTGATTAATGAATGCTCGAGAGCCGACCTACCAAATGCTAGAGCCCGTTTGGTTTGAGTCTGATTGTCGAACCATGACTGACTAGGTTTTGATCGCCGAGTCACTATTGATTCAAGCTTGGTGGGGAGCAATTGAAAAACTTCGGGAGGTGTCCCATGGTCGCCTTAGGGGGTCTCGATGGTTCTAGGGCATCCCCATTACGTGTTTGCATTAATTTTAAGCCATATTCACACGATTGCATTGCATTTGAATTGATTATAAGCATAGCATTTAGATTACGACTTTCCGATATGCAATTAGCATAACTGGGCTTTAAATCATTTTTATCGTGAATAAAAATAATTAAGAAACTGATAAATAAAAAGATAATAAGAAGAGAGTTTGCATTTAGTTTAGAGTTGTATGTCACAGCTTCCAATTGATTCATGTTTTGTTATACTATGTTTTTGACTAGTTAGGAAGTTTGCATCATTTAAATTAGAGATAATTGCATGTTTAGATTAGAGCTTAGCTCACAGGATTTTGTTCCAAGGCTTAACAACATGGCAGAGTATATTATTTGTTATATTATGTTTTTTACTAGTTTTGGTTTTTTATTTAAAAAATTAGCTAAGAAAATAAATGGAAATTTCGAAGTACTGTTCATCTCTTCAACCTGGATTGCTCGGCCAAAGCTTCCTTAGTAGTCGCCATAGCTGCCCACTGCCACGTAGACCTCTGGCGGCGTAACCCTTACTTGACCACCTACCGAATCTAGCCATGGTTTCGGCCAAAAAATAAAATAAAATCTAGCCGTGGCGGCTGCAAGCTTCGAGGTCAAATCTTATAATATAGGGCCCATTAATGCAGCCCACATATTTAACAATCAATGCCCTCAACTATGGGTGTCAAAATGGGTCATTGACCCATTTATAGACCCATTTATAGCTAAATGGGTCGCTAATGGGTCAAGCTTGCACCCATAATGGGTTTTAAAAGTAAAAAAGCTGAAATAAATGGGTTTTAAATGGGTCTGTTCTCAGACCCATTTATGACCCACTTATCAACCCACTAAAGCGAACCCATTTACTCTCCCTCTTCGACGTCTTGTTTTCTCGCTTTCCCTCATCCATCGTACGACGTACTGCAAGTCGCGACTCAGAGGCCGAGAGCTCGCCGGTGAATTCCTGTCTTTTTCCGAGCACTCCTTCTCCTTCCGCCATCAGTCGCCGCAGCCACCACCATCATCGCCGTCTTCGCCGTCCGCGGAAAGCGATTGCGCTTTGATTGGGCGAATCTGCGGTCTTTTTTAGATCTCCGTCGCTCTCGTCCGACGCAGTTCAGCCGCAAACCTAAGCCGTTTTCGTAACAGCCGGGTAAGTAATCGTGTCGCGGGCACGCCCTTCTCACTTGTCTCGTTTCTGGGTTTGGCCTCTTCTTTGGTGGCAAGCTGATCGGGGCATGGGGGTTGCTGGGTTTTTCTATTGGATTGAGTTGCGATGTGGGTCATTCCGATTGGTTAACCTCGATTGGGGGCTCCAAAGGTTCTTATTCTTCGGGTGAAACAACGGGTCTTTCATTACCAATACAATGCAGCTTAACCTCAATCACGGGCTCCGTAGATACGTGTTCTTCATTTGAAAGCCAAGAAATTGAATCATGGAACTCGTGACTGTTGCTAGGCGGATGGTAGCTAGGGCCAAAGTGATTCATTCATGTTGTTTCGTCTGTTTGTTCTTGTGATCTTTACAATAAGAACAGTGTTCTTGAAATTGTGCGCATGTATTTTTTCAAAAGGACTTACGTGAAATAGAAAAATTATTACTTGATTCCCTGGTCTTGTTATGAAAGTGTCTGCATTGCTTGGTGTATTCGGCTTTTTAATGTTCATGATTTTTATGTTATCCTAGAGGTTTTGCTTAGAGATGAGTCTTTTGCAGCATCTTCACCATCTGTGTGCAGGCTTGGTCTCTCAGACTATTTGTAGGGTTTGTGTGTTTTTGAGTGAGAGTATAGATTTTATGGGGTAACTATAGTTTACATGGTGAGTGGGTATGTGCAATAAAATTGGTTCGCAATATAAGTTCCTGTTCATTTGGAGATAGAAATAGAGATATTGGTGATGTCACAATTAAACTGTTAAAGTGATGTTTGGGGTTTGAGTGACATTTCTCTACAAGTGCTTGTAAATTTGGAACAGCTAAAATCTTGATTATGTTTGACGAGTATCTTTTTGGAGAACATGAAGATAAGATTTTGCTTATAAATCATCGTTACTTCTGCATTTGACACTTTCTTCGAATGAATGCCAGGACAAGGAAGAGGCAGAGGTGGATACCAATCCGAGGGCCTAAGGGGATGCCTGGGTGGTCAGAGTTTGGGCAGGGGAAGCAACCTGGATAATGACTACAGCCGTCCGAGGGGCAATGGCTCCTACTTCCATGGTTCGTAATGAGTTATTCGTTCGACCTTTTCGAACCGTTATAGCTGTGGCCAAAGGCTCGTTAGGTTGCTATGGGTGATTCCATGTTCGATGGTTTCCTGAAGTCGTGGTCTGTGCTTCTTGAGGTGTGTTTCTTCCTTTTTGGCATGATTAGATTGTTAAGACCTTTTTCACCTTTTGGCCCTTGCGGAGAGCTTAGATGAGCCTTTCCCCTTGAATGGTTTTTGTGATGCAATTCAAGCGGGAGTTTTGGGCGCCATCGAGCCTTTACACTGTGAGGGCTGGTGAATTAGGTTCTATATTGGAAAGTTTGTAACTGTTCGACGGTTTTCTGTTATCTTTTGTTCAACGGTATAATTCCTACCTTTGCTGTGTATATAAACTGTTTATGCTACTTGCTTCTGAGTTGGGTTTATACGAAATCAGCTGCAGGGTGTTTACTTTCTCTGTTTTTATTATGATGTTTTAGGTGCTTTCCTCCCCTGTTTTATCTACTATTTGCGAGAGATATTACAAAGTCACAGCAGAAGCATTACGAGTTTGTGGGGAGCTTGTTTGACATGTCAAGACATAGCGAGGACCAAGGAGAATATTCAACTACCGAACGATCCAAGAGAGTTACATCCTTAGTTCATGAGGATGAGGAAGATATCTCTACTTCCTCTAAGCGTTCAAGAAAACACACTTCGATTGTATGGTCTGAATTCGAAAAATTCACAGATGGTGATGGCATGAGTAAGGCTAAATGTAAATGGTGTGAAGTAACTTATATGGCTAGCCATGGGACAAAAAAACTTGTTGCATCATTTAAATACTTGTCCCAACCGAGAGGTTAATGTTGATGGTTCTTGTGGTACAATTTGATCAAGGTGTGTTTAGAGATATGCTTACAAGAGCGATAATCAAACACAATTATACATACTCTTTTGTAGAGCATGAGGCAACAAGAGAATTGTTTAGTTACCTCAACCCTAATGTGAAGCACATATCAAGGAATACAGCAAGAAGTGATGTGCTAAAAGTTTATGAGAAAGAGAAGGGAATTTTGAAATCCAAATTATTGTCTCTTTCGAGCCGAATATGTTTGACTTCTGACCTATGGACTTCTATTACTACGGATCATTATATGACTGTCACTGCTCATTATATTGATGATGATTGGGAATTGCAATCAAAAGTCTTGTGTTTCTCCTATGTGCCACCTCCATATAGTGGTGTCATACTTTTAGAAAAATTGCTGTCTTTGTTGAGAGAATGGGGCATTGAGAGAAAGATCTTCAGTATCACTTTAGATAATGCATCATACAATGACAGTATGATTGATATTTGGAGAAATACACCTTCTGTGAGATCTTCTTTGTTATGTGATGGACAATTTTTTTTCATGTGCGTTGTGGTGCGCATGTTTTAAATCTAATTGTACAGGAAGGTTTAAAGGTTATTGATGGATCCTTACATAATATTAGAGAAGCTGTCAAGTATGTGAGGGCTACACAAGGGAGGAGAGTTAAATTTGCGGAATGTATATTGCAGTCGTGCTTAAAGACCAGTAAAAAGGTACGTCAAGATGTGGCCACCAGATGGAATTCTACATACCTAATGCTTGAGGGTGCCCTTTTCTTTGAATGTGCATTTTCTCATTTGAAGTTAATTGACTGTAACTTTGTCACATGTCCATCTTCTGAAGATTGGGTCAGAGGAAAGAAAATTGCTTTGTTGTTAAAACCCTTTTATGATATTTCTACTCTATTCTATGGAGTTAGATATCCCATGGCAAATTTATATTTTTATGGAGTATGGCAGATTCAGCTTCGTTTAATACAGGCTAGGGATACCGAGGATGAGGCTATTAGTTCTATGGCTAGGGCAATGCTCAAAAAGTTTGAAAAATATTGGAAGTGTTATAGTGTTGTCTTATCATTTGCTGTTATATTGGATCCTCGTTATAAGTTACACTTCTTGGAGTTTTGTTACTCAAAGTTGGATATGGATGATCATGTAGAATTTGTACGGGGCATTCGAGAAAAACTCTATACACTTTTTGATGAATATGTAACCTCAATGTCTAGAGATGATCGCTTTACTTCTTCAACAAGTCGAGGTAACATTTCAGTTGAGGGCATCGATGAGAACATTGGGGATGACATTGATGAGTATGATGCATTTGAGAGTGAACACTTTGGATCACAATCTACTAAGTCACAATTGGATTTGTATTTGGAGGAGAATAGGCTTGACAGAAAGAAGTTCCCGGATCTCAATGTCCTTGATTATTGGAAGACTCATTCTCATCGATATCCCGAGTTATCCCTTATGGCACGTGATATATTGAGCATTCCTATCACTACCGTTGCCTCAGAATCAGCCTTTAGCATTGGAGGACGTATTTTAAATAAATATCGTAGTTCCCTTTCCCCTGAAAGCGTAGAGGCTGAGCTGTGCACTAGAAATTGGTTATTTGGAGTTCCGCCTGAGGAAGATTTGGATGAAGAGTCTCTCATCATTGACTTTCAAGACTATTTGCATTAGGTACTTTTTTTCATCTCATTCTTTTTGTTTGCTCATATGATTTCATACACTTGTCTTTATAATGATGTATTCTTTTCAGGTTCTAGACTAGTGTTGGGTCTTAATTTGAAATTCCTTTTACTCAGGTATCAAGTTGATACTAATGCCTTTTTGTCAATGCTGGCGCTTCAACCTATTCCAAAGATGGAATCAGTGCCTACCATCGTTGTGGGGCTTCCTTTTTTTTCCTCTTTTACCCCAAATTGACGGTCAAAGACGATTGGATTGGTGGATTTTTTGTTCTGTGAGTGATGTTCATGGGGCGGTTTGTGGTGATTGCGAGTTGGGCTCTGATTCTTGTTTCTTTCTTTTTGCATTTTCATTGGCTGATTGGTGGGCTTTTCTGTTTTGCGGATGCGAGCAAGACAGCCGTATGGACAAAGAAATTTACAATCAGCTGGTTCAAGGCTGAAGAAGAATCAGCATATGATGTACCCCTGTTTTAAGTTAGATTGAAATCTTTTAGTCTCGAGACTACCATGCGTTTGTTTTGTTTGATGTATATTTTGCTTCTGCTGTGTGCGAATATTGTATCAATGATGAGAGATTGGCAATGAATAGGAGCTGTTCAATTATGAGATCATTTTGGGATTCCTTTCCGCTTGACGGAGTGTGGGTCAGTGGCAAATTTCAATACTTGTGACCTCTTAAAATTAGTCTAGGCATAAAGGTGGCACCTGTAGAGAATGTTGCATCAAAGTTATTTGTTCAATGCTCTCAGCAAAATGGGCTCATGAAGATCTATAGACACTTGCTCAACTATCAAAGTACTACACTAATATTCCTTAAATTCTTACATCCATTGAGACACATTCCATCTATAAAAAAAAAAAAAAAAAAAAAAAAAAAAATTCCTTAGAAAAATCAGTCACTTGGCCAATTGGAAAAATGATACTAGAGAAGGATAGATTGGTTTCTCTTTTTTCCATTGGTTTATTTTGGCCTCATAGTAAAATGAACAAATGCTTGTAAAGTAGAAAGAAAGCAACTTAGCTGTTCTTTTAACGTATGTTGGAACCCTTATGAAAATACTTACATAATTTGCTCGATCATATTGCAGAATATATATATATATATATCCTCTAGAGCTCGTCGAGCGAGCTCGAGGCTCGCTTATGGCCAATTGCCGGCCGTTGTCGTGGCCAACGGCCGGCCAAAGAAGAAGAAGAAGAAAAAAGAAAAAAAAAGTTATATTTAAAAATTAAAAAAAATTAAAATTTTATTTTTTTTAAAAATAAAAAAATTAATTAAAATTCGATTTTTTAAAATAATTATTTTAAAAATTATAAAAATTTTCCATTAAATTTGTGTTGTATAAAATTATTTTAGCAATACCATTTTATATATATATATATATATATATATATATATATATATATATATATATATATATATAAAATAAATTAAGTTTAGTTAAATGGGTCGGGTATGGGTCGGGTCGGGTATGGGTCAAAATTTTTGCATTGCAATAAACGGGTCATAAACGGGTTAAATGGGTCGATTTGGGTCGGACCATTTATGACCCGACCCAAACCCTACCCGACCCACCCATTTAACAGGTCTACCCTCAACCCAGCCCGTGTCTCCTATAAACCAAGCACGGTCCACCTTTATTTTTCTCTTCAACATATCGTGCGTGATTGTAAGAGGAAGAAGAAGAATCACATTACTAAAGGAGGGAGCTTGTCCACGAGAGAGAGAGAGAGAGAGAGAGAGAGAGAGAGAGAGAGAGAGAGAGAGAGAGAGAGAGAGAGAGAGAGTTTTCGCACATTCATGATCGAGACAACTCATCAATCCGATTTAACATCATTTAACAACACCTATTAAGTACTCAAAACCTTTATTCATCTAATTGAAGGAATTATCGAAGTTATAACACGAAATTTGGATTTATGTCAATTCTAAGTTGCTGCACTCAATTGAGGAGTTGTCGGGCTGCACGTGCACATGTATGACAGTTTAAGTTGTTGTGAAATTATAACATTTTATGGATCTCAATTTGAGTTTACAATTTTCCCAAAAATGAAAATTTAAATTTGACTACGCATGCTAAACAGTTTGTGAAGTGTAAGTTAGGGACTGAATTTTATATACATACACCACACGAAGATGGGCTGAGCTTGGCATATAGGAGACATGGGCTGGGTTGAGGGCTTGGATAATAAAATATGCGGGCTAAATAAATGGGCCTGATATTACAATCTAGTCTCTTTACAAAAATTTTGTACTTGAAATTTACACATACATCAATCATCAAACAAGTGAGGGGTTTGTGTCTTGCCTCTCCCTCACTTGATATCACAAAACTTTTTCAGTAGCCCTTTGCCTTTTGGCTGCGTTTGACAGTCAAGATAAAATTCAAAATATGATATGATTTATGCTATCTTATGTTTGGTGCTTGATCAGGATAGGATAAAGTCGAATATAAGGAAATATAGCCGGATAAAATTATTCTATAGAGGAGGTGGGATAAAAGTAGATAGGATTTCTAATGTCCATAATAGGAAAGTTATTTTCTCGAATAATAAATTTCTTAAATCAACAAAATCAAAATTATATTTCAATATAAATAATATTTGAATTCTGATTTAAGAAATTAAAAATAAAAATAAAAATTTATTTTTTAAATTTAATCTTATTTTAATTTATATATTCAACTTTAATTATATCTTACAATAAATATTCAATTTATAAATTATATATTTATATTTATTATACATATTTTAGGTATTTTTGTATTTTAGGTATGTTAGTACAATTTACTATTTGATAAAATTTTATTAAAGAATGATGAAAGGGGAAAAAGAAATAATAAAGAAAATAATTTATAAAAGAGGAAAAAAAATAAGGAATAGTGTCACGGAGATTTTTACCATCTCCATTTATAAAATTTTAGGTTCATTTACAATAATATGCCGTTTATATTAAAAAAATGTATATGATATGATATGAATATATCCGATTTTAATGTTGCAATTTACAAACAGTTGATAGGATATAGAAAATTCCAAAAATTTCATATCATATCATATCTAGTTCTATCTTGATTAGAAATTCGAACGACCAAACGTAACTTTTGTTGATTTTTCTTAGGCCTATCAACCAAAGGCGTACTCTTTCTCATGGGCAAGTACATGCCAGATGTCTAGTTTAGGGAACATTTTGGTATGGATTGTATGTAGCTAATGAACTTTGAATTTGAACATCTAGGGAGAGAGGGGGGTCCAGCTCCATCTTTATTTATCATTCGTTATTTGTTATTTATTTTTATGTTTATTTTATTATAATTTATTACAATTATTTTTGTTCTTTTGCTACTAATTTCAATTTATACAAAAGATAAATGTACACTTGGCTTGTTGACAATGAAAATTAACTAAGAAATAGCATTCCCTTACTTAAGATAAAATAGCAAAATTCTTTTCTTAAAAAGATAATTGACCTATGATCGCATAATGCCCATTGCAACATCTCCAAAAACTGCGCCTAACACAAGACCAGATGTGGGACCCCCCTCATCCAAAAGAACAAATCCAAGTGGAAAAATCCCATCTTATTTTATAGTAAGACACGAATGCGGAGCGCTTAATATTAGCTCATGCAGATTTGCATGTCCATGCGGCTGCTCTCGAGCAATGCTGGGTCGAGCTTCTCAAAGTGGTTGTTGGTGTGTACGAAGATCCTCTCGCTCCCGCAGCACAACCACAGGCCGCCGGGGAAGTTGAGCAGCCCCACGAAGGCGATGGTGTTGTCGTTCCCGTCCTCACCGCCGCGCGTGGAGTCAGGCACGCTGGGGCCGTAGTGGCTCTGAGGCGTGACGGCTTGGGGCAACCTTGGACCGGTTCGAGAGATTGACCAAGCAGTCGATGTCCTCGATTACGATGATGGACTTGGAGCTGGTCTTCACGCGGAGGTTTGGGAGCTCCGACTTGGAGTGCACCTTGGTCAGCTCGAGGTCATAGATGTCATAGCCGAGGAAATTGGCCATTGCGGCCATCATGCTCGAGCTCGCCGGTTGCCAGATTGATGAGCCTCAAGCTCGACGCTTGCGCTTGTCGATCTGGCAAGCGGTGACCTTGTGCTCACCAAAGGTGCGAGCCTCGTGCTCGTCGACAAGTTGGAGGCTTGCCTATGGCCGGTTGCTAACTGTTGGTGTAGTTTATGACTGGCCAATAAAGAAGAAGTGGAAAACAAAGAAAAGGAAAAGAAAAAAAGAAAAGCAAAGGAAAGGAAAATTAAATTAAATTTAATAATCAATTTTTTGATAAAAAATAAAAAATAAAATAAAAGTCAATTTTAAAAATCAATTTAAATAAAAAGAGTGTATAGAGGAAAAAAAGTTTCTTACCGAATAGCCAAAAATATTTTCCATTTCATTTTTAGATATTACCAAAACACTCGAAAGTAATTACATTTTTCCGGAAAATGACTTCTTAAAAGATATTTTCCAAAAAAATCCACATTTATAACAAAATAAATGGATAATAGATGATAATATTTTTCATTCGTAATTATTTATATTCTAGTATTTAATTTATTTTTAATCATATTCATGAAAATTGATTGTACGGGGCTATCTTAGGATTTTATCTCTCAATTTAAATTTATAACAAAAATCAAAATAAAAATAAAATAAAAAAGCAGAGTGCCATTAGCCTGACGGTCACCGTTATTCTTGAGAATAGCAGTGAACTCCCAGCCACATATTCCAATTAGAGAGACGGACAATCGAGAGGTCAAGTTTCGTCTTCTCTGTCTTATTTTAGACTTTGTTTTCTTAAAGTTTTAGTTTAGGTTATGTGCAAATAATTTTGCAACAGTCATAGAAATATTGCTTCCATAAAAGTACTCCCCGCCCAAAAAAGAAGAAGAAATATTCACAATAAAATAGACATTTTAAAAGCATGCCTCTTACAATCAATCACATTAGAATGATCGATTAGAGCATAACACATTATTTATCTAGTAAATAATGCGTGCCAATCTAAATGTCCTATCTCATTAAATATTATAGAGTAATTATTCATGATATATTTAAAACAATATTCTATTTGAAAATGTCTCTAAGCACATTGGAATATTACATAAAATTCCATAAAGTTGCATTAACGGATAAAGAAACAGACGTACCTACATTAGATGCATATTGTAGAATTTTTGTACATTTTCAAATGTCATGAATTTTTAAAAGAAAACTAGTTTTTGAAAATTTGTCAATTAACAAAAGGATGAAAAATCATTGTATAACTTGTTTACACATTCTCCAGATTCCAAGGGAAAAACACGAATAAAACAATTGTTTCAAGTTTTGTTCGTTTCGCGGAAAATGGTTCGGCTAAAATCTGAAAATGTTTCGGAAAATATTTTCCAGTGTTCGGTAAGGAAAATATTTTCTAAGACTTCACCAATTAGGCACGCATCACTTACTGACCTATAAATCCATCAAATATGAGCTTGCCTTTAAATCTAAACAAACTTACTTCATATGTTTGTTCCATTATTGTTGCCAAACGACCATCTACTCTAAAAAATGTTCATATGAATTTTAAAAAGAAGCAAAAGAGAAAAGAAGCAAAGCATATATAGCTCTCATGAGAATCTTTAAGTTGAGTGGCGTTTTCTCTCCCTGCGTCTTTTGAAAAAAATAAAATAAATAAAGCATGTAGAGCCCTTTGCTTAAGCAATGTACAATTGCGGGGTAGAATAAATAAAGAAAAAAATAAGCAAGAGTGCAGAGCATGAGCTTGAGATTGACAAGCTCGAGGTTCGCCTAACAACGACTGATGACTAGTCCAAGAAAGAAGAAGATGGGAAACAAAGAAAAAGAAAAAAAGAAAAAAAGAAAAAGAAAAGAAAAAGAAAATTAAAAATAATTTAAATTAAAAAAGAAAAAAAAATTAAAAAATAATTCAAACAAGAAAAGTAAAAAAGAAAAGAAATGAGAGGAGGAGAGGAAGTGATGATTTGTAGAGATATGAGATGAGAGATTAAGTGAGGAAAATGTTTTCCACTTTTCAAAAGTGGAAAATATCTTCCCTTAATCTAAAAGACCTTTTTTCCTTTTATGGAAAGCATTTTTCTCAAGGAATTCATTTTCAGTAAAACGAACGCCGAAAAATCCGGAAAACATTTTTCAGAATGCCAAAATTCATCTTCCTTTTACCATCCCCCGCTTGGGCCTAGCCCTCTTCTTTCCCTCTTTTCTATTTCCCGGCCCGGCCCTTTCCTCATTTGGTCATCTCGTCCCTTTCCCCACGGTAGGCCTCGGCACATTTTTTTATATTTATTTTGTGGGTCATGTCGATTTCCGAGGATCCCGGCTCGGGGCGCGCGAGGCAACCGGACGTAGTATGATCTATCGAGCTTGCCTCCATTCGTTGCGACCGAGCCGGTTAGGGAGCACCACCGACCCCCCCTGTTTTTACTTCTTGTGCCTTGCTTTGCCCTGCTTCGGGCTCACCGGACCGGGGTTGCCGTTGTTCGGTTCGCGTGAGTTCCAGCCCCGTCCGTACGTGTGCGCGGTTCTTGGGTCGTTGCTTGTCGATTGTCATAAGTCCCGGCGCGAGTTCGGACTCGGTCGGTTCCTTTGTCTCCCTTTTTAAGCCAATGTACCTCACGCGTTCGATGAAATGCTCAAACCGGATTTCGCTTACGCCTCCTCTGATTTTGGGTTGATCCTGGGTGTTTGTTGGTCCTTAGACGCGGCTTTGTAGTTTTTCTTTTGATTCGTTGCTTGATGTGCCATTTCTTTGTGCGTATTGTGTTTTTCTGTGGAACGCGATGACTAGCCGGAGTGATGATAGTTGTCAGAATAGGTTTGCTTTTCCAACGGTGAGTCGAGGTGAAGGCCAACTGGGACAAGGGGCGTTAGTTGCTGATTTGCTGTGGGTGTATGGGTGTGTTAATCGGCTGCCATTCACCGTGAAGCAATGAGCGTGAGCGTCGAAGGAGGGATCAATGCTAAAGAAGAAAAGTGCAGGGGTCCTGAGAAGGAAATGTGAGAAGACGTGGCTATGGTCTCGTTGGACTTTGGGTTTAAATGAGATTAATGGGTTCAAGCTTAAAATAAGATTGGAAAAATTTGGGCCGGCTTGGACCTTGGGGAATTTGGGCCAGTTTGAATTAGATGAATGTGGGCCGGGGCTTGTCATAAGTGAGTTTGAATTGGATTTCGATTGGTCCTTCTCTGTAAAGGCTCGCTCTTATAGCCCATCTTGTGCCCGTGAGCCCAAATTCGAGTGACCGAGCTCAGGGGCCCAGCTCGGGTCCCTATTTTCTGGTAAAAAGTAATATTTCAAAAAATTCTTCAAAAATATTTTTAAAATTAAAAAATTCCAAAAAAATTGAAAAAATATGCCTTTTTAGTAGTTTTCTCTTAAAATGTGCGAAAATCCTTGATAAAAAAAAAAAGAAACAGTTGCACTCAATATTGAACAAGCTCTAAGGACTTTCCAATAGGGTTCGAATGTTCTTGGAGACAAATGCATTGTTTGCACAATTCTATTTCGATTATCACTCGATTGTGCACTTTAAAATGTTGATTGTTTTTCCTTTTAGATTAATTAAAAAATTCCAAAAAAAAATTCAAAAAATACGCCTTTTTGGTAGTTTTCTCTTAAAATATGTAAAAATCCTTGATAAAAAAAAGTTGCACTCAATATTGAACAAGCTCCGAGGACTTGACAATATGGTTCGAATGTTCTTGGAGATAAATGCGTTCTTTGCACATTTCTATTTCGATGATCACTTGATTGTACACTTTTAAAATGTTGATTGTTTTTTCCTTTTAGATTAGTTAAGAATGGTATTTTTCTTGTTTCCTAGAGTATGATTTTCGCTTCTCCTTACAATTTATTTAATGCTTCTTTGGTAATTGATCGTTACTTTAATGATTGCACACTTGCATAATCATCTCATATGTTAGTGGATAGGTTTAAAATCAATCTAAACTTCCTAATAAGCATCTGCTTGAAATGAATAAGTTTAGGTACAGAAATGACACTAGTTGATTAATTAGTGTAATTAAGTCCCAAACCCTAGATCTTTTGGTTGCATAGGAAGTGAGACATATTCTCATGCCCGACTTAGTTTTTAGCTAACCTGATAAGCTAATGGTGACTTTTCATTAAAAAACCCTCATAATGTCAATTTGAGACATCGACTACCTTAACATCGCGCAAGATATGGACTTAGAAGAGCCTGCACCTGATTGAGGTCGTAGGCCTGCTTTTTTAGTAATACCCATAAATCTATTGCCATTTCCCCTCCGGACGGAAAAGGAAAGTTGCAACATCAGGGACTTGAAAGTAAAAGGTTACTACAGCGTGTTGATGTACAATATCCTAGACCTGTTAAACAGGTTGGTTGGGTCGAGTTTAAGTCAGGTCATAAATGGTCCGACCCAAATCGACCAATTTAACCCGTTTATGACCTATTTATTGCAATGCAACTTTTTTCTTTTTTGTTCTTCTTCTTCTTTGGTTGGCAGCCGGCCACGATGACGGTCGATGGCCGACCACAAGCGAGTCTCGAACTCGCTTAGCTCGCTGATGCCTGCTAGCCCGAGTCTTGCCAGATTGGTGAACCTCCACCTCACCGGCATTAGGCGAGCTCGAGGTCACCCCTCACCGGATCTGGTGAGCCTCAAGCCTTGCCAGACGTCGGTGAGGCCTTTGCCTCGTCAGATCCGATGAGCTCGAGGCTCATCGACGTCAGGCAAGCTCGAGCCTTGCCGGGCGTCAACAAAGCCTTCGCCTCGCCAAATCCAGCGAGCTCAAGCTCACTTGGCTGGTCGCTGGCCATCGCTGTGCTAGCGACCGGAGGAAGAAGAAAGAAAAAAAAAAAAAAAAAGGAAAGAAAAAGAAAAGAAAATTAAAATAAAAAAATAATTATAATTTTGGTTTTTATAAAAAAAATAAATATTTTTGTAAAGTTAAAGAGATTATGAGGTTTTGGGTGAAAATGAGTTCTAAATCCATCTCATTTAAGACCCACCTATCAAAATCCTTAATTGTTAAACCCATTTAACTACTTTTTGTAAAAAACAAATGAACCATTTTAACACCTCTACAATATCCTGACGGGGCTTCGAAAAAGTCTGTTTAGGTGAAATTGGTAATGTCTCTATTTGACAAAATGAAAAATCATCAAATCGAGCACGATTCTGACTACGGTATCGCCATCGAATGTCTTGTTGCGATTGGAGCATATAAAAGAGGCATGCACATGTTATAACAAAATAATAAAAATGCCGTGTCTTCTCTTTGTAGATGCATATCGTGCTCTCGCTAAAGGACTCAGGAAAATAAGGAGATCGATGCGACTATGATGCTCGTTCGTGATTGCCTGGCCAATATCACGAGCAGACCCATGGAGTTCAAATACTGACTTTTTTCCATGAAAGTAAGGCAGGGCAGGTTGAGAAAGTGGTTGAAGTCTTGCATAAGATGGTGCAAGAGGGCTTCCCTCCCAGTGATGTTGCATACTCTGTTGTCATCTCTGGATTGTGTAAACACGGGACAATAGATGAAGCTAGAAAAGTCTTTTCTAGGTATGCAAGAACGCAAGCTTTTGAAAGAATCAGATGTAATTGTGTACGGCGACATACTGGTTGAACACATGCGGAAGAAGACAGCAAACCTAGTGTTATCGGCATTAAAGTTCTTTGGTCTGGTAAGAAAATTGAAGGCAAAGGGTTGTCACCTGTTGCCTTTGTAATGATACATGTGTTTATGTTCATTCTACTACCACTATATCTAAAGGCTTCTTAGCAATGCATGACGGGATGGGCTTACTAGCTTTGTGATCACTATGATGGCCTCAATGAAATGCAAGGAGTTTCTGGATCCTTGAGATTCCACATTGTTCTATTGCCCTATGCCAGTACCCCTTATTGAGGGTCGACTTGATGTTGATCCCTGCTGCTAGTGCACGATCACTTCAGGCAAGCCAACTTGACTTTGGAATTACCTACATGTTGCCTGGAAATAATTTGCTTATTCAATTGACATGAATACTATCCTTTTACGACCTTCACCTAATTTTCTCCAGCTTCTTGTAACTTTAAGGTGTCAAATATATCTTTTCCCCGATCCGGATCTATGCCCATTTTACAGGGTTTGATTAGCGCTTCCTTCCCAACTAAAATTAACGGTTTTGGTTATTCGCATGTCTTGCCCCGTGTCATTTTAACGTCTTGTGCAGGGCCTTGCAGGGAGATTACCCTATATGCAATTGTTGTAAAGGTTGGAAGCCATGCTATACTGTATGAATAGCCTACAGTTTAATCAGTCCCCCTGGAGATAAATACAGACTAATAATTTCATGATCTCCACAAGCTTGTCCTAATTCACTGATCTCTACAGCAATGAGTGTCTTAACCGTATGAATGTAGGAGGCATATGCAAAACATGGAAGCCAATACCTAGGAAAAAAATCTAGCTGTTATTCAGCCGCAGTTGGATAGAATTTGAAGGCTTGCATTTTCAATGTCCACTGATAGCATCACCAGGAAATTAGGTCAAATTAGTCGTGGTGTGTGTCTTGAGATTGAAGATGTGTAGCTGTTTCTTTGAGTTAGCTTTGCACGCAAGAAGATTCAGAAAGTTCCTGCTTTGAAGAATTATGCTAGATGCCACCCCTTTTTGGCTGCATTTGTGACCATCAGCTTCAGTTACTGTGTAATATGAAGTTGAGGGAATGATGTCTTCATCTATTCTATTGAAGGTGCTTTTCTCTGTGGAAAAATTCCGCAGCATGATTGTCAGTTGAAGAGAGGAATTTTCATGTATTAGGTCGAAGACAAAAGGAATGGATTCATATCAAAAATGAGAAGTCAGGCCTCGACCTAGAGCCTGTAAAAGCTGTTTTATCTACCAAGGCGCAATCAAAAGCGGGATCAGTTGCTGAACACGAGTGGATTCGAGGACCATGGAGCGGTTAATGAGGAAGGAGGAAAGTCTTGGAAACAGGGCAGCTATCAAAGCTCGTGGAAGAAGAAAAAATCACGGAGACGCGGGAGCAGTTGAACGATGGAGGTTCACATGCCTATGAACAGAGGGAATGCAGAAGGAGCACAGACACGCTTGAGCATCAAAACCGTGTCAAATTTTCGTCTCGAGTCTTCTTCCTTTTGGGTTGGCAGCCATGTCTTTCGGCTTCACTCTTGGTTTTAGTTTTCAAGTCGATCTTGTAATCCACGAATTGCATTATGAATACGGTAATTGACAGAAGATTCATCGTCATTCGTAGCGAAAAGTTCATGCGAGTGAGTGAGCGTGCTTATCTTAAGACTTTCTTGACTTTAGCTGTCCCTCTATACGTTACTTCTAACTCCCCCCATATTCATCTGCATCAAAATCACGACAGCACAAAGTTCATAGCTCTAGCATTGAATTGGACTTGTTTGGTATCATTTGCATTTTACTTAGTTTCACTCTTTGGTTACCATTTCTCCATCCACAATCTTAGTCGACCCTTTGTAATGACACAACGCGAATCATAATCTTACGATTGAATAAGAGTTCTCACCCTTACTTTTCTAGTAATTGTAAGTTTACACCTAAAAACAAAGTGGGTCTAACAATCGATTGGCCTTTGCCTAGGGCGGTACCAACGACATTTCAAGCCTAGATTTTTAGCTCGAAAGATCCAATCAATCACAACCAAAATACCCATGAATTGTTCAAGCATCTGCTCCAATGCCAATTGTTTGATGCCAAGATAATCCAATAAATAGATCGAATTATTCAACAATTAAGCACAAAGAATAAGTAAGCAATTTATTGATGAATTGGCATGCGTATAATTAAAGGGCTAAAGCATAGAGAAACGTTCAGCCGATTTATAGTGTTTCGACTCCCACCTAATGTACTTCCCGAATCTACTGGGGCGTTCCCCAAAATCCACTAATCGAATCTAAGTACGAAGGTGGGTTGATCGAGAGCCCACTCTCCAGAATACAGTCTTCATCTTAAGCCTTAAAGGCTTTTTCATTTAACATCCAAGTTTATCAGTCACCTCACTTGTGATTCACGACTGTAAATCTAAGTAAAAGAGGTTTCTCAAACTCAAGATAGGGAAAATTATCATTTAAATAAACTTACTATACATGTCCCAATTAAATCCTAAACTTTTTAATTTGACGTAAACTTATTTGACCAATTTAATCCTTAACTTTTTGACGATTTTTCAATATTTTCATTCCAACCAAATTTAACCGGAAATTGCTAACGTGGATGCCAGCCATATCATGTACAATAACTAGTACTAACATGGATGGTTTTATATTTTTATATTTAAAAAAAAATCTGAATTTTTTAAATAAATATTTTACTTTTTTTAATTTCTTTTTTTTTCTTACAAAGCCCGACCAGGACCACTAAGCCCTCAATAAATAAAAACTATATGATCGAAAGTATTTCTTTTGCGAAAGGTGAAGCATTCTTACAAAATAAAACCGACAAAAAAAAAGTAAAGTATATGAAGCCAGTTGGTAAATAGTTTACTTTTGTAAAATGGATATAAGTTTATTATTTGATAAGTTGAAGAATCGTAGCAACCGATTATTGTCACATCCAGTTGTTGGTCCATCTACATGTAGGATTCAATAAAAAGTAAAAATTAATTTAGCTAGGAACTTTTTAGTCTTGTATTATTTAGAATTTCACAACAAAAATCGACAAGGTTTTTGTTTTCTTCTTTCCACTTTCATTGCATTAATAGGTTAGGAAAAGGAGACCGAGAACGCGTGAGTTAATGAAGAGGTTGGAAGAAATAGAGACTCTTAATATTAAAAGAGGAAGACGTTGAAAGGGAAATCAGGCGATGAGAAGAGGCGATAAGAAGCAAAACTGGCTCGACCCCTACCAAACCTTATGTTTTTGTTTATTTCTTTTTGACAAGTGAACTAACCGATCGGAAAAAAGTAAATGAGATAATAACATAATTAATCTATAAATTTTGACCCATTGTACAATGTAATTCATAAATTTTTAATTTATTTAATATAATCATATGTGGTCCCCGAGCTTTAATATGTTTGATGCAGTCCTTGAGTACATATATATAAATATAAATAGGATAATGACACAAATGATCCTTGAACTTTCGTAAAAAATTTGCAATGTGATTCTTGAACTTTTCACTTGTTCAATGTGATTTCTAAATTTTAGCCTAATGTTCAATGTGGTTCCTAAACTTTTGATCTGTTTAATGTAGTCCTTGAACTTTTAATACATATACAATGTAATCTCCAAATTATATGAAAATATATAATATAATATAATCCTCTCATTAAGTTAGGATCAGGGATTAAATTAGTAAAAGTGTCACATCTCATGTTGGTGTTTGGCGAGCACTTTTTTGGAGATGTTGCAACGAGCACAATGTTATTTTGGGGTCGAAAATCTTAACTTATGTAAAAGTAAGTTTTGTAATTAACTCTTGCTTTTCTGAAAATTAAATTGCCCCCTTTTTTTCAGACAAAACCCACAAGAAGGGAATATAAAACAGATGATAAGAGTATTTCATTTCCCCATCTGACCATGGGAAGTACTAGTGAAAGTACTTAAAAAATATTCAAATGTAGTCGTTCCACGAATTCGGAGCTCTTAGAAATTTAAATTTACCAGTTTGGCCTCACATGCCATGGAGCAAAATAACCATTGTTCCCGACAGATCAAATTGCTGTTCCATTTATCATTTCTATGCACGCCCGTCAGATCAAATTGCTGTTCTATTTATCATTTCTATGCACCAGAGAGAGAGAAAGAGAGAGAGAGAGAGAGAGAGAGAGAGAAGAAAATAAAAGTGAAAAGAAAATGAAAAGGACGAATAGATTTTTCCCTCTCATTTGGCTTTCTTCTTTCCTTTTCACATAAGCATTTCTGCTTCATCGTCGTCTAGTTCCCTGCTAGAATCGCCCTTCCAATGGCTTCCTTCCCTGGGGCTTCCCAGAACCCTCTTCTCTTGCTCCTCCTCTTCCTCTTCCTCCACCCCGCTCAGCTCGCACTCTCTTAAACCTCCGTGCCTCTCGTTCCGCTTCGCTCTCGCCTTCAAGACCTCCAGCAACTCGCTCACTGCTTTCTCCTTGTTCCTCCAGTTCTTGAGCAGGACTTTGCTTATGTCCGCTGGCGTCATCTTGGCCTTCTCGACCGCCTCCGGGAGCTCACTCGCCGCCACCTCACCGAGGTCCTCAGCCTCACTGTCCAGATAGTTCCGGATCAGGATCTTGAGCGCCGGATACGAGCAGTAAGTCATGTAGATGTGCATGTCCATCTGGCGGAGCAATGCTGGGTCGAGCATGTCGATGTGGTTGGTGGTGAACACGAAGATCCTCTCGCTCCCGCAGCACGACGACAGGCCGTTGGTGAAGTTGAGGATCCCTGTGAGGGTCATCGTGTTGCTGTTCCTTTCCTTACAGCCGCAGGCTGCGTCAGGCGCCCTGGGGTTGTAGTAGCTCCGGGGCATGGCGGCCTGTGTTGCTTTCGACTTGTTTGACAGATTGACTGAGCAGTCGATGTCCTCGATGACGGTGATGGACTTGGAGCTGGTCTTCATCAGGAGCTTCTGGAGCTCGAAGTCGGAGTGCACCTCGGTCAGCTTGAGGTTGTAGATGTCATAGCCAAGGAAATTGGCCATCGCAGCGATCATGCTCGATTTCCCCGTCCCGGGCAGGCCGTAGAGCAGGTAGCCCCGTGTCCAGGCCCGGCCGGTCCGCTGGTAGAAGGCCTGCCCAGCTGCGAAGTCGTGGAGGTCCTCCATGATGTCCCTCTTCCTCTCCGGGTCCATGGCCAACGTGTCGAAGGTGCTCGAGTGCTTGAACGGCACCGATTCCCACTGGTGGCTCCGGGAATCGAGCGACCCGCTGCACGAATTAATATAAAAGAGGCGTTCTTGGCTCTTGCGACGGATGTCCTTGGCCTTATCCATGATGTAGTCCAGGTAGGAGTCGAGGGCGAGGTTCTTGTCGGGTTTCCTGATCCAGAGCGTGAAGCTACGCTTCTCGTAGGGGAGGGGACGCCACGAGAAGGTACGGGACCGGCGCTGCACGACCACGTGCTCCCACTGGACAGCAACGCCGTCAAAGACGTCGTTCATGCAGTCGTTTTTGGAGAGGCCGAAAGTGGTGGCGCTGGAGTTGAGGGCGCGACTGAGGGAGAGGCCGCTGGCGGAGGTGCGGACGAAGGAGCCGAGGTAGAGCTGGACGTCGTTGTAGAGCTCATTGGTGTTCGCACCGTCGATCTCGATGATGTCGTAGGAGCAGTAGGAGGAGAAACAGTTGAGGGCCCGGTTCAGGAACTTGAGGGAGGCGAACCGGAGCTCCGGTGGGAGCACCATCTGCAAGAGGCTCTGGCAAAAGGTCAGCAACTCCAGGAGAGGGGCCAGAGATGTCCAGAGCCCCTTCATTTCCGTCTCTCCGTGTGATCTGTGCCCGCATGAATCAAAGTTGAGATTTTTCTGGAGAAGAAGGAGACGAAGGGGGCTCAAAAGAATGGGGATTCAAGTTTCCCCGGGGCTTGTATTTATAGGGAGAAATGGGAGGTGGTTGGGTTTGTTCTGGGTTCTGAAGTTTCCGGGGGAGGGAATCTTTGTGTTCTAATGTCGTATTACGTTGTAACCTAACATTACACGTTGTCCTATGGTTGTCTACATCACTCATTTTTTCCTCTACAACTTTCCAAATAGAGCATAAAACAAGCAAAGAGACACAAAGAACTACAATTACTGGAAAATGGGTTTTTGGGCTCTGATGTTTCCGTTGGGATTTAGGGTTTAGGATATGAGAGGAATTGGCTCTGGCTAATATAATTTCTCCTCTTATGGGGTCGAATGGAAGGAGTCGCATATGGAAAAGATGCTAAAGATTAGGCCCTAATCCACCCTTTGGCACATGTTATATATGATCTTTACATCGGCTGATCGCCATTGAATTTCGATTTCCTCTTAGCTGAGGAACCAGAACTCAAGCCCTCTCCTTCCCAATTGTGGAGGATGGGTAACTAAATTAGGGTTCTTGAGAACACCTGTAATCAAAATCCTCATTGGGAAGGGGATGCGCTAACACCCATTCGGCAGTTGACTTTGCTGTTTAGTGTAAAGCTAGTGCAAGCTGAAGAATGCGGACACAAGCAAAAAGCTTCGGCCCACTCCACCTTTTGGCACATGTCGTCCGAGAAATTATTGACCGTGTTTAATATGCCAAGTAGGCATACGTAACAAATCACACAGAAATCGACACGTAAATTTTGGAGCTCGTGAGAGAGGGCATCTCACGCCCTCCCTTGCCATCTTTTTTTTCAAAAAAGGGTCCTTGGAACTTCTCTTCTTCTTTTTTTGGTCAGAAGGGGGTCTTCGGAACTTCTTCCTCGGATTTAATACCCTATTTTCAAAGCCTTTTTAAACAGGGATTTAATCTGGAAAATTGTTATAAATTATTATAACATTTTATTTATTTATTTTTGGGTTACAAGTGTCTAGATGACAAAGGACCAAGAGCTCGACCCCTTCAATCGACAACTCTCATCCATTGACAGAGGCAGAGGTTCGTTATGATGGGATCGTGTGCAGGGATGTTTCCAATTTTCTTGGACTGTCTCAGACGTCCGAGTCAGATCATTTAATTCACTATGTTTCATTGATAATTGTTTTTGACTTTTTTTCTCTCTTTTAGATCATTTAACGTACGACGTTTAATTTCGGCCAAAAACAAAAATTTAAAGCGTTTAATTAATAAAATTTTGTTTTACTCTTTCAAGCTTTTAAGGGGGTTAGGTTTTTTTTATGCTGATTACCATGGTTGATCTTTTAAGCTGATTATTAATTTTGTTTTACTCTTTTAAACCGATCTTCAAAATGGAAAGGCGAAGATCAGCCCTTGGCGGTTGTGAGTTTTGTTGGGAAGTGAGTTGTTCTAGGAAGGGACAAACTAGGTCTTTGAATTATTTATAGAGGGAAGGGCCTAATGGAAAAAATATTTGTGGAGAACGCCCATAAAATTTTCCCACTATTATTTCTGTGAAAATTAAATAGGATAAAATACTAACCGAAAGCAGTAAAGATGAATAATAAATAACACAAGAATTTTAATGTGGTAAACCCTTCAAGGTGAATGGAAAAACCACGGGACCGTAGTCCACTTCAAAACTTCCACTATGATAAATAATGGGATACAACTTCACCCAAAGGTGGATCTCTCTCTGTCTTCAATTTGTGGATCCGAACTTCTCACAAACTGGATAACTCACTCAAAGATAACTCTCTTTTCTTGGAAGAAGAAAACTGTTTCTTCCGCTACGCTGCTATGATATTCTTTATTTTGTGTAACCTCTTCTCCGTTGAGGAGGACTCCTATTCATAGGAGCAAATACAATCCCAAATAGGAATTATACGATACAAAATCACGTAGATTTATCTCCTAATCTTTCGTGATTTTGTATATATGAGAATATCACTTTGATTTCTTTTCCAATCTCCATTGATTTTCTGGATGTGGAAGATCACGTTGATTTATCTCGATCTCTTTTGATATTTTCTTTTTATCCTTTTTTTTTTTTTTTTTGCTTTTACACACTCACTACCATACTACTACAAATATACATAATTGCATTGGCCTCTCCGATTGGGAGTGACCTACTCAACAAATCTCCCCCTCACGAGCAATTTGGAGAAGGTGTCAAACCTGCAAAAGTTCGATAGGCTTGCATCTTCAATGTAGATAGGGATTTTGTCATCATATCTGAGCCGTTGTTGTCAGTGTGTATCTTCTTTAGCTGTAGGGCTTCTTCTTCCAACACATCACGTATCCAATGATATCTGATGTCAATGTGTTTGGATCGGGAGTGGAAAGTTGCATTTTTACTGAGGTGTATTGCGCTTTGACTATCTGAATACAAGATATACTCCTCTTGGTTGTGGCCCACTTCTTGTAGAAACTTCTTCATCCACAGGAGTTCTTTACATGCTTCCGTTATCGCAATATACTCTGCTTCAACAGTAGATAGGGCAACACATTTTTGTAGTCGAGATTGTCATGAAATTGCTCCCCTTGCAAAAGTCATTAGATATCCCGATGTAGACTTTCTTGAGTCCACGTCCCTTACCATGTCTGAATCTGAAAAACCTTCTAACACAGTTTTACCATCACCAAAACATATGCAGTTATTAGATGTACCACGAAGATACCTGAATATCCATTTGACTGCTACCCAATGTTCCTTATCAGGATTGGATAAAAATCTACTTACCACACCAACTGCATACGTGATATTAGGCCTTGTACATACCATCGCGTACATTAGACTACCAACCGCCGATGCATAAGGGACTTTTTCCATTTCCTTATTTTCTGTCTCACTTTTTGGGCATTGATCTAAGCTGAGTTTGAAATGATTTGCAAGTGGAGAATAAACTGCTTTGGCTTTATTCATATTAAATCTTTCAAGAACTTTATTAACATATGGTTCTTGAGATAACCAGAGTTTACGATTCTGTCTGTCTCGCAAGATTTCCATCCCAAGAATTTGTTTTGTGGGTCCCAAATCCTTCATCGCAAAGCACTTGCTCCATTCCTTCTTTAAGTTGTTGATCTTGCTTTTATCCTGGCCAACAATTAGCATGTCATCAACGTAAAGCAAAAGAATGAGGAAATTACCATCAATGAATTTCTTGACGAAAACACAGTGATCAACAGTGGTTTTGTTGAACCCATTTTCTTCCATGAAGGGATCGAATTTTCTGTACCACTATCTTGGTGCCTGCTTGAGCCCGTAAAGACTCTTCCTCAATCTACACGCAAGGTTTTCTTTGCCTTTGACTTTGAAACCTTCTGGCTGATCCATGTAGATCTCCTCATTTAGATCTCCATGTAAAAACGCGGTCTTCACGTCAAGTTGCTCGACCTCCAGGTTCAAGCTTGTTGCCAAGCCAAGGACAACTCGGATAGAGGACATTTTAACTACAGGAGAAAATACCTCATCGAAGTCGATATCTTTCTTCTGAGCGAATCCCTTCACAACCAACCTTGCTTTGTATCGTGGCTGTGAGTTACCTTCTTCAATCTTTAATCTGAACACCCACTTGTTTTTGAGAGCCTTTCTTCCTTGTGGCAACTTAACTAAATCATAAGTATGATTTTCGTCTAAGGATTTCATCTCCGCCTGCATAGCTTTTAACCACTCCTCTTTGTGCTCGTGGAATAAAGCTTCTTGGTAATTCTCTGGTTCTCCCCCGTCAGTGAGCATCACGTACTCATTGGGAGAATATCTACGACTAGATTGTTGTTCACGAGTTGATCTCCTCATTTGAGGTTCTGATGGGACCTGTTCAACAATTGGTTCAAGTTTAGTTGAAGTAGTCATACCTTCAATCCTAGATTCAACTTGCTTGTTGATAGGAGGAGCGACTGGGCCAAGATCAATTGGGTATTCGTCTGTTGATGGAGATTTCTCATGCTTCTCGAAGTCCTCGATTGTCTGATCTTCAAGAAATACCATGTCTCTGCTTCTGACTATTTTTTCGGTTAACAGGATCCCAGAGTCTATAGTCGAATTCTTCATGTGCGTACCCCAAAAAAATACATTGCTTTGATTTCCCATCAAGCTTTGATCTCTCATCCTTTGGAATGTGAACAAATGCTCTACAACCGAACACCTTCAAGTGGCCATAGGAAATATCCTTACCAGTCCAAACACTTTGTGGTACATCACCGTTAAGTGGAGCTAAAGGTGATAGGTTGATTAAATCAACCGCCGTTCTCATTGCCTCACCCCAAAAGTGGTTTGGCAACTTTGCGTTGGAGAGCATACATTTGATTCTTTCACATATGGTTCTATTTATCTGCTCTGCGACACCATTGTGTTGAGGTGTTTTAGGTACGGATCTTTCTCGTTTGATCCCAAGGTTTTTGCAATAATCTTCAAAAGGTCCTCGGTATTCGCCACCGTTGTCAGAGCGTACACACTTCAATTGCTTGTTTGTTTCTCTTTCAACCTTCATATGAAATTGCTTGAAGATTTCCTGCACTTGATCTTTAGTTTTCAAGGCAAATGCCCACACCTTTCGAGAGTGGTCATCAATAAATGTTACAAAATAAAGCGCACCTCCAAGTGTCTTAGTTTGCATTGTGCATACATCAGTATGTATCAGATCTAAAATTTCAGCTTTTCTAGATGGTGGGGAATTGTGAAATGCTACTCTATGTTGTTTTCCCATAATGCAGTCGATACAAGTATTCAACGGTGTACCTTTTATTCCAGGTAGAAGTTGCTTTCTAGTGAGAATCTTAAGTCCTTTCTCACTCATGTGTCCGAGTCACTTATGCCATAACTCGGTGGTGACTCCTTTTTCGGTTACATTCACCTCTCCTCTACACGGCTTGAATTGTGTGATATAGAGAGAGTTAGTCTTTTCTCCTTTGGCTATCACCAAATTACCTTTGGTGAGCTTCCATTTTCCATCACTAAAGAAATTGATGTAGCCTTCGTCATCAAGCTTGCCGGCAAATATAAGATTGTGGCATATGTCTGGAACATGTCTCACATCTTTGAGTAGTAGCCTACATCCAACATTAGTCTCCAAATAAATATTACCCATACCAATAATTTTGGACGTACCTTCGTTTCCCATCTTTACGAGTCCAAAATCACCAGTGGTGTAAGATGTGAAAAGATCTTGACAAGCCGTGATATGGTAGGATGCGCCAGAATCAACTGCCCATGTCGAATCTTGGGATGCAAGATTAATGGAATCATCACTTTGAATAATGATCACCTCATCTGCAATATTTGCAGTGTCATTCGTCTGGTTCTCGTTAGCTTTGTTGACGTTATGACTTTTTGATTTTTCCGCCTTTAGCTTTTTGCATTCTCGGATGAAGTGTCCTAGTTTACCACAATGATGGCACTTCTTGTCTCATCTGAAGTTGGATTGGGACCTTCCTCATTGCTGATTCTGGAAGTTTCGGCTTTTGCTTCTCCCTCTCTATTCTTGATTTTCTTGTCGATTAATGACAAGAGCCTCGGACGCAGGGTTGACTCCACTCTCTTTTCGCCGGGATTCTTCATTCAACATTCTCTCTTTTACCACGTCCATGGTAAGCTTGCCGTCAGGAGCCAAGTTGCTGACCGACACAACAAGTGTGTCCCAGCTATTTGGCAAAGAGCTAAGTAGCAGTAATGCCTGCAATTCATCATCTAATGTCATCTTCATAGAATTGAGTTGGTCTACTATACCTTGGAACTCACTCATGTGTTCCGAGACACTGCACCCGTCTTTGTATTTCAGATTCACAAGTTGCCGCATGTGATTTGCTTTATTTTGCGCCGTTGTTCTTGCGTACATTTTCTCTAATTTTTGCCAAAGAACACCAGCATCATCTTCATTAGCAAATTTTTGAAAAATACTCTTATCAATCCATTGTCGGATTTGAGCGGCACACTTCCGATTGAGCACCATCCGATGCCAATTTGGCTTCCGCTACAGGATCTGACTCCTCGGACACTGGTACTGGCACCTCCATTGGTATCACAATTGGCCTCCAAAGATCTTTAATGCATAGCAGATCCTCCATCTTTGGTTTCCAGATTGCATAATTGAATGCAGTCAATTTTATCATGTTGCCAAAATTTTCCTCCATTTAATTCTGCACAGAAAAATAATAAATATAGCAATCTCGCTCTGATACCACTTGATGGGAAAAATATTTGTGGAGAAAGCCCATAAAATTTTCCCACTACTATTTCTGTGAAAATTAAATAGGATAAAATACTAACGAAAGTAGTAAAGATGAATAATAAATAACAACAGAATTTTAACATGGAAAACCCTTCAAGGTGAAGGGAAAAACCACGGGACCGTAGTCCACTTCAAAACTTCCACTACGATAAATAATGGGATACAACTTCACCCAAATGTGGATCTCTCTCTGTCTTCAATTTGTGGATCCGAACTTCTCACAAACCGGATAACTCACTCAAAGATAACTCTCTTTTCTTGGAAGAAGAAAACTATTTCTTCCGCTACGCTGCTCTGATATTCTTTCTTTTGTGTAACCTCTTCTCCATTGAGGAGGACTCCTATTCATAGGAGCAAATATAATCCCAAATAGGAATTATATGATACAAAATCACGTAGATTTATCTCCTAATCTTTCGTGATTTTGTATATATGAGAATATCACTTTGATTTCTTTTCCAATCTGCATCGATTTTCTGGATGTGAAAGATCACGTTGATTTATCTCCCGATCTCTTTTGATATTTTCTTTTTCTCCTTTTTTTTTTCTTTTTTACTTTTACACACTCACTACCATACTACTACAAATATACATAATTGCATTGGCCTCTCCAATTGGGAGTGACCTACTCAACAGGGCCGTGGGTTCTGTTGTTTCAAGGAGTGGCGTGCAGAGGGGAGTTTTTGGAGAGAGAGAGAATAAAGCTAGAAAAAAAAATGCCTAAAGAAAGGTAGAGAGAGAGAGAGATGCTGGTTTTAGGTTTTGGGTTTTGGGTATTGAGGATGAGAAGGGGATTGGCTCTGGCTAATATAATTTTTCCTTTCAAGTACAAGGGAGAACAGCTAGTGAAGAAAACGACAAGGAAAAGGAGACGCGTGATTGGAGTTTTTGAGAATTAGAGAGAGAGAGATTTGGGGCCGGTCGGTATTGTGTTTGGGGCTGAACTTTGTTCCCCCGTATTCTATAATGGAAGCTTTGCACAACTTGCCACTGCTGCCGCTAGCCTGCTGCGAAGGACTCTGCGCGATGGATAAATTAAAGAAAGAGAGACTGGGGAGAGAGAGAGAGAGAGAGAGAGAGAGAGAGAGAGGGCGTGATGGATCACGGTCTTTGAGAAGGGATCTTGGAATCTGTCCAACGCAATATACTCGTGCCATTAAAGCCTTTGCCAAAGTAAAACTGGCGAGATGAAATCACCTCCCCTAAACCCCTTACGATCCCTGCACATCCTCCATAAGGGCAATAAATCTTGAGGAAAAACCCAAGTAATTCTTTCAATTCACTTCGTAAATGAGGGTTCTTGATAACCCCAACCCATCGGCCGAAGTCCTCGTCAGGAAGAGGGGATGCAAGTGATTGCACACCAGCACCCATTTGGCATGCAACTTTTCTGTTTGATTGGCGGTTGCCATTTCGTAGGAGCTAAGATTAGAAGAGTAAAATAAAAAAAACAATTATTAATAAAATGCACTAAATTAAATGAAAATCGTATTAGATATTCCAATAGAGGCGAATCGTGCCCCCTTTTACTTGTTCTTTGAACGTACGAACGTGCGGCTATCACGGGGGCTTGGGAGCCGATTAATTTAATAATCCGTCACTGTACTGATCTTCTCGTTGCTGCAAGTCCCCACCTCACTCGCGCCGACGTCGCGTGAAAGTTCAGTTCCCATTTCGGGAGAAAACGGTTCAAAATGGCCAAAATGGTTCCAACGTGTTGATTTCTTTTCCATATTTTTTGCCAAAGCCCTGCGGAATTACTTTGATTTCGTTAGACAGTCAGAGGTCGCAATTCGTGTTTTGGAATTACTTTATTTTCACTTTTTAGAATTTTAAAAAAACCATTCAGAAATCTCTAAATTATACCCAATGCAACATACTTACCCAAAATCCTTTTTGTGACATAAAAGAAAAAATTCAAACACATTTATCCTAAAAATTTCTTGTAATATAAAAAACTTCAAACATGCATTTATGTGACGTATTTACTTTCCGTTAATATTCTATAAGTCATGTGGACCGGGTGCTCTCTCGCATCCATATAAGCAAAAGTTTAACAATACTCACTGATGAAATTTTAAGAGAGAGTGAATGTGTCACGCATATAAATGCAAGGTTTTTTGTGCCAAGAAAAAAGTTTAGAGTAAATGTATTATAGTGAGCATAATTTGAAGTTTTTTGTGGTTTTTTTCCCTTTATAATTTGACTTTTGTTCAATTTTGAATGCCTCAATGTTAAAATACATGAAAGCACCCATAAGCACATTTCCGGCTTTCCCATCATAATCTATCATGTAATTCGAATTTCAAAATGCTATAAAAAAAAATTAGTATATGAATGTACGTT
Source organism: Eucalyptus caleyi (assembly GCA_014182885.2). NCBI lineage: Eukaryota > Viridiplantae > Streptophyta > Magnoliopsida > Myrtales > Myrtaceae > Eucalyptus > Eucalyptus caleyi. Next base: position 31,674,987 of record CM024468.2, on the reverse strand, counting down.
AACATATGAATATCGTAAACATTTCAAGAGTTCCGGATAAAAGAAAATCAAATTGCAAGGGCTGTAGGATTTCAATTAAATAAAAATAAAAGTAAAAATTAATTTAGATAGGAACTTTTTAGTCTTTTATTATTTAGAATTTCAACAACAAAAAAATCGACGAGGTTGGAAATTTGAGACTGAGAGCGCGCGAGTTAAAGAAGAGGTTGGAAGCAAAAGAGGCTCTAAATATTAAATGAGGAAGACGTTAAAATGTAATCATTCATAGGATAGTGAATCTTGGAACTATTTGAAAAAAAAAAAAAAAAAAAAAACACCTTGGAACTCAGTAGACCGAGCGGGAGAGAGAACTCAGTAGGCGAAGGCACCGTCGACAAAAGCGGGAGACACCACCAGGCGATATGAAAAGCTGAGGAGACAAGAATCAAAGCTGGCTCAAGTCAACCCCACACCACATCGGCGTTTGTTTCTTTCTGACAAGTGAATGAACCGATCCGCAAAAAATAATTAAGATAAGAATCAAAAGTGGCTGGACCTCCACCAAACCTTCTGTTTTCGTTTTCTTTTGTGTAAACAAAGGGCAATGTCGATTGAGGATCAACAGCGCACAATCGACTCAGCCCGTCCTGGTAATTCAGTTATTAAATAAAAAGAAGAGTTGGGAGACAGGCCAGCTTAAGAATGCCCTCTTAAAGTTGCCCAAAGGGCAGCCACACACTCAATACACAAGGTTCAAATGAGTTGTTCCATTTAAGAATTGCCACAGTATCGCCAACATGTTAAAAGTCCAAAAGCTTATTTGTTAGGGTGGATTTGACCTCCTAAGCTTGTAAGTTGAAAAGTATAGTCATGCATCACAAAGGTATTGGCATGGAGGATGAAGATTTATGAGATTAGATGGAGGAGGTCTTATAAATTTCACACTTTTTGCAACACGGCATATATAAACAATAAATGGAGAGAGAGAGAGCCTCAATTTGTAAGATGTAGATTCTTATATCATCAACATCATTGAGACGGATAATTGTTCAAAAAGTCTTAAATTTGTTGTACGGCGGCTAATACAATTTTCAACCTTTCAAATTTGTTAATTTCATTCTAAATATTTTGACGATTTGTCAATTTAATCACATATCTTTTTACAATCTATCAATACAATCGATTTTAGTCAAAAATCACCAATGTGGACAATTTATGCAATTTTTTCTTTTCCTTTTCTCATCATTTTCTTTTCTTTTGTTTGTTTTTTTTTCTTTGATTGAATTTCCAACCAGTGAGAGCCTACTTACAGGGTAAGTTTTGAAGTGGACAAGAATACCACGACCACCCTTAAATTGCATACTCTACGACAATCATTGATAACAATGGAAAGAGAATTTGAGACTAAGATAGATGAGTAAATTGTCGCATGTAATTTCTCCTTCGCTGTAGCAACGTTGTCATAGGTCAAACACCGATCATTATTACCCTCTCGTCTAGTTTGTTTCCTTTTTACTTTAATTTTTTCAATTTATCCTTCTTATCAACAAAAATAGTTTTTTCCAAATTTTTCCTTTTGTCCAAACAAACTTGCTTTCATTACTCTTAAACGAAACCTGGATAACAAGTCAAATGGGCCTCCAAACATAAAAAGGTCCCATAAAGATTAAGGAGCCTTAGAAAACCAACTTAAATGGCAAATAGTTTAAGCATTGGGCTTTAACTATTTAGGGTGCGTTTGATTTAATATTTTGAAAGTTCATTGAGAAAATGCAAAATAATTTTGCTTAAAGAACTTTAGACAAATGACAAGACCGTTTGGTAAACTATATTTTGAGAAGCAACTTTGAGAGAAATGCCGTTTCGTATAAAACACATTTGAAAAACTCTTTGGGTGATTAATATTAGTTTTTTTTTTTATTTTATTTGTTTATAATTGAGAAAAATAATGTATGCAACTTTTTAAATATAAATTTTGACAATAATAATAATAAAAAAATCGAACACATATATAATGTTTTTTTAAAAGACCAAACCCTTCATCAGCATTTTTTAATTTTTATTTGCTTAAAATTGAAAAAATGATGTATGCAACTTTTAAATATAAATTTTCACAATAATGCTAAAAAAATCAAATACATAACTTTAAAAAAAAAATACCAAATTCTTCATCCAAATTTTTTAATTTTTATTTGTTTAAAATTGAAAAAAAGAATGCATGCAACTTTTTAAATATAAATTTGAAAATAATGCTAAAAATTCAAATACATATATGTATTTTTTTAAAAACCAAACCCTTCGTCTGAATTTTTTATTATTTTTTTAAATTGAAAAAAAATAATGTATGCAAATTTTTAAATATAAATTTTGACAATAATACTACAAAAAATCAAATATATATGCTAAAAAATCAAATATATAAATAATTTTTTAAAAAGATCAAATATATTTATTTTTTTAGCATTTATATATATTTGATTTTTTTAGCATTATTTTGGCATTTTAAAAAATAATAACGACAGCAAAATAAAAATTTGAAGAATGGGTGATGATAGTTTTGGAAAAAAAAAAATAAGTTTCAACATTTAGCCAAACACTAAAAGTTTAAAGCTAGTCCCTATTAGTATTGAGTTTTCAATCTTCTCAGTGTTGACTTTTACTTAAAAGTACTTCAAAATAGTTGCCAAACAATCCAGCATTAACTCAAGAGGCTTTAGAGGCTGAAAGCTCTTGGGAATGCTGAACCAAACGCTCCTTAAGTCTGCTCCCTCTAGTACAATGAACTACTTTGATGTCTCTAGGAAAAAGCCCAATCCCAGGAAAGCATTGCTATTCTGAGATAAGGAGGCTGACATGGCCGACATCCCACGGCGTCTTATTGCGACCTGTGAGTGTACGTATCAACTCATGCTGTCTGACTCCATTACATGTTCCAACTCTGTCCAGTTCGTTCAGTTCGTGGACTTCACATCTTTCAACGCCTCAGGCTAGAAGGTTCCTACTTGCAGCACGGAAGACGCCCATACTGGTTTGGCGAACCCGTCGACAAGCTTCCCATTTCTCATCCCTGCATACCCCGGCAATGGCTCCGGCAGTCGACCCCTCGATATGCGACTAACCCAAGTTAATCTTCAGTGAACACTTGTTTGGCAGAGACCAGACCGACGGTGAGTTCGCTGCTTGTGACTTGGTCGGGTTCCTCAATTGTTTCCATCTTCTAAAGTTTTGCTGAATTGCTACAATCTCATTTACTATAAGTCCATAACGCGTGGATTTGGGTTCTTTCTTCCGAATTTGCTGGATGGATTTGCCCCCACAACAGACACCATACCTCGTTGTGTTACTTTTACTTGTACTTTGTTGCGATCCTCCCTCTTGGCTCATCCTGAGAGGAGCTGGTTTAGCAAAATGTTGAATGGGAACGGATGGCTTTTCTATTTGAGGTGCTCACTCTCGTTTGACTCAAAAGCTTACCAACCACAACATTTGAGGTAATCAATCAATTTATGAAAATTTTCTATCTATATGGAGTAGTGACTGATACAATTGAGAATGGCTAGGAGCTAAGTGAAATGTGGAGGGACACTTTACTTTCTGTGAACCAGAAATTCTAAAATTGGAGACTTGATTAATACCCTTTCGATACAAATTCCCCATCTTTTGAGAACAATTTTCATGAGACTGTCACCCATTTTATTATCCTATGCCACTAAACGATGTACATCCATGAGTACGCAATCAGATGAATAAACAACCACAATGGGGCGATAAAGATAAGGTGAGTAAATTAACTAATTGCTTTCAGAAATTACTAACCTCAATTACAATGATTGCCAGCCATTTTTTATTAAGTTATCAATCAGTTTTCCATTTCCAACTCTTATTTGAGTTAGGTTATCAATGTTTATTTGTTTTTAAGTTACCGACTTTTTTTAAGTTACCAAGTAGTCCTTTAATCTCTAACCCCCAAAAAAAAAAAAAAAAAAACAAAACAAAACAAAAAGAACTTCTCTTATCTTTTTATAAAATTTCATTTACCTTCGTTTACTAATGTCTTAAAATTCAACTACTATTGTTAAAAAAATCACTAATCAATCTGCGTCCTCTTTGTTTTCCTCACACTCCTCGTCTTCTTTCTCTCTCCACCTTCGACCCCCCTTCTTCCTCCTTCTCCTCCGCCCTCGCCTCCTATTTTTCCCGTTGCTTCTTGCCCGAGAAACAACCTCAACCTCTCCTTGCTCACCTAGTCGAGCAACTGGAGGCTGAGCGACGGTGGCCGAGTGAGCTAGGTCGGCATTGGGCGAAAAATCAAACCAAAAAAACCCTAATTTCAATCTCATATGAGCTGTGCCACGTCGTTTTTGTGAGGCCATCCACATATGACGGCAAAACGACTTCGTTTTCTTAAGGAGGATAGAAAATGACGTCGTTTAAAACGCTTGTCGATTTTTTTTTAAATATAAAAGCCACGTAATCATTTTGGCCGGAATTTCTCGCCGGTGGCAGCAAAGTGATCGTTTTTCCTCCGATTTGGCATTTAAGTGATCCGATAAAAACTTTTGGCATCAAAGTGAGCGTTGTACACAATTTTGATATTGATAGTGTACTTACCTCTCAAAATGAGAAGTCAGGCCTCGACCTAGAGCCTGCAAAAGCTGTTTTATCTACCTAGGCACAAAACAGGAGGAGTTCGATTGAATTCAAAAGTGGGAACAGTTGCTGCACGTGAGCAGATTCGAGGACGATTGAGCGGTTAATGAGGAAGGAGGAAAATCTCGGAAACAGGGCAGCTGTCAAAGCTCGTGGAAGTAGAAAAAATCATGGAGACACGGGATCAGTTGAACAATGGAGGTTCACATGGAGAAGTCTAGTAACCGTCGGAGGGGATTCAAGGCCTATGAACAGAAGGAATGCAGAAGGAGCACGGACACGCTCGAGCTATGTCAAAACCGGGTCAAATTTTCATCTCGAGTCTTCTTCCTTTGTGTTTGCAGCCATTTCTTTCGGTTTCACTCTTGGTTTTAGTTTTCGAGTCTATCTTGTAATCCACGACTTGCATTATGAATTTGGTAATTGACAGTAGACTCAACGTCATTCATAATGAAAAGTTCATACGAGTGAGTGGGCATGCTTATCTTAGACTTTCTTGACTTTATCGGCCCCTTTATAAATTACTTCTTACTCCTCGCATATTCATCAGCGTAAAAAACACAACAAAGCAAAGTTCATAGCTTTAGCATTGAATTGGACTTGTTCATTAATTTTGCGATCGAATAAGAGTTCTCACCCTCGCTTTTTCAGTAGTTGTACACTCGAGAACAAAGGAGGTCCAACAATCGATTGGCTTTTGCCTAACGCAATACCAACAACATTTCAAGCCATGATCTTTAGCTCAAAAAATCCAATAAATCACAAGCAAAACACCCATCCAATTTTGAAGCACTTGCTTTGATACAAATTGTTTGATGCCAAGATAATACAATAAATAAATCAAATTATTCAACAATTAAGCACAAAGAATAAGTAAGCAATTCAACGATCAATTGGTATGCGTACAATAAAAGAGCCAAGGGAAAGAGAAATGTTTAGCTGATTTATAGTGTTTCCAACCCTGCCTACTGAACTTCCCGAATCCACTAGCCCAAAATCCACAAATCGAACCTAAGTACAAAGGTGGGTTGACCGAGAGCCCACTTTCCAAAATACAATCTTCATCTCAAGCCTTTTAAGGCTTTTTCATTTCACATCCAAGTGTATATCTCACCTCACTAGTGATTCACAATAGTAAATCTAAGTACAAGAGGTTTCTCTCACTTAGAGAAAATCACCTGTATATATTATATAAACTTATTATATTTATGTCAATTCAATCCTAAACTTTTTAATTTGATTAATTTAATCTCCAACCTTTTAACAATTTGTTAATATAGTCATTCCAATCAATTTTGGCTGAAAATCACTACTGTGAACGTTAACCATGTCATGTGGAATGATTGACATTGACATGAATACTAATTTGAATCTTTTTAAAAATTATTTTACTTTTAATTTTTTTTTCTTTCTTTCTTTTTTCTTATTGGACGACCACAATTTGGGTGACCGCAACCCAATTTGTGGTCTCTCATGCTTTTTTTGTTTTTGGGTCTCACTCTTGGCATCAATGCACACGTGTGTGTAATACTCACGTAGATCCAACTCAAGAGCCGGTACAATCCGGCCCCAACCCCCTTTTTCCTTCCCCTGCGAAACCTTCACCCGTGGGGCTTCATGCCCGAATATCGAATCCCTTGTGCAAGAAGAGTCAGGCGAAATAGTTTCGACACGAGCCGCATTCTCCGTGGGCACTGGCGCACGGCAGGAACCCACGACCCGCATCTTCTTGGTTCCTTCCTTCTCTCTCGAGCTTTCTTGAGACTTTTTACTTTGTTCCCTCTTTTTCTCCACGAACTCCCCATTTTCTGCGCGTCCTTTATTGAAAAATCAGGAAAGGGGCACCACGGAGGAGAAAGACGGTGTCACAGTCACTGCTCCATTCTTTTGAGGGAAAGAAATTCCAACCCCTCACTCGTGACCCCCCATAATGGGTCAATCATACTCATCCGCCCTTTTTTTTTATTCTTATAGGGTAAAGGAGTCGTTCCCAAGCGAATCGAGTTCACATGGACGAAAAGTCATACTCGAGCCTCACGAAATAGATGAATCGAGCTTACATAAACTTGATGCATCCTTGAATATTTCCCCACAAGACCGACGTGCGAAAACATGCACTACGAGGAACCTGTGGTGAAAAATCAAAATTCCGTGGAATCTATGTTGAAAAAGTTATCTACGAACCATTGATCGGATTCTTTTAGTCCAAATTTTAAACATCATTGTAGATTTCTATCATTCATTCAGTTGCTTAACAAATATATCCGGGGCACGCTTCAGGAAGCCCTCTACATTTTTGTGGTCGTGCCATGGATTTGAGCAGCCATGTTCCTGGGCACTTCCGCGAAGGAAATGAAAAAGTGGAAAAGGAAATCTAACAGGTGGTGGTGGTCTGCTGCTCGCTTTGAAGTAGACCGGCATAGCCTCTTCCCTCGCCCACCCCCACATCTTCATCATCTCCTTCTTCCACACCCAGAGATCTCCAGGAAAACCTCCACTTTTCACTCACACAGAATGCCAGATATGAAGGAGTCTTGGACCTCTCTGGCCTCCCTCGTGGCAAGAATAACATCAACGAATTTTATTAATTTGAATAATGAAAAAATAACATTAGATATTTTCTTATAAATTAGGAATTAGATTAAAAATTTAAGAAAAATTTAAGGATTACATTGAACAAATTAAAGGTTCAAGGACAATATTACACAAATTAAAATTTAAAGATGACATTACATATAAGGAAAAACTTCAAAAATCATTTGTATAATTATATCGAACAAAAAGACTTCTATACATACTTGCGGTGTGTCTCTTCCCCCCCTCTCTCCACCATCCAACGGCCACAACACCCAAAAAAGACTCCGAATGCCACCGGTCATAGCGGAGCTTGGCAAGCTCCATCGCATGACGCCCAGCCTCATTGCGGAGGTCATCAAGGTTGAAAGTATCCCCACGGTCGCCACTAAGTTCTTTGCTCGGGCAGGTAGGCAAAAGGGTTATAAACATAACGATTCTGTTAATGTAGCTGGCATTCCCTTCGTGCTGCAACAATGGGAGACAGTAGAAAATCTATAGCATTGTACATAACCATTGTTGCGGCCACAACAGAGGAAGGAAACCTAATTCCAACATGTTGGCTCTTCTGAAATTCGATTTGACGAAGAACTAGCAAATCAATTTTAAGATGTTGGAAATTTTCAATAATATGGGCTTATATTAATTAATTAGTTTTCTATTTTAAATAATCGAGTTAATGGATATTCCAATATTTGTTGAACCCTACAGTAATCAGATTGAATTGGGTATTAGTATCTATTGATAACAAGCCTAGTTGAGCAGCAAAGTATAGGCAATTGTGTTTAACTGAAGCCCGTAATGGGAATGGCCCAGTTGACACGCTGTTGATTAGGGTTGCTAGGTCCCCTCTCTAGTCTATAAAATGATAGGTTATACCTATCAGTTACTTTAATCCCATTGAAAGCTGTTATATCGAAATAGGTAAGATCTAGCATTCTAATAGATCCCTGATTATCAGAGTGATCTACTTTTCTTCAAGTGAAGCAATGGCTCAAACGGAATCTACTTGTCTTCAAGTAAAGTAATGGCTCAAACGGGTACGCTTTAATTCCGCTGTATTTATTAATCTCGGTGTTTTACAATCATATATGGATCCATTTTTCATGATTGATTAGTTGTTTATGTGAATAAAATTTTTATATGTGGTATATGAGCTTGTCATAAATGATTGTAGAACCGAAATTTTATCTTTTTATGGACAAATTCGAAATTTTCCTCTTTGAGCCAAATATGGGCATCATCTTTCAGGTGGATTTTTTGCTTGATTGATCTGAAACCATAGGGCTTTTGTTCTACATGTTGAGATATTTCCAACCATATATAATTTGTATAATTTCGTTGAGAATTGAGAGAGAATTTTAAATTTGAAATTCTAGGGTTTATACATGAAAAGTTCTAGAATTTTCAAATTACTTGCAATTGGTTGATGTTCGTTGTAAATCGTTGCATGAGCATTGTTATATATATGTTTTAGCATCTTTCGATTGTATTAAAGAAAGTTTTTTGGGCTTCAATTTGAGAAAACGAATTCAGCCATGGGGGCTAGGGTTTTCTTCTTCCTCTCTTATTCCTTTCTAAAATCATCCAACTAAGAGAGAAGAAAACTAAATTATTCAAGCAAGAGCTGGTCTATGATTGAAGAAAAGTACACTACTAGGCCCATAATTCATGAAAATATAATATTTATTATATGTGATTATGGAAGGTCTTGTGTTGTGGTATTTTCTTAACACATTGATCTCCATAGTCCTATATTGAGGTTATATAGGATTGGATTGGTTTGAGATGCCATTATTGGAATATTATTTTTTAAAGTTGTGGCCACATAAAACAAAATTTTTAGTTATTAACCTGATAATGTCGTTTTCAATATAAAATCTTTTTCAAAATAAAATAAGTTAATTAATGTAGCCCAAGTGGGAGAATATTGGAAATTTTCTATAATATGGGCTTACATTAATTAATTATTTTTCTATTTTAAATAATCGGGCTAATGGATATTCCAATATTTGTCGAACCCTACAGTAATCTGATTGAATTGAATATCGACATCTATTGATAATGGGCCTAGTTGAGCAGTAAAGTGTAAGCAATTGTGTTTAACTGAAGCCTGTAATGGGAATGGCTCAATTGACACGTTGTTGATTAAAGTTGCTAGGTCCCCTCTCTAGCCTATAAAAGAATAGGTTATACCTATCAGTTGCTTTAATCCCATTGAAAGCTACTATATCAAAATAGGTCATAGAGAGGAAGATCTGGCATTCCAATAGATCACTGATTATCAAAGTGATCTACTTTTCTTTAAGTGAAACAATAGCTCAAACGGGATTTACTTTTCTTCAAGTAAAGCAATGGCTCAAACGGATACTCTTTAATTCCGATGTATTTATTAATCTCGGTGTTTTACAATTATATATGAATCTGTTTTTCATTATTGATTAGTTGTTTATGTGAATAAAATTTCTATATAAGACTCATAAAACACATTTTATCCAGGTCTCTGATTCATTGCCTAAAAGGCTCCAAGCGACAAAGTCAGCAACATGACGGTGGAAAAAGGAATACTACCTTCCCTGAGTCGTGATCCAATGCTGATGATTGTAACTCTGACTGCTTGCTTTTTTTTAACCCAAAGCAGAAATGGTCCTGTATCAGTAAAAGCTTCAGCACCTCTGACCAAACTGTCCTTGAAAAGAGACACTCCAAAATAAAATAGTACTTTTTATAGTCAAATTTAGTAGACTAGTTCAAGTCCCAAATTAAAAATATCCTAGGTAGAATATTATACGAATCGTACAATAATTTGGTAAATTTCAGAAAGGGCAGCACCTTTTCCACTCCTGCTTTGCCAAACCACTCTGAACACAATAATCTGATTATATTGCCCTTTCTAGATGCCACTTCTTAGCATCCACCTTATGCTAATGTTCTAAGAAAGTGTGTTCCATTTTGTTTTCCAGTCGTGTCCCTTTTATAAATTAGATTTTTATTTTTTTTTCTTGTGGGTCCCATGTTCACTTTCCCTCACTTCTTCCGTCTCTCCAAGAGAGTTCTCTCTCATATACCCACTCGAAGCAATAGGGAGTTAGAAAAATAGAAATTTCCACGCTTGTGTAGGCGGAAGCGGCCGAGCTGGTCCTCATGACCCATGACAGCACCTTCTCGAGCCACCTGAAGTGAAGGCTCTGCGCCAAACGTCATACGATAACAAGGGGATCGGGTTTGTGGAGAGTGGTACATATTGACAAGGCACGAGGAGGCTGTGCACTATGCATCTGATGAGTCCTGCAAGGTGGAGTAGTTTGTGCCGATGAAGAGGAGGAGCTGGGAAGGGTGATGGGGAGGCTAAGAGCGGCGGCCTTAAGGCATACTCTCCACAATTTGAAATACTTCATCGAAAAACCCTTCTTCGCATAAGGAATCAATTAGATACACAAAAGCAGCTTTGCTTTCAAGCAAATCCTCCAGGCATTTCATTACCTCCAAGGGCTTGAGAATCAATTTTCTCGCCTTCTCCCCATCTATTTGTCAAAAAAATACTAAATTTCCTAAAAGAGTGTGAATTACGCTGAGGGTGAGTGATGTACCGTCTTTCGAACATATTTCCAAAGACTATGTTTGGAAAAGATAGAAAGTGAGAACGTGGGTCGAGAAATTGTATGAAATCTAACATTGAATGTAGTCCTATTTTTTGCCCTAACATTAGATGTTGTCCAATTTTCTACATTACTGAGAGTGACTCTCCCTAGGTACGCGTACTGATCCGGTCGATCGATCGTCTTTTGATTCTCCAGCAAGTTTGTTGGATAATCCGGGAAGAGAGCATCCCCTTCTGTCCACGCGCTTCCCTTCTGTACACGTACTTCTCATTTCTTATTTGTTATTTATATATTTGTTTATTTGATCATATAAATTTTTTTGATCTTTTACTACTAATTTCTATTTCTACAAAAAACGACTGTCCGCTTGGCTTGTCGGCAAAAATACTTCCCATTAGTTAGGCGTAGAATGAAATCTCTTAATTATATTTCCAAAGAAAGCAGGGCCAATTTGATCATCAAAGCAATGAAAATTAACTAAGAAATAGCATCCCCTTAATTAAGATAAAAGAGAAGAATTTTTTCCTTAGTAAGATAATTGACCTATAATCACATAATGGACATTATGACATTTCCAAAAACTGCACCTCGTACGACACAACATGGGATGTGGGCCCCGCATCCAGAAGAACAAAACCAAGTGGAAAAACGAGCTTCCTTTCTATTTTTATAGTAAGACACGAGCTCGGAGCCCTTAATATTATTATTACTATTTCTAGTTGAATATGTAAGTATTAAACCAAATGAAGTATAACAGCTGCGAAGCCCTTAATATTAGCTCATGCAGATTTGCATGTCCATGCGGCTGCTCTCGAGCAATCCTGGATCGAGCTTATCGAAGTGGCTGGTGGTGTATACGAAGATCCTCTCGCTCCCACAGCACGACCACAGGCCGTCGGGGAAGTTGAGCAGCCCCCAGAAGGTGATGGTGTTGTTGTTCCTGTCCTCACCGCCACACGCGGCGTCAGGCGCGCCGGGATCGTGGTAGCTCTGAGGCGTGGCGACTTGGGGCACCTTGGACCGGTTGGGGAGATTGACCAAGCAGTCGATGTCCTTGATTACGATGATGGACTTGGAGCTGGTCTTCACGAGGAGGTTTAAGAGCTCGGACTTGGAGTGCACCTCGGTCAGCTCGAGGTCATAGATGTCATAGTCGAGGAAATTGGCCATCGCGGCGATCATGTTTGATTTCCCTGCCCCGGGCGGACCATAGAGCAGGTAGCGCCGCTTCCAGGCCCCACCCGTCTGCTGGTAGAGGGCCTGCCCGGAGGTGAAGTTGCCGAGGTTCTCCATGATGTTCCTCTTCCTGCTCGGGTCCATGGCCAACGTGTCGAAGGTGCATGGGTGCTTGAACGGCACCGAATCCCAAGGTTGGCCCCGGGAATCGAGCGACCTGCCGAGAGAATTAGTATAAAGGAGGCGTTGTTGGTTCTTGCGGCGGATGTCGTCGGCCTTACCCGTGATGTAGTCCAGGTAACAGTCGAGGATGAGGTCCTTGTCGCGCTTCCGGATCCGGAGCCTGAAGCCGCGCTTCTCGTCAGGGAAGGGCCGCCACGAGAAGGTCTGGGACTGGCGCTGGGTCGCCACGTGCTCCCACTGGACGGCAACGCCCTCAAAGACGTCGTTGATGCAGTCGTCGTTGGAGAGGCAGAAGGTGGCGGCGGCGCTGGAGTTGATGGCGCGGGTGAGGGAGAGGCAGCTGGCGGAGGCGGAGACGAAGGAGCTGAGGTAGAGCTGGACGGCGTTGTAGAGCTCGTTGGTGTTGAGGCCGTCCATCTCGGTGATGTCGCAGTAGCAGTAGGTGGAGAAGTAGTTGAGAGCCCGATTCAGGAACCTGAAGGCGGCGAACCAGAGCTCCGGCGGGAACACCACCTGCAGGATGCTTACTAGGGATGCGAGGACGCCCAGAAGGGTGGCTAAAGATGTCCAGAACTCCTTCATTTCCGTCTCTGGGTGTGTGAAAGAAGGAGACGATGGAGCGGCAGAGCCAGATAGTGGAGGGTGAGGGAGAAATGGGGATTTGGGTTTTCGGGGGAGATGAGTTTTCTTCTGTGCAAGGGACAAAGAGTAGAGGAGAGACGTGTGGGCTTGCGGGTTCTGATGTTTCAAGGAGTTGAGGGACAGGTGGGAGAAAATATTGGGTGGTCCGGGACCGCCACGTCAGCGTGGTCCTGGACCACTCACGCGGTGCCACGTGTATGGGGAGGGGACAAAAGAGAGAAAGAGGAGAGAGAGCGAGTGGGCCCAGTTTCGGTCCTTTGTCCCCCCTCCCCATACACGTGGCGTCGCGTGAGTGGTCCGGGACCACACTGCCGTGGTGGTCCCGGACCACCCAATATTTTCTCGACAGGTGGTGGGGAGTCTGTGGAGAGAGAGAGAGAGAGAGAATAAACCGAAACCGAAAGCCTAAAGGAAAGTTTAGAGAAAGAGAGATTAGCTCTGGCTAAGCAATTTTAAAGCTAATTTAAAAGAAGAACCTATGGAGAGGACTCGAGCCACGCGTCGCTCAATGAATGGGGGTGAGATTTTAATGCGCTAGAATCACATGCTTGAAGAATTGGAAAAAAAAGGGGGTTGCAAAAGAGATTGAATGTGTTTTTCATGGTATGTCCACCCAATATTTTATCAATATTTGAATTGTCTTGTTTAGCAAGTCAATTAGGCTAAAGCATAAGCTAACCTAGTGGGTTCCTTTCGTGGAACCACCTTCTCACCCTAAGTGTGGACACAGAGTATTGACGTAATGTTCACCTTCACCATCGAAGGTCCCTTGTTCTAAGTAGATCTTTTTCTTCCCCCATTGAACTGAATATGGGAATGACATTGCAAGATCTCCTATCTCACGGCAAATTTACAGCTTGTTTATTCTCCTTGAGTCTTTTAAGGATTTGCTTAGGTCCAATCTTATAAGTGTTAAACCTAGTCATTATATTTATTGAGGCATGGGAGTTGCATGTATCCCTAAGTTTTATGGCAAGGGACACCCCCAAAGAGGGCCCTATGCATATCAACTAATTGCACCCCATCATAGGATGCAGCCCCATCCTTTAGGAGCAGAAGCATAAGAGGTCATTCTCCCCGGGAGGGTTCTCCCTTCTGTTTTTGATAGGCCTTTTAAGAACTCGCCTTGGTCTGAGTTAAACTTGAGTTAAACTTGTTTGAAAGAGGCACGCAAGTTTGGTTAATCAAAACTTGAAGCTCTTCAAAATAACAGAATGGTCTCGACCCTCTATTTTAACGCACCTTCATTTTTGTCCCCAGTTCGGCCGATAGCTAATCCAAATGGATCTAATCCACAAGATCTTCAACCTTTTGGTCCCTCCACTCACGTTACTCGCCCTCCTCTCGTGGTTACCCAATTCACGTCGTCTTCGTATTATTCGAGTTCACCGAGAGATGTCAATGAAAATATAATATGTCACTCTATGTGTCAATATTTGACTGTTGTGAAAATTTCAAGAGTTTTGAACTTAAAAGAGTCATAATGCGATTACCCTAATATTTCAATCAATAAATAACAAGTAAAAGTTATTAAAAGAGGAAGACGTTAAAAAGGAAATCAGGCGATGAGGAGGTGATAAAGAGTAAAAACCGGCTCGACCCCCACCACCTCTCGTTTTCGCTAGTTCCTTTTTGACAAGTGAATTGACCGATAGGCAGAAAATAAAATATTCAATAAAATAAATAAATAAATATATACTAGATTCAGAAGTTTCAAATACCCTAAAAGCTCAAACAATTGATATTATAATTTCCATATTTAAATGATGGGAGATTTATCTTGAAATTGCATCATTTGTCTGATCGAGAATAAATATGCATACCATGTCAAAAACCTAGCCGAAGTCGAGAATAAATATGCATACCATGTCAGAAACCAACCGGGCTTAAACCTAGCCGAAGTCATTTTTGTTGGTTTACCAAGTTCGACATCGAGGTTTTGCTATAACGAATAGTTCTTCTCGATGATTACTTTCGTTACCCGTACGAAGCAAAAAAATGAACCACATTACACAATAAAGACATATTCATATTCGAGTTTTCACATAAATAAATATGTACATAATCAGGGTACGGTGGAATCTGACCTTAGGATTTCCAGAACAATAAGAATGAACATATCGAGACAAAAGAAGAGAACACAATTGCAACAAAGTAATCATATGATTCACAAGTGAGATTAATATTTATTGAGGACAAACCAACATCCTATTGATAGTTCTGTCATTGAAGACGGTAGCATTTTTTTTTTTATAAAATAAAAAGATTTAAGGAAGAAAGGGTCAAATACTCTAGACACTAGTTTTGATAGAATTGTTGCGTTTACATATCAATATCATCAAAGTACCACCACCAAAAGTTGGAACTTGAAATCTACAAATCGGGATATTAGCAAGGGTTGGTGACGATGGGGCGTGTTCTGGGAGGTTCCCTTCCTTCATGGACCGTCCGAAATTTCCTGACGGGATCTCCTTTAATTTCCCCCTGCGTTTTCCCACTCTATCTTGATTACTATCGTTCCTTTTCCCTCTCTATCTTTTAGGTCATTCAATTACTGCATTTTAATTAATAATTTCCCCCCTCTTGCTCTTTTAAGCTCAGCCCCTGAAAAATGCTTTAAAAAAAAAAAAAAAAAAAGAGGGTATATGCTGATTAATCTAGTAATCCGTCACATCCACTACTGTGCTGATCTTCACGTTGCCGCAGCCCCCTCCATCCCACTCGCGCCGCCGTCGCGTGAAGTTCAGTTCCCATCCAGAAGAAAACGGTTCAATGAGCAAAAATTGTTACTTCGAAGGGTAAATAGTTCCAACATGTGATTTATTTTCCCTATATTTTGTCGAAAACATGCGGGATCACTTCGGTTTCGCTAGACGGTCAGAGGCTTCGGTTCGTCTTTTTCGGAATCACTTTTTTTTTTTATCAGATTTAGTTTTACCTTTAGCAAGGAAAAAAATCATCAAAAAATTACAAATTATTTTTACTGTGACACATTTATTTTGAATTTTTTTTTTGCGACATAAAAAATCCCAATTCATACTCACTTTTAACACATGTATCACAATTTTTTTCTTATAACATAGAAATACCTCAAATTTGTAAAAACATTTACCCTCCATAAATATTCTGTCAAATGATTTTTCAAACAAAATAATATTGTTTTTATATCATTCAAATCATGTAGACACTATGTTATCATTGTATTCTTTTCAGCATCCATATAGGCAAATTTTTAATGGTGTTCATTGATAAGATTTTAACGAAAGATAAATATATTACATAGGTATAAGTTTGGAGCTTTTATGCTACCGAAAAAGTTTAAGAGTACATATAGTACAAACTTATAGATGGTATAGTCTAAATGTTTTGGTGATTTTTTCCCTTTATGATTTGAATTTTGTTTGATTTGAATGCCTCTTCATAAAAATACATAAATCATCAACAAGCACGGTGATTACATTCATTAAGAGCTAACTTTTTTGCCTTTCCTATCATAATCTAACATGTAGTTCAAATTTTAAAATATAAAATAATTAGAATGTGAATGTACGTGTTAACATTGACCATTACAAAGATTTCAAGAGTTCCAGATTGACAAAACTCAAATTGCAAGAGCCCTAACATTTCGATTAAATAAGAATAAAAAATAAATTATTTTTTTGGTTGAAAAAAAAAGTAAAATTTAATTTAGACAGGAACTTTTTAGTCATGTATTATATAGAATTTCACCAAAATAATCAACAAGGGTTTTTGTTTTTTTTTTCCGAGTTTTATTGAATTAATAGGTTGAGAACTTGTGATTGAGAGCACGTGTGAGTTAAACAAGAGGTTGGAAGAACAAGAGACTCTGAATATTAAAAGAGAAAGACGTCAGGGAATCAGGCGATGAGAAGAGGCGATGAGAATCAAATCTGGCTCAACTCCCCACCAAACCTTCTGTTTTCGTTTGTTTCTTTCTGAAAAGTGAATGAACTGATCGGCAGAAAATAAATTATTCAATAGAATAGATAATTATATATCAGATTTGGGTTTTCAAATACCCAAAAGATGAAACAAATGGTATTATAATTTCCATACTTAAATGAGGGGAAATTTATCGTGCCATCACATCTTTTGTCTCATCGAGAATGAATATGTATACCATGTCGAAAACGACCCGAGCGTAAACCTATCTAGAAGCCACTTTTGTTTATCGAGTTCGACATTGAGGCTTTCCAATAATGAAGAGTTCTTTCTATCAATCACTTTCGTCACCTGTAGGAAGAAAAAGAAATGAACTACATTACACAATAATGACATATTCTAATTCAAGTTTTCACATAAATCAATACATCCATAATCAGGATACAATGAAATCTCATCTTAGGACTTTCGGAACATTAGGAATGATCATATCCAGACAAATAAAGAGAACACGATTACAAAAAAGTAATCATTTGAATCATTTAATTGACAAGTGAGAATAATGATTTATTGAGGACAAATTGACGGCTTATTGATATTTTTTTTTTTTTTTTTGTCGGTCCTTCTCTATTTCTATTCTAAATCTCATTCTCAGACTTTTGTCCTGCCTTCTTGCAGGACGTAGGAGTCGAAACCCACTCCTGAAACTAAATTGTCCACATCCCAAACCCCGTGAGAAGGTGAAGATTCAAACGCCCCGCCTCCCCCTTCCAAGTTAGAAGGGTGGCCACTAGAGCGGCTTATTGATAGTTCAATCGTTGAAGATGGTGGCATTTTTATTTTTATAAAATAAAAAAGATTGAAAGATACAATCAACTTAGCAAAGCCCTCTAAACTTCACCAAAAGGGTTAAATACTTTGGACACTAAAGTTCGATGGAATCGTTGAATTTACATATCACCACCGTATCACAAAAAACACTAGAGGTTTGGACATTTAGGGCACGTTTAGTAATATTTTTGTTCCGGGGAATTTTCGAACATAAATAGTTTTTTTTTTTTTGTTTTTGTTCCTGTGAACAATTTTTAAATATAAAAACGCGATTGGTAACTACAAAAAAAAAATTATTTCAGGAATAGAGAAGCGTTTGGTAAACTTGTATAATTTTGTTATTTTTTTGAAAAAATTTCAATAAACTTATTATATTTTTCTTTTTTTCTTTTTTTTTTTTTTTTTTCCTTCTTTCTCTTTATGGCTAGCGACCGGCTGGGCAATATCTGACAAGCTCGCCGAAGCCTTTCCGGTGGCCTCAGTGGCCAGGCGAGCGGCCAATGAGGCCAACCTCGCACCGCTTGGGTGAGGTTGAGTCTCGCCAATGGCCTCGCGAGGCTTGCTTGGCTACCGAGGCCACTAGCAAGGCTTGACCTCACCCAGGCAGTGCGAGGTCGGCCTCGCCATATCTGGGCGAGGTCAAGCTCGCCCAATCCAGGTGAGGTCGAGCCTCACCGTGGCTTGGCGTCTCTAGGGGCCGGCGATGTTCTGGTAAGGTCGCTGGCTCTCGTCTAGCCGATCGCCGGCGCTGGCCATGGCTAAGGCCAACGACCACCAGAAGGAAGAAGAAGAAGAAGAAGAAGAAGAAGAAGAAGAAAAGAAAGAGAAGAAAAAAAGAGAAGGGAGAAAAATTGTTCCCTGGAACAATAAGTAACTTTTTTCTATTTCGTGTTTCTATTCCAAATATGTTCCTAAGAACAAAAAAATAGATTTTTTGTTCCTAGAAACAAAATTTTTACCAAACACGTTTATGTTTTTTTTTTTGTTCCCCAGAACTTAAGAACAAAAATTTGTGTTCCAGGAAACAGAAACACTTTTTGCCAAACATGGCCTTATTCATTAGCACGACAATCAAATACTGTCATTGCGAGTGGGTTCGATCTCCTAACCCTATGGACAGAAACGCAAGTGATGTATCATTGCGCTATTGACATATGGGATGAAAATTTTTATGAAATTAGACGGAGGGGGTCTATTGTATTTCGCATTTGAGCGATGTTTGTTATGTAAACAGTAAACGGAGAGAGAGGGGGTCCGTTGAATTTCGAATTTAAACTACGTTTTGGTCAATCCTACTTTAATCATAATCTAACAATCACTTTCAGACTTTTGTCCTACCTCATTATAGGGCGTGGGAGTCGAAACCCACTCCTGAAATGAAGTCGTCCCCACCCCAATCCCCCCTGAGAATGTGGGGATTTGGACCCCCCACCTCCCTCTTTCAAATTGGAAGGATGGCCATTGGGGCGAACCCCTAGTGGTTAAACTACGTTTGTTATGGAGAGAGAGAGGGGGTCCGTTGAATTTCGCATTTAAACTACATTTGTTATGGAGAGAGAGAGAGAGAGAGAAAGAGAGAGTTTTCTGGGTTTTGTAGATTTTATTGCACTTGATTTAACACCACCCCAGGTCCTAGGCATGACCTTAAAAGGCCTATAGGAGAATGAGAGGAGAACCCTCCTTGGGAGGGTGACCTCGAAGCTCCTATTCCTAAAGGATGGGGCTGCTCCCTTTGTTGGGGAGTAGTCAGCTGATAGGCGTCGGCCCCTACATCAGGGGTGCCTCTCGGCATCAAACTCAAGAGGGTAGAGGCCACTCCATTGCCTCGATAAAGATGAAGGCTGGGATAATATCCCGTAAGACACGGACTTGAACAAATCCTTAAAAGGCTCAAGTAGAAAATAGGCAGGAGAATCGTCCAGGGTGGGAGACCCTATGATGTCCTTCGTATTCTCTCTCTGTCGAGAAGATAAAGATAGAAAGGGAATTTGGGGGCCTCATGGTGGAGAAGGTAAACTCCACGTTAAGAGGTGCTTGCATGCCTTAGCTACCGTTGGGTAGGCTGGTATAGTAACCACCCGCGCTCAGGATGAGTGAGGGTGGGTGAAATGCTCACAGTTAAGCTAGTGCGCCTTACGGCACTGCACAGAACCGCAAGCTAGCTCAGTTCCCCTGGCGTGCAATGCCATAAGGCACTGTTACAGAGAGAGAGAGTTCTAGGTTTTGTAGATTTTATCACACTCAATTTAACACCACCCCATTTTCTCAAAAAGGCCCATTCGGGACTGTGAATTAATCTGTTCATTTATGATTGTAATTTCTTTTCTAATTTTTAATTTTTTGGGGGGTGATATGTGTCTTGATTACAACAGGGTGGAACAGCAATCGACCCTGCCCAATCCGACTCTCTCGTCCATCAAGGAGAGGGAGCAGGGGCTGGTTACAATGGGTCGCGTGCGGGGATGTTCGGGTCCTTCTTGGATTGTCCAAATAGTCCTCAGGACACATATCATTTAATTTCAAAAAATAATTACGTGACAATCTTTAATATATAAAAATAATAATTTATTATAGGCCATATAAATCAAATTATAAATAATTATCAATTATTGTCAGACTTACTTCTTAAAGAATTTATGGTTAATAATAAACTGTTATTCTCGCAAAGTATTCCAAATACTAGCAAAGCCCTTTAATTTTCCCCTGCGTTTTTCCTTGATTTTTATTGTTCCTTCTCTCTCTCTTTTAGGTCATTTAATTATTGCATTTAATTAATAATTTTCCCTTATTGCTTTGAGCAAGAAGGGGAGATAGTTAAAAAAAAAGAATAGAAAAAAAGGGGAGATAATTTTTTTCAACCAAAAAAAAGGAGATAGTTCCAATATGTAAATTTCTTTTCCCTAATAAATTTGCCAAAAACATGTGGAATTACTTTGGTTTTGTGAGACGATCAAAGGTCGTGGTTCGTGTTTTCGGAATTACTTTATTTACACTTTTATAGAATTTGGGAAAAAATCACTAAAAAAATCCAAATTATACCCACTATGACAATTTACCTTAAACTTTTTTTTTTTTTTTACATGTAAACAATCCAAGTTATGTTCACTCCGACACATTTATCCTAATTTTTTTCTTTTTATGTAAAAAAATCGCAAACATGTATCCCCGTGATATATTTATCTTCTGTTAATGTTCTATAACATGATTTTTCATACAAAAGAATGCCGTTTTTATTTCATTTAAATCACGTTGACATCATGTCATTATTGTATGCATTCTAGAATCCATATAGGCAAATTTTTAACTATGTTCATCAATGGAATTTTAATGGAGGGTAAATATATTACATAAGTACAAATTTGAGATTTTTTTGTGCCAAAAAAATTTAGAGTAAATATGTAATAATGGGTATAATTTAGAGTTTTTTTTGTGGTTTTTTTCCCTTTGTAATTTAACTTTCTTTTTAATTTTGAAAACACATGAAAGCATTGACAAGTGCATTTCCAACTTTCCCGTCATAATCTATTATGTTATTAAAATTTTCCCTTACATGAATGTACGTGTTAACATATGAATATTGTCAAGATTTCGAGAGTTCTGGATAGGAATAGAAAAGAAGTGAAAAGAGCCGTAAGATTTCAATTAAATAAAAAGTAATCTAGATAGGAACATTTTAGTCTTGTATCATTTAGAATTTCACCCAAAAAAGAAGCAACAAGGTTTTTGTGTTCTTTTTTCCAGTTTCATTGCATTAATAGGTTGGAAACTTGAGACTGAAAGCGCAAGTTAAAGAAGAGGTTGGGAAGAAAAAGAGACTCTGAATATCAAAAGAGGAAGAAGTTGAAAGGGAAATCAGGCGATCGGAATCAAAACTGGCTCGACTGCCACCAAACCTTACGTTTTCGTTTCCTTTCATGCGCACGAAGGAAAAAATGGGACCAATGTTTTGACCACACAAGCGAAAGTCAATAATCAATTATTCAAGATTACGGTTTTTTCTTTGTAAAATAAAAGAGTTGGGAGAGTTGGGAGACGCGACCAACATAACAATGCCCTTAGAAAGTTGCCTAAAAGGCCGTCATACGCTCAACACACAAGGTTTAACTGAGTCGTTTTGTTTAAAAATCGCCACAATATCACCAAAGTACTAAAAGTCCAGAAGGTTATTCGTTAGTACGGCAATCATGTGTTACTACTGCAAGCACGTTTGACCGCCTAAGCTTGTGGGTTGGAAAGTATAATTATGCTTCACTAGGGTATTGGCATGCAAGAAGAAGATTTTATGAAATTAGATGGAGGAGGTCTATTCAATTTCACATTTTCGGCGACATGATATATATAAATAATAATTGGAGAGAGATCCCTCAATTCATGAAATGCAGGCTCTATATCTTTAAGGAATTAAAATGGATAATTGTCCAAAAAGTCACAAATTTATTGCATGACGATTAATTCAATTCTAAATCTTTTAATTTTCTCAATTTTGTCCTAAGCCTTTGGTAATTTATCAACGTAGTCCTATATTTTCTAACAAGTTATCAATTAAGTCATTCTAGTTAATTTTAGCCAAAAATTGCTAATATTAATGATTTTTGCAAATTTTTCCCTTTTTTTTTCTTTTCTTTTCTATATTTTCTTTTTTTTTCTTTAATTGGATTTCCAACATGTGAGGGCCTACTTAGGGTGCATTTGCTTAAGATTTCTCAAAGAGCTTTAGGCTTCCAAAGCCTCTTGATGAAAATTTTGAGTGGTTGGCAAATTTTTGGGACCTCTTTGGCTAGAAGCTGGTCTTGGCGGACAAGAATTCTACTCCATCAAAATCTTATTAAAGTCCACTTTTGCCTCGTTTAAAAAAATAAAACCCTACTTGGCTCTAGAAGCATTTGTACGAGCTCATAACGAGGGATGTGATCTTGCTTGTGAGGGTAATGAAATTATCTGTGAGGCTAGCAAATGGAATCCTGAACTAGCTGCTGCTTGTGAAGTATGGAAGGGGATCAAATTTGAATTTGAAGCAATGGATCCTTTGTAATCCAATGATTACCGTTCATTCTCTTAATTGAATTGCAATTAAACTCAGCCCAATCTTTTACTAAAAGGATTGAGCTGAATACAAAAATTCTATTTATTCTATCTATATGATATCTAGATATATTTATTTAGATATACAAGATAAAAAAAAAATGATGAAATAAACAATCCAAATGCTTCTATTGTTTGCTTTGTTTCCTAGAGCCTTTTACTTTTTTTTTTTCTTTTTCCTTTTTTTTTTTGGGGGTCTAAACATCCCATTTCATTCATTCAAAGGTAGAACATATGACAAGAGTCGATACATAATATATCCTAAAGAGGTTGGGGTGGTATTGATAGCCAATTAGAAGCAAGGATTCCCAATCGATGGGTCTTGGCAGTCCTGGGTAAGGGTGTGCAACTGAACCGGATATACTCGGAAATCGGATCGGCCCACCCGGAAAACAGGGTCGGGAACCTGTTCCCATGGAAACCGATCCGAGAATCGGTTCGGTTTAAATCGGTCTTGGTTCGGTTTAAATCGGTCTTGGTTCAGTTTAAATTGGTTCCCAAAATTCGGAATCGGTTTAAATCGATTTGAGAACCGGGTCCGATTGATTACCCACTCACGAACCGGTTCCCAAACTGGTTTTGAAATCAATTTTGTAAGTATAGGTCCAAAACCCTATTTTTCCCCCTTATTTTTGCTCTTACTCCCGCAATTACACGACGTTTTTCTTCTTGGCTCTCTCAAACACACACAGCACTCCGCCTTCGTCATTCCTCTTTATCACTTGCTTCCCTCCCTCATCAGCTCCCTCTCGCACCGTTCGACGAACGGCCGGTGTTCATTGCCGCCAAATTTTTGTATACCATGTGAATTGGCTCGCCTAATTTCTGTTTTACAGGGGGATTTATGCTTGCATAAATGAGTAGTTTCATATAATAGTTATGGGAGTAAGACTAATATTAGACCCATGTTCGTTGCTAATTCTTTGCCTTATGATTTTATTTATTATAATTAGCCTTATGAATACTTAATTTTTCGTTTAGTCAAAAAGTTCATGTATTTATTATTACAAGTGCTTAATGTTTCGATACAAATTAGGAGTATTACATTATTTTTTTGCGTATTAATATAAAATTCAAAGTCGTATAGGATATCGGGAGATTACAAAATAAGTTCCAATGGAAACAAGATTGATCTTGGAATCGAACCGGAAAAACAAGATAAGTCGGGTAAATGGTCCAATACAAACAAGGTCGGCTACATTATCCAAAAAAGAGGAACCGATTATAACAAGATCGGGTACAGGGTTCAGGTCTAGACCCTACCCACCTTGAATCCAATCACCCCTAGTCCTGGGGTAGGATTGGCTTCCGTGGACAATGGACTAAAGAGACAACCTTTAACTTAATAATTCTTTGCACTCCTAAAAGAGGCTCTTCAAGGCCCATGGGCTGAGGCTTGAGTCAGCAACAAATCTAACCCCGGATATCTTATCTGTCAGGAGCTCCACGTCCATACCAGAAAGTTTCTGCCGCGATGCAGCTTCCGAGATCCACAACAGCGCCTCCCTTGTTGCTACAGCTTCGGTCTCTAGGGCTGAGGATGCGGCCACCTGCTTCGCGAAGCCGGCCGTGAGCATTCCCCTATGGTCCCGACACAATCCGGCCGCCGATCCCTCCAGTGGGCCGTCAAGCCATGGCCCATCGACATTAAATTTCCAGGTTCCCTTTGCTGGTGGCGACCACTCCAACGCTCATTTTGCTACGCAATGTTCCCATGCTCGCTCTCTCGCACTCCCTTGCTCGCGCTGCTCGTTGGCTTTGCATCTCTCTGCAGGTTCCTCTCTCTCATTCTCTGGTGGATCTGCCTTTTTTTTTTCCTTGATTGAAAGGTGAATCTGCTTTCAATTGCGTAGAAATATGCATTTTCTTAGTCTCTCGTTCTTGCCTGTAGTTTTTGCCTAATTAAAGTGGGGTGTGCTTAGTCATTAGCCGCGGCCGCATTTGTCCTCATTCACCGACCATCCACACGGTGAAGTTTAAAACCCCTTTTGGCCTCAAGCATGAGCAAATTTCCACCCATCATCGACTGCTCTGTGCTGTTGCCGATTTCCTTCATTTCCTGCTCTGGTGTGTGTTAAGAAAGGTTCCCGATTTTTTGAGTTGAGAAGTTGGTACTTTGAATAGGCCCTATTTTCTACTGTGATGTTTGAGCTAAGAAGTCTGTACTTTGGTGGGAAATATTGATTGATTGTCGATTGTGATTATATCTAAAGTTTTTTTAGGCTAAAAATCTTTGTATTTAGCCAAAAGTTTTTCCTAAATGTCTATTACATCACATCCTCTACTACCATTAGCATTGACAACGATGGAAAGAGCATTCAGGAGCGAGAGACAAGTAAAATGTTGTGTGTAATTTTCTTTTGTTTGTAAAAATTTCCCCTATTGTAATAAGGGGTGGAGGCGCCATTGACGTTATAACCATTTATCCCTTTTCCCACCTATCGCCTAGGTTGTCTCCTTGTTACTCCTTTTTTTTTTTCTTCCTCATTTTCTCCTTCTTACTATGATTAATTACTTTTGATTTTACATTCAAAGTAAGGGCATTGCAATGAACTTTCATAAGATCAAGGGCGCAATGTAAATTTGTCGAATTTGCAGGATGGATTTGCCCCCTCAGCCGACACCATCAATGGGAAGAGTATGAGATTGAAATTTTGGATGAGAGTTTGACCGAAAATCATAATGGAAGGGTACACTTGAAACGGACTCCAAAATACAGGGTACTTATTAGAGGTGAGTATCGGTCCAGGGTTAACCCCACCGGCCCAACCCTGCTGGTCTTGATCCGTTTCCCAGGAAGACTAGGTCGGTCCTTAGTCCTAGAATTCCTAGACTAGCATTGTATGGGTCGGCCTCGGTCCTGAGAGTTCAGGGTTGGTCCGGGTTTTATATATATATATATCTAATATATTATTTATAATTTTTTTTATATAGAGAAAACCTTAAAATAAATAGTGTCAACAACATTAAATAACTTTTTAGTGAGGAGTTCAAGTAATTTTACATTATTCTTTAATAACTTAATGTCTTTTACAAAGTGTCAATAGTCATAATTTATGAAAGGGGAAAATGTTTTTGTGGGGAGTCCTTACGGCATCCAAAAAGGCATAAACAGCTCATTATGGCATCCTCCTCTAGTATTTGTTTTCTTCTGTCTTATTTGTTCTCTTAATATTCAATTTGTCAAAGTCGAAAGAAACAACTTCTCCGCTTGCCATTTGACACTCGTCTCACTCACTTTGGGTTATTCGTGTAGCTCGCAGCTCGATGCTCGCTTGGCTTGTTATTCCCCGCTCGACATTCGATGCTTATTCTGTTTGACACTCGCCCCACTTGACCTTCACTGCTTGCATTTCTTAGCTAATCTCGCTCATCATCGAATCCATTGGGTTGGTACGATCATTGGTTGCCCTTTCGAGAAGTACAAAAAAATGAAATAAAAAATTATCGGTTGGTCATGGGTTGACTTGGAAACCGAACCGAGCCCATTGGGTCAGTCTGGTCCTCAATCATTTTTTTAAGGAGTACAAAAAATGAAATAAAAAATTATCGATTGGTCCCGGGTTGGCCTTGAAACCAAACCGAACTCATTGAGTCAGTCTGGTCCTCGGTCCCAAGCTCAATAGGGTCAGTCCTCAATCCCAAAAATTGAGAACCGGCATTATGCGGGTTGGTCCTAGGGTTAGAAGGTGAACCGGCCCAATCCGGACCATGCTCACCCCTAGTGCACATTGCAATTTCAGAAATTGTAAACGTTAAGAAGCAAATGGCTACCCTTACCAAAAAAAAAGAAGCAAATGGCTACAACCTAATCAATATTTTTCTGGCTACATTTGCCGGCTGTCTCTCCCCTTGTTCTCTACACCGTCTGACGGCGGCACCGCCACCCCAAAAGGACTCCAAATGCCGCCCAACCACCTTCTGGTGCCGAAGCCCTTTGAGCCGTACTTCTTCTACGGCCACTGCAAGCCCTCCTAGAACCACCCCGTCGTGTACGGTGACCTCTTCTCCTCCCGCAAGACCATCCCTGCTCGGCAGAGCCCTAAACCCACAAACCTGCCAGCTCCCTTCCACCTATACAAATGGGACCCGGACCACCACGGCCCCCTCCCGTCTCTGCCGTCGATGCCGAAGCCTCCCTCCTCCCTCGCCGCCTCTCCCTAATTGCTCGATTCATCGTCAACGCATTCCGCCAGAATTGCGGCGACTAGGGCCCACCCGTCGTCAACTAGAGCAAAAGGGAATTTTTTCTGACAAATCTTCATTCTTTGATTTCACTTGACATTAAGGGTGTTATGATCTCCAAAATGGTAAATCATACGGAAATAAAACTTTTGGAAGCCATTTGTCCCTGTAGATTTCCAACTATCGGAGGTTTTTAGGCAAAATATAGAAATGGAATTTTCTATAGAGCAAAAGAGAACTTTCTCTAACAAATCTTCGTTCTCTAATTTCACCAGACTTCAAGGGTGTTGTGATCTCCAAAATGATAAATCATACGGAAATTAAGCTTTTGGAACCCATTTGTCCCTACATATTTCCAATTGTCGAGGTTTTAAGGCAAAATATTAAAAGGGAATTTTCTATGGAGAAAAATGAAATTTTTTCTAACAAATTTTCGTTCTCGATTTCACATAACTTTAAGGGTGTTGTGATCTCTAAAATGGTAAATTATATGGAAATAAAGATTTTGGAACCCATTTGTCCCAGTAGATTTCCAACTGTCGGAGGATTTTAGGCAAAATATCGAAAGGTAATTTTTTATTGAGCAAAAGGGAATTTTTTTTGACAAATCTTCGTTCTTTGATTTCCAGCTATCGGAGGATTTTAGGCAAAATATCGAAAGGTAATTTTCTATTGAGCAAAAGGGAATTTTTTCTAACAGTTCTTCGTTTCTTGATTTTACATGACTTTAAGGGTGTTGTGATCTCTAAATTGGTAAATCGAACGGAAATAAAGCGTTTAGAACTCATTTGTCCCTGCAGATTTCAAACTGTCGGAAGTTTTAAGGCAAAATATCGAAAGGGAATTTTCTATGGAGCAAAGGGAATTTTTTTCGATAAATTTTCATTCTCTGATCTCACGTGACTTTAAGGGTACTTTGATCTCCAAAGTGGTAAATTGTACGGAAAAAAAGCTTTTGGAACCCATTTGTCCCTGCAAATTTCCAACTGTCGGAGGTTTTTAGGCAAAATATAGAAATGGAATTTTCTATAGAGCAAAAGGGAATTTTTTCTGACAAATCTTCGTTCTCTAATTTCACCAGACTTTAAGGGTGTTGTGATCTCTAAAATGAGAAAACATACGGAAATTAAGTTTTTGGAACTCATTTGTCCTTGCTGATTTCCAACTGTCGGAGGTTTTAAGGCAAAATATTGAAAGGGAATTTTCTGTGGAGCAAGAGGGAATTTTTTCTGATAAATCTTCGTTCTCTAATTCACATGACTTTAAGGGTGTTGTGATCTCCAAAATGGTAAATCGTACAGAAATAAAACTTTTGGAACTCATTTGTCCCTATAAATTTCCAACTATCGGAGGTTTTTAAGGCAAAATATCAAAAGGGAATTTTCTATGGAGCAAAAGGGAATTTTTTTCGACAAATCTCCGTTCTCGATTTCACATGACTTTAAGGTTGGTGTGATCTCCAAAATGGTAAAACGTACATAAATAAAGCTTTTGAAACCCATTTATCTTTGTAAGTTCTATTTTGATCTTAGTTTATTTTTCTTTATCCTTTCTCTTTGTTTGGCATGAATGTCTCGCTGTCTCTTACTATATTCTCAATAATTTCAAGTTCATGGCTTTGTATACGTTCTTGCTGAATAGGATAAACAACTGGTTGCTACTTAAATGATATGTTCGAGATTTCCAAGGGCAATAAGATGGTTGTAGTACAATGCTTTTATAAAATTGATGAGGGTAGGCTTCATTTGCCTTGCGTTTTTTTATGACAGAGATTTTTTTTTCTTCTGTCTTCAAGATCTTAGCATCGAATGTATAGATGTTTGGAGCTTGTAATTTTGATAGCTTGAATCAAATAGTTACAATTGCATTCTTGGATTTGCGTTCATTATCTTCATCGCATTGCCATTGGCCAAAGCCAACTCAGCTACTCTTCCTTTGGCTCTTTCTCTCTCGCGTTAAATGTTTCCAACATTCATATCCATGAAATTGTCATCAATGAAGCAAGCAAATCGAAAAGAGTATTGGATGGTTTCTTCAAGTACTTTTGTGGTTTTAATCCCTTTTGTGGATGAACACTCCAAACAATTTATTATCTATAATTGCAAAAATAGAGTACAAGTGCTCAATAATTAAGCTTCCTAAACAGCACATGAGACAAGGGAATTCTTACAAGCATAAAAAGCAATAATCGTGTTGCCAAAAGTATATGCAATTACACATCAAAACCACATGTTTTTTGTCAAATTAGGATTTCTTAACACATCATCCTATATACTCAATGAACTGTTGAACATAAAAACATATGCCTTTTTTATTATCATTCCACTATCAAGCTTCCCAAACGTGGAAGACAGAAGAATTCTAACAAGCATAAAAAAACAACAACCATGCTGCTATCTTTCACCTCCTGACGAATTTTTATGTGATCGTGCATTGTCTCTGCCTTCAGAATCATTCAATTCATTCATCTTAGGATGTTGAAAAGAATTAGATAACTCCTGTACAAAGGAATAAAATATATTTTGAGAAAATGCACAATTTTCTAAACAATGGGCATGCATAAATATTATCTCAAAAATGCAAGTCAACAAAAGTGAGACGACTAGTACTTGACTCAAAATATTTTCATGTGATCTATGATGATACTCCAATATCTATCAATAAGAAAGTATTATCAATAAGCATTAAAATAGTTTACTAAAGATGAAACAATATTGCAATCTCAAATGATTTTCATAATAGGTACCTAACTAGTGAATGGGGAATACATATTCATAATCCTTGGTAGCATGATAAATGATTGTTGCATCTATATAAAAAAAATGACCTCATTAATATAATATAATAAAGTGCTTTCATGGGACATTAAATTTCAACCAAACATTAAATTAGTAACCCAAACTACTATAGACTTGATTAGTGAATGGGAAAAACCTATTCATAATCCTTGGCGGCATGATGTATGCTGGTTGCATCTATGTATATAAAAAAAAATGATCAAAATAGTAGAATGTAAAAACAAATGTTGAACTCCAAAAGAGACACACCTGATTATGAAAATTAAGATTTACTATAGGACCACCAATGTTGCGAAGATAAAAGACATTTTGAATTTAATTTGAATTTCTTGAATAATTTGATAAATGAGTTTCAACATGTGTTGCTTGAATAGTCAGTTCTATATTACAAAATAATAAATATATTAATTGACATCATATAGCATAAGAATAAACTAAACATATTAACTAAAACTTTATGCCAATCAGCTTACCTCGACTTTCTACAGGCATCAAGGGTATTATTTTCTTAGATTTTTTTTCTTTTCTTCTCACTTGAGGCTTTAATCCTTTCATAACTTGTTCCATTTCCTTTCTTTTGAAGGGGGTCCAATACTGATATCTCACACAAAAAAGCCTCATTATCATTATCATCACTAGCACCATCTGTCACAACTATGCTTGAGTTGTATGATGAAATTTCAGCTACTGTTGCATCCAAGTTCTTATTCATTATTCTCATAGTATTTCCATCTTAGGTTCCCAAACTCATCACTTCAAAAGTATTTTACATTAATGTGAAAAATCTATTAAAGGTAGATGAACCTGCTGACATTTCATGAGATTCATCATTCATATATCTTTGCTTCACACTTTTAGTCCATCTTTTCAAAATATAAGAAGATGAAATGACTGAAATTGATGCATTCCCATTCAACATGTATAAAGATGGCGACACAATCACTGATTTGATTCAAATAACTTGCATTCACAAGAAACTAAAAAGTCAACAAGATTGAATCTGACAATATATTCACCTTGAATCCCTTTACACTTGAGAGTGTATTCATAAATCAACCCATTGAAAGCAATATTTGAAATTTGTTGGGAAATTGTTTGCTAAAATTCTTCATAAAACATTTTTAAAATGGTACAAGTGTACACCAAAGTGGCATGCGTCAATATCCCTTTATGCAAAATATGCAATTTGGGCTGCCCACGAAAACTATAATCATCTTGAGCTTCAATCTCTCTCATATGTTTCAATTGTTCTTCATAGTGGCAAACAAATACTATAAGACTCGATGTCTTAGCCGACATTTGTTAGAAGATATTGTTAGTACTCTCGCTCATTTGATTTGATGTTATACCACAAGAAAAAATATCACGACCAAAAGCCAAATTCCATTTATGTCTCAAGTCGTACAACCTCTGAAGTCAAGTATTATTCTCAGTGCCCCTCTCCTCATCCATTTTTCTTCAAGTAGATTCAAATTCATCTTCTGATTTGCATCTATACATAAGTTTTGAGAAATATTTATCTATAAACTCCGGCATGTGATAAAGATGTGGAATGTTTTGATTGGCATTTTTCCCAATATGCCAAGTACATAAACGATGTTAAGTATTCGGGAACACCATTTGAATGGCTTTTGCCATTGCTTGGTCTTGATAAGTGAAAATGGTTTTTGAAGCATTATTTTCCATAAATTTCAAAAACACCTCAAATAACCACATAAATGAATTTGCAATTTCATCTAATAAAAATGTACAACCAAACAAAGTATTTTTCCAATGATGATTAACTCCAACAAGGTGCACATATCAAGTTATACTTGTTAGTATAATAAGTGGTATAGAAAATCACAACATCACCGAAATAGTCATAATCAAATTTGGACAAATTATCTCTCCAAAATAAATTTGTCAATCTACCATCTTGATCTACCTATTGTGCATAGAAAAACATTAGATTTTGCATTTGCATACAATGAAAATGATTCAAAAAACTTTGACAATCACCCCTACTTATAAGATTTGATCTTTCACTTTGTAGAAAATTTTAACAATCATGTAAAATGAAACCTAAGTTTTGGCTTCATTGTGCTTCGTTGGCCAAGAATTTATATGCCATTATCCCCTCAATGCGGCTTTAGCCATGTCAACTAAAACCCCTTTGTAAGTATTAGATTTTATTCTTCCACATCTTATTAAGTGCTTTTGATGTTCTAGTATAAACTCATGATTGTGCTCGGAAACATACTCCATGACTTCATGAATGCCATTCTTAACCTTAAATTTGATAAAAATAAGACAACCACATCAAACTTTAAGTTTTTCATATTTTCTTTCTTGATCAAATGAGTTGATAGAATATCCTTCACAATTACACACAAAAATCCGTCGAGTTATTTCTCCTTTGTCTTTTTTTTTTTTTTTTTTTCTAGTCTTAGACTTCCTCACTCCAAAACATTTGCTTATAGCATAGGCCACATATTTATGATATGCTTCAAGTTCACTTGCAAAAACCATTTTTATTGTAAAGTCAAAATCTTTTTCCATTTACATGTGCAAGATGAGCAGTTTCATGTTGCAAGCAAAGAACAAAAGGTTTTTAACATAGTGCTTTTACAAGAAAAATAAAATTGACATCAGATTTTTCCATTTTTTTAGGGATAAATAGGGTGTTTCATTTAAAAGCCATGGAGTGCGAAATTAGGATGCAAGTGGGCTATATTGGTAAGGAAAAATACCAATTGGAATAATGGGGTGTTGAATAAATTAATAGGGTTCAATTTGAATTGATTCAAGTAGGATTAAGGTTTAAATTGAAAAGAAACCTAGCAAAATTCGTATGCCACACTTACCCCCATATTTTAGCCTACCTAAAAGCTTCTAGAAGGGGCAAATTGGTCAAGAAATGGTGGGTGGAAGGTGACATCACATGATGTCATGGTGGCCCATGTGTGATGACCTAAGAGAGAGAGTGTGTGAGAGGAAGAAGGGAAATGATTTTTCCTTTTCCCTAGTTTTTAACGGATCTCCCCATCTTTTTTTTAATTTTAAAAACCTCCATAAAAAAATTAAAAAAAAGGGAAGAAGAGGCAGCCGCCCATCACCGGAGGGGGCCGCCGGCGATGGTCACCGCACCTCGCCGTGCGCCCTCCGGGCGAGCTGTTCGCCGTCTCTTTTCTTCTTCGGTGTGCCTTGAAGCGAATCGACCCTGGGACGGACGCGGGTGAGGGCGCCGTCGCCGGAGCCGCCGCACACCGCCCTCGCCAGGGGCCGTTCATCTCCCTCTAGCCCGCTCAATCGCCGTTCGCCTCACCCAGCCGAGCTACCGCCCCTGTTCAGCCCTGTTTTGCCTCTGCTCGGTCCCGTTCAGCCACCTACGGCCGCCGGCCGACCACCTCCGGCCACCGTCGACCCCGCCGGAGCTCCGCCTCGCCCTCAGCCGCCCTTGGCCGCCTCAATCGGCCCCGGAACGGCCCCAACCAGCAGCGTACAGAGAGTGCAGAAAATGGGTATCGCAGTGACGTTTGGCCCGTTTTGGCCGCCTTCCCGAGCTCGGATGCTCGGCCCGCTTTGGGGAAAGTCGATCCTCGCGTCGAGCCCGTCGTTTTGAGTGAGTTTTACTCACTAATGCCTCCTTAGTGTGCTAATTACACTTAAAGGTTGATTAGTTTTAATTAAATGTAATTAGGTTGTTAGATTAGAATTGATTAGCGATTATTAGTTAATTGCTTTGCATATTAGTTGTGTGGTTAGTGTAATTAGATAGAGAATTGCCTGTAGTATTTATTGGATGCTTCTTGGGATTTTTCCGTCCCTTATCGGGTGTTAATTAAGCGATTCGGGCCTAGGTGGTATTTTTAGGAATTAAATATTAATTTTGGAAATTAATTATTTAATGATTTATTTCTCGGAAATTCAACTAGGATGGCTAGTGACCGGGATTTTATGCGATGATCGTGGCGCAGACCGTTTATTTAATTGAGCTTTGTATTGTGCTAAATTGAATTATTTGTGAAAGAAGGAATTATTCTTTAATTGAATAATCTTTGGTTATTAATTGAAAAAAATTGGGCTTTTGATAATGCCAAAAGGATGAGTGGGCTAATAAAATGATGGAATTTATAAAAAGGAAATTATTATGTTTTGGCTAAGGCCAATCAAGCTCATGGCATTTTATCGGAAATGAGAAAAACTGGTTATTTGATTATTTGCTTGGAATGATATGATCTACCGGCTCGATGACTCTACGGAGTATCTGGAGACAGGACGGTATGATGAATTGTGTGTATACCGGCTCGATGACTCTACGGAGCATCTGGAGACAGGACGGTATGATGAATTGTGTGTATACCGGCTCGATGACTCTACGGAGCATCTGGAGACAGGACGGTATGATAAATTGTGTGTATACCGGCTCGATGACTCCACGGAGCATCTTGAGACAGGACGGTATGATCTACCGGCTCGGTGACTCTACAGATTATCTTGAGACAGTACGGTATGATATATCGGCTCGATAATCTTATAGATCATCTTGAGACAGTACGGTATGATAAAGGGTCGGGTGGGACCATAAAGCCACTAGATCTTGAAAGGGTCGGGTGGGACCATAAAGCCACTAAATCTTGGAAAGGTCGGGTGGGACCGTAAAGCCACTAGATATTGATAAGGTCGGGTGGGACCGTAAAGCCACTAAATCTAAGGAATTGCTTGGTGTTGGATGAATGACCTAGAAATGGTCCGACTGACTTATAATCGACTAGATCGATTGATCGATGATTCGATCTGAGAGTGACTTGATGTGATTCACTGCCTTGATTTGATGTTGCGAATTGATTGATTGAATGGAAATGACCGTGAGTGGTCTTGTTGGCGTGTAATCGATTAAGTCGATTAGATCGATGCTTCGATCTGTGATGTTATTGCTTGGGTGCCTATTTGATTTATGCTAATATGCAGGTGGAATCTGAGGCCAAGGTAAGTCCTCTGACTCATGTTGTGCATAGGCAGCCCTAAGGTGTATTAGTTTACTAATCGGGTCTTAGAGGGTAGAACTTGCTGAGACGTTGTCTCAGTGGTTATTGAATAACCATTTCAGGACCTGGATGAGGAGCCTAAGGAGCATGAATCTGATGAGGAGATCCCTGTTGAGGAACCTGAGGAGGAGTACGTGAAGGAGAACCCCGAGGATGATCCAGAGTAGGATCCTAATGACGTTTGCTATAGAATCAATTTGAGTAGAAACCAATCGTTTTAGTATGGCTTGTATATGATTGCAATGGTGTGGTTTTCAGGTTCAGGTTTCTAGTCCTACTTGTATATCCCATTGTTTTATTGTCTGGGGATTTATAACCGCTTCCGCATGTGCATATATAAATGAAAGGGTCGGCGATACATAGTCCTGGGATATCGCGATTTAAAATCGACCAAAAGTTAAGGGATGTGCGCGTGCCTGAGGATCAGGGCGTGACATAAAATTTCTTCCATTTTTTTAGAAAGTAAATATCTTTCACATAGTAGAAGTTCAGAATTATCTCTAATTCAACCATCGGATAACCTTATCTTGTGAATTTACGGGCACAAAGGCTTTACTTGATCAGAAGGGATATAATGGACATAAGAAAAATAACACGAAATCAAATATCGAGATTAGTTCAATAACTATAGGTATAAAACATCAAAGCATGACATTACTTAACCATTAAAACAGAATTCATGGAAACATATATACAAAAATAAATTGGCTAATAGATTGAACTAAAGGAAAAGATAAATCTTTGTCACATTCACGATCATCTTCAAGTATCTTAAGTAGAGATATTATAGGATGAGCACCATTAAAAAAAAA
Source organism: Eucalyptus caleyi (assembly GCA_014182885.2). Lineage (NCBI taxonomy): Eukaryota > Viridiplantae > Streptophyta > Magnoliopsida > Myrtales > Myrtaceae > Eucalyptus > Eucalyptus caleyi. Next base: position 31,639,540 of record CM024468.2, on the reverse strand, counting down.
AATAAAAAAAAATCATGAAAAACAAAAATAGAAAGCGGAAAGTAAACATTGGAAGAAGACCACATCACCACCTAACTTTCGCGCATTTCTCAAATTAGCAAACGACGTCTCTCTCTCTCTCTAAAAAAAAACTTTGCTTATTTATCTCGACCATCCAGGAGAAGACTCATGTTGGACGAGACATGTAGGATATCAGTTGTCACTTGTATTTGACATATATTTGGCCTTTTGAAACATCCTTCGGCAGGGGTTAAATTATCACCAAAGAAAGAGTTGGGACGTCTCCACAAACGCACCCCTAGGAAAGAAGCCATGTCCTTTCCAACTCACAAGGTGGAGATATCTTTGCAAAAGCAATCGCCATCATGAAAGCCCTAAATGCACCTTGAATGACAGAGTTTAGCTAGTCGATGACCTCCCTTTGGGACTTAAGTTTCTAGAGCAGTGTGTAATCACCGAGCCCAATCACTAACCAACTCCGCAGCGTGTAGTGGTAGGATATGTGCCTCAAGCTTTGCTCCCACAAAAACCATGGCCAAATCTCTATCCATGTCCCTCCGCCTTAGGAAGAAATGGCCTTTCCTCCTCCTCCGATCGCTTGACAAACGCCGGAGCAACGCAAAAAGAGAAGCAAGTGAGCGTTGTAGTAGGGGCGCTTGCTTCACCAGCAACGGCAAGGGAACGACCACTTGACAAACTCTGGAACGAACATTGAAGCAACAAGAAGCGTAGAGAGAGAAGCAAGCGAGCGTCAAAGTAGGAGCAGCCATAATGTGGTTCGTTGATGACGGTAGGGGAACAGCCACTTGATGAACACCTGGAGTAGCAATGAGAGCAAAGAGAGAGTAACGACACCAAAGGAGGGGGCTCTAGTAATGTGGTTTTCAACAACGGTGGGGGCCACTTGACAAACGGAGGAGCAATGATGAGCGTAGAGAGATTTTGAAATTCAAAATTTTGAAACCTTCGTCAAGTGAAAGAAATGGGAAATGGTAATTTGCAACCGTTGGAGAGCAACATAAAGCCTCTGCTTCTCTTTCCTTTGTTTGAAGAGGTAAGAAAGAGAAAAGCCTTTGTGCCATAATAAATGCATTGTAGATGAGAGAGAATGTGCAAGGTGGGAGGAGAGTGGGCGTGTGTAGGCTAGGAGAGGGTAGGAAGAAGGCTAGGAGAGAAGAAAGAAAGAAAAAATAGAAGACAACAAAAGGGCCCATGCTTCCACATGGCACCACGTGAGTGGTTGGAGACCACACTGACTTGGCTCCGGGACCATCCAATATTGGCCGTTGATAAAAAAGCTGGACGATGACACTGGATTTGGCCCGCTTAGCTAGAAAAACAAATGTGACCAGCCTATCACCGATGACGGTCGGAGCAAGCTCACCCTTTCGCAACACCTATTTTTTACCACAAAAATTAACAACTTGTATTCACTAACTAGATGCACATATGATCAATGAATGGGGAATAGAAAGCTAACCGAACCGGGTTTGAGTCACAAAAACATCGACAAAGGGGATGAAGGTCCAGCAACAATATTGGCTCAGTGATACAAATCAAGACATAAAACAAAACAAAATGTGGAATTAGGCGTGTTCTTCATAATCCATAGATAGATCACTCATCAATAAATCTGAAACTCGGTTTTGGGGATTAAATCTTTATGCAGTTCGTTTAGGCAAATCATCAAACATTTGGTGTGCACCTCGGGTTACAAACTCGAGAAAAAAATTTAGCTTAAACATGGTGCATCAATGTCCAAATCAATACCAATTATTGCAAACCGACCTTAACTGAGTTCACAGCTCAAGCAAAAGGTTATGAAATTGCTTAACAACACCAATTATTGCAAACCGACCTTAACTTATATGTTAAACATGGTGCATCAATGTCTAGATCAACATGGTGCATCAACGTCCAGATCAACATCAATTATTGCAAACCGACCTTAACTTATATGTTAAACATGGTGCATCAATGTCTAGATCAACATGGTGCATCAACGTCCAGATCAACACCAATTATTGCAAACCAACCTTAACTGAGTTCACCGCTCAAGCAAAAGTTTAAGAAATTGTTTATCAACACCAATTATTGCAAATCAACCTTAACTTCACCTACATTTAGCTTAAACATGGTGTATCAATGTCCAGATCAACACCAATTATTGCAAACCAACCTTAACTGAGTTCACCGCTCAAGCAGAAGTTTTCACCTAAATCCTTGTGAGTTCATCGCTCAAGTACAAGTTTATGAAACTGTTTGTTGCTATCATGCTTAACTTCATCAGACAACCACGGCCCTTTCTATCCTCCAGCGAAAGAGCAACCTCAACAGAACATAGCATCTACTATGGACAAAGGCGGTGGCCAATGGTGACTCCACTAGGATTGTGTTGGGTGATCTTTGGACCTCTCTCATTCCAAAAATTAACTTAAGAGATGAGGTTGTTCATTCACACTAATAAATTAACCACCCCCCTTTCATACAAATGATGTGGGATAAACCCGAACAGATTAAAGTCAAGCTCCAACTATCCCTCTTTTTCTACCCCAATAACTAACCCTTCTCTCCGTGAACTTCTCCTTCATCTTTTCTTATGTGAACACAAGCATGGAGCTCCTCTCCTCCTCCTTCCTCGCGAATCATTTCCGTCACGCTTCTCGCCCATTCGCCCACCTCTCCTCTGACTACAGCTAGATTCTTTCTTCTGCTTGCGTCACGGCGGTGACGTCACTCGCCCGTCCCACTTCCCTCTGCTGTCCGCGCGCGCGTGCCTGCAACGGAGAGAAGATGGGTGATGAGCTGGGCCATCTTTTGTTAGGTTCTGATGTGGGCTTAAATCGTTGATTTAAAGGGAAAAGGAAAGATGGCCAGATGAAAGAAGGGGCTGACCGAAAATTTATTAAAAGAGTGGGCCGAACATGCCGACCCGCTGGACCTCATTTTTTGCTCTTTTTTCTAATTAAACTTTTGCTATCTCCCTCTCTTATTTTTGTATTTTTATATTTTTTTTGCAAAAAATGGACACTTCAACAATCGACAAAATTCGGGTGTCAACAGCCCATTCACGTCGTCTTCATTGTACTCGGGTTCACCAAGAGATGTTTCATACATATTGAGGATGATGTCGCCGGAAGAGTCATGCTCATCACCGGAGCATTCTTGGGGACTGGCGAGGTTATTAAGTTCATGTAACCAACTTGCTTTTGCTGTGTATGAAGGACTCTGAGCAGTAGTAAAATGCGGTTGATATGGGAAAATTAATTAGTCGAAAAAGAGAGAATAAAGCCAAAAAAAAAAAAAAAAATAAGGTGGCAATTATTTCCTTTTTGGGCCGGGATGATTCTTACTTCCTAGGAAATACTTTTCACATGTCATTTCCTCCCAATTTTTGCCAAAATATGTGAAACTTCTATTTGAGAGTGTGTTTGGCAAAATGCATTTGATGGCAAAATTTTTTGTTCTTTTGTTCCAAGAAACAAAAAAAGAACAAAAACACGTTTATTTACACTTTTAGAACAAAAAAGAGTTAGAAAAACTCATTTCTTATTCAGGGAACAATTTTAGAAACATCGCCATGGCCAGCTACATCGACTGTTGAGGGCCGGCGACCTCATCGGAAATTGCAAAAGGAAGAAAGAAAAAAAAAAAGAAAATTAAAAAAAATTAAAAGAAACAAAAAAATTATACAAGTTTACCAAACGTATTTGTTCCGGAGTGAAATTTTTTTTTAGTTCTTATATTTAGAAATTGTTTTTTGGCTATTAAAAAATTTCCCGAAACAAAAAGTTCTATCGTGCCTTGAAATTGCTTGTTTTATTGTATTTTTAATTTATTTTTCGGCATTTATTTTTTATGGCGTTGACATTGAAATACATAAAATATAAACAAACACAGTGGTTACAATCATTATAGGCCATCTTTTTTTTTTTTTTTTTCTTTCCCATAAAAATCTAAAATATTATTCAAATTTCAGTAAATTGTAAAAATATAATATGTGAATATACATGAAAATTTCAAGAGTTTCGGACTTAAAAGGGTTAAAATGCGCTCATTGTAACATTTCAATCAATAAATAATAAGTAAAAGTTATTCTTTTAGTCTTGGATTCTTAATTTTGGAGAAGAAAATCAGCAAGGTCTGTTTTCTAGTTTCGTTGAATTAATAATTTTGGTTGGAAACTTGAGACCGAGAGACCTCCTCAATTTTTTTTTTTTTGGTCAAACAAAAATATTTCATTAAGTAAGCAAAGATAAGAGGCCCGGTAAATAGGCATATCATTACATAAAAGGTCCAACAAATTTGAGGAGAGATAAGATCTAATTTAGAGATAAATAATTTTTCTTGTGAGCTTTGGCTACCCAGTTTGTAACAAAGTTGGCCTCTCTAGAACAATGAACTATTGAACATTTGAGAATGCCCGCATTTTTTCCTTGCACTTACTGACAAGAGGTAACTAATTTAAATTGTTCATGACTTTGACTAGTTGCAAGCTGTTTGACTCAATAATCTTCTCAATTTAGCTAGGAGCTTTTTAGTCTTGGATTTTTTTAGAATTTCACCAAAAAAAAAAAAAAATCAACAAGGTTATTGTTCTCTTTTTTCAGTTTCAGTAGGTTCATTGGGTTTAAAAAGAGGCTCTAAAATAAAGGGTTTACCCTAAAAAAAACTGGTACACTTGTGACAAATTTACCCCAAACTATTTTTTTGACCATGAAAAACCCCAAAGAGAGACTATAAAAACCCTAAATTGGTGACAAATTTGCCCCAAACTAATTTATTTGAGTACAATTTAGGACAAATATACTATAGCTAAATTGGATTAATACCACAAAAAAAAATCACAAAAATGTAAAAAAAGGCTCTAAAATATTGAAAGCGTGTCATTTAACTTAATAATTTGATAATAAAATGTAACGAAAACTAACATAGGGTAAATTTGTCACATGTGTAAGACGTTTGAGTAAATTTGTCAAAGGTAAATGGAGTTTTTGGCGTAAAAAAAATAGTTTTGGGTAAATTTGAGTAAGTTTAGGGTTTTTTAGGGTATTAACCCAATATTAAAAGGGGAAGACGTTAAAAAGGAAATCGAGCGATGAGAAGCGACGATTCACCAGCCCGGCCGGCTGATCAAGGACCTCTTCTAACGTCCAAGCCTCGACCTCACACGACCGGCAGAAAAGGTGAGGCGCTTTCGCCGATCCAGCTTCTTGTGCCGGGTTTGATCTTTTCTTGTGAGATCGTTGTGGTGGTGTTTTTGGGAGCAAATCTCACTTGGGTTTGTGGGGATGTGCTCGTTGATGGGGGCGCATCGAGTGTTTGATTAAGTGCCTGACACAAAGAGATGTGGTTGTTTCTTGGCCCGTGTTGGTTGGCGTTGAGTTCTGATCGTTCACTTGCTTGAAACGAATGAAAGGAGGGTCAAGATAAGTTTTCTTTTTTTTTGCTCTATTTCTGATATGTCCTCCTTTTGACCTTATGGATTCTTCAGTCGATATGTATAATCCTCGGTCTGGTATGGTGACATAAAACTGCTCTAAGCTTCATGATACTGCATGTGAGTATAGCCTTGAATGTGGTGGTCATCAGTATATTAGAATGGTAAAATTGGTCCATGACTAATAATCAGCAGCTTGTCAATAGTTTTCTAAGGGGGAAGCACCATTAGATGATGTTTATTGTAGAGGAATAGCATGTGGAAAACGATTTAGATAGCTAACATTAACTGAATAAGGATGTTGAAAGGAGGTTCAAGTTCTTTTTTTCCTTTGGCTATAAAAAGAACTCTCATTGACTAGAGGTGTAAATGGTTCTGTTTTGGCTCAAGAAATTTATTGAACGGAATTCGGTTCGATTTTTCGGTTTTTACTTTTGTGTTTGTTTTTCCCCCCACATACACCACTTTCTATAATTTTTTATTTTTTCAAAAATCAAATTTTAATTATTTTTTATTATTTTTCTTTCTTCTTCTCTTCTTCTTCTTCTTCTTTTTCAAAAATCAAATTTTAATTTTTTTTTTTTTTTTTTTCATTGGCCGGTTGCCGACCATGGTGGAGGCCAACGATAGGCCAGAGGCAAGCTTGAGCCTCGCCACTACTCGGCGAGGCTTGAGAGCACCAGATTCCGACGAGTCGAGCCTCACTTGATCTGGTGAGGCTCAAGCTCGCCTTTGGTCGGTCGCCGGCCGCCATCATGGCTAGCGACCGGCCAATGAAAAGAAGAAGAAAAAAAGAAGAAAAAGAAAAAAAAAAATGATTTTTTTCAAAAATAAAAGAAAAAAATTTTAAAAATAAAAAATTTTAAATTTTATCGGGTTTCATTCAATTAACCAAATCGATAAAACCGAACCAATTAAACAAGTTTTGGTTTTTAATGAGAACTGAACTGAATAAGAACCAAACCAAAAAGACCGAATTTTTCAATTTGGTTCGGTTTTGGTTCAATTTTTGATACCCCGTGGTTCGATTTTTGATACCCCTACAGGATGGTGACTTGTACAAAACACTTTTATATATATAAAAGCACAACTTTGAAGTTTTGAGGCTTTTATCTTGACCCACTCCCATGCTTCGTATATGTGAAACTACTATTGGGATCACTATATCTTATCCATGGCAATTTTGATCAGATCAACACATGTTGCACTCATTGGAGTTAGTGGTTGATAATTTTCAACTTTCCACCATGTGTTTCATGATGGTAAAACTGCCTTCCATTTCGACCTCTAATTTTTAGACAGCTTGACTTGTCACATTTCATGTCAACATGGTAATTGATTAGTTCAATGGCACTTCCAATAACCATTTCCATTATTTGCATGATTTAGTTCCCTATTTAGTTGTTCTCTGCTTCTGTGCAGGTTGTTTTCCTATTGATAAATGTTTGTTTATTGCCTTTCAATGAATAAATGAATTTTATTGAAGAGCATCAATGGGGTGTCAACCCATATACGAAGCTATTACAAGGTTAAAAGGAAGAGACATTTGGACTGTGCATGTTACTTTTATAAACTTTTACTTAGATCGGCTTTTTAGGTGGTTGAGATTCTTAAAGAACTGGCACAATGTTTTTTGTTGTGCTTTATAAATTTTTTTTGTAAAAGAACAATTTTGAGAGCATTAGGGTCATTGCTTAATGGATGATGTGATGTATATTTTGAGAGCATGATGATCATTCCTTATTATATGATGTGACTGTAAATGTATTTTGAGAGCCTGAGAATCATTTCTTTGCAGTTTGAATGAGGAAATACTGCGCATTTGTGGTTCCCTAATACCAACCAATACAGGAAGCATTCATTGGTTGGATAAAGATTTGAAGAAATATCCCTCATAGATAGGTATCTACTATCTGTCACAACTGGATATTCCTTTGAACCGATTGTTGTTATTAGAGAATCTAAGCTGTCATTATTCGGTGATGACAAAAAGAGAGTGAGAATGAAATGAAGCTACAGGAGCATTCTGTGGGGGGAGGGGAAGATATTTCCTTAGGCAACGACCAAATTAAAAAGTCCAAGAAACGAAGATTAAGAGAAGAGTCTTAAACGTGAGTTTTCGTCGAGTGCAGGCTGTTTGATTTACTTACAGATAATCATGGTACCTGAAGTTTGTGATGCTAGTGATTTTGTCAATTATCTTTCTCTCACTACCCCAAAAGTTTGTACTGCTTTATTGGTTGTTTAGCTCAAATTTATTGATTTTTTGCATAATTTCTTAAGGTTTATGTTTATGAAACTTTTCGATGCATAATAAATTCTAGAAGGATGCTTGACCGGGTTGAGATGGTTTGATGCCAAGAGTTATGAAGCTCTATGAAATTATCATAGGGGAGTTCTAAATGGATATATTATTTTTCTAGTCGAATTAGTAATCTTATCAATTAGGATTTGAGTACTATTAAGATCTTATTAAATTTCCTTTTCCTATTTTAAGTGGGATATTGTTGTCCCTTTTTTTATAAAATAAAAAAAATAAAAAGACCCGAAACCCGACCCTACCCGAATTGACCCAACCCATTGACACCCATACATCCCTGAGTGTCACTATGGGTATTGGGTAACATCCCTGAGTGCCACTATGGGTATGGTAACAATGGAAAGAGAATTCAAGATAAGTAAATTATCAAATGTAAATTTTTAAAATAAAATTTTTCTCAAATGGTAAAAAGGTGGGGCGGAGGCCCCCTTTTCCCTTTTCCCTCCTATGCTATCGTCCAGCTTGTTCCTTGTTTTTTTTTCCCCCATTTTCTCCTCCTACTATGATTAATTCCTTTTGATTTTACATTCAAAGTAAGGGCATTGCAATGAACTTTCATAAGATCAGGGGCACAATGTAAATTTGCCTAATTTGCAGGATGGATTTGCCCCCTCAGCAGACACCATCGATGGGAAGAGTACGAGACTGAAATTTTGGATGAGAATATGGCCGAAAAAATCATAATGGAAGGGTACATTTGAAACAGACTCCAAAATACAGGGTGCACATTGCAATTTCAGAAACCGTAAACGTCAAGAAGCAAATCGGCTGCAACCTAAGCCGGTATTTTCTAGCTACACTCGCCGGCGACGTCTCTCCCCGCTCTCTACACCGTCCGACGGCGGCGCCGCCACCCCAGAAGGACTCCAGATGCCGCCCAACCACCCTCCGGCGCCGAAGCCCTTCAAGCCGTACTTCTTCTACGGCCACCGCAAGCCCTCCCAGAACCGCCCCGTCGTCTACGGCGGCCTCTTCTCCTCCCGCAAGACCATCCCCGCCCGGCAGAGCCCCAGAACCACGAGCCCGCCGGCTCCCTTCCACCTCCACAGATGGGACTCCGACCACCGCGGCCCCCTCCCGTCTCCGCCGCCGGCGCCCGAGCCTCCCCCTCCCTCGCCGCCTCCCGCCGCCTCTCCCCGATCGCCCGCTTCATCGTCGACGCGTTCCGCCGGAACCGCGGCGACTGGGGCCCGCCCGTCGTCGCCGAGCTCGGCAAGCTCCGCCGCGTGACGCCCAGCCTCGTCGCGGAGGTGCTCAAGGCGGAGAATAACCCCACGATCGCCTCCAAGTTCTTTGCTTGGGCAGGTAGGCAAAAGGGTTATAGGCACGACTATGCGGCCTACAATGCACTTGCTTATTGCTTGAATAGGAACAACAAGTTCCGAGCTGCCGACCAGGTGCCCGAGTTGATGGACTCGCAGGGGAAGCCGCCTAGTGAGAAGCAATTCGAGATTTTGATTAGGATGCATGTGGATGCCAATAGGGGGTTGAGGCTTTACTATGTGTATGAGAAGATGAAGAAGTTCGGTCTGAAGCCGCGTGTGTTTTTGTATAACAAGATTATTGATGGGTTGGTGAGGACTGATCATTTGGATCTGGCATTGTCTGTTTATGATGATTTTAGGAGTGACGGGCTGGTTGAGGATAGCGTCACTTACATGATCCTGATAAAAGGACTGTGTAAGGCAGGGAAAAATGATGAAATGATGGAGCTTTTGGCTAAAATGAGAGCAAACTTGTGCAAGCCAGATGTTTTTGCATATACGGCAATGGTTAAGATATTGGTTTCGGCAGGGTATTTAGATGGATGTTTAGGGGTGTGGGAGGAGATGAAGAGAGATGGTGTCGAGGCTGATGTTATGGCATATGGAACCTTGGTTACGGGATTGTGTAAAGGACAGAGAACGGACAAGGCGTTTGAGCTGTTCAAGGAGATGAAAGCAAAAGGTTTGTTAATTGATCGGGCGACTTATGGCACATTAGTTGAGTCATTTGTTGCAGGTGGCAAAGTTGAATCTGCTTGTGGCTTGTTGAAGGATTTAATTGACTCAGGATATCGGCCTGACTTGCGGATCTATAACTCTCTCATCGAAGGCTTGTGTAGTGTCAAGCATGTTGATAAGGCTCACAAGCTTTTCTTTGTAACGTTGCAGGAGGATCTCCAGCCAGATTTTGGGACAGTTAATCCCATTCTGGTTCTCTTATGCTGAGATGAGAAGAATGGAGGATTTCAGCAAGTTGCTGATGCAGATGGAGAAGTTTGGATTTTCTGTGATAAATGATCTCTCCAGTTTCTTCTCATCTTTTGTTTGTGTGGAAGAGAGGATACCGATAGCTTTAGATGTTTTCAGGGACTTGAAGGTAAAAGGTTACTGCAGTGTGTCGATCTACAATATCTTGATGGGGGCTTTGAAAAAGTCTGGGGATGTGAAATTGGTAATGTCTCTATTTGATGAAATGAAGAACACCCAAATCGAGCCCGATTCCTTGACTTACAGTATTGCTATTGAATGTCTTGTTGCACTTGAGGAAATAAAAGAGGCATGCACATGTTATAATAAGATAATGGAGATGTCATGTCTCCCCTCTATAGATGCATATTGTTCTCTTGCTAAAGGACTCAGCAAAATTGGGGAGATTGATGCAACTATGATGCTCATCCGTGATTGCCTGGCCAGTGTTATGAGTGGACCCATGGAGTTCAAATACTCTCTGACGATTCTCCATGCAACTAAGTCAGGGCAGGCTGAGAAAGTGGTTGAAGTCCTGGAAGAGATGGTGCAAGAGGGCTTCACTCCAAGTGATGTTGCATACTCTGCCGTCATCTCTGGATTTTGTAAGCATGGGACAATAGAAGAAGCTAGAAAAGTCTTTTCAAGTATGCAAGAGCGCAAGCTTTTGAGGGAATCAGATGCAATTGTTTACGATGACATGCTGGTTGAACACATGCAGAAGAAGACAGCAGACCTAGTTTTATCGGGACTGAAGTTCTTTGGTCTGGAAAGAAAATTGAAAGCAAAGGGATGTAACTTGTTGCCTCCGTGATGATGCATGTGTTCTATGTTCATTCTACCACTGCTATATTTAAAGGCTTCTTTGCAACACAAAATGGGAAGGCTTCCTAGCTTTTTGATCACTAGGATGGCCTCAATGAAATGCAAGGCAGTTTCTGGATCCTTGAGGTTGCACATTGGTCTACTGCCTTATGCCAGTACCCTTTATCGAGGGTTGACTTGTGGTTGATCTCTGCTGCCATTGCACCATTACTTCAGGTGAGTGAACGTGACTTTGAATTACCTATATGTTGCCTTGAAATAATTTGGTTATCCAATCATCTTTTACAACCTTCACCTTATTTTCTCCAGCTTCTTGGAACTGTAAGGTGTAGAATGTATCTTTCCTTTTGGTGATTCACACGTCTTGCCCCATGGTAAGTTAACGTCTTGTTAGGGCCTTGCAGGAAGATTACCCTTAAGCATTTGTTGTAATGGTGGGAGGCTATTCTATAGTGCATGAACAACCTACAGTTAAATCAGTCCTACTGGAGATCAATATAGACGAATAGTTTTGTGATCTCCATGAGCACAGGCTGATTCATTGATCTCTATGGCAAAGAGTGTCTCAACTGTATGAATATAGGAGATATCTGCAAAACATGGAAGCTAGTACCTGTGAAAAAATTTAGCTGTTATTCAGCTGTAGCTGGATAGAATTCGAAGGCTTGCATTTCCAATTTCTATTGAGAGAACCACCAGGAAATTAGGTCAAATCAATGGTGTTGTGTGTCTCAAGAATGAAGATGTGTGTTGCTTTCAGTTAGTTTAAGAAGATTCAGAAAGTGCCTGCTTTGAAGAATTATGCTGGATGCTACCCCTTTTTGGCTGCAAATATTGCCATCAGGTTCAATTACTGTGAAATATCAAGTTGAGGGAATGATGTCTTCATGTATATAATGAAGGTGCTTTTCTCTTATGGAAAAATTGCACAGCTAGTTGCAGGGAAGAAGAACAGACAATTTTTTCTTAATGGTGTTGTCTTTTTGTATTATCAAAAACTGTAAGTGAAAGAAATTGAGCCAAAAGGAAAATCTCTTTGTAAGCGCCTTTTTGTTTCTTCCTTTTAAAATGCCTTTTCACCTCAAATTAGTTGAGCTTAGGGATCATGCTTGTCATTTAGTAGTGTAAAATTACACCCTATTATGCAGTTTTTTTTTTTTTTTTTTTGGTCGATCCCTATTATGCAGTTTGTAAAGAGAGAAATTGTTTGTGTATTAGGTTGAAGACAAAAGGAATGGATAATATTGAAGATGAAAGTCAGGGCCCGCCCTAGAGCCTATAAAAGTTATTCGATATACCAAAGCATGGAACAAGAGGAGTTTGACCTGTTCAAATTCAAAAGCTAGTAACAGTGACCGAATGATGGAGGCTCACATGGAGAAATGTAATAACTGTCGACGGGCATTCAAGGTCAATAAAGAGATGGAATGTGGAAGGAGCACTGACGCTGGGGCTATGCCAAACTCCATGAACTTTTTGTCTCGAGTTTTTTCCTTTGTGTTTGTAGCAATGTTCTTTCGGTTTTGCTTTTAGTACTTTTAGTTTTCAAATCAATCTTGTCAATCTGTGATGTGCATCGAATATGATTGTCGACAGCTATCTGAGATGCTCTCTAAACTATTCTGCTTGGCTATCATCATCAAAGAGTTTAGTTGTATGTATTTTGAAGTTATATGTGTTTTGAACTGGGCTTGTGTTGTTCAATCAATATTGTTTTTGTATGAATTTGAAATCAGGCAGGCTGATGCTGTGGTTCTTACTTATGCATCTGATCAGCCTGCTAGGCCTTGAGTGATTGAGTACCTTTTGGCTTCCAAAACTTGGTCTATGAGAGGTTAGATATTGCAATTCTCTGCAATCCATGATAAAGATTGTAGCTCGTGGATCAAGGACTGGTCACTTTTCAGTTGACCCTAGGTCTATTTGTTTAATTTTTTTGGTCCTAGGGAAAATTTGGTGTCAAAGAGCACTGAAACTTTTTAAAACTAAAATTTTTGTGAAACAAAATCCATGATATCCAATGAGTTAAATATCAATCCCAGTTGGAAATAAAGTGAGTGGACAAAGGAAGAAAAATTCTCATTCCAGTGAGTCAGGTATCGTGGATTTTGTGATATCCAATGAGTCAAGTATTTATCCCAGTTGGAAACAGAGTGAGTGGAGTAGAGTGTATGAGAAAAGTACTCATTGCATGGAGATAGATCGTTTCCTCACAAATTAGAGTCCTGTGTCAATTTCAGGTAACCTTGAAGAAGACAGTGTATGTATTTGCAGAAATAGATAGAAATAGATATATGGATTATTTAAGTGTGTTTTGTCACGCTCTTCATTATTTGGTTTCATTAACTTAAAGAAGTTCAGAAATTAGGAAATTAATGAGAAAAAGGAAATTCTTTAAAATAAGATTAATGGAGTACTAAGGCAGGGAAAGAGAGAAAAAGAAGTGGCTTGTCGCCAACACCTGAATTTATGAATGTGGCACTTGAAGCAAAGATCAAACAAATAAATCAATCTAATTAAATGTTAAATTTATCTTTAATCTATCTTTTTAGACCTTTCTTATTCTTATAATATCACTTTTGGGTCTTTATTTTTGGGTAAATATAAGGTACAAAACTGAAAAAGATTAATGTCCAAAGTCTACAATCCCAACTTTATCACTAAGCTAAACACAAAATAATTCATTTTTGGGTCTTTTAGATTGTCCTCCTTCTTTTGGATCTTGTTAACGAATGCCTGATTATACTTAATAGGAAAAATTTCAATTTCCATTACACTAAATACATCTAACAAGACAAAGATGGTGCATTAAAAATTGCTCGGTTTTCTTTATTAATTACTCAACAGATGCCCTGGAGTACACTTCAAAGAAATTGAGTGTTCAAAGTTTATAGTGTCTTAAATCCTTAATTTCAGATGGTAGAATATTTAAATCAAAGAAAATAACAATCGAAGTAATTAGCAATCTAATTAATGTATGATCGTAAAGATAAATGTCGTGGAGATTTGTGTACGCTAAGGACTTAATTTTGTTTGACCAAAAAGAAAAGGTACTTAACTTTGAGGACAAATAATTACAGAAGGATAATTTTTTTTTTTGCTTTCTGGGTATTTTGCTAATAGGATATTTTTGATGTAAATGAGCTTTTAAGTCAACAAAATATTGGAAAATTACACGTGTTATTATATCAATCACGGCAAATAACTGGTCTTTATAAAGAGTTTGGAAATTTACCTGTTAAAGTAAAAAGTGGAATTACTACTACACCTGGCCGACCAAAAAAAAGGATTGGAATTATTCTTAAGAAAGTTCAAAAGAAGAGAAAACACGAAGACGGCGGCGCGACGCCGAGGAAGAGCGGCGGAGCCTGTACTCTCTCTCCCTCTCTCGGCTACCTTGTCGACACTCGCCTTCTTTGGAGCTCCGCTGGAACTGCAAGAAATGGAAGATTGCAAAGTGACCATCTATTTTTCTCAGCTTCTCTCCACTAATTTGCTTCTCAGTTTTTGTGCTCTCTCGTTGTGTACAATCTCAACCCAGTTTCTGGTCCCTACTGTGCTCTGTTTGGTCGCTTAGGATTCTGTGACTTGAGGAAACTGAAACGAGAACGTTTTTCACGTGATGAATGGTCGAGAAAACCGGGCTTTCCTGCAAGGGCTTCTGAAGGGTCCATCTTTTGGTTTATGGCCGTTGCCAATCTGCAATGGCTAAGTGTCATGGGATTTGAACCATTTTTTTTTTTTTTGGGGGTGTAATTTGTAGTGTGTGAAGTTGTGGTTCTTGTGGTGCCGGGAAGTGCAGGTGCTTAGTTTGAGTTGATGTATTGTGTGATGATGCTGTACTTGTCTCTGATTTTGTGGTGATTCTGTTTTGCATTTATGGTTTTAGTATGAGTTCCTTGTTCATCTTATAAGATGCTTGGATTGAATACTGTCATTCGCTCTTCGTATTTTACGTGGGCACTACTGGTTTTATTGGGATTTTACTGCGTATCCGAGTCGATCTTGCGTCATTAATCTCGTATTGAATTGCAAATTCTTTTCTACATTCTTGATGGTTGAGCCTCAGCATTCACGAAATGCTTATACTTGGATTGCAGAAAAGCCCCTCAGACAGTTCATCGTGCACGGATGCAATAGTTCTTAGACTCTCTGAAAGCGACCCTTTATTTGACAAAAAGAAGGTCAGGGTTTGCACAGATTTATTTATTTATTTAGTTTATGTGCCTCACTTCTTTCATGCTCTTTTTTAGCAATTAGATGAGTATCCATATGTGTTTCAGTAGTACATTTGTCTGTCAGAAGAGCACATGTTGGGAGAGTAATGAATTCATGCAAGAGAATGACAATGAAAGCACCAGAGAACCATGTGATTTGTATTGCTAACAAGTAGATGATGAGGTGGTGTTCTACACCTGTATCTCTGTCGCAATTGCTTTTGACTCAGGAAAATGGAAATGATATTACTACCTTTGAATTTATATTCCAAAATGTCATAGAAAGTATTATCTTAGTTTTGCACCTCCTTTAAGTTTGCCATCTATGTGTACTAAGTATCTTTTATCCATTCCTTTTCTGATAGAAATTATTGCAAAGCAAGGGATATGATGTGGAAGTGCATATACAGCTCAAGAATGCTTCTCATCCCAAATGGGCACACACTACTGCTGAAGCAATGCTGCAAATATCAAGAATTATGCACTTGGATGAGGTATGCATGTCTCCGTCTGTGTGGCCCTTTGGCTAAATATTACCTTTACTATAGATAAGGGGTGGCAAAAATGTCTGAGTAGGTTCTACTGTGAGTGATTGTTACTAGTATGAGTCAATGGACTCTCTAACATGCAGGCTGAACTCTATTTTCGCGAGGATGATAGCTGTTCACCCATGGGATACTACACCCAGAAAAATGAACTGGAAGCTCTAAATTTGATGCTTTCTCTTGTCAATAGCTCGTTTCTGGATGATACTTGCTCTCACAAGGACGTCCTGCAAGATTTGCGGGAAGCAATTATGCAGCTGATCTGTGACTTTGGGGATGAGAACATTACAGAAGCCACAGTCATCAACTCCCAGAATTGTGACAAGGAAAACTATCTATTACGGTGGGGTGAAAAAAGTGGTGTAAAAAACAGGTTGCAGATAGCTCGTAAGTATTCAACTGAAATCATGGGTATAGGCTGACATATTTATGTTCTATAGCTGTAGCACATTCTTATGTATCACAGTGCTTTATTTTAGCTTTGTCTAGATTTGGTCAATAGTGAGAGACATAAGGTTCCGTACTCATTCCTCTATGCTAATCCATTCAATAGATATCAAGGGGTTTGGAAGGGGGGCCATTGCTGTCACAGATCTAAAAGTTGGAGACGTTGCTTTAGAGATTCCTGTCTCTGCCATTATTAGTGAGGACTCTATGAAGAATACTGACATGGTATATTTCTGCATCTCAAGACATTTCTTTACTTTTATAGCTTTATTAGGTTTCACTGGTGTTGGTTCAGATAAACTTTGCTTTGAGAAGAATCAGATATCTGTTGGGAATCTTCCTTAACAGAAATTATAACCAGCAACGTGCATGTGTGAGATGTTATTAGTTTTTGTGTGATAATTGCTCTTACTTGTGTAAATAGTCTTTTTACCTGAGCCCAGTTGTAAAATCTTGGAGACTTTAGAAGTTATGTACTTTTGGTGTTGAATGGTGGATTCCTGTGGCTTTTGCTAGTGTAAAATACACTTTGCCTATCATGCTGTAGCATTTCACTTCTTCCTTAAAGAGTAATTTCGACATTAAAACACATTGTGTAAACCAGAATTGTGGACCAAACAAAAGAGAGGGATCAATTATGTTTAGGCCATTAAACAAGTCCAATTAAGATACAGGCTAAACTCAAGACTTCCACCAAAACCATTTTTCTGCACATCACCTCAGGTGGTATTTACCTAAACTTGGGACTTAGAGCCTTTTATTTTATAGCTTTATCAGCATGTAGTTCTTTCTTTTGGATATCATATTTTCTTCAATTTTATATATTACTCCTCTTTCAATTCTTGTTTCCTTATATTTTTTTATTGGTTATAGCTCCTGTGCTTGGGCTGGGCAAACCATGAATCCCTGCCAAAGAAGGAAAAGATTTTCTAATAATAGAGCTGTAAATTCTCACCAGGCTGCTAGGAGTTGAACAATTATAACTGATGCATCACTGGCCTTGTCTATCTGAGTTTTAGGGCACTAGTTTGATTTTAAGTGCAAAGTTCTAGGTGTTGATGACCAATCAAGTTTTGAGTAATATAGATAATTATAACCGCAAAAATCAAGTCTGTTGATCTTTTCCCAGTTATATGTGGTTGGCTACACAGCAGACACTATCCAATTCTAGAAATGTAAATTGCAGAGTCCTAAGTTCTTATGCTTGCCTCTACACTATGCATCTTGACAGAGATCAGAGGATGCCTCTTAGTTTTATCCTACCCTGTGAAATGATGGGTCTAATCTGTAGTATACCCCTTGATGCAGTTTCCCGCATTGGAAAAAGTTGATGGCATTTCAACAGAGACAATGCTGTTACTCTGGAGTATGAAGGAGAGATACAATTCTTCTTCAACATTCAAGGATTACTTTGACACATTGCCAGAAGAATTTAACACAGGTATTTCTGGTTTCCTTTACTTTTTAAGAATGACTCTGGTACATTATATTAAGGCTTAGCTTGAATGAGAATTCTCATGAAGTCTTTCTTCTTCAGAATTATAATGGTTTTAATAAATTTCCTTTATATGGAGTGGCTGTGGGTTAAATTATCTATATTGAGATCAATCACGGTAAGGGCTTGAATTGTCATTTATGTCCTAGGATATGAAGTATGGGGAGTACACTGAGGTATACACTGAGTTTCCAGTTTATTAGTCTATCCTTAATACCTGATCTAAATTCAAACTTCTGAATATTATAGGAGTGCAAAATCAGAAAGGCCCAAAACACTTACAAAGAAAAAAGACCTGTCAACAACACTTAAAAACCTCAACGTACACAAAAAAAATCAAAACTTTAATATAATCTATTAAAGCTAGCTAAAGTGACTAGACTGATCTTAAATACCCGTGCTGCAACTGTCACCCAAGCTTGCCATTTAAAGAAACTTAAGCAGGAGGGTTAGAGGCATGAGTCTCCAAGTCAAAGGAGATGCCTGGCTGGCGCCAGAGGCGGTGACAGCTGGCATCATCACTAGAGGAGGTGGTGGTGGGTGCTGGAGCTGGCGACAGCTGTTCAAGATCTGGCAAGAAGCCATCTAGCAGCTTTTTGAGTGCCTTAGTTAGGTTGGTCTGAGAGAACCAGGTCTTCTGGTGTTCTTGTGCATTTTCTTTTTTCTTTTTTTCCTTCCTTTTGTTTGTTGCTTTTTCTTCTAGTTGCTTTCTTCTTTTTTTGGCCCTTTTTCCTCTTTAGAAGCCAATACTTTTGAGCTCAACCTCTATTATAGAGACAACAGTGCAAATTGTGGTTTTCCTTCTGAACTGTAAAGAATAATAGAATTGTATGGTTCATACTGAAAAGTATGGTTCACCAACCATGCACGCACTCTTATGATTCATGATGCAAGACAAATTGTTCGAAAAGTGAATAAAACCGAATTGTGTGACTTGAATCGTTAATCACATGCATTTTACAACACTGGCTACATGGATATTATTAGGGAAGTGGAATTCATGATGAACTACTAGCTATTCTCAAGGAATCTCATATGACTTGTAAAAGGAATATTCTGGAGGTGATGGTACTTTAATGCATCAAAGAAGAAGTTTTGAGGAAAAAAAAAAAATGTTATAGTTCCTAGTCAAAGGCAGACCAGCCACTTGTGTAAGAATAGTTTGTTCAAATGCCTATGTGATCGATTTTCCACAGAGAAACAATGCTTGACATAAAGGATGTAAAAGCAAGGATGGGGTCAATCTCTTCTTTTTGTAGCATAGTATGTAAATCCTCAATGCGAAGTAGGTCATCATGTAATTGAATATGTTGGACTCCTTTATAGCTGGATGCTATCTTCTAGTTTTCTTGAATGAGTGGGCTCCAAGAAGATTTGAATACTGCAGTTGCATAAAATTAGTTAATGGAATAGGCAAATCAGCATCTGTGACAATATGAGCATTAAACTAAGATTTCCTGCGCCCATGTATGTCATTTTCACTTAAAGTGGTCACATGTTATTTGAAAATATAGATTACATGTTCATGCACTCTTGCAGGCATAGGGCTGCACTTGGACCTTTTTTTCATTTCTTTGTTTTCTTTTATTTTTGCCATGAACTTTAATTGGATGGATTAGTCCATTTGGCCAAAAGTTATTCTTTCCCAACTTTAAAGTCCAGAAGACTGGGGATTTATGTTGTGTAGGGGTTCTGTTGCTCTTGATTTGCTTCTGGCATTTTAAATTTTCTCCAGGAAATCAGTTTATGTTATAAATTTCTATCCTACATTGCAAAATTAACTCTGCAATCTGACAAGTGATTTTCACTAGAGTCTGACAAATTCCTTTGCTTGAAACGTGCTTGATATACCTTGAATTTCCTATGCCCTCCCCAAACAAATAAAAGAACTGCCCAGGAAATAGTTCACTTTTACCAAGGCAAGTGTATATACAAACTTTCACATAATCAATGAAGAGATACTATAATTTACTTGCCCAAAGCTGTTCTTATATTCACATGGCAGAGCTGTTACAGCAACATGTTTAAGAGGCATGATGATGCTGAAAGTATGGATTATGACATGTTTTGCCTTGAAAAGGAGAATCTGTCGGCTCCAATCATCATTATTTTGGTGGCAAAACTAACTTTACTTTGGAATTGTCGTAAAAATCTTAATTCATCGTAGGACTGTTACAATTTTCTTTAAGAAGTGAGAAAGGTAACTCTTATTGGGAATGAGGTATATGTCGTGAAATTGGAAGTCGCTAGGAATGGGGTATAAGCAGTTTAATTTCGTTTATGGGCAAGAATGACCATCGACACCTCAAGAAATCATAGCTGCAAGCCGAGATATCATTTTGGTGCAGAGCTCATGGTCAAGTATTTGAGCTTCTGACATTTAGCAGAATGGAAGAACAATTCTATTGCAGTAGGAACAATAGACTATTTCTTAAAGCGGTTCTCCTGAACACATGTTTCTTGAAATATGATTTAAACTGGTGTAGTTTTTGGTTAGGTACTGTCAAATTAGTGGAGGAGGTGAAGGCTTGGCAGGAATGCAATTGTGCAAAGACAAAGCAGGAGCTCTTATAAAAGATTTCTCCTAGAACATTAGGGTGGTATAGAGGAAGAGGAATGGAAGAATAGGTCAAGGTGCAGAGAGCAATTTTTTGGTAAGCTAAGAACTGAGACTGTGGATGATATATTAGACAATCTGGCATGCAATGAGTCTTGGATAAGGATAACATGCTCCATGATGCCACTGCAATGAATGGTAGTTCATTTCCACTGACAGAGAGAAGATTCCCTTTTCTCCTTTCTGGGCCATGAGGGTTCCCTTTTCTTTACTGCTGCAATGTGTCTATTTAATTGTAATGTTTCTTTGCTTGATAAAAACAGATGATCTTTTGGGCCTGTCTGGTTATTTTTATATTGTCTAGTCTTCTCATGCTTTTCTGTGCTGCAGGATTGAGCTTCGGGATCGATGCAATTGTAGCTTTGGACGGGACACTGCTGTTAGAAGAACTAATCCAAGCAAAAGAGGTTATAAGTTTTCTGGATCATGTTTTCTGTATTGAAGGAAAATGGGAATCACATTCGCTGCTTTGACTTCCTTCCTTTTTACCTTTTGATAGGGGTTGTGTTGATTCCTTGACAACTTTGCATTCTGCTTCTTTGAGCTGTTTATGGTTTGATGCTTGGCAATTTTTAGTTTCCTAAAGAGGAAAAAAAATTATTTCCATCAATTTGGTGGTGAAAGAACTCTAAAATGGAAGGAAAAAGAATATCCTTCTTGTGCTGGAAAAAGGCCTAGATAAAGCATCTATTGAGGAATCAACCTCTTCTTGCTCAACATAGCCCAAGAAAGCAAACAGTCCCGAAATTGCTTATAGAAAATTTGTTTATATACGTCTCTTTCCTTCTACTTCAGATATTAAATTGAGTTTATAGAAGATAAATTTTAAGGCTTTCTATTTTAAATTTGCAGCATTTGAGGAATCAATATGACGAACTTTTTCCTGCATTGTGTGAAGATCACCCTGACATATTTCCTCCAGAGCTTTATACATGGGAACAATTTTTATGGGCTTGCGAACTTTGGTATTCTAACAGCATGAAAATTCAGTTTGCTGATGGAGCACTCAAGACTTGCCTAATCCCCATTGCTGGATTTCTTAACTGTTCGGTATGTCGTTTGACCATTCTCATTTTATTTTCATGATTTCTCAGGTCTCTTGAGCATTTCTCTATGTGTTTGTTTACCATTTTGATGTGGCTATCTTCCAATTGGCTCTGGTTTAGTCTGACTGAGACTCTTTTTTCTTGGATCTGACCTCATCACAGTAGCAGAATTACCATTGAATAAACAGAACTGCACAAAAATGTTATCATTACACCTAACTGCTCAAAGATTGCAAGAATACGAGTTCAACTGGATTTTCTTTTTGAAATGTGTTAAATCTCCTCCTTGTCTTTGATTTTGCATCTATCAATGATTTGCATTTGCATGTGCTTCCGTGTCTCTGGATGGGTTGCTCATGGGGGATCATTGATTTTGGCACGTATTTTGTTCATATACCTCTCCCACTTTTCCACTTTGCTGAGAATAAGTTGGGGAACTAGTCATTTTTGTTCATATTTGTGGATTCGGTTTAATGGCCTTCTGTTTCACTCTGTTTGGGTTCCTCCTCATCAATTATTTACTCTATTTTGACAGCTGTATCCACATATCACGCAGTATGGCAAAGTTGATTCTGCAACAAACACTTTGAAGTTTCGCATGTCTAGACCATGTCATGCAGGAGAACAGTGCTACCTTAGTTATGGGAACTTCTCCAGTTCGCATCTAATTACCTTTTATGGGTTCACGCCTCAAATGGATAATAACCCATATGATGTCATTGAACTGGGTAATTCAAATTTCATCATATTCATTTGGGATGAAATGTTGTATATCTTGGACAATATGCAGAATAGAAGTTCTATTCCAAACAAAACAGGGTAGAGATGGAAGTGTTCACATTTGCTCCTATTTGTGGCTTATATGCATTGGTAGGATGTGATTTCAATCCTCTTTGCGCAGATATAGATGGTTCTCAGGATGTTTGTTCTGATGAATTTGACGCATCCAGTGGCACAACTCATATGGTGAGGGGTACTTGGTTTTCAGATAACCATAGCATCTTCCATTATGGCCTGCCAGCTCCATTGCTGAACCATTTTAGAAGAGCTCGGGAAGATTTCCTGGATGCTGATTCTCCTGTATGATTGCTTCTCTTCTTCTTGAGTTTAATTTGATAAGATTTAGTGCCTTAACACCTGGGCTTTTGTGATCTGTTAAACTTTTTACCTCAAATGTCCATAAGAATATGTGTCCAGTCCTCAACAAGATGATCATACAAAAAGCATTGCTTAACCATTAACTAAATCCAAATGGAAAATGGAGAGAATTCATGAATACTACTCATTGCACCTTATCCGTGTAAGCATAGGATAAATGCATCTTGTGATTGGTGGAGTGTATTTTCTACATTTAGGCTTGAGTCTTAAGATATCTCTCTAGTGAGTACCTTTTAGTTTCTGATTGCTTCCATGCCACTACCCATTTTTTGAGCTTGTCTGAAAATCAATATCATTTGTAATGCTGTATGTGGGTAAGACCACAAGAGAACAATGACAATTGGAAAAAGAAAATAAATAGTTTCTTGCCCATTTGAGTTGGCTATTGATTTGGTGGTTAATTTTCTAATGTGACTTGAGTCTGTCATGTGATTGCAATGTTCATTTTTTTCTCTTTATATAAGCAGCTGCTGGAGAAGCTAAAGATAGAAATTGAGATTCTTGAGGACCTCTCCTCGACTTTCAGTGGGATGATGGAAAACCTTGGTGAGGTGGATAGTGAGTCCAGGTAGATAACCTTCCCTGGGAACTCTTCAGGAAACTATTTACCTACTTTTCCAGAAAACATGTGAAATTTCTAGCTTTTTCTTGTGCGTAAGTACTCACGCATGTACCTATATGCTAAAAATGGCCCTTGTAAAATTTTGAAGAAATTCTTGACAAAGTTACATTTTCTTGAAATCCTTTTCAGGTTGTCCTTGCTGATAACAAAAAGTTAATTGGCATATGATAATCTACAATAAAGAGTCTCTGAACTGATTGAGTATTTAGTTAGAATAATTTGACATCCAAGCATCTTTAATATGTGAGCACAGTCTATACTTTATCAGGAATAGATTTCATTTGTGCTTAATTGATGATTTGACTTTGCAGGGAGAACATGGATTGGGATGTGAAGCTTGCAGCAGAGTACAAAAATCTTCAGAGGAGGATAGTTTCCTCAATTTTGAGCTCATGTTATGCAGGTCGCAAGTTGGTTGAGGACGAACTTTGTAAATCTATGGCCAAGGACGATGGCAGCCCTTGTTAGTAGAAAGGAGTCAGCTTGAAACTGTCACTCTCTACAAACAGAACCTTGTTTTCGTACCAAAGAAGATTGGAGGTTGTAACCTAAGGCTGACCTCGGGAGGATCTGACAATGATTTCATGTCTCGTGCCTCATACGATCATTGTTCGGCACACCTTCAGAGCTGCCAGTCTCAAGTGTCTTGAGCACTAAAATTTTGGATGTCGAACTCATCATACTCAGCACGAAGCCTGAAGTTTTGGCAATCTTCTCCAGTTGTCTGGCAAATGAAGATGCGTTTGCTCGTGAGGTTTCATTTATTAACATTCAAAAATTTTGGTTTTGGTGACTGTTAAATAAGAAGGATATGCGATTGGTGACTCCGAAAGAACGTCCATTTGCCAGTTTTGTTCTCTTCATGTGGTCGAGTTTAAAGTTGTATCCAGACCCATGTAAAGATCTTCCTCTTGAGGGAAAGGTCTCTTTTCCATTATTTTCAACATGGATGTTCTCTTTGTTGACTGAAGAGTATCACCTCGAATTGTTTGTTGAATGGTGCGCGAATTGTTTCAAATTTTATTTTGAATGATTAATAATGGAAACTAAAGCAGTGCTCTCGAGATGGGAGGTCCGAAGATTATGCAGGTTAGAACAAAAAGCCAGGAGACATTGCCGAAAAGATGGACGGGGAAGAGTCTCCGGAAGATGGGAAGAAGTACAATAATAGACACGGTGTACAAAAATAATTAAGGAACTTCTTCTCAAAGATGGCAGCCATAACTTATTAAAGGAGACTAATGTAATGTTTCGACCGATTCTTCAGGGTCAGTTGTTAAGTGATAGATAAAAAAAAAACCCGATATAATTCACGCGTTAAGAAAATAATTCTCTTTGAATTTTTCAATCCTGATCGAATAGAGTGGTATATTTCATCTGGTGTAACGAAAATTGCCTCAAGATATCACCTAACTGCAATACCAACCAAAGCCGAAACAGAAGCGACAAGATAGTTAATTAAATCTGGGGACTGTCCTTTCTTGTGCAAAATATTTTCAGCACGTTCTGGAACTTCTTTGTTCTAGTTTTCTCAGCATGGAAGAAGCCAAGCCAGGTTGTTCTCTCTCTATCTCTGTTCTATGGGAATTTGCAAAGACATCTTGCTGAAAGTGTTGCTGTTCCAGGAAGGAATATCTCATTCAAATGCTCTCATTCCCATATCCTTTGCTTGCATCAAGACGCACTATGGACCGCCCCAATCCTAACTCAGCATCCCCACCTGGAAAAAGGTTGGCGTAACAGTGCAACCAACGCTGAGCAGACAAAGATGTGGCTTGGATTTTCAGTAAGTGGGGGCATCTACTTTATCCCCGCAAACTCACGTCAATCTAAGAATAATGAATATCGTCAAAGGACATCATGCGACAGCCTTTGCATGTGTGGTTCATGGTTGGTGTTTTTCTTGTGTGTATACACGTGGATATTATATAATTTATTTTTTAGGTCTGGCACTTTCTGTGGTCTAGATAGGAGAGATGCACAATGTCAGTATTTAATTTAATTTTTTTTTTGCTTCCCTTGGGGATTTTGAAATTATTTTATGATTGGAGGGGACCATTATTGTAGGAAGACATGATTTTGGAAATATGATCATGTGACAAACTCCATTTTCTAGGTGCTGTGATTAATTGACCTACATGAACAAATCCATACCATATAACTTTTGGTGTAGCAGATTAGAACAAAGGATAATTCAGTGATCTAGCTTTTGATGTGTTCGATATGTTGCTAGATTATATCGTATACATTCATAGCATCCGTCGAAGTCGGCGTATCAATCATTTCGGTTTTATTTGTCTTTATTCCATTAGTAACGGGAGTGGAAACCTAATGCAGACACTATTTATGTATTGGTCGGCACGAATTGATTGCTTACCAATTTTTTCATATTCTTTTATTTCGTGATATTAACTGACGAAAATGTAATGGTCCAAAGTTAGGGGTCAAATGTATTTTTTTTTCCGCAGCTTATTGGATGCCGATTTGTGGATACATGTGATTTGGGTAACTTGATTTGACTACAATACTTTGTCATTTCTCTAAAGAATCTCTAGATGTTGATGAGTTGATGGCCATTCAGATGAAACCACTAAAAATTCTTATCAGAACCACCCAACCGAGGAGTGATCATGCAGGAATGGACGTAACCCATTTACAATATTAAATAAAAATATTAATTTATCGACAATGATTGACTAGACTAATAACTACCCAAAATTTCTCGCCTTTATGATAATTCCATACACATAGTATCACAAGATATTAAATCGTGAGTCTTAAATCTATGGCACGGATTCTTAATTTAGTTTTAAACTTTTCAATTTTATGAATTTAGTCTAAATCTTTATATAAAATTTAGATATAGTTCTTTCGATCAATTTTCATCAAAAATAGTTGATATTGCGATGTGTCGCGTGGGACTTTGATGATGATTAAACCTCACATTAAGAATTTTCGATAAAAATTGACTAAAATGCCTACATTGAAATTGATTGGTAAAATTGAAAAGTTTAAAATTTCATTAATATCTATATAATAATTTAAAATTGATTGAATAATTTTTCCTTTAATCTCATCCTATTTAACAAAGGAAAAAAAGTCACAAAAACTCAAAACTTTATTTGTCATACTACATTTATCTTAAACTAGTTTTTGTGACTTTAAAACCCCAAACTTATAAATTATACATTTTATCCCAAAAATTTTTACGATACAAAAAAATCCCAAAAAATTACATATATGTGAAATATTTATCTCAATTTTTTTACACCACCAAAAACCTCAAATTTTTTTCTTTGATATCAATTTTTTAGGTAAATATATCATACGGATATAAATTTTGAATTTTTTACGTTACACGAAAAAAATTGAGATAAGTGTGTTATATAAGTATAAGTTTGGAGTTTTTTATATTATCAAAAAAATTATGATAAATATGTTATAACGTGTATAATCAAAGATTTTTGTTTGTTTTTATCTTTTTAATAATATAGAAAGTTTGGTGGCTAGTAATCATTTTGTCCTGTCTATAGCCGTTGCGTAACATCATCGACTACCTAGATTTGCGAAGGGCCATCCTGTCAACATTTTACAACAGGTCAACTTTTGTTGGTGTGCGTGAATTTTGTCCCGTGTGAAGATGTCGGTCGATTTCCAGACGATGAGTCAGTGGGATAATTATTGAAATCTTCTCGAAACAGGACAAGATCCTGTTCAGTCACAGCTCAAACATTGGAACTTCCCAACATAGTAACTTTCTAAAACATGTCAAGCCTCTCATTACCAAAAAAAAAAAAAAAAAAAAAAAAAAAAAAAACAGTGCAAATTATGTTTTGAGTGAACGGTTTACTTAGCAAGCGTGTGGCTTTAACACACGACTCATATTTGATATCTTGCCCTGTAGTATAGTATCATATTTTTGCTCTTTGCCTAAATTTATGGTAGTTGTCTTACATGCTCCCATAATTATATCAGAGCATTGTTCGAGGAATTGGATGAGTTTATTTTCACTTGAAATGAGTTTTCATGTTATTAAACAAATATATATATACCATTCTGGAACTGACTTGCTAATAAGGCTGTTCTCCTACTTTTGTTTTTGTTTCTTGCACCGAGGACTCAAATTTAAGTATGTACCAACATGGCAATGGGTTACTATGGTAATTCCTCTTTAGTCAAATGATTAATATGTCCTTAATAATAGCAAAAACATACATTTCATGATTTTTTTATTTCTGTTTTTGGTTTATTTATTTAATAAGGGATAATTTTATTTCACCGAAAGCTTGGATTCTTATATTAATGCTTAAAAATAGTAGAAGACTATTTTTTTTTTTTTTTTGTCCCATTATAGGTTATTGCTTGATTGACTATCTTGGTGGTAGCCTAGTGATAAAATGATGACGTCTTTTAAGAAGACACAAATTTGAAAAATGTCGTGAGTAAATCTCAAACTACCCAATACATTAGGTATTGCCCTCCTATGAGAACCTTCAATAGCATCGGGCATGACGATTAGGCTATAGTGATAGAATTATCAACTATAGGACTTATAAGTTACTGCTCAAATTCAACATTTCTCAACACATGGGAAAACATTATAGAATTGCTTGGAGGGGATTGTTGTACCAATTACTGCTCCTCATTGTGTCCGCCTACATGAAGAGGAAAGAAACTTTGTATCATGCAAACCCTCTATCTTGAAAAAAAGAAAAAAAAAAAAAGAAAATGACCTTTCTAGTTACAATTGAATTCTTTAATCAAAACGAGAAGCAAATCTAAGTACAATCATATATCAACATCAACATAGTTGGCAACAAATTTAGTGCCAAAATGACCCATTTTATCCGCACAAGAACGAATCTGGCCCTTCGGTCTCATCTACATAAAGAAAAGCGGCTAGGAAGGAAATAGATTAGGGCAAAAGGGAGGTTAGTCAGAGGTGGTTTGGTTACGTGTGGCTGTGACTTAATGGGGTGGAGGATGGCGATGTCCTGCGCAACTCTCCCACCACACATCGAAAGAGCATGACTCATCTAATCTCTTCCTGTAAACTAAGAATGCTAATTCAATTTGATATGTCATACCTAACAAAGTCTTCCCTTCCTCTATCCACCCTCCTTTGGGGGCGCCAAAAAGTGGGAAGGATTCTTGGGCTATGATGTAATCAGCCTATTTCATTTCATGCTATTTAAATGAAGAGCTTGTTTATATCTACACTTCTCGGCCACTCTGGACTTCCACTTGTCGCCGCGATGGTTGTTCAACTAGTTCCAAGTCCTAGTTTGCAAGTCGAGTGCCATGAGTTCGATTTCTCAATCTATCATTGATTTCAAGAAAATCTTAATTAGCCTATGAATGAGAGCCTTTGATTAGGTGTATTGGCTGTCTTGAGTTCTCTACTCGAATCGTGGTGGGACAAAGGCGATGGCTTGCCTGATGGGTAGTGGTAGCGCGAGAACTAAAATCTGCAATTTTCGACTTGGGGAAATGTTTTCTCTTGACCAATTTGAAAAAGTTAAAGACTTCGAATATTTTGCAAGTTTTGTAGACATTTCCATAAAAAGCCAAAAGTCAAAAAATTATAAGCCAAAAAAATTATAAGTAAAAATAACTCTAAACAGACGAGTTAATCGCTAACGAAAAAAGATAATCAATTGTACAACCCCTATTTCTTAATGTGACTCAAAAGGAACGAATAATTAAAATTTCCGGGCGAATCCCACTCTTTTCTTAACCCACCCTCCTACTTTTCCGGCGACCATCGAGCGGCCGTCCAAAACAGCGCGCGACACGTGGCGCATGGGGGAGGCGGGCCCCACCGATCCTCAATATTCAAAAGCAGGTTTTCAACGAGAGGAAACACGAGACCGTGGGGCCCACCGTCCAGAGGAGAGGAGGGTGTTTGGTCGTTCGAGCTGGCCAATGACAGAAAACATGCACTGGCCGGGTGGTGGCCGGTGGCTGGAAGAAGCGAGAAAACGACAGCCCCCCCCACTCGACTCCTTGTCGTTTTCCGCCACCTCATCCCTCCGCCCTCCTCCTCCGCCGACGCCGCTCCCTTCACCACCCTCCGCCGTGATTATCAAATCAATTCCATTCCCTACCACCATTAGAATTTCTTATTTTTTTTTTTATATATAATTAAAAGAACAGGTCTACTAATATTCTCTCATCATCACCACCATGTTCGTTAATCAAGAAAACTCATTGCCGGTTTTTTTTTTAATACGTCATTATTTTTTCATTAACGAAATCCATTTTCCATTTTTTTAATTACTATGTTGAAGAGATTCCATAAATAAAAAATTAGAACTATGCCCACCGCAAGGCCAATATGCTGAACTCCTTTTCTTATTTTGCATCGCTAAAAGGCTTAAACTTGCACCAGTTTGACACACATACCTCGCCATCCAAATCCCTAAATTTTGCCACTCCATTGCACTAATACTCCAATTTTTTTTATACACTAATAATGCCTCAAGATTATGTATTCTGTTTTTTTTTTTTTTTTATGTCGAGAATCCGGCTTAACTCACCTTACGGGAGCATAACACCGATTATACCTTGAGAGAGACTAACCCAGTAATCCATCGATTGGGGCCCCCTGCTTATGTTTTCGGGAGTTGTGGCGATTAGGAGGCCAGGCCTCAACTAGCGCAGCCATACATGAATGGATTTGGTTTATTAATATTGCAGTGAGTATAAATTATGCATGAAAAGTGTCTAGGGGCATGGTATCATGGTAATCATAATTTAGGATTTTTTTAGGGCATTAATTATATATACCTCAAAAAGATCGCCTCTCCTAGGGCTATCTCCACAATTTCTTTATTGTGATGCTAATAATTTTCTTCAGATAGAATTTTCCCATTTTCGACAGAAACTGGGAAGGGGGGAAAAAGGATAAATAAATAACAAAGGCGGAACAACTTGAGAAAGAGAGAGAGAGGAAGAAGAATCGCTGCAACGTCTCCATCATTTGGCCCCCCTCTCTCTCTCTCTCTATCTCTTCTGCGCTTGCTTTCTCTCTCTTCCTTCTTCGCTTCTGCTCAGCAAAGGAGGAAGAAGAAGCGGAAGGGCGAAGGGAAGGGGAAGGGGGGAAGAGGGGGAAAGCTTCCAGCTCGAGCTCGAAGCGATCTCCTTCGTCCCGGCAGCAGCAGCAGCAGCAGCGGAAGAGGATTTTGTCGGTGGGGGAAAGTTCGGGAATCTCCTCGCGCTCGGACGGATTGAGGAGCTTTTGTCGCTGTCGTTGCGGTTCTCTTCTTTCTGAGGTTGCTCCGCGGTCGGCGAAGATGCTGGTCGCGAACAGCTTCGACATGTGGCGGAAGGACGCCTTCTTCTCCGCAGCCGAGGAGGTCCAGGAATCCGCCGACGTGTGCGTCCCCCAATCCGCTTTTCTGTTCGATTTGTTCGCGTGATTTACGGACGCGTTGTGGCGGTTCGATTGCATTTTCTTTTTTGTTGCCTGCAAAGCTTCGTTTTTTGGGTTTTTCGGGGAAAAAGTTGTTCCTTTTGTCTCAATTGTCAAAATTTTTGCCTTTTTTTTTGGGGGGGATGAAGTTAAGATTATGTGTTGTGATCATAGATGGCTGAATCTGCATACGTTTCTTTGTTCATTTGTGGTAGTTCCCGTTTGTTCCATTATTTTAGTCTAATTTTGTCGGGTTGTTAGGTGGAGCTTTTTGTATGTTGAACATCTGGTGATTCAGGGTCCTCTAGGATTAGCTGGGGAATGTAACTTGGTGTTGAGATGCTTCTGGTGCCTAGCTTTGAGGAATTTGTGCTTGATTGATTGCTTTGGGTTTCGACTGATTCTTGAATATTTGCATAAGTTCATTCTCGGGTTTGAATATGCCGTCGAAATTAGTGAGATGGCACTTTGATTTGCATTTCTTTTTAATTTCTTGTTGCGCTGAATGCCGGATTCCTTTATTGCCTCGGAGCTGAATCCATTGGTTTTGGTCCTGCTAATAATGGAGAATGAAGATTGAGTTCATGACATTGTGAAGCTTTTATGAGATATTTACAGTTTACATGGCAATTGCTGTCTTGTACCGCCGATTGTATATCCAAAAACAAATGCTAGGTGTGGGCATTTCAGTTAATTGAGTTATTTTACATGTATTTTAATGCATTTTCCATTTTCTATATGTAAGTAGAAGCTAGTCTGGAATTGTGGTTGCTTAAAGACCTAGCATGAGTAGCAGTGGAGTTGAATTTGAAAGCATTGAATTGAACTAAAATTGTTTCAGTCCAGCTTCATGTATGAATGTTGTTCTTCACCAATTGTAGTAAAATCATTTAAAGGCCATCTTGATAGTTTCACCATTACTGTTTAGGCAATAGGCTATCTTAATGAGTGCACACTTGATGTTTAGCTTGCGGCTCCGCTGTTATTTTATCATGTCCACTATTTGCTGGCAAATGCAGTTGGCATGTTCTCTTATTGTTTGTTTGGTTTACCAGGATGGAATCAACATATAGAGCATGGGCTAGGGAGATGAGAGAAGCATCATCACCTGAATATTTGAATGATCTCTCTAGGGACCTCCAAATTGCTTTAGGTACAGCAAAGTGGCAGGTATTTCCTTGTTTTGCCCATCTGAAAATGAGATTGCTCAATTTTTTTTTTTTTCCCTCAGACTGCACTTTTGTTGGCTTTTAGCACCTTCTACTTCATAGATTGGCATGTAGAGGCTTACACTTTTTGGTTTGTGGCTTGAATTTGGACATCACATCAAATCTTAAAAACTCTGATTATGGACCCATTGAACATACAGAAGAAACTTTTTTAATGAAGCTTTGTGCTGTTTTCTTTCCTTGGAACTGATATATGTCTGCTCATTGGATCTTTTCAAGTTGGAAGAATTTGAGAGAGCAGTCAGGCTTAGCAATGGGCCTCATGGTGACAAAACTACGACAGCTCGACATGGACAGTTTATTGTGGCCATTAGAGATCAAATTGCTCATGTTGAAGCAGCATTGCAAGAATTTCTTAGTGAGGGGGGAAAACAGCCCCTTCAGTGGGTAAATCTTGACAAAGAAGAGCGAGATGATTTAGCCTTGTTTCTCTCTGGGACTTCAGAACTATCACAAATTGTGAAGGATGAATTTACAGAGCATGGAACATCCTTGAAGGGCTTCATTTTGGAGAACTATGATAAGAAGGAAGATGTGGGGTCTAATACTAATGCTGCTTGCAGCAGTGGCTTAATAGATGAGGGCAAGAGCTTAAAGGATGGACAACCTAATGAGGATGTTCACTGCGTGATAGATCTACATGCAAAAGATCAAGCGGATAAAACAAGTGGTACCAGAAGGACATGGAGTTCACCCAGCATGGGGGATTGGAGAATTGCCGTTGCGGACAATGAAGAGAGAAATAACCTAAATTCCACTGTTGTTGACACACCCAAAGAAAAGGTGCCCAGAACTCTTTTTGGGAAGAATAGGTGTGGTGAACGTACTCAGGCAAAGTCATTGACTAGAATGTTCAATCAGGTTAGTTTTTATCTAATTGCAGTGCGAACTACATTGAAAATCAGATTGAACGGGCCTGTGCATGATTCTCACAAAAAGGTTGGACCAGTGCAATGCATTTCTTCTTTCAACATGGCTGAGATGTAAAACTAATTGAATCTGATTATTTCAAGCATTGATGGTCTCCATGTTCTGCAGGCATTTGGACATTGTCATGTGCTTCAAAGACAACCTTATAGTCCACGAAGCTTGCGATTTAGTTGTTCACTTCAATTTATGCTTGCCCTACTGCTAACGATATTTCTGATTGGTAAGAGGTTTTCTTTTACTAAACATAAATTTATATAACATGTATGTCATGGTTATGGAACTTTGAAGGCTTTTGTTTCTTATTTTTTGTTTTTTTTTGTTTTGCTTCTGGTAATTATTATGTGCAAATTTCAATACAATGTTAACCTCATTGAGATGAATGTGGCATTTCATTGTTTCCTCGGACGTCATGGTGAAGTCCTCTTTTTCCATAGGACACTATACACAGTCCTCTTTTAATTGGATTTGATTTTACCATATACATAAAATCTGGATGTATAAAAAGTTATCTGGAAGCCTTTCCGTTATTTGAATTATTTGTGCAAATGTTAGGCTCCTGAAATCATCAATTTGTTGCTGCATAGGTGGAATTCAATTTTTTGTTGTTCAATGTTCTCGATTTGGTTTATGACATAACCATGATCTGGAACACCTCTTGGTTAATGGATTTCGTTTACTCTACTTGGAGCTAGGTTTAGGCCTGTTTATTTTGTTCATCTGAGAAATTGTTTCATGTATGAATCATAGGCTCTACTTTTGCTGCAAAATAATAAGTAGTTTTTAAGTCCAAATGAATCCAAAGGTTGTACTTATACCTGAGATCAAGCTACTTTTTTATTATTGTGACCATTGAATGATGCACATTTGTATAATCTTCTTAACTCGAAACAGTCAATGTTTGTAGAAGCATGAATAGTCTTGCTACATCCTATTACTGTATGATGATCAAAGTAAACTTAAACATTTCAATTTTGTAAACATTAGCTGATGAAGGACGTGTTTTTATCTTGTGCAGTGCCATTTGTGTTCTATTCATCATAAAGCAAGTGCTTCACACCTTATGATCCACATTGAAGGTAAGTTATTGCTAGTGAATGGCCTTTTTTTTTTTTGGTTCCCCTTTTCTCTGCCATTAGCACTATGACCATGGAAAATGAAGCTCCTAGTCCTAGACATCTTAGACATTTGAGAAAAAAAGGTGTTCTATCTCTTCTTTTCTTATTAATGTGCTAACACATGGTACTGACCAGATCTTCGCCCTTTGAATTAGCTATATTGGTTTGTATCCATACATTTGGATATCAATGTTTCATTATTGCAAAGAAACGTTGATCAGTGTGTTTGACTCTAATTATATATCAACATTCGAGGGACTAATAAATTCCATAGACATTTTAAATTATGTCTAATTTCTATACCGGAGATGCTTATTTACATCACGTTCATGATTGCACTGTGCCATTTCATCACACTATGAAATGCAGAAGGCCTCGAGAGAAGGAGAGTTGATGTAATTTCTGTCATCTGCTAAATCTTCTGTCGTTAGTGGGTTACCCAAAATGGCTTTCCCAAATTATCCTGCAAGCTTATGAATGCCAGTTATTTGAATTAAATGAAGTAACAAGGTCAGATTGTTTATTTCATGCAAATGTAATCTGCAGGTGTTGGATCTGTTTATTCAAAGATATAAAGATGGATGATTGATTCTTTTTGTCTATCTGGTAATCTTATGAGGATCTCAGGTCGACCAAGAAAACTACCTAAAAGTCTCCAGAGGGTCAGTACTTCATATGGCAAACCTGGCAATGCTTTGCTCATCGAAAAAGCCTTATGCTGCTTCACATATTAAGTGGCATGCAATACAGTTGTATCCTAGGTACTCAAACCATACAAGCTTCTAGAAGTAGTGGATACATGGAAGCAGAGTCCTGTTAGCATAAGAGGATTGAGTCTCGAATTCAAAATATGTAGATGAATAGAGGCATAGATTCATGGCTTGTTATGGTGGGACATTGGGAGCTTAATTGTACTATTCTCAATTGTAAAGAGTTTCATAAAATCAGATTGCAGCATAAAGCTAATTGTGTCGACTCTTTTCACTTCATTCCCAAGTTACTGGAGATGATGCCTTCCACCCTGCAAAAGTGGTACAAAACTGATTGGTGAATGCCAATCTGCCCAATGTCCGAGGTGTAGTTGATCTAAAATGTGAAGTTAGAAGGTATCTGGATTTTGCAATGCGCCTTTCTTTCAATGCAGAATTGATTTTTCTATGCATACAAGCCAGGGTTTGAGTTTCAGGGTAAAGTGGGAATGTTCGCTGAAGCAGAGCGAACATCTCACTTGTAATTGTCGAACCCTTCGGCATCTGCCTGTTGTCCTCTGTTCATCACAGGGATGTGCAACGATCAGAGAAGAGGTTTGCCATGAAGAACCGGTTCTGCATCCAGCCTTTTTACCTTTTAGCAATGTCGAGCCAGCCCTCACAAATCTCTTCCCATGCTGAGGCTCTTGACGCCGTATGAAATTGCGTGTGGTACGGTTACTGCTTGATTTGTCCTCGTTTGCCTGGTTAAGTTCACCATTCGATAGGCAATTCTTCCATTAGTATTTTAATTATCTCAATGCCTTGTATATGTTGTGCTTCGCAATTTGCTTTCTATCTGGTGTTACATGCTAATCCTCAGTAAAGATTTTTGCTGGAAAGTAGCTACATAAGTAGCGAATGCACACGAAAGATTCCTTCATATAGCTCGTCATCACGGGAAGTAGTCCTTTTGTTCTGGATTCTCTGGTCTTTCTTCCCAATTCCCTTTGCCGGGCCAGCTCAACTTGCTGAATATAACCATTAGAGAGTAGAGTTTCATTAGCCCATTACCGCAATGCTTGCGTATTGCAGAGGGTGCACATTTGGTAATAATTTTATTCTTGGGAATAATTTCTGATAAAAAATTATTCTTTTTTATTATGTTTCCGGGAATAATGTCTAAGTATTTTAATGTTTGATTGTCCAAATTTTTTTATTTTAGAATATAAGGAAGAAGGCCAAAATTTCTACTTCAAATCATTTTATTTTAATTTTTTAAATAATTCTATTACTTTTTTCATTTTTTCTTCTTTTCATTTTTTTCCTTTCTCTCTTCTTCTTCTTCTTCTTCTTCTTCTTCTTCTTCTTCTTCAAGTGGTCGGCGACCTTACCGGAGTGTTGCCAGCAATTGGCTAGGTCGGCCCTCATTGGTTGAGCCTCATGGTTGGGCGGAAGAAGTCTCGCCAATGGCTAGGCAAGCGTCTGGTGAGCTCGTTGAATCGGGCCAGACCGGTGGGCGACGGATGGCAGTAGATTGCAACGATGGTGGTAAATGAAGAAGAAGAACAAGAAAAAGACTTGATTTTTAGATCTGTTTCTCGGAACAATAATCAATTTTTTATTTTTATTTTTGATTCTATTCCAAATCTACTTTTAACAAAAAAATAGAAATTTGTTCTTGAAACAAATTTTACCAAACACGATTCTGTTTTAAAACTACTCCAGAACAAAAAATTCAGAATCTGACACTATTGGGATAGCCAGACCTCACTGCATTGCCATGGTTGGATATGGAAGAAGGCCAGACTTTATAGAGAAATTAGTCAAATCTTTGGCTTGGGTAACTTCCACCGGGAGGCAGCTTTATAGAAGAGTTTTATTTTGTGAAATTCTCTGACTTAAAAGGGAAAAACAAAAGCTAAAATTTTCACGGAGATAAAAGGGCGAAACATATTTTTGGAAAGCAAATGCTGCATTTTTCCAATCTTTAGGCAAATCGCTGGCGATTGGCGAATAGACAGCACAGCACACGAGAACCGGAAAATGGTTTTGTTGAATTATAGCTGTGACACGCAAATTAAGCAAGTTGGAAACATTAACTAGAATGTCGACCAATTGTTTTGTATAATGTCTGAAATTAACTTATAATAACAGTGATAAAAAACAAAAAAATCTGTGGAAGGAGGGAACAAGGTCACATCGGCATGGTGAAGGTGGCATTGGCAATTATAAATATGAGGGACGGATCAAGAAATATCTCTTGATGTGGCTAAATTTCATCAATTTGTAGTCTGATTAATTAATATCCCCTACACTTAAAAATATTATTAAATATAACATTGTATAGATTTTGTATGTCTTTTTATTATCTTGTAGGGGAAGGGGTCCTACTTTATTTTTACTCTAACTTTCACTTTTAGACTTTTGCCCTAGGGGGAGGGGGATTGAAGTGGGAAATATTTACTTTGGCATAGTGGTGTATTATTTAGAAATTTTAATGGGGGTAGTAACGGTTTGAAAAACCCTACCATATTCTTAAGTTTCAACAAACTTTAAAGCTTTGCCTGACCCTAATCAATGTTTTGAATCGAAGTAGTGTTTGTTTCCATATGTTTAGATGCTAATATACTTGTTAATGCGACCTGAATGTCTATTACCATCCACTTCAAAAAGCAATTTACTCTTTTTTAACACGTTTGAAGCAACCCCGCAACAAGTAAATCTTATTGCATTAATATTGTCAGATCTATTAAGCCTATCATCATTAATCATATGAGAGATAGAAGCGTTTCATCAACTATAGAAAACACAAGTTTAGTTGATGGTTAGCCGGTTGCCGCTAAAAAGCATATGGTTGTTGACTCCTAACCATAATAGCCAAATTTTGAAATTTGACGCCCAACCCTATATTTTATAAATATATATTTGATTTCTTATCTAGGATTATTTTATCGAAATCTATTAGTTAATCAAATTTTTATCACCCATTAAAAAGGTCGAAGAGGATGGAGAAATACATACCACTTAATCACTAATCCAAAATATGATACGCACCCACAATGTTTAACTCAAACTATTCGCTAAGATGATAGCTAGGCGCAAATTCAGTCAATGACATGTTTATGTCAACCTCTAATTTCATGATGTCTATATATAAAATTTTAATTTTTAATTTACCGTGTAAAAACATTTCATAATTTTTTACTTACCAAAAAAAAAAAAAACATTTCATAATTTTCGTGTTGCTCGATTTGGTCATTTAGATTTAGGTTCTTTAATATTACGCAAACAAGAGCATGAAAGCAATTGCGGCCCATGCTCATGAGTCATGATGGAGAGATCTGGTTTTGAGTTTTGACCAACAAGAAAGAGGAATGATTTTGGTTCATAATATTCAGAAATGATTTTTATTTTGTTCCAAGAAAAATGAATTATTTCAAGAAAACACTTTTCCAACTTTTGATCACTTACATCTCTTACAAAAAATGAACAAAAAAATATTTTCATTATCCATGTAATTATTTCTTTTAGGCTTTATTCATCTTCCTGCACTTGTGTAGTTATTGAGATTCGGTATTTTTTTGTGATTCTCGTGTAGGTTTTTGCTTTGCCATTGTTTGGCTTTTCTCTGCTCCTGTGTAATTGGTTTTTTTTTTTTATCTTGCATCCTTCCACTCACTTTGAATGTTGTCTAAGTTCTTGGTGCCGAGTTTTTGTTGCTTTTAACTTAAGTCAATATATATTTCTTACCTTTACAAAAAAAAAAAAAAATTGATAACATTTTTTTGAAAAAATGATTGTTTATCTCGTTTGTAAAAACAATCTATCCTCCACAAAAGTACTTAGACTTAAATTATTACTCAATAATTAAAACATTTTCATTGATTTAAAATAAGATCAAAGTTTAATTCTCTCCCTCTCTTCCTCTCGCTTTCTCTCTCCTCCATTTCTTCGACTGATCTCCGCACCATGAGATAATAGACCGACCGATCGCGACTCGACGTCGATCCCCCTCCGCCTTCCTCCTCCCCAATCCGTCGCCGGACCGTTCCGATTCCGACTGAATCTCCCCCCCAATATCCCCAAATCCAGAACCCGGGTCGGATCCCCCGCCGGAACCACCACCTTCCGCCGCCGGAACCGCCGCCGCAGATCCGAAGCAGGAGCCATGTCGTGCCTGGCCCTCTCCCTCCAGCCCGTCAACGGATCCGACATCCTCCTCCAGACCCGCGAGTGGTTCCCCCCCGCCCGCGCCCTCGTCGCCCTCTCCGCCTTCCGCCTCACCCGCTTCTCCTACTCCAAGCCCTCCGCCGCCGCCTCCGCCTCCTCCGCCGCCGCCGATCCCGACCCCTCCTCCTCCTCCGAGTCCATCGGCGACGACCCCCTCGCCGCCTCCGGTGGCCAGGTCATCGTTGGCGTCGAGTCCCGGTACCGCGTCATCTACCGCCTCGTCAACAGCATCTACGTCCTCGGCATCACCACCGCCGACCAGGACAACTCCGTCAACGTGTTCGAGTGCATCCACATCGTCAACCAGGCCGTCAGCGTCGTCGTCGCCGCCTGCCGCGGCGTCGACGTCACCCCGGAGAAGCTCGGCCGCAAGTACGCCGAGATCTACATGGCCCTCGACATCGTCCTCCGCGGGGCGAGCAGCATCCGCCTCGCCGCGATGCTGTCGTCGATGCACGGCGACGGGATCGCCAAGCTGGTGCACTCCGGGATCGACACCGAGAGCAAGATCCGCGGGGCGGACAGCTGGGCCGGCGTCGAGGTGCATTCCGCCGAGCGCCTGGCGGGCATCGAGGTGTTCGCCAGCGCGCGGTTCGAGGTGCCGCCGGAGACGCTGGAGGCGGGGGATGAAGTGGTGGCGACCATTGCTCCCGTGACTCAAATTGAGCAGAGCGATAGCCAGGATACGAAAGGTGAGGAAGAAGAGAGTGAAGGGCCTAAGGACCCATTTGCAGCTAGCGATGCTTTGAATAAGCCTGAGGCGTTAGTGAGTGGGTTTAAGAAGAACAGGGATCCGTCGGCCACGGATTTGACGCTGGCCTTGGTAGGGCTGGAGGTGACGACCCTGCCGCCTGCCGAGGCCACGCAATCCACGCATATTGGTGTGGAGGGTTTCGAAGGGGATTATGGTGGCATAGAGTTTGGGAATGAGCAGGCTTCTCTAGGGGAGACTTTCGAAGGGTTCGGTGAAGCTTGGGGCGGGGGTTTGGATCCGTCTGAGTTTGTCGGTCCCAAAAATGCTCCTAAACCTCAAGGTCTCGGTGGCCTTGAATTTCTGGGAACGGGAGATGGTGGTGCGGCCAAAGCAGCAGTGGATAAAGCTGCAGCGGGTAAAGCGGGAGAGGGTACTCCGCTTGAGAATCTTTTGGTGAAGAAAACTGAAATGAAGGGTCCTGAGATGTATATCTCGGAGGAGATTAGTGCAGAATTTAGGGAATCACTGGTTGCTAGGGTAGGACTGATGGGTGCTGTTTACTTGAGAACATTACCGCCTAAAACTGCTGGTGATAAAGAAACTGAGTTTTCCTTCCGGGTTGATGGTACGAGTGCTGTTAAACGGTTTGTAATGCAGAGTTCTCGTGTTAGCAGCCTCGGTAATGGTTTATTCCATGTGAGAACGGCTCCTTCAGATGAGCCTATACCTATTCTGAAGTATAGCTTGCTCCCAAGGTTAACACCACTACCATTGAGGGTTCGCCTTACAAAACGACATAGCGGGACTTTACTTTCTGTGATGATACAGTATGCTTCCAATCCTGAATTGCCAGCACCATTGCACGATGTGACCTTTATCCTGAAACTTCCAGTTGACCCAAGTCTACTGAAGGTTTCACCAAAAGCCATGCTGAACAGATCAGAAAAAGAATTGAAGTGGTTTGTCCCAGAGATCCCTCTGAATGGTGCTCCAGGCAAATTAAGGGCTAGAATGCCTGTGGATACAAGTGCAGAAGAGGGTGATGAGGAGATTGAGGTTGTGGGTTATGTTAAATTTTCTTCACAACACACTAGCTCTTTATCTGGGGTTTGTTTACGGCCTGCTTCTGAAGGTAATACAGAATTTTACGAGGTTAACCACAAGTATGAGAGTGGGGTTTATACTTGTAATTGATTATGACAAAATTGATTTTCTGGTTAGACTGTATCTCATTGTGGGGTTTGTACTAGGTGTGTGAAGCTGTTATTAGTTTGTAGCATTCTTTGAATATGATCTTGTTGGCTCAAATTCCATTTTTCTGTGAGTATTGCACCTTGGTTGTTTTATTTGTCATGTCTTTTCCAGTTTAAACAAGCGTATAATAGTTTGGGAACCTCTATGAAGTATTGCGCTTACCTATGTAACTTAGTAGAAGCTTTTAATGCCTTGGGCCTTTCATGGTATTGCTGCGGTTTGGTTTGTTGGTGCTCATGAATGAAATGCTATGCACAAGGCTGTACAAAAAGATTTCTTACAGTACACAGCTGCTACATACTTAGCCAAGAATTGACTTTTGCTTATTATTTAGTAACTAAAAGAGGAGCACCCCCAATTTAGTAGGTCCGCTGAAATTGTCAACATAATTAGTGACATTTATGTCTTTTCACTGAAGATATACATAGAGGGAAAATTGTGGTCTCAAGCCGATCCTCTTGTCTGCTCCCTTTGCCCCTTTCCCTCGCAATGGTGATGGTTCTGGAGAATTTATATAATCATATACAGATAAGCATGATGCTTAATTGTTTCTAAACAGAAGAAGAACTAGCACCTGCCAAAACATGGGAGTGATCTGCAACAACAAACAGTGAAATCGTCTTCTTTCTTTTTGTGACTATCTTTATCTAAGCGGACATGCACTTTTGAAGTTCTTATATCCTCTTACTGTGTCCTATGCAGCTTGTGACTTGTATTACTACTATTTCTGCAACAGTTAACGGATTGTTCTCTGTTTCTATATATGCGGATACCACATTTTTTCATGTGTGTGTTGAATGTTTTCATAGGTTAGCTTCTTATGATTGTAATTTTCTGATCATAAGCGGATGATGAGGAGTAAGAGGTTACATTTTCTATCAGATCATATGACTTTCTTCTTACAGTGCTC
Source organism: Eucalyptus caleyi (assembly GCA_014182885.2). NCBI lineage: Eukaryota > Viridiplantae > Streptophyta > Magnoliopsida > Myrtales > Myrtaceae > Eucalyptus > Eucalyptus caleyi. Next base: position 31,598,109 of record CM024468.2, on the reverse strand, counting down.
AAGAAATAATTAATAAGAACTGGGTTTGTCTAGCAGAACAGTGGATAATGAAGTACAGACATATATTCCTCGACATGATTGTGATTATTATGATTGACCCTGCTTGTTTTGGTTTTCTCTAGGCAGAAAGTTACTTACTTTCCTGGCAAACCATAAAATTAAAACACGATTGTATATGTTAGTAATTGCACACTTTGAAAAGTGTCAGTTATTTCACAGTGAATAATAGTCAAATTATGAGATTTCCAAGATCTGGAAAAGGTAAAATATGGGAGAATAAAAACTTTATGCATTTTCGAAAGCATTTGGCCACTATGCAATCGAAGAGCAGGTTGGCATGGACTCTTGGTCACTAGCACAACTAGATCTAAGTATGTGATGGAGTTGTTTACATTGGTGAAGTTTTATAGTGGCTGCTATGCATCAAGTTTTTATCTTTTTTTTTTTTTAAATCATGGATAAACATACACTACTTGTAACTTACCAAAAAAAAAAAAAAACATACACTACTCGTACTCAGTGGATGCCCTCATAAATTGCACATCTACTGGCCATTCCTTCCCCTCCCCCTTATTAGAGACCAAAATGCACACCTGATTCCTTCTGTAATTTCCAAACTACTGCCTCAATTTTTACAGATTTCCATTTTCTTCAGTTCTCCAAAGTTCGAATGTACTTGTTTATATCGCATATGTGGTTTCTGCTAGCGTCTTGTTACCTTGAGTTGGCTTGCATTTAGCTTTGTGGTACTTCTGTAATGGCTGACAATTTGGATTTGTGGAGAATGGTTTAGGCATCTCAACTAATCATTGGGCTAGGTTGGTAGTTTTTTGTCATTTGAGCAGAGGAAGTTGGTGATATTTTAGTTGGGTTTTTGATGGCTGTGATGGCTATGCATTGAATATTCTGGTGCTGTTAAAAGTGCTAGGTGCTCCTATTGCACGAGGACTCCTGTAATGTATGGGCCCTAGGTGCCTACCAAGGTGCTGGCCAAGCGAAGGGAGACAGAGCTGAATTTTTAGGATAAAATTCTTCGCTGGCAAATTATGGAAAGTCTAAATAACTCAAAATAAACAGATTGAATATCCTGGCACCTTATACCATGCAAGAAGTTCACAAAACACTAGAAATGCTTTTGAAATTCATAATAAAGCTAAAATCCAATGTATATAAGTCTAAAACCTATACTCAGCATGCAAAATCTCTATATAAAAATTCTTAAATAACCTAATATTCATCAATATAACCCCATAATCATCATCATCATCACCACCATCCAAGCTTTCATCCCTTCCATCTCTATATCTAACTGTTCAGTGTCCTATGTTTCATCTAAATCAGCTTCATCATCTCCAATGCTTACTGCTCTAGAACTCAGAGCTCTGTCACTTGTTTTTAATATCGCTTGTTCCCTCGTGTATGTCCTTACTTGTAATAACGAGATATTCTCTCCACATCACCCCAATGTGGATTTTCACCATAAAAACCTCGTCATCCTCAGCATTGTAGTGACCCTCTATCTCCCCACTCAATCATTAATTACTCAATAAGGTCATTTAGCGGGATGAGATCAGTCACATCTTGCAAATCATAGCTTGTACTTGACATACATGAGATTATGGCTTTTGATGCTCAAATCTGCTTCGCTTCTCTTCTTTGTGTTTAATATGTTGCATAAGTTGAATGCTTAGAATATAAGTTATATACGGAGGATAGATGAGAAAGATTGATGCATCGTAAACATAAATCTTACTTACTCAAATGCACTCCAGTTATGCTCACAACCCAGTGCACTACAAGTTATAGTCAAGAATTTATTGGCCAACTTCTGTAGGTTTGGTGTTGAATTTCCAAATAGGCTCTACATTCCCGCTGCAAGATAATGAAAACTTAATATTTAGCTAGCAATATTTTTTGTCAACATAAACATTTTGAGAAAAATTAAAAAAGCATTCTAATTACCTGGAAATTTTCTGGTCCTTGATCTAATAAACATTGCATTGCCAAAAGTCACTGCATTTTTATATGTCGATAGCTCAACAGCGTTTTTGTCCGGGGCTTCGATGCTTGGAATTAGCATTTATAATTTAGCACCTTGTATATCAGCACTTCCAGCTATAGCATCAATTGGAAACTTCAATATACATTGGCCACTGATGCATGTACTAAGCCTTTTAGTACAGAAGATTAAATGGTTTTGGGGATGTGATAAGGTTGTGATCTGTAAATGAAACATAAGAATAATGAAACTCCCTCGGTGAGCAAGAGAAATGAAACATGGGATGTAGTGGACTGTCCCAAGGCAACGGTGAGATTCATGAGGTGCTGGTTCTTGGATTTGGGATGTTGATTGAGCTCAAGAAGTGTGACGTTTGCAAGATGTAGTCTGAAGAATGAGAATAACTTGTGTGGTGATGGTTGCCCTTTGAGCGATGATAGTGGTGTAGCTGGTGCTAGTGAGTACAAATGTAAGTTGATTAGTTGACCATGTTATTTGGGGAATTTGTGTTTTTCCTTTTTCTTTTTCCTGGTCCACATATGCGCCAAATGTCACTGTATATCATTTTGAAGGTTATGCTAGTATTTTTTTTGCATAGGTGATGTGTCAACTCGCTATAGTTGATAGCAATGTGAGGGCCAAATTAGCACTTGTTCATCAACACTTCCAGCTTTAACATCAATTGAATGTCACTATGGGATAGAATTATTCAAGATCAAGTGCTGCATTTTATAGTTCATTTTTTTTTTTCTTTTTTTGGGTAATCTGGCCAAAGGAAATGAGAAAAATGAGTTTGGTTTTGGTTCTGGGAGAAGTCAAATTCAACATAATAGATATCATTTTTTCATTGTTCAGTATTCTTCAAAGACGATGCGCAAATTTGCAGATGCTTTTATGCTGATCAAGGACTTCATTTTCTGTTCTTCTCTTATTTATGGGCTTATTCCAAATAATATGGGGATCTTTTCCCTATTCTAGCAGTTATGGTTCTGGGAGAAGTCAAATTCGATATAATAATTCTCATTTTTAAATTGTTTGGTATTCTTCAAAGATGATGTGCAAATTTGCTGATGCTTTTTGCTGATTAAGTACTTCATTTTCTGTTCTTCTCTTATTTATGGGTGTATTACAAATAGTATAGGGATCTTCATCCCAGTTATCATTGCGAGGAAAAATGAGGATGGTCTTATCCTTGTGTTTGGGGTAGCTGCAACTGCAGCATCTGGTGATTTAATCCTAGAGGTATAGAAGAGACTGTTTGAAAGGGTTTTTCGTTGAAGTTTCTGTCAAGTTGGTTGTCTAGTGTTTAGAGATTGTTTAAGATTGGGATACAGAGATGAGTTTGGACCTTTTTTATTTGAAAAAATCACTCTTCATGTCCCCTGTTTTTACCATTCGTTTGAAGTTCTTTTAGTGTTTACAGATGGCAATTCATACATCATTTTTCTGTCAAAATGCTAAAACCATTCAGGAATTTTTTCTCATCTGAACAGATTCATGATCCTGGGTGCATTGCTTGCACCTTTCTCTTGCTTGATCTTTCTGATGTGGTATTACGATCAGTTCCAGTGACTGGTGAAACAGCTTGTTTATCAGAATTTTCTCATTGTAGGGGGAGGTGGGATGGGGTGTTCGTTGATTTAGACTTTCAAAGTTTCATTGAGGGCCTATTTATAGTTATTTGCTTGTTTAGGTGGTGATGATGCTTCACTCGTGATTCAGTTCCATGCAATCCTTTGTCTATTTTTGTCATGTTGGAACCATGTGTCCAACAGTTTAGTCGTTGGTAAGAAAGAGTATAAGTATCCCATGCCACTGATGGTTATTAGAAGAAACTACTGCATTCCATGAAATGGGATAGTACCCTGTTTGTAGGGCAGTAATGGGCTTCGGTTGACGGACTCTAAGTGCATGATTTTCGTGATTGCTTGGTAATTGGTGTCTATGGTCACTGAATGTATCGAGTATCGTTTTCCCTGTCTACTCCAGGTTGTCCAAGTTTTGAGCAAGCACATGTAACAGGCATTTGGACGAAAGAAAACTGTCTTCTTATTAAGGTTCACATGTCGTTATATCATCCTCATCCGTTCTTGCTTGTTGCTTTTGCGATCCAATCGTCACATACTCCTAGCTTGACTCCAATCGTGGGGGTGTCGAATTAAGGGTAATTGTGCGTGCTGAGATTACCACAGTCGATGGATGCGCGATCGCAAATAACAAAGATGTAAGCTATAGCTAGGACTTGCCCTCTTTGATGGCTTCCTGTACACAGATTCCATTCTTATGAGAAGGTTCTGGCGTGTCTTCTCCGGCACTCAGGGTTGATAAATGCTCTTAACGCCTCTGACTGTTTGTTTGCTTTCTCCTGTTTAGGCCAATCATAAATAAACCCGCATGCTGCTCTGCATGATATTCCTGGGGTTTTACAACTCTTATCCTTAGACTTCTCCCAGGGCATTGTGTGAATACTTAACATGCGGTCTTTTAGCTAAGGGAGACGTTCCGGAGAAACACTGCTAATTTTTGGTACTGTTACGGTTCTGAAGAGCGTCTTAATCGATTGCCGAGGCTCTGGATGGCCATCGCTGGGAGCTGAGGCGGTGAGCCTCCTCCTCTGCGCCGCGGCGGTCGCTCTAGCCCTCACGACGGTAACAGTCGTGCGACCCTTGCTGTTGCTGTGGTGATTGGTCAGACTTGATATCGCCAACTGGACATGCCCACCTCTCTCTCTCTCTCTTTCTCTCTCTACCCGCATGCACGTGTGAATAGGTATAGTTCATGACTTAAGGCTGGCGTGTGGGTAGCGTCGTGCCAAATGGAAAAGTTGCCAAATTGGACTAGCATGTCTAGTGAAAAATTTGATCTGAAAATACATAAAATTAATCAATTGCGAGTAATGTCAAAGTTTATAGCACTCGAGGACACAGCAACTGAAGTTCACAATCTAAATGCAAGTGATCTCAAAGTTCCTAACGCAACGATTATTAGTGAAGTATGACCCATACTTACTAGTTTTGGTACTTTGCGCACGTAAGATTAATTGAGAAAATTGTATAAAATATCTTAAATCTATTCTACAAGGTCAATTTAGTTTAAATCTTTTAGTTTTACCAATTTAGTTTTAAACCTTTTGAAAATTTATCAATTTAGTCCTAAACCTTTTAATGAATTATCAATGTAGTCCTTTCAACTAATTTTAACTAATAATTGCTAACATTTATGTGGTGTAGTTGACACTGACATAGATATTTTTTCAATTTTTTAAATAATTTCCTCATTTTTGCTGATTTTTTTTTATTTACTAATTTAGTCCAAACAATGTAGGACTATTGGCATTAATTGGCTGTCATCTCAGCGATTTCCGATTAAAATTAGTTGGAAAGATTACATGGGTAATTTGTTAAAATGTTTATGGCTAAATTGATAAATCCTCAAAAGGTTTAGAATTGAATTGGCCAAATTAAATAATTTATGACTTAATTAACTAACATACAATTAGTTTAGGACTCAACACTTCATATTTTAAATGATAGCTATAAATGTGAGTGCATAGGTATTAAGGTTGAATGGTTCTAAGACGAGTAGATTCCAAACAAAGAGACCAAAGTAGAACTGGAATTAGAGGTGAACAGGTTAAAGAATTCGTATGTTTCAAATCGAGAACCCAAAATCTATCTTATTAGAGTCAATTCCCATCCAAAACTGACCTCAAACCAAAATCAACCTGTCTAATGCCGATTCCTGGGTTGACTTGCAAATAGTATAACTATGATTTTAAGAAAGCATACTATGTGAACAATATGGGACATATTGATTGCCGATTCCTGGGTTGACTTGCAAATAGTATAACTATGATTTTAAGAAAGCATACTATGTGAACAATATGGGACATATTGATTAAGACATTGACGGCTTTCATAGGTTTGCCAAGTTCAAAATCCATTTCCGACATATATATCTTTTATTTAAAGCTACTTGAGAAACTGCATTTTAAAAAAGATAATCGAATCAGTCGAGGACATATATATATATATATATATATATATATATGCTCTCCAATTTTTTGTCGAGGAACCTATCTGGTCATGCGTGAATCGAAGTGAAATTGATTGGGTGATTTGATTCTTGAATGGAATAGTTCTGATTGGGAACTTCTAGCTAAAATATAAGACGACTTTCAATTACTATATTTCTCGAGAAATCTCATGAACTTTTTTTTTCTCGAAAATCGGTCCCACAAGTGCATGCGAACAGTGGTTTCGATCGAAAGTCCCTTGTCTTTTTAATATGGGGTCTTAACGTGAAATCATCCGAAGCTTGTAGAGCAGCACCAAGTGCAAAATCATTACGGCAACATCATGCAGTCTCAATATGGGAGGCAGAAAAGTCAAAAAAGACTCCAAATTTGGAAAGATCCAAGTTGGTTGTCCCCATGAAAAACATCTGTGGGATGAAATGGGTAAGTCGTACGAACAAAGAATAATGCAGGGCATCCTTTTTTTTTTTTTTTTTACAAAGATTACATAATTAGAGATAATAATATAAAAAAAATGATGTCAAGCACATGATTTCCCACCTCCTTTGACTTCAATAACATAATTATTTCGCCCTCTTTTAAATTGTGTTGAAAAATTTAAAAATGATGTGAAGCTTCGATGAGAATGTAAATTCTGTTCCTCGACGACGATTGGCGCAGGGGCTATAATTTGCTTCAGAAGCAAGTGACTTGTAATTATATTGTAGACAGGGGCACGTTGACCGACTAATTCGAAGAATTATTGGAGCTTCGACCATAAGCATCTGCAACATGATTTCGCGACGTAATCGATCGAAACCTACAGTTTGTTCAGTGAATTACACCTGTCCGCGTTGATGAATAAGTAAAGCTTTTGGCTTCGCTAGCATGGACGGGACAATAAGTACAATGTTGCAAAGCAAAGCAGGCATGATTGCCATGATTTGGCGCACCTTAGTATGTGTCCAAACTCCAAAAGAAGCCTTCTCCATTTAGATTTTCCTAGAAACTGTGACTTCTCTTATCAAAATAGGGGTTGTGTTGCGAAAAACTATTTGGTTCTCCGAAATATTCATCTAACAAATATGTAATGGGTTTAGCCATCCGGGGAAAAATTGTCCAAAAAGCTTTAAGCCTATTGTATAATTGCCAATTCAATTTTAAATCTTTTAATTATGTTAATTTGTCATAAAACTATTGCACAACAGCAAATTCAATCATAAATATTTTAGTTATGTCAATTTAGTCTTAACCTTTTGATAATTCGATAATTTAGTTCTAAATCTTTTAATGATTTGTCAATATAATTCTTTTGGGCAATTTTAGCTAGAAATGGCCTAATGACCATATTGACAAATCAATAAAAAGTTTATGATTAAATTAGTGAATTGTCAAAAAGTTCAAAACTAAATTAGCAAACTATCATAATGTTTAGAAGTAAAATTGACACGGTCAAAAGATTTAGAATTGGATTGGCTGCCATGCAATACGTTTAGAACCAAATTGGTATAATCGAAATATTTAAGATTAAATTGACATTTATACAATACGTTTATGACTTTTAAATAATTATGGAGTTATTTAGAAATGACCCAAAAGGGTGCACGAAACATTCGGTGGAGTCGTCTTGGTCATCATCAAAGTAATGCAATTGAGTTATTCTGACTTTGCTTGTACAAATGGCAAATGTAATGCACGTACCCCAAGGCATCTCGTTTGCCTACCCTTTAAGATATCTTAACCTCACTAAAACATGCATCTTTCCTTAAAACCTAGTCTTCCCTTATTTAAATGCGGGCAGTTTTTCTTGAACCATGTTCGGCGTTTTCCAATGTATCTCGACTAGTGTCCTTGCTTCTTCTTTCGTATGACACTGTAATCAACTCTTGAAATTCGTACATTGGGGTCACGAAATCATTGCGTGCACAAGGCTTGCGAGTTGGGCAATTGCAACTCCAGAAGTGTCATCTCATGCAACTTTCTTTTCTGAAGTCTTGTTAATTAGCTGTTATTTTCTTTATTAGATCAAATATTAGGGTTTTGATCTCTTTACTCAATTTTTATGGGGGGCAAAAGACTCGACTCATTCATGGCCAGGCAAATAGAAAAAAGAGCCCTTTTCTTTTTGTTAGGAAAAAAAAAAGACCCTTGACTGGTTTTCAGCCTGTGAAATATTAAGATGTATGACCGGAATATAGTACGATAAAAAGTATAGTATCACTTTACAAGATTGAATTTAAATCTCCCTCATTTCACAATCCTTTGAATTTCTTTCCTAAACCGATTAGCCATTTTAAATGGCTATCTCCCTCCAAACACATTTATTATTTTCTTTTCTCTCTTTCCAATATGTTTACGTGTGTCCTTTATAAGTATTTCTCAAAAACAAAGAAAAAAAGAAAAGAACAACGTAGTCTTAAGTTAAGAAGTGAGTTAAACGGTTAAAGCATTCTAATTGACACAGAAAATCACATGTTTGAATTACTCATTTCTCACTCCGGATGACCGTATAATGCACGGGACAGTTTGCTCACCATTCATTACCAAAATAAGGTTTTTGAATTTTCACGTAAGGCAAAATGAGTCTTCTCATTGGAAAATTCAGCTCTTGAAAAGGCAGTCATGGTCATGGATAGTCTCTCATCCCAATTTGTAGTACTTATAACGGAGATGTTTTGAATGGCTTCAAGGATATCTCAACATTCTAACATTTAAAATTGTAAAGAGAATGTTATTTTTGATGCGACATAAATATTGAAAAGAAGATCATTTGATCCCAAATACATGAAATAGTAAAACACTGTAAGTTTCGGATTAAATATGTCAAATTTTGCATACCAATTCATTAATATGCCAAACATTAAAATAGCCAAAAAAAAAAATTACAATACCCGAAAAAGTACTGAACAACAACAATTCAAAAACTCGTGAAATTCCTATTTAGTACATTATAGGAACCCATTAAATTACCGTCATGATTCTCGTGGTACTCATTAATTACACGTGGCATGTCACCAGCCAATGGCACTGTGGCAGTGACGTCATCATTCTTCGTCATAAGCCCAGCGGAAAATCCCAGCCTCGTCCCTTCTTCGACGCAATGTCAAATTACTATAAATTCCACACGTGCGAGCCATCCTAATTTCCCCGTTTGGACATATATGCCCTCCGACCAACTCGCCCAAAACCTACAAGCCATGTATGGGTAATACGGTCTATTCACATAAAAGGCTAGCGTCATCACGTGCCCCGCACGCGCGAGGGGAGGGCCTCACACGTGCGGCAGGCAGGCGAGCGACGTCGCGACGGCGACGCTCGTCGGGTCCTTGCAGCTCAGCGCCCTGATCAGCTTCCACGAGCCCTTCCAACCGCCCCCGTCGGCCGGCGACGTCGCCGGCGCCGGCGCGGCGAACAGCGTCGACGGGCTCCTGCGCAGCTGCCGGCTCCGCATGTCCCGCAGCTCCATCTCCGCCGGCAGCCTCAGGGCCCCGAACGGCAGCACGCGCCACCGGGGCCGCGACGGCTTCCTCGCCAACGACTCCGACCTCGCGACGCCCCTGCCCGACGACGACGACGACCTCGTCCGCTCCGCCTCCCGCGCCACCAGAGAGCTCGACGGCCGGCGGGGCTTCCGGTAGTTGAGCGAGCGGCTGCTCCTCGCGAGCTGCGCCTTCGGGCTGCTCGACCGAGAGACCGACGACCGCTCGAGCTCGGAAAGAGAGTCGCAGCGGCGGCACGTTGGCGCGCCGCGGCGGAAGAGCGGCGGAGGAGACTGGTCGTGGAGGGGGACGAGCTTCCCGGAGACGATGAGGTCGTCGGCGGAGCGCATGTGGGCGCCCAGGTCGATGAGGAACTCGAAGAACTCTGGAGGCTCGGAAGAGGAGCGGCGAGGGCGGTCGGAGAAGTGGTTGGGACCGGAGTCGTTGCGGGGCTGAGCCGTCGTGGCGGACCGGGAAGTCGGAGAGCGAGACGGCGTCCCCGTCTTCCTCCGGATCTTCCGGCCGCTCCTGAAGTTCGAATGGTTCGCCGGCCATCGGGAGAGAGAGAGAGAGAGAGAGAGAGAGAGAGGAAGCGAGCTTATACCGTTCGATCATTCTCAAAGAAGAGCATATTATATAAGAGACTGAGAGATTAAAGAACCATTTCGAATTAACAAATGTATTTAACTAAGTAATTAGAGTAAGATTGTCGATAAATAGATGCGCGATTTGCAATCTAGGGGTGAGCATAGGCCGGGTGGATGGTTCTCACATTGGAACCGCAAGCCGCCCACTAAGAACCGATTTAAAAAAAATTAAAATTGGGAATCGTCCGTTGATGGATCCACCGAGAATTGGATTGTCAATCACGAGAATCTCGAGAATTGGACTGTTGGTCCCATCCAGTTCCTGAGTGAATCTATAGAATTGGTCTCATCAAGCTTCATGCACTAAATATAATATTTTCCAACAAGCCAAATTAAAGCAAAAAAAAAAAAAAAAAAAAACTTCCATTTTTTAATTGCAAGATTAGTAAAAGATCGAGTTCATATTAAAAGTCGATGTGCGCTGAGCTTGAGAGTCAAGGCCATGAATGAGAGATAGAGAGACAACTCATACGAGGTGTGAGTAAGGCAAGTCGAATTAACAAACATATTAATGGGTGTTGAGTTCCATATTAGAAATTTTAGGATTTTTCATTTTTCTTAAAGTTTTGGGTCAAATTTTTTCTTAAAAATTAAATATATATTTATATATTACTAGTCCAGTCCAGGTGGGTAGATAGACGGTTTCACACCATTGAGATCTAGACCGATACCCGCCAGTTCTAAGAAATAAGAACCAAGAGCTGGACTATTTCTCTTGAGAGTCATTGGTTCCGGGTGGTTTTTAATTCTTTTGCATACCCTTAATGTAATCAAATTCCTTAATTTTGATTTTGTTGAAATCGATGTGCTCGGATCATTTTCTACTAATCTTTGAGTATGGAAATCGGACATGGTGTCTCGTTGGAAACGACATGGCAACGATATGATGCCAGCTAGGCTCAACGTCAGTCCTTAACAAAACAATGAGAAGAGAAAATCGACAAAATGAAAAAAGAAAAATTGTAAGGAGAATGGAGAGGGTCGCGACGACCCTTCCGCATGACATGCGAAGGATGCGATCCCCGTCCCTATTTGTGCCGCGGTGTGACGAAGAAAAAGTAAAGAAAATTCGATGGATTCATAATAAAAACAGAAGAAGGCTCAACAGCAAGGGAAGTCAAACTGAGACTGCATTCGCTTTCCGCTCAGATGAAACTGAGAGTTTTTTACTCCTTTTTTTCACTCCTCTACGTTCTTGACAGCCCATCTTTGTCTCAGTAGCTGTTCCAACCACTGCTGGATGTGATTCCAAGAGCCGAACGAGAATGAATACCACATAGAAGAGTCAAGACCAAACTCCCTAATAGAATGTTTAACCGATCCATTCCGGATCGACCGAATTGGTACAGAAGTTGTAACATGGGAAAACCACGGAAAACATGACTTATTTGAATAACCCGGTGACCTACCAATTGTAGAAGTAGGATCTTTGGCAAGCAATAAGCACTTAAATAATACAATTCGAGTGTAATTGGTCTATTCTTAGTCTAGGTAAAGTCCATCTTGTTGTGATGAAGGTGTGTAAACGGTCACTCTATAACTATAAGGTCTCAATGGACACTATTTGAATTTTTCAAAAAAAAGAAAATGTAATTCGAATGGGGACTGACCGCGGAGCCCACTCTGGCCTCGCAAGGCGGGCCCCTGTGGTTGCGAGCTGGAGCTGCCATAGACCCATCCAACTTCCTTATGATTCTCTTCCAGAAAGAAGTCAATTCTTCTTGGACGAGGATCTATCGTTCTTCATTCTATTCATAGTGCATTCTTTAATAATATTTTTTCGAGTGCTAAAAGAGAATTTTGTCATCCGTGGTTAATCGAGATTATCAAAAAGCATGCATTTCCCTTTGGAGTTGCTTCTGTTGTAGTACTATTTCCTTGGTAAAATGTTAATGTTTCATGGTCGACATAGTCGGCAGAAAGAGACATTCTAGTGGAGGAAATACATCTATCTAGGACCGGCGGAGGGACAATGGGTCTGCTTCATAAGAGAGAAATGACAAAAGCCAAGTTTATTATTCAATTTTTTTCCTTTAGCAAAGAGACTCTATTATAGGCAAACGGCTAATGCACATTACAAATTTGCTTGGAGATGCCCATCCAAACTCGGTTACAAAATGGTTACAAATATCATTGCATAAATGTCAGTTCAATCATAAATTTTCAATCACCGAAAATTGCCTCTCTTTCCACTTGAAAAGAAGACTTCGATTTCCCACATTCTTGGAAGCTAAGAATGGGGATGCGTAAATGAGGGAATACAGTTTGGTAACCTTTATACAACACATAGCATACACAGTGACTTGTAAAATAGATATAGTATAAGATATGATTGGATAAAAAAAAAGTCTTAAACTTTTTAATTTTATCAATACAAAGCTCAAAACCTTTGGGCAAAATCCCAATAGAATCATTTGGACTTATTATTGTTGGAAATTGTTGAAGTGGCGTATTAGTAGCTAAAAAAATATTTTTAAATTATTCATCCAAAAACAAAAAAGAGAGAGAGAGAGAACGTCTATTCAATCTTTTGTTCACTAGCTTGGCCTTCTTCGCCATTGGCCACGTGAAGGCAAATGCTTTGCTCTTTGAACCGATAATACAGGGAGCATACGTAAAAGTATGTAAAAGCTGCCATGCTTGCCTTGCCATTCTTGTGCCGGCCATCATCTCACGTGACAAAAAGAATTTCATTAAAATCTGCCGGACACATTCAAGACAAGACAAGGCGTTCGAGGTTTGCCAATAAATGAAATTCCATCCCGGACTGGGAGTCTTTCTTAGCAATCAGCTGGTATGGGAACACAAGTAAAAAGCACATCAATCTCCCACTCTCACCGCATTCATGGACAATTCCGAGAAAGTGACCGGTAGCCCGCGCCGATGAGACCAACGAATAATGGCAACCCAATCTTTGGTTTCCATTGGCAACGGTGGTCCGTATGGGTGTCAAAAATCGAACCAAACTGAAAAAATCGATTTTTTTGTTTGATTTTCATTGGCGGTTCTCGTTAAAAACCGAAATTTTTGTTACCGGTTCGATTTTTATCGGTTAACTAAACCAAGTTGAACCAATAAACCGATAAGAGCTTATTTATTGGAAATATACAACAAAAAAATGAAAATTGATAATTAAAAATCAAAAACTGAAAAACTGAAAAATCGAACCAAACCAAACCACGAACCAAAATTTTGGTTCGATTCGTATACTGAACTAAACCATTGACACCCCTATTGGTCTGGGCCTTTTTCTCAAGCTATAGAGGAATGTGGTATCTAGATTGTCTAAGTATCGGCTTGATCCCTAACAATTGCAGCATAAAAGAGGCTCGATCGATTGGTGAATTATCGGAGCTAGCCACTGGAGTGCGCAACTGCAAGTCGATGAATTGTTTTTTAAAAACGACATTGGAGTGTGATTATGCTAAGAAGAAAGATATAAGGCAAACTATTAAAAAAAAAAGGAAAAAGAAAGGAAGAAGGATTAACTCACAAAAAAAAAAAAAACTTGAACTTTATCCTATAGACATTAAGATCTCCAATATTTTTCTGTTTCATCAGTATCCCAAATATCTATCAATATCCAGCCAAATTGATTACATGTCATTTATAATTAAATTTATAATATGATTTGACAAATTTTTAAAAAACTCTAGTCCTCGTGATATTAGAGATTGCTTTTTCACAAAAATGATAATTTTAAATAAAATTTAGCATTCAAATAATCACTTTAAATAAAATTTGACATTCAAATGATCACTATTTATAATTTTTGGACGGCGTCATTTAAGGGTCATATCCTGATTAAGCACATCGGCAAGCTATGTAAGTTTGATAAATTAATAAAATATAACAATGTCAGATTTCCGTTGACACGATCGGAGTTGACATTTAAATGATATTTTAAATTTTGATATTAGAGTGTCGCACATAATTTTTAACATTTCTTGGGTACTTATCCTCAACGTGAAAGGATTTTCATGTTTAAAATAAGAAGCGAAAGTAATTGGAATATATTCCGGGCGAGAATCTTTGCTCGCACGACGTGAACGCCGGCCTGAGGAATTGAATTTTCCAAGTCGGCAGGAATATCTCTTCAGCATCTCTCTCCATTCCCGGTCTCTCTCTCTCTCTCTCCCTCTCTCTCCTCGAACGCCGGCATCGGGCGCCGGCCGCGCGAGCAATGGCGAGGCGAGGGACCATCACCCACGTCGTCTTCGACATGGACGGCCTCCTCCTCGGTACTTCCGATCGAACCCTTCTGCCGGACTTCGTTTTTTCTCCTCCAATGGGAGAGATCTGGATCCCCCCTCCAGTTACAATGGGGCGGAATTTTTCGATGTGTTTCCATTGGGAAATGGGGTGCGTATGTTTGTGTCGTATGGCGCTGTCTCTGGGTTATTCGTAGAAAGTGTTAGCTCTGTCGGCGTAATTTATGCTCATTTAGCCTCCTAAAGTCTGGGAGATTTGCCGGGTCGACCTTGAACTCACGAATTTTCGGGATCTGTATCTGAAAGTTTTCGAATTGTGCTGGAGTGGCGCTTGGTTGCGTGTAATTAAGGGCATGATTTGTTTGGTGAAGTGGGAATCGGCCTTGGAATGATTGTGGGATATAGTGCATTGTTTTAAGATGTAGGAATTTAGTGAAGGACTTTATCATAATGCTGAGAATGGAAACCATTTTAGAATCATTGTTGTGGTGAGTAATTTTATGCTTATTGTGAAGGTTTTGGTTAATAAGCTGAAGTTGCCGATTGCAAAGACTATTTCCACTTATCAGAATGCTTTTACTCATGAAGAAAAATTATGGATGCTGTTACAATGGCTAATGGGTGCTTGGACAGTGGGATTGACTCTAGTAGTTTAGGAATGATTTGCTGATCAAGCGTTATTTAAAAAAAAAACGAAGAAGAAACTTTTGACCGTGTTAATTGGATCCTTTTACTATATCAGTGGGACAAAATGGCATTTAGGCTAAGTGGAAGAAGTTGATTGAAGTTTTCGTTTCTACTGTGAAATCCTCTGTCCCAGTGAATAAGCTTTCTTTGAGAGTATTCTTAGAGCAGTAGAGGGGCGATATACATGTTTTAATGCTGCAAAGAGTGAAGTAGATTAGGTTCAACTCACATCTCTTATAAGCTAATGATGCACTAGCTTTTGCCATGTCATCAATATCAACCAGATGTTTGATGGAGATATACTGAGATTTGACATGCTTGCTCCTCTGTTCTGTAGCTAAATCTGCTTGAAAATCGATGTAAACATATAGGACAGTCTTGCCAACACTTTGGGTTGTAAAGTTGGTTTGTGCTAATGAATAGTCTTCCTTTTGGTGTTTGTCCCCACCAATCTATTTGGAGAGGCAAATTAGAGAGCATGGAAAGGAAGCTAGCAATTAGAAGAAACATCCATTCCTCAATAGATAGAAGGTTATTAGATTGAGAGTAGATCTTCAAGCTTCCTTCATGTTTCCTTGTGCCACGTTCCTTCTTAATGGCATACAATCCGGATGTCATGGAAAGAAGTTTTTGTTGGGAGATGAAATCGAAGGCCATAAGTTTCATTTGATTAGTCAAAATGCTACTTGCAGTCCTCTGAAGAGAGGTGGACTGGGTATAAGAGGTCTTGGGACTGCTAACAAGGGACTTTTGGGAAAACTCCAATAGAGATTTGTAGCAAATGGTGATGGCCTGTGGAAAATCAATTGTAGCTCAAAATGTGGACGGATGTTGGTGGCTGGTGAACCCGAACAGGACATGATCAGAGTCTTTGAAAACACATCTTGAAGGGGTGGGAAACTATTTTTCCTTAAGAATTGAACTAGGGAAGGAAGTTCCCTTTTTCATGATATTGGGTGGGTAAGCAACCTCTGAAGGTCTCTTTCCCAGAATTCCATTTTCTTCTGGTAAAGTTGCTCTTGTAAAATCCGTGGTGTGACAGGTGGATAATAACTTTCTGTTCTCAATTTGTACTAGGGAAGTTAAGAGGCCGAGAGTTGGGGTGGATCTCACTTTTTTGATCTGATAAAATTCCATGGGAATAGAAAGAGGTTAACTCTTCAGAGTGGAACTTCAACAAGAACCTCAACCTCCACTGCAAATGCATATTACAATGCTTTAGGAGAGGATTATCGCTGTTAATTTTGACGAAATAATCTGAAAGTTGCATGGAGTGACTAAAGTTGCTTTGTTTTTGTGGACAATGATCTCGGAAAGGATACTTGTAATGGAGAATTTGATGAAAAGATGATTTTATTATAACAAATTGCAGTTATATGTTTCTTAAGTCAGGGTAAGTGGTCGACCATCTTTTAGTACATTATGAACTGCACAAGCTAGTTGAAATTCAGAGATATCTTTGCTGGGCCATGGTCAGTAATCCCACATATCATAAAAAAGATCTTTTGCCTTGTTGACCCTCAAGTTTGAATGCAACATTCTGTAGGCTGTCCCTCACAGCATTATGTTGAAAATTTTTGTTTGACAGTAATTGGAGAACATTTCGGGTTGAGGTGCAGCCAATTTAGATAATGAATGGAACATTGACTATCTTTGAATCATTTCACGTGTAATAATTTTTTTCCGTTTTTAATCTGTGTCATTTTATCTCAATCCCATCCTTGCACATACTTCCTATAAACTGTTGTTAAGTAAACAATCTTATTTGTCAAAAACAAGAAAAAAGGATAGAAGATTAGAGTGGGAAAATTTGAGCTGAGTCTAGAGAGTGTTTTTATCTTGGATATATTCTCAAGTTTTGAAGATAAACAGTTAAAGTTTCAAAATCACATATATTATGATTGTCATTGATTATTAACTATAAGTTAAGCATCTATTCGACACAAAATCATGAAGCCAGAATTCTCTACTAAAAAGGTCTTACTAATATTGGAAGTAGAGGTTGGCACGTGTGAGAACTGTTTGTCTTCAATATGTACTGAAATTTTTTGTGAACTTCATATCAAAATATGCAAGCATTGTCTATCTTATGAGCACGCTATTCTCTTTCCATTCTAGTCTCTCCTGGTGTTGTTGAACTGAAAAAGGATGTTGAACTTCACATTTGTCAAAAACTGAGAGCCTTTTTGCATTGCTTGATGGATGAATTACCATTTATGCTCCAAACGTTGTATCTGCTTGGGTGATTGTCCTGCCTCTGTTTTATTTTTTTTAAGTAACTATGCAAAAGGGCCATTAGTTTCCAGTTTCTTGGAAAAAGAGCAATAATTGAGGGGCATTCTGATGCTGTATGCTGCAGATACGGAGAAATTTTATACAGAAGTCCAGGAAATTATACTTGCAAGATATAATAAAACATTTGATTGGTCTCTCAAGGCAAAAATGATGGGCAAGAAAGCAATTGAAGCTGCTCGAGTCTTTGTTGAAGAAACTGGAATAAGTGATGTTCTCACTGCTGAGGACTTTCTTGTGGAAAGGGAAGAGATGTTAAAAACAATGTTTCCCACGAGTGAGCTAATGCCAGGTGGATCTCATTGCACCATCATACTTTAAAAATTTTTATGTTTCTTCTTATAAGTTCTAATCTCACCCATATAATACAGTTTCGTATAATTATTCTTGTACTCATTTTAGGGGCTAGCCGCTTGATCAGACATCTTCATGCAAAAGGGATACCAATCTGCTTGGCTACAGGGTAAGAATTTGATCAAACAATCTTCTTTCCTTTTGATGTGGGGATGGTGTCTGGTGAGAGCAAAAAAAGCATAAACAACAAACAGCTATACATATTTCTGGAATTTGTTGAGATTTGAGAGAACAAAGAAAAGCACAAGTATTGCCTGAACATTCGACTTCTGGGTATCGTGCATACACTACTTTTACAATTCTTGGATGCCGTTATGTCAATCTGACATGTACTCCACAGCTCCCATAGGCGCCATTTTGAACTGAAGACTCAAAGACATGGTGAACTTTTTTCCTTGATGCATCATGTGGTGCTTGGTGATGACCCAGAAGTCAAACAAGGGAAGCCATCACCAGATATATTTCTGGCAGCAGCCAGGAGATTTGAGGTAATGGCTCTCTGATGGGTGCTATTTCGGTCAATCTTTTTCTGTTCACTGTTTGTCCAAATGATGCAACCGTTCTGAAGACTTAAATTGGTATGACATATTGTTCGATTTTGTGGATTAACAGGGTGGACCGGTTGACCCACTCAATGTTATTGTGTTTGAAGATGCCCCTGCTGGAGTTAACGCGGCGAAAAATGCTGGGATGTAAGTGAACTTGTTGATGGTGTATATGCTTCTTGATAATTGTGGAAATTGTCGAACTGCATTGCATCTCATGCTTTAATTTTGAAAAGGTCAAGTTTTAGATTACCATGAGGGCTTGGGCATGTTTGTTATTTTTTTGGTTTGCTTTATCATTTTTCGTTAGAGTATTGTACAGTTTCACAGATGTCAGGTGTTCCGGCATAGTTTAATACCTGGAACTGTGTAATTTGAAAAAAGTAAGCAAAGCAGGCAGGCATGGTCCTGAATTATGATTTTTAAGAAAAAGTTACAGGTTTACTGTAAAACAGGAGCATGTTGGCTATTACGGAGTTTTGTGGTAATCACTCAATAAAAAAGGAGGATTAGTTGAGTTAGGCCTAGATCTATGTATCCCATTCTAACTATGAATATGTAAGAGAGAGATAATGAGATTGTCCATGGGGTTAGTGAGTTGGAAATCTGAAGAAAGATATAGAAAAAGCAAGAGGAGGAAAAACTGTGCAATTTAGAAAGCTGTGAATGAAAATCCTTACGGCACTTACGTTTGCCAACAAAGTCATCAAGAAAGAAACTCTGGGAATTGTTTCTAAGTGGTACTATATAGGAATAGCAAAATTCAGATCTGTTATCCACCCAAAGTGCTTTACTCTGATTTGGTGGTGATGTTGTGCAATCATTGTTAGTCTTTCTCAATCGTGAAAGCAGAAAAACAGTTTCAACTGATAGCAAAGCACCATCATGAAAGTTCCCATAGTGTTTGAGTTCATAGGGGCATGACTGAAATGATATTCAGTCCATTCTTCCACACTACCGTTTGTAAAATGGATTCCGTAGCTGGTTGATACACCTGAAGGCAGATTAGTGGATATGCTTGATTCAATAATAAGGTTGTCGTCAAGTTTGAATAGTCAGATCATGTTCAGACTAGCTTCTTCGGTAGATTCTTCTTGCGGGGTAATGCTTGAAGTATGACAATTATAGATTCAAAATTTGGTTGAATTGTTGCTGCATATTGTGGGAATTCCAATCTCCTTTCAAATTCAATGCAGTCAAATAATTGAGGACATTGTATGCATTTGTACTTTTGAATGTGCATTTGCAACAACCATAACAACTGAAGGATCATCCTTATAAAATTTTAATTTGGAACATCACATGTACTGATGGTAGAAGTTCCATGAAGTGGTTATTTCTATGCAATTGGATCGCTGAATGATCATCTTTTTTTTTTTCCCTTATGAATTTCATCATTGTTAGCCCTGGTCTAGAATAATTAGCAGAGAGTGGTGATTTTAACTGCACTCAGGGATGTGAACAGTGGCATGCAGTAATATAGGGCTTAATCACATGAGTTTCGCTGTACAAGACATATAATGGGGGCCTAAATTTGGGATTGCTGTCTGGGACTTTCGAAGTAGAAGGTAGAATTAGCAAAATGTTCTGGTGCTGAAATTTATAGTGCTAATGTGGCTTAGACTATCCATTCTCTATGGTTTTCCTTTTCTCCTGCAATTACATTTTCCCTCCTGCTCAACTTAATTCTTCCAAATAAGGTAACTTCTTTTACTTGCTGCCCTCATTTCGTTCTTTGTTACTTAAATGATTTATTGAGCATTTGGTTGTTCTATTTTGTTGATCTCTTCTTCTGTTTTATCCCTTGACCATTTTGATTTCTAACAAGGAACTTTCTTTCACCCAATCTACTGTTCCTGCTGTTAATATCAAACATTGCAGCATTGGATGGATTTATCTCTTGCTCCCTCTGCTAATGTTTTCCTACACATTTGGCAGGTTTGCGGTTATGGTGCCGGATCCCAGGCTTGATAGCTCTTTTCATGATGTAGCAGACCAAGTACTGAAATCGCTGTTGGATTTTGATCCATCGGAATGGGGTTTGCCCCACTTTGACGAACAGAAAAGCTGAGAATTCGTTTGAGAATTAGATGATGTGCAATGGCATCTCATGTCAAATTCATTTATCAAAGATGGAGGGTGATTGGGGTATACTTTATTTGGATTACAAAAATGTCATTTTTCGCATTGCTAGCATTTGTAGTTCAAAGCAATATTGAGCTCACATTTCAGAATCATGTTCTGGATGCGGAATGTGTCACGCTGAATGCTATTTGACAAAATGAATTGTCTCCATTAGTTTGACATGAATTAGCCTTTGCCATTTGCACATATGCTTGTTTCATATTTTTTTCCTTCGCTATTTCTTTCCTATATATATAACAAAGAAAATTATTATCATGAAGAAAACTACAAATATAGCACTTGGCAAGTTTCGAATATTTGAGAAGAAGTTAAATTAATATATATGTTGATGATTGGAATGTACACATAAGCCTTATAGCAAATATACCTCCCAAGAATAGTGGAAATGATTGGAAAAGCAATAAATTAGATTTAAGAAGGAATAAAAAATTGCTACTTTTATAAAATATTAAAGGCGTTTCGAACAAAATATCCAAATTGATGTTTTTCCTTTTATTTTTCAAACTCACCGTGTCTTCTGACTTTTGTTATAATAAAATCAATTAGTTTAGAAAAAAATTACTGGTAATAAATAGTGTCTTTGTGTAATCTTCGCGCTTATGAAAAGATGGTAATCATTTTTTTTGTGTTTGCAAAAGTAGCAAAGATTCTGCTTTTGCTTAAATTATTTCGAGCTTGGAGGAGGCTCTTGAGCTTCTCTACCATAAGTTCTCTTGACATCAGGTTACTACTCTATAACTGAATGATCTGTTGCATTATTAAATTCCAATCCAGCATTAATTATCCTAAAAAGTGAACATTACAAAATGAAAAAGAAATCCCAATTTCATAAAGTATTAGAATATTTAATTTTAATCCCAAGGAAAAATTTAAATAAAATAAAATCAAAACTAAAAAACAATAGTAAGCTCCAATTACTGCGCTCTATCAAGGGCTAAAATGATTTGCCATGGAAATCAAAGTTCTATAGACATATATGATATATTCATACAAAATATAAAAAAAAAAAAAACTGAAAACATAATTAAATCAAACCTTGATGGAAGATTAAGACCTTGATAGAAGGTTAAGATTAACACTTGATTATAGTCGCCACAGAGTAAAAATATAGACCTAACTTCAAAGTAAACTTCACTTTCTTGAACTTTGATTTTCAAAAGTGGCCAACCATTCAATGTGGCTAGTAGAGTGTAAATAGCACTAACTAGTATAAAATCTTAAGATATGTAACCATAATAACATCACATAATGATAAAATTGTCATATCTAGTCAATAGCACGATCACAATTCGATTAATTTTAGAGTACATTTCTCTTAGTGGAAAAGATAGCTTAATTTCAGTTTTGTTTGTGTAAAAGTGGTAAAAGAAATTTGTAAATTTAGAGTACATTTCTCTAATTGAACTTTAATTTTTTAAAAATTCTTATCCATGCAATGTGCATGAGCATGTGGCAAGTATATTTGTAAGGGAAAAAGCCATTAAAAATCCCAAATTACACTTATTATAACACTTTACCCTAAAATTATACTTATGTGATCTACCCCACTTATACCAATGTGAATGTGTCACACATATAATTTTAGGGTTTTTAGTGTCAAAAAAATAATTTGGGGCAAATGCGTCACATATGTCATAAAAAAAACTTGGAGTAAATATGTTACATGGGTAGAAGTTTGGGTTTTTTGCTGTTATAAAACAAGTTTGAGATAAATGTGAGGATTATTGGTGGTTTTTTTTTTTCCTATTTGTAAATAATCACTAAGTCTTCTACACACAATGTTCCTTCTTAACCAAAATGACATCATGCAAAATTCGATTATCAAGATTCGTAATTCGTCAAAGTAAAAAAGGGAATTATAATTTGTCTCCTGTCATCTTATGGACATTGATTTCCACATGATATTTTAAGGTGCGTAGAATTTGGTTGTATGAAAAAAATCACCAATTAATTTTTTGATTAATTAATTATAGCGATGATTAGAGGACATTAGTGGGGGTATTTTTTTTTCTCCCTTTTCTAGTGCGGATCGGAAAATAAAGTGGCTTGATAATTTTTTTTTTTTTTTGGTCGAGTCTTGACAATTTTAATGGGCAGTGAAGAAATTGACAACGTATTGTTGAGTAAATTATATAAAATAAGCTAATTATTATATTCGCGTCCGAGGAACGCTGCCGCCAACGGCTCATTCCCGTTCCCGCCCGCAACGTTGAATCCAAAATCATCGATCATCATCTTCGTCTTCTCGTTCCTTCTTCTTCATCATCTTCTCCCTCTCACCCATTCCTCTGCGAACGATCTTTAGCTGTCTCGCTCGCTCTCTCCCTTCCTTCCTTCTCAAGCTGCTCTCTGAATTTCTCGCTGTCTCGCTCGCCTCTGATTTGAGGGCATTGCCAGAGAAAATCAAGCCTCTTTAGTTGAAAAGCTGACGACCCATCATCAACGCTCAGTCCCTCTTTGTTCCTCCGCTTCTGGGTCTTCTTCTGTCCTTGAAATTTCCTTTCTTTTTTTGGCAGAATTTCGACCTACCTCTGCGGCGGGGGCGTTCGCTGGACCGTGGCTTCACCGGGCGAGGAGGAGTGGTCGCCGGATCTTCTCCAGCAATACCTTCAGAAGAAGAATTCTCGAGAAAACGTAAGCCAGTGGTTTTCTTGTGTCATTTACAGAGACTTTTTAGACTTTTATTGAAGAACAACAGAGTTATGGGATGTGTTTTTTTCTTTTATAATCACAGTTGGATAGATTCATCCCGAACCGCTCAGCTATGGACTTCGACTACGCTCGTTCTCTCTTGACTGGAGGGAAGAAGTGGAAGGAGAAGTCTGCGGTGATGTCAGCATCGAGCGAGGCGTACCAGAAGCTTCTCGCAGAGGCACTCGACATGAACCGAAGTCGAATCCTGGCCTTCAAGAACAAGCCACCGACCCCAGTAGAGCTAATCCCATAAAGCTGGCTCTCCCCCACTGCTTACCAGTCTAAATTCATCAAGCCCTGTCGATCCATACCCAAGGTAGCCTCAAATTCATGCCCATTGCTGTTTCTTTTATTGATGACATAAAACTTGACCGACAAGTTAGCATTTGTTCCCCGGAACATTAGTAGGTAGTACTGGTTTTGCTTGTGCTCTCAAAGACCGTAGAATTAGTGTTTTGAAATATTTTCTTTGGTTTGTCAATTGATAGACCTGCCAGAGGACGCTAGATGCTCCTAACATATCGGATGATTATAATCTGAACTTGCTGGACTGGGGTGCCAATGACGTGGTAGCGATCGCTCTTTCCCAAACGGTGTACTTGTGGAATGCCTCCAATGGCTCTATTACAGAACTGGTGACCTTCAATAATGAGGAGGGTCCCGTCACGAGCGTCAGCTGGGCTCCTGATGGTCAGAGTATTGCCATTGGCTTACAAAATTCTCATGTCCAGCTCTGGGATTCCTCTGCTCAAAGACAGGTAAGCTGGTTGCTTCTTGTTTTGATGTGCTTTTTGCTTTTTGTTTGAGAGGAGGGTTCTTATTCAGGCTGTGCTTTTTGCTTTTTGTTTTCGTTCCCTCTCATGCAGCTGAGAACTTTAAGAGGAGGCCATCGACTCCGAGTTGGTTCCTTGGCCTGGAACAATCACGTCCTCACTACAGGAGGCATGGACTGTATGGTCATCAACAATGATGTGAGACTCAGATCCCACATTGTTGGAACCTACAGGGGCATCACCAGGAAGTCTGCGGCCTGAAATGGTCGCCCTCGGGAAAACAGCTGGTTAGCGGAGGAAATGACAATCTCCTTTACTTGTGGGACAGATCCAGAGCCTCTTTGAATTCCGGTGCTCAGTGGCTTCACAAGATTGAAGCCCACACAGCCACTGTGAAGGCCCTTGCTTGGTGCCCATTTCAGGCGAATTTACTGGCCTCGGGAGGGAGCGACCGATGTGTTAAATTTTGGAACACATGCACGGGCACGTGTCTGAATTCAGTGGAAACCGGTTCTCAGGTGTGTGCACTGTTGTGGAGCAAGAGGGAGAGGGAATTGCTAAGCTCTCATGGGCCTGCTGAGAACCAGCTCATTCTCTGGAAATATCCTTCTATGCGAAGGATGGCAGAGCTAAGTGGACACACATCTAGAGTTCTGTTCCTGGCACAGGTACTACTTTGTATGCTTATCATAGTCATCTGCAATTCAGTGTAAATACTTTTGAAGTTTGCTTGTTGAATTGATCATTCTGCTGATTCTCGTTGTCATATACTTGCTTTGCAGAGTCCGGATGAATGCACGGTGGCATCTGCAGCAGCAGATGAAAGATTAATGTTTTGGCAAGTGTTTGGGATACCAGAAGTGGCTAAGCCCACACCCAAAACCTCTTCTGAGCCATTTGCCCTGTGGCACGGTATCCGTTGAACTCAACAGATTGACTGGTGCTCATCATTGTACTGCTTCTGCCCATAATTTTTTCAGCCTATTTGCTTAACCAACATTGGATTTGGAGCTGCAAGTTGATGTTCAGATGGGAGATTGTCACGTAAGTGTAGTTGCAAACTGATTGGCCATGAATTTTCAATTTCAAAAGTGCTCTTCTTTCTCCATCTAATGTCTTTCTCTTGTTTGGGTTGGTTGGAGACCTTGAGGCATGCGTCGATGATTATAGTAAATCTTTCAAAGAAGGAACTGGATACATCGGCTGTTGGATGAGTTCATGGTGTTCGTCTCTTGTCACTGATTCTTCATTGTGAGAGTTAGACATATTTAGAGCTTGACGTTTGATCCATCATAAGCCTCAAATGCCCTCTATTGCAGGTATCAGCCTCTATTACCTGTTGAGATGGTGGAGACATCGTCAGAGCTTCGTTATGAGGGGGGTACTTCTAGAAATTATTCTGTCATTATTGTCTATTAGTGACTGTTATGTGGTTTCTCTAATTTTCTTCTAGTTATGTTCCTCATTTAAATAGGGGGATCACCTAATGGGCGAGGAAGAGGTTGCGGTGGTAGAGGAAGACCAAGAAACTTTGGGAATTGTTTCTAAGTGGTACTATTTATGAGAACTTCGTAGCAAAATTCAGATCTGTTATCCACTCAAAGTGCTTTACTCTGATTTGGCAGTGATATTGTGCAATCATTGTTAGTCTTTCTCAATCGTGAAAGCAGAAAAACAGTTTCAACCGATAGCAAAGTACCATCATGAAAGTTCCCATAGTGTTTGAGTTCATAGGGGCATGACTGAAATGATATGCAGTCCACTCTTCCACACTACAGTTCAAAAAGTGGATTCCGTAGCTGGCTGATACACCTGAAGGCAGATTAGTGGATATGCTTGATTCAATAATAAGGTTGTCATCAATTTTGAATAGTCAGATCATGTTCAGACTGGCTTCTTCTGTAGATTCTTCTTGCGGGGTAATGCTTGAAGTATGACCATTATAGATTCAAAATTTGGTTGAATTGTTGCATATTGTAGGAATTCCAATCTCCTTTCAAATTCAATGCAGTCAAATAGTTGAGGACATTGTATGCATTTTTACTTTTGAATGTGTATTTGCAACAACCATAACAACTAAAGGATCATCCTTGTAAAATTTTAATTTGGAACATCACATGTACTGATGGTAGAGGTTCCATGAAGTGGTTATTTCTATGCAATTGGATCGCTGAATGATCATCTTTTTTTTTTTCCTTATGAATTTCATCATTGTTAGCCCTGGTCTAGAATAATTAGCAGAGGGGTGATTTTAACTGCACTCAGGGATGTGAACAGTGGCATGCGGTAATATAGGGCTTAATCACATGAGTTAGGCTGTACAAGACATATAATGGGGGCCTAACTTTGGGATTGCTGTCTGGGACTTTCGAAGTAGAAGGTAGAATTAGCAAAATGTTCTGGTGCTGAAATTTATAGTGCTATTGTGGCTTAGACGATCCATCCTCTATGTTTTTCCTTTTCTCCTGCAATTACATTTCCCTCCTGCTCAACTTAATTCTTCCAAATAAGGTAACTTCTTTTACTTGCTGCCCTCATTTTGTTTTTATTACTTAAATGATTTATTGTGCATTTGGCTCAATCTGAGGTTTGAGGTGTAGATGTGTTGGCGACACTCTGAAGGAAAACCCTTCTTCCATACTCTGTTTCCTGCATCTGACAGTGGAGGAAGAAGCCGCAAGAGTTTCTGAGTTCATCTGGGATAATTATACTTCCCAGTGTGGATTTTTTGGTTGGTGTCACTTTTGACCGAGAGAAAGCCTGTGTCAATTTGATTTCTGTAAGTTGTGTTACATGATCGGATCAGTTTGTTTAGGAGAATAATTATGTCGGAGGAATCTGGACGGTAGAAAGTGCATCTGTCCTTGCGAGGATGAAAAAGGGCAACGAGTGCGGGCATGACTCGCATTGCTTCCATTAAGATTTCTTTGAACATGGTTGTTTTCTTGTGCTACAGTCTTGGGGTTGTTTTGGAGTTTCACAGGCTGGTTCGGGCTTCTCCCCTGACCGATTATATGGGTAAAGTCCTATATGATCTGTGTGAATGCCATGGTTGATAAATGCACTCATCAAGTGCTATCTGGATAAGTGTTAGTAGTCCTGTTTTGCTTGAAGACCGCTCTCTTTGAATCGTTGACTTGATAGTGGAAATTATGGTTCTTCGACTAATTAAAGATTCTGACAGGACATCGCTAGTTCCTGTACTTGAAATTGAAAGACGATTTTGGACCAAGAAAAGGAGCAAGAATTTCATCATTTGGGTTCTGATGCTGATGAAATAAAATCACTAATGATAACACAAATCCTTCTAAAAGAATAAGAAGAGCAAATGTTTAATCGACTGAAGGGAAATAAATAACTGGAATGATCGGAATTTCAAATGGAATGACTGCAAATAGATTGTAAGAACAAAGAACATCAACGGAAGTAAATCCTCTTCTTCATTTTTCCTCGAGTGCAGATATCAGTTTCTCTCTTTTTAAATTGACATGACTTGATACGAACTACGAAGCCACTTCCTTAGCTCGGTCACTGAATATGGTAACTTTTCCTCACGAAACTTGATTCTATCATCAACACTCTGTGGGTTTAGCGGAAAATTAATAATTTGAATAATATTTCCTAAGAACGATTGTTAACAAAATGAATAACCATAAACTTCTTTTCATTATTCAAGGAAAATTTAGACATAAATTATTCTCAACAACAGAAATATTTTTTCTCAGCTAATTATTTGAAATGATACAAACAATCATTTTATGAAAAATATTCTATAAAATCGTTTATTTCACAAAAAATAAACGGAGGCTAAAGTTTATGAGTTATTTGGTCGGGTATTTATCCTGCTTGGACAAGCCCGTACTTGTTTAGGGAGAGTCCCTAAAAGATTGTTATTGCTGATGATCATACTGTCCCTTTCCCTCATAATCCAAATGCTTCTTTACTTATTACTCAACCTTCATTACATTGCACTTAGGTCTTGTCGTTTGGAAGTCATCTGACATTTACGATCCCCATTTTGCTCTCCAAAAACCCCGTCTCCTAGGACGCTGCTTACACACCTGAATCTTTTCGAATGGTCATTTTCATGTATGTGGGGAAAAGAAGAAGTTAGAACTTGTTTTCCTTCATATCAATGTGATTCTAATCAATGTATGCGTGAGTTGCATTGTATTTCTGTCGTCAAGAGTTAATATTAAAAGTAAGCATCAATGCGAGATTGGCAGTTTAGATTCGTCGATGCAAATGCAAATCACATCCCAAGGTTCAAGAAAAGCTTTCTGCTTCTCTGAGAAATGGATCTCACATACACACAAACGTACATGAGCTTGGCATTTCCATTATGCTTGGCCATCTAAAATGTCAGCATAAAGCAGAAAACAGACGATGAACTAGTGATCTTTTTAAAATTGTACATTTACTGACGATTTTTTTGCTGTTCCAAGCTCTTGAACCTTTTGAGTATTAAAACATATATATATATAAAATTCCTTTGCGTTTCTTAATATGTCTATCGAAAGGGCACTTACTTTTTTTTTCATCGCTTTCTCTTCGGAAGCCAATTTCATTCAGCATGCATGATTGATTCCTGTGCAAATGGTCGTGGCATGTCCTGCTGCAATTTTTTCCATAAAGTGCAACATGCTGAACTTTTAAGATGTTGGGAAATTGTCGGTGATGTATCGGTAAGCGTTTAACGCAATTTTGCCATTCGCGTGTCCTTTCTTTCCTTGGCGGCTTTACTTTAAAAACAGGGATGGGATGATTGTTATTTTGTCTTTTGCTCTTAATAGGTAATTGGAAATGACTTATCTTTGATTCAGTCTGATGATGACTGGGCTGGAAGTGCATTGCAAGCAATATCATGCTCTGAATTTTGCTCTTTCTCCAAACAACAGAGCGGGTCAAATTTTCTAATTGAACAAGGAACAAACAACATCAGAAACCGCAGTATTTTCTTTCACGAATGTAAAGGCAAATGTTTCTAAGACTTGGAGAGAGCATCTTTTTGCTTTTAATGCACCAAGCAGTTCCAAAGTAATCACAGCAAATTACTTGATCAATCAGAAAAGCAAAAAAAAAAAAAAAAGAAAAGAAAAGAAAAGAAAGAGAATTCATTTCTTATTAGAAAATCTTACAAGCTAAAACTAACTACTCGGATCTTCTACTTCTACTTTGCTACGACATAGTGGACACGAGTCATCCCTCTCGAGCCAAGCAGTTCTTTCGCTACTTTTCAATGGTGCTTCTAGAGACACCCCGCGTAACTTGATTGGGATTTGACTCATATCCTCCATGCCTCAGTGTCCTCCATTTCAATTTCCTCTTTGGTGGCCAATTCCACATTCATGGTCATGTCGAACCGTCAATAGCTGTGATCTGATCCCCAAAAGGCCATGCGCATAATAACTGTTCTAATATCAGCCCAAAAGCTGTGACGAATGCCCAAAGCATCAAGAACTCTCTTAGTGTGCGTTTCACAAGGGATTGCCATGGTAGGATGCAGGGTGGCATCTCAAGCGACTGATTCAACTCCGACAATGTAATGTCTCGAAAATGTATTGGCACTCCCTGTTGATCGACGAAGACTAGCAGATGGTGCCACTTGACTGAGAAGTTGAAGATAGTGATTGACAGGCTAGAAAAATCAAAATTTCTTGTCTTGAGTCCCAAATTATATCCGCAATGGACTGTCTCCTCCATTTTGTTATCAAGAGTGGATTGAAGAGGATTTCACGGGTAATGTTGAAATGCAATCACGAGAAAAGCCTAGGATATTTTTTTGTGAAATCTTTCTAAAATGTATTGGAAACAAATGGAAAAGAAGCTCTGAAACAGAGAATTGGAGAATTGGACGAAACAAACAATTAGAACTATTCCCTCCTGCGAGGGGAGCGCAATCTGCCTCAAAACCAAAATTTGGATTTTATGCAGAGTTGGAAATTCTCAGTGAAGATGGCAAACAATTGGAATGTTACGCATACCATGTAGCCTAGGTTCGAGGTCTTATTATATAAGCCGTTGGAAGTGAACAAAACTTTCCTGTTTTGTTTTGTGGAGTGGCAGCAAATTTCAAAGAGCGACGTGCCGCAATAAATGAAAAACTTTATTTTTTTAATTATTGATTTTCTGTAAAAAAAGAATAAAAAAGAAAGGTGGCCATGTCCGGAAGCCAGTTCTCTGGCGCTGCCGCCGCTTTCTCCGGCAGTGGTTTCACGCCTCTCAGTCCACCACACACCGATCCCTCTTCTGTCTCTCCTGCCGGAGTAAGGAGTGGCGCACGCTCTTTTCTCTTTACCACGCTTCTTCTAGCTCAAGTTGCACGTTCTGATTTGGCGAGAGATCGTAGCATGATTAGGCACTGATTTAAGAGAATGGCTGTTAGTTAGTCCATCTCTCCTTTCGGCTCTGTTTCTCCTCTCTTTTCACTAATCTTGCTTTTCTTTTCTTTGCTACTTCAATATTTTTATATAAGTCTTTCGTGATGATTTTTCTCTGCAAAAAAACCAATCAAAATAGGGGTTTTGATTTGATTAGAATAATTGTACATTCCACAATGGGATCTTTTGAAACGAGAACTTATAATACTCTCTAAACTTTGTTGAAAGTGCATGCATCCGTCAATGTTGTTGTACCCTTTTAACAAAGTGTGATCCTATGCCAACTTTGAATAGGCAACACATACAGAGAACGGAAATAGATTGACAAAATTGTGGGACTAGTGCCAAGCATTTGGTAGTGAATATACAATCGGGGCAGTGGAAGGACAACGATTGCTAGGGGTGAGCAGCGGTCTAGGGTTGACCTTGGACCGACCTTGGACCGGCCCAACCCTGTCGGTCCTGGTCCGGTCCCTTAGGGGACTGGGTCGGTCCTTGGTCCTGAAATTCCAGGACCAACACTGTACGGGTTGGTCCTCGGTCCTAAGAATTTTGGGTCGGTCCAATCTTGGACCAACCCTGTATATTTATATTATATTATATTATTTATAATTCTTTTATATATTCAAACCTAAGTAAAATGTTTGTTATATTGTATTATATTGAGATATTCTACCAATAGCACTAATAGTAATTTCAATTTAAAATTTTTGTTGAGTATTAATTATGTGTCGTTTCTCATGGTTTATATTAAGTATTTTGAACTTTTTATGGTTTAATTGTATTTTACTAATGAATTTTAGCTGCACTTTGCTTTTCAATTTGTGTCAAATGATATAAGTTTTTGAAGAATAGAGTAGTATTGCGAGTTGCTACGGTGATTTGCTAGTCAAGTGGTGTGAAGCTCATTTTTTGGTTGAGTGGGCTCTACATGATCGAATGCAGGAAAACGCTTTTGCATATGGTGTTATGAATATTAAAGATAGATAATTACAAGAACTTTCCATCTTGTCCCATATCTCGATGAGCGATTAGCGGTACGAAATTTCTATTATTGTGTCATCTTAAATTTGCTAAATATATATTGATATTTATAGTTTAGTTGCACAATGCCGCATTGTTGATGGATGTGTAATTTGAATTTGTAGGTTTGCTTTTTTAGGAAGTATAAAAAATAAGACAAAAAAAATTATCGATCGGTCCAGGTTGACCACGGAATCGGATCGAACCCATTGGGTCGGTCCGGTCCTTGGTCCCAGGCTCAATAGGGTCGGTCCTCGGTCCTAAAAATTGAGGACCGACACTGTACGGGTTGATCCTAGGGTTAGGGGGTGGCCCGGACCAGCCCGGACCAACCCAGACCATGCCCACCCCTAGCGATTGCCATGCGAACCGTAAATAGCAAATGAAAGCTTCGCAATGTCATGAACTCATTCTTCATATTCCACTACTAGGCAGGACTGGGATCATCCGATCGAGTTGCCAAGACAATAAAGTGAACAGGCTTTCGCCGGACATGATGATAGATAAGATGCAAAGTAAAAGTGCCGTTGCCATGACTCTGGTGGCATATTAAGAACCCAAGAATGAAGTAATGCAGATACTCAAGAGTCAGTCACGACTTAAATGCAACAAAGGACACAGTCTACGACAAAGCTAGGCACCGGAAGCATCTAAGCACCAAGCCATACGCCCCGAAAGTGTGCAGATTCAGCGATAGACAATTCATAAGACAGAATGTCTAGTTTATCAAACCGCCAACAAGTCTTGATATAGAGCAGGCAAACCATCTCTAGAAGTGAAGATTGGGGACGTACACACCAGCAGATTCGCGGACCTCCTCGGCCGCAGAGGAGAAGAAATTGTCCTTCCGCCGCCATTCGCCACCGCAGTTACTTCAAGCTCGAGCTGAAGAGGCTTGCCTCTTTCTTCCTCCCCCTTCTCCTTCTTCTTCCCTTCTTCTTCCTTGCTGAGAAGCAGCGAAGAAGGAAGAGAGAGCAAATGCAGAGTGCTCTGTTCCATGTTTTTTCTTTTTTTTTTTCCTTCGCTATTTCTATCCTATATATATATGGTGATTGAAAATTGTAATGTACACATAAGCCTTATGGCAAATATACCTCCCAATAATAGTGGAAATGATTGGAAAAGCAATAAATTAGATTTAAGAAGGAATAAAAATTTGCTACTTTTATAAAATATTAAAGGTGTTTCGAACAAAATATCCAAATTGATGTTTTTTCTTTTTATTTTTCAAACTCACCGTGTCTTCTGACTGTTAGAATAAAATCAATTAGTTTAGAAAAAAATTACTTATAATAAATAGTGTCTTTGTGTAATCTTCACGCTTTGTGTCTTTGTGTTTGCAAAAGTAGCAAAAATTCTGCTTTTGCTTAAATTATTTCGAGCTTTGAGGAGGCTCTTGAGCTTCTCTACCATAAGTTCTCTTGAGATCAGGTTACTACTCTATAACTGAATGATCTGTTGCATTATTAAATTCCAATCCAGCATTAATTGTCCTAAAAATGAACATTCCAAAATGAAAAAGAAATCCCAATTTCATAAAGTATTAGAATATTTAATTTTAATCCCAAGGAGCAAATTTAAATTAAATAAAATCAAAACTAAAAAACAACAGTAAGCTCCAATTACTGCGTTCTATCAAGGGCTAAAATGATTTGCCATAGAAATCAAAGTTCTATAGACATATATGATATATTCATATAAAATATAAAAAAAAAACTGAAAATATAATTAAATCAAACCTTGATGGAAGATTAAGACCTTGATAGAAGGTTAAGATCAACACTTGATTATAGTCGCCACAGAGTAAAAATATAGACCTAACTTCAAAGCAAACTTCACTTTCTTGAACTTTGATTTTCAAAAGTGGCCAACCATTCAATGCGGCTAGTAGAGTGTAAATAGCACTAACTAGTATAAAATCTTAAGATATGTAACTATAATGACATCACATAATGATAAAATTGTCATATCTAGTCAATAGCACGATCACAATTAGATTAATTTTAGAGTACATTTCTCTTAGTGGAAAAGATAGCTTAATTTCAGTTTTGTTTGGGTAAAAGTGGTAAAAGTACTTTGTAAATTTAGAGTACATTTCTCTAATTGAACTTTAAATTTTTAAAAATTCTTATCCATGCAATGTGCATGAGCATGTGGCGAGTATATTTGTAAGGGAAAAAGCCATTAAAAATCCCAAATTACACTCATTATAACACTTTACCCTAAAATTATACTTATGTGATCTACCCCACTTATACCAATGTGAATGTGTCACATATATAATTTTAGGGTTTTTAGTGTCAAAAAAATAATTTGGGGCAAATGCGTCACATATGTCATAAAAAAGCTTGGAGTAAATATGTTACATGGGTAGAAATTTGGGTTTTTGCTATTATAAAACAAGTTTGAGATAAATGTGAGGATTATTGGTGTTTTTTTTTTTTTTCCTATTTGTAAATAATCACTAAGTCTTCTACATACAACGTTCTTTCTTAACCAAATTGACATCATGCAAAATTCAATTATCAAGATTCGTAATTGGTTAAAGTAAAAAAGGGAATTATAATTTGTCTCCTGTTATCTTATGGACATTGATTTCCACATGATATATTAAGGAGCGTAGAATTTGGTTGTATGAAAAAATCACCAATTATTTTTTTTGATTAATTAATTATAGCGATGATTAGAGGACATTAGTGGGGTATTTTTTTTCTCGCTTTTCTAGTGCGGATCGAAAAATAAAGTGGCTTGATAATTTTTTTTTTTTCGGTCGAGTCTTGACAATTTTAATGGGCAGCAAAGAAATTGACAATATGTATTGTTGAGTAAATTATATAAAATAAGCTAATTATTATATTCGCTTCGGAGGAACGCTGCCGCCAACGGCTCATTCCCGTTCCCGCCCGCAACGTTGAATCCAAAATCATCGATCATCATCTTCGTCTTCTCGTTCCTTCTTCTTCATCATCTTCTCCCTCTCACCCATTCCTCTGCGAACGATCTTTAGCTGTCTCGCTCGCTCTCTCCCTTCCTTCCTTCTCAAGCTGCTCTCTGAATCTCTCTCTCTCTGTCGCTGTCTCGCTCGCCTCTGATTTGAGGGCATTGCCAGAGAAAAGCTGACGACCCATCATCAACGCTCAGTCCCTCTTTGTTCCTCCGCTTCTGGGTCTTCTTCTGTCCTTGAAATTTCCTTTCTTTTTTTTTGGCAGAATTTCGACCTACCTCTGCGGCGGGGGGCGTTCGCTGGACCATGGCTTCACCGGGCGAGGAGCGGTCGCTGGATCTTCTCCAGCAATACCTTCAGAAGAAGAATTCTCGAGAAAACGTAAGCCAGTGGTTTTTCTTGTGTCATTTACAGAGACTTTTTGGACTTTTATTGAAAAACAACAGAATGGTTTCCTTCTGATTCTGGGATGTGTTTTTTTTATAATCACAGCTGGATAGATTCATCCCGAACCGCTCAGCTATGGACTTCGACTACGCTCGTTCTCTCTTGACTGGAGGGAAGAAGTGGAAGGAGAAGTCTGCGGTGATGTCAGCATCGAGCGAGGCGTACCAGAAGCTTCTCGCAGAGGCACTCGACATGAACCGAAGTCGAATCCTGGCCTTCAAGAACAAGCCACCGACCCCAGTAGAGCTAATCCCAAAAAGCTGGCTCTCCCCCACTGCTTACCAGTCTAAATTCATCAAGCCCTGTCGATCCATACCCAAGGTAGCCTCAAATTCATGCCCATTGCTGTTTCTTTTATTGATGACATAAAACTTGACCGACAAGTTAGCATTTGTTCCCCGGAACATTAGTACGTAGTACTGGTTTTGCTTGTGCTCTGAAAGACCGTAGAATTAGTGTTTTGAAATATTTTCTTTGGTTTGTCAATTGATAGACCTGCCAGAGGACGCTAGATGCTCCTAACATATCGGATGATTATAATCTGAACTTGCTGGACTGGGGTGCCAACGACGTGGTAGCGATCGCTCTTTCCCAAACGGTGTACTTGTGGAATGCCTCCAATGGCTCTATTACAGAACTGGTGACCTTCAATAATGAGGAGGGTCCTGTCACGAGCGTGAGCTGGGCTCCTGATGGTCATAGTATTGCCATTGGCTTACAAAATTCTCATGTTCAGCTCTGGGATTTCTCTGCTCAAAGACAGGTAAGCTGGTTGCTTCTTGTTTTGATGTGCTTTTTGCTTTTTGTTTGAGAGGAGGGTTCTTATTCAGGCTGTGCTTTTTGCTTTTTGCTTTCGTTCCCTCTCATGCAGCTGAGAAC
Organism: Eucalyptus caleyi; assembly: GCA_014182885.2. Taxonomy (NCBI): domain Eukaryota; kingdom Viridiplantae; phylum Streptophyta; class Magnoliopsida; order Myrtales; family Myrtaceae; genus Eucalyptus; species Eucalyptus caleyi. The sequence goes on along the minus strand of CM024468.2, from coordinate 31,562,595 downwards.
TTTAAGAGGAGGCCATCGACTCCGAGTTGGTTCCTTGGCCTGGAACAATCACGTCCTCACTACAGGAGGCATGGACTGTATGGTCATCAACAATGATGTGAGACTCAGATCCCACATTGTTGGAACCTACAGGGGGCATCACCAGGAAGTCTGCGGCCTGAAATGGTCGCCCTCGGGAAAACAGCTGGTTAGCGGAGGAAATGACAATCTCCTTTACTTGTGGGACAGATCCAGAGCCTCTTTGAATTCCGGTGCTCAGTGGCTTCACAAGATTGAAGCCCACACAGCCACTGTGAAGGCCCTTGCTTGGTGCCCATTTCAGGCGAATTTACTGGCCTCGGGAGGGAGCGACCGATGTGTTAAATTTTGGAACACATGCATGGGCACGTGTCTGAATTCAGTGGAAACCGGTTCTCAGGTGTGTGCACTGTTGTGGAGCAAGAGGGAGAGGGAATTGCTAAGCTCTCATGGGCCTGCTGAGAACCAGCTCATTCTCTGGAAATATCCTTCTATGCGAAGGATGGCAGAGCTAAGTGGACACACATCTAGAGTTCTGTTCCTGGCACAGGTACTACTTTGTATGCTTATCATAGTCATCTGCAATTCAGTGTAAATACTTTTGAAGTTTGCTTGTTGAATTAATCATTCTGCTGATTCTCGTTGTCATATACTTGTTTTGCAGAGTCCGGATGAATGCACGGTGGCATCTGCAGCAGCAGATGAAAGATTAATGTTTTGGCAAGTGTTTGGGATACCAGAAGTGGCTAAGCCCACACCCAAAACCTCTTCTGAGCCATTTGCCCTTTGGCACGGTATCCGTTGAACTCAACAGATTGACTGGTGCTCATCATTGTACTGCTTCTGCCCATAATTTTTTCAGCCTATTTGCTTAACCAACATTGGATTTGGAGCTGCAAGTTGATATTGAGATGGGAGATTGTCACGTAAGTGTAGTTGCAAACTGATTGGCCATGAATTTTCAATTTCAAAAGTGCTCTTCTTTCTCCATCTAATGTCTTTCTCTTGTTTGGGTTGGTTGGAGACCTTGAGGCATGCGTCGATGATTATAGTAAATCTTTCAAAGAAGAAATTGGATACATCGGCTGTTGGATGAGTTCATGGTGTTCGTCTCTTGTCACTGATTCTTCATTGTGAGAGTTAGACATATTTAGAGCTTGACGTTTGATCATCATAAGCCTCAAATGCCCTCTATTGCAGGTATCAGTCTCTATTACCTGTTGAGATGGTGGAGACATCGTCAGAGCTTCGTTATGAGGGGGTACTTCTAGAAATTATTCTGTCATTATTGTCTATTAGTGACTGTAATGTGGTTTCTCTAATTTTCTTCTAGTTATGTTCCTCATTTAAATAGGGGGATCACCTAATGGGCGAGGAAGAGGTTGCGGTGGTAGAGGAAGACTGAGATCTAGAGGTATTGCATTCACAAAGCTGAACAATTTTTTAGATTGCATGGAAGGGAGTGTTTTAGATATGGGATCTTGCATCATTCATTCTCGGTTGTAATGGCACCAAAATGTTAATGTACTTCTTTGAGGAATATGCAGATGGCAATACCCCTTGCTGCTGCATCTGCAATCCTTCATATGTTTGCTTGCTGGTAACAGCCTATAATATTGCTTGTTTCAGGGAATGGTTTTGTGAATTCTGAGTATGACGATGGAGGTTGGGACCACAACCAAGGTTATGCCAAAGGCTCGGTCGAGGAAGAGGACATGGTTTTCATGGCTGCGAACGGGGAGGATACAATGGACCTCATGCTGATCAACAGCAGGACAGAGGATACAACCAAGAAGCACCTGCTCAGAACTGCAGTACTCTTTTAATCATTCTTTTTCTCACGGACAGGTACGATTTGATACATGTTTCATTAATCGTTAGGGTCTAGTTATGTGAGCCTAGGACGGAGGCAAAGCAATATTGCTCTTTGATACCATATTCAGTGTGAACCCTTGGCTTTCTCCAATTAATCTAATCACTTCTTCTCTTGAATCTCTTTCTTCCTTCTATAGGATAAGTATAAATTAGTTTCTGAGAACTTCCAGGTTATCCAACTTGCACTGTAATTGGTGAAATGTGAACTTCAACCTCTTCTATAACATTTGTGGCTTGTGGGTGCAAAATCATTCTGTTTGAGAAATGCAAGCAATCCTCCTGGTCACAGGATGATACAATCTATACTACCCTTTTGGAAGGTAGATATGCAATCCTAGTCCCGCTATTTACATGACAAAGATAAATGGAACAACAAAAGGATTATAACAAGGTAAAGATATATGCTTTCATTAGCCCACTCAGCCGGGCATGCTAAAATGTTAAAGCACTATGAGATCATGCTAGGGGATATAACATCTCCTGTTTTAGAATGTCTCTCCCAAAAGCTGTTTAGTAAAAAACGTGGAACAACTAGTTGCATTAATAACAAAAGGATGCCCTTTCATAGTTTGTTGAAATGGTCGATCTCCATGTCTCAAAAACATTTGCTTTTACATTCATGAAAGAAATACTGTAGTTTCTGATGTTCCTCATCCAATTAGAAAATTTGGCTCACTCCATTGTTTGGAGAAAAAGAGAAAAAGATAAAGCGTTTCCCATTACCTATAAAGAGAAAAAGATGCAAAAACAATCAAAATCTATCCTTGCAAGTGGCAAGTGAAAAAGATAGGGAGTAGGCCAAGAAGAGAGAAGCATATAACAAGGCAGATGAAACCATTCTCTTAGAGCTCTCCCAGCACAAGTTGGATCAACTTTCATTCGACAAATATCTGCAACAAAGCTAACTCCATGACTCAACGCACAATACGACATTATAATGACATCCCACTGAAATCTTCCCCACGCCAATAGATTTCAGAGTTTTCTACAAATGGTCATATGTAACGAGACAAAACTTGTGCTTCGTGTGGTAAGAGACAGAACCACCTCGGTAGGACTCCCGCCCATATGTTTTATATAAATATCATAAATTAAGTAAGGTCTAAGCAATAGATCCCTATAATATATTATCAGGTAACTACACCAGTCTCATAATTGATTAAAAGTCCTTGGCAAAGGTATCTGGAAGGGACGTCACGGATTTGTGGATGGATCCTATACTGAATAGACAACAACATTGTTGCATATCTAGCCCTTTGAAATCTCACAAAAGATCTCCTATAGTAAAGTCCCAGCTGCTTTGCCAATAACAGTGGTAGGAAGGTGTTGTGGATCCCCAACTAGAAACAAAGAGCAGCACCAGCAGAAAAGGAAGGAAGAACTGCCACCTCATTGGCCTGGACTGCCTCATCAATGATTATCAAGTCGAAACCATGAGAAACGTGAGAGAATGACTTTCTATCACTGCTTGAAAGGGTGGTGAAGACAATCTGAGCTCCATTGGCGGAACCTGCCTCAAGACTGGCACAGGCTTCTTCCATATTAAAATACAACCTGAAACTTTACTCCTACAGTGAGAATGCAAGACATCTCAAATAGCACTTTGTCCCTGTTCTTAACTGCCTGAGCAAGTTGCTTGAGCCACGCATCATGATTCTAGTCCCTTCCCATCAAAACTTCAGGATCCACACCAATAAATCCTTAAAAACGAATAGCAGCAGTTGCACTCTTGAGTTTCATTTGAATTATGGCTATCTCCCGAGAGTATAGAGCTTCACTATTTCTCAATCTGGGCAACTAGGCATACACCTCCTCTTTACTCATGGCAAGATATTGCCTAGTTCTCCTTTCAATGGAGGAAACCTGCATAATTTGTGTAGAGAGGAAAAGATCATCAGATAGCATTGTCCTAAATAACAACACGCAGCTCATTCCAATACGCGAGGGAAAGAAGTGCTATGCGGGCATCTCCACGAAGTTCAAGAAGAAGCTAATGCATAGCAACCCTGGGCGCTTGTTGCGGTGCCCTGCGGAAGACCCATGTGCTCCCACGAAGTTGGCAAAGGTACATCAAGTAATAATTTTCAGGTACCTAACAAGAGATAAAGCCAGAAGTTTAAAGACCATAAAAGTGGAACGTCAAATGAATAATGGCCTTTCCATATCTTAATTAAAAAATAAATTAGAAAAACTAATCCCAAAAGCTTTGTGAAAAAATAATGGACTTACCGAAAAAGGAATAATTGACAGACCCAATCATTTGCTACAAATATATTGAGCTTATTCAAGTTATAGATGGAATGCACGACATGCAACCTTCGTGTTAAACACTAACTGATACATTCCATCCCCGTTTTTAAAGTAAAGCCACCAAGGAAAGAAACGTCACACAAATGACAAAATTGCAGTAAACACTTACTGATACATCACCAACCATTCCTCAACATCTTAAAGTTCAGCATCATGCACTGTTTGAAAAAAAATTGCAGCAGAGCCATGCCAGGAGCTTGTCTACAGGAATCAATCGTGCATGCTAAATGAAATTGGCTTCCAAATAGAAAGCAATGAAATAAAGTAAGCACCCTTTCTGATACTCTTGCTCTGTACAAATGTCCAGTATCACTCCAACTGAGAGTCATCCAATCAAATTCCAAGATACAAGTAGGGAAGACAATACTTCCTGGGTACAAGTTGAAAGAAAGCCTCATCCTAAGTAAAGATATGTAGTAGCGGCATACTCATGCTTTGCACACACTAATATTCTGTGGTTCATGTTAAGAAACAACATATTAAGAAACACAGAGGAATTATATATTTGTTTGAATATTCATAAGATTAAAGAACTCAGAACAGCAAAAAAAATATGTCAATGTATGACTTTGGAAAGAATAATTCATGATCTGTTTTCTGTTTTATGCTAACACTTTAGATGGCCAATCATAATGGATATGCCAGGTTCATGTAGGTATATATATGCAAGACAACCCCAGACGGATTTCATCTTCGGGCATGCTGGCCCTTCACGTCTGACCACCATCTACGGCCACCGACGTTAACCCTTACCTCCCCTGCCATTAGCTGTCAAAGGTTCAACAAACGCAAGCCAGGCATTACTAAAATACGCACAGGATGTGAACGCAAGAGCTGGGATGCGGCTACCGTGAAATTTACCAGAAAGCTGTCATGCATATGTGATCTGAAGATCTTATTTCTCGTCCGGAACCACCGTCAATCACCATTGAGCCACATAGAATGCATGCATCAGCAGAAACAGATGTTTAGTAAAGTGCTCAGATATGGTAAAATCAAATCGATGACAAGTGAAGGAGATTCTGGTTTTACAAGGAATAAACCGACAAATACATCAAGCGTCAGTGTTTTGAACAAAAAAAAAAAAAATCTAAAATATGACAGGTTTGCTTCTCAAACGATCAATAACGCTAGCTAACGATCGTGGATCTGACTTATGCATTTCGACGAACCCACACTGGGCATCTTGAGAAAACGATTCTATATGAGATACTATTGCAACATTTCTGTCCAGAGACATCCAGAGAGGGTTTAATTCGTGCAAATATCAGTATCAATTGCAAACCCAAGTCTTATTTGCAGGATAATATAGTGCTTCGAGCTTTACCTTCACAACAAAGAGTTCCAGGCGAGATCGCTCCTCTGGCTATCACGAGAAAATTCCAGAAACGTTTACACCTAAATATGGTTGGGTCATCGATAAGCACTTGTCTAGCATGTGAGCATACACAATCATATGGGAAACATTGCCACATGCATGGCGTCCTGTCAATGACCATAAAAGATGATATGTGGCAGCCGACGGTGATGTGGTATATACTTCGTTATCGACACCTGGGGACTAGATGTCAATAAACCATCGATATGTGACAAAGCAAATCTCCCATTACACAGCAATCTTCTATAATTTGTGCCAATCTCATTGATTGAGCCGATCTTCCACAATTGTGTCAATTCTGTTGATAGAGCAAATCTTTCACAATACATATTGATACTATAGATTGCTATCATTGATATTGTAGATTCTTATCTTTGTAAAATCTTTTCAATTGTGTTTTCCCCCTCATGGACATATTATAAATATAATACAAATCTCCACACCGATTATGTGCGATCAAACTCAAATTCATATTATTTCATGGAATCAGAGCTTCATAATTTTTTTTTTCATCTTATTTCTCTTCTCCCCTACAATGTCTTCTTCTACATCCTCCAACACCATTATTGCCTCAAACACCATTACTATCGTCACTGCTGCTAACTCTTGATCCTTGTTATCCCTCTCCCAATTGCCCTTTGCTCTAGGCAATATATCTCATGTTCTCCAAATCAAGCTAGATCGCAACAATTACCTTTTGTGGCGAGCACAATTTCTTCCTTTATGGTATCTTTGGTTTGTGGATGGCTCATATCCTTGTCCGACACCCACTATTACTGATGCTGATAATACCGTCGTCATCCCGAATCATATTACATGGTATTGTCAAGATCAACTCATCCTCTGCTGCATCCTTTCCACTCTTACTGAATGTTTTCTCACACATGATTGTTTTATTTTGTTTTTGTTTTTTTAATTAAAATTCGAAATTAAATGTACCCAATAATTACACATACAATTTAAATTAAGGCAAAGAAAATCTAAAATCCTAAAGTAATGTTTTTTTTTTGGGATTTATTTCAAAAATTCGGAATAAATAAAATGCCTAATTTAACTATGCAAACTATCCTAGAACAGGTAGTATTCTAGCGAGAATCCGATCCAACTTAAATATATTTTTTTGGTTTTTTTTTCTATGGAAACAAAATCGATTCAAACAACGCGACATCAAATCAAGATATAATTGATATCCATCTAATAAACTGACGAATCGATCGGATTGGCGATTTTTCTGTGCGATTGCGAGTCATATTTCAGGCGTGAAATCGGACTGTCAATCATATGCATGTTGTAAAATTAAGAAGATTTCCCAATTTAGAAGGTTACTTGAGATTACGGATAGGAATCAAGATATTTTAAATTAGGAAATGAAATATTCAAAAATCAAATTAAACAAAATTTTTACCTATTACGAATATTCGCTTCCAAATTTGGACTTCGAATGGCTACTCGCAACGCGATATGGTAATGCTTGGTGAGGCTCACAGCTCAGACTTGGATGTCGGGACCGAATTTTGGTGGCGCTCAGTTAGCTGTGGGGACGGGCAGCTGTGGGCGGAGGGCAGCCGGCATTCGGAGCTTTAGCGAGGGGTAGCAGGGTGAACTAGTAGTGTAACATCTCGAAATTTTGGAAAAAGAAATTATCGGATGAAAAATTGGAGATTGGAAGAAAAAGAAAAATGATAATGATATTACTATTATTCTTTTTCTTTTCTCTCTCTCTCCTCATTCTTTTCTCCTTCACGCTTCCTTCTCCATCGGCTGAAAGCCTTCTTCCTTCCTTTTCTTTTCTCTTTCTTCTCTCTCTCTCCCTCACGTTTTCTTTTCACCTCCTTCGAACGCAATTTCCACCCCTCACTTATAATAACTTCTTATGCTCTCTTTTCTTCTCTCTTTCTTCTTTTTCTCCCTCTCTCTCCCACTTTTCCACCCCCTCACCTATGCCAACTCTTCTGCTGCAATTTCCTCGCAACTTCCCCTCCCTTTTTTTTTTATTGTTTTTCTCTCCCACTTTCCCCCTTCCTCCTCTTGACAACCCCTCCCTTCTTCCTCTTCTCTTCCTTTCTTTAGTTTCTTTTCGGCGGAAGAACAGTCCAGTGCCAAAACTTGACACGGAGGGACACTTATGTGCCAAAACTTCGGAAATGTACACTTAAGTGCTAGTTTCGGAGTAAAGTGGATCACGTAAGTGCCACTCCGGCCAAATTACTGATATGACAATTTTTCGGCGAGTTGGATGCAAAACGACATTGTTTTGCATGTCGACGTGGTCACAAATTGCAAAAATGACATCATTTTGTGTCCGATGTGTAAATAATTAATATAAAAAATAACAAAATTAAATTTAAACTTAATTTTATTTAAAATATTCTAAAAATTATAAAATAAAAAAAATAAAAAGAGGGGCCGAAGGCGCATTCGAGAGGTTGAGTTCTCACTGCTGTCGCCTCCCCGCCGTCGCCGGGAAGGGGCTTGGCAACCCCGACCGATGCTCCCTCCACCATCGTTGGCCCTTCCCGACAATGGCGGGGAGGCGGCGAGGGTCGCGGCCCTCGTTGCCGGTCGGCCGGGGGCAGACGACCTTAGCCGACCCTCCCCCTCCGTCACCGGCCCTTCCTAGTGGCGGCGGGGAGGTAGCGGCGACGACAAGGGCTTAACCCTCAGCCGCCCCTTCGGCCACCTTTTTTTTTTTTTTTTAATAAATATTTTAAATAAAATTAAGTTTAAATTAAATTAAATTAATTTTTATTAATTATTTACACACCAGACATAAAACGACATTGTTTTTGCAATTTGTTGCCACGTCAGCGTACAAAACGACACCGTTTTGCACCCAACTCGCCGGAAAATTGCCACGTCAGCAAATTGGCTGGATTTTGGCCGAAGTGACACTTAAGTGATCCATTTTACTCCGAAACTGGCACTTAAGTGTACATGTCCGAAGTTTTGACACTTAAATGTCCATTTGTGCCAAATTTTGGCACTCCAGGTGTCCTAAACTTGTTTCTTTTCTGTTTTGCTCCCAAAAATAGTACCGTGTGCTATTGTCCTGTCCCAAACCAGCCACCATCTTATGGCATGGCCGTGGGCCATCACTGTCTGCAAATAGCCATCCACCGCCAAAGAGCCGCACCACCCATCCGCGAGCCGTCGGCCCGTCGTTCTTGCCAAATCAGAAGCCACCTCCGCCAAGACCCATTTTTCCAAGCGCCTCCGTGACATTTTGGACGTAACCATGTGTAGCCCTAGCCACCGCCGTCGTGCTCATGTGGTCGGAATTTTCATCGGGTGAGTTTAGCTCATAATCATTTGATTAATGCCTAAACTTGCTTAGGAGGTTGAATATGTTTAAGATTGGTTTAAGTTGGCTTAAATAAAGACTTGTGATGATCTATAATAGCTAGATTAGTATTAGAATGGGTTAATATTAGTCAAATCAGGGAGATTTGCATCGTTGGGGATGAATTTGGTGAAAACAGAGACTGTTCTTCAGAACTAGTTCCTGGACGTTTGCTATTTGCTAATTTTGTAGACTGAGATTTGTTGCGATTTTGAAGTGATTTCATTCTGAATAAATGTTTTAGACACCTTTAATCATAACATATATTTTTCTCAGGATTTTTGAGGATTAAAAAGAAGACGATTTTAACTTTGTTATCTTTAAATAGAAAGTCGGACTATATTGGAAATCCTGACCTGTTAGAATTCTAGGGGTATTTACTGACTCTTAAGTTTTGAATTTCCAAACGGTTTCTTCACAAAAGTTGTTTTTTACATCTTTTAATTTAACATACTCAAATTTCAAATCAAACGGACCTATTTCAGACCCCAAACTAAGCTGATTCCAGAAAAATGACCATCTGGAAATGGACTCGATTTTGGTTATGTATTGAGTGAGTTACTGAGCCGAATCCAAAAGGATCTGGGTCTTGATGTCTGCATGAAAAATGTTTATTTATGTGTCCTTTGTCACGTATTAAAATTACGAATTTTCTGAGCTCGATTGATTAGGTTTTTGGATTTAAATTTGGAGATGCGAGAAGACCTAGTTTCTACCAATTACGACCGATTTTAGTTTAATGTTTGTTCTTGATGCTTTGCATGCTTTAATTAGTGTTTTTAATGACTTGTAGATTTAATTGATTAGTTATTTAATTATGGAATTTCACTGTTTATGATGCACTGTTCACGTGCACTGTTCACTCGAAAATGAAAAGTTGTCTAATTTCATGTGTATTGATTTTATGAAGTGAATGGATGTATAAAAGCATAGGCATCCGCATGAATTGGGTGATGTTTTGTGCAATTGTATGGTGATTGGAAACTGTTGGTATTTAATTAGAAAATATCGGGCGTCAAGTTTTGGATGCCGAAAGTGTTTTTAAATACTGTACCAAATTGTGGGATTTTAAAAGAGATAACACAAATTTTCTGGTTCGAACTAATCGTGTCCCCATACACAATTATTTTACCATGCATGATATCCTGAGCTGAAATTGAATGAATGCATGGATGATATGAGATGCCGTCACGAGCCTTTGGGGCTAGACGATGCTCTTTCGGGAATACCCCAAGCCAACGGATGCCGGTCACAATGGATGCTGGGCCAATGCTTATTCAGGAATGTCCCAAGTCAACGGATGCCGATCGTAGTGGAGGCTGGGCCGATGCTTCTATATGGAATGCCATATAGATGTAGACGTTACCGTGCTCGATAGTGCGAGACAATGCTCGGTTATGCCGGAAGACTGTTATCTGTTACATTAACTGGGATCCATGTGATTGATCGATGTGTGCTGTGTGGCGCACTAATGTGCAAGAACACATGAGAATCATTGTATCTTTAGTTCTAATCATGCATGAGTTGAGCACACTGTTTATGGCATGCACGCATGAATCGATAATAGATTTCACACATGCTTCAATTGTACTGAGAACAAATCCTTGAGGGGTGGCCTGCTTGGGATGGTGGTTCGTCCGCACCAGTGCGGGGCTCAAAGAGAACAATACTGGGCTGGGTTGAGGGATGACGGTGCGTCCGTGCCTTTACCCCAAACAATGCGTTTGTGTGGCCATGGCCAGGTGAGATTGCTTGTAACATGATTTGTATGTGATTGATGAACTACATCATTTGATGGCCATGTGCAGTGCGTGTATTGTGCTGAGTTATGATGCGTAGGGTATGGCATACCAGGTAAAGGTTGCATGCGAACCGACTATTGATTGTTAATTATTAATCTTTGGTTTGTTTGTAGGATGGTTCTAAAGAGATACCTCAAGTTGAGTTAGTGTACTAATCGGGGGATTAGGGGAAGAATTCGCTGAGATTTACATCTCACTGGTTATTGAATAACCATTTTCAGGTCCCCAGTGTGAAGAACCCGGAGCTTGAAGCGGAAGGGTTAGGAGCATAAGTGGCTCAGTAGTCCTTTATAAGATTGACCTTCTATATAAGCTTAAGGTGTTTATAAAAGTGTATTTGATTTGAAACTGGTTATCCAACTTTTCTATCCCATGTTTGTTGGGGATTGGTTAATTCTCTTTCGCATATATAATAAAATGAAAAGGGTCGGCAACGAATCCTAGGAATGTCGCAAAATTCTATTGACCACCGATGAATGTGTATGTGCTCGAGGTTCGGGGCATGACAAACATCGGGCAGAGGAAGGCATGGCAGCGAGGGCGACGCTTGGATGGGCTGGTGGAGCGGCGGCGGTGCTTGGAGACCAGCTGAGGATGGCCCAGAGCAGTGGTGTTATAGCAGGTGAGATGCGATGGTGCTCGCGGGTTGCAAGCAGAGGCGAGGCGAAGGCAAGCTGCTATGAGCGTCGCTCGGAAGCGCTGCAAGTGGCATTAGCTGGCAGTAGTGATGGTGGGTGTTGCAAGTTGCGTGGCAAGAGGGCTTAGCGACTGGTTCGGGCTGCTGGCGTCGCAGGCTCGGATGGAGGGAGGCACGGCAGCAGTGGCGGTGCTCAGGCGAGCTACTGGTGGTCTCTCAGGCGAAGGGGCTCGAAGTGGCGGTGGTCAGCAACGACGGAAGCGAGTTGTGGCATTGCGAGTTGCTGCAACTGGTCGCAGGTGAAGGGCGGCTCCAGTGGCAAGCGAAAGACGGCTGCTACGTCGGTTACTACGGCAACGAGTTGCAGGCGGAGGTGTGGTGGTGGCAAGTGGAGATGCTGGCATTCAGAGCTTCGACAGTGACGGCAGAGCGGGGCAACAACGAGGAGATGAACTCTCCTCCTTCCTCTTCTTTCGTTTTTCTTTGGGTTAATACTTTAAAAAAACCCAAAACTAATACACAAATTTACCCCAAATTATTTTTTTGATCATTAAAAACTCCAAACTAGTATACTTGTAACAAATTTATCATTTCTTAGTTTTCGTTAAATTTTACTGTAAAATTATTAAGTTAAATAATATGTGACAGTTGACTAATATACCAATTTATGATTTTACGTTATTTGTCATAGTTTACAATTTTTATGATCTTTTTGTGGTATTAATTTAATAAAGAGTATATTTGTCACAAATTTACTAGTTTTTGATTTTTTGTGGTTGAATAAATTTGTTTGAGATAAATTTGTTATAAATATACAAATTTAGGATTTTTTATGGTCAATTAGGGTAAATTTGTCCCAAATATACCAGTTTGCGATTTTTCATGATAAAAAAATAATTTTTGATAAATTTTCGTAAATATAGTAATTTAGAGTTTTTTAAAGTATTAAATTTTTTTTTTTCTATTTTTTTGTTTTTCTCTCTCTCCCGTCACTCTCACGTCCCCTCTCTCTGCTCTCTTCTCTGCAACCCTTCAGAAAAAGACAAACCTTCCCTTCTTTGTTGACTTTGACCTAAACAGAAAGAACTCTGAAAAAAACGAAATAGAAAACCCCTGTTTCTAGTGTGCGGCCCCCTGCTACGTCATGTGATGAGTCCCTTTTACAGGGAAAGGACTCAAGCTTTAGCAATTTTTTTCTTTTCAGCTCACGCACGGAATCCCCTTTCATCATGTAATCTTTCTTATTTTGACTCAAAGATTATATTACTCTATACGTGCCCCAAGTGCGATATTCTTTTTTGATATTTCATGCTTAAACTTCCAATCTTCTGTAAAATATTCAAACTAAGGAAGTTGTTGCACTTCTTAGCCACACCACTCAATGGCCTAATGTATAAATCGTGTGAATATATGAAATATTTACCGAATATTGGAAGGATAATATGAATCATTTTTGAAAATACCAAATTGTCAACTCGTGAAATTAAAGTCCATCTTTCGCTAATCAAATGCAAAAGTAATAAACAAATAAATAAGTATCACTAAAATTATATGCTATGCAATTTTAATTCTATTTTTAGGGTAAAATTAATCCCTAATTTTTATGTAATAAATAAATGATTGTGTTGCCAAAATTTAGATATCAACAATCAAATTTTTTGCCCCAAATTCCCTAATATGGTTGCTCAAAATCCCACCACCACAAACTCTGATCATTCTGCAGCCTCCACAATCCCATGATGAGGAATACCGGCGGCTTAGTTAAAGTTAGGGTGGATTTTGGGATTTTCCATGGTGAGGAATGGGGTCATTTTGGGGAGGTAAACGTCAATGTCTAAATAAGACCATGATGGTAACTAATGCCTGGTGCAATGCAAATTAGCAGGCTGTAGACATATCTCAGGGCGCAAACTGGTCATTTTATATATAGAGGGTGAGAAATTATATGGACGTAAAAAGTGAGGACACGTTTTTTTCCTAATTAATTATTATAACTGCATTAGACGTCAACCGAAATAATTTTTTTTTGCGTACATTCACTTTCAAAAGTTCTTTATTCGCGCCAAAACTTTGCATTACCAACTTGTCCTCTTTAAGAACCCAGATCTGTTCTTTTTCCAAGAAAAGAAAAGAGAGCAAGAATGGAAGGCACGCCACAAAAGTCCGACACCTTAAGTCAAAAAGTAATGGGCTAAGTAAGATATATTAACTATTCAACACTACACTAATTTGTTGATATGTGATTTCTTTAACACAACTCACATATGTATCCTAATAGTCATTTTCTCTTTAAAAGATCTCCTTGATATCAAGGCTTGGTTGAGACTAAGGGAGACAACGCAGCTTAGATGAAAGCTGGGATGTTGTTATATTTTGAATTAAAGGAGCTGTTGGCGGCAGTGTTTGTGTGATGCAAATATAAAATTTGTTTAACAAACTTAATTCAAAATATATTGTTAATTTCTTCACACCCATTAAAATTATCAAGACTCGACCCCAAAAATAATTATCAAGCAATTTTATATTTTAATCAACACTGGAAAGGGAAAAAAATGCCCTATATTCTACAATCATCCCTATAATTAATTAATCGAGAAAATTAATTGGTGATTTCTTCATACATCAAATTTGATAACAAAATTCCTTGCACCTCACAATATCATGTAGTAGTCAATGTCCACAAGATAATGGGAGGTAAATCATCATCCTCTTTTTCTTTTTTAAACTTTAATGAACTACAATCTTAGTAATCAAATTTTGCATAATATCATTTTATTTAAGAAAAAAGATTGTATGTTAGTGATTATTTACAAATATACTCGCCACATGCTTGTGCACATTGCACAGATAATTTTTTTTTTAAAAAAAAATTCTACAAGTGAAATGTACTTTAAAAATTACTATATATTTTACCACCTTTACACTAATAAAAATGAAATTAAGTTGTCTTTTATACTAAGCGAAATGTACTCTAAAATTAACTGAATTGTGATGGTGCCATTGGCTAGATATAATGATTTTATCATTATGAGATGTTATCATAGTTGCATATCTTATGAGTTGATACTCGTCAATGATTTACATTATACTAGCCACACTGCACGATTGGTGAATTTTGAAGTTCAAAGTTCAATAAGCGAAATTTACTTGAAGGTTCAGTCTACATTTTACTATTTGGCACGTATAATTAAGTGTTCATCTTCATCTTCTATCAAGGTTTGATTTAATTTGATTTCCAATTTTACTCTTCAAAGCCAGTATAGGTAATAGCATTAGCAATATGACAAAAATTGGCAAATCAATCTATGATCCGAAATTCGAAAACATCTACTACACTTTGCTACTTTTGGGACACTCCAAAATGATGTTCGCCATCTTGTCATAAGCTAAGAAGCACCGACACTTTCCGGAAGCCTTCGTGTCGTATCCGACACTTTGACACGTGTCCGACACACTCCGACACATGCCGACACGCGATCAACAAGTGTCGGAAAATCCAACACGTGGTCAACTATTCCCAACATGCTCTGACACACGAGTTCAAAATTCCTATACGCGATTTCGACACGCACAGGGTCAATTTTAAAAAATTTCAATACTTAAGGGGTCAAAGTATAAATATATAAAAAAATAATGAAAATAAAAAAAATAAAGGGAAAGAAGAAAATCCTTACTCTCAAGTTTCTCAATTATAAGTTTTGACATTCTCGTGAGTAACGATGAAACGCGCCTCTTCTATCTGGCGTTGCTCCGCCGCCCCCGCAGACTTAAAGTAGTGATTTTTTTTTCTTCTTTCCGCTTCTCGCAAGTGTCGCCTGTGAGTTATTTCTTTTGGTCTATGTCATTAGCTTGTGAGTTATCTCTTACATTTTGCATGATGAATTTAGTTATTTCATTTTCTTTTGGTCGTACTTCAAGAGTTCTTGTCCTAGATTTCATTTTTCTCGAACCTTGTGTCGCGACCTAATTTTCGAGTGTGGACCACCTAGGGTTTGGCTAATGGATTGTTAAGCCTAGACTTAACTTGAGTTTTCCCAAACCCATATCAATTCACGACTTAGGTTTAAATTCTTAACATGCATATAGATTTTATCTAGGAGTCGCCAGTAAAGTAATGAGAGATTTACTTTACTCCTACGAACCAGAGATTGTGAGTTCGGAGACTTAGTTACACTAGTTTCTCTAACGCCCTTTCGGTACCTTTCGTTTTTATTTTGAAAAAATATCTTGCAGGCAGCTTGAATTGATTTTAATTTATCTCCCTAACATGCGAGGTTATCATGCGGGTGCGCAATCCACCAATTTAACACCCAGATAAATAATAAATAAATTACAAAAACTTATCTCAAAGCAACGAAAGTATTTGCGATGTTAAGTTAAAATCCATATAAACAACCCTAGATATGGTTTCTAATTAACACGTAATTTTTTTTTTTTTTATTTTCACTTAATTAATGAAAATCATGCAATATACAATGCAATATTAACTAAATGACCTAATTCTAATGACATGTAATTTCTAATTAAATGAACCTAGCAACAAGCACTAGATGACGAAAATTTCATAAACCTAATCCTACATGACGTGCGCCTGATTTTTTTTTATATTTTTTTAATGAAAATTCCTAATTAAAATCACTAAAGATAAAAATCTAACTAAAGTGAAAAAATAGAGTTAAATGCTATCTATTCTAAATGCCTTCTAAACATGCATTTTAAAAAATCTAACTAACCTATCATGCAATTCTATCTAGAAAATCAATTCTAATCTACATGATATGCAAATTTTTTTGTATTTTTGGAATAAATAAAGCAACTAAAAGATAAGCACCAAATCATCCATGGTCATCAAAGATATAATCCATTGTTCGAGTTTGGAAACGATATCTAATCAAACCTGATTGTTTTCGCTAATAAAATCGATAAATGATTTTAAGCCTTGATCAAAATATCGATTTTATTCCCGCTTGATTAATTATTCCATTTAAAGCCTTATAGATGGAACAAAAAATCATAGTGCGGTTGCGAATTAGGAAATAAATCCTAATTGAAAGTTATGTCTATCACTCACGGATATGAAACTAGACATAAATAGACATATATTAGGCAATAAAATATCTAAATATACCAGAGATGTGCATGTTACCTAATTTGATGATATTCTTCCCAAATTTGGACCAAGTGCAATCGGACCGAGATCGCGACCGGTTTTTCGATGGCGAACGGCGACGACGGTTCACGTAGAGTCGTCATGGCAAGGAGTGAGTTCGGTGGGGTTGAAAATTTTAAGGAAACCTGCAAAGCAGAAATTTCTTGAGCTGTAGAGAAAGCCGCCTGTGGCGTTTGTCCCAGCGTGGATCGTGCACGATTTTCCGAAGGATTTGTGTTCTTTTCTTTAGCTCTTGTTCTCCACGTTTCGCAATCCTCACTGAGTCTCACCCAGTTGACTTCAGGTTGATGATGGTGCGTTGTGGGTGATGGTGGGGTCTCTCGGTAAAGGATGACCGTGGGCTCACGGTCAACGATCCTGCAAAAATAAGAACTTCGGGATCGACTTGGTTTGGCTGCGAATGGGAACGGTGGCTTTACGGCTCGAATGGACAGCAACTCGTCGTTGGGCGTGGCACAGATCAAAGCAGCAACGGGTCGTCACGGGCTATTTGAACACGGCGGGGGCAGCAAAGGCGACACGCCAAGGATAGTCACGGTCGAGCAAGTTCGCAACCAGGGATAGAGATGATGACCAACTATTGCGAAGACTCGGATTGAACGGCTGGTGATGAAGAGAGGTGACAGGCGTGTCCTCGACTGGCAGATCTCCAAGAGCTACCTCCCTCTTTGTTGTCTTTTATCCTCTGCAAGATCACGTGATGGGTTTCCTTGACTTGGAATTCTCAACCTTGGTCGACAGTTTTGATAGAGGGGAACAAAATCCACCCCTTGAACTCGCGGTCTTCGACTTTTAACTTGGAGGAGTCAACTTATCGATGACACTATGACGGTACTTGCCAGTTGGAGATGCGAGCAATGGAGAGCAGTAGCAAAGACACGTCACGGCTACCGTTGGAGCACAGCGAGACCCGAGGGGACAATGTGAAGCCGCGACTGGCTACTTTGTTGCGAAGTTGCTAGAAGTAGTGAAGAGGCAATCGCGTTGGAGGTGCGACCACTGGTCTGGTCGCGGAGAGGGCGTTGGTGTGGAGAGTTGTCTCTGCTGAAAGCTGGCCGAGATCTCTCCCTCTCTTTCAGCGGATCTCTCCCTCTCTCTTACGAATTTGTGGCCGTATATTCTCAATTGTGTGGCCTCCCCCCCTCATCTCTTGAAAAATGCAGCACTCTTTTATAGTGGTTCTAGACGGCTGTATTTTTATGGCATTTTCCAAATTTCCATCTCTTGCCACATTAAATCAAATCTGTAAATTAGAGCATGATTTTGCAATCAGCTCGATCATGCTCAGATTTCTTCCATTTTGCAAAATTCTTGCCCCTTATTCACTTGATTTTAAATTGCTTCTGTATTTAACGAAATCCGAATGCTCATCAGAATTTCAAATTTCCATGGATAATCAATCAAATCAATTTCCCCATTTTTATTTTTATTTTTTCCTTTTATTTGTTCCAATGCAATTTTTATTTTCCTTATTTTCCTAGATTTGCCAAAATTAGGTGTCAACACCTTGTTTTGTAGAGGAGCTCCAAGTTAGTCAATTTCATGAACTCTAAACTCTATCTAGGACTATAAGAAATCTCACTAATTTCAGATAAGTATAAGAAAACATGACATGTTCCTTCAAATTTACTCTTTTGTGTTTGCAATTTTTGATTTTCTTATTCAATCTCTGTCAAATTTTAAAATAATGAATGATATTAACAAATGTTAAATTAACCACCCTTAGCGGCGCAGCTGGCTCGGGCTCTCTCCCCCTCACGAAGGGGAGAAGTTCGAATCCCAAAAGCATCGTTAGAAATTCTTACCTGGAGTACTATAGTGGTGGGTCCTGCAGCCACTTCCCCAAGGTTTTCTTGCCATCTCTCAGCTTACGGGATTCCCCTGGGTTACAAAAAAAAAAAAATGTTAAATTAATATTTTTAGTAGAAATTAATTCTATATTCTTTTTATTATTTATTTTTACATTTATATATAAAAATATACATTTAATATATAACGTGTCGAAACGTGTCAGAATTCTCTATTTTTTTAGAAATGACGTGTCGTGTTGTATGTCATGTGTCCGTGTCGGTGCTACATAGATCATAAGCGCAATGATCTCATAAAGACACTATTTATTAGAAGTAAAAAATAATTTCCTTCTTTTTTTCTCAACAAATTAATTTCATTCTAATGAAAGTTAAAAGACATGATTATTTTGAAAAAAAAAAAAAAAGGAAAAAAAACTTTCGACTCAGATATATGATTCAAAACACTTTTTTTTTTTTTTTTTATGAAGAGAAGCAATATTTTCTTTCTTGAGATCCAGCTCATTGCTTTTCAGATCATTTCCACTATTCTAGAGAGGTAGAAATTTACCATAAGGTTTATGTATATATTTCACATTGCGACATTTGGATTTTTTTTTTTTTTTGATGCTGAAAGAGGAAGCACATATGATAAGGGCATCTGAAGTCCCGACATTGCGACATTCGGAATTTTATACATCATCTATATGGAATTTCACACACTGGATATATGGTTCTTATCCGAAATTGGGAAATTGCTGAGGGCTATATTCGCAATTTTCATTGTGATAATAATTTTTGTTATATAGAATCGTAGCAATTTTCTTTTTTCTTTTTTAAATAGAAACAGAGAAGGAGAAATAAAAAGAGAAAAATAAAAAATAAAAACGGAACAACTTAGAGAGAGAAAGCAAGGGAGAAGTCTTCATCATTTGGCGCCTCTCTCTCTCTCTCTCTCTCTCTCTCTCTCTGCATTTGCTTCTTCTGAGCGAAGAAGAAGGAGAAAAGGGAAGCTTCTTTAGCTCGAGCTTGGAGCAGTTGTGGTCGCGAATGACGGCGGAAGGACTATTTCGGAAAATAATTTGTGTGTTGATGATCTTCATGTTGCTGCAGCCCCCACTCGCTCCCTCGTCGCGTGAACTTCAATTCCCCATTTCGGAAGAAAGGGTTGCCCCCTTTCACTGCTCTAAAGGTCACTGGACAAATGTAAATACTGTTTGACATTTTTTTTTGGAGAGATTCGATTGCATTTCTAAAGTCTTTAGCCCAAGATAAATCCATAGGTGCTATGAGTATTTACAAATGCTGATACCTCTTTTTCTTCCAGCTTTACTCTCCCTACAATTTCGAAATTCCAAAAATGTCTTCACTAAACATTATTTGTATTTAAAAAAAAAAAATTCACCTGGGTTCATTTGCATTTTTCAAGAGGCTTTCCTCAAAAGCCTTACCAAAATGCACCATTATGCTTGTGTTTCCCAAAATGCACAGATGGAGCCCGTGATTTTGTAGTCTCGTCGTGTTTTCTAGTCTTGCAACTTACTCATGCAACATCTAATTCGTGCGACTGTTGCGGTATTGGGAAACTTTGTGATTGAAGGCTTTATTAGTATTGGGCTTAAGGCCCGTTCGCTCAAGTTGGGCCCAAAAAGCCCGACCCACGGGAATAGGGCCCGTGGATGGGGAAGGTATAAAAGGGAGGAGAGAGAGAGAGATGACACTGTTTTTGGAAATCAGAATTTACGTACGTCTCTTTCCCTTGCGCTCTCTCTCTCAAAGACAAAAGAAAAACAGTAAGCATTTTTTCTTCCCTTCAAGGCGTCATCGGATTGAATAGGGTCAAATCTCTTCCTCTTGTCGGCGTCGGTGTCTAATCTGTGGCTAACAAAGTACGCTCGAATCCGTGGTGTGCTTTACGATCGGTGATACGTGATTTCCCGGGCTTCATCTTCCGCATTGATTTAGGGGTTCGATTTAGTGTTGAATCCGCTTTTCGGGGATCCGTTATTCCCAACATTGGTATCAGAGCCCTAGTTCGCGTTTTCCCGATCAATTTTATGTTTTTTGATTGATTTTTCGCAAAAGCAATTCGGCCGTACGGATCGGGGCAAAAATCCCGACACCCGAGCGCTGTTCGGCCATTTTTTCGAGTTTTCGTAAGTCGAAATCAAAT
The DNA here is from genome assembly GCA_014182885.2 of Eucalyptus caleyi. Lineage (NCBI taxonomy): Eukaryota > Viridiplantae > Streptophyta > Magnoliopsida > Myrtales > Myrtaceae > Eucalyptus > Eucalyptus caleyi. The sequence continues at coordinate 31,542,105 of CM024468.2, read as the reverse complement.
TGTGATGGCATAGGAAGAAAGGCGACGTCGAGACGAGTCTGGCGATACGTCGAGCGCCGCCGGGAGACGCCGCACGCGCCCACATGCGCGGCTAGAATGCGCTGCGCGTGGGCGTGACGCGCCCGGAAGCGCTGGATTGCCCAGCGCGTGCGGCACACGTGCCGATCGGCGAACCGGCGCGTGCACACCGACGGCGGGCGAACCGGCACGCGCCGGTCCTCGAACCGACGCGTGTTGATGTCACCGTGACGTCATCCAACGGTCGGTAACCGCTCGGATGACGTCACCGATGACGTTATCGCCGACGACGTTTTGCCGGGCGGTCACTGGCTGGCGACCCGACCGGCGATCCGACCCGACCCGAACCGCGGAGACCCAGCACGCACTCGGCACATGTTGGCTGACGTCTGCGTGACGTCAGCCTACGCAGGCGCGCGGCACGTGCCGTCGGTTCGCCCGGGCCGGCCATCCGGTCCGACCGGTCCGACGTCCGACGACCCGTTGTCCGTTGACCGTTGACTTTGACCGTTGACCGTTGACCCGAAAAAAAAAATGTTTCTTTTTTCAGTCATGCCTATGTGGGTTATAAGTAATCCATTTTTTTTTTATTTTGCATTTGTTACATGAATTATGGAAAATTATGTATTTTCCCATTTGTATATTATGGATTATAAGTAATCCATTTTAAGTTCTGCATTTGTTGCAGGAACTATGATGCGTTATGCAAGGATACCTGCAATCCCGAGAACGGACGAGGGAATTGCAAGACTTAAAAGGCTGATGACAGAGTTAGCTGATTATCGGTGGCATGACGGTGATTTAGTATCACATGTGGTTAGGGTCAATCAGATGATACAGTAAATCATCTACAATGGTTATCTTATGCCGAATTTTGAGAAGGTGCCGGCTCTGATGAACACTCTTCCAGCTGAATGGCAAGCAGTGTTAGATCGGTTATGGGAGATCAACGTGGTCCCGGGTTATAGAAGGCTAGTGGAAGCTTTTGTAAGAGAGTACTATAGGATTGAGTTGGCTAAAACTTCAACCCTTAGATTGAGCACCACATGGCGTAGAGTAAATGCGCCTTGGTGACGACATGAAAGCTCTTCAAAAGTTTTTCCATGGTTGGCAAATGTGCCTTCAGTTTTCTCATATGTTTTGACTGATAGATTAGAAGGGACATTCCCTATTTATTTCTTAGATTAGTTTAAGATGTTTTTGAGTGTTGAATATCTCTTTCTATGTTGATATTTCTTTTTGGATATATTACTTAGTGTAATGGATTGTTGTGTTAATTGAAAGCATTATTGTTTTTATTGGATATCATTTATTTGTTGCTTTCTGTTATTGCTGATTGCTGTGAGTAATTAGCTGTGGGTAGTTTTAGAAGTTTTTGTAGCTTCATAGAATTGATTTTGCATATGACAATCATATTAATGATAGTTTTAAGTTAGGATTTTGGAGGATGATTGGAAACGTAGTGACCTTTTGATTCTGAAGCCTTACTTGAAATTATTCATTAATATGATGAGTCTATGTAAAAATGGATGCATAAATGATAAACATTAATAATTCGTGCATATGTCTGATGTGTTCAGATCAATGGCTTCAGCCACAAAGAGCATAGTTGCCAAGCTGAACAAAGGTGAAAAGCTCAATGGAGACAATTATGAAATTTGGCACATGAAAGTCCAATATGTGCTGGAAAAGCAAGAAGCACTAGAAGCTCTTGACCATATTATGGAAGATCTTGAGGATGCTGTGCGCCACCTTGAGCTAGTAGAGGACCACCTAACGGCATTTGAGTCGAAAGTAGACATTTATAATGCTGGTTCTAGCTCAGAAAGAGTTTTGAGCTCTAAGCGCAAGCGTATTGATTCGTTCAATATGTGGGATTGCAAATGATCAAGTCCTTGTTGCAAGAAATCAAAAGTTAACCAACACAAAAGAGGAAAACGTCCTCAAGTGAAGAAAATGTCAAGGGTGAGGTGTTACAATTGTGACAAGAAGGGTCACTATGCTCGCAACTGTCGTGAGCCAAAGAAGGTAAACACCCCTTGTACTTTTCAGAACTTTACTTTTGTGTCAAGTTATGTATTCTTGATTGAGTCTAATCCTTTGTGGATTGTAGATTCAGGAGCGACAGACCATGTAGCGAAGGATAGAGGATCCTTCGTGGAATTCTGACGAGTACCAACTGGAACTAAGTGGGTCTATGTGGGAAACAACTCCCGAGCTGAAGTGAAAGGAATTGGCATATGCCAACTGAATATGCGTGGTGGACGCACTTTATTCCTACATGATGTATTGTATGCTCCGGAGATTCGTCGGAATTTAGTGTCTGTTTTAGTGTTGGTTAGACTAGATTTTAATATGAACTTCCATAATAGAGGTGTAGATTTGTATTTGGATACAAACTACTATGGTTGTGGTTATTTTCTGGACGGTTTCATTGTATTAGATATTGAGTATGTTAATGCAAATGTTTGTTATTCCTTTATCACGTCTCTTAATTCATATGATAATGATGTGAATGTGTGGCATGCTAGACTTGGTCACATTGGCCAACGACGTATGAATAGACTAGCCAAAGAGGGCTTGTTGGGCAACATTGAAAAAGTCGATTTGCCCATATGTAAGCATTGCCTAGAAGGGAAAACGACACGGAAACCATTTGGAAAAGGTAAAAGAGCTAAATTTCCTCTGCATTTAATCCATTCTGATATCTGTGGTCCAATAAATGTGAGAGGAAGGCATGGGGTTGTTTATTTCATCACTTTTATTGATGATTATACTCGATTCGGATATGTCTATTTGATTTCTCATAAATCTGAAGCAATAAGTTGTTTCAAAAGGTTTATGAACCTAGTAGAGAATCAATTAGACAAGAAAATAAAAGTATTGAGATCCGATCGAGGTCGAGAATATTTATCTGATGAGTTCAGAAAATTATGTGATGAAAAAGGAATAGAAAGACAGTTGTCTATTCCGTATACTCCTCAACAAAATGGTGTTGCGGAGAGAAGAAATAGAACCCTACTAGAAATGGTTAGGTCCATGATGGCGCATGCTAACTTACCCATCACCTTTTGGAGTGATGCATTATTAACTGCTGCCTATATACTTAACTGGGTGCCTTCCAAATCAGTTACTTTCACTCCATATGAGTTATGAACAGGTAGAAAACCGGACTTAAGTTTTCTTAAACTATGGGGTTGTGCTGTCTATACACATGAATCCTCTCACAAGTTTGGGAAATTGGGTCCCAGAGGAAAGAAGAGTATTTTCATAAGATACTCAGAACACTCAAAAGGGTATGTGTTCATAGGTGAGAAGGAAAGTGGGAGTATAACTGAATTTGAATCACGAGATGTCACATTCTTAGAGGATGAATTTCCTAAGAAGGGCGAAATAGAGGAAGATTGTTCCCTATTTGAGACCTTGGATCAAGATAATGATATTAGTGGAGTTCGTCCAAGTGGGAGTAATATGAGAAGTGATCAATTGCAACCACATGATGAGATGACGTCATCATTATCTAATCCAAGTGGGAGCATGATGGAGAATGATGTGCAAAGTGTACAATCTCCCATACGGCGAACAAGTCGCCAAAGTATTCCCCGTCGACGTTTTGACATTGAAGGGGAAACTTTTATGGTTGCTCCACAAGATGAGGATGAGCCAAGAAATATCAATGAGGCTCTGAATTGCCATAGTAAGGAAAAATGGATTCATGCAATGGAAGAGAAAATTGAGTCAATGAAATCAAACCAAGTCTGAGACGCAGAGCTATTGAGAACAAGTGGGTTCTCAAAATAAAGCGAAAGGCTGATGGCTCGATAGAAAGGCATAAGGCCTGCCTTGTGGTGAAGGGGTATAATCAACAGGAAGTAATTGATTATGAAGATACGTTTTCTCTTGTAGTGAGATTTACCTCGATTCGCATTATTTTGACAATAGTGGCAAGTTTGGATCTTGAATTACATCAAATGGATGTAAAGACTGCTTTCCTCAATGGAGAATTAGAGGAAGAAATATATATGGAACAACCTGCTGGTTTCATAGTGAAAGGCCAAGAAGAAAAAGTATGTCGACTTTTGAGGTCGATATATGGTCTTAAGCAGTCATCAAGACAATGGTATATATGTTTTCATAATGCCATAATGGCATATGATTTTAAAATGATTGATGATGATCATTGTGTATATATCAAAAGATCCAAGGATCAATTTGTGATCATATCATTGTATGTTGATGATATACTGATTGCCGGAAGCAATATGGAGTTGGTTAATACTGTCAAGAGATGGTTGTCTTCTAACTTTAAGATGAAGGATATTGGTGAGGTTGCATACATTCTTGGAGTTAATATTTCGAGAGATCGTTCGAAGAGATCGTTGTCTCTTTCGCAAGAAACCTATATAAATAAGGTTCTTGAACGATTTCGTATGCAAGACTGTAAACCCATAGACACTCCTATTGCAAAAGGTGAAGGATTGAGCCACAGACTGTGTCCAAGGACTCTACAAGAGAATGAACAAATGAAACATGTTCCTTATGCTAGTGCTGTTGGGAGCTTGATGTACGCTATGATGTGTACAAGACCTGACATATGTTTTGCAATTGGAATGGTGAGTAGATACCAATCCAATCCAGGTCCAACACATTGGAAAGCCGTCAAGAGAATACCGAGGTATCGAAGGAACCGCTGATTTCAAGTTGAATTACCAAAGAAAGGATCTGCAACTTGAAGGCTATTCAGATGCTGATTGGGGAGGAGATTTAGATGAAAGGAAATCTACCTCTGGATTTGCTTTCTTACTGAACAATGGCGCCATATCATGGAGCAGTAAGAAGCAAACGTGTATAACCTTGTCACGATGGAAGCTGAGTTCGTGGCATTATCAGCAGCGGTACAAGAAGGAGTTTGGCTTAAGAGATTTTTGGGTCATTTAGGTGTCAATGAGAAAGCTGCAAATCCATTGTTGGTTAACTATGATAGCCGAGCAGCTATAGCGTACACCAAAGATCCAAAATATCATGGTAAGACCAAACATATAGATACCAAGTATAACTTTGTGAAAGATATGGTCGCACGAAAGGATGTGAACTTACAGTACATATTTACGCATAGAATGGTAGTAGATCATATGACAAAGCCAATACCTAGAGATGTGTTTTGTGGTCATGTAAAATCTCTAGGATTGCGTAAAGTCTGATGTGCTGGATATTGTAATTTCCCTGAGTTGTTCACATCAATGAACTTGTGTTGTTTCATTATTAATACCTATAAATCTTTGTATGATCTTTATGCATCTTAATGCTCAGTGCATTATTTTAAGTTGAGAAGTATGTCGGACAGATATAAGATTAGCCCACTCACACGGGTAATCGTCTCTGTTTACTATGTGATAAATAGAGATGAGACTGTTTTTAAGCTTATTATCTAGGTGATAATCGAGAGCTCAAGCTTAAAATACATATGTCGCCTTAACTGAGTGTTAAGATGAAGACATAATACTAAAGATGTCCGAAAGTAAAATAACCCACATATTTTACTTTATTTGTCTAAGATGCCAGATGTGAGTTCTGATGAATTTTGTAAAAAGAGTAGATACGTGAACTCAAGTTAGACATTGGGTATGTCTGAAATATCATCTGTACGATATTGAAAGATGTAGACATACGCTCAATGGGAAAGGAGTTAATACCGTAATACGTATTTCATACTACGTATGCATGAGCCGACCAATAAGAGTGGCAAAAAGTTTGATCTCAACTTTTATGACGTGTGAGACTCTTGAGGAAAAGAGTTCCTCAATTTTAGTGCCCTCATGACTTTCACTTATTCTCAAGGTTTCTATTTAGTGTTTGCTATCTTAGGATGTTGCCAATGGTCATGAGATGATTCGATCTAATGGGGCATTTCTAGAAAAGTAAGCTGGACTGAAATTGAGAGTTTGAAGGAAAGAGGAAGATCGATTTTGGAGAATCACATTGTGGTTTTGTATTCATTGGTCGACCAATTATGACTGTCTTTGAATACAATATATATATCATGTTTAAAAGAGATCAAGAGAGATATAAAATGTGATCGATCGATCTAGGGTACTGCATACTAAATCTACTCGGAGTGTGACGCCCATTATGAGCTGCTATATATTCCTAACAGATGTATAGCAACGAGCTCTCAAAGTATGCTGGTCGCACGGATTATTCACCGGTATGAATGTTGAAGAGAGGTAAAGAGAATCATGTTCGGCCCACCATATACGAGTGGGAGATGAAGGCTTTATTAGTATTGGGCTTAAGGCCCGTTCGCTCAAGTTGGGCCCAAAAAGCCCGGCTCACGGGAATAGGACCCGTGGATGGGGAAGGTATAAAAGGGAGGAGAGAGAGAGAGATGACACTGTTTTTGGAAATCAGAATTTACGTACGTCTCTTTCCCTTGCGCTTTCTCTCTCAAAGACAAAAGAAAAACAGTAAGCGTTTTTTCTTCCCTTCAAGGCGTCATCGGATTGAACAGGGCCAAATCTCTTCCTCTTGTTGGCGTCAGTGTCTAATCTGTGGCTAACAAGGTACGCTCGAATCCGTGGTGTGCTTTACGATCGGTGATACGTGATTTCCCGGGCTTCGTCTTCCGCATTGATTTAGGGGTTCGATTTAGTGTCGAATCCGCTTTTCGGGGATCCGTTATTTCCAACAGTGACGAATGCTTTCCAACGAGGTCGATATCTATAGGTAAAATCGTAACATTATGGATTTGAGATTTTGACCCGTAAGAGCTTAAGGCTTTGGTCTATGAACCGAATGCCATTTGAACAGCTTAGAGATCTGGAATATTCTATCTTAACGAAACCTCAAGCTTGGTTTTGGACTCGGGGACCTTTTTCAGGTTTCGTGAAAGTTTGAGGGATGCTTGACTGGTGAGAACTTCCTCATCCGATGTCTAATCAATCCAATTTTCATTATGTCGGTGTGCTTGCAATTTCTAGTTTCGTAACTTGAGTTCAATATTCAAAAGTTGCAAAATTCCCAATACCGTGAAAAGCGAGCAAACAATCTCAAAGGGTCAAAAATTGATTATAGGAGTCAGGCGACAATTTAGAGTGTCAAAAAACTCGTTTTAACAAGCATAATCCATTTTCTAAGTTGAAAAGTTGTTTTGAGGCTTGTAGCTCATCAATCAAACATCTTTTAACTTTCAGTCAACCCTAAGTCAATTGTTTAGTCTTTTGAAATCTTAAGGAAGATTTAAGGTGTCAACGACCACTATTACTCATTCAAGCCATTTTTCTGTTTTGGTTGAACAAAGTTCATGGTATCGAATGAGTCTAATCATCAATCCTAGCAAGAGAAGCACCCATTGCAAGGGAATTGATCAATCCCTTACAATTTTTCTCGTTGAACGAAGTTTCATGGATTTTTGGTGGCTTATGAAGAATCCGAGAATGAACTTACCCGGATATTCAAGAAACAGTTGCGACACAAAAGGAGGAGTAGAATTTTCTTTTTTCTCGTGTATATGTCTGCTGTTTGTACGGAAGTATTTCAAAAAGGATGTTCCCCGTGCATTCTCTTATCCCGCGTTGCTTGCAAAGCTCTCTTTTCTTCTTTTTATTCCAAATTACTAATCGGAATTGTTGTTGGAGTAGGCAAGAGTTTGGCACAAATTGCCACTATGAATCAGCCAATGATAACATTGTATATATTATGGGTTTTGCAAAAACTAACCTATGGGGTAAATGAACCTCACACTAAAGAACAAGATTGATGTTTTCGTAGGTTATTTGAGCTTTACCATTTTTCAATTAAGGGGTTGTTGAGTTCGAGCATCACTTTAGGGACCATTATCCAAGAAGGTTGGACAATTTGAATGAGAGAATTCAAAGGTAAGGATTTGGATATTGATGCTAACTTGACAAAGGTTCATCTTGTGAGATTTCTTGGCCATCTCCGAGAGCGACCTTTCTCTCTTTTATATTTTCTCGAATCGAATAAGTTCCTCTTTTTTGACATCCAACGCGGAAGTTGTGGAGGATGACTCAACAAAGATTTGTGCAGTTCAGAATGAGCTTTTGCGCCCGAAGACCGCCTAGCTTGTTCCATATGATTTATAATGATTTCGACCTCGTCCTAACGGACGATCCTCACACCAAAAACAGTCACAAAGGCCAGAGTCAGTGAAGAGCCAGTTTGGCTGCAAATCACAAGCTCCTCCTATCATAGAGGAACAATTGCCTATTCATGTTAGGAGTAAGAAGGGTAAATTAGTCTTTACCTCTTTTAGGGTTTAGTTTTGATGTATATATATTAAAGTTTATTGAATAATACAAAGTAACTTTTCTCTACATCTTTAGGGACACACAGTCTCAAATCTCACAGCCTGTTTCTTCCACTACTACTTTGGCTCGAACGTGTAATGCTCTTTTGCATGTCTTTCGGCTACTTCTCGTCCTTGGATCATTGATTCAGGGGCTTCTAATCACATGTTAGGTCTTTCAGGTATATTTTCCTCTTTTTCTCCATCTTCGTCCATAGTTACTCTAGCCAATGGGTCACCTACACATGTTAAGGGAATTGGCACAGTTAACCCAAGTCCTTCATTACCTTTGTCCTCAGTGCTTTATCTTCCACAACTTCCATTTAATCTAATGTCTGTTAGTAAGTTAACCAAAAACTTTCAGTGTTCAGTAACTTTTTATCCTGATTCTTGTGTCTTCCAGGATCTGGCTACGAAGAAGACGATTGGTAGAGGACGTGAGGAAGGGGGGCTGTATGTACTTGAAGATGCTTCTTCAATTGCTTGCACAAGTGTTGCGTCCCCACATCAAATCCATTGTCGTCTTGGTCATCCTTCTCTACGTAGTCTTCAAAAGTTAGATTCTAGTTTTCAATCTCTTTCTAGTCTAGAGTGCGAGTCATGCCAACTTGGCAAATTACATCGTGTTAGTTATACACCTCGAGTCGTTAAATGATCAGCATCTCCTTTTTTATTAGTTCATTCAGATATTTGGGGTCCATGTCGTGTGGTTTCCAATTCAGGTTTCAGATATTTTGTTACTTTTGTCGATGACTATTCCAGAGTTACTTGGTTATATTTAATGAAAGATCGTTCAGAATTATTTTCTATTTTTCGTGCATTTATATCTGAAATTTATACTCAATTTGGCATGCGTGTTAAAGTTCTGCGTTCTGATAATGCTAAGGAGTATTTTTCCACATCCTTTTCTGATTTTATGACTCAACATGGTATGATCCATGAATCTTCCTGTCCTGATACTCCACAACAGAATGGTATTGCTGAACGGAAGAATAGGCATTTATTGGAAGTTACTAGATCCATGTTATTTGAGATGAAGGTACCGAAAACCTTTTGGTCTCGATCTGTTCTAACTGCATGTTATCTCATTAATCGCATGCCTTCTTCTATTCTGCAAGGTGGTATTCCTTTTTCCACCTTGCTTCCTAGTGAACTATTGTTTGTCTTACCACCCCGTATCTTTGGTTGTGTCTGTTTTGTTCGTGATTATCGACCCGGAGTATCAAAACTTGATCCCAAGGCACTTAAGTGTATGTTTATGGGTTATTCCCGCACTCAAAAGGGATATCGCTGTTATTCTCCATTATTGAGAAAATATTTTGTAACATCTGATGTTTCATTTTTTGAATCCACTCCTTATCATAATGTTCCAATTGATGTGTCTGAATTAGATGAAGACTTGTATTTGACCATCATTCGGTCTACTATTCCCAATGTTTCACCAGTATCTATAGAGAAACCACCTCCTCTCCAGGTTTATACGCGACGTCATCGTGATGCTACTACTGCTCCCTCTGCTCCTCATGTCACTACTACGTCGACTTCAACTCCAGATCCGCCATTAGCTGTCCCTCCTCTTGTATCTGATCTTGATCTTCCTATTGCTCATCGCAAAGGTACACGTACTTGTACTCAACATTCTATTGCAAATTTTATTTCTCACTCTTCTGTGTCTCCTACTTTTTGAGCCTTTTTAACTACTGTTGAACAATATCCTATCCCCAAGTCTGTTGCTGAGGCGTTACAAAGTTCTGGTTGGAGGACAGCAATGGAAGAAGAATTACAGGCTCTTGAGATTAATCAAACTTGGGACTTAGTACCACTTCCTCTAGGCAAAACTGCTATTGGTTGTCGATGGGTGTATACTGTAAAAGTCAACCCTGATGGTTCTCTTGCTCGTTTAAAAGCAAGACTTGTTGCAAAAGGGTATGCTCAGGTGTATGGGGTTGACTATCTAGACACATTTTCTCCTGTTGCCAAACTTACTTCTGTTCGTATTTTGATCTCTCTCGCTGCAACATATAATTGGCATTTATTTCAGCTTGATGTTAAGAATGCTTTCTTAAATGGCACTCTTCATGAGGAAGTTTATATGGAGCAACCTCCGTGGTTTGTTGCTCGGGGAGTGCGGACTAGTTTGCAAATTAAAAAAATCTTTATATGGTTTGAAACAATCTCCACGAGCATGGTTTGGAAGATTTTCTGAGGTTGTATTGTCTTTTGGGCTATCAAGATGTGGAAATGATCATTCTTTCTTTTATAAACAATCAAGGGGAGGCAAACTATTCTTGATTGTGTATGTTGATGATATTATCATCACGGGAGATAACTTGGTTGGTATAGCTGAGCTAAAAGCCTATCTTCAGCGACAGTTTCAAACTAAGGACTTAGGAAAATTGAAATATTTCCTAGGAATCGAAGTGGCACAATCACAAAAAGGTGTTGTTCTGTCACAACGAAAATATGTCTTGAATTTGCTCACTGAGACAGGTATGTTGGGATCAAAGCCTCTTGATTCACCCATGGAACAAGGGGTTAAATTAGTTGCTGATGGAGGAGAAATTCTTAATAATCCTGAGAGATATAGAAGACTGGTAGGTAAACTGAATTATCTTACAGTTACTCGACCAGACATTGCTTTTCCTGTCAGTGTAGTAAGCCAGTTTTTGTCTTCCCCTCGTACATCTCACTGGGATGCAATTATTCGGATATTGAGGTATTTGAAGAAAGCTCCGGAAAAGGAATTCTCTACCAAAACTATGGTCATAACAGAGTTGAAGGTTTTTCGATCTGATTGGGTGGGTCTTCAGATGATAGAAGATCAACTACTGGATATTGTACCTTAGTCGGAGGAAATCTGGTATCATGGAAAAGTAAGAAATAAAGTGTTGTTGCTCGCTCTAGTGCTGAGTCAGAATATAGAGCCATGGCACAAGTGACGTGTGAATTAGTGTGGATTCGACAGTTATTGATTGAGTTAGGCTTTAACAGTTATTGATTGAGTTAGGCTTTAAAGATTTAGTACCCATGACTCTGTGGTGCGATAATAAAGCTGCTGTGCATATAGCTTCCAACCCCGTGTTTCATGAGAGAACAAAACACATTGAGGTTGATTGTCATTTTATCCGAGAGAAGTTGCAAAGTGGAGTAATTCTTCCCAGTCATGTTCAAACCAGTGAACAACTTGCAGACATCTTTACTAAGTCCTTGGGTAATGGGAGGATAGAACATATTTGTAACAAGCTGGGCATGATTAATATTTATGCTCCAGCTTGAAGGGGAGTGTTAGGAGTAAGAAGGGTAAATTAGTCTTTACCTCTTTTAGGGTTTAGTTTTGATGTATATATATTAAAGTTTATTGAATAATACAAAGTAACTTTTCTTTACAATTCACATGCATTCGAAGCAGAAAATATTGTATAGACCATTTCTATACATGAGCCACAAATAAACCACGTTTAAACATCTTGTTTTAAAGCACCACATAAATAAAGAAAACAGCTGGCTGATAATTTTACAAAACTCTCTAGCCTTAGAACATGGAAGGGGGAAGAGAACTGTATGGACAGTGCAACATCACTGCTAAGAGGAATCACCTTCCTTGATGATTTTACAAAACTCTCTAGCCTTTGAACATGGAGCGGGGAAGAGAACTTAGTGGACAGTGCAAGCTAAGAGGAGCCATCTTCATTACTCACAATGACCTTGTGTCTATGTACAGCAAGATAATAGTGAGCACGCGACCATCTAACATCAAATTTGTGCCCATCAAATTTGAGCACGCAACCATCTAACAATCTCTAAAGCTACATGCATGTACACACTGAGGGTCTATTCTACAGATATACACCTATGTCGAAGAGATTCCTGCACCATTTCTAAGCAGCCATTGATCCGGAGTTCAATTGGCGAACTTCAAATCACCTAATTACCAACCGTCATCTTGCAAACGGTTCAGATCAGCGGTACAAAAAATAATTGAAGTGGTTTTGAACCAATATGCCACCCGTAGGGAACTCAATGAAAATTAAACTCCAGCAGGTGACCTTAGCTTCTTTATGCATATGCTCCGGTGATGAGACACCTGAGAAATCCAAAAATGCGCAAGAAATCAACAGAAGGTGTTGGAAGAAAATCCCGTTGGTTTCGCATGAGATATATCAGCGAATTTCAATTGCATCCATCAGAAGGAAATCCAACTGCTCTAAAAGCAAGAGAATCAAGAAATGTGTAGCTAAGGAGAGGCCAGAGAAAACTCACTCTTTTTCAAGAATTCGAAAGTTCACCGGTAAGGCTGCCAAAGTGCCTAAACAACCAAGACTTCTCCTCACCAAAACAATTAGCCATCTATGGTGGCCTCTCTACAAGTTCTGATTCAATGATGACTGGGAAAAAGCGCGAAACTTCTCTAAAAAGTTGTTCCCCTTCAAAGGGCTTTGAAACATATCCGTCCATTCCATACTTTGTGCATTCTTCATGAGTAGCGTGAATCACATCTGTAGTCATGGCCAAGATCGGCAGGTGGAAATTCGAGATATTTTCACGTGGCTCCGAGGGTGACTGTCCCAGTAGGAATTCCTTGCTCGGACTTTGTTCCATCCATCGAATTCTTTTTGTAGCTTCAAATCTGAAAAAAGGAATTATAGAACCATTAGAAGCATGTATCCATTATCACCACCTAGTTGACATAGAAAAGGTTATCCAAATCCATTACATCAGACACATACAAATCTCTGAAAGTATATACACTTTCTATACAACATTTCATGAAAAAAATAAGTGCTTGAGCAGGAAAACGCCATACCCATCCATTCCAGGCATCCAGATATCCATGAAGCAGGCATCAAAATCATGCGGTGGTCTGAGCAAAGCAATTGCTTTTTCCCCACTGTCTGTACAAACCACATCAGCTCCATATTTCTTCAAAGCTCCCTCGGCCACTCTGAGATTTACTTTGTCGTCATCCACGACTAGGATTTTTCTGCCACGGAGAAGGTTGTGGAGAGACAGACTCAGAGACTCCCCATTGGAGCAACTTATTCGGTTTCCAACTCCCATGACACGCTGTAAAGACGCCACCAGCATACTAGCCCTTAGAGGCTTCATGATCACGAATGGACCAGTAGCATCTGTAGTCGCACCACTCATCCCACTAGAGATGATAGAATTAGATAGAAGAAACAACTGTGGAGACACCCGTGGCTTCATGTCCCTCAATTTATCCAGAAAGATTGCGGACGAACCAGAGTCCTTGTCCCAAATTTCCCATTCCAAGAGCACCATATCTATTCTGCAATTCCCGCTTTGTATGGTGTGGAGGCACTGGTTCAAGTCTGCAACTACCCCAACATGAATATCGAGCCTCTGGATATGATACTTTGATACATTGGCGCGGACAGGTCTTGTGTCAACTACCACTGCTTCCATACCATGAAATTCTGAGGTGCCAGAGTCACCTTGTCCTTTCACTTACAGTAAAGGTAAACGTGGATCCCACCCGGGGTATGCTTACAAATCCAATCTCCCCATTCATGAGGCCAACCAGACATTTGCTTATGCTTAGCCCAATAACCGTGCCCCCATTTGTTTGAGAAATTGATGGGCGCACTTGCGTGAAAGGACCAAAAACGCGGGATTGCGCCTCTGGAGGAATACCTATCCCAGTATCCTCCACTGAAATAATGAGATTGATTGGATTAGAGAAGAGCTGTTGAAACAAATTATTAAAGTAAGAGAAGAGAGCACACAAAGAACAGAGGAATTCCCTATCTTGATTGATTTCTGTGCTTCCATTAGAGAGTAACCAATTGAACTATAGTCCCTCAGCAACTAACTAACAAATAGCCCAACTTCTAAACCAAACAGTTAATTAACGTGTGTGCACCTCCTGCACTCACAGCCAACCAGATGGCTTGAAGATGATCTGTCCTTCTCACTTAAACACTATTAGTATAACTTAGGTCGACCAATCTAGTGATTGGGCAATCAATGGTGAATCAATGATGTGAAAGGAGTCCAAATGGAAATTATATCACAGGTGACTGGACTCTTGTCTGAAAATCATATTTCTTGGGAGTTCTTCAATTTCTACGTAACCATCAATCAAAGTATCAGACTGATCCTAGCGAAGGAGGAAGAAGACACACAGTAAAAAATCATTTCCATTCTTAAATTATTCCTTGAGAACAATGAAAAGACTGCATCCCATCAAACAAGAGATGGAGATTTTTCTGCAGATCTTGCTAATAGGGGCCCACATCAATAGCCAAAAGTCTGGGTGCTTTCACTCCCATGAAAAATCTGTCGAAAATCTTAAGCAACGAGCACGAGCGGATTTTTCTGCCAAAAAATGTTCTTCTAACTACTGGTAGAGCAGCAAAATAGAATTAAGTGCTGGTCGTAGTTGTTTTCTCTGCAAAAGGGACATTGAGACTGTAAATAGACCCTTCTGTTAATTGTCCAGATCTCCAAAAAACTCTGGGACCCGGACACGGCTTTTGCACTACAGGGCTTCAATTATACTGGCTGTTGGTCAGGTTTAAAGAACTTATGGATCTTAATATCTTAACATTAGACTACCACAAGGACTGAAATGATCGCTGAAACAGGCTGATAAACCAATTTAAGACAGCTAAACATTCCCAACTTCATAAAATAAAAGCAACCTGATATAAGAATAAAAGCTATTGAACTCATGGAACCAAAAGCAGGTGAGTGAATCCAATAAAGTGCAGCTTACTATTCCTAAATTCATGAAATATAAGTTGTCATTGATCATGAAAACCTGTGGCCGATTTAATAGCAGGAAATAACAAGGTTGCCATAACTGAAATTGGTAAAATCACTCAGTCTGATTGAGTGAATGGATTTAACTAAAAATAGAGACTAATCACCTCAATAGATGGGGATAGGGAGATGAACTGGAGGGCCTTAATGCACCAATGCAATGCCGAGTACGCATTTTGAAGTTTCTGAATTTCGCTAAAGTCAAAACCAAGAGAAAGCCCATCTTTGATCGTGGCATCCAGTGAAAGCAGTAGGCCTTCAATTTTTGATGTTAAACCATCTCGCGGTCCATCATTAACAATTCTAGAATCATACAGGCATTCTGCATTTTGCAGCAAGGAGCAAGCTTTCTGTTTCCATCGGAAGCAATTCTCCAACATCGTTTCAAGTGTTCATTTTTCTTCCAGGGATACCTTGAGTAGCTTGGATTCTGAAACTAACTCCTGCAGGATGGAGGTCATGTTCTCAGTTCGACAGAAACAATGCACACATAAAACATGTATGGATGTGAGACTAGAGATTTAGGTGTTAGCAAGAACCTTCAATTTATCTACTTCAAGCAACAAACTTGGTGAGCCCCTATTCGTGTGAGCAGACCCCAAAAATGGTTCCGAATTCTTCAACCGAGACTTAGACATTGTAATTGTCAAGATGACATGAGGTAAAGAAGGCAAGATCACATGAATGTCCTCCGAACTCCTGGCATATAAGAAGTCAAAAATCACTTTCAACAGAAGTTATTGCTAGCACCTTATAGGCATTTATATTAATATTTAATAGCCTGCATCCATTCCCACCACCTGGTCTCACAAACGGGTCCACATGACGGACACGCATAACAGCAAGAGAGAGAGAGAGAGAGAGACCTCAGAACTTCCTCATATTCAGGCAGCTGAGCCTCACGAGCTAGAATCTGCACTGCACTTTCTTCCCAACGTGTAGCAGCATCAACAAGGCCAGAAATATAGACAAACAAGTTTTTGCCTTCAATCTATAGTCTGGCAACATAGAGTCCAACTGAACTTTAAAAGGGGTAGAAGTAGTGTATATCAAGTAGTTTTGACAATAAAATTTGAGAACCACAACCGAGAATACATTTACCCGACAGCTTCAATCAATAGTTGCTGAAGGAAGTTCAAGGTCCTTTTATCTGAACAGGCCAGAAATATATTCAGGATTAAGGGCATTCAGCATTCAAAGAATTGATAAAGCACAAACCTAAAAAGCCCCATTGAGGATTAAATACTATCAGCTATAGTAGAAAACACTGGAGGATAGAACAGAAGAACACAGGGAAGCACGACATTTGGCGAACCAGCAGAGTTCATTACATTACCTGCAGAGCCTTTGCCCTGGAACAAGCCTTCTTCAGCTCAAGCTCAACAGGAGGCAATTCTCTAACTGAAAATGGAAACAAACACTAAGGAACATGATGTATTAAGCATATTGCCATGACAACAGCAGTAATGATAACTTTCCTCTCCCCCCAAACAAGCAAAACTGCAAGGAAATTCAGACCTTGAATTTTCAGAGACACTGCATCTTTTAGTATGTTGGTCAACTCCTCTACGACATTGTCTTGATCAACTCTTTCACCAATGTTCACCCGCAAACGGTTGAAGCGGGATATCCAAGAACTAGCTTGCATATGATATTCCCTCAGAAGTTTGAACTCTGGGAAATCGACAGTGAAACTGTCCATTTCTTGAAGAATCATCTCAATACTCTGTTGGGGTCAGGATTTTCCAAAATTAAGAGATCCAGATAAATAGATAGTCCCATTCATTCAGCACAGGAAAACAGGAGACAATTAAATATTAGAGAACTGCTGAGCCAACCTCTAAACATATGGGACCTTTCAGAATTTCAGCACATCGATCTCGGTACGTTTCAGTTTTTCCTAGTAGCTCCGGTAGCATTTTAGTCCCCACGCCATCAGAGAAAAATGCATTGCAAGGTTTTGTTTAACTGTTTATCCCCACACCCAGGATGTGAAAGTGTCACGACACATCAGTAATGCACAAGGTTTTGCCCTAGCTATCTAACATGTCTTGGCTCTTGAGGTGCAGATGTGATCAAGCTAAGAATGCATTGTAATACATGATAGAAAATGTTGCAAGTTTTCTTCTGTGCTTTCTTCTCTTTCTAAATGAACCACACGCACAATTGTGTAAACTTGCAGCTCGGAGGCGACTGGACTGGTGGGCTTTCGGGTGTCTGCACTGGCTGAAGAAGGCAAGGCGAAGACGATTACGGCTTAAGACCTAGCCAAGACCCGCGGGGCTCTTGGGAGAAAGGGGCAACAGCGGAGGCGGCCGAGCTCGGACCAGCCCGGTGAGCTTTTGGGTGTCCGCGATCACCGAGGAGGCACGGGCGGAGAAGTTCAGAGCTCGGGACGCAGCCACGACCGGCGGGGCTCTT
The DNA here is from genome assembly GCA_014182885.2 of Eucalyptus caleyi. NCBI lineage: Eukaryota > Viridiplantae > Streptophyta > Magnoliopsida > Myrtales > Myrtaceae > Eucalyptus > Eucalyptus caleyi. The sequence continues at coordinate 31,524,575 of CM024468.2, read as the reverse complement.
CGGAGCGAGTAGCTCCTGGCGGTGACAGCGGAGGCGATCGAGCTTGGAGGCAAGCAGCGGGCTTTTGGGTGTCCACGCTCGCTGAAGAGGCCAAGGCGGAGATGGTCGGGACCCAGTCGCGATTGGCGGGGTTCTTGGGAGCGAGTGGCTCTTGACGGCGACGGTAGAGGCGGCCAAGCTTGGAGGCAACCGGCGAGCGTTGCAGCTTTCATGGAGAAAAATGCAGAGACAAAAACTCTCGAAAGAGAATGGAAGGCGAAGGCGCTTGCGTGCAAATGGGAGAAAAGGACGCGGCCATTAATGAAGAGAGAGAAGGAGAAGGCAAATATTCGGCTAAAAACAAAAGCGGGACCCGGCTCCGTGGAGCCACGTGGCGCATCCTTATTGGGCGGGCGCACGGTGACGTGGAGCGCCCCGCCCATCCGATATTTTCTCGTTTTCTCATAATTATTACTAAACGGCAAGACACAAATAGTCGAAAAATAATAGACGAATATAAAAAAAAAAACTTTATTGCAAGAATAATAAGTCTAACATTTCTAAAATCACAAAGTCTTATTTGAGGACAGAGAACTTTATTGCAAGAATAAAAAGATAACATTTCTAAAATCACATAATCTTATTTGAGAGCAGATTCAGCCTATTCGTTAGACCTCTGACGAACTATCACTTGGAGAATTCCAAAGATCGAGTTGATAATGCCGAGTAAAGCCGCCACGATTGTAAGGATCGAAGCCAGTTCTGGTAGCTCCATTTCAACCTTTTCCGTGTGTGAGTAGAGCTGATGCTCTGGCTTTGGATCCAGAGAGAGAGAGAGAGAGAGGAATTTACGTGTGTTAAAGGGAGGTAAGGGTGAGCCGCAAGGATTATTTAAATCTTTTTTTAGCATGCAAGGAGCCGAAGGCCAGGATCACTGTTGTGGTTTTACATCTCTGGTTATGGTCAACGATTGATTTTGTTGACCAATTTTAGGCCTTACTGTGAAAATAAGGTCAGGTGATACGGTTGACGTCGTTGACCCATCACAACAGCGCATCATCAGCTCTAAAATTGGTTAACAAAGTTATGAATGAGTAAATTTCATGAACTTTGGTCTCTACTCATCTAGAAGACCTATTTGCTTCTTGTTCTACAAAGTTATGAATGAATAAATTTCATGAACTTTGGTCTCTATTCATCCGTAAGACCTATTTGCTTCTTGTTCTACAAAGTTATGAATGAGTAAATTTCATGAACTTTGGTCTCTACTCATCTAGAAGACCTATTTGCTTCTTGTTCTACAAAGTTATGAATGAATAAATTTCATGAACTTTGGTCTCTATTCATCCAGAAAACCTATTTGCTTCTTGTTCTACAAAGTTATGAATGAGTAAATTTCATGAACTTTGGTCTCTACTCATCTAGAAGACCTATTTGCTTCTTGTTCTACAAAGTTATGAATGAGTAAATTTCATGAACTTTGGTCTCCACTCATCTAGAAGACCTATTTGCTTCTTGTTCTATAGTTTAGTGTTACCCTTGCTGGTTTGTCTAGATTAAAAAGCCATTTCTCTTAATCTGGTTTCTGCATGGTTCTCCCATCAACAATTGTTAAATTTTGTTCTCTTTTTCCCACCCAAGTGGTTGAAGTTGAATTGGGTTTTGTCAATGTTTGTGAGTGTGCACTCTGCAGTGTGACGCCCATGACCGAGTGAAATTGCTCTATATGAATATACAATTTCTGAGCAAAAAAAAAAAAAAAAGAAAAAAAAAACTCTCTACATAATCACGTTTTATATTTCCAAAATTAGTTTTAGCAATATCTGAGCAAATGTAAATAATATGAGTTTACTATGATAGTGCGTAGCCAATTCCTAGAAAGGTATTATTTTTCTAATGTGGTTGATAAACTTGTAACTTATGTAATTTTTTGAAAATACAAAAATCCAAACTTTTATATGTGATTGATGGAACTAATCAGTTTATGTGCCGTGACAACGTATAGCAATGATGGCTTTGGATCGGAACCCAAATGGCATAGACAGTTTCTCATTTGCCTTTCTTTTATTGAAACATTTTAATTGGTAAGCACGAACCGATTAACATGTCAAAAATCACTATCTATCAGCAGACAAGGACCCAAAAAGAGGATCGTCAAGAAACAGCCCAGAGTTTCAAAAAAGCTGACGAGTTTCTGCCAGGATTTGCTTCATGGAATTCGTCTTTAGAACGCAATGGTCTCCTTCTTCTTTGGTAGTAGGTGAGATAGAATCGGCCCCACCGCTGCATCGTAGCTGTTGATTTTTCCAATTTGTTTCTAGCTCTTGAACATTTGAGTTTTCTTCGAGATTGAACATGTCAGATGTTTAAAGACATTAAACTGTCCATTTCTTGAAGAATCATCTCAATACTCTGCTGGGGTCAGGATTTTCCAAAATTAAGAGATCCAGATAAATAGATAGCCCCATTCATTCAGCACAGGAAAACAGAAGACAGTTAAATATTAGAGAACTGCTGAGCTAACCTCTAAATATATGGGACCTTTCAAAATTTCAGCACATCGATCTCGGTACGTGTCAGTTTTTCCTAGTAGCTCCAGTAGCATTTCAGTCTCTGGGAGCAAATTGTGAAGTTCCATAATCTATCCAAAAGAACATGATCAAAGCATGAGTCAAAGGGGCCCTACAGTTCAAACCAAAAATGTACTTATGATTTCTGAACTAAGAAGAGTGGGAATAACCTCTGATTTCAGCTTAGAGAGGGAGTCGATCTCAATTGCAGCAGCACGTTTCTCCGAGAGGCAGATTCGAACACGATTAAGCCACTCCTAAAGAAATAAATTTTTCTTAAAAGGGTGAGTCAGGAATTAGAAAATCCAACCAACTTATGATAACTTTCTGAGGCAAAGAAGGCGTGCCGGATACAGAACACAGCATGCACTGAAACAGAAAATCTCATTTAATCCTTATTGGCGTGATTGTCGTAATTTTCTTTATCAGATAAATGGAGATAATAGGTATAATCCCATGAAAGCAAAAAGTAATAGTCCCAAGTCAATTTGAAAATTCAACGAAACCACATTTTCAATCAATGTATGCCAAATTGGAAGTGTCAGCCAGAAAAGCTAGATATGCACCGGATGGAAAACAAAATGTCCTCAGTTAATCACCGTCACCAATATAACGATAGAAGTCCATGTGATCATCCATTGGACCTGATAAATCAAGTGTACCATGTAGAGCAATTTCACTCGGTCATGGGCGTCACACTGCAGAGTGCACACTCACAAACATTGACAAAACCCAATTCAACTTCAACCACTTGGGTGGGAAAAAGAGAACAAAATTCAACAATTGTTGATGGGAGAACCATGCAGAAACCAGATTAAGAGAAATGGCTTTTTAATCTAGACAAACCAGCAAGGGTAACACTAAACTATAGAACAAGAAGCAAATAGGTCTTCTAGATGAGTAGAGACCAAAGTTCATGAAATTTACTCATTCATAACTTTGTAGAACAAGAAGCAAATAGGTCTTCTAGATGAGTAGAGACCAAAGTTCATGAAATTTACTCATTCATAACTTTGTAGAACAAGAAGCAAATAGGTCTTCCGGATGAATAGAGACCAAAGTTCATGAAATTTATTCATTCATAACTTTGTAGAACAAGAAGCAAATAGGTCTTCTAGATGAGTAGAGACCAAAGTTCATGAAATTTACTCATTCATAACTTTGTAGAACAAGAAGCAAATAGGTCTTCTCGGATGAATAGAGACCAAAGTTCATGAAATTTATTCATTCATAACTTTGTAGAACAAGAAGCAAATAGGTCTTCTAGATGAGTAGAGACCAAAGTTCATGAAATTTACTCATTCATAACTTTGTAGAACAAGAAGCAAATAGGTCTTCTGGATGAATAGAGACCAAAGTTCATGAAATTTATTCATTCATAACTTTGTAGAACAAGAAGCAAATAGGTCTTCTAGATGAGTAGAGACCAAAGTTCATGAAATTTACTCATTCATAACTTTGTTAACCAATTTTAGAGCTGATGATGCGCTGTTGTGATGGGTCAACGACGTCAACCGTATCACCTGACCTTATTTTCACAGTAAGGCCTAAAATTGGTCAACAAAATCAATCGTTGACCATAACCAGAGATGTAAAACCACAACAGTGATCCTGGCCTTCGGCTCCTTGCATGCTAAAAAGATTTAAATAATCCTTGCGGCTCGCCCTTACCTCCCTCTAACACACGTAAATTCCTCTCTCTCTCTCTCTCTCTCTCTCTCTCTTTGTGGATCCAAAGCCAGAGCATCAGCTCTACTCACACACGGAAAAGGTTGAAATGGAGCTACCAGAACTGGCTTCGATCCTTACAATCGTGGCGGCTCTACTCGGCATTATCAACTCGATCTTTGGAATTCTCCAAGTGATAGTTCGTCAGAGGTCTAACGAATAGGCTGGATCTGCTCTCAAATAAGATTATGTGATTTTAGAAATGTTATCTTTTTTATTCTTGCAATAAAGTTCTCTGTCCTCAAATAAGACTTTGTGATTTTAGAAATGTTAGACTTATTATTCTTGCAATAAAGTTTTTTTTTTTTTATATTCGTCTATTATTTTTCGACTATTTGTGTCTTGCCGTTTAGTAATAATTATGAGAAAACGAGAAAATATTGGATGGGCGGGGCGCTCCACGTCACCGTGCGCCTGCCCAATAAGGATGCGCCACGTGGCTCCACGGAGCCGGGTCCCGCTTTTGTTTTTAGCCGAATATTTGCCTTCTCCTTCTCTCTCTTCATTAATGGCCGCGTCCTTTTCTCCCATTTGCACGCAAGCGCCTTCGCCTTCCATTCTCTTTCGAGAGTTTTTGTCTCTGCATTTTTCTCCATGAAAGCTGCAACGCTCGCCGGTTGCCTCCAAGCTTGGCCGCCTCTACCGTCGCCGTCAAGAGCCACTCGCTCCCAAGAACCCCGCCAATCGCGACTGGGTCCCGACCATCTCCGCCTTGGCCTCTTCAGCGAGCGTGGACACCCAAAAGCCTGCTGCTTGCCTCCAAGCTCGATCGCCTCCGCTGTCACCGCCAGGAGCTACTCGCTCCGAAGAGCCCCGCCGGTCGTGGCTGCGTCCCAAGCTCTGACCTTCTCCGCCCGTGCCTCCTCGGTGATCGCGGACACCCAAAAGCTCACCGGGCGGGTCCGAGCTCGGCCGCCTCCGCTGTTGCCCCTTTCTCCCAAGAGCCCCGCGGGTCTTGGCTAGGTCTTAAGCCGTAATCGTCTTCGCCTTGCCTTCTTCAGCAAGTGCAGACACCCGAAAGCCCACCAGTCCAGTCGCCTCCGAGCTGCAAGTTTACACAATTGCGCGTGTGGTTCATTTAGAAAGAGAAAAAAGCACAAAAGAAAACTTGCAACATTTTCTATCATGGATTGCAATGCATTCTTAACTTGATCACATCTGCACCTCAAAAGCCAAGACATGTTAGATAGTTAGGGCAAAACCTTGTACATCACTGATGTGTCGTGACACTTTCACATCCTGGGTGTGGGGATAAACCAATTTAAGACAGCTAAACATTCCCAACTTCATAAAATAAAAGCAACCTGATATAAGAATAAAAGCTATTGAACTCATGGAACCAAAAGCAGGTGAGTGAATCCAATAAAGTGCAGCTTACTATTCCTAAATTCATGAAATATAAGTTGTCTTTGATCATGAAAACCTGTGGCCGATTTAATAGCAGGAAATAACAAGGTTGCCATAACTGAAATTGGTAAAATCACTCGGTCTGATTGAGAGAATGGATTTAACTAAAAATAGAGACTAATCACCTCAATAGATGGGGATAGGGAACTGAACTGGAGGGCCTTAATGCACCAATGCAATGCCGAGTACGCATTTTGAAGTTTCTGAATTTCGCTAAAGTCAAAACCAAGAGAAAGCCCATCTTTGATCGTGGCATCCAGTGAAAGCAGTAGGCCTTCAATTTTTGATGTTAAACCATCTCGCGGTCCATCATTAACAATTCTAGAATCATACAGGCATTCTGCATTTTGCAGCAAGGAGCAAGCTTTCTGCTTCCATCGGAAGCAACTCTCCAACATCGTTTCAAGTGTTCTTTTTTCTTCCAGGGATACCTTGAGTAGCTCGGATTCTGAAACTAACTCCTGCAGGATGGAGATCATGTTCTCAGTTCGACAGAGACAATGCACACATAAAACATGTATGGATGTGAGACTAGAGATTTAGGTGTTAGCAAGAACCTTCAATTTATCGACTTCAAGCAACAAACTTGGTGAGCCCCTATTCGGGTGAGCAGACCCCAAAAATGGTTCCGAATTCTTCAACCAAGACTTAGACATTGTAATTGTCGAGATGATATGAGGTAAAGAAGGCAAGATCACATGAATGTCCTCCGAACTCCTGGCATATAAGAAATCAAAAATCACTTTCAACAAAAGTTATTGCTAGCACCTTATAGGCATCTATATTAATATTTAATAGCCTGCATCCATTCCCACCACCTGTCCGCGCCAATGTATCAAAGTATGATATCCAGAGGCTTGGTATTCATGCTGGGGTAGTTGCAGACTTGAACGAGTGCCTCCGCACCATACAAAGTGGGAATTGCAGAATAGATATGGTGCTCTTGGAATGGGAAATTTGGGACAAGGGCTCTGGTTCGTCGGCAATCTTTCTGGATAAATTGAGGGACATGAAGCCACGGGTGTCTCCACGGTTGTTTCTTCTATCTAATTCTATCATCTCTAGTGGGATGAGTGGTGCAACTACAGATGCTACTGGTCCATTCGTGATCATGAAGCCTCTAAGGGCTAGTATGCTGGTGGCGTCTTTACAGTGTGTCATGGGAGTTGGAAACCGAATAAGTTGCTCCAGTGGGGAGTCTCCAAGTCTGTCTCTCCGCAACCTTCTCTGTGGCAGAAAAATCCTAGTCGTGGATGACAACAAAGTAAATCTCAGAGTGGCCGAGGGAGCTTTGAAGAAATATGGAGCTGATGTGGTTTGTACAGACAGTGGGGAAAAAGCAATTGCTTTGCTCAGACCACCGCATGATTTTGATGCCTGCTTCACGGATATCCAGATGCCTGGAATGGATGGGTATGGCATTTTGCTCCTCAAGCACTTATTTTTTTCATCAAATGTTGTATAGAAAGTGTGTACACTTTCAGAGATTTGTATGTGTCTGATGTAATGGATTTGGATAACCTTTTCTATGTCAACTAGGTGGTGATAATGGATACGTGCATCTAATGGTTCTATAATTCCTTTGTTCAGATTTGAAGCTACAAAAAGAATTGGACGGATGGAACAAAGTCCGAGCAAGGAATTCCTACCGGGACAGTCATCCTTAGAGCCACGTGAAAATCTCGAATTTCCACCTACCGATCTTGGCTATGACTGCAGATGTGATTCACGCTACTCATGAAGAATGCACAAAGTATGGAATGGAGGGATATGTTTCAAAGCCCTTTGAAGCGGAACAACTTTTTAGAGAAGTTTCGCGCTTTTTCCCAGTCATCATTGAATCGAAACTTGTAGAGAGGCCACCATAGATGGCTAACTGTTTTGGTGAGCAGAAGTCTTGGTTGTTTAGGTACTTTGGCAGCCTTACCGGTGAACTTTCGAATTCTTGAACAAGAGTGAGTTTTCTCTGGCCTCTCCTTAGCTACACATTTCTTGATTCTCTTGCCTTTAGAGCAGTTGGATTTCCTTCTGATAGATGCAATTGAAATTCGCTGATATATCTCATGCGAAACCAACGGGATTTTCTTCCGACACCTTCTGTTGATTTCTTGCGCATTTTTGGATTTCTCAGGTGTCTCGTCACGGGAGCATATACATAAAGAAGCTAAGGTCACCTGCTGGAGTTTAATTTTCATTGATTTCCCTACGAGTGGCATATTGGTTCAAAACCACTTCAATTATTTTTTGTACAGCTGATCTGAACCGTTTGCAAGATGACGGTTGGTAATTAGGCGATCTGAAGTTTGCCAATTAACCGTTTGCGATTATTGTTATCAGAGAAAAGTGACAAAAGTACAAAGGCCTGCCAGTAGACACATTTCATGAGTGTCACTCAATACGCATGGAATAAAGGCCTAATTGAGAATTGACATTGAAACTCAGTTCTCAAAACCCATTGCCTGCAGAATATTTACTACCAAAAAAACACAATTCTGAAAAATCTCTGTAAAAATGATAGAAAAGAAAGGACACAAGCTATTCTCGAGATTTCTTCCTCTAGAGATACTCTTGGAGAGGACCCTGAGACAGATGCAGAACAATTACTTCGTGGTGAATTCTTCTTTGATCGTTGCATTTCTATGTGATGAACACAGAACAAAAGGCAGTTGCTGAGGTGTTTGACAATTACAGATGAAATGTGCTTGAAAAGACTTTCCTCCGTTACCTTCAAACTCAGCCTTGTGTGGATACAACAATCAGTTCCGCAGTGCAAAAAAGGTGCATTGCAAAATCCAGTAGCTTGGATTGAAGTAAAAAGAATTAAGACAATTAGCTCTATGCTGCAATCTGATTTTCCGAAACTCTTTACAAGTGAGAATAGTACAATGAAGCTCCCAATTTCTCCCTTAACAGGCCATGAACCTCTCCAATCCCTCTACTCGTCTACACAGTTTTAGTTCCAGAGTCAATCCACTTATTAAGACAGGACTACGCGACCTAGTATCCACTACTTCTAGAAGCTTGTATAAAATGATTACAAGGATACAACAGTATTGCATGCCACTTAATAAGTGAAACAGCATGAGGCTTTTTCGAAGACTAAAGCATTGACAGGCTTGCCATATGAAACCACTGACACTCTGGACACTTTTAGGTAGTTCTCGGTCTACTTTTTTTTTGTTTTGGTTGGATTCTTAGTCTACTTCAGATCCTCATAAGATTAGCAGATAGACGTAAAAAAAATAAAAAAATCAATCATCCATCTTTAAATCTTCATAAGAACATATCCAACACCTGCAGATTAACAGATGAACATACGCATGAAATGTGAAATGTGACCTTCTGACTTCATTTAATGTGAATAACTGGCATTGGCATGTATGCATCATCCATCTTTAAATCTTCATAAGAACAGATGCAACACCTGCAGAACAACAGACGAACATACACATGACATGTGAAATCTGACCATGTTACTTCATTTAATTCAATAACTGGCATTGGGATGTATGCAGGACTGTTTTGGAAAGCCATAACCTGCATACGACTGTAGGCACATGATAGAAACGCCCATGATAGAAACTCTCTCTCAACGGTCTAAGATGTCTAGGACTCATAGTGCTAAGGGTAAAAAGAGGGTAAGGAGAAAACAAGGGCCATTCGCATAGCAACAACATACCTTTAACGCGGATCTTAAGGTTTAAAGCAGTTGTTTTATGATGTACAGAACACAAATGGCACTGCACAAGATAAAAAGACATCCTTCATCAGCTAATGTTTACGAAATTAAAATGTTTACTTTGGTTATCCTATAGTAGGAACACTATTCATGCTTGTAAAACATTGACCATTTCAAGTTTAAAAAAATACCTCGATCTCAGGTAGAAGTAGAGCCTTTGGATTCATTTGGACTTATTACATTGCAGCAAAAGTAGAACTTATGTTTCATACATGAAACTATATCCTAAGATGAACAAAGTAAACAGACTAAAAACCTAGCTCCAAGTAGAGTACATGATATCCAATAGCCAAGAGGTGTCCCAGATAAAAGTCACAACCTAAACCAAATCGAGAACATTGGATTACAAAAAAAACAAAAAAAAAAAATCCGCCTCCAAACAACTAGCACATGAGGCAATGAATTGATGAGTACAGAAGCAAAAAAATTTTACGAACCATTCCAATAATAGAAAGGCTTCCAGATTACCTTTTATATGTCCAGATAATATATATAGAAAAATCAAATCCAACTAAAAGTAGATGAGGAGTTTTAGGAGAAAAAGTCTAAATCAATTGTCTTATGGAAAAGAGGACTTCAAATGACGTCCAAGGAAGCAATGAAACGCCACATTCATCTTATTGAGGTTAACATTGTCTTGAGCTTTGCATAATAATTACCAAAAGAAGAAGGAAAAAAAAAAATCATAAGAAACAAAAGCCTTCCATGTTCCAACCATGACATACATGTTATTCTAGATTTATGTTCAGTAAAAGGAAACCTCTTACCAATCAGAAATATCGTTAGTGTAGGGGCAAAGCATAAATAGAACTGAACAACTACATTGCAAGCTTTGTGGATTATCAGGTTCTCTTTGATGCACATGACAATGTCCAAATACCTACAGAAAATGGAGGCCATCAATGCTCGAGATAAACAAATACACATCAAAGTCAATTAGTTTTACCATGCCAAAAGAAGAAATGCATTGCACTGGCCCAACCATTTTGTCTTTATTTTAAATTTTTAAGAAAATCATGCACAGGCCCGTGCATTCTGATTTTCAACATAGTTTGCACTGTCAATTAGATAAAAAAAAACTAACCTGATTGAACATTCCAATCAATGACTTTGCCTGAGTAAGTTCACCACATCGATTCTTCCAAAAAAAAGTTTTGGGCCCCTTCTCTTTAGGTGTGTCAACAACAGTGAAAATTAGGGTCTCTCTCTTCATCATCTGTCTTAAAAAGTGATCCATTTTTGGAAAGCTCTAGATTATTCATGCTTAATGGAGAAAGAAAAAAGTTGGCCGCAACAACTTGCTCTAAGTAAGTACACGTGCATGCAAAAAAATGCAAGAAGACTCTCAAATGTTGAAGAACTTTCGGGTACGTGGGTAGCAAGACCACGTAGGTAGCAATTGTACAAGTGAAGGAAAAAAAGCCAGCTGGAAGTAATAGTCAACAAAAGGTCTTTGGTTGGTATTGGGCGTTTGTCCTACCTACCCATTCATAAAACTACCCTTTCCAAATATCCATTAACTAAACCATGGCCAACTCTACCTCAACCTTACTGTCCAAGATTTTTAATACTAGGAGAGCTAATAGTACAAAAAGGGGGAACGAAAAAACAAAGCCATTCACATAGCAAAACATACCTTTAACACGGATCTTAAGGTTTAAAGCATTTGCTTTATGACGAATAGAACACAAATGGCACTGCACATGATAAAAAGGCATCCTTCATCAGCTGATGTTTACAAAATTGAATTATTGGAATTTACTGTGGTTCATATAATACTAGCAAGTAGGAAGACTGCTCATGCTTCTGAAAAAATTAACCATCTCGAGTTTAAAAAAGTAGCTCGATCTCTAGAAGTAGAACCTTTGGATTCATTTGGACTTCAAAACCGTTTTCTCACATAGCAGCAAAAGAAAACCAATGTTTCATATAAGAAACTATTTGGGAAAATGTCACAAATGGTCTCTATACTTTTGCCTAATGTGCAATTTTGTCCCTGAACTTTCGATCGGCTCAATTTGGTCCATGAACTATTGATAAATATCCAATCTAATCCCTGAACTTTTGATCGGCTCAATTTGGTCATTGAACTATTCATAAATGTCCGATAGTCCTTCGTTACTGTTTTTCCCTTTTTTAAATTTTTTTTAAATTTTTTTTTGCTTTTCCTCTCTTCCCTTCGCCGAAGCCGGCGGAGGGAAGCCAGCGTTCGGCGAGGGTGACCCTCGCCGGGGTCGGGCGAGGGCCGTCCTCGCCGGAAGCAGGCGAGGGAGCCCCTCGCTCGACACCGGGGTGCTCCCTCGCAGATCTGGCAAGGGGATCCCCTCGCCGGTGTCGGGTGAGGGAGCACCTCGGTGTCGGCGAGGGGATCCCCTTGCCAGATCTGCGAGGGAGCCCCCGCCGGCGTCGGGCGAGGGAGCCCCTCACTCGACGCCGGTGAGGGAGCACCCCGGCGTCGGGCGAGGGCGAGGGGCTCCCTCGCCAGGGGTGCTCCCTCGCCAAATCTGCGAGGGAGCCCCTTGCCCGACGCTGGCGAGGGAGCCCCTCGCTCGACACCGGCGAGGGAGCACCCCGGCATTGGGCGAGGGCCGCCCTCGCCTACATCTAGCGAGGACGGCCCTCACCAGACGCCGGCTTCCCTCCGTCGGCTCCGGGGGAGGGAAGAGAGGAAAAGCAAACAAAAATTTTTTAAAAAAAGGAAAAACAGTAACGAAGGACTAGATTGGAAATTTATGAATAGTTCAAGGACCAAATTGAGCCGATCAAAAGTTCAGGGACTAGATTGGACATTTATCAATAGTTCAGGGACCAAATTAAGCCGATCAAAAGTTGAGGGACGAAATTGCACATTAGGCAAAAGTATAGGGACCATTTGTGACATTTTCCCAAACTATTTCTTAAAATGAATAAAATAAGCAGACTCAAAACTAGATCCAAGTAGAGTACATGAAACCCATTAAAGAAGAGGTATTCCATACCAAAGTTACAGCCTTACCTCAATAAAATCAAAATACAAAAAATAGAAGTCCACATCCAGACAATTAGCACATGAGGCAATGAATTGATGAGAGCAGAAGCTTAAAATTTACACAAACCATTCCAATAATAGAAAGGCCTCCAGATCACTTATTATAAATCCAGATTACACACACACACACACACACACATATATATATATGGTGAAATCAAATCCCACTAATCAATTGTCTGATGGAAAAAGAGGACTTCACAATGAAGTCCAAGGAAGCAATGAAACGCCACATTCATCTTATCAAGTTTAATATTGTTTTGAACTTTGCACATAATAATTACCAGAAGAGGAAGGAAAAAAACCATAAGAAACAAAAGCCTTCCAAGTTCCAACTATGAATACACAAGCACAAATCGAACTGAACAACTAAATAGCAAGCTTTGTGGACTATGAGGTTGTCTTCGAAGCACATGACGATGTCCATAAAACTGCAGACATGAAGGCCATCAGTGCTCTGAATAAACAATGCACATCAAATTCAATTAGTTTTACCTCTAGCCCACGTCAAAACAAAAAAAACGCATTGCACTGGCCCAACCATGTTTTCTTTATCATAAGTTTTTGAGAAAATCATACATAGGCCCCGTTTATTCTGATTTTCAACGTCGTTCGCACTACCAATTAGATAAAAATTAACCCGATTGAACATTCTAGTCAATGTCTTTGTCTGAGTACGTTCAGCACACCAATTGTTCCAAAAAGAGTTCTGGGCCCATTTTCTTTAGGATTGTCAACAAAAGGGGAAATTAGGTTATCACTCTCTTCATTATCTGCAATAGCAATTCTCTAATCCCCCCATGCTGAGTGAACTCCATGTCCTTCTGGTGCCACCTGTTTTATCTGCTTGATCTTTTGCGATCTAGCTCTATCATGGAGTGAACATTCTCTCATTAGGTTTTCCATCCTTTAAGCTCTTGCTCTCATCCATTAAGCCACTGCTGCAAGCAGCACTAGTATTAGACCCCACATTTTCCTTCTCATCATAATTTTCCAAAATGAAATCCTTCAAAAATGTTCAATGCAGGCTGTTCCACACCCCTCCCCCCTCACTAAGAAATTCTGGCAATGCTGCTTCAACATGGGAGATTTGATCTCCGATAGCCGCAATAAACTGTCCATCTCGAGCCGTAGTACTTTCGCCACCACAAGGCCTGTAGCTAAGCCTGACCGCTCTCTCAAATCCTCCCAACTTAAAAAGATCCAATGAGCACACACATATCAGTTCCAAGGAAAAATATAGCGCGTGGCTTAAAAAAAAATATTCTGTATGTTCAAGGGGTCCGTAAGCAGAGTTTGAAAGCTGTCTGATACGATGTGATTTCCAACTTCAAGCCAAGTAAGTGTAAGCCTCGACATGAGAATCTGTGAAGTAGGAGATGCTAAAAGGCAACGGTGCAGTGGCGACCTACTCTACATCTCTAAGAAGACCAATGACGAGAATGTTAAGGACCCAGTGCTATTGGAAACTTTTGACAGAGGAATACCAGGTAAACAAATCGAGTAACCTTAGGTTCAGGAGGGCAAAACAAGGAAATGCCTGCCACTTTGCAGTTTCTAAAAGCAGTAAGGAGGTCCCCAGAGAGATCATTCAAATCATCAGGTAATAATGCTTCTCTCATCTCCCTACCCCATGCTCCGCACGTTGATTCCATCCTGGTAAAAACACCAAATAAACAATAAGAGAACACGCCAAACTGCAATTGCCAGAAAAATAGCAGGCGTGTCCAAAACAGCAAGTGTGTGCCCGTTAAGATAGCCTACAAATTGCCCTAGGCAGCGATGGGTGACATTATTGAAGATAGACTTTGAATGTTTCTACATAGCCGACATTACGGTTAGTGAAGAAAAGTATCTGCACCCGAAGCTGGACTAAACAATTTCAGTTTAATTCCTGGTTTCGAGAGAGAATCGGACCATACCAACCTTTTTTTTTTTAAGATTATATTTTTTAATTTTTAAAAATAGCAATAAATTCTAAAAATAGACTATTTATTTCTTAAACACACACACACACACACACACACACACACACACACACACACACACATATATATATATATATATATATTAAATTTAAACTAAAATCCTCATGGAATAAAAATGTGGCTAGTTCTATCGATTGAACCGAAAACCGCAGTTTGAATCTCGGTTATAGGACTAAACGGTCCAATCCCCAATTACCAATTTTGGGAACTGGTCCTCCAAGTTCAGTTCTTCAGATAGGATCGGAAACCGATCACCCTAGTTTGAATGATCTTTGTGCTTAACTGCTTAAGACAATATAGTAAAAAAAATTTATTGCGATTGTAATTGTCTTGTAATTATCATCCGAGCCCCTAATTCTCTTTTGGATTGGTTGAGGCCATCACTTGTTTGACAAAGCTTCTTTTAGCATCCGAGATTTAAGTAAAATTGATTTCATTAAATATATCATTTAAAAAATTGAATTAATGAAAAAAATTATTTTTCATGAAAATATTAAGACATAAATTATTATCAATTATGAAAATATTTTTCAATGAATAATTATTTCAAGTGATTATCTTAGGTAAATATTTTCTATATCATTCATTTATGCCAAATAAATAAAGGGTTAGGCGCATGGCAAAGTCTTCAAGGAACATGTTTGCACATATGGCCAATCAACAATCGAATAATACAAAAAAAAAAAAAAAAAACAAAACAAAACAAAGAGCATCACAAAATGAAAAAAATTAAATTCTCAATTTCATAAAGTACTAAAATATTTTAAATGTTAATCCCAAGAAAAAAATTTAACTCGAATAAAGTGGCTTGATAATTTTTTTTTTTGGTCGAGTCTTGACAAGCGAAGAAATTAACAATAAATTGTTGAGTAAATTTTATATAATAAGCTAATAATTATATTGGCATTTGAGGAATGCTGCCGCTAACAGCTCCTTGTATTCCTTTGCATGAAAATGAGAATGATAATTCACCTCCTGTTATCTCACGGAAATTGATTTTCACATGACACTTTTCGTTATCTAATTTGACTTATGAAAAGTCATCAATTAATTTTCTTGATAAATTGATTATAGTGAGGATTAGGGAATATCAGCGGTTTTTTTTTTTTTTTTGGGCTTGTGCTGATTGAAAAATAAAATTGTTTCGTAATTTCATGGTTAGTGAAGAGTCAATAATTGGTCGGCGTCAGAGCTCCGGCGAGGGGACCGGCGGAGGTGTGGTGTCCGGTGCGGGCTGAGGGACGTGCGTTGACCGGCACGGCGAACTGCCACAGCTGGTTCGCGACTCGCGGGTCGTCAGGTGGAGAGGTCTCCGGCGCGGTGGCGAGCAGACTGCTGGCGTCGAGCGGCTACGGCTTCGGATTCTAGCTCGCGGGCGGAGGTGCGGCCGTGGAGCTGCAGCGGGTTGCGTCGCGCACGGGCGGAGACGCGGCAGGCGAAACGTCAGCGGAGGATGAGCGGCAGCAGCTGGGGCGTCGGGGCGTTGCGGAAGGCAGGCAGACGGAGATGCTCGGGGCGCTCGGCGACGGCAGGGGCGCGGAGGTCGCTCGGTCAAAGGTTGCAGAGGCGCGGCGGCGTCGGGCTCCGAGCGGAAGGGACAGGCGGAGGCGAGCAGCCCGCGGGCTTCGGGCGTGCGGCGTCGGGGCGGACGGCGTCGCGAACAGGCGAACTCGCGGGCCGCTACGGCGTCGGGTCGTAGGCAGGTTCAGATCTGCCGGCGTCGGGGCAGCCGAGCGGTGAGATCGGGACAGCAGCAGTGGGGGCGGCGTCGCGAGGGCTAGGGCACGGAGGAGCGGCAACCAGCGGAGGTGGTTTGGGCTGCTGGGTCGACGGCAGAGACGGCGCGGCTATGGCATCGGGCGCACCGGCGTCGGGCTGGCGAAGAAGGTGCCGGTGCCTCTGACCGGCACGAAGCTCGGACAGAAGGGAGTCTGTGAAGAAGACAAACAGTCCCTCTATTTTTTTTTTTCTTATTTTTTTTCTCATCTATTCACACGTTCTCTCTCGACCTTTTCTTGACTTTTCCCTTTTCTTGTCTGAGAAAGAAAAGAGAAATGCTTTCTCTTTGACCAAGACGGACGGACGAAGGCTTTTTTTCCTTGCACAAATTTTCCATTCAAATTTTTCTCTCCGAATTTTTTCGTCCCCCCCCTTCTTTTAGTCACGAAAACTGCAGCTCTCTTTTATAGTGATTCTAGACGCTTTGTATGGTATTTTCCGAGTTTCATATTTTGTCGCATTAAATCAAAAGTTGTAAATCGGAGTGTGATTTCGCAATCGCCGATTTTGTCAAATTTCTTCCATTTTGTAAAAATTCTTGCCTTTTATTCACTTTATTTTTAAATTGCTTTTGCATTTAACAAAATCCGAATATTCATTCGAATTTCAAATTTCCATGTATGATCAATCAAATCAATTTCCCCCATTTTTTTTTTCATGTTTTCATTTTATTTGTTCTAATGCAATTTTTATTTTCTTTATTTTCCTAGATTTGTGAAAATTATGTGTCCACAACAACGTTACAAACAAATAAACAAGATCATTCTCGACTTGATAATTGTTGATATGAGGAATAGATAAATAATATGTTTCTCAAATTTATAGGATTTTCAGCATGTGAGCTAGAGCTTTGATTGAATTTCCTTCCTTATTGAGTTCAGTCGACGTTGGTTTTGGACAATCGAGCCCAATTGAACTCAAAAATTAAGAGGAATGACAATCATGAATCCAATGGTAATGGGCCTTTCTGCTATAAATAAAGTCCTCAAATCTAAGTGCCTTTGGTCGACAAGTGCTTGACTTACTCCTTTTGTTAGGCATCGCAACAACATATCACCGCTGGGGAATTGAGTACATTTAAAAGAGGGAAAAGTGTCAAAGAAGTCCTAAATCTTTTGCATTTGTGCCAATTTAGTCATAAACCTTTTATTGATGCCAATTTAGTCATAAACATTTTCATTTTGTGCCAATTTAGTCATTTATGGTTAATTTTGGTCGAATTTTGCTAACTAGGCACCAGTCGGTTGATGTGGCACGATCAGCGCTGACGTTGACAACTTTTATTATTATTTTATTATTATTGTTATTATTTTTTTTATTTTTTATTTCTCCTCCTCCTTCCTCCACTCGGTTCCGAACCTTGATGATCGGCCTTTGGTGAGGCCGCCCAGGCCACGAGGGTGGTCTTGCGCTGGGCTAGCAAAGGTCAAGCCTTGCCGGCCATGGCAAGCCTCGCCGGTCATCACCTATGACAGCTTGAATTTTCAAAATTTGTTTTCGATTAAATAAATCGTGTTTTTCGTCAACACGCCAATAGTGCTATTCTCTGAGCTTATCACTCTTGAGATAATTGGACTATCTGGGGAAACAATTAAGGAATCTAAATGCAATGGACTTGAGAATTCGACCATGAATCGACTACTCGACCATGTTGGTCTGCAAGGGTCATTACGACACTGTCAGAATCGATCAGAAATCAGAGATAGGTCGATTCGACTGAGATATGCGATCAAAGTGTGGGTGATTCTACCTGATTGCAAAATTCTCATCGATCGGTACTAACTTGATTTTTTGACGTTTTTGGTACCATGTGTCTGTAATTGAAACTTTAAGATTTTCACGACAACCGAGAGTCGCCAATGTATCGAAAATGTACATTGTGACTCGAGATAAATCAATCACGGGTCAATTGCACCAAAAATTCCTAAAAGTTACATGGTAGACTAGGTCACGCTAAAAACGCGCCAAATTGAAAATAACCGAGAATTTGAACCCGATTTCAGAAATTGAAAGTTCTGCGGTGTCACGAGCTATTTTAAAAACGTCGACTAATCCTCCGAAGATTTTTCAGAGATTTTGAGATTTTTGCAGAAAATCGATACGGACATTGTAGAAAATTAGCGGAAATTTGGATAGGCCAAATTAAAGAAAATTTGGACTTCCAAGCCGAGCCTTTGAGTGTCAGGGATTTACAGAAAATTGTTTGGACTTTTCTTCGGCAAAATCGAACCTCGATTTGGAGAATCGGCGAAGAAATTTAAGAGAGTTTAAGTGAAATTCGGAATTAAGAAGGAGGGCTGCATTTTGGCATTATTTGGATTAGTTCTTGGATTATATTTGTTAGAAAGTATTAGAGGGGGGCGGAGACAAGAAGTAAATGCAATTAATTGGAGTAATAAAGATATTGGACTTTTAGCCCTTCTTCCTTATCTTTTCTTGCAATCCACCGTGAACGACTTCCCCTCTGCAACTTCGGCTTTCATTTATCTTCTTCCACTTTGCTTTTCATTTTTTTCTCTATTCCTTGGAAGTTCACCCCAATTCCTCGCACCCCTCTCTCCATCTACCCATACTCCCCATCGAATCCATCTCTCTCCCCTTCGAGTCTTCAATTTGGCCGCACAAAAAGGATCGAGCAAGCCCACTTACGAGCACCCTCCAGCAAACTTTGTCTTCCTTCGGTCATCAGCATCATCCACCGAAAAAACTCTCCCTCCTCTCACCAATCAACCCCATCTCCCCACTCACGCACACCCACGGCACCACCCATATGGTCAACACCTCTTCCTCCACGGAGTTTTGTTGACTGAAGCCCTCACGCCTCTGCCATCCACGCGGCCAACGTTCAGCTATTCCTCGAGTCTTCCGTGTGTGTAGTCAACCGAAGCAGCTCACACGCAGCAGCTTCATTGGTTCCTTTGTTGTTGGTGTCTTCGTCTTGCTGTGTGAGATCGACCGAAGCAGCACACGCCAACGCAGCAACTCAATCGACCCACCTCTGCTCGCACGTTCGTGTTTCCTCGGTTAGCCCATATCTCCAGCGAAACCGTCTCCTCCAGCAGCGTGTCTTCGGCCCAACTTTCAGCAGCAGTCCACGCAAGTTTTCGTGGCCCAACAATTGGGCTCGTGTCTTCAGAGTCCATCAAGCCCAGTTGAAGTCTTCAAGTTCAGAAAGTGTCTTCAGCCCATTGGATTTCGGCCCAGTCTAGCGAAGCCCAACAAGATCATAAGCCCGCAATTTTGAGGCCCAAGCCCGTGAAGTCAGCCCGCTTCAAGCCCAGTCCAATTCAAAAGCAAATCTCATATTGGACTGAGATTTGTTGGGCCTGTTTTAGGCCCGGCCCGAGAGTTTGCCGACGCTGCCGAAAATTAGGATTTCGGCCGCCGTCGTGCCGTTGTCGCAGTGAACCGGTTTTCGCAATTAACCGGTGAGTTTATACTCTAAACTCTACTTAGTAGGCTAATGACGTTTAAAAGGTGTTTAAATTTATTTTATTAGGAATTAGGTGGTTAGTTAGATTAAATTAGAAATGTAATTATTTAATTGAGCATGTTAGGTGGTTAGCATGGTTTAACTAAGGCCTAAATAAATTGTACTGTTTATCTAGAAAAGCTCGAGAATTTTCCGAGTCCATATTGGTATTTAATTTAATAATTTTGGCCTAGGTTAGTATTTTTAGAAATTAAATTGAATTAATTAATTAATTTTTGAAATTAGTTAATTATTAATTATTTTTCCAGAAATTAGGCCGAGATAGCCGGTGACCAGAATTTCGGCTTTGATTTGCAATGGTGTAGTTAATTTCTGCAATTGAATTTTAATTTATGCAAATTGAGTGTTGATTGGATTTTGGTATTTAATTCCAAAAATTGTGAATTTCCAGTATTTATGCAAAAAATCCCAAGTATCGGATTTTAACACCGAAAATGGTTTTATATACTATATAAAACAGTGGGATTTTAAAAGTGAAAGACATCTCATTTTTTGGGTCGAGTTGACCGTGTACTCACATACGACTAATTTACAATATATTTTTAATATGAAGAAAATATGCCAGGATCGCTATTTAATCGAAGCATTTGTATGCAATGCACAATGTCCTGGGTTGAGATTGAGTAGTCGTGTGCTGGTTAAAGTGAACCCATCCTAGTGTTTATGCCGGATGTTACTAAATCCCACTTTCGGGTTACCCATGCATTAGGGTAGCAGGTCGCAGTAGATTCTGGACCTAAGCTCCTTTGGGATAGCCATCAATGTGACGTAGCCATGCTCTATGGGAAAGAGACGATGCCTGGCTATGCCAATAGACTACCGAACATGGATGTCAACAGTGCCTCGAGTGGCTTAATTAATAATTGGAACGCATGATTAATTAAGTGTGGCATTTCAGTTATTGGAGCTTATTTGTTGCTCATGCTCTCATGTTGTCTGCGATATAAATTGTACTGACCTGCAGGGTGGATTGGAGACAAGGTAAGTCTCATTGATTGTGTGGTTGTGTGATTAGGACACTTCTGGGCGTAATTCCCTCATAATTTGGGTTTAGAGCTTAGACTCGCTGAGATTATGTCTCACTCCGTTGTGGGACAACATTTTCAGGGTCATCGAGTGGAGGACCTGGAGCTGAGAGGAGGTGATCGGAAGTGTAGGTCAGTTAGGACCGTTTCTTTTTCGAAGGCTAGTCTTTTGTAGTCTTTTGGTCATAAACTTTTGTACATGACTCAATGTGAATATAAAAGCATGTTTGTTTACAAATTCGTATCCTACTTTTCTATCCCGAGATGATTACTGTCAGGTGATTTCTTTTCGCTTCTGCATGTGCAATAAAATGGAAAGGGTTGGCGACTCGTCCTGAGAAGTCGCAAATTATTATCAACCAGATAGGGATGGGCACGCGCTCAGGGTTCGAGGCGTGACATCACCTCTGGTTGGTCACCTCTAGTTGACCACTGGGCAGACTATTATGGACTCAAGAGTTCCACGTCAATGCATTATATTAAGAAATGTTAAACATCACGTCTCCATTTTGAGATAGCTTCTGTTTTTCTAAAACAAAGTTGAATTATGCATCTTGAGTCCACAAGTACAAGAATAGTTCTCTGCATTGTTGCAGTGCTTGTCGTGATTCTGCATTGAAGACTTGAAATCATATGCTATTGGTTTATTTCTTTTTGTTGATTGATTAATGTGGAGGCTAACCTTTTTCTTCTGCATGTTTTCTCTTTTGTACTCTACTCTTAAAGGAGAATGAAAGTTGGAGATGTTTTCTTTTAGTGTTAAATAGAAATATAACATGTCATTTTCTCTTTGAGTAAATAACATAGTGCATGGACAGTTGCCAAGTTCCCGTGTGCTACTTTGTGCTTTATCTTATTGACTAGAGTTCAAGGTATCTTTAGATCTAGACCTTTCCCTTTTTGAAGTCTAGGATGTGACTTTGTGGTAGAAACAGCTCGAAACGAACCAGGAACTCTCGTTTTTAGGGCGATTCTTCTTGTATACTAGTCAGTTACTTGGACTAGGAGTTGTATACATTGCATGTCATTACAGTTTCCCGTTCTTTATAAGGAACTTCAATGAGGATTGTGTGATTTCTAGCAATCAAGACACTTCAAAATGTGGCTGTTGCCTCTTTCATGTTTACGTTGTCATATGCATTTGTTGTTTTCTTTCAATTTCAGGTATACCCCCTCTGGCTTTGCCCACACAGGCTTTATAAGCTCCCCATGAAGACCTGAGCTGACTGAAAAGAAGTTCTGGAGGATGTTCGATGCTGGCCTCTACGGGCACTATAGGAGGAAGTACAAAGCTATGGGAACCTTCAAGAGTGTGTACTACAAGTCCAAGAAGGGAAGGAAGACTGAGAAGGAGGTGCAGGAAGAGGAGCAAGCACACCTTGAAAAAGCTTATGCCGAGGTCGATCGGCCTGCAGATTAACGAGGATGGAGTGTTTTTAGATTTGCAGGGATTTCTTACTTCTGTGTCGGTCATCTTTCGATTTCCTTCCACCCTTGTTCGTGAGACTGGTTGGCGTTTTCTTCTTTTGTAACTTTATTTGCTGAGGATTGTTTAGTTTGAATTCTATTTTGGATGATCTAATGAGTTGACCTTTGCTAGATGGCTATCTATAATCTTCTGTTTGCTCTTTTTCAATTTATAATTTGACCTCAATAGTATGCTCACTTTAAATAAGAGAAGCATGTGCATATTCTAATTCTTCATAAATATTTCGATTTATAGGTTTTTTTTTTTTTTAACAATTTTTGTTTTATTTACTATTTTTTAATTTAATTTGAGGTTTTTATCCAATTAGCATGTAGCTTAAAGTAAGCGTGGGTTTTTTTTTTAGAATATTAGTAGATTTTAGTAATATGGTATGGGTCGGGTATGGGTCGGGTTAGGTATGGGTCACTATATTTACATTACAAGAATATGGGTCAAAACGGGTTAAATGGGTCGACCCATTTTCGACCCGACCCATACCCGACTCGACCTGACCCACCCATTTGCCACCTCTAGTTGAAGGTGAAGGTCGAAGACGAAGAGTCGACGTTTTTTGGGTTTTAAAAATGGGTCGAAAATGGGTTAAAATGTGTGACCCATTTTCGACCCATATAAACCTGAACTTAAAATGGGTCGAATGTGGGTTATGGCCCATTACAACTTCATAACCCACATTCGACCCATTTGTGAAAAATATGGGTGCAAAATGGGTCCATAACCCATTTTGCCACCTCTAATCAACATACTGCACAGTGGTCTGAGAGGGGGCATGAAACCACTCCAAATATGTCAATATAAGTAGAAGTAATGACTTGTGCCTAGATGGCCATGGTACCGCAAGAATGGACCAAAAAAACTATGCAGGTGAAGAGCACATTCTCTGAATTTGGGATCCCGAAGCTTGAGAATCAATTTGGGTTCCCAACCTGCGGATCTGGTGGTTCTTTCTTCCCCAAGGCGATTTGTTATGAATGTAAGGATGATCTTCTTCTTGGACCGCCATAGCTAGAGAAGTTCCACGTGGAAGGAACGAGAAAGGAAGGGTCTCCACCTTCTTCTTTACTCCAACATCGATTAAGGCTCGTACATATCCAATCTTTTGCTTTTGCTACCTTGCTTTTCGTATTCTAGAGTCGGGATGGGAAATTGCTGTGGGGAAGAAACAAGCACCGGCTCCGCTAGTTTGGGTCCTGAAGCTTGAGAATCAATTGGGAATCACTCCAGCTTCCCAAACCAGTGATTTCTCATCCCCGACTCTGAAAAATGGAAAGCAAGGTCGCGCAGTTAGTATGAAAGATTGGATTTTTACGAGTCTTAATCGATGTTGGAGTAGGGAAGAAGGTGGAGAGATATTTCCCTTCCTTCCTCGTGGAACTTCTCCAGCCATGGCATGGCGGTCCAAGAAGAAGATCATCCCTATATTCATAATTTGCTCAGGTCACTCTTTTCTTGCTTTTTGTGTTTCAAACTGGGCAACGGGAAATCGCCTTGGGAAGAAAGAAAGAAGCACCAGATCCGCAGGTTGGGACCCAAATTGATTCTTAAGCTTCATGACCCAAATTCAAAGAACCTGCTTGTTTGGTTCTTTCCTCTCTCCTCTTGTTCGATTCAAAGCTTTGTCATTTGACAACAGAAGAGGGAAGAGGACCTAGAGAATCATTGCAGAGAGGGATTTCTTTTATAGGGTTTAGGGTCAACAGGGACAGACCTTTGACCGAGCATAAACGGGGCCAACTCAATTAGTACTTATCCGGTGCCAAGAGTCCTTGGTCGGTCCTATCTAGAATGTACGTACTTATCTGGTGCCAAGAGTCCTTGGTTGGTCCTATCTAGAATGTATCGGATCATTCTTGTACATAATATATATTTAATATATTATACAATATTTGATTTTATCTACTTCAAATTTTAGCGTTTCATCCTCTATTCTCTTTGCACTTCAGCTTGCCGTGTAAATTAGAAAGTAGAAAGAAACCTAACTCTAATTCAGAAAAAAAAGTAAAAATAAGTAAAAATAAAATAAAAAAGAAACCTTCTTTACTCACCTCAACCTCACTTGCCTGCCTTGGCCCCGCTCGCCTCTATTTACTCACCTTGCCACTCGTCTCTGTTGGCTTGCCTCACATGTTCATTTTTATAGTTGTTTTTATCAAATATAAATTCCGATTGTCATCTCATCTTATATTAATGTTTGATATGAATCGGGGGTCCATAATTTGCCTGTTCAATATCGCATTGTTTAGGGATATAAAATTTAAAATAATATGTTTGGTCTTGAGTTTTGGAATCGGACTGGACCATAAGATTGATCAAATCCTCGGTCTTAGGCTCAGCAGCATCGGTTCTTGATCCCACAATTGGGAGCCAATACCGGGTGAGTTGGTCCCTAGATTAGATACCGGACCGGCCCAACCTTTACCTATTTACATGGACATTTGCATGTGTAATGTCGCGGAAATTTCAAGCGGTAGGTGCCTTCCGAACATGGCCATCTTCCCTGTTTTCTTTTTTTCATTTCACAGAAAATCACTACTTAAAACAAGAAATAGAATTCGATGACTATTGATTTAATTTCATTTATTGCGGCACTTGCATAGCGCGCTCTTTGAAATGCACCGCCAGTCCATAAAATAGGAAACTTCAGTTCACTTCCAACGGCCATATAAGACAACGAACCCAGGCTACGTAGGATGGAGAGAATTTCCAATTCTGCAGAAACACTAGATTTTGATTTTGAAACTGATTAGATTTTCATTTTGAAACAAATTGCTTTGTTCGCAGGAGGGAATAGTTCTAATTGATCAGTGCGTCGAATTCTCAGATCCTCTGTTTTGGAGCTTCTTTTCCGTCCTTTTCCGGAAACATTTCGAAAATATCTCACAAAAAAATTCCTTAGCTTTCCCATGATTGCACTTCAACATTACTCGTGAGATCCTCTTCAATCCACTACTCGTGAGATCCTCTTCAATCCACTCCTAATAGCAACCGCATGGAAAAGACACTCTACTGTGGATATGGTTTGAGATTGAAAACAAGAAATTCTGATTTTTCTGGTCTGTCAACCGCTGTCATCAATCCATCTGCTAGTCTTCGTTGATCAATGAGGAGTGCTAATAAATTTTTAAGACGCTACACTGTTGAAGTTGAGTCAGTCGCCCGAGATGCCAGTTTGCATCCTTCCATGGCAATCCCCTGCGAAAAGCATATTAAGAGAGTTCTCAATATATTAGGCATTCATCATTGCTTTTGGAAGTCGAAATGGAAGACACTAAGGAAGCCTCTATTGGAGGATATGAGTCCAATCCCAATCAAGTCATGAGGTGTGTCTCTAGAAGTACCATTGAAAAGCTCAAGTGGAAGAGCTGCTCAGTCCGGGATGGTGATGAATGTTGTTGTATTTATTTAGAGGAATTGAACGAGGATGATAAAATGATGGAGATACCATGTTCACATTTCTTCCACATCATATGCATCCTCAAGTGGCTTAAGAGGAATGATTCATGTCTGCTATGTCATAGCAACGTAGAAGTAGAAGATCTAGAATAGTTAGTTTTAATTTGTAATATTTTCTCATGAGAAATGAATTTTCTTTTTTTCCAAAGGATCAAGTAATTTGTTGGGATTACTTTTGGAACAACTAGGTGCATTAATAACAAAAATATGCCCTTTCGTAGTTTGTTGAAATGCTCGATCTCGATGTCCCAAAAATATTTGCTTTTACATTCATGAAAGAAATACCCTAGTTTCTGATGTTGTTCCTCATTCAATTAGAAAATTTGGCTCACTCCATTGTTTGGAGAAGAACAAGAGGAAAATTCGAAGAATATATTGCTTGCAATGAACTTCTAGCCCAGTCATCAGACAAATCAAAGATAAAGCGTTTCCCATTACCTATAAAGAGAAAATGATGCAAAAACAATCAAAATCTATCCTTGCAAGTGGCAAGTGAAAAAGATAGGGAGTAGGCCAAGAAGAAAGAGGCATATAACAAGGCAGATGAAACTATTCTCTTAGAGCTCTTCCAGCACAAGTTGCATCAGCTTTCATTCGACAAATATCTGCAACAAAGCTAACTCCATGACTCAACGCACAAGCATATGACATTATAATGACATCCCACAGAAATCTTCCCCACGCCCATAGATTTCAGAGTTTTCTACAAATGATCATATGTAACAAGACAAAACTTGTGCTTCATGTGATAAGAGACAGAATCACCTCGGTAGGATTCCTGCCCATATGTATTATATAAATATCATAAATTAAGTAAGGTCTAAGCAATAGATCCCTGTAATATATTATCAGGTAACTACACCGGTATCATAATTGATTAAAAGTCTTTAGCAAAGGTATCTTAAAGGGGCATCACAGATTTGTGGATGTATTCTATACTGAATAGATAACAACATTGTTGCGTATCTAACCCTTTGAAATTTCACAAAAGATCTCCTATAGCAAAGTCCTAGCTGCTTTGTCAATAATAGTGGTATGAAGCTGCTGTGAATTACCAACTAGAAACATAGAACAGCACCAGCAGAAAAGGAATGAAGAACTGCCACCTCATTAGCTTGGACTGCCTCATCAATGATTATCAAGTCGAAACCATGAGAAACGTGAGAGAATGACTTTCTATCACTGCTTGAAAGGATGGTGAAGATAATCTGAGCTCCATTGGCAGAACCTTATTTTAGTACTGAAATTTGCGACCTGTAAGGATTCTATGAGTTATTACTAACCCTTTGGGTTCGATTTTAAAAATGGGTTCTTCACGAAAGTTGTTCGTTATGTTTTCTAGTTTAACATACTCGAATTTCGGACCAAATGGATTTGTTTCAGACCCTGAACTAAGCTAGTTTCGGAAAACATATCATTTAGAAACAGACTCGATTTTAGTACTGGATTGAGTGAATTACTTGGCCAAATCCAGAAAGATTTGGGCTTCGGTATCTTCATGAAAAATGTTTATTTATATTCTCTTTAGCACGTGTTCAAGTTTAAGATTTTTTTGAACTTATCTGAATTGGTTTCTGGTCTTGAACCCGAAAGTACGCAACTAGGCAGCTTCTGCCAATTCTGGTCAGTAGAAGTTTATAAGTGTTTTGAGGCGTTTCTTGTTGGAAATTTGTTTAATTGATATTGTGAATGAAATGTGCAATTGAGTATTGAATCATGCATACATGATATGACATGCCTTTGGGGCCAGACGATGCTCATTCGGGAATGCCCCAAGTCAACGGATGCCAATCGCAGTTGATGCTGGACTGATGCTCCTAATTGGGATGCCGTCTAGAAATAGACGTTGCCGCGCTCGACGGTGCGGGACGAAGCTCGGTTATGCCGGAAGACTGTTATCTGTGGGGTTGGCCATAACCAACGAATGGAAATTGTGAAACGCATGAATGATCGAAGATTGAGGAACCTAATTAAGAAACGGAACTGTATGGTGCGGTATGGGACATACCATCACAGTTTAGTCTACTAATTTGGGGCCCGTATGATTGTATTAATGTGTACATTCTTGAGCATTCATTTGTGAGAATATTATTATGCTACATAATCTTGATACCATTATGTATGACTCAATTTGATTGAGACAAATATGCAGGGTAATGTTATTGAAAAATGGGTTGTGAGAAACGTGATTAGGTTACATATAGAGTGTACCATTCTCCTAATCGAGATTTAGGGATTGAACTTGCTGAGATGTGATCTCACCCCGTAGTGGGCTAAAATTTTTCAGGTTCCTAGGTAAATGGTGGACAGGCAAAAAGTAGAGTACTGTAGTCAATGGAATATGGGTGCCTCAGTAGCCTCTGCCAGATGTTGACGGGTCTGCCGTTTGATCTGGATAGTGGGTGACCATTCACCTTAGTCTATCGAAGAGTTTGGTAGGGTCGTAGGTAGAGACTTGGCCCATGGACGAGAAGCTTGGAGCATAGCTAGCCTAGAAGCTCTTCATTTTGAAAAACACCATGTTGTGTTAGACTCTTCTGTATATAATGCTACAGTAGAAATATGTGTGGTTTGTAAAACATATGCAATTTGTAAAAATATACAACCCGATGTTTGCTATCCCATTTGTGAGTTGTTTGGAGTTATGATTATGCTTCCGCATGCTTGATAAAATGAACAGGTCGGCAACAGTTTCTGAGATGTTGCAAAATTGTATCGACTACAGAGAGATGTGCATGTACTCGAAATTTGGGGCGTGACATGAAGAAGAACAACAATAGGAGAAAAAAAAAAAAGAAAAGAAAAAAGGAAAAATTATAAAAATTATTTAAAAATTAAAAAAAAAAAATTGATTTGGAACATAATCAATGAGCACGGTATCAAATGCAATTTTATTTCAGAATCAGAAATTTTGTACAGTTATCAAACGTGTTCTTTTACTCGAATCGTTATTGGAAACTAAAAAAAAAAAAAAAAAAACATTTCTGTTTAGAATTTATTCCCTAATAATCATTACCAAACGCTTTCTTATTTTCTTCTTCAAATGAATGATGTGTCACAATCAGTATCATCCCTTCAGCGTCCAAAACACGTTCATGTTGCCGGCCACTTCGGGATAAGTCAAGTCTTATCTTGTAGATAAGGTAAGGAGATGGAGAACATGAGCACATGAAAATCAAAGAAGCAAAGCCTTTTTCTTTCTTTGTTCTTTTGCTTTTGTCGCTATCCTTGATAATTGGCGCCATCCAAGATAAAACATCCGTGTTAGGTTTTAATACCGATTTATCAGATAAATTATGATTTGTGAATATTCCTGCCATGTTCAAAGGCAAATCCCTCTTTACTTGCTACGATTAAACTCCACCTTAGGTCTATGAATTTGCTTATATTTTCCAACTAGATCCTTAAACCTTCAATTTGTTTGATCAATTTGTTGCACTTGCATATATGGCTTATTTAAAAATTCATGCATAAGGCTAGGGAACTTCAGATGAACTAATGCAAATGGGCGTAGGCCTCACTTAATCAAGTTCCTCACACTTAATCGGGTTAATTTGAGCTAATGCAACTAATGAGATAAATTTTTCTAATGAAGTCTCTTCTCAAATCGAGCGCATGCAACTCTTTTCTTTGTTTTTGTTTTCCATGCTTTCTTCCTTCCCATGTGATTGTCCCCGGTGGGTTGTTAATCTTATAGCGATACTATTTCGATGTCACATTCTTGATGGCAATAATGGAGATATCCAATTTACTTGGTTGGGACTACAGAGGGACTTGCTTGAAGAAGTGATTAGGCATAGCAAATGTCATGCCCCGATCCTCGGGCACGCGCCAATCCCTCTCCTTGTTCGATTAAAAAATTAGCGATATCCCAGAACGTATCGCCGACCCCTTTATTTTAATATGCACATGTGGAAGCAATTAAAAATCCCCAAACAATAAAACATTGGGATAGAACAGTAAAACTAAATTTCAAACTCTTAAAAACCTTCACTCTTATATACAAGGTGAACTAATAAGTTTAATTCACTATAAGCCAGTTTAAAAACAAGGTCTACAAGTAGAAGTGGGGTTCTACAAGCTACGAGTCCTCGTCCTCATCTTCATCATCCTCCACACTCCAACTGGAGCCTTCTGCAGATTGCACTGGATTTTCGAGATCTTCAAAATCCAAGTCTACTGCATTTAGGGACCTGAAATGGTTATTCAATAACCAATGAAACGATATCTCAGCAAGTTCTACCCCCTAAGACCCGATTAGTAAACCAATACATCTTAGGGCTGCATATGCACAACATGAGTCAGATGACTTACCTTGGCCTCAGATTATACCTGCATATTAGCACAGTTCAATAGGCACCCTCGCAATCACATCAAAGATCGACATCTTAATCAATCAACCTAATCAATTACAAGTAAACAAGACCACTCACCGGTCATTCCCATTCAATCAATCAATTCACAACATCAAATCAAAGCAATGATTAATCAACCCAGTTGATTACATATCAAACATACCATTTCCAGTCATTTCAACTAATCCAACTCAATTTCCGATTATGAATCACGGTCCTTTGGATACAACTTATCTATAGTTGGTAATCACGGCCCACCAAGCAACTATCTTATATTTAGTGGCTTTACAGTCTCACTCGACTCTTCCAAAATTCAATGGCTTTATGATCCGACTGGACCATTTCAAGATTCAATGGCTTTATAGTCCCACCCGACCCTTTCAAGATTCAATGGCTTTATGGTTCCACCCGACCCTTTCAACTACGGCCAACGATATTGCACCTTGCAATTAAATTCCTCAATTTCATAATATCTTGGCATAATTTGTTGGTATCAAAAATACTCGATAAAATATCGTGTGTGGGTACACGATCGGCCTTAGCCAAAATAAAATAGTTTCCTTTCTATAAATTCCACTATTTTCTGTAGTCTACCAAAACATTTTTAGCATTGTCAACCGATGCTCGGTTATTTTTCAATTAATAACCAAAGATTATCAATTTAGGAATAAATCCTAAAATCACTCATAAATCAATTTAGTACAAAATAAAACTCAATTAAATAAACGGACCGCACCACGACAATCAGCATGAAATTCCGGTCACCGGCTATCCCGATTGAATTTCCGGAAAAATAAATAATAATTAATTAATTTCGAAAATTAAAAATACTAATTAAATTAAATACAAATACGGACCCGGAAAATTCCCAGACCCTTCTAGATAAATAGAATAATTTTTCTAGGCCTCTTTTAATTTAATTTAACCACCTAACATGCGTAATTGAATAATTGAGTTTCGAATTTAATCTAATTAACCATCTAATTCCTAATTAAATAAATCTAAACAACCCTTAGGCATAATTAGCAAACTAAGAAAGCGTTAGTGAGTAAAACTCACTTGAATAAAAGCAAGGACCGGGATACCGCGACGACGACGCGACGGCGGCTGAATTCTAAAATTTCGGCGATGTCAATGCACCCTCGGGCCGGGCCAAGAGACTTTGCAAGCCTACAGAAATTTCTGGACTTAAACTTGGACTTGGGTCTGCTGAACTGGGCTTGACCTCACGGGCTTGGGCCTCAAAATCGCAGGCTTGGACTGTTGACTTCTTGGGTCAACGTTGGGCTGAACTTCAAGACTGAAAGTGGGCTGTAACTTAAATGGACCAAGCTGAATATGGGCTGGAAATGGTTGCTGGAAACACTGAACTGGGCCGGGCTTTAAGTGGGCTTCAAATGGTCGCTAGACTTGAAGATGATAATCACGCGGGCTGCACTTTACAAGCTGGGCCGAAACTCTGCCAAATCGTGGCCGAATAGATTGACTCGCTGGGCTGCTCGCTGCAAAGAAGGTGGGCCAGACGAACGGCAGCAGCTTGGGCTTCGATCGACGTTGGCGCAGCAAGACCGAAGCAGAAACGGAGCTGCATGTCTTCGAGATTTGCTGGCAGCTGAAGATGGAGCGGGTTGAAGCTGCTGCAGACTTCGCTGGAAATGTGGACTAAACACGAGACCAAGAGAAGACGTTGGCTTGGACGCGTGGATGAGGGGGTCAACAAAGAGGAGAGCTCTACCATTTGTTGACCGAACAAGCAGCAAAGTCTGTCGCTGCTGGGTCATCTTGGCCGAGTAAAAGAGAAAGATAGTGGAGAGAAGCTTCGGTGGCAGCTGTAAGAGGGTTCGGTGGAGTCTTCGGTGGTGGGTGGCTCTCGTGGCAAAAGAAGAAGGCTCGGCAGGAGGCTTCATTCGGTGCTGGACGAGGCAACACGAGACAGAAGGAAAATGGACGCTGGCTGTGTGGGTGGAGTCAACACTTGGAGAGACTTTGGCCGGTTTGTTGACTCCCGCATGGCAGAGGAGACACGCGCCGGTGGAACAGAAAGAAAATGAAGAGCTTCGGTGGACGGTGATGCCGCTTCACTCGGGTCTTCGATCGTCGCTGGACGTGGCCGCGTGGAGGAAGAAATTTGGTGGGGAAGCTGGCGTGGCTGCAGGTCTTCGTGGGTTGCGTGGCTGGGCTTCGGTCACCGATGGAAGAATTTTTTGCTGCATGTTGACTCGTGAAGTGGCGTGACAAGCCGTGTGAAGATCGGTGGTGGAGCAGAATCGCTGGTGGGAGAGAACGAGGTGGGGGCTTCTTCGGTTGCTGCAGGCGTGCGGCGTGGGCTGTTGTGGTCAACGGAAGCTTTGTTGGAGAAGAGGTTGAGCTGGTGAATGGCGTGGCAGCAAGATGGAGGGGTCTTCGGTGGATGATGGAGCTCAGTGGAAGCTGGTTGTCGAAGAAGCTGAGACTGTGGCAGCTTCAAGAAGTTTCGGCAGGGTGTGGCTTCGGTCGGTTGAATCCCACACGGCAGAAACAATGGAGACAGAACTCGGTGGATGGCAGCAGGTAGCTCGGTGGATCGTTGGATGAAGAGAGAGAGATGGTTCGGTGAGTGAAGATGCAGGAAATAGCAGCAAGCTGTCTTCGTGGCAGAAAACTGAGGGCGTGGGCGTGGCTTTGTGGACCAGAAAGGTGACGTCGGTGGCAGGGAGAATTCGGTGGAGCTGCTCGTGCACGGAGAGAGAGACGGCCTGCCTCGGGGGGTTTTTCTCTTTCGCCGGCTGCGGTGGTCGAAATGGAGAGGTAAAGGAGAGAGAGTGAAATTTGTTCGGTTGCTTTGCGTGAGAGAGACGAAGTTGACGCTGCAGGTGTTTGTGTGGCGGTGAGCGTCCGAAGGAGGGGGAAAAAGTGTCGACAGAAGCTGAGGGAGGAGAGGGAACAACTTCTACTGGTGGGCCTTCTTCCTCTCTTCTTATCTTCATGTTTCCCCTCCCTTTTGACCGGTTCTCTCCACAGCTGGCCAGCCAGCTAATTTTCATGCCCAAAAGCCCCTTTCTAGAAGCTCAAGGAGGTCTAAAATGTTGGGTCCAAGGGTGCTACGAATTTCTCAAGATTTTGCTTTAATTAAACATCAAAAACTGCTCAATCAATCCCATTTGACATCCGCAAATCCAATTGACACCTCTATGTTTTAACTGACAATTTTTCTCACCCTTGAACCCATCTCGCATCTCAATTTTGCCATCAAAACAATCCTCAGTCATTTTTGCACAAAAACGATGATAAGCCAACTTTTTTCCCAAAAAGTCTCGGTTATCAAAAAAAATTCTAAAACTGAGTTGACATTCCTAGAATTGATCGTGGCATGAAAAAATCTTTAATTTCTAAAATCGGACTCGAATTTATAGTTAATTTCTATTCAATGCGTTTTTAGCGTGGCTTAGGCTATTGTGTAACTTTCAGGCATTTTTAGTGCAAATGACCCGTGGTCAATTTTCTTCGAGCCACAATGAACCCACTCAACTGATTGGTGACTCTCGGTTGTTGTGAAAATCTCGAGGATCCAAATACGGACACAGAGTACCAAAATAATAAGAAAATCAGTTTAGTGCCGATTAACGAGAATTTTCCAATTTAGTGGTGTCACCCACAATTGGCCACACATCTTTGTCGAACCAGCTTATCTCTGATTTTAAATCGATTTTATACTGTGCCGCAATGGTCTCTTAAGATAGATACGATTGAGGAGCCAATTCCTAGTCGAATCCTCAAATCTATTTGCCTTAAAATCCTTATTAATTTCCCAAGATACTATAGTTATCTCGAGAGAGATCAGCTCTGAAAACAGCCCTATAGGCGCGTCAATGAAATACCCAATTTATTCAATAGAAAATAGAGTTGAAAATTTGGAATGTTACAGCAAAAGTTCAAGGACTCGATAAGAAAAAATAGACAAGCTCAGGGACCAAAAATGAAATTCTTAACTATATAATTCCATGCATTCATTCATTCCTCCAACGAGTACATTATATAAGAAAAGTCCAAATCAGCCTAAAGAAATCAATTTCCGATTTCAAGCCACACCATATAGTTCTCTCACCATAATAAAATTCAGCATAATCCAACTTTCTTTCTTTTTATAGAAGCAATCAATAATGCAATTTCCTCAAACTTACCAAATGGAAGTATCGTATTCATTTAGTAATAAAACAAACATCAAAGCATTCTTTCAAACATCTTAATACCATTAACCATGTGAATATGATTTCACACCTTGATCTACTGGCAACACCACATGCATCCAGTTATCCACAGTGTAATTTCCACAGTAAAATCATGAACGGTTCTTTTGTTCCAAAATCTCTTATCTTTCAACTTCGCGTGTTGGTTTCATTACCTTGAATTATTTTGCTCATGGAATGTAATCACATTGATGGCAGAGCGAATTCATTTCTGGCCTCCCAGCAATCCTTACTAGTTCCGTGGATAATGAAATCTTTTGACCAAGTTTCATATAAATAATGCATCTTTCGACTATTAAAAAGTGATTGTCACATTAATAGTGGCAAATGATTTTTGCTTATCTTTCAGGTCAAAAAGAATATATAGACTCATATGACACGCAAGGCACCAGTACAAAGGATTTACCCGGTACATGCATGGACATCGATTGAGGCTTCATGGGATGATCTTCCATGTGTAACTATCTATCTTTTAAACGGTAATTTCTTTGCCTAATTTCCCGTTTACATCTGGCAAAGAGGTTTGATTGTTGCAACCTCTTAACTCTAAATTTTACCAATATCATCCCAGTCACAAGGGAAGTGGGTGAGCATCAATCTCCATTGGAGCCTACTCCTTTTCGTGAGCAAACTTGTTCTTAAATCTGGCTTAATGAATGGTGCCATTTGTAATATTTCCTGTTTGCTAATTCTTCTTTGCTTGGTATAATTGGGCCTTCAATTAACTTTATCTAGCCATTAGCTAAAAGAAGATCAAAGATCTCGTCCATAATAATACTAAGTATCATTTGCTTTAACCATGATGTTTTCCTTCAATTTCTCCTTTACTTCTTGCTGGCCTTAATGCCCAACATATGTATAGCTCATTGATTACCATTTTGGCAACAATTATCTCAACATATTCCCCTTGGTCTAAATCAATGTCTAGCTCACATGTCTTACCAAAAGTGACATCATATTTACTAGGTTTTCTGTCCTTTTCTTTTAGCAAGTTTTCATCAACTGGAAAAGGTCATTGTATGGCTGTCCTTCCATCCTTTCTCTTATGGAAAACTTCATGCCTCCAAAGGTTATCTGGGCAAAAGAATTTTTTGACAATGGTAACATACATTTATTTCTTGCTCTCCTGAATTTGGGATATACATTGTTGCACCGATACATTGTTTTGTTCTTTCATAAGTGTCAAATCTGCGACACTTATGAAAGAATAGCCCTTTGGAAGTGACTATGAAATAACGTCTCCATCTGTGGTGTACCATGTGAAAGCAATTTTCGACAGCGATAGCGGGAACAATCTTAATTTCCAACAATTAGCATGTGTAGCATCGACACACAATGCACTGAGTCAACTTACATATTCTAATGTCAATTGGTTATCTTCACCAGAAAAGAAAAAAGAGGAAAGTCGGGTATCTCGAAGCCTCTTGAATATGGTATTGTATCCATCCAATAAAATACGAGTGTAACGTGTCTTGTATCATACCCATATTGTCTCTTTGCCGGGTTGACTTGTTGGTTTTGCCTCGGGGCAATTGCAGGAGGCATTACAACAGGCTGTGGCAGTAGTTGCACCAAGAATTATGAAATCGATTGCAAGAATGGCTGTGGAGCTGGTAGCAGTAATGGTTACCGAAATGGTCGTGGTATGTCTTGCGGAATTGGTTGGGGCAATGTCTATAGGACTGGTTGTGGTAATGGTCGTGAAAATGATTGTTGGGCCTCCTTCCCTCTAGGTGGAGTAAGCGGTATACCTACGTTATCGATGGCAGCATTTTAACGATATGGAAGAAGGGCCATAATAGGTTTGAGGCATCACACCTGTCTGTCTCATGTTTTCCACTAGAGGGACAAAATCGACAGGTTGAACATTCCCCACATTCGAAAATGGTGCATTTAGTTGAGCATTTTGATTCACCATGTTGCCACCATTATTATCACTTGAATTACCTTGAGCGAGTGTATGCAAGTTAACCCCATTGGTTAACATCAACCCACAAGTCTAGGTCGTGTTAACGTTTTACTTGTTTGCAAAATTCTGAATGGTTGTGAAGGTGGCATAATATGCCCTTCAGTGATAAAGGTAATGTGACAGTAGATGGAGGAACAAACCAAGCATATATAGTAGCGGCTGGGCTGGCTTGCACCCGAACTAGATTGCTTGATGTCCCGTGTTGTTCTTGAGCACATTCATGGAAAATGTTGACAATCAACGGTTTAATTACATTGACGAGATGTTTTGTCGTGTGGTTAACCAATTCATCTTGATGCTCTTCTAACATCCTCCTCATGATGGATAACATGACTAGACTTGGCCCCATCTACAGCCTCTGCTCATCAATAAGTTTCCTTGGAATATCTGTATCTCCGCCTTGTGCTTGATCCATCAAGTGGGGTGCCGTTGAAGACTCAACGCGTCATATCTTCTCAAATCAGCCACACGAGTCCCACTGGATGTGCCAAAAAGATTTTCTGTTGGTTGTCTACGCGTTCTTTCGTTCTTTAGCATTTCCCTACCCGTGATCCCTAGATTCTCTCTTTAAACGGTTATTCTCCCGAAAAAGAGTGTTAATTGCCTCCACGATTTTGTTGTAGTAGTGACCAGCGATTGCTTATTGATAACTACCTCACAATTGTACAGCTCCTTGGTTCTGTTTTTGATATCCCTTTGTCTAATATTCAAATGACAATTGTTCCCTCCAAGCGTGCATGCCCATTTCTTCACAATTCAAATTGTTTTGTCTTGTAACCATGCCTCTACGTCTCTTTGTTGATTTCGCGTGCCGTTAAAGATCTTTAGATGGCACTTTGCTATTTGTATCATTGTCGACATTCATATCGATGGTTTATCAACATCTCATCTTCGAGTGTCGATAACTAAATATATACCACATCACCGTCAGCTGCCACATATCATCTTTTATGGTCATTGACAGGACGCCATGCATGTGGCAATGTTTCCCATGTGATTGCGTATGCTCACATGCCAAACATGTGCTTATCGATGACCCAACCATATTTAGGTGTAAACATTTCTGGAATTTTCTCGTGATAGCCAGGGGAGCGATCTCGCCTGGAACTCTTTGTTGTCAAGGCAAAGCTCGAAGCACTATATTATCCCGCAAATAAGACTTGGGTTTGAAATTGATACTGATATTTGCACGAATTAAACCCTCTCTGGATGTCTCTGGACAGAAATGTTGCATTAGTATCTCATATAGAATCGTTTTCCCAAGATGCGCAGTGTGGGTTCGTCGAAATGCATAAGTCAGATCCACGATCGTTAGCTAGCGTTATTGATCGTTTGAGAAGCAAACCTGTCATATTTTAGATTTTTTTTTTTTTTTTGGTTCAAGATACTGATCGCTTGATGTATTTGTCGGTTTTGTTCCTTGTAAACCGAGAATCTCCTTCACTTGTCTTCGATTTGATTTTACCATATTTAAGCACTTTACTAAACATCTGTTTCTGCTATCGCATGCATTCTAAGTGGCTCAATGGTGATTGACGGTGGTTCCGGACGAGAAATATGATCTTCAAATCACATTCCATGTTAGCCGCATCCCAGCTCTTGCATTCACATCCTGTGCGTATTTTAGTAATGCCTGGCTTGTGTTTGTTGAACCTTTGATGGCTAATGGCAGGGCAGGTAAGGGTTAACGTCGGTGGCCGTGGATGGTGGTCGGAGGTGAAGGGCCAGCATGGCCGAAGATGAAAATCCGTCTGGGGTTGTCCTGCATATACATACATAAATGAGCCTGGCATATCCATTATGATTGGCCATCTAAAGTGTTAGCATAAAACAGAAAATACATCATGAATTAGTCTTTCCAAAATCATACGTTGACAGATTTTTTTTTTTTTTTTTTTTTGTTGTTGCTATTCTGAGTTCTTTAATCTTATAAATATTCTAACAAATATATAATTCCTCTGTGTTTCTTAATATGTTGTTTCTTAACATGAATAATAGAATATTAGTGTGTGCAAAGTATGAGTATGCCACTACTACATATCTTTTCTCAGGATGAGGCTTTCTTTCAACTTGTACCCAGGAAGTATTGTCTTCCCTACTTGTATCTTGGAATTTGATTGGATGACTCTCAGTTGGAGTGATACTGGACATTTGTACAGAGCAAGAGCCTATCGGAAAGGGTGCTTACTTTATTTCATTGCTTTCTATTTGGAAGCCAATTTCATTTAGCATGCACGCTTGATTCCTGTAGAAGAGGTCCTGGCATGGTTCTGCTGCAATTTCTTTCAAAAAGTGCATGATGCTGAACTTTAAGATGTTGAGGAATGGTTGGTGATGTATCAGTAAGTGTTTAACGCAATTTTGTCATTTGTGTGACGTTTCTTTCCTTGGCGGCTTTACTTTAAAAACAGGGACAAAGTGCGGTTCTTAGTAAACCCATGAGATTTTAGCAATTCCCTCTCGCCCTTGCTCCATGGCAGCATGGACACCTGAGAACCGGTTTCTACCAAATTCAGACATACGTCTTTGCACGTGCTCCAAAATTTGATGCATCGCTCATGTCCTCCCAAGGCCATTAAGTTGCCCTGAAACAGTCACCCAGCGAGGGCTTTTACGGCAGCTGTGTGGGCTTCGATCCTGCGAAGCCACTGAGTGCCTAAATTCGAAGAGGCCCTGGACCTATCCCACAAGTTGAGGAGATTATCCTCTCCTCCGCTAGCCAGCTGTTTGCCTGAGGGCAACCACTTCAGCCCGCAATGTGGGATCTAATTCGCACATCATTGTTGGTGATCTTACAATCCATGCCTCCAGTTGTGAGTATGTGACTGTTCCAAGTCAAGGAACCAACTCGGAATCAGTGGCCTCCTCTTAAAATTCTCAGCTGCATGAGTGGAAAAAAGAAGAAGCTAAATGGTAGCCTGAATGAGATCACATCAGCCACAGACGCAAAACTAATTCTATTGAAAAAAAAAAAAAAAACAACCAACTTACCTGTCTTTGAGCAAAGAAATCCCATAGCTGGACATGAGAATTTTGTAAGCCAATGGCAATATGCTGACCATCAGGAGCCCAGCTCACGCTTGTGACAAGGCCATCCTCATTATTGAAGGCAACCACTCTTGAAGTAGAGCCACTGGAGGCATCACATGACTACTGACTCCGAGAGAGCAATTGCTACCACATTCTTGGCATCCCAGTCCAGCAAGTTCAAGTAATAATCATCCAATATATCAGTGGCATCAAGCGTCCTCTAGCACGTCTATCAATTGAAAAAGGAAAGAAAAAGCAGCACGTTCATAGCTGTGAGTGAGGTTAGCTACGCGGGATTAACTCTACTGGCATCAGCAGCTTGTTCTTCAAGGCCAAGATTCAGGATTGGTTCATGTTAAGTGCCTCTATGAGAAGCTTCTGGAATGCCACATTTAACGGTGAATCAGACTTCTTCCACTTCATCCCTCCACTAAATACGGAACGAGTGTAGTCGATGTCCATAGCTGAGCAGCTCGGGATGACTCTATTCAACTGTGATGAACAACATACCACAGAATTTTAAGGGAACGATTCTATTGGGACCTTCGTTATAAAACAATCGCTTCCAAATTTTCTAAGAGGAATTAATCTTAACTTTTTTTTACTTTAAAAAAACGTAACTGTGTAGTTCTCTGTATGCGATTATTGTTATCAGAGACAAGTGACAAAAGTACAAAGGCCTGCCAGTAGACACATTTCATGAGTGTCACTCAATCCACAAGAAATAAAGGCCTAATTGAGAATTGACATTGAAAATCAGTTCTCGAAACCCATTGCCTGCAGAATATTTACTACCAAAAAAACACAATTCTGAAAAATTTCTGCAAAAATGATACAAAAGAAAGGACACAAGCTATTCTCGAGATTTCTTCCTCTATAGGCACTCTTGGAGAGGACCCCGAGACGGATGCAGAAAAATTACTTCGTGGTGAATTCTTCTTTGATCGTTGCATTTCTATGTGATGAACACAGAACAACAGGCAGTTGCTGAGGGGTTTGACAATTACAGATGAAATGTTTTTAAGAAAACTTTTCTCCATTACCTTCAAACCCAGACTTGTGTGGATAAAACAATCAGTCCTGCAGTGCAAAAAAGGCAAATTGCAAAATCCAGTAGTTTGGATTGAAGTAAAAAGAGTCAACACAATTAGCTTTATGCTGCAATCTGATTTTCTGAAACTCTTTACAAGTGAGAATAGTACAATGAAGCGCCCAATTTCTCCCTTAACAAGCCATGAACCTCTCCTATCCCTCTACTCGTCTACATAGTTTGAGTTCCAGAGTCAATCCACTTATTCAGAAAGGACTATGCTACCATGTATCCACTACTTCTAGAAACTTGTATAAAATGATTACAAGGATACAACAGTATTGCATGCCACTTGATAACTGAAACAGCATGAGACTTTTTCGAAGACTAAAGCATTGACAGGCTTGCCATACAAACACTGACACTCTGGAGACTTTTAGGTAGTTTTCTTGGTCTACTTTTTTTTTTTTTTTTTTTTTTTTGGTCGGATTCTTGGTCTACTTCAGATCCTCATAAGATTAGCAGATAGACAAAAAAAAAAAAAAAAAAATCAATCATCCATCTTTAAAGCTTCATAAAAGCATATCCAACACCTGCACATTACCAGATGAACATACGCATGAAATGTGAAATCTGACCTTCTTACTTCATTTAATCTGAATAACTGGTATTGGCATGTATGCATCATCCATCTTTAAATCTTCATAAGAACAGATCCAACACCTGCAGAATAACAGATGAACATACACATGAAATGTAAAATCTGACCTTGTTACTTCTTTTAATTCGATAACTGGCAATGGGATGTATGCAGGACTGTTTTGAAAAGCCATAACCCGCTCATGACTGTAGGTACATGATAGAAACGCACATAGAAACTCTCTCTCTCAACAGTTTAAGATGTCTAGGACTCATAGTGCTAATGGTAAAAAGAGGGTAAGGAGAAAACAAAGGCCATTCGCATAGCAACAACATACCTTTAACGCAGATCTAAAGGTTTAAAGCAGTTGTTTTATGACGTATGGAACACAAATGGCACTGCACAAGATAAAAAGACATCCTTCATCAGCTAATGTTTACAAAATTGAAATGTTCACTTTGATTATCATATAGTAGGAACACTATTCACACTTGTAAAAACATTGACCATTTCGAGTTTAAAAAAAGTACCTCGATCTCAGGTAGAAGTAATGGCTTTGGACTCATTTGGACTTATTACATTGCAGCAAACGTAGAACTTATGTTTCATACATGAAACTATATCCTAAGATGAACAAAATAAACAGACTAAAAACCTAGCTCCAAGTAGAGTACGTAATATCCAATAGCCAAGAAGTGTTCCCAGATAAAATTT
Organism: Eucalyptus caleyi; assembly: GCA_014182885.2. NCBI lineage: Eukaryota > Viridiplantae > Streptophyta > Magnoliopsida > Myrtales > Myrtaceae > Eucalyptus > Eucalyptus caleyi. The sequence goes on along the minus strand of CM024468.2, from coordinate 31,482,936 downwards.
ACAACCTAAACCAAATCGAGAATGTCAGATTAAAAAAATAAAATTCCGCCTCCAGACAACTAGCACATGGGGCAATGAGTGATGAGTAAAGAAGCAAAAATTTTATAGAGACCATTCCAATAATAGAAAGGCTTCCAGATTACCTTTTATATATCCAGATATTATATATAGAAAAATCAAATCCAACTAGAACTTGATGAGGAGTTTTAGGAGAAAAAGTCTAAATCAATTGTCTTGTGGAAAAAGAGGAGTTCAAATGACGTCCAAGGAAGCAATGAAATGCCACATTCATCTTATTGAGCTTAACATTGTTTTGAACGTTGCATAATAATTACCAAAAGAATAAAGAAAAAAAATCATAAGAAACAAAAGCTTTCCATGTTCCAACCATGACATACATGTTATTCTAGATTTATGTTCAGTAAAAGGAAACCTCTTACCAATCAGAAATATCGTTAGTGTTGGGGCAAAGCATAAATAGAACTGAACAACTACATTGCAAGCTTTGTGGATTATCAGGTTGTCTTCGATGCCCGTGACAATGTCCAAATACGGCCATCAATGCTCAAAATAAACAAAAACACATCAAAGTCAATTAGTTTTACATCTCACCCATGCCAAAAGAAGAAATGCATTGCACTTGCCCAAACATTTTGTTTATTTTAAATTTTCAAGAAAATCATGCACAGGCCCGTGCATTCTGATTTTCAACATAGTTTGCCCTGTCAATTAGATAAAAACTAACCTGATTGAACATTCCAATCAATGACTTTGCCTGAGTAAGTTCACTGCACTGATTCTTCCAAAAAAGAGTTTTGGGCCCCTCTTTTTTAGGTGCCAACAACAGTGAAAATTAGGCTCTCTCTCTTCATTATCTGCAATAGCAATTCTCCAATCCCACATGCCGCGTGGACTCCATGTCCTTCTGCTACCACATGTTTTATCTGCTTGATCTTTTTTGTCTAGATCTACCACATAGTGAATATCCTCATTAAGTCTTCCATCCTTAAGACAGGTAAGCTGGTTGCTTGTTGTTTAGATAGCATTAGTGTTTCGTCTGTGGCTGAGATGTTCTTATTCAGGCTGCGTTTTTTGCCTTTTGTTTCCATTTCCTCTCATGCAGCTGAGAACTTTAGGAGGAGGCCATCAACTCTGAGTTGGTTCCTTGGCCTAGAACAATCACATACTCACTACAGGAGGCATGGATTGTAAGGTCATCAACAATGATGTGAGACTTAGATCCCACATTGTCGGAACCAACAGAGACATCATCAAGAAGTCTGCGAGCTGAAATGGTCGCCCTCCAGAAAACAGCTGGCTAGCGGAGGAAATGATAATCTCCTCTACTTGTGGGATAGGTCTAGAGCCTCTTTGAATTTCGGCACTCAGTGGCTTTACAAGATCAAAGCCCACACAGCCACTGTAAAAGCCCTTGCTTGGTCCCCGTTTCAGGGAAACTTATTGGCTTCGGGAGGGAGTGACCGGTGCATCAAATTTTGGAACATGTGCATGAGTGCATATCTGAATTCGGCGGTCACGGTACTCAGGTGTGCATGCTGTTGTGGAGCAAGAGCAAGAGGGAATTGCTAAGCTCTTCGGGGCTTACTCAGAGCCAGCTCATTCTTTGGAAATATCCTTCTATGTGAAGGATGCAGAGCTAACTGGACATACATCTAGAGTTCTGTTTCTGGCATAGGCACTACTTGTATGCTTACTGTAGTCATTCGCAATTCGGTGCAAATACTTTTTGAAGTTTGCCTGTTGAGTTTATTGTTTTGCTGATTCTCATTGCAGCATACTTGTTTCACAAAGTCCTGACAGATGCATGGTGGGATCTACAGCAGGAGATGAAAGATTAATGTTTTGGCAAGTATTCAGGATACCAAAAGTGGCCAAGCCAACACCCAAGACCTATTCCAAGCCATTCACCAACTTGCACTCCATCCGTTGAACTCTAACAGATTGACTGATGCACATAACTTTGCCACTTTTGCCCAGCATTTTTTCCAACATCAGAGAGCTGTTCTTATGGAGCTGCAAGTTAACATTCAGACAGAAGATTACACCAATTTGGGAAGGTATCCATAGTGCATTGGATTGTAAATTAAAGTATGTAAATAGATAGATTACACTATTCGTGAATCTCCCTCTGCAAAGCAATGCATATTTTTCTGATCGGAATCTCTCTCTCCCCCATCACCACCCCCCACCATACATCTCTCTCTCTCCAAAAAGAGTTCTGGGCCTCTTTTCTTTAGGATTGTCAACAACAGGGGAAATTAGGTTATCACTCTCTTCATTATCTGCAATAGCAATTCTCTAATCCCCCCATGCTGAGTGAACTCCATGTCCTTCTGGTGCCACCTGTTTTATCTGCTTGATCTTTTGCAATCTAGCTCTATCATGGAGTGAACATTCTCATTAGGTTTTCCATCCTTTAAGCTCTTGCTCTCATCCATTAAGGCACTGCTGCAAGCAGCACTAGTATTAGACCCCACATTTTCCTTCTCATTATAATATTCCAAAATGAAATCCTTCAAAGATGTTCAAAGCAGGCTGTTCCACACCCCTCCCACCTCAATAAGAAATTCTGGCAATGCTGCTTCAACACAAGAGATTTGATCTCTGGTGGCCGCAATAAACAGTCCATCTTGAGGCTTAGTACTTTCATCACCATGAGGCCCATGGCTAAGCCTGACTGCTCTCTCAAATTCTCCCAACTTAAAAAGATCCGCTGAGCAGACACATATCAGTTCCAAGGAAAAATATAGCGCGTGGCTTAAAAAGAATTATTCTGTATGTTCAAGCCGAGTAAGTGTAAGCCTCAACATGAGAATCTATGAAGTAGGAGATGCTAAAAGGCAATGGTGCGGTGGCAACCTACTCTACATCTCTAAGAAGACCGATGACGAGAATGTTAAGGACCCAGTGCTATTGGAAACTTTTGACAGAGGTATACGAGGTAAACAAATCAAGTAAGCTTAGTAGGTTCAGGAGGGCAAAACAAGGAAATGCCTGCCACTTTGCAGTTTCTAAAAGCACTATGGAGGTGCCCAGAGAGATGATTCAAATCATCAGGTAATAACGCTTCTCTCATCTCCCTACCCCATGCTCTGCACGTTGATTCCATCCTGGTAAAACACCAAACAAATAATAAGGGAACACGCCAACTACATTTGCCAGAAAATAGCCAGGCAAGCTGGGACAGCAAGTGTGTGCACGTTAAGATGGCCTACATATTGCCCTAGGCAGCGATGGGTGACATTATTGAAGAAAGGCTTTGAATGTTTCTACATAGCCGACAACACAGTTAGTGAAGAGAAGTATCTGCACATGAAGCTGGACTACACAATTTAAGTACGTTTCCACGAACCCTTTCAAATTCAACTTCAACTCCGTCGGTGCTCATGAAAGACAGCAATTGCCATGCGGACTGTGAATAGGCTAACGGAACCGAAACCATCCGATCGAGTTGCCGTTTCATCGATGGCGGTGGCGTATTAAGAGCCCAAGAATGAAGTAAATGCAGATGTTCAAGAATCAGTCACGACTCGAACGCAACAAAGCACGGAGTCCAACAAGCATGTATGCAGATTCAGCAATCGGCGAATCGTAAGGCAGAATTCTAGAAATGAAGATGATGGGGGACGTACACATCGGCAGATTCGCTGGGCAGCAGAGGAGAAGGAATCGTCCTTCCCCCGCCATTCGCGACCCACCCGATCGACCTGAAGCAGCGATCCTCTTCCCTCTTCTCCTCCTTCTTCTTCTTCTTCGCCAAGAAGAAGCGAAGAAGGAAGAGAGAGAAAGCAAATGCAGAGAGAGAGAGAGAGAGAGAGAGAGAGAGAGGCGCCAAATGATGGAAACTTCTCCCTCCCTTTCTCCCTCTCTCTAAGTCCTTCCGTTTTTATTTTATTTTTCCCTTCCTGTTTCTATAACAACAAAATTGTAAAAAATCTATATAACAAAAATTATCATCACAAATTCACAATGTCCCCCGGCAATTTCCCAATTTTGGAAGAGAACCAAATATGAAATTCCGGATGTCACCATATGTGTAGTTTGGTTAATTTATATGGCGGTTGAAAAGTATAATGTACACATAGTAAAGCCTATGCTAAATCTACCTCTCTAGAATTGATTTCATTAAGGCTTCATTTCTTTAGTAAAAATAAATGATTTAGAAAATATTTTTCTAAAAAAATAAATATATCATTTAAAAAAATAAATCAATGAAGAAAATTTTATTTTTCATGAAAATATTTAGACATGAATTATTATCAATTATAAAAATATTTTTCAATGGCTAATTATTTCAAGTGATTATTTTAGGTAAATATTTTCTATATCATTCATTTATGCCAAATAAATAAGGGGTTAGGCGCATGGCAAAGTCTTCAAGGAACATGTTTGCACATATGGCCAATCAACAATCGAAAAATACCAAAAAAAGAAAAAGAAAAAAAGAAAGAGCATCACAAAATGAAAAAAGATTAAATTCTCAATTTCATAAAGTACTACAATATTTAAAATTTTAATCCCAAGAAAAAAATTTAACTCAAATAAAGTGGCTTGATAATTTCTTTTTTTGGTCGAGTCTTGACAAGCGAAGAAATTAAGAATATATTGTTGAGTAAATTATATAAAATAAGCTAATAATGACGCGGTGCCGCCAACGGCTCCTTCTGTTCCTTTGCATGAAAAGTGAGAATGATAATTCACCTCCTGTCATCTCACATAAATTGATTTTTACATTACACTTTGAGGTGCACAAAATTTCGTTATCTAATTTGACGTATGAAAAGCCATCAATTATTTTTCTTGATTAACCAATAATAGTGAGGATTAGAGAATATTAGTGGGCTGTTTTTTTTTTTTTTTTTTTTGCTTGTGCTGATTGAAAAATAAAATTGTTTGATAATTTTATGGGTAGTGAAGAGTCAATAATAATTTTTTCAGACGAAAAAGAAGAGTCATGGACCTGAGCAACTCCTTAAAAGGCTCTGACATCCTGAAAAGACAGGATAGTCCTCGGGATCCGGGGACGAAAAAGAAGAGTCAATAAGTTAACAATATATTGCTGAGTAAATTTTATATTAAACTAATTATTATTATATTAGCGTCCGAGGAACGCGGCTTTGCATAACATTCCCGTTCCCGCCCGCACGTTGATTCCAAAATCATCATCATCTTCGTCTTCTCGTTCCTTCTTCATCATCTTCTCCCTCTCAACCATTCCTCTGCGAACGATCTTAGCTGTTAGCTGCTCTCTCCCTTCCTTCTCAAGCTGCTCTCTGAATCTCTCTCTCTGTCGCTCTCTCGCTCGCTCTCTGCACGCCTCTGATTTGAGCGCACAGCGAGAGGAAATCTGGGGGTTTCAGTTGACACAGTGGCGACCCATCAACGGCGCTCGGTCCCTCTTCGTTCGTCTGCATCTGGGTCTTCTTCTGTCCTGGGAATTTCTCCCCCACTTTGTTTTTTGCAGGATTTTGACCGAGCTCTGCGGCGGGGGCGTTCGTCGGACCATGATTTCACCGGTTACTCCGCGGGCAAACTAGCTCTCCCTTCTCAAGCTGCTCTCTGAATCTCGCTCTCTCGCTCGCCTCTGATTTGAGGGCATTGCCAGAGAAAATCAAGCCTCTTTAGTTGAAAAGCTGACGACCCATCATCACGCTCAGTCCCTCTTTGTTCCTCCGCTTCTGGGTCTTCTTCTGTCCTTGAAATTTCCTTTCTTTTTTTGGCAGAATTTCTGACCTACCTCTGCGGCGGGGGCGTTCGCTGGACCATGGCTTCACCGGGCGAGGAATGGTCGCTGGATCTTCTCCAGCAATACCTTCAGAAGAAGAATTCTCGAGAAAACGTAAGCCAGCGGTCTTCTTGTGTCATTTACAGAGACTTTTTAGACTTTTATTGAAAAACAACAGAATTGTTTCCTTCTGATTCTGGGATGTTTTTTTTTTTTTTAATCACAGTTGGATAGATTCATCCCGAACCGCTCAGCTATGGACTTCGACTACGCTCGTTCGCTCTTGACTGGAGGGAAGAAGTGGAAGGAGAAGTCTGCGGTGATGTCAGCATCGAGCGAGGCGTACCAGAAGCTTCTCGCAGAGGCACTTGACATGAACCGAAGTCGAATCCTGGCCTTCAAGAACAAGCCACCGACCCCAGTAGAGCTAATCCCAAAAAGCTGGCTCTCCCCCACTGCTTACCAGTCTAAATTCATCAAGCCCTGTCGATCCATACCCAAGGTAGCCTCAAATTCATGCCCATTGCTGTTTCTTTTATTGATGACATAAAACTTGACCGACAAGTTAGCATTTGTTCCCCGGAACATTAGTATGTAGTACTGGTTTTGCTTGTGCTCTCAAAGACCGTAGAATTAGTGTTTTGAAATATTTTCTTTGGTTTGTCAATTGATAGATCTGCCAGAGGACGCTAGATGCTCCTAACATATCGGATGATTATAATCTGAACTTGCTGGACTGGGGTGCCAACGACGTGGTAGCGATCGCTCTTTCCCAAACAGTGTACTTGTGGAATGCCTCCAATGGCTCTATTACAGAACTGGTGATCTTCAATAATGAGGAGGGTCCTGTCACGAGCGTGAGCTGGGCTCCTGATGGTCAGAGTATTGCCATTGGCTTACAAAATTCTCATGTCCAGCTCTGGGATTTCTCTGCTCAAAGACTGGTAAGCTGGTTGCTTCTTGTTTTGATGTGCTTTTTGCTTTTTGTTTGAGAGGAGGGTTCTTATTCAGGCTGTGCTTTTTGCTTTTTGTTTTCGTTTCCTCTCATGCAGCTGAGAACTTTAAGAGGAGGCCATCGACTCCGAGTTGGTTCCTTGGCCTGGAACAATCACGTCCTCACTACAGGAGGCATGGACTGTATGGTCATCAACAATGATGTGAGACTCAGATCCCACATTGTTGGAACCTACAGGGGGCATCACCAGGAAGTCTGCGGCCTGAAATGGTCGCCCTCGGGAAAACAGCTGGCTAGCGGAGGAAATGACAATCTCCTTTACTTGTGGGACAGATCCAGAGCCTCTTTGAATTCCGGTGCTCAGTGGCTTCACAAGATTGAAGCCCACACAGCCACTGTGAAGGCCCTTGCTTGGTGCCCATTTCAGGCAAATTTACTGGCCTCGGGAGGGAGCGACCGATGTGTTAAATTTTGGAACACATGCACGGGCACGTGTCTGAATTCAGTGGACACCGGTTCTCAGGTGTGTGCACTGTTGTGGAGCAAGAGGGAGAGGGAATTGTTAAGTTCTCACGGGCCTACTGAGAACCAGCTCATTCTCTGGAAATATCCTTCTATGCTAAGGATGGCAGAGCTAAGTGGACACACATCTAGAGTTCTGTTCCTGGCACAGGTACTACTTTGTATGCTTATCATAGTCATCTGCAATTCAGTGTAAATACTTTTGAAGTTTGCTTGTTGAATTGATCATTCTGCTGATTCTCGTTGTCATATACTTGTTATGCAGAGTCCGGATGAATGCACGGTGGCATCTGCAGCAGCAGATGAAAGATTAATGTTTTGGCAAGTGTTTGGGATACCAGAAGTGGCTAAGCTCACACCCAAAACCTCTTCTGAGCCATTTGCCCTTTGGCACGGTATCCGTTGAACTCAACAGATTGACTGGTGCTCATCATTTTACTGCTTCTGCCCAGAATTTTTTCAGCCTATTTGCTTAACCAACATTGGATTTGGAGCTGCAAGTTGATATTCAGATGGGAGATTGTCACGTAAGTGTAGTTGCAAACTGATTGGCCATGAATTTTCAATTTCAAAAGTGCTCTTCTTTCTCCATCTAATGTCTTTCTCTTGTTTGGGTTGGTTGGAGACCTTGAGGCATGCGTCGATGACTATAGTAAATCTTTCAAAGAAGGAACTGGATACATCGGCTGTTGGATGAGTTCATGGTGTTCGTCTCTTGTCACTGATTCTTCATTGTGAGAGTTAGACATATTTAGAGCTTGACGTTTGATCCATCATAAGCCTCAAATGCCCTCTATTGCAGGTATCAGCCTCTATTACCTGTTGAGATGGTGGAGACATCGTCAGAACTTCGTTATGAGGGGGGTACTTCTAGAAATTATTCTGTCATTATTGTCTGTTAGTGACTGTAATGTGGTTTCTCTAATTTTCTTCTAGTTATGTTCCTCATTTAAATAGGGGGATCACCTAATGGGCGAGGAAGAGGTTGCGGTGGTAGAGGAAGACCAAGATCTAGAGGTATTGCATTCACAAAGCTGAACAATTTTTTAGATCGCATCGAAGGGAGTGTTTTAGATATGGGATCTTGCATCATGGTTAAGTAAATCGTTTTCATTCTTGGTTGTAATGGCACCAAAATGTTAATGTACTTCTTTGAGGAATATGCAGATGGCAATACCCCTTGCTGCTGCATCTGCAATCCTTCATATGTTAGCTTGCTGGTAACAGCCTATAACATTGCTTGTTTTGGGGAATGGTTTTGTGAATTCTGAGTATGATAATGGAGGTTGGGACCACAACCAAGGTTATGCCAAAGGCTCGGTCGAGGAAGAGGACATGGTTTTCGTGGCTGCGAATGGGGAGGATACAATGGACCTCATGCTGATCAACAGCAGGACAGAGGATACAACCAAGAAGCACCTGCTCAGAACTGCAGTATTCTTTTAATCATTCTTTTTCTCACGGACAGGTACGATTTGATACATGTTTCATTAATCGTTAGGGTCTAGTTATATGAGCCGGAGGCAAAGCAATATTGCTCTTTGATACCATATTCAGTGTGAACCCTTGGCTTTCTCCAATTAATCTAATCACTTCTTCTCTTGTATCTCTTTCTTCCTTCTATATAGGATAAGTATAAATTAGTTTCTGAGAACTTCCAGGTTATCCAACTTGCACTGCAATTGGTGAAATGTGAACTTCAACCTCTTCTATAACATTTGTGGCTTGTGGGTGCAAAATCATTCTGTTTGAGAAATGCAAGCAATCCTCCTGGTCACAGGATGATACAATCTATACTACCCTTTTGGAAGGTAGATATGCAATTCTAGATGTCTCATTACGTACATGACAAAGATAAATGGAACAATAAAAGGCTTATAACAAGCTAAAAATGTAGGCTTTCATTAGCCCACTCAGCTGGGCATGTTAAAAAGTTAAAGCAATAGGAGACAATGCTAGGAGGATAAAACATCTCCCTGTTTCAGAATGTCTCTCCTAAAAGCTATTTAGAGGAAAACGTGGACATCAAACATTGGCGGTTGATTTGGGGTGGAAGTCGTTAATCATCGAATAAACCAAACCTTCCTCTTCCAAATAACAGATGGCTTCCCTGTCACAGTCCAAACAAAAGACTCAAAGCTAAAGACAGATTAAGGGTGAGGCTGTGGATTTGTGCTGGTGTGTGTGTGTGAGAGAGAGATATGATCTTATCCACTCGAAGACACAATTGCTGAGCAACATCATCGACGTGTACACCCTTCAGCAATCTCCCATGAGGTTATGAAACCGTGCCATTAAGGAGGCACCATGATGGAAAAAAAACTAGAAGCGATGCGAAGTATCCACGTTAATAGGCAAATTGATTACTGACACGAACATTACATAAAAGAGACGAGGCAAAACATGATCAGTCCAGACGAGAACCTGACATTTTCCCATAACATTGCAAAATTCGATTCATTTGATCAAGTTTTCATCTTCCCAATGTTATCTAGAAATACACAACTTCCAAAGTCTTTTTCAGCGAGCATATAAGGGAACACCCGCAAAACCAAAGCAGCCGTTTTAGATGGATACTATCTGAGTGCCTGTACACTGCACAAGCACTCTTGTTTCGTCCATGTGCCCTTTTCCCCTTTCCAGCCAAGTTTTGACCTTGGGCAGAAGTTATCATTTTTACCACCTCTGCAGACCATTGATCTGTTTTATCTGAGAAAAGAAAGACAATTGATCTCACTACACCTTGCCACGACCAAAGTGCTGCCCACTACAAGTTGATTTTGTTTCCATTTCATGAACACTCGACAACCTTAAGAAAACTTGGACCCCCACAAAATTTTAATGTAATCAACTCCAAAATAGGTACTGCATATTTCGTGGCTGAACATGTTACCCTCAAAATGGAGACATGATGTTTAACACTTCTGAATATAATCCATTGATGTGGAATTCTGAGTCCAAAGTAGTCAGCCCTATGAGGATTGAGATTCCAGCCGGACTTGCAGCAAATCACATCTCAAGAAGAATACGTTCCTCGAAGCATCACACCTCGCTAAGCATCAAGATGAAGAGAAGAATTGCATTGCACAATTCAAACGACAGTCTTGCCAAAATTCAAAATAAATTCATTCACCTGGCGTTCATTACATTCTTCATAAGAAAAGATTTTATTCAGATAATCTATTGACCTTCACTAAGTTGAGATAGGAACATGAATCCTACTTAAAAATAGGAAAGACCCGGTAAAATTGGAAGCTCGGCTAATCTTATAATACTGAAATCTTAGTAGATAGAAGAATCCTAATCCTTCTAGCATTCTTATTTAGGTAGTGGATTGATGCAACGGTCCATCTTCACCAAAACTAGGTAATAGCTTCAGTTTGTGGCCACAACCACATATTTAATTTTGTGGGAAGTCTCCAAACATGTTATGCCCAGCGACTTTTAAAATCTCGCAGAAGCAACTGAAGATCCTTACCCTTTTTAGGCTTGTGCTTGGAAATCTATAAGAAAGAGGTGGAGTTCTTTCACTCTTTGCATTAAATTTGAAATTGGAAGATGGAAGAAGAGTTTCGTTTTGGCATAACATGTGATGTAGTAAAGCACCTGTTAAATTCTTTTCCCTACTTCATTCTATTTAGCAGCCAACTAGCATGCCATGGTTGCTGACTTTGTGTTTTAGGGTGGTACCATTCATTGGAACCCAGTTTGCGTTAGAAATTCTTATTATTGGGAGCTTTTCCCAATTGGCTCCCTTTTGACTCTCTACTCATTCAAAATTCAAGGTTTTGAGGATGACAAGAAGGTGTGGTACCCTGCAAATAACAAGACATTCAATGTTAAATTATTTTATTCAATCTTGGGAAATTTCTACCCTCGTGGATTCCCCTCTGAAGCAATCTGGCTGTCACATATCCCTTTTAGGATTTCTGTTCTTCTGTTGGAGGGTAGCTTGGAACAAGATTCTTACAATTGAGAATCTCAGGAAAGGAATTTTATTCTCATGAATCGGTGTTGAATGTCTAAGCACTCGGCTGAATCTGTGGATCATCTCTTTCTTCAGAATGACTTGGATCTTAAGCTTGGAAATCATATCCTTAGCTCATCTCAGGTGGTGTCATGCCAAGACCGTTCATCCAGCTAATTGGCCATTGGAATGTTTATGGAGGAGGCGCAAATTCTAAGAGGTTTTGGACTGCTGCACAACTTTGTCGCTTGCACTACATTTGGAAGGAACACAACTAAATGTTGGTTGAGGGTTCAGAATCTTCACTTGCTTCTTTGTTGTCCTCTTGTATTCAACTTTAAACATTTGATTCTAACTCCCTATAGTATTGTGATGTTTTACCTACTTTTTTTTTTCTTCTTTTTTGTTTTCATTCTGTCCTTCGACATTTCCACTGTTATAGGATTTCTGCTTTTACAAAATCCTTTTTATTCTATAAAAGAAGGAATTTTAAGAACTAATGTGTTGGCTGGGATTCAAATGTTACATGTGTTTTCCCTAACTCAGCAACTTAGTAATTTATGCCATGAGACTAATATACTAAATTACATAATTAGTTAAATCTGATCAGCAAAAGTGATGAGTGAGTAAATTTTGAGTATGAAATTCAGCTCTGCTTCCGTGATGTTTTCAGGCCCTCTTTCAAGTCAGAAGTGCATATATAGAAAACAAGAGTCAACCCCTTTTCTTGCCATGAGTCCTTCCTTCGATAATTGACTTTTGTCACTAGTCCCACACTTTTTCTCATTCTCTTCTTCAATTTCTGTAAATATTGCCTATCTCCAAAGTTGGGATAGGATAAACCTTTTGAGAGCAGATGCACTTTCAACACGAGTTTTTCTCATTACTAAAGAGTAAAGACCCCATTGTGGAATGTACAATTTCTTTATCGAAATCCAAAATCCTTGTTTTGATTGTCTTTTTCAGGGAGGAAAAATCATCATGACAAACTTGTATAGAAATTGAAGTTAGCAAAGAGAGAGAAAAGCAAGATTAGTGAACAGAGATACTCTAGCTAGAAGAGAAAAGAGTGTGTGACACTACTTTGGTGGGAGAGACGGAAGAAGGATCAGCGAACTGCACAGTGGACTAAGAGGGCATGAAACCACCGTCAGAGAAAGCGGCAGCGGCGCCGGAGAATTGGTTTCCAGACATGGCCACCTTTTTTTTTTTTTTTTTTTTCCATAGAAAATCAATAATTAAAAAAAAGGAAAGTTTTTCATTTATTGCGACACGTGCATAGCACGCTCTTTGAAATGCACTGCCACTCCACCAAACAAAACAGGCTTCCTCCGGCCATATAATAAGACCCCAAACCCAGGCTACACGGTTCGCATAAGATTCCAATTGTTTGTCATCTCCAAAGAGAATTTCCAATTCTGCAGAAACTCTAGATTTTAGTTTTGAAGCAGATTGCGCTTTGTTTGCAGGAGAGAATAGTTCTAATTGTTTCGCTCGTCCAAATCTCCTATTCTCTGTTCTAGAGCTTCTTTTCCGTTTGTTTCCCAATACATTTCAAAAAGATTTTGCAAAAAATTTCGCGGTTTTTCTTGTGATTGCATTTCAACATCACCTGTGAAATCTTTTTCAATCCACTTTTAGTAGCAACAGATTGGAGGCGGAGATAGTCTAGTGCGGATGTAGTTTGGGGCTGAAGACAAGAAATTTTGATTTTTCTAGCCGGTCGACTGCTGTCTTCAACTTCTCGGTCAAGTGGCACCGTCTATTAATCTTCGTCTTCAACTTCTCGGTCTACTGCGGATGTAGTTTGTTGCTCAGTTCCCCTTTCAACAGATGAAACCTGCATTATTTGTGTAGAGAGAAGAGATCATCGGATAGCATTATCAGCTGATCAAATTCTAGATACAAGTAGGGAAGACAATACTTCCTGGGTACAAGTTGAAGGAAAGCCTCATCCTGAGTAAAGATATGAAGTAGTGGCATACTCTGCACGCACTAATATTCTAATATTCATGTTGAGAAACAACACATTAAGAAACACGGAGGAATTATATAGTCGTTTGAATATTCATAAGATTCAAGAACTCAGAATAGCGAAAAAATCATCTGTCCATGTATAATTTTAAAAAGACTACTAATTCATGATCTGTATTCTCTTTTATGCTAACATTATAGATGGCCAGTCATTATGGATGTGCCAGGCTCATGCATGTATGCATTTGAGATCCATCATTTTGTGAGAGAAGCAGAAAGGTTTTCGTCATTAGATACCAAGGCATTGCTCATCTGCTTCACTGTCCCAAGAAGCAAAGACTGGGAGTTGCGACTCTGCAGAACAAAACACAAGTGTCAAAGTTCTGCTTGGATGTTCTGTACATGCAAATACTATTTAATTATTGAAAGAATCATCATGTTAGATATAATCTGAACTTCCTCAAAACTCAGCATCCAAACACTCGAGTAATCAAAATGAGGTTTAACGGACAAACTTGCCCGAGAACTGGAGGCACATGGAGATGAGTCACTGGATCAAATGATAGCATCAGATTTTGATTTGGTTCTTCAAAAACCCTAACTCTCCGTTCCATCCGCACCACAACACTCAAAAGAAAGCAACTTGCGGGTGCTGATTAGCACGACCTCCTGGAATTGGATCAGAGAGAGATGGAGAAACAGTCATCCTCCCGAATGCCTAAAATCCTGCTACAATCTCGAGCATGAAATACCGCCGGAGAAAGCAGCAGCGCCATTGCCGTCGAATTGGCTTAGCTTACGACTGAGGTCAATTTGACCGATGATCCTCTCTCTTCTTTCTATTTTAGTGGTTGTGATTTTCCCGCCAGCTTTCTTCATTTCCTACATTTTCAAGTATTTGTCCTTTTCGACGTACAAAAACGAAAAAGTCCACTTTTGGTCCCTGCAATTAACATTTTTTTTCAGTCGAGTCCTTAAATGGGTAAACTTTTCCAATCAAGTCCCCCCTCTGGAGTCGGCAAGAGTTTGACATAAATAGCCATGGTGAATTATCAGCCAATGCGTAGGATTATAATCTCTATATGATATACACAACTAAACTTGAGTGATGAGATTTTCCAGCAAGAAATCGCACTCCAGTTTTCCATATCACAAGTGTTGCTAACTCCACCGAGTACATCATTTAAATCAGGACACAAAAAGGACTCGATTAGAAAATTTACACAACTTGAATGATCTAAATAGAAAATTTAATAATTTAAGGATATGATAATAAAAAAAATACGCAAATTTAGTAACCAAAAGTTATATTTTGCCAAACAGCATTACTAACATAGCATTCAAGCTATAAATTATCTATAACAACAAGAGTGGATCGCCATTCACAATTGTTTGGCAAAAGAATTATAACATTAAGCTTATCCATTTTTTTCCCTGTCTTGGTTGAAGCGTCGATGAACTCATTTAATTTTCCTAAATTGTGCTCCAACTTGAACATGTTACAAATATTCCTGCATTTTCTTGTAATTGTCAAAAGGGGTTTTAAGAGGATATTACTATCAGTTGAATCCCAGGATGACAAATAAAGTATCAAGGTTTGTATTTTGGCCATACAACTATCAATAGCTGATTGAAGTTAGTGGTAACTCCTAAATTTAACCACAAATGCATAGTTAACGAGAAAATTAAGTTGTAATTGGTAAGATTTGGGATGATTTGTGCTGAGCAAAGGCGCTACCTTGCATGAATAATCGTTCTCACCCACTTAGTAATCCATTGACTTCCCTCAAGATGATTTAATTCACATCTCGGGAGGGTCACACCAGCATTTTATGGCAACAAGATGTTTTCAGCGAAATAAATGGCCTCCTAGTTTATTAGGAAAATCAGCTTTGCCTCTTCTTTATTTTTTTAATATTTTAGGGGCATGAGCACTAGATGCGGCAAAAGTGGAACTAAACCCAATAACCCACCGAGAAAATAGAGAATTTTTGGTTTTTCTATTAAAACTGAAGCTAACAGTATTAGTGATTGATCCCTTACCAAAAAAACAGTATTAGTCATTGATAAGTAATCCATGAACTCCATCTCTTATCAAGTTTCAATAGTTAAAAAAGAATAAATAGAATATATCTTAAAATTCGTTTGTAAATGATATAGTTTTTTTTTTTTTTTTAACTCAATCGAATCTGTCAAATTAGGAACAAAAGAAATGGTATCATTTGTCTAACTTAGCAAAACTTATCATTTTCAAATTTAAATGAAATATTATATTTAATTCAACCACATATACTTAAACTATAAGGGAAATTAATGGCATAGTTTAATTAACTCAGCAAAACCTCGATTTACATTTCGTTTAGTTTTAGTTTCTTCTTCTGAAATTCATTCAACGATGCCAATGATATCAAAATCTGGACATGTGCTGCTGACAAGGTGTCTATCTCGGGCTATTACTCATAAAACAGAATATTCTAGACATTGGGCTTACCTGGGGTTATCATGGGCCAGTGCTTGGATATGGGCCCGATTTATTATTTTTTAATAAATGCCGCAAGTAATGAAAAGTCCTTTTTTTATTCTTTTATCATGTAAAACCAAAGCTTGATATTGAGTGCTCTTAGGAGTAAATGCTTCAGAAATCACACATTTCTGAGTCTTAAAGTAGGGTTGCGTAGCATGAAAAGTATAAAATATGGATCATACTGAAGTTCCTTTCCCTTTTAACTCAAATTTGAAAAGTCGGAATGTTTATCATTTTGGATTTGGAACGATATGTTTAGAGATTTTTATAGCGAGAGTTCATGTCAAACATGTTGTGCCATGTAACCTGCTTGATTAATGTCTTCTCGTATTTGGTTTCAAAATGAGACAAGATTAATACATATGTTGTGTTTAAATTTGACTTGAATTTGACGTGATATAAAAAGTATATGTACCGATGCTAATTTCAGTCATACATCCTTTTTATTGTTGTAATGACTTCCTCATTCGACACTAAGCCTGCTATGCATGCAATTTGGGCTTTGTCAAGAAGACTTTTTTCATATTTTGTCGAATGGATTTGTAGTTGGTCTCATATTTTGTGGAACGGATTTGTAGACATACCTTGATATTTAGTCGATCTCATTGCACATCATTATGCTCTGGTATAATCAAGAATTTCGCTTCCTAGTTCTCACTTGAGGAAGCTTGGCTCCTACAAGAATTCACTTGTTATATATCTTGCTTATACAAAGACAACCACCAAAAACTTAAAACGGCAACGAATAACTCCATCGCATGTAACTTTAGGGGTATTCATCCTTTGCATTCTCATTACCTTCGAGCTCCCAGAACTTGGGGCTCTAAAATCAAGTTCATTATAATAAATCTCAACACACTGCTCTTTTCCCATAACTTTATTCTAAAAAAAAGGAAAAAGAAAGAAAGTTAGTAGCTTGGCTCGTTTTGCTTTTTTATCAAGATATTTTGCCTTTCCTTCCATTTTGACGGCCCAAAAAATGTTACTTTTTGGCTTGGCTTAAATGTGTACGTAATTAGCTTAAGACGGGCCCCTCAAACCCACCCTCAGATCATGCCGTAGTTAGCTTATGGCCCCAGGGCTAGTCCCGTCTTTTCGCGGGCTCCTCAAACCCACCCTCAGATCATGCCGCAGTTAGCTTACGGCCCCAGGGCTCCTCAAACCCACCCTTTTCAGATCATACCGTCGGCCATGTTGAGAACCTATAAATAAACCACACCCCCACCACCCCCCTCTCTCACATCCAACACACGCCTCTCTCTCTCTGACTCACGCACAAAGGTAAAAATGGAGAAGTCTCTGGGCCTTGCTGAACTGGCTTCCCTTCTTGCCATCGTGGCGGCTCTCCTTGGCATCGTGGCGGCTCTCCTTGGCATCATTAACTCCGTCCTGGGTATTCGCCAGGCGGTAGCCGCCTCAGCTCCGACAAATAGGGCGGATCTGTCTCCCAATTGCTGCCCTCGAGCTTCCGAGCCATGCAAAATAAGAATTTGTAATTCGCTATGTTTAGTTTTTCATGCATTCAATAAAGTTCTTTTTCTATATCCATCTGTTATTTAAAGATTATTGGTGTCTTGCCATTTAGTAATAATTTTGAAAATCCTATATAGATTATGATTTGAATTAGATCGATTTTGTGCGTGCGATTTCCTCCACCATGAATTATGTTCAACCAAAAAGAAAAATGGCTTGAATGAGTTTTTTTTTTTTTTTAGGTAAAAGGCTTGAATGAGTTTTAGTGCTCCTTGACACCTTAAATCTTCCTTAAGATTTCAAAAGACTAAACCATTGACTTAGCGTTGACTGAAAGTTAAAAGATATTTGATCGACGAGCTACAAGCCTCAAAACAACTTTTCAACTTAGAAAATGGATTATGCTTGTTAAAACGAGTTTTTTGACACTAAATTGTCGCCCAACTCCGATAATCAAATTTTGACCCTTTGAGATTGTTTGCTCGCTTTTCACGGTATTGGTAATTTTGCAACTTTTGAATACTAAACTCAAGTTACGAAACTAGAAATTGCAAGCACACCAACGTAATGAAAATTGGATCGATTAGACATCGGATGAGGAAGTTATCACCAGTAAAGCATCCCTCAAACTTTCACGAAACTTGAAAAAGGTCCCCGAGTCCAATACCAAGCTTGAGGTTTTGATGAGATAGAATGTTCCAGATCTCCAAGCTGTTCAAATGGCATTCGGTTCATAGACCAAAGCCTTAAGCTCTTACGGGTCAAAATCTCGGATCCATAATGTTGCGATTTAACCTACAGATATCGACCTCGTTGGAAAGCATTTGTCACAGAGTTTCCCAATACCGCAACAGTCACACGAATTAGATGTTGCATGAGTAAGTTGCAAGACCAGAAAACGCGACGAGACTACAAAATCACGGGCTCCATTTGTGCATTTTTGGAAACACGAGCATAATGGTGCATTTTAGTAAGGCTTTTGAGGAAAGCCTCTCAAAAATGCAAATGAACTTAGGTGAATTTTTTTTTTTTTTTTAAAATACAAATGATGTTTAGTGAAGACATTTTTGGAATTTCGAAATTGTAGCGAGAGTAAAGTTGGAAGAAAAAGATGTATCAGCATTTTGGAAATACTCATAGCACTTACGTATCTACCTTGGGCAAAAGACTTTGAAAATGCAATTAAATCTCTCCAAAAAAAAAGGTCATACGGTATTACATTTGTCCAATGACCTTTAGAGCACTGAAAGGATGCAACCCTTTCTTCAGCCGCCATTCGCGACCACAACTGCTCCAAGCTCGAGCTAAAGAAGCTTCCCTCTTCCCTTTTCTTCTTCTTCTTCGCTCAGAAGAAGCAAATGCAGAGAGAGAGAGAGAGAGAGAGAGAGAGAGAGAGGCGCCAAATGATGAAGACTTCTCCCTTGCTTTCTCTCTCTAAGTTGTTCCGTTTTTATGTTTTCTTTATCTCTTTTTATTCTTCCTTCTCTGTTTCTATTTAAAAAAAGAAAAGAAAATTGCTACGATTCTTTATAACAAAACTTATTATCTCAATGAAAATTGCGAATATAGCCCTCGGCAAATTCCCAATTTTGGATAAGAACCAAATATCCAATGTATGAAATTCCATATAGATGATGTATGAAATTCCGAATGTCGCAATGTGAAATATATACATAAACCTTATGGTAAATTTTTACCTCTCCAAAACAGTGGAAATGATCAGAAAAGCAATAGTTGGATCTCAAGAAAGAAAAATTTGCTTCTCTTTTTTTTTTTTAAAAAAAAAAAAGTGTTTTGAATCATATATCTGAGTCGAAAGTTTTTTTTCCTTTTTGTTTTTCAAATAATCATGTCTTTTAACTTTCATTAGAATGAAATTAATTTGTTGAGAAAAAAAGAAGGAAATTATTTTTTACTTCTAATAAATAGTGTCTTTATGAGATCTTTGCGCTTATGACAAGATGGCAAACATCATTTTGGGGTGTCCCGAAAGTAGCAAAGTGTAGTCGAGTAGATGTTTTCGAATTTCGGATCATAAATTGATCCACCAATTTTTGTCATTTTGCTAATGCTATTACCTATACTGGCTTTGAAGAGTAAAATTGAAAATCAAATTAAATCAAACCTTGATAGAAGATGAAGATGAACACTTAATTATACGTGCCAAATAGTAAAATGTAGATTGAACCTTAAAGTAAATTTCGCTTATTGAACTTTGAACTTCAAAATTCACCAATCATGCAGTGTGGCTAGTATAGTGTAAATCACTGACGAGTATAAACTCATATGATATGCAACTATGACAACATCTCATATGATAAAATCATTATATCTAGCCAATGGCACCATCACAATTCAGTTAATTTTAGAGTACATCTCGCTTAGTGTAAAAGACAACTTAATTTCATTTTTAGTGTAAAGGTGGTAAAATATACAGTAATTTTTAAAGTACATTTCGCTTGTAGAATTTTTTATAAAAAAAAAAAATTATCTGTGCAATGTGCACAAGCATGTGGCGAGTATATTTGTAAATAATCACTAAGTATAATACATACAATCTTTTTCTTAAATAAAATGATATTATGCAAAATTTGATTACTAAGATCTGTAGTTCATTAAAGTTTAAAAAAAAAAAGAAAAAGAGGATGATGATTTACCTCCCATTATCTTGTGGACATTGACTTCTACATGATATTATGAGGTGCAAGGAATTTTGTTATCAAATTTGATGTATGAAAAAATCACCAATTAGTTTTCTCGATTAATTAATTATAGGGATGATTGGAGAATATTAGGGGGTATTTTTTTCCCTTTCTAGTTTTTATTAAAAAATAAAATTGCTTGATAATTATTTTTGTGGTCGAGTCTTGATAATTTTAGGGAAAAAGCCACAAAAAACCCCAAACTTTGCCTCGAGTGATAGATTTACCTCGAACTTTATTTTGTGACGTGAAAAATCCCGAAATTTGCTAACCGTGACACATTTACCCCAAACTTTTATTTGTGACATAAAACATCCCGAACTTTCATTTGTGTAACACATTTACCCTAAGTCATAAAGGGCGTTTTGGTCTTTTTACTTTTAATTTTTTTTTTCTTCTTCTTCTTCCTTCCCTCCACTGGCCATGGCGGAGCTAGCGGAGGGAAGCTGGCGTTCGGTGAGGGCCTCCCTCACCAAATCTAGCAAGGGCACCCTTGCTCGATGCCGGCGAGGGCACCCCTCGCCCGACGTAGGCGAGGGCGGCCCTCGTTGGCGTCGGGCGGCCCTCGTCGACGTCGGACGAGGGCCTCCCTCGCTAGATCTAGCGAGGGCACCCTTGCTCGACGCCGGCGAGAGCACCCCTCCCCAGATCTGGCGAGGGCACCCCTTGTCGGAGTCGGGCTAGGGAGGCCCTCGTCCGACCCAGTCGAGGGCCTCCCTCGCCTGACGCCGGCGAGGGCGGCCCTAGCAGCCCAGGCGAGGGCACCCTCGCCTGACGCAGGCGAGGTTGGCGCTCGTCGACGTCGGACGAGGGCCTCCCTTGCCAGATCTGGCGAGGGCACCCTCGCCCGACGTTGGCGAGAGCACCCCTCCCCAGATCTAGCGAGGGCACCCCTTGCCGACGTTGGGCAAGGGAGGCCCTTGTCCGACCTAGTTGAGGGCCTCCCTCGCCCAACGCCGGCAAGGGCGGCCCTAGCCAGCCCAGGTGAGGGCGACCCTCGCCCGACGCCAGCGAGGGCAGCCCTCGCCGGATGCCGGCTTCCCTTCGCCGGCTCCACCATGGCCAGCGGAGGGAAGAGAGAAGAAGAAAAAAAGAAAAAAGAAAAAAGAAAAAAGAAAAAGAAAAACAGAAAGAATAAGACGAAAATACCCTTAATGGTGTAAATGTGTTACAGTTAGCAAATTTCAGGGTTTTTCATATCAAAAAACAAATTTCGGGGTAAATCTGTCACTCGAGACAAAGTTAGGGGTTTTTGGTGGCTTTTTCCCATAATTTTAATGGGTAGTGAAGAAATTAACAATATATTTTGAAGTAATTTTTTTAAACAAATTTTATATTTGTGTCACACAAACACTTGCCGCCAACAGCTCCTTTTATTCAATATACAACAACATCCCAACTTTCATCTAGGCTGCGTCGTCTCCCTTAGTCTCAACCAAGCCTTGATATCGAGGAGATCTTCTTTTGAAGAGAAAAGGACTGTTATGATACATATGTGAGTTGTGTTAAAGAAATCACATATCGAAAAATTAGTGTAGTGTTGAATAGTTAATATATCTTGCTTAGCCCATTACTCTTTGACTTAAGGTATCGGACTTTCGTCACGTGCCTTCCAATCTTGCTCTCTTTTCTTTTTTTGGAAAAAGAACGGATTTGGGTTCTTAAAGAGGACAAATTGGTAATGCAAAGTTTTGGCGCGAATACAGAACTTTTGAAAGCGAATGTAGGCAAAAAGCAATAATTTCGGTTGACGTCTAATTAGGAAAAAAACGTGTCCTCACTTTTTACGTCCATCATGGTCTTATTTAGACATTGACGTTTACCTCCCCAAAATGACCCCATTCCGCACCATGGAAATTCCCAAAATCAACCCTAATTTTAACTAAGCTTATGGTATTCCTCATCATGGGATTGTGGAGGCTGCAGAATGATCAGAGTTTGTGGTGGTGGGATTTTGAGCAACCATATGAGGGAATTTGGGGCAAAAAACTTGATAGGAAGGCAATTGAGTCCTTTTAATTGTAAGGCTTTCTCCTACTATGTAAAATGGTAGTTTTAGATATGGTAACTCTCTCGGGCACAGATCAAGTTTCTTGGGATAATATTATGATTATCAGTTGTTGTGAGTCCCTAGTTAACTTGTCAAACGGATAGGTCAAGTTAGATTTGGGTCCAATTGAAAATGTTATGACCAAAATTGACCAATTTTACTCGTTTTGACCTGTTTTGACCCATTTCGATGTAACACAAATATAATGACTTATACCTAACCCATATCATTAAAACACTTATATATTTAACCCAATTTAAGAAAACTCATTCTCCAACTGATGTGAGAGCACAGAGTGAGCAAGCTCGAGATTGAGTAAGTGTGAAAGAGTGTGAAAAGAGTAATAGATGTGCGTTGAATTTAAATAACTTGTGAACCCGTTTAATATTCATATTATTTTGAGCTTTACTATACTAAACTCATTTATAACCTATTTATAGAAGATAATTAACCTGTATAATAATTCAGCCCATCAAATATGGGTCAAGTAATGGATTTATAAACCAATTTGACAAGTCCACTACTTATCAGTCTTATAGTTCTCTAGTTGGCCCATTGCTTAAAAGACCAAAATAATATCGGAACTGGATTTCTAAGCCCTAATCCGAAAGCCCTCCCTTGTTGGATATCAAGCACCCCCGCCCCCAGAAGCCCCCTCGATGTACTCAATTGGTTTGTCTTTATGAAATGAAAAATATTTTAGCGACCGAAAAAATAGTGGTATCATGTGAAAAATAAGAATGGCTACTGTTATATTTCCTTTTCTTATGGGAGACATAATACTCATGTGAGAGAGTTAAGTATACATTTTCAAATCAAATTCAAAATAAAAAGGGTAATTGTAAAACAAAACTACCAACTGATGAAGGCTGCATATTGTTCTATCGAGCATTCAATTTCACCCGAAAATTGACTGCATTTTGCCCTTCTTCGCTCCTCAAGAGTTCTTTCTTCGGAGCATAAAGGGCAGAGTTGAGCCAGGATACGATTAGATAAATGATAGATTAATGAGGCCGACTCACGAATTCATCACTTGACTCACCTATAGATACATCTCATAGAGGAGAGACGCCGAGCATGGCACCGTCAACTAAAGTTGAGGAAGCCGAAGAGGACCGCTAGGGTTAGCTGATTACCGCAATGAAGGTGGGACAAGAGAGAAGCCTCAATTGCGACAGGATCAGCTTGACTAAGAGAACTAGCCAAGTCAACATAAAAGCCGACATCCTCATAACTTTGGTGCAGAGCAAGTATTTATAGATCAATATCAGCAAAAAAGATATGTGTTCTTGCGTCACCCACAGGGGTCAAGAGACTAAGTTATATTGATCTACTTGATATTTTTGGACTTGGTTAATGTTTGCTCATTCAGTTTAGTTATGATATTCATGGTAAATGGACTTAAAGAATGGCATGTTGTGCACCTTGTTATTTTGAGCTATTGTGATCTCAACTTAAATTGAAAAATTTGGCAGATACCTATATTGCGTTTGAATAATTATCAAAAGGCTTGTTGGATCTTAGATGGGAAAGAAGTGAAAATGGTAAAATTAGACCTAAAAGTGGCTTTTAAGTCATTTTTAACGTGTTCTAGGAGCAGTTTTGTAAAATTTGCAGAAATGAAATTGCTCTTTTAGTAGTATTAGTTTTTGCTTTAAAATGTTTGTGGGTTATTAAGTTAGATCACTTAAAGGAAATCAAACCGATTGATCTCATATATGTCAAGTACAATAAAAAAAAAACACTCGAGGCATGCTGGGATTTGCCACTGATCTCGTCTTGCTAAACATTGAGGCGAGTAACAATTAGGAGAGATAAAGCGTCATAACAACAACGCTGAGAATAACTTGGTCTTTCAGGGTGACGATCAAACTTGGGTGATGTGGAGAAAGTACCTAGGGTAGGAGAAGTAAGAACACGCTGGATACAACAAGCAAGATCAAAAACAAGTGATAGAGCCTCAAGTTCTAGAGGAGTAAGCATTGAGGATGATGAAGCGGATTCAGAAGAAATCTGAAGGCTCAGGGTCTAGTGATGGAAGGGATGAGAGAATGGATGGTGTTGATGATGAAGATTAGGTTATTTTAGAATTTAGAGATTGGGATTTTGCATGCTGAGTTTTAACCTTTAGACTGATACACATTGGATTCCACTGGAAATGGCAATTCAGGATTGGAAGCATACTGTGTCATCGTAGAAAGTGAAGTCCCCCAACGTCTTTTTGTAGGGCGAACCCTCAGTGGTAGCTGCGTTAACCTTGGAAGCAAGCTATACTTCAGAATGGGCATAGAGGCTCATCTGAACGAGTCGTTCTCCAATGGAATAAAACACTCCCGATGCTGCTAACAAGGGAACTCTGCATAACAAACCGCTTAACAGCACCCAAACCATCAACCCAGAAGGAAAACTCAGTTTCTCTATCGCCAGCAGTTTCAAGTGGCGATGTACCCTTTGCTGCTTTGGCTGCATCACCGTCTCCTGTCTACCGCAGCTCAAGGCCACCACGCCCTTGAGGCATAGGTGCTTTTGTGGGATCGACAAGTCAACCACCCGAAGCAAAGATAGCAGATTACTAGAATTGCTTTGTGACCATCATATGAACTGAGGATAGAATCATGCTTCACAATTCCATCTCCAATTTTCTATATCTCAATCACTGTTATTTGACTATTGATAACTTGACCTTCTATTGTCATTGATGCCAAACACGAACTGAAAACTGAACCAAATTATCTGAAGTAAGCCAAAATGTGTATAACAGGAGAGAGAGCGAGAAAAATATGCATTTCTTTGCAGATTTGTGCATGACATTGAGGGGGACGAGCGATGTCCAATGATCCAATTCACGAATAGTGAAATCTATCTGTTTACATACTTTTATTTACAATCCAATCCACTATCCATATTTACCCAAATTGGTGTAATCTCCCATAGAAATATCAAATTGCAGCTCAAAAAGAACAGATCTCCCATGTTAATTAGGCAAATAGCCATGGAAAAAATTATGGTGAGAAGCGGCAAAATTATGAGCACTAGACAATCTGTTAGAGTTCAACGAATGCAGAGCCAGTGGGCCAGCGGGCGAATGGCTCAGAAGAGGTCTTAGGTGCTGGCTTGGGCACTTTTGGTGTCCCGAATACTCGCCAGTACATTAATCTTTCATCTCCTGCTGCAAATGCCACCGTGCATCCGTCCAGAATCTGCAAAACAAGTATGTGACAACGAGAATCAGCAAAACAATCATCTCAACGAGCACACTTCAAAAACTATATGCACCGAATTGCAAATGACTACGATAGCATACAAGTAGTACCTATGCCAGGTTAAAACTCTAGATGTGCGACTGGTGAGCTCTGCCATCTTTCTCATAGATGGATATTTCCAAAGAATCAGCTGGTTCTTAGTAAAGCCGTGAGATTTTAGCAATTCCCTCTTGCTCTTGCTCCGTGGCAGCATGCACACCTGAGAACCGGTTTCCACTGAATTCAGACATACGTCTTTGCGCGTGCTCCAAAATTTGATGCATCGCTCATGTCCTCCCAAAGCCAGTAAGTTGCCCTGAAACAGTCACCAAGTGAGGGCTTTTACGGCAGCTGTGTGGGCTTCGATCCCGTGAAGCCACTGAGTGCCTAAATTCGAAGAGGCCCTGGACCTATCCCACAAGTTGAGGAGATTATCCTGTCCTCCGCGAGCCAGCTGTTTGCCTGAGGGCGACCATTTCAGCCCGCAGACTTCTTGATGCCCCCGTAGGTTCCGACGATGTGGGATCTAATTCTCACATCATTGTTGGTGATCTTACAATCCAGGCCTCCAGTCGTGAGTATGTGACTGTTCCAGGTCAAGGAACCAACTCGGAATATGTGGCCTCCTCTTAAAATTCTCAGCTGCGAGAGGAAGCAAAAATAAAAAGCTAAAAATGCAGCAGATCCCATCAGCCACAGATGCAAAACTAATTCTATAAAAAAAACAATCAACCAGCTTACCTGTCTTTGAGCGGAGAAATCCCATACCCGGACATGAGAATTTTGTAAGCCAATGGCAATATGTTGACCATCAGGAGCCCAGCTCACGCTTGTGACAAGGCCATCCTCGTTATTGAAGGTGACCACTCTTGAAGTAGAGCCCGTTGGAGGCATCACACGACTACTGACTCCGAGAGAGCAATTGCTACCACATCCTGAGCATGCCAGTCCAGCAAGTTCAAGTAATAATCATCCCATATGTCAGCAGCATCAAGCGCCCTCTAGCATGACTATCAATTGAAAAATGAAAGAAAAAGCAGCATGCTCGTAGCTGTGAGTGAGGTTAGCTACGCGGGATTAACTCTACCAGGATCGGCAGCTTGTTCTTCAAGGCCAAGATTCGGGATTGGCTCAGGTTAGGTGCCTAAGCTTCTGAAACGCCTCATTCGATGGTGAATCGGACTTCTCCTTCCACTTCGTCCCTCCACTAAACACGGAACGAGCGTAGTCGATGTCCATAGCTGAGCAGCTCGGGATGACTCTATTCAACTGTGATCAACAGCATATCACGGAATTTTAAGGGAACAATTCTATTGGGACCTTCGTTATAAAAAAATTACTTCCAAATCTTCTAAAAGAGGAATTAATCTTTTCTTTTTACTTTAAAAAACGTAACTGTATACTTCTCTGTCTGCGATTATTGTTATCGGAGAAAAGTGACGAAAGTACAAAGGCCTGCCAGTACACATTTCATGAGTGTCACTCAATACGCATGGAATAAAGGCCTAATTGAGAATTGACATTGAAACTCAGTTCTCAAAACCCATTGCCTGCAGAATATTACTACCAAAAAAACACAATTCTGAAAAATCTCTGTAAAAATGATACAAAAGAAAGGACACAAGCTATTCTCGAGATTTCTTCCTCTAGAGGTACTCTTGGAGAGGACCCCGAGACGGATGCAGAACAATTACTTCGTGGTGAATTCTTCTTTGATCACTGCATTTCTATGTGATGAACACAGAACAACAGGCAGTTGCTGAGGTGTTTGACAATTACAGATGAGATGCGTTTCATAAAACTTTCCTCCATTACCTTCAAACCCAGCCTTGTGTGGATACAACAATCAGTCCGCAGTGCAAAAAAAGGTGCATTGCAAAATCCGGTAGCTTGGATTGAAGTAAAAAGAGTTAACACAATGAGCTTTATGCTGCAATCCGATTTTCCAAAACTCTTTACAAGTGAGAATAGTACAATGAAGCTCCCATTTTCTCCCTTAACAAGCCATGAACCTCTCCTATCCCTCTACTTGTCTACACAGTTTGAGTTCCAGAGTCCATCCACCTATTCAGACAGGACTATGCTACCAAGTATCCACTACTTCTAGAAGCTTGTCTAAAATGATTACAAGGATACAACAGTATTGCATGCCACTTAATAAGTGAAACAGCATGAGGCTTTTTCGAAGACTAAAGCATTGACAGGCTTGCCATACGAACCACTGACACTCTGGACACTTTTAGGTAGTTCTCAGTCTACTTTTTTGTTTTTGGTCGGATTCTCGGTCTACTTCCGATCCTCATAAGATTAGCAGATAGACAAAAAAAAAAAAAAATCAATCATCCATCTTTAAATCTTCATAAGAACATATCCAACACCTGCAGATTAACAGATGAACATACGCATGAAATCTGAAATCTGAAATCTGACCTTCTTACTTCATTTAATTTGAATAACTGGCATTAACATGTATGCATCATCCATCTTTAAATGTTCATAAGAACAGATCCAACACCTGCAGAACAACAGATGAACATACACATGAAATGTGAAATCTGACCATGTTACTTCATTTAATTCAATAACTGGCATTGGGGTGTATGCAGGACTGTTTTGGAAAGCCATAGCCCACTCACGACTTTAGGCACATGATGGAAACGCACATGATAGAAATTCTCTCTCAACGGTCTAAGGTGTCTAGGACTCATAGTGCTAAGGGTAAAAAGAGGGTAAGGAGAAATTAAAGGACATTCGCATAGCAACAACATACCTTTAACGCGGATCTTAAGGTTTAAAGCGGTTGTTTTATGACGTACAGAACACAAATGGCACTGCATAAGATAAAAAGACATCCTTCATCAGCTAATGTTTACAAAATTGAAATGTTCACTTTGATTATCATATACTAGGAACACTATTCATGCTTGTAAAAACATTGACCATTTCGAGTTTGAAAAAAGTACCTCGATCTCAGGTAGAAGTAAGGCTTTGGATTCATTTGGACTTATTACATTGCAGCAAACGTAGAACTTACGTTTCATACATGAAACTATATCCTAAGATGAAGAAAATAAACAGCCTAAAAACCTAGCTCCAAATAGAGTACGTAATATCCAATAGCCAAGAAGTGTTCCCAGATAAAAGTTACAACCTAAACCAAATCGAGAACGTCTGATTACAAAAAATAAAATTCCGCCTCCAGACAACTAGCACGTGAGGCAATGAGTTGATGAGTACAGAAGCAAAAATTTTATACAGACCATTCCAATAATAGGAAGGCTTCCAGATTACCTTTTATATATCCAGATATTATATATAGAAAAATCAAATCCAACTAGAACTTGATGAGGAGTTTTAGGAGAAAAATTCTAAATCAATTGTCTTATGGAAAAGAGGAGTTCAAATGACGTCCAAGGAAGCAATGGAATGCCACATTCATCTTATTGAGGTTAACATTGTTTTGAACGTTGCATAATAATTACAAAAAGAAGAAGGAAAAAATTCATAAGAAACAAAAGCTTTCCATGTTCCAACCATGACATACATGTTATTCTAGATTTATGTTCAGTAAAAGGAAACCTCTTACCAATCAGAAATATCGTTGGTGTTGGGGCAAAGCATAAATAGAACTGAACAACTACATTGCAAGCTTTGTGGATTATCAGGTTGTCTTTGATGCCCATGACAATGTCCAAATACAGCCATCAATGCTCAGAATAGACAAATACACATCAAAGTCAGTTAGTTTTACATCTCACCCATGCCAAAACAAGAAATGCATTGCACTTGCCCAAATATTTTGTTTATTTTAAATTTTCAAGAAAATCATGCACAGGCCCGTGCATTCTGATTTTCAACATAGTTTGCCCTGTCAGTTAGATAAAAACTAACCTGATTGAACATTCCAATCAATGACTTTGCCTGAGTAAGTTCACTGCACCAATTCTTCCAAAAAAGAGTTTTGGGCCCCTCTTTTTTAGGTGCCAACAACAGTGAAAATTAGGCTCTCTCTCTTCATTATCTGCAATAGCAATTGTCCAATCCCACATGCTGCGTGGACTCCATGTCCTTCTGCTACCACGTGTTTTATCTGCTTGATCTTTTTTGTCTAGATCTACCACACAGTGAATATCCTCATTAAGTCTTCCATCCTTAAGACAGGTAAGCTGGTTGCCTGTTGTTTTGATAGCATTAGTGTTTCGACTGTGGCTGAGGTGTTCTTATTCAGGCTGCGTTTTTTGCCTTTTGTTTTCATTTCCTCTCATGCAGCTGAGAACTTTAGGAGGAGGCCATCGACTCTGAGTTGGTTCCTTGGCCTAGAACAATCACATACTCACTACAAGAGGCATGGATTGTAAGGTCATCAACAATGATGTGAGACTTAGATCCTACATTGTCGGAACCAACAGGGGCATCGTCAAGAAGTCTGCGAGCTGAAATGATCGCCCTCCAGAAAACAGTTGGCTAGCGGAGGAAATGATAATCTCCTCTACTTGTGGGATAGGTCTAGAGCCTCTTTGAATTCCGGCACTCAGTGGCTTTACAAGATCGAAGCCCACACAGCCACTGTAAAAGCCCTTGCTTGGTCC
Organism: Eucalyptus caleyi; assembly: GCA_014182885.2. Lineage (NCBI taxonomy): Eukaryota > Viridiplantae > Streptophyta > Magnoliopsida > Myrtales > Myrtaceae > Eucalyptus > Eucalyptus caleyi. The sequence goes on along the minus strand of CM024468.2, from coordinate 31,453,192 downwards.
CCGTTTCAGGGAAACTTATTGGCCTCAGGAGGGAGTGTTTTAGATATGGGATCTTGCATCATGGTTAAGTAAATTTTTTCATTCTCGGTTGTAATGGCACCAAAATGTTAATGTACTTCTTTGAGGAATATGCAGATGGCAATACCCCTTGCTGCTGCATCTGCAATCCTTCATATGTTAGCTTGCTGGTAACAGCCTATAATATTGCTTGTTTCGGGGAATGGTTTTGTGAATTCTGAGTATGACAATGGAGGTTGGGACCACAACCAAGGTTATGCCAAAGGCTCGGTCGAGGAAGAGGACATGGTTTTTGTGGCTGCGAACGGGGAGGATACAATGGACCTCATGCTGGTCAACAGCAGGACAGAGGATACAACCAAGAAGCACCTGCTCAGAACTGCAGTACTCTTTTAATCGTTCTTTTTCTCACGGCAGGTACGATTTGATACATATTTCATTGATTGTTAGGGTCTAGTTATGTGAGCCTAGGACGGAGGCAAAGCAATATTGCTCTTTGATACCATATTCAGTGTGAACCCTTGGCTTTCTCCAATTAATCTAATCACTTCTTCTCTTGTATCTCTTTCTTCCTTCTGTAGGATAAGTATAAATTAGTTTCTGAGAACTTCCAGGTTATCCAACTTGCACTGTAATTGGTGAAATGTGAACTTCAACCTCTTCTATAACATTTGTGGCTTGTGGATGCAAAATCACTCTGTTTGAGAAATGCAAGCAATCCTCCTGGTCACAGGATGATACAATCTGTACTACCCTTTTGGAAGGTAGTTATGCAATCTTAGATGTCCCGCTATGTACACGACAAAGATAAATGGAACAACAAAAGGCTTATAACAAGCTAAAGATATATGCTTTCATTAGCCCACTCAACCGGGCATGCTAAAATGTTAAAGCAGTAGGGGATTGTGCTAGGGGATATATGCTCTCGGTGTTGCCCAAAATCAGGTTTTCTTTTGTGGCCAAGCTTCCTTATTGGTCTAACCGGAATTGTGGTGGTCGAGTACGATAAACGATGGGTGGTGAACGATGGATGCAGCAACCTACCCCTCAAGGCAGGAAGGGCCCTCTAGTGGATAGATTTATGGGTATTTAATTGTAAAACAATTTAAGCATGTGTTCCCATAAAAGACAGCTTTAGAAGCATCGTCTAGTTGGTGAGCCGCACTCAGTCTATTAATTACGAATACAGATTCTCCCAAACCTCACATGATAAGGATTCATTTTAATGTTTGTTAAACAACCTAACATGTTAATTAAGAGTCATTGCTAGCCTCTTTTTTGGGGGCCGGCTACATTGCCCAATCAAGAATTGAAAGTATGAACCGAAGAAGTTGGGTTATCTTAATATTTATATTAATGCAATTTCAGTACCTAACGGTTTGGCTGTTACCTAAAGTGATCATGCATTTGTTTTTATGTTTTCGTGCAAATTCATTTTGAGCATTGAAATGTGATCATATGTGGATGGTTCGTTCATGCAATTCTAAACTAGTCAACATAGTATGAAATAAACACGCATATAACTGAAAATACGTTGCGGGAAGGTAAACACTCAAGAAATTAAAGCACAAACTATTCTAAGTGCATGAAAAATAAAACCCGCAACTTGTCGGATATTAATACAAATTTGAATGAAAAACTCGAGAAATGGTCGAGAATGAATGGTACTTCACAAACGCTGGATTGGACATCGGGCATGCCGCCACTTTCGAGTCTTTCGGTCTACTTCTTCACAGATTGTCTCGACATACTATACCAAGTATTCGACTTACGTAATACATATAATGCAGCCATACAAGTCCAAGCAAGTACAAACAAGAGCCAATAACTCAAGCAAATTTTGAACATGAAACACGAGCCTTGAAGTTGGCCTTTGGTTGTGCACACATATTGTCCCATCCTAGACCCACTAAAATTGATTACATTGTGATTAATAGTCATTGGCCATCATTTATGTTCACAAACAGTGGTCGATTTCTATCAATCCCTAAATTTAAGGTCTAGATCTCCTTTTGGCATTTCCCTCGTTCATGCATTGAACTTATGCATACATCTAACAATCACATACGTGAACAATTAAACATGCATTCAGATGAAAAATGGACTTGAATCTCAAACCATCAAACAAAGCTAGTTAATCATAAATAGGATCACTTATTCATTAATTGCAGGATTCATATCATTAGGTTTTGAAATTAATTGACCAGACAAACGATCATCAAATGAAGTGATTCAGGCATGCTTCGAAAGCTTAATGCGTTTAGAATAAGTGTCTAGAAGGTCATTATATCCAATTCTTTACCATTTGACTCGAAAAATACGATTTGTCCCGAAGGGTCCAGAATCCGACCCGTTTCAGGTCCTAGTCTAGCATGTGTTCTCAAGTTCTGTCAACAAAAATGGCATTAGGGATCCCGTGGGAAGCCGAGAATCAACCTTTGGAAGGGCATTTTGAAAATCTCAAGCTCCTTCCTCGCTGGCCCTGGCGTCTCTCACTTTTTCCTTCAAGAGCTCCTCTCTCATTCGCCCTTACGCGCGCGTTCCCCCTTGCGCATTCTCACGTGAGTCGTCTTCAAAGATTGCATGAGAAAGAAGATGGACTGGGCTTTTCATTGTCCTGTGGGCTTCATTCTCTATGGGTTTTGGTCTAATGGGCTGTGGCTTTAGCATATGGAATGGACTAGTGGGGCAACAGCTTCTAGGGCCTCATTGATGCATAAGATGGACTAGAGCCGACAGGCTTGCTGGGCTTGTGGATTTAGCGAAATTTAATTTTGTGAGCTATGTAAATTGGGCCACGAACTAGAAAAGCCCACTCCTTTTTTTTTTTTTTTACTATTTTCTATTTTTTTACTTTTATAAGGATGAGGGTTTGAATTGTCGATAGAAATTTTCAAGTCTTGAATTTCTCGCAAGCTTCATGTTTGGCTAGAATCGTTGACAAGAAAGAAGTCTACAAAACACCTTTTGAAAGCACCCAGACCGGATGGCTTCCGAGGGGTTTTCTTTCAACATCAATAAAATTTGGTTAGCAACTCATTAACCAATTTTATTATTGATGCTTGGTTAGGAAATTGTAACTGGGCTGAGATTAACAAAACACTTTAAGTGCTGATTCCGAAAGTGCAGCAATCAGAGACTACGAACAACTTTCAACCATTTAATTTGTGTAATGTCACCTATAAAATTCTCTCCAAAGTGATCATGAATCGATTAAAGGATGTTCTACCACAATTTGTCTAAACTAGCTTTGTTCCCAATAGACACATTCAGTATAACGTTATCACTATACAAGAAGAAATTCACTCAATGAGCAAATCCCAAAGGAAATGAGGGCACATGATTCTAAAAATTAATTTGGGGAAAGCATAGGATCGACTAAAATGGTCCTTCATTGAGAAAACTCCCTACTTGAAAGGTATTCCAGACTCATTGGTCCAACTCATTATGAAATGTATCACCTCTTCGTCCATGTAGGTGTTGGGGAATGGGCAAATTATGGAGACCTTCTTGCCATCTGGGGGAATACGTCAAGGTGACCCTCTCTCTCCCAATATCTTTGTATTGTGTATAGGCAATTGTCTCGTCTTGTCTATGCAGGAGTGAATTCAAAACCATGGAAACCTTTTTGTTTTGGTCGAGAGGATCGCAAATATCTCATTTAATGTTTGCAGATGAGCTATTATTATTGCAGAAGCCTCAATAGAATATATGAAGGTTATCTTGGAGTGCTTGGACAATTTTTGTCAAAGATCAGGTCAAATTGTCTACAAGGTTAAAAGCAAACTTTTCTGCTTAAAGAATACTTCTCTAGGGCTAAAGTGCATCTTGAGCGATATCTTCGACTTTGTAATATGTTCAAACCCAGGCAAATATTTGGGTGTGCCTTTGATTCATGGAATAACATCTTCAAGGCATTTCAAGTGTTATTAGAGAAGAAAACAAATAGACTTAGTGAATAGAAGTCAGATAGCTTCTCAATGGCGGGCCACATCACGTTAGCTCAATTTTCAATCATGTCTGTACCTACCTATCAAATGTAATATTATAAAGTCTTAACTCATGTTTGTCAACGGATTGAGAAATGTTGCTATGCTTTCATTTGGGGAGATACCGGAGACAAGCATTGCATACACCTTTTGAATTGAAAGACTATTTGTAAACCTAAAAAAGTGGTGGTCTTGGCCTTGGATCCTTTGAAATTACTAACAAAGGTTTATTGATGAATCTAGCATGGAGCTTCAAGACACGACCCCACTATAGTCACAGCTTTTGCATGCTTAAATATTATTCACAACGGAGAAATATTGTTCACGTTAAATTTGGTGAATCGATATTATGGAAAGCAATTGTTAATGTATGGCCAACTTTAGAGGAAGGAGCGGTATGGAGCTTGGGAAATAAAGAAGATGTATATTTTTGGAAAGACGGATGGATTTAAGGGTTGGAGCCACTCATTGACATAGTTACTCTCCACCTACCTCCATTTAAGACAAACAAAATAGTTCGTAATTTTGTGCTGAATGAAAATGGAACTTTCCGCTTTTCCAAGGAATCTTACCAAAAGATGAAATCCTTGGAATTCGCACATCAAACCATTGGTACCCTCCAATGGGGAAAGATAGTCTATTGTGGGAAGGTGATAGTAGTGGATCTTTTTCTGTTGGGTTAGCATGTGAAATTATCAAAAGGATCAATAATCAAGAAACCGATAGGACCTCAATGTAGTAAAACCTTCTTTTGGCTAGCGGCACATAAACATTTATTATCCAATGAATTAAGAACGTCTCGCAATCTGGGAGATAATCTTTACTGTCTGCATTATGAATCTTCAGTGGAAACAACATTTCACGTTTTGTCAGATTCTCTAGTTATTTAGAACATATGGATTCACCTCGTCTCACGACATTGTTTGAAGAGTTCTTCTCAATGAATTTATCTCAATGGTTGAAATTCAACCTGGTTGACTACAAGAGATTTAATTCCCACTTTGATTGGAGTACTACTCTTGGTGTAAGTAGATGGTTTTTTTGGTAATGGAGAAACAAATCACTTTTCCAGAAAAAATTTATTTTTCCTTCCAACCCTGTACAAGTAATCCAATCATACACATAGGAAATCATAGCTTTTTCCATGATCAATTTGTCTAAAAGTAGATCACTTACTTCTCCCGTTATGGTTGCTTGGGATCATCCTCCTTCGGCATCGATCAAACAGAATATGGATGGACTATCTAAAGGTAATCCTAGACTTAGAAGAGCCAGAGGAGTATTCCAAAATGAATGGGGTGATTGGCTTGGCGATTTTACCTCATTTCTTGAAATATGGTCATCTTTACAAGAAAAACTATGGGCACTATGGTTGGGACTTACCATCGCAAAATAATGAGGTTTCCATAAACTCATTATTGAGATGGACTCCAAAATTTTTACGGAACTTGTTAACCAAAAGAGAATAGCGGACAACACTAGACCAACACTTCTTAAAGATATGAGAAGAGAGCTCTCATTTTGAGTTCAAAATTCATCACATTTTTCGAGAAGGTAACCGGCCTGTTGATATGCTTGTCAATATTGGCATAGTGAAGCGTTTGGATACTACATTTTACTTGTGGCCTCTTAGGGCGCGCATGACAATCATTTTGTTCTAGAAATAATTTCTGGAACAGAAATAGATTTTTCTATTTCTATTTCTAGACGAGTTTCGAAAAAGAAAAATCTGTTTGATAACGATACAAAATTTCTGTTTTAGAAATAGAAATTTGTTTGATAACAATATAAAATTTATATTTCTTAAAACAAAATTTTTTTTTTTGGAGCAAATGAGATGTCCATTCTTACAAATTTCATATGCTTATGAACCCATTGACCCAAATACCAAAGTAAGAGTTTTTTTTATTTTTATTTTTATAGTAAAGTCTCCCTTTTTTGAAAAAAAAAAAATACAAAGTAAGAGTTGTTATATCAAATTTTCTAAATTTTCACACAAAATTCTTTAGCATCATCCACCTAGATAGGCAATTACAGTCAAACAATATACTTATCAATAGTCTCCATACAATAGAAAAAGAAATCAATATGCATTACTTTTGAGCATGATAGAAGGTTCCCAAAACTCTAGTAGAATGAAGGTGGGCAACCATATTCTAATCCCCTTCATGCTAGCGTGTCATGTCGATCACCGCCACGGTTTACGATATCGAGCAACCGTTTTAGAAAGAAACACAAAGAAGTGTATTGGGCAATTTGCGGCAAATTTTACAAAATCGGCGAATTTTAAGAAGTGTAATAGAGCTTGTCAAATAAGGGAAATCCTCAAGTAGAAAATCACATTAGAAGAATTGAGATAAGAATCATCAAATACAGTATTACATTACAAAAGCAAAGATTGGGAATCCCCAAATACAAAATAATAGAAATACATTACAAAAGTTGAAAACACGATCTCATGGAATCTCCGGTATATTATGATCTCTTGCCATCTTATTGGCAATACTTTTCTAAGCATATTCATCTTAGTAGAAAATTTCATGGAGAAATTATTTCTGATTTCTGTTCTAGAAATAGAGAAGTAGAAAATTTCAACTTCTGATTTCTGATCAAAATCTATTTCTGGAACAAAAATCTATTCCAGAAATAGAAAAACGGAATAGGTTTATCAAACGGATTTCTATTCCAGAAACAGGTCTGGAATAGAAAAATTGTTTATGGAACAGAAATTCTAGTTGGTCATGCACCCCCTTAGAGAATTATCTCATGTTTTGCTTAGTGATAAAGTTGGGATTATAGATTTTAGACGTTAATTTTTCTTAGTTTGTATCTTGTATTTACCAAATAAAAAATGAAATCTATCCAGTGAGAATGGATTTTGTGTAAGAAAATATGAAATCTATCCAATTTTGCTAGTTTAATGGCTCCATAAGTTTGAATGATCAACTTGTGCTTCTTGGATCTAGAAATTGGGTAGATCCGATTGTAGAATGGAATTGAACCAACTGAAAATTCCGAGATGATATTGCACATTAGTCAAAAGTGGTTTAATTGAACTAATTGAAAGTTCAAGAATGACATTGCATTTTGATAAAATTTCATAGACAACTAGTATCATTATCTCTCCCAGAAGCAAAAACTACATGTTTTTTACATCTTGATTAAAAAGAAGGCAATATACATCGATCCAATGCATTTTGCAAATTCACTTCCTGATTGCTTTGCAAAAATTTCAAAATAATTATGAAACAATATCTCCCCAAAAGCTTTCCCATAATTATTTTTAGTGCAACAACTCCAAACAATAAACATTGCGCTATTCCTGTAATGTTCAAAGAGAAGCTAGCTCTGCAATGAAAGTCGTAAAACACAAGGGATGAGTGAGAACTAAGACGATATTCAAAAGGCGATCATCATCATTATTATGAACTAAACAAAACCATCTCTTTTATGTGCTCCAATCTTCTTGACACTAAGATCGCGAAGTTGCTTTAAACTGATTGTAGAGAGTGGCATTTCCAAGGGTACTTGAATGCAAAGCTCACGTGAAATTTGTCTCATGCTCGGTCGAAGCCGTGGATTGGCCTGCAAGCACGCAAATGCTAGCTTGGCAATCAAGACCACATCTTGTGCATCTCGAAGATGAAGTCTAGAAGGTGAGAGACGTTGATCCAGCACATCCTTCAGCATCATTGGCGACTCAATTTGGGAAGACAATGAACATTCCCAAGAAATATGATCTCTTGGATGCTTTCCCATGATTGTCTCTAATGCAACTACTCCAAAGCTATACACATCACACTTTTCCGTAGGAATTGTAGAAAAAGCCAGCTCTGCGAGTGGAAAATCCTATTTTTTAACATCCTTGATCACAAGCTATATTCAAGTTGACAACATTGCTTCCCATGATGTGATGATTACAAGTACAAATTTCTACCTAATCTACACTCACAAAACTGATTTGAGCATTGGAGTTTATGCTACAGTGAATTTCAAAGGATTATGTTTGACACTTCAAGTACGGATATCATTTTGGTAACGCAAACTTCATATCCTTGAAATGGATCAATTACGATTTTTTCTCCTCATTTGCCAATTCTTCCTTATCAAGGAAATCAGAACGTCAACACAAAATTTGAAAGCTCTAAATTAGTAACCTAATTTCCATAAGAAGATTAAATAATCAAGAACCTAGCGAAAGTTCAATTATTTAGAAGGCATGTTTGACACCAAATGCCCATTAAAATTGAAAAAATTACAAAGTACCTGGAGCAATATATCCGATAGTGCCAGCAATAAGAGTCCAATTTGACGAATTTGGCCTCAATAGCCTTGCAGTGCCAAAATCAGAAATATGAGCCTCATAATGCCGATCCAATAGAATGTTGTTACTAGTGAAGTCTCGATGAATCAATGAAGGTGAACATTCGTGATGCATATAGGACAATGCATTCGCAATTCCTCGGACCACATTTACCCTCTTGTCCCATGGAAATTCTATTGCTCTTTCATCATCATTCAAAGTTGTCCTCAAGCTTCCTCTTTCCATGTACTCATACACCAAAAAACAACGTTGGGCATGAGAGCAGAATCCATAAAATTTCACAATGTTGCGATGGCGTATATTCATAAAGGCTTGAATTTCCCTTTCAAATGATATCAAATCAACAATCTCACCATCTTCTTGCAATGAAGAGGTTTGCTTGATAGCAACCATTTGTCCTTTTGATATCTCGGCTTTATAAACGATTCCATATGATCCTTCACCGACATAGTACTTAGAGTCAAATTCCTCTGTGACCTCCATGATTCGGTTGTAGAAAACTTTGCCATCATAACTCAAAATATGCATGAAATCCAAATCATTTGCCCGTTCGTTGTTGTCCTTCTTGATAATCCTTCTTCGACGATGATTGACGATTACAAGAATGGCCCATGTGCAAGAGAAAAAGAGAAACCCCAAGAACGAGAGAATGAGGATAACTATGACTCTGGTTCCAACGTATCGATTGTGTTTCTCACTCCTGATGGAATTGCATTTAGGTAAACCAACAACATTTCCACAAAGCCCTTTATTATGCCATATTACCTCAAATGGGGCCTCATTGAAAGCCTTGACATTTGGGAGAGGACCTTCTAGGTCATTATAGGATACATCAATAGAAATCAAGGCCAACATATCACCAAAAGTATGTGGAATAGGACCAGAAAGACTGTTGTGGGAGATGTTTAGAACTTCCAGCATTCTTAGCTTTCCAAGCTCTCCGGTATGCTTCCACTCAACAAATTATGACTCAAGTCAAGAACTTCAAGAAATTGTAAGTTGGCTATCTCAAGAGGAATATTGCTCAAAAATTTGTTTCTACTCAAGTTCAAGCTCAACAAGCTTTTGCATGAGCTTAACGGCACCAATATCAATCCACTCAAATTATTTGATGCCAAGTTTAGATGATCTAGATGTGATAAAAGTCCAATCTCAGTCGGGACATTTCCCATGATCGAGTTGGTACTTAAATCAAGTTCTAACAACCTCGACATGCTTCCCAGTTCTCTTGGAATCTCTCCGCTTAAACTATTTGAAGAAAGGTTTAGTAGTTGTAATTGAGCCATCCTTCCAAATATTGTGGGTATCTTGCTAGAAATGTAGTTGTTTGATATCTTTAAGCTCGTCAAATTACGACAACGCTCCCATTTCCATGAAAGTTCACCGGTCAAATGATTGTGGCTCAAGTCAATAAAATATAGATGTGGATATATTCCAAAAGCTTTTGTTATGTTTCCAGTAAGTTGATTTCCTACTAAACTCAATCTGATTAATGTGCTACAGTTCTCTAAGCTTGTTGGGATAGGACCTGTGAAATGATTATTGGTGACGGAGAAATACTGCAATGATCCCCCAAGGCATACATCTTTTGGCAGTTCCCCCTCTAGTTCATTGTTAGATAGAGCCAGCATACTTAAACATGTTAGCTTATTAAATCCATAAGGCAAGGAACCAAAGAATTTGTTGTCATCAAGGTGAAGAAGAAATAAACTTGTCAAGTTTCCGATGGAATGAGGAATTGAGCCAGTAAAATTGTTGGATGATAGGCCTAGTTTTACAAGAGAAGTGAGACTCCCAATTTCTAAAGGTATGGGTCCTGAAAGTCTATTTTCGAAGAGGTGAAGAAGAGATAAACTTGTCAAGTTTATGATGGAACAAGGAATTGAGCCATTGAGATTGTTGGTTGATAGGGAAAGCATAACTAGAGAAGCGAGCCTCCCAATTTCAGAAGGTATGGGTCCCGAAAGTCCATTTTCATAGATGTAAAGATGAGATAAACTTGTTAAGTTTCCGATAGTTCGAGGAATTGAACCGATGAAATTGTTGCCTGATAGGTCAAGTTTCGTAAGAGAAGTAAGCTTCCCGATTTCTGAAGGTATGAATCCTGAAACTCCATTTGGGGAGAGGAGAAGAATAGATAAACTTGTCAAGTTTCCAACGCAACGAGGAATTAAGCCGGTGAGATTATTGAAAAATAGGTCAAGTTCTATAAGAGAAGTGAGCTTCCCGATTTCTGAAGGTATGGATCCCGAAAATCCATTTCGGGAGAGAATAAGAAGAGATAAACTTGTCAAGTTTCCGATGGAACGAGGAATTAAGCCGGTGAGACTATTGGATGATAGGTCAAGTCTAAGAAGAGAAGTGAGTCTCCCAATTTCTAAAGGTATGGATCCCGAAAGTCCATTTTGCCATAATTGAAGAGACATCAAATTCTTCAAGTCACTTATCTCTATTGGAATGGAGCCAGAAAAGTTATTCTGCGAAATGTCTAATTTGATTAAATTGCCTAATTTTCCAAGAGAGGTAGGAATGGGCCCGGAAAGTTGATTTTGGGGGAAAAAATACTAGAAGAGAATCCAAATGTCCAATCTCCATAGGGATGTGTCCACTTAGGTTGTTGCCACAAAGGTACAAATAACGAAGACTCTCCAACGTACCTATACTTGGAGGAATTTCTCCGGACAGTTTATTGAAGCAAAGATCAAGAGAGTTGAGTTTGGAAAGGTTCCCGATACCTGAGGGAATGGAGCCATAGATCGAGTTGTTGGCAAGTTCAAAACTAACCACACTGGTTAAGCATGAGAAGTTGAGGCCATCTAGAGTTCCTGTCAAATTGAGATGGGAAAGATTTAGATGGGTGATGGCTCCGTAGTCATTGCAAGCCACACCAGTAAAGGGGCAAGGGTTGTTGCCGTGCCATGAAGAGAGTAGAAATTGGCTATGGTTGTCAAGAGTAGATTTCCAATTTAGGAGAGCCTCTACTTCATCCTTATTCCCAGTTGTGTGGATAGTGGAAAAAGAAGTGGATGAAGTAGAAGCACTTGCCCCATAAAATGAAGTGGTGTTGACCAAGAAGAGCAAGGAGAAGAAGAAGAAGACACATAAAGGAGACGGGTTGGACAGCAATAATGAAGAAACCATGATTTTGGGGGAATGGATGGTTTTTAGGTGGTGAGATGGTTAAGGTCTATACATATTGTTAGCAAGATTAAGGACATATTTATAGATGAAACATCATTCCTGAAGCTCCTTAGTCAAGGCCAATGCCTTCTACAATAGCATAGCATTTACCCACCATTGAGGCCGTATTGCAAGAAAAGATATTTTCTTTTTTTTTAAACAGTTTGATTGGGAAATTTGGAAATTTAATTCAAACCATTTCGTACGAAAACTAAGGAAGCGCAAGACTTCTGAATTTTCCTTGTGGTGTAGAAAAGTCATGATTAAGACGTGATGGAACTTTGATGTCAATTTCTTCTATAATATTTCCACCTACTCTGTTGAGATTGTCTTCATGGATGGAATAAATTAATAAACAACATAGTACTCGCATATCCAAAATTTGCTCGGCACCAACGCAATCCCCTAAACAACACCTTGAATTTGAATCTAAGTACACTTGTAATGTCCATATAAGGAACATATAGTTCAATTAGAACCACTTGAATAATGGATATTTTCTCTTTGCTTCATTCAAATTTTGGGTTGGACACAATTTCATCTTTTCTTAAATTGAATCTTCCAAATTTTCACAATATATGAATATTGATATAAAAATTCATGTGCAATTTTTTTATAATTTTCATAATGTGGTTAATAGCTCTCTTCTACTGGTTCTTTGAAGTCCAATATATGAATATTGATATAAAAATTCATGTGCAATTTTTCTTTTTTTTTTTTTTTTTTTATAATTTTCATAATGTGGTTAATAACTCTCTTCTACTGGTTCTTTGAAGTCCAGGCAAATGCTCCTTGCAAGCCGCTGATCCTCTAGTTCAATGCAAGTCTCCCTCTCTCTCCCCGCCCGCCCGCCCTTTCCTCCCCACAAGTGATTTTATTTTATTTTTAAGTTTTAGGAAAACTCCAAATAATGACCCAAAATATCCTCAATTTCTCAAATTAAGGTCAAAAGTGAACCTTATCTCAAATAGTGGCCTACAGTGCCATTATTTTCTCATATAAGGATTTGAAATAAATTTTATTTCAAATAAGGGCCTGAAGTGGCCATGTTAACCTCAAAGGACTTGATCTCACTAGTTGGTTAAGGGCTTTTCATCCTTTATTTTTTCTCATTTTCTTTTATTTTTCCTTTGTTTCTATTTTTCTTAAAAAAAAATTCTAAAAAAAGAAGATAAATATAGGTGGGAGGCTGGCCCTTGCCCTCTGCTTTTTTTTTTTTTTTTTTAATTATTGTTTTCTTTTCTTTTTTAATTTTTAGTTTTTCTTTTCTTTAGTTTGTCTTTTTATTGGAAAAAAAGAGAAAAAGGAAAAAGAAAGAAAAATGGGAGAAATTAAGAAAATTCAAAGGTTGGAAATGCCGTTGACTAGTCAGAAAGGTTAGGTCATTTTTTAAAACTAACACGATCATTTCAAACTCTTATTCGAAACAAGGTCTACTTTAAATCCATATTTTAGACAAGGTATACTTCAAATCCTTATTTGAAAAATTAATGACACTTCGAGCCTTTATTTAGAATTTTCTCAAATTTCTAGGTTGAAATTATTTAAAAAGGAAAAACTAAAAAAATCCCAAACACATTTACTTTGAACTGTTTTTATGACATTAAAAACCCTAAATTATGCTCACTGTAACATATTCACCATAATTTTTCTTGTGACATAAAAAAATCATAAATTTAAATTTTCCGTAAAAACAATATTGTTTTTATTTTAGTTAAGTCTCATAGGTGTCATGTCAATATTGTTAGTATTCGTGGATTCATATTGGTCAATTTTTAATGGTGTTTATTAACAAAATGTAAATATATCATATAAGTATAAGTTTCGGATATTTTGCATTAGAGAAAAAATTTAAAGTAAATGTGGCATAATAAACATAATTTGAGATTTTTTGTAATTTTTTCTTTAAAAAATCATATTTGGAAAGTAGTGCAACTCATCAAGGTGCCATTAAAAGATTCCATGTACTAGCACGATCTTGGATTCACTTGACTGGCGCCGGTCTCTCTCTTTTTTCGCTGAACCAATCTTCACCTCCTACAACCCTCATGAGCGTTTGAACACATGATATCCTCAGGAACATCGAGAGCAACACCGGCTTGATCTTTCTTTTGCCCCAGTTTTCTTTTTCCCAATCGGTTTGTCTCAATTATGTGGGGGTCTTGTCTCAATGTCACATCTCGCCACGGGGACGGTTGGTTCAACGAAGTCGTCTAGAGGCCCCGATAGGCCGTGGGGAAAACGCTAGTCAAGTAAAGACAGTGATAGACTGCCCCTACTCCGGGGCCTTCTATTTCTCTTCTAGTCACACAAACCGTCGCACACGTTGTTGGGTAAATAGTTCTAAGTTAAAAACAAATGACAACTCTATAGTGCGGTATTGTTGGTTGCGTGACCTTTTCTTCGTTCATACCATCTAAGAAGCACTAATACTCTCCGGAAGCTTTCGTGTCGTGTTCAATACTCCGATCCGTATTTAACACGCTCTGATACGTGATCAATGAGTGTTGGAAAATCTGATATGTGGTCAACTCTTACCAACATGCTCTGACACGCAAGTCCGAAATTCTAACATGCGATTCCGACACGCAAGAGGTCAATTTTAAAAATTTTCCCGACACTAAAAGGGAAGGAGAAAATTCTCATTCTCAAGTTTCTCATTTATAATTTTTGATATTCCCATGAGTGACAATGAAACGCTCTTCTTCTTGCTGGCATCACTCCGCCGCTCTTGCAAACTTAGAGTTGCGATTTTTTTTTTTTTTTTTTTTTTTTTTGCTTCTTTCCGCCTCTTGCAAGCGTCACCTGTGAGTTATCTCTTTTGGTTTATGTCATTAGCTTGTGAGTTATCTCTTATATTTTCCATAGCAAATTTAGTTATTTTATTTTCTTTTGGTCATACTTCGAGAGTTCTTGTTCTAGATTTTCATTTTTCTTAAACCTTGTTTAGTAGAGGAGCTTCAAGCTAGTCTATATCATGAACTCCGAACTCTGTCTGGGACTATAAGAAATCTCACTAATTTCCGACAAGTGTAAGAAAACATGACACATTCCTTCAAATTTACTCTTTTGTGTTTGCAATTTTTGAATTTCTTAATCAATCTTTGTTAAATTAAAACAATGAGTGATATTAACAAATGTTGAATTAATATTTTTAGTATAGATTAATTATATGCTCTTTTTATTATTTATTTTTGCATTTATATTTACAAATATATATTTAATATATAATGTATCGGAATGTGTCGAAATTTTCTATTTTTAAGAACTAACGTGTCGATGTGTCATGTGGTATGTCGCGTGTCCGTGTTGGTGCTACACAAATTTATGCTGTGTAGCAATTGATTACTCAACGTTTTTCTCTTTGTTACCATAGATCGTCTCACACTTCAAGTATATATATTCATAAGCAAAAAACGACACCTATTTGTGTCGGTATCGGTTACATTATTATTCTGTAAAGAAAAAAATCTACAACCTTTTATAGTCGATAACTTTTCACAGTAGATATATGTAAATTGTCGTAAATCAAACTCGACAACAATTTGCTATTTGTTACAACGGACCATCATAAGTCTATGTAAGTCGTTTTTAATCATGAAATATGCAACTTCGTAGCATTGCTATTGCTGTTGACAGGTCGTCGTTAGCCAACTCATCTCATTGTGATTGCAATGATTCATGTTTTGTTTTATTGCTGTGGCCGGCCGTCGTAATCGAAGGTGTTGGTCAAATATGTTTTTGGCTATGGATGGCCATCGTAATCGAAGCGGTTGATCTAATTAAACAATGACTTCCAACGTGTGGACAAGTCCGATTATGCAAATCAATTAAACATGGAATCTAATTACTGTGTTGATGAAGGTCAAATATGTAAAAAGGCAGAGAGTTTTATTTTAAACAAGTTTCCGTATTTGATTAAGAGATGCTCGGATTCTTCACGTTTTTGGTATAATTATAGATGGGTCGTTTTCCGTCTATGTACTTTGCAAGTGTAATTGTCCGAATTTTTAACACCGAATGGCACCTCGATTTATTCGAGGTTTTACTGCGGTTGTGCGGATAGGTGCACCAATTTGTGATTAAACGACATATAAATTAATTTTTCATCGGCGTAGGACCTAAATAAACTCATTTGGAAATATCATAAATGGCCTACGTATTTTACAAAATTGAAGGCCCCTAGGTAGATATAATTGTACCAGCTAGACCCCAGAATAAAGAAAGTGTAAATTGTTTCAAAACCTGAATTAGGCTCCGTTTAATGACACTTTTGTTCTAGGGAATAATTTCTTTTAAAAAATAGTCTTTTTCTATTTCTATTCTTTTTAACAATTTCTGAGTAAAAAAAAAAAACACATTTGATAACTATATAAAATTTCTATTTTTAAAATGGATTAAGAATATGAATGCATTTGGCATGATCGGCAATTTTTTTTTTGTAACGTAGAATTTTTTTAAATTTTTAAATTTTTTTCTTTTTTTTTTCTTTTCTTCTTCTTCATTGCGGTCACCGCCACCGTCCATTGCTGGTTGGCGGCAGTAGGTGGGCAGTGAGTGGTGAGGAAGAAGAAAAGAATAAAAGAAAAGAAAAAAATGACTTATTTCTAAAAATTATAATAAAAAATAAGAAGTTACTTTTTTGTACTTTTTATATTTATTCCAAATTTATTTCACAGTGAATTTTTTTATTTTATTCTGAAGAATAAAAAAGTAGAAGCGTTAACAAAGAAAACCCTTAATCGCCAGCCAATTTATATTGCATGTAAAAATTAGTGCAGAAAAGTGACAGGGCAACCGTGTCTTCAACGAAGTCTTCTTCCCCTTGTACGGCGAGAAAACAAAGAACGAAAAGTGAAACCAATTGGAAGCAAAATGGAGGGGACAATCGCTGAATTGCTGCATGCCTGATTTTGGCCTTGGGGGCACTAATCTTGATGTGCTTGTGTAATTACAGAATATGTCTCTTCAGATCATTTTCTGTAGCAATTTTCTTTGTCTTTAATGGACATGTCCAAAAGAACGTCTCTTCATATCATTTTTTGCTGCATTTTTCTTGATTTTTAATAGACATGTCCGAAAGAACATGTCTCTTCGAATAATGTCCTTTCAATCTCTATCAATTGAAATCAAGTATCCTCCATTTGCAAGAAGCATACACAACGTTTCTGAGCTTAGAAAATTGTTTCAATTTGTCTGTGTTAAAAGTCAAAAAAGGGTTTCTTCTCTTCAATTTTTTCTTTGATTAAAAAAACGTTCAATTGAGTCCCGTTTGCATAATACTAATACAAACAAATTCATGGTATTTATCTTTGGGGGCATTAATCTAATCTGCATTGGGACTAATCTGATGATGGCATCCTTAAACTCAAATGGATGTTTTAAGGCTTGGAAAGAGTTGGACTCCATTGATTTTCTTGCTGTCCAGATTTTTCAATTTGGGATTAGACAGGTTGTAAGTAAAATTTTTAGTATAGAGATGATTAATATGGGGTGATCTGGTCTAGGGTGGGCAAGTTCCAGATTTGGACCATGTACCCGATTCTATTATAATCGGATCCCCTTTTTTGGACCCTATACCCAATTACTGGCTACTTTTTCTGGACAAGAATTCCACTTGAGGAGAGCAGCCTTTGCTTCATCCTTTTTACTGGTTGTTAGAGAAAGAAGCTAAAGAAGCGGAAACGCCCGCACCATAAAATGGAGAGGAAACAAAGATGGTTATGGCGCTAACGAAGAAGAACGACGAGGATAAGTAAAAGACGCCTATAGAAGACTGGTTCGACAGAAATAAGGAAGAAGCCAAGTGATTTTGGGGATCGTTTGGTTTCGGGATGTGAGATTGTTGAGGTCTACACGGTTGTTTAAAAGATGGATATTTACACATGGAAGATCTTCTCATGAAGCCTCAATCAATGTCCATGCATGTGCCGGGTAAATCCTTTTTACTGGTGCCTTGCGTGTCATATGAGTCTATATATTCTTTTTGACCTGAAAGATAAGCAAAAATCATTTGCCACTATTAATGTGACAATCACTTTTTAATAGTCGAAAGATGCATTATTTATATGAAACTTGGTCAAAAGATTTCATTATCCATGGAACCAGTAAGGATTGCTTGGAGAATTTGGCCAGAAATGAATTCGCACTGCCATCAATGTGATTACATTCCATGAGCAAAAAAATTAAAGGTAATGAAACCAACACGCGAAGTCGAAATATAAGAGATTTTGGAACAAAAGAACTGTTCATGATTTTACTGTGGATAACTGGATACATGTGGTCTTGCCAGTAGATCAAGGTGTGAAATCATATTCACATATGTTTGAAAGAATGCTTTGATGTTTTTACCCAAAAAAAAAAGCATTGATGTTTGTTTTATTACTAAATGAATACGATACTTCCACTTGGTAAGTTTGAGGAAATTGCATTATTGATTGCTTCTATAAAAAGAAAGAAAGTTGGATTTGGACTTTTCTTATATAATGTACTCATTGGAGGAATGAATGAGTGCATGGAATTACATAGCTAATAATTTCATATTTTGTCCCTGAGCTTGTCTATTTTTTCTTATCGAGTCCTTGAACTTTTGCTATGCCTAATCACTTCTTTAATCAAGTCCCTCTGTAGTCCAAAACAAGTAAATTGGATATCTCCATTACAGCTGTCAAGAATGTGACATAGAAAATAGTATCGCTATAAGATGAACAACCCACCAGGGACAATCACATGGGAAGGAAGAAAGCATGGAAAACAAAAACAAGGAAAAGAGTTGCATGCGCTCGATTTGAGAAGAGATTTCATTAGAAAAATTTATCTCATTAGTTGCATTAGCTCAAATTAATCCAATTAGTGTGAGGAACTTGATTAAGCGAGGCCTACACCCATTTGCATTAGTTTATCCAAAGTCTCCTAGCCTTACGCATGAATTTTTAAATAAGTCATATATGCAAGTGCAACAAATTGAAGGTTTAAAGATCTAGTTGGAAAATATAAGCAAATTCAGAGACCTAAGGTGGAGTTTAACCGTACCAAGTAAAGAGGGATTTGCCTTTGAACATGGCAGGAATATTTGTAGATCGTAATTCATCTGATAAATTAGTATTCAAATCTAGCACAGGTGTTTTATCTCGGATGGCGCCGATTATCAAAGATCGCCACAAAAGCAAAAGAAGAAAGAAAGAAAAAGGCTTTGCTTCATTGATTTTCGTGTGCTTGTGTTCTTCATCTCCTTACCTTACCTACGAGATAAGACTTGACCTATCCCGAAGTGGCCGGCAACACGAACATGTTTTGGACGCTGAAGGGATGATACTGATTGTGACACATCATTCGCTGAAGAGGAAAATAATCATCCAAAGAGTACACAAAAATTTAGCACAACAGGAAAAAAAAAAAAAAAAAAATAAAAGGGTGATGTGGCTGAGTCCACTATTGTTCTTACCTTTTTTTCACCTTTTTAAATTGTTTTTCGTTGAGAGTCGGTAGGTGACATTTCTTGATAGTTTTTGTCTTTTCTAGTTATTTGATAGGCCCAATTCCCTTTTAAAGCACAAATTGTGGCTCGGGTACCAATTATGGAATGCACTTTTCTGATAGCCCAACCCAAATATTTCTTTTCTAGTGAAGAAAAGATCTTTTTGGGTGGTTACCCAAATTCTAATCCCTGTTAAGTTTTTGTCTAATAATAGCGACCTAGGGATGT
The DNA here is from genome assembly GCA_014182885.2 of Eucalyptus caleyi. Taxonomy (NCBI): domain Eukaryota; kingdom Viridiplantae; phylum Streptophyta; class Magnoliopsida; order Myrtales; family Myrtaceae; genus Eucalyptus; species Eucalyptus caleyi. The sequence goes on along the minus strand of CM024468.2, from coordinate 31,433,976 downwards.
CGTTGCCAAAACCATTGTCAGAATCTAAATAGAATCAAACCAAGCAAGAGGAGGAAACAGGAACATCTAAGTTTGGATTTTGGCCATAAAAATCAAAATGGATTGAAGAAGTGACTAACCAAAGATAAACGGAGCACAAACAAGCGATTCACCGGATCTGAGAATGGAACCTTGAACTCTTGGTCCAAGATGTCCAAAAGCACGGGAAGCTCTCTGATTGTGTGTGATTCTTCCACGTCAACACAGCCGTGAGTTGCCAAGTATACATGGAATGACACATCACATCTTCAATGGCATTACTAGATAGAAACTTGGCATGAGTTAGATTTAGGTATAAACTAAAAGTTTGTGCTTTTTCTATGAGACAAAGAAAGTGGGATGAGTTCAAAACCCGCAATTGCTAGTGATTTAAGTGGGGGGCCCCGGTGGTGGGTTGCTGGGCTAGTCTCTCTCAAGATATAGGGGTCCGGTCCTCAAGAGCCATTCGGGCATGGGGAGTCCATGGTGGAGTCTTCGGTTAACAGAAAAAAAAAGAAAAAAGAAAGTGGGGGTGAGAATTGTAGCAAAAAGAAATTTGGGCCAAAAGTGGATCCAAATTAAAGTTGATACTTTTTAAGTGAATCGAGCCCTATTTGATTCTAGAGTTGGTAAAGCATTTTTTCAAGATTTTTTTTTTTTTTTCGGTGTCCTTCAATGATAGTGAAATTTCAACTTGCTATTGTTCTCCCTTCGTTAATTTAAAAACCAATATCAAAATTTTGATTCTAATTTAGGATCCATTTGTTTTGTAAAAAATATTTTTGGGAAAAATATTTTCCTCATTTTCCGGCATTTGGTTTGGTTAGAAAAATAAGTCAATGGAAAATATTTTCTTAGTCAACATAAAAGATTTTTCTACCAAAATTTAAATTCAAGAAAATGATTTCTCCTTTAAAAGAACAAGAAACATTTTCCCAAATATTTTTCTAGTATTGAGGTCCTCGGTCAATGAAAATTTCATTCGTATATTTTTAATTTTAAAAAAAAATATCAATTTATTGTTATATTTATTTTATTTTATTTTATTTTCTTTTCTTTTCTTTCTTTTTTCCTTTCCCTTCTTCTACTGCCAGCCTTGTGCCTTGACGACAACTGGTAGACTAGTGATTAACCAATGACGCGAGTTGGCAAGCTCGAGGCTCGACTGATCTTGATGAGACCAAGTAGGTTGAGCCGTCGAGGTCGAGCTCGCAACTCACTTGATCATAGCGAACTGACTCACGGCTTGCCCAATGGTAGTGAGCTAGGCTTGCTGATTGGTTGCAACGGAGGAAGTTGGAAAAAGAAAAAGGAAAGAAAAGAAAATTAATTTAAAATTAAATTTTTGAAAAAGACTAAAAATTCAAGTTTTTAAATAGAAAATAATAAAATTTATTATAAAATTTGATTTTTTTATCTGAAATAAAGTCAAAAGATCAAAATCATTTTCCAGTGAGATTCAAACATCAAAAAATGTTTTCGATCATATATCGCCTAATAAAGGAAGACTAACCATATTATTTTATCATTGAGTTTTCTGTAAAACAAACGCCCCCTTAATTTAATTGGAAAGTTTGGGAGTTTGGGTCTATTTTAGAGATTTTGGGGATTAGGGTTAAATTTGACAATTTTTTGAAAATTGAATTTAGACCGTTTCGGACAAAAATTAAGAAACCGTGGGACTTCCTGATTTTGCCTCATGGTGCAGAGCAGCCATGATTAAGAAAAAATGAAACTTTGACGTCAATTTCTTCTCTATTATTTTCATAAAACATTTGCAACTCTGTTGATTACCTTCATAAACTGAATTAATAAATAGATAATGTTTCATAAGCACTTGCATATTCAAAAGTTAGTTAGCACCAGCGCAATTACTTAACCAACCCCTTGAATCTCAATTTATGAACAAGTGTAATGCCCATACGAGGATCATGTAGATTTATAAAAATCATGAATGGAAATTTTCTTTTGGTTCTTTACTTCCTCTAAATTTTATGATGGACGCACGTTTACCTTTTCTTAACCTGAAACATTCAAAATTTTCCGACAATATACCAATACCGAATACATAAATTCACATATAAATTGATCATAATTTTCCGAAATTTGAATGATATTTTAAAATTTGACCGAAAATCAAGATATTGCCTTTAGCTTTTTAAAAAGCTTAATTAAACAGCCTTTTAACTTAGATGCTTAAAAGATGACACTGCTTGAAGCTTTCTAATATTCATTTTTCCATTGGAATAGATGTTCAAACAACCAAAATGCTTTAAGCATGTGACGGTCTAATTTTCCACTTCTGTTTTCAATGGAATACATCGAGCTTTTCATCGACATGTCTATAGTGCTATTCTCTGAGCTAATCACTTATGAGATAACTAGACTAGTTGGGGAAGTCAGTAAGGGATTTTAGTGCAACAGGCTTGAGAATTTGACCAGGAATCGATTACTCGATCATGTTAGTCTGCAAGGGTCATTGCGGCATAGTCGAAAATCTATCAGAGACCGGACATAGGTCGATTCGACTGAGGCAAATAATTAATCATGGGTGATTCCACTTAATTACAAAAAAATTATTGTCAATCAATACTAAATCGATTTTTTTGTCGTTTTGGTACATTGTGCCCGTAAATGAAACTTTGAGATTTTTCACGACAACCAAGAATCACTAATGAGTCAAAGATATACATAGTGGCTTGAAAATAGTCGACCACGAGTCCATTGCATTGAAAATTCCCAAGAACTACCCGATAGTTTAGGTCGCGCTGAAACCACGTTTGACTGAATTTAACTACGAAATTTATTCTGATTTCAGAAATTGAGAACTTTCATATATCACAATCAATATTAGGGATATTGTTGCATCTTTTCAAAATTGACAGGAATTGTTTGTGAAAAAAGCAAGAGCGGCAAATTAAAAGAATAACGGAAAGGTCATATTTTAAATAGGTTTTTGGGCGTTTAAGGTGGAGCATTTGGAGAATGAATTATAAGGATTTAAATGAGGAATTGTCCTTATTAACTAAGATTGTGAAATGGGAAAGTGAAAAAAAGGAAAAGCTTCTAGAAATGAGGTAAATTCGTATGAAGGCTTTAGGCATGAGATTTCATCAACATTTGAGTTTCATTTGGAAGAGATAAGTGTGTTCAAGCGAGGTGGGCCTCATGAGAGGGATAAGAACCAATTTTTCCATAGAAAAAAGGATCATGCTTGTGGAATTTAGGAAAGTGGCCCCCGTAGTTCTTTTTTCCTTTTTCCTCTCATCCCCCATCCGTGCATCTTCTTTGTCCCTAGATACTGTGCGACACTCCCTTCTCTTTCTTCCCTTTCTTTTCCTTTCCTTTCTTTTTCAATGCCACAAAAAGCCTTGTCTTCTTCTTCTTCTTTACGCTAGGATATTCGGCTTCCCCTATTTCCCCTTAGATGACAAACCAACAACCAAGAAAACAGAGGAAGGCATTTTTTTGACGTTACAAATTTTCTGGACCCACAAAAGCTTCGACCCAACTACCTCCATGTTTCATTTTTCTTGGCTGTGGCCTTTATTTGAGGACCAGCCATCGTAGGCCGAGAGCCTCGTCAAGAAAAACGAAACATGGAAGTAGTTGGGTCGAAGCTTCTGTGGGTCCAGAAAATTTGTAACGTCAAAACAATGCCTTACTCTGTTTTCTTAGTTGCTGGTTTGCTGTTTAAAGGGAAATAGGGGAGGCCGAATATCCTAGCGTAAATAAGAAGAAGACAAGGCTTTTTGTGGCTGTGAAAAGGAAAGGAAAGAAAAAGAAATGAAAGAAAGAGAAGGGAGTGTCGCATGGTATCTAGGGGGAAAAAGATGCACGAATGGAGGGTGAGAGGAAAAATGGAAAAAGAACTAGGGGGGAATACTTTCCTAAATTCCACAAGCATGGTCCTTTTTTCCATGGAAAAATTGGTTCTTATCCCTTTCATGAGGTCCACCTCGCTTGAACACACTTATCTCTCCCAAATGAAACTCAAATATCGATGAAATCTCATGCCTTGGGCCTTCATACGAATTTGAAGCTTTTCCTTTTTTCCACTTTCCCATTTCACAATCTTAATTAATAAGGACAATTCCTTATTTAAGTCATTATAATTTATTCTCCAAATGTTCCACCTTAAAGGCCCAAAAACCTATTTAAAATATGACATTTCCGTTATTCTTTTAATTTGCCGCTCTTGCATTTTTCACAAACAATTCCCGTCATCAATAAATTTTAAAAAGATGCAACAATATCCTTAGGATTAATTGTGATACATGAAAGTTCTCAATTTATGAAATCAGAATAAATTTCGCAGTTAAATTCAGTTAAACGTGGTTTTAGCGTGACCTAAACTATCAAGTAGTTTTTGGGAATTTTCATTGCAATGGACTCGTGATCGATTATTTTCGAGCCACTATGTACATCTTCGACTCATTGGCAAATCTCGAGGTTTCATTTACGAGCACATGGTACCAAAACGATAGAAAAATCGGTTTAGTGTCGATTGACGAGAATTTTTTTTTTTTTTGTTGTAATTAAGTGGAATCACCCATGCTTAATTATTTACCTCAGTCGAATCGACCTATTTCCGGTCTCTGATAGATTTTCGACTGTGCTGCAATGACCCTTGCAGACTAACACAATCGAGTATTTGATTCTTAGTCGAATTCTCAAGCATGTTGCACTAAAATCCCTTACTAACTTCCCTAACTAGTCTAGTTATCTCATGAGTGATCAGCTCAGAGAATAACACTATAGACACGTCGATGAAAAGCTCGATTTATTCCATTAAAAACAGAAGTGAAAAATCAGATTGTCACATGCTTAAAGCATTTTGGTTGTTTGAACATTTATTCCAATGGAAAAATGAATATTAGAAAGCTTCAAGCATTTTTGTGCCAATTTAGTTATAAATCTTTTATTGATGCCAATTTAGTCCTAAACATGTTCACTTTGCGCCAATTTAGTCATTTTCAACTAATTTTGGCCGAATTTTGCTAACTAAGCACCGGTCGATTGATGTGGCACGATTGGCGCCGATGTAGATAAATTTTATTAATATTTTAATATTTTTTGAATTTTGAATTTTGTTTTATTTTTTATTTCTCCTCCTCCTTCCTCTAGCTGTTTGTTGGGCCCCGACAACTAGCCTTTGGTGAGGCCACCCAGGCCACGAGGGTGGCCTTGCGCTTGGCTGGCAAAGGTCAAGCCTTGCTGGCCATGGCAAGCCTCGTGGGCCATCATCTCTGGTTGGTCACCGAGGCCTGGCAATTGACTAGAGGATGGAGGAGGAAAAAAAAAATAAAAAGAGAAAGAAAATAAAATAAAAATTTCAAAAATATTAAAATATTATTAAAAATTGTCTACGTTAGAGCTAATCATGCCACGCCAGCCGACCGATGCCTAGTGCGGCAAAATCTGGCCAAAATTAGCCAAAAAGGACTGAATTGGTAAAAAGTGAAAATGTTTAGGAGTAAATTGGCACTAGTAAAAAGGTTTAGGACTAAATTGATATAAATACAAAAGGTTTAGGACTTCTTTGACACTTTCCCCATTTAAAAGAAGATAGCACAAAAGGGATTACCTTGGGATAGGCCCCATATTGATATGAAGTGGTAACTGACAAGTGTGAGTAGCAGAAGGCTTGGTCACTGAGGTATTAGTTGCCTCAAAACCCTGGACAGAATGATTCTGGTTTATTTTGACAATTAAAGGAGTTCTATCACGATGATAAACTAGTGTAAATTGTTGGGGAAATTTGATTGTGGATGAAAATAGATAAGTAGAAATAGATCCTTAATATTTTGATATGTGATGATGATCATTATTTTCAAGGTATTATTTGCCCCTACTATTATTGTTGCTGGGTTTAGAACAAATATACCTTCAAAATACACACCAAAGCCATAGAGAAATAAGTTCACTCAATTTCTCTCTTGGAATTTCACCTTAAATGTGTTAAAGTTGCATGTATGAAAAGAAAAGAAAATAGAGTGTCGTGACCTAATCCCTTGGGGGAGAGAGAGTTAGGTTAAGGGGTATTGCCTAAAGAACGGGCCATGACTCATGATTTAGACGCGAACTCTCCCAAGTCTATACCTTGCGAGACATCGAAAGTTCAATATTTTAATCAATTAAGCCTATGCAAATTTTAACAAAGGAATTACCACTAGCCCATTATGGTCGACTAAGAACCAAGTGAAGTGTGAGAGCATACTTCACTTCCTACATAACCAAAATATCTAGGATTAGGGATTTGATTACACTAATTAACTAATTATTGCCATTTTGGTACCTAATATTGTTCATTTCATTAAAAGATTTTTATCGAGCAATCTGAATTGATTTTATACCTATCAAATAACGTGTAAGGTAATCATGCAGGTGTGCAATCATTAACATAACAAATAGTAATTAAGAAAACATTAAATAATTGCATCGAATAACAAATACCTAATATTAAGAAAAATATAAATACTAATTCTAACTAGACTAAAGGAAAGCCAAAATCAATGTAAGTACGCAAACAAAGGTGATTGTCCTTATAGACAATTGAAACCCTAAGATAGAGTTTTAAGGGCCTGTTTAATTTTTTTGCACAATTTTTTTAATGATTTTCCCACAATGTTAAGAGAAGACTACCCAAAACAAACTATTTTAAAGATTTTTCAAGGAATTATAACTTTTTAGGGATTTTCTATTGTTTTTATGAATTTTTGAATTTTCCAAGATTTTTTAGTTCTTTTGAATTTTTTAAAAAAATTCGTTTTTTTAATCTTTAAAACAAAAAGAAAAAAAAGCTGTTCTGCAACATATTATGAATGGGACCTTCCTGATAAAAGACACGGACTTCATGAGCCTTTTTTGTACTTCCTACAAAGTAAAGGCCCATTTCTGCAACATATTTAGGCCTTCATCTCATTTTTCTTCCGCGGCACCATGTGCCTGGGTTATGTCCGCATGGATGTGTGCTACAGGAGGGAAATATCAACATTCAACAAGTTCAACTTTTCAAATTTCTACCTAGTTTATGAATTGCCTCCTTTTTTTTTTTTCGATAATTCAGGGGCCCTAGCACCAAATCTAGCGAAAGGGAACCCAAACTCAATGGCCCATCCTAAATTTAAGGTAATTGTTTTTTTAATAAAGTGGGAGCCGACAATATTTGTTATTGATTTACAATCCACAAGTTCCATATCTTATTAGGGTTATATTTTCAAGAAAGATAAACGAAAAATATCTAAAATTTTTATTTTTAAGTGATATTTTTTGTTTAACTCAATCGAATTTATCTACTTAAGAACGAAAGAAATGATATGATTTATGTAATTTAACAGAACTCATCAACGAAGAATAAAATATATTTTTTTGAATGATTTTTTTATTAAAAGACATTTTGTTCAATTCAACCACATATACTTAATTAAAAGTGGAAAAATTGGTATATTTATTTAATTTAGCAAATCCTTAAGAAAACTATATATATATATTTATAGACACACACACATTTCATTCACTTTTCTTTTCTTCCTTTGAAATGCAGTCATTCCAAATATAGTTACGTTGTTTAAAGATAAGCCATTTAGCCAACTTCCATGTCGGAAGGAGCATCACATAGTTTTGTGCTTAAATTTAAATTGATTTTAAAACAAATTGGGCGAGAGAGGAACTTGAAATTTGTAATTTTTTTAGTTTGATGTTTCATAGGTTTTGCTTGTAACCTTACAAGTCAAATAGAATTTAATCAACAGAGAAGTAGAAATGATCTTAGGTTTAAAGTAAGCCATTAAGATTGATTGAAAATGTCATTTGAACGTGACAACAAAGAAAGAAATTCACTTTCTTTAGACTATAAAATGTACGTTTGACAGCTTACAAGCTAGTTTGTATTGCTGTTGAATAGAAGTACTTCAAAAAGGTGGTGATGTAAAATCCTTCTGCCCTCTTCACTTGAAAGGAAATGTATTGGTAACACAACAATACTGCCTAACACTGGGGGTCCTTGTGGCATATCAATAAAAACTTGTAAAATGGTGAAGTATAGCATTACTTAGTAGTCATTGGAATAGAAATTAAACATTCGCGGACCAACCCTTGGACCTTATAACTAGAAATCTGTGGTCAACTGCTCCAGCCACTATTGTGATGTAATAGTTCTGCGACCTATGTGCCCGAACCCAGTCCTTCGAATATGGAAAGAAGCAGTCAAGACTGTCAAAATCGAGAATTCCACGGTAAGAGGTTGGTGTGTATGTGTTCCTAATAGGTCCAACACAAATTCATCCTGGTTTGTATTATAAGAATCGTGATATGCACCTATGGGATCTACCATGCTTGAAAGTTCAAAGTAAAGCCGCTCAACAAAAACCTCAGGTAGATAGCCGAATGAAATAGCATAAGTCTGAGCAGTGTAGCCGACGCTATCATCCATTATTATGGCCCATGTGTTGGAACGAGGACCAGAAGCCACACTGGCGACATGCATTTCCTCCGCACGTCCCTTCTGAATGTGTAAGAGCAGGTCGACATCATTCGAATTAGACAAATATCTGCAAGAAACAAGAAGATTACGAATAAACTTAAGTTACCACAGAAAAAATAAATGAATCTGAAATTCAAGTCCTCACCTTTGCTTCATTGGTAAATGCACATGGTAAACGCTCATCCATTGTTTTAATTTCAACCCTATTCGCGTTCTCTTTGATGGCTCATCGTCATCCTTTAACTGCACTTGCTCACAAGGTACCTAATCCGTCCATATCACATGAAAGAGAAAAATATGGCACAATTAGAGGACAAGCGCAAATCAGAAATTTCATTCACTTCTATTGCTTTTCACAGGAAATGGATACTACCTCCTGACTAGCGTCTCTGTGCACGGGCCAAACGTATATATTTTGACCAGTGATCCCATGGAAGAGAGAGATGTATTCAGTGTAGTTTGGTTCTTCATCGAATTTCAGATCGAGCACAAACGCGGTGAATTGCAGGTAAGGCTCAGGACAAGCATCACACCGCATGTCTAGAGGAGTGGCCATCTTTCGCTTGCAAACAAGGTAAGCCTTATCCTCTCCCTGAAAGACTGATGATCAAAAGACCGATACAGGGGTTTAGTGCAAGAAATCTTCTCTGGGTATAGGGATGAAACCCGATGTCTTGGCCTAGGCAAACAAGCACTGACAAGATACATGAGCACGTAAACCAGAGACTCTAGGTCGTTCCTCCCCTACTTGTTCTACCAAGTTGAGTGTGAACACTTGCAAATCGAATTGTTCCTCTGTAACAAATCCTTTAGTTGGGTGCATGGAACAGTAATTACACAGGTAGGCACGATATAGCGCCTATGAAGATACTGACATCAATTTGTTCGAACCCGATATCATCTGGAGTTTGGTAGTACTTGACATGTGAACCAATGGTGGGATCCCGCCATCTTGTGACTGCAAGGTCATGAATAATGAAAATGATGAGACATGTGCGTTCTCCTTCACAATCGCTTATTCCTAGAGCATATAAAGTATTCATGCAAATGGCAGATACCTAATCCTAGGTCGGTCAGAAACAGTCTCCTCTCTTCAGGAGTTCCTGGAGGACCAAGCAAAAATTTACCTGGTATTATGTCACCATGGATGTACCTTCCCATAAAAGAAGCATGCATGAGAAACATTACAAAAAGTCGGGTATTTCTGATAGTTTGGTCTACCAAAACATTGATTTCACTGTCTAATAAAGAAAAAACTAACAAAGATCCGATTTGAAGCTCGTCGGCTATTACCCTCCAAAGTGTAGCTTCTCAAGTATAGAGATTGCTTCAACGGCAATACATGCAATTGCTTCCAATGGCAGGCTGGAGCAGTAGGGAAAGAGCTAGCATCAGAAGCGGACAAAGAATCAGAAATTGTTTAAGAGAACCTGAAGAGCAGACACAGTAAAAGCTGTTAACTTCACGGCCAAATATACTTTGGGAAGTTGTTGACGAAACGGGGTTGTAAACTGGGTCCGAGCAAATCCATGACCTGCTTATTCAAAGATCATCAAAAACTTTGTATTCTTTAAAGTACAAAATCCATGTCGAAGGAAGGGAATCCACATACTATGACATCAAAAACGGGGTGACTTGGGGCAGTGGTATGCTGTGACTTTTACATATGCAGAACGCAGATGGAAAACTCAACACCCTAATCCAATTTGATATGCAATAGCACGATGTACAAGCAATAATGCTAAAGGACTCATTCATGAACTTTCCACTAATTAAGGATGCCACCTTTACATCCTTTGCCGTCTTTATGCTCGAATTTTAAGGCCAGCTAGGTAGTGCCACATTAAATCATCTAAAGCAATGGTGCAAATGTAATAAATTATCTGAAAATGATCCACTCTAATTTCATCGCTCGAAGTTGAAGGACGATGGTGCGACTGACATAAAATTGCCCGAAACCTCCCTTTCCCAGTTTTCTTTCTATTCTGTAAACTAGGGAATCATCGATCTGAACCTGAGACAATCAAATTTTCAGTGCAAATCTGGAACTTACATGGTGAATTATCGAACCAATGGTATTGTAACTAAAAGCTTTACAACCGTCGGCAACATGTAATCTGATATCGTGACGCATGAAGTTGCAGAAACTTCATGGGGGATTTTAGTTATCGATCTGAGTTAGGGGAAAATTTCTCCTTCTCTATTTGGCCGAAGAAACAGCCGAAGATGACCCACCGAAATCTCTGTCATTTTTTACTCTTCTGCTCTGTTTCATTTCGCCTGCATTAACCCAAAAACGAGAATGAAACAGATTGCTCCTTGAAAATGATTTTCTAAAACGGAAAGCAAGGATCGCCCGAACTTTGCGATTTGACTCGCATTCTTCATTCTCCCTCCATTAAAATAACCCATTTCCAAGAACGATGCAAAGTACCCGTTCTGGGATTGGAGGAGCGTCGCCTAGGTTCTGATCTTGAACCCTCTCATTGCTTATACGACTACACTGATCCATATCTACTCTCCCAGCTTTAGTCTAATCTTGATGATTCTGAGCTGCGTCATCTGTCCTTGTCTCACCCGAGCCTTGATATCAAGGAGATCTTTTGAACAGAAATGGACCATTAGGATACACTTATGAGTTGCATTAGAGAAGTCCCATATCAAAATATTGATATGGTGTTCAGTAGTTAATATATCCTACTTCGTCCATAACCCTATGACTTAAGGTATCGGACTTCCGTCGCATGCCTTCCAATTTTGCTCTCTTCTCTTTTCTTGGAAAAATAAGAGATTTGGGTTCTTAAAGAGGATAAGATAGCAGACTACTAGAATCGCTTTTGGGCCATCATATGAACTGAGAGGATAGAATCGTGCTTCACAATTCCATCTCCAATATTCTATATCTCAATCACTGTTATTTGACTATGGATAACTTGACCTTCTATTATCATTGATGCCGAGCACGAACTGAAAACTGAACCAAATTATCTGAAGTGAGCCAAAATGTGTATAACAGGAGAGAGCGAGAAAAATATGCATTTCTTAGCAGATTTGTGCATGACATTGAGGGGCTGAGCCGTCTCCAATGATCCAATTCATGATAGTGAAATCTATCTATTTACATACTTTAATTTACAATCCAATCCACAATCCATATTTACCCAAATTGGTGTAATCTCCCCTCGAAATATCAACTTGCAGCTCAAAAAGAACAGATCTCCCATGTGAATTAAGCAAATAGCCATGGAAAAAATTATAGGCAGAAGCGGCAAAATTATGAGCACCAGACGATCTGTTAGAGTTCAATGAATGCAGTGCCAGTGGACGAATGGCTCAGAAGAGATCTTAGGTGCTGGCTTGGCTACTTTTGGTGTCCCGAATACCTGCCAGTACATTAATCTTTCATTTCCTACTGCAAATGCAAAACAAGTACGTGACGATGAGAATCAGCAAAACAATCATCTCAACAAGCACACTTCAAAAACTATTTGCACCGAATTGCAAATGACTATGATAGCATACAAGTAGTACCTATGCCAGGTTAGAACTCTGGATGTGTGACTAGTGAGCTCTGCTGTCTTTCTCATAGATGGATATTACCCAAAAATGAGCTGGTTCTTAGTAAACCTGTGAGATTTTAGCATTTCCCTCTCGCCCTTGCTCCATGGCAGCATGCACACCTGAGAACCGGTTTCTACCAAATTCAGACATACGTCTTTGCGCGTGCTCCAAAATTTGATGCATCGCTCATGTCCTCCCAAAGCCAGTAAGTTGCCCTGAAACAGTCACCCAGCGAGGGCTTTTATGGCAGCTGTGACGGCTTCGATCCTGCAAAGCCACCGAGTGCCTAAATTCGAAGAGGCCCTGGACCTATCCCACAAGTTGAGGAGATTATCCACTCCTCCGCTAGGCAGCTATTTGCCTGAGGGCAAGCACTTCAGCCCGCAGACTTCTTGGCGATGCCCTGTAGGTTCTGACAAAGTGGATCTAATTCTCACATCATTGTTGGTGATCTTAAAATCCATGCCTCCAGTCGTGAGTATGTGACTGTTCCAAGTCAAGGAACCAACTCGGAATCAGTGGCCGCCTCTTAAAATTCTCAGCTGCATGAGTGGAAACAAAAATAAAGAGCTAAAAACGTAGCCTGAATAAGATCACATCAGCCACAGACGCAAAACTAATTCTATTAAAAAAAAAAAAAAAAAAAGCAACCAGCTTACCTGTCTTTGAGCAGAGAAATCCCATAGCTGGACATGAGAATTTTGTAAGCCAATGGCAATATGCTGACCATCAGGAGCCCAGCTCACGCTTGTGACAAGGCCATCCTCATTATTGAAGGTGACAACTCTTGAAGTAATAATCTAATTGCTTATAACATTACTATTGGTACATAAGTCTCATCATAATTTATCGCTTCTTCCCATGTGTATCTTTTTGCCACAAGTCTTGCTTTTTTCTGATTATTTTTCCTTTTTCATTCATCTTGTTTCTGAAAACCTATTTTGTTCCAATCACAGGTTTACATTTGGATTTTGGAATCAGCTCCCACACATGATTGATGCTAAATTATCTGAGTTCTTCCTGCATAACTTCTATCTAGCTTTCATCAGACAATGCTTCTTCTACTCCTTTTAGTTCTATCTCAGAAACTTGTAGAAACTCTATAATCTTTTAGGCCATAGCTAAGTGCCTTATGCTCCACTTATGAATTAGAAATACCAATTTAGTCATAAACCTATTATCAGTGTCAATTTAATCATAACTATTTTGACTTGGTGCCAATTCAGCCATTCTAGCTAATTTTGGCCAGATTTTATTGACGTGAACGTCAGTCAACGTCGATCGGTTTACGCGGCACCGCGTAGCACTATTGTGGATAATTTTTAATAAATTTTTTATTTTTATTTTTTATTTTTAATTTTTTTTTCCTTTCTTCTTCCTTTTGCTTGTGACCGGCCATCAGCCACAAGCAAAGGCTGGCAACCACCCATGGCAAGGCAAGTTGGCCTTGCCTAGGCAAGGGTCACCATTGCTTGCCACAGGCAAGGCCCGGCCGGGTAAGGGTTGGCCTTGCCACTAGCCTAGGTGAGGCCAACCCTCATCAAGCCCCACCTAGGTGACGGCAAGCCTCGGCGAGGGCTCCCCTCACCTTGCCATGGCCGGCCACTAGCAAAAGGAAGAAGAAAGACAAATAAAAAAAAAAAAAAAAAAAAAAAAAAAAAGAAGTTACAAAATTGAAAAAATATTAAAATATAGTTAAAATTCGTCACTATTAGTGGTGCCACATAAGTCAACCAACATCCACATAAGCAAAATCTAGCTAAAATTAACCAAATTGATTGAATTGGTACTAAATCAAAAGGTTTAGGACTATATTGGCATCAATGCAATATAGGCTTTTGACTTTTTGACACTTTTCTTCAAAAAGTTTATCAAGTTAAACTAATAAAACCTGGCCTAATATAAGAAGAAACAAAGTAATTTCATGTTAACTTCAAAATGGAATTTGGGTTCTTTCAAATATGGACTTCATAGAATTGTTTCACCTAGGACCTCTTCCTTTCCATTTTGATAAAATTTGTTTATCGCGTAGACAAATGTGACTACTTTGTAAAATCTCTTAAAATGAATTCATAAGTCGTTGATTTTGAGAAATCATATGCTGGTAGTAGTACATTAAGTAGCGAGATCGCAGGTTATTATTGTTCATCCTTTGGAAGGATGGTGCAAGAGAGTACAACTAAATGAAAGACAATAACCCATTATGAACATAAGAGCTAGAAGAAGAAAATCTTGAAATAAATTACTGTCGAGCTAAACTAGCTCAAGTATCCCCATATACAATCTAGATTGCGGGGACACGTAACAATTACACAACTTTTCTAATCAAACCATGCATGGTTCTCTATACATCATTGCTCTCTCTAAAAGGAAAACTAGCGGAAACTATTAGAGTGCTTGATGTAGTTGAGAACGTTTCTAGTTCCATCTCCGCTTTGTCATCATTTACAGGCTCATATGGTGGGTAAATAAGTGGTTTTGGAGGCATCTGAATATTAGCAATATCTCCTTCAAGCATTTCTAAGACTTTGTTCATTGAAGGCCGATGGTCAGGGTTTAACTGTATACACCAAAGAGCAACTATTATCATCTTTTTTATAACCTTCATTTCCTCTTCCACCATTTCAACTCTTTCTCCTTCATTTACTTGGTTGTACACCCATAGTGGAAAATATAATTGGCTTGAATGTTCTGCATTTGCATTTATATTTCTCCTTCTACCTGCCATTTCCATGAGCAACATTCCAAAGCTATAGACGTCTGCTTTATAAGATACACCACCGATGTTCTTGTAGAACAACTCAGGCGCCATATATCCCAACGTCCCTCTTGCAGCAGTCAATGAGACTATGCTGTAATCAGTGGGATAGAGTTTCGCGAGTCCAAAGTCAGAAACTTTCGGAGTGAAATTCTTGTCTAAAAGAATGTTGTGAGGCTTGATATCAAAGTGTAATATTTGCATGTCACACCCACGATGTAAGTATTCAATCCCCCTTGCCACTCCAATAGCAATCTCATATATTTTCCCATAATCAAGAAACTTACCTTTCTCGGTGAAAATGTGCTTATCCAAAGATCCATTTGGCATAAGATCATATACGAGAGCTTGTTTCGAGCCTTCAAAGCAAAAACCGATGAGTTGCACTATATTAACATGGTGAATTCTTCCAATAGTAGCCACTTCGCTAATAAAATCTTCGCCATGGGCCTTGGACTGCTTCAAAATCTTGATGGCCACTTCATCACCGCTTCTAAGCTTTCCTTTGTATACAGAGCCATATCCCCCTTCACCTAATTTGTGCTTAAAATTTCTGGTGATCTTCTTAATATTCGAGTAAGAGTACCTTATGGGCAAAAAGTTGTTATGAGCTTGCAAAAATTCTTCGATGTTCTTGTCCATTGCTAAGTGCCTTCTTTTGTACTTGTAGATAAGAAATATCGCCACAAATGGTGTACCGATTACGAACTTCGCTATACAAAAAAGCACTAAAGAAAATTTTGATAGGTTAGAATAATTTTTTTAACATAATTATTGTAAGAATAAATAATTGCGGCTTACCTAATAGTATTGTAAAATCCCAAGTAGTCCAAAATGCAATATCATCGAGGACACCTGTGGAAGGAATGAATGTTATGAAAAGGAATTGAAGGAAAACAAGTTTGGAAAGCAAAAGTCATGAGGAAACGGAGTAGTAGCAAGCTACTCTGTACAAGTTGAATGTTGTCCAAAAGAATATGGGAAGTGGGATGCGTGCTTTTGCAAATAAATGGAAATATTAAGTTTCGTTTTTCACGTGGATGATAGATGATAAAAAAAGCTCCTTTTGCTTTATTTTTGGTCAACAAATCTAGAGAAACATTGCTTTTCATTGTTAATGAATAATTTTGTTCCTCCGATCGATACATAACCACAACTTTTTAAGGATTGTGGACAAGTGTCTATTGGATTATTAGTTAAGTGACTAATTAAAGATCTAATTAAGAAAATAAAAAAAACGTAAATTCTATGCCAACAAAAAACTAGTCACGTGGATAGTCGCACAAGAATCCCTTTTTTCTTCTTCTTCTTCTTTTTTTAACGGTGGGAGATTTAGCCCTTTTGTGCAACGAAATTATAATCTAAACACGTATATCCATTGATGTACACTATCATGTATATTTTGTCATAATTTTCTCTGATATTAGATATTCCTTTCATTTTCCAATTTCGAAGAGAAAGTAGCAAAAGAAAGAGTGTACTGAATAAATAAATAAATAAAATGTACAGAATCATGCAAAATTACGGTGAAATTTCGTTGCCGATAGGTACTTACTGCCTCTGTAGTACTTGCTTGTGCAAACCTCACTTCCGTCGTAGCTCAAGGATAAGCGATAGGAATAAAAGTACCTGTAGAAATCAAAGCGGCCATACAAATCAAAGTAGCAAAAGGAAGTTCTCTTCCATGGAGATCGACTGCCGTAGCGGATAACAAATCCATCGGCCATGATGCTATGGATTAGCCCATAGTTGTAGGAGCTCCTGTTAATGTGTTCTTGAAACCCAGAATAATCTGTCCATGTCCATCCGCTAATGTTGCAAAAATCCCTAACGTCCGATGCATTTGGATCGAGCAAAGCATACAAGTTCCGATTTGATGATGTGTTGGAAGAGTGCGACCCCTTAATGCATGGACCGAAAGCGATGTAGAATGGAGAACTAACCGGCTTTGAACAGTTCACAATGACCAATGCACTTCGATTTTTGTATGGGCTGCCTAACGATGAATAATGAGGGAGAGACGAGCAGTTATCCTTTTGTAGCCCGATATCAACCAATCTGATTTGGCTAGCGGAATAATTGATAGACTGCACATAGTATCGACCATAATCATAGTAGCAAATAGTGCGATTATCTTCACAAGTCAGGTCGAAGAACCCTTTTCCCTTTGAATTACCTATCAATCGAAACGGGTAGCTTATATTATGAATGTCACCACAGGAAGAAGCGCTCCATTGATTACTCGGCTCGACATTACTAGTCATTACTGAAAATAGAACAAGAACAAGCAGCAACACTTGATAGATATGCATGGAGCCGAGAGCACTGATCATGTCTCTTTTGGTCTTTGGGCGAAGGTGTTTGGTGTGGGTGTGGTGGAGGCGAGGCACGGTTTAAGATGGGACGATCTTGTTTGATTAGAGACTTAGTGGTCACCTTGTCCTGTAGAAAAGCACCAGTCAGTCAACGTAACAAATGGATGCCTGTCAAGAAATTAAAGGGGTGGACCCAAACTGAGGTTCCATTATTAGAGAAACGGTCGGTGGCCATCGCTATTGAAGAACCCCTTTAGTCACGTCTACAGACAGTGCACCTAGAAAATTTACACCCGCAAAGAATTCGATGGACCTTTCACATTTTTTTTTATCTTTCTTTCTCCACTTTTAAGCGCCACCGTTCATCCACTGTCCCCGCGTGATTGGTGGGTGCACACCACATCCCATCAACAAATAAATACATCTCTCTCTCTCTCTCTCTTCACCAATCACTTGGCTTCTAATACAAAAACAAATTCATATCTCCTTAATTTCTTTCCTTGTCCCTTCTTCTTCCATCTTCTTTCCAAGACAAGCAATCTTCAAATAAGCATTATATCTAAACCACTGAGGATATTCATCAAATAAAGAGTTAAAATAATTGGAAAAATAATCCATTGTCTCACTAATTAAATTAACAATTATTCTAATCCTAAATATCACATGTACGAAAATTCAAAATAATTAAAAAATTAATCCGAAATCTTACGAATTAAATTAATAATTATAATAATTTAAAAATTAAAATATCATCAATGTGCCTAAAAATCAATATAATTAAAAAAAATGATCTGACGTGTTACGAATCAAATTAGTAATTATAGTGATTTTTGGACAATAATATTCTATTGGATAATGCTTAAAGTATCCATAGGATCAACATTGGTATTAAATATTCTGATTTAGACAATAATATCAAAAACGAAATTTGATTTAAGAAAATTACCTCGATTGGATTTTTATTTCCAAAACGAGACCGACGCCAAGGATTCACAAACGGCTACTTGCGTCAGGATAGGCTTGGCGGCAACGGGCTCACAACCAATGAACCTGCAAGATTAGAAAACTCGCGGAATTGACCCGGTTTGGACACGAGTGGAACGGCAGTTGGCTTTGAGGGTTTGGACGGCGAATCCGTGACTAGGGACAACGGCCGTCCGAAGTATTGCCGCGGGGGGTGGGGTGGGGCAGTGAACGTTAGGTCGTTGTCGGGCGGAGATGCAGTGGCTCGTCGACACACGGGCGGCTCGTCGTCGAAGAGCCAGCAAACACCACGGCGAGGGAGTGTAGCAACGGGCAGGAGCGACGCGAGCAGCGAAGACGTCAGGGCGGCGAGCAGTGTCGGACCGTCGTCGAGCGCT
This sequence comes from Eucalyptus caleyi, assembly GCA_014182885.2. NCBI lineage: Eukaryota > Viridiplantae > Streptophyta > Magnoliopsida > Myrtales > Myrtaceae > Eucalyptus > Eucalyptus caleyi. The sequence goes on along the minus strand of CM024468.2, from coordinate 31,415,478 downwards.
GCATCGAGAACAAGGCAGCGGCTCGTCGAGGCGGTGGGAAGCAACGGCGTCGGCTTAGTTGAGCAGCAACAACGATGGGAATGCTCGGGCTTGATTGAACAGCAGCGGCAGTAGACGGAGGGACGGAAGCCGCGGGTGGTGGGCGTTGGGCGGAGACACGGCGCCGGGCGGAGTTTGCCGGATGGGGGAGGCGTGGCAACGGGCAGCTGCGGGTTGCACGCGTCGGTAATGGAGGCTAATACGGCGGCGCTCGGGCGTCGGTTTGGGCAAGCAGCAGCGGTGACGGTGCAGCGGCAAAGCAGATATGGGTAACGTCGTCGGGCTAGTCGGAGAAGATGAAGAAGAAGACTTCCCCTTCCCCTTTCTCTTTTCTTTTTTTTTGGCGTGGGCTGCCCACTTTTCTATTCTCGCACGTCCTTCCTTTCTTTTTCCTCCGCACCTTGTCTGAGAAAGGGAAAAGTTCTTTTGTTGACCTGAGCAAAAGACTAAAGAGAAGTACTCTCTTTTTAAAATTTCTCTTCTTCCCCGTCCTTTCTTTGTGCGACGACACGTTGTCCGTGACACTCGTCGGAGCGTGTCATGTTATTTATTTTTATGTGATCCCACATTTATACCCAATTTTCTCCTAAAAGTTACGACTATTGTGTGAAGTTTTCCACGCGTGCGCTTTTCGTTGACAGCCGTTCGTCTTGATGGGAGACGATGTATAAATAGAGACGTACGTTCATTTCGACGGGTGATCGGCGCCTAACACAAAATCCTCACATTTAGAATACACCATCAGTACGTGAGGAGATTTGGTTAGTAGAGTGCGCCTATTACCTTCTTGATTTCAGGCTTTTCTGACGAACGCGAACAAGAACAATGGCTGGAGGTTTGTCTTCAATTGATCCTGGCTTCCGCATATGAATTTTTATGTCTTACATTTGGTATCAGAGCATGTTTATAGCCTCTGCCTTGTTTTGTTAAATTTTGGTGTATTTTCGGTGTGTTTTTGTTGAATTTTCGGCCATTTATGTACATGAACAGTAACTCGGATTTTGAGGCCGAGAGAGAAACTCAACGATTCTGGGCAAAATCCGCACTACCCACCCCTTGATTTCGGACCCATTCGGTCGCACCGCCATAAGGAACGTTAGCCATGAGTTTTTCCGGTATATCGGAGTTTGCCGGAGGCTAATCGGGCGGCGGAAGTCGTGGTGGTTGAGGATTTGCGTTTGTGGAGTTTTTCGTTTATTTTTGGGGCCAATTTTTGCTCATTTTCGCCGAATCTTGGACCCATGTGGTCGTGCCGACGTTCTCTTCAAAACCCATGAATTATTTCGGTCTTAGATGGGCTTCGTTTATTTTTGGGGCCAATTTTTGCTCATTTTCGCCGAATCTTGGATCCATGTGGTCGTGCCGACGTTCTCTTCAAAACCCATGAATTATTTCGGTCTTAGATGGGCTTCGTTTATTTTTGGGGCCAATTTTTGCTCATTTTCGCCGAATCTTGGACCCATGTGGTCGTGCCGACGTTCTCTTCAAAACCCATGAATTATTTCGGTCTTAGATGGGCTGCCGGAGGAGAAACGGAGAAGAAATCACGGCTGAAAATGGCGAAAAACCGACGGAAAACCTTCTGTTCGCGCGGGGAAGAAGGCGCGTGGGGTCCACGCGCGCGCTGCAGTTGCAGGAGCATGGAACCCACGCGCCACGCGCCTCCACGCGCGCGCCAACCGCTGGCGCGTGGTCTCACGCGCGCGGAACTGTCCACGGCAGTTGCAGGCGCGTGCATTGCACGCGCCTGAGCGGTGGACAGGGCGCGTGCTCGGCACGCGCCTGCGCGCTGAACCGCGCGCGTGCGAGGCACGCGCCCGTGCGTATTCTGGTGCGTGCCGAGCACGCGCCTGTGCGCCGGACGCGCACGTGCTCGGCACGCGCCCGACGTCTCCCTACCGCGGCTCCTTTTTTGCGATTTTGTCTCAAATTTTTTAAATTTTGCAATCATGCCCTTGGCCAATTTATTTATTTACTGTTCTGCCCTTGATGTATTTATTTATTATGTCATTTCATGCATTTTTATGAATATTTTATGCATGAGATTAAATGTCCAATGGTCCATATATTTAATTAATTAGGAGTGGCCACAGCATCTTTAATTAATTAAATTATATATTAAAAAGCCTCCGGATCATATTTAGAAATGGATATTGATTGTAATTAATTATATTAATATGATGAATTTTATCCCACAGGAATTTTCATTATATTAATATGATTAATTAGGATGAAATATCATATTATTTTTCTTAATTTACCCACAAGGATTAAGAAAATGCATATAATATGATAGTTTCTTCATGATGTAATTATGAATCTACTTAAATTAAAAACTTAGCCCACAGGTAGTTTTTATGTTATGTGATTCATATTGTGACATGTTTACATTGGTAAAACATGATTTGTTTATATTTGCCTCAAATTTTGTGACATAAGCATGATTATTTGATATGCAGTTTCGCAACCTGTGAATTTCTCTGAATTTAAGTTTGATGTTCCCGTACTGAATGGTGAGAACTATAAAATTTGGAAGGAGTCAGTTCTTCTTCAATTGGGGTGGATGGACATTGACTATGCTATAAGGAAAGACGAACCACCTGCTCCTACTGATTTGAGCACTCCAGCTGAGATAGCTCTTTATAACCAATGGGAGCGGTCCAACCGCGTTTGTGCCATGTTTATAAGAGCTAAGATATCTCCAAGTATTCGTGGTTCAGTTGCTCAGCATAACAATGCTAAGGCTTTATTGGAGGCTATAGATGCGCAGTTTGAAAGTTCGAGAAGGCGCATGCCATGACCCCGATTATGAAGTTTTCATCATTGAAGCTCACTAGTGTTAGAGGTGTGCGTGAGCACATCATGCAAATGAGGAACATTGCAGCTCAGCTTAAGAACCTTGAGGTTGAGATATCTGAATCATTCCTTGTGTATTATATTCTGAACACTCTCCCACATCAGTATGCACCTTTCAAGATCTCTTATAACACACATAAGAATAAATGGTCTATTAATGAACTCATGACCATGTGTGTTCAAGAGCAAGAAAGACTGGTTATGGAATTGAGAGAAAGTGCTCATTTGGCAACACAGGGAAAGAATAAGGGCTATGGCAAGCATAAGGGAAAAGGTAAAATACCTCCCCAAGCTGACATTAAGAAAGAATCCAAGTGTTTCTTCTGTAGACAGAAGGGGCATATAAGGAAGGATTGTGTCAAATTTAAGGCCTGGCTCGAGAAGAAAGGTAATCCAATCTCTTGTGTTTGTTATGAATCTAATATTACTGATGTAAGTCACAACACTTGGTGGATTGATTCTGGATCTACAATCCATATTTCGAATTCCTTGCAGGGTTTTCAAAACCACCGGAAGCCAGTGGGAAGTGAACAAAGCATCTATCCTGGAAACAAGATGCGTTCGCATGTGGAAGCTATTGGGACATATAGACTAGTTCTCAATAGTGGTTTTGTTTTAGATTTGGAAAAGACCTTTTATGTTCCTAGTTTTTCTAGAAACTTAATTTCAGTTTCAAGACTTGTACCTTTGGGATACTCTTTTAACTTTTCAGATTCAAACTTTAGTTTATCATTTAAATCTGAAATTGTTGGGAGTGGTATTTTGTCGATGGTCTTTTCGAATTAATTTACAAGACAATGCCTATTATGATGCGATGCATGTTCATGATAAAGCTGGTATGAAACGATGTGTTGTGAAAGAACATTCTTCTATGTTGTGGCACCGGAGATTGGGACATATCTCCATAGAAAGAATTAAGCGATTAGTAAATGATGGAGTACTTAGTACATTAGATTTTACTGATTGTGATACTTGTGTGGACTGCATAAAGGGAAAGCAGACTAACAAGTCAAAGAAAGGTGCCAAGAGGAGTACGGAAATATTAGAAATCATACATACAGATATTTGTAGTCCGGATATGGACTCATGTAGTCAGAAATACTTCATCTCCTTTATAGATGATTATTCATGTTATATGCATCTCTACTTGATTCATAATAAATATGAAGCATTAGATGCCTTTAAAGTATTTAAGGCGGAAGTAGAGAAACAATGCAATAAGCAAATTAAGATCGTGAGATCAGATAGAGGTGGAGAATTCTATGGTAGATACACTGAAGATGGACAAGCACCTGGTCCATTTGCAAGATTTCTTCAAGAGCATGGGATAGTTGCCCAATATACTATGCCTGGTTCTCCAGACCAAAATGGCGTAGCGGAAAGAAGAAATCGGACCTTATTAGACATGGTGCGTAGTATGCTTAGTAGCTCCAAACTTCCTAAATTCTTATGGACTGAAGCACTTAAGACGGCAGTGTACATATTAAACCGAGTTCCGACCAAGACTGTCCCAAAGACACCTTTTGAGTTATTTAAAGGTTGGAAATCGAGTTTGCATCATGTGCGCGTTTGGGGATGCCCGTCTGAAGTAAGAATTTATAATCCACAAGAAAAGAAGTTGGACCCAAGGACCATAAGTGGATATTTCATTGGATATGCCGAAAGGTCCAAGGGATACAAGTTTTATTGTCCATCTCATACCACTAGGATTGTGGAATCAAGAAATGCTAAATTTCTTGAAAATGACTTAATCAGTGGGAGCGATCGACCAAGGGATCATGTTCCTAAGGAAGATCATTCAAACACTCAACTTTCCACCTCAAGTTTAAGATTGGTTGTTGCTCATAATGCCCCTTCAGTTCAGCCGGCTATTGAACAACCAATTGTTGAAGTTCCACAACCTGCTGATATTGATCTAGTAGATCCAGTTGTTCAGCAATTACCAGAAACTGTTGAACAACCAGTTGAGCAACATGCTCCTCAAGAGAATGTTGATCCAACATTGAGAAGATCTACTAGAACAAGGAAATCGACTATTTCTAATGATTATATTGTGTATTTACAAGAGTCTGACTACAATATTGGAGTTGAGAATGATCCTGAAACGTTTTCACAAGCCATGTATAGTGATAAATCCAATTTGTGGTACAATGCCATGAAGGAAGAGATGAGTTCTATGGCATCTAATAAAGTCTGGGATTTGGTTGAGTTACCTGATAGTGCGAAGGCTATTGGTTGTAAATGGGTCTTCAAAACTAAAAAAGATTCATTGGGTAACATTGAAAGATATAAAGCTAGACTTGTTGCCAAAGGATTCACTCAAAAGGAATGAATCGATTATACCGAGACTTTTCTCCGTATCTAAGAAAGATTCTCTTCGTATTGTTTTGGCATTGGTTGCCCATTTTGATATGGATTTACATCAGATGGATGTGAAAACGGCGTTCCTCAATGGAGAACTAGAGGAGGAGGTTTATATGAAACAACCTGAAGGATTCTCCTCTAGTAAAGGTGAGCATTTGGTGTGCAAGCTTAAGAAATCTATATATGGCTTGAAACAAGCATCCCGCCAATGGTACTTAAGGTTTCATGATGTTATCTCTTCATTTGGTTTTATAGAGAATGTCATGGATCAATGTATATACCAGAAGGTTAGTGGGAGCAAAATTTGTTTTCTTGTGCTGTATGTGGATGATATACTACTTGCAACCAATGATAAGGGATTGCTACATGAGGTGAAACAATTCCTCTCTAGGAGTTTTGACATGAAGGATATGGGTGAGGCATCTTATGTCATTGGCATTAAGATCCATAGAGATAGATCTCGAGGAATTTTAGGACTATCTCAAGAAACCTATATCAATAAGGTCCTAGAGAGATTTCGGATGAAAGATTGTTCACCAAGTATAGCACCCATTGTGAAGGGTGACAGGTTCAATTTGAACCAATGCCCGAAGAACGATCTAGAAAGGGAACAAATGTGCAACATTCCATATGCTTCGCTGTTGGAAGCTTGATGTATGCTCAGGTTTGCACTCGACCGACATTGCTTTTGCTGTTGGAATGCTGGGAAGATATCAGAGTAATCCAGGTTTAGACCACTGGAGAGCTGCAAAGAAAGTGTTGAGATACCTTCAAGGTACCAAAGACTATATGCTTATGTATAGACGGACTGACAACCTGGAAGTGATCGGTTATTCGGATGCGGACTTCGCGGGTTGCATTGATTCACGAAAATCAACATCTGGATACATTTTCATGTTAGCTGGCGGAGTCGTGTCATGGAGAAGTGCCAAGCAGACTTTGACTGCTACTTCCACTATGGAGGCTGAGTTCGTATCTTGTTTTGAGGCTACCTCGCATGGTGTATGGTTGAAGAGTTTCATTGATGGGCTTAGAATTGTTGATTCTATTTCTAGGCCATTAAGAATATATTGTGACAATTCAGCTGCAGTTTTTATGGCTAAAAATGCCAAAAGTGGCAGTCGAAGTAAGCATATCGACATTAAGTATTTAGCCATAAGGGAGCGTGTTAAGGAGAATAAAGTGGTCATTGAACACGTTAGCACTGAATTGATGATAGCTGATCCTTTAACTAAAGGCATGCCACCGATGAAGTATAAGGATCATGTAACTAGTATGGGAATAGGTCCCATTATGTGTTTTGTCGACATATGAACAATTTTTGTTGTGTGGAACTCTTATTCAGTTGTAATGTTGATTCTCAATTTTTGTGTACACATTTTGTTGTTTATGAGAATAACATTTATCCTTGATTCTGGAATAAACATGAGGTTTATTCATTAAGATATGTTGTCATAAATAGGCTGATATTAAAGAAATAAGATGCATTGTGATACATGGAAGGTATTACTCACTCTTAGAGGACATGTCGCCATGATCCATGTGTTTTGTTTCTTTTCTTTAAGCATTAAGTTTTCGTGGAATTAGTTGAATGATTCGTATGATGAAAATGATGGGATCAAGTGGGAGAATGTTATTTATTTTTATGTGATCCCACATTTATACCCAATTTTCTCCTAAAAGTTACGACTATTCAACATGAAGTTTTCCACGCTTCGTGCCTTTTCGTTGACAGCCGTTCGTCTTGATGGGAGACGATGTATAAATAGAGACGTACGTTCATTTCTGACGGGTGATCAAGGTCTAACACAAAATTCTCACATTTAGAATACACCATCAGTACGTGAGGAGATTTGGTTAGTAGAGTGCGCCTATTACCTTCTTGATTTCAGGCTTTTCTGACGAACGCGAACAAGAACAATGGCTGGAGGTTTGTCTTCAATTGATCCTGGCTTCCGCATATGAATTTTTATGTCTTACATGTCAGACACGTCGACACGTGCGAATACGGTCTGACACGTGGTCAATTTTTTTCAATACGCGTGTCAACGCGTGTCCGGAAGACTGATGGAAGGTGGAGGCGAGAGAGGGCGAGGGAGTAGAGGCTGCGAGCGCTGGCGAGACGAAGCCACGAATGGACGACCGTGACGGTGAGAGACGGCTAGAGAAAGAGCCGAACAGAGAGAAAGAAGAGAGAAGGCAAACTCCCGCCAGCGAGACGAAGTCACGAACGGACCACTGCGATGGCGAGAGATGGCCAGAGAAAGCGGAGAGGGCCGCCACTATTGCGATGGATCGGCGACGAGAGGAAGAGGAGAGGAGGGAAGGGGGTTGTGCGGCGACCGGCAAAGAGAAATAGGAAAAGGAGGGCTCGGCGGCTCGCTAGGGTTTTTCATAAAGAAACCCAAAAAAAAAAACAGAAAGGCGTGAGGGGGAGGGGAAGTGACAGCTTACCTGTCACTGTCAAGTGGTGGGGGAAGGAAAAAAAGTAAAATAAACTTGGGGTGGAGGGAAAACAAACGAAAGAAGAGATGGATTTAGGGGATTGTTTTTTTAACTGAAAAATTAAATAAATAAAATTTAAAAATAATTTTGAAAAATAAAAGCATTAAATTTTGAATAATGATAAAGTTTAATTATTATAGAAAATCATGGATTTATTTAAATAAATTGATTCTAATTTCTTATTAATTATTAGTTTCATTAATAACTTTTGTTAAAATTTAAAAAATGTTTCGCATTAATTATGAATATATCTTTCGAATTTCAAATGAAATGATTTGTTAATATTATTAGTGTAAATTTATTATAGGCTCTTTTTTTAATTAATTATTTATTTATGAATTTGAATCAAATTAATTAAAAATAAAAATATTTATCTAATATATAACGTGTCGCAATGTGTCGGAATTCTCTATTTTTTAGAAATGACGTGTCGACGTGTCGTGTCGTGTTAGATACTCGTGTCGTGCTACCTAAGATAAAACCCCACCCTTTGACTTTACTCTTTTAAAAAAAAAAATACTCCCCGTGTTCATGTGTGCAAGACTCCCCTTTTATATGCAAAGAAATAGAGCCCCTATATGTAGGGGTGAGCAGTGGTTTAGGGTCGACCCTGGACCGACCCTGGACTGGCCCAACCCTGATGGTCCTAGTACGGTTCCCAAGGGGACTTGGTCGGTCCTTGATCCTGAAATTTCAAGACCAATACTATGCAGATTGGTCCTCGGTCCTAAGAGTTTTTGGTCGGTTCAACCCTAGACTAACCCTGTATATTATATTATAATATTTATAATTATTTTATATATTCAAACCTAAGTAAAATGTCTGTTATATTATATTATATTGAGATGTTCTATCAATAGCACTAATAGTAATTTCAATTTAAAACTTTTGTTAAGTATTAATTATGTGTCGTTTGTTTTGTTTTTAGGTGTTTAGAAGTTCAAGTGAATTAACAAGATGTGAAGTTATATATTCATGGTTTATATTAAGTATTTTGAAATTTTTATGATTTAATTGTATTTTACTAATGAATTTCAGCTACACTTTGTTTTTCAATTTGTGTCAAATGGTAGGAGTTTTTGAAGAGTAGAGTAGTATTGTAGTTGCTATGGTGATTTGCTAGTCAAGTAGTGTGAGGCTCATTTTTTGGTTGAGTGGAATCTACATAATCAAATGCAGGAAAACGCTTTTGCATATGTAGTTATGAATATTAAAGATAGATGATCACAAGAACTTTCCATCTTGTTCCATATCTCGATGGGCAATTAGCAAGTACGAAATTTATATTATTATATCATCTTAAAATTGCTAAATATGTATTGGTATTTATAGTTTAGTTGTACAATGCTGCATTGTCAATAGATGTGTAATTTGAATTTGTAGGTTTGCTTTTTTAGGGACTATAAAAAATAAGACGAAAAAAAATTATCGATCGGTCCCGGGTTGACCCTGGAACCGGACCGAACCCATTGGGTCGGTCCGGTCCTTAGTCCTAGGTTCAATAGGGTCAGTCATCGGTCCTAAAAATTGAGGACTGACACTATACGGGTTGATCCTAGGGTTATGGGGTGGCTCGGACCAACCCGAACCATGCTCACCCCTACCTATATGGAAGAAGTAAAATTTCCTTCCTTTTCTCATGCCCATCACGATTGAAGATCTGGTGTTTCTTTTATTATGTCAAAATATATATTGCCCAAAGATTAGCACTAACTATATATCCCACCTGCAATAGTCTCTCGAAATCTTTCGATTCACTGTGGAATATATTGTATGAATATATGAAAGATTTACTGAATATATTGAATCGTCATTCCTCATAAGTCAATTTCCGGTCATCAGAGAATAATAGGCTTGGACCAATTTCTTCTCGTAGGCTTAATCCAACTTGTCTAATTAAAGTTTAGAGCCATCAAGTCAAACTCATCCGTCACTAATCCAATGCAAATGCAAATAAAAAAAAAATGCTCTTAAACTATATGTTATGCAATTTAATTATAATATTTTTGTTTAGGGATTAAAATTAATCCCTAATTTTTAACGCAATAAGTGAATGATCAAATTGTCAAAATTTAAGTGTTAACAGTAAAAAATACATGTAAATTGAACATAAAAAAAGGATTTATATATATTTCTACTAGCACATAAATATTACCTTAATCGAACAGCTATTTTCTCATTTTCAAAAGACATTTAAAAATCCAATAAATACATCCTGAGAATCTTTTTGATGTCTATCACTTGAAACTCTATTGATATATTGACTATTCACCTAAAAGATAGTTAAAGCGAGGCCATATTACCCTTTGCGAGTCTTGAGCGTGTCTTTGGTGCTCCGAGTGGTCAACCCATTGCAAATGTGATTGTTCTTCTTGTTGGCTTTACAGTGATTTACCAACAATAGACAGATGTTCATCGTGACTTAAATGAGTGTTTATCCCTAGGAGCATCGTGCCTGCGACACGGGGGGCAACCCATTGAATCTCGGCTGTTCGATCCGAGTACCCGGTAAATAATCAAGGCGGTTCGGTGGGCAACTCAGGTCAAGCCAGAGTCAACCATTTCAATGGTTACAATCAAGCAATATCTGCTTCACAAAGCCATGTTGAACCCAACAAACATTCAGGTTCAGGATCTCGAAAAGAATGTCAGTCGATTCATAATTGCACTCTTTAGGCTCTTAAATCTTCAGCCTATCCATAGTGCAAAACCAAAAATACCTGCGCATACCATCCACGGATTATTACATCGTGATTTAAATCTATTCGATTGTCAAAAACATTTAAAAAAAAAAAATCATTGCAGATAAGAAGGAGAATTCTTTCCATTCTCGGACATTTATTTCTACCCAAAAAGCACAAATCAGTGGATTTATATTACAAGCAACGAAATTGTTGCTCCATCTAGTTTTTTCAACTTCAAGAACCTGCTTGCACTAGCAAAGAACATGCAATTCCGTGAAGCCCATGATGACGCGAATGATTTTAGAAATCCTCTTATTCAACAAGACCACAACAAATAGAGGAGACGACATCACCCGTAGAGAAATTGTTTTGTGGCCCCTGCATCTTTCTCGTGTTCAGGGATCTCATGTCCATGACCTCCACTGTAGACTTTGAGGATGTTATGCTTGTTCTCTTCGTAATTGGACCGCGTGGCTACGCCAATCGACGTGAAGAGAATATTGAGAAATGACGAGGACGGAACTCATCTCGTACGTGGTTCCGTCCACGTGGTTCCGTCCACCTCGTCCCAGATCCATAATTGCGCGGAACCATCGGACGAAAACGAAACGAAACGAAACGAATCAAGGTGAAATGTATGGGGAGATGCGGATCCCGTAAACTGATACGTTTTCCTTGAAACCCTTCCCATCTAATAAGGCCATGTCACTAACTAATAAGCAATAATCCGCGCGAGCTCGCCGTGAGATTTGTGTTAAACATCAAATGTCACATACGAGCCACTCATAAGGTTAGTTCGTAACCATTGTTTATCGTTTCCCCGAGCATATCGTTTTATCATCTTTAGATAAATTCTTGGGTGGTTTTTGCAAAGACATGTTCTCCTCATAGCTCACTGACAAACTGAAAATTTTTATAGATATATTTGAACAGGCAGGCTAAGAGATGACGGTAAAAATTACTATCACCTTGTAATTCACGAGGTGTTTTTCTATTAACAGTCATGTTGGATTTGTAAGAATAAAAAAAAAGACCACACCGCATTTCTGTCTCTTAAAACTTACAAGCTGAGCGGAAAGATTCGAGCGTGTCAAAGTTGTAAGTTTTTAAGACTTAAATGCACGAAAATGAAAGATTCAAAACTCAAGTTCATTACAGTGATACAAAAGTTTCCAAAAAGAAAAAACTTCACATTGCATAAAATTGTTTGATGGGCAAGGGTCATGATTCATCAGATACATGTTATTCTCTTGTTTTCTACTTACATTATTCGGTAAATGACTTTTTTAAAAGAATATTACGTGTCCGGACCTCTTAAGGTATCTGCCTAATCTGATTGGCCCATCACACTTCCCATGTTTGACGAAAATTCAAGTTATTACAACTATCTTGCAGGTCAACCTATCTCAAAATCCCACATTTCATGGTAAATGTAACGTGCATCTTGCTTCAACGTTTTCTTACCACAAATCTACAATTGGAAAAAAAAAAGGATCTGATCTTTAATTGGTCAACATGGGTTGGGATTAAATTGATAAAAAATTGTACTATCGATTTTCAGACAGAATGATCAAATCAAATCAGCTAGTGAATGAATTCTAATGTAGAGCTCACTTTACCTTGTGTAGAGACAATCCATGTATGTCCAAGATCTCTCAATATTTTAAGTATAATTAAGCAATGAACGAAGAGAGACGAACATCATACCGACATCATTTTGCATAGAAGAATATTTGCAATTGCCCCTTGCTAATGCAAGGGAAGACCCTCCTTATCTGGTCCAATTAGGTGGTGCTTAGGTGAATATTATTTTCTTGACTTTGATTTTGCCTCCAATTTTTTAATTAGACTTGTCACTTGGCATTCAAAGCCAAAGTTGGCCCCCTCAAATAATGATATAAGAAAGTTAGATTTGACCGGCTAAATTAATGCTAGAGCCATTGAAACTCCAAGTCTTTGAGAAATTACCCGAGCCGCTAAACCACAAGAAACTGTCATGTTTGTCATTAAGAATTTCATGTATGGTTTTGCAAATTTAAAACTTTGAAATTGGTTTTGTTTTTTCCGACTGTCACAATTTCTTTCTCCGTCTTGAAAATTGACCATCAAGACTATGCTTACCTTGCTTTTGTTTACATGGTAGGTAATATGACTTGTATTGGATGATCTTGGACCTTTCTTACCCTAAAAGCTAGCTTAAGGGGTAAGGTTTACATTTACACTTATAAACTCACCACTAGCCTCATCCACAATCGATGTGAAACAACCTCAAAAATCTATCCCTCACACATTAGGCTTGGGTCAGAGGCACAACGACCTGTAACTCTCTCGTGTGACTTTTTTGGGTCTAGACTTGTTGGCAATCTAGGCCCTAATACCAATATTAGGTGGTTTTGGGCTTCTCTCATCCTAAAAATTAGCTTAAGGGATGAGGTTTTCGCTCTCACACTTATAAATTGACTATCAACCATTTCCACAACCGACATGAGACAACATCAACAACTTTTAGTGGGGGCAAGTATGACAAATAAATCATGTTAAATCATATTATTATTATTTTTTTTTTGAAACTTAGACTATAATATTTTACTTATAGAATGAGACTATAATGCATATCTCACGGTAACAGTGTATATTAAACCCCCCACGCGTTATAGAAAAGAAGAGGACAAGTCATTGTCTCTCCTTCCCCGCAAAATTCCTCGAAATCCACCGAAAGGGAAATTGCCTGAGAAACTTCTCAAAAGTTCCAACTCTATGAGTCATGTCTTTGATCGGGTTTCATACGGCATCGATCAATCAACGTGTTACAACCCCATGGTGCAAAAGAGGGTGCACCTAAGGATCTCCGTCTCGGGCAAACAACCTGAGTAAAGGCCAACTGTATCATCGACCAAGACAGCACCGTACAATTAGCGTAAAACAAGCAAACCACTTAATTTAGTCTGGCACTTCTATTTTATGTTTTGTCAGTAATGAAAAGCGATGTAATTTCTGCATGAATCACACTGGATTAGTCCACTTTTGCGTGTGCAACTTTGATCCATGTAATAGAAGAATAGAGAACCCTCGTACGACATGCAACTTTGGCACACGCATGCAAAGCTTTTTCCTCAAGGGCATCGTATAGAATAAGAAATCTCTCTACTGTTTTGTTTTGTTTTGTTTTGTTTTTTTTTTTTTAAGAGAATTATATTGATTCCGTAGAATCAATCTGGTCGGCTAGAGATTGTCGGAGAATTGACTAGAAAGGGCAGCGACAAATTACTATGTTGACTTGCTTGTCGCTGCATTTACTTTGGAACGTCAAGTTTGGGATTCCCACGGTCGACATATTTGAAATGTAAACGAATCTTCGAAGCTTCGAAGTCAAATGAAGACTTGGACTGGTGGCTTGAATTTTATACGATTTGACAACTCGATTGATGCGTACGAAAGCTGCAAACTAAGCCGTATATTTGTAGAGTATATTTCTCAAGTAAAAACTACAAAAAAAAAAATTCATAAACCTATTATTTTTGTGCCAATAAACTTTTTTTGAGGCCGATTCAATACTAAATCTTTTGTGTTTGTGTCAATTTAGTCTATTCGGCTAATTCTAACCAGCCGACACTAATGTGGATAATTTTTCAAATAATTTTTTAATTATTTTTGTTATTTTTATTTTTCCTTTTCCTTTTCTCTTTTGTTTCCCCTCCTACTTCCTTCTTCTTCTAGCCGATTGTCGCCTCTGGCCATAGATTAGTTGGAGGAAGGAGGAGGAAAAAAAAAAAAAAAAAAGAAAAATTTAATAAAAAAAGTCAAACAAATATGATTAAAAAATTATTTAGTTAGCATTAGCTAGCCAAATTGGCCGAATAGACTAAATTAACATAGATGTGAAAGGTTTAAGACTTAATTGTCAAAAAAAAGTTAAGAACTAAATTAGCACAATTGTAATAGATTTATGATTTTTTTGGTAATTTTTCCTATCTTAAGTTTGAACCACTAAAGAAAATATGATGCAAATAGGTTTCCTAGTTCGAGTAGATTTGCTTATTTGAGTGCATTTTTAGTTTAAATGATTTTATAATGTAAGTAGCTTTTCTAAAAAGGTTTTCCTATTTGTGATATTATTTATGGAAAAGATGTATCTCTACTTGGTTAATGCATGCTAAAGAAAACAAGAAGACGGTTATTTATTTTTGTGAGCTTTTTGGGTGAGTTCTCTACAATCAATTATGACATAACATGGTTTGTTTTAGTGGTCAAAAAATTAATTTGAGGTGAGCTTTTAAGACAGTGGACTTGGATTGGTTGATAGAAGCTTTTGGCAAAGAACATGATTAAAAAAAAAAAACTCATATTATACGTTTGATACACGAAAAGAAATAAGGTAAGAATGGAATAACCAACCATGAGAACAGAAAATGTAGGAATAAAATAAATAAATAACTGCTAGTAGTTTGGTTTGTAGAATGGCATACAATTTCAAGACCATCCTATTGTTTTTTTTTTTTTTTTAAAACCATTATACCATATAAAATTAGTTAGTAATAGTAAAATATTCTCATAATACTTTCGATTATAGTTAATTAAAGCTTAATTCGTTTTATAGTCGTGGCTTTAAAAACCATAAATGAAAAGATCTGACAATTTGTAAATGATTATTATATTTTAATGTATAATAGTAAATGGCTAGTATAGTAGTAAGAAAGCTAGTATAATCATTATCTACACACCAATAATAATTATGTAAGGATATAACTATGGACAAGATAAAAGATCTAATCGTAATTATAATTCAATAATTATATTATCAGTGGTCTAATTACATTATAGTTGTTATTTAATTATTATAATTAGAGCACATATGATTTTGGTACTACATGAATATCTACACTTAATTTGATTACAATTTATTATATCATCTAGTAATACATCATCTAATTATTGTGATATCTACGATTTATTATTTAATTGAAATATTGCAGTTATTATCTCATAATTAGATAATGATATCAAAATCTTCGCTTAGTTATGATATATAGATAGGGATCAACAATTATGATATTGTATTTCTAAAAAAAATGTGCATTTGAATTTTAAAAAATCAATTTCATTTTTTTGACAAAAATCAATTTCATTTAGAATTTAAAATCTTCCAGGATTGAACGGACCTCTTTATCCATGCCAATTGGCAGAGTTGGTAGCATTTAATGTGAAAAAGTACCCATCAAATTAAAAAGATAAACATAAAAATAACCTAACTTTCAAAAATCTCAGGTACAAGATTCCATTCCCGACTAGAAATTGGAGAATTGACACGGAGGGTCTCTCTTTACCACTTAGTCCAACACTCGGAATCGAACATCTAAAAACTCAAACAAGAAAAAGAAAAAAATAATACGTGAGAAAGTTTTTCCAATTCTAGCATAATTTTCCTTGTCGATCATTGATTTAATTGCTAAGAAAATATCACCATGGTGTTTCCCACCCCAAAGTCCGTCAAATATATAGACTTTAACTGTATAGGTGCCTTTGTCAATGCCACAATAACCTCAAAACAGGAAAAGAAAAGGCAAGACACTAGCAAACTATAACAATTAGTGTGGATGAACATTTTAGATTTAATCGAAAAGAATCCAAACTCTAAATGAAATTAGACTTTTAAAATTTTAAAATGTACACTTTCTAAAAAGACTGCATCGTAATTGTTGATCCCCATCTATTTGCATGTAAAAAGAGCGCCAAGTTTTGAAAATTTTAATCAAGCACGGGTAATTAACGAGTGGACGGCTTGCTCTGAGTCAAGCTTGGGCGGCGCTCTTACATAAGAAAGTCCGAGCCGCGCGACCTTAGTTAGCTCGGTCCTACCATATATAAAACATGTGTCATGCGCAGGCTTGGGCATGTTCTTACTTCACCGGTATCATATAAAATTGTGATGGATTACTTCATTTTTTTTTTTCAATTATATTTGATTGAGAAAGTGGTTTTGAGGATAGAAACATGATAGACGTGTACCAAAGGCTTAGTCGATGGAAAGCTGCTCATAACTTGCGATTGAAGTTACCAACAGACAGACCGACCTAAAAAAAAAAGTTACCAACAGAGTGAAGCACAAGTTATTACTTTTCATGAATTAATCTCTCACATTGCATTGTATCAAGGTCGTTGAGTTTCTTCAGTTAAAGAGGTCTATAACCGCATCAAGTTTTTCTTTGTTTTCACACATATACTTGTAGGCCTGCCCGCAACCTAGAAATTCATGCAGGGATCGCCGGATCACCACATATGGGTATCATCTTTCTGTTCTGAACAATGATTAATGTTAAGAACTAGTTGAGCATTCTCTATACTTGATTTAGATGATCTGGCAAGAAAATTTAACATTGGCTGGTTCGTACATCGATTTCTGGATGCTCCAATCGTTCACGAGAGTAAGGGCGCAAATGATAACCATTATGGTCAAAAATTGATTTCTGGAAGAGAAATAGATTTTTCTATTTCTATTTTTGGATGAGTTTCTAAACAAAAATAACCGTTTGATAATAATATAAAATTTCTACTTTAAAAATAGAAATTCGTTTGATAACGACACAAAATTTCTTATTTTCAGACGGTAGCAGATCGGCGAACGGAGGTGAATCGGCGATCGGCGGCGAGAGATGGCAGCCGATAGCGGCTGGCGAGGCGGCAACCGGCGGCTGGCGAGGCGACGGCCGATGACCAACGACTAGTGGTGGCAGCAGCGGCGACCGGCAACTTGCGGTTGGCAACCAATGGACGGTGGTCGGTGGCAACGGTTGAAAGACGAGTTGATGAACAATAAGAAAAAAATTTATTTCTCATTTTCGTTTCAGAAATAGAGAAGTATAAAATTTCTACTTCTGATTTTTATTCAAAACCTATTTTTGGAACAAAAATCTATTTCACAAATAAAAAATTGAATAAGTTTATCAAGCGGATTTCTATTCTAGAAACAGTTTGGAATAGAAAAATTATTTCCGGAACAGAAATAGGTGATTGTCATGCACCCCTAACTAGTCGAACACCTCAACATCAATTTCAAGTTATGAAGCTGACTCGTGATCACACTCGTGGTTGAAAAATGACGAGGAGCAGGGCTGAATCTATCTGACTAGCTACCTCCACATCTCGTGCCCCACAGTAATCTTGCTCGCCCTTCGTTGGAAGCACAAGCGATGACAGAGGCTGCACACATGCTGATTTCACAAGTTCCGAACCTCATCGCAGGTGGACACCGGGCTGCAAACGTCAGGGAACCTTTTCAACCATCGACTTTTAATGGCTCGTAGCTTGAACCTCTTGGATTCAAACCACCTTTGCTTTCTCTGAAGGTGTTGCATGTTATTTAATGCGGTTTAGCAAGAAATTCTGCGTTCATTCCCCTTACTTGGTCTGGAGTTTCTACTGGCGAATCTCTTCCTGCATCATGGCGGTTTTGTTCTTTTGCCCATCAGTGCATTTAACTAGTAGTGAATCAAATATGATAATAGCAAGTAAGATGATTTTAATCTTATATATCAATCAATACATCTCCTAGTACAGACAGACACAGTTTGCCTGTCTGGAAAAATGTAAGACCCCATTTCATGTCTCAGCATTGAGTGAACACAAAATTCTCATTATATTTAGCGGTTGAGCTTGTACATCATATTTAGGCTTTTATATTGTTTTAGGCTTCTGTATGAGGTGCATGTTTAGGACCTGTTAAGTAGAGGAAGATTAAACTACTGAAGATGATCACTTTCTATCTTGTCCTTAAGATCAAAATGAGATGTGGAAATTCAAGTTTGTCTATGTTGATCGTTGGGATGGTTCCACTAATTAATGATGCTTAAACTTCTGTGCTAACAGTCTTATAGTTTTCAAAACTAAAATAGTCAGGTATTAACTAATATGGCTTCATGTGAACAGTGTGCATGGACTAGCCGAGATCATAGTATCCATAAGATAAATGAATTATAATTAAGGATGAAACCAAGTAACCATAGCGATACACCCAAGTGACATCAGGAATGCTTTGGAACAGAACAGAGCATCAATATCTAGTATCCGAAAAACTGCATGCTCCAGGAAAATCCCATAGGCAAAAAGCGTGACTGTTTTAGATTTCACATATCATATTGCTAAAAGTTTGTGAGATCCATTTGAGGCCTTCCGCTGGTATTTTGACTGTAGTTCGACCATATCTAGGGCTTACATAGAAAATAATTGATCCTGGTTCAAGTAACATAGGTGCAAGGGAGAAATTCTAAAACAGAGCTTCAATGCAGACAATGAACGTAAAAAATTAAGAAGCATCTCACCTGTAGTCATTGAATGAGCATGTTCTGTCTGTGCAATGGTGGAACCGGTTTGCATCCCTTATGACTATAGAACTTCCAGTTGCCATGGAGATACACTTGAACGCAGAATGACAGTCTCTGCAAATGCTAAGATTCTTAAACACCCAGATAGGTTTCGGACTGGAGGTGCTTAAGGCCAAAAACAACGGTAATATTTTCATTGTGCTCAAATGTTGTTCCTTTTGTCCCTCCTCCACATGATGAAGAACAAATTCAGTATCCAGAAGATCACCGAGTTTCTTTATTCGACTAGCCAATTGGTCCTGTGCATCATAGATCTCCTGAGTCTTTTGGCTGTGACATGTCACCCGTACAGAACTTTTATTTTTTCACTTAAGAATTTTCAGTTTCATCCTCTTCCTGATTGCTGCTGCATCTTCCCATAGACCAGTTGATGCATACACATTTGATAGCAAAACAAAACAGCAAGGTCGTCCAGCTCCCACTCAAAAATCATTGCTGCAGCTTGTTTTACTGACTCCGAGAGAGCAATTGCTACCACATTCTTGGCACCCTAGTCCAGCAAGTTCAAGTAATAATCATCCAATATATCAGCGGAATCAAGCATCCTCTAGCACGTCTATCAATTGAAAAATGAAAGAAAAAGCAGCACGTTCATAGCTGTGAGTGAGGTTAGCTATACGGGATAAACTCTACTGGGATTGGCAGCTTGTTCTTCAAGGCCAAGATTCAGGATTGGCTCATGTTAAGTGCCTCTACGAGAAGCTCCTGGAACGCACACGGAACGAGCGTAGTCGATGTCCATAGCTGAGCAGCTCGGGATGACTCTATTAAACTGTGATGAACAACATACCACAGAATTTTAACGGAACAATTCTATTGGGACCTTCGATATAAAATAATCACTTCCAAATTTTCTAAAAGAGGAATTAATCTTTTACTTAAAAAAAAACATAACTGTGCAGTTCTCTGTATGCGATTATTGTTATCAGAGACAAGTGACAAAAATACAAAGGCCTGCCAGTAGACACATTTCGTGAGTGTCATTCGATACGCAAGGAATAAAGGCCTAATTGAGAATTGACAATGAAAATCAGTTCTCAAAACCCATTGCCTGCAGAATATTCTCGAGATTTCTTCCTCTAGAGGTACTCTTGGAGAGGACCCCGAGACGGATGAAGAACAATTACTTCGTGGTGAATTCTTCTTTGATCGTTGCATTTCTATGTGATGAACACAGAACGACAGGCAGTTACTAAGGGGTTTGACAATTACAGATGAGATGTTTTTCAAAAAAATTTCTCCATTACCTTCAAATCCAACCTTGTGTGGATACAGCAATCAGTTCTGCAGTGCTAAAAAAGGCGCATTGCAAAATCCAGTAGCTTGGATTGAAGTAAAAGAGTCAACACAATTAGCTTTATGCTGCAATCCGATTTTCTGAAACTCTTTACAAGTGAGAATAGTACAATGAAGCTCCCAATTTCTCCCTTAACAAGCCATGAACCTCTCCTATTCCTCTACTCATTTACATAGTTTGAGTTCTAGAGTCAATCCACTTATTCAGAAAGGACTATGCTACCATGTATCCACTACTTCTAGAAGCTTTTATAAAATGATTACAAGGATAAAACAGTATTGCATGCCACTTGATAAGTGAAACAGCATGAGGCTTTTTCAAAGACTAAAGCATTGACAGGCTTGCCATACAAACCACCGACACTCTGGAGACTTTTAGGTAGTTTTCTTGGTCTACTTTTTTTTAGGTTGGATTCTCGTTCTACTTCAGATCCTCATAAGATTAGCAGATAGACAAAAAAAAAAAAAAAAATCAATCATCCATCTTTAAATCTTCATAAGAGCATATCCAACACATGCACATTAACAGATGAAACAGATGAACATACGCATGAAATGTGAAATCTGACCTTCTTACTTAATTTAATTTGAATAACTGGCATTGGCATGCATGCATCATCCATCTTTAAATTCATAAGAACAGATCCAACACCTGCAGAATAACAGATGAACATACACATGAAATGTAAAATCTGACCTTGTTACTTCTTTTAATTCGATTACTGGCATTGGGATGTATGCAGGACTGTTTTGGAAAGCCATAACCCGCTCACGACTGTAGGTACATGATAGAAAGCACATAGAAACTCTCTCAACAGTCTAAGATGTCTAGGACTCATAGTGCTAATGGTAAAAAGAGGGTAAGGAGAAAACAAAGGCCATTCGCATAGCAACAACATACCTTTAACGCAGATCTTAAGGTTTAAAGCGGTTGTTTTATGACGTAGGGAACACAAATGGCACTGCACAAGATAAAAAAGACATCCTTCATCAGCTAATGTTTACAAAATTGAAATGTTCACTTTGATTATCATATAGTAGGAACACTATTCATGCTTGTAAAAACATTGGTTAATATCTTGAAAAACCCCGAATTGGTATATCTGTAACAAATTTACCCCAAACTATTTTTTTAACCATAAAAACCCCCAAACTGGTATACCTTTGACAAATTTACCCTAAACTGGTATACTTGTAACAAATTTATCCTCTGTTAGTTTTCGTTAAATTTTACCGTCAAATTATAAAGTTAAATGACACATGACAGTTGATTAGTATATCAATTTGGGATTTCACGCTCCGTTTGTCACAATTTACAATTTTTGTGATTTTTTTGTGATATTAATACAATTTTGTAGAGGGTATATTTGTCCAGTTTGGGGTTTTTTGTGGTAGAATAAATTAATTTGGGGTAAATGACCAGTCAAGGTAAATTTGTCACAGGTGTACCAATTTAGAGTTTTTCGGAGTATTAACCCTAAAAACATTGACCATTATGAGTTTAAAAAAAAGTACCTCGATCTCAGGTAGAAGTAAAGGCTTTGGATTCATTTGGACTTATTACATTGCAGCAAACGTAGAACTTATGTTTCATCCATGAAACTATATCCTAAGATAAACAAAATAAACAGAATAAAAACCTAGCTCCAAGTAGAGTACATAATATCCAATAACCAAGAAGTGTTCCCAGATAAAAGTTACAACCTAAACCAAATCGAGAACATCAGATTACAAAAAATAAAATTCCGCCTCCAGACAACTAGCACATGAGGCAATGAATTGATGAGTACAGAAGCAAAAATTTAATACAGACCATTCTAATAATAGAAAGGCTTCCAGATTACCTTTTATATATCCAGATATTATATATAGAAAAATCAAATCCAACTAGAACTTGATGAGGAGTTTTAGGAGAAAAAGTCTAAATCAATTGTCTTGTGGAAAAAGAGGAGTTCAAATGACGTCCAAGGAAGCAATGAAACGCCACATTCATCTTATTGAGGTTAACATTGTTTTGAACGTTGCCTAATAATCACCAGAAGAAGAAGGAAAAAAAATATAAGAAACAAAAGCTTTCCATGTTCCAACCATTACATACATGTTATTCTAGATTTATGTTCAATAAAAGGAAACCTCTTACCAATCAGAAATATCGTTAGTGTTGAGGCAAAGCATAAATAGAACTGAACAACTACATTGCAAGCTTTGTGGATTATCAGGTTGTCTTTGATGCACATGACAATGTCCAAATATGGCCATCAATGCTCAAAATAAACAAATACACATGAAAGTCAATTAGTTTTACATCTCACCCATGCTAAAAGAAGAAATGCATTGCACTGGCCCAAACATCGTCTTTATTTTAAATTTTCAAGAAAATCATGCACAGGCCCGTGCATTCTGATTTTCAACATATTTTGCACTGTCAATTAGATTAAAACTAGCCTGATTGAACATTCCAATCAATGACTTTGCCTGAGTAAGTTCACCACACCGATTCTTCTAAAAAAGAGTTTTGGGCCCCTTTTTTTTAGGTGTGTCAACAACAGTGAAAATAAGGCTCTCTTTCTTCATTATCTGCAATAGCAATTCTCCAATCCCACATGCTGGGTGGACTCCATGTCCTTCTGCTACCACATGTTTTATCTGCTTGATCTTTTTTGTCTAGATCTACCACATATCCTCATTAAGTCTTCCATCCTTAAGACGGGTAAGCTGGTTGCTTGTTGTTTTGATAGCATTTGTGTTTCGTCTGTGGCTGAGATGTTCTTATTCAGGCTGCGTTTTTTGCTTTTTGTTTTCATTTCCTATCATGCAGCTGAGAACTGTAGGAGGAGGCCATCAACTCTGAGTTGGTTCCTTGGCCTAGAACAATCACATACTCACTACAGGAGGCATGGATTGTAAGGTCATCAACAATGATGTGAGACTTAGATCCCACATTGTCGGAACCAACAGGGGCATCGTCAAGAAGTCTGCCAACTGAAATGGTTGCCCTCCAGAAAACAGCTGGCTAGCGGAGGAAATGATAATCTCCTCTACTTGTGGGATAGGTCTAGAACCTCTTTGAATTCCGGCACTCAGTGGCTTTACAAGATCAAAGCCCACACAGCCACTGTAAAAGCCCTTGCTTGGTCCCCATTTTAGGGAAACTTACTGGCCTCGGGAAGGAGTGACCGGTGCATCAAATTTTGGAACATGTGCACGAGCGCATATCTGAATTCGGTGGACACGGTACTCAGGTGTGCATGCTGTTGTGGAGCAAGAGCAAGAGGGAATTGCTAAGCTCTTCGGGGCTTACTCAGAGCCAGCTCATTCTTTGGAAATATCCTTCTATGTGAAGGATGGCAGAGCTAACTGGACATACATCTGAAGTTCTGTTTCTGGCATAGATACTACTTGTATGCTTATTGTAGTCATTCGCAATTCGGTGCAAATACCTTTTGAAGTTTGCCTGTTGAGTTTATTGTTTTGCCGATTCTAATTGCAGCGTACTTGTTTCACAGAGTCCAGACGGATGCATGGTCGCATCTACAGCAGGAGATGAAAGATTAATGTCACGCCCTGACTCTCGGTCACGTGACCATCCTTCAATCTTGGTCGATTTTATAATGCGATATCCCAGGACTACGTATCGCCGACCCTTTTCATTTTGATAGCACATGTGGAAGCAGTTATAAAAATCCCCAGACAATAAAGCAATGGGATATACAAGTGGGACTAGGAAATTGAACCTAAAAACCAACACCCTTATGTTCATATACAAGCCATGCTAAAACGATTGGTTTTTACTCAAATTGATTTTACAGCAAAAGTCATCAGGGTCCTACTCTGGATCATCCTCGGGGTTCTCCTCCAGATACACCTCTTTGAGTTCTTTATCCTCGGGTTCTTCATCAGGGTCCTGAAATGATATCCCACAACCGGGATGAGGTTACATCTCAACAAGTTCTACCCTCTTAAGACCCAATTAGTAAACTAATACACCTTAGGGTTGCCTATACACAACATGAGTCAGATGGCCTACCTTGGCCTCAGATTCCACCTGCATATTAGCACATATCAAATAGGCACCCGAGCAATCACATCATTGATCGAAGCATCGATCAAATCGATAGTCGATTACATCTCAATCCAACCATTCACAACATCAAATCAGATCATTGAATCACATTAAATCACACTCACATCGAATCATCAATCAATTGACCTAATCGATTACACGCCAACAAGATCACTCACGGTCATTTCCATTCAATCAATCAATCCATAACATCAAATCAAATTAATAATCAATCAACCTAATCGATTTCATCTCAATTAGGCTATCTCTCGGTCATTCATTCCATTCCACATAACCTCCAATAGTACACTTAGTCATAGAGCTCCATCAATGCTCTCGGGCGTCGATTTCGCCAAGGTGATGTATACACTAGACAATTGCGTGCGTTCTTTAAGGCGCCGCTTTCGCCAATGATATCTCAAATCACCAAACCACACATGCCTACAATGATGTGTTCAATAGACAATTACATACGTTCTTTAAGGCACCGTTTTCGCCAGTGATATCCCAAATCACCGAATCACACATGCCTATAACAATATGAGTACTAGATTGATACGTTCATTCTTTAAGGCGCCGTTTTCGCCAGTGACGTCCTCAGTCACCAAACCACATAGGTAGGGGTGTCAAGACCCGAACCGAAAACCGAACCAAACCGCGAATCGAACCGAACTGAACCGAAAAAATTGGTTTTTTTTTTTTTTTTTTTTTTTTTTTTCGGTTCGGTTTGATTTTCATCAAAAATCGAAATTTTTTTTATCGGTTCGGTTTTTATCAGTTAACCGAACCGAAAACCGAACCACAAGGCACAAACCGAAAACCGAAATTTTTTTTTATCGGTTCTCTCTCGACTCCCATCTCTGAGTCCTCTCGTCGTGTCTCGTCTTGGCTTTTATCGGTTCCCATTTGAGTTCTCCCAACGGCGACGGGGAAGGCGACTGCGACGGTGACGGCGACCAATTGAGGGACAGGGCCCCTTTCTTCTGCAAATCTCTCCTTCGTCCCTCTTCCTTTTGTGACAGCGACGGCGACTGAGGGGCCGAGCATGTCTTGCGCGCGCTCTGCTCAGGACTGAGGGGCCGCCAGTGGCTTTAGATTTGCGACGCCTCTTGCTTGCTCAGTGAATTGGGCTAGTTCAAATCGGTAAGATTCTCCTTTGATCGCTCTGCCTACATCTTCCTCTGCAAAGATCTCTTTTGCTCTTTTTCTCAATGTTGTCGCTGGGTCGCATGCAGAGGGTATCTGGGTTTTTTTTCCTTTTTTCTTGCTTTGCTCCATTTGTTTTGTTTGAGACGTTTTCTTGGTGGGTGTTGAGGCGAAGGTTTTGTTTTTCTGTTGCGACGCGAACTTTGATTTGTGCTGCTGCGTTGGTTCCGAGGAACACTATGTCTGTCTACCATTTTTGCTATTTTCTTTTTTTGCGGGTTTTTTTTTTCTGCTTCGGCTCTTCTTTTTTCCTATACAGAAGGATTTTCTGTGGATTTAGGTGAGATCCTCATTGTTGTTTCGCTTCCATTGGTGTGACGAGTGTTAATTTTGTTGTTGTGCTGAGCGGTACACAATGAAGATGGATGCTTTATCTGTTTTTTTGGGGGAAATATTGAAAATAGATTTAGCCAGATGTTCAATCTTCAGGTTGAGTTCTTGTTTCCAACAAAGTTTGGGTTTTTATTTAGGCATGATTATCTATTTAGTTTGCCAATCTGTGGAAGTGAAGTGATTTACGTGTTGCTTAAGCTGGAACATTGGAGGAGGGGGATGTTGTTGCAGCTGGAATGTCGATTTAAGCTTCTACTTATGTCCTATGTTGTTTGGCTGATATGCAAAATTGATGAGAAAATGAAGAAATATTTCGTTAAATGCTCGCTCCATTGTTGACTTTCTTGGCTCGTTTAGATGGCCATGGTTGATTAAAACGCCTGCTGAACATTCTTATTAGGAGGTTTTACCTTTTGTGTTTGCTTCTCATACATGGGTGCTGATGTCAAAGGGTTATCATTGACTGTATCTTTGTTTACAGCTATTGATTGTTTCCCCCATAATTTCTGTATTGGAATGTGATGAATCTACATGGAGTTTCTGGTTTTAATCACCTTCTGAGATGATAGAAACTGAAAAGGTCGGTACTTGCCGATTCAGTTGTTGTATGTGGGATTTCTGATGGAAGTTCTGGGCCCCAATGCAGAGGGGTTGTTTTCTAGTTTTCTTGGTTGGAATTTTTAGGTCCTCTTTCATGTTCAGTGTAGTTCATCCTCGTTTAACATTGTAGCGGTGATGAGCTTTTGCGACATTTGCTCAGCTATAGCTAACTATTTCCTTGGTGATTGTACACAGACTTTGAGAGAAGACAAAGCTCTTGTTTAATCTAATAATTTTTTAAGGAGCATATACAGAAGGTAAGCCGTCCCCACCAAAAAAAAAAAAAAAAACCGAAAAACCAAACCGAACCGTACCGAAATTTCGGTTCGGTTCGGTTTCGGTTTGGTTCAGAAGATTTTTCTAACGGTTCGGTTCGGTTCGGTTTTTCAAAAAAACTAAACCGAATCAAACCGTTGACACCCCTACACGTAGGCCCATACACCGTACTTGATCGGTCCAAGGCCAAAGTACTTCTGATTCACTCTCACCATTCTACTCACTTTACAACTTAACAAAGCATTATAAATGCTAAACAAACATACTTGACCAACTACCAATCAATCATTCCATTTCAATCAATTTAGGGTAAATCCCTAAAATATCACAATTTAATTTAATTCCATGCAATGTAGAGCTCAAATAAATAAATGGACTACACCACGACAATCAGCATGAAATTCCGGTCACCGGCCATCCCGGTTGAATTTCCGGAAAATAAATAATTAAATAATTAATTTCGAAATTTAAATAAATAAATACGATAATTTCAATTTAGCACAATATAAAGCTTAATTAAATAAATGGACTACACCATGATCATCAGCATAAAATCTCGGTCACTAGCCATCCCAGGTTGAATTTTCGGAAAATTAAATAATTAAGTAATTAATTCCGAAAATTAATATTTAATTTCTAAAAATACCATTTAGGCCCGAATTGCCTAATTAACACCCGATAAGGGTTGGGAAAAATCCCAAGAAGCATCCAATAAATACTATATGCAATTCTCTATCTAAGTACACTAATTATTTCACTAATATGCAATGTAATTAACTAATAATCACTAATCCATTCTAATATAACCACCTAATTACACTTAACTAACATTAATCAACCTTTAAGCATAATTAGCCAACTAAGAAGGCATTAGTGAGTAAAACTCACTCAAAACGACGGGCTTGACGCGATGATCGACTTTCCTCAAAGCGGGCCGAGCATCCGGGCTCGGGAAGATAGCCAAAACGGGCCAAACGTCCGTTGCCATACCCATTTTCGAACTCTCTATGCGCTACTGGTCAGGGTTTAATTCGGTGTTGGTTGAGGCGACCAAGGGCCTAGATGGACGGAGGAGGCCGAAACGGACCTAGGCGGGGCTTCACGGTGGCCGGAGGTGGGCTGAACGGCTCCGGCGAAGCTCCACCAGATCTGAAACGATCGTTGGAACAAAGGCTAGACAGCAGCTTAGTCGGGCAAGGGCAAACGGCACATAGCGGGCGAGCGTGAGGCGAACGGCGGTGAGGCGGTGTGCGGCGGCAACGGTAGCTCCGGCGCAACTGCAGCTCCTTCAAGCGACACCGGTCGCTGCTTCTACTTCTGCTGGTTGGTTTTGTTCGAACTAGAGGGAGGAGAGGGGGCGGAGGTGCGTGGATGGTAGCTCGGCGGCAGGCTTGGGTGCGCGCAAGCAGCTCCGGTGGCTTGCGGACGTGCGACGACGGTGGCAAGAGGCGCTGTTGGCTGCTCTTTCGACTTCCCAGATCTGCTGGGTTTCGAACAACCCAAAGAAGAAGAAGAAGAAATCAACGGCAGTAGCAAGGAAAGACGAAGGCGGAGGGTGTGCGGGCAGTGGTGGCGAGGTGGTGGCGTGAACGGCGGCCCTGGCTCCAGCGCTGGTCACGATGGTTGTTGGCTGCTGCTAGTCTTCGGTTTTCATGGAGTTTTCGAAGAAGGAGCATATGGGGGGAAGTGACCACGACGGGAGAGAGAAGGGGAGAAGAGAAAACCAATTTCCCTTTCTTTTTCTCTCGCTCTCTCTCTCTATCTCTCTCTCTCTTAGGTCATCCACACGTGGGCCACCACCAGCTGTCATCCACCCTTCATTTTTTTTTGACAATTATGCCCCCTTCTAGAAGCATTTAGGTAGGCCAAAGTGTGGGGGTAAATGTGGCATACGAATTTGCTATTTTCCCCCTTCAATTTTACTCAAATTTGTTCACTTCTCAACAAACAATTTCAATTGAAGTCTAAATAAATCCATCAAGGTATCCTTGTCCATTTCATGACTTTTCCCATCATATAATCCAACTTGCAGCCCAAGGATGTGATCAAAAATGGTCCTCTGCAAATTCTGATAAAAGTGGCCCTAACTCAACTTTTTCCCAAAAAATCTTGATTGTCAGAAAAATCTTTTGAGATTGAGTCGATGCTCCTAAAATGACCTGTGACATGACAAACTCTTCAATTTCTGAAATCAGACTTAGATTGGCAGTTAATTTCACTCCAATGCGCTCTTAGCGTGACCTATGCTACCAGGTAGTTTTCAGAACTTTTTAGGACAAATGACCAGTGGTCGATTTTCTTTGAGCCACAAGGAACCCACTCGACACATTGACGACTCTCAATTGTCGTGAAAATCTCTAGGATTCAAATTCGGACATAGGTACTAAAACGACAGTAAAATTAAATTAGTGCCGGTCGATGAGAATTTTCCAATTTAGTGGATCACCCACGATCGGTCATTCATCTCAATCGAACCAACCTATCTCTGATTTCAAATCGATTTTATACTGTGTCGCAATGATCTCTAAAAATGAACACGGTTGAGAAGTCAATTTCTGGTCGAATTCTCAAGTTTATTTGCCTTAAAGTCCTTAATAGCATACCCAGCTAGTCTAGTTATCTCGTGAGTAGCCAACTCAGAGAAAAATACTGTAATCGCGTCGATGAAATGCCCAATTTATCTAATCGAAATCAGAGCCCGAAATCTGGATGTCACAATTAATGTTTTGGCAAGTATTCGGGATACCAAAAGTGGCCAAGCCAACACACAAGACCTCTTCTGAGCCATTTGCCGACTGGCGCTTCATCCGTTGAACTCTAATGATTGACTGATGCACATAATTTGCTGCTTCTGCCCAGGATTTTTTCCAATATCAGAGATCTGTTCTTATGGAGCTGCAAGTTAACATTCAGATGGAAGATTACACCAATTTAAGAAGGTATCCATAGTGGATTGGATTGTAAATTAAAGTATGTAAATAGATAGATTACACTATTCGTGAATGAGATCATTTGAGATCGCTCAGCCCCATCAATATCATGCACAAATCTGCAAAGCAATGCATATTTTTCTGATCGGAATCTCTCTCTCTCTGCCCTCCCAAATACACATAAAAGGTAAAAATCTGACCACGCCCCCTTACATCTCTCTCTCTCTCTCCTTACTGTCCAAGATTTCTAATACTAGGAGAGCTAATAGTTAAAAAAAGGGGGAACAAAAAAACAAATCCATTCACATAGCAATAACATACCTTTAGCACGGATCTTAAGGTTTAAAGCTCTTGCCTTATGACGAATAGAACACAAATGGCACTGCACAAGATAAAAAGGCATCCTTCATCAGCTAATGTTTACAAAATTGAATTATTGGAATTTACTGTGGTTCATATAATACTAGCAAGTAGGAAGACCGCTCGTGCTTCTAAAAGATTTAACCATCTCGAGTTTAAAAAAGTAGCTCAATCTCTGGCAGAAGTAGAACCTTTGGATTCATTTGGACTTCAAAACCATTTTCTTACATAGCAGTAAAAGTAAACTAATGTTTCATACAAGAAACTATTTTTTAAAATGAATAAAATAAGCAGACTCAAAACTAGATCCAAGTAGAGTACATGAAACCAATTAAAGAAGAGGTATTCCGTACCAAAGTTACAGCCTTACCTAATCAATAAAATCAAAATACAAAAAATAGTAGTCCACATCCAGACAATTAGCGCATGAGGCAATGAATTGATGAGAGCAGAAGAAGCCCAAGATTTACACAAACCATTCCAGTAATTAAAAGGCCTCCAGATCACTTATATGGTGAAATCATATCCAACTAATACTTGATGAGGAGTTTTAGGAGAAAAGGACTACATCAATTGTCTGATGGAAAAAGAGGACTTCACAATGATGTCCAAGGAAGCAATGAAATCCCACATTCATCTTATCAAGTTTAAGATTGTTTTGAACTTTGCACATAATAATTACCAGAAGAGGAAGAAAAAAATCATGAGAAACAAAAGCCTTCCAAGTTCCAACTATGACATACACAAGCACAAATCGAACTGAACAACTAAATAGCAAGCTTTGTGGACTATGAGGTTGTCATTGAAGCACATGACAATGTCCATAAAACTGCAGACATGGAGGCCATCAATGCTCTGAATAAACAGTGCACATCAAATTCAATTAGTTTTACCTCTAGCCCACGCCAAAAGAAGAATGCATTACACTGGCCCGACCATGTTTTCTTTATTATAAGTTTTTGAGAAAATCATCCATAGGCCCATTTATTCTAATTTTCAACATCGTTCGCACTGTCAATTAGATAAAGACTAACCTGATTGAACATTCCAGTCGATGTCTTTGTCTGAGTACGATGTGATTTCCAACTTCAAGCTAAGTAAGTGTAAGGCTCAACATGAGAATCTGTGAAGTAGGAGATGCTAAAAGGCAACGGTGCAGTGGGACCTACTCTACATCTCTAAGAAGACCAATGAAAGGACCCAGTGCTATTGGAAACTTTTGACAGAGGAATACCAGGTAAACAAATCAAGTAACCTTAGGTTCAGGAGGGCAAAACAAGGAAATGCCTGCCACTTTGCAGTTTCTAAAAGCAGTATGGAGGTCCCCAGAGAGATGATTCAAATCATCAGGTAATAATGCTTCTCTCATTTCCCTAGCCCATGCTCTGCACGTTGATTCCATCCAAGTAAAACACCAAATAAACAATAACTAAAAATAGACTATTTATTTCTTAAACACACAAGCTGGACTATACAATTTCAGTACGTTTCCACGGTTTCAAATTCAACTTCAGCTCCGTCGCTACTCATGCTAGGTCTTCAAGTAACTGCAATCCCGAAATAACTTATAGAAGAGTACATGTAAAACTCAAACAAGCTATATGCCCCCAAAGTAAGTATAAAAAGAATGTCTAGAAATGAAAGATCGGGGACGTAGACATCGGCAGATTCACTGGGGAGCAGAGGAGAAGGAATCGTCCTTCCCCCGCCATTCGCAACCCACACGATCGACCTGAGGCAGCGATCCTCTTCCCTCTTCTCCTTCTTCTTCGCCGAGAAGAAGCGAAGAAGGACGAGAGAGAAAGCAAATGCAGAGAGAGAGAGAGAGAGGCGCCAAATGATGGAAACTTCTCCCTCCCTTTCTAGTGCTTCCGTTTTGTGTTTTTTTTTCTTTTCTTTTTATCTTTCCCTCCCTGTTTCTATAACAACAAAATAGTAAAAAATCTATATAACAAAAATTATCATCACAATGAAAATGGAAAATATAGCCCCCCCCCGGCAATTTCCCAATTTTGGAGGAGAACCAAATATGAAATTCCGGATGTCACCATATGTGCAGTTTGATTAATTTATATGGCAATTGAAAAGTATAATGTACAAAAGAGAGAGAGAGAGGTGCCAAATGACGGAGCCTTCTCCCTCTCCCTCCTTTTGAGGCTTTTTTTCTCTTCTTTTTTATCCTTCCCTGTTTTTATAAAAAAAAAGAATTGTTAAAATTCTATATCACAAAAACTATTATCACAATGAACATCGCAAATACAGATGATGTGTGAAATTCCAGACGTCACAATATGGAATTATGGTAATAAGTTAGATTTTAAAAAAAAAAATTGCTTCCTTTTATAAAATAGTGTTAATACCTTGAAAAATCTAAATTGATATACTTATGATAAATTTACCCTAAAACTAAAAACCCTAAATTGATATACATTTGACAAATTTACCTAAAACTGGTACACTTGTGACAAATTTTACTATTAAATAATTTCCGTTAAATTTTACTATCAAATTGTTAAATTAGATGAAATGTAATGGTTTTTTTGGATTTTACTCTATGTTTGCCATTGTTGTACCATTTTCGTAATTTTTAACTTTAATGAAAGGTATATTTGTCACAAATCTACCAATTTGGAATTTTTTAAGATTAAACAAATTTGTTTGGAATAAATTTGTTATAAGTGTACCAATTTTTGGTTTTTTGAGATCATTTGGAGTAAATTCATCATGGGTATATAAGTTTGGGATTTTACGTAATCAAAAAATTAGTTTTAAGTAAATTTGTTATAAGTGTACCAATTTATGGTTTTTCATAATATTGACCCTATAAAATATTAAAGATGCTTTCTTTCTACTCTTTATTTAAAAAAAAAAAAAAAAAACCTTGTCTTCTAACTTTGCAAATTAATTGGTTTAGCAAAAAAAAAAAAAAAAAAAAAGAACTTAAATTTTTTACTTATAAAAAATGGCGTCTTTATGTGATCTTTGTGCTTATGACAGGATGATAAACACCATTTTTTTGCGTATAGCAAAAGTAGCAATGAAGTGAGACATGTTTTGAACTTTCCTATCATAGATTGATCCACCAAATTTTAACATTTTGCTAAGACTATTACCTATATTGGATTTGCATAGTGAAATTGGAAATAAAATTAAATCATACCTTGATAGGAGATGAAGATTAACACTTAAGTATACGTGCCAAATAGTAAAATGTAGACCTAACTTTAGAGCAGATTTTGCTTATTGAACTAGATTTTCAAAATGCACTAATTGTGCAGTGTAGCTTGTATAGTGTAAATCACTAACTAGCATAAATAGATATGTAACTATGACAACGTCACATGATAATAAAATCATTATATCCAGCTAATAGCACTAACACAATTTAGTTAATTTTAAAGTACATTTCTCTTGGTGTGAAAGACAGCTTAAGTTCAATTTTATAACTGTAAAAATGGTAAAAGAATATAGTAATTTTAGAGTACATTTCGTTTATTGAACTTTAATTTTTATAAAAAAGAATATTATCCGTGCAATGTGCACGAGCATGAGGCAGGTATATCTGTAGATAATCACAAGTATAATACATATAGTCTTCTTTTGTGAATAAAAAAGATATTTTTGAAATTTGATTATCAAGATATATTTCATTAAATTTAAAAAAAAAGAATGATAATTTACCCTCTGTTATTTTATGGACATTGATTTTTACACGATATTTTGAGGTGTTTGGAATTTCATTATCAAATTTGACGTGTGAAAAATTACTAATTAATTATCTTGATTAATTAATTATAGTGGTGATTAGAGAATATTGTGGGGTAATTTTTTTTTCCTTTCTAGTGTCGATTGAAAAATAAAATTGTTTGATAATTTATTTTTGGTCGAGTCTTGATAATTTTAATGGTCGGCAAAGAAATTAAAAATATATTGTTGAATTAATTTTATATTAAACATTTTATATTCGCAGCCGAGGAATGTTGCCGCCAATGGCTCCTTTTGTGACTTTTTCCCAAAAAATATGAAGAAACTAATTTTTACTTATAATAAATAGTTTGTTTATGTGATCTTTGTGCTGACGAGATGGTAAATATCATTTTTTTTTTTTTTGTATGACAAAAGGAAATTCTCCTTTTGCATAAATGCTTTTGAGCTTTGAAGAGGCTCATGAGCTATATATTCCACAAGATTTTCCTTCAGGATTAGGTACTACACCATAACCGAATGATTAAATTCCAATCCGACATTAATTGTCCTGAAAATGAACATCACAAAATAAGAAAATTCTCAATTTTATAGTGCTAAAATATTTAATTTTAATCCCAAGAAAAAAATTTAACTTAAAATAAAATCAAAACTAAGAAATAATAAACCCCAATTCTTGTGATCAGTTGACGACTAACAAATCAAAGTTATATACAAATATATGATGTATTCAAAAAAATTAAAAAAAATTTGAAATAAATTTAAATCAAACCTTGATGGAAGATGAAGATTAACACTTGATTATAACGCCAAAATTAAAATGTAGACCTCCATTATTGAACTTCGATTTTCCAAATTTGCCAGCCATGTAGCTCTAATAAATAGTGTGATTAATATAGTGTAAATCACTAACTAGTATTAACTCATAACATATGTAACTACGACAACGTCACATGATGATAAAATCATTATATCTAGCCAATGGCACCATCACAATTTGGTTAATTTTAGAGTACATTTCTCTTGTTGAACTTTAATTTTTTAGAAGAGAAATTATCCGTGCAATGTGCACAAGCATGTGGCGAGTATATTTGTAAATAATCACTAAGGATAATACGTGTGGCCTTTTTTTGATAAATAAAATAAAATTGTGCTGAATTCGATTATTAAGATCTATAATTCGTTAATGTAAAAAAGGAGAATGATATTTTACCTCCCGTTATCTTGTGGACATTGATTTCCACAATATATCGTGAGGTGCAAGGGATTTCTTTATTGAATTTGAGTATATGAAAAAATCACCAATTGATTTTCTTGATTAACCAATTATAGTGATGATTAGAGAATATTAGTGGGTTTTTTTTTTTTTTGCTTGTGCTGATTGAAAAATAAAATTGTTTCATAATTTCATGGGTAGTGAAGACTCTGAAGAGTCAATAATTTATTTTTTCAGACGAAAAAGAAGAGTCAATATAAGTTAACAATATATTGTTGAGTAAATTATATATAATAAGCTAATAATATTATATTGGCGTCCGAGGAACGCTGCAGCCAACGGCTCCTTGTATTCCTTTGCATAACTATTCCCGTTCCCGCCCGCACGTTGATTCAAAAATCATCTTCTTCTTCCTTCTTCCTTCTTCCTTCTTCATCATCTTCTCCCTCTCACCCATTCCTCTGCGAACGATCTTAGCTGTTAGCTGCTCTCTCCCTTCCTTCTCTCTCAAGCTGCTTTCTGAATCTCTCTCTCTGTCGCTCTCTCGCTCTGCACGCCTCTGATTTGAGCGCACAGCGAGAGGAAATCTGGTCGCTTCAGCTGAAAAAGTGGCGACCCATCATCGGCGCTCGGTCCCTCTTCATTCGTCTGTATCTGGGTCTTCTTCTGTCCTGGGAAATTCTCCCCCTTTTCTTTTTTGCAGGATTTTGACCGAGCTCTGCAGCGGGGCTTTCGTCGGACCATGATTTCGCCGGTTACTCTGCGAGCAAACTAGCTCTCCCTTCTCAAGCTGCTCTCTGAATCTCGCTCTCTCGCTCGCTCTCTGTGGGCCTCTGATTTGAGGGCATTGCCAGAGAAAATCTGGTCGTCAGTTTTGTTGAAAAACTGACGACCCATCATCAACGCTCAGTCCCTCTTTGTTTCTCCGCTTCTGGGTTTTCTTCTGTCCTTGAAATTTCCTTTCTTTTTCTTTTTTTTTTTTTTGGCAGAATTTCGACCTAACTCTGCGGCTGGAGCGTTCGTTGGACCATGGCTTCACCGGGCGAGGAGTGTTTGCTGGATCTTCTCCAGCAATACCTTCAGAAGAAGAATTCTCGAGAAAACGTAAGCCAGTGGTTTTTCTTTTGTCATATACAGAGACTTTTTAGAGTCGTTTGTTTTTTTGGTAATAAATGTTCTGCGGACAAAGGGTTTTGATTGATGCTCAGGTTGCAATGTGAATTCTCTAGGCCTGTTATTGAGTGAAAATTGGGAATTATGTGGGGCTTAGGACCTTTTTGTCACCATTCTCTGGTAACATTCATCGCAGACAGAGAACAAACCATACGGTACTTTTTATTGAAAAACAACAGAGTTAGGATTAATTCTCTTTTAGAGGATTCACAAGCAATTTTGCTTCTTTTTTCTTTCCTTGTTGGTAAGTTCCAATAAGATTGTTTCCTTCTGATTCTGGGATGTGTTTTTTTTTTTTTAATCACAGTTGGATAGATTCATCCCGAACCGCTCAGCTATGGACTTCGACTACGCTCGTTCTCTCTTGACTGGAGGGAAGAAGTGGAAGGAGAAGTCTGCGGTGATGTCAGCATCAAGTGAGGCGTACCAGAAGCTTCTCGCAGAGGCACTTGACATGAACCGAAGTCGAATCCTGGCCTTCAAGAACACGCCACCGACCCCAGTAGAGCTAATCCCAAAAGGCTGGCTCTCCCCCACTGCTTACCAGTCTAAATTCATCAAGCCCTGTCGATCCATACCTAAGGTAGCCTCAAATTCATGCCCATTGCTGTTTCTTTTATTGATGACATAAAACTTGACCAACAAGTTAGCATTTGTTCCCTGGAACATTAGTATGTACTGGTTTTGCTTGTGCTCTCAAAGACTGTAGGATTAGTGTTTTGAAATATTTTCTTTGGTTTGTCAATTGATAGACCTGCCAGAGGATGCTCGATGCTCCTAACATATCGGATGATTATAATTTGAACTTGCTGGACTGGGGTGCCAACAACGTGGTAGCGATTGCTCTTTTCCGAAACGGTGTACTTGTGGAATGCCTCCAACGGCTCTACTACAGAACTGGTGACCTTCAATAATGAGGAGGGTCCTGTCACGAGCGTGAGCTGGGTTCCTGATGGTCAGCGTATTGCCATTGGCTTACAAAATTATCATGTCCAGCTCTGGGATTTCTCTGCTCAAAGACAGGTAAGCTTCTTGTTTTGATAGCATTAGTGTTTCACCTGTGGCTGACGGGTTCTTATTCAGGCTGTGCTTTTTGCTTTTTGTTTTCGCTTCCTCTCATGCAGCCGAGAACTTTAAGAGGAGGCCATCGACTCCTAGTTGGTTCCATGGCCTGGAACAATCACGTCCTCACTACAGGAGGCATGGACTGTATGGTCATCAACAATGATGTGAGACTTAGATCCCACATTGTTGGAACCTACAGGGGGCATCACCAGGAAGTCTGCAGCCTGAAATGGTCGCCCTCGGGAAAACAGCTGGCTAGAGGAGGAAATGACAATCTCCTTTACTTGTGGGACAGATCTAGAGCCTCTTTGAATTCCGGCACTCAGTGGCTTCACAAGATTGAAGCCCACACAGCCACTGTGAAAGCCCTTGCTTGGTGCCCATTTCAGGCGAATTTACTGGCCTCGGGAGGGAGCGACCGATGTGTTAAATTTTGGAACACATGCATGGGCACGTGTCTGAATTCAGTGGACACCGGTTCTCAGGTGTGTGCACTGTTGTGGAGCAAGAGGGAGAGGGAATTGCTAAGCTCTCACGGGCCTCCTGAGAACCAGCTCATTCTCTGGAAATATCCTTCTATGCGAAGGATGGCAGAGCTAATTGGACACACATCTAGAGTTCTGTTCCTGGCACAGGTACTACTTTGTATGCTTATCATAGTCATCTGCAATTCAGTGTAAATACTTTTGAAGTTTGCTTGTTGAGTTGATCACTCTGCTGATTCTCGTTGTCATATACTTGTTTTGCAGAGTCTGGATGAATGCACGGTGGCATCTGCAGCAGCAGATGAAAGATTAATGTTTTGGCAAGTGTTTGGGATGCCAGAAGTGGCTAAGCCCACACCCAAAACCTCTTCTGAGCCATTTGCCCTTTGGCACGGTATCCGTTGAACTCAACAGATTGACTGGTGCTCATCATTTTACTCCTTCTGCCCAGAATTATTCGAGCCTATTTGCTCAACCAACATTGGAGATCTGTTCTTTTGGAGCTGCAAGTTGATATTCAGATGGGAGATTGCCGTGCATAAGTGTAGTTGCAAACTGATTGGCCATAAGTTTTCGATTTCAAAAGTGCTCTTTTTTCTCCATCTAATGTCTCTCTTGTTTGGGTTGGTTGGAGACCATGAGGCATGCGTCGATGATTATAGTAAATCTTTCAAAGAAGGAACTGGATACATCAACTGTTGGATTAGTTCATGGTGTTCGTCTCTTGTCACTGATTCTTCATAGTGAGAGTTAGACATTTTAAGAGCTTGGTGTTTGATCCATCATAAGCCACAAATGCCCTCTATTGCAGGTATCGGCCTCTATTACCTGTTGAGATGGTGAAGACATCATCAGAGCTTCATTATGAGGGGGTACTTCTAGAAATTATTCTGCCATTATTGTCTATTAGTGACTGTAATGTTTCTCTAATTTTCTTTTAATTATGTTCCTCATTTAAATAGGGGGATCACCTGATGGGCGAGGAAGAGGTCACGGTGGTAGAGGAAGACCAAGATCTAGAGGTATTGCATTCACAAAGCTGAACAATCTTTTAGATCACATGGAAGGGAGTGTTTCAGATATGGGATCTTGCATCATGGTTAAGTAAATTGTTTTCATTCTCGATTGTAATGGCACCAAAATGTTAATGTACTTCTTTGAGGAATATGTAGATGGCAATACCCCTTGCTGCTGCATCTGCAATCCTTCATATGTTTGCTTGCTGGTAATAACCTATAATATTGCTTGTTTCGGGGAATGGTTTTGTGAATTCTGAGTATGACGATGGAGGTTGGGACCACAACCAAGATTATGCCAGAGGCTCGGTCAAGGAAGAGGACATGGTTTTCATGGCTTCGAATGAGGAGGATACAATGGACCTCGTGCTGATCAACAGCAGGACAGAGGATACAACCAAGCACCTGCTCAGAACTGCAGTACTCTTTTAATCATTCTTTTTTCTCAGGGACAGGTACGATTTGACACATGTTTCATTAATGGTTAGGGTCTAGTTATGTGAGCCTAGAACAGAGGCAAAACAATATTGCTCTTTGATACCATATTCAATGTGAACCCTTGGCTTTCCCCAATTAATCTAATCACTTCTTCTCTTGTATCTCTTTCTTCCTTCTTTAGAATAAGTATAAATTAGTTTCTGAGAACTTCCAGGTTATCCAAGTTGCACTGTAATTGGTGAAATGTGAACTTCAACCTCTTCTATAACATTTGTGGCTTGTGGGTGCAAAATCACTCTGTTTGAGAAATGCAAGCAATCCTCCTGGTCACAGGATGATACTATCTATACTACCCTTTTGGAAGGTAGATATGCAATTCTAGATGTCCCACTATATACATGACAAAGATAAATGGAACAAGCTAAAGATGTAGGCTTTCATTAGTCCATTCATCCAGGCATGTTAAAAAGTTAAAGCAATAAGTGACAATGCTAGGAGGATGAAACATCTCCCTGTTTCGGAATGTCTCTCCTAAAAGCCGTTTAGAGGAAAACGTGGACATCAAGTACTGGCGGTTCATTT
The DNA here is from genome assembly GCA_014182885.2 of Eucalyptus caleyi. Classification (NCBI taxonomy): domain Eukaryota; kingdom Viridiplantae; phylum Streptophyta; class Magnoliopsida; order Myrtales; family Myrtaceae; genus Eucalyptus; species Eucalyptus caleyi. The sequence continues at coordinate 31,375,908 of CM024468.2, read as the reverse complement.
GTGGAGGAAGTCGTTAATCATCGAATAAACCAAACCTTCCTCTTCCAAATAACAGATGGCTTCCCTGTCACAGCCCAAACAAAAGAATCAAAGCTAAAGACAGATTAAGGGTGAGGCTGTGGGTTTGTGCTGGTGTGTGAGAGAGAGAGAGATGATCTTATCCACTGGAAGACACAATTACTGAGCAACATCATCGACGTGTACACCCTTCAGCAATCTCCCATGAGGTGATGAAATCATGTCATTAAGGAGATGAAAAAAAAACTAGAAGCGCTGAGAAGTATCCACCTTAATGGGCAGATTGATTACTGACACAAACATTACATTAAAGAGATGAGGCAAAACATGATTAGTCCAGACGAGAACTTGGCATTTTTCCATAAGGTTTCATTGCAAAATTTGATTCATTTTATCAAGTTTTCATCTTCCCAATGTCATCTAGAAATACACAACTTCCAAAGTCTTCTTCAGCGAGCATATAAGGGAATATGACCACCCGCAAAACCAAAGCAGCTTTTTTAGGTGGATACTATCTGAGTGCCTGTACACTGCACAAGCACTCTTGTTTTGTCCATGTGCCCTTTTCCCCTTTCTAGCCGAGTTTTGACCTTGGGCAGAAGTTATCATTTTTACCACCTCTTCAGACCATTGATCTGTTTTATCTGAGAAAAGAAAGACAATTGATCTTACTACACCTTGCCATGACCAAAGTGCTGCCCACTACAAGTTGATTTTGTTTCCATTTCATGAACACTTGACAATCTTAAGGACACTTGGACCTCGCATAATTTTAATGTAATCGACTCCAAAATAGGTACTGCATATTTTGTGGCTGAACATGTTACCTTCAAAATGGAGACGTGATCTTTAACATTTCTGAATTAATCCATTGATGTGGAATTCTGAGTCCAAAATAGTCAGCCTTATGAGGATTGATATTCCAGCCAGACTTGCAGCAAATCACATCTCAAGAAGAATATGTTCCTCGAAGCATCACACCTCGCTAAGCATCAAGATGAAGAGAAGAATTGCATCACACAATTCAAAAGACAGGCTTGCCAAAATTCAAAATAAATTCATTCACCTGGCGTTCATTACATTCTTCATAAGAAAAGATTTTATTCAGATACTCTATCGACCTTCACTAAGTTGAGATAGGAACATGAATCCTACTTAAAAATAGGAAAGAACCTGTAAAATTGGAAGCTCGGCTAATCTAATAATACTGAAATCTTAGTAGATAGAAGAATCCTAATCCTTTTAGCATTCTTATTTAGGTTGTGGATTGATGCAACGGTCCACCTTCACCAAAACCAGGTAATAGCATTAGTTTGTGGCCACAACCACATATTTAATTTTGTGGGAAGTCTCCAAACATGTTATGCTCAGCGACTTTTAGAATCTCGCAGAAGCAACTGAAGATCCTTACCCTTTTTAGGCTTATGCTTGGAAATCTATAAGAAAGAGGTGGAGTTCTTTCATTGGCTGCATTAAATTTGAAATTGGAAGACGGAAGAAGAGTTTCGTTTTGGCATGACATGTGATGTAGTAAAGCACCTGTTAAATTCTTTTCCCTTCTTCATTCTATTTAGCAGCCAACTAGCATGCCATGGTTGCTGACTTTGTGTTTTGAGGGTGGTAACATTCATTGGAACCCAGTTTGCGTTAGAAATTCTCATTATTGGGAGCTTTCCCCAATTGGCTCCCTTTCGGCTCTTTATTCATTCAAAATGCATGGTTTTGAGGATGACAAGAAGGTGTGGTACCCAGCAAATAACGAGACATTCAGTGTTAAATCATTTTATTCTATCTTGGGGAATTTCTACCCTCGTCGATTCCCCTCTGAAGCAATCTGGCTGTCACATATCCCTTGTAGGATTTCTGTTGTTCTGTAGGAGGGTAGCTTGGAACAAGCTTCTTACAATTGAGAATCTCAGGAACGAAATTTTATTCTCATGAATCGTTGTTGAATGTGTAAGCACTCGGCTGAATCCGTGGATCATCTCTTTCTTCATAACGACTTGGATCTTAAGCTTGGAAATCATATCCTTAGCTCATCTCAGGTGGTGTCATGCCAAGACAATTCATCCAGCTTATTAGCCATCGGAATGTTTATGGAGGAGGCTCAAATTCTAAGAGGTCTTGGACTGCTGTACAACTTTGTCGCTTGCGCTACATTTGGAAGGAACACAACTAAAGGATGTTGGAGGTTTCAGAATCTTCACTTGCTTCTGTGTTTTCCTCTTTTATTCAACTTCAAACATCTGATTCTAACTCCCTATAGTATTGTGACGTTTTACTTTTTTTTCCTTCTTTTTGTTTTCGTTCTATTCTTCTACATTTCCAGTGTTATAGGATTTCTGTTTTTACAAAATCCTTTTTCATATATAAAAGAAGGAAACCAATGTTAGAAAAGAAGGAATTTTAAGGACTAACGTGTTGGCTGGGATTCAAATGCTACATGTGTTTTCGCCACCCAGTTGCTGTATCTCAGCAACTTAGTAATTTGTGCCATGAGACTAATATACTAAATTGCATAATTAGTTAAATATCATCAGCAAAATTGATCAATGAGTAACTTTTGAGCATGAAATTCAGCTGTACTTCTGTGATGTTTTCAGGCGCTCTTTCAAGTTAAAAGTGCATATGCATAAAACAAGATCCAACCCCTTTTCTTACCATGAGTCCTTCCTTCGACACTTGACTTTTGCCACTGGTCCCACAATTTTCTCATTCTATGCTTCATTTTCTGTAAATATAGCCTATTTCCAAAGTTAGGATAGGATAACCCTTTTGACAGCAGATGCACTTTCAACACGAGTTCTCCTCATTCCTAAAGATCCCATTGTGGAATGTACGATTTCTTTAACAAAATCCAAAACCCATGTTTTGATTGTCTTTTTCACAGAGGAAAAATCATCACGACAGATTTGTCTAGAAATTAAAGTTGGCAAAGAAAAAGAAAAGCAAGATTAGTGAAAAAAGAGGAGAAAGAGAGGGGAAAGGAGAGATGGACAAATAGTCATTCTCCCAAATGCTACAATCTCTCGCCAAATCGGAACATGCCACTCTAGCCAGAAGAGGAAAGAGTGTGCGGCACTACTTTGCAGGAGAGAAGGAAGAAGGATCGGCGAACTGCATAGTGGACTAAGAGGGCATGAAACCACCCCTAGAGAAAGTGATGGTGGCGCCGAAGAATTAGCTTCCAGACATGGCCACCTTCCCTTTTTTTTTACACAGAAAATCGATAATTTGACGAAAAAATAAAATCTTTTATTTTTTGCGACACGTGCATAGCACGCTCTTTGAAATGCACCGCCACTCCACGAACAGGAAAGTTTTGTTCGCTTCCAAACGGCTTATATAATAAGACCTCGAACTCAGGCTACATGGTTTGCATAACATTCCAATTGTTTGTCATCTTCAAAGAGAATTTCCAATTCTGCGGAAACTCCAGATTTTGTTTTGAAGCAGATTGTGTTCTGTTCGCAGGAAGGAATAGTTCTAATTGTTTGGTTCGTCCAAATCTCCGATTCTCTGTTCTAGAGCTTCTTTTTTGTTTGATTCTTGATACATTTCAGAAAGATTTCGCAAAAAATTTCGTGGGTTTTTCTTATGATTGCATTTCAACATTACTCATGAAATCCTTTTCAATCCACTCTTAGTAGCAACGGCTTGGAGGAGGAGATATTCCACTGTGGATGTAGTTTAAGGCTGAAGACAAGAATTCTGATTTTTCTAACTCGTCGATCGCTGTCTTCAACTTCTTGGTCAAGTAGCACCGTTTGTTAGTCTTCGTCGATCGACAGGGAGTGTCAATAAATTTTCAAGAAACCACATTGTTGGAGTTGAGTCAATCGCTTGAAATGCCCCTCTGTATCCTGCCATGGCAATCCCTATAAGAAACGCATATTAAAAGAGCTCTCAATGCTTCTGGGCATTCATCACAGCTTTTGACCCAACATCACAAGTGTTATTATGCATATGTTGTTTTAGGGATCGGGTCAAGGCCAACAACAATTCAATATGAGTATAAATATGGAAATGGCCACCAAAGAGGAAGTCAAAATAGAAGACACTGATGAAGCCTCCATTGGAGGATACAAGTCAGATCCCAATCAAGTGGCACAGGGTATCTCCAGAAACACCATTGAAAAGCTAAAGCAGAAGAGTTGCTCAATCCGGGATGGTGATGAATGCTGTTTTATTTGTTTAGAGGAACTAAATGAGGCATATAAAACAATGGAGATACCTCTTCACATTTCTTCCACAACAAATGCATCCTCAAGTGGCTTGAAAGGAATGATTCATGTCTGCTATGTCATAGCAAAGTAGAAGTAGAAGATTAAGAGGAGTAAGTTTTAGTTCGTAAGATTTTCTAATAAGGAATGAAATTTTTTGATAGATCAAGTAATTTGTTGTGATTACTTTGGAACTACTTGGTGCATTAATAACAAAAGGTGCTCTTTCATAGTTTGTTGAAATGGTTGGTCTCCATGTCTTCGGAATATTTGCTTTTATATTCATGAAAGAAATATTGTGGTTTCTAATGTTGTTCCTTTTCAATTAGAAATTTTGACCCGCTTCATTGTTTGGAGAAAAACAAGAGGAAAATTCAGAGCATATATTGCTTGCAATGCACTTCCAGCCCCCAGTCATCAAACTGAATCAAAGATAAAGCATTTTACCTATTAAGAAAAAATTCACCAAAACAATCAAAATCTATCCCTGTATGGCAAGTGAACAGGATAGGGAGTAGGCTAAAAAGAGAAAGGTATACAACAGGGCAGATGAAAGCATTCCCTTAGAGCTATCCTAGCATGACTTACATCAACTTTCATTTGACGAATGTCTGCATCAAATGCCACGACTCCATGACTCGAAGCATGAACACATGACATTATAATGACATCACATTCTTGGCCAGCATCCACAATATTGATATAGACTCCTTCCCATCTTCTAAATTCAAAACCTCTTGAAACTTTCATTGAAGGCACACTTTGAATGCAACTTGTAAACCCACTAAAATCTTCCCCAGGTCCATAGATTTTAGAATTTTCTATAGATGCTCATATGTATCGAGAAATACTTGTGCTTTTGTTGTAAGAGACAGAAAACCTCGGTGGGATTCCCGCCCATATACAACGTTCATAAATAAAGTAAGTTTTAAGAAATGGGTCCCTATTGCTGAAAATTATGTTTCAAGTTCGATAGGAGACCTGATGAAGCATGAAGGAAGAAGAAAACGTCTACCCATATTTAATGTTCATTAGTGATGCCATGTGATGACCATCACATGGCACATGGGAAGTTGATGAAAGCAAACGTCAAAGAAAGTTCTTTGACCTCTTTGGGATTATTGGTGGGCTTCGTTTGTGGCATAAATGGAATATTTTGTCTTCTGTTCTCCTTGAAGTTTGTAGAATTGAGAGAAAGTATTGTGAGCTTTGTTTGTCTCTTTCTGCTTTGCATTAAATGGGCTCCCTTCTTGCCTTCTTAGTCAAAGGCTACGTTTCCGTGAAAATGAGGATAGAAGAAGAAGATGAAGTTAAAGGAAATCATTTCCCTTAGTGTACGTACACGAGAGTTACAATGGGAGGCACAAAAGTTGTGACTTGATTTGTCTTCTAGCAAATTCTATTCTTCATAAAAGGCAGAGAACATGCGAATGAGAAGGGCGCGCCAAGTTCCTTCGATGGCGGAGAGAGCGCCAAAGTTCCTTTGATGGCCAAGAGAGCACTAAAAGTCCTTGATGGCCAGAGAGAGAGAGAGGGCGCTGAGTTCTTTGGTGGCCGAGAGGGTTGAGTATTGTTCTATTACACCTTAGGCTCTTCTTTGTGAGTGAGATTGGAAAAGGCGCCAAGTGTTGAAGTTGAGTTAAATTCTTATTAGTATAATTTATATAATTTCTTGAGTGAGATTTCACTTGGAATTGTGAAGGGTTAAACACTATGTGAGTTATTAGGTGTAATTAGGCATTGGGAAACACCAAGAGCTTATTTGAGCTTGAGTGGTTGTAATCTTCATTGTATTGTTTGTTTCCACAATGGAATTCCATGTTACTTTTTCCGTGGACATATGTGTCGATATTCGGACTCGAATCATGAAATCTTGTGTCCAATTTCCTTCTCTTTCTTCCAGCTATTTCACCGATTCACTTGCTAGGCCCTTTATATTCCGCAACAATTGGCATCAGTGCAAAAGGCTGAATACCCAATAGTTGGTATCAGCTAGTGTGGGCTGACTTGAAGTGAATCAACAATGGAAGAAAGAAATGTGAGAATCAACCGATTTGTCTAGGGAGAAACTAGACTTGATGGAAGATGCCGAATGGGAATTGTTAGATAGACAAGCGATGGGCGTTATTTGGCCGATGTTGACTCATAACGTCACATTTAACATCATGAAGGAAAAATTCATTGCATGATTGATGAAAGCCTTGTCCCTTTGCAATCAACAAGGTCTATTTGATGTGATATCTATTTAACTAAAAATAAGTGAAGGTACATTAGTAGTTGAGAATATTAACAAATTCAATTAGGCCATTAACCAATTGAATTTAGTTAAGATTAACTTTGAAGATGAGTTACGTGCTTTGATTCTATTATCCACATTGGGCATCTTAGAAGAAATTATTTTAAGATAAAAAAAAAAAAAATGAAAAGGGCAGGAGAATTAAAATTGAGTCTACAAATGATGTTGCAACCATGACTAAGAATAATTCTAATGGTGTCAATTGTCTTTTATCTGTAACTAAGGATTCGTCATTTGACAGATGAATAATGGATTTTGGTTATTCATTTCATGTTACACAAAATAAGAACTAGTTTATCACTTATTAGTGCACGGATGGTGGTAAAGTGCAATTAGTGAACAATGCTAAGTGCGATGTTGTAAATGCTAGTGATGTTAAAATCAAAATGTATTATGGTAATTCTGAAGACATTGATTGGAGTAAGAAATGTTCCAGAATTGAAAATGATCTTAATTTACTTGGGTGTCATAAATTCAACTAGTTGTGATTTTCTTCAAAATGTTGAATTTTGAAGGTTGTTTGATGTGCCCTAGTGATAATGAGAGGAATCAAACACGGTGGCCTATATGAACTTTAAGGTGAGATAGTGATAGGTTTTGCTTCGGAGACATCATATGCATTTGTTGGAGAGTCTAATGATTGCTCAAGGAAGACTTAGGTGTTTGTGCTAATGCACAAGTTTGATGATATTTAAGAGCTTTGATGGAGACAAAAACTGGTAAATCGATTAAGTATGTGTGGACTAACAATAACATGGAATTCTACTCGAAGTTAGTAAATAAATTCTACATGAAGAAGGTCATAATGAAACACCGCATTAGTACTAGTAAGCCACAACAATTTATAGAATCAATGAGCATAACATTATTAAAGATGTTCATAAAATGATCTCTAGTATTGGTGTTGCTAGGAGATTCCTGAGTGGATGCGCTTAATATAGTAAGCTACTTGGTGAATAGACCCCATCGATTGCTATTGGATATCGACTCCTAAAGAAGTGTGGTAAGATAACGTTCTATTTTTATCATATTTGTTGCTCATGTTATTTTTGAGTGAGTGATACTAAACTTGATGGGAGGGCAAGGTGCATATTCCATAGTTATGCACAAGGTGAGTGGGGTGATAAGTTTTGATGCCTGAATGTAAATTCATCTATTAACAACAAAGAAGCTATCTTTGACAAGCCTCTAGTACTTCTAAGTTAGGAGTGTTTATGGCATTATTAGTACGAATTTGGATGGAATTTAGCTTGAGGTAGAGTTACAACTGAAACTCCTAAGATAGCAAGTACTAATGGAATAATCAACATGGATGATGTTTATAGCGAGGTGGAGCTGGTAGAGCTAACGATTACTATAGCTACTAAATTTGATAAGATGTGTATTCAATCTTCTATTAGATATGGAAGCAATTATGGTTTTGTTTTTTCTGTGATATAGAAGGTTACCTCGGAAAATTCTTGTGGAGTGACTAACTATGTAGGTAGAGTTGGTGTTTTGATGAGGTTCACAATTATGGCAAAGTTTAAGCATGGCTTGGACTTGGAAGCACTCTATGGCGGTTGAGCCCATTGGGGCTGTGGGAGAGAGGTAATCACTGAAACGATTGTGAATTGCCTCAAACGTTAAGTTAAAGTGGAGATTGTTGAAAACTATGTCTCGAGTTTGAATTTGACTTGAGACTCGATGTAGCATGAAGGAAGAAGAAAATGGTCTACCCATATTTTATGTTCATTAATGATGCCATGTGATAGCCATCACATGGCACATGAGACATTGACGAAAGTTGAGGTCGATTTGATCGATGATCCTCTCTCTTCTTTCCATTTTAATCGTCGTGATTTTCCCGCCAGCTTTATTCATTTCCCATATTTTCAAGTATTTGTCCATTTCGACGAACAAAAACGTAAAAGTCCACTTTTGGTCCTGCAATTAGCTAAACATCCTTTTCAATTGAGTCCCTAAATGTGTACAACACCCCCCAAACACACCCCCCCCCGGGGCGCCGCGCGACTCCGAATCTGGTTAATCGGACTTGTTGTCGGAGATGACAGGAGCTTGACATAAATAGCCATCGTGAATTATCAACCGATGTGTAGGATTATAATATCCAGATGATATACACAATTATACCTTGAGCGATGATATTTTATAACAAGAAATTGCACTCAAGTTTTCCATATCACAAGTGTTGCTAACTCCGCTGTACATCATTTGGATCTGGACACAAAAATGACTCGATTAGAAACTTTACGCAAGTTGAATGATCTAAACAGAAAATTTAATAATTTAAGGATTTGATATTAAAAAATATACGCAAATTTAGTAACCGAAAGTTAAATTTTGCCAAATAGCATTACTAACATAACATTAAGCTATAAATTATCTATAACAACAGGAATGGATCGCCATTCACAATCGTTTGGCAAAAGAATTATAACGTTAACTTTTTCCATTTCTTTTCCTATCTTGGTCGGAGCGTTAATGAACTCATTTAATTTTCCTAAAAAAAGTTGTGCTCCAACTTGAACGTGTTACAAATATTTCTGCATTTTCTTGTAATTGTCAAAAGGGGTTTTAAGAGGATATTACTATCAGTTGAATCAAGTTTTGCATTCTGGCTATACAACTATCAATAGCCGATTGAAGTTAGTGGCTATTCCTAAATTTAATCACGAATGTATAGTTAACAAGAAAATCAAGTTGCAATTGGTAAGATTTGGGATGATTTGTGCTAAGCAAAGGTGCTACCTTGCGTGAGTAATTGTTCTCGCCCGCTTGGTAATCTGTCGACTTCCCGCAAGATGATTTAATTCATATATTGGAGGGTCACAGCAGCATTTTACGGCAACAAGACGTTTTGGGGGAAACAAATGGCCTCCTAGTTTATTAGGACTTTTACCTTTGCCTCCTTTTCTATGTTTTTAATATTTTAGAGGCATCAACACTAGACCTGGCTAAAGTGAACACAAACCCAATAACCCAGCCAGAAAATAGAGTATTTTGGTTTTTCTAATAAAACTGAAGCTGACAGTATTATTGATTGACTAGTAATTTATGAACTCCATCTCTTATCAAGTTTCAAATGTAAAAAAGGAATAAATGGAATATATCTTAAAATTCGTTTGTAAATGATATATTTTTTTTTTTTTAACTCAATCGAATCTATCAAATTAAGAACAAAAGAAACGATATGATTCTTTTAACTTAGCAAAACTTATCATATTCTAATTTAAATGAAATATTATATTTAATTCAACCACATATACTTAACTAAAAGTGAAATTAATACTATAGTTGTAACTCAGCAAAACCTTAATTTACATTTCGTTTATTTTTGGTTTCTTCTTCTGGAATTCATTCAACAATGCCAATGGCATAAAAATCTAGACTTATGTTCCTGACAAGGCGTCCATCTCGGGCTATTACTCATAAAACATAATATTCTAGATATTGGGCCTATCTTGGGTTATCATGGGCCAGTTCTTGGATGGGCCCGATTTATTTTTTTAAATAAACACAGCAGGTAGTGAAAAGTTTTTTTTTTTTTTTTTCAATTTTATTTAGTTCTTTTATCGTGTAAAACCAAATTGTGATATTGAGTGTTTAAAGGAGTAAATGCTTCAGAAATCACACATTTCTGAGTCTTAAGTTAGGGTTGCGTGTGTAAATCGACTTTTCTCTGAATATAATGTTTCCTTTGACCAAAAAAAAAAAAAAAGTTAGGATTGCGTGATCATATCCAAATTGCTTTTCCTTTTAACTCAAATTTGAAAAGTCCGCATGTCTATCATTTCGGATTAGGAACAATATGTTTAGAGATTTTTTATAGTGAGAGTTTGCATTGAAGACAGGTCAAACACGTTGTGCCATGTAACCTTCTTGATAAATGTCTTCTCGTATTTGGTTTCAAAATGAGACAAGATTAATATATATGTTGTGTTTAAGTTTGACCTGAATTTGACATGATATAAAAACTGTATTTGCCGATACTAATTTCAGTCGTACATCTTCTTTATTGTTGTAATGATTTCCTCATTTGATACTAAACCTACTACGCATGTAATTTAGGCTTGTCAAGAAGACTTTTCTCATATCTTGTTGAATGGATTTGTAGGTGGTCTCATATTTTGTGGAAGGGATTTGTAGACACACCTTGATATTTAGTTGATATCGTCCACACCATTTTTTTTTTTTTGGTGACCCAGGATCCGTTGGGCCCAACTTTTTCTTATGCTAATTGCCAACCCACGGCCCGTATAGTGTGTAGTGTATCTCGGACCAAGCGTCAACACTTGGGGGGAAGCTAGCACGTGACCCCATCACCATGGTCTCTCACTTAAGACGTGTTAGCAGCTGCGGAGTTCCGATCTTGGGATCTCTACGGTGAAGTGCCCAAAGCCAAACCAACTCAACACATTGCTCTTTTCCCATAACTTTATTCTAAAAAAAATAAAAATTATTAGCTTGGTTCTTTTTGCTTTGTTATCAAGATATTTTGCCCTTTTTCCCCCTTTGATGACCCCAAAAATGTTACTATTTGGCTTGGCTTAAATGTGCACGTAATTAGCTTGGCTTCACATCAAAAGAGTTAAAGGCCACATGTATTACACAAGTGCAGCCACATGGCTAAAGAAAGAGCTCAGAAACAGAATTTGTTTCCTTCTTGTGGCCCTCAAATGTCATATGGATCAATGATGTCCATTAATGCAAAAGTGCGGAATGACAATTATCTGATATTTCATACAATCATGGAAAGCTATTCTATCCAATCTTTTTATTATATATATGTATAGATAAGTTGAAAGTGCTTTTGAATATATCTTAACAAAAATTCTAAATAGGGGCTTGAAATACTATTTTCTTAAATAAGAGTTTAAAGTGGATCTTATTTTAAATAATGGCCCGAAGTGCTATCATTTTCTCAAATAAGGACTTGATTTCAAATAAAGATTTGAAGTAACTATATTTATTTTAAATAAGAACTGACTTTTGGCTGATAAAGGGTATTTTAGTCATTTACTTTCTTTTTTGAATTTTTTTTTCCTTTTTCTAGTTTTGCTTTGGGATTGACGAGGGCTTGGCGACCCTCACCCTGGGGGAGGCCATCTGGTGAGGGTTGGCTTTGCCTAGGGCCGACGAGGGCTGGTTAGCCATTACCAATGGTCGGCGAGGCTCGTACAGCCCTCAACCCTCATTGACGACCACTGGCCCTTGCTCAAAAAAAAAAAAAAAGTGAAAAAAAAAGGAAAGAAAAGAAAAGAATAAAAATAATTTAAGATTACAATTGTAATTGGACGATAACGCCTCTGACTAATCAGAATATTTAGCAAGCTGACAACCGGTGAAGTCAGATCCTTATTTGAAAAGACCATGACTATTTTAAACTCTTATTTGAAACAACCATGGCCATTTTAGGCCTTTATTTGGAATTTTCCCTATATTTTATAGTAACAATAGATATTGGAGTGATGTCACAAGTTTTTGATAGTCCTTAGGACGAGTAAGACGTTGTTTGAATGTTAAACCAAACCAAGTCACATTGATACAAACTACAATAAGGACCACGTTAATGACCTTTTCATCAAACGACCGTTTCCCTTTTGATCAAATCATATCTTACATCAAAAGACCTTTCCTTTTCATTCATAAGTCTTCCATGCATGATTGACCTTATGATATGCGCTTCCTTCATATTATACTATTATCCATTGCTATTTTCTATTCAAGCCCTGACCAACACGATTGACCTTCTGATATGCGCTTCCTTCATATTGTACTATTATCCATTGTTATTTCCTATTCAAGCCCTGACCAACGTTGTGGCTAGGTTCTGGTCGTGTAACCATTTTAGACTTTCTGGTCGTGTAACCATTTTAGACTTGATCGGAGAATAGGTTCTTTTGGCCATTCTTTCTTCCGTATAGAGATTGGTGATAAGCTTTATGAGTATTGCTAGCTTATCTCCTCACACAGCTAATGATTAGCCATCCTTAGCATTCTTCATTTGGCCTCATCATGACTTCTCTTCTGCATGTGTTTCACCAAATATAACTTATTTACTAAGTTGACTCCTGGTAAAAGTTACTTGAAGCTAAGAATTAACTAATTGTTCTAGGATGTCTGGCCTTCTTTAGCTTTCATCCCTTCGTCTCTAAAATTTACCCAGATGGTGCATTTTATGCATCTTTGGTGAATGGGGTGTGCGATGCATGGCTATGTTAAGTTAGGAGAGAAAGTAGGCAAGCATTTGATCCAAAACTAGAACCTCAACATAGTGGACGCCATATCCTTCAGGCAACATATATATGCCAAGATGGGCAATTGGGATGATGTCTTGCAACTGTGAAAACTATGAAGGAAAATAAAGTAGTCATAGTTTCTACTTGGAGTTTCGTTTAGATTAATGGGATTGTCCATAAATTTGTTGCCAATGATCCTGCCACGCGCTCCCAGACGCGATGGACATTGTTGATGGAAACGTGAAGGAAGGGCAGAGAAAGAAGGAGGAGGATGGTGGCGCTGGAGGAGGGGAGGCAGCTGTGGATGATGATGTTAAGATGATGAAGTTAGGAGTTCTAATTGGGTTCGCTTCGACAAAAAGGAAGCTGGAGCCGACACTATACGGGAGCAGCACTAGGGGTGTGACTTCCAGGACTGTCTTACCTATTTTCTATAAAGAATTGTCTCCTTCAATTTCATTTGGTGATACTTGGTTTCTATCCTGCTAGAGACTCGGATAGCTAGAGAAAGCTGTAAAAGTTGGGTTTGTTCGAGCTACTTCTTTTGTGCTATATATTTGGATGTAATAATGAGAAATGATTCAAATGAAAAAAAGGACAAAAAAAGAATTAGTGGAAGTACACGCCCTTTGTTATTGGACATCCATCTACAACAAAAGCAATGGCAACAATATCGAGCTCTAGAAATTATGGTACAAAGTATACACATTTTGTGACATTATTTTTTTCAATCTACTATTTAAGTGTTATAACTTAAAAAAAAAAAAGTTCACTTGAGTGATATCTACTATTTTTATGCCAAAAAATCGGACATGGCATCAAAATAATTGATGCTTGTAGTTAAAATATTGTAAAATTATAGTATTCAAATCATCAATTTGAATTAGGAATATTGATTGGTCAATTTGAATGGGGAATGACAAATGAAAAACCTAATCGCTAGTGAATAGTTTTTTCTTAGCCAACCGAACTTGCTACTTTGTTGAATTTGGTTTCTTTAATTAGAAAGCCGAATAAATTGGGAAACCCCAAAACTAATGAGAAAAATCATAGAATGTCAAACTTGTTCTTTTTTATTAATGAATTGCTTACTTACTACTCGGTTATTTTTATACAACTGAGAATAATAATAATCACATCGAATCGTACCAAATTATACCGAGCTTGGTTCGGTAGTAATTGAAAGAAAAAGGAAAAAAAGGAGACTACACTAAACAAAACCATGATTACTTGTCTGACGAATAGAGATTATAGCTCTTTTTTATCATTTTCCTGTTGCTGCATTAGATTTGGGTTACGATAGAGTGATGCCCCCAACGATTCTTGAGCATAGAATGGAACCATAACCGTATTCATTGGCGAAAACTCGCTCTAGACGCATAGAATGAGGGGAGCACTTACAGTTTTCAATACAGCCCAAACCTATAACATAATCTTCCAAATCGCAAAACCGAGCAAAAGCAGAAAGTGAAATTCATTTGATATGTTGCTTTGGAAAATGGTAAATTCTTGCTCAGGAGCAAAAATCAACCATCTGTTCCCAACAGATCAAATTGCTTTTCCATTTTTCATTTCTAACCCAAAAAGAAGAGGAATAAAAAAGGGGAAAAAAAAGAGAAGATAAAAGTGAAAAGAAAATGAAAAAGGGACGAACTGATTTTTCCCTCTCATATTGCTTTCTTCTCTTCATCATCCTCTTCCACCTTGCAGGAATCGTCACCGCAGTCGCTCCCTTCCTTCGGGCTCTCCAGAGCCCTCTTTTCTTGCTCCTCTTGCTCCTCTTTCTCCTCCTCCTCCACCGTGTTCAGCTCGTACTTGTAGTTACTCTCCGCTCTCGCCTTCAACACCTCGAGCAACTCGCTCAAGGCTCTCTCCTTGTTCCTCGGGTTCTTGATCAGGACTTCCCTTATGTCCGCCGGCGTCATCTTGGCCTTCTCGACTGCCTCTTGGAGTTCGCTCGCCACCACCTCGCTCTGGTCCTCGGCCTCGCTACCTAGATAGTTCCGAAGCAGGATCTTGAGCGCCGGGTATGAGCAGTAGCTCATGTGGATGCGCATGTTTATGCGGCCTCTCTCGAGGAATGCGGGGTCGAGCTTCTCGATGTGGTTGGTGGTTAACACGAAGATCCTCTCGCTCCCGCAGCATGACCATAGACCATGGGTGAAGCTGAACAGCCCTGAGGGGGTGACCATGTTGCTATTCCCGTCCTCGCTGCCGCGGCTTGCCTCAGGCACACCGGGGTCATAGTTGTTGGATACAAATTGCGCCATCCCAAGATCTCCATAACTTGAACAAGAACATGCATAATTGAGTAGAAAGATTTAATGCACCTGTTTTATGATCCATCGTTCTTGAAGCGGAAGCAGAAAAAGAGATTACCCACATATTAAGGGGATCCACGCATCAAGTCATTCTCCTCTATTGCCCTCCGTATCACTGGCTCAATGAGGCGGCCCCCTCTCGTGTAGCGTTAGATAAATGCCCCTTAGGTGAGAATACATGTGAGAATTAGAGTTAAAGGAGAGACTTGAGAACCATTTATAGAGTTTCCAGCCAATCCCCCTCATTACGGGCCAGGCTCAACTCAGCCCACACTAGCCAGCCCATATTAGACTAATTAGGAAACATTCTATCTCACCTTAGACCAATCATGTTTTACGGTAACCGTAAAAACAGTAAATTACAATATCAATTAATTTAGTCCACATTAGGAAAACTCTTACATTTTCCCACTTGGACTATATTAATTGAAATCGTACTGTATGTGCGCACATTTGGTCCAGAGATAATTCTTAATAGTCAATCCTATCTCATAAAGTCTTAAATACCGAATCATTGCAGTAACTGCATGTATACACACAGAACTTTCCATGATCACGAATGTTCTCAACTTTATTGATATGGATTCAATATGGTAGTGTGTCAAATGGATAATATCTCTCATAGAGAGATCCCATTTGTCAGTCACCATTCTCTTACCTTAGGTGTCACAAAAAACTTGTGCCACTAGAGAATACTTTATGGTTCCAATGAACCCACATATGTCTTGTCATTATGGTTAACATTTCTTTATGTATCACAAGACATATGCACAAGGCTAATAACCAGATGCCTGGATGCCCCTAGCCTTCACTCAAGGTTTATACAATCCATTGAGACTTTATCAATATGTATTCAACATAATAACAATACATTCAAAAATATTTTATTGAATGCAAAAGTTGATACATATCAAACCGTTACAAAGTGTAACGAACACAGATGAAACCTTTATCAGAGTAAAGCCAAAATAGCTCCCACTAAACAACAGCATCTCATGATGCTCCTAGGCCCATGTTAACGATATGTTACTCAAATACACATGGGCGTAGGCCTTTAGTTAGTGGATCTGCAATCACATCATCTCTGAAAATATATTATATTAAAACGTCACCTTTCTGTACCGTTTGCTTTTGGTCAAAAATTTTGACCACCATATATTTAGACCCATTGAGACCTCTGTAGTAAATAAATAATATTACAAATTTGTTATCTCAATACAACCGTATGGATCTATCCATAAAATTAAAACGATCTACTTTTCATGAGGTTCTGGAGCCTAAAAGCCCAAGTAACAGCCTAAAAGAATGTTACTAACACTGCTTACATAGTAGAAGATGACATAGAACTTTATTTACTGTACTTACTATTAACATAAATATGTATTCCGTTATCGATTGCATGTCATCAGAACAGCCAGCAAAGTTTACATCTAAATACCCTATTAACTGCAAGAATTGAATATGTTTGTAAATTAGCATATAATCTCTTGTCTTCTTTAAGTACCTTAAAACCTTCTTCACAGCAACCCAGTGATCATGTCTTGGATTTAACCGATATCTGCTTAGAAGTCCCGTCACAAAGACAATATTTAGTCTAGTACAAATTCAAGCATACACTATACTTTTAAGTGCACCGACACAAGGTACACCATTTAATTAGATTTTCTCAATATCTAAATAAGGATAATGTGATAGATTTAGTCCATCACCCTTAACAATAGGAGCAATTTCTGGCTTACAATAATGTATATTGAATATTTCCAATATACAATCAGCAAATGTCCTCCGAGAAAATCTAATATAATATGGCAAAAAAAATCCTTACAGATCTTAGTACAAATGATATAAAATGTCTCAAGGTCATAACTTATAAGCAAAATATTATGTACATAAAGTATGAGAAAAAAT
Source organism: Eucalyptus caleyi (assembly GCA_014182885.2). Lineage (NCBI taxonomy): Eukaryota > Viridiplantae > Streptophyta > Magnoliopsida > Myrtales > Myrtaceae > Eucalyptus > Eucalyptus caleyi. The sequence continues at coordinate 31,358,900 of CM024468.2, read as the reverse complement.
AAATTTTCTCCCACTAACCTTGCAATATATTGAATTACTTTGTTCCCAATTGAACAAAATAACAATACTATAAAACTTTAATAATATTGTCTAGAAACTTGCTTAAGACCATGAATTAGAACTTTTCAGTCTACGCACAAGTTTACTTGAATCTGCTGCAAAATCATCCAATTGCACAATATAGATTTTGTATCTATTTGGCGTAACTCAATATATAAATAAATAAATAAATAAATAAATAAATTATTAATGCTGCATTCACTCTGAAATAATCTTTTAAAGAAATAGTTATTTCTTCACTATAAACAATTCACCCATTTTAGAGTGAAAACTTTAGTTACCAATTTGGCTTTAAATTCCACAATCTTTCTTTGAAATTCTTTTAGTTTTGTACGTCAATTTGCAACTGATGAACTTATGATCTTTAGGCAAGTAAGTTAGTTTCCAAACATGTTTCATAGATTGTATATCGTCTTTTATGGCATCTAATCACATACTTAATTGAGAATAAGAAACAATATTTATTTATGTCGATAAATCAACCATGTAGTGAATATTGTGGTCATGCTCTCAAGAATAGACTATATAGTTTAATGGAATAACTGATCGTTTTTCCCTAACAAATCTCCTAAGTAAAGCTATAATCACTTCATTCTATACTTGAGAGGTTTGAAAAAATTTCATCATAAACTATATCAAGAATAGTACCTTGAACCTCATCAAGTTTAGTCTATGGTACAGGAGATTCCACAATTGTCTGTACTTCAATTGTTTGTATAGGCAAAGACAAAGACATAGTGATCTTCCATTACACTATTATCCTTAATAGTCTGAGAGTAGCTATCCTCTACAATTACGTCGAACTGTAGAAATTTTATAGTATGTGATTTCATAATTCTTATACATTCTTTAGGGTCATAAAATCAATACCCTTTTGAACAATCTAGGTAAGATACAAAATAATTTCAAGTGAATCTTTTGTTAAGATTTTCAGGCATAGTAATTAAGTTACCACCCCAGAATCTACCAAGTATTTGACAAATGACCCTTTAAGCTATTTCGCATTGTCATACTTGTCAAAATACTCACGGCTACTGTTAAGCCTGACAACATTTTAAGACATTTATCTCTGTCATTTTCCTTAAATAAAAAACTTTTGGAAACAACCTTTTAATCATATACGAGATGTATATGTCATTAGGACTTAAACACAATCTTTGCAGATATGTCCTAATTTCAATATCAGATAATACATAATTTCAAGTAACTAAGGCTTCCATCATCTTATAGCAGTGCAGTATGTAGGCAAACCTCTTTTCAAGTGTTCCAGAATAGAACGCTTCATGGATAATAATCAAATTCAATTGCTCTTTTCTCAAGCAACAAATTATATGTCCATAACTTAAAATTTGAAGCAGTAAAAACCCAATAATAATGAAGTTATTAATTACAGAAAATGTGACTGAAAAATAAGCAATATATATAATTATCATCATGTGAGCACCGTGTAACTTGACGTACAAGTACACATCCAGAGAGTTACACGCATAATCATATAATCACCTTTGGGCATAATATATGACATGCAGTTGTACACTCACCACATGATAGAAGTTATGGAATAATTCTTCATGAATTCATCGCCTTTGGGCATATAAATCACTAGAATTAGTCACTCCTCCACCATACTATCATGTATCCCTCCATGAACTAATACACAATCACCTCCTTTGAGAGTATGACTACGCATTAGACCAGGAGATATCCCAATCATCATACAAGATCGAAATTTCTCAAACCCAATCAAGTGTGCCACTTTGGCGATCACTACTCAATTGAATCATTGAAATTCTCTCATATCAGGGATATAAATTTTACTCCTCACATACATCATATACATGTGATTTTAACTTTAGTGATAGGGGCATATTATCACTAAAATCACATATCATGCTAATTACATTACTTTATCAATTAATAAAAATTGATCATACATATATATATAGCGAACCTGAAAGATAGATTCCAATAAAATCACCAATCACGGCAACACAAGAAAATTCTCATAATATAGAAGTAAGCATCCTTGTGCACCCCGATTACTGATTATTAAAACAACATTAAAAGAATACAGATCCAAAGGATCCCTCACAAGTCAACATCAATAGCAATACAGGGTACTCCAGATTGACAAGCTTGATAGCTGATCAACTATTAGTCATGAGTTTCATAAGGCAAAACATGACTCCAAGGCCAACAACTGATTTATTAATCAATTTTAGGTAACAAATATCATTACTTCAACCAGTGGCCTATAAATTGAGTCAAACCACATAACTAAATATCTAAACTATAACAATAGATACTATTGCTCTGCATAAATATTGTCATACTCCTTAACCATAAAAATATTAAACTTGATAGACATTAACAAGTGACTAAATGAGTTCATGTATAATATACAGTAACTTAATCGACATGCATTACCCACATTCAGCAGATGTGTTAATCGGTATAATCAGTTTGATCACGAGTTCTTAATACGTCAATCATTCAAAGATTATTAGCGTGTCAAGGAGTATGCTTGAGTAACAAAAGTTTCATAATATTTACTGTTTCTTATCAGCTCAATACATAGCTCAAATACTATTCCATAATGGTTGCATCTCATTAAGCCAGCTTCAGTTCACAATAAAGTTTGATTTTTATTGATGAATCACACATTTATAATGATTATGTGATAACATACTAGTAACCCATCACATGTATTTCCAAAATCACAGAAAATACAAGAAAATACGCAAAATACACTAGAAATACACGTATTTAGGATTCCGTATGTATTTTCACATCCATAAAACTATCAAACATGTAAAATAAATATACTACGAGATAGGAAGTCATCATACGAGTCCAACGCCGCCAGCCACGAGCCGAACGGAGGCTCCATTTGCCCACACGCGCCGCCCACGATTCTGCTCGTATCGTCAAGCCCAATCTGAATTTGCAATTTAATTTCAGTTTTATTGAGCAAAAAACTCGAAAATCACAAATTAGGGCAAGATACATACTAATTAGGGCAAATCCATACAAATTAGGGTGGATCTGTACAAATTATGGTAAATCCGTACAAATTAGGATAAAACCAATTGCGTTCAAGTTCTAGGGTTATGATGGCTCTGATACCACATGTTTGATGTAAATTGCGCCATCCCAAGATCTCCATAACTTGACGATCCTTTACTCCGACAACATCTAGGGTTCCTCGAACAATGTGATATCTCACACCGGGTAAATCCTTAACCCTTCCCCCTCTTACTAAGACTACAGAATGTTCTTGTGAATTATGGCCAATAGAACATGCATAATTGAGTAAAAAGATTAACGCATATGTTTTAGGATCCATCATTCTTGAAGTGGAAGCAGAAAAGGAATTACCCACATATTAAGGGGATCCACACATCAAGTCATTCTTCTCTATTGCACTCTGTATCATTGGCTCAATGAGGCGGCCGCCTCACGTGTAGCGTTAGGTAAACGCCCCTTAGGTGAGGATACAGGTAAGAATTATGGTTAAAGGAGAGACTTAAGCACTATTTATAGAGTTTTCAGCCAGTCCCCCTCATTACGGGCTAGGCTCAACTCGGTCTACACTAGCCAGCCCATATTAAATTAATTAAAAAACTTTCTATCTCACCTTAGACCAACCATGTTTTACGGTAACCGTAAAAACAGTAAATTATAATATCAATTAATTTAGTCCACATTAGGAAAACTCTTACAGTAGTAGCTACAAGGTGCTGTGGCATAGGGCGCCTCCGACCTGTTGGACAGACTGACCGAGCAGTCGGTGCCGGTGACGACGATGACAATGGACTTGGAGCTAGCGTTCATGAGGAGCTTCTGGAGCTCAGAGTTGGTGTGCACATGGGGCAGCTCGAGTTGGTAGATGTCGTAGCCGAGGAAATTGGCCATGGCGGCGATCATGCTCGATTTCCCCGTCTTGGGCGAGCCATAGAGCAGGTACACCCGATTCCAGGCCCAGCCAGCCTGCTGGTAGAAGGCCTGCCTGGCCGCGAAGTAGTGGAGGTCCTCCATGATGTCCCTCTTCCTCTTCGGGTCCATGGCCAGCGTGTCGAAGGTGCTCGGGTGCTTGAATGGCTCGGATTCCCACGGGAGGCCCCTGGAATCGAGCAACCCGTGGCGCGAATGAATATAAAGGAGGTGTTCTCGGTTCTTGTGGCGGATCTCGTTGGCCTTATTTATGATGTAGTTCAGGAAGTGGAGGGAGGCGACCCGGAGCTCCGGCGGGAACACCACCTGGAGGAGGGTCTGGCAGAAGGCCAGGACGCCCAGGAGGGAGGCCAGGGATGTCCAGAACTCCTTCATTTCTGTGCGATCTGTGCGCCTCTGCGCGCGTCAAAGTTAGAGACTGGTTTTGGGTCTTGTGGATGGGATGATGAGAGGTTGGTTTGGGGGGTACGAGGGAAAGGACGATCTTAACATCTCTGCTACTCCGCCTTGTTGGCACAATCGTGTACGAAGGGTCAATCCCATCTAGAAGGACGCGGGCACGGAAATTTATTAACTGTTGTACTGGGAAGACGTTGGGGGAGGGAGAGAAGGGCGATTGAAGAAAAGAGGCCATGCCGGTCCCCTTCAAAGCCAGCAGCAGACCACCACGTGTTCGATTTTAGAGAGAAGAGATTCCATTTGGACTCCACAAGTGGTAGGGGGAAGGTGCGTTTCTCTTTCCTTTGTCCCATTTTTAATTTTCTTCGTGGAAGTGCCCAAGAACACGGCCGCTCAATTCCACGGCACGGCCACAATAATTGTATAAAATCCGGACTAAAGGAAACCAACCCATGATCCGAACATAACTAATTCGACATGGTCCTTGAAGTTTCGATTTTTTGCCACACGTTGCGTAACATTTGTTTTCACGCGTCGCTCTTGTACTCAGAAATTCAAAAGTGCATCAAAGTGGACCTAAATCCGATTCATGTCAATTTCGTAAGACGTCATGGGAAAACGGTTCACTTAGGAACGACCCCCTTGACCCCCGTCCCCCTCTCAATTCGGAAGTCAAAAGTGGGGTGGAGTGGGTGCTGGTGAGACATTGGTCTATCATGCACTGTTCTTCCACCAATTTCTCCCTCTCAAAAAAAGGAACCGCTCGGTCTTGGTTTTGGGGATGAGGGCGATTGGCTCTGGCTTAATATAATATTTCCGTTACAAGGGAAGGACGCTGATGATGAAGAAAAGGGTTTTGGACTTTTGAAATTAAGGGGAAAGGTTTTGGAATTGGCTCTGGCTTAAAATATTTTGAAATATTAAGGAAAAGGGTTTTGGACTTTTGAATAGAGAGAGAGAGAGAGAGAGAAAGAGAGAGAGGGAGAGGAGGGATGGGTGTTAAATTAGGGTTCTTGAGAACACCCATCACCAAATCCTCATTAGGAAGGGGATGCACCGACACCCATTTGGCAGGTAAGCTTTGCTGTTTGATAGGGTGCAAAGCCCTGGCTGCGCACATCACAGTAAAAGGGTAATAAATATTGAGAAAAACCTGTAACTTCTTCAATTCGGTTGCCAAATTAGGGTTCTTGAGAGCACCCATCACCCAAATCCTCATTAGAGAAGGGATGCCATGGCATGTAACTTTGTTGTTTTCACGCAGTCATGCAGTGAGGACAGGTCAAATTATTCTTTCGCCTTTTATGAGAGAATATCTTGTGCTCACTGCAAAGAGCAGCATATGTCAATTTGGGTGCGAGGGAAAAGGAGTTGCATATGTTAAAAAAGGGGTCGGAGAACGCAGCGCCCCCTCCCACCTTTTCAGCTAGCATGTCATATACAATCTTTTCTACAACCATTGGTTTGGTCGTCATTGAATGCTCGAGATTTCGTTCTCTTGTATGCTTTAACAACACTCCCGCGCCCTGCCCTTTCTCAGCTTTTCTCTACCCCTAGAGGAACCAGATCTCGAGCACCCCCCCAACAATTAATCCATCTCCATTGATAATGGCGTTTCCTCCTTGGATTTACAGTGGATTTATTTCAACTTTATGAATGGGTTCTAGGTGTAATACAAATGTTGAAAGTCAGTTCTTTAGGGAAATGTAAATTGCGTTTAGTAAAAATTCTTTTCAAAAGGACTTTGGGTTTAAATAGTATTTGGCAAAAAACTCTTGCAATGAACTTTGACTGTATCTTTTATATATATTTTTAGTAAAAAAGAATTTATATATTCACTAGAGTTGATGAAGGGCTACGGCCGCCAATGAGTCAAATTTGGCGCTAGTGGTTGTCAGTTCCAGTGGCCGTCGATTGAGATTGCTTGATGTTAAGTAACCTTAGGCAGTGGTCCTCAGTTCCATGACCCAGGCAAGGGCCGCTCAAGGATGTGGGACCTCTAGCGGAGGTCACTTGGGTTTGCGACCCTTAGTTGTCCTTTCACTAGACTAGTTGCTCTTGGATGAAGAAGATGAATAGTTATAAGAAATGGGCAAAAATTGGAAAACTAAACAATTAATGAGGGCAGTTTTGGAAGAAAAAAATATTTTAATCCTAATTTCAACATTCTACAAATGTTGAGTGGGAGTAACATTAGTTTTTAGCATGCATTTGACTGGAAGCTAGTTTAAAATACTTGTCAAACGCTCCAATATGTCTTGATGGCCCTTTGTGAAAATTGAACTAGGCGCACTTTTAATGCCCTATTTTCAAAGCCCCTTCTTAACTGGGATTTAATCTGGTAATTTATTATTAATAATATTTGAACTTTTTTTTGGGTTACAGGTGCCTAGAGCACGGGGGCACTCGACCCCACCAATGGACTCTCCATCGAGGAGAGAACAGAGGTTGGTTATGATGGAATTGTGTGCAGGGATGTTCCGATCCTTCAGACTGTCCGAAACGTCTGAGCAGATCTTATTTAATTTCCTGCATTTTATTAATTTCTCTCCCCCCTCTCTCTCTCTCAGATCATTTAATTACTGCTTTAATTAATAATTTCCATCTTGCTATTTTAAGCTCAGCCCCAAAAAAACGGTGTTCTTTTTTATTTATAGAAAGAAAGGGTGGTTAGGTATTCTCTAATGCTGATTATTTAACTACTGTGCTCATTTTCACGTTGCTGCGTTCCCCACCCGTACCCACCTCGCGTGACGTTCAGTTTCCACAAGTGATTTCTTTCCCTATTTCTACCGAAAAAACATGCCGAATTACTTCGATTTCTAAGCCACTTTACTAGTCACAATTCATATTTATGGAATTACTTATTTCCACCTTTAGATTTTATTTTACTCTTGGCATTTATAATTGGACTTTCATTTAATTTCAAACGTCATGACATTAAAATATATAGGGCATTGACAAGCAACGTGATTACATTCGTTAAGAGCCAACTTTTTCACTTTCCTTGCCAAAATCTAAAATGTAATTCAACTTTTTCGGCTTTCCTTGGCTCTTTTTGCTTTGTTATCAAGATATTTTGCCCTTTTCCCCCCTTTGATGGCTTCAAAAATGTTACTATTTGGCTTGGCTTAAACGTGCATGTAATTAGCTTGGCTTCACATCAAAAGAGTTAAAGGCCACATGTAATACACAAGTGCAGCCACATGGCTAAAGGAAAGAGCTCAGAAACATAATTTTGTTTCCTTCTTGTGGCCCTCAAATGTCATATGGATCAATGATGTCCATTAATGTAAAAGTGCGGAATGACAATAATCTGATATTTCATACAATCATGGAAAGCTATTCTATCCGATCTTTTTATTATATATATGTATAGATAAGTTGAAAGTGCTTCTGAATATATTGTAATAAATATTCCAAATAAGGCCTTGAAATACTATTTTCTTAAATAAGAGTTTAAAGTGGGTCTTATTTTAAATAAGGGCCCGGAGTGCTATCATTTTCTCAAATAAGGATCTGAAATGGATTTTATTTCAAATAAAGATTTGAGGTGATTATGTTTATTTTAAATAAGGGCCTGACTTTTTGGCTGATAAAGGGTATTTTAGTCATTTACTTTCTTTTTGAATTTTTTCCTTTTTTCTTTCTTTCTTTTTTCTCCCTTTTTCTAGTTTTGCTTTGGGATTGACAAGGGCTTGGTGACCCTCACCTTGGGGGAGGCCATCTGGTGAGGGTTGGCTTCGCCTAGGGCCGACGAGGGCCAATCAGCCCTTACCAATGGTCAGCGAGGCTCATAGAGCCCTCAACCCTCGTCGGCGACCATTGGACCTTGCTAAAAAAAAAAAAAAAAAAAAAGTGAATAAAAGGAAAGAAAAGAAAATAATCAAAATAATTTAAGATTAAAATTGTAATTGGACGATAACGCCTCTAACTTATCAGAATATTTAGCTATCTAACGACCGGTGAAGTCAGACTTTTATTTGAAAAGATCATGACTATTTTAAACCCTTATTTGAAACAACCATGGCCATTTTAGGCCTTTATTTGGAATTTTCCCTATATTTTATAATAACAAAGATATATTAGAGTGATGTCACAAGTTTTTGATAGTCCTTAGGATGAGTAAGACGTTGTTTGAATGTTGAACCAAACCAAGTCACATTGATACAAACTACAATAAGGACCACGTTAATGACCTTTTCATCAAACGACCGTTTCCCTTTTGATCAAATCATATTTACATCAAAAGACCTTTCCTTTTCATTCAATAAATCTTCCATGCATGATTGACCATTTGATGTGCGCTTCCTTCATATTATACTATTATCCATTGCTATTTTCTATTCAAACCCTGACCAACACGATTGACCTTCTGATGTGCGCTTCCTTCGTATTATACTATTATCCATTGCTATTTTCTAATCAAGCCCTGAGCAACGTTGTGGCTAGGTTCTGGTCGTGTAACCATTTTAGACTTGATCGGAGAATAGGTTCTTTTGGCCATTCTTTCTTCCGTATAGAGATTGATGAGTATTGCTATTTTCTAAAATGGTTGTGTAACCATTTTAGACTTTATGAGTATTGCTAGCTTATCTCCTCACACAGCTAATGATTAGCCATCCTTAGCATTCTTCATTTGGCCTCATCATGACTTCTCTTCTGCATGTGTTTCACCAAATATAACTTATTTACTAAGTTGACTCCTGGTAAAAGTTACTTGAAGCTAAGAATTAACTAATTGTTCTAGGATGTCTGGCCTTCTTTAGTTTTCATCCCTTCGTCTCTAAAATTTAACCAGATGGTGCATTTTAGGCATCTTTGGTGAATGGGGTGTACGATGCATGGCTATGTTAAGTTAGGAGAGAAAGTAGGCAAGCATTTGATCCAAAACTAGAACCTCAACATAGTGGACGCTATATCCTTCAGGCAACATATATATGCTAAGATGGGCAATTGGGATGATATCTTGCAACTGTGAAAACTATGAAGGAAAATAAAGTAGTCATAGTTTCTACTTGGAGTTTCGTTTAGATTAATGGGATTGTCCATAAATTTGTTGCCAATGATCCTGCCACGCGCTCCCAGACGCGATGGACATTGTTGATGGAAACGTGAAGGAACGGCAGAGAAAGAAGGAGGAGGATGGTGGCGCTGGAGGAGGGGAGGCAGCTGTGGATGATGATGTTAAGATGATGAAGTTAGGAGTTCTGGTTGGGTTCGCTTCGACAAAAGGGAAGCTGGAGCCCACATTATACAGGAGCAGCATTAGGGATGTGACTTCCAGGACTGTCTTACCTATTTTCTATATAGAATGGTTTCCTTGAATTTCATTTTGTGATACTTGGTTTCTATCCTGCTAGAGACTCGGATAGTTAGAGAAAGCTGTAAAAGTTGGGTTTGTTCGAGCTACTTCTTTTGTGCTAGATATTTGGATGGAATAATGAGAAATGATTCAAATGAAAAAAAAAAGGGACAAAAAAAGAATTAGTGGAAGTACACGCCCTTTGTTATTGAACATCCGTCTACGGCAAAAGCAAGGGCAACAATATCGAGCTCTAGAAATTATGGTACAAAGTATACACATTTTGTGACATTATTTTTTCAATCGATTATTTAAGTGTTTTAACTTTAAAAGAAAAAAGTTCACTTGAGTGATATCTGCTTTTTTTTGCCAAAAAATCAGACATGGCATCAAAACAATTGATGCTTGTAGTTAAAATATTGTAAAATTATAGTATTCAAATCATCAATTTGATTACGGGTATTGATTGGTCAATTTGAATGGGGAATTACAAATAAAAAACCTAATCGCTAGTGAATAGTTTTTTCTTAGCCAACCGAACTTGCTACTTTGTTGAATTTGGTTTCTTAAATTAGAAAGCCGAATAAATTGGGAAACCCCAAAACTAATGAGAAAAATCATAGAATGTCGAACTTGTGCTTTTTATTAATGAATTGCTTACTTACTACTCAGTTATTTTCATACAACTGAGAATAATAATAATCACATCGAATCGTACCAAATTATACTGAGCTTGGTTAGGTAGTAATTGAAAAAATAAAGGAAAAAAGGGAGACTACACTAAACAAAACCATGATTACTTGTCTGACGAATAGATATTATAGTTCTTTTTTTTCTTTTTTTGTTGCTGCATTAGATTTGGGTTACGATAGATTGATGCCCCCAACGATTCTTGAGCATAGAATGGAACCGTAATCGGATTAATTGGCGAAAACACGCTCTAGACGCATAGAATGAGGGGAGCACTTACAGTTTCAATACAGCCCAAACCTATAACATAATCTTCCAAATCGCAAAACCAAGCACAAGCAGAAAGTGAAATTCATTTGATATGTTGCTTTGGAAAATGGTAAATTCTTGCACAGGAGCAAAAATCAACCATCTGTTCCCAACAGATCAAATTGCTTTTCCATTTTTCATTTCTAACCCAAAAAGAAGAGGAAAAAAAAAAAAAAAAAAAAAAAAGAGAAGATAAAAGTGAAAAGAAAATGAAAAAGGGACGAACTGATTTTTCCCTCTCATATTGCTTTCTTCTCTTCATCATCCTCTTCCACCTTGCAGGAATCGTCACCGCAGTCGCTCCCTTCTTTCGGGCTCTCCAGAGCCCTCTTTTCTTGCTCCTCTTGCTCCTCTTTCTCCTCCTCCTCCACCGTGTTCAGCTCGTACTTGTAGTTCCTCTCCGCTCTCGCCTTCAACACCTCGAGCAACTCGCTCACGGCTCCCTCCTTGTTCCTCCGGTTCTCGATCAGGACTTCGCTTATGTCCGCCGGCGTCATCTTGGCCTTCTCGACCGCCTCTTGGAGTTCGCGTGCCACCACCTCGCTCAGGTCTTCGGCCGTGCTACCCAGATGGTTCCGGAGCAGGATCTTGAGCGCCGGGTACGAGCAGTAGCTCATGTGGATGCGCATGTTTATGCGGCCTCTCTCGAGGAATGCAGGGTCGAGCTTCTCGATGCGGTTGGTGGTTAACACGAAAATCCTCTCGCTCCCGCAGCATGACCATAGGCCATGGGTGAAGTTGAACAGCCCTGAGGGGGTGACCATGTTGCTATTCCCGTCCTCGTTGCCGCGGCTTGCCTCAGGCGCGCCGGGGTCGTAGTAGCTACGAGGTGCTGTGGCATAGGGCGCCTCCGACCTGTTGGACAGACTGACCGAGCAGTCGGTGCTGGTGATGACGACGATGATGGACTTGGAGCTGGTGTTCATGAGGAGCTTCCGGAGCTCGGAGTTGGTGTGCACATGGGGCAGCTCGAGTTGGTAGATGTCGTAGCCGAGGAAATTGGCCATGGCGGCGATCATGCTCGATTTCCCCGTCCCAGGCTGGCCATAGAGCAGGTACACCCGATTCCAGGCCCGGCCCGCCCGCTGGTAGAAGGCCTGCCCGGCCGCGAAGTAGCGGAGGTCCTCCATGATGTACCTCTTCCTCTCCGGGTCCATGGCCAGCGTGTCGAAGGTGCTCGGGTGCTTGAACGGCAAGGATTCCCACGGGTGGCCCCGGGAATCGAGCAACACGCGGCGCGAATGAATATAAAGGAGGCGTTCTCGGTTCTTGTGGCGGATCTCGTTGGCCTTATTTATGATGTAGTTCAGGAAGTGGAGGGAGGCGACCCGGAGCTCCGGCGGGAACACCACCTGGAGGAGGGTCTGGCAGAAGGCCAGGACGCCCAGGAGGGACGCCAGGGATGTCCAGAACACCTTCATTTCTGTGCGATCTGTGCGCCTCTGCGCGCGTCAAAGTTAGAGACTGGTTTTTCTCTGCTACTCCGCCTTGTTGGCACAATCGTGTACGAAGGGTCAATCCCATCTAGAAGCACGCGGGCACGGAAATTTATTAACTGTTGTACTGGGAAGACGTTGGGGGAGGGAGAGAAGGGCGATTGAAGAAAAGAGGCCATGCCGGTCCCCTTCAAAGCCAGCAGCAGACCACCACGTGTTCGATTTTAGAGAGAAGAGATTCCATTTGGACTCCACAAGTCGAAGGGGGAAGGTGCGTTTCTCTTTCCTTTGTCCCATTTTTACTTTTCTTCGTGGAAGTGCCCAAGAAGCAAGGACACGGCCGCTCAATTCCACGGCACGGCCACAATAATTGTATAAAATCCGGACTAAAGGAAACCAACCCATGATCCGAAGATAACTAATTCGATGTGGTCCTTGAAGTTTTGGTTTTTCGCCACACGTTTTGTGTAACATTTGTTTTCACGCGTCGGTCTCGTACTCAGAAATTCATAAATGCATCAAAGTGGTCCTAAAGCCAATTCATGTCAATTTCGTAAGACGTCATGGGAAAACGGTCCACTTAGGAACGACCCCCTTGATCCCCGTCCCCCTCTCAATTCGGAAGTCTAAAGTGGGGTGGAGTGGGTGCTGCTGAGATGGGAGTCGTCGCCATTGGTCTATCATGCACTGTTCTTCCACCAATTTCTCCCTCTCAAAAAAGGAACCTCTCGGTCTTGGTCTTGGGGATGAGGGCGATTGGCTCTGGCTTAAAATAATATTCCCGTTACAAGGGAAGGGCGCTGATGATGAAGGAAACAACAAGGGAAAAGGGTTTTGGACTTTTGAATATTAAGAGAGAGAGAGAGAGAGAGAGAGAGAGAGAGAGAGAGAGGGAGAGGGGGAGAGGGGGGATGGGTGTTAAAATAGGGTTCTTGAGAACACCCATCACCACATCCTTATTGCACCGACACCCATTTGGCAGGTAAGCTTTGCTGTTTGATAGGGTACAAAGCCCTGGCTGTGCACATCACAGTAAAAGGGTAATAAATATTGAGAAAACTCTGTAACTTCTTCAATTCGATTGCCAAATTAGGGTTCGTGAGAGCACCCATCACCCAAATCCTCATTAGGGAGGGGATGCAATGTTATGTAACTTTGTTGTTTTCACGCAGTCATGCGGTGAGCACAGGTCAAATTATTCTTTCGCCTTTTATTAGAGAATATCTTGTGCTCACTGCAGTGAGCAGCATATGCCAATTTGGGTGCGAGGGAAAAGGAGTTGCGTATGTTAAAAATGGGGTCGGAGAGCGGCGCCCCCCCAAGCTAGCATGTCATATACAATCTTTTCCACAACCATTGGTCTGGCCGACATTGGATGCTCGAGATTTCGTTCTCTTGTATGCTTTAACAACGCTCTCGCGCCCTGCCCTTTCCCAGCTTTTCTCTGCCCCTAGAGGGACCAGATCTCAAGTGGCCCCCCAACAATTAATCTATCTCCATTGATAATGGCGTATCCTCCTTGGATTTAGGGTGAATTTAGTTCAACTTTACAAATGAATTTTAGGTGTAATACAAATGTTGAAAGTCAAAATTCTTTAGGGAAATGCAAATTGCATTTTGTAAAAACTCTTTGTAAAAGAACTTTAGGTTTAAATAGTGTTTGGCAAAAAAACTCTTGCAATGAACTTTTACTGTATCTTATATGTATATTTTTATCAAAAAATAATTTATACATTCACTAGAGCTGATGAAGGGCTACAGGTACCAATGCGTTAGATTTGGTGCCAGTGGCCATTAGTTCTAGTGGTCATCGGTTGACGTTGCCTGACCTTAAGTAACCTTAAGTGGTCCTCAATGAGAGTCGTGTGACCTAGGTGAGGGCCGCTAAAGGACGTGGGACCTCTAGCGGATGTCGCTTGGGTTGTGTGACCCTCGTCGTCCTTTCACTAGACTAGCCACCCTTGCATGAAGAAAATGAAGAGTTATAAGAAAGGGGCAAAATCGAAAAACTAAATAATTAATGAAGGCAGTTTTGGAAGAAAAAATCTTTTAATTCTAATTTTAGCATTCTCCAAATATTGAGTGGAAGTAACATTGAGTTTTTAGCATGTATTTGGGTGGAAGCTATTTTAAATATGTGTCAAACACTCCAACATTTCTTCACATGCCTTCGTCAAAATTGAACTAAGGCGCACTTTTAATGCCCTATTTTCAAAACCCCTTCGTAAGTGAGATTTAATCCGGTAATTTATTATTAATAATATTTTAATTTTTTTCGGGTTACAGGTGCCTAGACCCACCAATGGACTCTCCAGGAGAGAAGAGAGGCTGGTTATGATGGAATTGTGTGCAGGGATGTTCCAATCCTTCAGACTGTCCGTAACGTCTGAGGCAGATCTTATTTAATTTCCTGCATTTTAATAATTTCTCTCCCCTCTCTCTCTCTCTCACTCAGATCATTTAATTACTGCTTTAATTAATAATTTCCCTCTTGCTATTTTAAGCTCAGCCCCAAAAAAACGGTGTTCTTTTTTATTTATAGAAAGAAAGGGTGGTTAGGTAGTTTGATGCTGATTATTTAACTATCGTGCTCATTTTCACGTTGCTGCATTCCCCACTTGCACCGACCTCGCGTGACATTCAGTTCCCACAAGTGATTTCTTTCCCTATTTTTACCGAAAAAAACATCCCCAATTACTTCGATTTCGTTAGCCAACTTAGAGGTCGCAATTCATATTTATGGAATTACTTCTTTCCACCTTTAGATTTTATTTTACCCTTGGCATTTATAATTTGGCTTTCATATCATTTCAAATGCCTCGGCATTAAAATATATAAGGCATTGACAGGCAATGTGATTACATTCATTAAGAGTCAATTTTGTCGGCTTTCTTTGCCAAAATCTAGAATGTAATTCAAATTTTAAAACGTTATAAAAAAAACTAGTCTGTGGATATACATGTTAACATTTGAATGTTGTGAAGATATAAGGAGTTTCGTCTTTTAGAAGGGACCAAAGTTGGGAATGGACGTGATTTATGGGAATATCATACGGACCATGTGCCATTGGTGCCTTACCAAAGTGAAAATGGGTGAGATATGACCATAAAATCACATCCACTAAATCCTCAAATCCCCACCTCCCTTTATGATCTCCCTTTTCCCCTTAAACCCTGGCCGGGCACATCCCTCTAAAGGGTATTATTAAAAGTCTTGAGAAATTTTTAAAATAGTGTTTTTTTTAGTCAAGTTTACGTTTGAAATCCGACCGAAAAAGAAAAGTTTAAATTTTGATAGGGACTGGTTTGACTTCGAATTAAACAAAGTCACTCAGTGCCTAATACGCGTCAAATTGCCGTCTCCAATGGACCCAAGACCTCAACTCGTTCTCTTGCTGACTGTTGGAGACGACTTTTGAGCTTCGCAAATCGTCCTTTTTATTCTATCTTGGGAAAATATCTGGTTAGGTTCGATTCGACAAAAGCAAAGCTAGTGCCGAGAGCATACGGGAGCGGCATTAGCGCCGTGATGAAGCGGCAGTCTAAACAGTACGTGGACAGGAGAAGAGGGTATAATTGGCCATTGCTGATGAAAATGAGAAATAGCTCAATTTAGAAGAATTCATGGTGTAAATTTTCTTCTTTACGTTTTGGTTTTGAGAAGTGCAGGCTCATTGTTTTGTTTTACAGTTAATTTGGCATCCTGAAGGAAGTTCATGGTTTTTACTAGATGATCTTGTAATGGCTTCCTGGACTATCCTACCTATTTTATACATCGAATGGTCTCTTTCATTTTCATGTTGTCATACTGGCGCTCTATTTTGTTAGAGACTCAGATAACTAAGTTGCGTTTGCTCGAGCTACTTCTCTTGTACTACATATATTTGGATGGATTAATGAGAACCGATTCAAATGAACAAAAAGGATAAAAAAAAAAAAATATTACTGGATTAAGTACATGCGCTATGGGTGAGCGATTCCAAATTTTAGTGTTTCCAAGTTCCGCTTGAAACCTGGAACTTGCCCAAAGAGGTTTCAAGATTGAAACCCTAAATTATTAATTAAATAAACTATCACAAGGCCGGTTCCAAGATCTATTCCCAGATTTCACCTAAATTATTAATTGAATGATTACAGTAAATTATCATTTTTAATGATCATAACTTATTGCTATAATTCACTGATCATAATTTATATTTAGACATATGCAAAAAATATGAAACATTAATAAAGTAAAGTTATAATTTTTTTTTTTTTTTTTCACATTCATAAAATGATAGACAAAATAGTGGTTTCAGATTATACATTCATTAATGAATGCCATTGAATGAGGAATGAAAAATAAAAAGATCCAATCGCTAGTTCATAGATCGCGTGAATACATAAACCAAGAAAAACATAAAACTTGTTTTAGGTTTTCAGTTACAAGTTCTAGATTCCAAGTTATTACCAGTCCGACGAACATAAATTGCAGTTCTTCTTTTTGTTGCTACATTAGATTTGGGTTGGCGATAACCCGATACTCCCAACAATTCTTGAGCATAGAATTGGATTCATTGGCAACAACTCACTCCAGATACGTAGAACGAGTGGAGCACTTACAGTTTACATAATCTTCGAAATCGCAAAACCAAGTACAAGCGGAAAGTGAAATTCATTTGATATTGTTCTCGACACGCAACTTTATTCGACTTCAACCAGTATTTAGGTTTGCCCAGATCCGCTGGAGTCGTGAGATACGCTGTTATTTGAGCATCTTGAGCGAGCGATAACTAAAGCCCGAACCTTCCTTGTCCCGATGTAGTCAGGAAAATTTCATAACTTAACAACACACGGCCATCTGATCTCTAACTACAAGATTCAATACTCGGCAGCATGGAATATCTTCCGTCCTATCTATATAACCACTTGGATACAATCGTCAATTTATCCGTATTCTAAATTTGAATGGATAACTTTCCATAAATATCCATAACCATTTGGATATAATCATTGACTTATTTCATTACCAAATTTACAAATAGATAATATAGGTTTGTATATTGCGTTATCTAACCAAATATTTATCCATTGTTTGATTGTTTTCCTTAAAAAGGAAAACCTAAAAATATTAAGATTTGATTTGATTATTGCTAGAATATTGCTTATTTTAGATTAGATTGCATTTTAAATCTGGCAATTTCTTTTTCTCCGAATTTTTAAATAAAAATCCAAAAAATATTGCTTTAGGATGAATTAGATTTCCTTTCTTAGAATAGATGGTATATTTAAATATTAGGTATCTTTAATTCTGAATTTTAATTAAAAAAAAAAAAAAAAAAAAAATCATGCATGCGTCACGTAGAATTAGTTTGCATATTGTACATTATTTAGTAAATTGCATGTTTAGGGACATTTAAATTAAAATGCGTGACATGTTACGATAGTCGCATCTAATATTTGCCTATCATTAAATTATGTCATTTAATTAATGTCGTGCGACATAGAGTTCGTTGTTAAGTTGCATGTTGCATGTCATTTTAGGTAAGCATTTTTGTACGTCATTGCATTACCTGGCATGTACTTTTAGGTTTCATTTAAATAAATGAAAACCCAAAAAAAATGTGAGTGATTATATGTTAATTAGAAATCATATCTAAGATTACCAATATGATTTTTGATTTAACATTGCAAATGATTTTATTGATATGAGGTAAGTCTTGTAATTTATTTATCACTTTATTGGGTGTTAAATTGGTAGTTTGTATACTCATATAATCACCTCACATGTTAAAGAGTAATAAAATGGAATCCAAGTTGTCTACTAAATATTATTTCATAAAAGAACGGTATTGAAAATGTGTTAAAGGAAGCTAGTGTAACTAAGTATCTATACCCATAATCTCTGGTTCTTAGTAATATAGTAGTACAATATTTTTCCTAATGCTTTATTTGGGGTTGTAATTGACTCACCTGTAAGCTAGTTAGTGATGACTCCATAATGAAAATGGTTTGCATGATAAAAACTTAAATCCTAAGTTGCAAATTGTTATGGACTTGAGAGAGTCCAAGTTAAGTTTGGTCTCAATAATTCATTAACTGAATTCCTAAGTGGTGCACCATGGGGGTAGGTCGCAACAAAACTCATTTCTGCAGCATAGGCCTTCATCTCATTTTTCTTCTGCGGTCTTATGTAATTGGGTTCAGCCCACATATACGTGCGCTACAAAAGGTTAATATCAACATTCAACAAGTTCACCTGTTTATTTTCTACCTAGTTTTTTGAAAAAGAAAATTACTTAGTTTATTAATAATTTCCGCTTTGCCTCCTTTTTTGTTTTCGATGATACTGGGGCACGAGCACCAAATCTAGCAATAGGAACCTAAACTCAATAGCCCGTCCTAAAATTAAGGTATCTTTTTTTTTTTTTAATCAAACTCGAAAATTTTCTCGGTCGAATTAAAGTCGGAGTTGACAGTATCAATTATTAATCTGTAACCCCTGAGCTCCATCTCTTGTTAGGGTTATATTTTCAAGAAAGATAAACGAAAAATATCTTAAATTTATTTTTAAGTGACACAATTCGTTTAACTCAATCGAATTTATCTGACTACAAATGAAATAAATGATATGATTTATGTAATTTAGCAAAACTCATCGACAAAGAATAAAATATATTCTTGAATATTACACCTTATTTATTTATTTATCAAAAGACATGTTTTATCTAATTCAACCGCATGTACTTAATTAAAATGGGAAAAATGATATATTTTATTTAATTCAGCAAAACCTTAAGAAAATAATATATGTTCATATGGCTCCATTTAATTCAGCAAAACATTGACTTTCCATTTCCTACATCCACCTCGATTCCGATCTATTTGAAAATTGCTATATCTTTCTGTGTTTGGTTCGTTTAGGAGAATGAGTAATGTTTGCCTAATCTTTCTTCTCCTGCTGCAAATGCCACCGCACACAAGCAGCAAAACAATCAGCTCAACGAGCACACTTCAAAAACTACTTGCACCGAATTGCGAATGAATGATAGCATACAAGTAGTACCTATACCAGGTATAATACTCTAGATGGATGACTAGTGAGCTCCGCCATCTTTCGATGGATATTTCCAAAGAATGAGCTGGTTCTTAGTAAACCCGTGAGAGTTTAGCAATTCCCTCTCGCTTTTGCTCCTCGGCAGTGTGAACATCCTCATTAAGTCTACCATCCTTAAGACAGGTAAGCTGGTTGCTTGTTGTTTTGATAGCATTAGTGTTTCGTCTGTGGCTGACAGGTTCTTATTCAGGCTTAGTTTTTTCGCTTTTTGTTTTTGTTTCCTCTCATGCAGCTGAGAACTTTAAGAGGAGGCCGTTGACTCCGAATTGGTTCTTTAACCTGGAACAATCACATACTCACTACAGGAGGCATGGATTGTAAGGTCATCAACAATGATGTGAGACTTAGATCCCACATTGTTGGAACCTGCAAGGGGCATCGCCAAGAAGTCTGCCGGCTGAAATGTTCGCCCTCCGGAAAACAGCTGGCTAGCGGAGGAAACAACAATCTCCTCTACTTGTGGGATAGGTCCAGAGACTCTTCAAGCACTCAGTGGCTTCACAAGATTGAAGCCCACACAGCTGCTGTAAAAGCCCTTACATGGTGCCCATTTCATGGCAACTGACTGGCCTCGGGAGGGAGTGACTGGTGCATCAAATTTTGGAACACGTGTACGAGCGCGTCTGAATTGAATGGACACTGGTTTTCAGGTTTGTGCACTGTTGAGGAACTAGAGGGAGAGGGAACTGCTAAGCTCTCACAGGCCTACCGAGAACCGGCTCATTCTCTAGAAATATCCTTTTATGCGAGGATGGCAGAGCTAATTGGACAAACATCAGGAGTTTTATTCCTGGCACAGATACTACTTGTATGCTCACCAGTCATCCGTCGGTGCAACTACTTTTGAAGTTTGCTTTTTGAGTTGATCGTTTTGATGATTCTCATTGCTGCAGAGTCCAGATGAATGCATGGTGGTATCTGCAGCAGCAGATGAAAGACTAATGTTCTGGCAAGTATTTGGGATACCAGAAGTGGCTAGCACCCAAAACCTCTTCCGAGCCATTTGCCAATTGGCATGGTATTCGTTGAACTCAACAGATTGACTGGTGCTCATCATTTTGCCGCTTCTGCCCAGAATTTTTCCAGCCTATTTGCTTAACCAAGATTGGAGATCTGTTCTTTTGGAGCTGCAAGTTGATATTCAGACAGGAAATTGTTGTGTAAGTAGAGTTGCAAACTCATCGTTCATAAATATTCAATTTCAAACTTGCTCTTTTTTCCCCATTTAATGTCTTTCTCTTGTCTGGATTGACTGGAGACCACAAGGCATGTGTTGATAATAACAGTAACTCTTTCAAAGAAGGAACTGGATGCATCGGTTGTGTGGTGAGTTGATGGTGTTCTTCTCTTGTCATTGATTCCTCATATTCAGGGTTAGACATATTAAGAGCTTGGTATTTGATCCATCATAAGCCGTAAATGCCCTCTATTGCAGGCATCAACCTCCTGTTGAGATGGTGAGGACATCATCAGAGCTTTAGTATAAGGGGGTACTTCTAGAGATTATTCTGTCGCTATTGTCTCTTGGTGACTGTTATGTCGTTTCTCTAATTTTCTTCTAATTATATTCCTCGTTTAAATAGGAGAATCACCTAGTGGGCAAGGAAGAGGTTGCAGTGGCAGAGGAAGACCAAGAGCTAGAGGTATTGCATTCACAAAACTGAACATTTTTAGATCACATGGAAGGGAGTGTTTTAGATGTAGGATCTTGCATCATGGTTAACTAATTTGCTTTCATACTCGGTTGTAATGGCACCAAAATGCTCATGTACTTCTTTGAGGAATATGTAGATGGCAATACCCCTGCTGCTGCATCTGCAATCCTTCAGATGTTTGCTTCCTGGTAACAACCTATAATATTGCTTGTTTCAGGGAATGGTTTTGTGAATTCTGAGTTGTGACGATGGAGGTTGTGACCATAACCAAGGATATGCTAAAGGCAAGAGGACATGGTTTTTGTGGCTGCAGATGGGGAGGATACAATGGACCTCGCGCTGGTCCACAGCACGACAGAGGATACAATCAAGAAGCACCTTCTCAGAACTGCAGTACTCTTTTAATCATTCTTTTTTTTCACGAACAAGTCTGATTTGATACTATTTTCATTAATGGTTAGGGTCTACTTATGTACTGAACTGGATATACTTCTAAGATTTTCTGGTCCACATTTAAATGGAGTCAAAGATTCAAAATTTGTATGCTATAATTGTTCGGATCCACTGATTCCTTGGAACTGAAAGAAAAAGAGATCGTGGCAAACTTGATTATGGTTGATTATGAACATCCTGGACGTATTTGAGATGGTGAAATTGCTAGTAAAATTATTGATATGTATGTCAATGCCCGTGTATATAGGTCGTGACTCTTTGCTATTCTATTTTGTCAAAGGCACGAGTTCATCGCTACTATAGAATCAAGAAAGACTGATATCTAGTAGTGTTTAAATAGGTTCAACATCATTTGTTTGGCAAAACTTTTGAGACTAAGCGCTCCGTTCGTTTTACGAGAAAATGTGACGTTTCTGGAAAATATTTTTAGGAAATCATTTTTCAGGAAAATGTAATTATTTTGGTGTTCGGATGAAACCCGAAAATGAAGCAGAAAATATTTTTCACTGTTCGGTAAGGAAAATCTTTTCCTTCATATACTCTTTCTCATTTATTTTATTTTTCAAAATGGATTTTCCATATTTTTAAAATTTTTATTTTTAATTATTTTTAATTTTTAAAATCTATTATAATTTTTTTTCATTTTCATTTTTATTTTCTTTTTTCTTTGTTTTTCATCTCCTTCTTTCTTGGCCAGTTGTTGGCCACGGCAATGGCCCGCAACCGGCCATCGATGAGCCTTGAGCTCGCTGACGAGCATGAGGCTTGCCGCTCCCTAGATTGGCGAGCGCAAGCGTTGAGCTCGAGGCTTGTCGGATGAACAGGTGCAAGCTTGAGATTGATAAACTCGAGGTTCGCCTAGTGATGATTGACGACTAACCAAGAAAAAAGAAGATAGAAAACAAAGAAAAGAAAAAGAAAAAGAAAAGAAAAAGGAAATTAAAAATAATTCGAATTAAAAAATAAAATTAAAAAATAATTCAAATAAAATATAAAAGAATAATAAGAAAGGTGAGGAGGAAGTAATGATTTGTAGATGTGTAAGATAAGAGAGATCAAGTGAGGAAAATGTTTTTCACTTTTCAAAATGGAAAACATTTTTCCCTAGTTTAGAAGACTTTTTGTCTTTCATGGAAAACATTCCCCAAAGAATTCATTTTTCGTGAAACGAACACCGGAAAATCCGGAAAATATTTTCCCAGAAATTATTTTCCGCGAAACGAAGTTCTCTCCAAAATTCGTTTGGTACAGCTTTGGCCGAATTGCAGCTGCCCCACACAAAGAGGAATAATTCCTACTAGTATATTGAGTTGCTTGTTGATTTTACGAAGATCAAGCTCTTCATGTGAGTCTAGACCCTCTCAATTTCAAGTTTCTTTTTTGAGTGAAATTAAAATATCAGAGCCCATCTTCTTGAAGAAAAGATTGGCCCATCGTGCTGAAGCATAAGGTGTTCCGTAAAAGCAGAACACTTCTTTTTTTTGCGTATGCACAGAGGAGAAGAAAAGAACAAAAATAAGGATGTTGTGCCTTGTCGATTGACACCTATGGAAATTTATTCTGGCTCCGCCGTTGGTTCTGTGAAACGTAAATCTCTTGTTTAGGAATACATGGTGAGGCGGCTTTCTAAAAGTTATTATACACTCCTGCAACTTTGGACGTGTTGCCATGATGAAGTTATACCAATCAAGCTCAATGTCCAACGAGTGAATAGAGAGTCAAATATATGCATAATGATCTCACCCAAATTGGCTGATCTATTCTTGGGAGGAGAGGTTTGAGTTCAATCCCGGTTAAAGCAAGAGAAGTACGTCATGCTAGTGTGCCTTGGATGATCCGCATTTCAAGGTTGGGTGTTAAGAGCACGCTGAATTATCCTTGTGGTGCTTGGAATGTCACCAAAAGAAATAGAAGGAACCGTTTGAATGCTTCCTTTTGTCATGTATGGAGGTGGAGATATGCTACAAGAGGAATTGCTATGAATGCTTCGGTTTAACATAGATGGAGATGGAGATATGGTAGCATGCAATGTACAGACAACACCACAAATCTTCTAATTGAAAACCTAGGTGACGAGTAATTGGACCCTGGTTTAGAAAAACTGAAGCTTTATAGATACTCTACTACTGTAGAATGCATAAGCAATTGTAGAACACAGATATGGTATTACTCTCCAGAGAAGCTTTCAAGTAAATCCGAAGTCCTAAATTAGGATTCTTCGTAGGACTTTCAAGTTAAAAGGGACACTTAGATCGTGGAAACATAATGTTCTTGTTGCACCTGGAAGAGCGAGTCAATGGTGTAGGATTGTGCAGTGTATATATGTTCACTAAGAGATGGCGATTCAACCGAGATCGAGGGAGCGCCAAAAGCACGAGTTTTGCTTATGACTAGATTGTTTTTTCACCTTCCAGCTGAATACAAAGAAATTTATTGTTAAGTTTTGTGCATCTAGAGAGCCAGAGTACTAGCATATTTCATAAATGCCAAGCATGATAAAATTTAAGCCTTGTCCTTCTTCAGGGAAGCAAAAAAAAAATATTTTCCTAAATTTGTGCTAATGAGGAATACAATGCACGTACTTCATGGAAATTGACCCCGATTTTTATACAAGAATGGATCGATGACAGGCAACAATGAATTCAAGAATAGTTAGGCTTTCTAATTATATCTCAGATTAAAATTAGCGAAAAGAGCAGGTGAAACATAGCCCTAAATTAAACGGGGGTTCTCTTGCTGTTGCATTGAATGCTGTGGAAAGGAAGGAAATGGATCTCCAAATGGATTGGAAGAACCACCTGTTTGCGGCATGGGTTGAGGCTGTTGAGAATACTGCATGGCCGGGTCGTACGGCACCATCATCATCGCATTGTGTTGCTGCTGCTGCTGTTGCTGCCACAGTTGTTGCTGCTGCTGAGCCATCAAGGCCATTTGGACATTGGTCGGGGCGGCTATGTTGCTGGACATCGCAAATGGGTCGGGTTGTGGTTGATGAGGATGAGGATGTTGATCGAACTGATTGTGCAGTTGCACGGCCATTCCCTGTCCATACCCTGCATTTTGCAACTGAATCTGTCGCCTCGCGGCTTCATCATCATACAAGCTATCTAGCAATAGATTGTCAAATCCACCGGCCTGAACCAAAAGGTTATTCCGGTTGAGCCAAAACACTATTCAGGTCGAATTATCATCAAAGTAAAAATAATTATGCACAAGGTACTATTTTATGTCCGCTAACATAGTATAATTGTTGAATTAGTACTCCAGAAATCCTAAATCTGTCATGAATCAAATAGAGTACTAAGCTTCAAGGTTGGTGCAATCAGATCTTGAGCCTTTTCTGAAAGGGGGATCAAATACAAAGTCATCCTCGGCCTGATTTCACGTACGCGACAACTTTTAAGGATGCTACCTATGCAAGTTGTGGTTCCCGAGTCGGCCTTTTTCAATATAGATGATGGGAGTGGCTTGATTACATTTTTCTTGAAAAAAGAACTACGATGTAATTGTACCAGTTTAAAGATTGAGCACTCGGATTAGCTATTATAGATATTATTTACCACGTTTAGTTATACTCTTTCACCTAAGTTAAATGCACATGCTAATCTGCCTATCGAATATATGTGACATTTCCCTAAAAAACATAAAGTTACTAAGGACTCTTGGGAAAACATGGGCATCTATCTAACGGAGAAACCACAGCTAAATGAAAAGATTTAAGCCATAACAGACGTCTGCGGTAACGAAGATTCTAAAAGACAGCTCTGTGATATACTTACTTGACTAAATGCGTTAGTTAATAGTAGAGAATTGTAGAGAATTGTAGAGATTATTAATACAAACCATTCTCCTTTCCACGGGTTTGCTGATGTCGACGGCAGGAGTGGTAACCAGTGCTAGCTCCCAGCCAGAACTACTTGACATGTCCATTAAACTTAATCCTTGATTTGCGGAAGATGGGGGATTGCCACCTACAATTGTTTAAATTTTTGTCAGCATCTCAACATGAAGCACACAAAATCATCGTTGGAGCCGATTCGGGAAGAAGCAACATTTCATAGAAGCATATAGAAAGTAATAAGCAAGGTTGAACATATCTCACTCTTTAAGGTTATGCAATAATCAACAAGACGCTTGTCATTCTATGATTAATTGATTGTGCAAAATGTTGTAAGTCTACAAAACTACCGGGAAACAAATTGCAAAGAACTTGAAAACTACAATGGTGCCATCTTTTCAACTTCAAAAATGTCATGGAGTTTGTATTAGGATTTTTATTGAAAATAAGTGTTATTAACCAGGTCATGAATTCGTTGAGATGACTGACCGGGTGGTACAATTGCAAGAGCCAAAGCATTGTTTTCCTCTAGTTCTGCAGCTTTAGGGTTTACTTCATTCAAACCCTGCAAGAAATCTAAAGTTCAACGCATGTATTTTTGACTTCGATCCAGAAGGAAACGCAATGTATTTATTCATAATTACAAGGAGATCGCCGGTATCTGCTGTTGATATCACTGGCGCATCTTCAACCTCTTCCTTGGGTTGCTTCTCTTCCTCCTCTTCCACCACTTCATGTTTCTCTTCAACCTCTTCAACTTGCTTTTCGCTTTCTGATGGTTCCGCAGGTTCCTCTGTCTTTACTGATAGGTTATCGGATTCTCGATATTCCTAGCGAAACAATATTGTTACGTAAAGCACAAGCCGAGAACATTCACCAAGTTGAATCCAAATAACAATATTATGCTTACCAGTCTTTTGCTCACAGAACCTGTCTGAGGAGCTTCTTTAATGTATTCTTCCATGGTTGTAAGAAACGATGGAGGTGGCTGTTGCATGCCATTAAGACGAAAACGAAAGGAAGAAGGCTTTCTGAGATAGTGCTTTGAGGATCATGAAAATAACTCAATTGTCATTAAACATGATTAGACACCTGTCTTAGCATTGGAAATTGAAAATTCCTTGCCAGCTCCAAGCCCTTGCAGTATTCATAAAAGTCCGCCAAAGTTTCAGCCTGGACATAACCAAAGAAGAATAATCAAATGGGACAAAAAAAAACTGAAAGCAAAAGCAATTGCACTTATATATATATATGGGAGCCAATTTGAAGTAAAATCCACAATATTTTATGAAAGGGACGGGTGAAGTAACCTGCTGTCCAGCTCTTTTGTAAATATTGAGTGCCTTGACAGCATCATGTCTTGACATATCGAAAAACTACAGGAAATCAAATATTATGTTAAGGCAATGATGAAATAGTTTAACAAAGATCTAATGTTCTTTCTGCGAGTATGTATATATATATGTTTTGGCGCCGTACCATGTCCACGAGGTTGATGATTCCGTCATTAATGGCGCAATATATTTTGAAGCTCTCTTTTAGTACCAAGGCCAAGGCATACTGTATGAGATAATTGCAGTAAGCTGATCCTTCAGGCTGCAAATTTTGAGATGAGTGAGACAGTGAAATGGCAATTACCTAAAGCAATATCAATGCCAAGAATTATAACAATCTAAGTACATGGCAACCGATAAGGCGGTAAAGAAGCTGTTGTAATGCTGGTAATTGTTCTAGCAATTCCTCCCCATTCAAAAGTCGCGTTCTGCTGTGTGCCTATAATAATAAGATATGGTGAAAAAAGAAATATTTCAATCACGATAGAGATTCATATAAGCGATTCGATTGAAAAATAAAATAAAAGAGAGGATTGAAATGAAAAACATATGCACCTTTGTTGATCCTGGGGATGACTTGGTTAAGCGCTCGGTTTCAATGTCGTACTTCAAAATTCGAAAGCACTCGAGTCGTTCCTCAAGAAAGAGAGCATAAGTCCGTACCCACGCAGAGCAATCCCATGCTACCGAAAAGAGAAAAAAAAAAGGAAATTATTTTCCAACATGTGCATTAATTTAAATTGGTGAGATTTGGGAGCAGCATTTTACCAAGGGGGCTTGAATCGTCTTTGAAATAGGAAATCTGGAGAATTTGCCCTCTATGTGAATAGTTTAACAGCTCTTCTCTAAATGTTGGGTCTCCCTCTCTCAATGTCCTATGAATGACTATCAAAGTCTTCAACGCCACCTTACAGAAGAAACACAGAAAATAAAATAAAAATAAAATACTAGAATCAATTTAAAAAGTATGGATATCACAATATAGCAAGTACAATGAAAGCCCTAATGGAAAATTAAAATGGATTAAACCTCCTCCCGTGATTAAAACTTTCGTCTTTTTCATTTTATAATCTTGAATTTACACATCCTAAGATGTCCATTCTATTACCAAAGTTCAAACACTTCCTGCATTTCGGAACTAACAAAGGAAAGGGCAGATCGTCCTATGCAATTTGGGTCAGCGATATCGATCTATACACATCGTAAATTGGCAAAAATGGTCCTCTGATCTGCTCTTCTCGTTTGGTTTTTTTTACGACATTTAGGTGACATGGAATCTTCGGAATTCGTTAAGAACTTCGAGGGAAATTGGACTTAAAGGGTTCATTTTCACAAATTTACAAAGTAATAGGGCTAAAAAGTAATCTTTAAGCAATGAACAAATTATGTAGGGGGATAAGAAAAGTCCTTACAATCCAATTCCGTGTCTTGGATAGTCTCTTAGAAAGCGCATGGATGCAGTATGCGACGTCTGCCCTTGGCCGCACGACTGATGTTGCCGAAAAGATTTCTGCAGGTGAAATTCAGGAAAAAACAATGAGACTAGTCATGAAATTAACCTAACATGGAAAAATTCCTTGAGAAAACAAGTCGTGCTCCTGTTCCAGATCAAGACAGTTAATGAAAATGTCCAAATCCCGTTCTCTTTATCCACCATCGGAGCTCATTCATTGATATGATCCGGTCTAGATACATGGCAGGGGGAATCATGAATGAGATTATCCTAGGGGCGACCCTTTCAACTCACTTCTAACGTGGCGTTCCTTGGGCGGACATTCAACATGATTGGTCGCTTTCACGATCGCTATATCCAAATCCTAAACGTCACCCAAGAGAAAAGAAGCACGGTCATCCAAATTGACGGAGAACGTATTGAAACAAATCGATTAAGATGTTCAAATGGGGATGATAAAGGGAAAGGAAACGAGGCCACCTTGAATTCACTGTTGACTTTTGCCAGGCCAACCTTGGTGGAATCCTTGAGCGCTCCATAGGCCTTCCTGAAACTCTCAAACGTGCCCATTTCAATCTGGGTTTTATTAGAAAAGATCTAATACCTGAATTTCGAGAGATCCGGTTGGTGAAGTCTTTGATATATGGTGGATGGAAAGAAGAGAAAGAGGGAGACAGAGAGAAAGAGAAAGAGAGAGGGGAGGAATTAATCTCCAGATTGAGACGAAAAGCTAAACGTCCTCTCTTTCCTCTCTCTCTCTCTCCCCCCTCCAAGAAACTCGCAACAAGAAGGGACCGACAGATGCTGCTTTGATCGTTTAATTCGTTGGAGA
The DNA here is from genome assembly GCA_014182885.2 of Eucalyptus caleyi. NCBI lineage: Eukaryota > Viridiplantae > Streptophyta > Magnoliopsida > Myrtales > Myrtaceae > Eucalyptus > Eucalyptus caleyi. The sequence continues at coordinate 31,330,087 of CM024468.2, read as the reverse complement.
GGGAGCTGATGGACATTTTCTCACTAATTTTCTTGAGAAAAAAAACCATGGCCTCACATAGGTTGGCCTCATTTCATTTAAGTGATTAATCACACGGGATTTGAATAATTTAATCTTTGAATTCTCAATTGTAAATATATCAAAAGGGACATAATCAGAAAGTGGCATGCATAAACTTTTAAAGAGTGGGTGAAGTTGCCTTTGTGTTCTACTTAAGAAATTTGTAAATACGGCTTCGTTTTTCTCTTCTTCTTTTTTTTTTGGGTCTGAAAACCGATGTCCTTCATTCAAGAATAAACCGCAGAGCCCCTTAAAATGGGCTTCATTACAAAACAAGTCCAACAAATTTGGGGTGGAGAGGAGACCCAATTCCGAGAGAGAGATTTCTCCGCTGGGCTTTTGCAGCTCAGTTGGCAGTAGAGTTTGCTTCACGTAGACAATGAGCGATATGCAAACGTGAAAAGTAGGGATGAATATGGTTTAATAATAGAATTGGAAACTGAAAACTGGACCATGCGAACTGGTCTCGTTCAAAGTTCTAGAGTTTTAGGGTATACAGGGTAAGATTTAGGTTTTAAAATTTGAGGAATCTATTATGATGAGTAGGTTCAGACTTGCAACCTTGAAGAAGTGTTTGTATTTTTCTTGCTATATGTTTTTGTCTAATCTTGTGAAATTCCATGACATTTAATGATAAGTTTGTAATCTAAAATCATTAGTCATCTAAAACCATTACTCCGAGCTTCCATTTCCGTCAATAGTCGACTTTTACTTTGTTAATGTTCCATATTTTTCCTGAGTCAAATATGAGTTGTGGTCAGTGTATTATAGCAAATGGTAGTTATTAGAGGCAATGATTTACTATAATCATTCAATTAATAATATATGTGAAACCTTGATAAACCTTGAAACCAACCTTGAAACTTGTGATATGGTAAGTTCTTAGTTCTTGAATATGCAAGATAGGTTTCAGGTTCCAAAATTAGGAACCTATTTTGACATAAATTCCAAATGAAACTTGGAATTGCTCATTCTTAGTGAAAAAGTAGGGTAACAACTCTAGGCATCAAATAAAAATTGCATGTGCATCTCATGGTATGTATGGTGAGTTATCTAAACATCAAGTAGAGTTAAACCAATCAAACAAGTGGGTCAAGCAAAAAATGGTCTAGCCTAAATAGACTTATTTAACTCATTCTAATCCATTTCCATATAATGTAAATCTAGGACCAAGACCAGACTTGACCAATACCCAAACAATTCTCGACTTATATTGCTAAAACATTTTCAAATTTAACCTAATTTAGGAAAGCTCATTTCTTTAAAAAAAAAAAAATCTTGGAAAGCTCATAACTAAATTGATGTGAGAGTATAAAGTAAGTGAGCGAGATTGAGTGAGGGTGAGAGAAAATGAAGAGAGTTCTAGAGGTAGATTTAGTCTAAATAAGTGGTAAATCCATTTATGACTTATTTAATACCCATTATATTTAAATCCATTTATTAAATATAACTAACCCATTTAAATACTCAACCCATCATATATTTGTTAAGAAATTGATTTATGATACATTTTGACAGGTCTAAAGAGAGTTAAATTGTCAAACTCCAACCAAGGTCTTCAAGACTTAGAGGGATTAGAAAAATGAGGGCTTCAGATAGGGTAATTTTTTCACAGAAAAATTAGAATTTCAGATAGGGCCAAGTATTCCGCATGCACGATTGATGAATCAATGAGGACTTCTTTCGAGTTTTTGCATATGCATGCAACAGCGCCTTTCATGGAGCCCTCCTCGAAAGAGCCATTGATGTTGATCTTTAAAATTCCTACCTTTGGGGATTTCCAGATTTGTGGAGAGGTAGGAGAAAGAAGGTTTGAATTTTGCTTGAAATTCCATCTCCAGTAATTACTTTGAGAGACTAGTGCTCCTCGCAAAACTTGTGTCGGGCCTGGATTATTCCTAATATGGCTTCCTTTTGGGGTGAACTTTAGAGGATGTGATCAATGTAACACTCTTTTCTTTTTTCTTTTTGATTGAAAATGTAGCACTCTTTTCAGTTGGCCACTTTGGGCCTGCTTGTGTTCCTAGCCCGTGTTTATGAACACAATTCTTGTTTTTTTGTTCGGGAACAAAAAAAAGAATAAACGCATTTGTTTGGATTTTTGTTCAAAATCTATTTTTTGTTCCTGGGAACAAATTTGGAATAGAAACAAGAAACCAAAAAAACTTGTTTCTTGTTTCTAGAACACTTTCAAGAAACAAATTTTCTCTCTCATTGTTTTTTTTCTTCTCTTTCTTTTCTTCTTCTTTTTTCTTTGGCCGGCCTCGGCCATGGCCAGCGACTGGCCGTTGAGGGCCGACGACCTCGTCGGAGCGTCGCTGGCCCTTCGTGAGGCCGAGCATCGTTAGCCCCTGGTGAGGCTCAGCCTCACCTTGGTTGGGTGAGCTCAAGCTTGCCCAGATCCAACGAGGCCAAGCTCGCCTGACCATCGGCGAGGCTCGGCCTTGCCAGGCCACCGCCAAGCGATGCCGACCTGGCGGTGGCTCGACGAGGTCGAGCGTTGCTAGTGGCCGAGCAAGCTCGGCCTCGCCGGATCTGGGCGAGCTCGAGCTCGGCCTCGCCGGGGGCTGGCGAGCCTCGCTGTGGCTAGGCGAGGCCATCAGCCCTCGTCGGTGGGTCTTCGGCCATGGCTGAGGCCGGCAACCGGCAAAAAGGAAGGAAAAAGAAAAAGAACAAAGGAAAAATAAAAAAAAGGAAAAAATAAAAATATTAAAAAATTAAAAAAAAAAAAAAAAAATTCATACAAGTTTATCAAACGTGTTCCTGCTTTTTTTTTTTTTTTTTATTTATTCCAGGCACAAGTTTACCAAACGCGTTCTTTTGTTAAAAAATTGTTCTCCAGAACAAAAATAGTTTTTTTTTTTTCTGTTTCCTAGAACAATTTTTGAACAAAAATTCTACCAAACGCACAATTTTTGACAAAAAAAAAAAAGATCTCCTTTTTCCCTTCTTTATTTGACCAAGTCAAATATTACACAAATGGCACGAACCTGCCTAATCTTTTTTTTTAATGAAAGATATAATGTAATTATGATATATAACAAAGACAAATAATAATGAAATATTATTATACTTGGAGACAAATAATAATGAAATATTATTGTACTTGGAACACTTTAATAAAGTTGTAAATAAGTTTAAAAAAAAATAAGCACATAAAAATATCATTTTTAGCCAAAAGCATAATAACTAATTTGGGTTAAACCTTTTTAAACACTTCAAAAATAATTTCGAGCTACACTCGGATCAACTCGGTCTAATTCGATGGAACATTGTATTTCTCTTCAGACTGGGCTTAAAAAAATCAACATGAGGCCTGCGCGGCCCGCTCTACTTGTGCTCACCCATTTTTGCGGTCTATAACAACTTCGGTAACACCATAAATTTGCCACGGTAATAAATAATATATGATATAAAGACAATAAATAATTCACCTAAATTTTTTTTATGACATTTGTAAAATACAGAGCCATTTCCTCGCAGACTTCCGGTGGTATAGACAAAAAAATTAAGAGAATGTTGTTTGCTCGCCTTACCTTCTTTTTACCTATTCTCTCATATGCATCTTCACGACAAAGATTATAAGATTCCCTGCAATTGGTTGCTTATTTTGCTACCAAAGGGTTTGCCATTCAAGGGATTAAGTAAGTTCTATTGTTGAAAGGAGGGATAAGTATACTGAAAATCCTAAAATTTGTTACGAAAGTATAACCGATTCTAAACTTTCAAAAATGTAATCGAGTCCTAAAATTTCTCACAAAAGTGTAATTAAATCTTAAAACTTTAAAAATACAATCAAATTCTTAAAATTTATCAAAAAATATAATCAAATTTTAAAACTTTCAAAAAGTACAATTAATGAAAAAACTTGATTGAACCGCTTGAAATGACTTGATTTGACAAATTTGATAAGTATTTTAACTTGATTGTATTTTTGAAAGTTTAAGGCTCAATTGTTATTTTATGATAAGTTTTAAGATTCGTTTGTCTTTTTGTGAAGTTTTAAAATTCTAATATTTTTATCTCTTAAAAGTAATACATCAAACGTTTTAGGATTGTGGTGCTTGTGTGTAGGGGATGATAAGATGACTGTATTGGAGTCAGAAGCGGGGTCGGAACAATTCGCTAGAAGCTCAGTCTGTCAGAGAAGCTCTTTAATCCTTATGAGTTCAAACGTTAAACTAATAAATTACAACTTACAAGTTTCTCACTTGTTAGATTCTTTTAGAATCAACTTGAGTTAAGTGTAAAACTATGTCTGCCCCATCCCACATGGAAATTGCCGCTGCAATTTTGGCTAAAATGGCTTATCTTTAAATGACGTAACTATATTTGGATCAATTGCATTTTAGGAGAAGAAAATAAAACTGAATGATGTGTGTGTGTGGGTGTGTGTGTGTGTATAATATTATTTTCTTAAGGTTTTGCTAAATTAAATAAATTACGACATTTTTCCCACTCTTAATAAAGTATATGTGGTTGAATTAAATAAAATATGTCTTTTAATAAATAAAACAAAGATGTTATCATGAATATGTTTTATTCTTTGTTGATGAGTTTTGCTAAATTACATAAATCATATAATTTCTTTAATTTTTAGATAAATTCGATCGAGTTAAACAAACTATATGACTTAAAGAAAAAATTGAAGATATTTTTCGTTTATTTTTCCTGAAAATATAACCCTAACAAAAGATGGAGCTTGTGAACTACAAATCAATAATCAATACTGTCAAACTCCAACTTTATTAGAAAAAAAGTACCTTAATTTTTTAGTGGGCTATTGGGCTTCAGGTTCACTTTTGCTAGATTTGGTGCTCGCACGCCTGGATTATCGAAAAAAAAAAAAGGAGGCAAAGCGGAAAATTATTAATTAACTAGGTAGAAATTTTGGAAGTTGAACTTGTTGAATGTTGATATTGCCCTCCTGTATGTAGCACACATATATGCGGGCTGAACCCAGTTACATAGTGCCACAGAAGAAAAATGAGATGAAGTCTTAAAATATGTTGCAGAGATGGGCCTTTACTTGGAAGGAACTACAAAAAAGCTCATGAAGTCCAGGTCTTTTTTCAGGAAGGCCCCATTCATAATTTGTTAATTTTTCAATTGGGCCCCATTTCTTGTTCCTTCTGTTGACATAACACACCCTGATCCGATGGCTAGAAAGTAAGTCAAAGCGACTTTTACATACAACAATAATGAGAATTAGCATGATTCGGTACAAACCGTAAAATGCGCATATAATCCGTTTTCAAATGAACTCAAAGTTGCTGATTTTTGCGTCAAATCAAGTCTGTAAAACAGATGCACAATTTGTATGCTCATTACTATGATGGATACTTAAATTGAACTTTTCAACTTCAGTTTTAGAACCTTACTGCATTTTAATAGGTCTAAGACTTAATTCAACCAATTGAAAGTATTAGTACTTGATTGCAATCTTGTTAAAAGGTTTAGGACTAGGTTGAACCTATAGAAAAGTTTAGTACTTGATTGCATTATGTATAGAAGGTTTAGAATTTGTGTGGCCATTTTCCCAAATTTTCCACATGTCAATAATCCAATGACGTTTGACAAAAAAAAATAAAAATCCAACGTTGGAAGTGTAATCTACCTAAAAATGCTAAGATAAGAGAATAAAATAAAGAAGACAAATTACAAATCCGAAAAAAGAGAGAAAAAGAATGATGACCAACATAAAGTGATTTATATATAATAAAAAGAAAGATTTTAGCATACTAGGGTTCACTATGAGTTGCAATTGTTGAGAAAACACAACAATAAATTTTGAACATTACAAAACCCTCCTTTTGTCTAATGCTTTATTTAAAGATAAAAGACTAGCCTATTCTCTTATAAACAACGCACATAAAGAAGATGTTTGTATATAATTTTTTACCTGAGGTTTGACTAAAGTTGACCAGAATTGTTACTTCATTATAGGTTCAATCAAAAGGTATGATTGGCATTTTAACGATGCCCAATTTGGTTAAATTGGATAGGAGGATCTTAAGATATCAATTTTTTGCCAAAGTTGTGACATCCTCAATCCAAATCGGATCTTCAAAATGGATTACATTGGCAGCCAATTTTCGAACGGGATTACAATGGGGATCGATAGACCATGAAAACGCCGAATATGCCACTTTGGGGCGAAAACTTGATTTTTTCATTAGCGGAACGTAAAAATTCAGAAAAGTGGAAATGAGCCACGGGCAAGGACCCAAGTGGGCCCAAGCCCACATTTGGGAGGCCTAATGGGCCCAAACCCATGTTGGGTGGCCCAATGGGTCGAAGCCCACAATAGACAACATAAATGGGGCCAAGCCCATGTGGGTGGCCCAAGAGCTACACACCTAAGGAGTGGGCAGCCCAATGGAGGGCCATGGATCCTCCAAGCCTATCAAGCCATTCATTGCAAGATCTTAGCATTTAATGCACTCCATGTGCATGAATAGTGGGCAATCTTGGTGAAATGACTAAATTGTTGTCCCATATAACTAAAGCCAAAGGGGCAAGAATGGAATTGGCTAAGGAAGATGGCGCCACATACATGAAGAGAGCGGCAAAGGAGATGTTTGAAGACAACCTAGCCTAGCCTAACCTACCTTACCCTAAACCTATTCAATCAAGTGCAAATGTCTTCTATTAATGGCTTAAATTTTTTTCTTCAAGAAGCCTTCCTTTGATTGGTAGGGAGGGATTCAAGGGGTTTGGGATGGGATGGACATTAAATGGCTAGATTTCCTCATCATTCCACTCTCTCTCCCCCCCAAAACCCGTGGCCACTACCCCCTCACTCTTTCTTCTCTCATTTGTTCACTTTGGCTCTCAATCTCATCTTTCTCTCTCTTATTGCCATAGCTGAACCACCCCTTGTCCATTTGCATCTCATTTGCAAGTCATCTTTTTCATTTTCCTCTCATTTTTCTCACCAGCAAACGACCACCTCACTTGCCACCTTTGAACTGCCATTTCGCATCGCCGTTCCCATAATTGTGTTGGATTTTTGGAGCCAAATAAGGAGCTGTCCAACCCTTCACAGCAGCTCTCAAATCTAAAACGGCCCCGACAATCCCGAACAAAAACGGCATTACTTTGCTTTTCCGCCAAAAATCTCGGTTTGTAGAAAAATCTTCTGGAGATGAGTCGACATTCCTAAAATGAATTGTGACTTGATAGAACTTCCAATTTCTGTAATCGGGTTCAATTTCACGGTTAAATTCAACGGCGCGACTTTAGCGCGTCCTAATCTACCGGGTAGCTTTTAGGAATTTTCTGTGCAATTGACCTGTGGTTGATTATTTTCAAGCCACAAAGTGCATCTTCGACACATTGGCGACTCTCGATTGTCGTAGAAATCTCGAGGTTTCAAATACGGACACAGGGTACCCAAAACAACAGAATAATCAGTTCAGTGCCGGTCGACGAGGATATTGAAATCAGGTGGAATCACCCACACTCTAATTACATATCTCAGTCGAATCGACCTATTGCTGATCTCTGTTCGATTCTGACAGTGTCGCAATGATCCTTGCAGATTTATACGGTCGAGCAGTCGGTTCATGGTCAGATTCTCAAGCCTATTGCATTTAAATTCCTTAATGGCTTTACCTGATAGACTAGTTATCTCGTGAGTGGCCAACTCAGAGAAGAGAGCTATAGGCGCAAAGATGAAATGCCCGACTTATTTAATTGAAACCAGAATTGGAAAATCGGGATGTCACACCACTTGCATTACTGTGTGTATGTGTAGTAGATGGTAAGTCTTGGTTGTGGTAGATGAGATGAGATTTCGGAGCTTTGAAGAGAGATTCGTTGGCCATGCATGCTAATTTCGGAAGACCAGTCCGACTGTCCGTGAGTTTGTGTGTTGCATGTGACTTTTTAGTTGAAATCTTGTTTTGACCTCTTCAGAAAAGTTGTAGAGAACACCTTGAAGAACAACATACTAAAATTGAAGTAAAACGAACAAGTATTGGTTAGGGAAATGATTTTTCTTTGGAGCAGTTAGATCTGGAATTCGCTGTACTGACCTTTAGAGATTTTGTTGTTCGTAAAGTAACCTTCTTGTGAAAATATCACTTCAATCGCTTAATGGAAGTTGTAGCATCAAAAATTTAGAAGAAATAAACATATGTAGGTCAGTGAAATGAGCTTCTTTTGAAAGATGACACCGAGAACGGGGGAAATAATCGTCTATATCTATCAATATAGAACGATTTGAGTTTCAATTTCTTCATGAGATATTTACCTCTAGGACTTGTCTATAACATGTCAAAATTTCAGAAATTTTGGAGTTCATTTGGGTATTTAATTTAAATTACTCCCCAAACTATGCAAGCTGAAATATTGAAGTTTGAAAAACTGTGATGTATGGACCTTACCGTTTTGTGTGAAATTCTTTTGGTATGGAGTTATTCATGAGATATTTGCCTTTAGATCTTGTCTACAAGGTGTCAAATTTTCAGAATTTATTAATACCATTTACTGATCTTTCTAGAATTTCAATTAGGAGAATGTATTCTGACTTGTCCGAAGCTTTGATGTGTTTTTGAGAAATAAATGAAATTATCCTTGTGATGTAATACTTTGAGTGGTTGATTTTGCTGCACATGTGATGACATATGGCATGTTATATGGCATGAAAAGTTGGTCGAAATATTTGACATTATTGCATCAAAATGCCATGTTGAAATGGAGATACATGTGTGAATATAAAATTGAGAAAATAGCGAGACTGTCGGAGGTGTGAGCCGATAATGCCCTGGGAGTGTCAGAATGCCCGGAATGTGGGGGGCCGGATGTCCTCGGGAGTTTTGAGATGCCTGGTGGTATACAATACGTAATTCCAGGGGGAATGCTTGGTGATATGTCGATACGTAATCCCAGAAGTCTCGGAGGTGTGTGCCGAGGGGATACCTCGTGATGCTAGTTGGGATACGAGATGCATGGAATGTGGGGGTGCCGGATGCCCGGAGGTGTGTGCCGAAGGTTCCTCATGATGCCAAATTGAGTGCGAGCGATAAATTGTGGGATGCAAACATTGATCCTTGGAAAGAAAAACTGATGAGATCCTCGTGAAAGATAAGAATTGAAAGTGAATCATGTGCATGAGTGTATGCATATGGCATGATGCATGATCTGCTTATGAAAATAAATTGATGCTATTTGACATTGAGAATGCGATCATGAAGGTTTGAATGGACCTCATGGTGATGTATACTTGATAGCATGAATGCTTGATAATGAGTGTATGGTGGTAAATGCACATATGGCATGGGGATGCATGAATGCTTGATAATGAATGCATGGTGGTAAATGCACATATGGCATGGGTATGCATGAATGCTTGATGATGATGGCATGGTGATATATGCACGATGGCATGGCAAGATTTGCATGACTGCACCGTAATATATGCACGACTGCATGGTAATATATGCACGACTGCATGGTGATGTATGATGGATGAGACAAATCATGGTGATATATACACGATGGCATGGCAAGATATGCATGACTGCATGATAATATATGCACGACATCATGGTGATGTATGCTTGGCCAGCTGCTCTCTCCCTCTCTTTGTTCACGGTTTGGACACCGCCGGCCTAGGTTATCAAGATTTTTTGATAGGTTATCAGGTTGTATTGATAAGTTATCACGATAGGTTATCAAGTTTAGCCAATAAGTTATCAAGTTTTATTTATAGGTTATTGCGATAAGTTATCAAGTTTTGCTAATAAGCTATCTTTATATGATAAGTACTTATATGATAAGTTATTAAGATGTGATAAGTGAAGTGTGATATGTTGATATGATGTGTCTTAATAGAGTGATAAACTACTATGCAATGATACGTAGCATGTAACATGAGATTGTGATAGGATATGTTATTAAAATAAGTTATCGTATCATTTATTGTATTAAATTAGACCCTTATAAGATGACTTACATTTAAGAAGTGTCTTGTATGCTTTATTTCTATTATTGATGCATTATTAGTTGCTAATTTTAATTGATAAAAGTTCATGTGACCATTTGTTATGCATGAGAAGTTACAAGATCTAATGAAACATGAATACGTTTAGGTTATGCATTGGTGGAGTGACATGGGAGGCAATTATGACATGTTGGTTGTGACACATGTCATTGCATAATGCATGAGCATCACACATTGATTAATAAGAAATATATGAAATGATTTGTGTGATGATTTGCTCATATGACCATCTAAAAACTCTAATGCATTTTACACAGGGTAATGAACTCATTTTGATGCGCTTTACGTGGGATGATGCCCGATTTAGTTCAAATGCCCCCAAGTCAATGGGATGCCATTTGTGAATGCATTTTCTAATGAAAATCCTTATAGGAATGTTTTGGTGCATTCACATGGGACGATACCGTGGTCGATGGGGTGAGACGATGCCTGGTTATGTTGGATGACTGCCAACCTTCGGATTGGCCGTGGCCCTAAGTAGTTGTAATAATTTGTTCATATACATGTGAAATGTGCATGAAATTGAGATATGATTGTGTCTTGATTATTGCATAGCATGTGTGCATGACTATGATATATGTCACATTTTGTTGTTTGGGTCCTAAATATGGGAAATGTTATAAGAATTGGTTATGTGCTTATGATGGATTAAGAATGTAAGGTGATCATTTCTGAATATAGTTAAGGCAAAGCACGAGTTGCTTTGCTATTGATCTGCTGTTGATAGATAATTTGCATGTTTAGGCCATTCCCGAGATGAATGACTCCCCTACATGAGGTCTAGGAAGTTCATTCATTGAGTTTATCTCACCGTTGTCTGTTGAATGTTTAGATCCTAAGAATTTGAGCCTTTCCGCCAGATCCGATTCGGACTCCCCATAGAGCATAATCAAGAGGTGACCAATTATTTGATAGAGGGAAACGATACACGTTACACGCGCTATGTCACGACTATCTAGGTTAATGAGAGACTCCATAATCTAGTAGCTCATCGTTTTTTTTTTTTTTTGCTTAATCCTTTTGGATAGGGGATGAGAGTCACGGGCCCATTTGGTTTCATATGGTCCACCGGGTGCTAGAGGATTAAGGGGAGGCATTAGCTAGGATGCCATGGATGTAAATGTACCTGATAGGGAGGTGTTCGATCTTGAGCTTGACCCCGATATGATCATCGAGCCAGAGCCTTGGATTATGGAGCCCTTTAATTAGTTAGGTGGTAATGGGGTTAGTGACAACTTTTGCAACTGCTTTTGTAGTACTAGAGGTGCTAGGTTTGCTCCAAACCCCTTTTCGATGAAGGTTGTGGCCGCACTTTTGGGTTTGTAATATTTGATGACTTTCTGATGCACACACACACACACACACACACACACACACTAACTAACTATAAATGGGTTAGGCTATAAAGGGGTTACACACACACACTAACTAACTATAAAGGGGTTAGGCTATAAAGGGGTTAGGATCGGAGTACTATATGAGAGAACAAGTATAAATGATTAACAAATCTAAGAGAAATGTATAAAAACTATGTAAGAACTAAATGAAATCTTGAGAATTAAAAATAATATAAAGAGCAAAAGCAATATATAAAATATAAAGTAAGAGTATGCATAAACAAAAATCAATCATGAAGGTGGTATGAACTTGTATTATATGAACTGAAAATTACATATATTGAAAGATGCAGAAACTAAGCATCGAGTCATCCACTAGGGTAGTAATCTGTACTCTAGGGAGTATCGATGTTTGTATTACAAGAAATTGTTAACCAACTATCATGTAAGTTGGTAACCCTGTATAAACTATGCTAGATGTATTTGAAAACAAACTTATTTTGTAACCAGGGGTATAAGGTAAGAAAGCTTGAGGCTTGAAAGGATGAGAGTTTACAAGAGGGTGAGGAGGAAGAGGAGAGAAGAGAGATCTGAAAATTTCGAGTCCCCTTCTTTTGTGTCGAGAGAGTGTATTTATAGAAGGTGCTACAATATTGAATGGTGTAAAGTGAACAATACTAAACGAATAGTATAAAGTGAACAATACATTGTGAATAGTGAATAATATATGCCTATCTTGCTACAGTGTATAGCCTTTGCGCCGCTGCAATAGTGTCATCATGTGATCTTTTGTCTTTAATTTCTGTCTAGACTGATTCCGTAGCAGTCGTCTTCATTGGTGTTTCCACTATGATGTGACTGTGAGGATTCGTCTTGATTGTCTTGTGATTTTGAAGATCCACGTTGCGATTCTTCCACTTTTGAGAGCATTGTTCTGAGGATATTGTAGTATTCCTCTCTACTCTAAATTGCAGCAAGTGCTGCACTGGCTATGGATTTTTCTTGTAAAAATGATGTATTTGACGGGATTGTAGTCAATTGGGTTTTTTTTTGCTATTTAGCCAAGTTTTAATCGCAGTTTCGGACCCTTGTTCATATATTTGAATCCATCCCACCATTTTGTTTTGTATTTTCGGACAAGTACTGGTACACCGGGTTTGGTAGATGTATTGTATTCAAATTCCCAAGCAGTTACCCATGAGATTTTGAATATTATGAAAAAAAAAAATGCATGAGGCATAGAAACCTTGTATCATGTGGTGTTGGTATAAAGTATTTACAAAATATTTGGTATTCTTGATTGACTGTGAGGTGTAGTATTACTTCCAAAGGACCAAAGAGATCCCACTAGAAGTCAAACCAATTTGGTAGGCTTTGTCTTGGGAAGTTGTCTTTGAAGAAAACTAGTCAAGTATGTTGGAAATTTGCATTTTGTCTAAAGAAAACATTCCACCAAGCTTGTTGGTAATCCCAATAGGTATATGAGGAGGAGTATGGTAGGCTTTGGGTAAGTCTGGATTTGGAATTTTCTAGATATATGAGGAGAGGCTCCCCAGTGTGAGGGGTGTATGACTTTACTGATGGATATAGTGGAGTATAGGATGTTTTCTATATTGTTTTTGTCAGAAAAGTGAGTGAACCTTGCCAGATTCTGTCTCCATTGGAATTTGCTCATAATAAGCAAGGGTTTTGTTTGTATTGTGTGGTTTAAAAAGCCAATTTTTTGGGAAGATGTTTTTTGCGAATTTGATCGAATCTTCATCGAAGAATCCATCTTCCACAGTCAGTATTTTTTGAAAAGATGTTTTGAGAAAAAAACTTTGATTTTTTGGAATGAGGGATTGCCTGTGGCCTATTGACCACCTCATTCGAAATTCTTTTGTATTCTGCTTGTTTTTGTGTAGCAAGCAGGGAAGGTTGTTGCTTACCTCAATGGCAGTAGATGGCTCTTTCTTTATTTTTTTTTGTAAAAATTGGGCAAGTAACTCTAGTGTTTCTTTAGGTAGTATGGCAGCTAGTTGGGCTAAGGCTGGTATGGGTTCTTCTTTTGTAGGTGTATTTGGTATTGGATGTTGTTGTAAGAATGATTGATTGTTTTTTACCATTTGTAATCGTGACTTGATAGGTGTCAAGCCTATATGTTTTGATGGTGTATTGAAGGTTTCGGCAATGGCTTTGCCCTTTATCTTTTTTGGGTCTTGGCATGATAGTATCCCCTATAAAAATTCTCTTGTGAGAAAATCATGTAATGAATTTGAAGAACCATTTATAAATTCAATGTTAAAGTCAAAGATTGAAAGTATGGCTTGCCATCTAGCAAAAATCTATTTTGATGCAATGTTTAATATGTCTTTTTGTAAAATGTCTTTGTTTGATTTGCAATCAATTCTCAAGAGAAATTTTTTATTTAATAAATCTCCTTAGAATTTTGATATAGATAAAACTATAGTAAGTATTTCTTTTTTTATTGTCGAATAATTTTGTTAGGTGGAGTTCCAATGTTTTGAGATAAACTGAACAATTTGTTCTTTGTTGTTATTGACTTGTTTGAAAATGCCACCATATCCTAATTCTAAAGCATTTGTTTCTACTATTTTGAAAGGAGAAGGGTCAGCTAGGTGTAAACATGGTATTTATTTCACATGAATTTTTATTTGTTTGACAATGTTTGTATGGACTGAAGTCCATGGCGGAAGATCCTTTCGTAACCTTTGGTATAAAGATTTGCAAAGAATATTTATATTTGGAAAGAAATATATAATATAATTGAGGCTACCTAAGAATCTTTGTAATTGAGTTTTGTCTTTAATCTCATCTGGAAATTTGTCAGTAAATGAGATTGATCTTTCTATGGGGGTTATGGTGTCTAAATGGATGTAATGACCTAGAAATCTAACCTTGGTTTGGAAGAGTGCAATTTTAGTAGGAGAAACTACTAAACCATTTTGTATGATTATTTTTATGAAAGTAGAAAATGTTTGAAATGATGTTCTACATAAGAGGAAAAAACTAGCACATCATCTATGTAGACTATGATGTATTCTGAATAAAAATTGAAGATATCATTCATGATTCTCTGGAATTCTAAAGGAGCATTTTTGAGACCGAATGGCATAACATTCCATTCGTATTGACCAAAGGGGACTGTAAAAGTTGTCTTGTATTTATCTTTTTCATTGATTTGTATTTGCCAAAAGCATGACTTCATGTCAAATTTTGAAAATATCTTAGATCTACAAAGTTTGTTTAGCAAATCTTTTTTATTGGGTATTGGATATCTTATCCATCTAAGGGCTATGTTTAGAAGTTTATAATTAATAACTAATCTGGGAACCTCTCTTTCTAGTTCAACATTTTTATTGACATAGAAAGGGAACGGCTCCATGGTGATTTGCTTTTTCTTATGAGTTTTTTTATTCAGGAGATCTTGTATTTCTGTCTAGCAAAATTTTAGAACTTCTTGATTCATTTGTGTAGGGCGAGCTTTTGTCGGTATTTTGTTTTTAGAAAAATCTTGTTCATAAGGTAAATTAACAATATACTTCTTTCTTTTCAAAAAAACATTGGGTAAAGTGGAGTGTATAGTTTTTTCTATGTGTTTTTGTAGGGAAGCTATCTTTTCTATGATGTTTGGTTTTATAAGATTTTCTTCTATTCTTTTGAATTCTAAATCTTCTTTTAAGAATTCAAGTTGGTTTTCTTTTATCTCTTATTAGGCAATTTATTTCTAAAATATAGTGTTCTTGTAAAATATTTAGGCTTCTTTTCTGTGGTTTTGTTATGAAGTTAAAGGTGATTTTTCTATTTAGAGCATGAGTTTCAATACCTTCATTGGTAATTGTAAAATGTTGGATTAATTGTATGAAAGGTGTTCCAAGAATTACTTGTTGCCTCATGTTTTTAACTAAAAGAAAAGATGTTTTATAAGACATTTGGTCTTTTACTATTAAGGCTTCTGGCAATTTTTATTGGATATTTAGCTTGTCTCCTGAGACTGATTTTAGGTTTCGGAAGTTTTATCAAAGTATCTTGTTGGAACAATGCCTTCTTTGATACAATTAAGATCAGCCCGTGTATTAAAGAGTACTGTTGTTTTAATAATATACTCATTATTGATTTTTATAATTATATTTATTATCCATTTTCTAGAGGTTATTTGGGGAGACACGTGGGAAACCATCAACAACATGGGACCTCTCGTGAAAAGAAAGGTTGGATCAAAAGTATCAAAAGTATCAACAATATTAGTGATTTCATTTTGTTCTTCTAATTTTGTCTTTCCTTTTAGGATAAGAGATTTTATTCTAGAAATTTCTTGTTTCATTTCTAACTATGTTGCTTTCAAGGCTTGTATTTCACATTTTGTTGTTTTATTTCATTTTGGAGGTCATTAATATTTATTGGTTTGGACTGAGGTTTTTTGTTTCTATTCAAAATGTCTTTTAAATTGTAGGAAGTTTTGGGCTTGGTGGTAATATTCATCAAAGAATGTAGTCTATCTAAGTATTCTTTCTTGGATTCTAGGTCAGTAATCTTATCAGTAGTGCTGAGGAGGAATTCTTCTTCTTTTGTTAACATATTTATTTCAGGAATGAGGAGGCAATTCTTCTTCTTTTGTTAACATGTTTATTTCGAAGAAGTGAATGGGTTTTAAGCGGAATAAAGAGCCATCTAAAGAAAGCATCTTCATACAAATTTTGAAGGGTTAATCTGAACTTGTGAATTTACCCCAAACTATTTGACCATGAAAACCCAAACTGGTATAAGACCATCCTCTTCAAAAGTTCATATTCGATTGCAAAAAACTCCAAAATGGTAAAGAAGTCACTATTTTCTATGAGGATGTTGTTTGAACGGAATAAAGTATTGTCACTTAATAATTTGAGAATAAAATTTAATCTAAAGAAAGTTCATTCATACCCGGTTTGGGGTTTTTTTATTAATCATACAATATTTTGAAATGTGTCCTTTTATGCCACAAGAGTAACATTTGATGTCTTTAAAATTTTCTTATCGGTCTGAGATCTATTTTGGTTACTGTGGTGTCTACATTTATTCTTATGAGGTTGAGGTTTGCTGTGATGTTTCTTTGTTTCTTTTTCAGAAGGGCAAGTTCCTTTACACTTTGGTTTTGTTTTTTCATTATAAGAGGGATCATATTGGGCACATAAATCTTCTAGACTTCTATTGGTGAGGGATTGTTCTTCCTTGAGTTGTCTTTGCAATTTGATTGTATTATACATTTGTGTTCATTGTCTATAAGCGTAGGAGACTATTTCTCCATAAGAAAGAAGATCATAAGGTATTTGGCCACTATATTCTTCTCTAATTTTATCCATAACTTGGTCATCTATTATTTGGGGTAAACCTGCAAGGAATTTTTCTTTCCAAAAAGGTTGGTTGCAATCTGGTTTGATAATGACTCTTTGAAGGAAAAGTTCTTTGTATTCCATAAATCTTCATAAGGATTTGCATCGCATATTGGATAGGAGATCTTGATTCCTATCTCCAATATGTGAAGGGTCTCCTATGAAGTGTTATGAAATGGAGTAAATAAGAGTATTCATTGCATCTTGGATGAGATGTTCTTAATCATCATCCATGCGTTGTCCGAAGTCATCTATTTTATAAGTAGTTAAAATTTGTATTTTCTGTTCATCGGTCAAAAAGTTATCCCACCAACCTTTTAGTTGTCCAATGAATCCGGCTACTAAAAGATTAGCAATAGCATGATTAGAAACATCTTGTTGTGTTTTGTAGGCATTAGTAAGCATTACCATGTTATTAAGAATATTCATGATATTGCTTTCGGAAACACCATCTATATTCCATTCATAAATGGCATTTTGAGAGTATTTATTATGTATTTTTTGCAATGATTCTTCTTGGGCAATGTCTGGTGGGGTGGCTCTACTGTAATAGAGTTTTTGGGGTTGTCTCCAGTTAAGTTTGTTTACCTTAGCAACTAATTCACTATCAAAGATTCACTAGAGGGTTTGGTCAAAGTACTAATAGTAGGTTGGTTCGGAGTGTCATTGATAATTAGTCCTTGGAATTTATGAGTGTCTAAAATAGGTGTAGGTTCTAGCTTTGATTTCCCTAAAAGCTTTTTCTTTTGTTCTATAGCTTTGGCAAACTCAAGACTAAGATTTTTTGGGAATTCAAAAGCCTTAAAAATGGGTTTTTTGAGGGTATCAACTTGTGATGTGATGAATTGAGTAGGATTCTGGATGGTGGATTCTATCCATTTAGTTGTTTTCCTATGGTCACCAAATGTTAATTTGTATAATTGTTTTGTTCAATAACTTTGTGAGTGTAAAGACAGTCTCCTTTGTCTGGAACCCTAAAAGGAGTAGTTGTTACCTCACTTTCTCCGTGTTGTATTCTTATTCTCCTAAGAGGCGGATGGTTGGATTCTATAGTTTCACCATTATCTAGTTTCCACTTATAATGATGATCTAAAACAACTATTTCTTTTGGTTCAAGGAATTGTTCTTCTAACCAATCAAAGAAAAATATATGGACTTCATATTCATATATGTAGTCATAATATTTTTGCTTGATGTCTTTTGCTTTATCAGCAAAAGTTTTGAAGAACCATTCTCCAATTTATTTGTTGTCTTCAGAATTGAATTCCTTGTTAAGGAATGCTTTGTTTGGTTCAAATTGTTTTTCTAAAACATTAAGTTTAGCATCTATCATTTGAGAATAAGTAGGAGAATGATGAGGAGAATCTGTGTTTTCTAGAATTGGTTCAAGCTGGTTTTGTTGGTAAATTGGCCTAGAAATCCCTGATCTATTATCTAAACCACTAATTTCTGGTTTAGGAGGAGGTGTCTCATGATTATTTCTATTAGTGGTAGGAGGTAAAGGTGTTGTATCTCTTACAGAACTATCTCTATGCGTACTTGAAGGAATGGTGATTATAGGTGGAAGATTAGGATTTAAATCTATCGACCATGAATAGGATGTATGAAATGAATGACTAAATCTTGAATCAAAAGATCTCTTGGGAAACCTAATAGTGACCCTTCCTTCTGGATGTTGAATAACATTGGTTGGATCTGTGTTTTGAAGAACTTGTTGGGGAATTTGGTTTTCCAATTCCCATTGTTAAGGTAGAGTGATTTGATTCAAATTAATAGACCTAGGAATTGTTGTATTTGCTCTAGAAATGTCAATTTGGAGGACAAGCATTTCTCCTCTTGGGCTATGTTTAAAAGCATTTTCTCCAAAAGCGGAGGCCATGGCTTTGTAATGGATCCTATAGACAAGAGCTAAAAGAATAGATCCATCTACCACTTTGTAATTATGGGTTTTGATTTGGAGTGTGAGAGCTCTAAGAATATTCTTATCCTTAAGAGATATTGGAAATTGGGATAGCAGTCAAAATGTATTTGTCCTTTGCATAGACTTGTCTCTATAGTACCGAGGATAGATTCATCATAGTTTAAGAGTCATGAATCTCGTAGAACTAAGAGAATGAAAGTATTAAGACCTTCTTTTGTAAGAGGTTTGACTTCTACTTGGACTAGTCCTATTTGAATATAATTTCATTTTTGTTTATGCTTTTCGATCGACTCCCGATTCAAAAGATGTATTTTTTTCATAAGAATTAGAAAGAGGAATATCTCTTTCTTCAGTGGCTATGACATAATATGATTTTTTGAAAAATTTCAATTTTGATTATTTGTATATTTCCTTAAGCTGTATTTTAGGAATTTCCCAATTTTCTATAGATTTGTTGAAATCTTCTATCCTTACTTCTTCTCTATGTATAGGACTTGGATCTGAGTCCATTTGTGATAGAGAACTAGAAGAAGATGTAGATCTTCTAAGTAAGCTCATACTTAAAATTGGAACTATTCTTTCTTCATAATCGTTACAAAGCTAAACCAACGGTCTAGCAGTCACTCAGGGACTTACGGCCTGAACCACTCTGTAGAAACAAGAAGGATGCCAACGAATGGCTCTTGAGTATGTTCTTAAAAAGACTATCTATACCTTCCCACTGTCTCTGATACCATAAATGGGTTAGAATTGGAGTACTATATGAGAGAACAAGGAAGTATAAATGATTAACAGATCTAAGAGAAATGTATAAAAACTGTGTAAGAATTAAATGAAATCTTGAGAATTAAAAATAATGTAAAGAGCAAAAGCAATATATAAAATATAAAGTAAGAGTATGCATAAATAAAAACCAACCATGAAGGTGGTATGAACTTGTATTATATGAACTAAAAATTATATGTATTGAAAGATGTAGAAACTAAAGCATCAAGTCATCCACTAAGGCGGTAATCCGCATTCTAGGGAGTATCGATGTTTGTATTACAAGAAATGGTTAACCAACTATCATGTAAGTTGGTAACCTTGTATAAACTATGCTAGATGTATTTGAAAACAAACTTACTTTGTAACTTGAGGCTTTAATGGATGAGGGTTTACAAGAGGATGAAGAGGAAGAAAAGGAATGGCGTATTGACCAAAAGGGCTTGAAAGGATGAGGGTTTACAAAGGGTTTGAGGAGGAACTCCTATTTCTAGTTCAACATTTTTATTGACATAGAAAGTAGTACAGAGGGTGATTGGCTTTTTCTTATGAGTTTCTTATTTAAGAGATCTTGTATTTTAGTTTGGCAAAATTTCAAAACTTCTTGATTCATGACTATATATATATAATTGTGATTTGAACTATGCTTGTTTGTTAATTGGGTGATTTGTTTATACTTCTATTTGCGTATTTAATCGATAAAGCGATTGGGTCGCAACACTCCCTGGGAGGTCACAAGAGAGTGACCAAAAGAAAATATTGACAAGCATGAGTTGCTACACGTCCAAAGCGGGTTAGGGCGTGACATCCCCACTTTTTGGTATCAAAGCATAGTCATTACTTGGAGTGATAAGGTGCGTTGAGACCTAGGGATAGTTTGATAGGAACGCTTATGATATGCATGTGATTGCTGATTGTCTTATTGACTTATGATTCTAAGTTTCTAACTGTATTTGTTGGGATTGTGGAATTAGTTGTTATTGTTGTAAGAGGAGTTTAACTCTGATTCAAAGATGAATAGAAGAAGGGCAACTCCAAGGCAAGCTGATGTGGGAGATAGGGCAAAGGAGGATCCCCGAGTAGATGGGATTTTGCAAGCCCTTGAAGCCATTAGGAACTTGATGGGGCAACAAGATCAGCAATGGGTTGATGCTGGTACTGCCGTTGCCGCTACTCATAATGATGTTCGATAGCTGGAGATGGGAATCAAAGGTTAGTGGAATAATTTATAAAATTGAAGCCACCCTAGTACATAAGAAAAAAGGTGATCCTAAGGTTGCTACCTCATGGATTAAAGAACTAGAGAAGACCTTTGCATTGTTGAGGTGTATGGATAAGGAAAGGGTGACATTGGTAGTTTACTAGCTATAAGGAAATGCTAATGCTTGGTGGGAGGCCACTCGAGGAAGGGTTTATCCTGAAAGTACCACCTTGACTTGAGGTGTGTTTGTAGAAGTATTCGACGGAAAATACTTTTTTGAGTGCACACGAGAGCAAAGATGTCTAAATTCCTACAACTTTGCCTAAACCACCTATCCATCGACTAGTATGAGGCCAAGTTTTTTGAATTGTCAAAATATGCTCCAAGAATGATTGATGATCCTGTGGATCGAGCTAGGAGATTTTCGGGATGGATTGAAGTCGGAGATTCATAGTCAATTGGTGCCTTTGAACTTGAAGGACTACGACGAACTTTATGAGAGGACTCAATTGATTGAGAAGGACATGTTTGAGTGAGCAGCCGCATCTGGATCGTGGTTTTATTGGTAAGGACAACCATTGGTTCAAGAACAAGACTAATGATAGGAGGAAAACACCTCATTCCTCCAAACAAGAAGAACAACATTGGAAAGCCAACGCACATCCAGAACCATAGACATTGATTCTATGGCAATTTTCATGGATCTACACCATGCCATGCCCAAACATGAGCGTGCTTTGGATGTGGCCAGTAGGACCATCATATAAGGAACTGTCCGTGATAACTAGCTGGAGTGTAGGCTCAACCACTATTCATGGGATAATGATTAGAGCCGCACCTCAGAATAATTCCAATCGACCCCCAACTCAGGGAAAGGTGTATGCGGTGACCAGAGAATAAGCTAAGGATTCTAGGGCCTTAATTACAAGTATGGTTTCCTTGCACCAATATGTTGCATATGCTTTGTTTGATATGGGGCGACGTATTCTTTTATAGTTAAATAGTTCATTAAATTAGCTGGGTTAGAGTTGAAATAGTTGGAAATAGTCTTTAGTATCTCCACCCCTATGAATGATAAGGTGCTATCGGTTTTTGGCTATCAAGGATGCAAAATAATTATTAATAGGTGAAAGGAGTTGATAGATCTAGTGTTTTGGCTATGCGTGATTTTGATGTTATAATTGGAATGGATTGGCTCAATAAGTAGTGAGCCACGATTGATTGCTTTAGTAAGGTCATTAAGTTCAATTCAGTTGGTAGTTCTAGTTATAAATTTATAAGGAACAAGGCTAGACCGTCTATACCCTTAATTTCATCGATTGAAGTAAAACGATTGTTCAAAGATGGTTGCCAGGGGTATCTAGCAACGGTCGAGGATCTGACAATAGAAGAGTCGCATTTAGAGGATATTGTTGTAGTATAGGAATTTGTGGATGTCATTCCGAAGGAATTGCTAGGATTGCCTTTGGAAAGGAAAATAGAATTGGTCATTGAATTGGCCCCTGGAATAGAACTAATCTCCAAGGGCTTGTTTGGTAACACTCTTGGGAATAATTGACTTTATTCTTTTTTTTCAAGGAATAAAAAAAAAATAGAAATATGTTTGATAAATTTTTTGTTCCCGAGAACAATTAACCATTTTTTTGTTCCTAAAAATAAATTTGGAATAGAATCAAAAAGTAGAAAAAGTTACTTCTTATTCTTAGAAATAATTCTTAGAATTAAGTCTAATTTTTTTCTTTCTTTTTCTTATTACTATTCTTCTTCTTCCTTTTGGCCAGTTATCAACCTTGGCCATAGTCATTGATGAGGGCTGGCGACCTTGTCAAAGCGTCGCTAGCCCCTGACAACGCCAAGCCATGGCAAGGCTCATCGGCCCAAGCCTTGTTGTGGTTGCGCAAGGCTTGGCCTCATCGGCTGGCACAAGGCTGACCTCACGTTGCCTAGGCTAGGTCCAGCCTTGTCGGTGGCTAGCAAGGCTCACCTTCCACTAACAAGGCTCGGCCTCACCCGTAGTGGCTAAGCAAGACTCCAACGAGCTCGCTAGCCCTCACCCTAGCTTGGTTAGGCTCCGACGAGCTTGCCGACCTCGTCTAGCCAATCGATCGGCTGGTGACAAAGAAGGAGAAGGAAGAAGAGAAAAGGAAAATGAAAAATGAAAAATGAAAAAGAAAAAAGAAAAAATAAAAAATATAAAAATATATTAAAAAATTAAAAGAAACAAAAATTTAAGAATAACTACCAAACACATTTGTATCTTGAAAATAAAAATTTTGTATAGTTATCAAACATGTTCTTTTGCTCAGAAAATTATTCTTGGGAACAAAATTAGAAAAAATCATTTATGATAAAAAATTATTCATAGGAACAACATCGTTACCAAATGCATCCCGAGGCACCATATTGCATGTCACTATTTAAGTTGAAATAATTGAAGGTGCAAATGCAAGAATTGCTTGATAAGGGTTTCATTCGCCCTAGCGCATTGCCATGGGGAGCACCTATCTTGTTCATGAAGAAAAAAGATGGATTGTTGCGACTATGCATTGGTGACCAACAACTCAATCTAGTGACGATCTAAAACAAGTATCCATTACCAAGGATAGACGACATGTTTGATCAACTTCAAGGAGTTTCGGTGTTTTCAAAGATAAATCTTAGGACGGGTTATCATCAGCTGAGGATCAGGAAGAAGGATATCCCAAAAATCGAGTTTCACACGCAATACAACGATTATGATTTTACGATGACGCCATTTGGATTAACCAATGCCCCGATTGCTTTCATGGATTTAATGAATCAAGTGTTCAAGGCATACCTAGATCAATTCGTCATAGTCTTCATTGACGATATATTGGTGTACTCAAAGAGCCTAAAAGAGCATGAGCAACATTGGAAATTAGTATTGTTCACCATTCGAGAACACACTTTACGCCAAGTTTAGTAAGTGTGAGTTTTGGCTCAATCGAGTAACATTTATGGGTCATGTGATATCGGGCAAAGGAATTTCAGTGGATCCAACAAAGATCAAAGTAGTTATGAATTGGCCAACACCCATGACGGTGACTGAAGTTTGAAGCTTTCTGGGATTGGCTGGTTATTACCAGCGATTCGTGGAAAGGTTCTCTAGAATAGCCACATCTTTGATGAGATTGCTAAAGAAAGAAGTCAAGTTCAAGTGGACGGATAAGTGCGAGAAGAGTTTTCAAGAACTCAAACACAAGTTAACGACTGCCCCAGTGCTAACTATATCGTTTGGTCCTCGAGGGTACAAAAGTTATAGTGACCCTTCATTTAAAGGATTGGGCTGCATTATGATGCAACATGGACGAGTAGTAGCATATGCGTCTAGGCAATTGAGGCCACATGAGTAGAATTATTTGATGCATGACTTGGAATTCCATCATCTTCGCTTTGAAGATATGGAGACACTACTTGTGTGGTGTTCACGATCTACACAGTACCATTAAAGTTTGAAGTATCTATTTTTGCAAAAGGAATTGAATATAAGGTAAAGACAATGGATAGAACCATCTCAAGGACTACAACTGTGACATCTTGTACCATTCTGGGAAGGCTAACAAGGTAGCGGATGGCTCAAGCGAAAGTCAACAATCACGCAAATGATGGTTTAGGAGTGGATTCTCCTCGAAGGAGGAAGAGATTCAAATTTCAAGTTCAAAGTAGGCCACATTTCTAATCTTATGGCTACTCTTTGAGTTGAACCTAAAGTGCAAACCAAGATTAAAGTATTGCAATCAATGGATCCAACTATTCAAAAGATTTTACAAGGAAGCCTTGAGAAAAAGAAACCAAACTTTCAGGTGACTAATGATGGGATCTTGAAATTTCGAGGGTGGTTGTGTGTATCCAATTATACAAAACTTAAGGCAAAGATTCTAGCCGATGCTCATTGAAGTAATTATAGCATTCATCCAAGTAGTACAAAATGTACATAAACCTTCAGCAGTACTATTGGTGGAATGGCATGAAAACTCATGTTGCAAAGCATGTGGCGAAGTGCTTGACATGCCAATAAGTTAAAGCACAACATTCCGGAATGGAAATAGGAGCACATCACAATGGACTTCGTGATGGGATTGTCGAGGAGCCAAAGAGGAAATGATTTCATATGGGTTGTAGTTGATTGACTAACCAAGTCAACTCACTTCATTGTGGTACAAAAGGATTATTCCTTGAATAGGCATGTCGAGTTGTACATTAGGTAAATCATTCGATTGCATGAGATTTTAGTGACAATCACTTTGGATCGAGATCCCAAGTTTACAGCTGCATTTTGGAAAAGCTTGCAGACAGCCATGGGAACAAAGCTATAGTTTAGCATGGTTTATCATCTGCAAACAGATGGACAATCTGATAGAACAATTCAAACTCTTGAGGATATGTTGTGAGCTTGCGTTGTGGATTTCAAAGGAGGATGAGAAGATCAACTACACCTCGTTGAATTCATGTACAACAATAGCTGTCAACAAAGTATTAGAATGGCACTATTTGAGACATTATATGGATGTGCCTACAAGATGCTTGCTTGTTGAAATGAAGTTGGTGAAAGAAAGATTATAGGCCCTGAATTGGTGCAAAATCCATGGATGCAATTTAGATCATCTAGAAAGGTTAAAGATAGCTCAAAGCCACTAGAAAAGCTATGCGGACAAACAACGGAGACCCTTGGTGTTCCAAGTGGGCAACCATGTGTTCCTTAAGGTGTTGCTAATGAAAAGTACGTCCCAATTTGGCAAGAAAGGAAAGCTAAACCCCAGATTCATGGGACCTTTAAAATTCTAGAACGGATAGGGACTTTGGTCTATAGGTTAGCGTTGCCACCCAATCTTGCTCAAATACATAATGTGTTTCACATGTCCATGTTAAGGAAGTTTGAACTGGACTCAACTTATGCACTAAGTTACAAAGAAAATGAAGTGGACGACAAAGTGTTGTATATTGAATAGCTAGTGCGAGTTGTGGATAGAAAAGATCGGGTGCTACACAACAAAGTCATTCCTTTGGTCAAAGTCGTCTCGCAATATCATGGCATTGAGAGAGCGACTTGGGAAAGCGAGGACATAATGAGAGGCAAATATCCCCATTTGTTTGAAGAAGCGGATGATCTTACAAATTTTGAGGATGAAATTTCTTCAAGGAGGGAAGAGTTGTGACAACTTTAATCTAATCCCAATTTTCAGAATGGAATTACATTGGTGGCTAATCTTTAGATAGGATTACAATGAGAATTGGAAGACAATGAAAATGCTGAAAATGCCACTTGGGGGCGAAAATTTGATTTTTTTCATCAATGGGTAATAAAAGTACAAAAAAGTGGAATCGGGCCACAGGCGAGGACCCAAGTGAGCCCAAGCTCACATTTGGGTGACCCAATGGGCCTAAGCCCACATTGGGTAGCCCAATGGGTCGAAGCCCACAATGGACGATGCAAATTGGCCCAAGCCCATGTGGGCGGCAAGGGCCACACACCCAAGGAGCAAGTGGCCTGAGGGAAGGCCATGGACCTTCCAAGCCATCAAGCCATTCATTACAAGATCATGGCATTTAATGCACCTCATGTGCATGAATAGTGCACAATCTTGGTGAATGACCAAATTGCCCTATTGTACAACTAAAGACAAAGGGGCAAAAATGGAATTGGCTAAGGAATGGGGCGCCATATGCATGAAGGGGGTAGCAGAAGAGATGTTTAAGACAACCTAGCCTACCCTAACCTACTTTACCCTAATCCTATTCAATCAAGTGCAAATATCCTCCATTAATAGCTTAGATTTTTCTTCTTCAAGAAGACTTCCTTTGATTGGTTGGGAGGGATTAGAGGGGTTTACCGACAATTCGTGGAAAGATTCTCTAGAATAGTTACGCCATTGACATGATTACTAAAGAAAGAAGTGAAGTTTGAATGGACAAACAAGTGTAAAAAGAGTTTTCAAGAATTTAAGCACAAGTTGACGACTGCCCCAATGTCGAGAATACCGTTTGGTCCTAGTGGATGTGAGATCTAAAGTGATGCTTCGTTTAAAGGATCGGCTTACGTCTTGATGCAATATGGACGAGTTGTAGCCTATGCATTTAGGCAATTGAGACCTCATGAGTAGAATGATCTGACGCATGACCTAGAGTTGGTAGCGATTATTTTTGCTCTGAAGATTTGGAGACACTATTTGTGATGGCAAAGTTCACGATCTACACTGGACATCAAAGTCTGAAGTACTTGTTCTCACAAAAGGAGTTGAATATGAGACAAAGGCGCCGGATGGAACTTCTCAAAGACTATGATTGTGACATCTTATACCATCCTAGGAAGGCCAAAAAGGTAGTGGATGTGTTCAGTCGAAAGTTCTCAATTGCCCAAATGATGGTTCGAGAGTGGATACTTCTTGAAGGTATATGAGATTCAGACTTCAAGTTTGAGGTAGGCTATCTTTCTACTCTTTAAAATGAACCCGAAGTACAAACCAAGATTAAAACCATGTAATCGACGGATCTAGAAATCCATAAGATTATTCAAGGGAGCCCTAATAAAAGGGACCTAAATTTTCAAGTGACAAATGATGGGGTCTTGAGGTTCCGAGGATGATTGTATGTGCCTAACAATGTATAGGTCAAAGAAGAGATCCTAGCGGCTACTTATCGAAGCAACTATAGCATCCATCCAAACAGTACGAAGATATATAGGAACTTTCGACAATATTATTGGTGGAATGTTATGAAGGCTGACATCACAAAGTACGTGGCAAAGTGTTTACAATGCTAGCAAGTGAAAGCCCAACACTGCAGGCCTGACGGACTGTTGCGGCTATTAGAGATTTCGGAGTGGAAATATAAGCATATCATAATGGATTTTGTGATGGGATTACTAAGGAGTCGGAAAGATAATGATTCCATTTGGGTTGTGGTTGACTGTTTGACCAAGTCAGCTCACTTCATTGCGGTATGAAAAGATTATGCCATGGATAGGTATGATGAGCTATATGTGAAATAGATAATTCGATTCCATTTGGTTCTAATGATAGAATGGGATCCCAAGTTCATGACCGCATTTTAGAAAAGCTTACAAATGGCCATGGGAATGAAGCTATAGTTTAGCATGGCTTATCATCCGTAGATAAATGGACAATCCGAGAGAACGATCCAAACTCTCAAAGATATGCTCCGAGCCTATGTCATAGATTTTACTCGACTTGAAATCTATTTCAAGTCGTGTAAATCTTTTGGTAGACTTTTGAAAGAAAATAGTTTTTAAATTTGGATACATCGTTGTGAATACTTTCGATAAGTCCATCCAAGCATATCCAAGCATCTCTGAGTTTTGTTTTTAATATTTGTTATTACAACCAATGCTCTATGTGAATATAATTTATTGAAAAATATAGGATATTTACTTATATCATAACAAAACGACGTTTTCTATAGTCATTAGAGATAAATTGTAATGGTATGTTGAATGTAATGGACAATATCATAATTCAAATATTATTACGAATTAATTGCATAAATATTTCATTTAATTTGAATGAAAATTCCTTGTTTTGGGTTATGGAGGTGCAGAATCAGCTTCAAATACTCTATAAGCCCCATAAACCATTTGGATTGGCACCTTGGATTTATGGATAGCCTTGACACAGAGTAGTTTGCACACATTAAATGGATAACCTGTAGTTCTTGAATTGGGAATCCCTCAAGCGCACCGGTCACATATTCACCCTTAATATAGGCACAGCACTACAATTGATAAAGCACGTCATTCCGAGTGCTACTGCTAGTAGCATACGACGACATGGTTGTTAAAATTGTGGTTCAGATTGTATGATCAATGACATACGATCCCAAATCTACTAAACAATCCCTATCACACGGAAAAAGGGTTAGAGATAAAAACCATTTTAGATTGCCCGTCAAGATCTTAAAATTTTATTCCTGAACGTTAAATCACAAAAGTAGCCCATACAAAAATTAAATTTGGGCCAAAATTAGTAATGCCCAACCTAAAATATTTAATCCGAAACTCCAGATATCACCTAAGAGACAAATTTGTTGGTAGTACTAATAATGATTTTGTGATTGACAATGAATTCGATGAGGAAGGCCGATGGGCTAGTTACAATCTCAATCAAGATGTCGAGATGACAGCTGATGATTTATGCTCCGTTCATTTCGCGGAAAATAACTTCCGGGAAAATATTTTCCAGAATTTCCGGTGTTTGGATGGCGGAAAATAAATGGTCAAGGAAGATATTTTCCGGTCAAAGGAAAATTTGCCCATCAAATCTTGGAAAATGATTTCCTCTTTTGAAAAGAGGAAATCATTTTCCGGAGGAAATCTTTTCCCGTTGCGTGCTCTCATCTTTCCTTACTCATCTATTTTGCTCTCTTTCTCATTCTGCCCTCTTTCTCACAAAACCTAAGGCTTCTGATCTTGTCATCCTCCTCCTTCGACGCCGATGATTAGCAGCAGCGGGGCCGGCAGTGATGGATCTCCGCCTTCACGAAGCCCTAGGTTTTTGATCTCGTCCTCCTCCTTCGACGTCAACGATTAGCAGCAGCAAGGCCGGCGGTGCTGGATCTCTGCCCTCACGAAGCCTTATGATCTCGTCCTCCTCCTTCGACGTCGATGATTAGCAGCAGCGGAGCCTTCCCCTCGTCCAGCGGTGCTTAATCTCTGTGACCTGCCCTGCTTCCTCTTCACTGCTGGTCAGTTTATACTCTTCCACGCGTAGTTGTCTTCAAGTGGCGTATGCACGGATTGAAGTGTCCTCATAGATCTCTCTCCTCTTGTTTGCATGTATAGAGGGTTTTTGGGGGAGGATTCCATCGATCCTTCGATTGAATGCGTGTTGGGGAGGAGGAGGAGGAGTAAGACGAGACCCAGCGAAAGTTTATGGTAGGTTTCATTTTTTTTTCCCTATATTTGTTATTGTATGATTTTTCTTCCATTGTGGGATGAGGCCATGGACACAGCCTCATCAATGTAAAAGAGTTACGAATCTAAGATCTCTGGCCTGCTCTATGCCAAGAAAAAAATTCTCAACCATATCCGCCTAACCAATTTTTGTTCTTTCTTACATCTCGCTCTGCTCCAGTATAACAGGCTCTCTTGATGCTTTTTACCTCATCAGTGAGAACCTTAAATTCTTCTGGGTCAAAGCCTATCTGGTCGAGTCATCAAAGTTGAGTTGTTCTTCTGCTACCAAACGTTCTTAATATTATGCTTTCTCTTTCAATAATATATACTGAAGACGATAGATTAGGTGAAAAATGTGGAATAAGACGTGATTCAGAGAACCGGTGGGAAGGACAATGGAGACATGTACTACAGGACTATTGCTCGGTTGTAAGGCTCTCATGAAGGAGGACGCTAATGCTATAGAAAAGCTGACCAATCTTGGCGATAACATTAAAGCTTGATGTAGCGAGTCCAAGTCTGATGCAAATGTAGATGAATTAGTGTATTGCCTTCTTTCGGTGGCATTCCAGTGATTCTTGATCGTGTTCTGGGTCCTGTTGGGGAGTCTTTTCGCTATTTCGGACCATTTATTACCAATCTCCGTGTGTGCTTGAATTAGTATCTTATCCTCCTCCTCAGTCCATGTCTCTTTCTGCAGAATTCATGGATATATGCCTATATCTATAGACTAACATATTACTGTCATAATTATGATCGGGTATATATTATGGTAAGCCGTATTGTATGATTTCTAAATAGAACTTTACAATAATTAGCTGAGTAAAAACTAAAGATTTGTCGCTCTCGCCATGTATATGTACATGTCCTTCATGTGGTGTCAGCCATGTGTGGTTTTCTGATTTTTCATCAGCTTTCTTCTTTTCTGTCATTCTTTTATCTGATGATGGGTCCTATAATATTATGAATAATCAGTAAGATCGTATGTCTTCTCACTTTAACATTTTGAGAATTGATGGATATTTCAGCAACTATACTCGTTTGCATGATTAATACATAAGTTAAATCATATTTCTTTGAAGATGATATATTTCTCACTTTAAACTTGATAACATTACAGATATCTACAAAGGGAAATTGATTAAGCTAGACATCCACATTGACACGAACAAAGTAAGGAAATGCATTCTTACAATCATCTGCTGTCCCCTATTTTTCTGGTTCTTCTTGTATTGTTGTTCTTGTATTTCATATGAATTTGTGTTTCATGATTATTATGTTCCAATATAGATGGATAACAAAATTCAAGCAGTGGTAATGGGTGCAGCTGCAGCGGTTATGACAGTTATCACATTAGTTATGGATGATTATGATCATTCGGAGAATCGCATACCAAGAGAGCCTCTTGTGAATCGAGATTATGAGAGAGAGTTATATATGAATCATGTGTTATATAGTGGTGATACTCATTGTGTAGATCAAATACGGATGACGCAGAATGCTTTTTTAGACCTTTGTAAGATACTTGGTGCAAGTAACTTGTTGCGTTCTACTGTAAATGTTTCTATTATGGAGCAAGTTATGATATTTTGTCATATCATTAGACATAATGTGAGGTTTAGAGTCATTGGGGGAAGATTTCATAGATCAATAGACACTGTTGATAGATATTTCAAAATCGTCCTGTAAGCGATTTTGAAATTATACAAGCATGTGGTGAAAGGACCAGGCAATTCCACTCCTCCGGAGATAAGTAACAGTCGAAGGTTTTATCCTTATTTTAAGGTATGGAATTTGAAAAAGCAAGTCTATAAATTGCTTGAGAAGTTTCATTAGTATTTGGTTGGTAACTATATTGATTATTTTAGGATTGTGTTGGAGCAATAGATGGAACTCATGTACGTGCATCAATTCCTCTTGAAATTCAAGGAAGATTTTGTGGTCGGAAGGATGGAACAACACAAAATATATTAGCCGCCGTTACATTTGACTTGAGATTTTCTTATGTATTAGCTGGTTGGGAAGGCACATCTCATGATTCATGTATTTTGTCTGATGCACTTTCAAGGCCGAATGGATTGAACATTCCTAAAGGTAAGAAAATTGAATCTGCACACATTATGTGAATTGAGATTAGTAACTTGATAATAAACTTATTTATAACTTGTAGGAAAATATTATCTTGCTGATGCTGGTTATGGAATCCAAAATGGCATCATCTCTCCCTATCGTGGTGTTACATACCATTTGAAGGAGTTTAGTGATCGCCCTCCCGAAAACAAGAAGGAACTATTCAATTTGCAGCATTCATCTCTAAGAACTACTATTGAGAGAGCATTTGGAGTTCTAAAGAAGCGTTTTCGAGTATTGGGTTCAGAACCTTTTTGGGCATTTAGAACACAAGTCGATGTTGTCTTAGCTTGTTGTATCATTGACAATTTTATTATGAAAGCTGATCCCAATGACTCTATCATGGAAGAGATGAATAGAGAAATGGAATCTCAAAGAGAAAATCCAAGAATCCAACTTTCTCAAAGGGAGGAAAGGGAGGAAAATAGGATATGGGCATCAAAGAGGGATAGGATTGCACATGCAATGTGGATTAGTTATCAAAATATTAGAAGAAGCCAATAGTTTTACTTTATTTCTTTTGAGTGCTTTTATTTTGAACATGTGCTTTTCATTTCTTTAATGATAATCATCTCTAAATATTTATTATGTGTCCATCTTCGTCATTTTTTTCTTATTCTAATGTTTAAAGCTGTTACGTAGTTATCATGATGAGTAAAAGTAAGGCAAACGATGAGAAGGTCAAGCAATTTAGATGGTCAAAGCCTATGGAACGTGTTTTACTTGAAATTCTCGCTGATGAAGCTAGTAAAGGAAACAAGCCTTCAAGTACATTCAAACCTTCTTCAATTACTCGAGTTGTCAAAAAAATAAATGAGAAGTTTAGTGTTTGTTGTGAGCCCGACCATGTTGAGAACCATTTGAAGACAGTCAAAAGCAATTGGAAGACGATTCAAAATGTGCGTGGCAAGAGTGGATTCAGTTGGGATGACAAGTTGAAAATGGTCATAGCTGGGAAAAATGAATTTGATCAATATGTGTCGGTAATTTTTCTCATCACTTGCTCAATACATTCTTTTAGCCAATGTTTCACATAAGCAGTTTTATGTGTCTTTATATATTTACTCAGCATATCGGGGATAATTTCCTAACCATCTTAGTCAAGATTTTTAAACTTTAATGCGTTTGCTAACATGCTAGACTGAAAAAAAAAAAAAAAAGGAGAGAGAGAGAGAGAGAGAGAGAGAGAGAGAGAGAAAAAGAGAGAGAGCAAATTATTAACTTGTTAGTCACCCCGGTTTCATTGAAGCAATAGGTTATCGTGTTGGTGTTATTTCTGTTTTTGTTACAAGTGTAATGCATAATTTAATATTAATTGTCATACTAGCAATTTATATGTCTGGAAATTTTCTCAATGTCTTTTGTTGCTGCGATTTTGATTTTGATTGTTTGGTATATCTAGAATGAGACTAGGGTTGGTAAAGTTTGCTTTCTTTTCTCTTTATCTTCTGCAATTTAGGTGGTGAGAGACTAAGAAGGCACCATGTCTTATGCAATTTAGGTGTTCACAAATGAGGTGCTAATTCTGACATTGATAGGCGTTTTCGAAACCTCATGCTTTAGATCTTATTGATCTTGCATCTCTTGCAAAGATGGATTGACAATGCAATTTCTATTTAGGCGTAATTGTGAAGGGAAAATGGCTAAAAGAACAAACAAATGAAGGGCTTCAAACGTGTTTTTGTCATAGCTTGAAGCCTAAGTGTTGTCTGCTTAATAGCTTCTTTTTCATATCTAACAGTGGAACTAATAATTGAATGAATATTGTGCATTTACAAGTCCATCCTTCTCATGGAAAGTATTTGAATAAAATGATTGACATGTATGATGAGATGGCTATGGTGGTTGGGAGAGATATAGCCACCGGAAGCTTTGCTAAGCAGTTCGGGGACATCGATGCAACGGAAGTTGACTCTGTTGGAGAAATCTTTCCAGAATATTTTGAAGATGACAAAACATTTCTATCGTCATTTAGTCTGGATATTTGAAGATCGACAGGTTTAAAGTCGACAAAGACTTTGTATTCTCGAGACTCAAGACTTAAGACTTAAGACTCAAGACTCAAGACTCAAGACTAAGAGACTCAAGACTCAAGTCTATTCTCACCAGTCTTTCTAATCCAAGGACGAAGGAAATCCAAAGCCGAAGTATATGGTTGAGGATTCGATCCTATCCTCTGGAAAAGATTCTTTGGTTGGATAAATATTTCGGATTCTTTTATTGTTATCTAGATCGATTGAAGATCCGATGGTTGACGAAGTATTCTTGGAATGTTCTATTCTTGGAAACCAAGATCCTGATTGTATGGGCGAATAGGATTGATGGGCTATCATCAGATTCCTTAAATAGCTCGGATGATCTTCTTGATTGATTCCGTCCAACGGGTAGATTGGAGGAATTCCTTTGGTAAGTGCCAACGGCTATGATGGCATAAAGGAGTATAAAAGGAAGACGTTCTAGTTGTTTTAGAAGTGTGATCGATAAAAAAATTCCAGAGTCTGAAGAACCTTGATTGTTAGTCGATACAGTTCGAGCGAAATTGTATACACAGAGAGTGTTTATACTTGGTGACACCTTGAGTGAGTGTGGTTGATCATCTACACCTAGAAATCAAGGAAGATCAACACTGTAACATCTCTTTGTTCATAGTGGAATCCAGCCAATTGGCTGTCAGTGTAGAAGAGTGGACGTAGGCTTGAATCAAGCCGAACCACTATAAACCGCGTGTTCTATTCTCTCTTTCTCTTACTTAGTCTCACGATTGATTTTTAATTATTGCAAATCCTTCAGCTGTCTAAGTATTGTGCAATCTTTAAGAAAATTTTTATATACCTATTCACCCCCCCTCTAGGTACTCGTACTAGCTATTTCAATTGGTATCAGAGCTCGTGTTCTTACTTTATTTGAAGTGTTTTACTTCAGAGTAAAAGATCCATGGCTAGTATGCTAGCACCAGGGCTGGTGGAAGGGCAAAGCAATACTAGACCACCCTACTTTGATGGAAAGGATTACAACATATGGAAAAACAAGATGAAAGCTTTTCTACGGTCAAAGGATCCTCTGGAATGGGATGTGGTGGAAAAAGGAATCACTCCTACTGCTGCATCAGTATCTGAAAGAGGGAAAGAAACTGTTGAAGCCAGCGGAATGTCTCAAGAAGAAATAAACAAGAGACAAGCACTCGATGCTAAAGCAATTTACTCTTTATATTGTGCTTTGTCACCAACTGAATATAACAGAATATCTTCTTGTGTTACAGCAAAAGAAGTCTGGGATAGATTACATATCACTTATGAAGGGACAGACCGAGTGAAGGAGACCAGAATTAACATTCTCCTTGGTCAATATGAAGCCTTCAAAATGAAACCAGGAGAATCTATAACTGACATGTTTAGCCGTTTTACAGATATTGTCAATGGTCTTGAGAATCAAGGACAGAAAATTTCTGATCCTATGAAGGTGAACAAGCTACTATGCGTGGACTCTCCAAGGATTGGAATCATATAAAGACTTCAATAAGAGAGACGCAAAGAATCATGCCATTATCTCGTAGACAAGCTGATTGGAACTCTTTAGTCTTACGAAGTGGAACGAATTAATGAAGACGAAGATCCAAGAGGTAAGAAATCCATTGCATTAAAATCTAACGATGATTCGATGATACAGATTCTGAAGAAGATCGGACGATGAGGAGCTTGCTCTTATGATTAGAAGGTTCAGAAAGCTTAATAGAAAGGGAAGAAGGTTCAACTCTAAGAAACAAAGTTTTCAAAAACAGTAAACCAAGTTTGTTGATAATGAGGAACCAAACAAAGATGTAATTTGCTTCGAGTGTAAGAAAAAGGGACACATCAGACCCAACTGTCCTCTTCTGAAGAAGAAAAGAGGAAAGTCTGAGAAGTCTCGAAAAGCTCTTAAAGCCGAAACCCGGAGCGATACGAGTGTGAAGAAAGTGATGAGGAATATGCCAACCCGTGTCTAATGGCGCAATCGACTCGAGACTGGATCGACTCATGAAAGTGAATTTGAGGTAAGTGATTATAAAATCCCTGTCAAAGTCTCTAAATACATTGATGAATTATGTTTTAGTCTTAAGACTTCTCTCAAAAAGATTTCCGAACTTAAAAAGGAAAACTCAATTTTAAAACAAAAGGAAAATATTTTAGAAGAAAAAGTGAAAAGTTTAGACTTGAATGTTTCTACTCTTAAAGAGAATGAAGATAAACTTTCAAAAGAAAATGCTTTCTTAAAAACTGACTTATCAAATATTTCAAAGAAATTTTCAATAGGGTCCGAAAAACTTGAAAAAGTTCTTTCAATCCAAAGACCTTACTTCAATAAGTCTGGTCTAGGTATGACAGCAGAAACGATCCCCTTGATTGATTTTCCGAAAGTAAAAGAAAGAATTAAGAAAAGACCGTCGAGAGAGGCTTACAAAAATCATTTCAAGAAAGTTTTTGTAAAGTCTGTAGGTCGAAATGCTTTAAGGTGTTCAAAGTGTAACAATCAGGATCATTTTGAAAAAGAGTGTCCTATGGTTTGGAAGCCTGTTAAGAAAGTATGGCCTAATAATGTTCATTCTACTAACGCCAAAGGACCCAAGAAAATTTGGGTACCAAAGAAAGTTGAGACTCTCTTTTGAATGCAGGTCTCTGTCAAAAAGAAGGTAAAGTGGTATCTTGATAGTGGATGCTCAAGACACATGACAGGAGACTCAAATTGCTTCATAAAGCTTATTCAAGTGAATGGTGGAAAAGTTTCATTTGGAGGAAACAGCAAAGGAAGCATTGTGGGATTTGGAACCGTGAAAATTGGAAATCTCACAATAAGCAATGTTTCTCTGGTGGAAGGACTCAACTACAATCTTCTCAGCATTAGCCAATTGTGTGATACTGGTTTCAAGATCTCCTTTCAAGAAGGCATATGTTCTGGAATTAGCAAAGACTTAACTCAGTCTTTCATGGGTCGAAGGCATGGAAATATCTACCTCCTTGATGTAAAACCAAATGAAGAACAATGCCTAATCTCAATTCAAGATGAAGCAGTCCTATGGCACAGAAAACTTGGCCATGTCAACATGAAGCAATTAGCCAAAATCTCATCAAAGAAGCTTGTTCGAGGTCTACCTAAATTGCCATACCAAAAGTCTGACTTATGCACTCCATGCATTCTGGGAAAACAGGTAAGAAATTCATTTAAGCAAATAAATCATGTATCTACTAATCATGTACTACAGTTGCTTCATATGGATCTCTTCGGACCAACAAGAACCCAGAACATTGGAGGTAAGAAATATTGTCTAGTAATTGTAGACGATTACTCTCGCTTTACCTGGGTATATTTTCTTGCAAGTAAGTCAGAAACCTTTTCATACTTTGAGAAGTTTGCTAAAAAGGTTCAAAATGAAAAAGGATGTGCAATCTCAAGTATAAGAACAGATCATGGAAGTGAATTTGAGAATCAAGATTTTATGAAATTTTGTGATAAATCTGGTTTTAATCATTTGTTTTCCTCTCCATATACTCCAGAGCAAAATGGAGTTGTGGAAAGAAAGAATAGATCTCTTCAAGAAATGGCTAGAACACTTTTAATTGAAAGTAAAATTTCTTCACGTTTTTGGGCTGAAGCTGTTTCAACAACATGCTATATAATAAATAGAGTCTTTCTAAGACCTATTTTAGAGAAAACCCCCTATGAATTATTCAAAGGTAAGAAGCCTATTGTTTCATACTTTCATGTGTTTGGTTGCAAATGCTTTATTTTGAAAAATGCAAATGATCGAGTTGGTAAGTTTGAAGAAAGATCAGATGAAGGCATCTTCCTTGGATATTCTACATCAAGCAAAGCCTATAGAGTCTATAACAAGAAAAGCCAGTCTGTGGAGGAATCAATGAATGTCAAATTCCAAGACTCAGCGCAAGATGAATCCAGCTAGACTCAGTATGAAGAGTCTGAACCCGCTCTA
Source organism: Eucalyptus caleyi (assembly GCA_014182885.2). Taxonomy (NCBI): domain Eukaryota; kingdom Viridiplantae; phylum Streptophyta; class Magnoliopsida; order Myrtales; family Myrtaceae; genus Eucalyptus; species Eucalyptus caleyi. The sequence goes on along the minus strand of CM024468.2, from coordinate 31,292,401 downwards.
AACCTTCCAATGTCTACAACTCAAGAAGCGTCTCAGACTCTGGAAGTCCAACATCAAGATGCTCATAAAGATTCAAATAAAGAAAGAGATTATCAACCAGGCAAATCAACTAGTAACTGGAAGCATAAATCCAGTTATCCCAAAGATCTCATTATTGGCGAAATCAATGAAGGAATCCGCACCAGATCAAAAAGGCGTGAAGAATCTAGTGTTGTGGCTCTCATTTCTGAAATTGAACCAAAAAGCATAGAAGAAGCTTTATCTGATGAAAGTTGGATCGAAGCTATGCAAGAAGAACTCAGACAGTTCAACATCAATGATGTCTGGGAATTGACATCTAAACCAAAAGGTAAAACTGTTATTGGAGCCAAATGGGTATTCAGGAACAAGATGAATGAAGAAGGAAAAGTCGTACGAAACAAAGCAAGACTCGTGGCCAAAGGATATATGTAAGAAGAAGGAATAGATTATGACGAGACTTACGCACCGGTTGCAAGGTTAGAAGCTATTCAACTATTACTTGCGTTTGCTTGTTATAAAAATTTCAGGTTATTCCAAATGGACGTCAAAAGTGCGTTCCTAAATGGATTTATCCATGAGGAAGTTTATGTGGAACAACCACCTGGGTTTGAAGACCCAAAGAAGCCAGACTCAGTCTTCAGACTGAAAAAGGCCTTGTATGGTTTAAAGCAAGCACCTCGAGCTTGGTACGACAGACTAAGTAAGTTTTTATTACAGAATGGTTTTGTCAAAGGTAAAGTAGATACTACTTTGTTTATCAAAAAAGAAAACAAAAGCTTTTTACTTGTTCAAATATATGTGGACGATATTATTTTTGGATCACCTAATGAAAGTCTATGCAAGAAATTTTCTAAGTCTATGTAGGATGAGTTTGAAATGAGTATGATGGGAGAATTAACATTCTTTCTTGGACTTCAAGTGAAACAAATGAAGGAAGGAACTTTTATTCATCAAGAAAAATATGCAAATGATCTTGTCAAAAGGTTTGGATTGGAAAAGTGCAAAAAGACCGACATACCAATGTCATGTTCTTAGAAGATAGACAAGGATGAAGAAGGGAAGAAAGTAGATCAAAAGCTGTACAGGAGCATGATCGGTTCACTTCTTTATCTTACTGCTTCTAGACCTGATATTTTGTTGAGTGTTTGCATCTGTGCTAGGTTTCAATCAGATCCTAGAGAATCCCATCTCAGTGCTGCAAAACGTGTTATCAAATACGTTGCCTCATCTTCAAACATCGGTCTCTGGTATCCCAAGAAGGGAGACTTTAATCTTCTAGGATACTCAGATGCAGATCTGGCCGGTTGCAGAGTCGATAGAAAGAGCACTTCTGGAACTTGTCAACTGCTTGGAAACAGGACAGTATCTTGGTTTTCGAGGAAGCAAAGCACTGTAGCTCTCTCAACGACAGAAGCAGAGTATGTAGCTCTTGGAAGCTGTTGTTCGCAAATTCTATGGATAAAACAACAGCTACAAGACTTTGGGATTGAAGACTCATGCACAGAAATCAGATGTGACAACACCAGTGCGATCAATCTCACCAAAAATCCAATCCTTCATTCAAGAGCAAAGCATATTGAGATTCAACATCACTTCATTAGAGATCACATTCAAAATGGAGAAATCTCGATTCAATTTGTTGATTCAAAAAGTCAACTAGCGGATATATTCACAAAGCCTTTGGAGAAAAATCAATTCGACTTTATCCGTTCAAGACTCAACATTTTGAAGCTTGAAGAAGTTAAAGTCTAGAGACTCACCAACTCTAAGACTCTAATCTCTCGACTTTAAATCCTCGAGACTAGACTTTCATGGCTATAGACGTAAGTTGCTATTTTATCTAAAAGGTACGAATTCTCGTTTAGTTATCTAAACTCGAAAAGGTACGATCTTTCGTTCGGTTATTCTATAATCCGTGTGAAATTCGAAAACTTATCTTTTTAAAAAGGATTAATTTTGGCAGTTATTGATCTTGAAAAGAAGTGTTCGTACACTTTCCTTGTACCGATTGAACTTCCCTTTTCAAAACTGAGTTATATATATACAGTTTTTCTTCGCCCAAATCTTCAAAACCCTAAAAAGAACTCTCCTCCCGATCCTGTTTCTATTTCTTGTTCATCTTCGAGAAAGTGGTCATCTTTTCTTGGGAAAGCAAGTGAAGGAATCTTCCAATCGACAAAGAAAGATGTCTTCTTCGAGGAAATCATCAAGAATCGCAAGCAGGGGACCACAAAGAATGGAGAAGGGACCGACTCACTTCGATCTTACTGAGGAAGAAGACTTATCAAGTCAGCGACAAAGTCCGATTCGCTCTCCTCCACGTCATTCAACACCTCCTGCCCCACAAGGTGCGAGTCAACATCGGAAGAAGAGATAATCGAGGATGCCGACCAGAAGAGTCCAAAGACCCTCCTTTATCTATAAGCTTTATCGTGCGTTGAAAAGCACCGGTACTTCATTAAAATATATAGATGAATTCCTTAAGGACAAAAATTATGGGAATGAGTATCTTTTTCTGCGGAAAATGGAGGAATTGGGAGTTGCTCCGAAAGGAAGGGCAGAGGAGGCACTTGCGAACATTCCAAGTGATCCTCGTATGCCAGGACAAAATTTAATTGAAGGGAACGATGATGACAGAATGTTCCTTGAATTCCAACCGAGAATGGGAGTGGCAGCAAAGGTGAAAGGAAATCGGATGGATTTGTTCAAATCCAAGGATCAGGAAAATGTGTATTTCAGGCTGTTGAAAAGAGGGGTGATAAACCCTAGAAGTGTTGATTTTGACTTCCTGGACGCCATCAACATGAACTTAAGAGAGAAGTTAAATTTGCTTCAACTTGAGACTTTTTGGTCTGACTCTACGGACGGGTATGCTCAGGCGACCGCTTATTTCTATTCAAATCTTAGCTTTTTGGATGCGAATAGAATTTCATTCGATGTACGAGACCAAGTCTACGTGGTAGATGTGAATATGTTGGCGGACATAGTTGGAGTTGAACGAGGACGTTATCTACCAATCAAAGTCTCACCTGCTCGTACTACTCTGGAACTTGTCAAAGATAGGGACGTAGAGAAGAAAATTACCTATTCCAGGATGAATGCCATCAACATTGTGCTTCATAAGATTGTGATCAACTGTCTCAGACCGAAGTCTACGTCAAAGACTTCCGTGTCTCTTTTTGAAGCAAAGTTGATGTACGCGATCAACTCAGGACGGAAGTTCTCTCTCCCGCACACTATTCTCTTCCATATGTACAGAGCAATGTCGAAAGACAAAGGACAATTGCCTTATCCTGGTCTGGTGACCAAGATCTTCAGACACATGAACATTGAACCGCCACAAACATTTTGTGTTCGACCGTGTGATAAGATGGTGGTAGGTTTGAAGATGTTAACGAAGATGCGTCTGCAAGAACTGTCCAAGGCAATGGAGAAATTCAGAGTGAAATCTCCAGTTCAGTCTGGTTCAAAAAGGAAAGGAAAGGAGGCCATTGGTGCCCCATCGAAAAAGAAGAAAAGAACTCTCATCCTGGAGGATGAAGATGAAGATGAAGAAGATGAAGATCCCACTATCCAAGCACTGACAAGAACCAGATGCTCTGTGCCTCAACCGACAGAACTTCAGAAGAACAGAGAAGAAGAAGAGCAGAGAGAGAAGGAGAAAGAAGCTGAAGAAGAAAGAGAAGGAGAGAAAGAAAAGTCTGCTGAATCTGGAGAGAAGGGAAATCAAGAGCATGATCATCACTCTTCCCCTTTCGATGTCCTAAAGACAGGGGGAGTTGGCGAGCAAGAAAGGTCCTCACCTCATGCTACTGATAGTGAAGGTCCAAGACAATCTCCAGCAGACCCAAAAGAATTTCAGGCTTCTCAATTGCCTGAAGAAGGTGATACGTCGACACCAAATCTGCCAGACTATACAGAAGCGCCATCGTCTGCATTTACTCCATCAGAGAAAGCTCATGCCAGTACACAGACGGACGATTCTGCAGATTTTCGTCGCATCATGGATATTCTTCTGGAAATGCGTGGCCAGATATATGCTCTAGACTGTGAAATCCAAGCCATGAAGAATGCTGGACAAGCATCTTCAGTCACCCTGGAGGACAAAATGAAAGACCTTGCTCTGCAACTTCAAGCCAATGCCAAAGGAGAGGAGGTAGCTCAACTAAGGGAGGACTTGAAGAGGCTAGAAGGTGTAGTCCAGTCTATGGGAGATTTCCAGATCGTGTGCATTCCCAAGCAGACATGACTCCTTTCTCACCCTTTTTAATGATGACAAAAAGGGGGAGAATCAATTTGAACTCTTTAAAACTTTGACTTTTGTGGTTATGTTTATTTTTGAGTATGACTTGAGAACTTGAACTTGGGTGTGAATTTAAATTTGACTGAATTGGCTGTGGATTTTGATGCTTGACTGGTTGCATTTATATCAAGTGTTGTTATATGGTATTACTCATGAAAGACTAACCAATTTTCTGTGGATGCGAGTCCGGTTGCTTTATTAATCTTTTGAGTTAGCCATATTGCTTGAGAAATGTTTTTGCAGGTCAAAGTTGTTCAAATCTACAAGAAAGTTTTGTCACCATCAAAAATGGGGAGATTGTTGGAGAAATCTTTCAGAATATTTTGAAGCTGACAAAATATTTCTATCAGTCTAGTCTGGATATTTGAAGATCGACAGTTTAAAGTCTGAAGACTTTGTATTCTCGAGACTCAAGACTTAAGACTTAAGACTTAAGACTCAAGACTCGAGACTCGAGACTCAAGACTCAAGTCTATTCTCACTGACAGTCTTTCTAATCCAGTGACGAAGGAAATCCAAAGCCGAAGTATATGGTTGAGGATTCGATCCTATCCTCTGGAAAAGATTCTTTGGTTGGATAAATATTTCGGATTCTTTTATTGTTATCTAGATCAATTGAAGATCCGATGGTCAACGAAGTATTCTTGGAATGTTCTATTCTTGGAAACCAAGATCCTGATTGTATGGGCGAACAGGATTGATGGGCTATCATCAGATTCCTTAAATAGCTCGGATGATCTTCTTGATTGATTCCGTCCAACGGGTAGATTGGAGGAATTCCTTTGGTAAGTGCCAACGGCTATGATGGCATAAAGGAGTATAAAAGGAAGACGTTCTAGTTGTTTTAGAAGTGTGATCGATAGAAAAATTCCAGAGTCTGAAGAACCTTGATTGTTAGTCGATACAGTTCGAGCAAAATTGTATACACAGAGAGTGTTTATACTTGGTGACACCTTGAGTGAGTGTGGTAGATCATCTACACCTAGAAATCAAGGAAGATCAACACTGTAACATCTCTTTGTTCATAGTGGAATCCAGCCAATTGGCTGTCAGTGCAGAAGAGTGGACGTAGGCTTGAATCAAGCCGAACCACTATAAACCGCGTGTTCAATTCTCTCTTTCCCTTACTCAGTCTTACGATTGATTTTTAATTATTGCAAATCCTTCAACTGTCTAAGTATTGTGCAATCTTCAAGAAAATTTTTATATACCTATTCACCCCCCCTCTAGGTACTCGTACTAGCTATTTCAGACTCCTCACCTGTCGACTTAGGTGATGACTTCGATGACTTCAATGAGTTGATGAAGGGCTCGAATACATGTTCCTCTACTGTGCATTTGCAAAAGAGGTCTCGCAAAAGGTGAAAAGGTTCCAACAATGATGACAAGTATGTTGCACTTTCAACACAACTTGGAGAGATGGCCTCGGCAATTAAGTCATTGGCTCATACGGATGTGGATCACTCTCAAGTCTATTACTCTCAACTCTACAATGAGGTGATGAAAGTGGATGGATACGATGAAATTACCCTTGGATAAGTTTTTGACCATCTAATTGAAAATGAAAAAATTGGAAAAGCATTCATGGTGAAGAGTGCGACTCTTCGCAAAGTATGGGTTGATAAATTTCTAAGCAAAGGAGATCATCATTAGTGATATACTTGTCTCTGGGTGTATGGTTGGTGATTGTGATTGTGATGGTGATCGGGAACTAATTTTTGATCCTCTGTTGACTGCATCAACAAGCATTTTTGGCTAGACAACCTACTGCAAAGTAGATGAAGAGATAGGTGTGTAGACATATTGTGGTTGCCAAAATTCCACTGATGTGTAATTTTATGCAAGGTGCTCAGTAGAAGTGTCAAGGTAACAGAGGTAACACAAGATTTTTGATAGCTTGATCTGATGAGTTTGTTGGTTAAAAGAGTATGAACTGAATGAGTTGCTTAAAGCAGGGGTGCTTTTGCCTTTATGAAATCCATAGGTCAACTGGGTAGTTATTATTGTCTTTTGGATTCAGACATTTAACACCTGTAGTCAAATAGCAGTGTTTTGTAATTGACCCTCTGCTTGCCTAATTTATCTATGATGCTCTTATGGATTCATATGGAGAATTCGCCACTATTTACTTGCTAATATTCCACTGATGATTACCAGGATGGGTTCCACAAATATTGTGGAAGATTTTGGAACTACTTTTTAGCATGGGTAAGAAACAGATAGTGGCAAGAAGACCAAGAAACGACTATCCATGAGAACCAAACCCACCCCCCAACTAACCCAAGTCCCCAAAAAGAAAAAGAAAAAAAAAATATCGGTGGGCTCCGGGTGCGTACAAGCCCAGTAAATATCGTTCAATGAATCGCATGAGTTCCCACAACTCTGATCAGAAGAGAAACAAGATCCGGTTCATGTCGACGGGGCATTGACATTATCTATGAGCAATGGGAACCGCCGCCCCTTAACGTGAGTATTATTGATAAATGTATTGTAATATATCGTTCAATTTCATATAAAAATTTTCGGTCAAATGAAAAAAAAAATGTAGAGACAAACCTTTACTTGAGGGACAGAAAATGTTTATTGTTAACTCTTTCATCTTTCATTCAAAGAAAGCTTATGCGGGATCCGATGTGACCAATGACGATGAAGTTACATGTCTGTTGAGCCAGAATGATGCCATTTTGCTTATCTTACAAGGGATTATTTACTCAATTTGCTTTGAATCTATGATTTCGACCCCTAGTTTTGATTGGCACAAAAAACCCTACTTTGCAAGAGTGAAACACCGTTCCAACTTTCAGATTTGCTCAAACTCTACAAATTACCTCAAATCTGAGGACATAATATTTTAATTTACAAACGGTTTGATGTAAAATCCTACTCATCGAATCTGCAAGCTCGATGTAGGGGCTGAATCCTTTTATCTAAAATGGCAATAGATGCGAAACATGAATCCAAACCATGTTAAACTATTCCCAAGGATAATGGTTAGAAAATATTTTCTTTACCGAACACCGGAAAACATTTTCCTAAACATTTATAAGTTTTAGCCGAATACTGAAAAATATTTTCCGAGACATTTTTAAGTTTTAACCGAACACGGAAAATATTGTCATTTTCCTGGAAAATGACTTCCAGGAAAATATTTTCCGGAATTGGCCAATTTTCCGTGAAACGAACGGACCCTTATACTAGATAAGTTTTTTTTTTTTTTTATGTCATACTAATGAATTTTCTTCATTTGTTTTGTTTTGTGTTTTTAACTGTTTGATACGAAAATGACATTAAAATGACATTATTGAACTATAATGTAATTTTCGATCAAAAAAAAAAACTATAATGTAATTTAAAATAGCGGCAGTGAAATTTTCCAGTGCAGACCTATTTTTTATACCACTAAGGTCTTGTTCAATTTATTTATGACTTACGAGAAGGTGGGAGGTCTCGTAGATTAGGTGGTGATTATACTAAAAAAGGGGATTTTAAAAAGTCTGTACGGCAATCCAGAAACCGAAAATATCAAGGCTCTGCTGAATGTCGCAATGAAGAATTAGTTCTAAACATTCATTTCGACATTCTGACATTGAGATGGGTGTTATACCTTCCGAAGTCGGAGATGAGTTGAGAATTTCGTTGGGTCAAGTGTCAACGCATGAAAATGTTGTCGCGATTTTAATTGTTTTTCTCCGATTCAGAAAACTCGGAAGATTAGAAACTTTATAGCAGATGGCTATACAGAATGCCGTGAAAACGAAATGACCGTGTACAAACTAAGATGATACTATGCCCATATTCTACGTACTGCTCTCTACCTTATTTTCTTGTCAAGGTAGTGACAACTTGATCTTGTTGAGCTTAACCATGATAGTTTTCATGGCCATTCTTTCCTCAGGCAAGTCCTTCGAGCATTCTAATCCTAACTCTAGGATCGATAAAACTATACTCCCGAGTTCCGGAGGTGTCAAATCTTCATGTTTTATGCTATTGAAAAGTGTCGGAGGAATCAAGCCTGTGAGATTGGCCGAGGACAAACCAATGAACTGCAATGTGGATACATTGCCCAGGAAGCTTGGAATTTGACCACGTAAGGGGTTGAGGTCAAGATATAGTAGTTGCAACTTAGGGAAGGTGCCGAATTCTCTCGGTATAACACCCGTTAGCCTGTTCACTGTGAGTGAAATGACTTTGAGATTTTGGCACTGGGCTAAGTTAGGAGGAATGTTTCCTTCAAACTGGTTTATTTCGAGGATGAGTTCTTTCAAGCGGCATAAATGACCGATTTCTATTGGAATTCTCCCGTAGAAACTGTTGTTGCTAAGATCAAGAGAAGCTAGGAAAGAAAGATTGCCTAGGTACGGAGAGAGCCTCCCCTGGAGACCCATGTACGAGAGGTTTAAAGTTGTGACTCTCTGCCTGTGGTTGTTGTAAATGATGCCAATCCATTCACAGAAATTTGCTTCGATGGTCCAATTGCCGCCTTTGATTGTGTTTGTTAGGTCGACGTCGATTGCCGATTTGAAGTGGAGAAGAGCCACTTGATCAGTGAAGTTGCTAGAACAAATGACGAGCTGAAACATTGATAGGGAAGCCAACATAACATCAAGAAATGCTACGAAGATGAATTTCTCCACAGTGAACAATGTATCTTTTGAGTGCATCAATAGAAGGTTAGCTAATTAGGACCTGTTCTGTGACATCCTGAAATTCGATCTCGTTTCGATAAAGTGAAATGTGCATATCGTCGGCACGCCTTTAGTCCTTTTTCTCTGAACTGATCACTCACGAGTTATCTAACCTATTGGGTGAAGCCGTTAAGGGATATAACCGTGGTAAAATCCCTAAAAGCTACCTAATTGGTTAGATTTGACTAAAATCGACTAAAATCGCGTCCGGTCGATTTTAATCATGAAATTTAATTCGGTTTTGGGAATCGAATATTCTGGCATGTCACAATTCATTTTTAGGACTGTCTCATCGTCCGTCAAATTATTGACGAGTCCGAAATTTCAATAAAGAAATTATCGAAAGAAAATTGAAGACCAAAAGAAAATAAAAGGGAAAGAGAAAAGAAAAGAAAATAAGAATAATTATAGTATTTTTATTTTATTTTCTCTCTCTCCCTCTCTCTCTTTTCTTCTCTTTTCTCTCTTTTCTCTCTCTCTTCTCTCCCCTTCCCTCCCCCTTCGTGCGCACGCCCACCAAACACTCCCCTTTTTGCCAATTTCAAATTGGCTTCCTCTTCTTCTCTCTCTCTACTTTGACTGGTCAAAGCTTTCTTCTTATCCCTTCTTTCTTTCTTCTTCTCTCTCCTCTCTCTTCTCCCCTTTTTTCCCCACGTGACCGAACCCCCCTCTTTCTTCTTCCTCCTTTCTTCTTCATGGAAACAGCGAACCGGAAGCGGAAGAAGAAGCCGAGACAGCAGCAGCCACGCCAGATCGTCGTCGCTGCCCGTGCTCCGCCGCTGTCCCGCCCGCCTTCGCCTCTCCTTCACCCTCCTCAGCCGCCGTCGACGCCCCCTCTCTCTCGGTACTCTCTCTCTCCTCTGGTTCGAACGAACCAGCAAGACAGAAGAAGCAGCTCGCCGTCGTCGCCGCTCGCCGCCGTCCTGCTGCCCGCGCCCGCGCCTGCGCCCGCTCGTCCGCCGCTCGCCGCGCGCTTCGCCAGCCCTCGTCTCCTCGCGACCAGGCCTCCCCCGTGCATCTCTCGCCCCTGTTCCGCCTCGTCCAGCCACCGTGAGTGGCCGAGCAAGCCGCCGGAGCCGCCGTGCAGCCTTGCCGGACCGCCGCCTACCTTCCTGACCCTTCTCCGCCCCTAACCATCTCTGCTTTCCCCTGTTTCGCAGCCGAACCAGCAAACCCGCGAGTGGGTTTCCATCCGGTTCGTGGGCCGTTTTGGGCCGTTTCCGGGCCCCGAACTCGAGCCGTGCTTTGGGAAGAATCGTTCCTTGTGTCGTCCCCGTCGGATTGATACGTTTTGCACGCGATTCCGGTGAGTAATCTCACTAATCCTCGCTTAGTAGACTAACGATGCTTAAGGATTGATTAATTTTAATTAATTAAGTTTAGGTGGTTAGATTAGTATGGATTAGTGTTTATTAGTCAATTGTGATGCGAATTAGACAATCGAGTGTGCAATTAGCAAGTAGATGTGGTCTACTATTTATTAAGGGTAGCTCGGGATTTTTCCCGACCTTTAGTGAGCTTCAATTAGGCTTTTAGGGCCTAAGTGGAATTTTTGATATTTAAATATTAATTTTCGGAATTAAATTAAATAATTATTTAATTTCCAAAAATTCAACTGGGGTGGCCAGTCACCGGAATATTGTGCTGATGACCGTGGTGAAATCTGTTTATTTAATCGGGCTTTATTTTGAGCTAAATTGAATTTTTAATGTTAATTATTTAATATTCGAAATTAATTATTTAATTATTTATTTTTCGCAAATTAAGTTTGAGATGGCCAGTGACTGAAATATTATGCTGATGATCGTGGTGCAGCCTGTTTATTTAAATTGGCTTTATTTTGAGCTAAATGGAATTTTTAATATTTATTAATTAAATTTCGAAATTATTTATTTATTTATTTATTTTTCGGAAATTAAGAATTAGATGGCCGACAACTGAAATTTCATACCGATCGTCGTGGCGTAGTCCATTTATTTAATTGAGCTTTATTTTGTGCTTATGTGAATTAATTGTGATTATAAGATTATTTTCTGGATTAATTAAATTGGATAATTAATTGGAAAATAACTAAGTGTCGGGTGACAGCACCAAAAGTGTTTTGGTGGACGCAAGTAATGGTGAGATTTGTGGAATCGAAGTTATTATATTTTGGCTAAGGCCAATCGTGTACCACGCATGATATTTTATTAATAATGATAAAAGATGAGAAGAAATGCTGTGTGATGTGGCTCGGCGATTATTACATCGCTTTGGCATGTAGGATGCCTTAGAGAAGGCACATAAATTGTTAAGTATTGATCATACCATGTGGCGATACTTGATCAAGCCTGTGTGGCGATGATTGATCATGCCCGTGTGACGATAAGTGATCATGCCTATGTGGCATAGATCATACCTGCATGGTCGTAATTCTGTGTGTCAAGTATCGTGCCCGTGTGGCTGAAAGTAATTGGAATGCCTAAGAATATGCACATAAAGTGTTTATTGTACATTACCTTGGCGAATAGATGCCCGAGAGTATTACTATAGCTCGGTGACTGAGTGTACTATTGGAGATTATATAGTGTGGAGTGAGATGACCTAGAATTGGTCCAACTGACATGTAATCAACTAGGTCGATTGATCATTGCTTTGATCTGATGTTGTGAAATGATTGATTGAATGGAATTGACCGTGAGTGGTTTTGTTGGCGTGTGATTGATTGGATCGATTGATTGAGATGTCAATCTGTGATGTAATTGTTTTGGTGCTTATTGAACTGTACTAATATGTAGGTGGAATTTGAGGCCAAGATAAGTCCTCTGCCCTATGCGTGTATAGACAGCCCGGTTAGCGTATTGGTTTCCTAATCGAGTCTTAGTGGGGTAGAACTCGTTGAGACGTAATCTCATCCCGGTTTGGGGAAAACATTTCAAGACCCCGATGAGGAGCTGAGGAGGAGGAATCAGAGAAGGAGAAGTCTAAGGTGAAACCGAGGAAGATAATGATTTGAGTGAAGAGGAGTCAGAGGAGGATCAGGATGATCCTGAGTATAATCCAGATGAGGATTGAAATCCCATCTCTTTGTAAACCCTTTTGTTTATGTGTGGATAGAGTGTGACTTTGAAACTAGGAATAGTTTGTGAAGTGCTCTGTCTAATGCCATGTATAAAGGTTTGGTTGTGGATTTCAATATGAAAGATATAGCCTGCTTTTCTATCACATTGTTTTATTGTCTGGGGATTTATAATTACTTTTGCATATGCTTAATAATCGAAAAGGTTGATGATACATAGTTCTAGGTATCGCATTATAAAATCGACTAAGTTAGAATGATGTATGTGTGCCCGAGGATCGGGGTGTGACATGTTCTCAGTATTTATATAAAAAAGAACCAAATGATTGTCTCAATTTAAATAGATAAATAAATAAATTGTAAAGAAACACTAACTACCAAACGATGCCCCCACATGGGGTCTCTATGGAAAAACAGTAGGTTGCTATTCAATGTGAGGGACTTGACAAACTATACGATCCACATTTCAGATATACTCATAAATTGAAAATTTGTTTTGAGCGTAAAAGCTCTATTATGATAATCCCAACTCATTGGCTCTTTAGGCTACGTTTGGTCGTCCGGATTTCTAATCGGGATAGGATAGGATATGAAATCCTATCATTTTTTTATATCTCGTCCATTATTTGGTGAATCACAATATTAAAGTCGAATATGTTTACATCATATCATGTACATTTTTTTATATAAATGACATGTCATTATAAATGAACATAAATGTTCATAAACGGATATTGTGAAAATCTCTCGTACCAATATTCCTTAATTTATTATTATTTTATTTTTTCCTCTTTTTTATATTATTTTTATATTATTTCTTTTTTTCCCTTTTCATCATTCTTTAATAAAATTTAATCAAATAGTAAACTATAATAACTTACATAAATTACAAAAATACCTAAAATATATAATAAATATAAATATTTAATTTATAGATTGAATGTTTATTATAAGATAGAATTATAGTTGAATATATAAATTAAAATAGGATTAATACAAAATGATTTATATTTTTTATTTTTAATTTCTTAAATTTATTTCATATAATCATTTTTATTTTTTCAATTTTTAATTTCTTAAATTATAATTCAAATATAATTCAAATATTATTTGTATTGAAATATAATTTCAAATATGGACATTAAAAATCCTATCCACCTTTATTCCACTTCTTCCATGGGATAATTTTATCCTGTTTATATCCCCTTATATCCGACTTTCTCTTGTCCTGAGCGAGCACCAAACATAAGATATGATTTATCATATCCTATCCTGAATTTTATCCCGACTACCAAACGCAGTTTTAATATTTAAAATGATGCTATTCACAATACCCCACAAGTTAACCCAAACCATAATCATGTAGTGAGATCTTCCGTGAACAAGGGGAAGTTGGAGAACCCCTCAATCACGTTTAATTTAGTAGCCCATTCTTTATGTTTAGATGTACACAATTATTTGCAACTCTATGAGGGTATAAATGGACCTTTGACTAATGCTCCAAGGCACAGATGTTAAAAGATTTTGTGATGAGTGCCGTAACCTTCCCATAGGGAGTGATTGGAAGTTAAATTGCTGGAAGAGATAATGATACTAGTAGTCTATCAACTTTTTATCCATGTGTCTTGTCATATTTGAATTTTTAATCGATTCAATTAAATCACTTTTAATTAATGTGAAATGTTGTGCCACAAGTTTCATTTAGTGTAATTAGATCCTAATGTATTTGATATGTTTATTGTCATCCTTTCATTAATTAATTTAAATGAAATGCATCATGGGCACCAATTTTATAAAGTTGGTGTTTGATGGAGAAAATTTCGTGAGTTTTGTGCGTGTCATGTGGACTCTCTTCAACAACGATTTTAGGCTTCTCGTCCAAAAAGGATAAGGACAATGACTTCGAAATCTCTACCATTAAAATCCGTGGAAAACTCCACTACTTTCTTTTGAATCATAGTGAAAAATCCTCCCGCATTCTCCATTTGATATGATTTCGAGTGAGAGCTTGTAGAAGAATAAGACCACAATAATTTATAGAAAGTAAGGGGTTTTGTCCTGGTTTGGAAGCTTAGCTGGTAGGCAATGTCAATTTTCTTTTTCTCCTTAAACCCGACATTTCAATGCCTAATACTAATGAATCTGGACGATTTGCGATGCATTAATATTTTGATAACTACGGCTTCCTCGGTTACCAATTACTACACCATAGTACCTGCATCATCATTGTCTATATGTGATTGATTCTAATATCCATAAGCACTTTAATTGATAATTCTGTCAGAGCCCCATTTCTCTGAAATCTACTCGAGAGTCCATTGATTGATGAAAATGTTTCTCGAGAGAATCGAGTGAAAAATCCAGTGTCTTGCAACTAACAAGAGGCAAGCAGATTTGCTCATTCAATGGAGGGGCGAGGATGAGGGGGACTGCGAGAAGTTGCCTTTCAGGGAAGTTGATAATCTCTAGTGCGATTGCAAATGAGAGGAACCACAGGCTTGGCCGTCATTATATTCATGAATATCTGGTAGTTGGACTTCTAATCGATCCATAAAATATTGGTGGCGTCTCTAGGGTAAGTTTCCTCACAAGTTCAATCAAGAACTCAAGTTGTTGAATGGGCTTGGGAGAGCTCGGGCTAAATGCAAGCGTTGCCTTGTAAGAGGGTCTATCATTCCTGCTCAGCAATTCACCTCAAGAAAGGTTGCGACACCTAAGTGTAAAAGGCTCTCCATAGTAGCAAATTTCCTACTATGCATAAAGGGATGTGAGAAACTTAGCTAGGAGGCAAAGTCAATTATATTTTTCTCCTTAAACCTGACATTTCAATGCCCAAAACTAATGAATGGGTACATCGTGTGACGCATTAGTATTTTGACAATTTTAGATGGTCTTCCAATTAGTTCGGTGTATGTTCTAGAATTTGTGTGCATCTTTGTTCATCTTTGATTGTTGTGTGGATGTGATGCAATGGAGCATGTACCAAATAGTCCGATAGTCAAGACCTATATTTCTTTTAACCTAGCTAGGTTCGCATTCTCGATTTTATCCACAATATTGATGTGTCTATTGAGATGTGCACATCATTGGTTGATCTAAAGTATATCGTTAATCACAATATGGATCAATGATTCTAAAGTGCATTGCTCGTTAGTAATGAATAGAAATAATGTAAGCTTTTGGAGACTAGGTACCATATTTGTTTTTTTATTTTCCTTGAAGCACCTGTCTCATTTGGTGCTTGGATGAGATTTTGGGTCGATGTCCTTGTCAACTTAGCCAGCAAAACTTCCAATCCACTAGAACTTGTGGTTGCTGAGTTAGATTTTGACTAAATATGTATTATTTTCATGGAATGATGCGGGCACTCCAGCATAATAAGTTTAAAACACGGAAGACAAGGATGCGTAAATTTCTTGGTTGGGTTGGGTTGAATATTTAGGTCCAAATGGAGGAACTTACTTGCTAAAACCATTATGGGGGTGTTGTCAACTCATAAAGTTTAAACCTACATTAAGAAGTGAAATTAAAGGTTGCCACAGAGGCTTCAAGTGCTGTTGGGGCAAGTTTCGACATTCTCCATAGAAAATACTTGATTTTACTCTTTGAAAAGGTTGATGACTCAATTGGGTCATAAAGTAAGTAGGACTCAATTGTATTATGTGCAAAGATTTAAGATTTCTGGTGCACTTTGGTTGCTATGTTGGTGTAGGGGGATTTTTTCTATACAAATTGGCTTGAAAGAGAGGAAGTGGGATGATTTTACCAAATAAGTTCATGTTTAATTTGAATATAGGTCAATGCGATTGAACTATAAATCACTAAAGGAAATTTTGAGGCTTATATCATCATTTAGCTGAATTTTTTTGCCAAAATAACACGAGTCTATTTTTCAAGTTCTTCTTTTCTTCTAAACATTGTATGAGTAAGAATTTGGCAAGAAGAAAGCCACGAACCATCTTTTCCTTTTCCTTTTCCTTTTTCTTTCTTTTTGCCACATAGAGTGATATAAAGTCATTGACCATGGTTGAACCTCAATCATTTGGACCAATTTATGCGAAAGTGTCAATCCTAAAATTTATCACTCATTTGAAAACCCGATATGATGGTACATGGGGATTGTGTTGGACATACTAGTAATATTTCTTGTTTTGCATGTGAAGGTATCTGTCCATGCAATATATACAAGAGTTTGGAAATGAAAGCTTATTATTGCCCCCACCGATGACTTTAACTGGGAGCCATGTTCGTTATTTTTGAAAACGATGTCTTATTTGATATGTGTGGCATGAAGCAATTAACGTTCATCATGGGAAGTAATTGAAGCACCGTATTTGTTCTACCATGACATCAGTTATACCATATTTATGATATTTGTCACTTATTTTCCTCAAAGCACTTGTCTCCTTTGGTGATTGGATGAAGTTATGGGTCGATATCCTTGTCAACTTGGCCAGCGTAACTTTCAATCTAGTACTTGTGGTCACTGAGTTAGATTTGACTAAATATGTATTCTTTTCATGGAATTATGAAATTTGACAAGCACTCCAGCATAGTAAGCTTAATTCACGGAAGAAAAGGATGCGTAAATTTCCTGGTTGGGTTGTATATTCAGGTCCAAATGGAGGAACTTGCCTACTAAAACCATTATGTGGGTGGTCATCAAGTCGTAACGTCTAAACCTACATTAAGAAGTGAAATTAAAGGTTGCCACATA
The DNA here is from genome assembly GCA_014182885.2 of Eucalyptus caleyi. Taxonomy (NCBI): domain Eukaryota; kingdom Viridiplantae; phylum Streptophyta; class Magnoliopsida; order Myrtales; family Myrtaceae; genus Eucalyptus; species Eucalyptus caleyi. The sequence goes on along the minus strand of CM024468.2, from coordinate 31,275,617 downwards.
GCCTTCAAGTGCTATTTGAGCAAGTCTCTACATTCTCCATGGAAAATGACATGATTTAACTCTTTGCAAAGGATGATGACTCAATTGGGTCATCAAGTAATTAGGACTCATATGCATTCTATGCAAAGATTTATGATTTCTAGTGCACTTTTGCTACTAGGTTGGTATAGAGGGATTTTTCAAATTATGTACTTAAAATACCTTAAGATTTCTAGATAGATTAGCTTGGAAAAGAGGAGGAAGGATGATTTTACCAAATAATTATTTTTTAACTTGAATGTAAGTCTTTGCAGTTGAATTATAAATTAGTGAAGGAGATTTTGCAGCTTATATCGTCATTTAGCTGAATTTTTCTGAGAAACTACACTAGTCTACCTTTCAAGTTCTTCTTTTCTTTTAAATATTGTCAGAGTGAGAATTGGGCAAGTAGAAAGCCACTAACCATCTTTTGTTTCTTTCGGGGTTTCTTTTTAGAGTAACTTTTTACTTTTTCTTCTATTTGCCACATAAGGTGATATAAAGTCATTGACCATGGTTGAACCTCAATCATCCAAACCAATTCATATGAAAGAGTAAGAATTGGGCAAGAAGAAAGCCATTAACCATCTTTTCTTTCTTTTGGAGTTTCTTTCTAGAACTACTTTTTACTTTTTTTTTCTATTTGCGACATAGATTGATACAAAGTCATTGATCATGGTTGAACCTTAATCATCCGAACCAAATCATGCGAAAGACTACGAATTGGGCAAGAAGAAAGCCACTAACTATCTTTTCTTTCTTTTGGAGTTTATTTTTAGAGCTACTATTTACTTTTTTCTTTTCTTTTTGCCACATAGAGTGACATAAAGTCATTGAACATGGTTGAACCTCAATCATCCAAACCAATTCATACAAAAGAGTAAGAATTGGGTAAGTAGAAAGCCATAAACCATCTTTTCTTTCTTTTGGATTTTTTTAGAACAAATTTTTAGCTGTTTTTTCTTTTTGCCACACACAATGATATAAAGTCATTGACCGTGGTTGAACCTCAATCATTCGGACCAATTCATAGGAAAGAGTCAATCTTGAAATTTATCGCTCAATGCCTTAACAATAGAGATTTCACTAAATATCTTGATCTATTGGAAACCTTTTTGCGATAGTACATGCAGATTTTGTTGGACATTAATAATTCTCATTTGTCCCAAAAAAAAGGGAAAATTAACAAATCCTAAAATAGAAACAAGCAAACCCTAGGTTTTCTACGGTCTCTCCATTCCTTGAACCCATCCTCTGCAAAGTCAAAGTATGAAGTTCTCACATTCTTTGTACCCATCCTCTGCAAAGTCCAAGACCCAAATTCTCCACCGGTTAAGGCACAAATTCAAAAACAAGAAGAAAATCATATGCTTCTTTGTTTGTTTATGGAGACCCAAATTCTCCACCAGTCGAGCAAGGCGAGGAGCGACGAGAATCTAGTCACAATGATGACCGGACAACGATTTGGTTGAGGAGCAGCGTAGGAGAAGAAAGAAGAAAATGTAAACTTAAATAATTTAGATTTTTTACTTTTTTTTTCCAATAACAAATTTATGACAAAATTGCCCCTATTTTAATCGCCAAAAATGTCTGCCAGCAAATTAAAGTCCTTAATAGAGATTAACTTGATCATTTTGGGTTCTTATTTGATATAAAATTCACTTTGGGTCCTTATTTAAAACAATGGGTCCACTTTGGGTCCTTATATGACACAAAGTTTACTTTGGGTCATTATTTGAAAAAATAGATTCACTTCGGATCATTATTTGAAATTTTCTCTTAAATGGATAACCTATAGTTCTTGAATTGGGAATCCCTCAAGTGCACCGGTCACATATTCACCCTTAATATAGGCACAACACTACAATTGATAAAGCATGTCATTCCGGGTGCTACTGCTAGTAGCATACGACGACATGGTTGTTAAAATTGTGGTTCGGATTGTACAATCAATGACATACGATCCCAAATCTACTAAACGATCCTTATCACACAGAAAAGGGGTTAGAGATAAAAACCATTTTAGATTGCCCGTCAAGATCTTAAAATTTTATTCCTGAACGTTAAATCACGAAAGTAGCCCATACAAAAATTAAATTTGGGTCAAAATTAGTAACGCCCAGCCTAAAATATTTAATCCGAAACTCCAGATATCACCTGAGCGACAAATTTGTTGGTAGTACTAATAATCATTTTGTGATTGATAATGAATTCAATGAGGAAGGCCGATGGGCCAGTTCCGATCTCAATCAAGATGTCGAGATGACAGCCGATGATTTATTCTAGATAAGTATTTTTTTTTTATGCCTTTTTATGTCATACTAATAAATTTTCTTCATTTGTTTTGTTTCGTGTTTTTTCAACTGTTTGATACGAAAATGACATTATTGAACTATAATGTAATTTAAAATAGCGCCAGTGAAGTTTTCCAGTGCAGACCTATTTTTTATACCACTAAGGTCGTGTTCAATTTATTTATGACTTACAATAAGGTGGGAGGTCTTGTAGATTAGGTGGTGATTATACTAAAAATAGGGATTTTAAAAAGTCTGTACGGCAATCCAGAAGCCGAAAATATCGAGGCTCTGCTGAATGTCGCAATGAAGAATTACTTCTAAACATTCATTTCGACATTTTGACATTGAGATGGGTGTTATACCTTCCGAAGTCGGACATGAGTTGAGAATTTCGCTGGGTCGAGTGTCAACGCATGAAAATGTTGTCGCGATTTTAATTGTTTTTCTGCGATTCAGAAAACTCGGAAGATTAGAAACTTTATAGCAGTTGGCTATACAGAATGCCGTGAAAACGAAATGACCGTGTACAACTTGATCTTATTCTACTTAAGATGATACTATGCCCATATTCTACGTACTGCTCTCTACCTTATTTTCTTGTCAAGTAGTGACAACTTGATCTTGTTGAGCTTAACCATGATAGTTTTCATGTCCATTCTTTCCTCAGGCAAGTCCTTCGAGCATTCTAATCCTAACTCTAGGATCGATTCCAGAGGCGTCAAATCTTCATGTTTCATGCTAATGAGTTTGCTATCCATGATGTCAAGCACGCTGTCTGGAGTCGCTGCACCTACCCATTGCCTCAAGCTCATATCCACATTGAACATTTCATTGGTTGGCTTCTTACTAGTTATCACTTCCAACAGCAATATGCCGAAACTGTATACATCTCCTTTTGTTGAGACTTTTCCTTCCAAACCGTACTCTGCAAGCGTCATAGTTTGTGAAAAAAGAACATCAGCGATGGATCTTTTTTCTTTTTGGGGCATAAATAATAAGACCGAGAGGCATATGAGTGTTAATGTATCTCTATTATATTGTACCATTATACTGGGAATCAAAGACCCGAATTAGCTAAAATTTTGACAAATATACCTGGAGCAATGTATCCAATTGTGCCGAGAGTTTGGGTTTGTGTTTCAAGCTTGTTCTTAGCCAAAGTCTTTGCAATTCCAAAGTCGCAGACTTGTGCTACCAGGCCCTCATTTAGAAGAACATTGCTAGGCTTCAGATCACAGTGCACAATGGGTTCTGGTTGGCGATGGTGGAGATAATCAAGTGCCGTTGCGATGTCGACCACTAAGTTCACTCGCTGATGGAGACCCAAGTCGCGGTTATTGGAGTGGAGCCACTTCTCCAAGCTCCCATTGGGCACATATTGCAGCACCAGAGCTCTTAGATCGGCATTGAGCTAATCACCTTGACGAGATTCCGGTGCCGAATTTTGCGGAAAACCTCGCATTCTGCGTCAAAACTTTTCAAGGCGCCTTCAATATGGAGATTTAGTACTTTGACCGCAACGTCAGTCCTGTTGGCCAGAGTCCCTTTGTATACAGAGCTAAAGCTTCCTGTTCCGAGTAAGTTGCTTTCGCTAAAGTTGTTCGTAGCTGAGCAAAGCTCCCGATATGTTATCATTGGGTGGTTAATTCCAAGCAGGATGCCCACCGAAACTGGAGCTCTTTTAATCGTGTTTCCATGCTTTCTAAGCAAGCAAATGACAATGACCGAAAGTATAGCAGATGCAATTGGCAACATAACGTATAGTAACCATAGCCGCTTGTCCCTTGATGATTTCTTTTCATTTACTTTGCAAGTTGGGACTTCAAATATTGCATTTCCACAGAGCGCTTCATTCCCAATGAAGGAGAGAGCTGAGAAATTTCCAAAGGATCCGCCATTAGGAATTTCTCCCGACAGCCTATTAAAGGACAAGTTCAAAATTTGCAGAAATCAAAGTTCTTCGATGGACTTGGGTATTGCGCCTGACAACTCATTGTAGGAGAGATCGAGGAACTCCAACCCTTTGAGGTCACCGATCGATGGCGGTATTGATCCTTCAAACGAGTTCCCTGACAAGTTGAGAGAAGCAAGGCTCTCTAACCCCTGGATGGAACTAGGTATGGTGCCGGTAAGTTGATTTCGAGAAAGATCAATGTCGTTCATAGCTCTCATTTTCTCTATCTTCAATGGTAGCCCTCCAACGAAAGAATTGTGTGTCAAATCGAGGAAGATGAGTCCTTGAAGACTCCACAGGCTAACTGGTAGGATCAATGTCAAGTTATTCCAACTTACTGTCAACTCTTGAAGGCTGCTCAAGTTTCCAATGCAATTCAAGATCGATCCCGATAAACTATTTTGTTGGAGCAACAAATTTCCTAAACTTGTCAAGTTGCATATCTCATCGGGGATTGGTCCTTCGAGATGGTTGTTCTCGAGATACAGCATTTGCAAGCTTTCTAGTCCTCTGATTGATGATGGAATGTTGCCATCTAGATCGTTGTCATTCAACCATAGTGTAGTCAATCTCTTCAAAGAACCCATTTCCTGAGGAATGCGACCTCTAATTTGACAGTTGGAAGCTTCTAGAATTTGTAGGGAACTTGAGAAGTTTTTGATAGATTTTGGTATGGAGCCGCAAAGTGGGTTGCGTCCCAGACCCAACATTCGCAGCGATTGGCAATTCGATAAAGCAGATAGAAAACTAAGCTCCGAACTATGAGTCTCACCTGTTAGCTGATTTGATCCTGCCACAAAGAATCTGAGGTTCTTCAAGTTGCCCAAACTCATGGGTATGGGTCTGCTGAGTTGATTGTACCCGGCACTGAAAACTATTAGGTTCGTAAAATTTGAAATATATTGTGGGATGTTGCCACCAAAACTATTAAGATTTAAAAAGAGTTTTTCCAAATTTGGAAGGCTCTGTTCGCTACCCGGGAAAAAGCTTCCAGAGAGGGAATTGGAGGACAAACTAAGTGTTCGTAGAGAAGAAACATTAAAAATTTCTTGAGGCACTTTGCCTGTTAGCAAATTGCTATGAAGGTTCAAATATTTCAGATTGACCAACTTGCCAATCTCACTTGGAATGTCACCTCTGATATAGTTAGATGTTACCTGCAAAATTTGCAGGCTTGACATGTTACCGATGGTTCGAGGAATCGTGCCAGTCAAGTTGTTTTCACCGAGGTCGAACTCCTGTAGCTTTTGCAACCTGTCAATGTCTCGAGGAACGCTTCCCTGAAAACGATTGTGTGACAACGCCAATATGAGAAGCTCTTTGCATTGGGTTAGCGTCTTTGGTATCACGCCGTTGAACTGGTTATCATATAGTTTAAGCATCTGAATGCTAGGCCAGCAGGAGCAAAGATTAGAGGGAAGACCCCCTGAGAGATCATTATGCATCAAGTCAACAATGGTGAGTGATCTATTGAAAAGTGTCGGAGGAATCGAGCCTGTGAGATTGGCCGAGGACAAACCAATGAACTGCAATGTGGATATATTGCCCAGGAAGCTTGGAATTTGACCACGTAAGGGGTTGAGGCTAAGATATAGTAGTTGTAACTTAGGGAAGGCGCCAAATTCTCTCGGTATGCCACCCGTTAGCCTATTTTCTACGAGTGACATCTCTTCGAGATTTTGGCACTGGGCTAAGTTAGGAGGAATGTTTCCTTCAAACTGGTTTGTTTCGAGTATGAGTTCTTTCAAGCAGCGTAAATGACCGATTTCTATTGGAATTCTCCCGTAGAAACTGTTGTTGCGAAGATCAAGAGAAGCCAAGAAAGAAAGATTGCCTAGATAAGGAGAGAGCCTCCCCTGGAGACCCATGTACGAGAGATTTAAAGTTGTGATTCTCTTCCCGCGGTTGCTGCAAATGACACCAATCCATTCACAGAAATTTGCTTCGGTGGTCCAATTGCCACCTTTGATCGTGTTTGTCGAGTCGACTTCGATCGCCGATTTGAAGTGGAGAAGAGCCACTTGATCAGTGAAGTTGCTAGAACATATGACAAGCTGAAACATTGATAGGGAAGCCAGCATAACATCAAGAAATGCTATGAAGATGAACTTCTCCATTATGAATAGTGTATCTTTTGAGTGCATCAATAGAAGGTTAGCTAATTAGGACCTGTTCTCAGTATTTAATATCAAAAAGAACCAAATGATTGTCCCAATTTAAATAATAATAAAAAATTGTGAAGAAAGACTGACTATCAAACGATGCCCCACATGGGGTCTCTATGGAAAAACAGTAGGTTGCTATTCAATGTGAGGGACCTAACAAACCATACGATCCACATTTCAGATATACTCATAAATTGAAAATTTGTTTTGAGCGTAAAAGTTATATTATGATAATCCCAACCCATTGGCTCTTTAATAATTAAAAGGATGCTATTCACAATACCCCACAAATTAACCCAAACCATAATCATATAGTGAGATCTTCCGTGAACCAGGGGAAGTTGGAGAACCCCTCAATCACATTTAATTTAGTAGCCCATTCTTTATGTTTACATGTACACACTTTTTTTCAACTCTACGAGAGTATAAATGGACCTTTGACTAATGCTCCAAAGCACGAATGTGAAAAGGTTTTGTGATGAATGCCGTAACCTTCCCATAGGGAGTGATTGGAAGTTTCTATTGCTGGAAGAGATAATGATACTAATAGTCTATCAACTTTTATCCATGTGTCTTGTCATATTTGAATTTTTAATTGATTCAATTAAATCACTTTCTATGTGAAATGTTGTGCTGAAACTTTCATTTGGTCCAATTAGATCCTAATGTATTTGATATGTTTATCGTCATCCTTCATTAATTAATTTAAATGAAATGCATCATGGACACCAATTTATAAAGTTGATATTTGACGAAGAAAATTACATGAGTTTTGTGCGTGTCATGTGGACTCTCTTCAACAACGAATTTAGGCTTCTTGTCCAATAAGGATAAGGACAATGGCTTCGAAATCTCTACTATTAAAATCCGTGGAAAACGTCACTACTTTCTTTTGAAGCATAGTGAAGGGGTTTTGTCCTGGTTTGGAAGCTTAGCTGGTAGGCAATGTCAATTTGCTTTTTCTCCTTAAACCTGACATTTCAATGCCTAATACTAATGAATCTGGACATTTTGGGATGCATTAATATTTTGATAACTACGGCTTCCTCGGTTACCAATTACTATACCGTATTACCTGCATCATCATCCTCTATATGTGATTGATTCTAGTATCCATAAGCACTTTAATTGATAATTCTGTCAAACCCTATTTCTCTGAAATCTACTCGAGAGTCCATTGATTGATGAAAATGTTTCTCGAGAGAACCAAGCGAAAAGTCAAGCGTGAAGTTTCCTTCGAAGGAAGTTGATAGTCTCTAATGTGATTGCAAATGAGAGGAACCGCAAGCTTGGCCTTCATTATATTCATGAATCTCTAGTTTGCAAAAGTAAGGTAGACTATGATACCTTAGTTGGATTTCTAATCAATCCATAAAATATCGGTGGCGGCTCTAGGGTAAGTTTACTTGCAAGTTCAATCAAGAACTCAAGTTGCGGTTGAATGTGTTGGGATATAATACGTGGAAATGACAGGATTTTGCAATTTACGTTAACGCGAAATCACCAGAGAAATAAACGAAAAAAATAAGAACACCAGAAATTTACGTGATTTAGTCCGAGTATCAGTACTTACGTTCATGAAGAGAATCAGCAGCAAATAATCTACTATAATCAAATAATTAAAGTTTACAATCGCTCAAACGTTCAGTGTTTCCCACACCTAGATTTAACAACAAACCTAAAGTGTTTATAAATACACAACTCATTTGGATATAAACTCATGGCACAAAAATTACCACATTGCGTGGCTTCAAAGAAAACATGCGGCTCTTTCCCAAGCGGCCTAAACGTCCAGCTCTACGTAGGCTTCGGCGGACGTGCGGCTTCTCACTCACTTCTTCTACGTAGGGCTTCTCTCTGCCGCTTCGAAAGATTTCCCTTTTACGTGCGTGTGTGCCCAAGGTCAAAACTTTGACCTTGGGCCCCACCACTTTCCTACTTCACGTACAGAAGCTTCGTTTAATTTCCATCGGCGGAAGAAAGAAAGCCCAGGCGTGAAAGTTGTGTTGGCCCCACCATGGATAGAAGAATTCGGCTCCTCCTCCTGCATATAAGTGAGAGAAAAACTTTGCTCCTTTTCTTTTCTTTTGTCTTGATTCGCACGTCTCATGGAAAATTTAATCCAAGCGAATCGCATTTTGTAAACTTTCAAACTCGAAACATAATTTAACAGGATGGGCTTGAGAGAGCCCGGGAGAGCCCGGGTTAAACGCAAGCGTTGCCTTGTAAGAGTGTCTATCATTCCTGCTCAGCAATATGTTAGTTTTCCCCATGTGGTTCACCTCAAGAAAGGTTGCGACACCTAAGTGTAAAAGGCTGTCCATAGTAGCAAATTTCCTACTATGCATATAGGGATGCAAGAGGCTTACCTTGGAGGCAAAGTCAATTATAGTTTTCTCCATTGACAATTTTAGATGGTCTTCCAATTAGTTTGGTGTATGTTCTAGAATTTATGTGCATCTTTGTTCATCTTTGATTGTTGTGTGGATGTGATGCAATGGAGCATGTACCAAATAGTCCGATAGTCAAGACCTATATTTCTTTTAACCTAGCTAGCTTCGCATTCTCGATTTTATCCACAATATTGATGTGTCTATTGAGATGTGCACATCATTGGTTGATCTAAAGTATATCGTTAATCACAATATGGATCAATGATTCTAGAGTGCATTGCTCGTTAGTAATGAATAGAAATAATGTAAGATTTTGGAGACTAGGTACCATATTTGTTTTTTATTTTCCTTGAAGCACCTGTCTCGTTTGGTGCTTGGATGAGATAATGGGTCGATGTCCTTGTCAACTTAGACAACGACTTTCGATCCACTGGAACTTGTGGTTGCTGAGTTAGATTTTGACTAAATATGTATTATTTTCATGGAATTATGTGGGCACTCCAGCATAGTAAGTTTAAAACACGGAAGACACAGATGCGTAAATTTCCTGGTTGGGTTGGGTTGAATATTTAGGTCCAAATGGAGGAACTTGCCCGCTAAAACTATTATGGGGGTGTTATCAACTCATAAAGTTTAAACGTATATTAAGAAGTGAAATTAAATGTTGCCACAGAGGCTTCGAGTGCTATTCGGGCAAGTTTTGACATTCTCCGTAGAAAAGACTTGATTTTACTCTTTGCAAATGTTGATGATTCGATTGGCTCATAAAGTAATTAGTACTCGATTGTATTCTGTGCAAAAATTTAAGATTTCTGGTGCACTTTGATTGTTATGTTGGTGTAAGGGGATTTTTTCTATACAAATTGGCTCGAAAGAGAGGAAGTAGGATGATTTTACTAAATAAGTTCATGTTTAATTTGAATATAGGTCATTGTGGTTGAACTATAAATCATTAAAGGAAATTTTGAGGCTTGTATCATCATTTAGCTGAATTTTTTTGCCAAAATAACACAAGTCTATTTTTCAAGTTCTTCTTTCCTTTTAAACATTGTATGAGTAAGAATTGGGCAAGAAGAAAACCACTAACCATCTTTTTTTTTTCCTTTTTTTTTACTTTCTTTGAAGAGCAACTTTTTACCTTTTTTTCTTTTTGCCGCATAGAGTGATATAAAGTCACTGACCATGGTTGAACCTCAATCATCTGGACCAATTTACGCAAAAGTGTCAATCCTGAAATTTATCGCTCAATCGAAAACCTGATGTGATGGTACATGGGGATTGTGCTGGACATACTAGAAATATTTCTTGTTTTGCATGTGAAGGTATCTGTCCATGCAAAATATACAAGAGTTTGGAAATGAAAGCTTGCTATTGCCCTATTGATGACGTTAATTGGGAGCCATGCTTGTTATTTTTGAAAACGATGTCTTATTCGATATGTATGGCACGAGGCAATTAACGTTCATCATGGGAAGTAATTGAAGCACCGTATTTGTCTCTTATTTTTCTCGAAGCACTTGCCTCCTTTGGTGCTTGGATGAAGTTATGGGTCGATGTCCTTGTCAACTTGGCCAACTTAACTTTTAATCTAGTACTTTGTGGTCACTGAGTTAGATTTGACTAAATATGTATTCTTTTCATGGAATTATGAAATTTGACAAGCACCCCAGCATAGTAAGCTTAATTCACGGAAGAAAAGGATGCGTAAATTTCCTGGTTGGGTTGTATATTCAGGTCCAAATGGAGGAACTTGCCTACTAAAACCATTATGTGGGTGGTCATCAAGTCGTAAAGTCTAAACCTATATTAAGAAGTGAAATTAAAGGTTGCCGCATAGCCTTCAAGTGCTATTTGAGCAAGTCTCTACATTCTCCATGGAAAATGACCTGATTTTACTCTTTGCAAAGGATGACGACTCAATCGGGTCATCAAGTAATTAGGACTCATATGCATTCTATGCAAAGATTTATGATTTCTAGTGCAGTTTTGCTACTATGTTGGTATAGAGGGATTTTTCAAATTATGTACTTAAAATACCTTAAGATTTCTAGATAGATTAGCTTGGAAAAGAGGAGGAAGGATGATTTTACCAAATAATTATTTTTTAACTTGAATGTAAGTCTTTGCGGTTGAATTATAAATTAGTGAAGGAGATTTTGCAGCTTATATCGTCATTTAGCTGAATTTTTCTGAGAAACTACACTAGTCTACCTTTCAAGTTCTTCTTTTCTTTTAAATATTGCAAGAGTGAGAATTGGGCAAGTAGAAAGCCACTAACCATCTTTTCTTTCTTTCAGGGTTTCTTTTTAGAGCAACTTTTTACTTTTTTTTTCTATTTGCCACATAAGGTGATATAAAGTCATTGACCATGGTTGAACCTCAATCATCCAAGCCAATTCATATGAAAGAGTAAGAATTGGGCAAGAAGAAAGCCATTAACCATCTTTTCTTTCTTTTGGAGTTTCTTTCTAGAACTACTTTTTACTTTTTTTTCTATTTGCGACATAGAGTGATACAAAGTCATTGATCATGGTTGAACCTTAATCATCCGAACCAATTCATGTGAAAGAGTACGAATTGGCCAAGAAGAAAGCCACTATCTTTTCTTTCTTTTGGAGTTTATTTTTAGAGCTACTGTTTACTTTTTTCTTTTCTTTTTGCCACATAGAGTGACATAAAGTCATTGAACGTGGTTGAACCTCAATCATCCAAACCAATTCATACAAAAGAGTAAGAATTGGGTAAGAAGAAAGCAACTAACCATCTTTTCTTTCTTTTGGATTTTTTTTAGAACAACTTTTTAGTTTTTTTCTTTTTGCAAAACACGATAATATAAAGTCATTGACCGTGGTTGAACCTCAATCATTTAGACCAATTCATAGGAAAGAGTCAATCTTGAAATTTATCGCTCAATGCCTTAACACTAGAGATTTCACTAAATATCTTGATCTATTGGAAACCTTTCTGCAATAGTACGTGCAGATTTTGTTGGACATTAATAATTCTCATTTGTCCAAAAAAAAAAAAAAGGGAAAATTAACAAATCCTAAAACAGAAACAAACAAACCCTAGGTTTTCTACAGTCTCTCCATTCCTTGTACCCATCCTTTGGAAAGTTGAAGACCCAAATTCTCTGCCGGTTGAGGCACAAATTCAAAAACAAGAAGAAAACCATATGCTTCTTTGTTTGTTTGCGGAGACCCAAATTCTCCACCAATCGAGCAAGGCGAGGAGCAACGAGAATCTAGTCGCGATGATGACCAGACAACGATTTGGTTCAGGAGCAGCGTAGGAGAAGAAAGAAGAAAAACGTAAACTTAATTAATTTAGATTTTTTCCTTTTTTTTCCAATCACAAATTTATGACAAAATTGCCCCTATTTTAATCGCCAAAAAATCTCTGCCAGCAAACTAAGGTCCTCAATAGAGATTAACTTGATCATTTTGGGTCCTTCTTTGATATAAAATTCACTTCGAGTCCTTATTTAAAACAATGGGTCCACTTTAAGTCCTTATATGACACAAAGTTCACTTTGGGTCCTTATTTAAGAAAATAGATTCACTCCGGGTCCTTATTTGAAATTTTCTCTTAAATGGATAACTTGTAGTTCTTGAAATGGGAATCCCTCAAGTGCACCCGTCACATATTCACCCTTAATATAGGCACATCACTACAATTGATAAAGCACGTCATTCCGGGTGCTGCTGCTAGTAGCATACGACAACATGGTTGTTAAAATTGTGGTTCAGATTGTACGATCAATGACATACGATCCCAAATCTACTAAACGATCCCTATCACACGGAAAAGGGGTTAGAGATAAAAACCATTTTAGATTGCCCCTCAAGATCTTAAAATTTTATTCCTGAACGTTAAATCACAAAAGTAGCCCATACAAAAATTAGATTTGGGCCAAAATTAGTAATGCCCAGCCTAAAATATTTAATCCGAAACTCCAGATATCACCTAAGCGACAAATTTGTTGGTAGTACTAATAATGATTTTGTGATTGATAATGAATTTGATGAGGAAGGCCGATGGGCCAGTTACGATCTCAATCAAGATGTCGAGATGACAGCCGATGAATTATTCTAGATAAGTATTTTTTTTATGCCTTTTTATGTCATACTAATGAATTTTCTTCATTTGTTTTGTTTTGTGTTTTTTAACTGTTTGATACGAAAATGACATTATTGAACTATAATGTAATTTAAAATAGCGGCAGTGAAATTTTCCATTACAGACCTATTTTTTATACCACTAAGGTCGTGTTCACTTTATTTATGACTTACAATAAGGTGGGAGGTCTTGTAGATTAGGTGGTGATTATACTAAAAATAGGGATTTTAAAAAGTCTGTACGGCAATCCAGAAACCGAAAATATCAAGGCTCTGCTGAATGTCGCAATGAAGAATTAGTTCTAAACATTCATTTCGACATTCTGACATTGAGATGGGTGTTATACCTCCCGAAGTCGGACATGAGTTGGGAATTTCGTTGGGTCAAGTGTCAACGCATGAAAATGTTGTCGCGATTTTAATTGTTTTTCTCCGATTCAGAAAACTCGGAAGATTATAAACTTTATAGCAGATGGCTATACAGAATGCCGTGAAAACGAAATGACCGTGTACAAACTAAGATGATACTATTCCCATATTCTACGTACTGCTCTCTACCTTATTTTCTTGTCAAGTAGTGACAACTTGATCTTGTTGAGCTTAACCATGATAGTTTTCATGTCCATTCTTTCCTCAGGCAAGTCCTTCGAGCATTCTAATCCTAACTCTAGAATCGATAAAACTATACTCTCGAGTTCCGGAGGCGTCAAATCTTCATGTTTCATGCTAATGAGTTTGCTATCCATGATGTCAAGCACTCTGTCTGGAGTCGCTGCACCTACCCATTGCCTCAAGCTCATATCCGCATCGAACATTTCATCGGTTGGCTTCTTACTAGTTATCACTTCCAACAGCAGTATGCCGAAACTGTAAACATCTCCTTTTGTTGAGACTTTTCCTTCCAAACCGTACTCTGCAAGCGTGATAGTTTGTGAAAAGAAGAACATCAGCGATGGATCTTTTTCTTTTTGGGGCATAAATAATAAGATCGAGAGGCATACGAGTGTTAATGTATCTCAATTATATTGTACCATTGTACTGGGAATCAAAGGCCCGAATTAACTAAAATTTTGACAAATATACCTGGAGCAACGTATCCAATCGTGCCGAGAGTTTGGGTTTGTGTTTCAAGCTTGTTCTTAGCCAAAATCTTTGCAATTCCAAAGTCGCAGACTTGTGCGACCATGTCCTCATTTAGAAGAACATTGCTAGGCTTCAGATCACAGTGCACAATGGGTTCTGGTTGGCGATGGTGGAGATAATCGAGTGCCGTTGCGATGTCGACCACTAAATTCACTCGCTGATGGAGACCCAAGTTGTGGTTATTGGAGTGGAGCCACTTCTCCAAGCTCCCATTGGGCACATATTGCAGCACCAGAGCTCTTAGATCAGCATTCGTGCAAGAGCTAATCACCTTGACGAGATTCCGGTGCCGGATTTTGCGGAAAACCTCGCATTCTTTGTCAAAACTTTTCAAGGCGCCTTCAATATGGAGATTTAGTACTTTGACCGCAACGTCAGTCCGGTTGGCCAGAGTCCCTTTGTATACAGAGCTAAAGCTTCCTGCTCCGAGTAAGTTGCTTTCGCTGAAGTTGTTCGTAGCTGAGCAAAGCTCCCGATATGTTATCATTGGGTGGTTAATTCCAAGCAGGATGCCCACCGAAACTGGAGCTCTTTTAATCGTGTTTCCATGCTTTCTAAGCAAGCAAATGACAATGACCGAAAGTATAGCAGATGCAATTGGCAACATAACGTATAGTAACCATAGCCGCTTGTCCCTTGATGATTTCTTTTCATTTACTTTGCAAGTTGGGACTTCAAATATTGCATTTCCACAGAGCGCTTCATTCCCAATGAAGGAGAGAGCTGAGAAATTTCCAAAGGATCCGCCATTAGGAATTTCTCCCGACAGCCTATTAAAGGACAAGTTCAAATTTTGCAGAAATCGAAGTTCTTCGATGGACTTGGGTATTGCGCCTGACAACTCATTGTAGGAGAGATCGAGGAACTCCAACGCTTTGAGGTCACCGATCGATGGTGGTATTGATCCTTCAAACAAGTTCCCTGACAAGTTGAGAGAAGCAAGGCTCTCTAACTCCTGGATGGAACTAGGTATGGTGCCGGTAAGTCGATTTCGAGAAAGATCGATGCCGTTCATAGCTCTCATTTTCCCTATCTCCAATGGTAGCCCTCCAATGAAAGAATTGTGTGACAAATCGAGGAAGATGAGTCCTTGAAGATTCCACAGGCTAACTGGTACGATCGATGTCAAGTTATTCCCACTTACATGAAACTCTTGAAGGCTGCTCAAGTTTCCAATGCAATTCGGGATCGATCTCGATAAACTATTTTGTGGGAGCACCAAATCTCCTAAACTTGTCAAGTTGCATATCTCATCGGGGATCGGTCCTTCGAGATGGTTGTAATCGAGATACAGCCTTTGCAAGCTTTCTAGTCCTCTGATTGATGATGGGATGTTGCCATCTAAATCATTGTCATTCAACCATAGTGCAATCAATCTCTTCAAGGAACCCATTTCCTGGGGAATGCGACCTCTAATTTGACAGTCGGAAGCATATAGAATTTGTAGGGAACTCGAGAAGTTTTTGATAGATTTTGGTATGGAGCCGCAAAGTGGGTTGCTTCCCAGAACCAACAATCGTAGCGATTGGCAATTTGATAAAGCAGATAGAAAACTAAGCTCCGAACTATGAGTCTCACCTGTTAGCTGATTTGATCCAGCCTCAAAGAATCTGAGGTTCTTCAAGTTGCCCAAACTCATGGGTATGGGTCCGCTGAGTTGATTGTTCCCGGCACTGAAAAGTATTAGGTTCGTAAAATTTGAAATATATTGTGGGATGTTGCCACCAAAACTATTTTGATGGAAAGAGAGTTTTTCCAAATTTGGAAGGCTCTGTTCGCTACCCAGGAAAAAGCTTCCAGAGAGGGAATTGGAGGCCAAACTAAGTGTTCGTAGAGAAGAAACATTAAAAATTTCTTGAGGCACTTTGCCCGTTAGCATATTTCTCTCAAGGTTCAAATATTTCAGATTGACCAACTTGCCAATCTCACTCGGAATGTCACCTCCGATATAGTTAGATGGTACATCCAAAAGTTGCAGGCTTGACATGTTACCGATGGTACGAGGAATCGTGCCAGTCAAGTTGCTTTCACCGAGGTAGAGCTCCTGTAGCTTTTGCAACCTGTCAATGTCTCGAGGAAAGCTTCCCTGAAAATGATTGTGTGACAACGCCAATCTGAGAAGCTCTTTGCATTGGGTTAGCGTCTCTAGTATCACGCCGTTGAACTGGTTATCAGATAGTTGAAGCATTCGAATGCTAGGCCAGCAGGAGCAAAGATTGGAGGGAAGACCCCCTGAGAGATCATTATACGTCAAGTCAACAATGGTGAGTGATCTATTGAAAAGTGTCGGAGGAATCGAGCCTGTGAGATTGGCCGAGGACAAACCAATGAACTGCAATGTGGATATATTGCCCAGGAAGCTTGGAATTTGACCACGTAAGGGGTTGAGGCTAAGATATAGTAGTTGTAACTTAGGGAAGGCGCCAAATTCTCTCGGTATGCCACCCGTTAGCCTATTTTCTACGAGTGACATCTCTTCGAGATTTTGGCATTGGGCTAAGTTAGGAGGAATGTTTCCTTCAAACTGGTTATGTTGGAGCAAGAGTTTTTTTAGGCGGTGCAAACGACCAATTTCTATAGGAATTCTCCCATGGAAACTGTTGTTGCGAAGATCAAGAGAAGCAAGGAAAGAAAGATTGCCTAGATAAGGAGAAAGCCTCCCTTGGAGACCCATGTGCGAGAGGTCTAAAGCTGTGACTCTCTGCCTATGGTTGCTGCAAAAGATGCCAATCCATTCACAAAAATTTGCTTCGGTGGTCCAATTGCCACCTTTGATCGTGTTTGTCGGGTCGACTTCGATCGCCGATTTGAAGTGGAGAAGAGCCACTTGATCAGTGAAGTTGCTAGAACAGAAGACGGGCTGAAACATTGATAAGGAAGCCAAGATAACATTAAGAAATGTTATGAAGATGAACTTCTCCATAATGAATAGTGTCTCTTTTGAGTGCCTCAGCAGAAGGTTAGCTAATTAGGACCTGTTCTAGTATTTAATATAAAAAGAACCAAATGATTGTCTCAATTTAAATAAAAAAAAAATTGTAAAGAAAGACAAACTACCAAATGATGCCCCACATGGGGTCTCTACGGAAAAACAGTAGGTTGCTATTCAATGTCAGGGACCTAACAAACTATACGATCCACATTTCAGATATACTCATAAATTGAAATTTGTTTTGAGCGTAAAAGTTCTATTATGATAATCCCAACTCATTGGCTCTTTAATATTTAAAAGGATGATATTCACAATACCCCACAAATTAACCCAATTTATAATCATGTAGTGAGATCTTCCGTGAACGAGGGGAAGTTGGAGAACCCCTCAATCACGTTTAATTTAGTAGCCCGTTCTTTAGGTTTACATGTACACACTTATTTTCAACTCTACAAGGGTATAAATGGACCTTTGACTAATGCTCCAAGGTACGAATGTGAAAAGGTTGTGTGATGAATGCCGTAACCTTCCCGTGGAGAGTGATTGGAAGTTTCTATTGCTGGAAGAGATAATGATACTAGTAGTCTATCAACTTTTATCCATGTGTCTTGTCATATTTGAATTTTTAATTGATTCAATTAAATCACTTTTAATTAATGTGAAACATTGTGCCACAACTTTCATTTGGTATAATTAGATCCTAATGTATTTGATATGTTTATTGTCATCCTTTCATTAATTAATTTAGATGAAATGCATCATGGACACCAATTTGATAAAGTTGATGTTTGATGGAGAAAATTAAGTGAATTTTGTGAGTGTCAAGTGGACTCTATTCAACAACAAATTTTAGGCTTCTTGTCCAAAAAGGATAAGGACAATGGCTTTGAAATCTCTACCATTAAAATCCGTGGAAAACTTCACTACTTTCTTTTGAAGCATAGTGAAAAATCCTCCCGCATTCTCCATTTGATATGATTTCGAGTGAGAGCTTGAAGAAGAATAAGACCACAATAATTTATAGAAAGTAAGGGGTTTTGTCCTGGTTTGGAAGCTTAGCTGGTAGGCAATGTCAATTTTCTTTTTCTCCTTAAACCTGACATTTCAATGCCTAATACTAATGAATCTGGACATTTTGTGATGCATTAATATTTTGATAACTATGGCTTCCTCGGTTACCAATTACTATACCATATTACCTGCATCATCATCCTCTATATGTGATTGATTCTAGTATCCATAAGCACTTTAATTGATAATTCTGTCAAACCCTATTTCTCTGAAATCTACTCGAGAGTCCATTGATTGATGAAAATGTTTCTCGAGAGAACCGAGCGAAAAATCCAGCGTCTTGCAACTAACAAGAGGCAAGCAGATTTGCTCATTCAATGGTGGGGCCAGGATGAGGGGGACTGCGGGAAGTTTCCTTCGAAGGAAGTTGATCGTCTCTAGTGTGATTGCAAATGAGAGGAACCGCAGGCTTGGCCTTCATTATATTCATGAATCTCTAGTTTGCAAAAGTAAGGTAGACTATGATACCTTAGTTGGATTTCTAATCGATCCATAAAATATTGGTGGCGGCTCTAGGGTAAGTTTACTTGCAAGTTCAATCAAGAACTCAAGTTGTGGTTGAATGGGCTTGGGAGAGCCCGGGTTAAACACAAGTGTTGCCTTGTAAGAGGGTCTATCATTCCTGCTCAGCAATCTGTTAGTTTTCCCCATGTGGTTCACCTCAAGAAAGGTTGCGACACCTAAGTGTAAAAGGCTGTCCATAGTAGCAAATTTCCTACTATGCATATAGGGATGCAAGAGGCTTACCTTGGAGGCAAAGTCAATTATAGTTTTCTCCTTAAACCTGACATTTCAATGCCCAAAACTAATGAATGGGTACATCGTGTGACGCATTAGTATTTTGACAATTTTAGATGGTCTTCCAATTAGTTTGGTGTATGTTCTAGAATTTATGTGCATCTTTGTTCATCTTTGATTGTTGTGTGGATGTGATGCAATGAAGCATGTACCAAATAGTCCGATAGTCAAGACTTATATTTCTTTTAACCTAGCTAGGTTCGCATTCTTGATTTTATCCACAATATTGATGTGTCTATTGAGATGTGCACATCATTGGTTGATCTAAAGTATATCGTTAATCACAATATGGATCAATGATTCTAGAGTGCATTGCTCGTTAGTAATGAATAGAAATAATGTAAGATTTTGGAGACTAGGTACCATATTTATTTTTTATTTTCCTTGAAGCACCTGTCTCGTTTGGTGCTTGGATGAGATTATGGGTCGATGTCCTTGTCAACTTAGACAGCGACTTTCGATCCACTAGAACTTGTGGTTGCTGAGTTAGATTTTGACTAAATATGTATTATTTTCATGGAATTATGCGGGCACTCCAGCATAGTAAGTTTAAAACACGGAAGACACGGATGCGTAAATTTCCTGGTTGGGTTGGGTTGAATATTTAGGTCCAAATGGAGGAACTTGCCCGCTAAAACCATTATGGGGGTGTTATCAACTCATAAAGTTTAAACCTATATTAAGAAGTGAAATTAAATGTTGCCACAGAGGCTTCGAGTGCTATTCGGGCAAGTTTGACATTCTCCGTAGAAAAGACTTGATTTTACTCTTTGCAAAGGTTGATAATTCGATTGGGTCATAAAGTAATTAGGACTCGATTGTATTCTATGCAAAAATTTAAGATTTTTGGTGCACTTTGATTGTTATGTTGGTGTAAGGGGATTTTTTCTATACAAATTGGCTCGAAAGAGAGGAAGTAGGATGATTTTACCAAATAAGTTCATGTTTAATTTGAATATAGGTCATTGTGGTTGAACTATAAATCATTAAAGGAAATTTTGAGGCTTGTATCGTCATTTAGCTGATTTTTTTTGCCAAAATAACACGAGTCTATTTTTCAAGTTCTTCTTTCCTTTTAAACATTGTATGAGTAAGAATTGGGCCAAAAGAAAGCCATTAACCATCTTTTCTTTTTCCTTTTTTTTACTTTCTTTGAAGAGCAACTTTTTACCTTTTTTCTTTTTGCCGCATAGAGTGATATAAAGTCATTGACCATGGTTGAACCTCAATCATCTGGACCAATTTACGCGAAAGTGTCAATCCTGAAATATATCACTCAATCGAAAACCTGATGTGATGGTACATGGGGATTGTGCTGGACATACTAGAAATATTTCTTGTTTTGCATGTGAAGGTATCTGTCCATGCAAAATATACGAGAGTTTGGAAATGAAAGCTTACTATTGCCCTATTGATGACTTTAATTGGGAGCCATGCTCGTTATTTTTGAAAACGATGTCTTATTCGATATATATGGCACGAGGCAATTAACGTTCATCATGGGAAGTAATTGAAGCACCGTATTTGTTCTGCCATGACATCAGTTATACCATATTTATGATATTTGTCTCTTATTTTCCTCGAAGCACTTGTCTCCTTTGGTGCTTGGATGAAGTTATGGGTCGATGTCCTTGTCAACTTGGCCAGCGTAACTTTCAATCTAGTACTTGTGGTCACTGAGTTAGATTTGACTAAATATGTATTCTTTTCATGGAATTATGAAATTTGACAAGCACTCCAGCATAGTAAGCTTAATTCACGGAAGAAAAGGATGCGTAAATTTCCTGGTTGGGTTGTATATTCAGGTCCAAATGGAGGAACTTGCCTACTAAAACCATTATGTGGGTGGTCATCAAGTCATAAAGTCTAAACCTATATTAAGAAGTGAAATTAAAGGTTGCCGCATAGCCTTCAAGTGCTATTTGAGCAAGTCTCTACATTCTCCATGGAAAATGACCTGATTTTACTCTTTGCAAAGGATGATGACTCAATTGGGTCATCAAGTAATTAGGACTCATATGCATTCTATACAAAGATTTATGATTTCTAGTGCACTTTTGCTACTATGTTGGTATAGAGGGATTTTTCAAATTATGTACTTAAAATACCTTAAGATTTCTAGATAGATTAGCTTGGAAAAGAGGAGGAAGGATGATTTTACCAAATAATTATTTTTTAACTTGAATGTAAGTCTTTCGGTTGAATTATAAATTAGTGAAGGAGATTTTGGCTTATATCATCATTTAGCTGAATTTTTTGAGAAACTACACTAGTCTACTTTTCAAGTTCTTCTTTTCTTTTAAATATTGCAAGAGTGAGAATTGGGCAAGTAGAAAGCCACTAACCATCTTTTCTTTCTTTGGGGTTTCTTTTTAGAGCAACTTTTTACATTTTTTTTTCTATTTGCCACATAAGGTGATATAAAGTCATTGACCATGGTTGAACCTCAATCATCCAAACCAATTCATATGAAAGAGTAAGAATTGGGCAAGAAGAAAGCCATTAACCATATTTTCTTTCTTTTGGAGTTTCTTTCTAGAACTACTTTTTACTTTTTTTCTATTTGCGACATAGAGTGATACAAAGTCATTGATCATGGTTGAACCTTAATCATCCAAACCAATTCATGCGAAAGAGTACGAATTGGGCAAGAAGAAAGCCACTAACTATCTTTTCTTTCTTTTGGAGTTTCTTTTTAGAGCTACTGTTTACTTTTTTCTTTTCTTTTGCCACATAGAGTGACATAAAGTCATTGAACGTGGTTGAACCTCAATCATCCAAACCAATTCATACAAAGAGTAAGAATTGGGCAAGAAAAAAAGTCACTAACCATCTTTTCTTTCTTTTGGAGTTTGTTTTTAGACCAAATTTTTACTTTTTTTTCCTTTTGCCACACACGATGATATAAAGTCATTGACCGTGGTTGAACCTCAATCATTGGACCAATTCATGGAAAGAGTCAATCTTGAAATTTATCGCTCAATGCCTTAACACTAGAGATTTCACTAAATATCTTCATCTATTGGAAACCTTTTACAATAATACATGCAGATTTTGTTGGACATACTAGTAATAATTCTCATTTGGCTAGTGATGGTATTTGTCCATGCAAAATGTACAAGAGTTTTAAAATGAAAGGTTTATTGCCCTCCGATGACTTAATGGGGAGACATGCCCATCGTTTTAGAAAATGATGTCTTATCCGATATGTGTGACACGAGACAAGTAACATGCACCGTGGGAAGTAATTGAAATGATAGCGTGAACACTTAAAGAAAAAAAAATTAAAAAATGTCATGTACAAGTGTATCGTATGTGAAATTGTTGAATAGAAATTACTAGTCAAAAAATTAACTTATTACACAATCAATCAGCTACAAAATGAGTAGTGACAAATATGACTTGTGTAGTAGAAAAGTTATATAGCTACCTTAGACTATGTAAGTTGGTTACAAAGTCATCATAGAAAAGTTACATGACTTTTGTGTATGTTTACATATGCACACTTATAAATGGTTATTTTTGTTGTGATCAACGTTGCAATCAAATGCGCAAGTGACCAGCACCTTCTGGGACTTAATATCATGACAATCTATTACATGAAATCAAGTTGTGCTCATTATCATCAGACTATGTTAGACCGTATAGAATGACTTGCGATTGTTAACACCTATATTTTACTTAGTTAGTTGTGGTTAAATTACATAGAAAATTGCGGATTAATTTTTAGCCTCTAAACAAAAAGAATTTTCATTAAATTACACAGCATGTAGGAATTAGGATAATTTGCATCAATGGTGCTAAAATTTACTAATTTCGTAAAAAAAAAAAAAAATTAAACAATAATTAACTAAAAATAAAAAAAAAAAATAAAAATAGCAACCAAGGAGAGGGTCGGCCTGACTCCGGCCTCCCTTTGTTTCCCTTCCCCCCCTTCCCCATGGCTCGGGCCAGCCCACTTCCTTCCCTCATCGGCCTAGCCCGCACTCATCTCTTTCCCCTCTCTTCTTCCTCCTCGCTCGACCGTGCAAGGTAGGGCACCCGAGGGACTGCTATTGAGGTGGAGGACCGGCCGACGCTCCAAGGACTGACAGAAAGGAAGCTTCGGCCGATTTGACAACTCAAGGTGGTCAGTCAAGTTGAAGAGCTTAGAGCAACAAGTCAGCGGTAGAGTGGGAGGAAAGAAAGGGACCGTCGTTCGCACAACTCAATTTGTGGAGGAAAGGCCTATAAAATGGAGATTTGTGAAGAAATAAAATGAAGATTTCTAGTGAATGCTAGTTCCTTATGATGTTTGATTGGATTTTTTTATGGTTTTGTTTTGTTATGATGGGCATCATTGTATTCGTGTTCGAGAGTGGCCGGTGGCCAATGGTGGCCGTTGGTTTTGCGCCAGCAACATCAGTCCAGTAAATGCGTGTGTTCGGCCGACTATGGTAGGGAGGTGCTTTGGTCTGGAGTTTGTGGTTCCGGGCTTGATCGAAGAAGACGACATTGAGGAGCAGTCGTGGATTTGGAAAAGTTGGTGTGAAAACATTGGAAATTCTCCTTTTGTTTCCTTTAAATTTTAAATTTGCTAGTTAACAAGATGGCATTTGCCAAAAAAACAAAAAACAAAAAAAGAAATGGCATTCAGTAGTGTGCATTATATTTTTAAGATTTTGTAACAACTCATTGCTATGACTATGAAGATTCTGTGTACCAGCAATTGTATGGTCTCTTTTCTGATTGTCTTTATTTGTTTGATTGTAGAGGAAAATTGATATAGGACGCTTCGAGGTCGTGATGTTGCCCGACTTTGTGTCGCAAAATGATGCTTATGTCAGTATTTTAACGAGAGCAGCTCGAAGTTCTATCAATGAGAAATTCCACAATTTCCTCATGGAAGAGAATGTCCTAACTCGCTGAAACTTAAATTAAAATTCTCGAGTAGTGCCATCATGTGACATCCTCAATCCGACCTCTATCTAAGGAGTATAATTACGACAGTAATCAACAAATAATGGAAAAACAAAGAATGGTCATCTTAGGAAAAAAATTCAATTTTACGTCGGTGGACTAAAAACAAGGAGCCATGAGGGCCCAAGCCCCGGGCTAGCCCAATGGACCTCACGCCCACCATGGACGGCCAAGAGGGCCCACCAAAGCCATTTAAGCCCATATTTGTTTTTTTGGAAGCTTGCACATTAATTTACCCATGTGCATGAATAGTGTTTTACATTGTAGTCTAATTAAATCTGAAAGTTACCCCTTCTAGAAGCTTGTTGGCCTAATGAGACAAAATTGTTATCTTCAAAGAAAGGGTGGGTGCCCATTTGAAGAAGAAAGGCAAGAGACCAACCAAGTTAGCTTTCCTAGTTCATTTTCAATTATAACACATGTTTGAAATCTTGCATTAATTGAAGATTGGATAGAAAGTTTGCAAGAGTAATTTGTGGCCATTCGAAGGACTTGGCCAAGAGCAATTCGAGAAAATTTGTACCAAGTTCATTAATGCTTGAAGGAAACTTAGAAGAGAAGTCCTCGTTCTCTCACTCATTTCTCCCATTCTCTCCCTCTTCTCTCTCTCTCCACTAAACCCCCCACCCAAATTTCTCTCTGTCAACTCTCACACTCTCTATCCCTCACACCATCTCTCTCTCTCTCTCGCTCTCTTTCTTCCTCAGTCACCCCCACCATCCACCGCTGTAGTTGTTGTTGCAGCCTCATCGCCGTCCTTGCATTTTGCTAGTCATTCGTTGCCGAGCCGTGATGCGCCACCACCTAAGGCCGTGAACCATTGTTGACATTGCCATCCACCACCGTGACATGCCACCGCCACCCAAGGGCGTTCGCCATTGCTTCGTGATGCCATCACCACTGTTCCCTTGTCATGCGCCCTAACCACCGTCTCCACTGTCCACCATCGTGAGCCGCATGTTGTCGTTGTCGTTGCCGCTCGCCAACAAAGCTTAGAAGCCAGTTCCGTGAGTGACTTCCTAAATCTTGATTAGGATGGTAGTTATGCTTGGGATTAGGGTTAGGATTAAGATTAATGATAATTAGATTAAAAGATAGGTGGATTAGGTGATAACTTATCTTGATAAGTAATAAGTAAGGGTGATAGTTTATCTTGATAAGTAATAAGTAAGGGTAATAACTTATATTGATAAGTGATAAGTAAGAGTGTTAGCTTATCTCAATAAGTGATAAGTGCTTGCAATCGCTTATCTTCAATAGTGATAAGTGCTTGTGATAGCTTATCTTAAATAGTAATAAGTACTTGTGATAACTTATCTTAAATAGTGATAAGTGATTGCGATAGCTTATCTTAGATAGTGATAAGCGTTTGTGATAGCTTATCTTGAAAGTCATAAGTGCTTGTGATATCTTATTTTGAAAAGTGATAAGTTATTTTGAAGTAAATCCCTAGTGTGATATTGTGTGGAATTGAGGGGTGATTGCTAGGAGGTTTTCGTATGCTTATTTTGGTGAGTAATTAATCAATGGGTGATCATCTATGATTATTTTATGGCATTTTGGTGTGTAAAAATTGTTAGTGTATAACATGCGAGCACTAAATACTCTTGCATTGGTTAAATTGTAAGATAAAAATTGGCTTGAGTGGTTGGTATGCTCATGTGATCACATAAATGGTTCCGTATTCACATGACCATGAGCTTGTGATAGCTTATCTTAAATAGTAATAAGTACTTATGATAACTTCTCTTAAATAGTGATAAGTGATTGCGATAGCTTATCTTAGATAGTGATAAGCGTTTGTGATAGCTTATCTTGAAAGTCATAAGTGCTTGTGATATCTTATTTTGAAAAGTGATAAGTTATTTTGAAGTAAATCCCTAGTGTGATATTGTGTGGAATTGAGGAGTGATTGCTAGGAGGTTTTCATATGCTTATTTTGGTGAGTAATTAATCAATGTGTGATCATTTGGGATTATTTTATGGCATTTTGGTGTGTAAAAATTGCTAATGTATAACATGTGAGCACTAAATACTCTTGCATTGGTTAAATTGGAAGATAAAAATTGGCTTGAGTGGTTGGTATGCTCATGTGATCACATAAATGGTTCCGTATTTGGATGATCATGAGGGACAATGCCTAATGGATTTCGGATGCCCGATGGAGGTCTATATGTCGTTCGCAGATGGATTTTGGAGCGATGCTCTTAATTGAATGTCATCTTCAAGTGAGGTCAAGACATTGTCATGCCTAATAGGGTAGGACGATGCTCGGTAACACCAAAGACCACCGACACAAGTGTCAATTGTGACTATGAGAGATCATAATAATCTGGACTCTTGTGTATACATTGTACAGATTTTGTTTGGATTATTAGCCGTATTTGTCATGTGCCTACTAGAATTGTGGATTCATGTAGATAATTATTTATGTAATTATTAGTTATGTTTTTAGGGCGTTATATGGTGAGTTGCTCATTTCATGCTTATAGATGATGTAGAGTAAAGGTTTTGATATTGATATGCCATCTACAATTAAGCCACACATATAGGGTGTCTCCAAGGGGAAGTACTCTCTTACACGAGATTTAAGGAGTTTACTTACTAAGTTTTTCTCACCCATTGTGGTTTAAAATTTTCAGGCCTTAACCATGAGTAGTCCATTATGCCACATGTGATTTGGGGTGCTAGCAGATCAGGACACCTAAAGTGACCCCCTTTTGATAGAGGGGACTGACATATGTACGAGAAGTATATGACTACCATCTGGGTGCATGTGCGGTTGACAAACTTGGTACCTCATTGATTCGTGGCGTGGTACGTATGGTTCGAAGAGAAGTTCTTTGGCCTTCTATGGGGTTTTGACAGACCACTTGGTAGAGGATTCGAGGGTGCCATTTGGGATCCCATGTTTGTGGACGTCCCTAATGACTTTGTCATTGACCTAGAGACAGACCCGGACCTAGAGCCCAATCCCAAGCTCGAGCCATGGTACTTTGACATGGGCATGTACTAGGCACGTAAGGAAGATACCACTCTTTGAGGTTGCTCTCGTAGGATAGAGGAGCTAGGCTAACCCCTAACACCTTTTGGTGAATCGAAAAGAATCCGCATTGTGGATGTGTAACTACTGAACTTCCGATGTACTAAGTTAATGTATATACGTATATATGTATAAAAGTGTTTGTTGATGTGTTTTCTTTGCTATCCCTATTGATGTGTATGAATGAGTGGAGTTAATTCCATTTCCGCTGGTGTTTAATCGAAAAATAAAAAGAATGGGTTGGTGACGCCTCCTAGGACGTCGCAATTAAATGAACAAAGGAAAGAAGGGACGTCATGTGTCCAAGTGTTAGGGCATGACATCCTATGTCTTCTTGGTATCAAAGCTTGGTCATTACCTAGAGTAATAAGGTGTGTTGAGACTTTGGAATAGTTAGTTAGGAACACACCCTGTGCTTGTGATTGCTTATTGTTTTGCTAAATTATGGTTCTGAATTCCTGACCGAGTTGTTAGGATTGTAGAACCAACTCTCTTTATAACTCTAAAAGATGAATAACCTAAAGCCGAGAATGCCTAGAGGAAGGGCAACTCTGGCCCAAACAGGTGCTAGAGGAAAGGCACAAGGGAATCCCAAATAGATGGATTCTGCAAGCCTTAGAGGTGATTAGAAATATAATGGGACAGTAGGCATATAATTAGGCTATTGTTGCTACCACTGTTGTTGCTCATATTGATGCCTCGTTAGCTAAAGACAGGAATGACGACCGACGAATTTATAAACTAGTGTAGTAGTTTATAAAGCTAAAGTTGCTGCAATTCACTAGGAAAAGTGATCTTGAGGTTGCAACCTCATGGGTCAAGGAGATACAGAAGACCTTGCATTATTGAGGTGCACTAAGGAGGACAAAGTGACATTGGCTGTGTACCAACTTTAAGGTAATGCCAATGATTGGTAGGAAGCCACTTGAGGAAGGGTCTTTTCTGAAGGCACAACCCTAACATAAGGAGTCTTGGTTGAAGCATTCAACAAAAAGTACTTTTCCGAGTGTGCTCAAGAACAAAAGATGGCGGAATTTCTATGATTCCACCAGAATCATTTGTCCATACAAAGTCAAGTTCACTAAGCTGTCAAAGTACTAACCAAGATGATTGAGGACCTGGTAAATAGAGCAAGGAGATTCCGAGATGGCCTGAAGCTAGAAATCCGCAGCTAGTTGGCGCCCTTAAACTTTAAAGACTACAACGAGTTATATGAAAATGTCTAGTTGATTGAAAGGGATGTGTCGAATGAATAGTCGCACTCGGATCGCGATATGCCTTTAATTGGGACCACCATCGGTTTGGAAAGAAGCCGATGATAGGAGGAAAGCACTCCATCCCTCCCAAAAGAAAAATGGTATTAGGAAGCCGGGCATAATCTTAATAGCAAGTGCCAATTTTGTGGTAGGCAACATGAGACAGCACCATGCTTGGCCAAACTGGAGTGTGCTTCGAGTGTGGCTAGCACGGCCATTAGGTGCGAAACTGCCTGCGTCGACCAATCGAGATACAACCCCAACAACTGCACATGGGACTACAAACTGGGACTACACTGCAGAACAATCCTGACCAATCCCCAGCTTAAGGAAGAGTGTATGCGGTGATCAAAGAGGATGTGAAGGACTCTCGAGTAGTAATCACAAGTACAACCTCCTTACACCGGCATGCTACTTATGTGTTGTTTGATATGGGAGCTACATATTCGCCCGTAGCAAAGCAGTTTGTTAGATTAGCTAGATTAGAATTGAAACTGTTGGAAATGGTACATAGAATTTCAACCCAATGAAGGATAAGGTGTTACCTATCTTAGGTTGTTGAAAGTGCAAGATTGTTGTCAGTAGTCAGAAGGAATTGATAAACCTAGCTATTTTGTCCATGTATGATTTTGATGTCATTATTTAAATGGATTGGCTCAAGAAGCAATGAGCCGTGGTGGACCACTATAGTAAGGTAATACAAGTCAACCTATTTGGTCATTCTCTCTACGAGTTCATAAGGAACAAGAGAGGTCCCTCGATACCCTTATTTACATTACTCGAGGTAGCATGACTACTAGAGGAGAGATGCCAAAGCTATCTGGCAAAGGTGATTGATGTGACAACGAAAGAATCAAAGTTGGAACATATCACAATGGCCCGAAACTTCGCAAACATTTTTCCGAAGGAATTACCAAGATTGCCTCTGGAAAAGGAAATGTAATTTGTCATTGAGTTAGCCCCCATAACGGAACCAATCTCCAAGGCATCTTATCGAATAGCATTGTCAGAATTGAAGGAATTGAAGGTGCATATGCAAGAGCTGCTCGATAAAGGATTCATTTGCCCTAGTGCATTGCCATGGGGAGCATAGGTCCTATTCATGAAGAAGAAGGATGGGTCATTGTGTCAATACATTGACTACCAACTCAATCAAGCGACAATCAAGAACAAGTATCCACTACCAAGGATTGACGACTTGTTTGATCCACTTCAAGGAGCTTTGGTATTCTCCAAAATAGACCTAAGGACAGGCTAGCATTAGTGGAGAATCAAGAAGGAAGATATCCCAAAGACAACATTTCGAACAAAATATGACCACTACGAATTTACAATGATGTCATTTGGGTTAACCAATACCCTAACGGCTTTCATGGACGGGAAAAGAATACCTGGAGTGTCAAAACTTGGCACGGGAGACACTTAAGTGCCTAAAGTTACAAAAAAATACACATAAGTGTCACTTTCTTGGAAATGAAACACTTGAGTGCTAAGTCCAACAACCTTGGTAGGAAATCCTACATGATAATTTTTATTATATAGCTTGCCAAAGAGCTGAGTTAGCAAAATAGAGGTAAAAAACATCGGTTTTGCTTCTTATTTGAATTTTAATATAAATATTAATTAAATTATATTATAAAACTAAATTTAAAAAGGGGGGAGGAGTTGTAGAACGACGAGGGCTATGCAAGCCCTTGTTGCCAGGAAGGGTTGGTTAGGGTCATTAACAATGAAGGCTGGGGGCCGGCAACCCTCGTCCTAGATCTGGGCGGGTCGTTAGCCTTTAGCCTAGTTAGGCACCCTTGCCAAATCTAGGCCAATGGTCATCGCCGAATCTAGGGGAAGATCGTGACCCTTGCCTCAAATTTAGGCAAGGGCTTATAGGCCCTTGCAAAGGGCTCGACGACCCTAGCTGACCCTCTTCTTGCCGTCGCTAGCCCATCCCCACAACAATGGGGAAGCGTCAATGAGGGCTTTCCCAACCCTCGTTGTTCTACAACTCCTCCCCCCCTTTTTAAATTTTATTATTATTATAAATTTAGTTTTAAATTTAATTTAATTAATATTTATAGTAAAATTGAAATCCGAGGCAAAACGACACCATTTTTTGCTTATATAGCCACATCATTATTTTGCACTTGTCTCACAAGAAAAATACCATGTTAGTTTTTTGGCCTGATTTTCTCGTCATTAGCACTTAACCTATCCATTTTTACTCCGATTTTGGCACTTAAGTGTATCTTTCCAAACTTTTGACACTCAAGTGTCCCCCCGTGCCAAATTTGGCACTCTAGGTGTTCTTCTCCCTTTCATGGACTTAATTAACTGAGTATTCAAAGCGTACTTGGATCAATTTGCCATAATATTCATCGACGGCATACTGATATACTCAAAGAGCCGAAAAGAGCATGAACAATATTTGAGGATAGTATTGCTGACCCCCTAAGAAAATGCACTTTACGCTAAGTTTAATAAGCGTGAGTTCTAGGTCGGGTAGCTTTTCTCGGTCACATAATATTCGGTGAAGGAATTTTGGTGGACCCAATAAAGATTGAGGCAGTCACGAATTGGCCAAGACTAATAACGGTGATCAAAGTTCATAGTTTTCTGGGATTGGCTGGCTATTACGGGTGATTCGTGAAAAGATACTCTAGAATAGCTATGCTCCTGACACGATTGCTAAAGAAAAAAGTAAAGTTCGAATGGATAAATAAGTGTGAGAAGAGTTTTCAGGAGCTCAAGCACAAGTTGACTACTGCCACAGTATATTGATGGTACAATCTAATCCTAGAGGTTATAAGATCTATAGTGACGCTTAACATAAGGGACTAGGCTATGTCTTGATGAAGCATGGAAGAGTGGTGGCCTATGCATCTAGACAATTGAGGCCTCACGAGCAAAACTATTTGACAAGTTTGCGCTTTTAGCCATGGTTTTGGTGTATTATTTTTCATGATAATTGCTCAATTAAGTCAATAGTGGGTCCATATATTACATTTTATGATTAATTGACTTAATTGAATCAAAATCGAAAAATTTCACCTCAAATTGAGCAACTTTTCTCTTCAATTTGGTCATTCAAGGATTAGATTGCATAAATTTTAAACTCACAAGAGCCACAAAGGCATAAAACAATAAGAACCAGCCAAAACCAATCAAGAATAGTCAAGAATCGGTCAAATCGACGTGAATCGATTCGACTAATCCTACTGACCGCTGGCAGGGCAGGTCGGGTCGACCCCTTGCCGGCCAATTTTGGATCTCCCGCAATCAGTTTTAGGATCCTCACCGTACCAATTTCACTCTTACGCCCTCAATTTCCCATGATTTTGGAGATTGGCTCTTCGATTCCATGAGTTTGTAATTTGACCCATAATTAGGCCCTTAAACACAATTCTTGTTTTAAACTTGAATTTTTGCAAATAGGACCCATCTGATCAATTACTCGATGACTCCATCCTCACAAGGAAGTAGTGTTTCCTTTTTTCACCAAATAGTATGGTAGTGTTGGAAACCTATCTTTCCAAATTATTTGACATTCTAGTGAAAGGTATACATAAATAAAGGTAAAAATATTACAACGAGGATGAAGTCAAGAAGGCTCTCACCAATTGAGATTAACATCGATTTTAACCCAATAACATTTTTTTAAGATTTTTTTTTTTTTTGCTAACGATGTGGTCTCTAGTTTCTTAAAATACTCAATTGATGTCAATATTTAGAATATTTTTTTTTAAACAAATTTTGCGATTCTGTTCTGGCTTTTTTAATGTGAAACGTCAAAAAAGTTCTTCACATTAGGTAGATTTTAATGTGTAGCATCAATCATAATAACGATTGAATGATTTTTTTAAAACTTAATATAATTATTTTCTGTTTCGAATTTTGCAAAGAGGCACAATTGATGTATATATATATATATATATATCTTTTCCCTATTTCTTCCCACCAAACAAGCCACAACTTCCTAAGGGTGTCAAACGAAACCAAGACGACTTCCGAGGGGGGCCAAAATAGAACTCAAAATAAACTTCAGGGGCGGAAAACGGAATTGTCAAGAAGAATTAAAAAGAAGAATGGGTCCAATCTCTCTCCCGCCGTTCTCTCCCTCCAGCATTCAAAAAGGCAAAAGAAAAACATCAATCCCGCCATCGCCGTCAAGGTCTTTCGAACGAGATCCCTTCGAGCGCGCGCGCTCTCTCTCTCTCTCTCGAACAGCGATTCGATTCGATTCGATTCAATTCGATTCGATTCGATTCGATTCGACCCCGCCTCTTGCATCATCGATCCATCGATCCATCGATCGATCGCTCGAATCGCTCCGGGCGGGTCGAGATTCCATGGCGGATCGGAGCTCGCAGGAGGTGGAGAGAGCTCGGCTGCTGAGCTTGGCTCTCGAGTTCGGCTTCGACGAGCAGTCCGCCAGCAACTGCTTGGACCGTCTCGTTTCCCTCTACGGTAACTACAATCGCTTACTTCGTCGCGCCCGATTTCTTTCATGCCGATTAGCGCTGCATAGGTCATGTAGGCGTTTCATCGTCCACCACGACGATGATGGCTGGGGAATAGTCCGCTTTAGGTTCGAATAGATCGGTCATGTAGGCGTTTCGAAGTGTCTGGTGCGGTTCCGGTTCGATGCGTCGAGGTTGCTTCGGATGGTGGTTTTTCCTGGTTATTAGCCGAATCGCGTGGTATCTTGGTGATTAGGGAATGGTGTGGTTGCTAAAGAAGGAGATTTATTGCGGTTAGGCTTTTATTCTGATGGTGGCTATGGAGTAGTCGACCTTTCGGATTTGAATGGACTGGCGGAGCTGATTAAATGTAGTTCACTGAGCGTGAATCCCGTCCCTATTTCTCTGTGGGTTTTGTGGAGTAGTCTTATTGACTGGCGAAATGTCCGACTTATTTCTGAACCAAACGTGAATTTACATATGGTGTCTTGAGTATGGTGTGTCACTGTACTAACTGCAGATTACTTATTGTAGATTGTATTTATTTGATCTCTCTCTCTCTCTTTCTCTCTTTCTCTCTTTTTGTCATGGAACTCACAAAATCATCTCTCTCTTCTTTTGGTTTTCTTAAGGTGATGAAGGTCGAGAGTTTATCACTGTGGAGCACTGTGGTGATGATTTTCTAGCAGAACTTGCTGAAACTATGCAAGATACTGAGGATTGGGATGATTTGCAAGCTGCGGAATCAGAAGCTTGTGGGGTTTTGACTGATATGTTTGGCCAAGATGTCCCTAATGACAGCGAATGCAATGTTGTGCATGATGTTAATATTATAGAGGATTCTCCACAACCTAAGAAAAATCAAACATTTCTTGAGGTGGATTCTTCTACTGAAAGTGAAGACGAAGATGATACATTTGGCAGTGCTCGAAGCAATTCGTCCACTCAACTTCTGGCCAGACGATCTTTAGAATCAATGGTATGCTTCTGAAAACTGAGAAGTTGTCTCACTCCTTTCTGCCCTAACCAGTTTTGAGGGGATTAAGAAAAAGAAAGAAAAGCAGGGTGGCCTGGCATGTTTTTTCCCCTGCCCAAAACTAATTTGGTTGATAGTTGTTTTGTTTGTGGCTTAAGTTTTGATTCATGGACCTAGATTTGTCTTGGGATTGGACCGTGTAATTGCTTGGAACAAACGCGTGGCTTGAAGAATGTCTCAGTATTGTACAGGGTTGCCCATCCGGTGAAGAAACTATGGGCACCTGAAGAAAACACGATAGCTACCGGGCAAATCTTATGAGTCTGGCCACAATGGTCCAGTTGTTTAGGAGGTTGACAAAAAGTTGGCAGATCTTGGCATGGCATTTTATTCTTTTGACAATGATTCTGCACCTGTATTTTTGTATATTTTTGTTGCTGAGGTATATTGGGGTCAACAAGGAAAATGAGAAGAATTGAGAACAGATTGTCTTGGTTTTTGATTGGCATCTAAATGCTTAGCCTGTTAGATGAAAGTACGATTCATAATATTTTAGTGCTGCTGTAATGCTTCTCTTAATTATGAGTGGAGAGGGAAATTAGGCAACTAGAGATTGTACCTTCTTTTTTGCTGCCATATTGGACTTTCTGGATTGCTGCACAATGATCTAAAGAGTTTAGGTGCCTGTGTAGATGCATGGTATGCTTCCAAGAAATACTTTTCAGATTAGTAAATCAACTTATAAATATTAAACATCAAGTGAATGGTAGATAGATGATGCCTGTGTTTGGTCAAAAGATCTATATTCAGAGAGAAACCATCTCTCTGTAGAAGGAATTGCAAGCTATTTCATGACATTCTCAAGGATTATAGAAAGCTGCAGGGGTTAGAAGAAAGGTCAGCAAACTATCTTAAAAGGAGACGACCTGACGGGGGTTATTGACAGTTTAACATGATTAGAACATGGGATGGTGCTTCAGTATGCACCTGCAAGGACGATATATATTCCCAATCTGTACCAACCACTCATGCCTAACACAATTCATCAAAGAAGTTATTGAATTGGTGGAAGCCGATCAGAGACAGGCGAAAGCTCCAGAATGTCAGAATGATAATTGAACTGAAACTTGACTCTGTATTGGAAAGAGGTGAGCTCGTGTTGCAAACTCATGCGTAAATTGCCTATGAGGGCTCTCATCCGATCAAATGTATAATAGACACTCCTAACTTGCCAGTTACTTCCACAGTCTATAAGATCTAAAATGACTTATATGACAACTTTTTGGTCAATAAGAACAGTTCATTTTTGTTTTTGATATGTAATAATACCTATATTTCTCAAATATTTTGAGACTATGGTACATCATCCAAGTGTTGAATTTAGCATCCAGCATCTTTGATAGGTGTGTTTCGCAAAATGAAGGCTTGGGATTTCTTTGTGCACAATTTTCATTTTCTGTCACTCCATGTCAGAAACTATTTATGGTGCTGAAGAGGCTTATTTGTGTTGAAGAACTGTAAGAGCACTGTTACTCATGGTTTAATATCATCAGTTTCAAATAAAAGACGTTGCTCTTGGATTTCGACATGCAAACAAGGAATTCTGAGTTTTGAGGAATTGCAAGCCTTGGATGACATAGAATTGGCAAATGTTGTAATATTCAGAAACAAGGCATTTCGACCAATGCAGCATCAGGCTTGTAAAGCTTTTGTAGCCAAGCAAGATTGCTTCATTCTCATGCCCACTGGAGGTGGTAAAAGTTTATGTTACCAGGTTAGTGAATGTTAGCATTTTTTCATTTGTGTAATGATCGAATGTAGAAGTATGTGTGGAGACAATGTTTAGAGCACAAGCCCTGTGCACTTTGCCAAATGGTTCCACCAATTACGTACGAGATGGGTAGACCTGTATATTGAAATTTAAGCTATAAAATGATCTTGCAATCTGCTTTGTTAGCACCGTTGAGAAGTTTGTGCTTAAACTTATGGAAGAAAATGTTTTCCTAATGCAAGTGAAGCAATAGGAAGTGATTCAGGTACATAACCCTGTGTTCAAATGTACGGAATTGGACTCAGTTGGAGAAGAAGGAAATACGGGACATTCTCGTTCTGCCTTCGCCCATCTCTGTCCATTCTGTAATTTCTAGAATTTGAGGTCTGCTATGCTTCTAGGACCTTCGAATTACTTACTGGAAAATTTATCTTAT
Organism: Eucalyptus caleyi; assembly: GCA_014182885.2. NCBI lineage: Eukaryota > Viridiplantae > Streptophyta > Magnoliopsida > Myrtales > Myrtaceae > Eucalyptus > Eucalyptus caleyi. Next base: position 31,239,836 of record CM024468.2, on the reverse strand, counting down.
TTTTGCATGTAAGTGTTGTTGTCAGTTATATTTCAGGTCTAATTCAAAAGGGTTATTAAGTCAAAGAGGAATAAGTTTTCAAATTAATTGCACCAAATTCAGATTGTAGATGTCTATATTTCCTATGCAGGTATGTGCTATGTCATCATCTCAACTAGGGGTGATCATTTCCATAATTGGTTTGAAATGGATGTCCTTATTTCATAAAAGATGGATCTTGGGAGCATGCAAAATATTGGATCCACTGAATCAAGAAGGAAGATATTAATCTGAATTTATTAAGTTCAATTATCCTGAAGTGTTCTCTGTTTAGTCTTGAAGTATTTCATATATGTTTCTAGCTGAAGTAATTATGAGACAAATAGTGACAACTGGTGCTTTCTGATCAGCTAAAGGTGAATAAAAGAGTTATTCCCTCATCCCTTCATTTGCTCTTCTGATGTTTTTACCCTTCATTTCAGCTGCCAGCAACTCTTAAACCAGGTGTCACAGTTGTTATATCTCCCCTGCTATCTCTCATCCAGGATCAAATAATTACTCTAACCCTCAAGTATGGAATTCCATCAACTTTCTTGAACTCTCAGCAAACTGCTGCCCAGGCAGCAGCTGTCCTCCAAGAACTAAGGAAAGGTTTAGCTCTCTCTCTCTCTCTCTCTCTCTCTCTCTCTCTCTCTCTCTCTTTGTGTTCATACTGAAGTTTATCCTACCATACGATCATTATCCTCCCATAAAATGGTTTGCTCCATTTGTTGCAAAGGATGCATAATTTTTTATGTGGTTAATGAAAAGATGCATGCCTAAGATGTTTCCCTTAAAAATAAATTTTAGCATCTTAGCCTTCCGAGAGAAGTATATCATACCATATAATCTTTGTCCCACCATAAAATGTTGGGCTATGCTCCATTTGTTCCAATGGGATTTCTATTGGACTTCTTAAACTTTTTTTTTTGCTGAGTGCTGGGATTGTCAAGTCATTAATCTCCACTGATTTGCCTGCCTTTTCAGGAAAGATAAACCATCGTGCAAGCTATTGTATGTAACTCCTGAAAGGATTGTGGGGAACCCATCATTTCTTGAGATACTGAAATGCTTGCATAGAAAGGTACTAATTCTGACATACTGTAACTTTTTCTGAAAGTTTCTTTTTAACTTTTTGATACTTGGCCATCACACATTGCAGGCACAACTAGCTGGTTTTGTTGTCGATGAGGCACATTGTGTGAGGTATGCTTTTTGGCATCCTTGTATCTGAAGCAAAGATCATGCTAGAGTTACATCAAATGGAAAAAAGTGTTTATGATGTTGCCACTGCAAAACTACTGTCCTTGTTCCAGAGAAAAAAGCAAGTTAACTTTTATACATGCTCGCTCAAACTCTTTTTTTCAAACATTTTTGCATCTTCTGTGTTTCTGGCCTAATTACGTTGTCAGTATCACGCTGAAGCTTCTGAAACCCAGACCTTCTGTGGAGTTCTAGTATAACAGAATGCAATGTTGAAATAACTAATTCTGGAAATGATCTAGTTCCTTGTTTTGTGAAAAGTCAGTGGCACATCATTAATCATAGTAAGCACAGTGCACACAACTAAATTAAACTCCACAGAAATTACTTTTGGATGTAATTGAAGGTGTCCATGTTTGGCACAATAGTGAGGTCTTTTAAGCTGGTTCTTGTGTCCCTACATATTCTGTTAACTTTTTTACTATTCATTAACAACTTGAGATATCAAGCCAAAGTTCACGCATGTGATCATTGATTGATTGTGTTTCTTATGAGGTCTTTATTGGACTTGCTCTGCCAGTGCAATTTCATGAAAGGAACATATCGCTGTTTGGAGCTTTTCTTGTATAATGATTGTAAATTAGTAAAGCTTATTGATCATTACTTTCATGGTTGTCACTATTGCAGTCAGTGGGGACATGATTTTCGTCCAGATTATAGGGGACTGGGATGTCTCAAGCAAAACTTTCCATATGTCCCAGTGATGGCCTTAACTGCAACCGCCACCCAGCCAGTACGTGAGGTACGAAACTTGCACATTATCTTCCAAATTATGTTGAACAAATCATTTGGGTCTGATTAATATGTACATCCATTGTAGGATATCCGAAAAGCTCTCAGGATCCCCCATGCACTTGTTCTTGAGACAAGCTTTGACAGACCAAACCTAAAATATGAGGTCATATCTAAGACCAAGGAACCACTGAAGCAGCTTGGAGAGCTGCTAAAGAATCGTTTTGCTAATTTGTGTGGTATAGTGTATTGCCTCTCGAAGAGTGAATGCTTTGATGTTGCAAAATACTTGAATGATAAGTGCAGTATAAAGACAGTGTACTATCATGCTGGATTAGCAGCCCGTCAAAGAGTAGCTGTTCAAAAGAAATGGCATACTGGAGAGGTCCAGGTTGTATGTGCAACCATTGCTTTTGGAATGGGAATAGACAAACCTGATGTTGTAAGTTGAAATGGACTCTAAGCCTTTGCCTATTTTTAGTTGTAGAGTCAAGCTGACAAGCTGCCAAATGCTCAACTAATTCACTTTTTTTCTAATGTTTTAGTTTCACTGATTGGTTTGTTAGCGTGCTTGGAAGTAAACTTTACTGGTTCCATGGTCCAATGGCCTGCTAAATTGTCATTCTTGGCTATTGATTGCAACTAGTGAATTATATGTTTTTTTCAAGTCAAATTCTTTCTTCCATGCATGGCACTTTGTTGTGCTGAAATTAATTAAACTAGGAAAAAGTTCTTTTCTTTTGTAAAAGTGGCAAATGAATCTGATCTAATTTGTGCTCCTTTTATAATGTTTTTATCATTTTTCAACTTTGGTGGTTCAGTAAATATTTTTTTTTGTGGCATGTGGTCAGCGTTTTGTCATCCACAGTACAATGTCCAAGTCAATCGAAAGCTATTATCAAGAATCAGGGAGGGCAGGAAGAGATAATCTACCAGCAGTGTGCATTGCTCTATATGCCAAAAAGGATTTCAGCCGGGTTGTGTGCATGTTAAGGAGTGGTCAAGGATGTAAAACTGAAATCTTTAAAAGTGCAATGGCTCAAGCTAGGAAAATGCAGCAATATTGTGAACTCAAGGTAATCCAATTTGTGTTCTCAACTTCTCTCTGATGATCTCAACTAAGTGATGTTCCATTTTGTGTCTACACTTTCCACTTTGTTCTATTGATTGTTGTTACTGTTAGTCTCGCATTAACCTGTCTGGGTGCTGGATCATTAGACTGGTCTGTTGGCAACATTTTCAAATAATAATGTACCCTTTGGGCTTAAACTCATATTCCACGCACCTAAATGGAGCAAAGTCTATTGATAAACGTGTGTTTCCTCTCTAATTTGTGAAATTTTCAGGATGAGTGTCGGCGGCAAACCTTACTTGCGCACTTTGGCGAGTCTTTGAATCGGAAAGACTGTAAATACGGTTCTAATCCTTGCGACAATTGTCTCAAAGCCTCTTCATATAGGTAAACCTTTCAGGTGTCAACTCTCTTGATGGGTGACAGGTACCGACTTATGCATGATCTTGATCTGCACAGTTCTTCTGATTCCATCATCCACAATTATTGGAAGACCACATGGTAATGGAGGGGCAAAGGTCCTTAACTATGGACACAGAATTCTTCAGTCATGATGGTCTTGTTATCTCATGTTTGTCTTTTCCTTTCATCTGTCGCCATGTTCCTTGTCTGGAACTAATTATTTTCTTGAGGGGAAAGAAAATGTTGGTCGACATATAAACTGGAGAGGCATATGGGAACACGCCCTCCGGTCTTGATTGCAGAAGAAAAAAGTTTCTTGTTTCAGTTAGTGAAGACTAACAATGAATTCCAATTATACAAGTGCATGTTGCCTTTCGTCTTCTTTCCCGTTTTGAATTAGTGATGAATGCATATCATGACTGCATCTGAAGTTAGTTTACTTGCAGATTCAATTAATCAAGTGGTATATTTTAAGATACAATCAATTGGTTGAAAACCTTTATTAGGGTACAATCATTTGTTAATCCATCCATTGAACACGACCGTTTTATTTTTCTGCCCCAGATCTCTTTGCTCTCTCTACTGTTAACACATTTTGGCTCACTTCATATACTCACTGTATACGTAATTCAACATAATAGTATTCCAAAAAGGGTCATCTGTTGATTTATGGTCTGTTTAAAGGTAGGTCTAGAATCTCATGGACAACATTTATTATTCTTCTTATCCAGATAATTGGATTCAGTTTTCAGTTCGTGTTCAGCATCAATAATAATAGATGGTCAAGTTATCAAGTCTTTGTTACGGAAAATTGGAGACAGAATTGTCAAGCATGACTATCCTCACAATTCATAAATAATGTCTTGCTATTTATGTTTTTCCATTTCCAGCAGTCATATGTAATTTTCTCTATCAAGTAATTAACGCGTATTAGTGTTGATATACTTTGGAGAGAGACAGGATGGTCCTGCGAAAATTTTGAGCAACTCGTTATGTTATAATAATTACAGATGTCCTACCATCCTTTGTTTTTTTCACTCTTTTTTCTTGTGACCAGATTCAACTTTGTGTTTCTAGAAGATTAGTGAGCTAAACATGCAGGTAAATCTTGGTTTTTAGGTTGAGTTTTGTCGATGGTTGGTTAACTTGGTTCCATCGAAATGGCTACTCTGGTCTCTGCTGAGACGGGTGATATTCGGTGCTCTATCAGCGAGCACTACATTGAGTACCCAAGAGTAATCGTAGCTAATTAATGAATCTATCGGAAAAAAAAGAGGTCATTTTTTATTAGAAAATCTTACAAACTAAAAACGAACTACTCTGGATCTTCTACTTTGCTATGACATAGCGAACACGAATTATAACTCTTGAGCCACTTGACAATGCACCTGAAGTGAAATAAGTGCGAGCACGGTATCTTTATCACTTCATTTTCCCCATCTAGTTCCTCTAAACAGATAGAACAGCATTCATCACCATTCTCGACAAAGTAGTGCTTCTGCTTGAGCTTTTCAATAGTGCTTTTGGAGACGCCCCGCGTGACTTGATCGGGATCCGGCTCGTATCCTCCAATTGAGGCTTCCTCAGATTCTTCCATTTGGATTTCATCTTTGGTGGCTAATTCCAAATTTATATTCATGTTGACTCCCATGGCCGGCAAAAGAACGTTTTAAGTGCCATAGCTTTATTCAAAGGGACACTTAAGTGCCACATTCGAAGAAAAATAAATCATTTAAGTGCCACTCTGGACCAAAATCAAGCCAAAAAGTTGACGTGGCATTTTTCCGACGAATTTCCGGCGAAGTGAGCTCAAAACGACGTCGTTTTGCACGCTAACGTTGCCAAATAATGCAAAAAAATGGTATCGTTTTGGTTGACGTGATAAAAAAAAAATATAAAAATTAAATAAATTAAATTTAAAATTAGATTTAGTTAAAATATTAAAAAATAATTTTAAAATTAGATTAGTTAAAATATTACAAAATAATAATTTTAAAATTAAATTAATTAAAATATTAAAATAATAATTTTAAAATTAAATTAATTAAAATATTAAAATTAAAAAATTAAATTAATTAAAATATTTTTAAAAAAAATTTTAAAAGTAAAAAAATTAAAAAAAAAAAAGAAAAAGGGGGGGGTGGTGGTTGAGGGTTGAGCCCTCAGCCACCACCGTCGCCTCCTCGCCATCGTCGGGAAGGGCCGGTGACGGAGGGGGGAGGGTCGGCCGGGGTTGCCGGCCCCTAGCTAGGGGTTGGCGACCCCAGCCGACCGGTAGCGAGGGCTCGCAAGCCCTCGCCCAAATCCAGCGAGTGGCGAGGGGTCGTGGCCCTCGCCCAAATCGGCGAGGGTCGGCAACCCTCGCTTGGCCGAGCCAAGGGCCGCCGCCCACTAGGGGTCGCTCCGACGAGCGGTGGGCCTTGGCTCGACCAAGCGAGGGCCACCGACCCTTGCCGGATCTGGGCGAGGGCTGCAACCCTCGCTAGATCCAATGAGGGCTACAAACCTCGCCCCAATCTGGGGTGAGGGTGAGGCGCCGTGCGCGCCGGTTGGCCGGGTCGTCGCCCTTGGCCAAGGGCCGGCGACCCCGCCGATCCTTTCCCTCCGTCGCCGGCCATTTTTTTTTTTTTTTTTGTAAATTATTATTTTTAAATTTTAACTAAATTTAATTTTAAAATTATTATTTTTAATATTTTAACTAAATTTAATTATAAAATTATTATTTTTAATATTTTAACTAAATCTTATTTTAAATTTAATTTATTTAATTTTTATATTATTTTTTTATCACATATCAAACGACGCTGTTTTTGCATTAGCCCAACGCATGCAAAAATACGTTGGAAAAATGCTATGTCGGCATTTTGGCCGAACTTTGACCAGATTGGCACTCAAGTGATCCATTTTACTTCGATTTTGGCACATAAGTGTACCTTTCATAAGTTATGGCACTTAAGTGTCCTTTTGTGCAAAGTTATGGCACTTGAGGGTCCGCACGTCCCCCATGGCCATTACCCGATGCCCGAAACACTGTATGCAGAATAGCTCTTATAATAGCAGCCCAAAAGCTGTGATGAACGCCCAAAGCATCGAGGACTCTCTTCATATGCGTTTTCGCAAAGAGATTGCCATGATAGGATGCAGAGCGGCATCTCAAATGACTGACTCAACTCCGACAGTGTAGTGTCTTGGAAACTTCTCGGCACTCCTAGTCGATCGACAAACACTAGCAAATGCTGCCACTTGATCGAGAAGTTGAAGACAGCGGTCGGCAAGCTAGAAAAATCAGGATTTCTTGTCTTCAGCTTCAAACTATATCCACAATACACTGTCTCCTCCATGCCGTTGCTACCGAGAGTGGACTGAACAGGATTTTCACGTGTAATGTTGAAATCCAATCACGAAAAAGCCCAGGAAATATATCGAGAAACAGACAGAAAAAGAAGGTCTACAACAAAAAGAAAAATCCGAGAATCGAACTAACCGAACAATGGAAACGATTCCCTCTTGTGAACAGGGCAATCTGCTTGGAAACCAAGAATCGATGAAATCTGGGGTTTGTGCAGAATGGGAAATTGTAATTCTCTCAGGAGATGACAAACAATGGAACACAATGCAGCCTTGGTTCGTGGGTCTTATTATACAGCCATTGGTTCGTTTTCTGGACTTTCCCGTTTTGCGGACTGGCGGTGAAATTTGAAAGGGCGTGCTGTGCACGTGCCGCGATAAAGGAAATTAATCAAATTCTATTTCTCTTTCTCTAAACTATTGATTTTCTGCTAAACCAAAAAGGAAACAGAGAAGATGGCCACGTTCGTAAGCCAATTCTCCGGTGCCAGCGCTGGCGCTTTCTCTGGCGGTGGTTTCATGGGCCCTCTCAGTCTCCCCGGAGCAAGCATTACCTTACGGAGAGTTAGGATTTTGGAGGACCAAACCAGAATCTGATGCTATTCTCTGATCAAACGGTCGATTACGAGCTCATCGTTTGGTGTTTGGAACTAAGAGTTCGCCCTTGTGGAACTGAACAGAGAGCAATCTGTCTTAATAAGAGGGTTGGTGCAATGATGGATATGGCCGGGGCTCATTTAACTCTGTACTTCAGAATTCTTACTGTAGTGTTTGGATGATGAGTTTTGAAGAAGTTCTGATTATATTTAACACGATTGTTTCAATAATTAAATTGTATTTGCAAACGGGAAGTTTGAGACTTGTAGCTCAAAACAACTCACGGTTATCGTACAATGTCTACATGGTTTGCTTTTGAATCCTCTTTTCCTACGAAATGATGATAACCGGACATTACCCAACATGCAGAACCATCTTCACATTGTTTTAGTGTGATCATACAGCATAATATCATGTCTTCTATCCCAAATGTCGGGTTGCAGGTATTAGTTGCATTCATAATCTTCTCTTTTGGTATCCTGCGAGCTGCTTAACATCTAAACACTTTTGTCCATTTGTTCAGGGTTGGAAAGCTGAATTAGCATTATCTGATTTTGTGTTGCATACCATGCCTACTTCTTCTGAGTTTGATAGAGTCGTTGCGTCGGAGCTTGGTGCTGGAACAGGTATGTTAGGTTCTGCTGCTTTCTTAAATATGTCAGGTGATACTGTTCCAAAAACTAAACTTACTTCACAGATTGCTTAGTTTTCTTAGGCGGTGAAGTACCATGAGGAAGTGTCCAAGTTATTTAGAGAATCAAAATTGGTGAATGGAGGATGAAAAGAATGACTGTTATGGGTGTCTTCTTCTTGTGAGCTTATTTTAGGTGTAATACGAATTGCAAAATTCTGAAAGATCAGGATAACCTTTTACTGATCATTATCATTACATGTACATACATCCCCTATTTAAACAAAGAGGAGTGCATAATCAATTCAATCTAGCATTCCTGTCTTTTCGAAACTTTGGCGACAGTCCTTTGAAAGTGCTTCCAGTTAAATTACCAGGTGAACAGTCTAGAGGTGTAAGGGTACTGATGGAACTTGTCTTACAGAGATAAGACTGCTTTGTTTCTTCATTGACTTCATTTCATCCGCTAAATTCTTTTGGTATTACTATTATGACAGTCTTCATTTCAATTTTTATGCTAGGCGTCGGTTGGCATACTGCTCCCCCATGTAGCAAGACAGTATTCCTCACAGGTTGGAATATTGGACTCGAATCTAACCATATTATTTCCTTTCGGGACATACAACCATCTGTTGCTGGCAGTTTTCCTCTTTGAAATATATATAGGTTCATGCGGTACAGTTCCCTGACCGATTTATTTATCGAGGGCAGTCTTGATATATTAATAAAGTCCATTTTGCGATTTGAATAAGGTGATGACCTACATACCCCCAAGCCCCCCAAATTTTTTTTTTTGCTGGAAAACATAGAAGGAAAAACTAATCTTAGCAATTAGAACAATTCATAGAATGTGTTATTTCTTAAGGTTACCTTTGATTCCCCATGTCATACATTAATATCATTAGGCAATCTAGCGTTTTCACAACTCATTCTCTCTTGTTACTTTAATAATAGTCTCATTGAGGGTTGCTAGATCATTGAGAAGAAATCCTTAACAATTGTACGAAGAATGCCGAGCTCAATGATGGAGTTCTGAACTATAAGGCTACAGTTCATGTATGTGAACTCGATTGGATGAATTATTGGCCTTCTAATGTATGCACAGAAGTTTCTGATTCACAAGTGACGTAAACTCGATCTTTGGTTGATAACTAAAAGCTTTCAGTAATTGACACCGGCATATACAGACATGCACGGACTTGTTTGTACTTTCAATTGATGCTGTGCAACTGTAGACTTAACTTATTGGTTGAGTAATGTGGTAGCCATTTAGGTACTCTTGTAAGGCAAATGAATAGTTCTGAAATCTCTTCTTTACTTTGCTTCCTCTGACAGTAAAGCAGATGAATAATGTTGGCAGCACTCCTTGAGTTTTCTGCTTTTTCCCTCTCTATTTCCTTTTTCCAAGAAAAATACTTGGACATTTTCTTGATTTGTGAACCTCAACTAGGTGACTATGTTGGGTATTGCTTCCAATAAAGCCAAGAGAATTACCAGTGTGCCTTTTGACTTGAACTCCTATATGCATAGCTCAGTGCCCAAACCTATGCAAGGAATGCCCGAGGATCTAAAGTCCTGAATCTCTTTTTCAAAATGTCTTCTGTCACATCATTTCTTTTTTCCGAAACTGATCGACCTGGTCAACCCTGGTTCAACTAGATTTTGACTCAAGGTTCAACAGCCTGAAACTAGACGAGACCTCGCTTAACCAGTTGAACTGTTCGTTTCAGTTCCATTTTCTGAAACACAGACAAAAACCGAGACGAATTCGCCTTTCTTCCATGTGCTGGATATTAGGATGGAGAGCTCCTGTTCCCCAAGTCATGCTATTTTAGAGGATGTATTTCTGCTGTGATCATGATTACTTGCTTAATATCTTTCTGGAGGTAAAACAAAGGACTATTGAAGTTTGTTGAACTAGACATGTCACGCCCCGATCCTCGGGCACGCACACATCCTTCTCACTTAGTCAATTTTATAATGCGATATCCCAGGACTATGTATCACCGACCCTTTCATTTATTAAGCAAATGCGGAAGTAATTAAAATCCCTAGACAATAAAACGATGTGATAGAAAAGCAGGGCCATATTTTTCATATTGAAACTTATAACGAAACTTTTATACAAAACACAAACCAGAGTACTTCACAACTTTTTACTCTATCTTTATTCATATCAAAATGGAGGTCTCAAAAGAAGATAGAACTTCAGTTCACCCGGGCCGTACTGAAGGCCCCTCTCGGGATTATCTTCTTCTCCCAAAAATCCTTCTCAGACTCCTCCTCCTCATCTCCTCAGCAGGGTCCTGAAATGATTTCCCCAAACCGGGATGAGACTACGTCTCAGTGAGTTCTACCCTACTAAGGCCAGATTAGTAAACTATTATGCTACAGGCTGCCTAAACACGCACAGGGCAGAGGACTTACCTTGGCCTCAGATCCCACCTGCAAGTCAGTACAATTCATAATAGGCACCCAAGCAATCATATCACCGATCGAAGCATCGATCAAATCGACCTAGTCGATTATATTCCAACAAGACCACTTACGGTCATTTCCATTCAGTCAATCAATTCACAACATCAAATCAAAGCAAGGATCAATCGACCTAGTCGATTACATGTCAGACGGACCATTCTAGGTCATTGATTCCACACCATATATCCTTTCATCGAGTACTCGGTCACGGAGCCACATCAATGCTCTCGGGCGTCAACTTCGCCAAGGTGGCGTATCCACTAGACAATTGTGTGCGTTCTTTAAGGCGCCGTTTTCGCCAGTGATATCCCAAATCACCGAACCACACATGCCTACAATGATTTGATCAATAGACAATTTCGTGCGTTCTTTAAGGCGCCGTTTTCGCCAGTGATGCCCTTAATCACCGAACCACGCATGTCTATAACCATGTACTCAATAGACAATTGTGTGCGTTCTTTAAGGCGCCGTTTTCGCCAGTGAGTTCCATAATCACCGAACCACACATGCCTATAACAATGTATTTAATAGACAAGTGTATGCGTTCTTTAAGACGCTGTTTTCGCCAGTGACATCCTTAGTCACCGAACCATACATGCCTATAACAATATGAGTACTAGACCGATACGTGCGTTCTTTAAGGCGCCGTTTTCGCCAGTGATATCCCAATCACCGAACCACATAGGTCCACAATAATGTATGTACTAGACCGATACATGCATTCTTTAAGGCGCCGTTTTCACCAGTGATGTCCCAATCACTAAACCACGTAGGTCCATACACCGTGTCTGATTGGTTCAATCCCAGAGTACTTCTGATTCACTCTCACCATTCTACTCACTTTACAACTCAACAAAGCACTATAAATGCTGAATAAACATACTTGGCCATTCACCAATCAATAATTCAATCTCAGTCGATTCCAATCAAATTAGGGTAAATCCCTAAACCATCACAATTTATTTAATTCCATGCAACGTAGAGCTCAAATAAATAAACGAACTGCGCCACGACAATCAGCACGAGATTTCGGTCGTCGGCCATCTCAATCTTAATTTCCCAAAAATAATTAATTAATAAATATTAAAAATTCAATTTAACACAAAATAAAGCCAATTAAATAAAACGGACTTCACCACAGTCATCAGCATGATATTCTGGTCATTTACCATCTCAATTGATTTTTCGAAAAATAAATAAATAATTAATTAATTTCGAAAATTAATTAATTAATACTAAAAATTCGATTTAGCTAAAAATAAAGCCCGATTAAATAAACGGACTTCACCACGGTCATCAGCATAATATTCCGGTCTCGGGCCATCTCAGTTGAATTTTCGGAAAATAAATAATTATTTAATTAAATTCCGAAAATTAATATTTAAATACCAAAAATTCCACTTAAGCCCGAAAAGCCTAATTGAAGCCCACTAAGGGTCGGGAAAATCCCGAGGTACTTCCAATAATTAGTAGACCACGTCTACTTGTTAATTGCACAATCAATTTATCTAAATCACATCACAATTGACTAATAATTGTTAATTTATTCTAATCTAACAACCTAAACATAATTAATTAAAACTAAACCAACCTTAAGCATAATTAGCCAACTAATCCGGAATTAGTGAGATTACTCACCAAATCGCGCGCAAATCGGATCAATCCGACGGGGGCAACGCGAGGAACAACTCTTCCCAAAGCACGGCTCAAGTTCGGGGCCCGGAAACGGCCCAAAACGGCCTTGAACAGGGCTGGAAACCCATTTTTCCAGCCACTGTTCTTGGTTGGACGAAGCTCGTCCGTCGGCTAGGGCGGCGAGGGGAGGCCGGTGGAGGACGAGGGGGACGCCGAGAACGCCAAAGCGGAGCGGGCGGTGGCGGCTGAGCGCGGCCGACGGGGCGGAACGGGGGCTGGGTCGCGCGGGGGAGGCGCTGCAGTGAGCAACGGACGCAGGGTGTGCGCGGACGGCGGGACAGCCGCAAGCAGCGGGCGCGCGGGCGGTCCGGCTCTAGTGCGGCGGCGGGACGGGCGGCGATGGTGGGCTGCAGCTTCTGTTCTTCCTCCGGCTTCTGGTTCACTCGAACGAAGGGGGGAAGAGAGAATGTCGAGGGAGAGAGATGAGAGAGATAAGGGAGGGGGTTTGACCGGTCAAAAAAGGAAAAGAAGGAGGAGGAGAAGCCAATTTAAAATTGGCAAGGGGAGTGTTCGGTGGGGGCGGGGGCGGGGGCGGGGGGGGTGTGTCCGCATGAAGAGAGAGGGGAGAGGAGAGAGAAGAGAGAGGGAGAGAAAAGAAATAAAATAATCTAATACCATTAGTCTTATTTTATTCTTTTTCTTTCTCTTTCCCTTTCTATTTTCTTTCGGTCTTCGATTTTTCCTCCGATAATTTCTTTCTTGAAATTTCGGACTCGGCAATAAATTGATAGACGATGAGACGGTCCTAAAAATGAATTGTGACACGCCCGAATATTCGATTCCCAAAACTGAATTAAATTTCATGATTAAAATCGATCGGACGCGATTTTAGTCAAATCCAACCAATTATGTAGCTTTTAGGGATTTTACCGTGGTTATATCCCTTAACGGCTTCACCCAATAGGTTAGCTAACTCGTGAGTGATCAGCTCAGAGAAAAAGAACCATAGGCACGTCGACGAAATGCACATTTCATTTTATCGAAATAGGGTCAAATTTCAAGATGTCACAAGACACCTCACCGATTTAGGCTTTGGTGTCTTCCAGAACATGTTGGCACGGTCAGGATGCTAATTTTTTTTCCAATGTAGTCTTTATGTCTTTCAGTGTACTGCTGGCATAGTGCCATGCCCGCATATTCAGGATAAATGGCAAGACTTGTCTTACTATGTAGTTGAATGCAGGGCCATGTTCTAGTCGAGGAATAATAACTAATTTTGCATCTTGTGAACATTGTAAGATAAGAAACATATTTCTTGTGTGTTTAGATGGATAGATAGTTAGATAGTTAGATCTGGTACTTGCAATTGGTATCTCAGGGAGGATAGAGAAAGCTTCGTTCTTGATCATCACTAAAAATGGTGATGGTGGTTTATGTGCGTGAGAGTGGCATGGAAAGTCTTGGCTTGTCCATGTTGCATCTTTAATATGATGTTGAAGCTTTTTTTATTCAATAACTAAGAAAGGACTTTATTAGTAGAGCAATTCTAATGTTGAACAAGAACGAAAGGAAAAACTAATAAAAAGAAAATAAAGAAGCACCAGACTAGGTGGAATCAGAGCACTATGCTTTTTAGCACTGAAAAATACAAGAACATTTCTTTGCTCTTAATGCAAATTACTGTTTGTCAATCTTTTAAGATTTTGAAGTGCTATTTCAGTATTCCTAGGGAGTGAACAGTGTTTTTAAGGTCAATTCTGAAGGACTTTACATGCTTAGAATTCGTCGCTAGCATTAAACTTGAAAGCCTTAAAGTTTACATGCTTCAAATTCAGCAGGGGAGGAAGAAGTTTCATTTTTTGGCAATTTGTAAAACGTCGTTATAGTTGTGTTGACCTCAGCTGTTGGCTAATTCTCTTGCTTTGCTAAGAAATTACGGATGGTTGTTTGTCTTGAACAGAGAATGAGGCGCCGTTGACACCATCTGATTAATTCCACGGGAGGTACTCCCAGAAATTATCTGAACAAAGCTGCAGGGCAGCGAGGGAAAACACTTGCATATAGTTAGATCTAGTGATTTTTTTTTTGGAAGTTGGAGTGTCTTATTTTACTTAGCTGGTCTTTCCTGAGGTAATTTGATAGATGGATAATCTATTGTGCGACTGTTTTGCTACATCGTATGCCTAGCGTACTAGGAGCAGTGCTAGAGGCACCAAAACTTGTTATCAAATTTTCTTTACAATTTTTCTGTGATAAATCTTAATTTCTTTTAGAAACTAGTGGGGGGTGTTCATGCTTTTGATGGTTGATACCTTATTTGAATGTAAACATCAAATAGGATTTGGTCAAATTACTTGGAATAAGTTCCAATAGGAGGTAAATCTATCAAAATGGGTCACAATCAATTTATTGTAATAGATTACATATGAGCCGACTTAAACTTAAACATGGATCATGATCAGTTTTGAAATAAGAAGCTTAAAACATATGGGTTTAATGGTCTCTAACAAATCCATTTTCAGCCCTTGGCGGAACTCACTCTCGTTCGAGGCATTGTCTTGACGTTCTCTCCGATGCCTTCGCCATTCAGTGCATCTTGCTCCTACCCGACCATCTCCATTTGCTGGTTCTCTTCCTTGAAGGGGTACTCACCCTGTACTTCCAGTAGGGAACCCTATACTAGACTATGAGGTCTTCCATGAGTGCTCAGTCATGGTCCCGATAGCAACTCGAGAGCTGCTTGAGACGGCAAGACAGCCGGGCTTCAAGCAACTTAAGGTTTTGCAAATTGGGTTTCATACCACAAAAAAAACTTCAAAATTTTGCACATTATGACATAAATATTTCGAATTTTTTTCTTGTATCACTAGAAGCTCTAGACATGCCCATTGTGACACAAAGTTGACACAAAAAAAGTTAAGGATATATGTGTCAGAGTAGGTAAATTTAGGAATTTTGGTGACGCAAAAGAAAATTTAGGATATTTGTGTCCCAGTAAGTATTTTTGAGGTTTTTTTTTTTATTGTGTTATTTGCCTTCAAAATTGTATTTTTTTTAAATCCAAGGAAATTAGGCACATTTTCCCTTTCTCCTACTTCACCTTTAATGCTTTTAGCGTGTGGAACAAAACTAATTTTGTATTATTCAATAAAGTTTAATACACACACACACACACACACACACATCAAAATAAACCCTAAAAGTGGTAAAGACCCGTTTACCCTTCGTACGTCTAACACTCCTCCCCAAGTTGGAGCATAAATATTAATCATGCCCAGCTTGTTACACATATGTTCTATCCTCCCATTACCCAAAGATTTAGTGAAGATGTCTACAAGTTGTTCGTTGGTTCAAATATGACTGGGAAGAATTACTCCACTCTGCAACTTCTCTTGGATAAAATGACAGTCAACCTCAATATGTTTTATTCTCTCATGAAACACGGGGTTGGAAGTTATATGAACTGCAGCTTTATTATCGCACCATAGAGTCATGGGTACTAAATCTTTAAAGCCTAACTCAGTCAATAACTGTTGAATCCACACTAATTCACATGTCACTTATGCCATGGCTATATATTTAGACTCAACACTGGAGTGGGCAACAACACTCTGTTTCTCACTTGTTCCATGATACTAGATTTCCTCCGACCAAGGTACAATACCCAATAGTTGATTTTCTATCATCCGGAGATCCAGCCCAATCAGTATCTGAAAATCCTTCAACTCTGAGATGACCATGGTTTTGGTAGACAATTCCTTTCCTCGGAGCTTTCTTCAAATACCTTAATATCCGAATAACTGCATCCTAGTGAGATGTATGAGGGGAAGACAAAAACTGACATACCACACTAACAGGAAAAGTAATGTATGGTCGAGTAACTGTGAGATAATTCAGCTTACCTACCAGTCTTCTATATCTCTCGGGATTATTAATAATTTCTCCTCCATCAGCAACCAGTTTAACCCCTTGTTCCATGGGTGAATCAAGAGGCTTTGGTCCCAACATACCTATCTCAATGAGCAAATCCAAGACATATTTTCGCTATGACAGAACAATACCTTTCTATGATTGCGTCACTTCAATTCCTAGGAAATATTTCAATTTTCCTAAGTCCTTAGTTTGAAACTGTTGCTGAAGATAGGTTTTTAACTTAGCTATACCAACCAAGTCATCTCCCATGATGATAATATTATCAACATATACAATCAAGAATAGTTTGTCTCCCCCTGATTGTTTATAAAAGAAAGAATGATCATTTCCACATATTGACAGCCCAAAAGACTGCACAACCTCAAAAAATCTTCCAAACCATGCCCGTGGGGATTGTTTCAAACTATATAAAGACTTTTTTTAATTTGCAAACTAGTCCAAACTCCCCCTGAGCAACAAACCCCGGAGGTTGCTCCATATAAACTTCTTCATGAAAAGTGCCGTGCACGAAAGCATTCTTAACATCAAGCTTAAACAAAGGCCAATTATATGTTGCAGCAAGAGAGATCAATATACGAATAGAAGTAAGTTTGGCAACAGGAGAAAATGTGTCTATATATTGAACCCCATACACTTGAGGATACCCTTTGGCAATAAGTCTTGCTTTTGAACGAGCAAGAGAACCATCAGGGTTGACTTTTACGGCATATACCCATCGACAATCAATAGCAGTTTTTCCTAGAGAAAGTGGTACTAAGTCCCAAGTTTGATTAATCTCGAGAGCCTTTAATTCTTCTTCCATTGCTGTCCTCTAGTCAGAACTTTGTAATGCCTCAACAACAGATTTGGGGATAGGATATTATTCAACAGTAGTTAAAAAAGCCCGAAAAGTAGGAGACACAGAAGAGTGTGAAATAAAATTTGCAATAGAATGTTGGGTACAAGTGCGTGTACCTTGGCAATGAGCAATAGGAAGATCAAGATCAGATACAAGCCCTGTCAACTAATGGCGAATCTAGAGCAGAAGATGACGTAGTAGTGACAGGAGGAGCGGGGGAAGCAGCAGCGACACAAGGACGTTGAGTATAAACCTGGAGAGGAGATGGTTCCTCTGTAGATACTGGTGAAATAGTTGGAATAGTTGACCGAATGATGGTCACATACAAGTCTTCATCCAATTCAGACACAGTAATTGGAACATCATGATAAGGAGTGAATTCAAAAAATGAAACATCAACTGTTATAAAATATTTTCTCAGTCTAGAAGAATAACCGCGATATCCCTTTTGAGTGCAAGAATAACCGATAAACATACACTCGATTGCCTTGGGATCAAGTTTTGATACTCTAGGTCGACGATCACAAACAAAATAGACACAACCAAAAATACGGAGTGGTAGGACAAACAGTGTCTCATTAGGAAACAAAGTAGAAAAATGAATACCACCTTGCAAAACAGAAGAAGGCATGCAATTAATAAGATAACATGCAGTTAGAATAGCATTAAACCAAAAGGTTTTGGGGACCTTCATCTCAAATAACATGAATCTAGTAACTTCCAATAAATGCTTATTCTTCCTTTCAACAACACCATTCTGTTGTGGAGTATTAGGACATGAAGATTCATGGATCATACCATATTGAGTCATAAAATCAGAAAAATATGTGGAAAAGTACTCCTTAGCATTATCAGAATGCAGAACTTTAACATGCACGCCAAATTGAGTATAAATTTCAACTATAAATGAACAAAAAATAGAAAATAATTCTGAACGATCTTTCATTAAGTATAACCAAGTAACTTTGGAATAATCATTGACAAAAGTAACAAAATATCTAAAACCCAAATTAGAAACTACATGACATGGACCCCAAATATCTCAATGAACTAATAAAAAGGGAGATGCTACTCGTTTAATGACTTGAGGTGTGTAACTAACACGATGTAATTTGCCAAGTTGGCATGACGCGCACTCTAGACTAGAAAGAGATTGAAAACTAGCATCCAACTTTTGAAGACTACGTAGAGAAGGATGACCAAGACAACAATGGATTTGATGTGGGGACGCAACACTTGAGCAAGCAATTGAAGGAGCATCTTCAAGTACATACAGCCTCCCTACCTCATGTCCTCTATCAATCGTCTTCTTCGTAGCCAGATCCTGGAAAATACAAGAATCAGGATAAAATGTTACTAAACATTAAATTTTTTTAGTTAATCTACTAACAAACATGAGCTTAAACGGAAATTGTGGAAGATAAAGCACTAAGGACAACGGCAATAAAGGAGTTGGATTAATTGTGCCAATTCCCTTAACATGTGTAGATGATCCATTAGCTAGAGTAACTATGGACAAAGATGGAGAAAGAGAGGAAAATATATCTAAAAGACTTGACATGTGATCGAAAGCCCCTGAATCAATGATCCAGGGCTAAGTCAGGAGGAATGTTTCCTTCAAACTGGTTAAATTGGAGCACGAGTTTTTTTAGGCGGTGCAAATGACCAATTTCTATAGGAATTCTCCCATGGAAACTGTTGTTGTGAAGATCAAGAGAAGCCAGGAAAGAAAGATTGCCTAGATAACGAGAGAGCCTCCCCTGGAGACCCATGTATGAGAGATTTAAAGTTGTGACTCTCTGCCTGTGGTTGCTGCAAATGACGCAAATCCATTCACAGAAATTTGCTTCGGTGGTCCAATTGCCACCTTTGATCGTGTTTGTCGGGTCGACTTCGATCGCTGATTTGAAGTGGAGAAGAGCCACTTGATCAGTGAAGTTGCTAGAACATATGACAGGCTGAAACATTGATAGGGAAGCCAACATAACATCAAGAAATGCTATGAAGATGAACTTCTCCATTATGAATAGTGTATCTTTTGAGTGCATCAATAGAAGGTTAGCTAATTAGGACCTGCTCTCAGTATTTAATATCAAAAAGAACCAAATGATTGTCCCAATTTAAATTTAAAAAAAAAAATATAAAGAAAGACTAACTACCAAACGATGCCCCACATGGGGTCTCTATGGAAAAACAGTAGGTTGCTATTCAATGTGAGGGACCTAACAAACCATACGATCCACATTTCAGATATACTCATAAATTGAATTTTTTTTTTTTTAGCGTAAAAGCTCTATTATGATAATCCCAACTCATTGGCTCTTTAATAATTAAAAGGATCCTATTCACAATACCCCACAAATTAACCCAAACCATAATCATGTAGTGAGATCTTCCGTGAACGAGGGGAAGTTGGAGAACCCCTCAATCACGTTTAATTTAGTAGCCCATTCTTTATGTTTAAATGTACACACTTATTTTCAACTCTATGAGAGTATAAATGGACCTTTGACTAATGCTCCAAAGCATGAATGTGAAAAGGTTTTTTGATGAATGCCGTAACCTGCCCATAGGGAGTGATTGGAAGTTTCTATTGCTGGAAGAGATAATGACACTAGTAGTCTATCAACTTTTATCCATGTGTCTTGTCATATTTGAATTTTTAATTGATTCAATTAAATCACTTTTAATTAATGTGAAATGTTGTGCCGAAACTTTCATTTGGTCCAATTAGATCCTAATGTAATTGATATGTTTATCATCATCCTTTCATTAATTAATTTAAATGAAATGCATCATGGACACCAATTTGATAAAGTTGATGTTTGACGGAGAAAATTACGTGAGTTTTGTGCGTGTCATGTGGACTCTCTTCAACAACGAATTTAGGCTTCTTGTCCAAAAAGGATAAGGACAATGGCTTCGAAATCTCTACTATTAAAATCCGTGGAAAACGTCACTACTTTCTTTTGAAGCATAGTGAAAAATACTTCCGCATTCTCCATTTGATATGATTTCGAGTGAAAGCTTGAAGAAGAATAAGACCACAATAATTTATAGAAAGTAAGGGGTTTCGTCCTGGTTTGGAAGCTTAGCTGGTAGGCAATGTCAATTTTCTTTTTCTCCTTAAACCTGACATTTCAATGCCTAATACTAATGAATCTGGACATTTTGTGATGCATTAATATTTTGATAACTATGGCTTCCTCGGTTACCAATTACTATACCATATTACCTGCATCATCATCTTCTATATGTGATTGATTCTAGTATCCATAAGCACTTTAATTGATAATTCTGTCAAACCCTATTTCTCTGAAATCTACTCGAGAGTCCATTGATTGATGAAAATGTTTCTCGAGAGAATCGAGCGAAAAATCCAGGGTCTTGCAACTAACAAGAAGCAAGCAGATTTGCTCATTCAATGGAGAGGCGAGGATGAGGGGGACTGCGAGAAGTTGCCTTTCAGGGAAGTTGATAATCTCTAGTATGACTGCAAATGAGAGGAACCGCTGGGTTGGCCTTTATTATATTCATGAATCTCTGGTTTGCAAAAGTAAGGTAGACTGCTATACCTTAGTTGGATTTCTTATCGATCCGTAAAATATTGGTGGCGGCTCTAGGGTAAGTTTACTTACAAGTTCAATCAAGAATTCAAGTTGAGGTTGAATGGGCTTGGGAAAGCCCGGGTTAAATGCAAGCGTTGCCTTGTAAGAGGGTCTATCATTCCTGCTCAGCAATTCATCTCAAGAAAGGTTGCGACACTTAACTGTAAAAGGCTCTCCATAGTAGCAAATTTCCTACTATGCATAAAGGGATGCAAGAAGCTTAGCTAGGAGGCAAAGTCAATTATATTTTTCTCCTTAAACCTGACATTTCAATGCCCAAAACTAATGAATGGGTACATCGTGTGACGCATTAGTATTTTGACAATTTTAGACGGTCTTCCAATTAGTTCAGTGTATGTTCTAGAATTTGTGTGCATCTTTGTTCATCTTTGATTGTTGTGTGGATGTGATGCAATGAAGCATGTACCAAATAGTCTAATAATCAAGACTTTTATTTCTTTTAACCTAGCTATGGTCGCATTCTCGATTTTATCCACGACATTGACATGTCTATTGAGATGTGCACATTATTGATTGATCTAAAGTATATCGTTAATCACAATATGGATCAATGATTCTAGAGTGCATTGCTCGTTAGTAATGAATAGAAATAATGTAAGCTTTTGGAGACTAGGTACCATATTTGTTTTTTTATGTTCCTTGAAGCACCTGTCTCGTTTGGTGCTTGGATGAGATTTTGGGTCGATGTCCTTGTCAACTTAGCCAGCGAAACTTTCAATCCGCTAGAACTTGTGGTTGCTGAGTTAGATTTTGACTAAATATGCATTATTTTCATGGAATTATGCGGGCACTCCAGCATAATAAGTTTAAAACACGGAAGACAAGGATGCGTAAATTTCCTGGTTGGGTTGGGTTGAATATTTAGGTCCAACTGGAGGAACTTACCCGCTAAAACCATTATGGGGGTGTTTTCAACTCATAAAGTTTAAACCTATATTAAGAAGTGAAATTAAAGGTTGCCACAGAGGCTTCAGGTGCTATTGGGGCAAGTTTCGACATTCTCCATAGAAAAGACTTGATTTTACTCTTTGAAAAGGTTGCTGACTCAATTGGGTCATAAAGTAACTAGGACTCAATTGTATTATGTGCAAAGATTTAAGATTTCTGGTGCACTTTGGTTGCTATGTTGGTGTAGGGGGATTTTTTCTATACAAATTGGCTTGAAAGAGAGGAAGTGGGATGATTTTACCAAATAAGTTCATGTTTAATTTGAATATAGGTCATTGCGATTGAACTATAAATCATTAAAGGAAATTTTGAGGCTTATATCATCATTTAGCTGAATTTTTTTGCCAAAACAACACGAGTCTATTTTTCAAGTTCTTTTCTTTTAAACATTGTATGAGTAAGAATTGGGCAAGAAGAAAGCCACGAACCATCTTTTCTTTTTCCTTTTTCTTTTTCTTTCTTTGAAGAGCAACTTTTTACCTTTTTCTTTCTTTCTGCCACATAGAGTGATATAAAGTCATTGACCATGGTTGAACCTCAATCATTTGGACCAATTTATGCGAAAGTGTCAATCCTAAAATTTATCACTCATTTGAAAACCCGATATGATGGTACATGGGGATTGTGTTGGACATACTAGTAATATTTCTGGTTTTGCATGTGAAGGTATCTGTCCATGCAATATAGACAAGAGTTTGGAAATGAAAGCTTATTATTGCCCCCATCGATGACTTTAATTGGGAGCCATGTTCGTTATTTTTGAAAACGATGTCTTATTTGATATGTGTGGCATGAAGCAATTAACGTTCATCATGGGAAGTAATTGAAGCACCGTATTTGTTCTACCAGGACATCAGTTATACCATATTTATGATATTTGTCTCTTATTTTCCTCAAAGCACTTGTCTCCTTTGGTGATTGGATGAAGTTATGGGTCGATGTCCTTGTCAACTTGGCCAGCGTAACTTTCAATCTAGTACTTGTGGTCATTGAGTTAGATTTGACTAAATATGTATTCTTTTCATGGAATTATGAAATTTGACAAGCACTCCAGCATAGTAAGCTTAATTCACGGAAGAAAAGGATGCGTAAATTTCCTGGTTGGGTTGTATATTCAGGTCCAAATGGAGGAACTTGCGTACTAAAACCATTTATGTGGGTGGTCATCAAGTCGTAAAGTCTAAACCTATATTAAGAAGTGAAAGTAAAGGTTGCCGCATAGCCTTCAAGTGCTATTTGAGCAAGTCTCTACATTCTCCATGGAAAATGACCTGATTTTACTCTTTGCAAAGGATGACGACTCAATCGGGTCATCAAGTAATTAGGACTCATATGCATTCTATGCAAAGATTTATGATTTCTAGTGCAGTTTTGCTACTATGTTGGTATAGAGGGATTTTTCAAATTATGTACTTAAAATACCTTAAGATTTCTAGAGAGATTAGCTTGGAAAAGAGGAGGAAGGATGATTTTACCAAATAATTATTTTTTTAACTTGAATGTAAGTCTTTACGATTGAATTATAAATTAGTGAAGGAGATTTTGCAGCTTATATCGTCATTTAGCTGAATTTTTATGGGAAACTACACTAGTCTACCTTTCAAGTTCTTCTTTTCATTTAAATATTGCAAGAGTGAGAATTGGGCAAGTAGAAAGCCACTAACCATCTTTTCTTTCTTTCGGGGTTTCTTTTTAGAGCAACTTTTTACTTTTTTTTCTATTTTCCACATAAGGTGATATAAAGTCATTGACCATGGTTGAACCTCAATCATCCAAACCAATTCATATGAAAGAGTAAGAATTGGGCAAGAAGAAAGCCATTAACCATCTTTTCTTTCTTTTGGAGTTTCTTTCTAGAATTACTTTTTACTTTTTTTCTATTTGCAACATAGAGTGATACAAAGTCATTGATCTGGTTGAACCTTAATCATCCGAACCAATTCATGCGAAAGAGTACGAATTGGGCAAGAAGAAAGCCACTAACTATCTTTTCTTTCTTTTGGAGTTTATTTTTAGAGCTACTGTTTACTTTTTTTCTTTTCTTTTTGCCACATAGAGTGACATAAAGTCATTGAACGTGGTTGAACCTCAATCATCCAAACCAATTCATACAAAAGAGTAAGAATTGGGTAAGAAGAAAGCCACTAACCATCTTTTCTTTCTTTTGGATTTTTTTTTAGAACAACTTTTTAGTTTTTTTTCTTTTTGCCACACACGATGATATAAAGTCATTGACCGTGGTTGAACCTCAATCATTCGGACCAATCCATAGGAAAGAGTCAATCTTGAAATTTATCGCTCAATGCCTTAACACTAGAGATTTCACTAAATATCTTGATCTATTGGAAACCTTTCTGCGATGGTACATGGAGATTTTGTTGGACATTAATAATTCTCATTTGTCCAAAATAAAAATAGGGAAAATTAACAAATCCTAAAATAGAAACAAACAAACCCTAGGTTTTCTACGGTCTCTCCGTTCCTTGTACACATCCTCTGCAAAGTCAAAAAACGAAGTTCTCCCATTCTTTGTACCCATCCTCTGCAAAGTCGAAGACCCAAATTCTCCGCCGGTTGAGGCACAAATTCAAAAACAAGAAGAAAACCATATGCTTCTTTGTTTGTTTGCAGAGACCCAAATACTCCACCAATCAAGCAAGGCCAGGAGCGACGAGAATCTAGTCGCGATGATGACCGGACAACGATTTGGTTCAGGAGCAGCGTAGGAGAAGAAAGAAGAAAATGTAAACTTAATTAATTTAGATTTTTTCCTTTTTTTTCCAATCACAAATTTATGACAAAATTGCCCCTATTTTAATCGCCAAAAAATGTCTGCCGGCAAACTAAGATCCTCAATAGAGATTAACTTGATCATTTTGGGTCCTTATTTGATATAAAATTTACTTCGGGTCTTTATTTAAAACAATGGGTCCACTTTGAGTCCTTATGTGACACAAAGTTCACTTTGGATCATTATTTGAGAAAATAGATTCACTTCGGGTCCTTATTTGAAATTTTCTAACCTGTAGTTCTTGAATTGGGAATCCCTCAAGTGCACCGGTCACATATTCACCCTTAATATAGGCACAGCACTACAATTGATAAAGCACGTCATTCTGGTTGCTACTACTAGTAGCATACGACAACATGGTTGTTAAAATTGTGGTTCAGATTGTACGATCAATGACATACGATCCCAAATCTACTAAACGATCCCTATCACACGGAAAAGGGGTTAGAGATAAAAAAAAAAAAAAAAAAAAACAACAACAACAATTTTAGATGCCCGTCAAGATCTTAAAATTTTATTCCTGAACGTTAAGTAGCCCATACAAAAATTAAATTTGGGCCAAAATTAGTAATGCCCAGCCTAAAATATTTAATCCGAAACTCCACATATCACCTAAGCGACAAATTTGTTGGTAGTACTAATAATGATTTTGTGATTGATAATGTATTCGATGAGGAAGGCCGATGGGCCAGTTACGATCTCAATCAAGATGTCGACATGACAGCCGATGATTTATTCTAGATAAGTATTTTTTTTTTTTTTTTTTTTTTTTTATGCCTTTTTATGTCATACTAATGAATTTTCTTCATTTGTTTTGTTTTGTGTTTTTTAATTGTTTGATACGAAAATGACATTATTCAACTATAATGTAATTTAAAATAGCGGCAGTGAAGTTTTCCAGTGCAGACCTATTTTTCATACCACTAAGGTCTTGTTCAATTTATTTATGACTTACGGTAAGGTGGGAGGTCTTGTAGATTGGATGGTGATTATACTAAAAATAGGGATTTTAAAAAGTCTGTACGGCAATCCAGAAACCGAAAATATCGAGGCCCTGCTGAATGTCGGAATGAAGAACTAGTTCTAAACATTCATTTCGACATTCTGACATTGAGATGGGCGTTATACCTTCCGAAGTCGGACATGAGTTGAGAATTTCGTTGGGTCGAGTGTCAATGCATGAAAATGCTGTCGCGATTTTAATTGTTTTTCTCCGATTCAGAAAACTCGGAAGATTAGAAACTTTATAGCAGATGGCTATACAGAATGCCGCGAAAACGAAATGACCGTGTACAAACTAAGATGATACTATTCCCATATTCTACGTACTGCTCTCTACCTTATTTTCTTGTCAAGTAGTGACAACTTGATCTTGTTGAGCTGAACCATGATAGTTTTCATGTCCATTCTTTCCTCAGGCAAGTCCTTCGAGCATTCTAATCCTAACTCTAGGATCGATAAAACTATACTCTCGAGTTCCAGAGGCGTCAAATCTTCATGTTTCATGCTAATGAGTTTGCTATCCATGATGTCAAGCACTCTGTCTGGAGTCGCTGCACCTACCCATTGCCTCAAGCTCATATCCGCATCGAACATTTCATCGGTTGGCTTCTTACTAGTTATCACTTCCAACAACAATATGCCGAAACTGTATACATCTCCTTTTGTCGAGACTTTTCCTTCCAAACCATACTCTGCAAGCGTCATAGTTTGTGAAAAAAAGAACATCAGTGATGGATCTTTTTCTTTTTGGGGCATAAATAATAAGGTCGAGAGGCATACGAGTGTTAATGTATCTCGATTATATTGTACCATTATACTGGGACTCAAAGGCCTGAATTAGCTAAAATTTTGACAAATATACCTGGAGCAACGTATCCAATCGTGCCGAGAGTTTGGGTTTGTGTTTCAAGCTTGTTCTTAGCCAAAATCTTTGCAATTCCAAAGTCGCAGACTTGTGCAACCATGTCCTCATTTAGAAGAACATTGCTAGGCTTCAGATCACAGTGCACAATGGGTTATGGTTGGCGATGGTGGAGATAATCGAGTGCCGTTGCGACGTCGACCACTAAATTCACTCGCTGATGGAGACCCAAGTCGTGGTTATTGGAGTGGAGCCACTTCTCCAAGCTCCCATTGGGCACATATTGCAGCACCAGAGCTCTTAGACCGGCATTCGTGCAAGAGCTAATCACCTTGACGAGATTCCGGTGCCGGATTTTGCGGAAAACCTCGCATTCTGCGTCAAAACTTTTCAAGGCGCCTTCAATATGGAGATTTAGTACTTTGACCGCAACGTCAGTCCTGTTGGCCAGAGTCCCTTTGTATACAGAGCTAAAGCTTCCTGCTCCGAGTAAGTTGCTTTCGCTGAAGTTGTTCGTAGCTGAGCAAAGCTCCCGCTATGTTATCATTGGGTGGTTAATTCCAAGCAGGATGCCCACCGAAACTGGAGCTCTTTTAATCGTGTTTCCATGCTTTCTAAGCAAGCAAATGACAATGACCGAAAGTATAGCAGATGCAATTGGCAACATAACGTATAGTAACCATAGCCGCTTGTCCCTTAATGATTTCTTTTCATTTACTTTGCAAGTTGGGACTTCAAATATTGCATTTCCACAGAGCGCTTCATTCCCAATGAAGGAGAGAGCTGAGAAATTTCCAAAGGATCCGCCATTAGGAATTTCTCCTGACAGCCTATTAAAGGACAAGTTCAAAATTTGCAGAAATCGAAGTTCTTCCATGGACTTGGGTATTGCACCTGACAACTCATTGTAGGAGAGATCAAGGAACTCTAACCCTTTGAGGTCACCGATCGATGGCGGTATTGATCCTTCAAACAAGTTCCCTGACAAGTTGAGAGAAGCAAGGCTCTCTAACCCCTGGATGGAACTAGGTATGGTGCCGGTAAGTTGATTTTGAGAAAGATCAATGCCGTTCATAGCTCTCATTTTCCCTATCTCCAATGGTAGCCCTCCAATGAAAGAATTGTGTGACAAATTGAGGAAGATGAGTCCTTGAAGACTCCACAGGCTAACTGGTAGGATCGATGTCAAGTTATTCCAACTTACTGTAAACTCTTGAAGGCTGCTCAAGTTTCCAATGCAATTCAAGATCGATCCCGATAAACTATTTTGTTGGAGCAACAAATTTCCTAAACTTGTCAAGTTGCATATCTCATCGGGGATCGGTCCTTCGAGATGGTTGTTCTCGAGATACATCATTTGCAAGCTTTCTAGTCCTCTGATTGATGATGGGATGTTGCCATCTAGATCATTGTCATTCAACCGTAGTGTAGTCAATCTCTTCAAGGAACCCATTTCCTGAGGAATGTGACCTCTAATTTGACAATTGGAAGCTTCTAGAATTTGTAGGGAACTCGAGAAGTTTTTGATAGATTTTGGTATGGAGCCGCAAAGTGGGTTGCTTGCCAGACCCAAGAATTGCACCGATTGGCAATTTGATAAAGCAGATAGAAAAGTAAGTTCTGAACTATGAGTCTCACCTGTTAGCTGATTTGATTCAGCCTCAAAGACTCTGAGGTTCTTCAAGTTGCCCAAACTCATGGGTATGGGTCCGCTGAGTTGATTGTTCCCGACACTGAAAAGTATTAGGTTCGTAAAATTTGAAATATATTGTGGGATGTTGCCACCAAAACTATTAAGATTTAAAAAGAGTTTTTCCAAATTTGGAAGGCTCTGTTCGCTACCCGGGAAAAAGCTTCCAGAGAGGGAATTAGAGGCCAAATTAAGATTTCGTAGAGAAGAAAAATTAAAAATTTCTTGAGACACTTTGCCTGTTAGCAAATTGATCTGAAGGTTCAAATGTTTCAGATTGACCAACTTGCCAATCTCACTTGGAATGTCACCTCCGATATAGTTAGATGTTACATCCAATAATTGCAGGCTTGACATGTTACCGATGGTTCGAGGAATCGTGCCAGTCAAGTTGTTTTCACCAAGGAAGAGGTCCTGTAGCTTTTGCAACCTGTCAATGTCTCGAGGAAAGCTTGTGACACCCCGAACCCTTCGCAGGTCGTCACCAGCGCCGGTGTTACATCTTTTACCATCTCTATCTCTTGGCTAAATTAAGCCTTGCCAGATTACAGGCATTTTTTTTTTTTTTAAAGCGGTCCCATGCGCGGCTCATAGCGGAAGCAAAATTCACATCGTCATCCATCTCCCTTCTAACCCATGATACAAATACACACCAGCTACACATCAGGATTTTATAGATAACGTTGACGCTTTGCTTACATACATACATATAGCGAGATGGGGTTTCCTTCGGGTCGGTACAAAAACCAGAAAGGTTAAGACTCTGCCATGTCCCACCTAAAATCTCAAAAAGGAACTCCGACCCCTAACATCATATAAACACAAAACCCTCCCATCACCAGCATCAACTATATACATCAAAAAGCTCGGCTCCTACTCGTCTCGCGTGAGTCTCACACCCAACCCGGTGCATCAGGTGGTGGCGGCGGCAGCATCCCTCGCATAGCACCATCTCGACGGACGTGAACAGAAATGAACTCTTGTATGACAGGGCCCCCACGGCCGATATCATACATAACTAAGCATCGCACTCGGATGAACGTCAATCCGGGCACGGAGGACAATCTAACTCCGTACACTCCACCTCAACATCGGACGGTAGACCGTAAAATACCCCACGCGAAACAGCAGGTAGCGGCATAGTGCTAATCTGAAATGTTATCCCCAAAAGGGGTGAGTACAGCCACTCAGCAGATAGGGAAATCCAATAACAACTCAGTGCACCATGCATACCATCATACAATGCAGGCATTGCTTACCTTTTTGATGTCAAGCGTATTCATGCATCATCATAGCATATCTATCATCATCATGGCATCTCATATATCATCATCACATCATCATTAACCATGCATCATCATGCATATTACATCATATCATCATTAGCCATGCATCACCATGCATATCACATCATATCATCATTAGCCATGCATCACCATGCATATCACATCATCATTAGCCATGCATCACCATGCATATCACATCATATCATCATTAGCCATGCATCACCATGCATATCACATCATCATTAGCCATGCATCACCATGCATATCACACCATATCATCATTAGCCATGCATCACCATGCATATCACATCATATCATCATTAGCCATGCATCACCATGCATATCACATCATCATTAGCCATGCATCACCATGCATATCACATCATATCATCATTAGCCGTGCATCACCATGCATATCACATCATAGATCAATTTCCACTTTTACTTATTAATTGATCCCCACATTATCTTTTCTCAAATCATCAAATTCACCATCATCACCATCCCTTCGGGCAGAAACCTCCGACAGGGATCCCAGTATCCCAGCCATCTCATGGCCACTAGGCTTCCGGCCCCCCACATTCCGGGCATCTCGCATCTCAACTAGCATCACGAGGCATTCCCTTCGGGCGAAACCTCCGACGGGGCTTCCGGCCTTTACCCTTCTAGCAGGGATCTCGCACCTAATCCCCGGCATCGCGAGTCACTCCCTTCGGGCAGAAACCTCCGACAGGGCTTCCGGCCCCCCCACATTCCGGGCATCCTGAAACTCCCAGGGAATCTCTGGAATTACGCCACCAGGCCACCAGACAACATCCTCCACCACAACCTCATTCTCATCCACATTTATCTTTTATCTCAATTTAATATGGAAATTTGACATGGCAATCAAACATATCACACTTGCATTTCAATTCACATGTCATGCACATGTCATAGCCTAATCACATAAGTATCTCAATTTACATGTTATGCACATATCATAGTTTAAATCACATAGGTATTTCAATTCACATGTCATGCACATACCATAGCTTAATCACATAAGTATTTCAATTTAATGTATATACAAAGACCTCATCACACAAGTGCCACACAAATGGAATTGAATCCATGGCCAAATAAAATCTATTTTATTTTATTATTTCATTATTTTATTATTATTTTATTATTTTATTATATTATATTATTATTTTATATTTATTTATTTTCATAAATAAATATTTAATATCCATGATTTTCCCAAAATCATAATATTCAAAAATCATTTATAGGATCACAATTTTATATAAAATTCGTGGCCAAATCAATTTCTTATAATTTCACAATTTTCCTCCAAAAACATCCTAAAATTCTCGGAATTTAACCCACTGCACAGTTTCCGAATTAATTTAATTAAAATACCCAATCGGTCTCCAAAAATTGTGAAACTTTACAGGGTGATAGCCAACACATTTTCGCACCTTTTTCATTCAGAAATTTAAGCCAAATTCCTTTTAGATTAATTTCCATAGTCCTACGAAGCTTCTGGAATCTCTACCGCGACGTCCAGAACACACTCCTCCGTATTTCTTAGATTTCATCCATCAAATCTCTTTCGTTTCTTCTGAAATTCAAGTATGTTATGTAACAATGTGTCCTTTACAATTTTCGTGAAGGGATCTAGGTCAAATAACCAGATTATGGTCACCATTTTAACCCATGAAGTCTCGGGTGTCTCGGTACACCTCACCAGAATCAACCCTCTCCAAGATCTAACCGATTCACCAAGTTATACTTGTTATTTTTGCCTCATATTCGAGTATGTTGTAGCTTAAGGTGTTTCCTACAACTTTCAAGAAGACAACAAGGTGAGATCTCCAACAGAAATCAACATGCAACCAAGAAATCAACAAAAGGTCAGTGAAAATTTCGTAGATCTAAGTCTCCGTATAACAGAGCTTTTGACCCCACATATCACCATCTTTTTCCATGAAATTCGAGTATGTCATACTACAAGATGTTATCTTCAACTTCCATGAAGACACCGAAGCCAAAATCGCACTCCAAGTACACATGAAAGCTCGAATAAGATACTGTCTACCACCAACCGAACGGAAACAGCCACATAACATGAACACATTCAACCCTTACTTCGGTATTTCGCCCAAATCACCCTTAAAACCGAACATGCAACCATCAAACAACATGCAAGAGAAGTTAAGGACCCCCCACTTGCCTCCAAAATGAACGAACAGCAAGCACAAGGCGGCGTAGGACGGTCGGACAAGGCGGCGACGGCGGACGGGCGGCTCCTCCCTCTCGGCTCCGCCTCCTCTCTCTCTCGAATTCTCTCCCTCACTCTCTCCTTTCTCGGCCAAATGAAGAAAAACCGCTCACTCTCTCTCTCTTCATCCCTCTTATACTCCCCTAGGCTCATCATAGGTAATGATTGATCCACCACACCCATGGCCAATGCATGCTCTTCCTTTGGCCACTTGTAATTTCAATTTTTTTGAATTCAATTTGGGCTTGGGCTTGGGCTTAGGCCCAACCGGCCACCCCCCCTTGGGCTGGTCGAAAATCCTTCTTGGGCCCAATGGGCCGACTAAGCAGCCCACCAAGCTCTAGGCTAATGGGTCCAAGGCCCATTTCGAAAATAACCCTATTTTCTCTTTTTTTTTTTTTTTTTTTTTTGAATTCCTTTTAATTAATATTTCTAAATTCAAATTTCATCTTGGCCAAAGTCTTGGGATATTTTTAATCATTGAAATTTAAATCATATGGCCAAGCATTTTAAATTTAAATTTCCACAACATAAGCAAAATTCATCAAATTAAAAGACAAATTGGCCAAAGCATAAGCCATAAAATTCTATCACCTAATTAAAGACATTTAACACACCTTAAGGCTCGGCTTTGAATTTCCGGGATGCCACAAAGCTTCCCTGAAAACGATTGTATGACAACGACAATATGAGAAGCTCTTTGCATTGGGTTAGCGTCTCTAATATCACGCCATTGAACTGGTTATTAGATAG
The DNA here is from genome assembly GCA_014182885.2 of Eucalyptus caleyi. Lineage (NCBI taxonomy): Eukaryota > Viridiplantae > Streptophyta > Magnoliopsida > Myrtales > Myrtaceae > Eucalyptus > Eucalyptus caleyi. The sequence goes on along the minus strand of CM024468.2, from coordinate 31,207,662 downwards.
TAGAAGCCTCTGAATGCTAGGCCAGCAGGAGCAAAGATTGGAGGGAAGGCCCCCTGAGAGATCATTATGCATCAAGTCAACCATGGTGAGTGATCTATTGAAAAGTGTCGGAGGAATCGAGCCTGTGAGATTGGCCCAGGACAAACCAATGAACTGCAACGTGGATATATTGCCCAAGAAGCTTGGAATTTGACCACGTAAGGGGTTGAGGCTAAGATATAGTAGTTGTAACTTAGGGAAGGTGCCAAATTCTCTCGGTATGCCACCTGTTAGCCTATTCCCTACGAGTGACATCTTTTCGAGATTTTGGCATTGGGCTAAGTTAGAAGGAATGTTTCCTTCAAACTGGTTAAATTGGAGCACGAGTTTTTTTAGGCAGCGCAAATGACCAATTTCTATAGGAATTCTCCCATGGAAACTATTGTTGCAAAGATCAAGAGAAGCCAGGAAAGAAAGATTGCCTAGATAAGGAGAGAGCCTTCCCTGGAGACCCATGTATGAGAGATTTAAAGTTGTGATTCTCTGCCTGCGGTTGCTGCAGATGACGCCAATCCATTCACAGAAATTTGCTTCGGTGGTCCAATTGCCACCTTTGATCGTGTTTGTCGGGTCTACTTTGATCGCCGATTTGAAGTGGAGAAGAGCCACTTGATCAGTGAAGTTGCTAGAACATATGATGGGCTGAAACATTGATAGGGAAGCCAGCATAACATCAAGAAATGCTATGAAGATGAACTTCTCCATAATGAACAGTGTATCTTTTCAGTGCCTCAATAGAAGGTTAGCTAATTAGGACCTGTTCTCAGTATTTAATATCAAAAAGAACAAATGATTGTCCCAATTTAAATTTAAAAAAAAAATTGTAAAGAAAGACTAACTACCAAACGATGCCCCACATGGGGCCTCTAAGGAAAAACAGTAGGTTGCTATTCAATGTGAGGGACCTAACAAACCATACGATCCACATTCCAGATATACTCATAAATTGATTTTTTTTTTAAGCGTAAAAGCTCTATTATGATAATCCCAACTCATTGGCTCTTTAATAATTAAAAGGATGCTATTCACAATACCCCACAAATTAACCCAAACCATAATCATGTAGTGAGATCTTCCGTGAACGAGGGGAAGTTGGAGAACCCCTCAATCACGTTTAATTTAGTAGCCCATTCTTTATGTTTACATGTACACACTTATTTTCAACTCTACGAGAGTATAAATGGACCTTTGACTAATGCTCCAAAGCACAAATGTGAAAAGGTTTTGTGATGAATGCCGTAACCTTCTCATAGAGAGTGATTGGAAGTTTCTATTGCTGGAAGAGATAATGATACTAGTAGTCCATCAACTTTTATCCATGTGTCTTGTCATATTTGAATTTTTGATTGTTGTGTGGATGTGATGCAATGAAGCATGTACCAAATAGTCCGATAGTCAAGACTTATATTTCTTTTAACCTAGCTAGGTTGCCATTCTTGATTTTATCCACAATATTGATGTGTCTATTGAGATGTGCACATCATTAGTTGATCTAAAGTATATCGTTAATCACAATACGGATCAATGATTCTAGAGTGCATTGCTCAATAGTAATGAATAGAAATAATGTAAGATTTTGAAGACTAGGTACCATATTTATTTTTTTATTTTCCTTGAAGCACCTGTCTCGTTTGGTGCTTGGATGATGGGTCGATGTCCTTGTCAACTTAGACAGCGACTTTCGATCCACTAGAACTTGTGGTTGCTGAGTTAGATTTTGACTAAATATGTATTATTTTCATGGAATTATGCGGGCACTCCAGCATAGTAAGTTTAAAACACGGAAGACACGGATGCGTAAATTTCCTGGTTGCGTTGGGTTGAATATTTAGGTCGAAATGGAGGAACTTGCCCGCTAAAACCATTATGGGGGTGTTATCAACTCATAAAGTTTAAACCTATATTAAGAAGTGCAATTAAATGTTGCCACAGAGGCTTCGAGTGCTATTCGGGCAAGTTTGACATTCTCCGTAGAAAAGACTTGATTTTACTCTTTGCAAAGGTTGATAATTCGATTGGGTCATAAAGTAACTAGGACTCGATTGTATTCTGTGCAAAAATTTAAGATATTTGGTGCACTTTGATTGTTATGTTAGTGTAAGGGGATTTTTTTCTATACAAATTGGCTCAAAAGAGGAAGTAGGATGATTTTACCAAATAAGTTCATGTTTAATTTGAATATAGGTCATTGCGGTTGAACTATAAATCATTAAAGGAAATTTTGAGGCTTGTATCATCATTTAGCTGATTTTTTTTGCCAAAATAACACGAGTCTATTTTTCAAGTTCTTCTTTCCTTTTAAACATTGTATGAGTAAGAATTGGGCCAAAAGAAAGCCATTAGCCATCTTTTCTTTTTCCTTTTTTTTACTTTCTTTGAAGAGCAACTTTTTACCTTTTTTTTCTTTTTGCCGCATAGAGTGATATAAAGTCATTGACCATGGTTGAATCTCAATCATCTGGACCAATTTACGCGAAAGTGTCAATCCTGAAATATATCACTTAATTGAAAACCTGATGTGATGGTACATGGGGATTGTGCTGGACATACTAGAAATATTTCTTGTTTTGCATGTGAAGGTATCTGTCCATGCAAAATATACAAGAGTTTGGAAATGAAAGCTTACTATTGCCCTATTGATGACTTTAATTGGGAGCCATGCTCGTTATTTTTGAAAACGATGTCTTATTCGATATATATGGCACGAGGCAATTAACGTTCATCATGGGAGGTAATTGAAGCACCGTATTTGTTCTGCCATGACATCAGTTATACCATATTTATGATATTTGTCTCTTATTTTCCTTGAAGCACTTGTCTCCTTTGGTGCTTGGATGAAGTTATGGGTCGATGTCCTTATCAACTTGGCCAGCGTAACTTTCAATCTAGTACTTGTGGTCACTGAGTTAGATTTGACTAAATATGTATTCTTTTCATGGAATTATGAAATTTGACAAGCACTCCAGCATAGTAAGCTTAATTCACGGAAATTTCTTGGTTGGGTTGTATATTCAGGTCCAAATGGAGGAACTTGCCTACTAAAACCATTATGTGGGTGGTCATCAAGTTGTAAAGTCTAAACCTATATTAAGAAGTGAAAGTAAAGGTTGCCGCATAGCCTTCAAGTGCTATTTGAGCAAGTCTCTACATTCTCCATGGAAAATGACCTGATTTTACTCTTTGCAAAGGATGACGACTCAATTGGGTCATCAAGTAATTAGGACTCACATGCATTCTATGCAAAGATTTATGATTTCTAGTGCACTTTTGCTACTATGTTGGTATAGAGGATTTTTCAAATTATGTACTTAAAAGACCTTAAGATTTCTAGATAGATTAGCTTGGAAAAGAGGAGGAAGGATGATTTTACCAAATAATTATTTTTTTAACTTGAATGTAAGTCTTTGCGGTTGAATTATAAATTAGTGAATGAGATTTTGCAGCTTATTTCGTCATTTAGCTGAATTTTTTGAGAAACTACACTAGTCTACCTTTCAAGTTCTTCTTTTCTTTTAAATATTGCAGAGTGAGAATTGGGCAAGTAGAAAGCCACTAACCATCTTTTCTTTCTTTCGGGCTTTCTTTTTAGAGCAACTTTTTACTTTTTTTTTTTCTATTTGCCACATAAGGTGATATAAAGTCATTGACCATGGTTGAACCTCAATCATCCAAACCATTTCATATGAACGAGTAAGAATTGGGCAAGAAGAAAGCCATTAACCATCTTTTCTTTCTTTTGGGGTTTCTTTCTAGAACTACTTTTTACTTTTTTTCTATTTGTGACATTGAGTGATACAAAGTCATTGATCATGGTTCAACCTTAATCATCCGAACCAATTCATGCGAAAGAGTACGAATTGGGCAAGAATAAAGCCACTAACTATCTTTTCTTTCTTTTGGAGTTTATTTTTAGAGCTACTATTTACTTTTTTCTTTTCTTTTTGCCACATAGAGTGACATAAAGTCATTGAATGTGGTTGAACCTCAATCATCCAAACCAATTCATACAAAAGAGTAAGAATTGGGTAAGAAGAAAGCCACTAACCATCTTTTCTTTCTTTTGGATTTTTTTAGAACAACTTTTTATTTTTTTTTTCTTTTTGCCATGCACGATGATATAAAGTCATTGACCATGGTTGAACCTCAATCATTCGGACCAATTCATAGAAAAGAGTCAATCTTGAAATTTGTCGCTCAATGCCTTAACACTAGAGATTTCACTAAATATCTTCATCTATTGGAAACCTTTCTGCAATAGTACATGCAGATTTTGTTGGACATACTAGTAATAATTCTCATTTGGCAAGTGATGGTATTTGTCCATGCAAAATGTACAAGAGTTTTAAAATGAAAGGTTTATTGCCCTGCCGATGACTTAATGGGGAGACATGCCCATCGTTTTAGAAAATGATGTCTTATCCGATATGTGTGACACGAGACAAGTAACATGCACCGTGGGAAGTAATTGAAATGATAGCGTGAACACTTAAAGAAAAAAATATTAAAAAATGTCATGTACAAGTGTATCATATGTGAAATTGTTGAATAGAAATTACTAGTCAAAAAATTAACTAATTACGCAATCAATCAACTACAAAATGAGTAGTGACAAATATGACTTTTGTAGTAGAAAAGTTATATAGCTACCTTACGCTATGTAAGTTGGTTACATAGTCATCATAGAAAAGTTACATGACTTTTGTGTGTGCTTACATATGCACACTTATAAACGGTTATTTTTGTTGTGATCAATGTTGCAATCAAATGCACAAGTGACCAGCACCTTCTGGGACTTAATATCATGACAATCTATTACATGAAATCAAGTTGTGCTCATTATCATCAGACTATGTTAGACCGTATAGAATGACTTGCGATTGTTAACACTTATATTTTACTTAGTTAGTTGTGGTTAAATTACATAGAAAATTGCAGATTAATTTTTAGCCTCTAAACAAAAAGAATTTTCATTAAATTACACAGCATGTAGGAAAAAAATAAAAGATAAAAATAGCAACCAAGGAGAGGGTCGGCCTGACTCCGGCCTCCCTTTGTTTTCCCTTCCCCCCCTTCCCCCTAACTCGGGCCAGCCCACTTCCTTCCCTCATCGGCCTGGCCCTCACTCATCTCTTTCCCCTCTCTTCTTCCTCCTCGCTCGACCGTGCAAGGCAGGGCACCTGAGGGACTGCTATTGAGGTGGAGGACCGGCCGACGCTCCAAGGACTGATAGAAAGGAAGCTTCAGCCGATTTGCCAACTCAAGGTGGTCAGTCAAGTTGAAGAGCTTAGAGCAACAAGTCAGCGACAGAGTGGGAGGAAAGAAAGGGACCATCGTTCGCACAACTCAATTCGTGGAGGAAAGGGCTATAAAATGGAGATTTGTGAAGAAATAAAATGAAGATTTCTAGTGAATGCTAGTTCCTTATGATGTTTGATTGGATTTTTTATGGTTTTGTTTTGTTATGATGTGCATCATTGTATTCTTGTTCGAGAGTGGCCGGTGGCCAATGGTGGCCGTTGGTTTTGCGCCAGCAACATCAGTCTAGTAAATGCGTGTGTTCGGTCGACTATGGTAGGGAGGTGCTCTAGTCTGGAGTTTGTGGTTCCGGGCTTGATCGAAGAAGACGACATTGAGGAGCAGTCATGGATTTGGAAAAGTTGGTGTGAAAACATTGGAAATTCTCCTTTTGTTTCCTTTAAATTTTTAATGTGCTAGTTAACAAGGTGGCATTTGCCAAAAAAAAAGGCATTCAGCAGTGTGCATTATATTTTTCAGATTCTGTAACAACTCATTGCTATGACTGAAGATTCTGTGTACCAGCAATTATATGGTCTCTTTTTTGACTGTCTTTATTTGTTTGATAGTAGAGGAAAATTGATATAGGATGCTTCGAGGTCGTGATGTTGCCCGACTTTGTATCGCAAAATGATGCTTATGTCAGTATTTTGATGAGAGCAGCTTGAAGTTCTATCAATGAGAAATTCCACAATTTCCTCATGGAAGAGAATGCCCTAACTCACTGAAACTTTAATTAAAATTCTTGCATAGTGCTATTATGGGACATCCTCAATCTGACCCATATCTAAGGAGTAGAATTATGACGGTAATCAATGAATAATGCAAAAGCAAAGGATGGTCATCTTAGGATAAAAATTTAATTTTACGTTGGTGGACCGCGAATTTGGGAAAAATGAAAATGGCCTGCGAACGAGGAGCCATGAGGGCCCAAGCCCCGGGCTAGCCCAATGGGCCTCACGCCCACCATGGACGGCCAAGAGGGCCCACCAAAGCCATTTAAGCCCACACTTGTTCTTTTGGAAGCTTGCACATTAATTTACCCATGTGCATGAATAGTGTTTTACACTGTAGTCTAATTAAATTCGTAAGTTGCCCCTTTTAGAAGCTTATTGGCCTAATGAGACAAAATTGTTGTCTTCAAAGAGAGGTGGGTGCCCATTTGAAGAAGAAAGGCAAGAGACCAACCAAGTTAGCTTTCCTAGTTCATTTCCAATTATAACACATGTTTAAAATCTTGCATTAATTGAAGATTGGATATAAAGATTTCAAGAGTAATTTGTGGCCATTCGAAGGACTTGGCCAAGAGTGATTTGAGAAAATTTGTACCAAGTTCATTAATGCTTGAAGGAAACTTGGAAGAGAAGTCCTCATTCTCTCACTCATTTCTCCCATTCTCTCCCCCTTCTCTCTCTCACCACTAAACCCCCCACCCAAATTTCTCTTTGTCGACTCTCACACTCTCTATCCCTCACACAATCTCTCTCTCCCCCTCTCTTTCTTCCTCTGTCACCCCCACCATCCACCGTTGCAGTTGTTGTTGCCGCCTTATTGCCATCCTCGCACTTCGCTAGTCATTCGTTGCCGGGCTGTGACACGCCACCACTTAAGGCCATGAACCGTTGTTGCCGTTGCCATCCACCGCCATGACATGCCACCGCCACCCAAGGCTGTTCGCCACTGCACCGTGATGCCATCACCATTGTTCCCTTGCCGTGCTTCCTAACCACCATCTCCACTGTCCACCATCATGAGCTGCATGTTTTCGCCGTCGTTGCCACTCGCCATCAAAGCTTATAAGCCAGTCAAATGAGTGACTTCCTAAATCTTGATTAGGATGGTAGTTATGCTTGGGATTAGGGTTAGGATTAAGATTAATGATAATTAGATTAAAAGATAGGTGAATTAGGTGATAACTTATCTTGATAAGTGATAAGTAAGGGTGATAGCTTATCTTGATAAGTAATAAGTAAGGGTAATAGCTTATCTTGATAAGTGATAAGTAAGAGTGTTAGCTTATCTCAATACGTGATAAGTGCTTGCAATAGCTTATCTTCAATAGTGATAAGTGCTTGTGATAGCTTATCTGAACTAGTAGTAAGTACTTTTGATAACTTATCTTAAATAGTGATAAGTGATTGTGATGGCTTATCTTAGATAGTGATAAGCGTTTGTGATAGCTTATCTTGAAAGTCATAAGTGCTTGTGATATCTTCTTTTGAAAAGTGATAAGTTATTTTGAAGTAAATCCCTGGTGTGATATTGTGTGGAATTGAGGGGTGATTGCTAGGAGGTTTCCGTATGCTTATTTTGGTGAGTAATTAATCAATGGGTGATCATCTGGGATTATTTTATGGCATTTTGGTGTGTAAAAATTGCTTGTGTATAACATGTGAGCACTAAATACTCTTGCATCGATTAAATCGAAAGATAAAAATTAGCTTGAGTAGTTGGTATGCTCAAGTGATCACATAAATGGTTCCGTATTCACATGACCATGAGGGACAATACCTAATGGATTTCGGATGCCTGGTGGAGGTCTAGATGTCGTTCGCAGATGGATTTTGGAGCGATGCTCTTAATTGAATGTCATCTTCAAGTGAGGTCGAGACATTGTCATGCCTGATAGGGTAGGACGATGCTCGATAACACCGGAAGACCACCGACACGAGTATCGATTATGACCGTGAGAGATCATAATAATTTGGACTCTTGTGGATACATTGTACATATTTTGTTTGGATTATTAGTCGTATTTGTCATGTGCCTACTAGAATTGTGGATTCACGTAGATAATTATTTATGTAATCATTAGTTACGTTTTTAGGGTGTTATATGGTGAGTTGCTCATTTCATGCTTATAGATGATGTAGAGTAAAGATTTTGCTATTGATATGCCATCTACAATTAAGCCGCACATATAGGGTGTCTTTAAGGCGAAATACTCTCCTACACGATATTTAAAGAGTTTACTTACTAAGTTTTTCTTGGTATGACATACTGTGTCTTCTTGGTATCAAAGCTTGGTCATTACCTAGAGTGATAAGGTGCACTGAGACTTTGGAATAGTTAGTTAGGAAAACACCCCCATGCTTGTGATTGCTGATTGTTTTGCTGAATTATGGTTTTGAATTCCTAATCGAGTTGTTGGGATTGTAGAACCAACTCTCTTTATAACTCTAAAAGATGAATAACCTAGACTCGAGAATGCCTAGAGAAAGGGCAGCTCTGGCCTAAACAGGTGCTAGAAGAAAGGCACAAGGGAATCCCAAATAGATGGATTCTACAGGCCTTAAAGGCAATTAGAAATATAATGGGATAGTAGGCGTATAATTAGGCTACTGCTACTACCGCTGTTGTTGCTCATAATGATGCCTCGTTAGCTAAAGACGAGAATGGCGACCGACAGATTCATAAACTAGTGGAGTAGTTTATAAAGTTGAAGTTGCCGCAATTCACCGGGAAAAGTGATCTTGAGGTTGCAACCTCATGAGTCAAGGAGATACAGAAGACCTTGCATTATTGAGGTGCACTAAGGGGGATAAGGTGACATTAACTGTGTACCAAATTTAAGGTAATGCCAGTGACTAGTGGGAAGCCATTTGAGGAAGGGTTTTTTCTGAAGGCACAGACCCAACATAGGGAGTCTTCTTTGAAGCATTCAACATAAAGTACTTTTATGAGTGCGCTCAAGAACAAAAGATGGCAGAATTTCTATGACTCTACCAGAATCATTTGTCCATACAAAGCCAAGTTCACTAAGCTGTCAAAGTACTAACCAAGATGATTGAGGACCTGGTGGTTAGAGCGAGGAGATTTCGAGATGGCTTGAAGCTAGAAATCCGCAACTAGTTGGCGTCTTTAAACTTTAAAGACTACAAGAAGTTATATGAAAATGTCTAGTTGATTGAAAGGGATGTGTCGAACGAATTGTCGCACTTGGATCGCGATATGCCTTTAATCGAGACCACCATTAGTTTGGAAATAAGCCAATAATAGGAGGAAAGCACTCCATCCCTCCCAACAAGAAAAATGGTATTGGGAAGCCAGCGCATAATCTTAATAGCAAGTGCCAATTCTATGGTAGGCAACATGAGATAGCACCGTGCTTGGCCAAATTGGAGTGTGCTTGGAATGTGGCTAGCATGGTCATTAGGTGCGAAACTGCTTGTGTCGACCAGTCGAAATACAACCCTAACAATTGCACATGGGACTACAAACCGGGACTACACCATAAAACAATCCTAACCAATCCCCAGCTTAAGGAAGAGTGTATGCGGTGACCAGAGAGGATGCGAAGGACTCCCGAGTCATAACCACAAGTACAACCTCCTTACACCAGCATGCTACTTATGTGTTGTTTGATATGGGAGCTACATATTTGCTCGTAGCAAAGCAGTTTGTTAGATTAGCTAGATTAGAATTGAAACCATTGGAAATGGTACTTAGAATTTCCACCCTATGAAGGATAAGGTGTTACTTGTCTTAGGCTGTTGAAAGTGTAAGATTGTTTTCAATAGTTAGAAGGAATTGATAAACCTAGCTATTTTGGCTATGTATGATTTTGATGTCATTATTTGAATGGATTGGCTCAAGAAGCAATTAGCCATGGTGGACTGCTATAGTAAGGTAATAAAATTCAACCTATTTGGTTGTTCTCGCTACGAGTTCATAGGGAACAGGAGAGGACCCTTGATACCCTTGTTTACATTACTCGAGGTACCATGCCTACTAGAGGAGAGTTGTCAAAGCTATCTGGCAAAAGTGATGGATGTGACAATGAAAGAATCAAAGTTGGAAGATATTGCAATGGCTCGAAACTTCGCAAACATTTTTCTAAAGGAATTACCAAGATTACCTCCGAAAAAGGAAATGTAATTTGTCATTGAGTTAACCCCCAGAATGGAACCAATCTCCAGGACATCTTATCGAATGGTGTTGTTAGATTTGAAGGAATTGAAGGTGCATATGCAAGAGCTACTTGATAAGGGATTCATTTGCCCTAGTGCATGCCATGGGGAGCATAGGCCTTGTTCATGAAGAAGAAGGATGGGTCATTGTGCCAATGCATTGACTAGCGACAACTAGGGGTGTGCAAAAGACCGGGACCCGCTGGGACCTCCCGGAACCGGATCGAAACCACTCGGAACCGGTGGTTCTTGAGGGAACCGATCCAGTTCCCGGTTTCAATTTATGAGAACCGGTGGGTATCGATCCGGTTCCTAGTTCCAAGGGCGGATCCGCCCACCCGAACCGGATCGATTATATTATAATAATATATTAATTTTTAATATTAAAATAAATTTCAGAAATTACTAATTAGCGAATCTAAATTTTAAGACTCCATCTCCTCTCATGGTTTCCATGTTTTAATAAGAATTTGGTGAAGTGTGTAAGATGCTTTTCAACAACTCAACAAATGGCTCCTTCAAAGGATACTTTCGAGACTCACATAGAACACTATGTTCAAGAATATGTGAAGTACTAGTGGAATTGTTTCTACAAAAAAAATTCAGTAAAGCAAATGTTGTAAGAGATTGAGCATTGTTAGAGGATAAAGGAATATATGATCTACATATGACAGTCATCCAGAATCTTGAACTTAAATAATATTTTAGATTTCAACCGAAATGATTCAAAAATAGGAAAAAAAAAAAAACCTATTTCTCTTCTTTAGCAGTGTTTTCCAATAAAATAAAGAAAAATGGTACCCTTAATTAAGCCAGTTCAATTTAAAGAAAAATATTACTCGATATGAAAAGTACTCACGACGGGATTTGGAAAATGATATTATTATTGGTGAGACTGGTTCCATGAATCCACCTGGGAACCGAATCGGACCGGTGATTCAGTTCTCAAGTGGATCCATACAACAACGGGTGGGACCTAATTCCAATTTTTTGGAACCAGTCCTTAACGAGCGGTTCTCGGTTCTAGGCCGGGAACCGCCCACTTGGACCATGCACGCTCCTACCGACAACTCAATCAAGCGACAATCAAGAATAAGTATCCACTACCATGGATCGACGACTTGTTTGATCAACTTCAAGGAACTTTGGTATTCTCCAAAATAGACCTAAAGATAGGCTAGCATCAATAGAGAATCAAGAAGGAAGATATCCCAAAGACAACATTTCGAACGCAATACGGCCACTATGAGTTTACGGTGATGTCATTTGGGTTAACCAATACCATAACTGCTATCATGGACGAGAAAAGAACACTCGGAGTGCCAAAACTTGGCACGGGGGATACTTAAGTGCCCAAAGTTATAAAAAAAATACACATAAGTGCCACTTTCTTTGAAAATAAAACACTTGAGTGCTAAGTTCAACAACCTTGGTAGGAAATCCTACATGATAATTTTTATTATATAGTTTGCTAAAAAATTTGAGTCAGCAAAATAGAGGTAAAACAACATCATTTTGCATCTTATTTGAATTTTAATATAAATATTAATTAAATTAAATTATAAAACTAAATTTATAAAGGAGGGAGGAGTTGCGAACGGCAATGTGCAAGCCCTTGTCGCCGCTGCCTTACCATTGCCAGGAAGGGTTGGTCGGGGTCATTAGCAACGAGGGCTAGGGGTCGGCAACCCTCCCCTCAGATTTGGGTAGGTCGTTAGCCTTTAGCTTGGTTGAGCACCCTCGCTGAATTTGGGGGCGATGGTCATCGTCGGATCTAGGGGAAGGTCGCGACCCTCGCCTCAAATCTAGGCAAGGGCTTGTAGGCCCTTGCCAAGGGCTTGACGACCCTAGCTGACCCTCTTCCCACCGTCGCTAGCCCATCCCGACAACAATGGGGAAGCATCAGCGAGCCCCACTTTTAATTTTTTTTTTATTATTATAAATTTAGTTTTAAATTTAATTTAATTAATATTTTTAGTAAAATTGAAATTCGAGGCAAAATGACACCATTTTTGGCTTATATAGCCATCATTATTTTGCACTTGTCTCACCAAGAAAAATACCATGTCAGTTTTTGGCTTGATTTTCTCACCGTTGGCACTTAATTAATCCATTTTACTTGATTTTGGCACTTAAGTATATCTTTCCAAACTTTTGGCACTCAAGTGTCTCCTTGTGCCAAATTTGGCACTCTAGGTGTTCTTCTCCCTTTCATGGACTTAATTAACTAAGTATTCAAAGCATACTTGGATTAATTCGCCATAATATTCATCAACGACATACTGATATACTCGAAGAGCTGAAAAGAGCATGAACAATATTTGAGGATAGTATTGTTGAATCCCTAAGAAAACGCACTTTACGCTAAGTTTAGTAAGTATGAGTTCTAGGTCGGGTAGCTTTTCTTGGTCACATAATATCCGGCAAAGGAATTTCAGTGGACCCAATAAAGATTGAGGCGGTCATGAATTGGCCAAGACTAACGATGGTGATCGAAGTTCATAGTTTTCTAGGATTGGTTGGCTATTACAGGCGATTCGTGAAAAGATGCTCTAGAATAGCTATGCTCTTGACACGACTACTAAAGAAAGAAGTAAAGTTCAAATTGACAAATAAATGTGAGAAGAGTTTTTAGGAGCTCAAGCACAAGTTGACTATTGTCACAGTATTGATGGTACAGTCTGATCCTGGAGGTTATGAGATCTATAGTGACGATTAACATAAGGGACTAGGCTATGTCTTGATGAAGTATGGAAAAGTGGTGGCTTATGCATCTAGACAATTGAGGCCTCACGAGCAAAACTATTTGACGCATGGCATTTCAATTAGTTTGCGCTTTTAGCCATGGTTTTGGTGTATTGTTTTTCATGATAATTGCTCAATTAAGTCAATAGTGGGTCCATATACTACATTTATGATTAATTTACTTAATTGAATCAAAATCGGACAATTTCTCCTCAAATTGAGCAAGTATATAGATATTGATGGGTAGAATCAATCATACATAATGATTTAATGTTTTTTTTTAAATTAAAATAATTATAATCTGTTTCGAATTTTACAAAGATGACTTACGAGGGTGGCCAAAATAGAACTCAAAACAAACTTCAGGGGCGGAAAACGGAATTGTCGAGAAGAAATAAAAAGAAGAATGGCTCCAATCTCTCTCCCGCTGTTCTCTCCCTCCATCATTCAAAAAGGCAAAAGAAAAACATCATTTCCGCCATCGCCGTCAAGGTCTTTCGAACGAGAGCCCTTCGAGCGCGCGCGCTCTCTCTCGAGAGAACAGCGATTCGATTCGATTCGACGCCGCCTCTTGCATCATCCATCGATCGATCCATCGATCGATCGAATCGCTCCGAGCGGGTGGAGATTCCATGGCGGATCGGGGCTCGCAGGAGGTGGAGAGAGCTCGGCTGCTGAGCTTGGCTCTCGAGTTCGGCTTCGACCAGCAGTCCGCCAGCAACTGCTTGGACCGTCTCGTTTCCCTCTACGGTAACTCCAATCGCTTACTTCGTCGCGCCCGATTTCGTTCACGCCGATTAGCGCTGCATAGGTCATGTAGGCGTTTCATCGTCCGCCACGACTGTGATGGCTGGGGGTAGTCCGCTTTAGTAGTGGTCTTGCTGACGAGCGAAGTGTCTGGTGCGGTTCCGGTTCGATGCGTTGAGGTTGCTTCGGATGGTGGTTTTTCCTGGTTATTAGTCGAATCGCGTGGTATCGAGTGATTAGGGAATGGTGTGGTTGCTAAAGAAGGAGATTTATTGCGGTTAGGCTGTTATTCTGACGGTGGCTATGGGATAGTCGAGCTTTCGGATTTGAATGGACCGGAGGAGATGATTAAATGTAGTTTTCCGAGCGTTAATCCCATCCCTATTTCTCTACGGGTTTTATGGAGCAGTCTTATTGACTGGCGACATGTCTGACTTATTTCTGAACTGAACGCGAATTTACATATGGTGTGTTGCCTACCATTAAGTATGGTGTGTCACTGTACTAACTGCAGATTACATATTGTAGATTGGATTTATTTGATCTCTCTCTCTCTGTTATGGAACTTACAAAATCATCTTTCTCTTCTTTTGGTTTTCTTAAGGTGATGAAGGTCGAGAGTTTATCACCGTGGAGCACTGTGGCGATGATTTTCTGGCAGAACTTGCCGAAACTATGCAAGATACTGAGGATTGGGATGATTTGCAAGCTGTGGAATCAGAAGCTTGTGGAGTTTTGACTGATATGTTTGGCCAAGATGTCCCTAATGACGGCGAATGCAATGTTGTGCATGATGTTAATATTATAGAGGATTCTCCACAACCTAAGAAAAATCAAACATTTCTTGAGGTGGATTCTTCTACTGAAAGTGAAGACGAAGATGATACATTTGGCAGTGCTCGAACCAATTCGTCCACTCAACTTCTGGCCAGACGATCTTTAGAATCAATGGTATGCTTCTGAAAACTGAGAAGTTTTCTCACTTCTTTCTGCCCTAACCAGTTTTGAAGGGATTAAGAAAAAGAAAGAAAAGCAGGGTGGCCTGGCATGTTTTTCCCATGCCCAAAACTAATTTGGTTGATAGTTGTTTTGTTTGTGGCTTAAGTTTTTGATTCATGGACCTAGATTTGTCTTGGGATTGGACCGTGTAATTGCTTGGACCAAATGCGTGGCTTGAAGAATGTCTCAGTATTGTACAGGGTTGCCCATTCAGTGAAGAAACTATGGGCACCTGAAGAAGACACAATAGTTACCGGGCAAATCCCATGAGTCTGGCCACAATGGTCCAGTTGTTTAAGAGGTTGACAAAAAGTTGGCAGATCTTGGCATGGCTTTTTATTCTTTTGACAATGATTCTGCACCTGTATTTTTGTATATTTTTGTTGCTGAGGTATATTGGGGTCAACAAGGAAAATGGGAAGAATTGAGAACAGATTGTCTTGGTTTTTGATTGGCGTCTAAATGCTTAGCCTGTTAGATGAAAGTACGATTCATAATATATAAGTGCTGCTGTAATGCTTCTCTTAATTATGAGTGGAGAGGGAAATTAGGCAACTAGAGATAGTACCTTCTTTTTTGCTGCCATATTGGACTTTCTGGATTGCTGCACAATGATCTAAAGAGTTTAGGTGCCTGTGTAGATGCGTGGTATGCTTCGAAGAAATACTTTTTAGATTAGTAAATCAACTTATAAATATTAAACATCAAGTGAATGGTAGATAGATGATGCCTGTGTTTGGTCAAAAGATGTATATTCAAAGAGAAACCATCTCTCTGTAGAAGGAATTGCAAGCTATTTCATGACATTCTTAAGGATTATAGAAAGCTGCGGGGGTTAGAAAAAAGGTCAGCAAACTATATTAAACGGAGACAACCTGACGGGGGTTATTGACAGTTTAACATGATTAGAACATGGGATGGTGCTTCAGTATGCACCTGCAAGGACATATATTCCCAATCTGTACCAACCATTCATGCTTAACACAATTCATCAAAGAAGTTATTGAGTTGGTGGAAGCCGATCAGAGACAGGCGAAAACTCCAGAATGTCAGAATGATAATCGAACTGAAACTTGACTCTGTTTTGGAAAGAGGTGAGCTTGTGCAAACTCATGCATATAGATACTTCACAAGAAATCTCTCTAAGATAGTAAATTGCCTATGAGGGCTATCATCCGATCCAATGTATAATAGACACTCCTAACTTGCCAGTTACTTCCACAGTCTATAAGATCTAAAATGACTTATATGACAACTATTTGGTCAATAAGAACAGTTCATTTTTGTTTTTGATATGTAATAATACCTATATTTCTCAAATATTTCGAGAGTATGGTACATCATCCAAGTGTTGAATTTAGCATCCAGCATCTTTGATAGGTGTGTTTCACAAAATGAAGGCTTGGGATTTCTTTGTGCACAATTTTCATTTTCCTTCACTCCACATCAGAAACTATTTATGGTGCTGAAGAGGCTTATTTGTGTTGAAGGACTGTAAGAGCACAGTCACTCATGGTTCGATATCATCAGTTTCAAATAAAAGACGTTGCTCTCGGATTTCAACATGCAAACAAGGAATTCTGAGTTTTGAGGAATTGCAAGCCTTGGATGACATAGAATTGGCAAATGTTGTAATATTCGGAAACAAGGCATTTCGACCAATGCAGCATCAGGCTTGTAAAGCTTCTGTAGCCAAGCAAGATTGCTTCATTCTCATGCCCACTGGAGGTGGTAAAAGTTTATGTTACCAGGTTAGTGAATGTTAGCATTATTTCATTTGTGTAATGATAGAGTGTAGAAGTATGTGTGGAGACAATGTTTAGAGCACAAGCCCTGTGCACTCTGCCAAATGGTTCTGCCAATTATGTACTAGATGGGTAGACATGTATATTGAAATTCAAGCTATAAAATGATCTTGAAAATCTGCTTTGTTAGCACCGTTGAGAAGTTTGTGCTTAAACTTAAGGAAGAAAATGTTTTCCTAATGCAAGTGAAGCGATAGGAAGTGATTCAGGTACATAACCTTGTGTTCAAATGTACGGGATTGGACTCAGTTGGGAAAGAAGGAAATACAGGACATTCTCGTTCTGCCTTCGCCCATCCCTGTCCATTCTGTAATTTCTAGAATTTGAGGTCTGCTATGCTTCTAGGACGTTCGAATTACTTACTGGAAAATTTATCTTGTTTTTGCATGTAAGTGTTGTTGTCAGTCATATTTCAGGTCTAATTCAAAAGGGTTATTAAGTCAAAGAGGAATAAGTTTTCAAATTAATTGCACCAAATTCAGATTGTAGATGTCTATATTTCCTATGCAGGTATGTGCCATGTCATCATCTCAACTAGGGTTGATCATTTCCATAATTGGTTTGAAATGAATGTCCTTTTTTCATAAAAGATGGATCTTGGGAGCATGCAAAATATTGGATCCACTGAATCAAGAAGGAAGATATTAATTTGAATTTATTAAGTTAAATTATCCTGAAGTGTTCTCTGTTTAGTCTTGAAGTATTTCATATATGTTTCTGGCTGAAGTAATTATGAGACAAATAGTGACAACTGGTGCTTTCTGATCAGCTAAAGGTGAATAAAAGAGTTATTGCCTCATCCCTTCATTTGCTCTTCTGATGTTTTTACCCTTCATTTCAGCTGCCAGCAACTCTTAAACCAGGTGTCACAGTTGTGATATCTCCCCTGCTATCTCTCATCCAGGATCAAATAATTACTCTAACCCTCAAGTACGGAATTCCATCAACTTTCTTGAACTCTCAGCAAACTGCTGCCCAGGCAGCAGCTGTCCTCCAAGAACTAAGGCAAGGTTTAGCTCGCTCTCTCTCTCTCTCTCTCTCTCTCTCTCTCTCTCTCTCTCTCTCTATATTCGTACTGAAGTTTATCCTACCATACAATCATTATCCCCCCATAAAATGGTTTGCTCCATTTGTTGCAAAAAATGCATACTTTTTTATGTGGTTAATGAAAAGATGCATGCCTAAGATGTTTCCCTTAAAAATAAATTTTAGCATCTTAGCCTTCCGAGAGAAGTATATCATACCATACAATCTTTGTCCCGCCATAAAATGTTGGGCTATGCTCCATTTGTTCCAATGGGATTTCTATTGGACTTCTTAAACTTTTTTTTTGCTGAGTGCTGGGATTGTCAAGTCATTAATCTCCACTGATTTGCCTGCCTTTTCAGGAAAGATAAACCATCATGCAAGCTATTGTATGTAACTCCTGAAAGGATTGTGGGGAACCCATCATTTCTTGAGATATTGAAATGCTTGCATAGAAAGGTACTAATTCTGATATACTGTAACTTTTTCTAAAAGTTTCTTTTTAACTTTTTGATACTCGGTCATCACACATTGCAGGCACAACTAGCTGGTTTTGTTGTCGATGAGGCACATTGTGTGAGGTATGCTTTTTGGCATCCTTGTATCTGAAGCAAATATCATGCTAGAGTTACATCAAATGGAAAAAAGTATTTATGATGTTGCCACTGCAAAACTACTGTCCTTGTTCCAGAGAAAAAATCAAGTTAACTTTTATACGTGCTCACTCAAACTCTTTTTTTCAAACATTTTTGTATCTTCTGTGTTTCTGGCCTAATTAGGTTGTCAGTGTCACACTGAACCTTCTGAAACCCAGACCTTCTGTGGAGTTCTAGTATAACAGAATGTGATGTTGAAATAACTAATTCTGGAAATGATCTAGTTCCTTGTTTTGTGAAAAGTCAGTGGCACATCATTAATCATAGTAAGCACAATGCACACAACTAAATTAAACTCCACAGAAATTACTTTTGGATGTAATTGAAGGTGTCCATGTTTGGCACAATAGTTAGGTCTTTTAAGCTGGTTCTTGTGTCCCTACATATTCTGTGAACTTTTTTATTATTCATTAACAACTTGAGATATCAAGCCAAAGTTCATGCATGTGATCATTGATTGATTGTGTTTCTTATGAGGTCTTTATTGGACTTGCTCTGCCAGTGCGATTTCATGAAAGTTACGTTTCGCTGCTTGGAGCTTTTCTTGTATATTTGAATTATTGTAAATCAGTAAAGCTTATTGATCATTACTTTCATGGTTGTCACTATTGCAGTCAGTGGGGACATGATTTTCGTCCAGATTATAGGGGACTGGGATGTCTCAAGCAAAACTTTCCATATGTCCCAGTGATGGCCTTAACTGCAACCGCCACCCAGCCAGTTCGTGAGGTACAAAACTTGCACATTATCCTCCAAATTATGTTGGAAAAATCATTCGGGTCTGATTGAAATGTACATTCATTGTAGGATATCCTAAAAGCTCTCAGGATCCCCCATGCTCTTGTTCTTGAGACAAGCTTTGACAGACCAAACCTAAAATACGAGGTCATATCTAAGACCAAGGAACCACTGAAGCAGCTTGGAGAGCTGCTAAAGAATCGTTTTGCTAATTTGTGTGGCATAGTGTATTGCCTCTCGAAGAGTGAATGCTTTGATGTTGCAAAATACTTGAATGATAAGTGCAGTATAAAGACAGTGTACTATCATGCTGGATTAGCAGCCCGTCAAAGAGTAGCTGTTCAAAAGAAATGGCATACTGGAGAGGTCCAGGTTGTATGTGCAACCATTGCTTTTGGAATGGGAATAGACAAACCTGATGTTGTAAGTTGAAATGGACTCTAAGCCTTTGCCTATTTTTAGTTGTAGAGTCAAGCTGACAAGCTGCCAAATGCTCAACTAATTCACTTTTTTTCTAATGTTTTAGTTTCACTGAATGGTTTGTGAGCGTGCTCAGAAGTAAACTTTACTGGTTCCATGTTCCAATGGCCTGCTAAATTGTCATTCTTAGCTATTGAATGCAACTGGTGAATTATATGTTTTTTTCAAGTCAAATTCTTTCTTCCAAGCATGGCACTTTGTTGTGCTGAAATTAATTAAACTAGGATAAAATTCTTTTCTTTACTGTAAAAGTGGCAAATGGATCTGATCTAATTTGTGCTCCTTTTATAATGTTTTTATCATTTTTCAACTTTGGTGGTTCGGTAAATATTTTTTTGTGGCATGTGGTCAGCGTTTTGTCATCCACAATACAATGTCCAAGTCAATCGAAAGCTATTATCAAGAATCAGGGAGGGCAGGAAGAGATCATCTATCAGCAGTGTGCATTGCTCTATATGCCAAGAAGGATTTCAGCCGGGTTGTGTGCATGTTAAGGAGTGGTCGAGGATGTAAAACTGAAATCTTTAAAAGTGCAATGGCTCAAGCTAGGAAAATGCAGCAATATTGTGAACTTAAGGTAATCCAATTTGTGTTCTCAACTTCTCTCTGATGATCTCAATACCCTTTTGGGCTTAAACTCATATTCCACATGCCTAAATGGAGCAAAGTCTATTGATAAACGTGTGTTTCCTCTCTAATTTTTTAAACTTTCAGGATGAGTGTCGTCGGCAAACCTTACTTGCGCACTTTGGCGAGTCTTTGAATCGGAAAGACTGTAAATACGGTTCTAATCCTTGCGACAATTGTCTCAAAGCCTCTTCATAAAGGTAAACCTTTCAGGTGTCAACTCTTTTGATGGGTGACAGGTACCGATTTACGCATGATCTTGATCTGCATAGTTCTTCTGATTCCATCATCTGCAATTATTGGAAGACCACATGGTAATGGAGGGGCAAAGGTCCTTAACTATGGTAACAGAATTCTTCAGTTATGATGGTCTTGTCATCTCGTGTTTGTCTTTTCCTTTCATCTGTCATCTGTCGCCATGTTCCTCGTCTGGAACTAATTATTTTCATGAGGGGAAAGAAAATGTTGGTCGACATGTAAACTGGAGAGGCATATGGGAACACGCCCTTCGGTCTTGACTGCAAAAGAAAAAGTTTCTTGTTTCAGTTAGTGAAGACTAACAATGAAATCCAATTATACAAGTGCATGTTGCCTTTTGTCTTCTTTCCCGTTTTGAATTAGTGATGAATGCATATCATGACTGCATCTGAAGTTTACTTGCAGATTCAATTAATCAAGTGGTATATCTTAAGATACAATCGATTGGTTGAAAACCTTTATCAGGGTACAATCATTTGTTAATCCATCCATTGAACACCACCGGCTTTATTTTTCTGCCCCAGATCTCTCTTGCTCTCTCACTGTTAACACATTTTGGCTCACTTCATATACTCACTGTATACGTAATTCAACATAATAGTATTCCAAAAAGGGCCATCTGTTGATTTATGGTCTGTTCAAAGGTAGGTCGAGAATCTCATGGACAACATTTATTATTCTTCTTATCCAGATAATTTGATTCAGTTTTCAGTTCGTGTTCAGCATCAATAATACTAGATGGTCAAGTTATCAATAGTCTTTGTGATGGAAAATTGGAGACAGAATTGTCAAGCATGACAATCCTCACAATTCATAAATAATGTCTTGCTATTTACGTTTTTCCATTTCCAGCAGTCATATGTAATTTTCTCTATCGAGTAATGAATGCGTATTAGTGTTGATATACTTTGGAGAGAGAGAGGATGGTCCTGCGAAAATTTAGAGTGACTCGTTATGTTATAATAATTACAGATGTCCTGTCTTGTTCTGCCATCCTTCGTTTTTTTTTTTTTTAACTTTTTTCTTGTGACCAGATTCAACCTCGTGTTTCTGGGAGATTAGTGAGCTAAACATGCAGGTAAATCTAGGTTTTCAGGTTGAGTTTTGCCGATGGTTGGTTAACTTGGTTTCATCGAAAAGGCTACTCTGGTCTCTGCTGGGACATCACAGTAATCTCGGTTTTTAGACGGGTGACATTCGGTGCTCTATCAGCGGGCACTACATTGAGTACCCAAGAGTAATCGTGGCTAATTAATGAATCTATCGGAAAAAAAGAGAAGTCATTTTTTATTAGAAAATCTTACAAACTAAAAATTAACTACTCCAGATCTTCTACTTCTACTTTGCTACGACATAGCGGACATGAATTATTATTCTTGAGCCACTTTATTTTCCCCATCTAGTTCCTCTAAATAAATAGAACAGCATCCATCACCGTTCCCGACAAAGTAGCTCTTTTGCTCGAGTTTTTCAATGGTGCTTCTGGAGACGCCCGTGTGACTTGATCGGGATCTGGCTCATATCCTCCAATCGAGGCTTCCTCAGTGTCTTCCATTTGGACTTCATCTTTGGTGGCCAATTCCAAATTTATGTTCATGTCGAACCCCCCATGGCCATTACTTGATGCCCGAAACACTGTACGCAGAATAGCTCTTATAATAGCAGCCCAAAAGCCGTGATGAACGCCCAAAGCATCGAGGACTCTCTCCATATGTTTTTCGCAAAGGGATTGCCATGCTAGGATGCAGAGCGGCATCTGAAATGAGTGACTCAACTCCGACAGTGTAGCGTCTTGGAAACTTATCGGCACTCCTAGTCGATCGACAAACACTAGTGCCACTTGATCGAGAAGTTGAAGACAGCGGTCGGCAAGCTAGAAAAATCAGGATTTCTTGTCTTCAGCTTCAAACTATATCCGCAATACACTGTCTCCTCCATGCCGTTGCTACCGAGAGTGGACTGAAGAGAATTTTCACGTGTAATGTTGATTTCCAATCACGAAAAAACCCAGGAAATATTTTGGAAATATATCGAGAAACAGACGGAAAAAGAAGCTCTACAACAAAAAGAAAAATCTGAGAATCGAACTAACCGAACAATGGAAACGATTCCCTCTTGCGAACAGAGAAATCTGCTTCGAAACCAAGAATCGATGAAATCTGGGGATTGTGCAGAACGGGAAATTGTAATTCTCTCAGGAGATGACAAACAATGGAACACAATGCAGTCTTGGTTCGTGGGTCTCCTTATACAGCCGTTGGTTTGTTGTCTGGACTTTCCTGTTTTGCGGACTGGCGGTGAAATTTGAAAGGGCGTGCTGTGCACGTGCCGCGATAAAGGAAATTAATCAAATTCTATTTCTCTTTCTCTAAACTACTGATTTTCTGCGAAACCAAAAAAGGAAACAGAGAAGATGGCCACGTTCGGAAGCCAATTCTCCGGCGCCGGCGCTTTCTCCGGCGGTGGTTTCATGCCCCTTCTCAGTCTACTGCGCTGTTCGCCGATCCCTTGTCCGTCTCTCTCCCCGGAGCAAGCATTACCTTACGGAGAGTTAGGATTTTGGAGTGCCAAACCAGAATCTGATGCTATTCTCTGATCAAACGGTTGATCACGAGTTCATCGTTTGGTGTTTGGAACTTAAACATTTCGCCCTTGTGGAACTGCACAGAGAGGAATCTGTCTTAATAAGAGGGTCGGTGCAATGATGGATATGGCCGGGGTTCATTTCACTCTGTACTTCAGAATTCTTACTGTAGTGTTTGGATGCTGAGTTTTGAAAAAGTTCTGTTTATATTTAACACGATTGTTTCAATAATTAAATTGTATTTGCAAACAGGAAGTTTGAGACTTGTAGCTCAAAACAACTCGCAGTCATCGTACAATGTCGACATGGTTTGCTTTTGAATCCTCTTTTCCTACGAAATGATGATAACCGGACATTACCCAACATGCAGAACCATCTTCACATTGTTTTAGTGTGATCATACAGCATAATATCATGTCTTCTATCCCGAATGTTGGGTTGCAGGTATTAGTTGTATTCATAATCTTCTCTTTTGGTATCCTGCGAGCTGCTTAACATCTAAACACTTTTGTCCATTTGTTCAGGGATGGAAAGCTGAATTAGCATTATCTGATTTTGTGTTGCACACCATCCCTACTTCTTCTGAGTTTGATAGGGTCATTGCATCGGAGCTTGGTGCCGGAACAGGCATGTTAGGTTCTGCTGCTTTCTTAAATATGTCAGGTGATACTGTTCCAAAAAACTAAACTTACTTCACAGATTGCTTAGTTTTCTTAAGCGGTGAAGTACCATGAGGAAGTGTCCAAGTTATTTAGAGAATCAAAATTGGTGAATGGAGGATGAAAAGAATGACTGTTATGGGTGTCTTCTTCTTGTGAGCTTATTTGAGGTGTAATACGAATTGCCAAATTCTGAAAGGTCAGGATAACCTTTTACTGATCATTATCATTACATGTACATACATCCCCTATTTAAACAAAGAGGAGTGCATAATCAATTCAATCTAGCATTCCTGTCTTTTCGAAACTTTGGCAACTTTGAAAGTGCTTCCAGTTAAATTACCAGGTGAACAGTCTAGAGGTGTAAGGGTACTGATAGAACTTGTCTTACAGAGAATCTTATCCATTTTCACTGAGTGTTCAGGCTAAAGACTGCTTTAATTCTTTATTTACTTCATTTCACCCGCTAAAGTCTCTTGGTACTACTATTATGACAGTCTTCATTTCAATTTTTAAGCTACGGTCGGTTGGCATACTGCTCTCACATGTAGCTAAGACACTATTCTTCACAGGTTAGAATATTGGACTCGAATCTAACCATATTATTTTCTTTCGGCACATACAACCATCTGTTGCTGGCAGTTTTCCTCTTTGAAATATATATAGGTTCATGCGGTACAGTTCCTTGGCCGATTTATTTATCGAGGGCAGTCTTGATATATTAATATTGTCCATTTTGCGATTTGAATAAGGTGATGACCTAGATACCCCCAAGCCCCCCAATTTTTATTTTTTATTTTTTTTGCTGGAAAACATAGAAGGAAAAACTAATCTTAGCAATTAGAACAATTCATAGAATGTTTTATTTCTTAAGGTTACCTTTGATTCCCCATGTCGTACATTAATATCATTAGGCAATTTAGGCCCTGTTTGGTAACCATCCAAACAGGGCCAGATTCTGATTCTTCGTTCCCATAATCAGTTTCGGCCCAGAATCACGTTTGGTAATTTTTTTATTTCCGGGAACAAATTTGTTCCCAGAATCAGTTTTGGACAAGAATTTAGAATCAACAAAAAGATGATTCTTGATACTGAATCAGAAAAAAGAATCACTTTGCTCTCTCTCTCCGCTCAACGTATCCTGCTCCACTTTCTCTCTGTGCGAACGAACCCTTTCACTTTCACTGTCTCTGGTTCTTCTTCTCTGGTTCGTTCTTCTCCGGTGGTTCGTTCTTCTCCGGTTCGTTCTTCTCTGGTTCGTTCTCTCCACAACAACGGCGACGGCGACTGCTGCTTCTTCATTGTTGAAGCTGCTCGTTGAAGGTGAGTTCCCTTCACTCACAGGTAGCGTCATTGCCGGCTGATCTAGGTGACGGTTTGCATATTCCTCACCGTCGTTCGTCGTCTGCAACGGTTGGCAGGAGCGCCACCGAGCTCCAGTCGGCGGGCGCTCGCGCGACTCTGGCCGTGGAGTCGCTCGCCGAGCGACCCCCAGGCCCGAATCGGCGGGCGCCAGCGCCGATCTGGCCGAGGGGTCGCTCGGCGAGCGACCCCCAGGCTCGAATCGGCGAGCGCGAGCGCCGATCTGGCCGAGGAATTTGGTTAAGTAGTGGGTTGATTGATGTGGGTTAGGTATTTCCTGAGGAAGCTGAAGAAGGTAAAGAAGAGCAATGGCCAGGTGCTCGCCATCAACGAGGTATGTTGCTTGTCGATTGATGTGGGATTTCTCTATGAATTGATTTGCCATGTTGTTATGATAATAGGAACTGCATGGTATTTGCTTGTGAGGTTCTGTTCTGATTTCTTAGGAATGTTTGCTTCCATATTTCTGAGTGATGCATTAGTCTGAAGACCAGAAGTTGAAGCTTGGTTTTCACCCCATTTTCCTTAATTGCTAAAATGATTGTTCTCAATATCATTTATGGTAGTCATCACTTGGAAGTCTTTTCAGACAGAAGGTGAACACTTCCCTCATAAATTATGTAGCTCTTAGATTGGGAACTGTCCTTGGTATGTATTGTTTAGAATGAAGAGAAAGCTGGATGTTTTTATATCGATTTCCTTTCAACTATGGAATGTAACCATCTCGTAGTTCTGGGAAGTTTTATCTTTCAAAGGCAGAATGAATCCTGTGGACTAGTTTCTGATCTGCAAAAGCTGGATTTTCAGTTTGTATGGTACAAGCCAAATCCACTTTCACTCTAAAAATTCCTTTGAATGTTTAAAAGCTGCATATGAACTAGGAGTTTCCAATTAGTAACCATGAACAGAAAATTTTTTCATTGGACTATAGTTAATTAAAGCTTTTATCTTTCATCAATTCCTTCCTTTGCGATGGGTAACAACTATTGTTTGACCATCAAATAGTCAGGATCTGATTTATATCAGTGAGATTTATTCTATTTTTAGGTGCTCTCCTTTCCAAACCTTTGTAAGAAAATTTCTTTGGGACTTGCATCCTGAAAATCTTCAGATAGGCTGGATTATGGTATATGATATGCATTATCAATATCTGATACTGTACTTGTTCATTATATCTCTCCCTAGATGCATGATAGTCTCTTTATAAACAAATGCATGATGGACATGCAAAAGTAGGATGCTTGCACCATTGGCAGCAACAGACCCTGGCAATTAGTCGCATCTCCTATATTGATTTTTAAATAGACACAAATATGCATAACTCTTTGACCAATGAACAAGAAGAGGTTTTCCTTTGCTCTATGTTTTACACTTTCAATTACTTGTCTAACCTTGAGGGGTGATTCCATATGCTCTAAGGTGCCTAATCATATGTGAGGTAGCTTCTCTGTTTACTTTATCTTACTAGAGTCACTTGCAGATTTTTGAGAAGAACCCAACAAAGATCAATAACTATGGGATATGGCTCCGTCACCAAAGCCGAACTGGATACCACAACATGTACAAGGAATACAGAGATACCACACTGAATGGGGCTGTGGAGCAGATGTATACTGAGATGGCATCTCGCCACAGAGTCAGGTTCCCATGTATCCAGATCATCAAGACAGCCACTGTTCCAGCGAAGCTATGCAAGAGGGAGAGCACCAAGCAATTCCACAACTCGAAGATCAAGTTCCCTTTTCGCAACTCATTCTTTCTTGTTACTTTAAGAATAGTCTCAATGAGTGTCGCTAGATCATGGAGATGAAATCCTTAACAATTGTGCGAAGAATGCCAAGCTCAATGATGGAGTTCTGAACTATAAGGCTACAGTTCATGTAAGTGAACTCAATTGGATGAATTATTGGCCTCCTAATGTATGCACAGAAGTTTCTGATTCACAAGTGAGGTAAACTTGATCTCTAGTTGATAACTAAAAGCTTTCAGTAATTGACACCAGCATATACAGATGTGCACGGAGTTGTTTGTACTTTGAATTGATGCTGCGCAACTGTAGACTTAATTCATTGATTGAGTAATGTGGTAGCCTTTTAGGTACACTTGGTTATCCTCAGAAGTGGAAGAGGCTGAAAGCTTTGTGACTGTAAAGCATATGAATAGTTCTGAAAGCTCTTCTTTACTTTGCTTCCTGTGACAGCAAAGCAGATTAATAATGTCGGCAGCACTCCTTTTCTGCTTTTTCCCTCTCTATTTTCTTTTTTCTAAGGAAAATGTTCAGACATTTTCTTGATTTATGAACCTTGACTAGGAGACTCTGTTGGGTATCGCTTACAATAAAGCCGAAAGAATTACCGACTTCGTGTTTTCCCCTAAGTGTGCCTTTTGACTTGAACTCCTATAATGCATAGCTCAGTGCCCAAACCTATGTAAGGAATGTCCGAGGACTTAATGTCCTGAATCTCTTTTTCAAAATGTCTTCCGTTAAATCATTTCTTTTCTCCGAAACTAATCAACCTGGTCAACCCTGGTTCAACTAGACTTTGACCTAAGGTTCAACAGTCTGAAACTGGACGAGACCTCGGTTAACCAGTTGAACTGCTAGTTTCAGTTCCATTTTCTGAAACACGGACAAAAACCGAGACGAATTTGCCTCTCTTCCATGTGCTGGATATTAGGATGGAGAGCTCCTGTTCCCCAAGTCATGCTATTATAGATGATGTATTTCTGCTCTGATCATGATTACTTGCTTATGATCTTTCTGGAGGTAAAACAAAGGACTCTTGAAGTTTGTTGAACTAGACACCTCACCGATTTAGGCCTCAGTGTCTTCCACAACATATTGGCACTGTCAGGATGCAATTTTTTTTTTTTCCGATGTACTTTTTATGTCTTTCAGTGTACTTCTGGCATAGTGCTATTCCTGCATATTCAGGATAAATGACAAGACTTGTCTCCAGAAATTATCTGAATAATGCTGCACGGCAGCAGGGGAAAACACTTGCATATAGTTAGATCTGGTGATTTGTCATGGAAGTTGAAGTATCTTATTTTACTTAGCAGGTCTTTTCTGAGGTAATTTGATAGATGGATAATCTATTGTGCGACTGTTTTGCCACATCATACACCTAGTATACCAGGAGCAGTGCTAACTAGAGGCACTAAAACTTCTTATGGAAATTTCTTTGCAATGTTTCTCTGATAAATCTTAATTTTCTTTAGAAACTAGTAGGGTGTTCAAGCTTTTGATGATTGATAACTTGTTTGAATTTAAACATCAAATAGGGTCTTATCAATTGAGAATAAGTTTTAAAGGAGGTAAATCTGTCAAAATCACAACCCACTATATCAATTCAGATTCTATTGGTCATATCAATTGAGAATAAGTTTTAATAGGAGGTAAATCTGTCAAAATCACAACCCACTATATCAATTCAGATTTATTGTAATAGATTATACATGGACCATCACAAACTTGAAATATGGTAGCAACTCGAGAGCTGCTTGAGATGGCAAGACAGGCCTTACGGTGGGAGGCACGTGAGAGGACTAGGTCCTCCTGGGTTGGAGTGATGGGTTGTCGGCAAACACGCCGGCAGAGGCCGCGCGGCAGTGTGGAGACTAGGATTTTGGGGGTCCGATCGGGGAACAAAAGGGTTTTTGAAGAGGAGTGATGATTGTGATAATTGA
Organism: Eucalyptus caleyi; assembly: GCA_014182885.2. Classification (NCBI taxonomy): domain Eukaryota; kingdom Viridiplantae; phylum Streptophyta; class Magnoliopsida; order Myrtales; family Myrtaceae; genus Eucalyptus; species Eucalyptus caleyi. Next base: position 31,179,042 of record CM024468.2, on the reverse strand, counting down.
GAGAGAGAATCTGCACAGGAAAGTAGAGGAGGAAGAGAAAGGTTGACGAGTGGAGAAGAATTTTGACTGTTGCGCTAACAACCAAATTTTTTACTGGAATTTACACAACTTTTTTTTTCTCGTGAGAATCTACAATATTTGGTTTCCGAAATTGGGGTTGATATCACAAAAACCTTCAAATTATGCTCAATTTAACACAAATATCCCAAACTTTTTTTTTGTACCACTAAAAACTCCAAACATGTCAAAGTGGCAAAAATATCCGGAACTTATAATGACAAATATATCCTTGATAAAATTGAAATAGAGAGTATTTATGTCACATATGTATAAGTTTGAGTTTTTTTGTGACACAAAAAAATTGATGGTATTTGTGTCACAAAAGGCAAATTTAGGATTTTGGGTTAGGATTTCGGGTGACACAAAAAAAAAATTAAAGTATTTATATCTCATTAAATATAATTTGGAATTTTTTGTGGTATTTGCCTCCAAAATTGTATTGATCTAAGTATGAGGAAATTCGAGGCATTGACTCTTTCTCCTGCTTCGCCTTCAATGCTTTTAGAGGCCATTGTTTTCTGTCTCTTTACTCATTGAAATAAAAGAAAGTTTTACATTGAGTCCCCATGAACTTTATACATCGGAAAGTCGAAAAAAGAGAGAGAGAGAACAGAAAGGAAAAATAAAAGGGCTAACCCAAAAAAAAAAAAAAAAAAAAAAAAGGCAGCTCCTTTTCAGTGGAAGAATTTAGAACAAGGCTGTTCAACTTTCGTTGATTTGGATCCATGCCTTCAAAATTCCTTAAGTTCCTTCCAAGCCTTAGGTTCCGCATACTAGAGTGCATTTACTTCACAGAGATTTTGAGATTTGGAAATATTTCACCGAAGAATTTAGAACAAGGCTATTCAACTGTATTTTCTAAATCTGAGAATTCAAAAAGTGTTTACTAGCATCCACAAAAATGAATGGATAAAAAATATTTAGGTCCAAATGGAGGAACTTACCCGCTAAAACCATTATGGGGGTGTTGTCAACTCATAAAGTTTAAACCTATATTAAGAAGTGAAATTAAAGGTTGCCACAGAGGCTTCGAGTGCTATTGGGGCAACTTTTGACATTCTCCATAGAAAAGACTCGATTTTACTCTTTGAAAAGGTTGATGACTCAATTGGGTCATAAAGTAACTAGGACTCAATTGTATTATGTGCAAAGATTTAAGATTTCTGGTGCACTTTGGTTGCTATGTTGGTGTAGGGGGATTTTTTCTATACAAATTGGCTTGAAAGAGAGGAAGTGGGATGATTTTACCAAATAAGTTCATGTTTAATTTGAATATAGGTCATTGCGATTGAACTATAAATCATTAAAGGAAATTTTGAGGCTTATATCATCATTTAGCTGAATTTTTTTGCCAAAATAACACGAGTCTATTTTTCAAGTTCTTCTTTTCTTTTAAACATTGTATGAGTAAGAATTGGGCAAGAAGAAAGCCACGAACCATCTTTTCTTTTTCCTTTTTCTTTTTCTTTCTTTGAAGAGCAACTTTTTACCTTTTTCTTTCTTTCTGCCACATAGAGTGATATAAAGTCATTGACCATGGTTGAACCTCAATCATTTGGACCAACTTATGCAAAAGTGTCAATCCTAAAATTTATCACTCATTTGAAAACCCGATATGATAGTACATGGGGATTGTGTTGGACATACTAGTAATATTTCTTGTTTTGCATGTGAAGGTATCTGTCCATGCAATATATACAAGAGTTTTTATTATTGCCCCCACCGATGACTTTAACTGGGAGCCATGTTTGTTATTTTTGAAAACGATGTCTTATTCGATATGTGTGGCATGAAGCAATTAACGTTCATCATGGGAAGTAATTGAAGCACCGTATTTGTTCTGCCATGACATCAGTTATACCATATTTATGATATTTGTCTCTTATTTTCCTCAAAGCACTTGTCTCCTTTGGTGATTGGATGAAGTTATGGGTCGATGTCCTTGTCAACTTGGCCAGCGTAACTTTCAATCTAGTACTTGTGGTCACTGAGTTAGATTTGACTAAATATGTATTCTTTTCATGGAATTATGAAATTTGACAAGCACTCCAGCATAGTAAGCTTAATTCACGGAAGAAAAGGATGCGTAAATTTCCTGGTTGGGTTGTATATTCAGGTCCAAATGGAGGAACTTGCCTACTAAAACCATTATGTGGGTGGTCATCAAGTCGTAAAGTCTAAACCTATATTAAGAAGTGAAATTAAAGGTTGCCGCATAGCCTTCAAGTGCTATTTGAGCAAGTCTCTACATTCTGCATGGAAAATGACCTGATTTTACTCTTTGCAAAGGATGACGACTCAATTGGGTCATCAAGTAATTAGGACTCATATGCATTCTATGCAAAGATTTATGATTTCTAGTGCACTTTTGCTACTATGTTGGTATAGAGGGATTTTTCAAATTATGTACTTAAAATACCTTAAGATTTCTAGATAGATTAGCTTGGAAAAGAGGAGGAAGGATGATTTTACCAAATAATTATTTTTTAACTTGAATGTAAGTCTTTGCGGTTGAATTATAAATTAGTGAGGGAGATTTTGCAACTTATATCGTCATTTAGCTGAATTTTTATGAGAAACTACACTAGTCTACCTTTCAAGTTCTTTTTCTTTTAAATATTGCAAGAGTGAGAATTGGGCAAGTAGAAAGCCACTAACCATCTTTTCTTTCTTTCGGGGTTTCTTTTAGAGCTACTGTTTACTTTTTTCTTTTCTTTTTGCCACATAGAGTGACATAAAGTCATTGAACGCGGTTGAACCTCAATCATCCAAACCAATTCATATGAAAGAGTAAGAATTGGGCAAGAAGAAAGCAATTAACCATCTTTTCTTTCTTTTGGAGTTTCTTTCTAGAACTACTTTTTTACTTTTTTTTCTATTTGCGACATAGAGTGATACAAAGTCATTGATCATGGTTGAACCTTAATCATCCGAACCAATTCATGCGAAAGAAAGAGTACGAATTGGGCAAGAAGAAAGCCACTAACTATCTTTTCTTTCTTTTGGAGTTTATTTTTAGAGCTACTGTTTACTTTTTTCTTTTCTTTTTGCCACATAGAGTGACATAAAGTCATTGAACGCGGTTGAACCTCAATCATCCAAACCAATTCATATGAAAGAGTAAGAATTGGGCAAGAAGAAAGCCATTAACCATCTTTTCTTTCTTTTGGATTTTTTTTAGAACAACTTTTTAGTTTTTTTTCTTTTTGCCACACACGATGATATAAAGTCATTGACCGTGGTTGAACCTCAATCATTCGGACCAATTCATAGGAAAGAGTCAATCTTGAAATTTATCGCTCAATGCCTTAACACTAGAGATTTCACTAAGTATCTTGATCTATTGGAAACCTTTCTGCGATAGTACATGCAGATTTTGTTGGACATTAATAATTCTCATTTGTCCAAAAAAAAAGAAGGGAAATTAACAAATCCTAAAACAGAAACAAACAAACCCTAGGTTTTCTACGGTCTCTCCGTTCCTTGTACCCATCCTCTGCAAAGTCAAAGAACGAAGTTCTCCCATTCTTTGTACCCATCCTCTGCAAAGTCGAAGACCCAAATTCTCCGCTGGTTGAGGCACAAATTCAAAAACAAGAAGAAAACCATATGCTTCTTTGTTTGTTTGCGGAGACCCAAATTCTCCACCAGTCGAGCAAGGCGAGGAGCGACGAGAATCTAGTCGCGATGATGACCGGACAACGATTTGGTTGAGGAGCAGCGTAGGAGAAGAAAGAAGAAAACGTAAACTTAATTAATTTAGATTTTTTCCTTTTTTTTCCAATCACAAATTTATGACAAAATTGCCCCTATTTTAATCACCAAAAAATGTCTGCCGGCAAACTAAGGTCCTCAATAGAGATTAACTTGATCATTTTGGGTCCTTATTTGATATAAAATTCACTTCGGGTCCTTATTTAAAACAATGGGTCCACTTTGGGTCATTATATGACACAAAGTTCACTTTGGGTCCTTATTTGAGAAAATAGATTCACTTCAGGTCCTTATTTGAAATTTTCTCTTAAATGGATAACCTGTAGTTCTTGAATTGGGAATCCCTCAAGTGCACCGGTCACATATTCACCCTTAATATAGGCACAGCACTACAATTGATAAAGCACGTCATTCCGGGTGCTACTGCTAGTAGCATACGACGACATGGTTGTTAAAATTGTGGTTCAGATTGTACGATCAATGACATACGATCCCAAATCTACTAAACGATCCCTATCACACGGAAAAGGGGTTAGAGATAAAAACCATTTTAGATTGCCCGTCAAGATCTTAAAATTTTATTCCTGAACGTTAAATCACAAAAGTAGCCCATACAAAAATTAAATTTGGGCCAAAATTAGTAATGCCCAGCCTAAAATATTTAATCCTAAACTCCAGATATCACCTAAGCGACAAATTTGTTGGTAGTACTAATAATGATTTTGTGATTGATAATGAATTCGATGAGGAAGGCCGATGGGCCAGTTACGATCTCAATCAAGATGTCGAGATGACAGCCGATGATTTATTCTAGATAAGTATTTTTTTTATGCCTTTTTATGTCATACTAATGAATTTTCTTCATTTGTTTTGTTTTGTGTTTTTTAACTGTTTGATACGAAAATGACATTATTGAACTATAATGTAATTTAAAATAGCGGCAGTGAAATTTTCCAGTGCAGACCTATTTTTTATACCACTAAGGTCGTGTTCAATTTATTTATGACTTACAATAAGGTGGGAGGTCTTGTAGATTAGGTGGTGATTATACTAAAAATAGGGATTTTAAAAAGTCTGTACGGCAATCCAGAAACCGAAAATATCGAGGCCCTGCTGAATGTCGCAATGAAGAATTAGTTCTAAACATTCATTTCGACATTCTGACATTGAGATGGGTGTTATACCTTACGAAGTCGGACATGAGTTGAGAATTTCGTTGGGTCAAATGTCAACGCATGAAAATGTTGTCGCGATTTTAAGTGTTTTTCTCCGATTCCGAAAACTCGGAAGATTAGAAACTTTATAGCAGATGGCTGTACAGAATGCCGTGAAAACGAAATGACCGTGTACAAACTAAGATGATACTATTCCCATATTCTACGTACTGCTCTCTACCTTATTTTCTTGTCAAGTAGTGACAACTTGATCTTGTTGAGCTTAACCATGATAGTTTTCATGTCCATTCTTTCCTCAGGCAAGTCCTTCGAGCATTCTAATCCTAACTCTAGAATCGATAAAACTATACTCTCGAGTTCCGGAGGTGTCAAATCTTCATGTTTCATGCTAATGAGTTTGCTATCCATGATGTCAAGCACTCTGTCTGGAGTCGCTGCACCTACCCATTGCCTCAAGCTCATATCCACATCGAACATTTCATCAGTTGGCTTCTTACTAGTTATCACTTCCAACAGCAATATGCCGAAACTGTAAACATCTCCTTTTGTCGAGACTTTTCCTTCCAAACCGTACTCTGCAAGCATCATAGTTTGTGAAAAAAAGAACATCAGCGATGGATCTTTTTTCTTTTTGGGGCATAAATAATAAGATCGAGAGGCATACGGGTGTTAATGTATCTCGATTATATTGTACCATTATACTGGGAATCAAAGGCCCGAATTAGCTAAAATTTTGACAAATATACCTGGAGCAACGTATCCAATCGTGCCGAGAGTTTGGGTTTGTGTTTCAAGCTTGTTCTTAGCCAAAATCTTTGCAATTCCAAAGTCGCAGACTTGTGCGACCATGTCCTCATTTAGAAGAACATTGCTAGGCTTCAGATCACAGTGCACAATGGGTTCTGGTTGGCGATGGTGGAGATAATCGAGTGCCGTTGCGATGTCGACCACTAAATTCACTCGCTGATGGAGACCCAAGTCGTGGTTATTGGAGTGGAGCCACTTCTCCAAGCTCCCATTGGGCACATATTGGAGCACCAGAGCTCTTAGATCGGCATTCGTGCAAGAGCTAATCACCTTGACGAGATTCCGGTGCCGGATTTTACGGAAAACCTCGCATTCTGCATCAAAACTTTTCAAGGCGCCTTCAATATGGAGATTTAGTACTTTGACCGCAACGTCAGTCTTGTTGGCCAGAGTCCCTTTGTATACAGAGCTAAAGCTTCCTGCTCCGAGTAAGTTGCTTTTGCTGAAGTTGTTCGTAGCTGAGCAAAGCTCCCGATATGTTATCATTGGGTGGTTAATTCCAAGCAGGATGCCCACCGAAGCTGGAGCTCTTTTAATCGTGTTTCCATGCTTTCTAAGCAAGCAAATGACAATGACCGAAAGTATAGCAGATGCAATTGGCAACATAACGTATAGTAACCATAGCCGCTTGTCCCTTGATGATTTCTTTTCATTTACTTTGCAAGTTGGGACTTCAAATATTGCATTTCCACAAAGCGCTTCATTCCCAATGAAGGAGAGAGCTGAGAAATTTCCAAAGGATCCGCCATTAGGAATTTCTCCCGACAGCCTATTAAAGGACAAGTTCAAATTTTGCAGAAATCTAAGTTCTTCCATGGACTTGGGTATTGCGCCTGACAACTCATTGTAGGAGAGATCGAGGAACTCCAACCCTTTGAGGTCACCAATCGATGGCGGTATTGATCCTTCAAACGAGTTCCCTGACAAGTTGAGAGAAGCAAGGCTCTCTAACCCCTGGATGGAACTAGGTATGGTGCCGGTAAGTTGATTTCGAGAAAGATCGATGCCGTTCATAGCTCTCATTTTCCCTATCTCCAATGGTAGCCCTCCAATGAAAGAATTGTGTGACAAATCGAGGAAGATGAGTCCTTGAAGACTCCACAGGCTAACTGGTATAATCGATGTCATGTTATTCCAACTTACGATAAACTCTTGAAGGCTGCTCAAGTTTCCAATGCAATTCGGGATCGATCTCGATAAACTATTTTGTTGGAGCAACAAATTTCCTAAACTTGTCAAGTTGCATATCTCATCGGGGATCGGTCCTTCGAGATGGTTGTTATCGAGATACAGCCTTTGCAAGCTTTCTAGTCCTCTGATTGATGATGGGATGTTGCCATCTAGATTGTTGTCATTCAACCATAGTGTAGTCAATCTCTTCAAGGAACCCATTTCCTGAGGAATGCGACCTCTTATTTGACAATTGGGAGCATCTAGAATTTGTAGGGAACTCGAGAAGTTTTTGATAGATTTTGGTATGGAGCCGCAAAGTGGGTTGCTTCCCAGAGCCAAGAATCGCAGCGATTGGCAATTTGATAAAGCAGATAGAAAACTAAGCTCCGAACTATGAGTCTCACCTGTTAGCTGATTTGATCCAGCCTCAAAGTAATTGAGGTTCTTCAAGTTGCCCAAACTCATGGGTATGGGTCCGCTGAGTTGATTGTACCCGACACCGAAAAGTATTAGGTTCGTAAAATTTGAAATATATTGTGGGATGTTGCCGCCAAAACTATTATCATTTAAAAAGAGTATTTCCAAATTTCGAAGGCTCTGTTCGCTACCCGGGAAAAAGCTTCCAGAGAGGGAATTGAAGGCCAAACCAAGTTCTCGTAGAGAAGAAACATTAAAAATTTCTTGAGGCACTTTGCCTGTTAGCAAATTGCTCTGAAGGCTCAAATATTTCAGATTGATCAACTTGCCAATCTCACTCGGAATGTCACCTCCGATATAGTTAGATGTTACCTTCAATAATTGCAGGCTTGACATATTACCGATGGTTCGAGGAATCGTGCCAGTCAAGTTGTTTCCATTGAGAAAGGCCTTCTGTAGCTTTTGCAACCTGTCAATGTCTCGAGGAAGGCTTCCCTGAAAACGATTGTATGACAACGCCAATATGAGAAGCTCTTTGCATTGGGTTAGCGTCTCTGGAATCATGCCGTTGAACTGGTTATCATATAGTTTAAGCATCTGAATGCTAGGCCAGCAGGAGCAAAGATTGGAGGGAAGACCCCCTGAGAGATCATTATGCATCAAGTCGACCAAGGTGAGTGATCTATTGAAAAGTGTCGGAGGAATCGAGCCTGTGAGATTGGCCGAGGACAAACTAATGAACTGCAACGTGGATATATTGCCCAGGAAGCTTGGAATTTGACCACGTAAGGGGTTGAGGCTAAGATATAGTAGTTGTAACTTAGGGAAGGCGCTGAATTCTCTGGGTATGCCACCCGTTAGCCTGTTCGCTGCGAGTGACATCTTTTCGAGATTTTGGCATTGGGCTAAGTTAGGAGGAATGTTTCCTTCAAACTGGTTAACTTCGAGCATGAGTTCTTTTAGGCGGCGCAAATGACCAATTTCTATAGGAATTCTCCCATGGAAACTGTTGTTGCGAAGATCAAGAGAAGCCAGGAAAGAAAGATTGCCTAGATAAGGAGAGAGCCTCCCTTGGAGACCCATGTACGAGAGATTTAAAGTTGTGACTCTCTGCCTGCGGTTGCTGCAAATGATGCCAATCCATTCACAGAAATTTGCTTCGGTGGTCCAATTGCCACCTTTGATCGTGTTTGTCGGGTCGACTTCGATCGCCGATTTGAAGTGGAGAAGAGCCACTTGATCAGTGAAGTTGCTAGAACATAAGACGGGCTGAAACATTGATAGGGAAGCCAACATAACATCAAGAAATGCTATGAAGATGAACTTCTCCATTATGAATAGTGTATCTTTTGAGTGCATCAATAGAAGGTTAGCTAATTAGGACCTGTTCTCAGTATTTAATATCAAAAAGAACCAAATGATTGTCCCAATTTAAATTTAAAAAAAAAAAAAAAATTGTAAAGAAAGACTAACTACCAAACGATGCCCCACATGGGGTCTCTATGGAAAAACAGTAGGTTGCTATTCAATGTGAGGGACCTAACAAACCATACGATCCACATTTCAGATATACTCATAAATTGAAAATTTGTTTTGAGCGTAAAAGCTCTATTATGATAATCCCAACTCATTGGCTCTTTAATAATTAAAAGGATGCTATTCACAATACCCCACAAATTAACCCAAACCATAATCATGTAGTGAGATCTTCCGTGAACGAGGGGAAGTTGGAGAACCCCTCAATCACGTTTAATTTAGTAGCCCATTCTTTATGTTTACATGTACACACTTATTTTCAACTCTATGAGGGTATAAATGGACCTTTGACTAATGCTACAAGGCACGAATGTGAAAAGGTTTTGTGATGAATGCTGTAACCTTCCCATAAGGAGTGATTGGAAGTTTTTATTGCTGGAAGAGATAATGATACTAGTAGTCTATCAACTTTTATCCATTTGTCTTGTCATATTTGAATTTTTAATGGATTCAATTAAATCACTTTTAATTAATGTGAAATGTCGTGCCACAACTTTCATTTGGTATAATTAGATCCTAATGTATTTGATATGTTTATTGTCATCCTTTCATTAATTAATTTAGATGAAATGCATCATGGACACCAATTTGATAAAGTTGATGTTTGATGGAGAAAATTACGTGAGTTTTGTGCGTGTCATGTGGACTCTATTCAACAACAAATTTTAGGCTTCTTGTCCAAAAAGGATAAGGACAACGGCTTTGAAATCTCTAAAACTTCACTACTTTCTTTTGAAGCATAGTGAAAAATCCTCCCGCATTCTCCATTTGATATGATTTCGAGTGAGAGCTTGAAGAAGAATAAGACCACAATAATTTATAGAAAGTAAGGGGTTTTGTCCTGGTTTGGAACTTAGCTGGTAGGCAATGTCAATTTTCTTTTTCTCCTTAAACCTGACATTTCAATGCCTAATACTAATGAATCTGGACATTTTGCGATGCATTAATATTTTGATAACTATGGCTTCCTCGGTTACCAATTACTATACCATAGTACCTGCATCATCATCCTCTATATGTGATTGATTCTAATATCCATAAGCACTTTAATTGATAATTCTGTCAGACCCCCATTTCTCTGAAATCTACTCGAGAGTCCATTGATTGATGAAAATGTTTCTCGAGAGAATCGAGCGAAAAATCCAGTGTCTTGCAACTAACAAGAGGCAAGCAGATTTGATCATTCAATGGAGGGGCCAGGATGAGGGGGACTGCGAGAAGTTTCCTTCGAAGGAAGTTGATCGTCTCTAGTGCGATTGCAAATGAGAGGAACCGCAGGCTTGGCCTTCATTATATTCATGAATCTCTAGTTTGCAAAAGTAAGGTAGACTACGATACCTTAGTTGGATTTCTAATCGATCCATAAAATATTGGTGGCGGCTCTAGGGTAAGTTTACTTGCAAGTTCAATCAAGAACTCAAGTTGCGGTTGAATGGGCTTGGTAGAGCCCGGGTTAAACACAAGTGTTGCCTTGTAAGAGGGTCTATCATTCCTGCTCAGCAATTCACCTCAAGAAAGGTTGCGACACCTAAGTGTAAAAGGCTCTCCATAGTAGTAAATTTCCTACTATGCATATAGGGATGCAAGAGGCTTACCTTGGAGGCAAAGTCAATTATAGTTTTCTCCTTAAACCTGACATTTCAATGCCCAAAACTAATGAATGGGTACATCGTGTGACGCATTAGTATTTTGACAATTTTAGATGGTCTTCCAATTAGTTTGGTGTATGTTCTAGAATTTATGTGCATCTTTGTTCATCTTTGATTGTTGTGTGGATGTGATGCAATGGAGCATGTACCAAATAGTCCGATAGTCAAGACTTATATTTCTTTTAACCTAGCTAGGTTCGCATTCTCGATTTTATCCACAATATTGACGTGTCTATTGAGATGTGCACATCATTGGTTGATCTAAAGTATATCGTTAATCACAATATGGATCAATGATTCTAGAGTGCATTTCTGGTTAGTAATGAATAGAAATAATGTAAGATTTTGGAGACTAGGTACCATATTTGTTTTTTATTTTCCTTGAAGCACCTGTCTCGTTTGGTGCTTTGATGAGATTATGGGTCGATGTCCTTGTCAACTTAGACAGCGACTTTCGATCCACTAGAACTTGTGGTTGCTGAGTTAGATTTTGACTAAATATGTATTATTTTCATGGAATTATGCGGGCACTCCAGCATAGTAAGTTTAAAACACGGAAGACACGGATGCGTAAATTTCCTGGTTGGGTTGGGTTGAATATTTAGGTCCAAATGGAGGAACTTGCCCGCTAAAACCATTATGGGGGTGTTATCAACTCATAAAGTTTAAACCTATATTAAGAAGTGAAATTAAATGTTGCCACAGAGGCTTCGAGTGCTATTTGGGCAAGTTTTGACATTCTCCATAGAAAAGACTTGATTTTACTCTTTGCAAAGGTTGATAATTTGATTGGGTCATAAAGTAATTAGGACTCAATTGTATTCTGTGCAAAAATTTAAGATTTTTGGTGCACTTTGATTGTTATGTTGGTGTAAGGGGATTTTTTCTATACAAATTGGCTCGAAAGAGAGGAAGTAGGATGATTTTACCAAATAAGTTCATGTTTAATTTGAATATAGGTCATTGCGGTTGAACTATAAATCATTAAAGGAAATTTTGAGGCTTGTATCGTCATTTAGCTGATTTTTTTGCCAAAATAACACGAGTCTATTTTTCAAGTTCTTCTTTCCTTTTAAACATTGTATGAGTAAGAATTGGGCCAGAAGAAAGCCACTAACCATCTTTTCTTTTTCCTTTTTTTTACTTTCTTTAAAGAGCAACTTTTTACCTTTTTTTCTTTTTGCCGCATAGAGTGATATAAAGTCATTGACCATGGTTGAACCTCAATCATCTGGACCAATTTACGCAAAAGTGTCAATCCTGAAATTTATCGCTCAATCGAAAACCTAATGTGATGGTACATGGGGATTGTGCTGGACATACTAGAAATATTTCTTGTTTTGCATGTGAAGGTATCTGTCCATGCAAAATATACAAGAGTTTGGAAATGAAAGCTTACTATTGCCCTATTGATGACTTTAATTGGGAGCCATGCTCGTTATTTTTGAAAACGATGTCTTATTCGATATGTATGGCACAAGGCAATTAACGTTCATCATGGGAAGTAATTGAAGCACCGTATTTGTTTTGCCATGACATCAGTTATACCATATTTATGATATTTGTCTCTTATTTTCCTCAAAGCACTTGTCTCCTTTGGTGCTTTAATGAAGTTATGGGTCGATGTCCTTGTCAACTTGGCCAGCATAACTTTCAATCTAGTACTTGTGGTCATTGAGTTAGATTTGACTAAATATGTATTCTTTTCGTGGAATTATGAAATTTGACAAGCACTCCAGCATAGTAAGCTTAATTCACGGAAGAAAAGGATGCGAAAATGGAGGAACTTGCATGCTAAAACCATTATGTGGGTGGTCATCATGTCATAAAGTCTAAACCTATATTAAGAAATGAAATTAAAGGTTACCGCATAGCCTTCAAGTGCTATTTGAGCAAGTCTCTACATTCTCCATGGAAAATGACCTGATTTTACTCTTTGCAAAGGATGATGACTCAATTGGGTCATCAAGTAATTAGGACTCAAATGCATTCTATGCAAAGATTTATGATTTCTAGTGCACATTTGCTACTATGTTGGTATAGAGGGATTTTTCAATTTATGTACTTAAAATACCTTAAGATTTCTATATAGATTAGCTTGAGAAAGAGGAGGAAGGATGATTTTACCAAATAATTAATTTTTAACTTGAATGTAAGTCTTTGCGGTTGAATTATAAATTAGTGAAGGAGATTTTGCGGCTTATATCGTCATTTAGCTGAATTTTTTTGAGAAACTACACTAGTCTACTTTTCAAGTTCTTCTTTTCTTTTAAATATTGCAAGAGTGAGAATTGGGCAAGTAGAAAGCCACTAACCATCTTTTCTTTCTTTTGGGGTTTCTTTTTAGAGCAACTTTTTACTTTTTTTCTATTTGCCACATAAGGTGATATAAAGTCATTGACCATGGTTGAACCTCAATCATCCAAACCAATTCATATGAAAGAGTAAGAATTGGGCAAGAAGAAAGCCATTAACCATCTTTTCTTTCTTTTGGAGTTTCTTTCTAGAACTACTTTTTACTTTTTTTCTATTTGCGACATAGAGTGATGCAAAGTCATTGATCATGGTTGAACCTTAATCATCCGAACCAATTCATGCGAAAGAGTATGAATTGGGCAAGAAGAAAGCCACTAACTATCTTTTCTTTCTTTTGGAGTTTCTTTTTAGAGCTACTGTTTACTTTTTTCTTTTCTTTTTGCCACATAGAGTGACATAAAGTCATTGAACGTGGTTGAACCTCAATCATCCAAACCAATTCATACAAAAGAGTAAGAATTGGGTAAGAAGAAAGCCACTAACCATCTTTTCTTTCTTTTGGATTTTTTTTAGAACAACTTTTTAGTTTTTTTTTTCTTTTTGCCACACACGATGATATAAAGTCATTGACCGTGGTTGAAACTCAATCATTCGGACCAATTCATAGGAAAGAGTCAATCTTGAAATTTATCGCTCAATGCCTTAACACTAGAGATTTCACTAAATATCTTCATCTATTGGAAACCTTTCTGCGATAGTACATGCAGATTTTGTTGGACATACTAGTAATAATTCTCATTTGGCAAGTGATGGTATTTGTCCATGCAAAATGTACAAGAGTTTTAAAATGAAAGGTTTATTGCCCCGCCGATGACTTAATGGGGAGACATGCCCATCGTTTTAGAAAATGATGTCTTATCCGATATGTGTGACACGAGACAAGTAACATGCACCGTGGGAATTAATTGAAATGATAGCATGAACACTTAAAGAAATAAAAATAAAAAATGTCATGTACAAGTGTATCGTATGTGAAATTGTTGAATAGAAATTACTAGTCAAAAAATTAACTTATTACACAATCAATCAGCTACAAAATGAGTAGTGACAAATATGACTTGTGTAGTAGAAAAGTTATATAGCTACCTTAGACTATGTAAGTTGGTTACAAAGTCATCATAGAAAAGTTACATGACTTTTGTGTATGTTTACATATGCACACTTATAAATGGTTATTTTTGTTGTGATCAACGTTGCAATCAAATGCGCAAGTGACCAGCACCTTCTGGGACTTAATATCATGACAATCTATTACATGAAATCAAGTTGTGCTCATTATCATCAGACTATGTTAGACCGTATAGAATGACTTGCGATTGTTAACACCTATATTTTACTTAGTTAGTTGTGGTTAAATTACATAGAAAATTGCGGATTAATTTTTAGCCTCTAAACAAAAAGAATTTTCATTAAATTACACAGCATGTAGGAATTAGGATAATTTGCATCAATGGTGCTAAAATTTACTAATTTCGTAAAAAAAATAAAAAATTAAACAATAATTAACTAAAAAATAAAAAAAATAAAAATAGCAACCAAGGAGAGGGTCGGCCTGACTCCGGCCTCCCTTTGTTTCCCTTCCCCCTTCCCCCTAGCTCGGGCCAGCCCACTTCCTTCCCTCATCGGCCTGGCCCGCACTCATCTCTTTCCCCTCTCTTCTTCCTCCTCGCTCGACCGTGCAAGGCAGGGCACCCGAGGGACCGCCGTTGAGGTGGAGGACCGGCCGACGCTCCAAGGACTGACAGAAAGGAAGCTTCGGCCGATTTGACAACTCAAGGTGGTCAGTCAAGTTGAAGAGCTTAGAGCAACAAGTCAGCGGCAGAGTGGGAGGAAAGAAAGGGACCGTCGTTCGCACAACTCAATTCGTGGAGGAAAGGGCTATAAAATGGAGATTTGTGAAGAAATAAAATGAAGATTTCTAGTGAATGCTAGTTCCTTATGATGTTTGATTGGATTTTTTATGGTTTTGTTTTGTTATGATGGGCATCATTGTATTCGTGTTCGAGAGTGGCCGGTGGCCAATGGTGGCCGTTGGTTTTGCGCCAGCAACATCAGTCCAGTAAATGCGTGTGTTCGGCCGACTATGGTAGGGAGGTGCTCTGGTCTGGAGTTTGTGGTTCCGGGCTTGATCGAAGAAGACGACATTGAGGAGCAGTCGTGGATTTGGAAAAGTTGGTGTGAAAACATTGGAAATTCTCCTTTTGTTTCCTTTAAATTTTTAATGTGCTAGTTAACAAGATGACATTTGCCAAAAAAAAAAAAATGGCATTCAGCAGTGTGCGTTATATTTTTAAGATTCTGTAACAACTCATTGCTATGCCTATGAAGATTCTATGTACTAGCAATTGTATGGTCTCTTTTCTGACTGTCTTTATTTGTTTGATTGTAGAGGAAAATTGATATAGGATGCTTCAAGGTCATGATGTTGCCCGACTTTGTGTCACAAAATGATGCTTATGTCAGTATTTTGACGAGAGCAGCTCGAAGTTCAATCAATGAGAAATTCCACAATTTCCTCATGGAAGAGAATGCCCTAACTCACTGAAACTGTAATTAAAATTCTCAAGCAGTGCCATCATGTGACATCCTCAATCCAACCTCTATCTAAGGAGTAGAATTACGACAGTGATCAATGAATAATGGAAAAGCAAAGGACGGTCATCTTAGGATAAAAATTCAATTTTACATCGATGGACCGTGAATTTTGGGAAAAGTGAAAATGGGCTGCAAACGAGGAGCCATGAGGGCCCAAGCCCCAGGCTAGCCCAATGGGCCTCACGCCCACCATGGACGACCAAGAGGGCCCACCAAAGCCGTTTAAGCCCACACTTGTTCTTTTGGAAGCTTGCACATTAATTTACCCATGTGCATGAATAGTGTTTTACACTATAGTCTAATTAAATCCGTAAGTTACCCCTTCTAGAAGCTTGTTGGCCTAATGAGACAAATTGTTGTCTTCAAAGAGAGGGTGGGTGCCCATTTGAAGAAGAAAGGCAAGAGACCAACCAAGTTAGCTTTCCTAGTTCATTTCCAATTATAACACATGTTCGAAATCTTGCATTAATTGAAGATTGGATAGAAAGATTGCAAGAGTAATTTGTGGCCATTCGAAGGACTTGGCCAAGAGCGATTCAAGAAAATTTGTACCAAGTTCATTAATGCTTGAAATTAAAACTTGGAAGAGAAGTCCTCATCCTCTCACTCATTTCTCTCATTCTCTCCCTCTTCTCTCTCTCACCACAAAACCCCCCACCAAAATTTCTCTCTGTCAACTCTCACACTCTCTGTCCCTCACACCATCTCTCTCTCCCCCTCTCTTTCTTCCTCGGTCACCCCACCATCCCTGCTACAGTTGTCGTTGCCGCCTCATCGCCGTCCTCGCACTTTGCTAGTCATTCGTTGCCGGGCCGTGACGCGCCACCACCTAAGGCCGTGAACCATTGTTGTCATCGCCATCCACCACCGTGACATGCCACCGCCACCCAAGGTTGTTTGCCACTACGCCGTGATGCCATCACCACTGTTCCCTTGCCATGCGCCCTAACCACCGTCTCCACTGTCCACCATCGTGAGCCGCATGCTGTCGTCGTCGTTGCCGCTCGCCATCAAAGCTTAGAAGCTAGTCCGTGAGTGACTTCCTAAATCTTGATTAGGATGGTAGTTAAGCTTAGGATTAGGGTTAGGATTAAGATTAATGATAATTATATTAAAAGATAGGTGGATTAGGTGATAACTTATCTTGATAAGTGATACATAAGGGTAATAACTTATCTTGATAAGTGATAAGTAAGAGTGTTAGCTTATCTCGATAAGTGATAAGTGCTTGCAATAGCTTATCTTCAATAGTGATAAGTGCTTGTGATAGCTTATCTTAAATAGTAATAAGTACTTTGCAATAGCTTATCTTCAATAGTGATAAGTGATTGCGATAGCTTATCTTGATAGTGATAAGCGTTTGTGATAGCTTATCTTATTTTGAAAAGTGATAAGTTATTTTGAAGTAAATCCCTAGTGTGATATTGTGTGGAATTGAGGGGTGATTGCTAGGAGGTTTTCGTATGCTTATTTTGGTGAGTAATTAATCAATGGGTGATCATCTAGGATTATTTTATGGCATTTTGGTGTGTAAAAATTGTTAGTGTATAACATGTGAGCACTAAATACTCTTGCATTGGTTAAATTGGAAGATAAAAATTGGCTTGAGTGGTTGGTATGCTCGTGTGATCACATAAATGGTTCCGTATTCACATGACCATGAGGGACAATGCCTAATGGATTTCGGATGCCCGGTGGAGGTCTAGATGTCATTCACGGATGGATTTTGGAGCGATGCTCTTAATTGAATGTCATCTTCAAGTGAGGTCGAGACATTGTCATGCCTGATAGGGTAGGATGATGCTCGGTAACATCGGAAAACCACCGACTCAAGTGCCGATTGTGACTGTGAGAGATCATAATAATTTGGACTCTTGTGGATACATTGTACATATTTTGTGTTGATTATTAGTCGTATTTGTCATGTGCCTACTAGAATTGTGGATTCACGTAGATAATTATTTATTTAATTATTAGTTACGTTTGTAGGGCATTATATGGTGAGTTGCTCATTTCATGCTTATAGATGATGCAGAGTAAAGGTTTTGCTATTGATATGCTCCTACACGAGATTTAAGGAGTTTACTTATTGAGTTTTTCTTGCCCATTGTGGTTTAAAATTTTCAAGCCTTAACCATGAGTAGTCCATTCTGCCACGTGTGATTTGGGGTGCTAGTAGATCAGGACACCCAAAGTGACCCCCTTTTGATAGAGGGGACTGACATCATGTACGAGAAGTATATGACCACCATCTGGGTGCATGTGGGGTTGACGAACTTGGTACCTCACTGATTCGTGGCGTGGTACGTATGGTTCAAAGGGAAGTTCTTCGGCCCTCTATGGGGTTTTGATAGACCACTTGGTGGGGGATTCAAGGGTGCCATTTGGGATCCCATGGCCATGGACGTCCCCGATGACTCTGTCATTGACCTGGAGACGGACCTGGACCTAGAGCCCGATCCCAAGCTCGAGCCATGGTACTTTGACGTGGGTGTGTACTAGGCACGTAAGGGAGATACCACTTTTTGAGGTTGCTCTCGTAGGATAGAGGAGCTAGGCTAACCCCCAACACTTTTTGGTGAATCGAAAAGAATCCGCGTTGTGGATGTGTAACTACTGAACTTCCGATGTACTAAGTTAATGTATATACGTATATATGTATAAAAGTGTTTGTTGATGTGTTTTCTTTGCTATCCCTATTGATGTGTATGAACGAGTGGAGTTAATTCCATTTCCGCTTGTGTTTAATTGAAAGATAAAATGAATGGGTCGGTGACGCCTCCTAGGACGTCGCAATTAAATGAACAAAGGAAAGAAGGGACATCGTGTGTCCAAGTGTCAGGGCATGACATCATGTGTCTTCTTGGTATCAAAGCTTGGTCATTACCTAGAGTGATAAGGTGTGCCGAGACTTTGGAATAGTTAGTTAGGAACACACCCCATGCTTGTGATTGCTGATTGTTTTGTTGAATTATGGTTCTGAATTCCTAACCGAGTTGTTGGGATTGTAGAACCAACTCTCTTTATAACTCTAAAAGATGAATAACCTAGAGTCGAGAATGCCTAGAGGAAGGGCAACTCTAAGCCAAACAAGTGCTAGAGGAAAGGCACAAGGGAATTCCAAATAGATGGATTCTACAAGCCTTAGAGGCAATTAGAAATATAATGGGACAGTAGGTGTATAATTAGGCTATTGCTGCTGCACTGCAGTTGCTCATAATGATGCCTCGTTAGCTAAAGACAAGAATGGCGACCGACTAATTCATAAACTAGTGGAGCAAGTTTATAAAGCTGAAGTTGCCGCAATTCACCAGGAAAAGTGATCTTGAGGTTGCAACCTCATGGGTCAAGGAGATACAAAAGACCTTGCATTATTGAGGTGCACTAAGGAGGACAAGGTGACATTGGCTGTGTACCAACTTTAAGGTAATGCCGTGACTGGTGGGAAGCCACTTGAGGAAGGGTCTTTTCTAAAGGCACAACCCCAACATAGGGAGTCTTTGTTGAAGCATTCAACAGAAAGTACTTTTCTGAGTGCGCTCGAGAACAAAAGATGACAGAATTTCTGACTCTACTAAAATCATATGTCCATACAAAGCCAAGTTCACTAAGCTGTCAAAGTACTAACCAAGATGATCAAGGACTTGGTAGATAGAACAAGGAGATTCCGAGATGGCTTGAAGCTAGAAATCCGCAGCTAGTTGGCACCCTTAAACTTTAAAGACTACAACGAGTTATATGAAAATGTCTAGTTGATTGAAAGGGATGTGTCAAAAAATAGTTGCACTTGGATCGTGGTATGCCTTTAATCGGGACCACCATCGGTTTGGAAAGAAGCCGATGATAGGAGGAAAGCACTCCATCCCTCCCAACAAGAAAAAAATGGTATTGGGAAGCCGGCGCATAATCTTAATAGCAAGTGCCAGTTTTGTGGTAGGCAACACAAGACAGCACCATGCCTGGCCAAATTGGAGTGTGCTTTGAGTGTGGCCAACACGGCCATTAGGTGCGAAATTGCCTGCGTCGACCAGTCGAGATACAACCCCAACAATTGCACATGGGACTACAAATTGGGACTACACCGTAGAACAATCCTGACCAATCCCCAACTTAAGGAAGAATGTTTGCGGTGACCAGAGAGGATGCGAAGGACTCCTGAGTCGTAATCACAAGTACAACCTCCTTACACTAGCATGCTACTTATGTGTTGTTTGATATGGGAGCTACATATTCGCTCGTAACAAAGCAGTTTGTTAGATTAGCTAGATTAGAATTGAAACTGTTGGAAATGGTACTTACAATTTCCACCCTATGAAGGATAAGGTGTTACCTGTCTTAGGCTATTGGAAGTGCAAGATTGTTGTCAGTAGTCAGAAGGAATTGATAAACCTAGCTATTTTGGCCATGTATGATTTTGATGTCATTACTTGAATGGATTGGCTCAAGAAGCAATGAGCCATGGTGGACCGCTATAGTAAGGTAATACAATTCAACCTATTTGGTCGTTCTTGCTACGAGTTCATAGGGAACGGGAGAGGACCCTTGATACCCTTATTTACATTACTCGAGGTAGTATGACTACTAGAGGAGAGTTGCCAAAGCTATCTGGCAAAGGTGATGGATGTGACAATGAAAGAATCAAAGTTGGAAGATATCGCAATCCTCCGGAAAAGGAAATGTAATTTGTCATTGAGTTAGCCCCCAGAACGGAACCAATCTCCAAGGCATCTTATCGAATGGCGTTGTCAGAATTGAAGGAGTTGAAGTGCATATGCAAGAGTTGCTCGATAAGGGATTCATTTGCCCTAGTGCATTGCCATGGGGAGCATAGGTCCTGTTCATGAAGAAGAAGGATGGGTCATTGTGTCAATGCATCAACTACCGACAACTCAATCAAGCGACAATCAAGAACAAGTATCCACTACCAAGGATCGACGACTTGTTTGATCAACTTCAAGGAGCTTTGGTATTCTCCAAAATAGACCTAAGGACATGCTAGCATCAGTGGAGAATCAAGAAGGAAGATATCCCAAAGACAGCATTTTGAACGCAATACGGCCGCTACGAGTTTACGGTGATGTCATTTAGGTTAACCAAAACTTGGCACGAGAGATACTTAAGTGCCCAAAGTTACAAAAGATACACATAAGTGCCACTTTCTTTGAAAATGAGACACTTGAGTGCTAAGTCGACAACCTTGGCAGGAAATCCTACATGATAATTTTTATTATATAGCTCGCCAAAGAGCTGAGTTAGCAAAATAGAGGTAAAAAACAACATCATTTTGCTTCTTATTTGAATTTTAATATAAATATTAATTAAATTAAATTATAAAACTAAATTTAAAAAGGGGGGAGGAGTTGCAGAACAACGAGGGCTATGCAAGCCCTCGTCGCCGCTGCCCTACGTTGCTAGGAAGGGTTGGTTGGGGTCATTAGCAACAAGGGCGGGGGCCGGCAACCCTCGCCCTAGATTTGGGCGGGTCGTCGGCCTTTAGCCTGGTTGGGCACCCTCGCCGAATCTGGGGCGATGGTCATCGCCGGATTTGGGGGAAGGTCGCAACCCTCACCTCAAATCTAGGCAAGGGCTTGTAGACCCTTGCCAAGGGCCCGGCGACCCCAGTTGACCCTCTTCCCACCGTCGCTAGCCCATCCCGGCAACAATGGGGAAGCGTCAGCGAGGGCTTGCCCAACCCTCGTTGTTCTGCAACTCCTCCCCCCTTTTTAAATTTTATTATTATAAATTTAGTTTTAAATTTAATTTAATTAATATTTATAGTAAAATTGAAATCCGAGGCAAAACGACACCATTTTTGGCTTATATAGCCATGTCATTATTTTGCACTTGTCTCATCGGGAAAAATACCATGTTAGTTTTTTGGCCTGATTTTTCACCGTTGGCACTTAACTGATCCATTTTACTTGATTTTGGCACTTAAGTGTATCTTTCCAAACTTTTGGTACTCAAGTGTCCCCTCGTGCCAAATTTGGCACTCTAGGTGTTCTTCTCCCTTTCATGGACTTAATTAACTAAGTATTTAAAGTGTACTTGGATCAATTCGCCATAATATTCATCGACGACATATTGATATACTCGAAGAGCCGAAAAGAGCATGAACAATATTTGAAGATAGTATTGCTGACCCCCTAAGAAAATGCACTTTACCCTAAGTTTAGTAAGTGTGAGTTCTAGGTCAAGTAGCTTTTCTCAGTCACATAATATTCGGCAAAGGAATTTCGGTGGACCCAATAAAGATTGAGGTAGTCATGAATTGGCCAAGACTAACAATAGTGATCAAAGTTCATAGTTTTCTAGGATTGGTTGGCTATTACAGGCGATTCGTGAAAAGATACTCTAGAATAGCTATGCTCTTGACACGACTGCTAAAGAAAGAAGTAAAGTTTGAATGGACAAATAAGTGTGAGAAGAGTTTTCAGGAGCTCAAGCACAAGTTGACTACTGCTTGACTACTGCCCCAGTATTGATGGTATAGTTTGATCCTGGAGGTTATGAGATCTATACTGACGCTTAATATAAGGGACTAGGCTATGTCTTGATGAAGCATGGAAGAGTGATGGCCTGTGCGTTTAGACAATTGAGGCCTCATGAGCAAAACTATTTGATGCATGACATTTAAATTAGTTTGCGCTTTTAGCCATGGTTTTGGTGCATTGTTTTTCATGATAATTGCTCAATTAAGTCAATAGTGGGTCCATATATTCCATTTATGATTAATTGACTTAATTGAATCAAAATCGGACAATTTCTCCTTAAATTGGGTAAGTTTTCTCTTCAATTTGGTCATTAAGGGATTAGATTTCATAAATTTTAAACCCACAAGAGCCACAAAGGCGTAAAACAATAAGAACCGGCCATAACTAATCAAGAATAGTCAAGAACCGGTCAAATCGACATGAATCGGTTTGACTAATCCTACCGGCCACTGGTAGGGCAGGTCGGGTCGACCCCTTGCTAGCTAGTTTTGGATCTCCCGCGATCAGTTCTAGGATCCTCATTGTACCAATTTCACTCTTACGCCCTCAATTTCCCATGATTTTGCAAATTGGCTCTCCGATTCCGTGAATTTGTAATTTGGCCCATAATTAGGCCCTTAAGCACAATTCTTATTTTAAACTTGAATTTTTGCAAATAGGACCCATCCGATTGCTTACTCAATGACTCCATCCTCACAAGGAAGTAGTGTTTCCTTTTTCACCAAACAGTATGGTAGTGTTGGAAACCTATCTTTCCAAATTATTTGATATTCTAGTGAAAGGTATACATAAATAAAGGTAAAAATATTACAACGAGGATGAAGTCAAGAAGGCTCTCACCAAATGAGATAAACATCAATTTTAACCCAATAACCTTTTTTTTTTTTTAAAGATTTTTTTTTTTTTTTTTTTTTTTGCTAACGATGTGGTCTCTAGTTTCTTAAAATACTCAATTGATGTCAATATTTAGAATAGGGTTTTTTTTTTTTTTAACAAATTTTGCGATTCTGTTCTGGCTTTTTTAATGTGAAACGTCAAAAAGTTCTTCACATTATGTAGATATTGATGTGTAGAATCAATCATACATAATGATTTAATGATTTTTTTAAACTTAAAATAATTATAATCTGTTTCGAATTTTGCAAAGAGGCACAATTGATGGATATATATATATATTTTTCCCCCTATTTCTTCCCACCAAACAAGCCCCAACTTCCTAAGGGTGTCAAACGAAACCAAGACGACTTCCGAGGGGGGCCAAAATAGAACTCAAAACAAACTTCAGGGGCGGAAAACGGAATTGTCAAGAAGAATTAAAAAGAAAAATGGCTCCAATCTCTCTCCCGCCGTTCGCTCCCTCCAGCATTCAAAAAGGCAAAAGAAAAACATCAATTCCGCCATCGCCGTCAAGGTCTTTCGAACGAGATCCCTTCGAGCGCGCGCGCTCTCTCTCGAGAACAGCGATTCGATTCGATTCGATTCGACGCCGCCTCTTGCATCATCCATCGATCGATCGATCGAATCGCTCCGAGCGGGTGGAGATTCCATGGCGGATCGGGGCTCGCAGGAGGTGGAGAGAGCTCGGTTGCTGAGCTTGGCTCTCGAGTTCGGCTTCGACCAGCAGTCCGCCAGCAACTGCTTGGACCGTCTCGTTTCCCTCTACGGTAACTCCAATCGCTTACTTCGTCGCGCCCGATTTCTTTCATGCTGATTAGCGCTGCATAGGTCATGTAGCTATTTCCGTCGTCCACCACGACTATGATGGCTGGGGAATAGTCCGCTTTAGGTTCGAATAGATTGGGGCTGGTTTAGCGAAGTGTCTGGTGCGGTTCCGGTTCGATGCGTCGAGGTTGCTTCGGATGGTGGTTTTTCCTGGTTATTAGCCGAATCGCGTGGTATCTTGGTGATTAGGGAATGGTGTGGTTGCTAAAGAAGGAGATTTATTGCGGTTAGGTTTTATTCTGACGGTGGCTATGGAGTAGTCGACCTTTCGGATTTGAATGGACCGGAGGAGCTGATTAAATGTAGTTCACTGAGCGTTAATCCCATCCCTATTTCTCTGTGGGTTTTGTGGAGTAGTCTTATTGACTGGTGAAATGTCCGACTTATTTCTGAACTGAACGCGAATTTACATATGGTGTCTTGCCTACGATTAAGTATGGTGTGTCACTGTACTAACTGCAGATTACATATTGTAGATTGTATTTATTTGATCTCTCTCTCTCTCTCTTTGTCATGGAACTTGCAAAATCATCTCTCTCTTCTTTTGGTTTTCTTAAGGTGACGAAGGTCGAGAGTTTATCACTGTGGAGCACTGTGGCGATGATTTTCTAGCAGAACTTGCCGAAACTATGCAAGATACTGAGGATTGGGATGATTTGCAAGCTGCGGAATCAGAAGCTTGTGGAGTTTTGACTGATATGTTTGGCCAAGATGTCCCTAATGACAGCGAATGCAATGTTGTGCATGATGTTAATATTATAGAGGATTCTCCACAACCTGAGAAAAATCAAACATTTCTTGAGGTGGATTCTTCTACTGAAAGTGAAGATGAAGATGATACATTTGGCAGTGCTCGAACCAATTCGTCCACTCAACTTCTGGCCAGACGATCTTTAGAATCAATGGTATGCTTCTGAAAACTGAGAAGTTGTCTCACTCCTTTCTGCCCTAACCAGTTTTGAAGGGATTAAGAAAACAAAAGAAAAGCAGGGTGGCCTGGCATGTTTTTTCCCATGCCCAAAACTAATTTGGTTGATAGTTGTTAAGTTTGTGGCTTAATTTTTTGATTCATGGACCTAGATTTGTCTTGGGATTGGCCCGTGTAATTGTTTGGACCAAATGCATGGCTTGAAGAATGTCTCAGTATTGTACAGGGTTGCCCATTCGGTGAAGAAACTATGGGCACCTGAAGAAGACACGATAGTTACCTGGCAAATCCCATGAGTCTGGCCACAATGGTCCAGTTGTTTAGGAGGTTGACAAAAAGTTGGCAGATCTTGGCATGACCTTTTATTCTTTTGACAATGATTCTGCACCTGTATTTTTATATATTTTTGTTGCTGAGGTATATTGGGGTCAACAAGGAAAATGAGAAGAATTGAGAACAGATTGTCTTGGTTTTTGATTGGCATCTAAATGCTTAGCCTGTTGGATGAAAGTACGATTCATAATATTTAAGTGTTGCTGTAATGCTTCTCTTAATTATGAGTGGAGAGGGAACTTAGGCAACCAGAGATTGTACCTTCTTTTTTGCTGCCATATTGGACTTTCTGGATTGCTGCACAATGATCTAAAGAGTTTAGGTGCCTGTGTAGATGTGTGGTATGCTTCAAAGAAATACTTTTCAGATTAGTAAATCAACTTATAAATATTAAACATCAAGTGAATGGTAGATACATGATGCCTGTGTTTGGTCAAAAGATGTATATTCAAAGAGAAACCATCTCTCTGTAGAAGGAATTGCAAGCTATTTCATGACATTCTCAAGGATTATAGAAAGCTGCAGGGGTTAGAAAAAAGGTCAGCAAACTATCTTAAAAGGAGACGACCTGACGGGGGTTATTGACAGTTTAACATGATTAGAACATGGGATGGTGCTTCAGTATGCACCTGCAAGGACAATATATATTCCCAATCTGTACCAACCACTCATGCTTAACACAATTCATCAAAGAAGTTATTGAGTTGGTGGAAGCCGATCAGAGACAGGCGAAAACTCCAGAATGTCAGAATGATAATCGAACTGAAACTTGACTCCGTATTGGAAAGAGGTGAGCTCGTGTTGCAAACTCATGCGTATAGATACTTCACAAGGAAATCTCTCTAAGACAGTAAATTGCCTATGAGGGCTCTCATCCGATCAAATGTATAATAGACACTCCTAACTTTCCAGTTACTTCCACAGTCTATAAGATCTAAAATGACTTATATGACAACTATTTGGTCAATAAGAACAGTTCATTTTTGTTGTTGATATGTAATAATACCTATATTTCTCAAATATTTTGAGAGTATGGTACATCATCCAAGTGTTGAATTTAGCATCCAGCATCTTTGATAGGTGTGTTTCGCAAAATGAAGGCTTGGGATTTCTTTGTGCACAATTTTCATTTTCCTTCACTCCACGTCAGAAACTATTTATGGTGCTGAAGAGGCTTATTTGTGTTGAAGGACTGTAAGAGCACTGTCACTCATGGTTTGATATCATCAGTTTCAAATAAAAGACGTTGCTCTCAGATTTCAACTTGCAAACAAGGAATTCTGAGTTTTGAGGAATTGCAAGCCTTGGATGACATAGAGTTGGCAAATGTTGTAATATTCGGAAACAAGGCATTTCGACCAATGCAGCATCAGGCTTGTAAAGCTTCTATAGCCAAGCAAGATTGCTTCATTCTCATGCCCACTGGAGGTGGTAAAAGTTTATGTTACCAGGTTAGTGAATGTTAGCATTATTTCATTTGTGTAATGATGGAATGTAGAAGTATGTGTGGAGACAATGTTTAGAGCACAAGCCCTGTGCACTTTGCCAAATGGTTCCACCAATTACATACTAGATGGGTAGAACTGTATATTGAAATTTAAGCTATAAAATGATCTTGCAATCTGCTTTGCTAGCACCGTTGAGAAGTTTGTGCTTAAACTTAAGGAAGAAAATGCTTTCCTAATGCAAGTGAAGCGATAGGAAGTGATTCAGGTACATAACCATGTGTTCAAATGTATGGGATTGGACTTAGTTGGAGAAGAAGGAAATACAGGACATTCTCGTTCTGCCTTTGCCCATCTCTGTCCATTCTGTAATTTCTAGAATTTGAGGTCTGCTATGCTTCTAGGACCTTCGAATTACTTACTGGAAAAATTTTCTTGTTTTTGCATGTAAGTGCTGTTGTCAGTCATATTTCAGGTCTAATTCAAAAGGGTTATTAAGTCAAAGAGGAATAAGTTTTCAAATTAATTGCACCAAATTCAGATTGTAGATGTCTATATTTCCTATGCAGGTATGTGCTATGTCATCATCTCAACTAGGGGTGATCATTTCCATAATTGGTTTGAAATGGATGTCCTTTTTTCATATAAGATGGATCTTGGGAGCATGCAAAATATTGGATATACTGAATCAAGAAGGAAGATATTAGTCTGAATTTATTAAGTTAAATTATCCTGAAGTGTTTTCTGTTTAGTCTTGAAGTATTTCATATATGTTTCTAGCTGAAGTAATTATAAGACAAATAGTGACAACTGGTGCTTTCTGATCAGCTAAAGGTGAATAAAAGAGTTATTCCCTCATCCCTTGATTTGCTCTTCTGATGTTTTTTACCCTTCATTTCAGCTGCCAGCAACTCTTAAACCAGGTGTCACAGTTGTTATATCTCCCCTACTATCTCTCATCCAGGATCAAATAATTACTCTAACCCTCAAGTATGGAATTCCATCAACTTTCTTGAACTCTCAGCAAACTTCTGCCCAGGCAGCAGCTGTCCTCCAAGAACTAAGGCAAGGTTTAGCTCTCTCTCTCTCTCTCTCTCTCTGTGTTCCTACTGAAGTTTATCCTACCATACAATCATTATCCCCCCATAAAATGGTTTGCTCCATTTGTTGCAAAAATGCAAAGGTTAATGAAAA
Source organism: Eucalyptus caleyi (assembly GCA_014182885.2). NCBI lineage: Eukaryota > Viridiplantae > Streptophyta > Magnoliopsida > Myrtales > Myrtaceae > Eucalyptus > Eucalyptus caleyi. Next base: position 31,151,484 of record CM024468.2, on the reverse strand, counting down.
GATGCATGCCTAAGATGTTTCCCTTAAAAATAAATTTTAGCATCTTAGCCTTCCGAGAGAAGTATATCATACCAAAATCTTTGCATGCCTAAAATGTTGGGCTATGCTCCATTTGTTGCAATGGGATTTCTATTGGACTTCTAAAACTTTTTTTTTTTGCTGAGGGTTGGGATTGTCAAGTCATTAATCTCCACTGATTTGCCTGCCTTTTCAGGAAAGATAAACCATCGTGCAAGCTATTGTATGTAACTCCTGAAAGGATTGTGGGGAACCCATCATTTCTTGAGATATTGAAATGCTTGCATAGAAAGGTACTAATTCTGATATACTGTAACTTTTTCTGAAAGTTTCTTTTTAACTTTTTGATACTCGGCCATCACACATTGCAGGCACAACTAGCTGGTTTTGTTGTCGATGAGGCACATTGTGTGAGGTATGCTTTTTGGCATCCTTGTATCTGAAGCAAAGATCATGCTAGAGTTACATCAAATGGAAAAAAAGTATTTATGATGTTGCCACTGCAAAACTACTGTCCTTGTTCCAGAGAAAAAAGCAAGTTAACTTTTTATACATGCTCACTCAAACTCTTTTTTTCAAAAGTTTTTGCATCTTCTGTGTTTCTGGCCTAATTATGTTGTCAGTGTCATGCTGAACCTTCTGAAACCCAGATCTTCTGTGGAGTTCTAGTATAACACAATGCAATGTTGAAATAACTAATTCTGGAAATGATCTAGTTCCTTGTTTTGTGAAAAGTCAGTGGCACATCATTAATCATAGTAAGCACAATGCACACAACTAAATTAAGCTCCACAGAAATTACTTTCAGATGTAATTGAAGGTGTCCATGTTTGGCACAATAGTTAGGTCTTTTATACTATTCATTAACAACTTAAGATATCAAGCCAAAGTTCACACATGTGATAATTGATTGATTGTGTTTCTTATGAGGTCTTTATTGGACTTGCTCTGCCAGTGCGATTTCATGAAAGGAACGTATCGCTGTTTGGAGCTTTTCTTGTATATTTGAATGATTGTAAATCAGTAAAGCTTTTTATAGCTTTTCTTGTATATTTGAATGATTGTAAATCAGTAAAGCTTATTGATCATTACTTTCATGGTTGTCACTATTGCAGTCAGTGGGGACATGATTTTCGTCCAGATTATAGGGGACTGGGATGTCTCAAGCAAAACTTTCCATATGTCCCAGTGATGGCCTTAACTGCAACCGCCACCCAGCCAGTTCGTGAGGTATGAAACTTGCACATTATCCTCCAAATTATGTTGAAAAAATCATTTGGGTCTGATCGAAATGTACATCCATTGTAGGATATCCTAAAAGCTCTCAGGATCCCCCATGCTCTTGTTCTTGAGACAAGCTTTGACAGACCAAACCTAAAATATGAGGTCATATCTAAGACCAAGGAACCACTGAAGCAGCTTGGAGAGCTGCTAAAGAATCGTTTTGCTAATTTGTGTGGCATAGTGTATTGCCTCTCAAAGAGTGAATGCGTTGATGTTGCAAAATACTTGAATGATAAGTGCGGTATAAAGACAGTGTACTATCATGCTGGATTAGCAGCCCGTCAAAGAGTAGCTGTTCAAAAGAAATGGCATACTGGAGAGGTCCAGGTTGTATGTGCAACCATTGCTTTTGGAATGGGAATAGACAAACCTGATGTTGTAAGTTGAAATGGACTCTAAGCCTTTGCCTATTTTTAGTTGTAGAGTCAAGCTGACAAGCCGCCAAATACTCAACTAATTCACTTTTTTTCTAATGTTTTAGTTTCATTGATTGGTTTGTTAGCGTGCTTGGAAGTAAACTTTGCTGGTTCCATGGTCCAGTGGCCTGCTAAATTGTCATTCTTGGCTATTGATTGCAACTAGCGAATTATATGTTTTTTTCAAGTCAGATTCTTTCTTCCATGCATGGCACTTTGTTGTGCTGAAATTAATTAAACTAGGATAAAGTTCTTTTCTTTACTGTAAAAGTGGCAAATGAATCTGATCTAATTTGTCCTCCTTTTATAATGTTTTTATCATTTTTCAACTTTGGTGGTTCAGTAAATATTTTGTTGTGGCATGTGGTCAGCGTTTTGTCATCCACAATACAATGTCCAAGTCAATCGAAAGCTATTACCAAGAATCAGGGAGGGCAGGAAGAGATAATCTACCAGCAGTGTGCATTGCTCTATATGCCAAAAAGGATTTCAGCCGGGTTGTGTGCATGTTAAGGAGTGGTCGAGGATGTAAAACTGAAATCTTTAAAAGTGCAATGGCTCAAGCTAGGAAAATGCAGCAATATTGTGAACTCAAGGTAATCCAATTTGTGTTCTCAACTTCTCTCTGATAATCTCAACTAAGTGATGCTTCCATTTTGTGTTTACACTTTCCACTTTGTTCTATTGATTGTTGTTAGTGTTAGTCTGGCATTATCCCATCTGGGTGCTGGATCATTAGACCAGTCTGTCGGCAACATTTTCAAATAATAATGTACCCTTTGGGCTTAAACTCATATTTCACATGCCTAGATGGAGCAAAGTTTACTGATAAACGTGTGTTTCCTCTCTAATTTGTGAAATTTTCAGGATGAGTGTCGGCGGCAAACCTTACTTGCGCACTTTGGCGAGTCTTTGAACCAGAAAGACTGTAAATACGGTTCTAATCCTTGCGACAATTGTCTCAAAGCCTCTTCATATGGGTAAACCTTTCAGGTGTCAACTCTCTTGATGGGTGACAGGTACCGACTTACGCATGATCTTGATCTGCACAGTTCTTCTGATTCCATCATCTGCAATTATTGGAAGACCACATGGTAATGGAGGGGCAAAGGTCCTTAACTATGGACACAGAATTCTTCAGTTATGATGGTCTTGTCATCTCATGTTTGTCTTTTCCTTTCATCTGTCGCCATGTTCCTCATCTGGAACTAATTATTTTTGTGAGGGGAAAGAATATGTTGGTCGACATATAAACCGGAGAGGCATATGGGAACACGCCCTCCGGTCTTGACTGCAGAAGAAAAAGTTTCTTGTTTCAGTTAGTGAAGACTAACAATGAAATCCAATTATACAAGTGCATGTTGCCTTTCGTCTTCTTTCCCGTTTTGAATTAGTGATGAATGCATATCATGACTGCATCTGAAGTTAGTTTACTTGCAGATTCAATTAATCAAGTGGTATATCTTAAGATACAATCGATTGGTTGAAAACCTTTATCAGGGTACAATCATTTATTAATCCATCCATTGAACACCACCGGCTTTATTTTTCTGCCCCAGATCTCTCTTGCTCTCTCTACTGTTAACACATTTTGGCTCACTTCATATACTCACTGTATACGTAATTCAACATAATAGTATTCCAAAAAGGGCCATCTGTTGATTTATGGTCTGTTTAAAGGTAGGTCTAGAATCTCATGGACAACATTTATTATTCTTCTTATCCAGATAATTGGATTCAGTTTTCAGTTCGTGTTCAGCATCAATAATAATAGATGGTCAAGTTATCAATAGTCTTTGTGACGGAAAATTGGAGACAGAATTGTCAAGCATGACTATCCTCACAATTCATAAATAATGTCTTGGGATTTATGTTTTTCCATTTCCAGCAGTCATGTAATTTTCTCTATCGAGTAATTAATGCGTATTAGTGTTGATATACTTTGGAGAGAGACAGGATGGTCCTGCGAAAATTTTGAGTGACTCGTTATGTTATAATAATTACAGATGTCCTGTCTTGTCTTGCCATCCTTCGTTTTTTTTTAACTCTTTTTTCTTGTGACCAGATTCAACCTTGTGTTTCTGGGAGATTAGTGAGCTAAACATGCAGGTAAATCTTGGTTTTCAGGTTGAGTTTTGCCGATGGTTGGTTAACTTGGTTTCATCGAAAAGGCTACTCTGGTCTCTGCTGGGACATCACAGTAATCTGGTTTTTAGACGGGTGACATTCGGTGCTCTAGCAGCGGGCACTACATTGAGTACCCAAGAGTAATCGTAGCTAATTAATGAATCTATCGGAAAAAAAGAGAAGTCATTTTTTATTAGAAAATCTTACAAACTAAAAACTAACTACTCTGGATCTTCTACTTCTACTTTGCTACGACATAGCGGACACGAATTATTACTCTTGAGCCACTTGATGATGCACCTGAAGTGAAATAAGTGCGAGCACGGTATCTTTATCACTTTATTTTCCCCATCTAGTTCCTCTAAACAAATAGAACAGCATCCGTCCCCATTCTCGACAAAGTAGCTCTTCTGCTTGAGCTTTTCAACAGTGCTTTTGGAGACGCCCTGCGTGACTTGATCGGGATCCAGCTCGTCTCCTCCAATTGAGGCTTCCTCGGATTCTTCCATTTGGACTTCATCTTTGGTGGCCAATTCCAAATTTATGTTCATGTCGAACCCCCCATGGCCATTACTTGATGCCCGAAACACTGTACGCAGAATAGCTCTTATAATAGCAGCCCAAAAGCCGTGATGAACGCCCAAAGCATCGAGGACACTCTCCATGTGCGTTTTGCAAAGGGATTGCCATGATAGGATGCAGAGCGGCATCTCAAATGACTGACTCAACTCCGACAGTGTAGTGTCTTGGAAACTTATCGGCACTCCTAGTCGATCGACAAACACTAGCAAATGGTGCCACTTGATCGAGAAGTTGAAGACAGCGGTCGGCAAGCTAGAAAAATCAAGATTTCTTGTCTTCAGCTTCAAACTATATCCGCAATACACTGTCTCCTCCATGCCGTTGCTACCGAGAGTGGACTGAAGAGGATTTTCACGTGTAATGTTGAAATCCAATCACGAAAAAGCCCAGGAAATATTTTGGAAATATATCGAGAAACAGACAGAAAAAGAAGCTCTACAACAAAAAGAAAAATCCGAGAATCGAACTAACCGAACAATGGAAACGATTCCCTCTTGCGAACAGAGCAATCTGCTTCGAAACCAAGAATCGATGAAATCTGGGGTTTGTGCAGAACGGGAAATTGTAATTCTCTCAGGAGATGACAAACAATGGAACGCAATGCAGCCTTGGTTCGTGGGTCTTATTATACAGCCGTTGGTTTGTTGTCTGGACTTTCCTGTTTTGCGGACTGGCGGTGAAATTTGAAAGGGCGTGCTGTGCACGTGCCGCGATAAAGGAAATTAATCAAATTCTATTTTTCTTTCTCTAAACTACTGATTTTCTGCGAAACCAAAAAGGAAACAGAGAAGATGGCCACGTTCGGAAGCCAATTCTCCGGCGCCGGCGCCGGGCGCTTTCTCCGGCGGTGGTTTCATGGGCCCTCTCAGTCTCCCCGGAGCAAGCATTACCGTACGGAGAGTTAGGATTTTGGAGGACCAAACCAGAATCTGATGCTATTCTTTGATCAAATGGCTGATCACGAGTTCATCGTTTGGTGTTTGGAACTAAGAGTTCGCCCTTGTGGAACTGCACAGAGAGGAATCTGTCTTAATAAGAGGGTTGGTGCAATGATGGATATGGCCGGGGCTCATTTAACTCTGTACTTCAGAATTCTTACTGTAGTGTTTGGATGCTGAGTTTTGAAGAAGTTCTGATTATACTTAACACGATTGTTTCAATAATTAAATTGTATTTGCAAACAGGAAGTTTGAGACTTGTAGCTCAAAACAACTCGCGGTTATCGTACAATGTCTACATGGTTTGCTTTTGAATCCTCTTTTCCTACGAAATGATGATAACCGGACATTACCCAACATGCAGAACCATCTTCACATTGTTTTAGTGTGATCATACAGCATAATATCATGTCTTCTATCCCGAATGTCAGGTTGCAGGTATTAGTTGTATTCATAATCTTCTCTTTTGGTATCCTGCGAGCTGCTTAACATCTAAACACTTTTGTCCATTTGTTCAGGGATGGAAAGCTGAATTAGCATTATCTGATTTTGTGTTGCATACCATGCCTACTTCTTCTGGGTTTGATAGGGTCGTTGCGTTGGAGCTTGGTGCCGGAACAGGTATGTTAGGTTCTGCTGCTTTCTTAAATATGTCAGGTGATAATGTTCCAAAAACTAAACTTACTTCACAGATTGCTTAGTTTTCTTAAGCGGTGAAGTACCATGAGGAAGTGTCCAAGTTATTTAGAGAATCAAAATTGGTGAATGGAGGATGAAAAGAATGACTGTTATGGGTGTCTTCTTCTTGTGAGCTTATTTTAGGTGTAATACGAATTGCCAAATTCTGAAAGGTCAGGATAACCTTTTACTGATCATTATCATTACATGTACATACATCCCCTATTTAAACAAAGAGGAGTGCATAATCAATTCAATCTAGCATTCCTGTCTTTTCGAAACTTTGGCAACAGTCCTTTGAAAGTGCTTCCAGTTAAATTACCAGGTGAACAGTCTAGAGGTGTAAGGGTACTGATGGAACTTGTGTTACAGAGAATCTTATCCATTTTCAATGAGTGTTCAGGCTAAGACTGCTTTAATTCTTCATTGACTTCATTTCACCCGCTAAAGTCTCTTGGTACTACTATTATGACAGTCTTCATTTCAATTTTTATGCTATGGTCGGTTGGTATACTGCTCTCACATGTAGCTAAGACCTTATTCTTCACAGGTTGGAATATTGGACTCGAATCTAACCATATTATTTTCTTTCGGCACATACAACCATCTGTTGCTGGCAGTTTTCCCCTTTGAAATATATATAGGTTCATACAGTACAGTTCCTTGGCTGATTTATTTATCGAGGGCAGTCTTGATATATTAATATAGTCCATTTTGCGATTTGAATAAGGTGATGACCTAGATACCCCCAAGCCCCAAAAAATTTTTATTTTTTTTTTTTTTTGCTGGAAAACATAGAAGGAAAAACTAATCTTAGCAATTAGAACAATTCATAGAATGTTTTATTTCTTAAGGTTACCTTTGATTCCCCATGTCGTACATTAATATCATTAGGCAATCTAGCGTTTTCGCAACTCATTCTTTCTTGTTACTTTAAGAATAGTCTCAATGAGTGTCGCTAGATCATGGAGATGAAATCCTTAACAATTGTGCGAAGAATGCCGAGCTCAATGATGGAGTTCTGAACTATAAGGCTACAGTTCATGTACGTGAACTCAATTGGATGAATTATTGGCCTCCTAATGTATGCACAGAAGTTTCTGATTCACAAGTGAGGTAAACTCGATCTTTAGTTGATAACTAAAAGCTTTCAGTAATTGACACCAGCATATACAGACATGCATGGACTTGTTTGTTTGTACTTTGAATTGATGCTGTGCAGCTGTGGACTTAACTCATCTGGTTGAGTAATGTGGTAGCCTTTTAGGTACTCTTGGATATCCTCAGAAGTGGAAGAGGCTGAAAGCTCTTCTTTACTTTGCTTCCTGTGACAGTAAAGCAGATGAATAATGTTGGCAGCACTCCTTGAGTTTTCTGCTTTTTCCCTCTCTATTTCCTTTTTCTAAGAAAAATGTTCAGACGTTTTCTTGATTTGTGAACCTCGACTAGGTGACACATTTGGGTATTGCTTACAATAAAGCCGAAAGAATTACCGACTTTGTGTTTTCTCCTAAGTGTGCCTTTTGACTTGAACTCCTATAATGCATAGCTCAGTGCCCAAACCTATGTAAGGAATGCCCGAGGACTTAAAGTCCTGAATCTCTTTTTCAAAATGTCTTCCGTCAAATCATTTCTTTTCTCCGAAACTGATCAACCTGGTCAACCCTGGTTCAACTAGATTTTGACTCAAGGTTCAACAGTCTGAAACTGGACGAGACCTCGCTTAACCAGTTGAACTGCTAGTTTCAGTTCCATTTTCTGAAACATGGACAAAAACCGAGACGAATTTGCCTCTCTTCCATGTGCTGGATATTAGGATGGAGAGCTCCTGTTCCCCAAGTCATGCTATTATAGAGGATGTATTTCTGCTCTGATCATGATTACTTGCTTATTATCTTTCTGGAGGTAAAACAAAGGACTCTTGAAGTTTGTTGAACTAGACACCTCACCGATTTAGGCCTCAGTGTCTTCCACAACATATTGGCACTGTCAGGATGCAATTTTTTTTTTTTTTCCGATGTACTCTTTATGTCTTTCAGTGTACTTCTGGCATAGTGCTATTCCTGCATATTCAGGATAAACGACAAGACTTGTCTCGGTATGTAGTTGAATGCAGGGCCATGTTTGAGTTGAGGAATAATGACTAATTTTGCATCATGTGAACATTGTAACATAAGAAACGTGTTTCTTAATTGTTTAGATGGATAGCTAGTCAGATCTGGTACTTACAATTGGTATCTCAGATATGATAGAGAAAGCTTCGTCCTTGATCATCACTAAAAATGGTGATGGCGGTTAATGTGCGAGTGGCATGGAAAGTCTCAGCTTGTCCACATTGAATCTTTAATATGATGTCGAACATTTTTTAATTCGATGAGTAATAAAGGACTTTATTAGTAGAGCAATTCTAATGTCAGCACGAGAACTAAAGGAAAAACTAATAAAAAAAGTAAAGAAGCACCAGACTAGGTGGAATCAGAGCACTATGCTTGTGGGCACTGAAAAATACAAGAACATTTAAATTACTCTAGATGTGAATTACTGTTTGTCAATCTTTTAAGATTTTGAAGTGCTATTTCAGTATTCTTAGGGAGCGAACTGTGTTTTCTCAGGTCAAGGATAACTCTACAAGCTTAGAATTCGTTGCCAGCATTATACTCGAAAGCCTTCAAGTTTGCATGCTTCAAATTCAGCAGGGAGGATGAAGTTTCATTTTCGGCATTTTGTACCTGATCTTGAAACGTGGTTCTAGTTATATTGACCTCAGCTGTTGGTTAATCTCTCTTGCTTTGCTGAGAAATGACGGATAGTAATTTCTCTTGACCAGAGAATGAGGCACCGCTGACACCATCTGATTATTTCCACGGGATATGCCTCCAGAAATTATCTGAATAAAGCTGCAGGGCAGCAGGGGAAAACACTTGCATATGGTTAGATCTGGTGATTTGTCATGGAAGTTGAAGTATCTTATTTACTTAGCAGGTCTTTTCTGAGGTAATTTGATAGATGGATAATCTATTGTGCGACTGTTTTGCTACATCATACACCTAGTATACCAGGAGCAGTGCTAGCTAGAGGCACTAAAACTTCTTATGGAAATTTCTTTACAATGTTTCTCTGATAAATCTTGATTTTTTTTAAGAAACTAGTAGGGTGTTCAAGCTTTTGATGATTGATAACTTGTTTGAATTTAAACATCAAATAGGGTCTTAATCAATTGAGAATAAGTTTTGATAGGAGGTAAATCTGTCAAAATCACAACCCACTATATCAATTTAGATTCTATTGGTCATATCAATTGAGAATAAGTTTTAATAGGAGGTAAATCTGTCAAAATCACAACCCACTATATCAATTCAGATTTATTGTAATAGATTATATATGGACCATCTCAAACTTGAAATATGGTAGCAACTCGAGAGCTGCTTGAGATGGCAAGACAGGCCTTACGGTGGGAGGCACGTGAGAGGACTAGGTCCTCCTGGGTTGGAGTGAGGGCTTGTCGGCAAACACGCCGACAGAGGCCGCGCGGCAGTGAAGGCGGCAGTGTGGAGACTAGGATTTTGTGGGTCCGATCGGGGAACAAAAGGGTTTTTGAAGAGGAGTGATGATTGTGATAATTGAGAGAGAGAATCTGCATAGGAAAGTAGAGGAGGAAGAGAAAGGTTGACGAGTGGAGAAGAATTTTGACTGTTGCGCTAACAACCAAAATTTTTACTGGAATTTACGCAACTTTTTTTTTCTCGTGAGAATCTACGACATTTGGTTTCCGAAATTGAGATATATATCACCAAAACCTTCAAATTGTGCTCACTTTAACACAAATAGCCCAAACTTTTTTTTTGTGCCACTAAAAACTCTAAACATGTCAAAGTCGCAAAAATATCCTAAACTTATAATGACAAATATATCCTTGATAAAATTGAAATAAAGAGTATTTATGTCACATATGTATAAGTTTGAGTTTTTTTTTTTTTTTGTGACACAAAAAAATTGATGGCATTTGTGTCACAAAAGGCAAATTTAGGATTTCGGGTGACACAAAAAAAAAATTAAAGTATTTATATCTCATTAAATATAATTTGGGTTTTTTTTTTTTGTGGTATTTGCCTTTAAAATTGTATTGTTCTAAATATGAGGAAATTCGAGGCGTTGACTCTTTCTCCTACTTAGCCTTCAATGATTTTAGAGCCATTGTTTTCTGTCTCTTTACTCATTGAAATAAAATAAAGTTTTACATTGAGTCCTGTCCCCATGAACTTTATACATCGGAAAGTCAGAGAGAGAGAGAGAGAACAAGGCCGTTCAACTTTCGTTGATTTTGATCCAAAAAAAAGGAAAAAAAAAAAGGCAGTTCCTTTTCAGTGGAAGAATTTAGAACAAGGCTGTTCAACTTTCGTTGATTTGGATCCATGCCTTCAAAATTCCTTAAGTTCCTTCAAACGCATACTAGAGTGCATTTACTTCACAGAGATTTTGAGATTTGGAAATATTTCACGGAAGAATTTAGAACAAGGCTATTCAACTGTATTTTCTAAATCTGAGAATTCAAAAGTGTTTACTAGCATCCATAAAAATGAATGGATAAAAAATATTTTCATCATCTTTGAAAATATTTTTGGCATAAATCGTCATTGACAATGACCAATTTTTTTTGGGTGATACAACCAATAATTTTTAGGAAAATATTTTTATAAATCTTGAGTTTTCCAAGAAACAAACATGCCCTTAGATGACGGAAGGATTTGAAGTTTTCTTAGTGTTCTTGATTCTTCTATGCCATTTCCATCAAGAATCATCTCTGTCCCGTTGTTTTAGTATGACCCAGGCGATTCCATCTCTGTTGAACCCTAGTCTGAATAGCAAAAGATACCTGACAGTGAACACGAATATAATCAACTGGCTGGCCAGAAATTTATCATACGCAACATAAATGTGAAGGAGTGAATATTTGCCTGTGTGCTTGATTGCTCTCTCTGTTTTTGAAGAACTTGGTACTGGCATATTGTCCTCGGCCTTGTCAATTGTCAAAAATTTGATAATATCAATCGTTCTGCATATTATCTAATTCATTTGATTTCTTTGCCGTTGTGTTTATTGGTGAATTCTGTGTTATAGGCTTTGGGACTTAGACCTGGTGTTATTGATGGAGCCACATCAGTATCTCAGCTGTTCAGGTTCACTTTATTGTGTTCATTATCATGATCATCATTTTAATGATATTACTCCATAGGAGTTGCTCTTCCTAGATGTTATATGGAACTAATCTTCATCTGGAGCTACAGAATGCTATACAGTCACACTTCATAGTGCTAAAAGTAGCAACTAGCAGTTGAACTTCTGTATTATTGGGTTCCTCAGCGTAAAACCCAAAAAGAGTACACTTGTTTCAGTATATGAAACAAGACTTCACTTTTTCTTGTCAGGCTCAAGTAAAAGTGGCTTAATCCAAGTAATATGATTTAGAGGATATATTAAGGTACTTGTGCAGTGGATCTAATTAAAGTCTCTCCCAAGACTAGTGTTTTTAAAGGGGACCAATTATGTTACTATCCTTGGTAAGATCTTAGGTAAGACCATTCTGCATAGTAAGGGAAGCTACAATATTCGTTTCATCAAGTTATAATTCCATTGTGAAATTTTCTTGTGATTCTCAAGTTCTGGTGCATCAATCTGGAACTGATGTCAATATGTAGTCGGTGGGCTTTAGCACCTGTATTCAGGTTAATTTATAAGCTGCAACGTGTGGATGCAGACATGTTTTGCATGGTCTTTCACATCTGGATGTGGAAGATCTGGAAGTATTTAACGTCTATTGTGATACCAGACTTAAATTATATAGATTTGGAAGAATTTGAGTCGTGTTACTTTGAACAACTATCTGGTTATTTCTTTGTGCTCTGAATAACTATATGTTTATTCCCTAAATATTTAGTTCTGGGTGAATACTCATTGGAGTAGCTTTTGTCTTTTGTATAGTGCTTGATGAACTCACATTAAATTTAAAATTTGCTGGCATTCTGGCCCCTAAATAATATGCAGCTGCATATGGTAAACCCTTATTGTCCTAACTACTTGCTTTCCCTAGAAAATATTGTATATTTGAAACCATGTCTGTTAACGTAGTTGATTTGCATCTATCGTGTGGCCGCATGGATATAATGAAGCAGCTAATATTGCAATCAACTCTGAAAAGTTCCCTGCAGAGATATAAAGAAAGTAGCTACTATTCTGCTTCAACTTTGGTAGATTCAACTCTCTGTCTTCCCCCCTTTATCTGCTAGTTAGACACCAAAAGAATGACGCGTTAGAATGACTTGTTATTAAGTGGATACTCATGGGGTAAAGTGTGCACATGAAATTTTTAGAACTTGGGCATAGTTGGGTTTGATGTAGCCTGGTGATACACCTTGTGTCATTGTTGTATCGTTTCCATACATTTTGTTTGTCTTCCATCGTCAATTTTGCATGTTAATCATTCTTATTTCGTAATCTTGCCATACTCTTTGGAAATTCTCTTAGTTTCTACACTGGGTGACTTGGAATCTTTTTCGGTTTCTTTTTGTGCTTTGTTGATTGTGTATCTGTTTTTCATGCAGTGGTTATGCAATGCAGATAAGTCCTCTCGCGAGCCACGGTTAAGATTGAAGTGTGTTCCTCAGTATTGGATGATAACTGGATGATTGTCCGAAATGATCAAAAAAATTCCTTCTTTTCTGCTTTTCTATCTTGCAAAACTTCAGGTCCCTATTTGGCTGGCTTATAATCGATATTTGTCTTGATTATTTTTAGGGCATTTTTTGGATCGTCATATGGATTCTTAGCAAGGGGCGAAAAGAGCAGTTTTTCAAGTTCATAAAGAAAGCATGGCCCAGCGCGAGTTGATTTTGAGTAGGACAACAAATTCACAAACAAACATGCTTTTATATTCCATTAAGTCATGTACAAAAGTCTATGGCCAAAAGACTACAAAAGCCCAAAGCGGTCTTCGACCTACAGCAAATTTGCTTAGGTCCTCCATCAACCACCTTTTCAGGGAAAATAGTTAAAAAAAGTGAGAAAAGAAGTCCATTTCTAAACCCCGATCCTAATTAGAAAATCTAACCACACAATCACAACTAAAACTTGCCTATCCACCCGGCAAGTCAGCACAGTTTATATCACAATCAGAGCAACACTCAGGCTCAATTAATTGGAACACAATACTCAATCTCAAATAAGCACAGGGGTCCTATCCAAATTTTTATGACACGTTACATACCGTGCCACACAATTTTGTCCCATAATCTGGCGCATTCAACTCAAGTTTAATCATGCATTCCTAGATTTGGTTTTGGCATATAGTACAACCTACTTTCTGTTCAACGGTCCTCTGGCATTGTCAGGCATCGTCTCACACCATTGTGCACGGCATTGTCACTACGTCGACGGCATTCTATAAAAGGAGCATCGGTCCAGAATCTATTGCGACCGGCATCCATTGGTAGGGCATACATTGGTAAGGCATCCCATATAGGGGTAACGTCCAGCTTAATAGCTCGGGACGAATTTTCTTAACCAACACACGATCACTCAAACATGGCCCAGAGCACCGTGCATTGCACTCAAATATCTCCATTAAAATGGTGAACCTGGCCTATTTTTTTCGTATTAGAAATACCCATGAAAATCGTCGTGTGTGGGTACATGGTCAATTCACCTCAGAAGACTGATATCCTTTCTTTTCAAAACCCAACTGGTTTATATAGTATATAAAACTGTTTCTGGTGTTTAAAACTCGACACCTGGGATTTTCTAGATAAATGTCAAAATTCACCAATTTTGGAATAATTGACTCAATTTCCAATCAGCACTCAATTTTCACAATTTAACACTCGATTGCAGAAATTATCCATACCATTGCAATAAGAACGAAATTTCGATCACTAAATTTATCCTAGTCTAATTTCCGAAAAATAATTAATAATTAAATAATTTCAAAATTTAATTAAGTAAATCAATTTAATTTCTAAAATACTAACTTAGGCCAAAGTTATTAAATTAAATACCAATACTGAGACACTGAAAATTCCCGAACCCTTCTAGATACAATTTATCTAGGCCTCACTTAATCTAATCTAACCACCTAACATGCAAAATTGCATAATTAAATTACTAATTTAATCTAACTAACCACCTAATTCCTAATTAATTAAATCTAAACACCCCTTAGATGTCATTAGCCTACTAAGAAGAGTTTAGAGTATAAACTCACCGGTTTATTGCAGAAACTGGTTTACCGCAACGACGGCGCGACGGCAGCCTAGATCCGAATTTTCGGCAGCATTAGTGGACTTGGATTGGGCCTAAACTTGGCCCAACAAATCTCAGCCCAAATCTGAGATTTGCTATTGAATTGGGCTGGGCTCGAAGAGAGCTGACTTCGCGGGCTTGGCTGCTGAATTGGGCTTGCAGAAAATACGCGGGCTTCAATGGACTTGCTGGAATTGGGCCTCAAAAAATTTGCTGGGCTTCAAAAAGCTGGGCTTTGGCTTCGTGGGCTTCTGATTTCGCTGGACTGCTGGGCTTCGCTGGACTGGGCTGAGAACTTGGGCTACTGCAGGGCTTCAATTCAACAGAAAATGGGCTGCTGATTGAAGAGCTGCTGGGCTGAATGGGCCTGCTGCAGCTAAAGTTCACGGCTGAAGATGGGATTTGGCTGCTCGGTGGGCTTGATGGAGATGGACTGAAGACACGGACCGGGAGAAAAAAATGCGTGGGCTGACTTCGGCGGGCCTGGTCTTCGATGGAGCTGGCGACGGTTGGGCGTGGGAGGAAGCGGACGAAGACGTTGGATTTGCTGGCCGCGTGGATGAGGAGGTCAACGAGGGGGGGCTTCGTGCATGGTTTGTTGACCGGAGGAGTGTGCTGGCGTCCAAGGAGTTGAGGGGAACAATTGATGGTGGGAGGCTGGCGTGGGCTGAGCGTGGGGATTTGGGCTTCGGTGGTTGATGGTGAAGAGGCGTGGTCGCTGGACTACGATGGAGGAAAATGGATTCCAACGAGGCAGCTGGCGGTCGCTGCTTGGAGAAGTGAAATGAAGAAGGCAGTTGGTGGTTGGTGCGAGGAATGGTGAAGAATCAAGGCTGTTCGGTGGGTTGTGGCTTCGTGGAGTCACAGGCGGTGGAAGGGGATACGGCGTTGGCAGCGAAAGAGGGGAGTGAAGAAAACAGAAGCTGCCCGTCCAAGGGAAATGAATGAAATGGCTGGTGGAGAGAAGGAGATCGTCGAAAGACGAGGAGAGAGGGAGAGTGGCGTGCAAGCTTGGAAGAGGAAGAAGTCAAAGAGGGTTATCTCTCTACTTGAATGCATCGTCCCCCCATATTTTCCACAATTTAAATCCCATCAATTAACTAAATTGATACCATAATTCCAATGCCTCCAATTTTACTTAATAGAACTTCAATTCCCTCTCCGATTTCTCCAAATCGAGGTCCAATTTTGATGAGGAAAAATCCTGAACAATTTTCTGTAAATCCCTGACACTCAAAGGTTCGGCTGGGAAGTCCAAATTTTCTTTAATTTAGTCATACGAATTTCCGTTAATTTTCCACAACGTCTGAATTGATTTTCCGTAAAAATCTTCGGAGGATGAGTCAACGTTCCTAAAATAGATCGTGACACCATAGAACTTTCAATTTCTAAAATCGGGTTCAAATTCACAGTTAATTTCACTCGGTGCGATTTTAATGTGACCTAGTCTACCGGGTAACTTTTAGGAATTTTTTGGTGCAATTGACCTGTGATCGATTTATCTCGAGTCACAAGGTATATCTCCGATACATTGGCAACTCTAGATTGTCGTGAAAATCTCGAGATTTTAATTACCGACACAGGGTACCTAAAACGTCAGAAAATCAATTTAGTGCCAATCGATAAGAATTTTGTAATCAGGTGAAATCACCTACATTTTGATCACATATTTCAATCAAATCGACCTATCTCTGATATCTGATCGATTCTGACAGTGTCATAATGACCCTCGCAGATCAACACGGTCGAATAGTCAATTCTTAGTCGAATTCTCAAATCCATTGTATTTAGATTCCTTAATTGCTTCCCCGGATAGTCTAGTTATTTCATGAGTAATTAGCACAGAGAATTGCACTATGGTACATTGATAAAAGGCCCGATTTATTTAATCAAAAATAAATTCTGAAAATTCAGACTGTCACACTTAGCAAGGGGCGAAAAGAGCTGTTTTTCAAGTTCATCAAGAGAGGATAGCCCATCGCGAGTTGATTTTGAGTTCTGCCATGCGTGCATAGCCCAAAGTAATCACAAGCTAATTTGTTAATCCATCAGGAAAAAAAAAAGTAATTTCTTATTAGAAAATCTTACAAACTAAAACTTGCTACTCTGGATCTTCTATTTCTACTTTGCTATGACAAAGCGGACACAAATTATGACCTCGAGCCACTTGATGATGCACTTACAGTGAAATAGGTGCGAACACGGTATCTCCATCAGTTTATTTCTCCCATCTAGTTCCTCTAAACAAATAGGACAGTGTTCGTCACCATCCACGATAAAGTAGCTCTTACGCTCAAGCTTTTCAATGGTGCTTTGGAGACGCCTGGTGTGACTTAATCGGGATCCAGCTCATATCCTCCAATCAAGACTTCCCCAGTGTCTTCCATTTCGACTTCATCTTTGGTGGCCAATTCCAAATTTATGTTCATATCGAACCCTCCATGGCCATTACCCGATGCTCGATACACCATATGCAGAATTATTCTTATAATATCAGCCCAAAAACCGCGATGAATGCCCAAAGTATCGAGGACTCTTTCCATGTGTGTTTTGCAGAGGGATTGTCATGATAGGATGCAGAGCGGCATCTCAAGCGATTGACTCAACTCCGACAGTATAGTGTCTTGGAAATTTATCATCACTTCCAGTCAATCGACGAAGTCTAGCAAATGGTGCCACTTGACCTTGAATTTGAAGACAGCGGTTGGCAAGCCAGAAAGCTTCAAACTATATCCACAGTAGATTGTCTCCTCCATACCGTTGCTACCAAGAGTGGGTTGAAGAGGATTTTCACGTGTACCATTGAAATCCAATCACAAAAAAGTCCAGAAAATACTTTGGAAATATAACAAGAAACAAACGGAAAAATAAGCTCTAGGACAAAAAAGAAATTCTGAGAACTAAACGAACCGAAAAATGGAGCAATTCCCTCCTGCAAACATATCAATTTGCTTCGAAACAAAGAATCGATGAAATCTGGGGTTTGTGCAGAATATAGGAAATTGTAATTCTCTCAGGAGAAGACAAACAACGGAATACAATGTAGCCTGGGTTTGTCGTCTTACTATAGAGCCGTTGGTTTTGTGGTCCGAACTTTCCAGTTTCGTGGAAATGGGGTGAAAATTTAAAGGAGCGTGCTATGCACGTGCCGCGATAAAGGAAATTAATCAAATTCTCTTTTTCTTTTTCTTTTTTTTTCTAAACTACTGATTTTCTGCGAAACCGACAAAGGAAACACAGAAGATGGCCGCGTTCGGAAGCCAATTCGACGGCGCCGCCGCCGCCGCCGCCGCTTTCTCCACCGCCTCTCGCTCTCACTCCACTGGGCAGTTCGCCAATCCCTCTTCCGTCACGCTCGCGATGTTGATGAACCGAACCAGAATCTGATGCTGTCCTTTGATCAAAGTGGTTAATTACTGAAGTGTTTGGATTCTGAGTTTTGAAGGAGTTCAGATTATATCTAACGTGATGATTGTTTTGGTAACTAAAATTGTAGGCAGCGCTCCTTGAGCTTTCTGCTTTTTCCCTCGCTGTTTCCTTGTCTAACAAAAATGTTCAGACAATTTCCTGATTGTGAACCTCGACTAGCTGGCTCCGTTGGGTATCGTTTAACAATGAAGCTGAAAGAATTACCAGAAGTTGCTTATTCTATGGTGTGACTTCCATCTGAGTGTTGGTGTTGGTTGATGCTAATCCTCTAGTTGTTGTCTTCATGTTTTCTTTTTGCAGGATCTATGAACCGTTGGACACCGATGAGATGGAAGCAATCCTGTAAGATTTCTTCTGAAAGTGTTGTTATTCTTACATAGATTGTTGAACATATTATATTCGTTATATTCTTTTCACGTCCCATGGGTCTCTCACTTTGGCAACTGCAATAGCTGCAATCTTACTGAAGTGGTAGTCTATCAGATCAATGTAATGCTAATCACGCGTATGTGTGAGTTGCATTGTTCTTCTGTTGTCGTGGGTTTATAAAAGCAGAGTGGAATTCTGCTAGGTAGTATTTTTGGAGGATGTTGAAAAATTTTGCATGATTCAACATTGGGAATTCAGATAAGTCAATTTATTCCCATATGATAAAAAGCAGCATCAATGTGGGATTGGCAGTCCAGATTTGTCGATGCATATGCAAATCACACCAGATAGTTCAAGAAAAGCTTTCTGCTTCTCTGATAAATGGATCATACATTCATACATTCATACATACACACATACATACACACACACACACACACACACACACATACATACGTGCATGCATGCATGCATGTGCCTTATCAATGGCTGCTGTAGCAGTGGGCTGTCGACAAAGCTTGAGGATAGTTTAATACAGTGCTGGGAAAAATTGATATTTCCTATAGTTTTATGATATCTGGCTACGTTAGGAATGAGCAGTTTGATGAGGCCATTGATTTGTTTTCTGAGGTTAAAGATCCTGCTGGCGTGGAATTAGAGGAATCTGTGAAGAAGCAATATGGGTTCATAAGTACATAGAGTAGAATTGCATTGAGTATGAACTTGAGCCAGGACACTGCATTAGCAACCTCTATGTCATCGTCATTTTTCACACAAAAATTGTTTGATCAAATGCCTCTGAAAGATGTGACAACTTGGAATGAGATGATATTGGGGTTTGCCGTAAATGGTGAGAATGAAACAGGGCTGCAGCTTTTTTACGAGATGGAAAATAGGGGTCCTAAACCAAATGCTGCGACATTTGTTGGGGCTCTGATGGCCTGCAATCAGAAGTGTCTAATCAATGAGCGTGGCACTTGTTTGGACGTGTGAGAAAAGCTTATGACATCGGTCCAACTATTAAGCACTGTGGATGCATGGTTGGCCTCTTGGCTTGGGCTGGACAAATCAAAGAGGCTGGTGTGTAGATAAGCAGTATGACAGTGGAACTAGATGGTGTAATTAGGGCATCTTAGTTAAATGGCTGTATGAAACGGGGCTATGTTGAGTTAGGCAAGAGTTGGCAGGCATTTGATTCAAACTAGAACCTCAACATAGTGGATGCTGTATCCTTCTGGCCAATATGTAAGCTAAGATGGGCAACTGGGATGATGTTTGCAGCTGAGGAAAACTGTGAAGGAACACAAAGTAATCGGAGTTTCTGCTTGGAGTTTCATTTAGATTGACGGGATTCTCCATAAATTAGTCATCGATGATCCTACTGCGCATGCTCAAAGATGTGGTGGACTTTGTTGATGGAACCATGAAGGAGGAAAATGGATGTGAGCGGCATTAGGGCAGTGACAAAGCGGCAGCCTAGATGGTACGTGAACAGGAGTGGAGGGTATAATTGGCCATTGACGGCAGGAAGGAACAGATAGCTTTATTTAGAAGAATTCGAGGTGAATATTTTCTCCTTTATGGTTCAGTAAGAGCATGGCACGCTTGTCATTCTGTTTTATAAGCTAGTATATAGTAGATGTCCATCATGAGTTTGAAACTGCAACTGGCACTGATTAAAATAAAGCTTGTATATCCAGGAGATAAATTAAGGGAATTGACTAACCTAGAGGACAGTTTCTTTCTTGTATTTCAAATCATGCTGTCTAGGAGGGATTTAAATGGTGCAATGGAATATGTCTGATTGGGAATATCTGGTTTATGGCATGGAAAATCTTTCTTGTTCAAAATTGTTATGGCTGTCTTGCTGCTCTTTGGTTTCACCATGGTTGCAGTCATTTACTTTAGCCAGGATATGTATGTTGTTTAGTTGAAGCCCTGAAATGCAGCTGACTGGACTGTGTTACAATTTATGTCCTGTGGCTCCATATTGTTACATTTCGTGTTTTCTGAAGAGACTCTTCAGCCTGTACAGAAGCCGTAATTTTCTCATTAACTACTTGTTCAAATTTGAGTCCATCACTCAGGGTTTTCGAAGTCTGTTCATTTGATTTTATTTACTGGAATGCTTGGTTTAAGTTTGAATCATACGCTACTGACTGACTTTGTGTTTCCTCCTCAGTAAATGTGCCTTTGACTCAAACTCCTACTATATTGCATAGCTCAGTGCCAAAACCTTGTGTAAGGAATGCCCAAGGACTTAAAGTCCGGAATTTATTTTTTAAAATTTCCATCTGTCAAATCATTTCTTTTCTCCAAAACTGATTAACCTGGTCAACCCTGGTCCAGCTAGATTTTGACTCAAGGTTCAACAGTCTGAAACTGGATGAGATCTCGCTTAACCAGTTGAACTGCTTGTTTGAGTTCCATTTTCTGGAACACTGACAAACACTGGGTTAAATTTGCCTTTCTTCCATGTGCTGCATATAACTGGATGGAGAGCTCCTGTTCCCTAAGTCATGCTATTTTAGAGGTATTTCTGCTGTGATCATGATTACTTGCTTATTATCTTTCTGGAGGTAAAACAAATGACTCTTGAAGTTTGTTGAACTAGACACCTCACCGATTTAGGCCTCGGTGTCTTCCACAACATGTTGGCACAGTCAGGATGCTAATTTTTTTTCCCCAATGTACTCTTTATGTCTTTCAGTGTACTGCTGGCGTAGTGCTATGCCCGCTTATTCAGGATAAATGGCAAGACTTGTCTTGCTATGTAGTTGAATGCAAGGCCATGTTCGAGTCCAGGAATAATAACTAATTTTGCATCATGTGAACATTGTAACATATGAAACATATTTCTTGTGTGTTTAGACAGATAGATAGTTAGATCTGGTACTTGCAATTGGTATCTCAGGTATGATAGAGAAAGCTTCGCTCTTGATCATCACTAAAAATGGTGATGGTGGTTTATGTGTGTGAGAGTGGCATGGAAAGTCTTGACTTGTCCATGTTGAATCTTCAATATGATGTTGAAGCTTTTTTTATTCAATAAGTAATGAAGGACTTTATTAGTAGATTAATTCTAATGTCGACCAAGAACGAAAGGAAAAACTAATAAAAAGAAAATAAAGAAGCACCAGATTAGGTGGAATCAGAGCACTATGCTTTTTAGCACTGAAATATACAAGAACATTTCTGTGCTCTCAATGCAAATTACTGTTTGTCAATCTTTTAAGATTTTGAAGTGCTATTTCAGTATTCTTAGGGAGAAAACAGTGTTTTCTCAGGTCAATTCTGAAAGACTTTACATGCTTAGAATTCGTCGCTAGCATTAAACTTGAAAGCCTTCAAGTTTACATGCTTCAAATTCAGCAGGGGAGGAAGAAGATTCATCTTGTGGCATTTTGTAAAACGTCATCATAGTTGTGTTGACCTCAGCTGTTGGCTAATTCTCTTGCTTTGCTAAGAAATTACGGATGGTAATTTGTCTTGAGCAGAGAATGAGGCGCCGTTGACACCATCTGATTAATTCCACGGGAGGTACTCCCAGAAATTATCTGAACAAAGCTGCAGGGCAGCAAGGGAAAACATTTGCATATAGTTAAATCTAGTGATTTTTTCTTGGAAGTTGGAGTGTCTTATTTTACTTAGCTGGTCTTTCCTGAGGTAATTTGATAGATCGTATGCCTAGCGTACTAGGAGCAGTGCTAGAGGCACCAAAACTTGTTATCAAATTTTCTTTACAAATTTTCTGTGATAAATCTTAATTTCATGCTTTTGATGGTTGATACCTTATTTGAATGTAAACATCAAATAGGATCTGGTCAAATTACTTGGAATAAGTTTTAATAGGAGGTAAATCTATCAAAATGGGTCACAATCAATTTATTGTAATAGATTACATATGAGCCAACTTAAACTTAAACATGGGTCATGATCAGTTTTGAAATAAGAAGCCCAAAACATATGGGTTTAATGTTCTCTAACAAATCCATTTTCAGCCCTTGGCGGAACTCACTCTTATTCGAGACATTGTCTTGACGTTCTCTCCGACACCTTCGCCATTCAGTGCATCTTGCTCCAACCGGCCCATCTCCATTCGCTGGTTCTCTTCCTTGAAAGGGTAGTCACCCTGTACTTCCAGTAGGGAACCCTATACTAGACTATGAGGTCTTCATTGAGTGCTCAATAATGGTCCTGAAGGCAACTCGAGAGCTGCTTGAGACAGCAAGACGGCCGGGCCTTGCCGTCTCAAGCAGCTTAAGGTTTTGCAAATTGGGGTTCATACCACAAAAGAACTTCAAATTTTGCCCATTATGATATAAATATTTCGAATTTTTTTCTTGTATCACTAGAAGCTCTAGACATGCCCATTGTGACACAAAGTTGACACAAAAAAAGTTAAGGATATATGTGTCAGAGTAGGTAAATTTAGGATTTTTGGTGACGCAAAAGAAAATTTATGATATTTGTGTCCCAGTAAATATTTTTGGGTTTTTTTTTTTTTGTGTTATTTGCCTTCAAAATTGTATTTTTTTAAGTCCAAGGAAATTAGGCACATTTTCCCTTTCTCCTACTTCACCTTTAATGCTTTTAGCGTGTGGGGAAAACTAATTTTGTATTATTCAATTAAGTTTAATATATATACATCAAAATAAACCCTAAAAGTGATAAAAACCCGTTTACCATTCGTACTTCTAACACTCCCCCTCAAGCTGGAGCATAAATATTAATCATGCCCAGCTTTTTACACATATGTTCTATCCTCCCATTATCCAAAGATTTAGTGAAGATGTCTACAAGTTGTTCGCTGGTTCGAATATGACTGGGAAGAATTACTCCACTTTGCAACTTCTCTCAGATAAAATGACAGTCAACCTCAATATGTTTTGCTCTCTCATGAAACACGGGGTTGGAAGCTATATGCACTACAACTTTATTATCGCACCATAGAGTCATGGTTACTAAATCTTTAAAGCCTAACTCAATCAATAATTGTCGAATCCACACTAATTCACATGTCACTTGTGCCATGGCTTTATATTCAGACTCAACACTGGAGTGGGCAACAACACTCTGTTTCTTACTTTTCCATGATACTAGATTTCCTCCGACCAAGGTACAATACCCAATAGTTGATCCAGCCCAATCAGCATCAGAAAATCCTTCAACTCTGAGATGACCATGGTTTTGGTAGAAAATTCCTTTCCCTGGAGCTTTCTTCAAATACCTCAATATTCGAATAACTGCATCTTAGTGAGATGTACGAGGGGAAGACAAAAACTGGCTTACCACACTAACAAGAAAAGTAATGTTTGGTCGAGTAACTGTGAGATAATTCAGCTTACCTACCAGTCTTCTATATCTCTCAGATTATTAAGAATTTCACCTTCATCAGCAACCGGTTTAACCCCTTGTTCCATGGGTGAATCAAGAGGCTTTGATCCCAACATACCTGTCTCAGTGAGCAAATCCAAGACATATTTTCACTGTGACAGAACAATACCTTTCTGTGATTGCGTTACTTCAATTCCTAGGAAATATTTCAATTTTCCTAAGTCCTTAGTTTGAAACTATTGTTGAAGATAGGTTTTTATCATCTCCCGTGATAATAATATCATCAACATACACAATCAAGAATAGTTTGCCTCCTCCTGATTGTTTATAAAAGAAAGTGTCACGCCCCGATCCTCGGGCACGCACACATCATTCTCACTTAGTCGATTTTATAATGCGATATCCCAGGACAATGTATCGCCGACCCTTTCATTTATTAAGCATATGCGGAAGCAGTTAAAATCCCTAGACAATAAAATGATGGGATAGAAGAGCAGGGCCATATTTTTCATATTGAAATTTATAACCAAACTTTTATACAAAACACAAACCGCCTCATAACTATTCACTTCAAAAGGAATTCTCAAAAGAAGATAGACTCTTAGTCCATTCAGGCCGTACTCAAGGCCCCTCTCGGGATTATCTTCTTCTTCCAAAATCCTTCTCCTCAAGTTTTACCTCCAAGTTCTCCTTCCCAGACTTCTCCTCCTCAGCTTCTTATCGGGGTCCTGAAATGTTTTCCTTAAAGTGGGATGAGACTACGTCTCAGCGAGTTCTACCCCACTAAGGCCTGATTAGTAAACCATTATACTATAGGCTGCCTAAACACGCATAAGGCAGAGGACTTACCTTGGCCTCAGATTCCACCTGCAAGTCAGTACAATTCACAATAGGCACCCATTTACTCCAAACAAATCGAACGAGTCGATTACATGTCACACAAATCATTTTCCACGGAGGAGTATCTAAAAGCTAGGCCACGTGCATTCTCCAGGACGACATTCCAAGTCTCCGAGCCACATGCCTCGAACCTTGGGCCCACGTGCATTCTCTAAGGCGACCTCTTTGCCAAGGTGGTACATCAAGTCACCGAGCCACGTGCCCTTTTAGATGCTATTTCGAAAATTGGACCCACGTGCAATCTCTAAGGCACTAGTTCTAGATCACCGAGCCACGTGTCCTTTTAGATGCCGTTCTCAAACACTGGACCCACGTGCATTCTCTAAGGTACTCGCTTACCAAAGTGACGCATCAGATCACCGAGCCACGTGTCCTTTTTACGATGCCTGGGCCCACGTGCCTTCTCTTAGGTGCTATCTCACCAAAGTGATGCATCAATTCACCGAGCCAGGTGCCCTTTTAGATGCCAAACTTTGTCACCGAGCCACGTGCATTCTCCAGGAGGACATACCGAGTCTCCGAGCCACGTGTATTCTCTTAGGCGACCTCTTCGCCAAGGTGACATACTCAACCATTGAACTCACGTGTATTCTCCAGGTGATATTCCAATTCACCGAGCCCACGTGCTTTCTTTCCAGTGATTACCAATCTACTTTCAATACCGACAACCAATGCCCAACGATTTCTCAATCAAATAATTAAATCAACTCAACAAAGCATTATAAATGATGAATAACACACTTGGCCATTTACCAATCAACAATTCAATCTCAATCAATTCCAATCAATTTAGGGTAAATCCCTAAAATATCACAATTTATTTAATTCCATGCAACGTAGAGCTCAAATAAATAAACGGACTGTGCCACGACAATCAGCACGAGATTTGGTCGTCCTCCATCAAAATCTTAATTTCCGAAAAATAAATAAATAATTAATTAATTTCGAAAATTAATTAATAATTATTTTAAATTCAATTTAGCACAAAATAAAGCCCAATTAAATAAATGGACTTCACCATAGTCACCAGCATAAATTCCGGTCCCGGACCATCTCAGTTGAATTTTCGGAAAATAAATAATTATTTAATTTAATTTCAAAAATTAATATTTAAATACTAAAAAATTCCACTTAGGTCCGAAAAGCCTAATTGGAGCCCACTAAGGGTCGGGAAAAATCCCGAGGCACTTCCAATAATTAGTAGACCACGTCTACTTGCTAATTGCACAATCAATTTATCTAAATCACATCACAATTGACTAATAATTGCTAAGTTATTCTAATCTAACCACCTAAATCTAATTAATTAAAACTAAACCAACCTTAAGCATAATTAGCCAACTAATTAGGGATTAGTGAGATTACTCACCAAATCGCGCGCAAATCGAATCAATTCGACAGGGGCAACGCAAGGAACAACAAACTCCAAAGCACGGCTCGGGTTCAGGGCCCGGAAACAGCCCAAAAGCGGGCCTAAAGCCGTTGGAAACCCACTTTGTGGGTCTCTGCCCTTGGTTGGCCGGAGCAGATCCGGCGGCCAAAACGGCGAGGGGAGGCTGGCGGAGGACGAGGGGGACGCCGAGGAGGTTCGACGAGGCTGGGTGGTGGCCGGAGCTAGTCGGATGGGGCGGAACGGCGGCTGGGAGAACGCCAGGGCACGAGAGGCGACGGCTGGCGGAGCTCGCGGCGAGCGGCGGAAGCACGGTGTGGGCGCGGGCGTGCGGTGCGGCGGCAGGACAACGGCGAGTTGTAGCTTCTGCTTGAGCTTCTGCTTCTGGTTCGCTTGTTCGGATGCACGGGGAGGATGAAGAAGAAGAAGAAAGAGAGAGAGAGAGAGAGAGAAGTAGATGAGCCTTGACCGGTCAAAAGGGAAGAGAGAGAGAAGTCGGTTGGGGGGGGGGGGAAAGCTGGCCGCACGAATGGGGAAAAAGGGAGAGGGGAGAGAAGAGAGAGAGAAAAGAGAGAAAAGGGGGAGAGAGAGAAAAGAAAATAATTAATTTCATTATTCATCTTTTCCTTTTCTCTTCCCCTTTTCCTTTCTATTTTCTTTTTGGCCTTCAATTTTCCTCCGATAATTTCTTTATTGAAATTTCGAACTCGTCAATAATTTGACGAACGATGAGACAGGATCCTAAAAATGAATTGTGACACGCTCGAATATTCGATTCCCGAAACCAAATTAAATCTCATGGTTAGAATCAATCAAACGTGATTTAGTCCGATCCAACCAATTGAGTAGTTTCAGGGATTTTACTGCAGATACATCCCTTAACGGCTTCACCTAATAGGTTAGTTAACTCGTGAGTGATCAGCTCAGAGAAAAAGACCGTAAGCACGTCGACGAAATGCCCATTTCACTTTATCGAAAACAGGGTCGAATTTAAGGATGTCACAGAAAGAATGATCCTTTCCACATCTTGACAGTCCAAAAGACTGTACAACCTTAGAAAATCTTCCAAAACATGCCCGTGGGGATTGTTTCAAACCATATAAAGACTTTTTTTAATTTGCAAACTAGTCCAAACTCCCCCTGAGCAACAAACCTCGAAGGTTGCTCCATATAAACTTCTTCATGAAGAGTGTCATGCAAGAAAGCCTTCTTAACATCAAGCTGAAACAAAGGCCAGTTATATGTTGTAGCAAGAGAGATCAAAATATGAACAAAAGTGAGTTTGGCAACAGGAGAAAATGTGTCTAGATAGTCAACCTTTGGCAATAAGTCTTGCTTTTAAACGAGCAAGAGAACCATCGGAGTTGACTTTTACAGCATATACCCATCGACAATCAATAGTAGTTTTGCCTAGAGGAAGTGGTATTGTGGCACCCCTTGACGGCCCCCGATTTGATTAGGGTCGCCACAGTTCGCTTACCTTTCACTTGCCTTATTAACATGTCACTCTGATACCATTTCAATTGCAGCGGATCCATACAACCATGGGGGTTTACATTTTTTTTATATTTTTTTTATTTTTGATAGGTCCCTTGCGCAATTCATATACGGAAGCACATCCAACAACTCCCTTCCCCATATTCAGAAAACGATGCACACCTACTAAACATCTTATATAAGTTAAAACCGAACACATTTATTTACATAGAGCAGATGGACATCTTTAGTTGGTACATCAAAATGTCGTAATTTTCTATACTCGGCTACACTTCAAAGGATGACCGACATCTTCTCCAACAGTTGAATACTTAAAGTCCATCGATCAGTGTCGGCGTCCAAAAGTTCCTCCCTTTGCTATCCTCCTCCTTGCAATCATAACCAACCACTTGATTCATCTACTGGTAGCAGTGGCAGCAGAGGTATTTTATCTAGTCTGAAATGTTATTCCCTAAAAGGGGTGAGTACAACCACTCAGCAGGTAAAGGAATCCAATAACCACTCAATGCATCATACAATTCATACATGCATTGCAGGCATTACTTACCTTGAAGCCATGTATATACTATCATGCATTATCACCACAATCATAACACATACATGTGTATCATCATGTCATACTCATAGCATCGTCATCATGACATTATTATATCACACATATGTCATCCTCATCATATACATGACACCACCATACCATACACATGTCATCATCATCATGGCATCATCATATCACACATGTCATCATCATCATGACATCATCATATCATAACATATATGCATGTCATCATGTCATATCATATATCATCATCATATCATGCATATCATTATGCCATGGGTGATCATCATCATATCACATCATACATCATCATCATCGTGCATATCATCATGCCATGGGTGATCATCATCATATCACATCATACATCATCATCATCATCATGCATATCATCATGCCATGGGTGATCATCATCATGTCATATCATATCATGCATGGTTCAATTTCCACTTTTAACTTTCAATTTGATCACCACATCACCCTTCCTCGGATCATCAATTTCATCTCATATATTACACTTGCATCCCATGCGAGAAAACCTCCAGCATTCAGCCATTCCAGGCCACCGAGCATCCGGCCCCCCACATTCCGGGCATCTTGCATCCCAACTGGCATCACGAGGCATTCCCCTCGGGCAAAGACCTCCGACAGGGCTTCCGGCATTTACACTCCCTGGCCGGGCATCCCGCACCCCTACTGGCATCGCGAGGCATCCCCCTGGGCACAAACCTCCAGGGCTTCCGGAATTATGTACCGACATACCACCAGGCCTCCCCTGGAATTACGTACCGTATACCACCGGGCATCCTGAAACTCCTAGGGCCATCCGGCAATGTATCTCTATACATTCCGGGCATTATCATCCGCCACAACAATCTCCTCATTTAACATTATCCATGTTTACCAATTTCGGTCTTAATTTAACATGGCATATGATGTGATGGCAAACAAGTCATATTCAGCATTGAATTCACACATGTATCTCAATTCATTGTCATGCATACATCAAGACCTTATCATACATGCTACACAGTACAATTATTTATGAAATAAAATATATGGAATTTATGCCGATTAAAATAATCTATTTATCATGCCCTTTTTACATTTATTTAAATTCCAGCTTGTGCCACTTTCAAAATATTAAATTTAATATCTATATAATTCTCAATAATCATAAAATTAAGGCAAGTGATAAACAAGACAATAGGATAATGATTTCATGCGAAATACATGGCCAAATAGAATTCCACACAAATCCATAATTCACACAAAACAGCATGTAATTTTCGGATGAAATCAGAATGCACAGTTTCCGAAATAATTTGGTTAAAATATCCATACGACCTCCAAAAATTACGAAATTTTACCAAGTTATAGCCAAGACATTAAATTACATTTTTCATGAAGACTTCCAAGACAAATTATTTTTATATTATTTTCTACAGTCATACGAAGCTTCTGGATCCAACACCGAATCGTCCAGTGCATGCTTCTCCGAAATACTGAGTCTTCACGTACCTATTCTTCTTCGTTTCCTCTGAAATTTGGATATGCTATACATCAAGATGTTCTCTACAAGTTTCGTGAAGAGATCCAAGTCAAATATCCAGAGTATAGTCGTCATTTAGGTCCATGAAGTCTCGGGTGTCCTGTAATACATCTCCAGAATTACCGTCTTCAAGATCTAGTCGATTTACTAGGTTATACTTGTTCATTTCACTTCAAATTTGAGTATGTTGTATTTTAACATATCCCCTACAACTTTCATGAAGAAATCGAAGAGATATTCTTAGCACAAATCAACATGCAACCACAAATTCATCAAGATGTCAGTGAAATCGTTCCAGATCTGAGGTCTCCGTAGAATGAGAGTTTAACCCATTAAATCTCCATCATTTTCCACAAAATTTTAGTATGTTGTATTTTAAGATGTTAGCTACAACTTTCATGAAGAGAAAAAATCCAAATTCGAACTCTAAACATGCATGCAAGCTCACACAACATTCTGACTCAAACTGTTCAAGCGAAAACAGCAATACCACTCGAGAACAAGCCATCCAAGCTTCGGTTTCCCCCTTCCAATCACTCAAATTCGACACTATACCAAACATACATGTAACACACACACATGCAAGAGTAGCAAAGGACCCCAACTTGCCTCTAGACCACACGAACGGCGGCACACCGGCGACGGACGAACGGCGTGCGGGCGGCGACGGGTGAGCTCCTCCTCACTCTCTCTCGCGCACCTCCCTCTCTCTCTCGCAACTCTCTCTCTCTCCCTTTGGCTTGGACGGAAACCCCCACCAGCCACTATCTCTCCTCCTTTTTTTTCCCCTAAACTTAATCATTGCAGCTGCATGTGGCCGCCCAAGATGGCCAATGCATGAAGCCCTCCTCTTGCCACTTGGCATTTTGAGAGAGACACATGGCCTCTTCCATGCAAAGATGGGCCTCCACCTTTGGCTGGGCTTGGGCCAGCAATGGGCCGGCGATTTCTCCTCCTCCTTTGGGCTCCGCAACTAGGCCCAAATGGCCGAAAATGGGGTGAGGTCATGGGCTGGTTTTAAGCTAATACTTTGGCCCATATCTTGGCCCATATCTCATTCTAATAATCCTCCTCAAAACTAAATTTTATAAACACCTAATTGAAATTTATAAATCACAAAACTTTGTGACCTATCTTAATAAATTCCAATCCATAATCCCGCATGGCCAAAACTAGAATTTTTCTATCAAATAATTATCCATTAAAAGCTTGGCCATGAATCTTATTGCAAATTATGGACTAAATGGCTACAATACATGATGATGGTACTCCCATCATCTATTCATAGACCTTAATGTAACTAGAGGTCATTATGAATTTTGGGATGCCACAGGTATTAAGTCCCAAGTTTGATTAATCTCGAGAGCCTTTAATTCTTCTTCCATTGTTGTATGCCTGAGCGACAAATTTGGGAACAGGATATTATTCAACAGAAGTTAAAAAAGCCTGAAAAGTAGGAGACACAGAAGAGTGTGAAATAAAATTTGCAATTGAATGTTGGGTACAAGTACGTGTACCTTTGCGATGAGCAATAGGAAGATCAAGATTAGATACAAGCCCTGTCAACTAATGGCGAATCTAGAGCAGAAGATGATGTAGTAGTGACAGGAGGAGCGGGGGGAGCAACAGCGACACGGGGACGTCAAGGAGAGCAGGTGGTTCCTTTGTAGATACTGGTGAAACAGTTGGAATAGTTGACCGAATGGTGGTCACATACAAGTCTTCGTCCAATTCAAACAACAGTAATTAGAACATCATGATAAGGAGTGGATTCAAAAAATGAAACATCAGCTGTTATAGAATATTTTCTCAGTAATGGAGAATAACAACGATATCCCTTTTAAGTGCGGGAATAACCCATAAACATACACTTGATTGCCTTGGGATCAAGTTTTGATACTCCAGGTCGACGATCACGAACAAAACAGACACAACCAAAAATACGGGGTGGTAGGACAAACAGTGTCTCATTAAGAAACAAAGTAGAAAAATGAATACCACATTGCCAAACAGAAGAAGGCATGCAATTAATAAGATAACATGCAGTTAGAACAGCATCAAACCAAAAGATTTTGGGGACCTTCATCTCAAATAACATGGATCTAGTAACTTCCAATAAATGCTTATTCTTCCTTTCAGCAATACCATTCTGTTGTGGAGTATTAGGACAGGAAGATTCATGGATCATACCATGTTGAGTCATAAAATCATAAAAATATGTGGAAAAGCACTCTTTAGCATTATTAGAACGCAGAATTTTAACATGCATGCCAAATTGAGTATAAATTTCAGATATAAATGAACAAAAAATAGAAAGTAATTCTGAACGATATTTCATTAAGTATAACCAAGTAACTCTGGAATAATTATCGACAAAAGTAACAAAATATCCGAAACCCAAATTAGAAACTACATGACATGGACCCTAAATATTTGAATAAGCAAATAAAAAGGGAGATGCTACTCATTTAATGACTTGAGGTGTGTAACTAACACGATGTAATGATTGAAAACTAGCATCCAACTTTTGAAGACTACGTAGAGAAGGATGACCAAGATGATAATGGATTTGATGTGGGGACGCAACACTTGATCAAGCAATTGAAGGAGCATCTTCAAGTACATACAGCCCCCCTACCTCACATCCTCTACCAATCGTCTTCTTTGTAGCCAAATCCTAGAAAATACAAGAATGGGGATAAAATGTTACTGAACATTAAAAGTTTTTGGGTAATTTACTAAAAGACATGAGGTTAAACGGAAATTGTGGAAGATAAAGCATTGAGGACAACGGCAATGAAGGAGTTGGATAAATTGTGTCAATTCCCTTAACATGTGTAGATGATCTATTAGCTAGAGTAACTATGGACGAAGACGAAGAAAGAGAGGAAAATATACTTGAAAGACCTGACATGTGATCGGAAGCCCCTGAATCAATGATCCAAGGACAAGAAGTAGCTGAAAGGCATGTAGTAGCATTACCTGTCTGTACCAAAGTAGCAGTGGAAGAAACAGGCTGTGAGATTTGAGACTGGTTGTACCGAGCATATTCCTCATCAGACATAACCACTACCTTGCTTTTAGATGACTGTGGAGTAGAGTTAATATTAGAAGCCATATTTGCGGATTGGTGCTGCCGCCTTGGTCTCCCATGTAGCTTGTAACAAAATTTTTGAATATGACCAGATTTGCCACAGTAATGACAAATTCGTGTAGTCCCCGAATTATCAGTAGATATGTGGGATTGTCCATAAAGATGCTGATGACCTTGATCTCTCCCTGTTCCTATGCCTTGGCCTCCTCCTCGACCACCACGCCCATTATATCCACCACGATATCCTCCATCACTCCTATTACCACTACTAGTTCGAGTCTGGGATACAAGAGCTTAACTTCCCACCATAGATGTAGTATTCTAAGAAGACTCACAAGATACTTGAAGAACTCAAGCAAACGTATCTGTGAGTGACGCAATATTCTCTCCTCCAAGAATCTGAGACAAAACAGTTTCATATTCAAAATCAAGGCCTCATAAGAATCCCATTATAGCCAATTGTTCTCTCTGACGTTGCATTTGTTGAACATCAGTTGAAATAGGGAGAACATCATTCAACTCCTCATACATTCTCTTAAAATCTGCAAAGTACTGCGTAATGGAACGCCCCTTCCTCTCAGATCGATAAAACTCTTGCGATAACTCATAAATCTGTGGTAAGTTATTTTGGCCAGAATTTAACACATTCAAAAACTCTCACAATTCTCTGATTGTGTCAATATGAGTTATTAAGTCAACTGCATTACTCTCCATAGAATTTAGCATTTGACCAAGAATACATGCATCAACAACATCCCAAGTTACATCATCTCTAGGCTTAAACTCAGTTAAATGTCTACGTTATTTCATGCCTGTCAAAGTAAGCTTCACGATTTTCTTCCATTGGTGGAAGTTAGCACTACCTTCGAGCTTCTTATCGTAATTCAATTAAACGAAGAGGAAATCATTTTTTATTTTTAATTTCTTAAATTATATTTCAAATAATCATTTTTATTTTTTCAATTTTTAATTTCTTAAATTATAATTCAAATATTATTTATATTGAAATATAATTTCAAATTTATTAATTTAATAAGTTTATTATTCAAGAAAATAACTTCCTAATATGGACATTAAAAATCATATCCACCTTTATTCCACCTCTCCCATGGGATAATTTTATCTTGTCTATATCCCCCTTATATCCGACTTTATCCTGTCCTGAGCGAGCACCAAACATAGGATATGATAAATATCCTATCCTGAATTTTATTCCGACTGCCAAACGCAGCCTTAATATTTAAAAGGATGCTATTCACAATACCCCACAAATTAACCCAAACCATAATCATGTAGTGAGATCTTCCATGAACGAGGGGAAGTTGGAGAACCCCTCAATCACGTTTAATTTAGTAGCCCGTTCTTTATGTTTACATGTACACAATTATTTGCAACTCTACGAGGGTATAAATGGACCTTTGACTAATGCTCCAAGGCACGAATGTGAAAAGGTTTTGTGATGAATGCCGTAACCTTCCCATAGGGAGTGATTGGAAGTTAAATTGCTGGAAGAGATAATGATACTAGTAGTCTAGCAACTTTTTATCCGTGTGTCTTGTCATATTTGAATTTTTAATCGATTCAATTAAATCACTTTTAATTAATCTGAAATGTTGTGCCACAAGTTTCATTTAGTGTAATTAGATCCTAATGTATTTGATATGTTTATTGTCATCCTTTCATTAATTAATTTAAATGAAATGCATCATGGGCACCAATTTTATAAAGTTGGTGTTTGATGGAGAAAATTACGTGAGTTTTGTGCGTGTCATGTGGACTCTCTTCAACAACGATTTTAGGCTTCTCGTCCAAAAAGGATAAGGACAATGACTTTGAAATCTCTACCATTAAAATCCGTGGAAAACTTCACTACTTTCTTTTGAATCATAGTGAAAAATCCTCCGCATTCTCCATTTGATATGATTTCGAGTGAGAGCTTGTAGAAGAATAAGACCACAATAATTTATAGAAAGTAAGGGGCTTTGTCCTGGTTTGGAACTTAGCTGGTAGGCAATGTCAATTTTCTTTTTCTCCTTAAACCCAACATTTCAATGCCTAATACTAATGAATCTGGACAATTTGCGATGCATTA
Organism: Eucalyptus caleyi; assembly: GCA_014182885.2. Classification (NCBI taxonomy): domain Eukaryota; kingdom Viridiplantae; phylum Streptophyta; class Magnoliopsida; order Myrtales; family Myrtaceae; genus Eucalyptus; species Eucalyptus caleyi. Next base: position 31,116,936 of record CM024468.2, on the reverse strand, counting down.
ATATTTTGATAACTACGGCTTCCTCGGTTACCAATTACTATACCATAGTACCTGCATCATCATCCTCTATATGTGATTGATTCTAATATCCATAAGCACTTTAATTGATAATTCTGTCAGACCCCCATTTCTCTGAAATCTACTCGAGAGTCCATTGATTGATGAAAATGTTTCTCGAGAGAATCGAGTGAAAAATCCAGTGTATTGCAACTAACAAGAGGCAAGCAGATTTGCTCATTCAATGGAGGGGCGAGGATGAGGGGGACTGCGAGAAGTTGCCTTTCAGGGAAGTTGATAATCTCTAGTGCGATTGCAAATGAGAGGAACCACCGGCTTGGCCGTCATTATATTCATGAATCTCTGGTAGTTGGACTTCTAATCGATCCATAAAATATTGGTGGCGTCTCTGGGGTAAGTTTACTTGCAAGTTCAATCAAGAACTCAAGTTGTTGAATGGGCTTGGGAGAGCTCGGGTTAAATGCAAGCGTTGCCTTGTAAGAGGGTCTATCATTCCTGCTCAGCAATTCACCTCAAGAAAGGTTGCAACGCCTAAGTGTAAAAGGCTCTCCATAGTAGCAAATTTCCTACTATACATAAAGGGATGCAAGAGGCTTAGCTAGGAGGCAAAGTCAATTATATTTTTCTCCTTAAACCAGACATTTCAATGCCCAAAACTAATGAATGGGTACATAGTGTGACGCATTAGTATTTTGACAATTTTAGACGGTCTTCCAATTAGTTCGGTATATGTTCTAGAATTTGTGTGCATCTTTGTTCATCTTTGATTGTTGTGTGGATGTGATGCAATGGAGCATGTACCAAATAGTCTAATAATCAAGACTTTTATTTCTTTTAACCTAGCTAGGTTCGCATTCTCGATTTTATCCACGACATTGACGTGTCTATTGAGATGTGCACATTATTGATTGATCTAAAGTATATCATTAATCACAATATGGATCAATGATTCTAGAGTGCATTGCTCGTTAGTAATGAATAGAAATAATGTAAGCTTTTGGAGACTAGGTACCATATTTGTTTTTTTATTTTCCTTGAAGCACCTGTCTCGTTTGGTGCTTGGATGAGATTTTGGGTCGATGTCCTTGTCAACTTAGCCAGCGAAACTTTCAATCCACTAGAACTTGTGGTTGCTGAGTTAGATTTTGACTAAATATGTATTATTTTCATGGAATTATGCGGGCACTCCAGCATAATAAGTTTAAAACACGGAAGACAAGGATGCGTAAATTTCCTGGTTGGGTTGGGTTGAATATTTAGGTCCAAATGGAGGAACTTACCCGCTAAAACCATTATGGGGGTGTTGTCAACTCATAAAGTTTAAACCTATATTAAGAAGTGAAATTAAAGGTTGCCACAGAGGCTTCGAGTGCTATTGGGGCAAGTTTCGACATTCTCCATAGAAAAGACTTGATTTTACTCTTTGAAAAGGTTGATGACTCAATTGGGTCATAAAGTAACTAGGACTCAATTGTATTATGTGCAAAGATTTAAGATTTCTGGTGCACTTTGGTTGCTATGTTGGTTTAGGGGATTTTTTCTATACAAATTGGCTTGAAAGAGAGGGTGGGATGATTTTACCAAATAAGTTCATGTTTAATTTGAATATAGGTCATTGCGATTGAACTATAAATCATTAAAGGAAATTTTGAGGCTTATATCATCATTTAGTGAATTTTTTTGCCAAAATAACATGAGTCTATTTTTCAAGTTCTTCTTTTCTTTTAAACATTGTATGAGTAAGAATTGGGCAAGAAGAAAGCCACGGACCATCTTTTCTTTTTCCTTTTTCTTTTTCTTTATTTGAAGAGCAACTTTTTACCTTTTTTCTTTCTTTCTGCCACATAGAGTGATATAAAGTCATTGACCATGGTTGAACCTCAATCATTTGGACCAATTTATGCGAAAGTGTCAATCCTAAAATTTATCACTCATTTGAAAACCCGATATGATGGTACATGGGGATTGTGTTGGACATACTAGTAATATTTCTTGTTTTGCATGTGAAGGTATCTGTCCATGCAATATATACAAGAGTTTGGAAATGAAAGCTTATTATTGCCCCCACCGATGACTTTAACTGGGAGCCATGTTCCTTATTTTTGAAAACGATGTCTTATTCGATATGTGTGGCATGAAGCAATTAACGTTCATCATGGGAAGTAATTGAAGCACCGTATTTGTTCTGCCATGACATCAGTTATACCATATTTATGATATTTGTCTCTTATTTTCCTCAAAGCACTTGTCTCCTTTGGTGATTGGATGAAGTTATGGGTCGATGTCCTTGTCAACTTGGCCAGCGTAACTTTCAATCTAGTACTTGTGGTCACTGAGTTAGATTTGACTAAATATGTATTCTTTTCATGGAATTATGAAATTTGACAAGCACTCCAGCATAGTAAGCTTAATTCACGGAAGAAAAGGATGCGTAAATTTCCTGGTTGGGTTGTATATTCAGGTCCAAATGGAGGAACTTGCCTACTAAAACCATTATGTGGGTGGTCATCAAGTCGTAAAGTCTAAACCTATATTAAGAAGTGAAATTAAAGGTTGCCGCATAGCCTTCAAGTGCTATTTGAGCAAGTCTCTACATTCTCCATGGAAAATGACCTGATTTTACTCTTTGCAAAGGATGACGACTCAATTGGGTCATCAAGTAATTAGGACTCATATGCATTCTATGCAAAGATTTATGATTTCTAGTGCACTTTTGCTACTATGTTGGTATAGAGGGATTTTTCAAATTATGTACTTAAAATACCTTAAGATTTCTAGATAGATTAGCTTGGAAAAGAGGAGGAAGGATGATTTTACCAAATAATTATTTTTTAACTTGAATGTAAGTCTTTGGGGTTGAATTATAAATTAGTGAAGGAGATTTTGCAACTTATATCGTCATTTAGCTGAATTTTTCTGAGAAACTACACTAGTCTACCTTTCAAGTTCTTCTTTTCTTTTAAATATTGCAAGAGTGAGAATTGGGCAAGTAGAAAGCCACTAACCATCTTTTCTTTCTTTCGGGGTTTCTTTTTAGAGCAACTTTTTACTTTTTTTTCTATTTGCCACATAAGATGATATAAAGTCATTGACCATGGTTGAACCTCAATCATCCAAACCAATTCATATGAAAGAGTAAGAATTGGGCAAGAAGAAAGCCATTAACCATCTTTTCTTTCTTTTGGAGTTTCTTTCTAGAACTACTTTTTACTTTTTTTCTATTTGCGACATAGAGTGATACAAAGTCATTGATCATGGTTGAACCTTAATCATCCGAACCAATTCATGCGAAAGAGTACGAATTGGGCAAGAAGAAAGCCACTAACTATCTTTTCTTTCTTTTGGAGTTTATTTTTAGAGCTACTGTTTACTTTTTTCTTTTCTTTTTGCCACATAGAGTGACATAAAGTCATTGAACGTGGTTGAACCTCAATCATCCAAACCAATTCATACAAAAGAGTAAGAATTGGGTAAGAAGAAAGCCACTAACCATCTTTTCTTTCTTTTGGATTTTTTTAGAACAACTTTTTAGTTTTTTTACTTTTGCCACACACGATGATATAAAGTCATTGACCGTGGTTGAACCTCAATCATTCGGACTAATTCATAGGAAAGAGTCAATCTTGAAATTTATCGCTCAATGCCTTAACACTAGAGATTTCACTTAATATCTTGATCTATTGGAAACCTTTCTGCGATAGTACATGCAGATTTTGTTGGACATTAATAATTCTCATTTGTCCAAAATAAAAATAGGGAAAATTAACAAATCCTAAAACAGAAACAAACAAACCCTAGGTTTTCTACGGTCTCTCCGTTCCTTGTACCCATCCTCTGCAAAGTCAAAGAACAAAATTCTCCCATTCTTTGTACCCATCCTCTACAAAGTCGAAGACCCAAATTCTCCGCCGGTTGAGGCACAAATTCAAAAACAAGAAGAAAACCATATGCTTCTTTGTTTGTTTGCGGAGACCCAAATTCTCCACCAGTCGAGCAAGGCGAGGAGCGACAAGAATCTAGTCGCGATGATGACCGGACAACGATTTGGTTGAGGAGCAGCGTAGGAGAAGAAAGAAGAAAACGTAAACTTAATTAATTTAGATTTTTTCCTTTTTTTTCCAATCACGAATTTATGACAAAATTGCCCCTATTTTAATCGCCAAAAAATGTCTACTGGCAAACTAAGGTCCTCAATAGAGATTAATTTGATCATTTTAGGTCCTTATTTGACATAAAATTCACTTCGGATTCTTATTTAAAACAATGGGTCCACTTTGGGTCCTTATATGACACAAAGTTCACTTTGGATCCTTATTTGAGAAAATAGATTCACTTCGGGTTCTTATTTGAAATTTTCTCTTAAATGGATAACTTGTAATTCTTGAATTGGGAATCCCTCAAGTGCACCGGTCACATATTCACCCTTAATATAGGCACAACACTACAATTGATAAAGCACGTCATTCGGGTGCTACTGCTAGTAGCATACGACATGGTTGTTAAAATTTTGGTTCAGATTGTACGATCAATGACATACGATCCCAAATCTACTAAACGATCCCTATCACACGGAAAAGGGGTTAGAGATAAAAACCATTTTAGATTGCCCGTCAAGATCTTAAAATTTTATTCCTGAACGTTAAATCACAAAAGTAGCCCATACAAAAATTAAATTTGGGTCAAAATTAGTAACGCCCAGCCTAAAATATTTAATCCGAAACTCCAGATATCACCTAAGCGACAAATTTGTTGGTAGTACTAATAATGATTTTGTGATTGATAATGAATTCGATGAGGAAGGCCGATGGGCCAGTTACGATGTCAATCAAGATGTCGAGATGACATCCGATGATTTACTCTAGATAAGTTTTTTTTTTTTTTTATGCCTTTTATGTCATACTAATGAATTTTCTTCATTTGTTTTGTTTTGTGTTTTTTAACTGTTTGATACGAAAATGACATTATTGAACTATAATGTAATTTAAAATAGCGGCAGTGAAATTTTCCAGTGCAGACCTATTTTTTATACCACTAAGGTCTTGTTCAATTTATTTATGACTTACGATAAGGTGGGAGGTCTTGTAGATTAGGTGGTGATTATACTAAAAATAGGGATTTTAAAAAGTCTGTACGGCAATCCAGAAACCGAAAATATCGAGGCCCTGCTGAATGTCGGCATGAAGAATTAGTTCTAAACATTCATTTCGACATTCTGACATTGAGATGGGTGTTATACCTTCCGAAGTCGGACATGAGTTGAGAATTTCGTTGGGTCAAGTGTCAACGCATCAAAATGTTGCCGCTATTTTAATTGTTTTTCTCCGATTCAGAAAACTCGGAAGATTAGAAACTTTATAGCAGATGGCTATACAGAATGCCGTGAAAACGAAATGACCGTGTACAAACTAAGATGATACTATTCCCATATTCTACGTACTGCTCTCTACCTTATTTTCTTGTCAAGTAGTGACAACTTGATCTTGTTGAGCTTAACCATGATAGTTTTCATGTCCATTCTTTCCTCAGACAAATCCTTCGAGCATTCTAATCCTAACTCTAGGATCAATAAAACTATACTCTCGAGTTCCGGAGGCGTCAAATCTTCATGTTTCATGCTAATGAGTTTGCTATCCATGATGTCAAGCACTCTGTCTGGAGTCCCTGCACCTACCCATTGCCTCAAGCTCATATCTGCATCGAACATTTCATCGGTTGGCTTCTTACTAGTTATCACTTCCAACAACAATATGCCGAAACTGTATACATCTCCTTTTGTCGAGACTTTTCCTTCCAAACCGTACTCTGCAAGCGTCATAGTTTGTGAAAAAAGAACATCAGCGATGGATCTTTTTTCTTTTTGGGGCATAAATAATAAGACCGAGAGGCATATGAGTGTTAATGTATCTCTATTACATTGTACCATTATACTGGCAATCAAAGGCCCAAATTAGCTAAAATTTTGACAAATATACCTAGAGCAATGTATCCAATCGTGCCGAGAGTTTGGGTTTGTGTTTCAAGCTTGTTCTTAGCCAAAATCTTTGCAATTCCAAAGTCGCAGACTTGTGCGACCATGTCCTCATTTAGAAGAACATTGCTAGGCTTCAGATCACAGTGCACAATGGGTTCTGGTTGGCGATGGTGGAGATAATCGAGTGCCGTTGCGATGTCGACCACTAAATTCACTCGCTGATGGAGACCCAAGTTGCCGTTATTGGAGTAGAGCCACTTCTCCAAGCTCCCATTGGGCACATATTGCAGCACCAGAGCTCTTAGATCGGCATTCGTGCAGGAGCTAATCACCTTGACGAGATTCCGGTGCCGAATTTTGCGGAAAACCTCGCATTCTGCGTCAAAACTTTTCAAGGCGCCTTCAATATGGAGATTTAGTACTTTGACCGCAACGTCAGTCCTGTTGGCCAGAGTCCCTTTGTATACAGAGCTAAAGCTTCCTGTTCCGAGTAAGTTGCTTTCGCTAAAGTTGTTCGTAGCTGAGCAAAGCTCCCGATATGTTATCATTGGGTGGTTAATTCCAAGCAGGATGCCCACCGAAACTGGAGCTCTTTTAATCGTGTTTCCATGCTTTCTAAGCAAGCAAATGACAATGACCGAAAGTATAGCAGATGCAATTGGCAACATAACGTATAGTAACCATAGCCGCTTGTCCCTTGATGATTTCTTTTCATTTACTTTGCAAGTTGGGACTTCAAATATTGCATTTCCACAGAGCGCTTCATTCCCAATGAAGGAGAGAGCTGAGAAATTTCCAAAGGATCCGCCATTAGGAATTTCTCCCGACAGCCTATTAAAGGACAAGTTCAAATTTTGCAGAAATTGAAGTTCTTCGATGGACTTGGGTATTGCGCCTGACAACTCATTGTAGGAGAGATCGAGGAACTCCAACCCTTTGAGGTCACCGATCGATGGCGGTATTGATCCTTCAAACGAGTTCCCGGACAAGTTGAGAGAAGCAAGGCTCTCTAACCCCTGGATGGAACTAGGTATGGTGCCGGTAAGTTGATTTCGAGAAAGATCGATGCCGTTCATAGCTCTCATTTTCTCTATCTCCAATGGTAGCCCTCCTATGAAAGAATTGTGTGACAAATCGAGGAAGATGAGTCCTTGAAGACTCCACAGGCTAACTGGTACGATCGATGTCAAGTTATTCCAACTTACTGTAAACTCTTGAAGGCTGCTCAAGTTTCCAATGCAATTCAAGATCGATCCCGATAAACTATTTTGTTGGAGCAACAAATTTCCTAAACTTGTCAAGTTGCATATCTCATCGGGGATCGGTCCTTCGAGATGGTTGTTATCAAGATACAGCATTTGCAAGCTTTCTAGTCCTCTGATTGATGATGGGATGTTGCCATCTAGATCGTTGTCATTCAACCATAGTGTAGTCAATCTCTTCAAGGAACCCATTTCCTGAGGAATGCGACCTCTAATTTGGCAGTCGGACACATATAGAATTTGTAGGGAACTCGAGAAGTTTTTGATAGATTTTGGTATGGAGCCGCAAAGTGGGTTGCTTCCCAGAGCCAACGATTGCAGCGATTGGCAATTTGATAAAGCAGATAGAAAACTAAGCTCCGAACCATGGGTCTCACCTGTTAGCTGATTTGATCCAGCCGCAAAGATTCTGAGTTTCTTCAAGTTGCCCAAACTCATGGGTATGGGTCCGCTGAGTTGATTGTACCCGGCACTGAAAACTATTAGGTTCGTAAAATTTGAAATATATTGTGGGATGTTGCCACCAAAACTATTTTGATCTAAAGAGAGACTTTTCAAATTTGGAAGGCTCTGTTCGCTACCCGGGAAAAAGCTTCCAGAGAGGGAATTGGAGACCAAACTAAGTTCTCGTAGAGAAGAAACATTAAAAATTTCTTGAGGCACTTTGCCTGTTAGCAAATTGCTCTCAAGGCTCAAATATTTCATATTGGCCAACTTGCCAATCTCACTCGGAATGTCACCTCCGATATAGTTAGATGTTACATCCAATAATTGCAGGCTTGACATGTTACCGATGGTTCGAGGAATCGTGCCAGTCAAGTTGCTTTCACCGAGGTAGAGCTCCTGTAGCTTTTGCAACCTGTCAATGTCTCGAGGAAAGCTTCCCTGAAAACGATTGTATGACAACGACAATATGAGAAGCTCTTTGCATTGGGTTAGCGTCTCTAGTATCACGCCGTTGAACTGGTTATCAGATAGTCCAAGCATCTGAATGCTAGGCCAGCAGGAGCAAAGATTGGAGGGAAGACCCCCTGAGAGATCATTATGCATCAAGTCAACCATGGTGAGTGATCTATTGAAAAGTGTCGGAGGAATCGAGCCAGTGAGATTGGCTGAGGACAAACCAATGAACTTCAATGTGGATATATTGCCTAGGAAGCTTGGAATTTGACCACGTAAGGGGTTGAAGCTAAGATATAGTAGTTGTAACTTAGGGAAGGCGCCGAATTCTCTCGGTATGCCACCCGTTAGCCTATTCCCTACGAGTGACATCTCTTCGAGATTTTGGCATTGGGCTAAGTTAGGAGGAATGTTTCCTTCAAACTGGTTAAGTTGGAGCAAGAGTTCTTTTAGGCGGTGCAAACGACCAATTTCTATAGGAATTCTCCCATGGAAACTGTTGTTGCGAAGATCAAGAGAAGCCAGGAAAGAAAGATTGCCTAGATAAGGAGAAAGCCTCCCTTGGAGACCCATGTGCGAGAGGTCTAAAGCTGTGACTCTCTGCCTATGGTTGCTGCAAAAGATGCCAATCCATTCACAAAAATTTGCTTCGGTGGTCCAATTGCCACCTTTGATTGTGTTTGTCGGGTCGACTTCAATCGCCGATTTGAAGTGGAGAAGAGCCACTTGATCAGTGAAGTTGCTAGAACAGAAGACGGGCTGAAACATTGATAAGGAAGCCAAGATAACATTAAGAAATGTTATGAAGATGAACTTCTCCATAATGAACGGTGTATCTTTTGAGTGCCTCAGCAGAAGGTTAGCTAATTAGGACCTGTTCTAGGTATTTAATATAAAAAGAACCAAATGATTGTCTCAATTTATATAATAAAAAAATTGTAAAGAAAGACAAACTACCAAATGATTCCCCACATGGGGTCTCTACGGAAAAACAGTAGGTTGCTACTCAATGTCAGGGACCTGACAAACTATACGATCCACATTTCAGATATACTCATAAATTGAAATTTTGTTTTGAGCGTAAAAGTTCTATTATGATAATCCCAACTCATTGGCTCTTTAATATTTAAAAGGATGCTATTCACAATACCCCACAAATTAACCCAATTTATAATCATGTAGTGAGATCTTCCGTGAACGAGGGGAAGTTGGAGAACCCCTCAATCACGTTTAATTTAGTAGCCCGTTCTTTATGTTTACATGTACACACTTATTTTCAACTCTATGAGGGTATAAATGGACCTTTGACTAATGCTCCAAGGCACGAATGTGAAAAGGTTGTGTGATGAATGCCGTAACCTTCCCGTGGAGAGTGATTGGAAGTTTCTAATGTTGGAAGAGATAATGATACTAGTAGTCTATCAACTTTTATCCATGTGTCTTGTCGTATTTGAATTTTTAATCGATTCAATTAAATCACTTTTAATTAATGTGAAACATTGTGCCGCAACTTTCATTTGGTCTAATTAGATCGTAATGTATTTGATATGTTTATTGTCATCCTTTCATTAATTAATTTAAATGAAATGCATCATGGACACCAATTTGATAAAGTTGATGTTTGATGGAGAAAATTACGTGAGTTTTGTGCGTGTATGTGTTCTCTCTTCAACAAGGATTTTAGGCTTCTTGTCCAAAAAGGATAAGGACAATGGCTTTGAAATCTCTACTATTAAAATCCGTGGAAAACTTCACTACTTTCTGTTGAACCATAGTGAAAAATCCTCCTGCATTCTCCATTTGATATGATTTCGAGTGAGAGCTTGACGAAGAATAAGACCACAATAATTTATAGAAAGTAAGGGTTTTTGTCCTGGTTTGGAAGCTTAGCTGGTAGGCAATGTCAATTTTCTTTTTCTCCTTAAACCTGACATTTCAGTGCCTAATACTAATGAATCTGGACATTTGCCGATGCATTAATATTTTGATAACTACGGCTTCCTTGGTTACCAATTACTATACCATAGTACCTGCATCATCATCCTCTATATGTGATTGATTCTAATATCCATAAGCACTTTAATTGATAATTCTGTCAGACCCCCATTTCTCTGAAATCTACTCGAGAGTCCATTGATTGATGAAAATGTTTCTCGAGAGAATCGAGCGAAAAATCCAGTGTCTTGCAACTAACAAGAGGCAAGCAGATTTGCTCATTCAATGGAGGGGCGAGGATGAGGGGGACTGCGAGAAGTTGCCTTTCAGGGAAGTTGATAATCTCTAGTGTGATTGCAAATGAGAGCAACCACAGGCTTGGCCGTCATTATATTCATGAATCTCTGGTTTGCAAAAGTAAGATAGACTACTATACCTTAGTTGGATTTCTAATCGATCCATAAAATATTGGTGGCGTCTCTAGGGTAAGTTTACTTGCAAGTTCAATCAAGAACTCAAGTTGTTGAATGGGCTTGCGAGAGCTCGTGTTAAATGCGAGTGTTGCCTTGTAAGAGGGTCTATCATTCGTGCTCAGCAATTCACCTCAAGAAAGGTTGCGACACCTAAGTGTAAAAGGCTCTCCATAGTAGCAAATTTCCTACTATGCATAAAGGGATGCAAGAGGCTTAGCTAGGAGGCAAAGTCAATTATATTTTCTCCTTAAACCTGACATTTCAATGCCCAAAACTAATGAATAGGTACATCGTGTGACGCATTAGTATTTTGACAATTTTAGATGGTCTTCCAATTAGTTTGGTGTATGCTCTAGAATTTTTGTGCATCTTTGTTCATCTTTGAATGTTGTGTGGATGTGATGCAATGGAGCATGTACCCAATAGTCCGATAATCAAGACTTTAATTTCTTTTAACCTAGCTAGGTTCGCATTCTCAATTTTATCCACGACATTGATGTGTCTATTGAGATGTGCACATTATTGGTTGATCTAAATTATATCGTTAATCACAATATGGATCAATGATTCTAGAGTGCATTGCTCGTTAGTAATGAATAGAAATAATGTAAGATTTTGGAGACTAGGTACCATATTTGTTTTTATTTTCCTTGAAGCACCTGTCTCGTTTGGTGCTTGGATGAGATTATGGGTTGATGTCCTTGTCAACTTAGCCAGCGAAACTTTCGATCCACTAGAACTTGTGGTTGCTGAGTTAGATTTTGACTAAATATGTACTATTTTCATGGAATTATGCGGGCACTCCAGCATAGTAAGTTTAAAACACGGAAGACAAGGATGCGTAAATTTCCTGGTTGGGTTGGGTTGAATATTTAGGTCCAAATGGAGGAACTTGCCCGCTAAAACCATTTTGGGGGTATTATCGACTCATAAAGTTTAACCCTATATTAAGAAGTGAAATTAAAGGTTGCCACAGAGGCTTTGAGTGCTATTTGGGCAAGTTTCGACATTCTCCATAGAAAGGACTTGATTTTACTCTTTGTAAGGTTGATGACTTGATTGGGTCATAAAGTAATTAGGACTCAATTGTATTATGTGCAAAGATTTAAGATTTCTGGTGCACTTTGGTTGTTATGTTGGTGTAGGGGGATTTTTTCTATGCAAATTGGCTCAAAAGAGAGGAAGTAGGATGATTTTACCAAATAAGTTCATGTTTAATTTGAATATAGGTCATTGCGATTGAACTATAAATCATTAAAGGAAATTTTGAGGCTTATATCGTCATTTAGCTGAATTTTTTTGCCAAAATAACACAAGTCTATTTTTCAAGTTCTTCTTTCCTTTTAAATATTGTATGAGTAAGAATTGGGCAAGAAGAAAGCCACTAACCATCTTTTCTTTTTCCTTTTTTTTACTTTCTTTGAAGAGCAACTTTTTACCCTTTTTCTTTTTGCCAAATAGAGTGATATAAAGTCATTGACTATGGTTGAACCTTAATCATCTGGACCAATTTATGCGAAAGTGTCAATCCTGAAATTTATCGCTCAATCGAAAACCTGATGTGATGGTACATGGGGATTGTGTTGGACATACTAGTAATATTTCTTGTTTTGCATGTGAAGGTATCTGTCCATGCAAAATATACAAGAGTTTGGAAATGAAAGCTTACTATTGCCCCACTGATGACTTTAATTGGGAGCCATGCTCGTTATTTTTGAAAACGATGTCTTATTCGATATGTGTGGCACAAGGCAATTAACATTCATCATAAGAAGTAATTGAAGCACCGTATTTGTTCTGCCATGACATCAGTTATGCCATATCTATGATATTTGTCTCTTATTTTCCTCAAAGCACTTGTCTCCTTTGGTGCTTTAATGAAGTTATGGGTCGATGTCCTTGTCAACTTGGCCAGCATAACTTTCAAGCTAGTACTTGTGGTCACTAAGTTAGATTTGACTAAATATGTATTCTTTTCATGGAATTATGAAATTTGACAAGCACTCCAGCATAGTAAGCTTAATTCACGGAAGAAAAGGATGCGTAAATTTCCTGGTTGGGTTGAATATTCAGGTCCAAATGGAGGAACTTGCCTGCTAAAACCATTATGTGGGTGGTCATCAAGTCATAAAGTCTAAACCTATATTAAGAAGTGAAATTAAAGGTTGCCGCATAGCCTTCAAGTGCTATTTGAGCAAGTCTCTACATTCTCCATGGAAAATGACCTGATTTTACTCTTTGCAAAGGATGATGACTCAATTGGGTCATCAAGTAATTAGGACTCAAATGCATTCTATGCAAAGATTTATGATTTCTAGTGCACGTTTGCTACTATGTTGGTATAGAGGGATTTTTCAAATTATGTACTTAAAATACCTTAAGATTTCTAGATATATTAGCTTGGAAAAGAGGAGGAAAGATGATTTTACCAAATAATTATTTTTTAACTTGAATGTAAGTCTTTGTGGCTTATATCATCATTTAGCTGAATTTTTCTGAGAAACTACACTAGTCTACCTTTCAAGTTCTTCTTTTCTTTTAAATATCGTAAGAGTAAGAATTGGGCAAGAAAAAAAGACACTAACCATCTTTTCTTTCTTTTGGAGTTTGTTTTTAGACCAACTTTTTACTTTTTTTCCTTTTGCCACATAAAGTGATAAAAAGTCATTGATCGTGGTTGAACCACAATCATCCGAACCAATTCATACAAAAGGGTAAGAATTGGGCAAGAAGAAAGCCACTAACCATCTTTTCTTTATTTTGGAGTTTCTTTCTAGAACTACTTTTTACTTTTTTGCTATTTGCCACATAGAGTGATATAAAGTCATTGATCGTGGTTGAACCTCAATCATCCAAACCAATTCATGTGAAAGAGTATGAATTGGGCAAGAAGAAAGCCACGAACCATCTTTTCTTTCTTTTAGAGTTTCTTTTTAGAGCTATTTTTTACTCTCTTTTTTTCCTTTTGCTACATAGAGTGACATAAAGTCATTGAACGTGGTTGAACCTCAATCACCAAACCAATTCATACAAAAGAGTAAGAGTTGCGCAAGAAGAAAGCCACTAACCATCGTTTCTTTCTTTTGGATTCTTTTTTAGAGCAACTTTTTAGCTTTTTTTTCTTTTTGCAACACACGATGATATAAAGTCATTGACCATGGTTGAACCCAATCATTCGGACCAATTCATAGGAAAGAGTCAATCTTGAAATTTATCGCTCAATGCCTTAACACTAGAGATTTCACTAAATATCTTCATCTATTGGAAACCTTTCTGCGATAGTACATGCAGATTTTGTTGGACATACTAGTAATAATTCTCTTTTGGCAAGTGATGGCATTTGTCCATGCAAAATGTACAAGAGTTTTAAAATGAAAGGTTTATTGCCCCGCCGATGACTTAATGGGGAGACATGCCCATTGTTTTAGAAAATGATGTTTTATCCGATATGTGTGACACGAGACAAGTAACATCCACCATGGGAAGTAATTGAAATGATAGCTCGAACACTTGAAGAAAAAAAATTAAAAAATGTCATGTACATGTGTATTGTATGTGAAATTGTTGAATGAAATTACAAGTAGTCAAAAAATTAACTTATTAAGGAATCAATCAGCTATAAAATGAGTAGGGACAAATATGACTTGTGTAGTAGAAAAGTTATATAGCTACCTCAAACTATGTAAGTTGATTACAAAGTCATCATAGAAAAGTTACATGACTTTTGTGTACGTTTACATATGCAAACTTATTAACGGTTATTTTTGTTGCGATCAACGTTGCAATCAAATGCGCAAGTGACCAGCACCTTCTAGGACTTAATATCATCACAATCTATTACCTATAATTAAGTTGTGCTCATTATCATTAGACGACTATATAGAATGACTTGCGATTGTTAACACTTATATTTTACTTAGTTAGTTGCGGTTAAATTACATAGAAAATTGGGGATTAATTTTTAGCCCCTAACAAAAAGAATTTTCATTAAATTACACAGCATGTAGGAATTAGGATAATTTGCATCAATGGTGCTAAAATTTACTAATTTCCTAAAAAAATAAAAATAATAAAACAATAATTAACTAAAAAATAAAAAAAAAAAATAAAAATAGCAACCAAGGAGAGGGTTGGCCTGACTCCGGCCTCCCTTTGTTTCCCTTCCCCCCCCCTTCCCCCTGGCTCGGGCCAGCCCACTTCCTTCCCTCATCAACCTGGCCCGCACTCATCTCTTTCCCCTCTCTTCTTCCTCCTCGCTCGACCGTGCAAGGCAGGGCACCCAAGGGACTGCTATTGAGGTGGAGGACCAGCCGACGCTCCAAGGACTGATAGAAAGGAAGCTTCGGCCGATTTGACAACTCAAGGTGGTTAGTCAAGTTGAAGAGCTTAGAGCAACAAGTCAGCAGCAGAGTGGGAGGAAAGAAAGGGACCGTCGTTCGAACAACTCAATTCGTGGAGGAAAGGGCTATAAAATGGAGATTTGTGAAGAAATAAAATGAAGATTTCTAGTGAATGCTAGTTCCTTATGATGCTTTATTGGATTTTTTTTATGGTTTTGTTTTGTTATGATGGGCATCATTGTATTCGTGTTCGAGAGTGGCCGGTGGTCAATGGTGGCCGTTGGTTTTGCGCCAGCAACATCAGTCCAGTAAATGCGTGTGTTCGGCCGACTATGGTAGGGAGGTGCTCTAGTCTGGAGTTTGTGGTTCCGGGCTTGATCGAAGAAGACGACATTGAGGAGCAATCGTGGATTTGGAAAAGTTGGTGTGAAAACATTGGAAATTCTCCTTTTGTTTCCTTTAAATTTTAAATGTGCTAGTTAACAAGATGGCAGTTGCGAAAAAACAAAAAAACAAAAAAACAAAAAAAGAAATGGCATTGAGCAGTGTGCGTTATATTTTTAAGATTCTGTAACAACTCATTGCTATGACTATGAAGATTCTGTGCACCAACAATTATATGGTCTCTTCCCTGACTGTCTTTATTTGTTTGATTGTAGAGGAAAATTGATATAGGACGCTTCGAGGTCGTGATGTTACCCAACTTTGTATCGCAAAATGATGCTTATGTCAGTATTTTGATGAGAGCAGCTCGAAGTTCTATCAATGAGAAATTTCACAATTTCCTCATGGAAGAGAATGCCCTAACTCACTGAAACTTTAATTAAAATTCTCGCACAGTGCTATTATGGGACATCCTCAATCCGACCCCTATCTAAGGAGTAGAATTATGACAGTAATCAATGAATAATGGAAAAGCAAAGGATGGTCATCTTAGGATAAAAATTCAATTTTACGTTGGTGGACCGCGAATTTTGGGAAAAGTGAAAATGGGCTGCAAACGAGGAGCCATGAGAGCCCAAGCTCCGGGCTAGTCCAATGGGCTTCACGCCCACGAGGGACAGCCAAGAAGGCCCACCAAAGCCATTTAAGCCCACACTTGTTCTTTTGGAAGCTTGCACATTAGCCTAATGAGACAAAATTGTTGTCTTCAAAGAGAGGGTGGGTGCCCATTTGAAGGAGAAAGGCAAGAGACCAACCAAGTTAGCTTTCCTAGTTCATTTCCAATTATAACACATGTTTGAAATCTTGCATTAATTGAAGGTTGGATTGAAAGATTTCAAGAGTAATTTGTGGCCATTCGAAGGACTTGGCTAAGAGCGATTCAAGAAAATTTGTACCAAGTTCATTAATGCTTGAAGGAAACTTGGAAGAGAAGTCCTCATTCTCTCACTCATTTCTCCCATTCTCTCCCCCTTCTCTCTCACACCACTAAACCCCCCACGTAAATTTCTCTCTATCGACTCCCACACTCTCTATCCCTCACACAATCTCTCTCTCCCCCTCTCTTTCTTCCTCGGTCACCCCTACCATCCACTGTTGCAGTTGTTACTGCCGCCTTATCGCCATCCTCGCACTTCGCTAGTCATTCGTTACCGGGCCGTGATGCGCCACCACCTAAGGCCATGAACCGTTGTTGCCGTTGCCATCCACCACCATGACATGCCACCCCCACCCAAGGTTGTTCGCCATTGCGCCGTGATGCCATCACCATCGTTCCCTTGCTGTGCGCCCTAACCACCATCTCGCGCTATCCACCACCGTGAGCCACGTGTTGTCGCCGTCGTTGCTGCTCGCCATCAAAGCTTAGAAGCCAATCCCATGAGTGACTTCCTAAATCTTGATTAGGATGGTAGTTATGCTTGGGATTAGGGTTAGGATTAAGATTAATGATAATTAGATTAAAAGATAGGTGAATTAGGTGATAACTTATCTTGATAAGTGATAAGTAAGGGTGATAGCTGATCTTGATAAGTAATAAGTAAGGGTAATAGCTTATCTCGATAAGTGATAAGTAAGAGTGTTAGCTTATCTCGATACGTGATAAGTGCTTGCAATAGCTTATCTTCAATAGTGATAAGTGATTGTGATAGCTAGTTGATTGAAAGGGATGTGTCGAACGAATAATTGCACTTGGATTGCGATATGCCTTTAATCGAGACCACCATCAGTTTGGAAAGAAGCCAATAATAGGAGGATAGCACTCCATCCCTCCCAACTAGAAAAATGGTATTGGGAAGGGAAGCGGGTGCATAATCTTAATAGCAAGTGCCAATTCTATGGTAGGCAACATGAGACAGCACCGTGCCTGGCCAAATTGGAGCGTGCTTGGAATGTGGCCAGCACGGTCATTAGGTGCGAAACTGCTTGTGTCGACCAGTCGAGATACAACCTCAACAATTGCACATGGGACTACAAATCGGGACTACACCGTAGCCTGACCAATCCCCAACTTAAGGAAGAGTGTATGCGGTGACCAGAGAGGATGCGAAGGACTCCCGAGTCATAATCACAAGTACAACCTCCTTACACCAGCATGCTACTTATGTGTTGTTTGATATGGGAGCTACATATTCGCTCGTAGCAAAGCAATTTGTTAAATTAGCTAGATTAGAATTGAAACCGTTGGAAATGGTACTTAGAATTTCCACCTTATGAAGGATAAGATGTTACTTGTCTTAGGCTGTTGAAAGTGTAAGATTGTTGTCAATAGTCTAAAGGAATTGATAAACCTAGCTATTTTGGCCATGTATGATTTTGATATCATTATTTGAATGGATTGGCTCAAGAAGCAATGAGCCATGGTGGACTGCTATAGTAAGGTAATAAAATTCAACCTATTTGGTTGTTCTCGCTACGAATTCATAGTGAACAGGAGAGGACCCTTGATACCCTTATTTACATTACTCGAGGTACCATGACTGCTAAAGGAGAGTTGCCAAAGCTATCTGGCAAAGGTGATGGATGTGACAATGAAAGAATCAAAGTTGGAAGATATCGCAATGGCTCAAAACTTCGCAGACATTTTTATGAAGGAATTACCAAGATTGCCTCCGACAAAGGAAATGTAATTTGTCATTGAGTTAACCGCCAGAATGGAACCAATCTCCAAGGCATCTTATCGAGTGGCGTTGTCATAATTGAAGGAATTGAAGATGCATATGCAAGAGCTACTCGACAAGGGATTCATTTGCCCTAGTGCATTGCCATGGGGAGCATAGGTCCTGGTCATGAAGAAGAAGGATGGGTCATTGTGCCAATGCATTGACTACCGACAACTCAATCAAGCGACAATCAAGAACAAGTATCCACTACCAAGGATCGACGACTTGTTTGATCAACTTCAAGGAGCTTTGGTATTCTCCAAAATAGACCTAAGGATAGGCTGGCATCAGTGGAGAATCAAGAAGGAAGATATCCCAAAGACAACATTTTGAACGCAATACGGCCGCTATGAGTTTACGGTGATGTCATTTGGGTTAACCAATACCCTAACTGCTTTCATGGATGGGAAAAGAACATCTAGAGTGCCAAAACTTGGCACGGGGGACACTTAAGTATCCAAAGTTATAAAAGATACACATAAGTGCCACTTTTTTTGAAAATAAAGCACTTGAGTGCTAAGTTCGACAACCTTGGCAGGAAATCCTACATATAATTTTTATTATATAGTTCGCCAAAGAGCTGAGTCAGCAAAATAGAGGTAAACAACATCGCTATGCTTCTTATTTGAATTTTAATAGAAATATTAATTAAATTAAATTATAAAACTAAATTTAAAAAGGGGGGAGGAGTTGCAGAACGGCGAGGGCTGTGCAAGCCCTCGTCGCCGCTGCCCTACCGTTGGCAGGAAGGGTTGGTCAAGGTCATTAGCAACGAGGGCTGGGGGCTGGCAACCCTCCCCCTAGATTTGGGCGGGTCGTTAGCCTTTAGCCTGGTTAAGCACCCTCGCCGAATTTGGGGCGATGATCATTGTCGGATTTGGGGGAAGGTTGCGACCCTCGCCTCAAATCTAGGTAAGGGCTTGTAGGCCCTTGCCAAGGGCTTGATGACCTTAGCTAACCCTCTTCCCACTGTCACTAGCCCATCCCAACAACAATGGGGAAGCATTAGCGAGGGCTTGCCCAACCCTCGTTGTTTTGCAACTCCTCCCCCTTTTTAAATT
This sequence comes from Eucalyptus caleyi, assembly GCA_014182885.2. Lineage (NCBI taxonomy): Eukaryota > Viridiplantae > Streptophyta > Magnoliopsida > Myrtales > Myrtaceae > Eucalyptus > Eucalyptus caleyi. Next base: position 31,097,872 of record CM024468.2, on the reverse strand, counting down.
TTATTATAATTATAAATTTAGTTTTAAATTTAATTTAATTAATATTTTTAGTAAAATTGAAATTCAAGGCAAAATGACACCCTTTTTGGCTTATATAGCCACGTCATTATTTTGCACTTGTCTCACTGAGAAAAATACCATATAAGTTTTTTAGCCTGATTTTCTCACCGTTGGCACTTAATTGATCCATTTTACTTCGATTTTGGCATTTAAGTTTATCTTTTCAAAGTTTTGGCACTCAAGTGTCCCCTCATGCCAAATTTGGCACTCTAGGTGTTCTTCTCCCTTTCATGGACTTAATTAACTAAGTATTCAAAGCGTACTTGGATCAATTCGCCATAATATTCATCGACGACATATTGATATACTCGAAGAGCCGAAAAGAGCATGAACAATATTTGAGGATAGTATTGCTGAATCCCTAAGAAAACACACTTTATGCTAGGTTTAGTAAGTGTGAGTTCTTGGTCGGGTAGCTTTTCTTGGTCACATAATATCCGGCAAAGGAATTTCGGTGGACCCAATAAAGATTGAGGCAGTCATGAATTGGCCAAGACTAACAACAGTGATCGAAGTTCATAGTTTTCTAGGATTGGTTGGCTATTATGGGCGATTCGTGAAAAGATACTCTAGAATAGCTATGCTCCTGACACGACTGCTAAAGAAAGAAGTAAAGTTCGAATGGACAAATAAATGTGGGAAGAGTTTTCAGGAGCTCAAGCACAAGTTGACTACCGTCACAGTATTGATGGTACAATCTGATCCAAGAGGTTATGAGATCTATAGTGATGCTTAACATAAGGGACTAGGCTATGTCTTGATGAAGCATGGAAGAGTGGTGGCCTATGCATCTAGACAATTGAGGCCTCACGAGCAAAACTATTTGACGCATGGCATTTCAATTAGTTTGTGCTTTTAACCATGGTTTTGGTGTATTGTTTTTCACGATAATTGCTCAATTAAGTCAATTGTGGGTCCATATATTACATTTATGATTAATTGACTTAATTGAATCAAAATTGGACAATTTCTCCTCAAATTGAGCAAGTTTTCTCTTCAATTTGGTTATTTAGGGATTACATTGCATAAATTTTAAACCCACAAGAGCCACAAAGGCATAAAAAAATAAGAACCAACCAGAACTAATCAAGAATAGTCAAGAACCGGTCAAATCAACGTGAATCGATTTGACTGATCCTATCGGCCGCTGGTAGGGCAAGTCGAGTCGACCCCTTGCCAGCCAGTTTCGGATCTCTTGCGATCGGTTCTAGGATCCTTACCGTACCAATTTCACTCTTACGCCCTCAATTTCCCATGATTTTGTAGATTGGCTCTTCGATTTTGTGAATTTGTAATTTGGCCCATAATTAGGCCTTTAAGCACAATTCTTATTTTAAACTTGAATTTTTGCAAATAGGACCCATCCGATTGCTTACTCGATGACTCCATCCTCACAAGGAAGTAGTGTTTCTTTTTTCACCAAACAGTATGGTAGTGTTGGAAACTTATCTTTCCAAATTATTTGATATTCTAGTGAAAGGTATACTTAACTAAAGGTAAAAATATTACAACGAGGATGAAGTCAAGAAGGCTCTCACCAAATGAGATAAACATCAATTTTAACCCAATATCCTTTTTTTAAGATTTTTTTTTTTTTTTTTGCTAACGATGTGGTCTTTAGTTTCTTAAAATACTCAATTGATGTCAATATATAGAATAGTTTTTTTTATAACAAATTTTGCGATTCTGTTCTGGCTTTTTTAATGTGAAACTTCAAAAGTTCTTCACATTATGTAGGTATTGATGTGTAGAATCAATCATACATAATGATTTAATTTTTTTTTAATTAAAATAATTATAATCTGTTTCGAATTTTGCAAAGATGACTCACGAGGGTGGCCAAAATAGAACTCAAAACAAACTTCAGGGGCGGAAAACGGAATTGCCAAGAAGAAACTAAAAAGAAAAAAAGGCTCCAATCTCTCCCCGCCGTTCTCTCCCTCCAGCATTCAAAAAGGCCAAAGAAAAACATCAATTCCGCCATCGCCGTCAAGGTCTTTCGAACGAGATCCCTTCGAGCGCCCGCGCTCTCTCTCTCGAGAGAACAGCGATTCGATTCGATTCGACTCCGCCTCTTGCATCATCCATCGATCGATCCATCGATCCATCGCTCGAATCGCTCCGGGCGGGTCGAGATTCCATGGCGGATCGGGGCTCGCAGGAGGTGGAGAGAGCTCGGCTGCTGAGCTTGGCTCTCGATTTCGGCTTCGACGAGCAGTCCGCCAGCAACTGCTTGGACCGTCTCGTTTCCCTCTACGGTAACTCCAATCGCTTACTTCGTCGCGCCCGATTTCGTTCACGCCGATTAGCGCTGCATAGGTCATGTAGGCGTTTCATCGTCCGCCACGACTGTGATGGCTGGGGAGTAGTCCGCTTTAGTAGTGGTCTTGCTGACGAGCGAAGTGTCTGGTGCGGTTCCGGTTCGATGCGTCGAGGTTGCTTCGGATGGTGGTTTTTCCTGGTTATTAGCCGAATCGCGTGGTATCGAGTGATTAGGGAATGGTGTGGTTGCTAAAGAAGGAGATTTATTGCGGTTAGGCTTTTATTCTGACGGTGGCTATGGGATAGTCGACCTTTCGGATTTGAATGGACCGGAGGAGATGATTAAATGTAGTTCTCCGAGCGTTAATCCCATCCCTATTTCTCTACGGGTTTTATGGAGTAGTCTTATTGACTGGCGACATGTCCGACTTATTTCTGAACTGAACGCGAATTTACATATGGTGTCTTGCCTATGATTAAGTATGCTGTGTCACTGTACTAAGTTACTAACTGCAGATTACATATTGTAGATTGTATTTATTTGATCTCTCTCTCTGTCATGGAACTCGCAAAATCATCTCTATCTTCTTTTGGTTTTCTTAAGGTGACGAAGGTCGAGAGTTTATCACTGTGGAGCACTGTGGCGATGATTTTCTAGCAGAACTTGCCGAAACTATGCAAGACACTGAGGATTGGGATGATTTGCAAGCTGCGGAATCAGAAGCTTGTGGAGTTTTGACTGATATGTTTGGCCAAGATGTCCCTAATGATGGCGAATGCAATGTTGTGCATGATGTTAATATTATAGAGGATTCTCCACAACCTGAGAAAAATCAAACATTTCTTGAGGTGGATTCTTCTACTGAAAGTGAAGATGAAGATGATACATTTGGCAGTGCTCAAAGCAATTCGTCCACTCAACTTCTGGCCAGACAATCTTTAGAATCAATGGTATGCTTCTGAAAACTGAGAAGTTGTCTCACTCCTTTCTGCCCTAACCAGTTTTGAAGGGATTAAGAAAAATAAAGAAAAGCAGGGTGGCCTGGCATGTTTTTTCCCATGCCCAAAACTAATTGGTTGATAGTTGTTTTGTTTGTGGCTTAAGTTTTTGATTCATGGACCTAGATTTGTCTTGGGATTGGACCGTGTAATTGCTTGGACCAAATGCGTGGCTTGAAGAATGTCTCAGTATTGTACAGGGTTGCCCATTCGGTGAAGAAACTATGGGCACCTGAAGAAGACATGATAGTTACCGGGCAAATCCCTTGAGTCTGGCCACAATGGTCCAGTTGTTTAGGAGGTTGACAAAAAGTTGGCAGATCTCGGCATGACCTTTTATTCTTTTGACAATGATTCTGCACCTGTATTTTTATATATTTTTGTTGCTGAGGTATATTGGGGTCAACAAGGAAAATGGGAAGAATTGAGAACAGATTGTCTTGGTTTTTGATTGGCATCTAATTGCTTAGCCTGCTAGATGAAAGTACGATTCATAATATTTAAGTGCTGCTGTAATGCTTCTCTTAATTATGAGTGGAGAGGGACATTAGGCAACTAGAGATTGTACCTTCTTTTTTGCTGCCATATTGGACTTTCTGGATTGCTGCACAATGATCTAAAGAGTTTAGGTGCCTGTGTAGATGCCTGGTATGCTTCGAAGAAATACTTTTCAGATTAGTAAATAAACTTATCAATATTAAACATCAAGTGAATGGTAGATAGATGATGCCTGTGTTTGGTCAAAAGATGTATACTCAAAGAGAAACCATCTCTCTGTAGAAGGAATTGCAAGCTATTTCATGACATTCTCAAGGATTATAGAAAGCTGCAGGGGTTAGAAAAAAGGTCAGCAAACTATCTTAAAAGGAGACGACCTGACGGGGGTTATTGACAGTTTAACATGATTAGAACATGGGATGGTGCTTCAGTATGCACCTGCAAGGACAATATATATTTCCAATCTGTAGCAACCACTCATGCTTCACACAATTCATCAAAGAAGTTATTGAGTTGCTGGAAGCCAATCAAAGACAGGTGAAAACTCCAGAATGTCAGAATGATAATTGAACTGAAACTTGACTCTGTATTGGAAAGAGGTGAGCTCGTGTTGCAAACTCATGCGTATAGATTCACAAGGAAATCTCTCTAAGACAGTAAATTGCCTATGAGGGCTCTCATCCAATCAAATGTATAATAGACACTCCTAACTTGCTAGTTACTTCCACAGGCTATAAGATCTAAAATGACTTAAATGACAACTATTTGGTCAATAAGAACAGTTCATTTTTGTTTTTGATATGTAATAATACCTATATTTCTCAAATATTTTGAGAGTATGGTACATCATCCAAGTGTTGAATTTAGCATCCAGCATCTTTGATAGGTGTGTTTCACAAAATGAAGGCTTGGGATTTCTTTGTGCACAATTTTCATTTTTCTTCACTCCACGTCAGAAACTATTTATGGTGCTGAAGAGGCTTATTTGTGTTGAAGGACTGTAAGAGCACTGTCACTCTTGGTTCGATATCATCAGTTTCAAATAAAAGACGTTGCTCTCGGATTTCGACATGCAAACAAGGAATTCTGAGTTTTGAGGAATTGCAAGCCTTGGATGACATAGAATTGGCAAATGTTGTAATATTCGGAAACAAGGCATTTCGACCAATGCAGCATCAGGCTTGTAAAGCTTCTGTAGCCAAGCAAGATTGCTTCATTCTCATGCCCACTGGAGGTGGTAAAAGTTTATGTTACCAGGTTAGTGAATGTTTTAATTTGTGTAATGATCGAATGTAGAAGTATGTGTGGAGACAATGTTTAGAGCACAAGCCCTGTGCACTTTGCCAAATGGTTCCACCAATTACGTACTAGATGGGTAGACCTGTATATTGAAATTTAAGCTATTAAATGATCTTGCAATCTGCTTTGTTAGCACTGTTGAGAAGTTTGTGCTTGAACTTAAGGAAGAAAATGTTTTCCTAATGCAAGTGAAGCGATAGGAAGTGATTCAGGTACATAACCTTGTGTTCAAATGTACGGGATTGGACTCAGTTGGAGAAGAAGGAAATACAGGACATTCTCGTTCTGCCTTCGCCCATCTCTGTCCATTCTGTAATTTCTAGAATTTGAGGTCTGCTATGCTTCTAGGACCTTTGAATTACTTACTGGAAAATTTATCTTGTTTTTGCATGTAAGTTTTGTTGTCAGTCATATTTCATGTCTAATTCAAAAGGGTTATTAAGTCAAAGAGGAATAAGTTTTCAAATTAATTGCACCAAATTCAGATTGTAGATGTCTATATTTCCTATGCAGGTATGTGCTATGTCATCATCTCAACTAGGGGTGATCATTTCCATAATTGGTTTGAAATGATTGTCCTTTTTTCATAAAAGATGGATCTTGGGAGTATGCAAAATATTGGATATACTGAATCAAGAAGGAAGATTTTAGTCTGAATTTATTAAGTTAAATTATCCAGAATTGTTTTCTGTTTAGTCTTGAAGTATTTCATATATGTTTCTAGCTGAAGTAATTATAAGACAAATAGTGACAACTGGTGCTTTCTGATCAGCAGGTGAATAAAAGAGTTATTCCCTCATCCCTTGATTTGCTCTTCTGATGTTTTTACCCTTCATTTCAGCTGCCAGCAACTCTTAAACCAGGTGTCACAGTTGTTATATCTCCCCTACTATCTCTCATCCAGGATCAAATAATTACTCTAACCCTCAAGTACGGAATTCCATCAACTTTCTTGAACTCTCAGCAAACTTCTGCCCAGGCAGCAGCTGTCCTCCAAGAACTAAGGCAAGGTTTAGCTCGCTCTCTCTCTCTCTCATTCTCTGTGTTCCTACTGAAGTTTATCCTACCATACAATCATTATCCCCCCTTAAAATGGTTTGCTCCATTTGTTGCAAAGGATGAATATTTTTTATGTGGTTAATGAAAAGATGCATGCCTAAGATGTTGGGCTATGCTCCATTTGTTGCAATGGGATTTCTATTGGACTTCTAAAACTTTTTTTTTTGCTGAGGGTTGGGATTGTCAAGTCATTAATCTCCACTGATTTGCCTTCCTTTTCAGGAAAGATAAACCATCATGCAAGCTATTGTATGTAACTCCTGAAAGGATTGTGGGAAACCCATCATTTCTTGAGATATTGAAATGCTTGCATAGAAAGGTACTAATTCTGATATACTGTAACTTTTTCTGAAAGTTTCTTTTTAACTTTTTCATACTCGGCCATCACACATTGCAGGCACAACTAGCTGGTTTTGTTGTTGATGAGGCACATTGTGTGAGGTATGCTTTTTGGCATCCTTGTATCTGAAGCAAGGATCATGCTAGAGTTACATCAAATGGAAAAAAAAAAGGATTTATGATGTTGCCACTGCAGAACTACTGTCCTTGTTCCTGAGAAAAAAGCAAGTTAACTTTTTATACATGCTCACTCAAAACTCTTTTTTTCAAACGTTTTTGCATCTTCTGTGTTTCTGGCCTAATTATGTTGTCAGTGTCATGCTGAACCTTCTGAAACCCAGATCTTCTGTGGAGTTCTAGTATAACACAATGCAATGTTGAAATAACTAATTCTGGAAATGATCTAGTTTTTTGTATTGTAAAAAGTCAGTGGCACATCATTAATCATAGTAAGCACAGTACACTCAACTAAATTAAGCTCCACAGAAATTACTTTCGGATGTAATTGAAGGTGTCCATGTTTGGCACAATAGTTAGGTCTTTTATACTATTCATTAACAACTTAAGATATCAAGCCAAAGTTCACACATGTGATAATTGATTGATTGTGTTTCTTATGAGGTCTTTATTGGACTTGCTCTGCCAGTGCGATTTCATGAAAGGAACGTATCGCTGTTTGGAGCTTTTCTTGTATATTTGAATGATTGTAAATCAGTAAAGCTTATTGATCATTACTTTCATGGTTGTCACTATTGCAGTCAGTGGGGACATGATTTTCGTCCAGATTATAGGGGACTGGGATGTCTCAAGCAAAACTTTCCATATGTCCCAGTGATGGCCTTAACTGCCACCGCCACCCAGCCAGTTCGTGAGGTATGAAACTTGCACATTATCCTCCAAATTATGTTGAAAAAATCATTTGGGTCTGATCGAAATGTTCATCCATTGTAGGATATCCTAAAAGCTCTCAGGATCCCCCATGCTCTTGTTCTTGAGACAAGCTTTGACAGACCAAACCTAAAATATGAGGTCATATCTAAGACCAAGGAACCACTGAAGCAGCTTGGAGAGCTGCTAAAGAATCGTTTTGCTAATTTGTGTGGCATAGTGTATTGCCTCCCAAAGAGTGAATGTGTTGATGTTGCAAAATACTTGAATGATAAGTGCGGTATAAAGACAGTGTACTATCATGCTGGATTAGCAGCCCGTCAAAGAGTAGCTGTTCAAAAGAAATGGCATACTGGAGAGGTCCAGGTTGTATGTGCAACCACTGCTTTTGGAATGGGAATAGACAAACCTGATGTTGTAAGTTGAAATGGACTCTAAGCCTTTGCCTATTTTTAGTTGTAGAGTCAAGCTGACAAGCCGCCAAATACTCAACTAATTCACTTTTTTCTAATGTTTTAGTTTCATTGATTGGTTTGTTAGCGTGCTTGGAAGTAAACTTTGCTGGTTCCATGGTCCAATGGCCTGCTAAATTGTCATTCTTGGCTATTGATTGCAACTAGCGAATTATATGTTATTTTCAAGTCAGATTCTTTCTTCCATGCATGGCACTTTGTTGTGCTGAAATTAATTAAACTAGGATAAAGTTCTTTTCTTTACTGTAAAAGTGGCAAATGAATCTGATCTAATTTGTCCTCCTTTTATAATGTTTTTATCATTTTTCAACTTTGGAGGTTCAGTAAATATTTTTTTGTGGCATGTGGTCAGCGTTTTGTCATCCACAATACAATGTCCAAGTCAATCGAAAGCTATTACCAAGAATCAGGGAGGGCAGGAAGAGATAATCTACCAGCAATGTGCATTGCTCTATATGCCAAAAAGGATTTCAGCCGGGTTGTGTGCATGTTAAGGAGTGGTCGAGGATGTAAAACTGAAATCTTTAAAAGTGCAATGGCTCAAGCTAGGAAAATGCAGCAATATTGTGAACTCAAGGTAATCCAATTTGTGTTCTCAACTTCTCTCTGATGGTCTCAACTAAGTGATGCTTCCATTTTGTGTTTATACTTTCCACTTTGTTCTATTGATTGTTGTTAGTGTTAGTCTGGCATTAACCCGTCTGGGTGCTGGATCATTAGACCGGTCTGTTGGCAACATTTTCAAATAATAATGTACCCTTTGGGCTTAAACTCATATTCCACAAGCCTAAATGGAGCAAAGTCTATTGATAAACATGTGTTTCCTCTCTAATTTGTGAAATTTCAGGATGAGTGTCGGCGGCAAACCTTACTTGCGCACTTTGGCGAGTCTTTGAATCGGAAAGACTGTAAATACGGTTCTAATCCTTGTGACAATTGTCTTAAAGCCTCTTCATAAAGGTAAACCTTTCAGGTGTCAACTCTCTTGATGGGTGACAGGTACTGACTTATGCGTGATCTTGATTTGCACAGTTCTTCTGATTCCATCATCTGCAATTATTGGAAGACCACGTGGTAATGGAGGGGCAAAGGTCCTTAACTATGGACACAGAAATTTTCAGTTATGATGGTCTTGTCATCTCATTTTGTCTTTTCCTTTCATCTGTCGCCATGTTCCTCATCTGGAACTAATTATTTTCGTGAGGGGAAAGAAAATGTTGGTCGACATATAAACCGGAGAGGCATATGGGAGCACGCCCTCCGGTCTTGACTGCAGAAGAAAATGTTTCTTGTTTCAGTTAGTGAAGACTAACAATGAAATCCAATTATACAAGTGCATGTTGCCTTTTCGTCTTCTTTCCCGTTTTGAATTAGTGATGAATGCATATCATGACTGCATCTGAAGTTAGTTTACTTGCAGATTCAATTAATCAAGTGGTATATCTTAAGATACAATCGATTGGTTGAAAACCTTTATTAGGATACAATCATTTGTTAATCCATCTATTGAACACCACCAGCTTTATTTTTCTGCCCCAGATCTCTCTTGCTCTCTCTACTGTCAACACATTTTGGCTCACTTCATAAACTCACTGTATACGTAATTCAACATAATAGTATTCCAAAAAGGTCCGTCTGTTGATTTATGGTCTGTTTAAAGGTAGGTCTAGAATCTCATGGACAACATTTATTATTCTTATCCAGATAATTGGATTCAGTTTTCAGTTCGTGTTCAGCATCAATAATAATAGATGGTCAAGCTATCAATAGTCTTTGTGACGGAAAATTGGATACAGAATTGTCAAGCATGACTCTATCCTCACAATTCATAAATAATGTCTTGCTATTTATGTTTTTCCATTTCCAGCAGTTATATGTAATTTTCTCTATCGAGTAATTAATGCATATTAGTGTTGATATACTTTGGAGAGAGACAGGAGATGGTCCTGCGAAAATTTTGAGTGACTCGTTATGTTATAATAATTACAGATGTCCTGTCTTGTCCTGCCATCCTTCGTTTTTTTCACTCTTTTTTCTTGTGACCAGATTCAACCTTGTGTTTCTAGGAGATTAGTGAGCTAAAAGTGCAGGTAAATCTTGGTTTTTAGGTTGAGTTTTGTCGATGGTTGGTTAACTTGGTTTCATCAAAAAGGCTACTCTGGTCTCTGCTGGGACATCACAGTACTCTTGGTTTTTAGACGGGTGACATTCGGTGCTCTAGCAGCGGGGACTACATTGAGTACCCAAGAGTAATCGTAGCTAATTAATGAATCTATCGGAAAAAAAGAGAAGTAATTTTTTATTAGAAAATCTTACAAACTAAAAACCAACTACTCTGGATCTTCTACTTCTACTTTGCTACGACATAGCGGACACGAATTATTACTCTTGAGCCGCTTGACGATGCACCTGAAGTGAAATAAGTGCGAGCACGGTATCTTTATCACTTTATTTTCCCCATCTAGTTCCTCTAAACAAATAGAACAGCATACGTCACCATTCTCGACAAAGTAGCTCTTCTGCTTGAGCTTTTCAACAGTGCTTTCAGGGATGCCCCGCGTGACTTGATTGGGATCCGGCTCGTATCCTCCGATCGAGGCTTCCTCAGAGTCTTCCATTTGGACTTCATCTTTGGTGGCCAATTCCAAATTTATGTTCATGTCGAACCCCCCATGGCCATTACCCGATGCCCAAAACACTGTACGCAGAATAGCTCTTATAATAGCAGCCCAAAAGCCGTGATGAACGCCTAAAGCATCGAGGACTATCTCCATTTGCGTTTCGCAAAGGGATTGCCATGATAGGATGCAGAGCGGCATCTCAAATGACTGACTCAACTCCGACAGTGTAGTGTCTTGGAAACTTATCGGCACTCCTAGTCGATCGACAAACACTAGCAAATGGTGCCACTTGATCGAGAAGTTGAAGACAGCGGTCGGCAAGCTAGAAAAATCAAGATTTCTTGTCTTCAGCTTCAAACTATATCCGCAATACACTGTCTCCTCCACGCCGTTGCTACCGAGAGTGGATTGAATAGGATTTTCACGTGTAATGTTGAAATCCAATCACGAAAATGCCCAGGAAATATTTTGGAAATATATCGAGAAACAGACAGAAAAAGAAGCTCTACAACGAAAAGAAAAATCCGAGAATTGAACTAACCGAACAATGGAAACGATTCCCTCTCGCGAGCAGAGCAATCTCCTTCGAAACCAAGAATCGATGAAATCTGGGGTTTGCGCAGAACGGGAAATTGTAATTCTCTCAGGAGATGACAAACAATGGAACACAATGCAGCTTTGGTTTGTTGTCTGGACTTTCCTGTTTTGCGGACTGGCGGTGAAATTTGAAAGGGCGTGCTGTGCACGTGCCGATATAAAGGAAATTAATCAAATTCTATTTCTCTTTCTCTAAACTACTGATTTTCTGCGAAACCAAAAAAGGAAACAGAGAAGATGGCCACGTTCGGAAGCCAATCCTCCGGCGCCGGCGCTCTCTCCGGCGGTGGTTTCATGGGCCCTCTCAGTCTCCCCGGAGCAAGCATTACCTTACGGAGAGTTAGGATTTTGGAGGACCAAACCAGAATCTGATGCTATTCTCTGATCAAACGGTTGATCACGAGTTCATCGTTTGGTGTTTGGAACTTAAAGAGTTCGCCCTTGTGGAACTGCACAGAGAGGAATCTGTCTTAATAAGAGGGTTGGTGCAATGATGGATATGGCCGGGGCTCATTTAACTCTGTACTCAGAATTCTTACTGTAGTGTTTGGATGCTGAGTTTTGAAGAAGTTCTGATTATACTTAGCACGATTGTTTCAATAATTAAATTGTATTTGCAAACAGGAAGTTTGAGACTTTTAGCTCAAAACAACTCGCGGTTGTCGTACAATGTCTCCATGGTTTGCTTTTGAATCCTATTTTCCTACGAAATGATGATAACCGGACATTACCCAACATGCAGAACCATCTTCGCATTGTTTTAGTGTGATCATACAGCATAATATCATGTCTTCTATCCCAAATGTCGGGTTGCAGGTATTAGTTGCATTCATAATCTTCTCTTTTGGTATCCTGCGAGCTGCTTAACATCTAAACACTTTTGTCCATTTGTTCAGGGATGGAAAGCTGAATTAGCATTATCTGATTTTGTGTTGCATACCATGCCTACTTCTTCTGAGTTTGATAGGGTCGTTGCGTCGGAGCTTGGTGCCAGAACAGGTATGTTAGGTTCTGCTGCTTTCTTAAATATGTCAGGTGATACTGTTCCAAAAAACTAAACTTACTTCACAGATTGCTTAGTTTTCTTAAGCGGTGAAGTACCATGAGGAAGTGTCCAAGTTATTAGAGAATCAAAATTGGTGAATGGAGGATGAAAAGAATGACTGTTATGGGTGTCTTCTTCTTGTGAGCTTATTTTAGGTGTAATACGAATTGCCAAATTCTAAAACCATTATGGGGGCGTTGTCAACTCATAAGTTTAAACCGATATTAAGAAGTGAAATTAAAGGTTGCCACAGAGGCTTCGAGTGCTATTGGGGCAAGTTTCGACATTCTCCATAGAAAAGACTTGATTTTACTCTTTGAAAAGGTTGATGACTCAATTGGGTCATAAAGTAACTAGGACTCAATTGTATTATGTGCAAAGATTTAAGATTTCTGGTGCACTTTGGTTGCTATGTTGGTGTAGGGGGATTTTTTCTATACAAATTGGCTTGAAAGAGAGGAAGTGGGATGATTTTACCAAATAAGTTCATGTTTAATTTGAATATAGGTCATTGCGATTGAACTATAAATCATTAAAGGAAATTTTGAGGCTTATATCATCATTTAGCTGAATTTTTTCCCCAAAATAACACGAGTCTATTTTTCAAGTTCTTCTTTTCTTTTAAACATTGTATGAGTAAGAATTGGGCAAGAAGAAAGCCACGAACCATCTTTTCTTTTTCCTTTTTCCTTTTCTTTCTTTGAAGAGCAACTTTTTACCTTTTTCTTTCTTTCTGCCACATAGAGTGATATAAAGTCATTGACAATGGTTGAACCTCAATCATTTGGACCAACTTATGCGAAAGTGTCAATCCTAAAATTTATCACTCATTTGAAAACCCGATATGATGGTACATGGGGATTGTGTTGGACATACTAGTAATATTTCTTGTTTTGCATGTGAAGGTATCTGTCCATGCAATATATACAAGAGTTTGGAAATGAAAGCTTATTATTGCCCCCACCGATGACTTTAACTGGGAGCCATGTTCGTTATTTTTGAAACGATGTCTTATTCGATATGTGTGGCATGAAGCAATTAACGTTCATCATGGGAAGTAATTGAAGCACCATATTTGTTCTGCCATGACATCAGTTATACCATATTTATGATATTTGTCTCTTATTTTCCTCAAAGCACTTCTCTCCTTTGGTGATTGGATGAAGTTATGGGTCGATGTCCTTGTCAACTTGGCCAGCGTAACTTTCAATCTAGTACCTGTGGTCACTGAGTTAGATTTGACTAAATATGTATTCTTTTCATGGAATTATGAAATTTGACAAGCACTCCAGCATAGTAAGCTTAATTCACGAAAGAAAAGGATGCGTAAATTTCCTAGTTGGGTTGTATATTCAGGTCCAAATGAAGGAACTTGCCTACTAAAACCATTATGTGGGTGGTCATCAAGTCGTAAAATCTAAACCTATATGAAGAAGTGAAATTAAAGGTTGCCGCATAGCCTTCAAGTGCTATTTGAGCAAGTCTCTACATTCTGCATGGAAAATGACTTGATTTTACTCTTTGCAAAGGATGACAACTCAATTGGGTCATCAAGTAATTAGGACTCATATGCATTCTATGCAAAGATTTATGATTTCTAGTGCACTTTTGCTACTATGTTGGTATAGAGGGATTTTTCAAATTATGTACTTAAAATACCTTAAGATTTCTAGATAGATTAGCTTGGAAAAGAGGAGGAAGGATGATTTTACCAAATAATTATTTTTTAACTTGAATGTAAGTCTTTGCGGTTGAATTATAAATTAGTGAGGGAGATTTTGCAGCTTATATCGTCATTTAGCTGAATTTTTATGAGAAACTACACTAGTCTACCTTTCAAGTTCTTTTCTTTTAAATATTGCAAGAGTGAGAATTGGGCAAGTAGAAAGCCACTAACCATCTTTTCTTTCTTTCGGGGTTTCTTTTTAGAGCAACTTTTTACTTTTTTTTCTATTAGCCACATAAGGTGATATAAAGTCATTGACCATGGTTGAACCTCAATCATCCAAACCAATTCATATGAAAGAGTAAGAATTGGGCAAGGAGAAAGCCATTAACCATCTTTTCTCATTAACCATCTTTTCTTTCTTTTGGAGTTTCTTTCTAGAACTACTTTTTACTTTTTTTCTATTTGTGACATAGAGTGATACAAAGTCATTGATCATGGTTGAACCTTAATCATCCGAACCAATTCATGCGAAAGAGTACGAATTGGGCAAGAAGAAAGCCACTAACTATCTTTTCTTTCTTTTGGAGTTTTTTTTTTAGAGCTACTATTTACTTTTTTCTTTTCTTTTTGCCACATAGAGTGACATAAAGTCATTGAACGTGGTTGAACCTCAATCATCCAAACCAATTCATACAAAAGAGTAAGAATTGGTTAAGAAGAAAGCCACTAACCATCTTTTCTTTCTTTTGGATTTTTTTAGAACAACTTTTTAGTTTTTTTTTCTTTTTGCCACACACGATGATATAAAGTCATTGACCATGGTTGAACCTCAATCATTCGGACCAATTCATAGGAAAGAGTCAATCTTGAAATTTATCGCTCAATGCCTTAACACTAGAGATTTCACTAAATATCTTGATTTATTGGAAACCTTTCTGCGATGGTACATGCAGATTTTGTTGGACATTAATAATTCTCATTTGTCCAAAATAAAAATAGGGAAAATTAACAAATCCTAAAACAGAAACAAACAAACCCTAGGTTTTCTGGTCTCTCCGTTCCTTGTACACATCCTCTGCAAAGTCAAAAAACAAAGTTCTCCCATTCTTTGTACCCATCCTCTGCAAAGTCGAAGACCCAAATTCTCCACCGGTTGAGGCACAAATTCAAAAACAAGAAGAAAACCATATGCTTCTTTGTTTGTTTGCGGAGACCCAAATTCTCCACCAGTCAAGCAAGGCGAGGAGCGACGAGAATCTAGTCGCGATGATGACCGGACAACGATTTGGTTGAGGAGCAGTGTAGGAGAAGAAAGAAGAAAACGTAAACTTAATTAATTTAGATTTTTCCTTTTTTTCCACTCACAAATTTATGACAAAATTGCCCCTATTTTAATTGCCAAAAAGTCTACCAGCAAACTAAGATCCTCAATAGAGATTAACTTGATCATTCTGGGTCCTTATTTGATATAAAATTCACTTCGGGTCCTTTTTTAAAACAATGGGTCCACTTTGGGTCCTTATATGACACAAAGTTCACTTTGGATCCTTATTTGAGAAAATACATTCACTTTGGGTCCTTATTTGAAATTTTCTCTTAAATGGATAACCTGTAGTTCTTGAATTGGGAATCCCTCAAGTGCATTGGTCACATATTCACCCTTAATATGGGCACAACACTACAATTGATAAAGCACGTCATTCCGGGTGCTACTGCTAGTAGCATACGACGACATGGCTGTTAAAATTGTGGTTCAAATTGTACGATCAATGACATACGATCCCAAATCTACTAAACAATCCCTATCACACGGAAAAGGGGTTAGAGATAAAAACCATTTTAGATTGCCCGTCAAGATCTTAAAATTTTATTCCTGAACGTTAAATCACAAAAGTAGCCCATACAAAAATTAAATTTGGGCCAAAATTAGTAATGCCCAGCCTAAAATATTTAATCCGAAACTCCAGATATCGCCTAAGCGACAAATTTGTTGGTAGTACTAATAATGATTTTGTGATTCATAATGAATTCGATGAGGAAGGCCGATGGGCCAGTTACGATCTCAATCAAGATGTCGAGATGACAGCCGATGATATATTCTAGATGAGTATTTTTTTTTTTTTTTTATGCCTTTTTATGTCATACTAACGAATTTTCTTCATTTGTTTTGTTTTGTGTTTTTTAACTGTTTGATACGAAAATGACATTATTGAACTATAATGTAATTTAAAATAGCGGCAGTGAAATTTTCCAGTGCAGACCTATTTTTTATACCACTAAGGTCGTGTTCAATTTTTTTATGACTTACGATAAGGTGGGAGGTCTTGTAGATTAGGTGGAGATTATACTAAAAATAGGGATTTTAAAAAGTCTGTACGGCAATCCAGAAACCGAAAATATCGAGGCCCTGCTGAATGTCGCAATGAAGAATTAGTTCTAAACATTCATTTCGACATTCTGACATTGAGATGGGTGTTATACCTTCCGAAGTCGGACATGAGTTAAGAATTTCGTTGGGTCAAGTGTCAACGCATGAAAATGTTGTCGCGATTTTAATTGTTTTTCTCCGATTCAGAAAACTCGGAAGATTAGAAACTTTATAGCAGATGGCTATACAGAATGCCGTGAAAACGAAATGACCGTGTACAAACTAAGATGATACTATTCCCATATTCTACGTACTGCTCTCTACCTTATTTTCTTGTCAAGTAGTGACAACTTGATCTTGTTGAGCTTAACCATGATAGTTTTCATGTCCATTCTTTCCTCAGGCAAGTCCTTCGAGCATTCTAATCCTAACTCTAGGATCGATAAAACTATACTCTTGAGTTCCGGAGGCATCAAATCTTCATGTTTCATGCTAATGAGTTTGCTATCCACGATGTCAAGCACTCTGTCTGGAGTCGCTGCACCTACCCATTGCCTCAAGCTCATATCCGCATCGAACATTTCATCGGTTGGCTTCTTACTAGTTATCACTTCCAACAGCAATATGCCGAAACTGTAAACATCTCCTTTTGTCGAGACTTTTCCTTCCAAACCGTACTCTGCAAGCGTCATAGTTTGTGAAAAAAAGAACATCAGCGATGGATCTTTTTCTTTTTGGGGCATAAATAATAAGATCGAGAGGCATACTAGTGTTAATGTATCTCGATTATATTGTACCATTATACTAGGGATCAAAGGGCCGAATTAGCTAAAATTTTGACAAATATACCTGGAGCAATGTATCCAATCGTGCCGAGAGTTTGGGTTTGTGTTTCAAGCTTGTTCTTAGCCAAAATCTTTGCA
This sequence comes from Eucalyptus caleyi, assembly GCA_014182885.2. Lineage (NCBI taxonomy): Eukaryota > Viridiplantae > Streptophyta > Magnoliopsida > Myrtales > Myrtaceae > Eucalyptus > Eucalyptus caleyi. The sequence continues at coordinate 31,080,772 of CM024468.2, read as the reverse complement.
ATTCCAAAGTCGCAGACTTGTGCGACCAGGTCCTCATTTAGAAGAACATTGCTAGGCTTCAGATCACAGTGCACAATGGGTTCTGGTTGGCGATGGTGGAGATAATCGAGTGCTGTTGCGATGTCGACCACTAAACTCACTCGCCGATGGAGACCCAAGTCGTGGTTATTGGAGTGGAGCCACTTCTCCAAGCTCCCATTGGGCACATATTGCAGCACCAGAGCTCTTAGATCGGCATTCGTGCAAGAGCTAATCACCTTGACGAGATTCCGGTGCCGGATTTTGCGGAAAACCTCGCATTCTGCGTCAAAACTTTTCAAGGCGCCTTCAATATGGAGATTTAGTACTTTGACCGCAACGTCAGTCCTGTTGGCCAGAGTCCCTTTGTATACAGAGCTAAAGCTTCCTGCTCCGAGTAAGTTGCTTTCGCTGAAGTTGTTCGTAGCTAAGCAAACCTCCCGATATGTTATCATTGGGTGGTTAATTCCAAGCAGGATGCCCACCGAAACTGGAGTTCTTTTAATCGTGTTTCCATGCTTTCTAAGCAAGCAAATGACAATGACCGAAAGTATAGCAGATGCAATTGGCAACATAACGTATAGTAACCATAGCCGCTTGTCCCTTGATGATTTCTTTTCATTTACTTTGCACGTTGGGACTTCAAATATTGCATTTCCACAGAGCGCTTCATTCCCAATGAAGGAGAGAGCTGAGAAATTTCCAAAGGATCCACCATTAGGAATTTCTCCCGACAGCCTATTAAAGGACAAGTTCAAATTTTGCAGAAATCTAAGTTCTTCCAGAGACTTGGGTATTACACCTGACAACTCATTGTAGGAGAGATCGAGGAACTCCAACCCTTTGAGGTCACCGATCGATGGCGGTATTGATCCTTCAAACGAGTTCCCTGACAAGTTGAGAAATACAAGACTCTCTAACCCCTGGATGGAACTAGGTATGGTGCCAGTAAGTTGATTTCGAGAAAGATCAATGCTGTTCATGGCTCTCATTTTCCCTATATCCAATGGTAGCCCTCCAATGAAAGAATTGTGTGACAAATCAAGCAAGATGAGTTCTTGAAGACTCCACAGGCTAATTGGTACGATCGATGTCAAGTTATTCCAACTTACTGTAAACTCTTGAAGGCTGCTCAAGTTTCCAATGCAATTCAAGATCGATCCCAATAAACTATTTTGTTGGAGCAACAAATTTCCTAAACTTGTCAAGTTGCATATCTCATCTGGGATCGGTCCTTCGAGATGGTTGTTATTGAGATCCAGCCTTTGCAAGCTTTCTAGTCCTCTGATTGATGATGGGATGTTGCCATCTAAATCGTTGTCATTCAACCATAGTGAAGTCAATCTCTTCAAGGAACCCATTTCCTGAGGAATGCGACCTCTTATTTGACAACTGGGAGCAGATAGAATTTGTAGGGAACTCGAGAAGTTTTTGATAGATTTTGGTATGGAGCCGCAAAGGGGGTTGCTTGCTAGAGCCAACACTAGCAGCGATTGGCAATTTGATAAAGCAGATAGAAAACTAAGCTCCGAACTATGAGTCTCACCTGTTAGCTGATTTGATTCAGCCTCAAAGACTCTGAGGTTCTTCAAGTTGCCCAAACTCATGGGTATGGGTCCGCTGAGTTGATTGTCCGCGGCACTGAAAAGTATTAGGTTCGTACAGTTTGAAATATATTGTGGGATGTTGCCACCAAAACTATTTTGATAGAAAGAGAGTTCTTCCAAATTTGGAAGGCTCTGTTCCCTACCCGGGAAAAAGCTTCCAGAGAGGGAATTGGAGGCCAAACCAAGTTTTCGTAGAGAAGAAACATTAAAAATTTCTTGAGGCACTTTGCCTATTAGCAAATTGATCTGAAGGTTCAAATATTTCAGATTGACCAACTTGCCAATCTCACTCGGAATGTCACCTCTGATATAGTTAGATGTTACATCCAAAATTTGCAGGCTTGACATGTTACCAATGGTTCGAGGAATCGTGCCAGTCAAGTTGCTTTCCCTGAGGTGGAGCTCCTGTAGCTTTTGCAACCTGTCAATGTCTCGAGGAAAGCTTCCCTGAAAACGATTGTATGACAACGCCAATATGAGAAGCTCTTTGCATTGGGTTAGCGTCTCTAGTATCACGCCGTTGAACTGGTTATCAGATAGTTGAAGCACCTGAATGCTAGGCCAGCAGGAGCAAAGATTGGAGGGAAGACCCCCTGAGAGATCATTATGCATCAAGTCAACCACGGTGAGTGATCTATTGAAAAGTGTCGGAGGAATCGAGCCTGTGAGATTGGCCGAGGACAAACCAATGAACTGCAATGTGGATATATTGCCCAGGAAGCTTGGAATTTGACCACGTAAGGGGTTGAGGCTAAGAAATAGTAGTTGTAACTTAGGGAAGGCGCCAAATTCTCTCGGTATACCACCCGTTAGCCTGTTCACTGTGAGTGCAATGACTTCGAGATTTTGGCACTGGGCTAAGTTAGGAGGAATGTTTCCTTCGAACCTGGTTCACTTCGAGTATGAGTTCTTTCAAGCGGCGTAAATGACCGATTTCTATTGGAATTCTCCCGTAGAAACTATTGTTGCTAAGATCAAGAGAAGCCAGGAAAGAAAGATTGCCTAGGTACGGAGAGAGCCCCCCCTGGAGACCCATGTACGAGAGGTTTAAAGTTGTGACTCTCTGCCTGCGGTTGCTGCAAATGACGCCAACCCATTCACAGAAATTTGCTTCAGTGGTCCAATTGCCACCTTTGATCGTGTTTGTCGGGTCGACTTCGATCGCCGATTTGAAGTGGAGAAGAGCCACTTGATCAGTGAAGTTGCTAGAACATATGACGGGCTGAAACATTGATAGGGAAGCCAACATAACATCAAGAAATGCTATGAAGATGAACTTCTCCATTATGAACAGTGTATCTTTTGAGTGCATCAATAGAAGGTTAGCTAATTAGGACCTGTTCTCAGTATTTAATATCAAAAAGAACCAAATGATTGTCCCAATTTAAATTTAAAAAAAAAAAATTGTAAAGAAAGATTAACTACCAAACGATGCCCCACATGGGGTCTCTATGGAAAGACAGTAGGTTGCTATTCAATGTGAGGGACCTAACAAACCATACGATCCACATTTCAGATATACTCATAAATTGAAAATTTGTTTTGAGCGTAAAAGCTCTATATGATAATCCCAACTCATTGGCTCTTTAGTAATTAAAAGGATGCTATTCACAATACCCCACAAATTAACCCAAACCATAATCATGTAGTGAGATCTTCCGTGAACGAGGGGAAGTTGGAGAAACCCTCAATCACGTTTAATTTAGTAGCCCGTTCTTTATGTTTACATGTACACGCTTATTTGCAACTCTACAAGGGTATAAATGGACCTTTGACTAATGCTCCAAGGCACGAATGTGAAAAGGTTTTGTGATGAATGCCGTTTTTTTCCCATAAGGAGTGATTGGAAGTTTCTATTGCTGGAAGAGATAATGATACTAGTAGTCTATCAACTTTTATCCATGTGTCTTGTCATATTTGAATTTTTAATTGATTCGATTAAATCACTTTTAATTAATGTGAAATGTTGTGCCGAAACTTTCATTTGGTCCAATTAGATCCTAATGTATTTGATAAGTTTATTGTCATCTTTTCATTAATTAATTTAAATGAAATGCATCATGGACACCAATTTGATACAGTTGATGTTTGACGGAGAAAATTACGTGAGTTTTGTGCGTGTCATGTGGACTCTCTTCAACAACGAATTTAGGCTTCTTGTCCAAAAAGGATAAGGACAATGGCTTAAAAATCTCTACTATTAAAATCCGCGGAAAACGTCACTACTTTCTTTTGAAGCATACTGAAAAATACTCCTGCATTCTCCATTTGATATGATTTCAGTGAGAGCTTGAAGAAGAATAAGACCACAATAATTTATAGAAAGTAAGGGGTTTTGTCCTGGTTTGGAAGCTTAGCTGGTAGGCAATGTCAATTTTCTTTTTCTCCTTAAACCTGACATTTCAATGCCTAATACTAATGAATCTGGACATTTTGGGATGCATTAATATTTTGACAACTATGGCTTCCTCGGTTACCAATTACTATACCATATTACCTGCATCATCATCCTCTATATGTGATTGATTCTAATATCCATAAGCACTTTAATTGATAATTCTGTCAGACCCCCATTTCTCTGAAATCTATTCGAGAGTCCATTGATTGATGAAAATGTTTCTCGAGAGAATCGAGCGAAAAATCCAGTGTCTTGCAACTAACAAGAGGCAAGCAGATTTGCTCATTCAATGGAGGGGCCAGGATGAGGGGGACTGCGAGAAGTTTCCTTCGAAGGAAGTTGATCGTCTCTAGTGTGATTGCAAATGAGAGGAACCGCAGGCTTGTCCTTCATTATATTCATAAATCTCTAGTTTGCAAAAGTAAGGTAGACTACGATACCTTAGTTGGATTTCTAATCGATCCATAAAATATTGGTGGTGGCTCTAGGGTAAGTTTACTTGCAAGTTCAATCAAGAACTCAAGTTGCGGTTGAATGGGCTTGGGAGAGCCCGGGTTAAGCACAAGTGTTGCCTTGTAAGAGGGTCTATCATTCCTGCTCAGCAATCTGTTAGTTTTCCCCATGTGGTTCACCTCAAGAAAGGTTGTGACACCTAAGTGTAAAAGGCTGTCCATAGTAGCAAATTTCCTACTATGCATATAGGGATGCAAGAGGCTTACCTTGGAGGCAAAGTCAATTATAGTTTTCTCCTTAAACCTGACATTTCAATGCCCAAAACTAATGAATGGGTACATCGTGTGACGCATTAGTATTTTGACAATTTTAGATGGTCTTCCAATTAGTTTGGTGTATGTTCTAGAATTTATGTGCATCTTTGTTCATCTTTGATTGTTGTGTGGATGTGATGCAATGGAGCATGTACCAAATAGTCCGATAGTCAAGACTTATATTTCTTGTAATCTAGCTAGGTTCGCATTCTCAATTTTATCCACAATATTGATGTGTCTATTGAGATGTGCACATCACTGGTTGATCTAAAGTATATTGTTAATCACAATATGGATCAATGATTCTAGAGTGCATTGCTCGTTAGTAATGAATAGAAATAATGTAAGATTTTGGAGACTAGGTACCATATTTGTTTTTTATTTTCCTTGAAACACCTGTCTCGTTTGGTGCTTGGATGAGATAATGGGTCGATGTCCTTGTCAACTTAGATACCGACTTTCGATCCACTAGAACTTGTGGTTGCTGAGTTAGAGTTTGACTAAATATGTATTATTTTCATGGAATTATGCGGGCACTCCAGCATAGTAAGTTTAAAACACGGAAGACACGGCTGCGTAAATTTCCTGGTTGGGTTGGGTTGAATATTTAGGTGCAAATGGAGGAACTTGCCCGCTAAAACCATTATGGGGGTGTTATCAACTCATAAAGTTTAAACCTATATTAAGAAGTGAAATTAAATGTTACCACAGAGGCTTCGAGTGCTATTCAGGCAAGTTTTGACATTCTTTGTAGAAAAGACTTGATTTTACTCTTTGCAAAGGTTGATAATTCAATTGGGTCATAAAGTAATTAGGACTCAATTGTATTATGTGCAAAAATTTAAGATTTTTGGTGCACTTTGATTGTTATGTTGGTGTAAGGGGGTTTTTTCTATACAAATTGGTTCGAAAGAGAGGAAGTAGGATGATTTTACCAAATAAGTTCATGTTTAATTTGAATATAGGTCATTCCGGTTGAACCATAAATCATTAAAGGAAATTTTGAGGCTTGTATTGTCATTTAGCTGATTTTTTTTGCCAAAATAACATGAGTATATTTTTCAAGTTCTTCTTTCCTTTTAAACATCGTATGAGTAAGAATTGGGCCAGAAGAAAGCCATTAACCATCTTTTCTTTTTCCTTTTTTTTACTTTCTTTGAAGAGCAACTTTTTACCTTTTCTTTTTCTTTTTGCCGCATAGAGTGATATAAAGTCATTGACCATGGTTGAACCTCAATCATTTGGACCAATTTACGCAAAAGTGTCAATCCTGAAATTTATCGCTCAATCGAAAACCTGATGTGATGGTACATGGGGATTGTGTTGGACATACTAGAAATATTTCTTGTTTTGCATGTGAAGGTATCTATCCATGCAAAATATACAAGAGTTTGGAAATGAAAGCTTACTATTGCCCTATTGATGACTTTAATTGGGAGCCATGCTCGTTATTTTTGAAAACGATGTCTTATTCGATATGTATGGCACGAGGCAATTAACGTTCATCATGGGAAGTAATTGAAGCACCGTATTTGTTCTGCCATGACATCAGTTATACCATATTTATGATATTTGTCTCTTATTTTCCTCAAAGCACTTGTCTCCTTTGGTGCTTGGATGAAGTTATGGGTCGATGTCCTTGTCAACTTGGCCAGCGTAACTTTCAATCTAGTACTTGTGGTCACTGAGTTAGATTTGACTAAATATGTATTCTTTTCATGGAATTATGAAACTTGACAAGCACTCCAGCATAGTAAGCTTAATTCACGGAAGAAAAGGATGCGTAAATTTCCTGGTTGGGTTGTATATTCAGGTCCAAATGGAGGAACTTGCCTACTAAAACCATTTTGTGGGTGGTCATCAAGTCGTAAAGAAGTGAAATTAAAGGTTGCCGCATAGCCTTCAAGTGCTATTTGAGCAGGTCTCTACATTTTGCATGGAAAATGACCTGATTTTACTCTTTGCAAAGGATGATGACTCAATTGGGTCATCAAGTAATTAGGACTCATATGCATTCTCTACAAAGATTTATGATTTCTAGTGCACTTTTGCTACTATGTTGGTATAGAGGGATTTTTCAAATTATGTACTTAAAATACCCTAAGATTTCTAGATAGATTAGCTTGGAAAAGAGGATGAAGGATGATTTTACCAAATAATTATTTTTTAACTTGAATGTAAGTCTTTGTGGTTGAATTATAAATTAGTGAAGGAGATTTTGCGGCTTATATTGTCATTTAGCTGAATTTTTTTGAGAAACTACACTAGTCTACTTTTCAAGTTCTTCTTTTCTTTTAAATATTGCAAGAGTGAGAATTGGGCAAGTAGAAAGCCACTAACCATCTTTTCTTTCTTTTTGGATTTCTTTTTAGAGCAACTTTTTACTTTTTTTCTATTTGCCACATAAGGTGATATAAAGTCATTGACCATGGTTGAACCTCAATCATCCAAACCAATTCATATGAAAGAGTAAGAATTAGGCAAGAAGAAAGCCATTAACCATCTTTTCTTTCTTTTGGAGTTTCTTTCTAGAACTACCTTTTACTTTTTTTCTATTTGCGACATAGAGTGATACAAAGTCATTGATCATGGTTGAACCTTAATCATCCGAACCAATTCATGTGAAAGAGTATGAATTGGGCAAGAAGAAAGCCACTAACTATCTTTTCTTTCTTTTGGAGTTTCTTTTTAGAGCTACTGTTTACTTTTTTCTTTTCTTCTTGCCACGTAGAGTGACATAAAGTCATTGAACGTGGTTGAACCTCAATCATCCAAACCAATTCATACAAAAGAGTAAGAATTGGGTAAGAAGAAAGCCACTAACCATCTTTTCTTTCTTTTGGATTTTTTTTAGAACAACTTTTTAGTTTTTTTTTCTTTTTGCCACACACGATGATATAAAGTCATTGACCGTGGTTGAACCTCAATCATTCAGACCAATTCATAGAAAAGAGTCAACCTTGAAATTTATCGCTCAATGCCTTAACACTAGAGATTTCACTAAATATCTTCATCTATTGGAAACCTTTCTGCAATAGTACATGCAGATTTTGTTGGACATACTAGTAATAATTCTCATTTGGCAAGTGATGGTATTTGTCCATGCAAAATGTACAAGAGTTTTAAAATGAAAGGTTTATTGCCCCGCCGATGACTTAATGGGGAGACATGCCCATCGTTTTAGAAAATGATGTCTTATCCGATATGTGTGACACAAGACAAGTAACATGAACCGTGGGAAGTAATTGAAATGATAGTGTGAACACTTAAAGAAAAGAAAAAAAAATTAAAAAATGTCATGTACAAGTGTATCGTATGTGAAATTGTTGAATAGAAATTACTAGTTAAAAAATTAACTTATTACACAATCAATCAGCTACAAAATGAGTAGTGACAAATATGACTTGTGTAGTAGAAAAGTTATATAGCTACCTTAAGACTATGTAAGTTGGTTACAAAGTCATCATAGAAAAGTTACATGACTTTTGTGTATGTTTACATATGCACACTTATAAATGGTTATTTTTGTTGTGATCAATGTTGCAATCAAATGAGCAAGTGACCAGCACCTTCTGGGACTAAATATCATGACAATCTATTACATGAAATCAAGTTGTGCTCATTATCATCAGACTATGTTAGACCGTATAGAATGACTTGCGATTGTTAACACCTATATTTTACTTAGTTAGTTGTGGCTAAATTACATAGAAAATTGCAGATTAATTTTTAGCCTCTAAACAAAAAGAATTTTCATTAAATTACATAGCATGTAGGAATTAGGATAATTTGCATCAATGGTGCTAAAATTTACTAATTTCGTAAAAAAAAAAAAAAAAATTAAACAATAATTAACTAAAAATAAATAATAAAAATAGCAACCAAGGAGAGGGTCACCGACTCCGGCCTCCCTTTGTTTCCCTTCCCCCCCTTCCCCTTGGCTCGGGCCTGCCCACTTCCTTCCCTCATCGGCCCGGCCCGCACTCATCTCTTTCCCCTCTCTTCTTCCTCCTCGCTCGACCGTGCAAGGCAGGGCACCCGAGGGACTGCTGTTGAGGTGGAGGACCGGCCGACGCTCCAAGGACTAACAGAAAGGAAGCTTCAGCCGATTTGACAACTCAAGGTGGTCAGTCAAGTTGAAGAGCTTAGAGCAACAAGTCAGTGGCAGAGTGGGAGGAAAGAAAGGGACCATCGTTCGCACAACTCAATTCGTGGAGGAAAGGGCTATAAAATGGAGATTTGTGAAGAAATAAAATGAAGATTTCTAGTGAATGCTAGTTCCTTATGATGTTTGATTGGATTTTTATGGTTTTTGTTTTGTTATGATGGGCATCATTGTATTCGTGTTCGAGAGTGGCCGGTGGCCAATGGTGGCGTTGGTTTTGCGCCAGCAACATCAATCCGTAAATGCGTGTGTTCGGCCGACTATGGTAGGGAGGTGCTCTGGTTTGGAGTTTGTGGTTTCGGGCTTGATCAAAGAAGACGACATTGAGGAGCAATCGTGGATTTGGAAAAGTTGGTGTGAAAACATTGGAAATTCTCCTTTTGTTTCCTTTAAATTTTTAATGTGCTAGTTAACAAGATGGCATTTGCCAAAAAAAAAAAAAATGGCATTCAGCAGTGTGCATTATATTTTTAAGATTCTGTAACAACTCATTGCTATGACTATGAAGATTCTGTGTACCAGCAATTGTATGGTCTCTTTTCTGACCGTCTTTATTTGTTTGATTGTAGAGGAAAATTGATATAGGACGCTTCGAGGTCGTGATGTTGCCCGACTTTGCATCGCAAAATGATGCTTATGTCAGTATTTTGATAAGAGCAGCTCAAAGTTCTATCAATGAGAAATTCCACAATTTCCTCATGGAAGAGAATGCCCTAACTCACTGAAACTTTAATGAAAATTCTCGCATAGTGCTATTATGGGACATCCTCAATCCAACGCCTATCTAAGGAGTAGAATTACGACATTAATCAATGAATAATGGAAAAGCAAAGGATGGTCATCTTAGGATAAAAATTCAATTTTACATTGGTGGACCATGAATTTTGGGAAAAGTGAAAATGTGCTGCGAACGAGGAGCCATGAGGGCCCAAGCCCCGGGCTAGCCCAATGGGCCTCATGCCCACCATGGATGGCCAAGAGGGCCCACCAAAGCCATTTAAGCCCACACTTGTTCTTTTGGAAGCTTGCACATTAGCCTAATGAGACAAAATTGTTGTCTTCAAAGAGAGGGTGGGTGCCCATTTGAAGAAGAAAGGCAAGAGACCAACCAAGTTAGCTTTCCTAGTTCATTTCCAATTACAACACATGTTTGAAATCTTGCATTAATTGAAGATTGGATAGAAAGATTTCAAGAGTAATTTGTGGCCATTTGAAGGACTTGGCCAAGAGCGATTTGAGAAAATTTGTACCAAGTTCATTAATGCTTGAAGGAAACTTGGAAGAGAAGTCCTCATTCTCTCACTCATTTCCCCCATTCTCTCCCCCTTCTCTGTCTCACCACTAAACCCCCCACCCAAATTTCTCTCTGTTGACTCTCACACTCTCTATCCCTCACACAATCTCTCTCTCCCCCTCTCTTTCTTCCTCGGTCACCCCCACCATCCACCGCTACAATTGTTGTTGCCGCCTTATCGCCATCCTTGCACTTCGCTAGTCGTTCGTTGCCAGGCCGTGATGCGCCACCACCTAAGGCCATGAACCGTTGTTGTCGTTGCCATCAACCACCATGACATGCCACCACCACCCAAGGCTGTTCGCCACTACACCGTGATGCCATCACCATCGTTCCCTTGCCATGTGCCCTAACCACCGTCTCCACTGTCCACCATCGTGAGCCGCGTGTTGTCGCCGACGTTGCTGCTCGCCATCAAAGCTTAGAAGTCAGTCCCATGAGTGACTTCCTAAATCTTGATTAAGATGGTAGTTATGCTTGGGATTTGGGTTAGGATTAAGATTAATGATAATTAGATTAACAGATAGGTGAATTAGGTGATAACTTATCTTGATAAGTGATAAGTAAGGGTGATAGCTTATCTTGATAAGTAATAAGTAAGGGTAATAGCTTATCTTGATAAGTGATAAGTAAGGGTGATAGCTTATCATGATAAGTAATAAGTAAGGATGATAGCTTATCTTGATAAGTGATAAGTAAGAGTGTTAGCTTATCTCGATACGTGATAAGTGCTTGCAATAGCTTATCTTCAATAGTGATAAGTGCTTGTGATAGCTTATCTTAACTAGTAGTAAGTACTTGTGATAACTTATCTTAAATAGTGATAAGTGATTGCGATAGCTTATCTTAGATAGTGATAAGCATTTGTGATAGCTTATCTTGAAAGTCATAAGTGCTTGTGATATCTTATTTTGAAAAGTGATAAGTTATTTTGAAGTAAATCCCTGGTGTGATATTGTGTGGAATTGAGGGGTGATTGCTAGGAGGTTTTCGTATGCTTATTTTGGTAAGTAATTAATCAATGGGTGATCATCTGGGATTATTTTATGGCATTTTGGTGTGTAAAAATTGCTAGTGTATAACATGTGAGCACTAAATACTCTTGCATCGGTTAAATCGAAAGATAAAAATTGGCTTGAGTAGTTGGTATGCTTGTGTGATCACATAAATGGTTCCGTATTCACATGACCATGAGGGACAATACCTAATGGATTTCAGATGCCCAGTGGAGGTCTAGATGTCATTTGCAGATGGATTTTGGAGCAATGCTCTTAATTGAATGTCATCTTCAAGTGAGGTCGAGACATTGTCATGCATGATAGGGTAGGACGATGCTTGATAACACCGGAAGACCACTGACACGAGTGTCGATTGTGACTGTGAGAGATCATAATAATTTGGACTCTTGTGGATACATTGTACATATTTTGTTTGGATTATTAGTCGTATTTGTCATGTGCCTACTAGAATTGTGGATTCACATAGATAATTATTTATGTAATTATTAATTACGTTTTTAGGGCGTTATATGGTGAGTTGCTCATTTCATGCTTATACATGATGTAGAGTAAATGTTTTGCTATTGATATGCCATCTACAATTAAGCCGCACATATGGGGTGTCTCCAAGGCGAAGTACTCTCCTACACGATATTTAAGGAGTTTACTTACTGATTTTTTCTTGGTATGACATCCTATGTCTTCTTGGTATCAAAGCTTGGTCATTACCTAGAGTGATAAGGTGCGCTGAGACTTTGGAATAGTTAGTTAGGAAAACACCCAATGCTTGTGATTGCTGATTGTTTTGCTGAATTATGGTTCTGAATTCCTAACCGAGTTGTTGGCATTGTAGAACCAACTCTCTTTATAACTCTAAAAGATGAATAACCTAGACCCGAGAATGCCTAGAGGAAAGGCATCTCCGGCCTAAACAGGTGCTAGAGGAAAGGCACAAGGGAATCCCAAATAGATGGATTCTATAGGCCTTAGAGGCGATTAGAAATATAATGGGATAGTAGGCGTATAATTAGGCTACTGTTGCTACCGCTGCTATTGCTCATAATGATGCCTCGTTAGCTAAAGACAATAATGGCGACCGACAGATTCATAAACTAGTGGAGTAGTTTATAAAGCTGAAGTTGCCACAATTTGCCAGGAAAAGTGATCTTGAGGTTGCAACCTCATGGGTCAAGGAGGACAATGTGACATTGTGACAGTGACTGTGTGCCAACTTTAAGGTAATGCCAGTGATTGGTGGGAAGCCATTTGAGGAAGGGTCTTTTCTGAAGGCATAGACCCAACATAGGGAGTCTTCGTTGAAGCATTCAACAGAAAATATTTTTCTGAGTGCACTCAAGAACAAAAGATGGTGGAATTTCTATGACTCTACCAAAATCATCTGTCCATACAAAGCCAAGTTCACTAAGCTATCAAAGTACTAACCAAGATGATCGAGGACCTGGTAGATAGAGTAAGGAGATTCCAAGATGGCCTGAAGCTAGAAATCCACAATTAGTTGGCACCCTTAAACTTTAAAGACTACAACGAGTTATATGAAAATGTCTAGTTGATTGAAAGGGATGTGTCAAACGAATAGTCGCACTTGGATCGCGATATGCCTTTAATCGAGACCACCATCAATTTGGAAAAAAGCCAATAATAGGATGAAAGCACTCCATCCCTCCGAACAAGAAAAATGGTATTGGGAAGCCGGTGCATAATCTTAATAGCAAGTGCCAATTCTATGGTAGGCAACATGAGACAGCACCATGCCTGGCCAAACTGGAGCGTGCTTGGAATGTGGCCAGCACGGTCATTAGGTGCGAAACTGCCTATGTTGACCAGTCGAGATACAACCTCAACAATTGCACATGGGACTACAAACCGGGACTACACGGCAGCCTGACCAATCCCCAGCTTAAGGAAGAGTGTATGCGGTGACCAAAGAGGATGCGAAGGACTTCCGAGTCATAATCACAAGTACAACCTCCTTACACCGGCATGCTACTTATGTGTTGTTTGATATGGGAGCTACACATTCGCTCGTAGCAAAGCAATTTGTTAGGTTAGCTAGATTAGAATTGAAATCGTTGGGAATGGTACTTAGAATTTCCACCCTATGAAGGATAAGGTGTTACTTGTCTTAGGCTGTTGAAAGTGTAAGATTGTTGTCAATAGTCAAAAGGAATTGATAAACCTAGCTGGCCATGTATGATTTTGATGTCATTATTTGAATGGATTGGCTCAATAAGCAATGAGCCATGGTGGACTGCTATAGTAAGGTAATAAAATTCAACCTATTTGGTCGTTCTCGCGACGAGTTCATAAGGAACATAGGACCCTTGATACCCTTATTTACATTACTCGAGGTACCATGACTACTAGAGGAGAGTTGCCAAAGCTATTTGGCAAAGGTGATGGATGTGACAATGAAAGAATCAAAGTTGGAAGATATCGCAATGGCTCGAAACTTCGCAGACATTTTTCTGAAGGAATTACCAAGATTGCCTCCGGAAAAGGAAATGTAATTTGTCATTAACCCCTAGAACGAAACCAATCTCCAAGGCATCTTATCAAATGGCATTGTCAGAATTGAAGGAATTGAAGGTGCATATGCAAGAGCTACTCGATAAGAGATTCATTTTCCCTAGTGCATTGCCATAGGGAGCATAGGTCCTGTTCATGAAGAAGAATGATGGGTCATTGTGCCAATACATCGACTACCAACAACTCAATCAAGCGATAATCAAGAACAAGTATCCACTACCAAGGATCGACAACTTGTTTGATCAACTTCAAGGAGCTTTGGTATTCTCCAAAATAGACCTAAGGATAGGCTAGCATCAGTGGAGAATCAAGAAGGAAGATATCCCAAAGACAACATTTCCAACGCAATACGGCCACCATGAGTTTACGGTGATGTCATTTGGGTTAACCAATACCCTAATTGCTTTCATGGACGAGAAAAGAACACCCATAGTGCCAAAACTTGGCATGGGGGATACTTAAGTGCCCAAAGTTATAAAAGATACACATAAGTGTCACTTTCTTTGAAAATAAAACACTTGAGTGCTAAGTCTAACAACCTTGGTAGGAAATCCTACACGATAATTTTTATTATATAGTTCGCCAAAGAGCTAAAGTCAACAAAATAGAGGTAAAACAACATCGTTTTGCTTCTTATTTGAATTTTAATATAAATATTAATTAAATTGAATTATAAAACTAAATTTAAAAAGGGGGAGGAGTTGTAGAACGGCAAGGGTTGTGCAACCCTCGTCGCTGCTGACCTACTGTTGCCAGGAAGGGTTGGTCGGGGTCATTAGCAACAAGTGCTGCGGGTCAACAACCCTCCCCCTAGATTTGGGCAAGTCATTAGCCTTTAGCCTAGTTGAGCACCCTTGCCGAATTTGGGGCGATGGTCATCGTCGGATCTGGGGGAAGGTCACGACCCTTGCCTCAAATCTAGGCAAGGGCTTGTAGGTCCTTGCCAAGGGCCTAACGACCCTAGCTGACCCTCTTCCCACCGTCGCTGGCCCATCCTGACAACAATGGGGAAGCATCAGCAAGCGCTTGCCCAACCCTCATTGTTCTGCAACTCCTCCCCACCCCCCTTTTTAATTTTTTTTTATTATTATAAGTTTAGTTTTAAATTTAATTAAATTAATATTTTTAGTAAAATTGAATATGACACCGTTTTTGGCTTATATAGCCACATCATTATTTTGCACTTGTCTCATTGAGAAAAACCATGCTAGTTTTTTGGCCTGATTTTCTCACCATTGGCACTAAATGTCATGCCCCAAATCTCGAGTGCGCAAACAACCCGCCATGGTCGTGTAATTGCGACACTCCCAGGTAGTGTCGCCGACCCCATTCATTTTATATGCGCATGTGGAACGTATTATAATACCCCTAACAAGACTTACGGGATAGAAAAGCAGGAAACCAACTCATTCAAAACTAAACATACTTTCATAGATAATCATGTCAGAGTTTACATATACAAAAAAATGGATCAAAGTTTATATGTACCAAAAAGGGTCGGCCTACAAAAAGGATCGATCCACCAAAAAGAAGGAACGGTCTTAAGCCTACTGGTCGGACTCGTTCGTGGATCTCACTTCTAACTGATCAACCTCTGGAGACGACGGGTCATCCACCCCGCCATCGGGAGCATCAGCTATCCCCTCACCTAGAATGGCTTCCATCACAACAGGTGGAATATCAAAGCTATCAAGAGGACCAATCCTGAAACCATTGGGCCCAAAGCAGAACCACGCTCTATATCTATGAGGCACCCTAACAAGCTTGGCCTCCTGGATTCAGACCGTGGTCCTAATCAGCTCATAGATCCAATAACTATCAAGATCGGGAAAACTATGCACCTGCTCCATAATCTGCATTGGGATACAATATTGCTCCGGGGGTTCCGCGATCTACGGTCCTGTAATTTTGGCCCACAACGAGATGAGACATTGTCTCAGCAAGTTCACCCCCCATAAACCCCTATTAGAAAGAAAATACACATAAGGGTGGCCTAACCACACAGTACAAAAGACTTACCTCGTCTTATTTCCTTCATGCAGGTTAGTACAGTTCATATCACTCAATCACAGGTAGTAATAAGAACTTAAACCACTGGAACACAATCAATTTCACATAATCCACAATCACAGCATGCGATCACAATTTATTCATTTCCACGCATGCACATAGCATATTCGCAGTTCAGCTATCTATTGGCATATAGCTAGGCATCGTCTCTCCACCTTGGAGCACGACTTCGTCATTACGTCGACGCCGTTCCCGAAAGAGCATGGGCCCAGAATCAACTGCGACCCGCATCCGTTGTATGAGGCATCCCATATAGGGGTAAGTCCGGCTTAATAGCCCAAGACGATTTCCTCTTAATTATCACACAATAAAATCATACCTGGCCCAGGACACTTTGCATTTCACTATATGCTTCCAATTAAAATAGTGATTCTATCCTCTTCTCTTCATATTAAAAATATTCCAGAAATTAATCACGCATGTGGGAGCACGTTAATTTCGAACCATAAAAACTAATTTCTTACTCTCTCAAACCCCACTATTTAATATAATCTTTAAAATCAATTTTAGCATCAAAACCTGACACTTGGGATTTTATGAATAAAATCCATATTTTCACAATCCACTCTCAATTTATAATATCCAATCATCAATTTCAAAATCTGAATGCATAGCGGCGATCGGTGAGAAATTCTGAGAATTTAGGGTCCTGAAATAATTTCGGAATTTATTAAATAATTAAATTTATTCCGAAAATTAATTAAATAATAATATTTTAATAATTTCGAATAATAATATATTATTAAATTATAAAATAATTTCGAAATATTTATTTAATCCAAAAATAATTCATTAAAGTCAAATCAAGACTTATTATAATATAAACCTACTTAGCCTTAATTAAACATACTTTAAACTAAACACCACATTAATCTAATCTACTCTTAAATAAATTAAACTAACAACCTAATAACACTTAACATAAACTAAGCGTTGACAACTATTTGGTCAATAAAAACAGTTCATTTTTGTTGTTGATATGTAATAATACCTTTATTTCTCAAATATTTTGAGAGTATGGTACATCATCCAAGTGTTGAATTTAGCATCCTACATCTTTGATAGGTGTGTTTTGCAAAATGAAGGCTTGGGATTTCTTTGTGCACAATTTTCATTTTCCTTCACTCCACGTCAGAAACTATTTATGGTGCTGAAGAGGCTTATTTGTGTTGAAGGACTGTAAGAGCACTGTCACTCATGGTTCGATATCATCAGTTTCAAATAAAAGACGTTGCTCTCGGATTTCGACATGCAAACAAGGAATTCTGAGTTTTGAGGAATTGCAAGCCTTGGGTGACATAGAATTGGCAAATGTTGTAATATTTGGAAACAAGGCATTTCGACCAATGCAGCATGAGGCTTGTAAAGCTTCTATAGCCAAGCAAGATTCCTTCATTCTCATGCCCACTGGAGGTGGTAAAAGTTTATGTTACCAGGTTAGTGAATGTTAGCATTATTTCATTTGTGTAATGATCGAATGTAGAAGTATGTGTGGAGACAATGTTTAGAGCACAAGCCCTGTGCACTTTGCCAAATGGTTCCACCAATTATGTACTAGATGGGTAGACCTGTATATTGAAATTTAAGCTATAAAATGATCTTGCAATCTGCTTTGTTAGCACCATTGAGAAGTTTGTGCTTGAACTTTAGGAAGAAAATGTTTTCCTAATGCAAGTGAAGCGATAGGAAGTGATTCAGGTACATAACCATGTGTTCAAATGTACAGGATTGGACTCAGTTGGAGAAGAAGGAAATACAGGACATTCTCGTTCTGCCTTCGCCCATCTCTGTCCATTCTGTAATTTCTAGAATTTGAGGTTTGCTATGCTTCTAGGACCTTCGAATTACTTACTGGAAAATTTATCTTGTTTTTGCATGTAAGTATTGTTGTCAGTCATATTTCATGTCTAATTCAAAAGGTTTATTAAGTCAAAGAGGAATAAGTTTTCAAATTAATTGCACCAAATTCAGATTGTAGATGTCTATATTTCCTATGCGGGTATGTGCTATGTCATCATCTCAACTAGGGGTGATCATTTCCATAATTGGTTTGAAATGGATGTCCTTTTTTCATATAAGATGGATCTTGGGAGCATGCAAAATATTGGATATACTGAATCAAGAAGGAAGACATTAGTCTGAATTTATTAAGTTAAATTATCCAGAAGTGTTTTCTGTTTAGTCTTGAAGTATTTCATATATGTTTCTAGATGAAGTAATTATAAGACAAATAATGACAACTGGTGCTTTCTGATCAGCTAAAGGTGAATAAAAGAGTTATTCCCTCATCCCTTGATTTGCTCCTCTGATGTTTTTACCCTTCATTTCAGCTGCCAGCAACTCTTAAACCAGGTGTCACAGTTGTTATATCTCCCCTACTATCTCTCATCCAGGATCAAATAATTACTCTAACCCTCAAGTACGGAATTCCGTCAACTTTCTTGAACTCTCAGCAAACTTCTGCCCAGGCAACAGTTGTCCTCCAAGAACTAAGGCAAGGTTTAGCTCTGTGTGTGTGTGTTCCTACTGAAGTTTATCCTACCATACAATCATTATCCCCCCTTAAAATGGTTTGCTCCATTTGTTGCAAAGGATGAATATTTTTTATGTGGTTAATGAAAAGATGCATGCCTAAGATGTTTCCCTTAAAAATAAATTTTAGCATCTTAGCCTTCCGAGAGAAGTATATCATACCATACAATCTTTGTCCTGCCATAAAATGTTGGGCTATGCTCCATTTGTTGCAATGGGATTTCTATTGGACTTCTGAAACTTTTTTTTGCTGAGGGTTGGGATTGTCAAGTCATTAATCTCCACTGATTTGCCTGCCTTTTCAGGAAAGACAAACCATCGTGCAAGCTATTGTATGTAACTCCTGAAAGGATTGTGGGAAACCCATCATTTCTTGAGATATTGAAATGCTTGCATAGAAAGGTACTAATTCTGATATACTGTAATTTTTTCTGAAAGTTTCTTTTTAACTTTTTGATACTCAGCCATCACACATTGCAGGCACAACTAGCTGGTTTTGTTGTCGATGAGGCACATTGTGTGAGGTATGCTTTTTGGCATCCTTGTATCTGAAGCAAAGATCATGCTAGAGTTACATCAAATGGAAAAAAAGTATTTATGATGTTGCCACTGCAAAACTACTGTCCTTGTTCCAGATAAAAAAGCAAGTTAACTTTTATACATGCTCACTCAAACTCTTTTTTTCAAACGTTTTTTGCATCTTCTGTGTTTCTGGCCTAATTATGTTGTCAGTGTCATGATGAACCTTCTGAAACCCAGATCTTATGTGGAGTTCTAGTATAACACAATGCAATGTTGAAATAACTAATTCTAGAAATGATCTAGTTCCTTGTTTTGTGAAAAGTCAGTGGCACATCATTAATCATAGTAAGCACAATACACACAACTAAATTAAGCTCCACAGAAATTACTTTCGGATGTAATTGAAGGTGTCCATGTTTGGCACAATAGTTAGGTCTTTTATACTATTCATTAACAACTTAAGATATCAAGCCAAAGTTCACACATGTGATAATTGATTGATTGTGTTTCTTATGAGGTCTTTATTGGACTTGCTCTGCCAATGCGATTTCATGAAATCGCTGTTTGGATTGTATATTTGAATTGCTGTAAAGCTTTTTGGAGCTTTTCTTGTATATTTGAATGATTGTAAATCAGTAAAGCTTATTGATCATTACTTTCATGGTTGTCACTATTGCAGTCAGTGGGGACATGATTTTCGTCCAAATTATAGGGGACTGGGATGTCTCAAGCAAAACTTTCCATATGTCCCAATGATGGCCTTAACTACAACCGCCACCCAGCCAGTTCGTGAGGTATGAAACTTGCACATTATCCTCCAAATTATGTTGAAAAAATCATTTGGGTCTGATCGAAATGTACATCCATTGTAGGATATCCTAAAAGCTCTCAGGATCCCCCATGCTCTTGTTCTTGAGACAAGCTTTGACAGACCAAACCTAAAATATGAGGTCATATCAAAGACCAAGGAACCGCTGAAGCAGCTTGGAGAGCTGCTAAAGAATCGTTTTGCTAATTTGTGTGGCATAGTGTATTGTCTCTCAAAGAGTGAATGCGTTGCTGTTGCAAAATACTTGAATGATAAGTGCGGTATAAAGACAGTGTACTATCATACTGGATTAGCAGCCCGTCAAAGAGTAGCTGTTCAAAAGAAATGGCATACTGGAGAGGTCCAGGTTGTATGTGCAACCATTGCTTTTGGAATGGGAATAGACAAACCTGATGTTGTAAGTTGAAATGGACTCTAAGCCTTTGCCAATTTTTAGTTGTAGAGTCAAGCTGACAAGCCGCCAAATACTCAACTAATTCACTTTTTTTCAAATGTTTTAGTTTCATTGATTGGTTTGTTAGCGTGCTTGGAAGTAAACTTTGCTGGTTCCATGGTCCAGTGGCCTGCTAAATTGTCATTCTTGGCTATTGGTTGCGACTAGCGAATTATATGTTTTTTTCAAGTCAAATTCTTTCTTCCATGCATGGCACTTTTTTGTGCTGAGAAATTAATTAAACTAGGATAAAGTTCTTTTCTTTACTGTAAAAGTGGCAAATGAATCTGATCTAGTTTGTCCTCCTTTTATAATGTTTTTATCATTTTTCAACTTTGGTGGTTCAGTAAATATTTTGTTGTGGCATATGGTCAGCGTTTTGTCATCCACAATACAATGTCCAAGTCAATCGAAAGCTATTACCAAGAATCAAGGAGGGCAGGAAGAGATAATCTACCAGCAGTGTGCATTGCTCTATATGCCAAAAGGGATTTCAGCCGGGTTGTGTGCATGTTAAGGAGTGGTCGAGGATGTAAAACTGAAATCTTTAAAAGTGCAATGGCTCAAGCTAGGAAAATGCAGCAATATTGTGAACTCAAGGTAATCCAATTTGTGTTCTCAACTTCTCTCTGATAATCTCAACTAAGTGATGCTTCCATTTTGTGTTTACACTTTCCACTTTCCACTTTGTTCTATTGATTGTTGTTAGTGTTAGTCTGGCATTATCCCATCTGGGTGCTGGATCATTAGACCAGTCTGTTGGCAACATTTTCAAATAATAATGTACCCTTTGGGCTTAAACTCATATTTCACACGCCTAGATGGAGCAAAGTTTATTGATAAACGTGTGTTTCCTCTCTAATTTGTGAAATTTTCAGGATGAGTGTCGGCAGCAAACCTTACTTGCGCACTTTGGCGAGTCTTTGAACCAAAAAGACTGTAAATACGGTTCTAATCCTTGCGACAATTGTCTCAAAGCCTCTTCATAAAGGTAAACCTTTCAGGTGTCAACTCTCTTGATGGGTGACAGGTACCGACTTACGCATGATCTTGATCTGCACAGTTCTTCTGATTCCATCATCTGCAATTATTGGAAGACCACATGGTAATGGAGGGGCAAAGGTCCTTAACTATGGACACAGAATTCTTCAGTTATGATGGTCTTGTCATCTCATGTTTGTCTTTTCCTTTCATCTGTCGCCATGTTCCTCATCTGGAACTAATTATTTTCGTGAGGGGAAAGAAAATGTTGGTCGACATATAAACCGGAGAGGCATATGGGAACACGCCCTCCGGTCTTGACTGCGGAAGAAAATGTTTCTTGTTTCAGTTAGTGAAGACTAACAATGAAATCCAATTATACAAGTGCATGTTGCCTTTCGTCTTCTTTCCTGTTTTGAATTAGTGATGAATGCATATCACGACTGCATCTGAAGTTAGTTTACTTGCAGATTCAATTAATCAAGTGGTATATCTTAAGATACAATCGATTGGTTGAAAACCTTTATTAGGGTACAATCATTTGTTAATCCATCTATTGAACACCACCGGCTTTATTTTTCTGCCCCAGATCTCTCTTGCTCTCTCTACTGTTAACACATTTTGGCTCACTTCATATACTCACTGTATACGTAATTCAACATAATAGTATTCCAAAAAGGGCCATCTGTTGATTTATGGTCTGTTTAAAGGTAGGTCTAGAATCTCATGGACAACATTTATTATTCTTCTTATCCAGATAATTGGATTCAGTTTTCAGTTCGTGTTCAGCATCAATAATAATAGATGGTCAAGTTATCAATAGTCTTTGTGATGGAAAATTGGAGACAGAATTGTCAAGCATGACTCTATCCTCACAGTTCATAAATAATGTCTTGCTATTTATGTTTTTCCATTTCCAGCAGTCATATGTAATTTTCTCTATCGAGTAATTAACGCGTATTAGTGTTGATATACTTTGGAGAGAGACAGGGTGGTCCTGCGAAAATTTTGAGTGACTCGTTATGTTATAATAATTACAGGTGTCCTGTCTTGTCCTGCCATTCTTCGTTTTTTTTCACTATTTTTTCTTGTGACCAGATTCAACCTTGTGTTTCTAGGAGATTAGTGAGCTAAACATGCAGGTAAATCTTGGTTTTTAGGTTGAGTTTTGTCGATGGTTGGTTAACTTGGTTTCATCGAAAAGGCTACTTTGGTCTCTGCTGGGACATCACAGTAATCTCGGTTTTTAGACGGGTGACATTCGGTGCTCTATCAGCGGGCACTACATTGAGTACCCAAGAGTAATCGTAGCCAATTAATGAATCTATCGGCAAAAAAAAAAAGAAGTCATTTTTTATTAGAAAATCTTACAAACTAAAAACTAACTACTCCGGATCTTCTACTTCTACTTTGCTACGACATAGCGGACATGAATTATTACTCTTGAGCCACTTGACGATGCACCTGAAGTGAAATAAGTGCGAGCACGGTATCTTTATCACTTTATTTTCCCCATCTAGTTCCTCTAAACAGATAGAACAGCATCCATCGCCATTCTTGACAAAGTAGCTCTTCTGCTTGAGCTTTTCAACAGTGCTTTTGGAGACGCCCCGCGTGACTTGATCGGGATCCGGCTCGTATCCTCCAATTGAGGCTTCCTGAGAGTCTTCCATTTGGACTTCATCTTTGGTGGCCAATTCCAAATTTATGTTCATGTCGAACCCTCCATGGCCATTACCCAATGCTCGAAACACTGTACGCAGAATAGCTCTTATAATAGCAGCCCAAAAGCCGTGATGAACGCCCAAAGCATCGAGGACTCTCTCCATGTGCGTTTCGCAAAGAGATTGCCATGATAGGATGCAGAGCGGCATCTCAAATGACTGACTCAACTCCGACAGTGTAGTGTCTTGGAAACTTATCGGCACTCCTAGTCGATCGACAAACACTAGCAAATGGTGTCACTTGATCGAGAAGTTGAAGACAGCGGTCGGCAAGCTAGAAAAATCAGGATTTCTTGTCTTCAGCTTCAAACTATATCCACAATACACTGTCTCCTCCATGCCGTTGCTACCGAGAGTGGACTGAAGAGAATTTTCACGTGTAATGTTGATTTCCAATCACGAAAAAGCCCAGGAAATATTTTGGAAATATATCGAGAAACAGACAGAAAAAGAAGCTCTACAACAAAAAGAAAAATCTGAGAATCGAACTAACCGAACAATGGAAACGATTCCCTCTAGCGAACAGAGCAATCTGCTTTGGAAACCAAGAATCGATGAAATCTGGGGTTTGTGCAGAACGGGAAATTGTAATTCTCTCGGGAGATGACAAACAATGGAACGCAATGCAGCCTTGGTTCGTGGGTCTTATTATCCAGCCGTCGGTTTGATGTCTGGACTTTCCTGTTTTGCGGACTGGCGGTGAAATTTGAAAAGGCGTGCCATGCACGTGCCGCGATAAAGGAAATTAATCAAATTCTATTTTTCTTTCTCTAAACTACTGATTTTCTGCGAAACCAAAAAGGAAACAGAGAAGATGGCCACGTTCGGAAGCCAATCCTCCAGCGCCGGCGCTCTCTCCGGCGGTGGTTTCATGGGCCCTCTCAGTCTCCCCGGAGCAAGCATTACCTTACGGAGAGTTAGGATTTTGGAGGACCAAACCAGAATCTGATGCTATTCTCTGATCAAACGGTTGATCACGAGTTCATCGTTTGGTGTTTGGAACTTAAAGAGTTCGCCCTTGTGGAACTGCACAGAGAGGAATCTGTCTTAATAAGAGGGTTGGTGCAATGATGGATATGACCGGGGCTCATTTAACTCTGTACTTCAGAATTCTTACTGTAGTGTTTGGATGCTGAGTTTTGAAGAAGTTCTGATTATACTTAGCACGATTGTTTCAATAATTAAATTGTATTTGAAAACAGGAAGTTTGAGACTTGTAGCTCAAAACAACTCGCAGTTGTCGTACAATGTCTACATGGTTTGCTTTTGAATCCTCTTTTCCTACGAAATGATGATAACCGGACATTACCCAACATGCAGAACCATCTTCACATTGTTTTAGTGTGATCATACAGCATAATATCATGTCTTCTATCCCGAATGTCAGGTTGCAGGTATTAGTTACATTCATAATCTTCTCTTTTGGTATCCTGCGAGCTGCTTAACATCTAAACACTTTTGTCCATTTGTTCAGGGATGGAAAGCTGAATTAGCATTATCTGATTTTGTGTTGCATACCATGCCTACTTCTTACTTCACAGATTGCTTAGTTTTCTTAAGCGGTGAAGTACCATGAGGAAGTGTCCAAGTTATTTAGAGAATCAAAATTGGTGAATGGAGGATGAAAAGAATGACTGTTATGGGTGTCTTCTTCTTGTGAGCTTATTTTAGGTGTAATACGAATTGCCAAATTCTGAAAGGTCAGGATAACCTTTTACTGATCACTACCATTACATGTACATACATCCCCTATTTAAACAAAGAGGAGTGCATAATCAATTCAATCTAGCATTCCTGTCTTTTTGAAACTTTGGCAACAGTCCTTTGAAAGGGCTTCCAGTTAAATTACCAGGTGAACAGTCTAGAGGTGTAAGGGTACTGATGGAACTTGTCTTATCCATTTTCACTGAGTGTTCAGGCTAAGACTGCTCTAATTCTTCATTGACTTCATTTCACCCGGTAAAGTCTCTTGGTACTACTATTATGACAGTCTTCATTTCAATTTTTATGTTAGGGTCGGTTGGCATACTGCTCTCTCATGTAGCTAAGACAGTATTCCTCACAGGTTCGAATATTGGACTCGAATCTAACCATATTATATTCTTTCAGCACATACAACCATCTGTTACTGGCAGTTTTCCTCTTTGAAATATATATAGGTTCATGCGGTACAGTTCCTTGGCTGATTTATTTATTGAGGGCAGTCTTGATATATTAATATAGTCCATTTTGCGATTTGAAAAAGGTGATGACATAGATACCCCCAAGGCCCCCCCAAAAAAAAAAATTTGCTGGAAAACATAGAAGGAAAAACTAATCTTAGCAATTAGAACAATTCATAGAATGTGTTATTTCTTGAGGTCACCTTTGATTCCCCATGTCGTACATTAATATCATTAGGTAATCTAGCGTTTTCACAACTCA
Organism: Eucalyptus caleyi; assembly: GCA_014182885.2. Taxonomy (NCBI): domain Eukaryota; kingdom Viridiplantae; phylum Streptophyta; class Magnoliopsida; order Myrtales; family Myrtaceae; genus Eucalyptus; species Eucalyptus caleyi. The sequence goes on along the minus strand of CM024468.2, from coordinate 31,055,463 downwards.
TTCTCTCTTGTTACTTTAAGAATAGTCTCAATAAGTGTTGCTAGATCATGGAGATGAAATCCTTAACAATTGTGTGAAGAATGCCGAGCTCAATGATGGAGTTCTGAACTATAAGGCTACAGTTCATGTATGTGAACTCAATTGGATGAATTATTGGCCTCCTAATGTATGCACAGAAGTTTCTGATTCACAAGTGAGGTAAACTCGATCTTTAGTTGATAACTAAAAGCTTTCAGTAATTGACACCAGCATATACAGACATGCACGGACTTGTTTGTACTTTGAATTGATGCTGTGCAGCTTTTGACTTAACTCGCTGGTTGAGTAATGTGGTAGCCTTTTAGGTACTCTTGGATATCCTCGAAAGTGGAAGAGGCTGAAAGCTCTTCTTTAAGCAAATGACTAATTCTGAAAGCTCTTCTTTACTTTGCTTCCTGTGACAGTAAAGCAGATGAATAATGTCGGCGGCACTCCTTGAGTTTTCTGCTTTTTCCCTCTCTATTTCCTTTTTCTAAGAAAAATGTTCAGACATTTTCTTGATTTGTGAACCTCGCTAGGTGACTCTGTTGGGTATCGCTTACAATAAAGCCGAAAGAATTTTCGACTTTGTGTTTTTTCCTAAGTGTGCCTTTTGACTTGAACTCCTATAATGCATACATAGCTCAGTGCCCAAACCTATGTAAGGAATGCCCGAGGACTTAAAGTCCTGAATCTCTTTTTCAAAATGTCTTCTGTCACATCATTTCTTTTCTCCGAAACTGATCAACCTGGTCAACCCTGGTTCAACTAGATTTTGACTCAAGGTTCAACAGTCTGAAACTGGACGAGACCTCGCTTAACCAGTTGAACTGTTCGTTTCAGTTCCATTTTCTGAAACACGGACAAAAACCGAGACGAATTCACCTTTCTTCCATGTGCTGGATATTAGGATGGAGAGCTCCTGTTCCCCAAGTCATACTATTTTAGAGGATGTATTTCTGCTGTGATCATGATTACTTGCTTAATATCTTTCTGGAGGTAAAACAAAGGACTATTGAAGTTTGTTGAACTAGACACCTCACCGATTTAGGCTTTGGTGTCTTCCAGAACATGTTGGCACGGTCAGGATGCTAATTTTTTTTTCCAATGTACTCTTTATGTCTTTCAGTGTACTGCTGGCATAGTGCCATGCCCGCATATTCAGGATAAATGGCAAGACTTGTCTTACTATGTAGTTGAATGCAGGGCCATGTTCGAGTCGAGGAATAATAACTAATTTTGCATCTTGTGAACATTGTAACATAAGAAACATATTTCTTGTGTGTTTAGATGGATAGATAGTTAGATCTGGTACTTGCAATTGGTATCTCAGGTATGATAGAGAAAGCTTCGTTCTTGATCATCACTAAAAATGGTGATGGGTGGTTTATGTGTGTGAGAGTGGCATGGAAAGTCTTGACTTGTCCATGTTGAATCTTTAATATGATGTTGAAGCTTTTTTTATTCAATAAGTAATGAAGGATTTTATTAGTAGAGCAATTCTAATGTCGAACGAGAACGAAAGGAAAAACTAATAAAAAGAAAATAAAGAAGCACCAGACTAGGTGGAATCAGAGCACTATGCTTTTTAGCACTGAAAAATACAAGAACATTTCTCTGCTCTTAATGCAAATTACTGTTTGTCAATCTTTTAAGATTTTGAAGTGCTATTGCAGTATTCTTAGGGAGTGAACAGTGTTTTTAAGGTCAATTCTGAAGACTTTACATGCTTAGAATTCGTCGCTAGCATTAAACTTGAAAGCCTTCAAGTTTACATGCTTCAAATTCAGCAGGGGAGGAAGAAGTTTCATTTTTAGGCATTTTGTAAAACGTCGTTATAGTTGTGTTGACCTCAGCTGTTGGCTAATTCTCTTGCTTTGCTAAGAAATTACGGATGGTAGTTTGTCTTGAACAGAGAATGAGGCGCCGTTGACACCATCTGATTAATTCCACGGGAGGTACTCCCAGAAATTATCTGAACAAAGCTGCAGGGCAGCAAGGGAAAACACTTGCATATAGTTAGATCTAGTGATTTGTCATGGAAGTTGGAGTGTCTTATTTTACTTAGCTGGTCTTTCCAGAGGTAATTTGATAGATGGATAATCTATTGTGCGACTGTTTTACTACATCGTATGCCTAGCGTACTAGGAGCAGTGCTAGAGGCACCAAAACTTGTTATCAAATTTTCTTTACAATTTTTCTGTGATAAATCTTAATTTCTTTTAGAAACTAGTGGGGTGTTCATGCTTTTGATGGTTGATACCTTATTCGAATGTAAACATCAAATAGGATCTGGTCAAATTACTTGGAATAAGTTTTAATAGGAGGTAAATCTATCAATATGGGTCACAATCCAATTTATTGTAATAGATTACATATGAGCCAACTTAAACTTAAACATGGGCCATGATCAGTTTTGAAATAAGAAGCCCAAAACATATGGGTTTAATGGTCTCTAACAAATCCATTTTCAGCCCTTGGCGGAACTCACTCTTATTCGAGGCATTGTCGCCTTCGGCATTCAGTGCATCTTGCTCCTACCCGACCATCTCCATTTGCTGGTTCTCTTCCTTGAAAGGGTACTCACCCTGTACTTCCAGTAGGGAACCCTATACAAGACTATGAGGTCTTCCATGAGTGCTCAGTAATGGTCCTGATAGCAACTTGAGAGCTGCTTGAGACGGCAAGACGGCCGGGCCTCAAGCAACTTAAGGTTTTGCAAATTGGGTTCATACCACAAAAAAAACTTCAAATTTTGCTTATTATGACATAAATATTTCGAATTTTTTTCTTGTATCACTAGAAGCTCTAGACATGCCCATTGTGACACAAAGTTGATACAAAAAAGTTAAGGATATATGTGTCAGAGTAGGTAAATTTAGGATTTTTGGTGACGCAAAAGAAAATTTAGGATATTTGTGTCCCAGTAAGTATTTTTGGGGGTTTTTTTTTTGTGTTATTTGCCTTCAATTTTTTTTTTTTAATCCAAGGAAATTAGGCACATTTTCCCTTTCCCCTACTTCACCCTTTAATGCTTTTAGCGTGTGGATTTTGTATTATTCAATAAATTTTAATATATATACATCAAAATAAACCCTAAAAGTGATAAAGACCCATTACTTTGTACTTCTAGCACTCCCCCTCAAGCTGGAACGTAAATATTAATCATGCCTAGCTTGTTTCACATATGTTCTATCCTCCCATTACTGAAAGATTTAGTGAAGATGTCTGCAAGTTGTTCGCTAGTTTCAAATATGATTGGGAAGAATTACTCCACTCTGCAACTTCTCTTGGATAAAATGACAGTCAACCTCAATGTGTTTTGTTCTCTCATGAAACACAGGGTTGGAAGCTATATGCACTGCAGCTTTATTATCGCACCATAGAGTCATGGGTACTAAATCTTTAAAGCCTAACTTAGTCAATAATTGTTGAATCCACACTAATTCAAATATCACTTGTGCCATGGCTCTATATTCGACTTAGCACCAGAGCGGGCAACAACACTCTATTTCTTACTTTTTCATAATACTAGATTTTCTCCAACCAAGGTACAATACCCAATAGTTGATCTTCTATCATTCGAAGATCCAGCCCAATCAGCATCAAAAAATCCTTCAACTTTAAGATGACCATGGTTTTGGTAGACAATTCCTTTCCCTAGAGCATTTTTCAAATACCTCAATATCCGAATAATTGCATCCTAGTGAGATGTACGAGGGGAAGACAAAAACTGGCTTACCACACTAACAGGAAAAATAATGTCTGGTCGAGTAACTGTGAGATAATTCAACTTACCTACTAGTCTTCTATATCTCTCGGGATTATTAAGAATTTCTCCTCCATCAGCAACTAGTTTAACCCCTTGTTCCATGGGTGAATTGAGAGACTTTGATCCCAACATATCTGTCTTGATGAGCAAATCCAAGACATATTTTCGTTGTGACAGAACAATACCTTTCTGTGATTGCACCACTTCGATTCCTAGAAAATATTTCAATTTTCCTAAGTCCTTAGTTTGAAACTCTTGTTGAAGATAAGTTTTTAACTCAGCTATATCAACCAAGTCATCTCCCATGATGATAATATCATCAACATACACAATTAATAATAGTTTGTCTCCTCCTGATTGTTTATAAAAGAAAAAATGATCATTTCCACATCTTGATAGCCCAAAAGACAATACAACCTCAGAAAATCTTCCAAACCATGGTTGTGGGGATTGTTTCAAACCATATAAATACTGTTTTTTTTTTTTAAAAAAATTTGCAAACTAGTCCATAGTCCCCCTGAGCAACAAACCCCGTAGGTTGCTCCATATAAACTTCTTCACGAAGAGTGCCATGTAAGAAAGCATTCTTAACATCAAGCTGAAACAAAGCTAGTTATATGTTGCAGCAAGAGAGATCAAAATATGAACAGAAGTAAGTTTGGCAACAAGAGAAAATGTGTCTAGATAGTCAATCCCATACACCTAAACATACCTTTGGCAATAAGTCTTACTTTTAAACGAGCAAGAGAACCATTGGGATTGACTTTTACAGCATATACCCATCAACAACCAATAGCAGTTTTGCCTAGAGGAAGTGGTACTAAGTCCAAGCTTGATTAATCTCGAGAGCCTTTAATTCTTCTTCCATTGTTGTCCTCCAATCAAAACTTTGTAATGCCTTAGCGATAGATTTGGGGACAGGATATTGTTCAACAGTAGTTAAAAAAGCCCAAAAAATAGGAGACACAAAAGAGTGTGAAATAAAATTTGCAATAGAATGTTAGGTACAAGTACATGTACCTTTGCGATGAGTAATAGGAAGATCAAGATCAGATACAAGTCTTGTTAGCTAATGGTGGATCTGGAGCAGAAGATGACGTAGTAGTGACGGAGGAGCGGGGGAGCTACAGCGACACGAGGACGTCGAGTATAAACCTGGAGAAGATGTGTTCCTCTATAAATACTGGTGAAATAGTTGACTAAATGGTGGTCACATACAAGTCTTCATCCAATTCAAACACAGTAATTGGAACATCATGATAAGGAGTGGATTCAAAAAATGAAACATTGGCTGTTATAAAATATTTTCTCAGTAATGGAGAATAACAGCAATATCCATTTTGAGTGCGGGAATAACCCATAAACATACACTTGATTGCCTTGGGATCAAGTTTTGATACTCTAGGTCGACGATCACGAATAAAACAGACACAACCAAAAATATGGGGTGGTAGGACAAACAGTGTCTCATAAGGAAACAAAGTAGAAAAAGGAATACCACATTGCAAAAAGAAGAAGGCATGCGATTAATAAGATAATATGCAGTTAGAATAGCATCGGACCAAAAGGTTTTGGGGACCTTCATCTCAAATAACATGGATCTAGTAATTTCCAATAAATGCATATTCTTCCTTTCAGCAACACCATTTTGTTGTGGAGTATTAGGATAGGAAGATTCATGGATCATACCATGTTGAGTCATAAAATCAGAAAAAAAAATGTGGAAAAGTACTCCTTAGCATTATTAGAACGCAGAACTTTAACATGCACACCAAATTGAGTATAAATTTCAAATATAAATGCATGAAAAATAGAAAATAATTATGAACGATCTTTCATTAAGTATAACCAAGTAACTCTGGAATAGTCATTGACAAAAGTAACAAAATATCTGAAACCCAAAATAGAAACTACATGACATGGACCCCAAATATCTGAATGAATTAATAAAAAGGGAGATGCTACTCGTTTAATGACTCGAGGTGTGTAACTACACGATGTAATTTGCCAAGTTGGCATGACGCGCACTCTAGACTAGAAAGAGATTGAAAACTAGCATCCAACTTTTGAAGACTACGTAGAGAAGGATGACTAAGACAACAATGGATTTGATGTGGGGACGCAACACTTGAGCAAGCAATTGAAGGAGCATCTTCAAGTACATACAACCCCCTACCTCACATCCTCTACCAATCGTCTTCTTCGTAGCTAGATCCTGGAAAATACAAGAATCAGGATAAAATGTTACTAAACATTAAAAGTTTTTGGTTAATTTACTAACAAACATAAGGTTAAATGGAAATTGTGGAAGATAAAGCATTGAAGACAACGGCGATGAAGGAGTTGGATTAACTATGCCAATTCCCTTAACATGTGTAGATGATCCATTGGCTAAAGTAACTATGGATGAAGATGGAGAAAGAGAGGAAAATATACCTGAAAGACCTGACATGTGATCGTAAGCTCTTGACTCAATGATCCAAGGATGAGAAGTAGTCGAAAGGCATGCAGTAGCATTACTTGTCTATACCAAAGTAGCAGTGGAAGAAACAGGCTGTGAGATTTGAGACTGGTTGTACCGAGCATATTCCTCATCAGACATAACTACTACCATGCCTTCAGATGACTGTAAAGTAGAGTCAATATTAGAAGTCGTATTCGCGAACTGGAGCTGCTGCCTTGGTCTCCCATGTAGCTTGTAACAAAATTTCTTAATATGACTAGGTTTGCCACAATAATGACAAATTCGTGTAATCCCTGAATTATCAGTAGATATGTGGGATTGTCCATACAAATGCTGATGACCTTGACCTCTCCATGTTCCTATGCCTCAGCCTCCTCCTCAACCACCACGCCCACTATATTCGCCATGATTTCCTTTATCACTCCTATTACCACTACTAGTTCGAGTTTGGGATACAAGAGCTGAACTTCCCACCATAGATATAGTATCCTAAGAAGACTCATGAGATACTCGAAGAACTTGAGCAAACATATCTATGAGTGATGCAATATTCTCTCATCCAAGAATCTAAGACCTAACAGTTTCATATTTAGAACCAAGGCTTCCTAAGAATCCCATTACAGCCAATTGTTCTCTCTGACGTTGCATTTGTTGAACATCAGCTCAAATAGGGAGAACAACATTCAACTCCTCATACATTCTCTTAAAATCTGCAAAGTACTAAGTAATGGAACACCCCTTCCTTTCAGACCGATAAAACTCCTGCTGATAACTCATAAATCCGTGATAAGTTATTTTGGCCAAAATATAACACATTCAAATACTCCCACAGTTCTCTGATTGTATCAATATGAGTTACCAAGTCAACTATGTTACTCTCCATAGAATTTAGCATTTGACCAAGAATACGTGCATCAACAGCATCCCAAGTTACATCATCTCTGGGCTTAAACTCAGTTAAATGTCTATGTTGATTCTTACCTATCAAAGTAAGCTTCACGATTTTCTTCCATTGGTGGAAGTTAGCACTACCTTCGAGCTTCTTATCAATAATTTGATTAGACGAAGAGGAAATCACCTCAGTCATCACAGCATTATTCTTCTCAGGATCTACTTCAATTGGACTCTTCGAGGGATCACCCATTTTCCAAATAATAATAAGAAAATTTTGACCTTAGCTTCCATCAAACAACTCAACCTCAATAATTTAATAACCCAATATTACCCCGCACGAAAAATCTACACCACCCATATGAAATAACAGAAGCTACCACAACTTGCAGATCAAATGGTAGAGAGTAACAAATAACTGCACTGTACCCAAGTAGCAGCTATTTTGCTTCATCACAAGTCTCGAATCAAATAATCAGCCAAAACATTGAGATCTCTTTCTCGGCAACTTAAAATTCTAACCCGCAAAAGCATCTTCTCCCATGAAAACACCTCAAAACCCAAGCTTGGTGTGGTCTTAGTCCTTGCTCTTCACATTGTCCCTGATGGTGTTGTCGATCATCTACGAATTCAGTGAGTCAGTGACCAAAAACAGTGACCCATCAAGTCGCACGAGCCGTGCGAGCTGCGCGAGCCACGCGAGCAGCGTAGAGGAGTCGCACAAGCCGCAAGCAGCACAGAGGAGCCATGCAAGTCGCACGAGCCACACGAGCAGCACGGAGGAGACGCGCGAGCCGTGCGAGCAATGCAAGCGAGCCACACAAGGGAGCAGCACAACAAAAGTGAGAGAAAGAGAAGGGAAACGCTCAACGGTGACAAGCCACGGCAGCGACAGCCAATTGTTCCGGTGAGTTAACGGCAGCAAGCAGCTGCTCCATCGTCTAGGGTTAAGCCCTAGGCTCTAATACCATGTGGGGAAAAACTAATTTTGTATTATTCAATAAAGTTTAATATATATACATCAAAATAAACCTAAAAGTAGTAAAGACCCATTTACCCTTCGTACTTCTAACATAGTGGCATTGTTTTTTGTCTCTTTACTTATTACAATGGGTAAGAACTTCATTGAAATAAAAGAAAGTTTTAGATTGAGTACCCATAAACTATATACATTTAAAAGTAAAATAAAAAAGAGAGAGAAGGAAAACAGACCCCCCCCCCAAAAAAAAAAAAAAACAGCAGTTCCTTTTCAGTGGAAGAATTTAAAACAAGGCTGTTCAACTTTTGCTGATTTGATTCCATGCCTTTAAAATTCCTTAAGTTCCTTCCTAGCCTTAAAGTTTAGCATGCCAAGGTGCGTTTATTTCATGGAGATTTCAAGATTTGGAAAAACATTTAAAATATATATGTATATATTTAGTTATATTGCTAACAAAAATGAATGAATGAAAAATATTTTTGTCATCTCCGAAATAGTTTGGCATAAATTATTATTGACAATGACTAATTTTTCTAGGCAAAATGACAAATATTTTTCTGAAAATATTTTCTAAATTTTGAGTTATTAAATAAAAAACAAATGTGCCCTTAGATAACGGAAGGATTTCGAAGTTTTCTTGGTGTTCTTGATTCCTCTAAACCATTTCCATAAAGAATCATCTCTGTCCCGTTGTTCAGCGTGACCCCAGGCGAAACCATCTTTGTTGAACCCTAGTCCGAACAGCAAAAGACACCTGACAGTAGATAATAAGATGATCAACCGGCTGGCCAGAATTTTAACACACAAAACACTAATGTGATGGAGTTGATATGTGCATGCGTGCTTAATTTCTTTCTCTGTTTTTGAAGAACTTTGTAGTGTCACATTGCACTCCGCCTTGTCAATTGTCAAAAATTTGATGGTATCGATCATTCCGCGTCTTATATAATTCGTTTCATCTCTTTGCCATTGTGTTTATTGGTGAATTTTGTGCTGTAGGCTTTGGGAATTAGACCTGGTGTTATTGATGGAGCCATCAATATCTCAGCTGTTCAGGTTCCCTTTATTGTGTTCGTTATCATGATCATCATATTAATGATATTACTCCGTAGGAGTTCTCTTCTCGAATGTTATATGGAACTAATCTTCATGTGGAGTTACAGAATTGCTGTACCCTCACACTTCATAATGCTAAAAGTAGAAAGTAGCAGTTGAGCTTCTGTATTATTGGGTTCCTTAGTGTAAGTAACAAAAAGAGCGCGCTTGTTTTAGACTTTTTCTTGTCAGGCTCATGTAAACGTGGCTTAATCCAGCTAATATGATTCAGAGGATATCTTAAGGTACCTGTGCAGTGGATCTAATTTAAAGTTTCTCTCAGGACTATTGTTTTTGAAAGAGAGCCGATTATGTTAATATCCTAGGTGAGATCTTAGGCAAGACTGTTTTGCATAGTAAAGGAAGCTAGAATATTCGTTACGTCAAGTTATGATTCGTTGTGTGATTACTTGAAATCTGTAAGCATGTGTCAGCAAATAAATTTTTCTTATAATTCTCAAGTTTTGGTGTATCGATCCAGAACTGGTGTCAATATGATAGATGATGGGCTCTGCTGGCGTTCAAGTTAATTTATATAGTTGCAACATGTGGACGCAGACATGTCTTGCATGGTCTTTTACATCTAAAAGTGGAAGATCTAAAAGTATTTAATGTCTATTGTGATAGCAGGCTAAATTATATGGGTTTGAAAGAGTGGTGATACTTTGAACAACCATTTGTTTATTCCGCAAATATGTAGTTTCTGGGTGAATACTCATCGGAGTAGCCTTTATTTTTTGTATAGTGTTTGATGAACTCACATGGAATTTAAGATTTGCTGGCATTCTACTCCCTAAATGTTTGCAGCTGCATTTGGTAAATCCTTATAATCCTAAGTTCTTGCTTTCCCTAGAAATCAATGTATGTTTGAACCAGTGTTTGTTTACATAGTTGATTTGCATCTATCGTGTGGCCACATGGATGGAATGAAGCAGCTAAAATTGCAATCAACTCTGAAAAGTTCCCTGCAGAGATATAAAGAAAGTAGCTGCTATTGTGCTTTAACTTTGGTAGATTCTTCTCTCTGTCTTTCCCCTTTACCTGCTAGCTAGACACCAAAAGAATGACGTGTTAGAATGAACTTTTATTAAGTGGATACTCATGGGGTAAGGTGTGCACATGAAATGTTTTGAACTCGCGCATAGTTGGGTTTGAAGGATCGAAGGAATATGGCCTGGCGATGCACCTTGTGACATTGTCGAATCATATCCACACATTTTGTTTGTATTCCGTCATTAATATTGCATGTCAAGCATCCTTATTTCGTAATCTTGCTATACTCTCTGGAAATTCTGAGTTTCTATAATAGGTAACTTTTTTGCTTTTTTTCTGTAGTTTTTTTTTTTTTTTTTTTTTGGTGAAAGGTAAGAAATGTAGAGCTATACAGCAATAACTCGGTCCCAGAAACTTGCACTCACGAAGACAACAAGTCAAAGCGAGTGAAAGGGGGCCAAGGTAAAAAGTAACCAAGCCAAGGGCAAGGGAAAGAAAAAGCCAAACAACAGCACAAAATCAGCAAATCTAAACCAACACAAACAGCAATGAAAAAGCACTACCAACAAAAGAAACCAAGCATGGCTCTAAGATTGGTGATGAGGCCAACTCGGAAGCCAGGAGGAGGGCAATCCAGAAGAACCTCCAAGTAGACGAGAGATAGGAAGAAATCCTACTAAAAAAAACCAGTCGACTAACAAGGTGATTAGCTTGCCAAAATAAAGGGGTTGAGCGACCAGCTTTGCAACAATCTCCTATTAGCCACAGTGGGAGGGACTTGATGAAAGGACAAGGCTTTGTCCTTTATAACCTGTTCAAGGCGCCTTTTCATGGCCAAAAGGGAAGGAGGTCTACCCCGAAGCAGTATATTGTTACGCTCCTTCCAAGTAATGTTGCATAAAGCAGCAAATGCAAAGTGAGCAAGAGAAGAGCGAAATGAGGGTCCTAAGAGAGATTTGATTGCCCAAAGCAAGTTTTCCTTCCAAGATTTATTCCGTCGAGCATAATTAAATCTTGCGGCCAAAAAAGTGGCTAAGGCAGCAGGAATGGGGCATCCAAAAAACAAGTGATCAATTGAATCTGGCCGACAAAAGCAGAAGCCACAGTTCACATCCGGTATTCTACCATAGGTAAGGAGTAGTACCTGAGTCACGAGTCTATTTTTTGTAATCAACCACAATAGGAATTGGTAGCGGGGAACCAATGAATTGTTCCAAATGAAGGGGCCCACTGTACCGGATGGCTAGTCGGCCAAAGAGTGTCCCAAGTAGACGCAATAGAAAAAGTGCCATCCGAGTTGCCCAACCAAAGAAAACGATCATCTTCATCATTGAGTTCAAGTAGGGGATCATCCCAGGAGGCAACTACATCCAGAACACCCGAAGATGGGTTAGGACAGGAGAAAAAGTCAGCGACCGTAGCTTCTTTGGGTAACCGAGAACGGTAAATGTCTGCATTGGAAAATAATAAATTCAGCGGCCCTTTGGGGTGCCAATTGTCATACTAGAAGGAAGTCGAGCAGCCATTTCCAACTCGCCAGCAAAAGCACTTGTGAAACTCCACACGAAGGTCCAGGATTTTTTTCCAAGACCAAGAGCAAGAGGTAGGTTTAGATGCCAGCCAAAAATTAACATTTTTCAAGAAGACAAAGTGTATCCATCTGCACCAAAGGGATTCTCTATCTGTAAATAACAACCAGATGTTTTAGCATGGCAGCGGTGTTGCTTTCCCTGAGTCTTCGGATCCCTAAGCCCCCTTCAGATTTCGGGAGGCAAACATCAGTCCAAGCGACTTTAGCACCACCCCTGCCAAGGTCCGGGCCATTCCATAAGAATTGCCTCAAAATCCGCTTAATATCATCAAGAATTGATCTAGGAAGAATGAAGACATTCGCCCAATAGGTTTGAACGGAATGGAGCATTGACCTGATCAGTTGTAGGCGACCCGCAAACAAGAGAAAATGCTATGTCCATGATTGCACCCCCTTCTTTTATGTAGTTTGTTGATTCTAAATTTGTTTTTCAAGAGCCACGGTAAATATTGAAGTAGTTCCTTAGTATTGGATGATAACTGGATGATTGTTCGAAATAATCAAAAAAAAAAAGAATTAATTCTTTTCTGCTTTTCTTCTATCAAAACTTCTAATCCGTATTTGGCTAGCTAGTAAGGCCCTGTTTGTTAACGTTCTTTATTTCTGTTTATGAACAAAATTTCTGTTTTTTTGTTCCAAAAGAATAGAAACATGTTTGTTTGCATTTTTGTTCCAAATCTATTTTTTTGTTCCCAAGAACACATTTGAAACAGAAACAAGAAACAAGAAAAACGTGTTTCTTGTTTCTGGAACAATTTTTAAGAACAAATTTTATCTCTCTTCTCTTTTTCTTCTCTTTTTTTTCTTCTTTTCTTTTTCTTTTTTTCTTTGGCAACCAACCGTCAAGGCTCGCCACCTAGCGGTGGCCGGCGAGGCCGGCCTTGGCCATGGCCGACAAGGCGGGTCGAGCCTCGTCAAGGCTCGCTCGGGCTCGCCGTGGCTGCCCATAAGGCGAGGCCATCAGCCCTCATCGGGTGAGGCCGTCGGCCGCCGGTCGCCGGCCATGGCCGAGCTAGCGACCGACCAAAAGAAGGAAAAAAAGAAAAAAAGAAGAAAAATAATAAAAATATTTAAAAATTAAAAGAAAAAAAAAAAACACAAATTTACCAAACGTTTTTCTGTTCATTTTTTATTCTCGGAACAAGTTTACCAAACGCCTTCTGTTCAAAAATTATTCCCCTGAACAAAAATAGTTTTTTCTATTTCTGTTCCCTAAAACAATTTTTGAACAGAACATTACCAAACGTGCCCTAAATCGACATTTGTCTCAATTGTTTGTAGGAATAAGCATTCACTCTTAGCATTCAGCAACTGCCTGAATTACGTCGATGGCGTCACTTTTTAATTAATGGCTGGCTTCAGTTACAAAGTGGGACTTAAAGGGTTCCTTGTTAACAAAACTAGGAATGGAATCGAATGGGTGTGAGTACCATTATTACCATTATATGAATTGAAGATGAAGAAGCTTTATCACAGGTCGCCCCCCACTGTCCCTATCTTCCTCCCATTTTCCCAGTGTGAATTTGCCCGTCAATTGTCCCTCATTAGCTATCAAAGTCAATAATCATCGAAATAAACAAAGGGGATCCTAAGGTTTCTTGAAGAAATTTAGGGCCTGTTTGTTTATTTTTGTTTTTGTTCCCTGGAACAAAAATTTCTGTTCTTTTGTTCCAGGGAACAAAAAAAGAACAGAAATAGTTTGGTAAAACTTTTGTTTCTAGGAACAAAAAATCTATTTTTTTGTTCCTGAGAATAGATTTGGAACAGAAACAAGAAGTAAAAAAAAGTTGTTTTTTGTTTCCGAGAACAATTCCAAGAAACCCTTCTTTTTTCTTCTCCTTTTTTTTTCTTTTTTCTTTTCATCTTCTTCCTTTTGGCCGGTCACTGGCCTCGGCCATGGCCGGTGACTGGCCGTCAACGGCCGACAACCTTGCCGAAGCGTCGTTGGCCCCTAGCGAGGCTCAACCTCGCCTTGGCTGGGCGAGGTCGAGCTCGCCCAGCCATTGACGAGGCTCAGCCTCGCCGGCCATCACCAAGTTGGCATTGCCCAGCAATGGCTTGGCAAGGCTCGGCCTCGCCGGTGGCTGGGCGAGGCCGACCTCACGCTGCCTAGGCGAGGCCAAGCCTTGCCGATAGCCTCGGTGGCTAGGCAAGGTTATCGGCGAGGCTCAACCTCACCCAAGGGGCACAAGGCTCGGTCTCGCTAGGCCACCGCTAGGCGACGCCGACCTGGCGGTGGCCTAGCGAGGTCGCCGATCATGGCCGAGGCGGCGATCGGCCAAAAGGAAAAAAGAAAAAAAAGAAAAAAGAAAAATATAATAAAAATATTGAAAAATCAATAGAAACAAAAAAATTATACAAGTTTACCAAACGCATTTCTATTTCTAGAGTAGAAATATTTTGTAGTTACCAAGCGCGTTCTTATACTCAAAAATTATTTTCTCGGAAAAAAAAAAAAAAAAAAACAGAAACAAAAAAAAAAAAAAAACTATTTATATTCATTCCCCGGAACAGTAACGTTACTAAATACGCCTTTAAGCTGCCACTCTCATTCCCTTGAATTTAGCAACTCAAAAGTGTAGAAGTGGAAATCCAATTTCCCACTCGTGAATGAGTAAGGGATACACCACTAGCAAACAAAAACGTCAATCCAGTAAAAATAACTAGGCATATGCTAATTGAGCAAACACAAGTCCATAAGTTAAACATCATCAAATGAATATATCGATATCTGCAAAAGAAAACAAAATTTCTATAAAGCACTGCTCATCCTAATTCAGGGAAAATTTCCAAAAAAAAATCATAAATCTATTATAATTGTGTCAATTTAATTCTAAATATTTTTTATTTTATGCCAATTTAGTCTATCCAATCAATTTTGCCGACCATGCGACGTGAATGCCAGCGGATGTCAACAAAGGCTAACGTGTTAATTTTGTAAATGTTTTTTTTTTTTTTTGCTTTTTTATTTTCCGTTTTTCCCTTTATTTTTCTTTTTTCTTTCCTTAAAATCAAAAAAAATTAAAGATATATTAAAAATATTGTCACATCAGCATCGGCCGGCCAATATTGGCCGGATGGACTGAATTGGCACAAATGCAAAAGATTTAAGATTGAATTAGTATAATTACAATAGGTTTATTAATGTTTTGGTAATTTTTCTCTTAATTCCTAAGAGCCAATACAAAATAATACATCATGGAAAACCTTAAGAGGGAAAAGGTTGAAGCAAATAAACCTCAACTTAAGCGCAATGTGCTGTACCTAGCGTTACATTGCACCATGACATTACTTAACCGAGGTAAGGAGTGAATCTTTACTCATAGTCTCTTTCCCATCCTAATGACTAAACAATGTTGCATTGGAACTCTACTATTCGTCCATGAAAAAGGCAATGTAGTTGAAGCACCCACCTTTTTTTTTTTTTTTTTATATTCTTCCAGATGATGCAGAACTAAGTGTTCTATAGCACTGTGCTGGGAAGTTTTATAAACAAATTGTTACACCAAGCCACTTAGAGCTAACAAAACTAGCAAGATACTAGTTCGACCATGATGTGAACCATTATGCAGCGAACTAAGCAAAGACCTTACCGTTTGTACCCATGTCTCGTTTCAAGTGAAAATAGATTGCACCCACCCTTTTGGATCTCAAATCAAGTGACCCATGACTGCGAAGAGTAGCAAAATGTCACACCGCCAACTCATACAAGAACAAAGGTAATGACACGATCACCCTTTCAACCAAATGACGTAGTCTCAATGTAATCATAATTCAACCTGATATCAAAATACATATATATACATATATATGTTTGACAAAAAGTCATTGGGATACACTATTGGAGTTTTTTTATAAACTATCGAGAGGCTATATATACATATCCACCAAAAAGCTAACTCAAAAGCTCAACAACCATAGACAACTCATACCGAAAATCTCCACTATAAAAAAATCCTCCCAATAATGAAATGCCCATGCCCTACTTGAGGCTTGCTGAAGAACTTGGAAAGCAAGTAAGATGAAGGAAATGAGCTATCACGGCTCAATGCATTCACTATGCATCATTATAAAACGATATTAGGGCTCATTATCTCAGTTTCAATATACAATAAAAAAAATATCAAAAATGTTTGATAACTTTCTAATAAAAATCAATATGTACAGTATTAATAAACAAAACCTATTGAGGAATAACAAACAACCATTAATGGTCTATTCCATTGAGTAATCTCTTGAATCCGACGTTGATGGTCCATTGATCGACTATCTAATGCTCAACATCTAACTCTGATCACATTCAATGCCCATGAGAAAGACAACCAAGTTTGCCCCTCTTGGCCACCTGTATCAGCTGGTAGTTTGGCCCAAAAAGACATCTTGAAATAATATGCATACTCCCCCTTAATGGGTTCTCCTCATAGAATCAACATCAGAAAAGCATTTCATAAAATATTTCGCAACCAAAATGTGAAACTTGAGAGGCATAGCTTTGGTGTCACGTGTTTAGATGCGGAAGTGTGACTACAATAAGCACTCCTAATATTATTAGAATACCTACTCAACACCACTCACACACTAACACTCACTACGCTTACAACACTCAAGTCACATACTAGAACACTCTAGCGAAGGTCCCACTCACTTCATCAAGAGCGCACACACGCATCACACACTCACGTCACTCACCGCACACACACTACACAGCACTACCACTATACACACCATATTCTAAGGGCTCTATTTATAGGGTGTCAAGTTGGTCAGTGAATCGAGTTTCACACCAAAATATCTCCTATTATTATTTTATGGCAACTTGCCAACTTGCATAAAACATTGGTCAAAGAAAGCAGCAGAGAGAGAGAGAGAGAGACGCGGAAATCTTCAATACTCCTCCTCACCGACTACTCTCCCTTAATGTTGACCTTGTGATCATACCGAGTTGCCTTTCGTTACCTAATATATCATCTTCTCCCTTCAAACTCTGGCACTCTTCCTTGGCTTTGCCCATTGCTAGTGCCAACTGTTGTACCGCATGATGAGAACTTGATTATCTGCTACAACTTTAGATGACCCTTTAGCTGTGACTTTCAACCGAGTTCTGTGAAGCTCAGATTTTAGCAATGCTAGCTTGACCTGCGCTTCAATCCTTTTTTCCTTTATCTCACTCAATTTGACCTCCAAATTCCATAGATCTTTCATTGGAGTTTTCAAATTGCCACTCATGCAGCCAAGCCTTTTATTTAAGGTTCTCATTTCTTGCTTCAAGTGATTTAACTCCATATGTAGCACTTTGATGTCAACAACTTGGTCCTTTTTCTCGTTGGGTTTTTTTCCCAGCACCTGTTCATTGATTCTTGCACCTCAGGATGTAAAGTGGAGATGGTCTACGTTTCTTTTTCTCCTTCCGGTGTTCCTTGTCTGTTCCTGTATGACCAATTGGGAACTTCATAATAGGCTTGAGTTCCTTAACCTTCTCCATTTTTTTGAACTCACATGGGAAATTCTCGAGCTCTCTTTCTCTTATCTTGAACTCCTTGTCCTTCCATCTCAGCATTTTGTCTCTCATTTTCAACATCTTCTCCATCTTCACCTTCTCATCTCTTAGATGAGATCTCTTTCATCTTTTGCAATTCTTTCTCATGACTAACTGTTGGCATTGTTAGTTGCTTCTTCAGGTTCACCCTTGGCTTACTCTTCTTCGAGGACATGACAAAAGCTGTTGACTTATCTGAATCAATTATACAAGCAGTTGTCAAATCTTCTTGGTCCTTCACTACTACAAGTACTTAGAAGTCCCATTCATCTTTGCTCTCAATCTCCTTCTTGAAGGAAGTTACGACATTTCCTTCTTCTTGCCTATACCAAAAAACCCAAGTATGGAGTTTGAAAGTTGGTAGAGAGAAAGTAATAGAGAGAGGGGAGAGGTAATTGCAAAAATTCTAATAGGCGGACCCAAAATTACACGTCTCATTTTGAATGGTCTGTCTTATATATAATGTGGCAAAATAGTTGCACACAATATTTTCTCATATTAGACTATTGAAATTAACTAACTGCCCATGAATTTCAACTGGGTGAATTTGACCCACCCGAACCTTCCATTTATTTGAGTCATCATTGCGCAAGTTGGAGGAGAAAGTTGAATGCTTTCGTGAAGCATGAATAGTGAATTGAAATGGGAAGTCCAAAGACACATTTTGTGTCTTCAACTTTTCACCAAGTTTAATTGTGCCTCTCTGGTTTGATTTATGGCATAACTTCTCTCAATCTCCCCAAAGCCTCATGCAAATTGAAACTAGAATAAGAAAAAAAAGTCGCTCGACTGGCAGGTCTATCCTATGAAGCCCTACCATCATTTCTTTGTTAAAAGAGTCTAAATATTAATTTTTGGCCAATTGAGTTTAAACTTTTGAAAATTTTCAATCAAGATCTACTCTTGTCAATGATATTTGTTAGGTGGATAATTCAACGCTATTCATTTTTTTTTTTATGAAATGAACTAAATCCTTGGGGGCTAATTACCAAAAAAGCGCTAACTTATTTTCACAAATTAGACGATTCTAGCTTGAGGAATCGATTTTACATTTTAAATCGGCCTCAACCTTTCTAATCCTTGCCCTAAGCACTTGGTCAACTGCTACTAGATTTCGCAGCAGATTGACTCCCAGGCTCCATTTGGTTGACAAAAAATGAATGATGTAAAAAAATATATATTTTCTTAAAAATAATTGTTTGTATCAATTGAAATAATTGTTCATGAAAAATATTTTCATTATCAACAACAATTTATATCTAAATATTTTGATAGATAATGAAAATATTTTTCGTTTATTTATTTTTGTCAATGATATTAATAATCATTTTCTCTCAAATATTTTTTGAATTATTTATTTTTCGTAAGACAAATGTACCCCTCTTGAGAATTTAAACTGACTGTACAGAGAGCATCGGGATTAACCATTGACAGGTTTGCAGAAATTTGATTAAACTTTTCACTGTTACGGTTAGTCCTGCAAATATTTTCATCCAACAGCGTTCAAGATCCTGTCCAACCATCCCTCCGCTTACCCACGGCGATTTCAACATAATCATCGATCATCGGCTTCACGAATCCCGACAAATTTCGACTTCACAGAATCATTTCGGAAGCAACGAATTCAAGAAAATACCTTTCTCCCCCTCGTCTCACTGAAAGTGCCTAAAGATGTTTTTGTTCAAAATTCATGATCATTAACTCGATAGTGGAATCGCGCTTCGACTAAGGAAACGATTCTGACCAAACATCGGAGTTCTTGGGCTTGAAATTGACAGACAATATTTGCACCAAGAAAAGGAACAAGAACGACCACGGGTTCTGAAATGATCAAATGAACCAGCTAATGACAACACAAATCCTTCTAGAAGAACAAGAGCAAGTGTGTTTGATCGACAAAAGGAAATCAACAATCGGAACGACCGGAAGTAATTCTTGTTCTTCAGAAGTTTGTGCGTGGCCATTCTCGGTCAGAGCTTCCTTTTACACCGATTACCATCCGTGACCGCTGTAAAACGTTCGTTGATTAGGAAATGGGGTAACAAAATTCTCAATTTTTAAGATTTCTTGGTTGTATGCGTAAAGCTTATTTTCAAAGAAAATGATGTGGATTTCGAAATGTTAGGCGAGGGCCGTGACCTAGTCGAACAATACGTGCGAAAACAGTTCTTAGATTTTCTTTCGTTATTTGAATTTTCATCCCTTGTCCACGTTAGCTGTCCAAAATTGACTTTAGGATTTCTGCCGCTTGTCGCGTTTACACGTTTCAAGGAGGGTCAAACCTACTATACTCCGATAATTGTCTAGCGTGTATTAGATCGAGAGGTTGTCACACTCAATAGGAATTAATTGGATGCTTAAAAAGTTTCAAACACTCAAATTGATATACAAAAGATATTAAAGGAGGATCTTTTCCTGATAAAGTGACTGAATTCTTCTTTTCTTTTGAAAATAATTGTAATATCTCTTTATTTTTTTGCTTAAAAAATCAATATTCATTGGCACAATTTTGTGTGCTTTAGCTACGATAATCAATCGTAGCTAAATTTACGCAATTAAGTAATTTATTATTTACAGTATGATAATCATCGTAATTACATTCACTACTTAAACTTATTTCGTGAAAAACATATAGTTTGCATTTGAAGTGTGGCTAGATTGCAATTTAGTCAGTCAACAAAATTCCAACTAGATTTTACAATGACGGTCTCTTAACTAAAAAGGCAACAACATCACTAAAATTAAAAAAATAAATGAAATAAATGCATTTGAAATCTTAAATATTGTTAACAAAATGCAATTTAGTCCAAAAACTTTCAAAATGTATAATGAAGTCCTAAAACTTATTATGAAAGTACAATTAAGTTCTAAAACTTTTGAAAAGTGTAATGAAATCCTAAAACTTGTTAAATTGATCAAATCAAGTGCTTTTATTGTAACACTTTTTGTAATTTTTTAGGATTCGATTGTAATTTTATATGTGAAGTCTTTTATTGGTGCTTTGTTGATGTCCTACACATACTCCAAACCCGAATCGTCACTAACTGAATATATTTATTTTGGGATAAGTTTACTAGAAGTCCTAAAACTTGTTACGAACATACAATTGAATCCTAAAATTTTCAAAAGTTGCAATTAAGTCGTAAAATTTATCACGATTGCCTCAATTGGTCCAGCTCTCCTAGTGATCTTAAAATTGCACTCCCCACGATTTGGTATTATCATAATTTTACTCTTGAAGTATTCACAACAATTCTTAACCCTAAAATCACAAAGAGAGGGGTAAAATTCCATACTATGTAGGCCAACATCTTTTGGGTTTTCAAAGATTTAAGAATAATGAGGTCACCATACTAAATACATTCTTATCAAGTCATTATCTTGACAATGAGTTCAAAAACAAAAATTATCTTGACAAATCAACCATGATATCAAAAATTGTATGGTTAAAGTTTCGAAATGTTAATTTTAATTTTAACGTCAATATGCTACACTAAAAAAGGTATTTCATAACTACTACTTAAGATGTTAAAAAAATGTAAAAACTGTTGAAGAATAAAATCATATCATTAATTGCATAGCCCGGTTTCCGGGTCACTTTCTTGAAAAGATACGATATATTTGGTAGTGATATTGAAATAATACTTATCTTTAAGATATGTTAATTACGTTGCTTTAACTTCTGGTCAACCATCAATTTTTTTATAGTAAAGACTAAAATCTCTAATCAGAACATGATGTGAATTAGATAATGGGATCAATCATCAATCGAACAATTCCTTAAAATCAGCATTAAATTCAATTGCAAGACTAGACCTAACCCTTTTTCTTTGTTTTTATTTCCACCAACAACAAGACTAAAATCCAAGATAATTATTTCAAATATATAGAATAAAATTTATTCCTTATGTACTATGTTTGACACGATGGATTTGCGTACATACTAACTTTTTAGGGGGTTTGATTAAGATTTTCTTGTCCATGCGTGTCGATTCTTATTCAAACAATAGAAATTTAAATTCAAGGTGAGCCAGCTACAATTATTGATGTACTTGAAAACAATATAAAACATCTTGGATCACTAAATTCCATTTTTGACTATATTAGACAAAGCCAATGCGAAAGATACTTAGCGGAGCATGCACGGAAGCCCATCGGTTACATCCCAAAGTCTGCAAATACTGCTGACTCAAATCCAAATGTTGAACGCGATACCAAAAAAAAAAATTAATTTAATTTAATTTAAAAAATATAATAAAATAATCCATAAGTTGATAATTTCTCTATTGCATGAATCCCTGTGCCCGAAAAAAATGAAGTACGATTTTTTTTTTTTCAAAAGAAAAAAGAATATACTTTTCGTTTATCGTACTTTCGTGTTTGTCTAATGGAGTCCTTGATTAGAAAATTGCATCCGAAGTGCTATACTTTATGTATTAAATACAATTTAGTATCCAGTCTTTCGATTGGTTTAATCAAATTCACAATCCTAGCTAAATTGAAAGTCCAATAGAATCTCAAACTTTTAGTTGGTTTAATTAAGTTCTCAAGATTTATTGAAAAATGCTATTAAGTTTTAGAATTATGTTGAAAAGTGCAATTGAAGGATATCCCAATAACCCTTTTTTAACGACACGAAGTCAATTTTAGATACTATTCATTCATTGTACTTCGTGAAGAAGGCGTAGGATTTAATCAAACCATTTGAATGGTTTTTGAATTAATTGCATTCTATACATAAGGTTTAGGACTTATTATGTAATTTTTCCTGGTCCTATGCTTTTAATTTTTCTCATCAAGTCATTCTACTTGCTACTAACGCGACTCAATCTCAAGGAGTTGCGTTTGAGTTGTTGCAACGGACAAAATCTCCTGTATAATGCATAGCCTTCTTGAGTTTAGGACCTTAAGATCACAATGCTATGAATCTTAGTGGGTGATTATATTAATAAAAAGAAAAGCAAATTCCCAATTGCCAAATAAGATTTCTCGGGCATTTTTAATCTACTTGTTTATAACCACTAGCAAAAGTTGCACTAGTGTATATGTGTGCGTAGAATTCGTGTCAAAGTAATATATTATCCTAAAAATTAAATGATTGAGAAACATTGAATTGTACTTTAATGAACTTCAACGATATATGATACAAAGCAGACTTTTTTTTTTTTTTTTTATGAAAAATTATCCAAACAAACATTTTTACCATTCAATTATAAATATTTCAATTTTGTAAATTGAATCCTAGACATCTTTACATTTTGCCAATTGAGCCATCTAGTCAATTTTAGCCAAAAAATACTGACATTGATACCAACCATTTTACATGATATAGCCAACACTGACATGAACATATTTAATAATATTTAATAAATTTTGAATTATTTTATATATTCTTTATTTTTTTCTTTCTTCTTTCCTTTTCTTTACTTTTTTTTTTTTTTTCGATTTTGGATTGAGGCCAACGAGGGCGTGCAAGCCCTTGCTTAGACTCGACAAGGGCTGTGGCACCCTCTTTGCCTATCTCGGTTCTAGGGAAGGGCTTGCATGCCCTTCATTTGACCAGCGAGTGCCATCAAGCCCACGCTGGAAGTCGCAAGTACCGTGACACCATTGCCGACCTTCAATCCAAAAAAAAAAAAAGTAAAGAAATGAAATAATAAAGAAATAATAAAATGTAATTAAAAAGTGTTCACGTCAATTTAGACCATGTCACGTGGGATGTCTGGCATTAGAGGTGAACATGATTCCAATGTAAAACCTGAAACTTGAGAACCGGACCGATGGAAATCTGTAGGTTTTAGGTTCCAATTCCAAAAAATGGGTAGATTCTAAATTCTTAATTGGAGAAATTTTGACCCTAGAACCTATAACCTAGAATCTTGAATAAGTTTTAATGTTTTTCTTAGTCTATGTCTCTGTAAGATCTTCTAATATTTCATGCCATTTGATGATGAGTATATAATTTAGAAGCACTAGTCCAAGTTTTCATTTTATAACTAAGATTTTTTTTTTCATGTCTATATTTTTCACGTGTATAAATATAAGTTATGATTAGTGAATTATAATCATTCAAATAATAATATAAGTGGAACCTGAATAGACCCTGTAATTGACATTGAAACTTGTGACTGGGTAAATTCCAGATTCTAGGATATGCACGGTAGGTTTCAAGTTCTAAAAAATGAAAAACCCATTCCAATGGATAAGTCCCAGATTCTAGGCGAAGCCTATACGGAACATTAAACCAATCACCGCTAACTGGTGTCTATGTTAGCAATTTCTAACCAAAAGTGACTCAATGGACTCAATTGGCAAATTGGTAAAATTAAAATGTTTATAACTAATTTGGCAAAAATGCATAGATTTAAGACTTTTTGGACAGTTTTTTCTTTTTTTGATTAAGTCCCTGAATTATGCGGTTTTTCCCGTTAGTCCTTTCGTTAAAAATATGGATAGAAACGCTGATGTTGCATGTTGACTCAATGATAAACAGTCTAAAAAAGATGACATTTATTACAATAAAACAGAATGAAACAGAAACTAGAGAGAGGGCAACCTACATATTTTGATGTTATTAAAGCTGGCATGCACAGCATTATTGTTCTTAGTTAGTTGACTTGATTGATTAAACCGGTTGTTTTCACTTGCCAAATTCCATTAACTCCCCCAAGCAAACCGACTTTGAATCTCAGCCAAGATCATATGACACAAGTACAGGTCATTTGATGTTATTTTCATAGCACAATAATTGATTTTGAATTGCCGAGACGAAGGAAAAAAAAGACCCATTGGTTTCTGGGACATATTTTCGTGGACATAAATTTGTCAGTCTTTTCTATGCTATGAATTCGAACCGTTACTTCCTTGGTCCTTAAGGGACAGGAAAATGCAATGTCATAAAGCAACAACAGCACGTAAATTGAAAAGAAAAGAGGTCCATACCATATCCCTAACCAACGCTACTTAATTGAAATTGGTCCATACTTAGAGCGAAAGTCTTTCCCCTCATTTATATCTTGTCCTTCCACAATACCTCATTTATATCTCGCCAGAGGGGCAGGCTGCATAATTTCAACTATCGATTTAGATTTCTTGGTCATACTTTGAATTTCATTTGTATTTTACATAAATGAGGTCTCAGCTCGGTAACGTATATGTTAAGCATGCCTAATTTCAAATATGGTAATGTGAACAAGTGTCTCTCGAGCACTTGTTGAATATGTTTAGCAAGAAATTAATCGATTTTCTAAATTTTAATTGCATACGTCCCAACTATGAGAATAATATTTCATTATATGGCAATTTACGGCAATTTTTAATAAGACTCTTTAAAATGATTCAACTTCAAAGCAATGTAACACCAGAAAATCTAGTATATTAAAAATTTAAATTATTGTAAAAACCCCATGTTATAACTCTTTTGAACCTAACGTATGTTTGGGAATCTTTTATGGAGGTGAAGAAGAGATGTGGATAGTCACTTTGCTCGTCTATCTTGGGAAGAATAAAGACTAAAAGGTGAAATAGAAAGAAGACTATACTCTCGAGAGAAAAATCACATGTCGCTCTATGGACTATCGTCGACAATGATATGGATTAGCAATATTCGCGTGAGCCTCTCTAATTTCACGAATCTGATCAATGCACTTAGATATCATATTCAATCAACTTTATTTCTATCATAGATGAAAATGAAAAAAATGATTCGAACAAATTTTTTCAAAAATATGTGCACGAATAAGTATTAATAAACTGTGGGCAGCTGCGTTAGTTGAGAATCTCTTCTTCACCGCCGAAGTCGAGAGTTTAAAACCTGCGGTTGCTAATGTGTTGTAAGTAGGAGACCATGGTATTGGGGTCATGTGCTAGTCACTCTCGAGGTATAGTGTCGGTACTAAGCGTTTCATGCCCCGCAAGGGGCTCAAGCGGAGTCCTCGGTTACCATAAATAAAAAAAAAAAAAAATGTGTTAATAAAGCTTTTTATTTCGCCGATGTTAATAAAGCTTTTTATTTCGCCGATGATGGAAACAATTCCTAATCTTATGAACGCCTTTTAAAAAAAAAAAGGCTCAAAGGAGAATATAAAAAGGATAGAGAATATCTCCTAAAAATATCAAAATTTATTGCATGCGACAAGCATTGAGGCTAACAACAGTGAAATACTGCCAACATTTCCGCATTTCTACTTAAGGACGCGGTCACGAAGTTAATAGTCCCGCAGATGCTCCAATGGGAAAAGTCAAGCCAATTAATTGCATCTTGGGCTTTTTTTTTTATCAGAATTCAATTAATTGCGTTGATTTAGACGTAAAGCAACGCAAAAAGTGAAACATAAAAATAGAAAAGCTGACCCATTTCACCAATTTGCAGTTTACAAAAAGCTGGCCACAGAGAATTAAAGGTTGAGAAATCAATTAATTTTTAGGTGTTTAGTAATAAAATGACAAAAATAAGGAAAAATGATGTGTACTGCCTACCGAGCGACAGCCAGTTGGACTCTGAGAGAGAGAGAGAGAGAGAGAGAGAGTAATTACAAATAATTAATTTCCCTTTACATTATTGAGTTGGGATCCTCATTCTTTTATTTAAGTTCAATTATTAACTCAATTAATTGTCATTCTCAAAAACCATGATACATATATGAGAATAAACGAAGACCACTTATTCCTTTTCCGAAAAGGCGATATATCGTATATTGAATTTTAACCAAGCCAAAATATTCGAGAATATTTTAATTCAAATTCACTCTTATGATTATACCAGAAAAATGCACTTAACATATATTTCATATGAGATCACTTTTACGTTTTATAAAGTAAGATTCCTGAACCTTCGTCCTCGTCAATTATTGCAAGTCTTTTATATTCTTTCGGAAATGATAACATGTGGCGGATGTGATAATCATCGTAGATATTAGGAAACATCGTGCTCTCGAGGATAACCTGATATTTCGCTTGTCTCAATGCAGGCAACAACAATCCCACTGAAATGAAAGTGCAAGCCTTTAAGCGGTGCCTACATTCTAGGAGTGGACCCATCTGATCTAAAATTAACTAATTAATGGCCGGAAAAATAAGGTTGATGTTTTTAAGAAGGGGCTGCTTTAGCTTCAGTCAAATACATTGTAGCCAGCCCCATTCTTTAAGTTCAGTGGGTTCACTTCCTCCATTGCAGCATCACCATATTTCCTCCATGAGAATACATGAAGATCTGTGACTTTCTTGAGTATTTTTAGAAGTTGTGCGTAAGCTAAAAGCTAGTAACATGCGTGTGGATGCCTAACTTCATAAAATATCAGTTTTTTTTATATATATAAATATAAGTTAAAGACTATAAAAATATGGATAGGATGAATTTGTTTGTCAGTCTCCATCCATGGGGTCTTGTCAGAGCAATCAAACATCACAATAAGCAGAACAAGACATGAATTCTTTAAGCTTATACACAAAAAAAAAATATTACCCAGAACAATCGTCGTACCTTCGAATATCATTAGACGACATTCTTTGGAGCAGGAAGGAAACTCTGGTCTTGATGCCAAAAAAGAAAAAAAAAAAAAAAAAAAAACTACAGACAAGACACAGAAATGTTAATGCAAATAGAAGCGCTCTTCCAATTTTCGTACGACCTTTTTACCTTTTCTCTCGCCTAAGCATTTACTCCCGTGGGAAGCACAGTAACTCTAGCTACGTTTATAAACTACAAGCCACTTTTTGCAATAGGTTTGACTGTGTATCTCACCACTTCCTCATGGAAATGTTGAGGTGAAAAGCAGAAAGACTTGAATATGCAACATGGTACGTGGGGGTGATTAAAGAAGGCAGCAGGAGAGGAAATCGTGGCTTAGGAAAACAGGATATCTTAAGAGTTGTATTTGAATCTTTTTATTGGCCAAACATTACATTTTTTTTTTTTTAACCCAGGGAACTCCTAAGCCAACTGACGGGCAAACCCTGAGAGAAAGTCGACAGCTGGCGGACAAACCTTGAGGAAACGACTGCAGGACCCACCACCAAACATTACATTTTCATACATCACTTCACTCCAAAAGCTGTAAGTTATACAAGAATTTATTGGGACCGTGAAATTTGGTTTAGTCATGTCCTCCATTACATGATGGAGGACACTGCATTTTCAAGCATTAGCGTCCTGAGTTGTTCAAGTAAATTACGTGTACGGCTTCACAAATATCAACCATTACGTGTACAGCCAAGGCAAATCAAGGAAAGACAGACCATTTATTTGTAATGATAATACACTAAGACCGGATTTCAAAGTTCATACGTAAATGATATGACATCCGACAGTAAGTGAATTTTAAACAAACGGCTCAGTTAATACTCAATAAGATGATGTTGTGTACATTATTGAATATGTCGATTTTACGAATCAATCATAGTTCATACCTACTATATCTTGATTCCTCACGCAGGATACATAAATTGAGGGGAAAAATGTGGAGTGAAACATCGATTAACGAAGTCGTATAGCTCCGAAGAGTGGTGATCAACAAATTTGATATTTTGCATGCTTTCAGTCCTCTCGCCATCTTTGGACACAAGAAGAAAACCTAAGTAATTAGAAAATCTAAAGAGAGAACAAATTCCACTGGCTCAACTTAGAACTGAGTCATGAGAGAAAAACACAAGAAGTAAGAAATTGAAGTAGAACTGTATAAATACGATAGCCAAGAAAGTTCATACCCAAGAATTAGAAAGGACATTGGATCTGGATCCCTAAGAGACAAAACATATCTTCCTCTTTTTTCTTTTTCATTTTTTTTCTTTTTCTTTTTTTCCCCCTTTGTGGTTCTCTCAAGCTCATACAAGTTCCGGTTGCCTTCATCACACCGAAACCCTCAACAAAAGTCCAGGCTAACACAGCAGCTCTCATGCTTCTCCTCTTCCTTTCCTCGAATTCGTCTTCACCGGCAGAATCCGGATTCTCTTCGCCACACGTACAAAGTCCCTACTCGAAGATAAAGCCGAAAAGGTTAGGTTTTCATAAGCGGAGTATTTAACAAAAGCTCCTATTTCAGTCATGGGCGAACTTGCAAATTTTGAGAGACAAGCCAAAGGTTCATGTTAAATATTCGTAAAAGAAAGAACTTACTTCCAATTGAGGTCACCAGCAAGAAGAAGATCATTCTCAATGTCTTCGTAGGCAATAAGGTGTCCGGGAACAGCATTGGATAGGTTGAGATCCTTGTCCGGGACATCAGCATCGTCCACGAACATCTGCCTCAGAGCCTTGGCGAGGCTTTGGTAGCTCTCGTGCTTGTGGAGGCTGATGCGGTGGCAGATCGAGCGGCCCTCGATGGCCACGGTCACCGGCGGCACGACCGCGGCCACGAGATCGTCATCGAACCCGATAGAACCTGGGATCTTGCTGTTGCTGTTGCTGTTGCTGTTGCTGTTGCTGTTGCTGTTAGGGTTCTTCAAGAAGGCCGGCGAGGAGGAGGGCGGAGTGGCGGCGGCAGCCATGACTTTTGCGAAGTAGTTGTCCATGGACGAGATGGGCAAGCTCCTATCTTGGAACCTCCTTTTCATGGAGTCTTGCCTTTGAGAGCTAAACCCATCCATATTGCTATGTTACAATAGATGGGTGTGATCTTGAAGGAGATATACGGCTCAAGAAACTCAAGGGCTGTTGGTCTAGGGCAGATCAAACACTAGAACAGATGGAGCAGAGATGCGCTGAGACTTGGTTTTTGGAGTAGAAGGAGAGAGATGAGTGAAAACCGAAGGCGAGAGAGAATTTGCTGAGATGGTGTTAAAATTTGATAAGGGTCAGAGGTGAAGATATATGGCCGGGGGGGGTTGGGGTTGGGGTGTGGGAGGAGAGAGAGAGAGCACAAATGTCGGGAAAGGTCTCTTTGGTGTATGCGGAACAACCACTTAACCTCTTGTTTTCCCTGTTCTTTTTACTTTCCACTTGTTCAATAATAATGCCAGTATTCCAAATATTTGATGTACATGGTTACTTCGGTAAATAAAGTAACAAAAGCTGAGTAGGTAATGAGGCCAAAAGCATGGAGTGATGAACTGAAAGTGATGTTACCTTATAAAGTAATTGTTTTGGATCTTTTTATATTCTTCTTCCGTCTTGAACGCAATAAAGTTTTAAAAAAAAAAAATCCAAGATTGTTTCACACAGTAAAACTATAAATCGATGCAACACAAAACGTTCTTCTTACTTTTGTAAAGTAGTCTTTTGCATCGAATGCCGTAACGTTGTCTAATTATTATTCTTTATAAATCGACATTCACGGTTGACACGTGTGAACCAATTTTATAAGTTGTCCTCTCTCTCTCTCTCTCTCTCTCTCTCTCTCTCTCTCACTTGCGTCGGTGAGAGAGATGAAGATGAGCCTCGGACCATTCATTAAGGACCTGTGCAAGGTCGTCTGCTTCTGGGGTTTGCCGAACTCTTTAATCTGAATTTCTTAGCCAAGACGGGAAGGAGAGCATCGATGAGAGGGACAGCTACAAACAGTTGTCCGCCGAGAAAGGGGTTGCCAGTCCAGTCTCGTGTCCCTCAATTGCTGATTTTCTCTGTTTAGTTCTTGTGTGGCAATTTAGTCCTATTCTTCCATGGGAAAGAAACAAAAAAAAAAAGAGAGTCGGAAGTTCATGTTTTCTATTGTTTTTCTAATATTTAGGGTATTTGGGGCCAGCCAGCAACCAATGGATTCTCAACGGTGGTTTCACGTTTTGACCATATTGGATAATCATAAAATCGCGCGGATTCGTAATTCTTAGGATTACTGCTAAGAATTGACGATAGTGGAGGTCATAGATATTGTCCAGTATGTCACAAATTGTTTGGAGATCAACATGAATACATGCAAAGAATGATACATATTTTAACAACCTTCCAACAATAGTCGAATAAGCTTGGAGCCATGGAGATGCATCACTGAATTTGGGAACCAATTTCAAAGATCAGTACAAGAATGTAAACTTACATCAACTCCATCGTTGACTCCGAGATCCGTTCGTTCACCTACGTTATCTATTAGTAAAGAGATTGCTAGCTAATATTAGTATAAGGTTTCAGAAGTAGTAAGCATATCTATCCTCTCAGCTCAAAATATAGATTCATATTTCGTACTAGGGCATTCTCTTGAGGGCTACACTTTAGAGCGCAAAGTAATGTGCCTTTTGTAATTATCCGATGTTTGACACGATTGGTCAGATGTTTAAAAAGACCCAAATACTGATCAACTTGGAAGGATAATGTAAAAGCTGAAGTTCTTATTTTATCTATGGTAGAAAGAATTGTAGAAATGTCATCATCCTATGAGCAGAGTTCTACCCGATGCTCGTGAACGCTACATTTTGCACACAATCGTGAGGATTAATCAAGTCAACAAAATTCGGATTCCTTGCACAATAAAAGAAAAAGCAAAAAATGATGTTACAAAATCCTCAAGTACACAATACAGACCCATAATTCATTGGTCGCATGCACTGATTTTCACTAGAGGGGAAAAACCCACATTAGATGAATGGATTTGTCATCACCTCAACAAAGACAATAAATCTACCCAAAAAAAAAAATTCCTCAAGTACACACACTTAACTGAGGATGATGCATCAGTGGCCATGGAAAAAAGGTAAACAGAAGTGTTTTTGGCACACGCAGCTCTCTCTCTCCCTCTCTCTTTTCAACTGGTAAATGAGTACATAGTACAGACCCATAATTCATTGGTCACATGCACTGATTTTCACTAGAGGGGAAAAACCCAGATTAGATGAATGGATTTGTCATCACCTCAACAAAGACAATAAATCTACCCAAAAAAATAAAAATTCAAATCTAAATTCCAACTGGGTACTCTGTGCATGGGATGTTTGCTTGTGGGTGCAAAAGAGGGAGGAGCTTCTTATTTTATTTCATTTCTTTGAAAGTTATTTCTTGGGGTGCCTACCTAGTGGAGGTACTATTGCCATGGGGAAAAAGAACTTAATTTAATTAGTAATTTTCGGTGGGAATGGTGAGAATATCGCGTGTGGCAGAAGGAAGCTGAATAAATGACGGGCTTGGAGCCATTAAAATAAGGGGAGATACGAGCCGAGGAGGAGGGGCATATGGAATAGAAGCAGCCTTGTAAATTGAAACGCCGTAGGCTGTGGAGACGACCGCGCTGCGGTCGGCGAACGGCTCGTGCTTTGACTCGCAGACGGTCGGAAGAAGAAGAGGGAAGGCCCCAAGGAGGGGCATGGCGACGACGATCTCGAGAGGAGAGGAGAGGAGAGGAGAGGACAAGTGTTTCCATTCATAGCCTCATGATGCGAAAAAGAAACCAAATTTGTGGTTCCCGAATCCATGATCGACGGGGTTTATATATGTCTTATACACATGGAATCTCCTCCCCATATAAGAGTTTGGCACTCATTTTCTTTCTGTTGAGCTTTCTCTCACATGTCATCGGAGTTAGAATTTTCCCCGGATTCATCTCAATCCTATTTGTATATGAAAAGTGACGTTAAAACTTAAAGTTGTTTTATGTCGCTTATTTATGTGGATCAACCGAGGCTATCCATGATGCTCTTGTCCGCATTTCTCAAAGAATTCTCACATAAGAGGCAAAATGTTGGTGAATAATTTATAAGAGTTTTTCTGATGTGGACAACATTAATCGATACTATAATTTACCGTTTTACGGGGTTGGTCTAAAGTGAGATAGAAAGTTTCTTAATTAGACTAATATGAGGCTGGCTAATATGAACCAAGTTGAGTCTGGCCCGTAATAAGAGGACCTGGTTGGAAAATCTCTCATTTAACCCTAATTATTGCAAGTATTCTTACATAAGGAGCATTTACCTAACGCTAAAGTGTGAGAGGGCCGTCTTATTGAGCTAGTAATACGGAGAGTAATAGAGGAGAAGGACTTGCGCATGAATCATCGATTTTCCCCTTCCACATCAAAAACGATAGATCCCAAACAGATGCGATAATCTTTCTACTTGATCATTTATGCTCTTGTTCTGGTTTTGGAGATCTTAGTATTGCACAATTTGCATCCAACATAATTTTTCCCTTTCATATTATATATATTTCCTTTTATACAATTTTCGAATTTACTAGCAAACTGTGATCTTAGATTTGTTGTTAGTTTACTTCTCGTGGGCATTACTTAATGCAAGAATGACAAGGGATAGATGGCGGGAGAAGTGTCAAAAAAGTCCTAAACCTTTTACATTTGTGCCAATTTAGTCATAAACTTTTTTTGTGCTAATTTAATCCTAAACATTTTTACGTTGTGTCAATTCAATCCTTTTCGACAAATTTTGCTGACTGGTCGCCGGTAGGCTACATAGTCGATCGGCGCTAACGTGGACAATTTTTAATAATATTTAATTTTTTAAATTTTTATTTTTATTCTTTTTCTTCTTTTCCTTTTTTTCTTTTCTTTTTCCTTCTCCTCCTCCTTTCTCTAGCCGGTCGCCGACGACTAGCTAGAGGCAACCGCCGGCGAGGTCGACCTCGCTGGCCACCTCACCAATGATCACGAGGGCGACCTCGCACTGGGTGGCGAGAAGCCAACTCGAGGCCGCCCAGGCTGTGAGGGCAACCTCTCGCCGACCATGGGCGAGGCTCGACCCTCACTACCCAAGCCTCGAGGGCAGCCTCGCACCTGGATCTGGCAAGGTTGGGCCTTGTCGGCCATGAGCGAGACTTGATCCTCGTCGCTCAAGCCTTGAGGGCAGCCTCATGTCGGGCCGACGAGGTCGGTCCTCGTTGGATCTAGCGAGGTTGAGCCTCGCCCTCGCCCAGGCCTCTAGGGCAGCCTCGCGCCGAGTCGACAAGGCTCGACCTCGCCTCCTAAGGCCTTGAGGGCAGCCTCGCCCATGGCCGGTGAGGCTCGACCTTGCCAGATCCAAGCGCGAGGCCGCCCTTAAGGCCTGGGCGATGAGGGTCGAGCCTCATTAGCCTGGCGCGAGATCGCTCTTGTGGCCACTGGCAAGGTGGCCGATGAGGTTGACCTCGCCAACGGTCGCCTCTTGCCAGTCGCCAGTGATCAACTGGAGGAAGAAGAAAGATAAGGAAAAATAAAATAAAATAAAACATAAAAAAAATCGATAAAATTAAAATATTATTAAAAATTATCCACGTTAATACTAATCAAGTCACACCAGTTCAACGTCCAGTCAGCAAAATCCGGTCAAAATTGGCCGGAAATGACTGAATTGACACAATATAAAAAAGGTTTAGGACTAAATTGGTACAAATGCAAAATGTTTAGGACTTTTTTAACGCTTTTCCCGATAGGTGGCCACATCTTAGGTAATTCTTATTCGTTGGCGATGTTTTGGAGAATTTTTTCTTGGTGGGCTTAGATCAAGGTTCTTTAGAGATAATCCAGCTTATTCCCAAACGATTTCTAGCGGGTTTGGTGTAGGCTTATTTCATCCTAACATGCACTAGCCCATGATTGGCCCATGTCTCTCTTAACACATGGTAATTTATCTATCGTCAGTTCCCTACGTTAGGATTGTCACCTCGCATAAGTCTACAAAACAATTTTCTTGGTCCTCTTATTGTAAGTAACCCATCTCTACACTAATTTAGGGGAACATTTTGGATTTTTGAAGTTCTAGATTTCATTGTCTCTATTGATTTGGGTATCTCCGAGCTTAAGGGGGTGGGTTGGGATTTGGGTGGAGAACCAATGAGAAATTCTTCACAATTAGTGACTCGACATTCCTCACCTACCACCTAGTGTCCAGCTATACTAGGATTGCCCTCTCACGCCCCTTTTGTTTCATCCTACTTATGGTGTTACTATTGCGCCACACTAACCATTCCACAAGACTCAAACATTGGGAGCAAACCTTATCAACAATTAGTCATATAATTAATTTTTAAGGACTAAAACTCATTTTAGTCTAGATTGACAAAACCAAAAAGGAAAAAAAAAAAGGAACAAACATCAAGGATCATGATATACTTTGTAATTTTAGAAGTTGATATTTTGATTGAACCGGAGTAGAAGAACGACTAGTTAGGGAATAAAACGATTATCAGGGTTGGGCCGCTATGTACTAGCAACCCAAACTCTATGGTCGATGGCTCACTAGCTCGCCCTACAAAACTAAGATCGTAAGATGAGCCTTCCAATAAAAAGAACACTCATACAAAGAATTCAAATCCAGCGAATTTCTCACAAAAGAAAATTCCAACGAGCAGTCTGACCACCGCAAACCGCCGTTTGGGTCACCTTGCTTAGACAATTACCCAACCGTGGTCGCATCCCAAGGAGATGGCGACCATCACAAGCTCATCCCCTCTCCAAATATTTTCTCACTGTTGCAACATCCAAAGTAAACCACATGAGAACTAACAGATTATCAGGGTAATGCACTAATCTTCCTATAAGGTGGTGCTTAAGCTTCATGTGAACTCTTTCAATTTTTACCGATCATAACTTGATTCCTCTCATTAATTCATTATTACATTAGAGTTGATACTAAGCTATTACTAGCATGGTTAGGAGTACTACAAGAAAAACAGGAATTAAAGCTTTACTTTCTACGAAACTGAAATTCTAAGATTTTCACTTTTGAACCTCTCACTATTTTCAACAATCCCAAAATAGATTTTTGGCGCTGTAGACCGACGCCCGGTAATTTTCCACTTAATTACCAAAATTATCCATTTTTGGAAATTATAACCCACAAACGTCAATCAAAATCGATTTGCACAATTAGGTACTCAATTAAATAAACAAAGAGCATCACCTGCACTCAACACGAAATTCCGATTACCAACTATCTCGGGTTAATTTCCGAAAAATAATTAAATAATTAAATAATTACAGAAAATATTAAATAAATGCCTAGGCCCGTAATGCCTAATTATATGCTGAAACAGGCCCAAAAAATTTCTGAGACTCGTTAAATAAGTACTAGAGTCTATTTACTCGCTAATTGCACTAGTTAACCACTTAACATGCAATGGCAATTAATTAAATTCACTAATCTAATATAATCTAACAACCTAATCCATCTTAGCCTAAACTAACCAACCCCTAAGCACAATTAACCTACTAAGTGAGGATTAATGAGTTAAACTCACTTGTTTGGCAAGCCGATTGGTGCAAATCGACGGGGATGCAACGGGGAACAACTTCCTTCAAAGCGGGCCTAGCAACTGAGGTCCAAAACCACCTCAAAATGGGCCCGAAGGATGTTGGAAAACCCACCAACAAGCTCTCTGTTTACTGCTACAAAAGAAATGAAACAAGGTTGGTTGATGCACACGAGGACCGACATGGGCTGAGGGAGTCCCGATGGCCAACAGCAAAGGACTTATGATGGTTGGAGGCAGGCCACGAAGTCGTAGACTTCTTGCTGGTTCATTTTCTGCTTATGCTCTTGTTGGACAGAGGAGAACCAAGGCTAAACGACGAAGAAATAGGTTGATTGGAGCTCTAGCGAGCGGGTGGTCGACAATCGTGGCTCCCGGGGGTCTAGGGGGTCTTGTTGGAGGTTGGAATGGGCAAAGGAAGGGCTGGAATGGGAGAAAAATGAAAAAAAAAAAAAAAAAAAAAAAAGTGAAACAGGCAGACCAGCGGGCGACCGACAGCTTGCAACGGCCATACAAGACTGCTGGCGGTTTTGTTCGGGGCGAGGCCGGGCTCTTTGGAACGGTCTAGATGTGTTGGTCACGATGATGGGTGGATCGTTAGCTAATTCGTCCGGGAATACCAGTTTCAATTCAAATCTTTGGCAAAAGGTCAGTTGGAGCATAAACTGGAATAAAGGAAAACAATTTGGTGGGTGTGCGGCTTGGTCGAACGGCAAGGGGGCTTGCTTCTCCGATTTTCTCAAGCTTCTAAGCACCCTCAACAATGGAGAAAGCAAGTGGATTGAGGAAGAAGAAGGCTGCTACAAGAGGGGGGCCACTTGGTTCACATTTTCCTCTCATTTGTCCCCTTGACCATCCTCAGCCATGTCTGGCTTCCTTGGCCACAATCCAGCCACCCATGCTCCCCATCTAAAAGCTTGAAACGGTTCAAAAGTTGTGGGGGTGGGGGACATGCGAATTTGCCTTGATCTTGCTTCAATTAGACATTAAATCATTCTTAATTCAATCCAATTTAGCCTCTATAAAATCAATCAACCCACCATCGATCATCTTGGTATTTTTCCTCACCCATACAACTCACTTGCTTCCCAAATTTGTGATCAAAAACGATCCCCGACAATTTCTGAACAAAAACGGCCCTATGCCGACTTTTTCCCATAAAGTATCGGTTTACAGAAAAATCTTCTAAGACTAAATCAACGCTCCTAGAATTAATTGTGACATGACAGAACTTTCAATTTCTAAAATCAAATTCAAATTTGCGGTTAATTTCAATCCAACGCGTTTTTAGTGTAACCTAAGCTATTGGGTAACCTTTAGAACTTTTTAGTGCAAATTACTCGTGGTCGATTTTCTTCGAGCCACAATAAACCCTTTTGATACATTGGCGACTTTTGATTATCGAGAAAATCTCGAGATTTCAAATACG
Source organism: Eucalyptus caleyi (assembly GCA_014182885.2). Lineage (NCBI taxonomy): Eukaryota > Viridiplantae > Streptophyta > Magnoliopsida > Myrtales > Myrtaceae > Eucalyptus > Eucalyptus caleyi. The sequence goes on along the minus strand of CM024468.2, from coordinate 31,018,598 downwards.
GACACATGGTACCAAAACAATAGAAAAATCAAACTAGTGTCGATTGATGAAAATTTTGCAATTTAGTGGAATCACCCACGTTTAACCACGCATCTCAGTCGAACCGACCTATGTCCGATCTCTAATCGATTTACGTATGTGCCGTAATGATCTTAATAGATGAACACGGTCGAGCGGCCGATTCCCGGTTGAATTCTTAAGTCTATTTGCCTTAAAATCCTTAATGGCTTCCCTAGATAATCTAGTTATCTCACAAGTGATCAGCTCTGAGAACAGTATTATAGGGGCGTCGATGAAATATCCCATTTATTGAATTAAAAGTAGAGTCGAAAATCTAGGATGTCATAATAAATATCTTAATTATCTCTAACATTCTCCCTCAAACTCAAAGTGACATTGAAGAAGTCAACTGGAGTTTGAATTAACGTCGCTCAATGCCACAAAAACTTGTTTTTTTAACGACACCGTGGGGCATTGGGCTTGTTGATTTATGGTGAGGCAATGTGTGAGACAATCTTTTAGATTTGGCTCATCTAAGAGTGTTGAGTTTAATGGTGGTACCGGCTTCTCGAAATGAAAAGTGAAAAGTCAAGAATTAAAGAAATTGGAGCCGAGCAGCATGCATTCTTTGTGGTCAACTTTGCAATTGCAATAGTAACTTAAATGTGGCTGATACGATTGGTGTGGTAACAGCAAACGGAATAAGCTAGGCTTTGCTAAGGGAAAAGTTATTGCGCGAAAATGTATCTTTGCGGCATTGAAAAGCTCGACTTGGTAGCCCCTGGAGATGTCATAATACAACCACCATGGCACTTACTTAGACAAGATTTGTGGCATTTGGGCGAACACTATTAGGGGTAGGATGGATTTATTTTACTAGGGGTGCATCGAGTATAAAGCAAAAAGGGTGCACTAGGATTGCCTTAGGAAAGGAGTGCACTCAGTGAATTCAATTACAATCAATCATAAAGATATCTAGAATATTAAAGATATCCAGAATATCATACATAATCTAAATATATATAACATCTCCCCGCAAACTCAATGTGACATCGAAGAAGTCAATTGGAGTTTGAAGAAAAGACCTTGAAAACGCCTAGGTGGATATGCCTTAGTGACGATATCGGTAGTCTAATCAGTAGATGAGGTGGAAACAAGTCGAACAGTGTCACAAAGCACGTGATAGCGCATGAAATGACAGTGGATTTCAATGTGCTTGGTGCACTTATGGAAAACATCATTATGAGCTATTTGAATAGCTCTTCAATTGTCATAGTAAATAACTATTCCACCATTGTGATGGATTTCCACATCTTTTAATAACCACCATAACCAAAGTAATTTTGATATTGTATCAGGAGCAAAACATTCCACCTTGGTTCTAGATCAATTGATAACAATCGGTTTTTTGCTACGCCATGATATGAGTGAGGTACCAAGAAAGAAGCAATAGCCTATAGTGGAGCGACAATCAAGAGGGTTGCTAGCCTAATCAACATTAGAATAAGCGTTCAACTCCATAGTAGAGATAAGGTACCCTTGACATAGCAAAACGTACAAAGGACAATAGTAAAGTGAGTTGTACGCAGTGTGGTCATGAACTGACTAACTAAGTGAACGGCATAGTCAATGTCAGGACGAGTAACAGTAAGATACACAAGTTTGCCAACCAACTATCAATAAAGAGTGGGATTCAAAAGAGCAATTCCAACATTTGCATCAAATTTGGCATTTGCCTCAATTGGAGTTGTAGCAGTCTTAGTATCAGTGAGTCTCATGTGAGAAAAAAAAATTGGTGGCATATTTTGCTTAAGAAAGATAATAGCTTGAGGAGTCTAAGGCAACCTCCAAGCCTAGAAAGTAGCTGAGTTGCCCAAGATCTTTCAATTTAGATTGCTGACTAAGATACTGTTAGAGCTTTGTAATACCAATATGATCATCATTGAATAGAGCATTGTCATGGGGACTGGATCTAAAGCCAAGACATTTCATGGTGGAACTGAGCTTAAAATACCATGCACGAGGAGCCTATTTCAATCCATATAAAGCTTTACGTGAGCAACATACTTTATTAGAAGCAAACTATGTACCCAAGAGGTGGCTCCATATATACTTCCTCATAAGATGGCCATTAAGAAAGACATTTTTAACATCCATCTCCAATAGAGGCCATTGTTTAATAACTGCAGTAGGAAGAAGACTTTGAATTGAAGTAAGACGTACAATTGGAGCAAATGTCTTGTCATAGTCAATTCCATACTTCTGACTAAAACATTTTCCTTCTAGTCTAGTTTTGTAGCATTCCACCATACCATCGGCCTTAATCTTAATCCATATACCTATCTACAACCTATAGTTGACTTTCTAGGAGGTAAATCAACAAATTCCCAAGTATGAGATTTGTCGAACACATGCAACTTATCTGCCATTGCTTGCTACCAAAGAAGGTTAATTCGAGCTTCTCTGAATGTGCGTGGCTTGTGAAGGGAAGCAATAGCAGAGTGACAATGAAAATCACGAAGTCGAACAGAAGGTTGAAGTTGAACAGAAGGTTGATTTACTCGGGTGGAGCGACGAACATGAGAAGGCGGAATGACCAAGAGTGAAGAATCCGTAGATGGTGTAGATAAGTTAAGAGCTGCTGAAGTGGGATTGCCATAGGTAACAACATCAAGATTAGAAGAAGACAACTTTGAAGAGGAAGATTCAATTGATGTATCTTTAGGAAATAGATCCACTGAAGGATTGTTTAAAAGGAAAAAGCAAGAGAGGAGTCAAAGGGATTGAGCGAAGAGAACATCTTGTATTCCCAAAAGGTAACATGATGAGATATACATAGACGATTAGAGATAGGATCCCTATATCAATACCCTTTGTACTCAATCCCAATCACAATAAAAAAAAAAAAAAAAAAACATAGATGAGCAAGAGGTTCTAATTTCATGTGCCTTAGAAATTTCTTTCCGGTTTATACTCGATGCATCCCTAACAAAATAAATTCATCTTACCCTTGACAGTGTTCACCAAAATGCCCTAATTCATGTTTAAGTAAGTTTCATGGTAGTTGTGTGCGTTATGACTTCTCTACACATCACCAAGTCGAGCTTTTCTTTTCCACGAAGGTTTTTTTATGTCGCAAAGGCGTGTTTTTCATAGTAACTTTTCCCTCGGCAAAGCCTAACTTATTTCGCTTATTATAACCATGCCAACCATATCGATCGCATTTAAGTTATTGTCCCAACAGCAAAGTCAATCGCAAAGGACACATGTTGCTCGACTCTAATTCCTCTTATTCTCGAGTTTTCACTTTTCATCTCGAGAAGCCGACACTACCACCAAACCCAGCACCCTCAAACAAGCTAGATCTAGAAGACTATCTCACATACTACCCTACCATGGATCAACAAACCCAATGCCCCATTGTATCGTAAGAGAAACAAGTTTTCATGGCATTGAGCGACATTAATTCAAACTCTAGTTGACTTCTTCGATGTCATCTTGAGTTTAAGGGAGTATGTTAGAGATAATTAGGATATTTTCTTATATTAGTAATAATTAGAATATTTCTATTGATTTTCTGTCTCTCTCAAAATCGCACAAATATCTCTAAATGATTGTGAATATCTTGATTGATATATGTTATTTTATATAATCATATCATAAAGCCAATAAATAAGCTCTTTATGCACTCTTTTATACATATCGAATTATATGGAAAATTCCCCAATTCTCTTTTCTACTTTATATTTCACTAGACTCATGAGTTACTTTTTCCTTTGATTTATATGGTTCAAGCTAAGGGTTAATCAGGCACAAGTCCACATGGAATACCTAGTAACGAGACTAAACTTGATTAAGCTAAAAATTAAACTGGAGTGAGGCAATTAAACCACAACTTAAATTTGGACAATAAATGTTTTACACCAACTTTGCACAAACTCATAGCAGAATTTGCAGCTTTAAAGTGTAATTAAGCATGCTATCAATTTCTAGCATTGACTAGATAACTACCACCAAATCTACACATATTCCTCCCTTGAAATCGAAATTGCATCATGTGACTTAGCAATTCAATGTTAAGTTCATTGAAATCAAGCAGCAGCAATTGCATGTAGCACACAAACCAACTAGTTAAAGTTTATTCAAAACCTAATACTCAAGTCTAGCACGGATCCTATACAATGAATATCCACTAATACCTCTACTAGTAATGGGGAAAATTTACCAAAAAAATCATAAATCTATTGCAATTGTGTTAATTCAATCCTAAATTTTTATTTTTAGTTTTCTTTACCAATTGAGTCTTAAACCTTTTACATTTATGCCTATTCAATCCATCTGACCAAATTTGACCGACCAAAGCTAACATAGATGATTTTTAGTAATATTTAAAAAAAAAATCGAATTTTAAAATCATTTTTTATTTTTCCTTTATTTATCTTTTTTTTTTCTTTCCTCTTCCTTCTTCCTCTGGCTAGTCGCTGGACCAAGGCAATTGGCCAGATGTGAGGGTTGGCGAAGTTGAGCCTCACTAGGTCAACCTTGCACACCCCAAGTGAGGCTAAACCTCGCCATTGCTGGGCAAGGGTAAACTCGCTTAGCCACTAGCAAGGCAAACCTTGCCAAATTCAACGAGGTTGACCTTGCCCAGCAATGGGGAGGTCGAGCCTCATCGGCCTCACCCAATGACAGCAAGGTGAGCCTCGCTAGCTAGAGGAAGAAGGAAGAGGGAAAAAAAAAGTGAAAATAAAATTGAAAAAAATACCAAAAAAATTATTAAAATTGTATACATAAGCGTTGGCAGTGTCACGTTAATATTGGTTGTACCACATCAATGCTAGCCAACCAAATTTGATCAAATGGACGGATTTGGTACAAATGCAAAAAACTTAAGATCTAATTAGCCAAAAAAAATGTTTATAATTGAATTAACGCAATTGTAATAAATTTATTACTTTTTTGGTAATTCTCCCATGATAATGGAATTAGCAAAGCAATAAATTAGTGCTCACCAAAGTGGGGTCAGTGGTCGTGGAGGATATCACTGGTGGCACTAGTGAATTATGGCAGCATCAACTCGGAGATGGCTAAGGTCAGATAAGTGATGGTTCAGGGTTGACCTCAGTGACAATCGGCATCTATCTTGAAGCACACAATTCAAACTGGAATGGTTAGCTCACGTGCTAGATGATGAAGGCACCGAGTGGCGATCGGCAACAACTTCGATCGAGGCTCCGACCAGCAGTGAAGCAGTGGCTCATCAAGGCGCTACTCATGTGAGATCCATGTAATTCAAGGGGTGGAATACATCGACCAACAGGTAATCAGTGCATTGAAGAATGTATGGAAAGGAGGTTGGCCCACAAGGAAAATGCGGGGGACGTGGACGGGGGAAATAAGTACAGAACGGACTCTTAACAAAATGGACAGATCGAGCAAAGTGGACCGAGACCAAAGCGATATACGAGCTAATCCAATGGACCAGCCAGGTCACACATCACGTCCAACTAGTTCCCCGATCAAATAACCAAAATTCAGAAATGACCATTTTCTAATTTCTTTAGATTTTTATGAGAGCTAATTTTTGTCGGAATATGTCTCAAGACCCTAATTCACGATTTTTTTATTTAAAGAATAAACTTCCCAAAATAGAAAAATAAGTATGTATGACCAGGAGGCAATGACTGACAAAACACTTATGCCCGGAAGCCGGTCCAATCACTCCCAAAACCCCAGAGTGCAGTAATTAAGATTTAGTGCAGATGCGGTGCACAGTGCATAATGCATAACGCGTTAAAGGAAATGACTGATTGCGCGAAGCACAACATAAATGCGTGGTGACACTTACTAGCACCAAAAGCACGAAATGCCAGAATTGGATCAGCAGTGCAGAGATATTTCGTTAGGTACCAACATCCCAATTTTCGAGAATACAAAAAGAAGAATTTCTGAGCAAAATTTAAGTGTGAACAGCACTTAGGGATCTCGGTGACCAAGGAATTGGTCCAAATCATTCTCCTGGCGACCACGCACATCTTAATGAGCTTCCGGTGAAGGTGAATATAACGGGTTCCTTAAGGCACCTTTTAGGCCGTAAGGTGCTGTAAGGAAGTGACGAGGGCTTGATATTTATGGACATGTTTTCCTCCGTTCCCTAGCTGAAGGAAACCATTTTCTAGGCACTTTTTTCTGATAGTGGTTACTTGCATGTACCTATCAATATTATTTTTAGTTATGTTTTCATGTTATTGATGTTCATTATTTGTAACTTACCGACTAGAGGTATGATTGGAAAGAAGTTCCTCTGATTAAAGATGGAGGAAAGTATTGTTCAGCTTTTAAAGTGAGAGCCCTGCGTCTTGTACAAATGGGCCAAACTAATGGGTGGCCCATTACATTTTTATTCCTATTAGTACAAGCAGCTTCTTTACTAGTTTAGCATCAGATGTTTTCCTCACAAATAAGATAGCGAGAAGGATTAATCAGCGCTCATAGTCCCCTGTGGCCCTTATTACGAGGTTCTGATACTCGCTATTGAATATTAAATTTGAGCCCAAATCTAATTTGCATCACCTGCAATCCGAAAGCTTGAAGTTGGCATTGCCCGTCGCTGCAACCTTAACAAAATATTAGCAACCGGGAAATCTTTTCCCACAACTGCACAAGCTGTTTGGAGATTCGTTTACCATGTAAATCAAACTCGTGACCTCATGAAAATAGATGTCGCCTTTAGTACTAGGATAATCTCGTTATGCTAGCCAATACTTGATGCTCTTTGCATGGTAGATGTTTAATTTAAGGTTAATTTGAGTCATTTCTTCTTCTCGTCAGCTTCTCCCAACTATGAAAATGTCATCATCAATGTCAACGTTACCCCTCCAGGGTGGGAGTCCCCATGCCCCTTTTGCTAAATAATGGGGCTTGCCTTTTGGAGGGGTAAGTCAGTTGATAGCCACCGGCCTCTATTTGATGTATCCCTCGGCATTTAACTTAAGGGAAAGAAGTAGCTCCTATGCCTTGATAAATAAAGTGGTTGAAAACCTTCCCGTAAGACTGGACCTAGGTAAGTCCTCGTATTGATTTGTCCGGAGTCATTGTAGACCTTGGCAACCTTTGACATAAAACATTATGAGGATTTTCCCTCATCCTAGGGAAAATAGAGAGAACGAGAGAGAGAGAGAGGAACTTGGGGAACTGATCAGGTAGGTATTAGTATGTAAAAATAAGGAAAGCAATCCTGTCAGCCCACTTAAATTACTAGGCAGGCGAGACAGCTCTAACTTGGAGTCAAAGACTCCTGCTGTTTGGTGAGGTTACCCTGTAACCAAACACCTTGGATTGTCTCCTCTTGTGTGTGATCAGTCGAGCTTTTTGTATACCTGGGAGGGCTCAGAGAGTCTATGGTTTCCTAGTAGGGTGTACTGCCTCAACTTATATTGATAGTCATGAGGTGCCAAAACGCGTATCTTCTACCGTGCTATGCTACGCGAGGTACCATCACTTTTCTGGTGTCAATCTGGCCATCCTTTTACGTGTCGCATATGGGGCCTCAACCTACTCCACCACGAGTAGGTCCGACCACGGTTCCATGCCTAAGATTTCTGTGCCTTTGCCCCAAAATCGTTTAAAACTTTCGTAGTGGTGGTGCTGAAATGATGTCCCACCAGGAAATTTGAGCATTTGCCGAAACCGAACGTCCACATCTCTTTCATATCGCCTTGTGTTATGTCACACGAGGCTGAGATTTGAGGAACCAGATAGAACGAGAACCTGACCTAACCCCATTGCCCAGAAGAGTGGAACGAGAACGCAATCAGGTAGACATTAGCATGCATACACCGAACGCCTGCCATTTGCATAAATATGTTAGTTTAACACGTGAGTCAGAGCATCATATTAGCTCTACGCGAGACCTATCGAATCCGATGCATCATGTGTCCTGGACCCGCAGCACATGTACGTTAAAAAATCTTTCTTGTCGATTGGAGTCACTTCAAAGGCTATGAGCTCACAAGTTCAATTCCTACTTGATGCAACTATTTGGGGCCACGCTAAGAAGAAGTAATCCCTTCCAAATATGGGCATTAGAGCGGAACGAGAGAAAGGACTTGGTCTCGTGAGCAAATACCAGGTTAAAGTACCACATGATCGCTACAGAAAATGAAAAAGGAAAGCATGTCGAAGGCCGCTAATGAGATTTGCCTAAGTTCGATTGCATTTTGAGGAAATAAAAAGTTCACTTATAGTACAAAGAGCGTGTTTGAGAGAGCATTTACATAATGATAGACAAGCACTCAAACTTTATAAAGGACTTCCGTTAGAAATTTAAAAATGAGAAAAGGAAGAATGGGTGAGCATGAGGGATGCTCAGCAGCATGGGAAGGCTGAAAGCTCCAGCAACAGCTCATTGCCAAGGTCACAAGACCCTAGGCAAGGCAAGGCCCAAGTCACATGACCCAGCGACCCTCGACAAGCCTCACCAACCCTTGACTCACTGGATTTCACTTGAGCTGCCACCCTCCAGATCTTGCCTATGAAACCCACGACCCTCGGCTGAGCTTTAAACCAGCAGCCCCACGCTAGAGTCCATAAATCTTCTTCAAGCCACCTCCGTGAATCCCAGATCTGCTTGGAAGAGACAATGAACAAGGCAAAATTAAGGGGTAAAAGAGGGATAGGAAAAATTGGTAAGGGAAAAATTGAAATAAAAAATTTCATTAATTCTGGCCTTGGGCATTTGAGCATTCCGAAAACACCGAAATGCCCAATGCTGATCTCTAGTGGACTTTAGAAATGCACTCATTTTCCTAAAGGGTTTCAAATTCCTTCGCTAAACACCTTAACATTTACACAAGAACCTTCGGACGCTCAAAGTACTTTGGTAACATGTTCCCTAACACATCACTAAATAGTGGTTAACCAATTTCGTAGTATTTCACATAGGTAAAGTTATTAGCAAAGACAGACCAATAGAATTTGATGGAGATATCACAAGGTTTGCCATTTTTTGGCCTTTACTTTTGTATAATTTTCTTTTCTTCATTATAAGTTTCTCAAAAAGTTGATATCATTGAGGATAATGCTATTGCCACAACCAAAATAGTTGGGGCCACAGCATCTTGCTGACCAATGTAAATCACTTCGGGCAGCATTCTTTTACATCATGTCTGGCCTCTACCATCCAACCCATCTTCAAGTAGAAACTAAACATCAATGCCAAACCACATCGAATCAGATCCTATATTTTTCTTCAGTAAAATCAAGGACTGAATATTGAGAATTTCTCAAATGTCCACGGACCATTTTTAATGTCGATTCTATACAGCGACCGGCAAAATTCAGGGTAGGCTTTGTGTGGGCGGTGGATGGTGGACGCTTTGAACGTTAAGTGATTTCTCAAGGAAAACGAGATCTACTTCGAGCAACCTTGAACAACCACCGCACCACATGTGGTGGTGGTATTATGGCGCATCTTTTTCTTGTCCGAAACCATGGGCACTATTGAATTGTTTTCATTGGACCATTTGACAACTGAAGTAGTTGAGATTTTATGAGCCTATTTCTCTCGACCCTTCTAATCTAACTTAATCTAATTTATTATTGTTAGACTAACATGAAAGTGGGAACGAACCAACGATTCAAGCGAATAATAAACTGCAGAACTAAAAACTGAACGGAGAAGATTTATGTGGTCAATGATGTGCCTAGTTCACCAAGAAAGATCGACAAGATGGTTCCACTATAATAATTAAAGATGAGATCGCTCAATCACACTCACTTATATGTATTTTTCAATTTTAGATTAAATTCAAACTTATGAGAGTTAATTACAAGATCACTCGCAACTCTCTTGGGGGATCACTCTCAATGCTTTTTGTGTATCTTATGAGTTTTCACACATATTAAGTTCACTCATCATATGCACCAACCGACCAAAAAAAAAAAAAAATCATATGCACACCGGATTAAACTCGACAACAGCATATATATTTGCAAAAGACTATGAACCCTTCAACCACGCCTACATGGAGTGGGTATTCAACAAAGAAAAGAAGTCTTGTGGGAAATTATCTTTCTTTTTCGATCACTCACGATCTTGCTGGCAAGATTCCAATTTGAACTTTCCTCATAGGGCCTGAGATTCCTTCAAGTTCAGTTATGGCTCAGATTCCAAATTAAGCGGGATTAACTTCAAGAAATGAATTATCAATTATAACAAAAATATGCTTTCTAACGTTTAAACATTTAATTCAGTGAGAGGAGCTTGTCCTTTTCCAAATAAAAGTTTTCAAGTCTTGTAATTTTTTATTTTTTTTTGTCCTTTTCCAAATAAAAGTTTTCAAGTCTTGTAAGTTAAAAAAGAAAAAACGTCAGCACGGTCAATACGTTCAACTTCAGTAGGAGGAGTCTATAAAAGGTTAAATTTCGGTAAATGAAAGTAAAAAGATTAAGTAGTATTTTCAAAGTCTCAATCTAGTTACAAACTAGGAATAACAAATATGTGATGGAAAAGATGAATGCGTCATGATTCATAATTCTCTCTCTCTCTCTCTCTCTCTCTCTCTCTCTCTCTCTCTCTCTCTCTCTCTCAATTAAAGATATGGAATATTACAAGAAACTCTTTTAGTTAGTCTTTCATTATTTGACTAAACACGATTTTTTTTTATTTGACAATTAAACCCAAAAAAAAAGTACCTTGGAAATGAACTTCACTTGCAAATTTGTAATTTACTTAGATATCAACACTTAACTTAGCAGAAAGAAATTATTGGGTGGGGCTAGACCCCACCATACCCGGTGCAGGTGCGCGATTATTTGGCGGATGCCTGCGTACTTGCGGTTTAATTAGCACTAATCCCTTTGTTATTTTCCTTACCAAAAAATAAATATTTCCTTACCAAAAAAAAAAAAAAAAAAAACACTTAACTTAGCAGCAACAAAAATTCAGCAATTTAGGAATCACATATTTTAAGGGTTATCGCTAGATCTTTTCTTATCGAAATAATTAACTACTAATCCATGCCTCTCCAAATAAGAAAAGTAACTCAAGACAACGTATGTAAAAGTTAGAAATAAAGAATAACATTATGAATGCATTGTAGTTTCTTACAATCAAATGCATATTGCTATAGTTCATTTTGGGTTATTTTCTTATGTCAATTCCATTTTGAAATTTAAATTTTAATGTTTAAAAAGCACCATATATTCTTGTTTAGAGTTACTTGATTAATGTCGCAAGAGCACTTGTAAATATATTTCAATTTTATGTCGATGTGGGTTAAAGATGGGGGATGTAAGGAAAATGGTCCAAACTCCGCCGGCCTGAGGACTTTCTCAAAAGGAAGAAAAGAGGGAAAAATTACCAAAAACCTAATAAACTTATTGTACTTATGACAATTCAATCATAAACTTTCCCTAGTTCTAAACAATTTTGACAATTTGCCACTTTAGTCATTTTGATCAATTTTGTTCAAAAATTGCTTATGTGACTACTAGTCATTCTACATTGTATAGACAACTTTTTTGGTAATTTTTTAAATTATTTTTCTGTTCTTTTTCTTCTTCCTCTACTGGTCATCAGACTTCCACGATGGCAAGAAAGCAAAAACTAGGAAGATAACCATATGTCTTGGCCGTACATGTCATGCACATGGAGGGAAAAATTCTCGTAGGGACCAAGGATCCGGTGCATTCAAAGTCATAGAGTTTGGGGGATTCATATGAAAAATGCCATAAAGACAAACCAAGCTTTCAAAAGGCTTAACTGGTTTTATGAAGGCTTAAATAGTTTTATATTGTACTTACCCATACCATTGAGGAAACCCTTTTATATATTTTGAAATTGACAAAACTATTCATGTTTGTTATCGATCTTGATAATTGCAAAAAGTGTTTATGTTTCAAGTAATATTCATGTTAAGAGAATTCTTTATAACTAATGAACCTTCTTGATCAAGTTTAGTTGAATGGGGAGTTCATATCTAGTTGGAGACATCAAGACTACATCGATAGAGTCTACTTCACTATTATTGGAAAGAACGATTGATCATATCTAAGAAACCAAAATAAGTGAACTACGTGGATATCAGCAAGACAAATGCATGGATAATAACAAGGAAAATCGGCCAGATATCAACAGGATATACACCGGATGTTAGTAGAATACTCCGAAAGCTTAATATAAGCAGAACACTTATACTACCTACAGCCAATTTCTTGTCACATGCTTCAAGATATATTTTACAGCTTGTAATCTGGTATGGATTCCCACTTCGGAAAAATATTAATTGACTATCAATTTCTAAGACTGTCTTAACAGAATATTCAATCAAGGGAAATATCTTGATTGATTGATAGTCATCTCGAAGTCTAGATTCTTTCCATAGTAGAAGCACTCCATTTTTGGGAACCTATATTTAATTATATAGGCAACCAAATCTGGGGGAATCTTGATTGATCGACGTCAACGGCTAACTAATCTTCTCAACAATTGTCCAACAAGTAGATTAGAAACTTATCCTTATGAAGATTATCCAATGAGTAGTTTAAAAGAAGACCAAGAAGTTGAAGAGCGTACGAGATCAAGAGTTCACAATTCCAAATTAAAGATTGCTTCACATATTCATTTGTCTTTTGAAAAGCTTACAATTGTAATCATTTGATAAGAGTTGACAAAGTGACAATTTGTGCTTAGATGTGAGATAGTGAGTCCTATCTAGCACTAGCTACATGGAGAAATGCTTAGATATAAGCAGCACCTACTTATGTAACCTCTTATTATTTGACTAATAAAATTCAGCCAGTAGACTATTGATGTGGGGAAAGTAAACGTAGGCCTATACTAAACCGAACCACTAAAAGTCATGTGTGTATTGTTTTTAATCTCTCGCTACTCATACTTATTTATTACTTGATAGAAACACTGCTTGTCATTGCTTGAATATAATCAAATTCTGCTTATGTTCACTTTTTATTTCACCTGGTCACTTTGGAGTTATCTACTCCGCATTATATTTGCCAGAATTCTTGAAATCACATATTCATCCCCTCTAGTTTATATTGTTAGTCAACTTCACATATAAATTGTCATCCCTTGACATAACCAAGTATATCCACACAACTCTAGAAATGATTATAATAAATAGGAGATAGACAATGAAAAAAAAAATCACAAAGTCGAGAAGTGATCATAATATTATACATTGAATATTTGAAAGAAGGAATAAGATATTTTCTTTGAAGAAAATGTGTAACAAGCGACAATTTAGGAATCATAATTACATTTTAAATAGGTTTCGTGTCACCATTTCTTTCGTCCTCTGGTGGTGAAGATTAAATATGAGTTGTGCACGCAATAATAATAGCATGATTTGGACACGGACGGCAGCCTGCATAATTAATACTAAAAAAATGAAAAAATGAAATGTCAACGCATGATAATAGTAGGATAAAAAACATGGAAAAAAATCACTAATAGATTTACGATCACGTGAAATATACTACCTTGACCCATTCTTTACGCCTGATGATGATGATAAATCTTTTATTACTTTTTCCTACTAAACAAGGGATCAAGAAGATTCGAACCTTTATATATGATATCCTCAACTCTATTAACATTTAAATAATCCAAAAGGACACGTTATAGGGCTTGAACATTTGATTTAATACATTGATCCGACAATATGCCCTAATTGCTAATTATTTAAACTTATGTAGGACCAGGTATACTGCCCAACCCCCCAAATTTTTGCCTAATTTCTTGAATTTCAAATTTAAGGAGGGCCTTTTTTTTTTTTTTTTTTTTTTTTTGGCCTAATTTTGGAAAATAGAAGGATCTCTCTATTTAAATGCTGAACCACATTCTACAGGAGTGCAACAGAAACTCCAACTGCCAAGGAAAAGGGCATCTTGTAACAAAGGCAAAGCTACCAAAATGACATTTGATTCCAACGTTGTGACTTGGAATAGTCCAAAAGCAGATACGGTAGGTACATTCCAAGAGCAGAAACTGTCTCCGTCACCTAACTTCCGAACCCCAATTCAGGTTCAACGCAGAGAAAAATTTTAGAGTTCATAGTACCTAAAAGATGACTTATTTTACAATGTATTATGTATAACTTAGAAGAACCAAAAAATTACCCCCATAGAATAAGAAGAAGAAGAAGAAAAAAGAATCATATAATCCTCCCATGGAACAATAAAACGTGTCGTTGCCCTCGCAGGTTTGGGCAAGGGAAGGCTTTCACGGCCGTGAAAGCCTGGCTATATATCTCATATTAGCTTCTGATCCCAGGGATTTAGGCTTTCCATGAATCTCACCGAAAGATCCGTCACCACACGTCGCGGAGATACCTCCCGCTCATTTGCAGATTCTTCACCATGCTCTCTGCTTTCGAGCTATCGAGGGATCCCTGTAACGCCACCAGTTGCAATTCACTTAGTGGCTGAATAAAAATAGGAATAGGAATCTGAAAAGAAACAAGGGCACGGAGGCAAAAGAAACATGTGGTTGCGGGCTGAAAAGATAAATGGCCCTTCATGGTCCACAAGAGAGCAACGCAAAATAAATTAAACACGACGAAAGTGTTGCTTTCGACAGACAGAAATTGTTTTTATTCAGGAAAGCGTCAGCGGAGGTAGTTGTGGGTCGCTATTGGAAAAGCTCAACCACTAGAAAGTTGTAGACAGGCAAAGAGACGACACACCCAAAAAGACTGGCCACACTGAAGGGAAATAAAAATCATCCGTCTCTTCCACAAACCCACAGATGTGGCAGATGGAAGTTGACATTTTCAACCAAAATCGAGATGGTTGTGCAGACGGCAAGTGCCACCAATAAGTGGCGATTTATGATGCTGGGAACTTAATTGCTTTTTCTCTTATTGTGGGTCAGGAGGGAAAAAGAGAAAATATCATTTACCTGTTCTTGCACGATAGTGTGCAGTGCCCTGTGGACGTCCCGGGCCATGCCTTTGGCATCACCGCAAACATAAATATAAGCTCCCTGAGAAAGCATGTTCCAGATATCCGATGCCTAAAGAGAGGGAAAAGAGCCATTAGTAAGTAGGGACCAATGATTACCCAATTGAAAAAAAACCAACGCACATCGATGCTAATAGTGGTAGTTGGTAAAGTAGAGCAATACCTTCTCCATCATCTTATGTTGAACATATTCTTTCGTAGGTCCCTCACGTGAGAAGGCCACAACTAGCTCAGAAAGTGCACCAGATTCAACAAAGTTGTTCAGTTCCTCTTCATAAATGTAATCCTGCAAAAAAGAGTCAACAAGAAAAGAGAAAATCAGTTGCGGATGACTCAGTGTTACATTTTCCATAGCAGCTGTCCATTCAATCCCATTTAAGTAAAAAAAGAGGGCAGCAAATACCATTCTGCGATTTCTGCATCCAAAGAACAATATTGAAGTTCCCAATTCAGTTCCATCTTCTTTCAGAGCAAATCTTTCCTGGAATGATAAAACACATGACAATTTGTTAGCTTAGATAGGTTCATCAAGTAAACTATCAAATGCACCCATAACAGACATGGGTTTGTGATGAGACAAACCTGCAGGAAGCCCCTGAAAGGTGCAAATCCAGTGCCAGGGCCAATCATGATGATCGGCACTTTAGCATCTGTTGGAAGCCTGAAGTTTGATTGCCTTACAAAAATGGGTGCCCAGCTGCATTCATTGCTTTTGCTCAAAGGCACAGCATTCTGGAAAGGAATAAAGGAACAAAATAAACCACCATAGGTTAAAGACAGCCAAAACAATTAGCCTTCCACTTTGTTCATGCAGAGAATCTCTGAGTAGGAGATAGCCAAAGAGGTTCATGCTTAATCAATCATCTAGCTTCAGGAGATTTCTTTCAAGGACACTCAGTCATATGCTATGTTTAGTGAGGGAAGAAGACTGGAACGAGATTGTAATAGATGGGACCATTTCAATGCATGAGTACCTTCATCCAAGTGGAACACACTCCTTTGTGAATCCTTCCAGTAGCCGTCTTATCCAGAACTAGTGCACAAGTAACGTGAATCCTAGAGGGAGCCATCCTGAATAATAAAACGGCAGGTAACAAGTAACTCAGTATATACAGGTATATTTGCATGAAACTTAAAAAAACAAACAGCTGGTTGCCATCAAACTAATGAATGCAACCTGGATAAAAGGTTTGGCAAATGCAAGAACAATGCAATCTAAAAATCACCTTGGGGATGATGAGATTGAATAGTATCGGGGTTGCAACCTAGGGGCAACTGCTGCAAAGAAGACACCAAGTGGGGGCTTAGCAGAGCGGAATTCAGCCATGACTTCAAGAAGACTTCTCTGACTTGCTATTATATATTGGGCATATTCATCCTGTATAATCAGCATACAAGTTACTTCCACAATCATGAAAGAGGATACATAAACAGTTATCAGGATTCAGTTCATAGGCTTGTTCACAACCTTTCCAGCAGGTGAAGCAAGATGTCTCAATCGATCAGCATCAGCAGGATCAGAAGCATGAGCCGCCAAAGCTAGCAAAGCAGACTGCAGAGAAGACAATGCAATGAATCAGAATAGCAGCAGAACAGAGGCATACAAACTTCATTAACTCGTAGTAAACTGTAGTCAATCACATAACCACATAGTAAAAAAATAGAGAGAGAAAATAAACCTTTTTGGGAGAACTCAAGACATCTGCATATTGTGTGAGTGCTGATCTTAAAGTACAGGGTGAGAATGGTGGTGGTAGCGAGCTTCCACCAAGTGGTGTTCCATCCTCATTATCAGTGTGGATGGAGAAATATGTATCTGGCGACAAACCCAAAAGGTTTAATGCTTCCTCCACAGTTTCAATCAGGTTCTCACAGTATACACCGACATGATCTCCAGTCTCATATCTGTCAAGAGAAGTAGAAGGTGACCAAGTGCCCACGTGTTTCTAAACAGCATACTTGCACATAAAAATATCCAAAGTGAAAATCAGAGAAGGATGAAAGCAGTATGGCAACGCCAACATAAAGCAAGTGACTAAGGAAGAAAAATTACGTGAGTCCCGTGCCAGCAATGTCAAACTCAAGATGAGTGCAAGAGCGATCTGATTCAGGAGTGTGAAGCTCCTTCCTTAAAGCCACATTAGCCCTTCATGAAGAAAAACAAATGTCTTAACGGAAGAAGATCAATGTAGTTTGACAGTAAACTGAAAGTAATTAGCACTTTAGTACCTGCATGGGTGTTGTGCATCAACTATCGCATGGCCATTTGCATTACTCAAGCTTCTATCTACTTCAGCATTTGCAGGTTCGTGGAAAACAACCCGATATTCTGGCACAGCAGCTGTATAGGGAGTGGACACAGTTGTGGCATCATCCTCATCCCGCAGCAACTGATCCAACTCCGGCCACAACAACTCACGCCTATAGAATCAAAATCAAAATATTGGATTTAATTTTACTAGATTCACGATTGAAAGAAGATTACAAAGCTGAATGGCAGGAAGCTGATTTAAGTATTTCTGTTACCATGCAGTGAAATCATCTTCAATGCACTGGTCATCATCTCCAAGACCAACTGGCACTATACGCTTACCACCTGCAGATTTTCAAGCTAACTGAGAGAAGTGCAAGCAACTTGGAAAATGATCCTCTATCGAAGCCAATGAGATACAAATCATGGGGAAAAAACAATTTGAAGAGCATAACTATAACTTTTTATTCCATGAAATTTGAGTTCCACAGGACTGAAATGAAGAAAAGATGATAGAGAAACGCATTTTTACTGGCTTGACTTTAAGGTAGGTAAATTCCCTTAATCTAGCATGAATATGCCATGCTGTCAACTGTACAGCACTTTATGCCAATGTGAAGTTGAATTTAATTGACAAATCCTCCTTAAACTTAATATTGTACAGATATACACACAAGTTGTCCACTTATGCAGCAAATCATGTGGACGTTTTTTGATTTAAAGATTGGCTAAGTTGCTGCTTGTGGCCTTTGCCTTGCATGGAGTCCTATCAGTAACTTGCACTATGTTACACAAGCCATGTTTACTGTTTCAGGCTCTAGATATTAACATATGCAGAATTGCTCACATTGTAGGAACCTAAATGCAAGGAAGAAGAATAAATACTGCCAATCTTTATCCAAATTATGCATTCAATTAAGCTAGGTTTAGTGCAAAAAGCTGCCCAACAGGAAAAAAGAACCTCCACATGGCAGGACTCAATTAACTATAACTAGAAACTCATCCAACCACAGGATTCCCAAGAAATAATCATATGAGAAACCTAAAAGAAAGTCATGCCCAAATATTGTAGCCCAGTAACCTAGACTCGACATAAAAATGCAACGCAGCTGGGGAAGGCAGCCAGTAGAATAGGAACTCACCCTGCTCAGCAAGGACCTCATCCACCACCTTTGCAACCTATAATTGAAAATAGTAATCAAAGCAATCAGCAAGACATCTATACAGGATATCGAGAGGTCATGAAAATTCCAGTTAGCAGATTTCACAAAAGAGTACAGAAGAACCAATCAAGTTTAGTTTCAAACCTTGTTAAAATGTTCATACTGTCTGTTGCCAAGGCCAAAAACTCCATACTGCAAGTTCTGTAGCCACTCACCTCTCTCTTTACCCTGTTTAGACAAACAATCCTAAAATTTCAGCTCCAGAAAAGAGAAGTCAAGTCCAATCCCTTTTGACAAAGGCTAGCAAAGTTTACCTCACAGAACCATTTGTAGAATCTGCCGCGTTATCTGTCGGCTCGCCATCTCCATATCTGCATAAAGAGCATCAAAACACCACATAATAAAACCACGGAAGCCAAATGCAGAACTCAGACACGAACACGCCACATAATGCAGAACAGAACTCACGTTGCCAAAAAGAAAAACGCCAGGTCCTCTTTCTTCAATTTCTCCTCGTATTCCTCGTCATCGGCGGCGTAATCATCCTGCAAAGCGCACCCCGCTCAAGCATATTCAATTCTCCACTTTCACGCAGCAATCACACGAGATTGACCAGAATTCAGACCCAAAGGAGAAGGAAGTCATAAGCATACCAAGTCAAAGACTTTGAACGCCGCCTTCTCGTACCTCGCCTTCGCCTCTTCAGCCATAGCCTTGACAAAGACGAAAGCAACGCAGATTATCAACGACGCGCGCGCGCGCAGAACGGCCAGATTAAGCGCCCGCAAAAAACCGACACGCGTACCTTAGCAAAGCCTTCGGCGGTGCCGGTCTGGGTGCCGAAGAAGATGGCGACCTTCTTCTTGCCGTCGTCGACCTCCGGCTCGGGCTCCTCCCTCACAGCCGGCGGCTTGGGAGGCTCGAATCCCGGCCTCGGCTTCTTCGCGCTCGATCGGCGCCAGACGAGCAGGACGACGCACCCGATCAGGACCGCGATCGAGGTCGTCAGGATCATGACGAGCTGGGGTTCTCGAGGATGATGGAGGCGAGCTCGTTGCCCTGCTCGGCGGAGCTGTTGGACGGGTCCACCTTGCCGGTGATGATCGCCGCCATGAGATCGAGAGGGGACGCCTTGATGGAGCTCGAGGATGACGACGAGTCCATGACCGGCAGTGGCCTCCCTGCTTTCGCCGGAATCGGCAGAGAATCGAAGCGGCGGCGGCGGCGATTCTGGCGAGGCGAGGTGGGGGGTAGGTGGGGATTGGAGAGAAAAAGACTGAGAGACGATGGACGAAGATGTCGATTTTTTATACGGCGAAGAGAGAGAAAGTGTAGAGAGAGAGAGAGTTAGGAGGGAGCCAACGCCTACCAAACCCGACTAGTCAAACCCACCTAACCGGATTTAACCATGGTTAACTGCCCCCGTGCTCTGTCTCACCTTTGCGCGTGCGATTGACGTAGGTGAATCGGTGGTAGCTCTAGGCCGCCGCGCACGCCGCCGTGGAACCAGTTTCGACGGTGGGCGTTGGACTCTTATGGCCGTGCGCAAGGAGGTGGTCCGGTCTATGCCAACCACCGACCCGACCGTCGCTTGCCGCCCCTACAAAGGAGTAAAGCTTTTGAGCTAATTTCTGGCTAAAAGAGGTACAATACCACCCAAAATTAGTACCACAGGCAAATTACTCATAGGTATAGATCCAACAGTCATTTAAGGGGGTTGTGCAGCTTCAACTTAGGGTCGATATGCAATGGAAAGATTATTGGGGGTATCCCATTTCAGTAGTAGTCGATTCATAGGAAAAATTTCGTTCTTAGAATCAATTTTTAAAATGAGAAAAAGTCCAAGACCCTCCCAACAAGACCTTACCATACTTTGGCGGACAGAAGAGCCATGAACATGATTAATGTTCTTGTCCCGGAATGAGTAAGCCAAGGAAGCTGGAAAATGTTGACCTTTGGCGATGCAATTAAGACTTGAATGAACCAACATGAAGGAGGTGCTTGGGTTTGTCCGGGCTTTTCCGGGCTTTTCCTCGTTGAGAGGTTGGGAATCTGTGGGCGACGAGACCAGGGACCAAATACAGACGATTGGCGATTCTGCCTTTCGTCAGGTAAAGGACGGATCTGGCTATATGTGTGAAAAGGTCCACTCAAGATTACTTTGAGGCCGGATCTAGATAAGTCCCTAAGAGGTTTCCTCTCGATTTTTGTCCAAATCTCGAGATCATTGGTAGAGGATATTCCTTCTTCTAGAAGAAGGAAGAAGATAAAGATATGAGGGAGATTAGAATTGCGAGATGTGCAAATATCGACATATTAAAATTAAAGAATACATCAGTGAAGCCCGTCATTCTTGTAAGACGAATAGGGTGGGAAAGCTCTCGTAGGAGCACAGGCTCCATTGAACACCAAGAATCCAATGGTAAGCCCTGATTAGATAGTTAAAAAGGGAATCTTTAAACCCAATATGGATGTGTGAAAAGGTCCACTCAACACTATTTTAAAAGATCGGCAACCTGGTCATGAGCCCCGGCCATGTATTGACTTCACATTTATCCGTTGGTGAATCAATTTTGAAAGTCTTTGAATGGTAATTTTGAATGGCGCGTATGGAATTATTTCTGTTCTTTTTTTACGTTCCTGGGAACGTAAACAAAAAAAAAAGTGTTTCATTAGGGGAATAATTTTTGAACAAAAGAACGCGTTTTGTAACGTTTGGTCCAGGGAATAAAAAATGAATGTAAACACGTTTGGTAAATTTTATTCTTTTTTTGTTTCTTTTAATTTTTTAAACATTTTAATTTTATTTTTCATGTTTTCCTTTCTTTTTTTTTTTTTTTTTTCGGCCGATCACAGGCCAACGGGGCAGCAGCCTTGCCCAGCCACGGCGAGGCTCGCTGGCCCTCGGCGAGGCCGAGCTCGCCCAGCCAAGGCGAGGCGAGGCGTCGCCGGTGCGGGTGATGCCGAGCCTCGCCATGGCTGGGCGAGATCGGCCTCGCCCGCGCCAGCGACGCCGAGCCTCGCCGAGGGTCGGCAACGCTTGGCCTCGCCGGATCTGGGCGAGGCCGAGCCTCGACGACTGGTCGCCGGCCATGGCCGAGGCCGGCGACCGGCGAAAAAAAAAGAAGAAAAAAAAAGAAGAAGAAGAAGAGAGAAGAGAAATGTTTTTCAAGAAGAAATTTTATTTGCATCTAAGAGTCCTCCACTTATCGTAAGAGTCCTTCACTTATCGTACGCCTACAACTTTCCTTTTATATGGGGCTCCTACTAGATGACTTTTTCTTCTCTTGTCCTAAATTTTTCCTCCTACTTATCAGGTTAGCAATTAACATGTTGCATGAGAATAAGGTTCCATGACAAATTTTAGGGAAATCTTGTCGGCACGTGTTGAAGATGGATATTGTATAATATATGTAATGTAAAAATGAGGCGTGCATAGCTCGTCGTGATTTTTTACTAGACCTAGCGTGCATAGGATGCATTAATTTCATGATCGTTCATAATCAGAGCTAGATTCATGGCATATTATGATAGAACCACGGGTGGCAAGATTTTTATGCATGGAAAATGCCTAAAATGTCTATAGGACGCACAAACTTTAACCATTCTACACATGAGGCTCATGTTTTTCCACATGGTCACGTTGTCATATCTTCCAATCACCTTCTTTCGCTTCCTCTCTCAACCACAACTTATTAGCTGCAATCAGCGCCATCGCACCACAAGTTTTGCCAACCAAAGTGGGCCACTCATCATTAATTTATCTAGCCAGACTTCCTTTATTTTTTCAACCTCAATTTTTAACCATGAGATGACATCATCGAGGACACAACTCCAACCTTGATTAGTTAATGCTAAACTGTTTGAAATTTGAGGTTTATCACCCTCATTCCTAGGGATGTACGACCAAATTAATTCTACTTAGGAACTGGACCATATTAAATCGCCCGAAAATAGATCTGGGAATTAGTTTCCATTGGAATCTATTGGAACCGGTTTGGGAAAAGATTATGATTGAATAACCACTTGAGAACTAGACCGGATCACCCTATTTTGATACTGGTTTCAAAACTGGTTTTATAAGCTAAAAAGCCAAAACTCAATTTCTTTTTTTCCCCTAAATTCTAACCTCAGCACTCCTCCTAAATTTTTATGGATGAATGATGAATTAAGTTTTAATTTATGTTTTATGTTGTGTGTTTGAACTTTTTATCATTTATAATTGTACGTGACTACATATTCATCTTATAGATTATTGTTTTTGATAGATAAGAATTTATGTCATTCATTTTTACTTTAAATCATTTTGTTAATCATAGCCTTATATGATTTTACCATAAAAAATGAATAAAAAAGGAATAGAAAAAAAAAATAGGTTCTCGGGTAGATCCCGGAACCAAAATGGAAAAACATGATAGGTTCTAAAATCGGTTCCAAGCAAATAGAGTAAGTTCCAAGGTTAAAAAATTGAGAATCAATTATAACATGATAGGTTTCAGGTTCCAACTCTAAAACCTACCCACCCTCAAATAAGATTACCCCATGCTCATTCCCATGTCGTGGCCATGAGTTTCACCTTAATCCTCTATCCAACCATCATCTCTTATTTTTCCACCCCAATTCCACACTCAAATTTCATGTATCCAAAGAGTTCAAATTCTGAAAGTTTTCATTTGGAAACTAGCTAAGAGTTTCCGTCATTGGTAATCAAGCAATCTTCGCGGCAAGACATTCTCCCTTAAAGCTTCGATCACCTCAATGTTGTTAGATTAGGCATTCGATTTGCTTAACTAGTGTTGATTTAAGAATGTGTCACTTAATTTTACGGCGGATCAAGCTTTGTGTTCACTCAAAGCTTTCCATCCACGGTAAATAAATCTATAGGAACTAAAGTGGTGGATCCATTAGTACCCTTGATCCTTGTTTGATTTTTAACTTAAAGGATACATAGTGCTCTATTTTTTATATTTTTTGTACTGGAAGAACCGCTTTGGCCGACAGCCACCACGTAAACCTCCAGATGTTGTTAGCGGGGAAATCATCACCCCGGCGCCACGCATCAATCACCTAAACAACCTCCTTACAACTTGCGTTGCAAGGGCTTCGAACTCCTGACCTTCTCCCAAAGGATTGAAGTCTACCCAGCGGAGCCACCACCATCAATGGTAAGAATATAGTGCTATTGATCTACGAATAAATGATTATGTGATATCACCGCCTGCGGTGGCCCAATTTGATAAGTGCTCCCATGATCTTTTGCGAGAGGAGAGGAGTTCGAATCCAGCTAGCCACACGGGATTTTAAGTGCGACGTCGGGATGGTGGGTTCTCCGATAGCGTCGTCCCAGGATTTACCCCCGTTACTCCGGACCTGTCGAGCTGTCCGTATTGGTACGGTTCGCAGGTTCTTGGGTCATCAAAAAAATAAATAAATAAATGATTACGTGATGACCTGATAATAGGCAAACACCACATGTCTGAAAGGTCTACGATGATGGGAAGTCTGTAGGCCCTAGGCTAGGAGAGAGATTTTCATAACTACCCTATTATTTTCGTCTTTCAATTTTGATCTTCGATTTTAAAGTTTTCTTTTCAGCGGCAAAAAAAACCAGGTTCACAAAGTCACAAAATGGGAGTAGCTACAATGGTAGGTGGGGATCTAATGCCTGGTAATCACGAGCCATCGTTGCACCATTGAAATCTGTACAGCTAAGATACGGCAGAGATAGAGGACGAAGGTGGGGATGGGGGGTGGGGTCAATAGTAGGGATGGTCACGACGTGGTGGTGGTGGCCGATGGCAAAGGATGGCGGTGTGTTTCCTAAAGTTTATCAATTTGGTCTTTTCAATGAAGGGTTTCATATGGAGCTAGCAAATTGAAATTTTTCGAAACGGTGTCGGGTGTGTTTTTGGTTGTTTTTTCCATCTACTTTGATGACATTAATCATTGGAGTTTGGTTCAATAATTAAGGAACAAACTTGTTTCCGCGCATTGCGTTAGACATGCGACAAACGTTCGGGTTCCAACACCACTAAAAGCAAACAATTCATGTTCGGGCCACCTACCAGAGTTTTGAATCTCGCCTTAATTATACCAAACGATAGATAGGAAATTTCATGGGCCGTAACTTATCGATTTAACATAGCTTCTACATAGGCCGACAATTTAACTTTAGTTATTTGGGGGGTGCATGACAACTCCCTATTTCTGTTAAAATAATTTTTCTATTACGTACTTATTTCGAATAAACTGTTTGATAAAAGTATTCCATTTTTCTATTTCTGAAATAGTAAATAAGTTTGGAGTAGAAATCAGAAGTAAAAATTTTCTACTTCTTTATTTCTAGAATAGAAATGAGAAATAAAAGTTCTTCTCATCATTCGTCAACCGATCCTTCATCCGTTGCCGCCAACCACCGTTTGGGTTTGGCCGCTTCCCACCACGGCCGCCGGCCGCCAACCGCCGTCGCCCGCTGGGCCGCCTGGGTCCGCTACCATCCGAAATGAAGAAATTTTGTGTGTTATCAAACAAATTTTTAAAAATTTTATATCATTATCAAATTAGTATTTTTGCGAAATAGAAATAAAAATATATATTTATCTTCCATAAATCAATTTAGTCGGAATGGTTATTTTTCGCATCCTTAGGGTTGTGTTTGTTTCAAAGAAAATTTTTCATCAAAAGAAGATACCTAAAATATCTTGTATTCTTAATTTTAAATATGAATATTTCCTTTTGGACGTAAATGGTCTCCTAACGAAAAATAATTTCAGCCAAGATCGTATGTGCCTTGGCTTGGGATGTTTGGCCTGGTCAACGGAACACGAGGTGGGTGGGTGGGAGTTGGAACACGTGGGTCGTGTTCGCCCGGCTGGCGCTCGTGCGGTGCCGGATGATGGGATCGTTCGGACGGCCGAGAGTCCCCATCGGTGGGCCTCTGAGGCTATGATGCATCCTCCAAGAATTCTGTCGTTTTCCCTTTAAGCCGACATCGGAGAATCTTTATGGTACTGTTGTTTCGGCGTCTGTTAATTACTACCCCAACCAAAAGACATTATTAAAAAGAAAAATTTACACGACAAACGAGAAAGTTCTACTTCCGCACGGACGTTGGCGGTCGGGTAGCCACGGGTGGAATTGTCCATCCGATCCCAAAATCTATTGTAAGATGCCAATTCAATGTAAACCAATTAATATTCGTGGAAAATTATTAATTATGACTAAATCGGCATCTGCATAATAAATTTATGATCGATTAAATAATTGTACCGAGAGTTACATATACGAAATAAATCAAGACCGAACCTAATTACACAATCATGTTAGAATGTGTGACTTAAGGAGATAATGGAAAATGAGAAGGGAGAATACCAATATGCATATGGTTCTTGAGTTTTGGTCAAATGTGCAATATAGTTCTTTAGCGATAACTCAATATATAATGTAATCCTTAAACTTTTAATAAATATTCAATTTAATTTGTTAAACTATATGAATATATTTACCAATAAATAAATAAAACTATACAAATATATTCAATGTTATCCCTAAATTTGAATACATTAAACATTTTTATAGGGTTCAAGAACTAAGTTGAACATAAAAAAATGTAAAGACCCAAACGAATAAATGTCATTTTCCCTTTATATATAAAGAGTAGCTAGACTATCATTAAATTTGTCCCTAAAGTATGAGATAAATAGGTTCGGGCTCTGTTTGAATTTATATTACATAGAACTATGGCCTAGTTAGTGATATTCCTAATGGCTTTGGCTAAAAATAAGTGAGATTCCTTGTAGCTAAAATCATGTTTCTAATCTTTTCTCATGACTCTCAAGACTTAATTCACATGGTTCGACTAATCTAAATAGTACAATTACAAAACTAATTAGCATTGCTTTTTAAGCACCTAGTTACGGCAAGTTTTCGCACATCTTGTATGTGTTTTAACATACTAAATATAAATACCATATGTGGTTGAATTGTAGCATTAGATAACTTTAAGGTTGGTCTTGTATCTAGATCGTGCTAGCAAATGCTCTAAATGTACTTACCTATCATTGTAAATATCATTATTACTCGGGAAAATTCATAAGCTTTTTCAAATTTGGCCTCCAACAGCACTTTGAGTTTGGAAATTTATACTTTCGATTGGGTTCGTTAGTTTTGTATTGATCTTTAGATGATTAAATGGGACCTTCACTTTCAATCACCAAAATACGCATTCTTAGTGTGGAAGGAAGAACAAGACCTCCCACATGATGCGATTACGGTGTTCGGGACCCTTTCTATCTATTTTCTAATTTTGAAAAGTCACATTGCATCACGCGTGCTGACAAAAACAAAAATATAATAACATATGAAAACTCAAAAGAAAAATTATCAAAAATATTCATAAATTTATTGTTCAAATGATAACTAAATTATAAACTTTTCAACTTGGATAATTTCGTCCTCAACATTTTGATGATTTGGTAATATAGTTATTTTAAGCCAAGTTTGGTCGAAAATTGTTAATGTAGATGGCAGTCGTTTGCCAGCCATCCCACATGGCACGATAAATGCTAATGTTAATAATCTTATGTATTTTCTTAATTAAACTTCATGCACGACTAGCATCCGCATTAGTGATTTTCAAGTAAATTTGGATAGAATAACTACATTAATAAATCGTCAAAAATGTCATGACTAAATTAGCTAAATTGAAAAGTTCAAGACTAAAGTAAGATCCATCCAATAGGTTTATAAGTCCAAAATTTAAGTGTACCTTGTAATGATTGAAAGACTAGAGGAAACAAATATCTCATCTCGACCCCATCCATTTTAGTCAAAATCATCAATTTTAGAAAGTATCATTCGTCTAATTTCAGACAACTTAGGATGTCTGAAAAAAAAAAATGAGTCAATTGAACAATGCCTATATACTGCCAAGGCCTCCTTTTTACAATAAAGACATCTTTCATTTTCTTATTTTCCAAATGACGCAAAACGTTTGAAATATTTTTCGAAATTGCTGATGTGGAATTTTCATAATAATAATAATAATAATAATAATAATAATAATAATAATAAGAGACAAGCTTTGATGGGGTACCGGATCCGGAAAATCTTGTGGCCCATATGCCAATATGACGTGGCAAAACTTCGATCTCCCCCCCATTCTTCGAGAATTAAAGAGCACGTGAATGCAGGTCTCTCTCTCAGCCCATCGGGGCTCTAGATCTGGATCTGAGAAATCGACGGCCACCAATAAAAAGAAAAAAATAAATACCAAATATGCTAATGCAGCTGCTGGAGCTTTCAGGCACAAATGATGTTCACTCTTGGGTTTTCCGAAACCGGACTGGAGGCCGATGGAATTAAATGCTGTCGCAGAAGTCGGTCGATGCGGAGGGCCTTCATTTCTGGTGCAAGTAATTCGGATCTTCAATAAACATGTCTAGTCACAGGACGTGTCCTATTTCATCAGGTCTCTCTCCGATTAGAAATAATTAGACCATTTTGGTCGCACATCTGTTTTTTCCTTTCCATTAAATGAGCCTGTTTCTGAACACAAGTCCACATGTGTGTTCTCGATTTTCAAATCATTGATTTCGCACGCAATAGGAAACCAAGTAATTTGAAAACTTTCGACGAGTACCGGAAGAGCACTACTATTATGGATCTACACGGGGCTGAAATGTTTTTTATTATTTCTGTTCAAAAACAGAAATTTTATTTTTGAGCCGTGATTTATCATTTTGCATGTATTGGAAACGTTTATTTGCATGTTTTTATTCATAAAAATTAGATTTTTTGTTCCAAGAACACAAAAAGAACAGAAATGAAAAAAAAAAAAAAAAATTGTTTGGTTGTAAACACTTTTTTTTTTTTTTTTTTTTTCTTCAAAAAGCAAAAAAAAAAAAAAAACAAAAAAACTTACTCATGGCCGGCTTGTTAAAACAATTTTGAAGAAACGTTTCTTCTTCTCTCTTCTCTTCTTCTTTTCTTCTTCTTTTCTTCTTCTTTTCTTCTTTTTTTCTTTCGGGTCGGCGACGCTCGGCCTCGACCATGGGGCGAGCCGAGGGCTCGCCTAGCCACCGAGGTCGAGGGCTCGCCCAGCCAAGGCGGCCGATCTCGCCCAACCAGGCGAGCCTCGTCGTGGCGGGCGAGGCTGCCGGCCTCCATCGGTTGGTCACCGGAGGCTGGCGACCGGCCAAAAAAAAAAAAAAAAAAAAGAAAGGAAAAAATGAAAATTAAATAAAATATTAAAAATTAAAAGAAAAAAAAAAATAATATAAATTTACCAAATGTGTTTTTATTCATTTTTTATTCCGGAACAAGTTTACAAATGCATTTTTTATTCAAAATTGTTCATCGGAAACATAAACATTTTTTTCTATTTTTTTTTTTTTTTTTAATTTCTTAACGCGCCTAAAAACGTGTACCGTGAAATTTTTATTGTAACAGTTATGAAATATTCTATTTGAGCTATAATTTATCATTTTGCCTGTATCGGGAAGTTAGAGGTTTGCAATTAGGGCACCATGCCTTTCCTACATGCTTGAAGCTAGATTGTCTCCTACCCCACACAAGGTTGATGAGACCATTTGAGGGTAACCTAGCCAGGGTGGTAATTAAATACGTACATGAGAACACGAGTGGAACACAATATGAATTTACCAAAAGAAACATGAACTCAACATAACACGGCTTGTCGGGAATTGCATTAACCAAGTCAAGTCCCATGGTAGTGTTTCGCAATAGATAATGATAAAGTACACGGCCTTTCCAGGACTATCCTTGAGGATTGTTTGTTTGGACTTAAATAAAAGTAAAAAGTGTTTTTTTTTTTTAACTTTATCTCCAAAATTCATAATATTGTTCAAATTTCAGAAAATCATGAAATAAATTTTAAATTCCCATGTCAACATTTGAGTATTGCGAAAGTTTTAAGAGTTTTGGAATTTGATTGTCAAAATACATGAACCGAGAGACTTGAATTAAGTTAAAAATGAAATTAAAAATCAATTCAGACATGCTTACAATTCAAAGTATATGTAGTAGGTATTGTGACAAAAGTTAGAAGCGCAAATGGGGGTTAAGAAAAAACAATAGAAAAATTAAAGTCTCAATTCTTGCACGTACCAAATTTAATCATAGCATAATTACATAATCAATGTTTGTTTTTTTTTTTTTTTTTTTTTATAAATTAGGAACCGTCGTACAGCCGGCAGTTAGTGACGTAAACCCGGGATGACGCTAGCGTAGAGACCCACCTCCCACGGTGCCGCACTTAAGTTGCGCAAATGCAATTGCGGTAACTCGAACCTCCCCCCAACCGAAAGAGGGGGAAACGCCCAAACTAACGCGTCCACAGCGGGGTGGGTCATAGTCAATGTCAATAATTCCAAAATAACATAAAAGTATCCATAGAAAACAAAGTCATATGTATGGATGCAAGTCCAAATTCAGTGCACATAAGAGTCAATGGGAAGAAATTGCTCAAAAAGTCTTAAATCTTTCGTATAATGGCCAATTCAGTCATAAACTTTTAATCGTGCCAATTTAGTTCTAAATTTATTGTATAGTGACTAATTCATTCCTAAATCTTTCAATTTGCATAATTGAAAATTTAGATTAGTCAACGTAATTTAGGACTTTTTTGATAATTATACTAGACTTGGAATCTATAACTATACAAAATTAAAAAATTTATGCACTGAAACCTCAATCTTCAATTCTTCTTGTTCTTATTTAAGCACGTATTCAATTGGGCTTTTAACATAACTTTTATATGGGCAACTTGCGTAGGTTGAATCTTATCGAAATGAAATTTGATCAGGTGGAGAATTAAGTGGGGTTCCATAACCATAGCACGATGAGGTCAAACCGATATATATTTAGTGCATTAATTGGCATCACTAAAGTTTTTCAAATAATTGCACCCAACCAATTTTCTCCCTTTTTTTTTTTTTTTTTTGTTCCATGTCTAATTTTTTTTTTTTTTATAAAAAAATTTCCTTAATTTTTTTCAGTTAGGAAGTCCACGCCTCTGTACCGTTCAGCCCAATGTCAATGCTTGCCTGGCAAATGTTATTGTCTTTTTAGCTGTAGGTGTCTGTACACGGAAAAATTGCACTTATTGTTATCGAAGCCCGACCACCGACCCGAGCCCGACCTATAAGGGGATTTTTAGAGATAATTTCACGTTCTAATTTTGTCATATAAAACACCCAACCATTTTTTTTTTTTTTTTACAGTTATATCTGACTATCAATATAACATCAAAATTTTTCGTTAACCACTCAAGCGGCATCCACATGGTAATTTTTATATTAGAAAACGAAACAAAAACAATATTTTCTTTACAAAAAAAAAAAATAGGAAGAATGATGAAAAAGGAAGTACCAAAAAAAAAAAAAAAAAAAAAAAACGAAAGGATGGAGAGAGAGAGAGAGTGGCTAAGGGTTACTTGACGATGCTAGATATGGCCACGATGGTTGCCATCGTTGTCAGGACCTTAATCTTGGCCGTGGTATAGGTTGTGCCTGAAATCTCGATAGCAACCAATACCTACAATCTTAGGTGTATTGAGATCCATCAACCTCAGCAGTCGAGGTTCAGGGATCTTGGTCGCAATTGAGGTTATGGTCGGGGGACTTCAGTCACAATCGAGGTCTCTACGCAGCTAACAAGCGATCTCGGTCATGATTGAGATAATAGCCGTGCAATTGAAAGCATCGACCTTAATCATAGTTTCCGTCACACAATAGCAAGGCCTTAGTTGTGACTAAGGCAGACGTGGGTGGTCAATATCTCTATTGATGGGTGCAACAGCCACGGAGCTAGGGTAGAGCTAGCAGAAGGGCACCCCGCGCCGGCGCCTGCTTAAGCTCCGGCAACTCATTACAATAGGTCTGAAAAGACTAACTTGTTCTAACTTCTCTGGGTTAACACTGTGGCCCAGCCCCCCTCTTCGAAACTTCTGGCCAATTTCTTATATCTCATGTTAAGATGTAGTCATTCTTCTTACTTCTTGATTATTATTATTTTTTCAGCATAAAACGGGGAGTTTGTGGGGACAAATCCAATGTACTATTGACCGCATCATTGTCGTATTACACCAATAGCGGAAAATAGGTATCATATGATGAAAATAAGTGTAGATCCAAAAAACTCTACATTAAGGTCACAATGGCAGAAAATAAGTGTCATATGATGAAAATAAATGTAGATTCAAAAACCTCTATATACAATATCATCGCTATCTTTCTATCCCTATCCACCGCCTCCAGCCAAATTTGATGGTCAGACTTCTAATATTCTATAAATGATCAATTTCGCCAAGGTGAAAGAGGGAAAAAAGGGGCTTCTTAGGGTGCGCATGGTAACGCTTCTTGGTTAGAGAACAATTTCTTTTCAGAAATAGCTATTTTCTATTTCTATTTCGGGAAACAGTTTTTGAGTAAAATAAAGTGTTTGGTAACTACACAAAATTTCTACTCTTGAAATAGAAAGAGAATAAAAATGCTTTTGGTACGAAATAGTTTCTTTTTTTTTTTTTATATTTATTCGTTTTTTATTCTTGCTCAAAGATCACTGACCGTCAACCACCGGCTGTCACTGCCTGTCGCCACCACTGCACAACCATTGGCCGCCAATCGTCACCGCCGATCGCCGCCACAGAGCCCATCATCTGCCACTTCCCGCGGCTGCTGGCCACTGGCGATGGTTGGTGGACAGCGGCGGGTGGTGGCAAGAGGCGGCGGTGGCTCCAGGCGGTTGGAGGTGGCCGTAGCAAGAGAGAGGAACAAAAGAAAAAAAAATTGACTTATTTCTAGAAATTGTTCCCAAAAACAAGAAGCGACTTTTTTTTTTTGTTTCTTATTTCTATTCCAAAATTGTTCCCAGGAACAAAAAAAATAGAGATTTTATTCCCGGGAACAAAAATTTTACCAAACGGATTTCTGTTCATTTTTTTGTTCCAGGGAATAAAAGAACAAAAATTGGGAGAAACATAAATGTTGCCATATAGAGCCTTACGTGCATTGAAATGATAGATGCAATCCTGCAAATGATAAGTGTGATTATATAAAGTGCTATCTGGATAGTCAGAAGCTAATGATTCCTTACATATCCACGCACATTCACTGATATCAGCTATGTTCGTGAAAGATAGGGCGAGGCGATTTTTGGTTATAAGGTAGTGCCTCAAATGCATTTCGCTGTAGTTTTTGCTCGAGCCCTCATGCACATGTTGTAAACTTAGTCAATTTTACCAACTTTTCTACCATGTTCAAGTGCGGCTGGATTTGCCCTAATTTATTTGGGCCGAATTATGAAAGTCATGCTTTTATTATCGACTATAATTTTTGTTAAAATATTTTGTTATGGACCATGGTTGTGGAGTCCACAATAATGCAGCATTAGTATGCTCCTTGTTGATTAAGTTACTTTTGTTGTAGTCAAACGTATAGAAATCATACGTTGATGCCATCGATGGATGACTTCCGCGGTCAATACCCATGCTTTAATCTTGCTTGAACTTGACCAATTAACACCCCTTGTGGCGGTTTTGTTTCATGAAATATACATAATTTAAAAAATAATTTCTTAAAAATGATTGATTTTATCTTTTGAAATGATTAGTCAATGAAAAATATTTTTATTATTGACAACAATTCATGTTTAAACATTTTCGTGGATGAAAAAAATCTCATTTCTGTAAATGATACAAATGATCATTCTCAAGAAAATGTTATTAGGGGTGTACAAAAGAATCGAAACCATCCGAACCGCCCGAAACCGAACCGGACTGGAACTAGCAGTTCCCATGGGGGTTGGTTCGGTACTTGGTTCTAATTTTGTGGAACCAGTGAGTATTGTTCCAATTCTTGGTTCTAGGCGTGGAACTGTCCACTCATCCACTAGACCGGATCGGTATATATATATTTTAAAAAGGAAATTCCTTGATAATTACTTAATTATTTTGTAGTATTTCTATTAAATATATATGTAGATATATGTATATTTGTAGTTATTATATGTTATTGACTAATTTTGTCTCTTGGGTGTGTAATAGGATTAACCCCTTACTTATTTTTTTATTCTAATAATCTATTTACTTGTTTTCTCAACCAAAACAAAGTAAACGAACGAACGAACAGGGAGGAGAGGATTGATTGGAGATGTCCATAAATGTTTTAGCGCTTTGTTGTCAAGATAAGAAATTAAGAGCCAATGGCTCGTTTTAAAAGCATAATTAGATCTCTTCTTAATCATCCCCATAATTAAATTAGGTTGACGTTAACAAAAAATGGATAAAGCGAGCAATGTTTTAACTTATGTGGAGGTTAGGACTTTTAATGTAATGTCTAATTCTCCAAATGTTCCCAGCGTTGAAAAATTCTAAGAAGACTATACCATGACCTTCAAAGAAATTAAGTTTCTAGCTAATGAATATTGTCTATTTATTCCGCCTATAGTTTTCAATCTTTAATCAAAATCAATGGCTCACAATTCAATCCAAATATAAAACCGACAAGTTTTATGCTCTAAAATAGAAACTAGGTTCAACATGATATTTATTGATGAATAGAATTTTGTAGGGATTTGGGGACTAGTTCCATGGATCTACCCGGGCAATTCTCGATTCCAATTTTCAAAACTGATCCTTAATGGATAGTTCTCGATTCCAAATTGGGAACTGCTCACCTAGACCATACTCACCCCTAAATGTTATCCAAAATTATCCATTTTTTGCGAAACAAATTCTTCCTTATTCACACTATAATATTGTCCAACTCGGACTCTTTATGGGCTCTTGCTAAGATCTTGTAAGATCGCATAGTAATGGTCAAAACCGGAAGAGAGGCCTTCTAGATTGTAACATAAGTTGGAAGCAGATGAGTGTTAGGGCAAGAGTAATTGAAAAATATTCAAGTCACAATTCTTACACGGGCAAAATCGAATCACAACATAATTGCAAAGTAGACATAGTCCAAGAATAACATGAAAACGTCCAAATTCAATGCAAATAAGAGCTAGAGTCCTGTTATTCTTATCTTAGCATATTTGAAGGGGTTTCTGATATAACTTTTAAACTTTGTTACATCGAATTTGATATTGATAGATCTAAGTGGGTCGATAATGATAGATTGATGCGGTCAAACTGATATATAAATTTGGTACATTAATAGGCAACACTAAAGATTTCTAAAAAAGGTGTTCAATTGTCCACAAACAGTTTTTCTCCTAGTTTCTTTCATTTTTTGTTTTGTCTCGTCAGTGAAATTATTTCATTAAGACAACAATTTATATTTAAATATTTTCATGAATGATGAATTTTTTTTCATTAATTCATTTTTTAAGCAATATGGACCATTATTTTTAGTAAAATATTTTCTCAATCATTGATTTTCTGTGAAATAAATGCACCATTCTTTTTCAGATTTTTTTTTTAAAATTCGGTCTAATTTTTTATACATCCGAAGGATGTGCAATGGCCCAAATGTAGTGGGAGTAGAAAAAAATGGTCGAAATCATTGTTGGTTTCACTTGCATCAAGTTGGATTATGATGGTGCAAAGTCAAAGTTATTCGACTCCTGCTGGTAAGGTTGAGTAAAGAACTCCATTAACCGACGCAAAAGTAAAGGTAGAAAACTTTTGCTGCTCGCAAAAGTTTGATCATTAAAGGAGCCTTACTACAGATCCACTAAAAAAACTGGGTCTTTAAAAGTGAAAGGTTGTTGAATTATGGATTATTTAAAATATCTCGGTTGCGACGTTAAATTTTTATATTCGACTTTAACCCTTTTCATAAAATATTATAAATATTTATATACCAGTTGCTCCTCTTTTAAAACTCCGGTTACTCGACGTGGAAGTTTCCCTTGCAAGAATACACCAGACAAATCTCAACACCGGATCCTCGGACTAGGGAACATTGAAAAAAAGAAGAAGGGAAATATCCATTATGAATTATAAATTTTGGAGCGTTCATGAGAGAAGGCATTTTGTATAGGAGGTTCGATAAGGGACACGATATTTTTAAGATGGTGAATTGGTCTCACAAGAAGTCATGCAAACCTATGTTGACAGATTGCGATAGCAAGCATTATATCTCACGTTAAGATGGAGTCATTCATCTTATATTTTTCTTTTTACCTATTTTTATTATTTATTCAATTATTTTTACACGCATATCAATCGAGTTCCCTATATATATATATTGTATATTTTATGATTAATGCTAAATAACATATACTTATTTCTTAACATAATCTTTTCCAATTTACACAAGTAAATTGACTCACAATCTTCGAGATAATTCAATAATTTTTTTGTTTTTGTTTTTATTTCTATTTGAAAAGTGACTTTATTTTTTAAAATTGATCTAAAGATCAGACTCAATTTTGGATATTAGGTCGAAATATCAAATCAATAATTACGCGGACATTCGATAAATCATATATATAACAAAAAATTATTGAATTATCTCAAAGAATGTGAGTCTATTTACATGTTAATTGGGAACAATTAAGATTAAGAAATAAGTATATGTGATTTAGCGTTAATCACATAATAATAATAACAAAGGGAACTCAATCCATCTATATATATGTGTGTGTGTGTGTATCGTATTCTTACGAGCATGCGTTAATTTTAAAAGTCAGCCTTCGCGATACCGTTGAAGTCACCTTCCCCTTTTTTAATTTATTGGAGAATTCCCCTATATGCCGGAAAAGTATGCGTAGCACCTGAAACGTCCAAGCAAAAGCTTAGTCTTTGGTGGGAAAAAAGATATTATAAAGTCAATTTGTGGAGCCTAATGATAGCAACAAGGAGATAACCAACCAAAACCAAAAGGAGCACAAAGAAAACTAATTAATAAAAGGGTGTCGTCCTATATACCACGAATCGTTCATGCATCTGGCATATGAAATGAAATAACCAATTATAAGTGAACATTTAAATAACCGAGCCGTAATCATAGTCAATATTTAATTAAAATTTGCCGCTTTTTTTAGTATATAAATTTTCGTAGAAGGTATATGTGGAGTGACTTTATTCCGTGCCCGTCTTTCATTTTCTCGATGCAAAATACCCGAGACCTTAAAAATGAGCCTATATAGACAAATAAATTGATTTATAATTTCTTCATAATTTATATCAAAATTTAGATAAAATTTTAAAATCCGACATGAACTTTCTACCTTTTGAAGAGAACGTGGAAATTGCGAGAGCCAATCCAATGCACGATTGACCGAACGGCATGTCGCGTGCACGTAATTTCCACACGCGTTTTATAAAAAATTGAAAAGTCATTCCCTCTTTTTTCCAGGAAAAATAATTATAATATAGAAAAAGTAAGGGGGGAAGTGGTTCCCGATCAAGTCCTCTGCCTCTGGTCAAATTTGATTGTCCGACTTTATATTTGGGTAAAAGGTTGCACATCGGCCATCTCACTCATTGGTATGATGACAAAGCAAATTGGAAATTTGTGTCCTCGAGTGGACCGATTTTCATTAAAAAAAATAGATGCAATCATGCAAACGGTATATGCAAATACTATTAATTTTTAATTTATTAAATCGAGCCTTCTAGGTTTTCGGATTTATATGAATTGATTCTCCAAGTTTTATGCTATGCAATCAAGCCCTTTAACTTTCTCAATTTGTGTAATTGAGCTTTTTGATCAACCGCTCTAACTAAAAAATTTAGAAATCGTATTACCTAATCAAGTACTTGATTTTTTTTTCATGAACTATTGGTACAAGTGAATAGGCAAAAGACATCACATATTTGACATAAGCGCTTCGGCCGCATCAAACTCATAAGTCGTGAGCCAAATTTAGGTCATAAGTATACTATCATACCTTAATATCCACCTACGATGTTTATGGTAAAATTTTACGAAAAGTGCTAAAAAGTTTTAAATCTATTATATTTATATTAATTCAGTTATAAACTTTTCAATTATATCAATTGAATTTTAAAACCTTTTGACAATTTGCCAATACATTCATCCAACCAATTTTAGTAGAAAATCATTGACATAATAATTTAGTTAGCACCGACTATCTTAAGTAGTACCCTCATATGCATATTATAGACATATTGATTTTATGAACTTTTCTAAGATGTTCAAGCAGGCAGGATCTGCCCCTAATTTGTTCGAGCCGAATGATTTTTACTTTTATTTCTTTTCTTTTTTTGGCGGGGGCATCTCTAAGCCGAAAGACCAAAGTCATGCTTTTAATATTATTCTCTGAATGAGAAATTAATTTCGAATTTTCAATTAGGGTTGCGAAGTCCACGATACTATACTCCACTGATTTACGTGCTCTTTCTGCAGTCAAGTGCCTAGAAAAATTCGGCCAAAAAAAGATAATTTCGTCGAAGTCATTCGTTGACGCCATCCATGGACGACTCCCGCCGTCAACGGACGTGCTTTAGGGTCTTCAGTTTTCTCCGCGAGACGCCGAAAGGAACGGAGAGTGCCCGACGGCGTCGCTCCCTCACTCCTTTGTCAAAACTGGATGGTGGCAGATGCTCGATGATGGGGACGTCGAGAGGAACTTGGTTTCCTTCTTCCTTATTTGTAACTACAATGTCACATGGTCCTTGACCCTTTGAAAGCTAGCGCTGAGATCGGCGAGATAGGTATTAATGGCCACATCTAGAGGAAGGGCCTTCGAGATCTCATCGCCGGTGATGAGCTCTAGACACCAAATGTGAGCTCAAGGCATTGAGAGAGAGAGAGGGAGAGAGGGAGAGTGTTGGTAATGAAGATTGTGAGTCGCCGGTGATTAGCTCTAGACGCCGAATGTGAGCTCAAGGCATTGAGAGAGAGAGAGAGAGAGAGAGAGAGAGAGAGAGAGGGGGGGGAGAGAGCGTGTTGGCAATGAAGATTGTGAGTGAAGAGAGGTTCACAAAGGACCTAGAAGTCATCTCAGCCCCCTTTGACCCACCCACGAGGGTGACTTGACCCTCGCCCGGTGCCAGCCAGGCAAGGCCAGTCCTGGCCCTCATCAGGGACAGGCAACGTCCCTAGCTAGGGCCACAAGATCCTTATCATTTGTATTTGCTATTGTTTTGGGACCTTTCAACAGAGCACCCTTACCTACCACTGATAACTGTGCTGCGACTCTCGCTGGTGGTAAAAAGGGTGACGGCTCCAATTTCCCTTACTCCCAACCCTTGCTTTTTGTTTTTTCAATTATTGGGGCGATTTGATGGTGTCAATTGATGATAAAAGGTTGGACTATACGTTTCCTGAAAAATAGAATTTTATATTGCACAAAAAATAATAATAATTAGAGGATCAAATCCAATAGACGTTAGTACTTTAAATTTTTAAACATTTTATTTTTAACTCAAGAAAAAAACTTCGGATTTGATGATCGATATGTGCTTTTAATCAACGATTCCGTCCGCTTGGAGCTGAATGATTCCTTGGATCCTCTGTCTTGTCCTTGCTCAACCGTCATTCCCATTATTATGAAAGGAGTTCCTTTTAAAATCTCACCCAAATTAACTCCCCAAGTCCATAACTTTATTTTTTTTTTTAATTTATGAGGCCTTCTTTATTTGCTCATTCATTCATTTGAAAAAAAGGACTGTGGATCTATTTTATTTATGAGGCCTTCTTTATTTGCTCATTCATTCATTTGAAAAAAGGGACCACGGTCTATTCGTCATAGATGCTTTTTCATTGCACGGATCACGTGACTAAAGATCCGTCTCGACGTTATTTTTTGAAAAAAATAATAAAACCTTGCCCTCTTTATAATTGATAAAATCTTCTTAACGAACCCATAATTCCTAATGCGGATTGTAACTGTACGGTCGTACACTATTCACTTATCATTTGATTAGGATTTCTACAATGTTAACTTGAAATTCCACACGAATCCAAGAATTTCTGATCTGTTAAAAATTCGATGAGTTTTCGAACAAAGGGTTTTATTGCACAGACCAAGAAAGATAGAGGATGGCGTTGCGCAAAAAGGAAAAAAAGAAGAAGAAGTAACTAGAGGACCAAATGGAACGAAGAGGATTGAAAGTTGTAATTCACCAAAAAGAAAGGGCCTTGAATTTGATCATCCATATACATATTTCGAAGAAGTTCAGTTTCACTTCCCCTAATGCTGCTACTGGCCCATGCATGGCCATGCCCACACTGCATATGGGCTCCATCCCTTCCCCCCAAAATGGGCTTTTTTCAATTCAAATTTGGTACCTTGTGGACATGCAATTTTTCTTATTCTAACTCATGTTAAAACATACGGTAAGTGGTTTTCTGCAAGATGGGGTCAATTTTTACAACACTCACTTTAGGGGGGAAAAAGAAAACCCATTTTTCTTACATAGTATCAAGAGATGGAACGGGCTTCTCTTGATCTTCCGTTCTCAGCTAGCTAGCTCGTTCTAACTATCTCGTAAATCCCCCTCCGCAGCTGGTTTAATAACTCGGTCTTCACCTCATTTGACAATTGCTTTTAGCATTAGTTGAGCTAATTTACCCTTTCGTGGGATTGGATCGGACTATTAGAAGTGGATTATCAGCTTATGGTTAAACTAGTGGTCTTTGACCTTAGTCCTTTGAAGGTTGGGTTCTTCTAGCAAGATCTAACAAATTGGATTGAAGATGCACATAGACGAAAAATCCTTTTGTGAAACCTTGATCGGGCATGGGACAAATGGATTTTAGCTTGAGATTTCCACCAATTTTCTTCGAGATTTTCTTTGGAAGAAGCCCCTCCAATACCATCCATACGAGAGCAAAGAGGACCTTCTATTTTTGAAAGATTTCAGCTATCCATTTTCTTCCTCCAATATCGTCAATACTTATATTACAAATATTCTATACACATGGAAATGTGTAAGGAAATAATCATATTTCCTCTCTCACAATATAATCTTACATTGTGAATCTATTTTAAAATTTAAATCTTGTCTCTCCTACGACAACTGTCCCTTGATATATTTTTCTTTTATCAACATAAGTTTATGCAATTTCTTGGTATTAAGTTCTTTTTATAATATCGAACAAAGGTGGTTTTGCATAATCTTTCAAATCTCAATTTTGAAATACTCACAAATTAGTGTGCACTTTTACAAAAGTTAGCAAAAGTGTTGCGTGTTGGTAAAAAAAAATTGACATTTTTAAAGATTTTACAAGATCACCTTCTGGAAACATTTGAATAATAAAGGAATGGAAGAAAATCATTGACACAATTGAAGAAATCGTCCACAATATACACCGAAAGAGGAAAAATATTTCAAGATTAGAAAAGGTGTTTCTAAGATAGAAAAAAAATCGGATTTCAATATTAAAATACACGAGAGATAAAGTAGAATTATTAATTTACACATTGGTCCATCGGTCCAATATTTATAAAGTAATTAAAATGAATATTTCATTGAAAAAAAGGATTATAATCCTTTGAAAAAGTAGAGGGTCCTCTTTATTTGATATGATAATATAGATACTAATACTCCCACTCATGCTTCTTATACTTTGTATAAATATTTGTGTAATTAGGAAAACTATTTTCCCCATACTGCATATCCAATTTGATAAACAAACATTATTAGGTAATGATGTAGCTGAAGATTTTTTTTTTTTTTTGGCAATATACTTTAAGTATCTAAAGTATCGACATGGATCACATCATATATGGATATTTTATGCCATCTTACTCTTACTCGTACGACTTGTAGGACAGCAGTGACAATTTTTTATGAAATTAGGTAATAAGATAAAGAATAATGCTTGGCAAATTTGAAAACCCTATAAATTGCTTGGGTAGATGATTGAATGTTGTGGCGTGAATTGTGGTGCGCCAACGCTCATTTGTTTTGCAAAAAAATATATGATTTGAAAAATATATATATATTTTTAAAATTATCACTCATATCGCTTGAAATAATTAATTAATGAAAAATATATTTTTCATCAACTGATAATTTATATTTAAACATTTTTGTGAAAGATAAAAATATCTTTTGTTTATTTATTTTTATAAATGATACAAGCTATCAATTTAGAAAAAATGTGAGTCACTCATTTTCCACAAAACAAACACAACCTAATATTCACTTTGCAATTATCAAACATCTTATATAATATTTTGCTACATAGAAATGCTACTTTGAATTTATTAAGGAGTATTTATACTTTTAATTTGGCTCAACCATCCTTTAAGTTATATAAACAGCGCAGATCTTGAATTCTCTTGCATGTGGTATCGCAGGGAATGAAAGTAATTTTTACTTTATATATTGTAAAAGGTTTTGTCTATAATCGTATACTTTCTCCTTATTGCGTATTATATTGTCCTGGATAAAAATAATCTAAGCTGCTACGAACGCTATTGCATTAAACATTGACTACTGGATGAAACAAAGTGAATTTTTATGGTATGTATCTATACTATTAATTAAAAAAATCCAAAGGCCAATACAACCTCAAGTTTTTACAAAGAAATTCCATGAGAAGCATATATTATACATATACTATAACCACATATATTATAGATTGACCATGTTGAAAATTACTATAATAAAGATGATTGGTAAGTAATCAATCAATATCTCACATTCTAAATTTTAATTCAAAATTAATTGTCAAATATTCTGAAGATCTCTCATCTTTCTTTATATGACAATTGAAATTATATTAAAAAATGGATGAAAGTCTTTAAAAAATGTTTTGATTCTTTATTAATTGAATTTTAGGCTACATAGATAGATAGATATCCATTTTAAAATTGACACTTCAAAAGATTTTTCTTGGACTTATCTACATTTCGTTAATGAGCATCCCCATTGGATGCATAACGTGTAAAAGTCACTTTTATGGGCAGTATATATATGGCGAATCATGCCACCTAGGATAGTGGAGAAATGGGAAAAAGAGAACTTTGACAAAATAATCTATTACATGGACTAAAACATAATAAAAATAAACTTAGGATGCATATCTTTCACAGAAAATGAATAATTTGAATTTTTTTCTTAAAATGAATGAATTTCACTATCCACAAAAATAATTTGATGTAAATTGTGGTTGATTATGAAAATAATTTTCGTTGACTAATTATTTCAAGTCTT
Source organism: Eucalyptus caleyi (assembly GCA_014182885.2). Classification (NCBI taxonomy): domain Eukaryota; kingdom Viridiplantae; phylum Streptophyta; class Magnoliopsida; order Myrtales; family Myrtaceae; genus Eucalyptus; species Eucalyptus caleyi. The sequence continues at coordinate 30,976,096 of CM024468.2, read as the reverse complement.
ACCATCTATTATCTTTAGGAAAATATGTCCCATATCATTCCCAAATCACTCCTTCTCCGCAAAACAGTGGGGGCTTTAGTTTTTAATTAGGTATTCTAAGGCCTTCTACTACACGATTGTGAAAATAACTTATAGATCCGGCAACTGTATACGATCCATTTATTCGATGATCCATGTCTACGCCTCATCAAATGGTATTCATCCTACCATTGAGGTTGGGCATCTGTCTCAACGTGAAGAGCTCGTGTAAGAGAAAAATTCCATGCGCCATGTTTATTTCGTAGATTAAAAAAAAAAAAAAAAAACAAGTTCATGAGCAAAACTAATCTCTTGGAATTAGTCAAATCTCTAACGTCGTATTTCAAATCTAGAATGAAAAATACAATGAAAATATTCCTACGAAATGATAAATCTATCATACAATTTCCACGATCTAAATCAACATAAACCAAACGTTGGCCCTAGGAAAAATAGAAAGAGATGAACAGAAACATGTCTATACACGTAAATCTCAAAATCCCAAATTGACAAATAATTATCAGAAACGAGAGAGAGAAGAAGAAGTTGACCAAATATCAAATTCGCTTGGCAAAGCGAACCACAAGCGCATTGAAATTCCAAAGACCGCAGCTCCTCGGCTGGTGATCCACCGACACCACCGAATTCGCACCGTCGCGGAAAGACAGCGTCGTCGACAAAGTCGAAGCGCTCAAGTCGCATGGCGACACCAGGTCGCCATCGCTCCAAAACTCAAAGCTCTCGACCTTGTCATGGCCACCGCCAGGGACGTCCGCACTAGCTTTCCCGTCGCATGGTCCCTTCGGGGCCTTGCCCTTGTTGTTGTGACTCCGCCTGTAGATCTTGCTCTTCTTCCAAAACTTCAGCTTCGACCAGCTCGATGGCTCTTTGGTCAGATCTTCACAGCCGATGCACGGCCTCGGTAGGCCCGAGCTCACCACCGCAGGGGGCGGGCTGAGCGGCGGGAGATCGTGCTCCTTGGGCGGGTTCTTGGGCGTCCCGGGCTGCATTTCCCATTGGAAGGGGACGCCTTCCGGCCTCCGGTCGTAGCAAACCCGAAAGGAGTGGTCGACGGAGGAGTTCCTCGAGAGGACCCTCTGGGAGAAGACCTTGTCTCCCCGTAGCACTGAACCAGCCGGTTGATCTCTAACCCTAATCTTCTCGGACTCCATTCTCGAACTCTTATGGTGGTTTTGTGTTATCAAACTAGGCGACGTGAGGAAGAATAAAGAGCGCATTCGCTTCCTTGGTTATATAAGAGAAACCGGTGCAATCTATGAGGGCGTATGATCAGATCCTAATGGTTTGACTAAAGGAACAAATCATTTATAATCGCTATCGAAAAGGAAATGTAGATTACAAATGAAAAAGACAAAGAAGAAGATTCTTTAACGATAGAGAGAGCTGGTTTGTTGACTTATATTTCTAAGTAAGATAAACGGACCGACCTCGAATAATTCTTTTTTCCTCTCTTAAATATTGACTTCTCGCGAAACAAACGAACTTTCGTTTACTTGACTTTGGAGTGATTGAAGTTCTTTTGTTAGAAAGAAGCAAACGAAGGAAGACGACGTATCTTGGTTCTGAAGGTTACGTTAGAAGTCTAGTCTACGATGTGTTGGGCGGCCTCGATGGGGCATGTGCAAATTACCAAACCTTGAAGGTACATGGTTTTACTTCCTTTTTTTCTATTCCTGTTTTCTAGGGTTTAGGTTTTTCGGATACGTGATCTCTAGTAATCCAGCAATATTCGTATGTATTGTCGCCATACAAATTTCCAAAGTGAAAGGAGCCCGCCCCCCTCCTCCCTTAACGATAGAGTGCCACTCAAGCTTTTCTTTCTTAGGGTCTTTTGAACGCCATTAAATGGAAAAAAAGAGAAAAAAAAAACTACTTTTCGCTTGTGCATTTTCACTCTTCTTAATCAAGTCATTGTACTTTTAGTTTGTCTTATCAAGACATCCTACTTTTGTAAAAATTTTCTAGATTCAGTTTTTCCAGCACCAAATTTGATCAAACTTAGTTGACGTTGGGCCATTGGACGATATCATAGTGTGGCATTGATAAATTTTTTGCAACAAGGATGTCCTTGTTGTCGATGAGATTTGATCCACATTGTACTCCAAATTTGTCTATACTGAGTAAATTTTTCGAACTCACACCCACATATTTTAATCGCATCATATTTTGGCCTCGTTAGATAGTAATGTCAGTGAAATTTTCGATTTAGTGTTTGAAGGGATTTGATTAGAAAATTTCTGATGGTATTAAGACTTGATTAGACAAACTAAATGAACAAGGGTTCGATTAGAAAAAGTGTGAAAATAGAGGGACGAAAGAGAATTTTTTTTCCCCCAGATCTTTTGAGGATTCAATATCTTTCACCAAATTTGGGCTCCTTACAAAGCCAAACTTCCATGTAGGGGGTGGAATTTTTATATTTCCACCTATAAGTGCGATTTAGACAATGACACGTGCACGTTTCCCATTTTTGGTACGTTTCGACATTTCATTACATCTAATAAATGAATATTTTCTTTCCAAGACGACATATGTAAATGATTCACTATATATATATTAAATAAAACCAACGGCCACTTCTACCTTAAACATTTAGAGAAAAAATTTCATGAAAAAACCCCAGGCATTGATTTAAGATATCATATAGCCACACATGACTATTGATGGACAAAATCGCAATTTACGATGATCAAGATGATCGGCAAATGAATATCTCACCTTCTAATTTCGAATTCAAAGCAATTGCCAAGTATTCCATATAACAATTCTCGTACCGTTGTGGTATTTATCCGTAAGATTAGTCATATGATAAATTAACACGAGAAATTTCCGCCGATAATGGTATAGAATGAAAAAGAAAAAAGAAAAGTCGTTAAGCAAATCATAGAGAAGGTTCATAGCCAAGCTGACTAAAGAAGTCGGATACTCTCAAACTTGGAGATCAAAGGTGAAGTGTGGAATGGGTAATGTTGAAAACTTCGTCATTTCGCATTCATTCCTGAACTGGTATTTACCTCCCTCAAGAAAGACAAGACCCGCGATTACATTCATGTACACATGGTGACAACTTGGCTGATTAAGACAGGTTAATCAAAGGCGAACTCCTCGCGATTTTTTTCCGACTGTATAGATGAATTTTCGAGTTGATTACGGTAAATCCTCGGCATGGAGTAATGCCGGCGCTTCCAAGACGTTTTGCCAGAGTTTGTTTGACGGATGATGGATCGGCAGTCGTCGTGCATGGCGTAGCAGTGGTTGAGTTTCGATGCGGATTCCTTTGATGCATGGAGCAGATTTGCTCACCTTCGGAGCTGAGCAGATATGCTTGGCCAACCAGAGGGAGGTTGGCCTTCCATCATCAGCAACTCTTCCACCAAGTTTCTGGGCATTAGGTGAACTTCACCCGAACCTGAGTTTAGTCCTCGGAAAATCTCACCAAAGACGGGAGAGACACCACTATTTTGGGAATTAAATACAATGGTGCAACCTAGTTTAGCTCTAAAGTGGTGTTATCTCTTTGCTTGTTCATCAGTTTTGCTTGACAACTTTTGACAAGATTGTTGTTTTTTGGACTTTTAAGCTTAGGAGAGAACATACTTGGCATGTGATTGAGTGGCTACTCGAGGCAATCGCATCAGAAAATACTCAGGGTTGGATGGTCTTGCATTTCTATCGAATTCTAGAGGTACTCGATCTTTTTTTTTTTTTTGACAAATAAAAGGCGCAAGGCCGGAAGTCACATTATTACTCTCTAATAAAACATGACACAATCTGATCCCCTAACGAAAAAGGAAGAAAACATATTAGTGACCTATCTAATACATAATTAGCAACATGCATTGTTGGGTTGGATAACCCAATTTGCTAACCAATCTGCATATACATTTCATTCCCCAAAATTATGGAGAATCTTAACATATTGAAAATACGTGAGTATACTTCTAGTATGAGAAATGAGTGTTTCACTAAGATGATGCAACGAAGTTGATCTTTGAAGTAGAAAAATGGTTGTTTGTGAGTCTACCTCCACAATAAATCTTGTAATGCCGAAAGAAATTGCCAATTTGAAGCCCCAGAAAATGCCTCATAGTTCTACTTGAGTGACAAACACACTAATACTGTGTGCACGAATCCACCAAGTTAATGGTCCGAGTCATCACAAATAAGTCCATCTACCGAAGCTGGACCTAGGTTGCCTTTAGAGGGCCCGTCAGAATTGAGTTTGACCGAAGCAAAAGGAAGGGGGGGGTGGTCCAACCCACAAATTTATCTTTTTTTCTCACTTGTGGTAGACAAATTATTTTCTACTGATCGGGCACACAATATATCATTGACATATTCTAAAACCAGATTAATAGGTCTACTTAGAAATGAGATATTTGTTTAAAATAATCTTTGATGCCTCCAATTCCAGAAATACCCACAAATTACACCAAATACTAGTGGTTGGTCATATTTTTTTTACCATTAATGCTGCAGCAGATAGGTTTGCTAACGACCAATGCAAATCGAAAGTAAAGAAATAACCCCTCATAATAAAGGATGGGGTTTTGAAATATGTGTTACCTTGTTGAAGTCATATGGGTTAATACCATGAAAAATCTCAAATTGGTATACTTGTAGCAAATTTACTCATAAATTAATTTTTTCACAAAAAACCCAAAATTAGTATAAATGTGACAAACTTGCCCAAAACTAATTTTTTTGCATTGGTACATTTGTGACAAATTTCTTCTCCGTTAGTTTATATTAAATTAAATTAATACCATGAAAAATCAACGACTGGTACACATGCGCTATCAACTGTCACGTGTCATCAAATTTAGTAATTTGACGGTAAAATTTAATGAAAATTGATTGAGAGTAAATTTGTCACAAGTATATCAATTTTGGATTTTTCATGGTCAAAAAATTAGTTTAGGATAAGTATGTCATATGTGCATTATTTTTGGGTTTTTCATGGCAATAACCCAAGTCATATTAACCGACCTCTCTCTCCCTTTCTCCCTGGAGCAAACGATGGACATATTCTCATGGTTTTGACTGATCCAGGTACGGATAGGATACAATGGTATAATGCTTCAAGTGTGAAAAGCTTTTGACATTAGGGGATTCATGAACTGTAAGGGTGGACCAATTGCTTTCTGAGTTCGATCTGCACAACCAAAAACCAGAGCAGCTATGAGCATGAGAGGAGACGAGAATCATATTTGACACCAACTAGTCTACCAGGGTCAGCCTGAAGCTGATAACAAAGCACCTGAGTAGTTGGCTCAGCCTAAAGTTACTAATATCGGTGCCCTTCAGCATCTGGGTCAGCTTGAAGATGCACCTGAGGATTTGAGAGAGCACTTAGGTCTTGATTTTCTTTTTCCCCTATCCTGCTCAGCAAAAGTTGTTAGATGTATGCTCTAAAGCTGCTATGTAATAGTTATATCTTAGGGATTTCAATTGTACATATAAGGATTATGTTATTTTAATTTTAAAGAGAATTGATTAATTAATTAATTATTCATTTAATTAATTAATTAATTAATTAATTAATTAAAAAATTAAATTAAAGCTTCATGCATGTGCATGAATTCGTGCACATGCACGAAGCGTAATGGTCAGCGGTTGCTAACCATTATGCACGAAGCATGGATGGTCAGCAACCGCTGACCATCATGCCAAGATCGTGCATGAGCAGTTGCTCATGCACGACCATCGTGCATGAACAACCACTCATGCACGATTGTCTGCTATGGACGATCAGCAACGGTTGTTGATCGTCCATTGATTAGCAACCGTTGCTGGTCAGTTTTTATTATAAAACAATTGAGGGATGAGAGTTAAAGGGGCTGTTGAAAAACAGAGAAAAGTGTCATTGTGTTTTGGTTTTGTTTTAGAAACACAAGCGAGGAATCAGTGATGCTTTGTTGAAAATAGAGAGAAAAGTGTGTGTGTGTTCTTGCGTCTTTTAGACGCAAGAAAGAAGAGCGTTATCTCGTTCGGGCCGTGACTATTATACATCAATAATACAACGGATTGTTTCCACGTGATTGCTAGCACGATCGAAGTGGTGAATATCAAAAAATTCTCTCTTCTGTTCGACGTTCATTGTTGGTGTGTCTGAACTAGAGGTCCGACGCTTGTGGAACTTGAACTATAGAACATCCAAACCGACTCGTTTCAAAGCACGCTTCGAGAGGTATTTCGTTTAACTCCCTTTTATATATAGATTTTTGATTAAAACGCACGAACAACGCCTTAGGAGAATCATGTGTAAAATATATCTTTGTTTCCGCTGCGTTCATTTCGTTAATTTCTCTTATACATGATTCATGAAACCCCAACATTGGTATCAGAGCCAACCTTAGGCGTTTTTCGTGCGTTTAATTGATTTATAGTTCAAATATGTTTTTGCGTTCTAATGGCCAATTTATTTTTATTAAGAGAATTGGTTCTCTTGCTCAAATGTGGCCTATAGAAGTTGATTGATTTATGTGATAAATTTAATCAACAAAGCAAAAAATTAGAACTAAATCAATTTTGAATCAAAAATCCGTAACTTGTTATACTTGATGTTTATATTTTGCAAATGATATGCAAAATTTTATGCATGCCTTCCAGAGCTTTAGATTTTGAATTTATGGCTCGTAAGGAAGGGTGGTGATCATGAAAAAATCCCTAAATGTTGTGATTGTTGTATGGATAAATGTATGATGATTACAAGTATTCATTTTTGGGGATGTAATTATTAAATGGAGGCTGTGTCCTTCTTTTTATATTTATTTTTACGAAATGTAATTTAAGTATAGTGTAGTATTTCAATTATTGATGTAAATACTACAAGAGAGGAGGAGCCATTGGAGGAGCCATTAAACCGGTGAGCTCTCTGGGCCCGGTCTTTGAAGAGTTCAAAGATTGAAGAAAAAGTGAAGAACAGGTCCATATTATTAAAATATTAAAATGGCTAAATGGGTCTCTTTGGCTCGAGACCCATTGAATCATAATTCCATGATCACCACATAGGATAGATATTATGTGATATCTATTTATTTATTATGTTTATGGTATCGTGCATGTTAAACCGGTTAATGTACAAAGTGAGACCATTAATAACAACCCAAATCTCCTTACAAAGAATATTAAGTCGAAACGGGTTTCGGACTCGTGGCTTTTCATCATCGTGGTTTGATCCAATATTATAGTGGTTAACTACCCGGTTATGGATACATAGGGGTTAATTACCATTTATAATATTGGACCACTCCATTATGCATATGATGCTGTGGGGTTGGAGCCAAATGATTTCTAATAATTGTTAGGAAAGTGAATCATTTTTGTTTTCAATACTTGCATGAGACGATGGGCTAGACTTAACTATGATCATGATGCCAATAACTGTTAGGTGAGGCTTTCATGGTCTAGAGGCCGAAGTTATGATTGGGACTCGCATATGATGCGTTAAACAAGCTGGTTCACTCACTAAGTTCATAAGACATCAATAATTGTTAGGTGAGGTGGACTTTGAACTAGTGGGACTCCAATCCCCACTAGTAATCTTTACCCAACAAAGATTACCGTTTCCTATCTTAAGGAGTATGGGATTCGAATATAAATTTAGTGGGAGGATCTATTTCATTTAAAGGCCAAAATGAAATAGTTACTTTGAAAGATACAACGGCTAACAATTTATTTTCTACAACAGATATATTATTACTTTGAAAATGGTGACCACAAATCCACTCGCTTCTATACTTGACAAGAATTGTTTGAATGGACCCAATTTCACTGATTGGGTGAGGAATTTGAGAATTGTTCTCAATTCAGAAAAAATTGGGTATGTGCTTGATGAAAAGATGCCAACCTCCTTTCCTAAGGGTGGGACCCAAGAGGAGCGTGTCATTTATGATAAGTGGCATGATGATGACTTAAAAGTTAGGTCATATATGCTTGCTTCTATGAATAATGAATTACAGAAGAAGTATGAATCTATGGAAGATGCTGGGTCGATCATTTTGCACTTAAAGGAATACTTTGATGAGAATGGTCGAACCTCTAGATATGAGATATTTAAGGCATTGTACCGTATGAGGATGGTTGAAGGATCATCTGTTAATGATCATGCTTTGAAAATGATCTGGCACATTGAAGAATTGGCTAGGCTGAATCTCGTTATGGACAATGAGTTAGCTGTGGATTTGATCCTCCAATCTTTACTCGATTCCTTCTCTGGTTTTGTCCAAAACTTCCACATGCATAAGATGGAGAAAACTCTTGTTGAGTTACATAGCATGCTGGTAGTTTATGAGAAGGAAATGCATAACACGAGGCCAAATGTAGTGCCTATGGCTAAGGCTTCTTCTTCAAAGGGTAAGACTGTTTTAAAGAAGAATAAATGGAAAAGGCCTACCAAACCTGTTGTGCAACCAAAACCCATGATTGATAAAGGGAAATGTCGTTAATGTGGTGTCAAAGGGCACTAGAGGAGGAATTGTAAGAGGTACCTTGCGAGCTTGAAGGTCAAGCCCAAGAACCGACCTTATGAAGGTATGGTGTCTATGCTTATTGAAACTAATTTTATGGTTAGTGCTGAATCCAGCTCATGGGTTCTAGATTCTGCTGCAACTTCACATATTTGTATGTCTTTGCAGAATTTGGAAATAAGCAGGATGCTAGGGCGAAATGAGATTGTCCTGACGTTTGCTAATGGAGCAAGAGTTGTTACATTACCTATAGGGACTTTTCGTTTATGTTTGCCTTCTGGACATATAATGGTTTTAAAGAATTGTTTGCATTATAAGAATGATGTTTGGAACATCATCTCTATACCTCGTTTGGGTAAAGAGAATTATGAATTTTCTTTTGCTGATGATGTATGTTCTATTTATCATAATAGAATATGTGTTCGTTCTATCTTATTAACCAACAATCTTTATACCATTACAATGCCCGGTAATGCGATTACCAGTGTCAATAAGCAAAATAGAATTGATATAAATGCCATAACTAATAAACGCCCTAGAGACGGTCCAAATAAAAAGTATGTTTGGCATCTCCGATTAGGTCATATTGGAGAAGACAGAATTAACAAGTTGAGTAATGATGGATACATTGATCCTTCAAATTTTGAGTCATACTTGACTTGTGAGGCATGTCTTCTAAGAAAAATGACCAAAGCGCCTTTTGTGGGACATAGTGCGCGAGCTGCTGACATATTAGAATTAATACATACAGATGTATGTGGACCAATTAATGAAACTGCTAGAGGTAGTTATAATTACTCCATTACCTTCACTGATGATCAGTCACGGTATGGTTATTTATACCTCATGAAGTATAAATCTGAATCATTTGAAAAGTTCAAGGAATTCAAGGCTGAAGTTGAGAAACAAACAAGAAAATGTATTAAGGTTCTTCGATCAGATCAAGGAGGTGAATACCTTAGTACTGAATTCCTGGACTTTCTTAAAGAGAATGGCATTTTATCACAATGGACACCTCCTGGAACTCCAGAACATAATGGTGTATCTGAACGAAGAAATCATACTTTATTAGATATGGTACGATCTATGATGAGTTAGACCGATTTGCCAATATCCCTTTGGGGATATGCCATTGAGACAGCTATATATATACTAAATAGAGTGCCATCCAAATCTGTTCCAACTACGCCCTATGAGATATGGCATAGTAGGAAACCTAGTCTTAATCATATTAAGATTTGGGGTTGTCCAGCTTTCGTGAAAAAGCTAAAAATGGAAAAATTGGAGGCAAGATCTGAACAAGGTCGCTTCATTGGATATCCAAAGGAAACTCTTGGATATTATTTCTATTTTCATTCAGACCAAAGAATTTTGGTATGCAAGCACGCTTCTTTTTTGGAGAATCAGTTCGTCCAAGAAAGTGGTGCTGGGCGGAAAATAGTCTTACAAGAAGAAAATAATGAAGTATAAAAAAACCGAGTTCAGATACCAATCTTTGATTCAGTGGGAGCTTCCGATACACAACCTCTTAGGAGAAGTGCGAGAACGTCTCGCCCACCTGCTCGTTATAGACACATGGTTGATCATATTGAACCATTATTCATTGTGAATGATAGTGATCAACTCGGTGATCCTAAAACCTATGAGGAGGCGATGTTGGACATCGATTCTGGTAAATGGCTAGAAGCCATGAAATCTGAAATGGATTCAATGTATTCCAATGAGGTATGGACCTTGACTGACATGCCTGATGGTATTGTACCAATTGGCTGTAAATGGATCTTCAAGAGGAAGATGAATGCTAAAGGTCAAATTGGAATTTACAAAGCACGGCTGGTGGCGAAAGGATATCGTCAAAAAGAAGGAATTGATTATGACGAAACTTTCTCACCTGTGGCCATGCTAAAATCCATTCGGATTATGTTAGCTATAACTGCACACCTTGATTATGAGATATTTCAAATGGATGTCAAAACAGCTTTTCTAAATGGTTTTCTCGAAGAGAACATCTATATGGAACAGTCACAGGGTTTTGAATCTAATAGTGAAAAACGGAAGGTGTGTAAGTTTAAGAGATCCATTTATGGACTCAAACAAGCCTCCAAAAGTTGGAACATCCGTTTTGATGAGGTAGTCAAATCGTTTGGCTTCATCAAAAATCCGGATGAACCTTGTGTATACAAGAAGATTAGTGGGAGTGCAATTGCATTTCTAGTTTTGTATGTCGATGATATACTTTTGATTGGAAATGATGTACCAATGATATCATCGATAAAACTATTCTTGTCACAGAAATTCTCCATAAAAGATTTAGGAGAGGCAACCTACATTTTAGGTATCAAAATCTATAGAGATAGATCAAGATGATTGATTGGCCTCTCACAATCTACGTACATAGACAAAGTGTTAACACGGTTTAACATGCAACGTTCCAAGAGAGGATTATTGTCTTAGGCAAGGGATCCGTCTTTCTAAGAAGATGTATCCCAACACTCCTGAAGAAAGAGAGCGGATGGCAAAGATACCATATGTATCCGCTATTGGAAGCATAATGTATAATATGCTATGTACTAGACCTGATATTGCGCATGCTGTAAGTATTATCAGCAAATATCAATCTAATCCAGGAGAAGAGCACTGGATAGCAGTCAAGAATATTCTTAAGTACTTGCGAAGGACTAAAGATTTATTCTTGATATATGGAGAAGGAGAATTTAAAGTTGTAGCTTATACTGATTCCGTTTTTCAATCGGATCCTAATGATTATAAGTCTACGTCTGGGTTTGTCTTCACATTCAATGGTGGTGTAGTTAGTTGGAAAAGTTCCAAACAAAGTATAACTGCCGATTCCACCACTGAGGCAGAGTATGTAGCTGCTTCTGAAGCAGCAAAGGAAGCCGCTTGGATGAAAAAGTTTATTTCTGAACTTAGAGTCGTTCCTTCAATTGAGCAACCGATCACATTATTTTGTGATAACAATGGGGCAATAGCTCAAGCTAAGGAACCAAGGTCTCACCAGAAGTCCAAGCACATTGAGAGACGCTTCCATCTCATCAGAGAAATTGTTGGGAGAGGTGATATCGCCTTGCAGAAAATTGCCTCAGTAGAAAACGTGGCAGATCCCTTCACTAAGGCCTTACCTCAGTCTTCTTTTGAAAGACATATTGATAAAATGGGTTTGAAGTACCAGACAAGTTGGCTTTAGTGCAACCTGGGAGATTATTGGATGCATGCCCTAAAGCTATTATGTAATGGTTACATATTAGGGATTTCAGTTGTACTTTCATTATTATTATTTACTTAATGGCAATTACGTATTTATTCATTTGTCCAATTATTTTATATTGATGAATGATTCCATAAGATCAGTTGCAACTACACTTATTCTTGAGACGTCAAGAATATATGTGACGGGTTCATAGTTAGACTGAATCTTTAAATCGTTCCCGGTCGATGGATTATTGAGTGAATATTAATAATCCTGTTGAGACCGGTGTGTTCTTAACTTCGCCATTAAGTATTGGATACTTAAGGGAATGATGAGTCACATGTCATTAGGTATTATGATGCCTGAGTTAGAACACAGGTGTTTGTATTAGACAAATTCATTGAACGTGACGCATATGGAACGATTAGCGACATGGAAGCTTTTAGCGTGGTCAATGTCTAATTGTTCATGCTTTGGTCTTGTGTAAATAATCCTTAGACTTGAGGCACAGTGTTAACTTGTGTATTGAACAACTATGGTTCACAGGTGCACATAATGCCGGGTCATTGATCCGTCTTTATACTTGATGGTCATAGTTTGTTCATATATGAAGTTACACGTGTGCGCAATATGGAATCTATCTCCTTGTTATATGCAAGATATGATAATGATGTCCTATGCGATTTAATTGTGACACTGTATTGAAATCTTCAGTTGGGGTTGTAACCGAGAATAAATTGTTTATGTCTCGAATAAAATGCATGTCAATTAGATTTGTGCATATAATCAAATTAATGACTTGACAAATATTCCATGGTCTTTGTTTAATCGGGACATAGTAAGACAGAGGGATTGAATTACACTGTAGCCAAAGCTGATAGGTTCATTATGTTCTTAAAGTATTCACACTATCTGGGTAGCCATGACATATTGTTAGATGTCAATCGTGGCTTGTAGGACCTAAAAGATTAATCCGGACAATTAATTCTTTTGGAAGTACTAATGTGTTAGTATAAGTCTTACTACCAGCTTAGTGATGAACCTATGGATGTCACACACCATAAACAATTAGGATGACGTGGAACAAGAGAGAAATATTATTGCAAATGTGTTTGCAATTACTGCAATCGAATTGAGTCGATTTGAAATTAAATTAAATGAGATTTAATTTAATTTGTATTATAGTCACGAGCCTACTTGCATATGATGCACACGCATGCCCAAAGTGGATCCCCAATTGACCAAATGGTTTTGAGGTACCAAACAAGTTGGCTTTAGTGCAAGTGGGAGATTGTTAGATGTATGCCCTACAACTGCTATGTAATAGTTACATCTTAGGGATTTCAATTGTACATATAAGGATTATGTTATTTTAATTTTAAAGAGAATTGATTAATTAATTATTCATTTAATTAATTAACTAATTAAAAAATTAAATTAAAGCTTCATGCATGTGCACGAATTCGTGCACATGCACAAAGCGTAATGGTTAGCGGTTGCTGACCATTATGCATGAAGCATGGATGGTCAGCAACCGCTGACCATCATGCCAAGATCGTGCATGAGCAACCGCTCATGCACGATCATCTGCTATGGATGATCAGCAACGGTTGCTGATCGTCCATTGATTAGCAACCGTTGCTGGTCAGTTTTTATTATAAAACAATTGAGGGATGAGAGTTAAAGGGGCTGTTGAAAAACAGAGAAAAGTGTCATTGTGTTTTGGTTTTGTTTTAGAAATACAAGCGAGGAATCAATGATGCTTTGCTGAAAATAGAGAGAAAAGTGTGTGCGTGTTCTTGTGTCTTTTAGACGCAAGAAAGAAGAGCGTTATCTCGTTCGGGCCGTGATTATACATCAAGAATACAACGAATTGTTTCCACGTGATTGCTAGCACGATCGAAGTGGTGAATATCCAAAAATTCTCTCTTCTGTTCGACGTTCATTGTTGGTGTGTCTGAACTAGAGGTCCGACGCTTGTGGGACTCGAACTGTAGAACATCCAAACTGACTCGTTTCAAAGCGCTCTTCAAGAGATATTTCGTTTAACTCCCTTTTATGTATAGATTTTTGATTAAAACGCATGAACAACACCTTAGGAGAATCATGTGTAAAATATATCTTTGTTTCCGCTGAGTTAATTTCGTTAATTTCTCTTATACATGATTCATGAAACCCCAACAAAAGTAATGAACTTTTAGAATCTAATATGCCATTCTGTGATACTTTGCCTCATCTTGCAATGATATTAGTTATAGTTCACTTGCCTTGTAAAAGTAAAATATTGGATGGTCTCCCCTCGCCACACCGATCACGCACCTCTCTATTCGTTGATCGGCACTTGTCTAGGTGGAGGCCGCATTTGAGATTTTTAAGAATTCCTTTCTCAATCACTTGCTCTTCTTCCACGAGCACCCATCAACTTCATCTTCATCTTCTCCACAAAGCAGCCATAGCCATTCCAACGACCAAACTTCAAAGCTTCAATTGTTCTGAGCTTAATAAGAAAACAAAGTGCTGTTTGTGATATAAATGCTCTCATTTTAAAGAAGCTTGTAAACAATTTTTGCAGTGATTCAAGGTTTTTGGAAATGTGACAGTGAAAAAGCGATTCTGTTTTTGTCAACATCGAGAAATCCACCCGTCCTCACTCTATTAATGGAATAATGCTCTTTTTGCCTGAAAATATCCTTGTCTTGTAACACAAGTTGTTAAGTGATGGGGGTGACAATGGTCATATCACGAATGATAGACCTAGAATTACTACAAAAAACTTCGATTGTAATAATTGCACCATGTGTTAGAATCTAATGAATGTGTTTATATTTTAAGAAGAGCATGATCAGGCCTGCGTCATACCTTTTATTAAGAAAATGATCATTTATATCATTCAATAAAAATACCCTCAGTTCATTCACGAAAAAGATTATTTTACTTTTACTTTCAAACATCTCGAATTCAAAAATCCTAGACTGAGGGTAAAAAGATACTAGAAGTACCAAAAGTTACGTACGACATTTACTTTGGTATAAAAATTTTTGTCGAATTACTTTAGTGTCGAATTAGAGAAAAAACGATTACTTAAGTGCCAATAGCGAGAAATTTCGAGCAAAAATAATACATGTCTTTTATTTATATGACTTGCGATATTATATTAAAAAAAAAAAAAAACCATTCCCTATGGTATTTTCATGTTGTGTGCTTGGCACTAAAGTGAACGTTTTTTTAACAACGACTAACACTGAAATGATCACTTTAAATAAAATTTGACACTTAAACAATCGTTATTTACAATTTACAACATCATTTAGGGTGGACATGTCGACGAGCCACATATGATTGAGAAATTAATAAAATAAGTCTAAGTCAGATTTCGAGTGACTCAAATCAGAGTTGGCACTAAATGACCTTTTTTTTTAAAAGTAATATTTAAGTGATTCGAAAAAAAAAAAATTGACATTAAAGCGAGCGTCATACTACCTTTAACATAATTTTTATCACTTCTTATGCCCTTCTCCCAATCACCGACAAAAACTCTTCAATAAAGGACTTGTCATTCCTCACCTGCCTCCCGGCATATTAGAGATGGCCGCTCCAGTCGCGCCATCTCTACTTCATCCTGCTTTCGGTGTTATCATCGCGGGCGAGGCTTAACCCTTCCTCGAGGCGTGGCGACATGGGAGAAAACTTCTCAGCGTTAAGAAATCTTTAACTTTTAACACCTCCTTTTGTTTACTTTTCACTTCATGTTTGCCTGAGGCAAGAGAATAATATGCCCATCACCCGAAGAAGAGAAGGAAGGAAGAAATCAGATAGACAAGACTAGGGATGGATGGATCAAACTAACTACAGAAGGAGTATTTTCAATTTCATCTGGACTAGCGAGAGGCAAATGGCTTCTACGTTATCACACGGGATATATATATATTATAATGCTTTTGCTGTTAGACATGATATATAAGCAACGACCTTTCAATTGCCTATTGATAATTATACAATAAAAATACATAACTCGATACTTAAGCAATGACTTCTCAATTTTGCCTATTGCTTTTTGGCAGAGTTTCACTTTTGGGTCCTTGAATTTGCGCATTTTTCAGTTGAAGTTCTTAGACTTTTAACTTGTCTACTCAATTCCTCGACCTTGCGTAGATTTTCCAATGAAGTCTCCCCTGTGTCCAAACCCGGATGATGTATTCGTCGTAGCCGGCAAGAGTTTTGACATGGAAAACTCAAGTGCAATGTTCTTGTTGAAAAATTCTCACTGCCCAAGGTTCAATTGTGTCTATCATCCTTGAGATTTTAATCTTATGCCCTTGGCCATTATTGACATTGGCAAAAAGGTTTTCTTTTTCATTTCAGACTCTTGCCGATTCCGATAACAAGTCCAATCAATAGAATTGGAGTCGAAGGGGACTTAATTGGAAAAATTTACACATTTAAGGACTTGATTGAAAAGGATGCATAAGTTGGGGGATTCATTAGGGAATTAGGCAAAAAAAAAAAAGGGACGTGCACTACAAGTCCCAAAACTTGTCGGGAAAATATAATTGAATCATAAAATTTTCAAAAAATTTAATCAAGTCCCAAAACTTATCAAATTAGTTCAATCGAATCCTTCCATTAACATCATTAACTTATTCAATAAAAAATGCCGATGTTGCATTTTTAAATTCATTTCTACCTCTTATGCGGGCATTTTTATTTATTTTTCTTTAGATAGTATTCAAATAATATTAAAAACTTAAAAAAAAAGCTAAAATAATTATTAAAAAAAAAAAGCAAAAAAGCAAACTGGAAAAAGAACAAAAAGGTTAGGGAGTCACTAGTGTGGTGGCCGTTGCCATCGTGACCCATTTTCAAAGGGGCTGGCGAGACTTGATAGGCTCAAGCGAGGCTCGCATAGATTTGGATGATGCTAACCCTCGCTTGGGCCTAGTGAGGGTCATCAACCCTCACCTAAGGTTGGCGAGACTCGTTGGCACAATTGAGGGCCCACGTCGCCTAGATCTAAGTGTACCGCATTGGCCCCAAGTGAGGGTTGGCAAGGCATCACCCAGATTTGGTGAGCTTCATTGGCCCCAAGGCAAGGCCTTGCCAGCCCTCACTTGAGGCTAGCGATGATCGCCGACCCTCCTTTAGGGCTAGCAAGGCCTTGCTCGAGGTAGGTGATGGTCATCGGCTCTAGGGGAAGGTCAACTTTGCTAGATCTAGGTGTCCTCAACCTAGTTTAGCAAGTCTCGTCCTCGACCTGGTTTAGCAAGTCTTGCCGACCATTGCTCAGAGCCAGCGAGGCCTCAATGATGGGCGGCGACAGCAGCGGGCGGCGACAGCAGCATACACCAACAATTGCAAGTCCTACCTATTCTTCTTTTCTGGTTTTGTTTTTCTTTTTTTCTTTAATTATTTTATTTTTTTAGTTTTTAATATTATTTGAATAAAATTTAAAGGAAAATTTAATAAAAATGTCACGTAAGAGAGATAAATTAATTTTAAATGGCGCCTCAGCATTTTTCGTTAGATAAATTGATAGTATTAATAAAAAGATTTGATTTTTTTTTAAATTATTGAATTTAATTTTTTCATGATAAGCTTTATGATGGTGTATATTCTAGAAGATGAGGATTCTCTTTCCACCTTTTCTTTTCCTAGGAACCAAGAGAGAAAACGAGGGAAAATGAGTAAGGGGGCGGGAAAATCACGACCTTTTTGAATGGAAAAGGAGAGAACAGATCGTCCAATCGACCTCAGTCGCTAAACCCCGCTCTCGCATTCGATCCCCTAGGGCTTCGGAAGTCGCGCGGCATCCGGCAAAGATGGCCATGTTCGGCAGCCAGTTCGACGGCGCCGCCGCCTTCTCCGGCGGCGGCTTCATGCCCTCTCAGTCCACCGCGCAGTTCGCCGATCCCTCCTCCGCCTCTCCGGCCAAGGTAAGCAGCACCGCGCTCTCTTCGCTTTCATCGGCATTCGCGGGAATGACCGTCTCCCGAGCTCTCTCCGATTCGATTCCTCGAGGTCGCGCTTGCCGTGCTCGCGAATTGCTTCCTCACGAGTCGCGAGTTAGGGTTTCGAAAAGAGCCGAAATCCGGTGCTATGGTTCCGTCGAGCGGTTAATCGCGAGTGCGATTCTAATGCCGACCGCAAACGTTCACGATTTTGTGTTCGGAACTAAGAATTTACCCCTCTGGAACAGCGCAGAGAGGAATCTGTGCTTCGCTATTCTTGCGAGAGACTCATCTCTGCGTGCCTCCGGTTTTAGGTGGAATCTTGTTTATTTCCGGGGCAAGTTTGTATTTTCATTACTGAAGTGTTTGGATGCTGAGTTTTGAAGATGTTCTGATTATATATGACATGATTGTTTTGAGGTTGAACTGTATTTGCATGTACGAAATATTCGAGCGGGAAGTTTGATACCTCGTGTTTTGTTCTGCAGAGCCGCGACACCCAGTCTTTGCTACCTGTGACGGTGAAGCAGATAAATAATGCCTTGGTATCGCATGATGAAAAAATCAATGTCCTTATTGATGGTGTCGATGCGACTAATGTAGGCAGTGCTCCTTGAGTTTTCTGCTTTTTTCTCTCTCTATTCCCTTTTTCTGAGAGAAGTGTTGAGACAATTTCTTGATTTGTGAACCTTGACCAGGTGACTCTGTTGGGTATCGTTTGCAATAAAGCTGAGAGAGTTACTGATGTTACCTTTTCCCTTGACGACGGGACAGGGCGGATTGACTGTAATAGATGGTGATAATAAACAATTCCCCCCCGCTCCCCCCCAAACTATGACTTCCATCTGAGCATTGATGGTAGTCGATGCTAATCTCTAATTCGTATCTTCACGTTTTCCTTTTGCAGGATCAATGAACCTTTAGACACCAATGAGATGGAAGGAATCCTGTAAGATCTCTTGTGATGTATTGCTATTCTTAAATAGATGTTAAATATGTCATATTTCTCATATTCTTTTCCCCGTCCAATGATTTTCTCACTTTGGCAATTGCAGTAGCTAACTATCTCATTGTAGGTGGTAGTTTATCAGATCAATGTAATTCTAATCACTTGTACATGTCATCAAGAGTTAATAAAAGCAGGGTGGATTTCTGCTAGGTAGTATTTGTGGAGGATGTTAAAACAATTAGCATGGATGGAATATTGGCACTTTAGCTTAGTAATTTTTTTCCCATATGACATTAAACTTAGCATCATTGCTAGATTGGCAGTTTAGATTCGTTGATGCCATTTACAAATTACATTACATGGTTTCAAATCCTCTGATAAAGCCCACTATACATTCATACATGCATCCGTGCATCCGTGCATCGTAATGTTTGCTTAAATAGAAACGGATAATGTATAAAGCTTTTCAAAATCATAAATTGCCGATAATTTTTTGCTGTTTTGAGTTCTTGAATTTTGTGAGTTTTTAAATCTAACTTGTGTGCAAAGTCAAGCATGCCACTGCTTTTT
The DNA here is from genome assembly GCA_014182885.2 of Eucalyptus caleyi. Taxonomy (NCBI): domain Eukaryota; kingdom Viridiplantae; phylum Streptophyta; class Magnoliopsida; order Myrtales; family Myrtaceae; genus Eucalyptus; species Eucalyptus caleyi. The sequence continues at coordinate 30,956,914 of CM024468.2, read as the reverse complement.
TATTAAGGAGGCGGCTTTCTTTTAACTTGTACCCAGGAAATATTGTCTTCCCTATATCTTAGATTTTCATTGGATGATTCTCATTTGTAGTGATATTGGAGTGTTTTACAGAGCGAAAGTCTATAAGAATGCCTGCTAACTTCTCTGCTTTCTCTTTGGAAGCCATTTTCATCTAGCATGCATGATTGGTTCTTGTAGAAATGGTCATGGCTGATTCTGCTGCGAATTTTTCCATAAATTGCAACATACTGAACTTTAAGATGTCGGCAAATTTCCTTTGATTTACAAATAAGCCTTTGACACAATTATACAATTTGTTTGACCTTTCTTTCTTGTCGGCTTATAACTTAGGGATGGGATGTATGTCCGGGTTCATGGGCACTTGAAGAGCTTTCAAGGCAAGAGACAGCTCAATGTTTTCTCTATTAGGTATTGATGATCTCTCTTGCATTCTCTCGCATGTGCGCAGGTTGCATAATCATGCATTTCAACTATAACTCGAATAAACTCCATCTATTTGTAGCAAATGATATGGTCTGTTAATTTTCCTTTTATTAGTACATCTGTTCTTATTTCAATAAGGTATTGGGATTTGTTCTTTTTTCGTACTTCTTGTTTAATTAGGACATCAAAGGCCATTTTTTATATGACATTCAAATTTTTATGGCCTTTACATTTGTCTTTATCTCTTGTTAGATACCTGATAATTATAACTTGACATACAAAGCTGCCAATTTATCTATTAGTACATGCACATGTAATTAACTAGCTCTGCTAATTTTTCTCAGCTGACATATGGCATTAGTCTAAAGCTTGGAATTGACTTTATAATGGAAGGTCACCATGGTGTCTAGAGATTTATATGAAAGACCGCTTGCGCTGTCTATGTAAAGTTGACTGTATGACCTCTTATTTTGTACATAAAACTCTGAGCTAGGTATTAGGTGCGGACATGACCAGATATGCTAGTAGATGGGAATATGGTCAAAACTTTGAAACTCAATATGATCCATATGTTGGCATGTTACATTACTTCGTGTTGTCTGCCTTAGATAAATGGTAGAGTTCTGATTTGAATTTTTTTTTCTTCAGGCCTGTGACTGATTATAATGAGATTGCAAGTCACTTTATCGAGTGTGTCTATGTGCATGTATATAACACCAGGCTACAGGTATTTCTTCTTCAAATAAAAAGAGCATACAATGATTGTGTATAATGATCGAATATGAGTACGAGGATGGTTCTCACGTGTTATTAATTTTCTCTCTTATTGTCACTTTGCAAATTCTGCTTGCAGAAATCTCAGGTTGGTGCCAATGTGCAGCCTCAGGTGATAAATCCAATTATGAGCAACTCCATGAAGCCACATCCAGCACCTCCACCAAATCAGGCATGAGCCTGTCAGATTGAATTGCACTTGTGGTTTTACATAGTAATCATGTCTTACCTGGATTTTCTTGTCCAGTTACCCGTCCAGCGTAGCCTTGATGGATTCAGTCAGAATGTCCAATTGGTTTCGGATTGCTTTCTGCGGCCTGAAAACCTGTGAGTCACTGGTTGTTTCCTTGGTTTACTTGTCCCCTGACCCCCTTTCTTTCTCATCTCCTTTCACTAATCTTTCTTTCTAATTTCTTTCTATTCTACTCAATTTTTAATACAAGTCTTTAGTTGATGATTCTGTGAAAAAGCAGTCATACTAGGGGTTTTGATTTGGTTAGAGAATTCATACATTCGACAGTGTGGTCTTTAGGAATGAGGTTTTTTTCCTCATAACGCTGTCTGATCTTTGTTGAAGTGCATCTGCTGTCAACATTGTTGTTGTACGACCTTCCCTTCCAAAATTGACCCTTTAACCTAGACTGCTAGATTGGGAGATACAGTGCATCACAAAGTGTGATCATAATGCTTCAAAAGGCTTATTCTATATTCCAACATTGAATGGGGAATATTTGCAGTAAATGAATGTAGAATGACAAAGTGTGGGACTAGTGCCAAAAGTCAATTTTTGAAGGAAGGACTCATGGCAAGAAAGGGGTTGGGTCTTTGTTGCTGTATATATACTTCTACCTTGAAAGAGCATTGAAAACATCACAGAAGCAGAGCTGAATAGCATGCTCAAAAGTTGCTTATCATTTAGTTTTCAACATTTTTTGGAAATTCAAACTTTATTGACTAGCTTAGTCAAAGATTCTACTACAATAGTACTGCATTGTTGATTGTGATAGATTGATGTGTATAGTCTAGCTTGAGTAGTAAAGTCCCATGTATTAATCATTTGCTCCCCTAGTTCCTTATGTTTTACCGAGGTGGACACCATAGTTGCCTCTTACTTGGCCAGTTCTGGGCTAAATGAGTTAATTTATAAAAATGCTACTTAAATAAGGAGAGCAAAGAAGAATTGAAATTATTTTAATTAAAAAGAAGAAGAAGAAGAAGAAGAAGAAGAAGAAGATGAAGAAGATGGGAGAGATGGTAAAAATTTGGTTGACCTGAAGAAGAATGATGGAAATGCTGCACTGTTGGAGGCCAACAGTTAGACTTGGAGGATAAGGGGGATCATAGATGTTTTCATTAATAAATCATGTATGAGGAATTATATTATCCAATTTGTAGTTTTAGGTATAACGTTAACTTTTTGTGACTCAGAAGCTACTGAAGATTCTATACCCCCAATTATTTTTGTTGTGTTCCTTGCAAAATGCACCTCATGAGACAGTAGCGGCCTGAGACTTCTTAAAATTTGACCCTCCCCTTTAAGCATTGCGATGGCAAGTGAGCTTGATGGCTTGGCTGGCATGACCCATGCCACCTGAGATGAGCTAAGGATATTCCCAAGCTTAAGAGCAAAGTCATAATGACAAAAGAGATGATTGACAGATTTAGCTACGTACTTACACATTCAACACCAATTTGTGTGAATAAAATTCCGTTCCTGACATTCTCAATAGGAAAAACCTTGTTCCAAGCTAACCTCCAACAAAACAGAGAGATCCTTTAAGGGAGATAAAGCAGCCAGATTTCTCTAGAGGGGAGTGAAATAGGGAGAATTCCCCTAGAAAGAATTACATGTGTTTAACACTTAATGTCTTGCTATTTGCTGGGTATTACACCATCTTGTCATACATGAAACCATGAATTTTGAATGAAAAAAGAAAATCTAAAAGGGAGTTGATTGAGGAAAGCTTCAAATGAAAATTCCTTATTAAAGTTGGATTTAATGAATGGAACCACCCTCAAAGACACAGTCAGAAGCCATCGCATGCTAGTTTGCTGCTTTAAAGAGAATGAAGCAGGGAATGAAAATCTAGGAGGCACTTCACATGTCATGCCAGAAAGATCCCGTATTCCAATTTCAACTCAAATACAATGAAAGAAAGAGCTTCACCTCTTTCTTATAGATTTCCAAGCACAAACCCGATAAGGGTAAGAATCTTCTGTTGCTTCTGCAAGATCTTAAGATTCATTAAGCATTAACATGTTTGGAGACTTCCTACATAATTAAACATTTGGTTGTGGCCAAAAACTACTGCTATTGCCTAATTTTGGTGAAGATGGACCATTGCAGCAATCCACCAACTGCTTAAAGGATTAGGATTGTTCTATCTGCTAAGATTTCAGTACCATTAGGTTTTTACCGAGCTTCCATTTTCACAATTTGTTTTTTTTGTTGAATTCATGTTCCTATTTTAACTTTGTGTTGGTCTTAGTAGAGTCTCTGAATGAGATCTTGTGAAGAATGCGACAAATGCTGTGCGAATGAAGTTTTTTGAATTTTAGCAAGTCTTTTTATTGAATTGTGTCACACAATTCTTCTCTTCAGCTTGATGGTTAGGAGATGTGATGCTTCGAGGAATGCATTCTCCTTGAGTTGTGATTTGCTGCAACTCCTGTGTGAATTCCAATCCTCATAGGGCTGACCAATTTGGACTCATAGTTCCACAACGATGGATTGTAATCAGAAATGTCTGTCATATACTTTTCTCTGTTTTGAAAATATTATGTTCAGCCATAAAATATGCAGTACCTATAATGGAATATATTATATCAAAATTTTGTGGGATCCAAGTGATCTTCAATATTTTACAATGCCAATGAAAATGAAAACAAAACAGCTTGTAGCGGATAACACTACAGTTAATAATTAATTAAATGTAAGATCAATTCTCTTTCTTTTTGCCAAATGAGAAAGATCAATGGTCTTAAGAGATGGTAAAAGTGATAACTTCTCCCTATATCCTTGAAATCTAACACTAGGTCAAGACTTGGCTAGAACGGGGAAAAGGGCTTATGGATAAAACGAGAGTGCTAGTGCATTGCATGGGCACTCAAATTAGTATCCACCTAAAACAGCTTGCCTTGGTTTTGTGGGTGGTCTTATTCCCTTATATGCTCACTGCAGAAGCCTGTGGAAGTTGTGTCACATTTCTAGACGACATTGGGAAGATGATGAAGATGAAGATAAAATGAATCAAATTTTGCAATGAACTTACGGAGAACTGTCAATTTCTCTTCTGGACTTATCTTGTTGTGCCTCTACTCTTTTATGCAATGTTTGTGTCAGTTATTAATTTGCCTATTAAGGTGGATGCGTCTCTCAGCACTTCTAGGTTTTATTCCATTTTGCATGGTGCTCTCAATGACATGGTTTCTTCACCACACAGGAGACCGGAGAGGGGTGTTCACATCAATGATATTGCGCAGCAATTGAGTCTTCCCGTGGATAAGATCAGGTCTCTCTCTCTCTCTCTCTCACACACACACACACACACACACACACACACACACACACACAAACACAAACACACACACATGCACAAGCATAGACCCAACACCTGTACAAACCTATAGCCTCACCCCTAGTCTGTCTTGAGCTTTGAGTCTTTTGGTTGGGCTGTGACAGGGAAGCAATCCCTTATTTGGAAGAGGAAGGTTTGATTTACTCGACGGTTAACGACTTTCACTACAAATCAACTATCAATGCGTGATGTCCGCGTTTTCCTCTAAACAGCTTTCAGGAGAGACATTCCAATACAGTCCCCTCCAGCTTTGCTCTTTAGCATGCCTGGCAGAGTGGGTAAATGAAGGCCTACGTCTTTCGCTTGTTATAAAGCCTTATGTTGTTCATCTTATCTTTGTCATGTACATAGCGGGACATCTGGAATTGCATATCTACCTTCTAGCAGTGTAGTACAGATTGTATTGTCCCATGATTAGGCCAAATGCTTTTTGCCCAAACATAGTAATTTTGCACCCGCAGGATACTAATGTGATAGAAGAGCTTGAACTGATGTTCACATTTTGTGAATTACAGTGAAAGCTTGACAAATATCAAGTTCTTAGAAATGAATTTATACTCTCCTGTAGAAGAGGGAAAAGGATACAAGAGCAGTGGCTCGAGTAAATGGAGCAAAACCAAGGGTTCACCCTTGATATGGCGTCAAAGAACTGCATGCCTGTGGCCTCTGTCACAGGTTCCCAAGTCTACCGGTGTCTTATTCAGTCCTCCAACATGGACTGGATCGATGGATGATTCCTGAACTGAGTTTGGCGTTAAGACTTTAGATTTTACTCAAGAACTTGTCCCCATCACTCGCCGTTTGCTCCGTTCCAATCAGAATAACATGTCCATTTACTCAATTGTTTACCGTTACCAGTCCTCATGACCTCGTCCGTAACTTGTCGCCATTTTGGCCAGAAACCCAAGAGTCGAGCAGGGAGAGCATCGAGTACTTAGCGATGACGTGCTAATTGGAAGCGATGCATATTCACACAGGATCAAAATTCAGTGAGCGGCTTCCCGTTGCCGAACTCTTTTTAATGTTTGGGCTTTTCACCCCGGCAATCTATTCAATCGGCGAGAACAGCGACCGGGTTGGGCTTATGCAATCACCTGCCTAAATCCTCGTTGATGTCGAATCAAGTCGCGCGTCGAGTACACATATGAACGAATTCCATTGTGGCTCGTGCTCGATTTCGCGATTTCAAGGATTATCTTAAAAGATTGGCCCTTTTGAAACCTCAAATAAACCATTAATCTCCCTTCTATAAATTACAACCGAACCGAGCCCAAATCAAACTCAACAAAAGCAGCAAGTTGGATGGGCTTGTAAACTATAAACCAGCAGTTGGTTTTTTTTTTTTTTTTTTCCAATTTTCTTTCCCAGTTAAAATCGAAGAATCAATACCTTCAAAAATTGAAAAGGAAAAGAAAAGAATTATAGTCCTCCAGTACATAAATACAGCAATACTTTACTATTCTCAAGACCCCTCGTGTGAGCTGATAATACTGGGTCTGGATTGGAATCTTTGGTATTTCTATTTTAATCTTAATTTTTTATTGTTCTTCTCGTATTTTTTAATTAAATAGTACCCCCACCGCCCTCTGCAATTGGACTCGTGAGAGGCGCAACTTGAAGAGAGCACGTGCAGGGGCACTTGGATTGCCGACGATATTTGACCCACCTAAAATCGATCTTGTCTCTATTTTTATTTTTGTTTTTTTTCTTAACAGCCCAACGTGCAGTTTTTATTAGTGTTTACCAGCTTATTTACAGCAAGCACTTTCAATTTCTTTATATATTTATTTATTTATGAAGCAATCGCTGGGGAAAAGCCCAAGGACTGATCGCTCACGCCATGACGCCATTGCCCAGGAGGATATGCAGATTTGACTGGAAATTCATATGGATCTTTAGGTTTAGAGGTCCTTAAGATCACCCTTGCACAGGTGTCAAATATTTTGATGCTGTGTGGGATACTCAAGCAATGAAAATTATAGCCAACACTCAACTGGAGGTATTTTTAAGAGAGATGATACTCAAATGATCAATTAAAAAATTTATGGCACAAAAGTAAGCATTAGACAGAAATTAAGTCATTTAAAATATCATTTTCTCGAAACAGATTGATGTACTATAATTAGCTTTGATTAGAATAAATAGATAAAATTTATAACCATCGTATGGGTTTTTTTGTTGCACATATATTTCACAATCTGAATAGTTTACGTTATGGTATTTGTTCATTTTCCCTGAAGATGTCATTCGACGAGCTCACGACATATATCAAGCTAATTCTTTTACCCCACAGGTTATATCAACCATATTTATTTGGTGAACACCCTCGCTTGTAACTTGTGTTCCATGTTGGATGAGAGCGTAATGACATTACATAGGTAACTGGAGTTAGAATTAGATTACCTGTCCGGACAAAGGTAAAAATACAATGAAACAAAAGAGCGACATGATTTTATCCTTAGACTTGTGGTGGGACATCGGGGTAGAAGTCGTTTTCTTGAAAGTTAAGTTGATGTTTGGTATGATTTTTCACTTTACCAACTTTTTAGAGTTTAACACAAGTTTTCCATTTAATACATCAAACAATTTAAGATCATACAAAATATTTATTTAAACGAATCACACCATATTGTTTGTTTTAGTTATTATAAACTAAAGTTTGTTTTGTTTAGCTAGAACTCCACATTATTAAGCCCATTTGTTTTGTAGAAAATGAATAATTTTAAATATATTATTCTATAAATATCGCTTACAAAAATATACGAACAAAAATTATTTTCATCGTGCACGAGACATAGATTGTTATCGATGATGAAAATATTTTTATTGACAAATTATTTCAAAAGATATAAGCGATTATTTGTAGGAAAACATTTTTTATATGGAGCCTCAATATAGACTAATGATTTTTGTAATCTTACCGACACTAAGCCAGCGCTCATGTCGGCGTAAGGAGCAGTCATCATAGAAACCATATTGCCTTAAACAGATTTTAATCGTTCCTTCATTAGCATGGTCATGATTATTTGACTTTTATCTGTTTATTGAATTTTCAGTAAAAAAAAATCATTTTGTTCAATAACCTTCACTTTAGCGAAGACGTTTTATGTCACAACAGAACCTTCAACATTACATTTCGTGCACGATAACAAAGTTCATGTTAAAATATAATATAATGTCAAGCTCCACATACAGTAAGAGCCAGTTTGAAACATCATCCGTCTCTCTCTCCTTCAAGTTTCAAATAAAGCTGCTAGGTCAAGAAAAAAAAAAGTTATTATTTTCCCTCTCAGTAATCTTTTTCTCAATGCAATGGCTTGGAAAAAACCAACCTCTAATTTAATAATTTTCAGTACCTAATCCGACTCTTTTTGTCCTGTCCTTTTCTAACTCTTCGTCGTAAAGGGATGGCAAAAGTGCCCTACCTATATAACTAATGTCACAAAATAGCAAGTTAGGCAGCAAAGCGCACGCATTAATCATTTGCTGCGACCATAGCCACATGATTAGAAGTCCTCAACACGCTCTAAGTGTGCAAAAAATTCAAAGGAGAATAGAGTATACGAATGCTCGGAAAGCCCTCCAGTCCATTTTGGTGCACTAAGAATTAATTTCAAAATTTTCTACTATAGTTAGATAAAACGAGTTTAACGAGCAAAAAAAAAAAGCACAACCTTTAATGTGATCAACAACAACCGGTACTATATGATACTACACCACGTGTCAAACTGATGCAAATGCTTGTATTATAATTAGCAAAAGATATAACTAAACTTTCTTGACATGCATGGATCGGTAGGATCATTAAATGGTTAAAGAAAATAGTACTTTTTTTGTTTCAAATGTGTGATGGTACATAGCATTTTCACATGGGAAGAGAGTTTCTCTACTCAAGCAAGCTGACATTAACAAATACTAGGTCATAATGAAAAGTGTCCTTGCTAACAAATCAATATTTTACTCGAGGGGACAATTCCTTTTGTCTTTTGAAGTTATGAGATAAGGACGGAGTGAAGATCAAATCCCCTACATTCCCTAAGATGAGGGCTCTACTTTCGTCCAAGGATCGGATGGTTCATAACACTTCAAGAACCTCCCAAAAACCTAGAAAGTCCAAGTTGCCACGCCACGTGAGAAACGATAGATATGATCACACTCAAAGAACTCCCTCCTTCATTAAAGAGAATGTAGAAAAATCAATCCTAAAGAATAGTATAGGCAAGCAGAGACAATAATAGTATCTACCCTCGAAAGCTAACACGTCGAAATAATTGTATAAAGTAAAGGGAGGAGGTCATGTGACAGGTGATCATAATAAAGATATAAATATGAGAATGAGTACAAGAGGCGAACGTGAGGAATGATTCTGGTCTTGCTGACCCCAGTTGGCGGTTTGACCATTCGGAAAGAAAGCTTGCAGCCTTCTCGGGTGGCCAAAGACAGCCAAATCATCGCTTAATCTTAATTATTTGTTTAGGGTTCTCTCTCTCTCTCTCTCTCTCTCTCTCTCTCTTTTTCTTTTTTACTGTAACAAAAGAGGGAATCAATCAGAAGAAAGTCTCTGGAGGTGAAGACCAGACCATCTGCTGAGTGCAAACACACTCCCGCCGAACTCTCTGCCAATCCCTTTCTCTCTTTCTCAACCACTTCCTTTTTGATTGCTTGATGCTTAGCTATAATCCTTGAATATTTCAAGTGTTCACATGTAATAGAAATTCAAATCTCAATCGTCAAAAATAAATAGAAACAATAATGAGGTAAAAATATTTCGACAAGCTGACTAACATGATCCGGTAAAATAATAAGGTTTATTTTATGAGATGGTGGTTCCGGGTTTTGAGGGGGCTGGTGGTGTGGCCATGTGAAGCATTGCTTAGTGGTCCTGCTGCCTGGTTGCAGTGTGCATGCACTGGGGACATCAGGCCGTAGCGTCCGGAGTGGTGGTGGCACTTGTTGGCGGATGTCAAAAATTGACCATTTTACTTCTTGTTTTTTCCCCTTCTTTTTGTCTTGTTTTCCTTACATGTGAAGCAGTATTAGGTGGGGCTTGCTTCTGGTTTACACAAGGGGAGCATTCATCTTCCCCGCAAAGTCTTTCGAATTTAACATTACAAAAGTACAGAAGCGGCCCCAAATAATTGACAAACCTGGAACAATCCCGTATATCTAAATATGCATATAGTCACCCTTTCGTTTTCCTTGGAATGAAATGTTCGGGAACGATTTGAGCAGTCACCTAATCTCACCCGATATGAAGAAAATGATCTAGTTCCATAAAATTATCCATTGTTTTTCCTATTATATATGTTAAGATTAATCTAGTGGTAGAAAGGGTATCGCCTGTAAAGAGGACCTTTAGTTATGATACAAACTTTATAATTATATATCAGACAAATATTTACACTATATCAGACAATATGATAGTCAAGTTTAAATTATTCATGTGTTATTTAGCATTTCACCATGTATGTTCATACTCGTTCATTTTTGTTAGAATATTTAATTATTAAACTACGCGTTCATTTAACAGTTTAAACTTTTAGATAAGTTGATTGTGATTCCATGCAATCTCACTTGATATTAGAGTTGCCGTTCTTCGAGGAAACTCTAAGTGAAAGGGGTGTATATTGCATCGGGTGCATTTTGGTGCGCACCCAAATAAATGCATCCCCACCACACAAGATGTTCACCCTATGGGCACAAGTTTCATCTAAGGAAGTGCTTAGTCAAGTCCCTTCCTCAATAGTCGTGTTTCAATGCCAATTGCACTAGTCATATCACTAGTCGAGCCTTTGCCATAGAGTTGGCTTTCTTTTGACACCAACTGCACAGACTACATCACTTAGTAACTATTTTCATCATTTTCATAAACTCTACGTGTCACTCCTAGTATGATTATAAAGTTAGGATATATTGCAATATATGTGTTCGAAAGTCCAATCCAAAAATTTAAACTGATAGGTAGAGAGAGATCATATGTACATAATGGTAAATTGATGAGAGATATTCTAATATGCCCCCTGATGTGCATTTCAGGTTAGGAATGATATGTGGAAATTTGACTATTGGGGGTGGACAAACATATGAAACGAGCAAAACTTGGCTATGATACCATGTTGAATTTTGTAGATCCACTATAAATTATTCTAAAAGCTTAAGCTATTAAGTGAATGCGTGGTTTAATATATAAATATTTCAACACTTCTCCTCACATGTGGGTTGGATTTAACCTCAGCCTAAAGCGTGTCAATATGTAATTAAAGGGGCAATTATGGGTTTGAAAGGAGTAGAACTTAGGTATTATGAAATTTCTATATATTTTCATATTGTCATAATGAATACTACATGAACCTATTTATAGGCTTCGCTATATGACTATATAAGATAATAAGATAAACGTTATACCAATTATAATCAATTTGGTGTATGCACAATTAATGGAAATGATAGTGAGCGTGCAAATTCAAAAGCATTCTCTTCTTCCTTCTTTCTCTCTTTTTTTTTTTTTTTTTAAAAAAAAAATTTGGCCATTGGGACTTAAGACACACATCAATGTTGTTCCATCCAAAAGCATAATAAATACAAATTTTTCATTTAGGGTATTGTTAATGAGTGTCCTGATACATTATTAATTATACTTAAACAAGAAAATTCAATTTTTAAAGTATTGATTGTGCATATCTTAAAGACAATAAGTATATTAGAAATTGCAACATCTATTCTATTACTTAACAAGTGCCTTTGGAGTGCTTTTTAACAAAAGTCCGTTCGTTTATAGTGCCTTCCAATCTGCCTCCCAATCTTTAGTTGTACCACTAATCATGCACAAAAATGAAGTAGTGATTTTGAGACAAAAGTAAATATAAACAAAGTTTAAAGCAGAGGTAATCAAACTATTATTCCTTAAAGGAGGTTTACTTTACAATTAAAATGAGTATATTTTCTTTCAATCCCAATCGGAGACAACATGTTGCAATAAAGAGGGACATTGACGGAAATTCGAGGGCGTTTGGTCTTGTCAACTTTGAATCACCGCAATAGCTAAGACAGCTTTGGAGGCCTTGAATGGCACACGAATGTGAAAATAAACAACCAGATACTTTGTATTAGACTTATTTTATTCTTATTAAAGTTACATAGAATAAAAATAAATCTTGATTTTTTAATATACATGTTAAGGGTCATGCAACGCGAGGGCTCTCTCATTACATTGTGTCATTGATTGAAACAAAAATAAAATTACTATACCAATTTACAAAATCTTATAACAACATTGAAACTAATCTGTTGTTGTGAAATTCAATGTAAGATCAGTACTTTATTTTTTGTAACTTAGCTTTAGGGGTTGGCTTATTATAATATATTGTTTAAATATATTGACAAATTAATGAGACAAAGCATCAGGCATTAACCTGACAATTAAAAGAATAGTTATACGTGGTAATTTTAGATGTAAGATTTTATGAGACCATTGTTGATTGTTTTAAAAATTTAAGCTATTGAGACTTTTTGTTATATCATGTGAGATTTTGTGGAATTAGTGTCAACTATTCTAAATGCTTAAGTTATTTAGATAAGGACATGGTTTAATAATTATATATTCCAACACTAGACTTTTAGGTGTATTCCAAATCAGTCGTGATGAAATGAAATTAATGTTTGTTGAGGAAAATAGATAAAATGAAAGGAAGAATAGTGTAAAAAAAAAATGGCAAAAACCAAATTGATCTGGAACGTAGTCCTAGGTATTAAGAGAGTCACCAAACTTAAGTTGAAATGAAAGTTATTTGTACATATGCATAGAAACTCAGAATTTAGACGCGGACACCTTGTTACATGTGGGGAAGTGTTTGCATTCTCATGACACTTTTATGTACAAAGATTTTGTTATTGGTGAAGTACTATGACAACCATGACATCAACATATGATGCGAAAAATTCAGAATTTTTCTACATCTCAACCCTTAGAAACAACTTATGTCTGATAGGAGGAAGCGAATGTTGTCCAAAACAACGACGCAGACTTGATATAAGAAATGTCCTCTGTTATGCTAATTCTCACGACTATCTCTTTCTTTGCATGAATTTTCTCAATGGAGACTCCACTGGAAAGAGAATTAAAGATTTTCCAAATAGATTGCTCTCCACCATTTTAATCCATTTTAGAATTGCGATAGATTCACTTGTATAGGTTTTACCGTTTTCATCTCTTCCTCTCACTCCTTTTCAAAACAAAGTATTTAATAAAGCTATGTTTGCATGCTAAAATTTGGCACTTTGCGTGTACACATTGACGTTGACTTTTAATTATAAGGAAAACTCTACATGTTTCCCTGTAAATGTTTTTCGATGTTACTACTAGCTTCCATCATCTATTTTTTTTGGGTAAAAGGTAAAAAATATATTGACTTTAAACCAGAAAACTGTAAGAAACTATATAGCAAAAACTCGGCACCAAAAACTTGCACTCACGAAGACAACGGTCAGAGTGAGAGTGAGTGGAAGGGTGCCGAGGTGAAAGAGAGAGCAACCTGCACAGGAGCAGAGGAAAGCCAAAACAGCGGCAAAAGCAAACAAAAACCGAAAATAGGCAGCACAAACAGTACACAAGCAACCCCACCAACAACACAAAGCAAGATTGGTAGGTAAGGACGACACCACCGCTGGAGAGGCTTCTGAAAATCCCAAAGTAGCCCCGTCAAGGGCTCCTGTCTTCAAATGTGAGGAAACCAGGAGAACCTCTGAATAGGAGAGGGTTGGAAGACACCCCCTACTCAAGAAGGTTTAACGACCGAAGGGTAGATCAGTCCGCCAAAATAGAAGGGTTTAGCGACTAGCATTGCAGCAACCTTCGATTACTTATAGTGTAATTCAAAAAGTGTTTGAATTCCTCCAATCAATTTTCTAATTGATGACCAACTTGAGCATCAATCCCATTTATTTTAGTTAAGCTTGCACGTGAGTAGGGCTGGCCATTGGGCTGTGCTAGCGAGCATGGCACGGCCGACATGCTTGGACTCTTGCTGGCTCTAGCGAGAAGGCCGACTAGTCCCATAGTCCCAAGCCCTCTATTTTTTTTTTTTTATTGGCTTGTGAGGTGATATACAACGATTTGGTGCATGTGGTTGTACCCCATAGTCCCAATCATTGAAATTTGATATGAGTGTATTGGAAATCCTAAAACTTATTACGAAAATTAATTGACTTCTAAAATTTTTAATAAGAACAATTAAATCCTAAAACTTATCAAGTTAGTACAATCGAGTTCTTCCATTAATTCCGTTCACTTGATAAACGGAAAATGTTAACAAGTTTTAAGATTTGATTGAATTTTTTGAAAAATTTATGCATAGTTGTGTGCCACTACAAGATGGTGTCTGCCAATTCTATAACTCTATGGTCACCATAATTGGGTAAATTGAACACATTTGATCCCCCACTCAAGCATCAAGAGTTGGAGGTCCTCCACATTACACAAGGAAGGAAAAGTATGAGGATTTCCTTGTGGACATGAGAAGGAGGTGGAATTTGACATACAAGATAGTGAGGGATGCAAGGATATGAGTGTGCAAATATTGTACTGAACCATACATAGGAAGAGTGCTGCTCTCCTACGCTTGACACAAGAAGATTGGAGGGTCACTGAAGTCTTTAAGGATTTCTTGTAGGTTTTTAGTGATGCAATGGAGCTTAGTCATCTAGTGAGTATACGCCAAGTAATTGCACCGGTCCATTTGTATACATGATGTTGATAGTATTAGCGTACAAAAACTCTCCTTGTTCAATATTACATAATTTTGGTGCTGGGTGAGGAGATCCAAGTGAAGTAGAAAGTGGTGATGGTGAGGAATTGGCTGCAAAATATGTATGTTGCATATACTAGTTAAACAAGATGAAATCCACCCCATTACGGAGATGGCGTCATTATTAAGCAGTGCCTAGAAATCTATATGGTTTTGCTTCGTAAAAAGAACACCCCATAGCTTGATAATGAGAATAATTCATTTTTTACTACATGAACTGCTAACATATATGACGGTTCAAAATACCTAAGACTAGCATTGTCTAATTCTGAGACTGCATGCAATCTAGAAAAACCCTTAGACTAGGGTTTCCTCTCTTTTCCATTGAAGCTGTTGCCTCTTTGTATTGCCATCCTCTCTCTCTCTCTCTCAAAAGCTTTCATTCTTTCCCTTTTATTTTCTCTCTCAATTTATTTTGGGAGTTTGTGTGTAAATAAATTTTTGCAGCTAATTTTGTATGAACATGGTGGAGATCAGTTCAGCCATTCATCCAATTGATAACCACCGAGAAGAATGGTCGTAACATGGCTCCACAACCTCTCTAAGATTATGCCGCTCTTCTCTCCTGATTTAAATTTAGGTTAAGTTTTAAGAGTTTTGCTCTCTTGAACTAAATCTAAATATAGATTTAGGAGCTCCTCACATGTATTTGTTTTGTGTTCTTTTAATATTTTGATGTTGGTTTCTCTGCATGGCAATGGTGTGAGGACGTTGAACCTAGATGCACACTATAAGTCGTAGCAAATAGAGTGAGAAATCTCGATGTGTGTTCATCATTGATTCTGGTAGTTGGTGGCCAATCGTTTACAGTGTTAGATTTGTTCTTAAAGGATGAAAGTGTATTTCTAACTGCAAACTGTGCTTTGCTATTTGCTTTCTGACTTTTGATTTGTTCTGCAATTATTTGGGATTTGCTAAGTTCGAAAGTTTGAGTATTATTTTGATATATGATGTCTTCGACCCGAAAAAAATTCTAAGATCGCAGCTATGCTAAGGGACGAGAAACTCCGCAGTGGCGCAAGAATCCTACATCGGAAAATGGAAATGATTCATTTTCTTTTTCGTCGGAAGAATAATTCATTTGATAGGGCATTTTTTGTTATTTTGATTTGACAATTTGGAAACATTACACGGGCAGTGGATGACATTGTGCATGCACATGTGGCCACACATACACCTGGTTTGCCCTTGAATCATCCATGTGGACATTTAAGAAACTCTTGAAAGATTATTCTTGGCTACTAAACTAAATTTATTAGCTTACTTAAATACGACCCATGGCGCCAATTAAATTGGCCTGCAAAATCGATTTCTTAACTGATAAGATATGATCAATAAGACATCTAAAACTTTTTTATTTTTTATTTTTTATGTCTGTAGTACAATCTAGAAAGCACGGGGAAAAGCCAAAAGATAAATGAAAAAAAAGTACCAAAAAGAGTAAGAGATGACCTTTGCATAGAGATAAATTATTTCCCAACCTCATCTTCAGAGATCATTGAAAAAAATATCCAATTAGTCATAAATTTATTATATGAATGTCAATTCTAAATTTATTATATGAATGTCAATTCGATCATAACCTTTGTAATTTTATCAATTTAGTTTTAAACCTTGCATAAAATTCAAATGTAGTCAATCCGATAAATTTCCCTAGAATCTGTTGACATAGTAGTCCATTCATCATTGACTATTATTCATAATTGACTAGAAGGATTATATTGAAATTTTGCATGAAAGATTATGATTAAGTTTGCAAAATTGAAAAGTTCACAATTTAAATTATTATCCGTATAATAATTTACAACCGATTAAATAATTTCCCCTATCAATCACTATGCAACAAAATGGTATGACCATGTTGGATTATAAAATGAAGGGAATCTTTGACGTATTTTTTCCCCCAAATTCTTTTATCAAACTTACGATAATTGGTATCGTCCTAGAGGATCTTGAGTAGGAAGTTAAGGTAGTACGCAAGCAATCACTTTATTTCGAGAGATGAATATTTTATGTTTGGTGTCTTCCATTATTGGTAAGCATCCGTCTTTCAATGATTCAACTTTGCAACGTGTGACCACAGAAATCGTGCATAATTTAACGTCGGCTATAGATTAAAGCATTTTTCTCGTTTTTAAATTAAATTTGACTCACGGGAAAATCCTAGTCTGACTCATCTCCTAACCATCCAACATGTGTACTCTTGAACTGATCCAACTTTATGCCGACCATGATTAACTAATTCGAGACAATTTTTTTTTTTTTTTTTGTAAATTTAATCATTTGCTTAGGAATTTTTCGAAAACATATTCCATATACACATCCAGATTCAATTCTCGAAATTCCAAAAAAAAAAAAAAAGCCACAAAAATAATTGTTGTCTAGTGCGATATTGGAGTGCGTAACATTATATCAATTTTAACAATGATCTCGGTTATTTTTTTTTTTTTACGCAGTTAAAAAGTTCATGAAAGTTAATTTCATATGCTTGATGATTAAAATTGTTAATCTGCAAATTGAGAGGAGTTCTGTATATTTATATATTCGCACAAAGGTCACTCATTGAGCGTTCACATGATTAAATCCATCGACTTTTGTGTTGAGTTCATAGATCATTAGATTCTTTCTAAAATTAGAACATTCTATTTTTAGTCCCTTATATCTATTAAGCCCATTTCTTTAAAAAAAAAAAAATTCCTAATCACGTTCCTTTGACACCAAATCCACAATGCTAGAGTAAAATGTGGATAAAAAATTTAGTTAATATGACTGCCTACATGAATGTCACCACAGAAAAAATTTATTGATGTGAATGTCAAAGTATGACGGGGACAAAATTTAGGCGATGTAGCCGCTCTTATGGACCCTCATGTAGGAAAAATCTTATCTATGTCAAACTTCAGATTTTACTGAATTTAGTTGGGAAGGGCTTAGATAATATAAATCAACGTTATCGCAACTAAAGTAGAAAAAGCCAAAAATTACGAGGATGAAAAAGTAAAAAATTATTCCCATACGTATATGCACCGTATGCATGTGGGTATCCACTCACGTGTAATGAGAAAAACCACTGTCTAGAGACCTAAAACCACCTCGAGGCACAATCTAGGTACCAGGATACCACATGCTACCTAACAGAGAAAGGATATATTCATACTCTCTCTCTCTCTCTCTCTCTTCTCTGAGAAGACCAAGGGAATCATCGGCAACGAGATGACAAGTGGCGAGCATGTCTACAATCACCTCTATCAATTCACCGTTGCAGCACACGTGTCCGCATGCCGACATGCATGTGCATGTGTATGCCGATTAGCCCCCAAGATCTCATTCTTTATCCATCCTCGCCCACGGATGATAATGATAGTAGCAATAATTTTTGCAAGAATTTAGTAGTTTAGCAGACCTCCACGTACACATTCTCTCTCTCTCTCTCTCAAAGAACCCCAAGATAAATCTTGATTTTGTCCGGAACGCATTGCAAATATTTTATATTGAGAAATGCAGTTGCTTTTCTTTCAAAAAAGTAAAGGGATTTTGTTAACGTAATAGTCTTTCGTAAGAATATACAAAATGGATTGCTTGAACTAGAAACCATCCTAACTAGATTTTAACTGGCTAGTTGAGAGTATTGGTCCGATTTTCAATTTTTAAAAGTGAAACTAGTGCTTGCGCAGTATTGAACCGAATCAACTCTATACATCGCAAATTTCTTTTTAAGAAATAAAAGTGACACACTTTTTTTTTTTTTTTTTAAATTTCTTCATAATAGAAAGCATCAAGTAGTGGACAAAAAAAGTAATTGATTCCATTAGATTGATCCAAAAACTGGACCGGACTAATGGGTCCTCGGTTCCCAATTTTGGGACATGGGAATTGATCGCCCCTAGTCTTAGGCTACTTGAGGATAATAATTTGTCATAAGTTACAAATTCCTCCACAACAATTTATAATTATTTGTTATTTGATTTTTTCGTAGTTTAGAACATATTATTATTCTCACAATCAATTTAAAACTATTGCCTAATCATTCCTCAAAGCCAAATATCTAGCGAACCTCGGTTGGTTTACCGATTAAGAATGGAAAGGTATGTGTGGTATAGATGCATGGTACGTATTCAATTCCTAACACCTTCGATTTCGCATAATTCCAAGTTGTGGCCATTTAATCGGGTTTTGGCTCCTATCTTAATTGGAGATGTAAGTAATGTATTTCGTAAGACAAGGATTATCTTTTGATCGTATGAACCCAATATTTTTTTAATTTTTTATTTATTGTCGGACTTTCTATCTCATAAGAAAGAAAGTAAATAATGAGGATGCAAGGAAGGACGAGGCTGCAAAGGGATTCGACCCAG
This sequence comes from Eucalyptus caleyi, assembly GCA_014182885.2. Classification (NCBI taxonomy): domain Eukaryota; kingdom Viridiplantae; phylum Streptophyta; class Magnoliopsida; order Myrtales; family Myrtaceae; genus Eucalyptus; species Eucalyptus caleyi. The sequence continues at coordinate 30,937,960 of CM024468.2, read as the reverse complement.
AGCAGGACATTTTATATTTCATGCAATGTACTATTGGGGAGTGATATGATGCGAGGCACTTCAAGATTTGAATTTAATTTGTTATTGTATGTTTATGATTATATTATTTGAAGTTTTCTTTCTTTATTTTACTTAAATTTTATGTTTTTTTTAAAGAATTTTAGGTAATATCAGAGGTGATTAGATTCTCCTTTAATGATTATCCAATTCTGTTTTGAATTTATCTTATGATTTAGCAGATTTTATTTTCTCTTTTACGAGTTATCTAATTAGGAAAGTTTTGATTCGATGAATTAGGTCTTTTTTTTTTTTTTTTTGTATTTATTTGTTTTGTTCTTATTCACGAGACAACCTATCTCTTGAATTATTTAAAAAATGAGTGTTTTTCTCTTTTGTGCTTCATGCGGTTGTGGTTCGCACATATTACGAATTGCAGTTCGCATGGTCACATGTTTCCATCGTGTCGTGATATAAAAGCCGAATCAAATTATCAAGAGAGTGCTTATCGAATGAGCTCAAAACTGGGCTGTTGACATGTTTAATTCAACTTATTCACAATCGAAAGTTTAAACATTTTATGCAAAGTCCATGTGCTTTGTTTCTAAGACGATAATCTTTATTTCATTCCCCAACTAATTTGCTACCATTGCTTTGATTATCGTCGCATCAAATGCCGCTGTGATCTGAACTTCCTCTCTTTCTGATAGGCGGGAGTTAAAGTCGTGTGTTGTCCCAAAATTCATTCAACGTATCCTTTATCATCCTTCATTTATTGCACGAAGGTAGACGCGGAAGAACTACGTTTCTTACCTTAGAGTCGTGCTGCGACTAAAAAAGGATGGAGACTGGTGAAGGGGCCTATAGGTTAATCTTAGCCCTAATCCCACGATTGAAATTGTATCATGTCTTCCAATCATGAAAGTCATTTAATTGTTAGACATGTTGGGCATAAATATAACACGATTCCTAGTATAACAAGTTCTTATGTCTAATTGTTGTGAACAAGAGTATATAAGCCGCACGAGTTATGAAAATCTAGATTAATTGAAGTACTTCGTAACCTTTCGACATGCAATAAGAACGCAAAAGAATCTAACTAGAGTAAAGACAATACCAAAAAGAAAACCTACAACAGCTTGTAATTCTCATCGAGGAATCGCCAATCCCACATGTCGGTTCAAATCCAAAGGGACATGGAGGAAGATATTTATGAGAATGCAAAACTACATGTTGGGGCATAAAAGAAAAGCCCGATATATCGGGAGTGATCGATCGGTCAAAACTGTGTCATATCTTCCAATATAGAAGTAAACTAGCTCTATTAATCGTTGAATGTGCAATCCGACTCGCACATATCGTCTCAAAACTTCAAAGATTATGAAGAAGATAGAAGGGAAGAGATAACACGAAGCACGCGATGGGACCAATCGCTATGATACTAAAAGAGGTTGGTCCCTCTCCATTGGGGTCACCGTGTCCCCTTTGGCGCCCTCTTGCTTCCCCTTGTACATACACATCCACTCCAGCATCTTTCTCTCTCTCTCTCTCTCTCTCTCTCTTAAATTGCTTGCTTTCATCGGTCAAAGTCTAGTGGGGGAGAGAGAGAGAGAGAGGGAGAGAGATAGAGAGAGAGACCGCCCAATCATCCCATGAAAAGCTTCCACTTGCAATGCCTGCCCACCTTTCGATTCAATGCTCTACATAGACTAATATAATCCGCTTTATTGCGCCAAGAAACGTAGATGTACTTCCAACTTAATATTCTACGTATGCGCCTCCACATCTTTCCAGCAAAAAAATTCCCCCAGAAAAGAAGCTTACGTGGCCGCTCAAATGGGAGTCCTAATTCTTTTTGTTATCTTTGATTGCATGAATTTTATTCGGTAAAGGGGATGCACATAAAAATGAGATAGCCCATACATGGGAAATGCCTATACGTACGTATATAAATCAAATTGTTTAATACATACTAATACATGCTTATATTGTTTGTCTGGCCATTTCAAAATATAGATCCGTTGACTAATGTTCTGATATAATACGAATGAAATTGAGATGAACAATGCCAGATTAAAAAAATTTCAAACCACTAATTGTCCTCCTTTTTTGATGATTAAGATTTGATAAATATATTGTACGGCTAATTCCATCCAACGTTGAAGTGACTGCTAAAGTACTTAACTATTGATATCGCATCTTCCCTAGTCACTTTGAATTTAAAAGCATAATTGATATTTATTTTGATTGAAGATAAAGAAATGGGACATAATATTCTATCAATATGAACTAACCTTACAATACATATTGACTGCACTCTACGCAATATTAGCTCAATCCTTTGCCCTACCAATCCCCTCTTTCTTGTTAAGCATATGCTTATTTCTCATCTTTATAAAAGAGGGTCCAAACTATTCAAAATGGCCCCGTCGAAACCATGAGGATACGTAATGTTTAATTTGAATTTGATGGTAATTTAACATAATTTTCCAAAAGCCTACGATAATTTCACATGAAAACCCGTACACCTAAGCTAAACATGAGGATGCAAAAAACGGATTTCTTTGAAAACATCTTCTTCTTCTTTGCACAAATAACTTGGAAGAAATTTTAGCTTACCTGAGCGAGACGATGCAATTCCTTACCATCTAAAGATCCCATAAATAACCATGCATGTTCTGATTTAGGTTTTCTTCCTACTGGTAGGTATTTCCATAATGTTTGTTCCTGATCAAGGTGTCCTCGGCCATGGCCATGTATTTTTCTGTCTGTCCGATTATGAACGTAATTTGTTTTCTCGCTAGCTAAGCTCATATCGCTGTAACATGAATATATATGATGTTTGTTTCTAATGGAGTGGAGATTTTACCAAGTATAGTGTGCTAAATACTGATGAATAAAAGCATCCCACCATTTTCATTTTGCCCTGCGCGTCAAAGAAAGAAAAGAGAGGGGAAAAGAAGGACCTCGGTGCTCGTGCAAGGCCTGAGTTGCCTGTTCATATTCATCTCTCTCTGTCTCTCTCCGTCCCTCTCTCTTCCTCTCTCTCTCTCTCTCTTCTCCACCACCTCTATATCTGTGTCCATTTCTCACCCTCTCTCCTTTCACTCTGCACTTCCCCGGTTTTACCCTCTTTCTTTCTCTCTCTCTCTGTCTATCGCTCCGAGACACGGACTTACTGCTTTGATATTTCCAAAGACCTGAGCGCGAAGCCTGAAGCTCGTTCTTTCACGCTCACCGACGACGGGCATGAACCCCAACACCAACAACGACCCCTTGATGGACTCTTCCTCGCCTCCTCCTCCCCATCACAACTGGCTCGGCTTCTCTCTCTCCAACCACCACCACACCCCTCACCATCTCTCCCTCTTCGAAGCTTTCAACCCAGCTACAGGTCCCTCTCTCTCTTTCTCTCTCTAGAAACCAAGGAAAAGAAAAACCCTTGTCTCATTTCTTTGTGTTTCTTGATTATTGAAGCAGGCGGCGTGGTCGATAGGGACGAAGATGCGCGGCCTCACGGCCACGGCCACGGCTCGACCGACCTCTCCATGTTCTCTGGTGGGCCAAAGCTCGAAGACTTCCTCGGCGGCTCCGCCACGGCAGGCGGCGCGCAGCCGCTGCTCGCCCACTTCGCCGCTGCGCCCGAGGGCCATCATCCTCCGGTGGGCGCCGCCGAGGCGTACGACTCCGAGCTCAAGACCATCGCCGCGAGCTTCTTACGCGGCTACACAGCCGAACAGACCGACGTCGTCGGTCGGAAGCAACAGCAACAGCAACAGCAACAGCCTCTAGCTTCTTCTGAGGAGGCTGGGGCGAAGAAGGCGGCGGATACTTTCGGACAACGCACCTCGATCTACCGAGGTGTTACTAGGTAAACTTTCGTATCTCTTTTCGTTCCTCGGTAACTCATCTAAAACAAGAAGTCATGGGTTTTGCAAAGGAAAAATACTGAGAGAAACGTTCTTCTGGGTGCAAAAAAAGGCATAGGTGGACGGGGAGGTACGAAGCTCACTTGTGGGACAACAGTTGCAGAAGAGAAGGGCAAAGCAGGAAGGGAAGACAAGGTAACGTCTCTTTTTTTTTCTTTCTTTGTTATTTTTCTAATCTTTAGCAGAACGTTGTTTCTGGGTTTCTGACTTCATATCTTGCAGAATAACGAATCTCAATAGGTTTTGAGTTTGTTCAAACAATCATAATATTCGAGGAATGAAAGAAAAAAGAAGGTTTGATCGGTTAAAAAAGGGTGGGAGAAGATAAAGTGTGAGGGTTTGGTTAATGCCAATAATGGGAAAAAATGTTGGCTAAAAAATTGAAAAAGAACATGAAAGTTTCAATGCTTGCAGGTGCTAAATCTCTGATTCGAAAGACCCTGGATCTTGTGGGTTTCTTCTGATAGATTTTGTATCGGTTGTTTTTGCCCAAAGTTGGCATTTATTATGAGCTTGAAAGATCCTGATGCGTCCTTTCCATTCTCTGTGGCATGTACCGAATACCCGCAACCGGATTCTTCTTTCATCATTTCGTTTGGCCAGTTTATTTGGGTGAGTCCTCTCTCTCTCTCTCGTGGTCTTTTCCCTTATTATTGCAACTTTGCTTTCCCATCATCGTCCTCACTGTAATACACACGGCCTTCTGTTTCACGGGCGAAGCTCACAAAATCTTTGAAACTCGAGTTTGACCGTGTACTGGGCTTTACTATTGTGGAGAACGAATGATTCTCTTCATCTGCATGAGCAGTTTGAAAAGACTCGGCTTTGATAGCATGCGTTGTTTTATTTTTGTTTTTGCTCATGTGTGTTCATATTGCTTTTTGTCTTATCATAGGTGGATATGATAAGGAAGACAAAGCGGCTAGGGCATACGATCTCGCAGCTCTCAAGTACTGGGGTCCTACTACCACCACTAACTTTCCGGTGAGAGCATATGCTGGCAAATTTGTACTTTTTCCATACTCTGGTTTCACATTGTATTTTTGCTTGTGATTCTTTTATTTCTTGTCAATCCATTCAAAGGAAATTGTTCCTTTTGCTAGATCGCTAGCTATGAGAAGGAGTTGGAGGAAATGAAGCACATGACCCGGCAGGAATTTGTCGCGTCCCTAAGAAGGTAAAAAAGAATATTTCACGGGAAACGCTTACATTAGCTTTAATTAAATTAGACGCGGGTAAGGTACCTTTCTTTTTTCGAAAGCTTAATGCTTGAATTAACTATTGTATTTGACCGAGTGTTTGGACCACCTTATGTTCCTTCAGGAAAAGTAGTGGATTTTCTAGGGGAGCCTCGATCTATAGAGGAGTCACCAGGTTGGTTTTCATTTGCAACAATTTGTGTACACATTTCATAGATGTTTAACTCATCTTAGTAATACAAATACTTAGGTGCTCGATCCCTATAATCTTTCTTTATAGCGATAGGAATATGAACTGTGAATAATCTGAGCTAAATGCGACATAATGTGGTTCTTTCAGGCACCATCAACATGGCCGATGGCAGGCACGGATAGGGAGAGTGGCTGGGAACAAAGATCTCTACCTTGGCACTTTCAGTGAGTTTGCCCATTTTTAGTTACTTATCTCTTGCTTATTATATTCACTTATGCTGTAATGAAATGTGGCTGCTTTTGTTGAACAACAGGCACACAAGAGGAAGCGGCTGAGGCCTACGACATTGCAGCGATAAAGTTCCGTGGCCTAAATGCGGTGACCAACTTTGACATGAGCCGCTATGACGTGAAGAGCATCATGAGCAGCAACCTTCCGATTGGCGGGATGTCTGGCAAGTCCAAGAATTCCTCTGAGTCAACGTCTGACAGCAGGAGCATTGAGGGGAGCCGGTCTGATGACCGGGACCTCTCGTCAGCATCCTCCCTGACCTTTGCCTCACAGCCTCCTCCAATGTCAACCCTGAGCTTTGCAATCCCCGTCAAGGCCGATCCCTCGGACTGCTGGGACATCCTCAGGTATCACCAGAACCCTAACAACCCTCTAAACAGTGCGAAACTGGTCTCTGCTGGTGGAGGCCCGTCTCCGTCACCAGCTTTCTACCAGTCGTTCGAGAACAACCAGAACGCCTTTGGCGCTGATTTCTCAGGGAGCCAAAGCAGCAACCACAATGGCTACTTCAATGGTGGTGGGTATGGTGGTAACATTCATCAGCAGCATCATCAAGAGCAAGAGAGTAATCATGAGAATGGCAATACAGGAGGCTCAAACTCGATCCCTTATGCCACTCCGATTGCCTTGTATAGCAGTGGCAATCATGAGAATGGCAATGGCTACAACAGCTGGATAGCCTCAACAGGCCTTCACTCATTCCAAACTGCAAAGCAAAACCTGGCCGTGTTTCAGACACCAATTTTTGGGATGGAATGACATCAGGGGGAAATTAAAGAGAAGGAGGGATTTGAATGAGAATCTGTGCAAGGCTTTGAAAGGGAAAGGCACAAGAAAAGGGAAAGTTGGTGGTCAAACTTCTCTCTTTTTTTTCTTCTTTTCTTTCTTGTTACATGAATATATAAATACATGGGAAGGGGGGCTTTGAAGAAGGTTGGGGACTGACCCTTCAATTTCAGATTAGAGGCAGATGCTGACACGGTACTAACTTGAAGTCTGTTCGTTTCTTTAGGGCAATGTTGTTTTATTTTGTTTTATTTTCAGCCTCCTCATCGTAACTGGATGATTAACATGGGTATAATGAAAGAGAAGCTCCTTTGGTCTATTTTTGTTTTTGTTATCTTCATGTTTGTTCTCAGCATGTTGTCCAATCATTAACGTTTTGTATATGTTGTGTGCGCTACTTTAAGATGAGGACTTAATGTCCTATTCGGGAAGACTTCATGACGAGATCAATATTTGCCATAAGGATCTTATCCAGCAACGGGACCCAATACAAAGAAAACTTTAGTGCACTCATGCTCCGCAAAATTTTATAGACGATGAAAATATTATTTATTTATTTAAATATTTTTATAAATGATGAGAATATTATTTATTTATTTATATTTTGTAAGTGGTATAATCAATAATTTTTAGAAAATATTTTGTTAAGTCATTTATTTTTTTTCGAAACAGATGAAGTCTTAATTCTCTTAATATAAATAGCAGTCTATTAGGGTGTATATATGTGTGATGGAACATCATTAACATGTGTGGGATATTTGCAAATAATACTGATGCCCCCGGCACCCAACAGATTTGCTTTTGATGGTAAGTTTAGCAAATCTCTAATTCTTATGCTATGAATATTTCAATTCGATTTTGCAATTTAACAAATATCTAATCTGACTATAGCGAATTTCTAATCTTAAAGTGATTTTTCATTATGTGAACACAATATATTTGGCATTTTAGCAAAACAGTTATCCATGTCACTGCAGCATATCGATATTAATGATTTAATTAAGCATTAACAAATGTATAAAATAGTTTAACAAAGCAGGAATAGCATTTGTTACAAAACGTTAATATATGATTAAAAAGCTATATTTTTAGAGGGTCCATTCAATGACTATATATATGTGTGTATGTATGTATGTATTATGTTAAATATAAGGTATAACTAAGTGTACCATACATGAAGAGTTTTATGAGTAAAAAGTCGTATTGATATTCCTTATAGCAAAATATTTTGTCGTATTTCACAAATAAGTTATATCTAAAATCACTAAAAAAGAATTATCTAACGTGATAGCTCATCATAACAAACCAATGATATAAAATATTAATTTATTTGTGCTAGATTAGATGCTTACAAAGAGTTCACGAGAAATATTATGACATGATATTCCATGTTTGACTAATAAATAATATTAGATGATTAAAAGAAACTATTGATGATCATAAAAAAAAATTATATTACATGTTCTATCAGCAAATGAAAATTAAAAGGGTTAATACTATAAAGAATCCTTAACTGATATGCCTATAACAAATTTATCCCAAATTAATTTGTTCACCACAAAAATCTCAAATCGATTCACTTGTGATAAACTAACCCTCCGTTAGATTTTATGGAACTTTATTGTTAAATTACTAAGTTAGATGACACATTGCAATTCATGAATATATTGGTTTGGAATTTCATGTCACAAGTATATCAATTTGTGAATTTTCATGTTATTAATCCAATTTAACGTAAACTAGCAGATGATAAATTTATCATAAATATATAATTTGGGGTATGCATATCAATTTAGGTTTTTTTTTTTTGTATAAAAATTAGTTTAAAGTAAATTTATTGCAAATTTATTAGTTTAGCTTTTTCATGATATTAATCAAAATAAAAATTTGAGAAAAAAAAAATTCACAAAAAGCACCAAACTATGCTCATAGTGACATATTCAACCTCAACCTTTTTTTTCAACATCGAAAATTTTTTTTTTTTTTTTTTTTTTTTTTTTTTTTTTGACTTAAAAAACCACAAACTTGCTCCTCTTTGACACATTTCTTTTTGGCAATGTTTTGTTAAATGATTTTTTAGCCAAACAACATTGCTTTTCCACGTGAGCCCCATGTCAACTCTCTTTACTTTCGAGCATCCATGTAGGTAAAGTTTTAACTATTCTCATTGATAAAACTTTGATGGTGGATAAATATATCACATAGGTAAATGTTTTACAAGGGGCATAATTTAGGATATTTGATAGCTTTTGCCTAAAAAAGTAGAAGAAAAACACAAATAGCATATCAATAGAAATGGGTTACTTATTAGGGTTAATACTATAAAAAAAAAACTCTAAACTAGTATACATGTGATGAATTTATCTAAAATTAATTTTTTGACTACAAAAATCTCAAACTGATGCACCATTGATAAATTTATCTTATGTTAGTTTTTATTAAATTTTTCGTTAAATTATTAAGTTAAATGACACATAGTAGTTGATGAGCATATCAATTTGAGGTTTTATGCCGCGTTTGTCACAAGTGTATCGGTTTGTGATTTTTTGTGGTATTAATCAAATTTAACGTAAACTAACAGATGATCGGTTTGGGTTTTTCTTGGTAAAAAAATAATTTGAAGTAAATTTATCACAAATGTACCAATTTGGGATTTTTAGTAGTTAAAAAATTAGTATGAGATAAATTTGTCACACGTATATTGGTTTGAAGTTTTTGGTAATATTAATCCTATTTATTATTACAAAGCGTCTCTATAACAAAAGATAGCAAACTGCTAGAGTTATATTACCCATATTTACATCATAAATAAATATGACTAAGTTTAATGGCTCTTATAATCAAGACTGTGGAATTCCAATTACTTTGAAGTGTTTGATATAATTCATACAATTACATAGTCGATGAGAACAAAATAAGTCGAATAACCAATGAAAAACAAACATTTTGCCTTATTCTCATAAATAAATTTAGTTAAAAACAAATCGATATAAATCACATGATATGATAGATTATATTTAAAAATGCAAATATGATCTAAACAAGATGATAAGACATATTTTTCAAACAAATAAAGATTTGAAAATTAATAGATAAATCCCCGAAAATCAAATATTTATTCAAGAAAACAATTTATTTTAAGAGGACTCTATGACATGGATGACCCAAAAAATCCATCTACACCTTACCAATAAAAGAAAACTGCAATATAATCGCCACCTTGATAGTTTGCAGACTTCTTTTCCAACGGGAGTCCCCTCCTCCTAAAGAAAAGCAATTGTCATGGAGGAGAGAGAGAACAGGGAAAATCTATGCTAGGAAGAACAGAGAGAAAGTTATCACTTAATGATTAGTCTCAATAATTTGACACATGAAGCATACATAAATTACGTGTAATCATCTATCTAATTCACAGTATATTTGCTGTTTTTAACATAATTTTTGTATGATTATATGTGCGCGTTATTGTAGAGAGCAACAGTACCCAACTTTATGGCAACACATGCCTTGAACATGGTATCTACCTACTATATAAGATCCATATCATCTAGAAAAAGCTCATGATGATTTGAGTGGGAAATTGTCTAATCAATCTTAAGTCTATTGTGTGGATGTTGATTTAGTTTTAAATTTTTTAATTTCATTTTGTGAAATTTTAATATGACTATTTGGGCTAATTTTCACTGAAATCGCTGACACGGTAGTTTAATCATCATTGGTAGTCGTACGTGGCATGCTGTCGCGTTAATGATTTCCAGATAAAATTGACCGAATAGACTATAAGGGAGTTTCATGCAAATGTTTTAGATTAAATTGACAAAATTGAAAAGTTTAGAATTTAATTGACATCCGTAAAAAAAGTTAAAAAATGATTGTGTAACTTTTCCTTTGTCCGAGCTATGGTGGTCAGAGAAGAAATTCATATTTAAATAAAGGTGATGCTAAGATATGATGATCAATGGATAATATTTATTCACAAAACGATGTGATAAAGTTTTTAAGGAAATGCCTAAATATTTCTCACTAACTTTTGTATTTATATAGCATTGATTTTTATAAAATATCACCCTTCTTCTAAGGAACACAAAGGAGACAATGCCTATGTTTGACCAGCCTAAATGATGACAAATCCAATGACCAAAAGTGAGATGAGCGGGCTCCCCTTTTCCCTCCAAGAGCATCAGCCACTAGGATGATAATATCATGCAATAGGACAAGAGATACAAAAGCCACCTCAACGTGTCTCTTTTGGAGGTGTCCCTTTCAAACTCTAAAGAAAATTTACTTGTGTTTTGGTTTTTTTTTTTTTTTTTTTTTTTCTTCTTGATAAATAGATTAGAATCTCTGTCTTTTCCTGTCCCTTTCCTTCTTAAGATGATGGCCCATGGCTGTCTGTCTTCGTACCTTTCGGCGCAGATTGGATCCTACTCCACTATGCATGCTTCATGTTTTGACCGCACCTTTGACCACTAATTGTTAACACTAAAAGCACACTAAAAAATCTAAACTTATCATGAAAATATTATTAAGTAATAAAACCTTCACAAATATAATTAAATGCTAAAACTTGTCATTGAAGTATAAGTGAATTCTAAAATTTTCAAAAAGTATGATCAAGTCTTAAAACTTGTTAAGTTAGTATAATCAATTGAGTTAGTTTAAAATGAATGATAGTAATAACTCGAATGAAACATTCCATCGCTTTCGTGCAGCTTTTGTAATAATGTAGAGGGGGACTGTTTGATCGTCCCTCCTCACCCTTGTGTATTAGAAAGAGCATGCATTGTGCGGCCAAATCGTGCCTAGACTAGACACGCATATGGGAGATTAAAAGTGAAAAAATTCCACTTTTTGTTATGATGGGAGAAAAAATGCAAAAAGAAAAAGGAGAAGCATCATGTGGAAAGGTATGGCAAGAAGCAAAACCAAACATTGCTAACTATTTCTCAAACTCAAGAATGAGGTGGTGTAAAGTTTTATAATAGACAAAATTACATGCACTTTTATTTTCTAGTGTGGTAAAATAGAATTTGTTCAATCAATAAGTTCTTCACTTATTCTTTCGTTGATTAACATGTTTTCATATGTTTATTTTGAAGCCACCCAAATAATTCTTCCCTATAAACTTCGAGTATCCAATATAATAGATAAAAGAAATAAAGAACTAAAATATATATGTTCTTCGGAGGAGAGGTCGAATCCCAACAATGGTGGAGTTGACCCCTCTGACGATGTTGATCGAGTTTTGTGCCTGAAATTATGCTGGACTTGAGAAAAGGTTCAACATATTGCCCTTTGCCACGTCAGCATGAATTCCAATAAGTGATTAAGAATATTCAGGGTAAAGTAAATTCATATCTTAAATTACTTTTCCTAATAAAGACACATCAATCCATCTAATATTCAATGACTGGGGTGCATTCTTCACTTTTCCCCTCCTTTTACTTTTTGTATTAGGACTTTTATTTGGTACATTGACAGTATTAAAAAGTTTCTCTACAAGTAGAATTGAGATACTAATACATTTTGATAATCACATTAAGTTCATTATCAACAAAATAATTCAATTATATGATTTCTTGCAGGAAAAATATATTTGACTATAGCAACGTTTTTTTATGCAATATTATTTTTTCTCCAACCCTCAGTTTTGTCACAACCCCCCCTCTCTCCAGGCGCCCCTCTGTTCTAACCGCTTTCCCCAGCGACGACGATGGCTCAACACCTGATCTTGCGAGCTTGACCACGTCTGTGGTCAAGCTCTGTGGTGGTGTAAATCTCAACGAGATCTAGAGAGCCCTGTGGTCGGCAGCGAGGTCGACCCTAGATCTGGGTGAGCTCGATGTCGGCCAGATCGTGGAGGTCGTCGGTGAGGCATCAGGGACATGTAGAAGACAGAGACGTAGAGATAAACGACTCGGAAGGGAAGATAGAGACGTGGCACTGACTTGGAGGGCATTCATGGCGTCAGTGGAGGGTGGTGGTGGTGTCGGTAAGGGGAGCGGTGGCGGCGTCGGCTGGGGATAGCTGGGAAAGGGAGAGTAATGGACAAGATTGAGAATAGGGGTGAGACGGAATTAGCAGATTTAGATGGGGTGCACGATAATTTGGTCTTTACTATAGTTTTTTTTTTGGACGGAAATTGCACGTTTTTAACACGGCGATGATATTTGGTATGAATGCCGATGAAGGTTTTTGGATCAATTAGGAGAATCCTCCGCGGGATTATCCTATTCTTGATGAATAACCTTTATCCGGACACTTTATTTTGGTTGCATCGGGGCTTATACTTCCTTAGACAACATAATTTGATGTAAAAAACTTGGAATGGAGATGCTCTGTTACCTCTTCGTTTTCCTTACGTGCAAAGAATGATACCACACGTAGCTTAATTCACTATTCCAATTCCCAACATGAGCAGTAGAACTATTAGGGGTCATGCACATGAAACCAACTAACAATCTTCCTCCATAACACTTCATAGCCTTACAAACAATTAAGCAACACAACGAAAAGGTTGCTCACTGGAGGAATTAGTATAAGGTAGCTAGGCTCCTCTACCTAATGTTTTGAAAATTTTAGAATTTTTTTTTTTTTGTGAACAAGAAGAGGAGGAAAAGATTTAGAAATAGAAAGCTTCACAATTTTTGCCCTTTAATAGGAAATGAATGAAACAAAGTTAGTTGACGTGGTAGCATTTCAGGACGGAAATGCTAAAGGTACTAGGAAATCTTTCTGAAATTGCAAATTATAAGTGTTTTAGACATTATCAATTGAGTGTTGAAATAAGTGAGAATCATGCATCGAGTGATTAGCTTGTTTTAAGCATCGAAATCACTGCATCACCGTGAAAATGATTTTAACATGATTGATTAGTGCAAGTAGAATTATCAGAAAGCATGCTCGAACACCAAATTAGAAATTTTCCATGCATGAATCAGCGCACGAACCATTGAGTAATAACATCTCAACTGTACCAGATGTTTCACTACTAAACAAACCCCTCTAAGCAAATATCTGCATTGTCCTGTTGCCTTACATATGTGGTGGGGCAAGGGCTGGATGGATTTAGTCATTCTGGCTGACTCCTCAATTAGCGCGAGGTGAGGATGAGGAACGCAACGCCCAGTCCGGTCTCGCCTTTACACATCGCTATCCCTAGAGACCATGCGGCCACCGCGGAGTCTCCCTTTCGCATGTTACCAAACTAATTGACTCTATATAGCTGCATCAGATGACTCAAAGCCAGAACTCCAAAGCTAATGGATCAATCATCTCCTTAATGTATGTAATCTAATCTTCAGATCACTGATCGCCCTAGCTAATATGGTAGATCGCAAATGTCTTTGCACGCGGGCTCAAAATTCGTCCACCAGCAGGATGCGAAACCTTCCATGGACATGAAAAACAAAACAATCTTCACAAGACACAGCTTGCTGAGTATTCTCAAAACAAACAAGAAAACAAAAGTTGGTATCTTTTTCTGCAGAATTGCTTGAGGACAAGGTATCTAAATCTACAATCTAGCACATGCCATTTCCTGAAAAGGCTACGTTTTTACATGCAAAGCAACAAGGCTTGTTAGTCAAACGGAATGCTGCAAAAAGATCACCCCTTTTCCTCTTTTCCTTTATATATTCCCTTCGTTCAAAACTTGTGGGGTCTCCTCTTTTTCCTTTATTTCACCATCTTTTCCTGTTTCTCCAGAAAAGAAAAAATTCAGTGAAAAGACAAAAAAGAAAAGAATTAGGGTTTGATCGGTCTCAATCCTTGTCATCCTTTTATTTAGCCTTCATGCAAGAGATGTCGGCCACCCCCACCACTTTTATATCATTCTCCCCCAACTTTATTTTGCTGTTTCCCTTCTTTTGCAAGTCTTTCTTGCTTTGACTAAGGCCCCCCTCAAATTCCATGAATCTCAGTCGCGGCCTCAGAGAACCAAAAACACGCTGACACTGCTCATGCACTTTAGTTTAATGATGGTTAGGGCTAGGGTTTGTCGTCCGGAATGTGAACAAGGGTTCGTGATTCAAGGGGACGCAATTCTTGATTGACGTGGAGCCGCATCTATTATAATGATCCGTGCATAGTTGCAAGGGGGCGTAGAATAATCATATCGGTAATGAGGCCACACGTTCTCGTTGACTGAGATGCTCGGCGGAGCGTGCGGTTGAATGCTGCAAGTTTTGTTTGCTTTTTCCGCTTTTGTTTTCTTGCGCTTTTGCTTTGAAATGAAGGACTAGGGTTTCGAGAATATGTCGTTTTGTTCATTTTTCTATGAATAAAAAGGGGGTACGTACAGATCTTGACGGAGACCAGTTCTGCGGACATTACTTCTCTTGAAAATGGCAATAATGGCGTTGTGTATCTGTAGTTTTTAATTGTTACTAAGTGATCCACACCCGTCAAAACCTAAGCCATATGAGAAACCCCGGAAATTTAGGTGATAGATATAAAAAATTTCTACTGATTTACCATATCCTATGACTGGCATAGCGTAATAGCTAACCTTAATCCTTTCTACTAATAAAATTTTTTAGATATAAGTTGCACCTCATGCCTTGCATTGCATTTGAGTTTTCATAATTGGACATGCAGTGGATGATTATATTCAGAAAGGGTTCTAAGGTTCCGTTTGATTCAGCTTTTCCAAGGGGCTTGGGAAAATATTTTGCGTTTGGAAAACATTTTTGAAAGCTAATTGGCTAAATATTAGTATTGAGAATGCTGAAAGTCCAATGCAGATTCGGACTTCCTTTGAGCTTTCGGCATTTTGGAAATGCAAATTCACTGTTCATCTTCTTCCACATTCATATTCATCTTCCTTGATTTGCTGCTTGAGAGTCGGGCTTCTCAGTAGCTGCCATTGTCGCCTGGGGGTTGCACGTCCCCGGTGACCACCGCTTGGGGTGGTGCGACTTGTGACCCAGGCGGCGCCGCCTGGCGTGCACAAACCAGGCATCGCCACTTGAGGTCACAACCTCAAGCCATCAGATCTGGCCTCTGTGACCTTAGGTGGTGTCACCTGGGTTCGTGCGACCTAAGCGGTGTCGCCTAAGGTCGCGACTCAGGCTGTCAGATATGGCCATCCAGAGGCCAGATCTGGCTTCTACGACGTTAGACAACGGCGTTGCCTGAGGTCGCACCCCTAGGCGGCGTTGTGACCTCAGGTGGTAGATTTGGCCGTTCGGCTATTGGCCGGTGGTCGGATTTGATTTTCAAACTAAAAAAAAAATAAAAAAATAGCAAAAGTCTTTTATAAATGTGGGTTTTGTCAAACAATATTTATGCTAAAACTACTTTTCAATACCATTTGAGATTACAATTTACCAAATGATGTAGCATTTCGAAAAACCTTTTTACCTCAAATATATTTGCATTTTTTCAAAGTCATTTTTCCAAAAACTGAACCAAACGGGCCCTAAGTGCCATTCCATTTTCTCAGGGGTGCCAACTATAGTATCTGGGTTCAATTCAAGCCCGAGAGTCCATTGAGTGCTAATCATTGCAGTATGTGCATCCACTTTTCCCACACGACCCCTAGATTCCATATACGTGAGATCCATAGTTAGATACTGTCGAGTTTCGGATATGTTGATGATCTCACATCCCCTACCAGGATTTGGGTTATTGCGCCGGTAGATATGTCTCTTATAATCTGAAACTAGCATGCTCGTTTTACAGCTGTGCAGGTGCAGGTAGGCCATGACCAAAGCGAACAATATTGTGCTGGTGACCTGATATATCATTTGCGCATATTTTGACGAGAGAAACGTTGATTTATACGTGACGATGATGTTACTTCAGGACATCTCTTTGCTCATGTCCTTGTCCTCCATTGCGTTATGTTTCTCTCTCTTGGCAATGCAACCAGATAGATATTAAGAGAAAGGAAATTGGAGTTCTCCTTTTCATTTGGGTGTACATTAAAAGAAAAAACATGACAAGTTTTAATTGAGTATTAAACCAATTGGGATACATGCATCGAATTATTATATTCTTTAAATATCTAATAAAAACTCTTCACATCACTCAGTAAAAAATAATTTCAGTAAGATTTCTTAGTACATGTAGTATTGCTTGGAGAAGAAAAAATTGAGAATTGCTATAAATACATACGGAAAAAAACTTACTAAGATGGTTGTACTAAACGATGCGGAAAAATCTATCTTGGCGTCAAAACAAATAGGGTCTATGCACCGAGCTAATGATCGACTTGTTTAAAAGTCCAATGATGTACACAAATTTTGGTAATTTATCTTTTATTTACCTCAAGCATTTTCTTGGAATAAAAGGGCACCGAGAAAAAAAAATCTCTATTTCCTGCTCTTTATCTTAGCCCTAGCAAAGCAACTATTTCCTTCGGATCAGGGTGGGTTGTATCAACAGCAAGAAGAAGAAATGGCCCTCCATTGTAAAATTAACAAATTATGAATGGGCCTTCCTTGAAAAAGACATGAACTTAAATGGGCGTTTTGTAGTTCCTACAAAATATAGGCCCGTTACTGCAACATATTGAGGCCTTCATTAGCTTATTTCATGTAATTGGGTTCAGCCCGCTTCTAGGTATATGCCACATGAGGGTAATAATAATATCAACATGTTCAACTTTACATATTTTTGCCCAGTTTGTATGGAATTTCCGTTTTGCCTCCTTTCTTTTTTATTTTTATAATTTAGGGACATGAGCACTAGACCACCAAAAAGTGAACCCGAGCCATAACCCACCCTAAAAATAGTTTGTTTTTGTTTTTGTTTTCTTCATTAAAGCCCGAGTTAATAGTATTTGTTATTGATTTGTAATCCACAAGCTCCATCTCTTGTTAGGGTTATATTTTCAAGAAGGATAAATGAAATTATATTAAATGCAATGTAGTTTATTTAACCCAATCGAATATATTTGACTAAGAATGAAATAAATGATATGATTTATCTAATTTAGCAAACATTATCTACAAGGAATGAGATGTAGCATTGAATAATGCAATTTTTTTATTTAATGAAATATGATATATAATTCAAGCACATAAACTAAATGAAGAGTGAAATAAAAAGTATAGTTTATTTAGTTCTGCAAAACCTTAAGAAAATAAATCTATACTTTTACATTTCATCTATTTTTATTTTCTTCTTTTGAAATCCAATTATTCAAAATATACTTATGTCATTTAAAGAAAATCCATTCAGCGGAAAATTGCCTCTGCGATTGCCACGTGGTAGGGGGCATGACATAGTTTTGCACAAAGATTGGAATTGATTTAAAAATAATTAGAAAAGAGAGAAGCTCATAAGTCATAATTTATTAGCTTATTTTTTTGCCAGGTTTTAACTAAGCCATTAAAATTGAAAATTGTCATTTAAACATGACAACGAATAAGACAATCTGTATACTTTATAATAAAAATAATTACTCGAGAACACGTTAGGGTTACGTTTGATTGTTCGAATTTCTAATCATGATAAGACTGCATAGAATATGATATGAAATCTGAGAATTTCACTATATCCTATCGTAATAACTAAGCGGATATATTTACATCATATTATGTATTTTTTTTGTATAAATAATATATCAATATAAATGAACCTAAAAGTTCACAAACGCTAATGATAAAAACTCTCGTGATACTATTGCCTAAATTATTCATATATGCTTTTTTCCCCTCTAATTTTTAATTATTTTCTTTTTATTTGTCTTTTTCCTTCCATCATTCTCTAACAAAATTTTATTAAATTGTAAATTTTATTTATATACCTAAAATACAAAAAATTCCTGAAATATGTCATATATATATTTTTATATTTATATATCTAATTTATATTATAAGATAGAATTAAAGTTGAATACATAAATAAAAATAAGGTTAAATTAAAAAAATAATTTTTTTATTTTGAATTTCTCATATTAAAATTCAAATATTATTTATATCGAAACATAATTTCAATTATGTTAATTTAATAAGTTTGTTATTCGAAAAAACTTTCCTATTATGGATAATAAAAATTCTATCCACTTTTATCCCTCTTCTCTCATAAGATAATATTATCCGGTCTATATTTATCCTATATTCTACTTTATCCTGTTTTGAGTAGGTACCGAATGTAGAATGTGAGAAATTTTATTCTATCTTGAATTTTATGCTGATTTCCAAATATAGCCTAATAATATTCAAACTCCTTTTTCTATTTCTTGTTATACATCTATTTTGGCTAAATAAGTATGAATTTTCAAGCTAGTTTTTGTATTTCTAAATTGACGCAAATTTTTACTTGGTATTTTCAATGCTCAATGGATAACAAATTTAGAACACATACATGTAAAAATTATAGAAATTAACCAAAAAAGAATAGTAAATCTATCAATTATATGACTTAATCAATATGGAAAAATCATGCTTTAGGTCACATTTTGATTTCAACTTTTGACAACATACATTTTTCTTTTATTTGGACTTTTGATATTTGAGCATTGATTTTATATTGTTTATGGCTTTGTTCGGGTTTACAAATTAATGATCTACGTTGGATCTTTAATTTTTATTTTAATTTCTCTTTTTCAGTATATTTTATTATTTATAAAACCATTTCAAATCAGGATAAGGCTAATTTGAGCATATGGTAGTTAGGCCCATCAAATACATGAGTCGAGTCAAATCTATGGGGTAAAAAATTATTCGACTTAAATTGACCCATACAATCTATTTTCACCCATTTATAAGCAATGTAAATTTAGCAACTTATACCAGTCCCACCTATACTGACCTAGAATCATTTTTAAGTATTTTTTCTCCTTGAATGTTTCTTTTGAAGAATGGGCAGTCCATGAATTGACTCGTCAAGTTGGTGTGGGAGCTTGGAAGTCAGATAATGGGTGGGGATGTGAAGGTGGCAATAAAAATCTGGCCTGAACCATCCATAAATCATGAAACGGGTTCGGACTTTATTTTTTGATTAAATATAGAAAATATTCTAGTACATTAGGCTCGATAAAAGCCCAATTTATATTCTCCCATAACCAAAATAAATCTATTCATTCATCTTTTTCGATCATTTTTCAAATCTACATCAATGAAACTCACGGGGCCAATTTACAGGCTGAATTTGAGGCATGCAAACTCGAAGGCTTTCAAGTATCATGCTGTCGATGAATTTCAAGCATTTAAAGTCCTTTGGAATTGAGCTGAGAAAACACAGTTCATTCTACTTAAATAGCATTTCAAAATCTTAAAAGATTGACATATGGTAATTCGCATCAAGAGCACTCTAAATGTTCTAGTATTTTTCATCGCTCACGAGCATAGTGCTCTGATTCCATCCAGTCTGGTGCTTCTTTACCTTTTCTTGTTTTTGGTTAGTTTTTCCTTTCGTTCACGTTCTGACATTAGAATTGCTCCACCAATGAAGTCCTTTATTACTTACCGAGAAACATGTTCGACAGCATACTAAAGATTCAATGTGGACATGCTTAGACTTTCCATGCCACGCTTATGCGCATAAACAACCATCACCATTTTAAGTGATGATCAAGGACGAGACTTTCTCAATCATACCTAAGATGCCAATTGTAAGTACCAGATCTGACCATACATCTAAACACACAAGGAACATGTTCCTCATGTTACCATTTTCACATTATGCAAAATTAGTTGTTATTCCTCAACTTAAACATGGCAATGCATAGTGAGACAAGTCTTGTCATTAATCCTGAGTATGCAGCAATAGCACTATGCCAGCAGCACACTGGAAGACAGAGTACATTGGAAAAAAAACTTGCATTCTGACAGGGACAATATGTTTTAGAAGATACTAAGGCCTGATTTGGTGAGATGTCTAGTTCAACGAACTTCAGATTCATTTGTTTTGCCTTCAGAAATATAATAAACAAGTAATCATGATCACAGCATGGAAAAAAGGAAAATTTGTATCGGTTTTGGTCAATGTTTCAGAAAATGGAGCTGGAATGAGCAGTTCAACTGGTTAAGCGAGGTCTTGTCCAGTTACAGACTGTTGAACCTTGAGTTGAAATCTAATTGAACCAGGGTTGACCAGGTTAATCGGTTTCTGGAGAAAAGAAATGATGCAGGGATGACATTCTAAAATAGAGATTCAGGACTTTAAGTCCTCGGGCATTCCTTACACAAGGTTTTGGCACTGAGCTATGCATTATAGTAGGAGTTTGAGTCAAAAGGCACATTTACTGAGGAGAAAACACAAAGTTGGTCATTAGCGTGTGAATATGAAAATTGAATGAACACACTTTGACAAATGCCAAGTGATGGACTCAAATTTGAACAAGTGGTTATGAGAAAATTAAGGATTTTGTACTGGCTAAATAGTCTCTTCAGAAAACACAAAGTCTAACACAGGACATAAATTGTAAAACACAGTCTGGTCAGCTGCATTTCAGGGCTTGAACTAAACAACACACGCATCCTGGCAAAATTAAATGACTCCAACCACAGTGAAGCCAAAGAGCAGCAAGACAGCCACAACTATTTTGAACAAGGAAGTACCTTTTAAATCCCTCCTAGATAGCATGCTTTGAAATACAAGAAAGAAACTGTCCTCTTGGTCAGTCAATTTCCTGTAATTTATCTCCCAGATATCTACTCTATACTAGCTTTATTTTAATCAGTGCCAGTTGCAGTTTTAAACTCATAATGGACATCTACTATATACTAGCTTCCTTTGAACAGGAAGCCAAATAACTATAAAACAAAACGACAAGCATGCCATGCTCTTACTGAACCATAGAGTAGAAAATACGCACCTTGAATTCTTCTAAGTCAAGCTATCTATTCCTTCGCGCTGGCAACGGCCGATTATACCCTCCACTCCTGTTCATGTACTGTCTAGGCAGCCGCTTTGTCACTGCCCTAATGCCGCTCACATCTGCTCTCCTCCTCTATCATTCCATCAACAAACTCCACTGCATCTGGGAGTGCGCATAGCAAGATCATCAACAACTAATTTATGGACAATCCCATCAATATGAATGAAACTCAAAGCAGAAACTCCAATTGCTTTGTTTTCCTTCACAGTTTTCCTCAGCCGCAACCAGTTGTGCATCTCAGCATACATATTGGCCTGAAGGATATAGCATCCACTATCTTGAGGTTCTAGTTTGATCAAATGCCTGCCAACTCTCTCCTAACTCAATATAGCCCTGTATCATATACCCATTAAACTAAGATGCCCTAATTCACAACCTAGTTCTATTGTCATACTGTTTATCAACACACTGGCCTCTTTGATTTAGCCGGCCCAAGCCAAGAGGTCAACCATGCATCCACAGTGCTCGATAGTTGGACAGATGCCGTAAGCTTTGCTCATACATCCAAACAAGCGCCATGCGTCATTGATTAGACACCTCTGATTGCAGCCCATCAGAGCTCCAATAAACATCACGAGGACCCCTATTTTCCATCTTGTAGAAAAGCCGCAGCCCTGTTTCATTCTCACTATTAACAGCGTACCCCAATATCAACGCACTCCAAGTTGTCCCGTCTTTTAGATGCATTTGGTCGAACACTTTTTGTGCGAATATGGTGATGCCATACAAGTCAATAATGCAGTGCCTAGCTCAAGTTTGTACTCAATGCAATTCTCGTCTATTTTCTTTCTTGAACCATCTGAAGTGATTTGCATATGCATCGATGAATCTAAACTGCCAACCTCACACTGATGTTACTTTTTATTATATGGGAACAAGTTGACTCGTCTAAATTCCCAATGTTGAATCATGCAAATGTTTGTTACAATCCTCCAAAAAAACTACCTAGCAGAATTCCACTCTGCTTTTATTAACCCATGATGACAGAAATACAATGCAACTCACACATACATGTGATTAGAATTACATTAATGTGATAGACTACCACTACAATAAGATAGTTACCTATGGCAATTGCCAAAGTGAGAGAACCATGGGACTTGGAAAAAAAAATAAAATACAACGAATATTATGTCTTCAACTATCTATTTAAGAATTACAACACTTCAGAAGAAATCTTACAGGATTCCTTCCATCTCATTGGTGTCTAACGATTCATCGATCCTGCAAAAAAAGAAAAAAAAGAAAAAACATGAAGACAAGAACTAGAGGATTAGCATAAAGTAACATCAACACTCAAATGGAAGTCATAAGATAGAATAAGAAAACAAAACAATCTGTTAAATGTCACCATATAAAACAAAACACAAGTCTCAATTATTGAATCACAAGTCGATTAGCGCAACCTCGAGGGATTGCATCAGAGAGAGATTGACAAAAAACAGTCATCTTCCCAAATGCCTAAAGAGACAAGAGCGTAAGGTAATGCTTGCTCCGGCGAGAGAGACGGAGGAGGGATCGGCGAACTGCGCAATAGACTGACAGGGGCCACGAAACCACCGCCGGTCGAATTGGCTTCCGAACGTGGCCATCTTCTCGTTTTGTTTCCTTCTATGGTTTCACAAAAAATCATTAGTTTAGAAAATAAAAAAAATAGAATTTGATTAATTTCCTTCATTGCGGCAAGTGCATAGCACGCTCTTTCAAATTTCACTGCATGTCCACAAAACGGGAAATTTCAGACCACGAACCAACGGCTATAACATAAGACCACGAACCCAGGCTACATTGTGTTCCATTGTTCGTCACCTCCTGAGAAAATTAGAATTTCCTATTCTGCACAAACCCCGGATTTCATCGATTCTTGGTTACGAAGCAGATTGCTCTTTTCGCAGGAGGGAAGTTCCCATTGTTTGGTTCGTTCAATTCTCGGAATTTTTTGGGTCTTGAGCTTCTTTTCTCGTCTATTTTTCCACAAAAATTTCCTGGGCTTTCTCATGATTGGGTTTCAACATTACACGTGAAATCCTGTTCAATCCATTCTTGGTAGCAACGACATGGAGGAGATGGTCTACTGTGGATATAGTTTGAGGCTGAAGCTAAGAAATTCCGATTTTTCTGGCTTGTCGACTGCTGTCTTCAACTTCTCGGTCAAGTGGCACCATTTGCTAGTCTTCATCGATCAATTGGGAGTGCTGATAAATTTCCAAGACATTACACTGTTGGAGTTGAGTAAGTCGCTTGAGATGTCACTCTGCATCCTACCATGGCAATCCCTTTGTGAAACGCATCTGGAGAGAGTCCTCGATAGTTTGGGCATTCATCATGGCTTTTGGGCTGATATCATAAGAGTTATTCTGCGTACGGTGTATCGGGCATTGGGTAATGGTCATGGAGGGTTTGAACATAAATTTGGCATTGGCCACCAGAGATGAAGTCGAAATGAAAGGCACTTAGGGAAGTCTCAATTGGAGGATACGAGTCGGATCCCGACCAACTCACGCAAGGTGTTGCCAGAAGCACCATTGAAAAGCTCGAGCAAAAGAGCTACTCTGTTGGGGACATTGACGGATGTTGTTCTATTTGTTTATGTTGGAGAAATTTTCTTGAAATATTTTGAAGTTGACAAAACGTTTCCATCAGTCTAGTCTGAAGGTTTGCAGACTCTGCTGTTTAAAGTTTGAAGACCTCCGGACAGCCAGACTCAAGATTCAAAGTCTATCATAATTGACAGTTCTAATCCGTTGAAGAAAGGCATCCAGAACTGGATGTTTTATTAAGGATATGACCTTATCGACTGGAGAAGATCTCTTGGCTGGATATGACATAACAGAATCCCTTTAATTGATCGAGATTGATTTGAAGATTAAGGATCCGTTGATTGGCGAAATATTCGTGGAAGGTTCTACTTATGGAAACCGAGATCCTGATTGTATGGGCGAACGGGATTGATGGGCTATCGTCATGTTCCTTTAATAGCTCGAATGATCTTTCTAATTGATTCTGTCCAACGGGTAGATTGGAGGAATTCCTTTGGTAAGTGCCAACGGGTATGATGGCGTAAAGGAGTACATAAGGAAGACGTTCTAAGTTGTTCGAGTAGTGCGCGATAGAAGAATTCCAAAGTTTGAAGCTCCTTGTTATTCAGTCAATTCATTTGAGCGAAAAACTTGTACTCAAAAGAGAGTTTATACTTGTGAGAAACCTTGAGGAAGTGTGATAGAACATCCACACTGTGGAATCAAGGAAGAACTGTGCTGTAACATCTCTTTTGTTCATAGTGGAATCCAGCTGATAAGCTGTCATTGCGGACGAGTGGACGTAGGCTTAGGATAAGCCGAACCACTATAAACCTTGTGTTTAATCTTCTCTTCCCTACTCTTTACTTTACCTTGATCGTAATTCATTTTGGTTAAGCAAAAGAGTACTTCCTTTCTATCGTCTGCTTAGTATTGCTGTGGTATCTCGAGAAATTATTTTTACACCTATTCACCCCCTCTAGGTGCTTATACTAGCTACATCAATTGGTATAAGAGCCTGTTTACTCACTTTGTTTGAAGTGTTTTACTTCAGAGTTAAAGATCCATGGCTAGTATGTTGGCTCCAGGGCTGGTAGAAGGGCAAAGCAATACCAGACCACCTTACTTTGATGGAAATGATTACAATATATGAAAAAACAAGATCAAGGCGTTTCTAAGATCAAAGGATCCTCTGGAATGGGATGTTGTAGAAAAAGGAATCACTCCTAAAGCTGCACCTGTCTCAGAAAGAGGAAAAGATACTGTGGAGTCTAGCCAAATGACTCAGGAAGAGATAATCAAGAGACAAGCTCTTGATGCAAAAGTAATTTATTCTTTATATTGTGCTTTATCACCTACTGAATATAACATAATATCTTCTTGTGTTATAGCTAAAGAAGTCTGGGATAGATTACATATTACCTATGAAGGAACCGATCGAGTGAAGGAGACCAGAATCAATATTCTCCTCGGTCAATACGAAGCCTTCAGAATGAAATCGGGAGAATCAATAACTGACATGTTTAGTCGTTTTACAGATATCGTGAATGGTCTTGAAAATCAAGGTCAACCAATTTCTGATCCCATGAAGGTAAATAAGCTACTGCGTGGACTCTCCAAAGATTGGAATCACATAAAGACCTCAATCAGAGAGACTCAAAGAATCATGCCACTATCTGTTGATGAATTGGTTGGAACTCTTCAGTCTTATGAAGTGGAACGAATCAATGAAGACGAAAACCCTAAAGGTAAGAAATCCATTGCATTAAAATCCAATGATGATTCTGATGCTGCAGATTCTGAAGACGATATGGACGATGAGGAGCTTGCTCTCATGATAAGAAGATTTAGAAAGCTGAACATAAAAGGAAGAAGATTTAATCCAAGGAAACAAAGTTTTCAAAAGCAACAGACTAAGTCTGTTGAAGATGATGAATCAAATAAAGATGTAGTCTGCTTTGAATGTAAGAAAAATGGGCACATCAGACCCGACTGTCCTCTTCTGAGGAAGAAGAAAGGAAAAGCTGAAAACCCGTAGGAAAAGCTGAAAAGTATTAAAAGGCTTTTAAAGCAGAAACTTGGAGTGATACAGAATGTGAAGAAAGTGATGATGATTATGCCAACATATGTCTGATGGCACAATCAGATTCAGATTCAAACTCCGAGATAGACTCAGATTCAGACAATGAATTTGAGGTAAGTAACTTCAAAATCCCTATTAAAGTTTCTAAATACATTGATGAGTTGTGTTTTAGTCTTAAGACTTCTCTTAAAAGGATTTCCGAACTCAAAAAGGAAAATTCTGCCTTAAAACAACAAGAAAATGTTTTGAAAGAAAATGTGAAATGTTTAGATATGAATGTTTCTTCTCTTAGAGAAAGTGAAGATAATCTTTCAAAAGAAAATGCATTCTTGAAAAATGATATCTCAAATATTTCCAAAAAATTTTCGATAGGATCTGAGAAACTAGAAAAAATACTTTATGTTCAAAGACCTTATTTCAATAAATCTGGTTTGGGAATGACTGCTGAAACCATTCCTTTAATTGATTTTCCTAAAGTGAAGGAAAGAATCAAACAAAGACCCTCAAGAGATGCTTACAAAAATCATTTTAAAAGGACCTTTGTAAAACCAGTAGGTCGCAATGCTCTTAGATGTTCAAAGTGCAATAGTGCAGATCATTTTGACAAAGAATGTCCTATGGTTTGGAAATTTGTCAATAAAGTATGGGCAAAAATCACATATCATACTAACACGATTGGACCCAAGAAAATATGGGTACCAAAGAAAGTTTGAGTTTTTTTTTTAAATGCAGGTCACTATCAAGAAAAAGGTAAAATGGTATCTGGATAGTGGATGCTCAAGACACATGACAGGAGACTCAAATTGCTTCATAAAACTTGTTCAAGTAAATGGTGGAAAAGTCTCATTTGGAGGAAACAACAAAGGAAAAATTGTGGGATTTGGAACTGTGAAGATTGGAAACCTTACAATAAGCAATGTTTCTTTAGTTGGAGGACTCAACTATAATCTACTCAGTGTCAGTCAGCTATGTGATATAGGTTTCAAAATCTACTTTCAAGAGGGTATATGTTCAGGAACCAGTAAAGACTCTACTCAGTCATTTATGGGACGAAGACATGGAAATATCTACCTCTTGGATGTGAAACCAGATGAATCGCAATGTTTAATTTCAATCCAAGACGAAGCAAGCTTATGGCACAGAAAGCTTGGGCACATCAATATGAAGCAGATAGCCAAAATTTCAACAAAGAAGCTTGTTCGTGGTCTACCCAATTTATCACATCAAAAGTTTGACCTATGTACACCATGCATATTGGGAAAACAGGTAAGAAATTCCTTTAAACCAATAAATCAAGTTTCCACTAATCGTGTACTGCAGCTTCTGCATATAGATCTCTTTGGACCAACCAGAACACAGAGCATTGGAGGTAAGAAATATTGCCTAGTAATCGTGGATGACTACTCACGATTTACTTGGGTGTATTTCCTAACAAGTAAGTCTGAAAATTTCTCTTACTTTGAAAAATTTGCTAAAAAGGTTCAAAACGATAAAGGATATGTTATTTCAAGTATAAGAACAGATATGGAGGCGAATTTGAAAATCAAGACTTTACAAGGTTTTGTGATGAATCTGGTTTTCGGCATTTGTTCTCCTCTCCATATACTCCAGAACAAAATGGAGTTGTGGAAAGAAAGAATAGATCGCTTCAAGAAATGGCTAGAACTCTTCTAATTGAAAGCAACATCTCCTCACGTTTTTGGGCTGAAGCAATTTTTACAGCATGTTATATTATCAATAGAGTTTTTCTAAGGCCTATTCTAGAAAAAACCCCCTATGAATTATTCAAAGAAAAGAAGCCTATTGTTTCATATTTTCATGTGTTTGGATGCAAATGTTTTATACTGAAAAATGCAAATGATCGAGTTGGTAAGTTTGAAGAAAATTCAGATGAAGGCATCTTCCTTGGATACTCAACCACAAGCAAAGCGTACAGAGTCTACAACAAAAAGACTCAAACCGTGGAAGAATCAATGAATGTCAAATTCCGGGATTCTATACAAAATGAATCTATTCAGACTCATCTTGAAGATCCAGAACCTGCTCCAGACTCTACAAAGTCTAAATCTCAAGAAGCAGCTCAAACTTTGAAGGACCAGCAGCAAGTAACTGTTGAGGATTCAAGTGAAGGAAGTGATCATCATTCTGACAAATTAACCAGCAACTGGAAGCATAAGTCCAGTCATCCCAAAGATCTTATCATTGGCGACATTAATGAAGGAATTCGCACCAGATCCAAAAGGCGCGAAGAGTCTAGTGCTGTGGCTCTTATTTCTAAAATAGAACCCAAAAGCATAGATGAAGCTTTATCTGATGAAAGCTGGATTGAAGCCATGCAAGAAGAGCTCAGGCAATTCAGTATCAATGATGTCTGGGAATTGACTCCAAAACCGAAAGGTAAATCAGTTATTGGAGCTAAATGGGTTTTCAGAAACAAGATGGACGAAAAAGGAAATGTCGTAAGAAACAAAGCAAGACTCGTGGCCAAGGGATACACGCAAGAAGAAGGGATAGACTATGACGAGACTTACGCACCAGTAGCAAGGTTAGAAGCAATTCGTTTATTACTTGCATTTGCTTGTCATAAAAATTTCAGGTTATTCCAAATGGATGTCAAAAGTGCCTTCCTAAATGGATTCATCCATGAGGAAGTCTATGTGGAACAACCACCTGGGTTTGAAGACCCAAGGAAACCAGACTCAGTATTCAGACTCAAAAAGGCCTTATATGGCTTAAAGCAAGCACCTCGAGCTTGGTACGACAGGCTGAGTAAGTTTTTAATTCAAAACGGTTTTGTGAAAGGTATAGTAGACACTACTTTGTTTATTACAAGAGAAAGCAAAAGTTTTGTGCTAGTTCAAATATATGTCGATGATATTATATTCGGATCTCCTAATGAAAGTCTGTGCAAGAAATTCTCTAAGACTATGCCGGATGAATTTGAAATAAGCATGATGGGTGAGTTAACCTTCTTTCTTGGGCTTCAAGTGAAACAACTGAAGGAAAGAACTTTTATTCATCAAGAAAAATATGCTAATGATCTCGTCAAAAAGTTTGGTCTGAACAATTGCAAGAAGGCTGAAATACCAATGTTAAGTTCCTTGAAGATAGACAAAGATGAAGAAGGAAAGAAAGTCGACCAGAAGCTATACAGGAGTATCATTGGCTCACTTCTTTATCTTACTGCTTCTAGACCTGACATTTTGTTTAGTGTTTGCATTTGTGCCATATTTCAAGCAGACCCTAAAGAATCTCATTTAAATGCTACAAAGCGTATTATTAAATACATTGCTTCAACTTCAAGCATCGGCCTATGGTATCCTAAAAGAGGAGACTTTACTCTTCTTGGATACTCAGACGCAGATCTAGCCGGTTGCAGAGTTGATAGAAAGAGCATCTCGGGTACCTGTCAACTACTTGGAGGCAGGACAGTATCTTGGTTTTCAAGAAAGCAGAGTACAGTAGCTCTCTCTACAACAGAAGCAGAGTATGTAGCTCTTGGAAGCTACTGTTCACAAATTTTGTGGATAAAACAACAGCTAAGAGACTTTGGAATTGAAGATTCATGCATGAAGATTAATTGCGACAACACCAGTGCAATCAATCTTACCAAAATCCAATTCTTCACTCAAGAGCAAAGCATATAGAGAGTCAACATCACTTCATTAGAGATCATGTTCAAAATGGAGAAGTTTCGATTCAGTATGTTGATACAAAGAACCAACTGGCGGATATATTCACAAAGCCTTTGGAGAAAAATCAATTTGAAATTATTCGCTCCAGACTCAACATTTTGAGGTTTGAAGAAGTTAAAGTCTAGAGACTTTCAGACTCAGGCAAACAAGACCTTGACTGTAAGTTAGTCTCTCTCTCGAATCCTATCTTGAAAAGGTACGATTGTCAAACTGTGGTTAATTATTGCTATATTTAATCGATGTAATTATTGCAACGTTTCCTTTTCGAAAAAGAAGTTATTTTTTGAAATGACTATTTTCGCAGAAAAAGGACAGTTATTTTGAAAAGGCATCTTTTTATTTTCCTTTGTGACGATTCCCATACCTCTCTTTTTAACCGATCGTTCACTGTTGATTCCTCTTCACTTTACTCTCAAAAACCCTAGCAAGCATCGATCCTCCATTCTTGCTTTCTTCTCTTGCCTAATCTTCGAAAAAGTTGTCATTTTTCTTGGGAAAGTCAAGCAAGGAATCTTTCAAAGAGTGAGAAAGATGTCGTCTTCAAGAAAGTCCTCAAGGATTGCAAGCAGGGGACCACGGCGAATGAGTGAGGGGCCTACGCACTTCGATCTCACCGAAGTAGAAGTGTCTCTAGATCAGTAGCAGAGCCCACAAAATTCTCGGCAGCGTCATTCTCTACCATCCAGTCCTCAAAATGTTGGACATCAACAAGAAGAAGAAATCATTGAAGACGCAGATCCTGTAAGAGTTCAAAAGCCTGCTTTTATTTATAAGCTGTATCATGCTTTAAAGGGGACTCGTACTCCTTTGAACTATGTCGATGATTTTCTTAAAGACAAAGGA
Organism: Eucalyptus caleyi; assembly: GCA_014182885.2. Lineage (NCBI taxonomy): Eukaryota > Viridiplantae > Streptophyta > Magnoliopsida > Myrtales > Myrtaceae > Eucalyptus > Eucalyptus caleyi. The sequence goes on along the minus strand of CM024468.2, from coordinate 30,907,592 downwards.
TATGGGAACGAATATATCTTTTTGCGAAAAATGGAAAGTTTGGGAATTGCTCATAAAGGGGTGGCAGAAGAAACCCTTGCGAATATCCCAAGTGATCCTCGTGATTGGGAAGTTAATCCTGTAGATGGGAATGATGATGACAAACTGTACAGCCAATTTCAACCGAGGATGGGTATTGCGGCGGAAAATCGAGGAAAAAGAGGAGAGATGTTTAGATCGAAAGAACAGAAGGATCTATACTCAAAATTGCTGAAGCGTGGGGTGATAAACCCTAGGAGTGTGGATTTTGATTTTCTGGATGCTGTGAATGTGAACTTGAGGGAAAAGTTCGGTTATCTTCAACTTGAAAAGTTCTAAACTAACACCACAGAGGCCTATGCTGAATTAACTGCTTATTTTTATTCGAATCTTAGTTTCCTGGATGCGAATAGATTCTCTTTCAGCGTCAAAAATCAAGACTTTGTTGTGGATATGGATATGCTGGCATATATGTTAGGAGTTGAGAGAGGAAGATATCGACCGATCAAATTTTCTATTGCTCGTGCTACACTGGAACTTGTTAAGGACAGGAGAACAGAGGAAAAGATTTCCTACCTAAGGATGAGTGCATTCAACATTCTGCTTCACAAGATTGTGATCAATTGCCTCAGACCGAAATCAACTTCCAAGACTGATGTTTCAAGTTCAGAGGCAAAGCTGATGTATGCCATTCTCACTGGGAAAAAGTTTTCTCTTCCTCACATTGTTATGTTCCACATGTATAGAGCAGTGATGAAAGACAGAGGTCAACTTCCTTATCCAAGTCTTGTGACGAAGTTATTCAGACATCTGAACATTCAGCCTCCACAAATTCTTTGTGCTCGATCGTGTGATCATATGGCGGTAGGACTGAAAATGGTGACCAAGATGCGTCTGAAGGAGCTAAGCAAGGCGTTGGAGAAATTTAAGGAGAAGACTCCTGTAAAATCTCATCAAATCTCTTCTGCATCAAAAAGAAAAGGAAAGGAGCCCATGGTTGCTCCATCCAAGAAAAGGAGATCTCTCATCGTTGAAGATGAAGATGATGAGGAAGACATCACCATCTCTGCAATGGCATTGAAACATCTAAGCCGTTCTGCTCCAGAACAGAGGACTCGAGAAAGAGAGGAGAAAGAAAGAGAAAAGAAGGAAGCAGAGGAGAGAGAAGTAGAAGAAAAGGATGCTGAGGAGGCAAGGGATGAAAAAGAAGAAGAAGAAAGAGCACTTGGCGAAAAAGAAGCAGAAGAAGAAGAAGAGAGAATGAATCAAGAGGAAGGAGAGCTTGAAAAACACTCTTCTCCACCTGAAGGCATAAAAACAGGGGGAGATAATGAGAAAAGAGGGATGTCATCTGCTACCAGTGAGGGAGTCAGCCGTTCTCCAGCCGGCCAAGGAGACATTCATGCCTCTCATTTTCCTGAAGAAGAACATGATGCTTCATCGCCAAATCTGCGCGATTATTTTGATATGCCATCATCTGCAGATCGTGCTAAAGCCAGTACGCAGACCGACAACTTAGCAGATTTTCGCAGAATTATGGATATTCTCTTGGAAATGCGCGGTCAAATCTATGCTCTGGGATGCGAGGTTCAAAGCTTGCAGAATGCAGGTCAAGTTTCTTCAGTTTCTTTGAAAGATCAGATCCAAGCCCTCTCTGTTCAGATTCAGGCTAATGCTAAGGGTGAGGAGGTTGCACAACTGAAGGAAGACTTGAAAAGGCTGGAAGGCATCGTTCAGTCTATGGGAGATTTCCAGTTTGTCCGCGTTCCCAAGCAATCTTGACTTTATTCTATTTTCTTCTCAACCTTTTTAATGCTGACAAAAAGGGGGAGAAAGATTTGAATCAAACTAATTTTTTTTGGATTGTTTGATTTGGATTGATGTTTGACTTTAATTTTGTGTTTGGATGTGAATTTGGATTTGACTGCTATTGACTGCTATTGATATCTTATGGATGGCTTTATCATATTTAAGACTAACCTACTTTCTGTGGTTGCAGATTCTAGTGTTATTCATTTAGCCATTTATCTTTATAAGATATGCATATGTGTTTGAGAAATGTTTTGCAGGTCAAAGTTATCCAAATCTGCAGGAAAGTTTTGTCACCATCAAAAATGGGGAGATTGTTGGAGAAATCTTCTTGAAATATTTTGAAGTTGACAAAACGTTTCCATCAGTCTAGTCTGAAGGTTTGCAGACTCTGCTATTTAAAGTCTGAAGACCTTCGGACAGCCAGACTCAAGATTCAAAGTCTATCCTCATTGACAGTTCTAATCCGTTGAAGAAAGGCTATCCAGAACTGGATGTTTTATTAAGGATATGACCTTATCGACTGGAGAAGATCTCTTGGCTGGATATGATATAACAGAATCCCTTTAATTGATCGAGATTGATTTGAAGATTAAGGATCCGTTGATTGGCGAAATATTCGTGGAAGGTTCTACTTATGGAAACCGAGATCCTGATTGTATGGGCGAACGGGATTGATGGGCTATCGTCATGTTCCTTTAATAGCTCAAATGATCTTTCTAATTGATTCTGTCCAACGGGTAGATTGGAGGAATTCCTTTGGTAAGTGCCAACGGGTATGATGGCGTAAAGGAGTACATAAGGAAGACGTTCTAAGTTGTTTGAGTAGTGCGCGATAGAAGAATTCCAAAGTTTGAAGCTCCTTGTTATTTAGTCAATTCATTTGAGCGAAAAACTTGTACTCAAAAGAGAGTTTATACTTGTGAGAAACCTTGAGGAAGTGTGATAGAACATCCACACTGTGGAATCAAGGAAGAACTGTGCTGTAACATCTCTTTTGTTCATAGTGGAATCCAGCCGATAGGCTGTCAGTGCGGAAGAGTGGACGTAGGCTTAGGATAAGCCGAACCACTATAAACCTTGTGTTTAATCTTCTCTTCCCTACTCTTTACTTTACTTTGATCGTAATTCATTTTGGTTAAGCAAAAGAGTACTTCCTTTCTATCGTCTGCTTAGTATTGCTGTGGTATCTCGAGAAATTGTTTTTACACCTATTCACCTCCCTCTAGGTGCTTATACTAGCTACATCAGTTTAGAGGAACTGGATGGGAAAGATAAAGTGGTGGAGATATAATGTTCACACCTATTTCACAACAAGTGCATCGTCTAGTGGCTCGAGAGGGATAATTTGTGTCCACAATATCGTGGCAAAATAGAAGTAGAAGTAGTAGTTAGCTTTAATTTTCTAATAAGAAATGAATTCTCTCTCTCTTTCCCTCCAATAGATTAACTAATGGTGCGTATAGTAACGCTTTTTGGCCGAAGAACAGTTTCTTTTCAGAAATAATTCTTTTTTATTTCTACTCTAGGGAACAATTTCAACACAAAATTTTTATTCTTGAAATAGAAAAAGAATAAAAATGCGTTTATTGATACAATTTTTTTTGTATTTTTTTGTATTTTATTTTTACTCACAAACCGATGGCCATCAGCCGGCGTCGCCGCCTGTCGCCGACAGCCGTCGCTGCTTGCTGCTTGTCGCCGCTTGCCGTTGCAGGACCGTTGGCTACCGATCGTTGCCGCCAATCGCCGATTGTTGCCGCACGATCGTCGCCCACAGCCCACCGGCCCGCGGGAGGCGACGGCTAGTGGGCTGTGGGTGGCGATTGTGTGGCGGCGGGCAGTGACCGCGACGGCAGTCAGGGGGCGGCGATGACGGGTGGTCAGCGGTCGGCGGCGGCAACGACGATCAGTGGCGGTCATCGGAGGTTGAGGGTGGCCAATGGGTTGTGGGCGGCAGCGACGACGATCAGATGACGACATCAACAATGGTTGCCGTCGGTGGGGCGACGGTTGGCCGACGGTGGTTGACAATGGTCGCGGCCGGTCGGAGGTGGCCGACGGTTGGCAAGCGACCACCCAAGACCACAGGCCCGCAACAAGCAAGAAAAACAAAAGAAAAAAAGAAAAGAAAAAATTGGCTTATTTCTAGAAATTATTCCCGAGAACAAGAAACTACTTTTTTTTTTTTGTTTAATTTGTTCTCGGGAACAAAAAAAATAGATTTTTTGTTTTCGGGAACAAAAGTTTTTACCAAATGGATTTCTGTTTTACCATTGACAAGAAGATAATCAATGCAATGCCTGGCCTAAGTTCGTAAACAAGGCTAATCAATGCAATGCCTGGCCTAAGTTCGTAAACAAGGCTAATCAATGCAATGCCTGGCCTAAGTTCGTAAACAAGGCCACTCTGATCTATGTACTTATTTAGAGGCTTCCACAATAGCACAGCACAATAGCACAGCGCTAAGTACGCTGGTCTAAATAGATCCAATTTTACCCCAGAAAACAACTCAATGGCTTCATCAAAGTGCTCGATCCTAACGGAGCCAGAGATCATGGCACTGTAGGAAACATCATTTTTCCCTGGCACTGAATCGAACAGCCCTCGAGCTTCCTACATGAGGCCGCTGCTACAATACCCAGTGATAAGACTCGTCCAGCAGACCAAGTTCCTAATATCAGAGAACCCACCGTATGCATCGCAAACCACTTCCTGCATTGAACTCTGATCAAACGGGCGGCGAGCAACACTCGCAGCCCAATGCTTCCGGTACATGCTTATTAGAGAACCCACCACGTATGTATCACAATCTCGCCCGAACTTCATCGCCCGGCGGCGAAGTTGGCCAAGCAAAGGAAGAGCGAGTGCCATGCCCCGACCAGTGCAGTGGAAGTGCGGGCATCTGGCGGGCGTAGACAGAGACCAGCCTTCCCACGTTCGAAAGTACCCCCAAGAAACCCATCATCCCGACTCCTAAGTCGAAGACAATGGTGGTGACTGGTGGGTGAGTGGGAACACGAGAGAAAACGCGCGCCGCGTAGTTCATGTGGCGGCGAACGGGAAGCGAGAGAGGCCGGAGATGATGGCGTGGGTGGTCGGTCGATGGTTGAGCATCTTCGGAGAAGGGCGAGCGTGGGATATATTTATCACTAATTGGTTGGATAATTTCGTCATTTCACAATGTGTAGTAATAAATAAAATATCTATTCTATATATGTCTTTTTTTATAGAGAAATTATATATTATAACCGGTCCATTTAACACCCCTATTCTATATATGTCTTTAAACATTTTGGCTGGGTTCACAGCCAATTTTATTATGGAAATAGCAAGTTTCAAGAAATTGAAACCTAATAGTGATGGGAGAATTATTTTATGCCATTTAGAACACAAAGGGAATACAAAGTTATCGTGATTTATTTCTAGATCAGTCCACCCACAATCAACTTTGGTCACTAAATATATCATATTTGAGCATAATAATTATTGGAATTCACTTTGTAAGAGAAAACTGTAATCCACGTGCAATTACATGACGGAGCAATCTACCATAATGAACTTTGCCCACTCAAAGTATACCTCGATCTATACGAATGTGGATATAAACAGAATATAAAATTTCCTATATAACCACAGTGGAGAAAGAAATGAAACAAAAAAAGAAGTTGAAGACATTAGGACTGGGCTTCAAAAGAACCACTCACCAAGGATTGAATTTCTCGAGAGAAATAGAGAGAGTTGCGTAGAATAATAAAATTGTAAACATAAAATAAAATTTTTCGATTGGTCATCAAACAAAAAATATACTAATTTAAGATTAATTCTCATTAAAAGATATGTTTGAGCTAGGAATTATATATGCTCTTTTAAGTTAAATGGCTTTCAAAGGGTGATTCTTGCACTTGTGAGCCCTTTTTATAATGATATAAACATGTATTGATCATCGTCAATCCAATAAAACGGCTGCTCTTTAATAGATTTTACATCTTAAACAATGTTGAAACCAACATTTTTCCTTCTCGTTGTTTCTTCTCCAAAACGGCATGTGTCCCTTTAAAGAGGAAGCAACTAATTATGTCATGCCCCGATCCTCGGGCACGGACACATCCTTCTAACTTGGTCGATTTTATAATGCAATATCCCGGGACTATGTATCGCCGACCCTTTCATTTATTAAGCACATGCGGAAGCAGTTATAAATCCTCATACAATAAAACAATGGGATAGGAAAGCAGGCTATATTTTTTATATTGAAATTTACAACCAAATCTTTATACATGGCATTAGACAGAGCACTTCACAAACTATTCACAACTTCAACGTCTCACTCTATCTACACATATACAAAGGGTTTACAAAGAGATGAGATTTCAATCCTCATCTAGGTCATACTCAGGATCATCCTGATCCTCCTCTGACTCCTTTTCACTCAGATCATTCTCTTCCTCAGTTTCACCTCAAGAGTTCTCCTTCTTAGATTCCTCCTCCTCAGCTCCTCATCGGGGTCCTGAAATGTTTTTCCTCAAACCGGGATGAGACTACGTCTCAGCGAGTTCTACCCCACCAAGACTCGATTAGGAAACCAATACGCTAACCGGGCTGCCTATGCACACACGGGTCAGAGAACTTACCTTAGCCTCAGATTCCACCTGCATATTAGCACAGTTCAGTAGACATCCAAGTAATCACATCACAGATTGATATCTCGATCAATCGACCTAGTCGATCACACACCAACAAGACCACTCATGGTCAATTTCATTCAATCAATCATTTCACAACGTTAGATCAAAGCAATGATCAATCGACCTAGTCGATTACATGTCAGTTGGACCATTTCTAGGTCATCTCACTCCACACTATATAATCTCCAATAGTACACTCAGTCACCGAGCTACAGTAATGCTTTCGGGCGTCTATACGCCAAGGTGAGGTACAATAAACACCTTATGTGCAGGCTCTTAGACATTCCAATTACTTTCAGCCACAGGAGAACAATACTCAACACATGGAATTACGACCACACAGGCACAATCTACGCCACACAGGTATGATCAATTATTACCACACAGGCATGATCACTTATCGATGATCAATTATCGCCACACAGGCTTGATCAATTATCGCCACACGGTATGATCAATATTCAACAATTTATGTGCATTCTCTAAGGCATCCTACATACCAAAGCGATGTAATAATCGCTGAGCCACATCACACAGCATTTCTTCTCATCTTTTAGCATCATTGATAAAATATCGTGCGTGGTTACACGATTGGCCTTAGCCAAAATATAATGATTTCGATTTCACAAATCCCACCATTATTTGCGTCCACCAAAACAATTTTGGTGCTGTCAACCGACACTCGATTATTTTCCAATTAATTATCCAATTTAATTAATCCCGGAAAATAATCTTATAATCACAATTAATTCATTTAAGCACAAAATAAAGCTCAATTAAATAAATGGACTGCACCACGACGATCAGTATGAAATTTCAGTCGTCGGCCATCTAATTCATAATTTCTGAAAAATAAATAAATAATTAATTAATTTCGAAAATTAATTAATAAATATTAAAAATTCAATTTAGCTCAAAATAAAGCCAATTTAAATAAACGGGCTGCACCACGATCATCAGCATAATATTCCGGTCATTGGCCATCTCAACCTTAATTTCCGAAAAATAAATAAATAATTAATTAATTTCAAAAATTAAATAATTAATATTAAAATTAAATTTAGCTCAAAATAAAGCCCGATTAAATAAACGGGCTTCACCACGGTCATCAGCATAATATTCCGGTGACTGGCCACCCCTGTTGAATTTTCGGAAAATAAATAATTAATTAAATTAATTCCGAAAAATAATATTTAAATACCAAAAACTCCACTTAGGCCCGAATCGTCAAATTGAAGCCCGATAAGGGTCGGGAAAAATCCCAAGCTACCTCCAATAAATAGTAGACCACGTCTGCTTGCTAAATACACAACCAATTTGTCTAATTCGCGTCACAATTGACTGATAAACACTAATCCATACTAATCTAACCACGTAAACCTATTTAATTAAAACTAATCAACCCTTAAGCATCATTAGTCTACTAAGTGAGGATTAGTGAGATTACTCACCGGAATCGTGCGCAAAACATATCAATCCGACGGGATGACGCGAGAAACGATAAACTCCAAAGCGGGCCTTGGGTTCGGGGCCCGGAAACGGCCCAAAACGAGCCTGAAGGGGGCTGGAAACCCACTCCGTGGGGTGGCTACAATGGCTGAAAATAGACACGAAACAACCACAAATCAAAGCAGCAAGGGCGGCAAGGTGCGGGGGAGGGCCGGTGGAGGTCGGGCAGGGTCGAACGGTGGCCGGAGGTGGCCGGACAGGGGCGGAACAGGGCTGGGTAGAGGCGGAGCAGGGGCTGGAGTCGCATGGGGAAGACGCCTGGGCGCGAGGGGCGGCGACTGAACGCACGGCGTCGCGCGGGTGACGGTGCGGCAGCTCCGGCGACGGTGGCTCGGCGGCATGCGGCAGCAACGGCGAGCTGCAGCTTCTGCTCTGGCGTCCTTCCAGATTTGCTGGGACGTCGGGCAGCAAGCCGAGGGGGAGAAAGAAGGCGGGCGGCAGCGGCTGAGGAGGGTGAGGGAGAGGCAAAGGTGGCGGGATGAGTGGCGAGCGGCCTTCGGCGAGCTGCGGCTCTCTTAGCTTCTTCTTTCGCTTCTGGTTCGCTGGTTGCATGAAGAAGCAGAAAGGAGGGGCTCGGTCACGTGGGAGAGAATGGAGGAGAAGAGAGAGGAGAGAGAAGAATAGATAACTTTTGACTAGTCAAAGAGAGAGAGAGAGAGAGAGAGAGAGAGAGAGAGAGAGAGAGAGAAAAGTGAGTCGGTGCGGGGGGATTTCGCACGAAGGGGGAGGGGAGAGGAGAGAGGAGAGAGAGAGAGAGAGAGAGAGAGAAAAAATAGAGAAAAGGGAGAGAGAGAAAAAAGAAAAGAAAAGAATAATACTATTCTCATTTTCCTTTTCTCTTTCCATTTCCCTTTCTATTTTCTTTCGGTCTTTGATTAATCCTCCGATACTTTCTTTCTTGAAATTTCGGACTCGGCAATAAATTGATAGACGATGAGACAGTCCTAAAAATGAATTATGACACGCCCGAATATTCAATTCCCAAAACCGAATTAAATTTCATGATTAAAATCGACCGAACGCGATTTTAGTCCAATCCAACCAATTAGGTAGCTTTTAGAGATTTTACCGCGGTTATATCCCTTAACGGCTTCACCCAATAGGTTAGTTAACTCGTGAGTGTTCAGCTCAGAGAAAAAGGACCATAGGCGCGCCGACGATATGCACATTTCACTTTATCGAAACGGGGTCGAATTTCAAGATGTCACAAATTGTACTCAGCAATTTCTAGATGCATACCTATATTGGAGGAATTGGCTTACGTCAATAAATCTTTCAAGTTCAAATCTCCATCTAAAACAGAGAATCATTAAGGAAAAAGAAAAAAAAACAATTGGTTAGGTTTGAGCGATTCGGTCTACACTTAGAATCGAACCGATTATCAATGATTCCAAATTTTAGGATCTAGGAATTGGACTAGTGCTGTCACGACCCTGACTCTATCTCCAGCGTCTTGAGCAACAAGGGTTATTTTCGCGATGTCCCAGGTGCATCGCCGTCTCATTTGTTTTTATATTTTCATTTAGCACATGCGGAAGCGTTATAAACAACACCTAGACAACAACAAACAGCTAGGAAAATAACCACTTGCAAACACACAATTACATTAGTTATATTGACAAGCCCTTTTGTCATGGGCCGTTATATTTACAATCGTTACATGCTCTATGCTCAAAAGGGCCGAAGTAAATCTTAGCTCCTCTATCGAGACTGCAACTCTTCCATACCTACAATTCTAAAAAATAACCAGGTGAGTCATGGACTTAGTAAGTAAAATTCCTAATTCTTTATTAGGAGGATATCTCATCATCAAAATCTAGTAGGTACAACCCTCGCAATGCAGTGTCAATGGCAGATCAATTGCAAACATACTAGATTTTGAAATCGAGGATGTTACAGCTCTCCCCCCTAAAAAAATTCCGTTATCGAAATTTTAAAGTGTACCTGATCATCCAAAAAGATGGGGGTACTGACACTTCATAACTTCCTCACTTTCCCATGCTGCACCTTCAATTCTATGACTTCGCCATAGGACCTTAACTGGGGGAATGGCGTTATTACACAAGACTCGCTCTTCCTAACCCACGATTCGCACCAACTCCTTAACATATGACACTCCGTCGTCTACTTCGATATCTTCAAAGTTCTGCATGTGTGTTGGATCGGGCTCATACTTTTTTAACATCAATACGTGGAACACATCGTATACTTGAGCAAGTCTCGGCGATAAAGCCAGTCGATATGCTAAATTCCCTACCCTTTCAAGAATTTCAAAAGGCCTAAGTACCTCGGGCTTAGCTTTTCCTTCGCCTTTCCGCTGTGCACTATGATTATTATTCCTCAAAATGGTACATAGTCAACACGGTTGGATCTATTGTTTCCTCTCATGGTCACTTGATCTTGAGTACTCATGTGACAAACCTATAGAACAACTATAGGAATTCTAAGGGAACTTTTCTGTACCATAATAAGAAGTCAATAATCACGAACCACCGTAAAAAAATTAGACAAGCAATCACATGCATGAGGTGTTTCCCTAGCTAACTATCTCATATTCCAGCACACCTTATCACTCTTAATAACCTCGCTTTGATACCATAAATGTCACGACCCCGACTCTATCTCTAGGGTCTCAAGCAGTGAGGGTTATTTTCGCATGTCCTAGGTGTGTCACCATTCCGTTTGTTTTAATCTTTTCGTTAAGTACATGCGGAAGCATTACAAACAACACCCAAACAATAATAAGCAGCTAGGAAAACAACCACTTACAAACACACACTTACATTAGTTATATTTACAAGCCCTTTTGTCATGGGCCGTTATATTTACAATTATTACATGCTCTATGTTCAAAAGGGCTGGAGTAAATCTTAGCTCCTCTATCGAGACTACAACTCCTCCATACCTATAATTCTGAAAAATAACTAGGTGAGTCATGGACTTAGTAAGTAAAATCTCTAATTCTCTACTAAGAGGATATCTCATCATCAAAATTCAATAGGTACAACAATCACAATGCAATGTTGATGGTAGATCAATTGCAAACATATTCCTATACCTTGACTACATGCATATGTCCATTACTGCATACTTCAATGCATGCTTACCTTCAGCATATCAATGAACACATTAACATATTATGCTTTTGCATATACCGGCACTCATGCAAATTCATTTATCGTCGTTCTGACTCAACTAGGCCCTCTCAGCTCAATCGAGGCATCTAGCTTCAAGCTAGGCATCCTGACTTAACCAGGGCATCCTATTCAATGAACGAGGCATTGCCACCAACGCTATGTGGCGACGGGCGCTTTTTCCTCTTTGCCACCAACGCTATGTGGCGACGGGCGCTTTTTCCTCTTTAAGTGCATCACAAAAGTGTACCACATAAGCCGGGTTTTTTTTTTTCTTTTGTCTTAGCCGACATATGCAAGGCCCGAGGGCATGCTCATTCAAGTGAGTGTGCCATGGCTCTTAACATCATGCTATATGATATGCTAGGCACGATTCTTAGTTCGTAGCTTGAGCCACATGTTTAAGCCATCGCGACTTGATGTCGATTCCAAGCCGAGCGAATCTCAACCTCATCCCGATGCGCAAACACACTCAAGTATGTAAATATGAACAAACCATGCAAAAGGACATTACAACATACACATGGCTTACATGGGTGAGCACATCACTAAACTCGACGATAGGTTATTGCCTTTGCCAAGAATTAGAGATACTACTTACCTTCGATAAATCTCGATAAACTATAGGTGATTTTACCAAGAGAAGACCGTCCGATGAGGTGGTAGGTGAGCAAGGCCGAGAGAGGAAGAAGGCATGCGATAAAGGAGGAGAAGAAGAAGTGAGCTAAAGGTTGGAGAGAATGGATGGGGGTGGTTCTCTTATTTATAGGCCAAGCTTCATTAATAGCCCTGACTTATTATTCAAGGAAGATCCTATCGTCATAATTACCGAATTTTCTCCTTGCCACCTATGTTAGTGAGTCATACCTTCATTTAAGGACTAGCCTCCAAAGAACACATACTACTTATTCTCCAAGCCACTCCTAAAATTTTAATATGTTGTAGAGAAAACCTTTGAAAATTTTTTTCATAAAGGAATCCAAGCCAAATTTGTTCTGTGGGAAGAGCAACTAATCATTGAATACAACCCAAAAATTCGTCCGTGGAGCAGATTCAACGATTAGAGAGAGAAACTCATTTCGAAATCCAAATCTTCACAAACTCTTTGAAATTTTAATGTGTTATAGATATGAATGTCATTTAAAACTTTTGTGAAGGAAGCATGTCCAAATTCGAGAGGAAAGATTTTATAAAAATTCAAGAAAGCAATTTGGTTACCGTTTTTACTATACTCGGTAGGTTTTATATGGTAATTGACTAGGCCTTCGCTCCAACCATTTCGCCTAAAAAAAATATGAAATTTAAGTATGTTATAGGTTAAGATGTTTTGAACATTTTTTATGAAGGAAGTTTCTCCAAATTTGAAGCAAAAAAAGCTCTATAAAATCGAAAAGCAAGAAAGGTCCAGCAATATCAAAAACTGAGAAGTCAAAATTTATGAAACTCAAGGTGTCAAGTCTATGGAGGAGAGGTGGCGCCCTACTTGGCTTGCGAGATCACTTGTCATCATTCCCTTAGGTCATGAGTCATCCCCTTTCATTAATTATTTGGGATACATAAGCGAGCTAGTTGGGACCAAAATAAGGGTTGAAATGAAGGATGTTACAAGTGCTCACCCCTAGGTAGTATGTCTAAATGTAAAGAATTTGTGCAACGAACTGAGATCCTTGGTTTTACGTACTGGCAAAAATGATTTTCCTGAATAAGCCAATTGAAAACTTCAGCTGTGGTTATGGAAATTTCTAGGAAGAGTTTAACTAAGTGATGCAAATATTTTTAAACCGATCGCCGGTCACGAAGGTCATAGGTGTAGAGAGCAATACTCAAGCCATATGTGTTCTTGTTTTCTTCAACTAGTTAATTGATAAACTTCTACCATGTCTTTATTATTATATAAAAAAAAAATACTTTTGATACCTTGGCTAAGGTTTCAAGCAAAGTTTAGAGTTCCGAGGCATTGGAGTGTACTATATGTATCCTGTTTTTGTGCAAGAATCTAGCATTGCGCAAAAATAGAATCTGAGAATACAACCCTTTCAATGTCTTGCCGAAATAATTCATGGTTAGCACAACAACAAACACAATAAAGTGACCTAAATGCTACATCTTCTCGATAGCGTCTTTTTATATATATATTGTCGGGCTTCTCAATAGCGTTGACTTGAATGCATTCATCACTACGTGGAAAGAACAAAAGAAACTCTCGAGCTCTAATCGAGCTCTCGTATTTACTTGAACCAGTCACATGCCAGTATTAGAAACAAGGCAAAGATCAAATTGCAGAGAGGACGAGCATTTAGTAATCTCTCCCCCACAATGGTCCAGAGGAACTCTGCTGCTTCTCTGTGCGCCGTATTGCCAGGATACCCTTGGATCTGTCACCAACTGATCAACAACTTCCGATGAATTCCCCACGGGTGGTTTAAGAGGCCGAAAATTTCCATTCCTAGGGATTAAAGATGTTGGCACGTTCTCGTCACGGTGCCATCGCTGACCTCGGTTCTGTGTGCTTGTTTGTCAGTCTATGCCTTGACCCACTTGACCTCAACCCGCTCAAGATTAAAGGAGTCTTACCTGCTAGGGGAGCAAGAGTTGGTCCTTTAGGTATCTAGAACTCTCTGGGGACAGAATCCATATCCACATTACAATTTTTGGCTTAAGCATCAGCACTTCGCACAGCCCAGTCATTAGACCGAATCAAAGGTTAGCGTTTCCCATTACCTAATAAGAATAAAAGACACTAAAACAGTCAATCTGTCCTCGTAAGTGATAAGTGAACAGGACAGGGAGTTGGCCATAAAGAGAAGGGTATGTAACAGGGCTGATGAAACCATACCTTAGATGCTCCCATATACCGAGTAAACATGGGCTTTGTGTGGTAAGAGACAGAACCTCCTCAATGGGATTCCTGACCATATGTAATATCATAACTTTAAGTAAGATCTAAGCAATGGATTCCTATAATATATTTAATTAGGTTACTTCACCACAATCTCACTATCGATTGGGCGTTCTTGGTAAAAGTATCTGGAGGGGATATCATGGATTTATGAATGCATCCTATACTGAACAGACAACAACATTGTTGCACAATCCAGCTTGCTGAAATCTATCAAAAAGTCTCCAGATATATAGCAGTCCGATAACAGTGGCAGGAAGCTGTTGTGGATCCACAATGTTGAATTGTTGATCCAACTTCTAGAAACTTCAAGATAGACATGAGCTAGAGAAGTCAAGAAAAATCCTAGAAGAGTCCATAAAATTATCCCTGCAAATGGCAGAGATTTTTGCCTAGAAGAGTTGGTTGTTCAAGGAAAAAAATTGTAAAAGAATCTACTAGAAGTAAAAAATGGTGGGCCATAAGTCGGTGGAGCTCCCTTATAAATAGGAAGGGGGGAGCGCAGCAGACCAATAAGGTAAGCAAGCTCCTTCCCCTTCCCTTTGTACTAAAATTAAATAATAAAATACTTTTGTTTGTTCCCTTGTGCTTCTTTGCTGCCACTCTCTTTTACACATTCTTATTATTACTTTGCCCAACCATTTCTTGCCCACATTGTTCTTAGTTTGCTCTCTTGATAGTTCACACACAAAACACTCCCTCGCACACACATAACACACATGTTTCCGCAAATACCAACAGTGGTATCAGAGTCACGTCTTTAGTTGGTATTGGGCGTTTGTCCTACCTACCCATTCCTAAAATCACCCTTTCCATATAAGTAGCAACTAAACTATGGCCAACTCTACCTCATCCTCATTTCCCATTCCCATTTTTTATGGGAAGAACTATGAGTTTTGGAGCATAAAAATGACTACATTCTTGATGGCCCAAGACTTAAGGGATATCGTGGAAAAAGGTTGCGAGGCTCCACAAGAAGGTGCAAGTGTTTCGAAGGATCAACTACAAAAGGATGCAAGGGCACTATACTTTATTCAGCAAGCACTCTCAGAAATGGTATTTCCAAGAATAATTGGAGCAAGGACTGCAAAAGGGGCTTGGGAAATACTACGAGAAGAATTTCAACGATCAGAAAAGGTATGCACTATTTGCCTTCAAACTCTAAGAAGAGATTTTGAGAATTCTAAAATGAAAAAAAGTATGAGACCGTACAAGAATAATGTGGAAAATTAAAGGAACTAGTTAATCAAATGAGAGCCTATGGAGATGGGATAACTGATTAAAAGGTTGTTGAGAAAATATTGGTGTAACTTACTAAAAAATACAACCCCATAGTCACAACTCTAGAAGGAACTAAGGACTTGACTACCCTATCAGTGAGTGAATTAATTGGCTCTCTAGAAGCACATGAGAAAAGACTAATGGCACAAGATGAAGATTCAGTTGAAAGTGCCTTTCAATCTAAAGTAAGTATATGGTCTCATCAATCTAAAAATGGTGGAAGGAGCTCATGGAAATATAAAAAGAGGAGAAACTACACAAAAGGAAAATTATCCACCTTGTGGTATTTGCTAGAAAACAAATCATTTGGAGAAGGATTGTTTGTTTAAAAATAAAAAACAATGCTGCTTTTGTAAAAGATATGACCACACAGAAAAAGATTGTTGCTCGAAAACAAATAATCGAGCAAACTATGTGGAAAAAAAAGAAAGCGAGGAGAATACATTCTACATAGGCCAAGCAACAAATGATAATACAAATGAAACATGGTACGTATGATGGGGCACGGATCTATATTCACTGATATTGATAAGTCGGTGAAATCCCAAGTAAAGTTGGGCAATGGTGCATTAGTAGATGTCAAAGGAAAAGGCACCATCACCGTGGAAACGAATAAAGGCCCAAAATATATACATAATGTATATCTAGTCCCTCATCTTGCACAAAATCTCTTGAGTGTGGGCCAAATGATACAAAGTGGGTATTCTCTATACTTTAGAGGAGATGCCTGCATTATCTATGATAAATATAAAAATATCATTGCCTCTGTTAAGATGAAGAATAAGAATTTTCCTATTTGATGGAAATATGTCAAAGATATAGGCATGAAAGCTCAACTTGATGATTCATGGCTATGGCATCAAAGATTTGGCCACTTCAACTTTGCTGAGCTAAAAACTCTCCATGGAGAAAAATATGATGAGAGACTTTCCAGTGATTTCAGAAATTTCAGATTTTTGTGAAGGTTGCCTCCTTGGGAAACAACAGAGATAGTCCTTACCATTTGGAAGTGCCTGGAGAGCTAAGAAGCCATTGGAGCTAGTTCATACGGACGGGTGTGGTCCAATGAGAACCCCCGCACTCAATTAGAATAAATATTTCATCCTATTCATTGACGATTACACAAGAATGATGTGGGTATACTTTCTTCGAGAAAGATAAGAGGTTTTCTCTATCTTTAGAAAATTCAAGAGCCATATCGAGAATCAAAGTAGCCAAAGAATCAAAGTCCTAAGGAGTGACAGAGGCATAGAATACAATTCAAAGGAGTTTAATAAATTTTGTGAAGACGAAAGAGTCCATCATCAACTAACTGTTGGTTATGCCCCAGAGCAAAATGGAGTAGCCAAAAGAAAAAATAGAACCGTCACGGAGATGGCAAGGTCTATGCTAAAGGAAAAAGGACTTCCTAACTTATTCTAGGCAAAAGCAGTCTACACGGCCGTATACATCTTAAATAGGTGTCCAACTAAAGCAGTGCAAAATAAAACTCCAGTTGAAGCATGGAGTGGACGGAAGCCTTTAGCAAAGCATGTCAAGGTATTTGGATGCATATGCTATGTCCACATCCTTGCTTAGAAAAGGAGTAAGCTAGATGAAAAGACATAAAATGGAATATTCCTTGGCTACAATGACCAATCAAAAGGCTATCGGGTTTACTAAGAAGCTTATGATTAGTTGAGACATTGAGTTCAACAAGAATGCTGCTTGGAATTGGGAGGATGAGAAGATCGAGAAAAAGTACATCACCTTGCCAGACATACTACTTGAGGAGTCAACGTGACAAGAAGAAGGAGAAGTATCGGATTCCACCACTCACGACATAACTCCACCAACCTCTCTAAGAGTGACGCAAGAAGAATCTACTCTAGAGTCTCCAGTATTAAGGGTAAAAACCCTTAGAAGAATTTATGACACATGCAACTTCGTTGCTTTAGAACTAGAAAACTACGAACATGCATCCAAAGAAAAAGTTTGGAAAAAAGCCATGAAGGAAGAGATCAAGATGATCGAGAAAAATGAAACTTGGGAGCTTGTTGAGCAACCCAAAGACGAAGAGATCATTGGTGTCAAGTGGGTTTACAATACGAAGCTTAATGCAGATGGATCAATCCAGAAGTACAAAGCAAGGCTTGTGGCAAAAGGATACTTGCAACAACCAAGTATTGACTATACTGAAACTTTTGCCCCCATTGCTCGCCTCGATACTATTTGAGCACTAATAGGCCTAACGGCACAAAAAGAATGGAAGATCCATCAACAAGATATGAAGTCGTCATTCTTAAATGGATATCTTGAAGAAGAAATATACATAGAACAACCACAAGGGTTTATCATCAAAGGCCAAACAGAAAAAGTTCTCAAACTCAAGAAAGCCCTGTATGGTTAAAGCAAGCATCACAAGTGTGGTATAGTAGAATCGATGAGTACTTTATCAAGCAAGGACTCAGGAGGAGTATGAGTGAGCCAACACTCTACATCAAGACCCAAGGTAAGTTTGACACTCTCATTGTCTCTCTATATGTAGATGATCTCATATATACAGGAAACCGTAAACAATGATCCAAGAATTCAAAGAAGAAATGATGAAGACATTCGAGATGACAGACTTGGGCTTGATGCATTACTTCCTTGGCATCGATATTGACCAAAATGAAGGAGTGTTTATCTCGCAAAAGATACACATGAGCTAGAGAAGTCAAGAAAAATTCTAGAAGAGTCCATAAAATTATCCTTGCAAATGGCAGAGATTTTTGCCTAGAAGAGTTGGTTGTTCAAGAAAAAAAATTGTAAAAGAATCTACTAGAAGTCAAAAATGGTGGGCCATAAGTTGGGGGAGCTCCCTTATAAATAGGAAGGGGGGAGCGCAGTAGACCAATAAGGTAAGCAAGCTCTTTCCCCTTCTCTTTGTACTAAAACTAAATAATAAACTACTTCTTTTTGTTCCCTTGTGCTTCTTTGCTACCACTCTCTTTTACACATTCTTATTATTACTTTGCCCAACCATTTCTTGCCCACATTGTTTTTAGTTTGCTCTCTTGATAGTTCACACACAAAAAACTCCCTTGCACACACATCAAACACACGTTTCCGCAAATACCAACACACAAACAGAAACATCAAGCAGCACCAAGAGAAAGGGAAGGAAGAATTGCCACCTGATTGGCTTGCATTGCCTCATCAATGACGGCCATGTCTAAACCATGAGGAAGGCGAGAGAATAAATTTCTACCACTGCTTTACAGGGTAGTGAAGACAATCTCAGCTTCATATGAGATCCATTTATCAAAGAAGCAGAAACCTTTTCTTAAATTATGTGATGTGATTTGCATATGGATTGATGGATCTAAATTGCCAATCAGGCATTGATGCTACGCTTAGTATCATACGAGAATAAATTGACCAATCTGAATTCCCATTGTTGAATCATGCTAAATTTTTTGACATTCTCCAAAGATACTACCTAGCAACATCTCGCTTCGCGTTCATTAACCCTCGATGATAGAAAGACAATGCAAATCACGCATACATGTGATTAGCATTACATTGATAAGATTTTGGTTCTTCAAAAACCCCAACTCTCTGTTCCATCCCTAGCACAACACTCAAGAGGGAAGCAACTCACGAGTGTTGATTAGCACAAACTCTCACATTCCCAATTGCGTGCGACACTACTTACTCTAGCATGAGAGACGGAAGAGGGATTGGCGAACTGCGTAGTGGACTGAGAGGGGGCATAAAACCACTGTCGAAGAAAGCAGTGGTGGCTCTGTCGAATTGGCTTCTGAATGTGGCCATATTCTCTATTTTGTTTCTTTTTTTTTTTTTCACTTGATCAAGAGGGAATTGTTTCCGTTGTTGGTTCACTTGATTCTTGGATATTGTTTGTTTGTTCTGGAGCTTCTTTTTCTATCTGTTTCTCGATATACTTTCCGAAGATTCCACGAAAAATTTCCCAGGTTTCTCGTAATTGGGTTTCAATGTTACCCATGAAATCCTATTCAATCCACTCTTGGTAGCAATGGCATGAAGGAGATAGTCTATTGCGGATATAGTTTGAGGCCAAAGAAAAGAAATTATGATTTTTCTGACCTGTTGACTGTTGTCTTTTAACTTCTCAGTCAAGTGGCACAATTTGCTAGTCTTCGTCGATCAAAAACAATGCGGAGTTGTGGACACATGCACTTCTAATGCTCAATCTTTTGGGCAAATATCACAAAAAATCCCATACTATTTGCATTATGACACAACTTGTCACACCCCGAACCTCAAGCGCGCGTACATCCCTTGATGGTCGATAAAATTGCGACGTTCCCAGGACGCGTCGCCGACCCAAACGATTCATGCACATGTGAAAGTGAAATAAACAATCCCCAAACAACAATCAAACATGGGATAGAAAAGCAGGACAACGAATTTCACAAAAACATATTTTATAAACAGTCTAGGTTTATATACATAACTAGTCTATAGACAAGGTCCTAACTTCAAAAAGAAGAGCTACTGAGCCATCTAGGCACTAGACTCTTAATTCATAGGCTCCGGGTCCACCACGACACCATCAGGAGTGTCAAGATCCATCGGGTGACTTGCTTCCCACTCCCCGGTCCCAACGGGAGGCCCGTCGAAACCTCGAATGGGAGCCTCTTGACCCCCTTGAGGGAAGCCGATGTACCACACTATGAATCGGTGAGGTACCAACTGAGGTAGGCCCTCTTTGACCCAGATCGTGATCTCAACCAACTCCCGGCTTCGGGTGGTCCTAGGAATAGGGAAGTAGGTAGACTCTTATTTTTTAGGTTTTGATTTCAATTGGATAAGTTGGGCCTTTCATTGACGTGCCTATAGTGCTTTTCTCTGAGGTGGCCACTCATGAGATAACTAGACTATATGGGGAAGTCATTAAGAGATTTTAATGCAATAGACTTGAGGATTTAACCAGGAATCGATTGCTCAACTGTGCTCATCTGCAGAGATCATTACAACACAAATATAAATAGATTAGAAATCAGAGATAGGTCGGTTTGATTGAGATATGTGGTTAAAGGTAGTTGATCCCACTAAATTGTAAAATTCTCTTCGACCGACACTAAATTGATTTTTCTGTTGTTTTGGTACCTTGTGTCCGTATTTGAAACCTTGAGATTTTCACGATAATCGAGAGTCGCCAATGTGTCGAAGGGGTTCATTGTGGCACGAAGAAAATCAACCACGGGTCATTTGCACCAAAAAGTTCTGAAAGTTACCCGATAGCCTAAGTCACGTTAAAAACGCGCCAAAGTGAAATTAACTGCAAATTTGAATCCGATTTCAGAAATTAAAGGTTTTGTCATGTTATAATAAATTCTAGGAACGTCGACTTAGTTTCAGAAAATCTTTATGCAACCCGAGAATTTTTGGGAAAAAGTTGTCCTAGGACCGTTTTTTGTCCAGAAAAAGCCAGGGACTATTTTTGATTACAAATTTAGGATGCAAGATGGTTCAATTGGTGAGGAAAAATACCAATTTGAGTATCGACTCGATAACGGAATTTATTGAGGCCGAATTGGGTTGAATTAAGCAAGATCAAGTGTCCAATTGGTGAAAAATGTTGCAAATTCGTATGTCCCCCACCCCCACCACATTTGGACCATTCCAAGCTTCTAGAGGGGTGCATTGGTGGCTTAAGGAGAGCCAAGAAAGACAGCCTTGGCTGTGGTTGAGTCAAGGGGACCAAATGGTGGAAAATTTGGCCAAGGTAGGGCCCTTGTTCCCCTCTCTTTGTTCCTCAAGCCAACCAGCTAGCCTCCCCCTTCCATCTCCTTCATTTTTGCCCACCAGCAGAAGCAAGGAAGACCAGCAAGGCTGCCAGACTGCCCCTCATGCTGTCGCACGCCGCCACCGTCGCCGGAACGCCACCCCGCTACCTGAGCATGCTGCCCATGCATGTCCGCCTTGCCATGCCCATCTCACCTCATCTAGCTTGTCCACGTGTTCCAGCAGCCATCTCAGCCCGTGTCGGAGTCGTTTGGCCCGCCTCCGACCCTCGTGAGTGCCTGTCAAGGCTCGGTTTAGCCCTTTACACCTTTCCTGATCAATTCCTGCCTCAACCAAACTTGTTTCCTCTCTTTGGCAGCAACAAATAGAGGGTTTGTTAGTGGGCTTTCAACGGTGCTTCGGGCCCGTTTTGAGGTGATCTCGAACCTCGAAACCTAGGCCCACTTTGAGAAGAATCATTCCCTCTCGCGTTTCCATTGATTTGAACCGACTAGATCGTTGAACAAGTGAGTTTGCTCACTAAACCTTACTTAGTAGATTAATTATGCTTAAGGGTTATTTATGTTAGCTTAAGTATGGATTATTGATAAGCTAAGATGGTTAGATTAGCCTTAGAATGGATTAATGTAACTTAATTAGTGAGATTTGTACAATTGATGATGGATTAGTCGAATTCAGTGAAGTTCCTGCAGTTCGGATTTCTGGACACTCACTATTTGCCATTTTTGTAGATCGAAAGAGGTTACGAATTTGAGGTTGATGTTTCTTGAGAAATGTTCTAGATATCCTAAGCTACAACATATATTTTTCTCAAGATTTTTAGGGATCTAAAAGAAGGAGATATCAGCTACGTTATTTTCAAACAGAACCTCAGTTTTCGTTGAACTTTGTGACCTTTTAGGATTCTAGGGGTTTTTATCAACTCCTATGGTTCGAATTTCAAAATTATTTCTTCACAAAAATTGTTTTTCACATCCTATAGTTTAACATACTCAAATTTCAGATTAAACGGACATGTCTAGGATCTCGAACTAAATTGATTTTAGAAAACAGATTTTCTGAAAATAGACCTAATTTTGGTGCTGGATTGAACGATTTACTGGGCTGAATTTAGAAGGATTTGAGTTTAGGTGTCTGCACGAAAAATGTTTTTTTATGTGTTTTTTTATAACATATTCAAATTTGGTAGTTTTCTGAATTCGTTTAATTAGGTTTGTAGATTTAAAATTGGAGATGCGTGAGTGAGCCTATTCTGCCGGTTATGGCTAGTTATGAGTTGTGATGGTTCTTGAGGCTTTGATTGTTGAAAATTGCTCATTTAATGATATATGGTTAGTTTGTGATATGCCTAGTGCTTGATGATCGTGTGATAGTTAAGAGAATCCATCCCCAGCGTATTGGTGGACTTTACTAGTTAAGAGAACCTATCCCCCTTCGTGTGTTGGTGGACGTTAATAGTTAAGAGAACTCTCCCACAGCATGTGTTGGTGGACGTTAGTAGTTATTAGTCGTTTCCAGCGTATGTCGTAGTCATCAGTCGTTCCCGGTGTGTGTCGGTAATTATTATTCTTCCCTGGTGTGTGTCAGTAATTATTATTCCTCCTTAGCATGTGTCGGTAATTATTATTCTTCCCTAGCGTGTGTCCGTAATTATTATTCTTCCCTGGCGTGTGTCCGTAATTATTATTCTTCCCTGGCGTGTGTCGGTAATTATTATTCTTCTCTGTCGTGTGTCAGTAATTATTATTTGTCCCTAGCGTGTGTCAGTAGTTATTATTTCACCCCAGCGTGTGTCAATAACTTTTATGCTTCCCTGGCGTGTGTCGGATAAAATTACTTTTGTAAATAGTAATAATTAATTAATTAGAATGCATGTTGAGTTGAATTGATGGACCGGCGTGTGTCAGTAATTTTTGCTTTGATTTGTATTGGTAGTTCTTGCTCGTGTGAGTTATGATTTAATTATGATTCTTGCTTTGATGTGTATTGGTAATTCTTGCTCGTGTGAGCTGTGGTTAAATTGTGATATGAACTGTGCTGACCTGCAGGAAGGAATTGAGCCCAAGGTAAGCCTCTATGATTGCATGATGGTGTGATTAAGACGTCTTAGGTGTATTACCCTCCTAATCAGGGTTTAGAGGATGGACTTGTTGAGACATTGTCTCACTAGTTATTGTATAACCATTTTCAGGTCCTTAGAAGGTGGTCGTGGAGGATTGAAGCCCTGGAGTCTATGGAGGTGGAGTTCAAAGGATCGGAGTATGTGTTCGACTAGTATGTTGTAGGGCAATTCCTTTTGAGAGTCGGTCTTTTGAAGTCTTGTGTTGGTAGACTTTTGTTTATGACTCAATTGGTCTTTATCAGCATGTTTTATTTGGAAATCTGATGTCCACTTTTCTATCCTGAGATGGTTGTTGTTAGGGGATTTGTTATTCGCTTCCGCATGTGCAATAAAATGAAAGGGTTGGCGACTCGTCTTGGAAAGTCGCAAAATTTTATTGACCATTGAGGGATGGGCACGCGCTCAAGGATTGGGGCGTGACACCTCATATCGCACGTGACGTGCCTCCATCTAAGGACTTGAAAATTGTAAGCCATGAAGGGGTGAGACAATGTCTCAGCGAGTTTACACCCTAAACCTCGATTAGGAAGATAATACACCTAGAGGCAGTTTATGCACACATCATATAAGATTTACCTCGCCTCAGCACTTCTCTGCACGTCAATACAACTCATATCATATATGCATACCGTACATGTAATCAATAATTGGAACACTTTAACTCATATACCAGTTAATCACATGGGTCCCGATTATAAGGCCAAATCGTTATGACACGTCCCATTCCGTGTCATACAATTTTGCCCCATAATCCGGTGTAGCTATTTCACTCACTCAAGCGTTCCAATTAATTATGGTCCCACGGGCATAGCCAACTCAACAATAAGCGGTCTTCCGGCATAACCGGGCATTGTCTCACCCTATCGAGCATGGCAATGTTTACCTCTAGACGGCATTCCCGAAGGAGCATCGGTTCGGCCTCTACGGCGATCCAATATTCATTGATGTGGGGCATTTCTGAAGGAGCATCGTCCGGCGTAAACGCTTGTGACGGGTTCTCATAACGATCACACGCACATTCAATCTCGGCCAAGGACATCGTATTTTGCACTCAAATGCCTCAATTTAAATAATGTGCTTGACCTATTTTCTTCATATTAAAAACACCCGGTAAAATAGGTGTGTGTGGACACACGGTCGAAACGAACCATAAAGCATGATATACTATCATTTTAAAATTCCACGACTTTATATAGTACTAAAAACATTTTCGGCGTCAAAAACCGACACCCGGTATTTTCTAATTAAATACCAAAAATTCCATATTTTTGAAATAAAAATTTAAAATCAACACTCAACATCAAATTGCACAAATTAGCACTCAATTGCACAAACTAACTACACTATGGCGATCGGCATAAAATTCTAATGACCGGCTATCCCGGTATAATTTCCACGGTTTAATGGGCCAATGAGTTCACGGTGATGGCAGTGTGATGACGAGCAAGACTTGAGTCTACAGCGACACCAAGGAGGCTAGACTAGGCTGAAAACAGTCCAACACGTTTCAGCCAAAGCTGAGATTCGGACCAGCTTCTGAGGAGGGTTGCTAGCGACGCTAGGACAAGCGGATGGAAGGCGAGCTGGGTGCGGCAACAACGGAGGGGAAAGCTGGAGCGGCGGACAGGCGATGACAGATGACGGCTTGGTCGGGCGGAGTTGCGACACGTGGCTAAGGGCTTCAGGACACGGTCGACTCGGCGGATAGCAGGAGCGATGGACTGGTGGGACTGGAGGCACGGTCGAGCGGTTTGGTTGGCGGCTTGGACAAGTGGCGGTAGCTTGCGATGAGGGTTGGCTAGTCTTGTAGGGGTGGTGGCTACTTTGTTGGTTCTCTAGTTCTATTTCAGCAACAATGGAGGATAATGAAGCAAGGAAGAAGAAGAAGAGGTTGCTGCAGGTTGAAGGGGGGACAAGAGGTCACAAAAGTCTTGCCAAAACATCTAAAACACTCAAGTAGAAGCCCCAAAGTCTTCAGCTCTATCCTAGCAGCCATTTTCCCACTCAATCTTCTCTAACAAGCCACACTTGAGCTCCAAAATGTTGCAGCCCCCATGGCCTACGAATTTCACCAATTCCAACTTCACTTCAATTCACTTCAATTTCACACCAATTGACCTCAATTCAATGGTCAAATTATTGAGGAGGAAGCCCAAACAAATTTCCACCATTTCCACCACCAAACTATCCAACTTGAAGGTAAAAAAATCCAATGAAAGAGGCCCTCCGAATTTCCCGGTTTAAATCGCCCAATTTTGATTTTTTCGTCGAAAATTCAGGCTTGCCAAAAATTCTTTAAAGGATAAGTCAACGTTCTAAAAATAAATCGTGACACGCCAAAACTTTCGATTCTTGAAACCGAGTCTAATTTCATGATTAATTTCAACCGGACGCGATTTTATCGTGACCCAACCTACCGGGTAGCTTTTAGGAATTTTTAATGCATTTGACTCGTGGTTGATTATTTTCGATCCACATTGTGCCTCTTCGACTCATAGGCAACTCTCGGTTGTTGTGAAAATCTTAAGGTTTCAATTACGGGCACATAGTACAAAATCGACAGAAAAATCGGTTTAGTGCCATTCGATAAGAATTTTACAATCAGGTGGAATCACCCATAATGTAATTACATGCCTTTGTCGAATCATCTAGTCAATTTTTAACGATGCCATGTTGACTCTTATAGATTAGCACGGTGGAGCAGTCGATTTCTGATTGAATTTTCAACTCAGTTGCGTTTATATTCCTTAACGGCTTCCCTAGATAGATTAGTTATCTCATGAGTGATCAACTCAAAGAAAAATACTATAGGCGCATCGATGAAAAGCCCATTTCCTAAAATCGAAAACAAGGTTGAAAATTAGGATATCACACAACTATCCAATTTTTTTTTTTTTTTAATATCACAAAAAATTCTAAACTTTGCCCACTATGGCGCAAATACCACTAACTTTTTTTTCACGTCACAAACAAATTCAAATTTATACATATATGACATATATATTATCTATTTCAGTTCCATTTAGAGTAAATTTGTCACAATAGGCAAGTTTATGATTTTTACTTACACAAAAAAATTTAGGGTATTTGTGTCATAATTGGTATAATTTGAGCTTTTTGAGGTATTAACCATAATTTTTATTTATTTATATATAGGCAGTGCCTTATTTGCTTTTTTGAGCATGGGTTTCTGTTTCAATCATATGATCTACATGCATTTGTTTTTATTTATTAATATGACTGAACAAAATATTTGATCGCTGATGTCGTGAGAAAGTGTGCGTATCCACTTAGCATTTTTAATCCTTGGTATTTGATATCTATACTTAACCATGTAATGAAAATCGTGAAAAAAAGTACGGGGTAGTGAGAATATTTTGTGTTATATATAGAGTGGTTAGGATTTTGATGTGCAAGTTCATTGGCAAGTCAAGCCAACCAGTCTGGTGGCACAGTGGTCGCCAAATCCGCCAAGTCCTCCGAGTACGCGTCCCTTGTGTTGGTGATCACGATCCCACGCCGTCGGCACTTTGCCAGGTTAATGTGGTTGAGGCCTGCGCTGGTGGTGACGACAAGGCGGACCTCTGGGAGCGACTGGAGCATGTTAGTGGTGATCGGACTCATGTCGGAGGTGAGGATTGCCTTGGTGGCGAGGGCATTAATAGAGGAGAGGAAGTCGCTGAGGGGGAGCGGCGATTCCCAGGGGTTGAGGAAGCGGAAGGTATCAGGGAGGGGGCAGTCGAGGACAGAGAACTGAGTAGGGCGTCGGAGGAGACGGATGCACAGTAGCAGGGGACGGTGGTCGAGGGGTGGAGGAGCGCCATCGTTTTGGGGGTGGGAGGCCATTGGAGGTCAATAGAAGGGATTTGGAGGAGTGTCGGTTGAATGTAGAGAGGGGGGGGATTAATCCTGTCACTTTCATATCCGCTATTTATGTTTTATTTTAAATTAATATATTGAAAAACCTTATACTAATATACCTATGACAAATTTATCATTCATTAAATTTTACCATCAAATTACTGAGTTGGACGAATATGGCAATTGACGGATATACTCTCATTTTGTCACAAATATACCGGTTTGTGATTTTTCGTGATATTATTAATGGAAACCGAGAGTAAATTTGTTGCAAATATACACGTTTAGGATTTTTGTTAATCAAAACTTTTTTTTTGGAGTTTTTCATGGTATTAATTTTTTAAAATTTTTTTTTAACTAAAAGATGATAAGAATGTGTTGGTCTCAATAAGTATTGAATGATCAGATCGAGTCGCATCGGAATTTCTCCTAAGTAGACTTTCGTCGTGTTCAAGTCATCCTTGTTTCATTTCAAGCGTCATCACCCTATAAAGGTAGGTTCGACGAGACTGCTTTCCTATTCGAACAAGCACAACTCCGACATTATATTAATGGGCATCGCGTTCAATTCTCAACATAAGAGATATTGCATTTTTGGTTCAGTCATTTCTCAGATTTTTTTTCTTGTTCTGGAGCTTCTTTTTCCGTCCGTTTCTCGATATACTTTCAAAAGATTCCACGAAAAATTTCCCGGGTTTTCTCGTGAATAGGTTTTAACGTTACTCGTGAAATCCTGTTCAATCCACTCTTGGTAGCAACGACATGGAGGAGGCAGTCTACTGCGGATATAGTTTGAGGCTAAGGACAATAATTTCCGATTTTTCTAGCCCACTAATCGCTGTCTTTAACTTCTCAGTCAAGTAGCACCATTTGCTGGTCTTCATCGATCAAAAACAATGCGGAGTTGTTTAAGTGGACACATGCACTTCTAATGCTCAATTTTTTTTGGGCAAATATCACAAAAAATCTAATACTATTCACATTGTGGCACAAATACCCAAAGCTTTTTTTTTTTTATCACAAAAAATATTAAACTTGCCTGCTATGGCACAAATATCTCAAACTTTTCTTTTTTTTTTGCATCACGAACAAACCCATATATATATATATATATATATATATATATTCTCCATTTCAATTCCATTCAGAATATATTTTTCACAATGGGCAAGCCTAGGATTTCTACTAACACAAAAAAAAAAAAAAAAAAATTAGGATATTTGTGTCGTGGTTAGTATAATTTGAGTTTTTTTGAGATATTAACCCTAATTTTTTTATTTTATTTATAAGCAATGCTTTGTTTGCTTTTTGAGCATGATTTTATGTTTCAATCATGTGATCCAGATGCGTTTGTTTTTATTTATTAATATGACTGAAAAAAATTTGATCGCGGATGCCGTGAGAAAATGTGCGTATCCACTTTAGCATTTTTAATCCTTGTTAGTTGATATCTAGATTTAATAATGTAATGAAAATCATGCAACAAATGCGGGGTAGTGAGAGTATTTTGTGTTATATATAGAGTGGTTAGGATTTTCATGTTTCAATCATGTGATTTAGATAATGTTTAGTATTTTAAGCATGGGTTTTTGTTTCAATCATGTGATCTGGATGCGTTTCTTTTTATTTATTGATATGACCGAAAAAAATATTTGATTGCGGATGCCGTGAGAAAGTGTGCATATCCACTTTAGCATTTTTAATCCTTGTTAGTTGATTTCTAGATTTAATAATGTAATGAAAATCACGAAACAAGTGTGGGGTAGAGAGAGTATGTTGTATTATATATAAAGTGGTTAGGATTTTGATGTGCAAGTTCGTTGGCAATTCAAGTCACCAAGTTTGGTGACACAGTGGTGACTATCCATCTAGTTCTCAACATGGGAAAGATTTATTATGCGAATTTAATGCATACACTTGATATCAATCGGTCAATGGTTCTTATATGTAAAACATATGGACCTCAATGTACGTCGAATGGTTGAAAACATTTGGTTTTATACGCCTGATCCAATGCCTTGTTCTAATAGAGTAAATGAAAGTTCCACGTTAAACGTGCATTTTATTTATTAATATGACTGAAAAAATATTTGATCGCGGATGCCGTGAGAAAGTGTGCATATCCACTTTAGCATTTTTAATCCTTGTTAGTTGATTTCTAGATTTAATAATGTAATGAAAATCATGCAACAAGTGCTGGGTAGTGAGAGTATTTTGTGTTATATATAGAGTGGTTAGGATTTTCATGTTTCAATCATGTGATCTAGATAATGTTTAGTATTTTGAGCATGGGTTTTTGTTTCAATCATGTGATCCAGATGCGTTTATTTTTATTTATTGATATGACTGAAAAAAATATTTGATTGCGGATGCCGTGAGAAAGTGTGCATATCCGCTTTAGCATTTTTAATCCTTGTTAGTTGATTTCTAGATTTAATAATGTAATGAAAATCACGAAACAAGTGTGAGGTAGAGAGAGTATGTTGTATTATATATAAAGTGGTTAGGATTTTGATGTGCAAGTTCGTTGGCAATTCAAGCCACCAAGTTTGGTGGCACAGTGGTGGCTATCCATCTTGTTCTCAACATGGGAAAGATTTATTATGCGAATGGTTGATGGTTATCCATCTTGTTCTCAACACTTGATATCAATCGGTCAATGGTTCTTATATGTAAAACAGATGGACCTCAATGTACGTTGAATGGTTGAAAGCATTTGGTTTTATATGCCTGATCCAATGCCTTGTTCTAATAGAGTAAATGAAAGTTCCACATTAAACGTGCATTTGAACATAGCCAAAAAAATAAAATAAAATAATCATGGGGGTTTTGCCCCAGTGGCCACTCTTCCAACATTAAAGGGGGAGGTGTGGGGTTTAAATCCCCACTTTTTTAGAAGGGGTTGGGGTGGGAATGATATAGTTTCAGGAGTAAGTTTCGACTCCCACGCCATGCAATGAGGTAGGGCAAAAGTCTGAGAGTGAGTGTTAGAGTAGGAATAGAGTAGGCCCGACCAAAAAAAAAAAAAAAACATAGCCAAAAATAGATGATGAGTACACATACAAGTATCTTTACGCTGTAGCTATAAACGAGTAAAGAAATTCGACATATGAGCATGAGGTTTCACGCTCTTGACGTCATCACTCTCGTGTGCTAAATAGCCACCAAATGGTTTATTGACTGGATACTACACAGTACACACCTAACTAAAGAGATATATTTTTCTCCATCCCTACTAGAGCCAGACCTCCATTAGAGGATTGCAAATAAGGATATAACCATTTGTAAATTTAATTAAGTTGAAATTTTTGCGATGTCAAATTATAATTGGATCCTCTAATTAGGGACGGAGGAAATAACATAGCCCTTAACTAAATGATTTTTTTTCATAAAAAAAAAGCTAAACAATTTTTGTTCATGTGCATGTTCAAAGTTCAAAGAAAAAGAAGAAGATTAATTGGATCAATAAACCAATTTTCACTAATAAATAAAAAATTCAGAAGAAGCCGTTTAGGTGGAGTCTAAAAGTGATTTTTTTTTCTCCGACTATGAGGACCATCTCCATTTAATGTATAAATTGTAAGAGACACCCAGCACCATCTTCATATTCTTTATTTAGACACCCAATCATTCACTCCAACTAGCCTCCTCCTCCACCTACACCACCACCACCACCACCACCATCACCACGCACCGCGGCTGCGGCCACCACCATGCAACCCTCTCAACCTCCTCCTCTCAATGAAAATAACTTGCGAGATGACGTCAAGTCGCCAGAATGCGAAGACTTGCTCTCCTCTCTCCCTTCGGAAGAGGACTGGGTCCCCACCTCTCTCTCTTCGGAAGAGGACTGTGTCCCCACCTCTCTCCGCTTGTACCAGGGCTTCTGGTTCCCCTCTTGGCTCTTGAACAGCGTCGTCGCTTGCCAAAATCACTTCCAAGCTCACCCCTCCGACATCCTCCTCGTCACCAGCCCGAAATGTGGCACCACCTGGCTAAAGGCCATCCTCTTCGCTCTCTTGAACCGTGCCAAGTACTCTGACTACTACTCACAACAACGCCACCCTCTCCTAACCCAAAACCCCCACGACCTCGTGCCCTCCTTGGAGTTCAGGCTCTATCTCCAGAATAAAAATCCTGATCTCACTGCTTTTACATCCCCGAGGCTCTTGGCCACCCACTTGCCTTATTCCTCTCTTCCACGGTCGGTGAGGGACTCCAATTGCAAGCTGGTTTACCTATGTAGGAACCCTAAAGACACTTTCATCTCGATGTGGCACCACTTCAACAAGTTGACGCCTGAAGAGAAGGGCCAGCTTCCACTCCCAGAGGGCCTCGACAAGTTCTGCCGAGGCGTGAGCTGGTTTGGGCCTTATTGGGACCATGTGCTGGGTTACCACAAGGCGAGCTCGGAGATGCCTGAGAAGGTATTGTTGATGAAGTATGAGGAGATGAAAGCGGACCCGAGCGTTCAAGTGAGGAGGTTGGCCGATTTCATGGGGCGTCCATTCAGCGAAGAAGAACTGAGAAACGGGACCGTGGAGGGAATATTAAGGATGTGTAGCCTTGACAATTTGAGTGCATTGGAGGTGAATAGGAGCGGCAAGTTGCCAACTGGACTAGAGAATAAGTGGTTCTTCAGGAAAGGCGAGGTTGGAGATTGGGTGAATTACATGAGCGCTGAATTGGGAGGCGAATTGACGGTGTAATGGAAGAAAAGTGGCATGGTTCTGGTTTGAAGTTTTAGGACATATGACCCACTCGAAGATATCTGGTTTGATGGTGGAAAAGAAAAATGTGTTAAAAAAGAGGAAAAAAGAAGCAAAAACGATTCGATTGTCCACACTTTAGGGGGTCAATGTCTGGTTGAACAATGCAAGCGTGTTTCTCATGCTATAGGATGAAAGATTTTCAGTGGCATTGTCAGTCGTCGCTTCGTGTCCATAG
Source organism: Eucalyptus caleyi (assembly GCA_014182885.2). Taxonomy (NCBI): domain Eukaryota; kingdom Viridiplantae; phylum Streptophyta; class Magnoliopsida; order Myrtales; family Myrtaceae; genus Eucalyptus; species Eucalyptus caleyi. Next base: position 30,875,567 of record CM024468.2, on the reverse strand, counting down.
CGAGATACTTTAAGGATGTGATTCTACTCTTCATCCGTGTTGTGTATTATTGGCGTTTTGCAGAAGTTATTTGGCCAGTACGTAGCTGGCTAAACAAAAGCTGCCTTGCTGCTCCCTGGGAGCTTGTAAATGTATCTTCTGTTATTCGTTTCAATTCCATTTTTCTTTTTCTCTTGTCTGTGTGAACATTCGTGGCATACGGTATTAAATACAAAGCAGTTATTTGGAAAGAGAGCAAAACGAAAAGAAAATTGTCCCAGTCAATATTTACATGAGAACACTTACAAAAGAATGTTCTCATAAGAGTACCAAACGAGCGGGGAGCGGGGAGAGGCAGGGAGAGACAGATTCTTACGCAAACCGACATACAGAATTTGCGCAACTTTATTAGCTCGGTTTTGCCAGTCATCCTAGGCAACAATGACCCATTCGTAAGAAAATGGGCAAAGACGGCTAACAGTGTATTATGCGCACATTTGATAATCTCATATATAAGCTGTCGTGTATATTAGAAATAAATTAATAAGATTGTTGCAGATACTTCGCAGAAATTTATTTATTTTTGATAGGTGAAAGAGAATATTACTGAAGCGCACCAAGGGAGTGGAAATCCATATGCAAAAAGAGCCCAGTTACTCGACAAATTATGTACAATGTTAAAGCATTTCCATCCGCACGACTTTCCAGGGCACCAAAAGCATAAGATTTTTAACCAACTTTCAATAATTACAAAAAAGGGCGTTTCCTCTCCAATGAAAGCTCTCATATTCGGCTCTCGGAAACTTAACTTAAACAGATGACTTCCAACCAACAGAATATATACAAAGACATGCACAACATCTGTCATTCCATCAACAGTTGAACACTGACATAAGTTCTGGTAATAATATAGGTACCTGTGTGGGTAGTCATCCACCACACCACCAGTGAATCTAGCACGAATGGTGTCACGCCCTGATCCTCGGGGACGTGCCCATCCTTCAATGCGGTCGATTATTAAAGTGCGATATCCCATGACTAATTATCGCCGACCCTTTCTTTTTATTACGCATGCGGAAGTAGTTATAAATCCCCAGACAATAAAACAATGTGATAGAAAAGCAGGCCATATTTTTCATATTGAAATTCACAACCACACTTTTATTAATAGCACAACTTATAGTATATTTACAATATTATTTACAACATAAAAGTCTCACACCTATCTACACTAGGGGTGTCAACGGTTCGGTTCGGTTTTTCGGTTTTTGAGTTTTCGGTTTTCGGTTTTCGGTTTTTGGAAATCGGGGGCTTTTGTTCGTTCTTTTGAAAAAAGCAACACAAAAACAAAAGAGAAAAAAAAGCTTTATAGGGAAAAGTCAAAAGAAAGGCTGTACAGCAAGTTGTCTCTTCTCGGCAATCCTGTCGGCAACAACTGTAGAGAAGAGATAGAGAGGGAAGGGACGTGAAGGACAAGCCAGCAGAGGGAAAAAGCGGAACACTGTTCATCTTCTTTCCCCCGCTCTCGCTGCCCGCGTCCGCCGTTCGTAAGCCCAGTACAGGCGGCCTAGCGGCCGGTCATCGCCGCTCCGCCGGTCTCACCCGCGATGTGCAGCCCTGTCGCCCGATCGCCTCCGCCATTGCCTGCTCAGCCATGCCAGAACGCTCGCCGCCTCCGAGTGTCTCCGCCTACAACCTGACGCCAGCAAATCCCGGGCCGGTCACCCCTCACCCGCGAGCTCGCACCGCCGCTCCACCAGCGACCCGTGAGCCCGACGCCTGCAGTCGCGCCACCACTCACCCGTCCCCTGCGGCCTGCAGCTCCTCCCTCCAAGCGACGGCATCACAGTAGCTTCCCCTTCGCCGCACCTAAGTGATCGCCGTCGCCGTTGCACGTCCAAGCCGACCAAGACGAGACACGAGGAGAGGCTCAGCGTCGGGAGAGAATAAAATCGAAGATTTGATTTTATCGGTTTTTGGTTTGGTTTGGTTCGGTTAACCGATAAAAACCGAACCAATTAAAAGATATTGGTTTTTCATGGGAACCGAACCGAAAATCGAACCGAATCGAAAAAACCGAATTTTTCGGTTCGGTTCACTTCGGTTTTCGGTTCGGGTCGGTTTTCGGTTCGGTTTCTGACACCCCTAATCTACACTAAGACAGGGTTCACAAAAGGGATGGGATCTCAATTCACATCTGGGTTGTACTCAAGATCCTTCTCTGTATCATTTTCTACTTCAAAATACTTTCTCCCCTTCAGGTTCTTCCTCCTCAGCTTTTCCTCAGGGTCCTGAAATGGTTATTCAATAACTAATGAGACCACGTCTCAGCGAGTCCTACCCCCTAAGACTCAATTAGTAAACTAATACGCCATACAGTTGCCTAAGCACAACACAAGTCAGAAGACTTACCTTGGCCTCAGTTCCAACCTGCAATTCAAGGTTAAACACAGATATTCAAATAATTCACGACATCCGATCAAGCACTGGTCAATCGATTAAGTCGATTACATGTCAGTCAGACCATCTCTAGGTCATTCCCACTCATACCACGATTTCCCAGTGGTATACTCGTTCACCAAATCACATGTGTTTCTCGGGCGTCGTTTTCGCCAATGACATACCGATCACCAACACCGTGTGTTCTTTAAGGCGCCGTTTTCACCAGTGATATCCTCGATCACCGAACCACGTGTCCTTTCTAGGGCGCCGTTTTCGCCAATGTGACATTGGCAATAGACAACATCGTGAGTTCTTTAAGGCGTCGTTTTCACAAGTGATATTTCCTTAATCACCGAACCACGTTTGTCTATAAGTCATTCATGTGCGTTCTTTAAGGCGCCGTTTTCGCCAGTGATACTTCCAATCACCGAACCATGTATGTCCAATAATATCATACCTGATTGGTCTCAACTAATAATGTTCTCAGTTAGCTCTCACCATTCTCTCTACTATATATCCCATCAACGTACTAGCGCTATATATCCATGCTCGGCCATTACCAATCAAATACTCAATAACAAACAATTTGGGACAATTCCTCAAATTTCACAATTTAAATCAATTCCATAAAAATTGAAGCTCAATTAAATAAACGGACTGCACCATGACAATCGGTACGAAATTCTGGTCACCGGCCATCCCGGTTGAATTTCCGGAAAAATAATTAATTAAATAAATACATTTCGAAAATTAAATAAATAAATATTAAAAATCCAATTTAGGCTCATAATGCCTGATTGGAGCCTGAAACGGGTCGGGAAAAATCCCGAGATACATTTAATAAATAACCGAACCTTTCTACTTGCTAATAACTAGGTCTAACCACCTAACATGCATCATTAAGTCACTAAATTAATTGTTCTAACCTAATCTAACCACCTAATTGCACTTAATTAAATCTAACCAACCCTAAGCATAATTAGCAAACTAATAAAGCATTAGTGAGTAAAACTCACTTGATCAAAAGCGAGGATCGAATCACCGCAACGGCGACGCGACGGCGGCCGAAATCGGACTTTCGACGACACCGGCGGACTTGAACCGGGCCTTAGGCTTGGCCCAACAAATCTCAGCCCAAATGAGATTTGTTCTTGCACTGGAATGGGCTTGCTCTTGGACTTGGGCCTAGCTGCGATTGGGCTTCAAAAACTAGGCTTGAAGACTACAATTGCTGAAAATTGGCTTCAATTTGATTTACTGGAATTGGGCCCACTGTTGGGCTTTAATTGGTGCGGTCTTGGAATTGGGCTGCAGCTGGTGAATTTCGACTGGGCTTGAAGACAACTGGGCTGCACGTTGAACTGGAGTGGCTGAATTGGACTGGACTGGGCTACAACAAAAAGGCCCGAATTGTTGATGAAGATGGGCCCACAACGCTGGACTTCGGTGGGCTTCGTACGGTCAGATGAAGGCCGTTCAATTTCACGCTCGCAGCTTCGTGGAGTTGATGGCAAAGACACGCGGACGCTGGTCAACGAAGGCTTCACCCGGTGGAAATTCGACTGAGATGGGGGCGTGCTGGCGTGGACGATGGAGGAAAAACAGCGTCGAAGAAGCTGTGCCGTTGATCTTCAAGCGTTGTTGCTCTTCAAGCTTCGCTGGCGGACGTGTGGAGTGGAGCTGAGGGACGCGCGGAGGAAAGCTGCAGTTGGGACGCTTGATCGAATGGGAGCAACTCAGATGCGTGGGCGTGGGCTTCAAGCGGTCAACCCACGGCCTCGCTCTTGCAGATGCTGACCAAGAGATGCTCGTTGATGGACAAGTGGCGAGGAGCGGCTTAAATTGAAGATCTCGTAGCTGGCGTGAGTGGAATGTGGGCTTCGGTTGAGGAAGAGAAGTAACGGAGATGGAGAGAGATTGGATGGGGATTGCTTCACACGGCCGAGAGATTAAAACAAAAGCAGGAATAATGAGCGGATGGGAGGGTTGCCGAGCGTGAGAAGCCAGCTAAGAGGAGACAAAAAAAAAAATCAGAAATCTTAGCCAATACATTTAATGTTTTGGCCCCACAAGTCCACAATACACTCCTCTTTGTCCCCCCAATCAATTTCAAGCTTATCAACTCACAAATAAACAAATTTATAGTCCAAAATTGCTGCCTCATCCAATCATACGAATTTCACCATTTGAACTTCAATTACTCCAATAAATTCCCAAATTGAGGTCCAATTTCGACGTAGAAAAATCCCAAATGATTTTCTATAAATTCCTGACACACAAAGGCTCGGCCCGAAAGTCAAATTTTCCATTAATTTAGCCAATCTGAATTTTCATCCAAATTCCACAACATCTGAACCCATTTTCCGTAAAAAATCTCGGGACTTTCGAAAAATCTTCCGAGACTAAGTCGATGTTCCAAAAATAGCTTGTGACACCACAGAACTTTCAATTTCTGAAATCGAACTCGAATGGGCGGTTAATTTTCATTCGGCGCGTTTTTAGCGTAACCTAGACTATCGGGTAGTTTTTAGAACTTTTTAAGGCAAATGACCCGTGGTCGATTTTCTTCGAGCCACTATAAACCCACTCGACTCAATGGCGACTCTTGATTGTCGTGAAAATCTCGAGGATTCAATTACGGACACAGGGTACCAAAACAATAAGAAAATCAGTCTAGTGTCGGCCGTTGAGAATTTTCTAATTCAGTGGTGTCACCCATGATTAGGCACATATCTCTATCGATCCAGTCTATCTCTGATTTCAAATCGATTTTTAACTGTGCCATAGTGACCTCTAAAGATGGACACGGTCAAGAAGCCGATTCCTGATCGAGTTCTCAAGTCTATTGCCTTAAAATTCCTTAATAATTTTCCCAGATAGTCTAGTTATCTCGAGAGTGATCGGCTCTGAGAATAACCCTATAGGCACGTTAATGAAATGCCCGATTTATTCAGTAGAAGACAGGGTTGAAGAATCTGGATGTCACACATAGCAGAACTTAGAATCAACTCTGTTGGGCTATGCTTTCTGGATGAACTTGAAAAACTGCTCGTTTCGCCCCTTGCCAAGCATCTACATGACGAGCCAAAAAATGCCCTAAAAACACTCGAGAGAAATGTTGATTATTAGCCAGCCAAATAGGGACTAGAAGTTGTGCAAGATGAAAAGAAGAAAAAAAGAAAAATTTCGATTATTCCGGAAAATCATCCAATTATCATCCAATACTAAGGGAGAAGCTTCAATCTTAACCACGGCTCCTGAGAGGACTCATCCGCGTTGCATAACCATTGCAAGAAAAACAGATATAGAATCAACAAACTACAGAAAAGAAACCAAAAAGGATTCCAAGTTACCCAGGGCAAAATCTCAGAGAATTTCCAAAGAGTGTAGCAAGATGACGAAATAAGAATGATAACATGCAAAATTAACGACGAAAGACAATAAAAAAGTATGGAAATGATACAACAATGACACAAGGTGTCTCACCAGGCTACGGTCCATCGGTCCTTCAAACCCAACTATGCCCAAGTTCTAAACATTTCATGTGCACACTTTACCCCATAAGTATCCACTTAATAACAAGTCATTCTTACGGATCATTCTTTTGGTGTCTAACTAGCAGATAAATGGGGAAAGACAGAGTTGAATCTACCAAAGTTGAAGCACAACAGTGGCTACTTTCTGCAGGGAACTTTTCGTATGGATCATTTTTTGATTTGTCTAGCCCAAGCCAAGAGGTCAACCATGCATCCATAGCGCTCACTAGTTGGAGCGATGCCGTAACCTTTGCTCATACGTCCGAACAAGCGCCATGCTCCATTGATTAGACACTTCCGATTGCAGGCCATTGGACCTCCAATAAACGTCACAGCATTTGGTTTAGGGCCCCCATTTTCCATCTTGTAGAAAAACTGCAGCCCATTTTCATTCTCACTATTGACACCAAACCCCAATATCATCGCACTCCTAGTTGTCAACATCTTTTAGGGGCATTTGGTCAAACACTTCTTTGTGCGAATCCGACGAACCCACATGTGACAAGAAAATAATCAATGCAAAGCCTGGCCCAAGTTCGTAAACGATGCCACTCTCATCTATGTACTAATGAACCCATTTTCCTTCTTTAGAGGCTTCCACAATAGCACGGCACAATAGCACGGCACTAAGTACGCTAGCCTAAAGAGATCCAATTAATTTCACGTCTGCACGATCTTTAACCCCAGAAACCACTCGATGGCTTCATCAAACCGCTCGTTCATAAATTAGCCAGAGATCAAGGCACTGTAGGAAACACCATTTTTCCCTGGCACTGAATCGAACGGTCCTCGAGCTTCCTACAAGAGGCCGCTGCTACAATACGCAGTGATAAGGCTCGTCCAGCAAACCACGTCCCGCACACTCGCAGCCCAATGCCTTCCGTACATGCTTATCAGAGAACCCACCACGTATGCATCACAATCTCGCCCGAACTTCATCGTCTGGCGGCGAAGTTGGCCAAGCAAAGGAAGAGCGAGCGCCATGCCCCGATCAGTGTAGTGGAAGTGCGGGCTTCTGGCGGGCGTAGACAGAGACTAGCCGTCCACATTCGAAGTACCCCCAAGAATGATGGAAGAGACTTTGGTTTAAGGGGGCATCCGTGCAGATAACTGTTCAGTACCTACATTGAAAAAGAGTCATAATTGCAATGACATCTTTAATGAATCTCTTCGTCATTATTTATAACGAGTCTATTCCTATTTCTAGTGATTTTTTTAGAGATAAGATGAGATGCTGATTTTTTTATTAGTTTCTAGATCTTATTTGGAACGCTAGCTTTTCCTACTAGGAAGAGTAAAGGTCATGTAACAATTCTATAAATAGGGGAGTCTTGTAATTATTTTTTTAAGGTGAAATAAATCTATAAGCCTATCTATGTTTTGTGAGCGTTTCATCTTCAAATTACTTCCATCAAAGAAACCCATCATCCCGACTCCGAAGTCGAAGACAATGGTGGTGGGTGAGTGGGAATACAAGAGAAAAAGTGCGCTGCGTAGTTCATGTGGCGGCGAACGGGAAGCGAGAGAGGCCAAAGATGATGGTGTGGGCATGGATTTGCTTCAGGTGGCCCGTCGATGGTTGAGCATCTTCGGAGAAGGGCGAGCGTGTGATATATTTATTACTAATTGGTTGGATAATTTCATCATTTCACAATGTGTAATAATAAATAAAATATTTATTCTATATATGTCTTCTCTTTTTAATAGAGAAATTATATATTACAATCGGTCCATTTAACACCCCTATTCTATATGTCTTTAAACATTCTGGCTGTGTTCACAGCCAATTTTATTATGGAAATAGCAAGTTTCAAGAAATTGAAACCCAATGGTGATGGGAGAATCATTTTATGCCAATTAGAACACAAAGGGAATACAAAGTTATCGTGATTTATTTCTTGATCAGTCCGCCCATAATCAACTTTTGTCACTAAATATATCATATTTGAGCGTAATAATTATTGGAATTCACTTTGTAAGAGAAAACTGTAATCCACGCGCAATTGCATGACGGATCGATCTACCATAATCAACTTTGCCCACTCAAAGTACACCTCGATCTATACGAATGTAGATATAAACAGAATAGAAAATTTTCTATATAACCACAGTGGAGAATGAAATAAAATAAAATAAAAAATTTGAAGACATTAGAAGTGGGCTTCAAAGGAACCACTCACCAAGGATTGAATTTCTCGAGAGAAATAGAGAGAGTCTAATTGCGTAGAATAATAAAATTGTAAACATAAAATAAAATTTTTCCACTGGTCATCAAACAAAAGAAATACTAAATCAAGATTAAGTGTCATTAAAAGATATGTTTGACCCAAGAATTCTATATGCTCTTTTAAGTTAAATGGCTTTCAAAGGGTGATTCTTGCACCTATGAGCCCTTTTAATAACGATATAAACATGTATTGATCATTGTCAATCCAATAAAACGGCTGCTCTTTAATAGAATTTACATCTTAGACCATGTTGAAACCAACGCTTTTCCTTCTCTTTGTTGCTTCTCCAAAACGGCATGTGTCCCTTTAAAGAGGAAGCACTTAATTGCACTCAACAATTTCTAGATGCATACCTGTAATGGAGAAATTGGTTTACGTCAATAAATCTTTCAAATTCAAATATCTAAAATAAAGAACCATTAGGTTAAAAAAAAAAAAAAACAATCCGTCAGATTTGAGTGATTCAGTTTGCACTTAGAACCAAACCGATTATCAATGATTCCAAATTTTAGGAACTAGGAATTGGACTAGTGCTCACCCGTAGATAGTATGTCTGGATGTAAAGAATTTGTGCAACCAACTGAGATCTTTGGTTTTACATACCGGCGACAATGATTTTCCTGAATAAGTCAATTAAAAACTTTAACTTTGGTTACGGAAATTTCTAGGAAGAGTTTAACTAAGTGATGCAGATATTTTTTAAACGAACGCTTGTCGCGAAGGTCCATAGGTGTAGAGAGGAAAACTCAAGCCATACGTGTTCTTGTTTTCTTCAACTAGTTAATTGATTTCAAGCAAAGTTTAGAGTTCCGAGGCATTGGTGTGTACTATATGTATCCTGTTTGCGCAAGAATCTAGCATTGCGCAAAAATAGAATCTGAGAATACAACCCCTTCAATGTCTTGCCGAAATAATTCATGGTTAGCACAACAACAAACACAATAAAGCGACCCAAATGCTGCATCTTCTCGATAGCCTCTTTTTATAGATATATTTTGTCGGGCTTCTCAATAGCGTTGACTTATATACATTCATCACTACGTGGAAAGAATGAAAGAAACTCTCGAGCTCGTCGAGCTCTCGTTTTTACTCGAACCAGTCACATGCCAGTATTAAAAACAAGGCAAAGAGGACGAGCACTTAGTAACCTCTCTTCCACAACGGTCCAGAGGAACTCTGCTGCTTCTCTGTGTGCCGTATTGCCAGGACACCCTTGGATCTGTCACCACCTGATCTACAGCTTCCGATGAATTCTCCACGGGTGGCTTAAGAGGCCAAAAATTTCCATTCCTAGGGATTAAAGATGCTGGCAAATTCTCGTCACGGTGCCATCGCTGACCTCGCCTTTGTGTGCTTGTCTGTCAATCTATGCCTCGAACCACTTGACCCCAACCCGCTCAAGTTTAAAGAAGTCTTACCTGGCAGGGGAGCAAGAGTTGGTCCTTTAGGTATCAAGAACTCTCTGGGGACAGAATCCATGTCCACGTAACAATTTTTGGCTTTAGCATCAGCACTTCGCACAGCCCAGTCAAAAGACCGAATCAAAGGTTAGCGTTTTCCAATACCTAATAAGAGTAAAAGACACTAAAACAATCACAATCTATCCTCGTAAGTGACAAGTGAACAGGACAGGGAGTTGACCATAAAGAGAAGTGTATACAACAGGGCTGATGAAACCATACCTTAGATGCTCCTATATATTGAGTAAACATGGGCTTCATATGGTAAGAGACAGAACCACCTCAATGGGATTCCCGACCATATGTAGTATCATAAATTTAAGCAAGATCTAAGCAATGGATTCCTGTAATATATTTAATCAGGTTCCTTCACCAAAGTCTCACTATCAATTGGGAGTTCTTGGTAAAAGTATCTGGAGGGTACATCATGGATTTGTGAATGCATCCAATACTGAGCAGACAACAACATTGTTGCACAATCCAGCTTGCTGAAATCTATCAAAAAGTCTCCTGATGTATAGCATAGTCCAATAACAGTGGCAGGAAGCTGCTGTGGATCCACAAACAGAAACATCAAGCAACGCTAAGAGAAAGGGAAGGAAGAAATCGAGTTGCACCAAGAGAAAGGGAAGGAAGAACTGCCACCTGATTGGCTTGCACTGCCTCATCAATGACTGCCATGTCAAAACCATGAGAAAGGCGAGATATTAAATTTCTACCACTGCTTGACAGGGTAGTGAACACAATTTCAGCTTCATATTGTTGGAGAAAACTCTATTGTTGTTTTGAAGTTGACAAAACGTTTCCATCAGTCTAATTTAAAGACTTCTAGACTCAAGTGTTAAAGTCTGAAGAACTCCAAACTCTATCATCAAAGTCTGCAGCCCGCAAGACTCAAGACTCAAAGCCTACCCTCACTGACAGTTTCCAGACAGACGAAGAGAAGATTTATTCAGATGCATGTTTATCTTCAAGAATTCGGTTCATACGGTTTATAGAAGATCTTACAGTTGGAGATAACACATCGAGATTAATTATTCTTATTGGAATCAATTCGGATAATCAAGATCTATTGAAATGCGAAGTATACTTAGAAGGTTTTACTTATGGAAACCTAGATCTTGATTGTATAGGCTAGTAGGATTTGTGAGCTATCATCACATTCCTTAAATGACTCGAGATCTCCTTAATTGATTCTGTCCAATGGATAAATTGAAAGAACTCATTTAGAAAGTGCCAACGGTTGTGAAGGCATGAAGGAGTATATAAGGGAGACGCTCAAGTTATTTTAGTATGTGCGTGAAAGAAGAATTCAAAAGTCTGAAACTTTTAATTCTTTGTTATTTCAATCGTAGAGCTTTATTATTATTTTTTGATGACCCGAGGAAACTCGTCAGCTGACGGCTGGCGGGCAAACTCTGAGGCCCACGGAGGAACCCACCACCCCCGTGAGGAGAGTAAGTCCACCTGCGATGTGTTGGGGATTCGAACTTCCTCCCCTTCGTGAGGGGGAGAAAGCCCGAAACCAGTATCGCCACTCAGTGCGGTAGTTCAATCGTAGAGCTTTATTTGTACTCAAAAGAGAGAGAAAACACTTGTGAGACTTTGAAGAAGTGTAGTAGAGTCTCTATACTATAAAGTCAAGGACGTAAGACTGTAACATCTCTTTTGATCCTTAGTGAAATTCAGCCAGTGGGTTGTTAGTGTGGGAGAGTGGACGTAAGCTTGATCTAAGTTGAACCGTATTTCTATTCTCTTTCCCATAAACTCCTTATTTCAATTTATAGTTTCATATAACTGTTTATTACTGTTTACATTGCTAGCAAACTATTCTAAAGTTTTGTTAAAATTTCTTTATCACTTATTCACCCCCTCCATGTGATCTTACTAGCCCTTTTACATATGAGATCCATTTATCAAAGAAGCGGAAACCTTTATTTTTTTTTTCTCATTTTTCTTCTTCTTTTTTCTCTTTGTTTTTTTTTCTTCTTTTCTTCTTCTTGTCGGTCACCAGCCTTGGCCATGGCCGGCGCCGGCGACCAACCAGACGAGGGCCGGTGATCTCGCCGAAGCGTCACCGGCCCTTGGAGAGGTCAAGTGACGGCGAGGCTCGTCGGCTGGAGCCTTGCCATGGCTCACCCACTTGGTGGTGGCCTAGCAAGGCCAAGCCTCACACGTCCACAACGAGGCTCGCTTGGCTAGTAGCGATCTTGCCAAGCTACCAGCGAGGCTCGGCCTCGCCCAAATTTGGTGAGGCCGGGCCTTGCCAGGGCTAGGCTAGTGTTTGGCGAGCTCGCCAGAGCCTCGCCACGCCGGGGTGAGGCCCCGGCGAGCTTGCTGGTGGCCTAGCGAGGCTCGTTGGGGCCAAGCTGGCCTTCGGTGAGTAGTGGCCATCAACCGGCCAAAGAAAAGAGGAAAAAAAGGAAAAATTAATAAAAATATTAAAAAATTAAAAGAAAAAAAAAAATTATAAAAGTTTACCAAACATATTTATGTTCTTTTTCTATTCCAGAAATAGAAATTTTGTGCGATTACTAAATGTATTCTTCTGTTCAAAAATTGTTCCCCGTAACAGAAATAGTTTTTTCTATTTTGTTTATGAGAACAATTTTTGAACAAAAACATTACCAAACGCGCCCTACAACACCCAATCAACAAATAAACATAGGGATAGTAAAAACAAGGAACAATTTCCTTACCAATTGTTGACCCTAGGAAGTCTTTTCATTACAAGCCTCTCAGCGGCCACTTACTATCGACCCTCTCAACAACCTTCAAGGATCAGGGTCACCAGAAACTTTGCTAATGGCAGGGCTAGCCAAAAGGTGTTGCATCACGTGGCCACCACATCCGCACTCAGCAGATCTCCATGCTACACCCCTGAAAAATGTTAGCCCACAACAGGGTGAGATAAAATCTCAACGAGTCAACTGCCTAAACCCCGATTAGGACATAAATTCACCTCGAAGGCGGTCCTAATATGCACCATACAAAACTTACCTTGCCTAGGCACGTACCTGTCGTGACCTACCCTCGGCGGGAGGGAATAGGTTTAGGGGTATTGCCTAAATGACGAACCAAAGGCCCATGATTAGGCGCGGGCTCTCCTAAGCCCATACCTCGTGTGACATTGAGGTATTCTTAAAAATTTCGCAAAAATGAGTCGCCACTAGCCTATTGGGGTCTACTAGAAATCAAGCGAGGCATGGGAGTACGCCACACTTCCTACACAACTAGAGAATCTAAGGTCGGGGACTTGATTACACTAATTAACCAATTAGTGCCATTTCGGTACCTAATCTTGTTCAATTTAAAAGAAAATATTTTCGTCAGGCAGTTTGGATTGATTTTACACCTATCTATTAACATATGAAGTGATCATGCAGGTACGCAATCATTAAAGTAACAATTATAACTACAAAGATCCTAATTACAGTAAAATTAAACACGTGCAATTAAACATAATTAGAAATGCAAATTAAACGTACTATATAATCAATATATGAGTAAATAAATGTCTAATTACACTAAAATGTCAATACATAGCAATTCCTAACTAAACCCATCATTTTTTTATTTTCAAATTTTTTTAATTTTTAATTTTTAATTTTTTAAAATAATATACATTTCTTTTTTCGGGTTGGACCCAAGTCTGACTCGGTCGAGACAGGTCGGTCGGACCCGCCTGGGTTTGGCCCACCCAAAATACAAGGCTCGACCAACCTTGGTCGGGCCTTCGTGCAGCTAGATTGGGTCCAACTGATGGGCCCAATCTCTACTTCCCCCCACGCAGAAAATAGACCCACACAGGCCCACGACCTAAACTAGCACACAAGCCCACAACCCCAAATTCGGCCCTGATTCGCGCCCGACCCAACTCCTAAACCGCGACCCTATTCCTAAGAAAACCCTACCCGGATCCGACTTGGCTTCTAACCTTCTTCTCTAGTAGCTTTGCGTTGGTGGCGGTGATGACGTGGTGAGCGTCGGCCATGGGTAGAGAGGGGCGACGGCACTTGGGCGAGCTGCCATATCGGTGCTTGTGACGTAGGCGTTGTAGCGGTGTTGGGTTGAGGCGGGGCGACGTTCGGAGCTCCCCTGAGGGGCAGTAAGGCGGCAGCAAGTAGCTAGAGTCGCAGGTGCTGCAGTAGGGGCACGAATGCAGTGACTGGTAGAGGGATCGGGCTGCTGGTGTCAACAGTGGCGGCGATGGGCGCTGCGAGTTGGCGTTCGGAGGGCGATGGCGACGTTGTGGCTTCAGGCAAAGGAAGGCACGACAGCAGGGGCGACAATGCTTGGGCGAGCTACTGCAACAATTGCTAGAGTGTTGGTGACGGAGGGTGGAAGCGGCGATGGGAGGTGGAGGCATAGCGTCAATGACGCCTCCTGCAGTTTCTCTCCCTCCCTCCAGCTTTTCCCTTTTCGGTCCCCTCTCCTCTCTCTCTCCTCTCTCTCCCCTCTATTGTGCCTCCGCTCTTCTCCCTTTCTGCTTCAAATTTGGGTTTCAGGGAAGATGGTGGCGAACGGCATCGATTGGGTGGCTCGTCGGCGAAGGTGGTGGTGGCTCGGTGGCTCTTTCTCCTCCTGCTCGCGTGCCCCCGCTGTCTTTTTCTCTCTCCTTGTCCACCCTCTCGTCTCTCTCACTTCTTCTCCCTTGTTGCCATTCCCCTCCCCTCCCCTCCCATTTTTTGCTATCTTTCCTTTTCTTTTGCTGCAGGTTCGTGTGAGACAGGCTGGAGGAGGAAGAAGGTTAGCGTGGGCCGGGCCAAAAGGGAAACGGGCTTGGGCCGCGCAAAGGAAAAGAGAGGCAGGCAACGGGCCGGGCCAATGCTAGATCTAGCCTGACCTGACCTCTGGGCATTTTTTTTTGGTTGTTTTGTTGTTATTTTTTCCTATTTTTCTCTTATTTTTTTCTTTTTTTAGTGACTAATTCCTAATTTTGTATGCGATTGAGTCATAAATAAAATAGTAAAATTTAGGTGTCAACAGTACTTGCACGTTAGCTCAACATATATACCATCATCAGTGCAGCAAGCACAGTTTAATAACCGGAACACATCATTTCAATCACATGGGTCCCAATTATATGGCCAAACCGTTATGACACGTCCCATACCGTGCCAAACAATCTTGTCCCATAATCAGGTGCAACTATCACAACTACTCAAGCTTGTCCTAATTGTTACGACCCATTAGCCATGACAAACTCCCCCAATTAGCGGTCATCCAGCATAACCGGGCGTCGTCCTGCTTCGTCGAGCATGGCAACGTCTAGAACCCCCGCCTAGACGGCATTCCACAAAGAAGTATTAGTCTAGCCTCCACTGCGACTAGCATCCAGAATCCTGCTGGGCATCTGATAAAATCAGGCATCATCCCCATACTCCCACTGGGTGAGGGGTTTTGATAGTGACCACACGCACATCCACATTTGGCCAAGAATATCGTGCTTTGCACTCAAATATCTCATATTTCAAATAATGGACTTGGCCAATTTTCCTTCATATTAAAAATCATCCTAGTAAAATAATTGTGCGTGGTCACACATTTAAATCGAACCAGTAAGCATGGTACCCTCTGATTTCAAAATTTCACGATTTCATATACTATATAAACATTTAGCGTCAAAAACCGACACCCGGTATTTTTCTAATTAAATACCATAAAATCGAATTTTGTAATAGTAATCGGTAACTACCATCCAGCAATCAATTGCACAACAACACACGTACAAGCCATCAACACCCACATAATTCCATCATATAGCCAAAAATACCAAAAATTCCTTTTAAAACAATAAACCTTGCAATCCCTTTTTTTTTGTTCAAACTCTCCGAAATAAATTCGTACGGGGTCCCGTATTTGAAATTAACCTGCCAAAATTTGCACGCATCTATATAAAACCTCCTCGTTTTATTGAGCACATAAAACTTGGCGTGCAAACCCGACACCATATTTATTTTCTATTTTCTTTTCCAACTACCCCTTTTTGAACTAAACTTTAGTAACCCCATTTTTTTTTGTTCCAAACCTTTAGAAATAAATTCATAGGTGTTCACGTACTCAAAATTAATCTATCAAAATTTTCACACACTTAGTTTAAAACCTCATTGTTTTATCGAGCAAATAATTTTTGGTGTTCAGTTCCGATACCTCATTTATTTTCTATTTAATAGTCCATAAGGTCACTTTTTGCAATACTAGTAAACAACCAATATAAACAACCATCCATTCATCATTAGGCATAAGCTCTAAGCATGCCAAAAGTCAATCACATTACCAAATATACACTATCTAGCAAGCTAGATACCAAGAACAACCACAAAACTACAATCTACCCTAACCGGCAGCAACCGGGCCATTCGCACGCCTCCAAGTTTAATTTCAGAAACATAATCAAATAAGTTCGAAAAATTCTCAAATTTGAATATGTTCTAAAGGAAACCAAAAAAAAAAAATTTCATGAAGACACCTTAACCCATATTTTTCTAGATTAAGATCAGTAAATTTCTCAATCCGTTACCAAAACTGTGTCCGTTTCCAGGAATCACGTTTTCCAAAATCAGCTTAGTTCAAGGTCCAAAACTAGTTTGTTTGATCTGAAATTTGAGTATGTTAAACTAAAAGATATGAAAAACAACTTTTGTGAAAGCACTATTTTGAAAATCGAATCCTAAGAGTTGATAAAAATCCTTTGAACACCAAAATGTCACTGTTTCTAGCATAATCCGAGATTCTGTTTTGCAAATGATGAAACCGAAATCTCATTCTTTTAAATCCTTAAAATATTGAGTAAATTATATGTCATAGTTGAAGATGTCTAAAATATTTTTCGAGAAGAAATCAACCTCAAAATCGTAGCACATTTCCATCCACAAAAATAGCAAACGGCGAGGGTCTTGTGAACTGATCCGGGGAGAAATTCACTAAACCAAACTAAATCACCCTTATTAGTACTAATCCAGCCAACTAGATCAGCACTAATCAATCTTAAGGCTAATCTAATCAAATTAGATTAACACTAATCAATCTTAAGGCTAATCTCACTTAATACTAATTTAACTAAGCTAATTAGCACTAATCTAACTTCCTAAGCGTAATTAACAATCTAATCAATGATTAGGGAGTTAAATCACTGAAATTCGATGGCAGCGGGCTCACGGCGACAGCGACGTGAAGGTGGTGAGGACCCGAAACTACCGTGTCTCCAATGGAGCTCAAACGGCGGAGGAAAAAGACCCTAAAGCTCACAGCCAAGCTGGTTCGGTTCTGTTGGCTACTGGTCGGTCTTGGTTGAGCTGGCTGTTGGCACGGCTGTGATGGCTGCTAGGTGGAATTGCGGTGGCCTGAGGTTGTGGAGCGTCGGCGTTGGTGGTTGCTGACTGTGGAGGTGCGGCAAGAAGGGACATGGCTGGACGGTTTGCTGGGCTAGGATTGCTGAACAACCTTGCACGTCTCTCACCGAGTCTCTGACCTTGTTGCCCCTGCTGGACTGGCTGCTGGATTTGGACCGAAGAAGATGGCGTGAGTATGTTGGTTGTTGTGGATGTGTGAAGAAGAATGGAGAGGAGGGAAAGTGGGCGTGCGGCAGCAAGGAAATGGAGGGGAGGGGGATACGTAAGGGAAGGGAATTGCTGGGGAAAAAAAGGAAAATATGATGAGGCTATTCTGTAGGTGATGGCGGGGGAGGGGGTGGGGGCGCTGAACATGAGTGAATGGAGGGAGAGAGAAAGCGAAGAAAGTCAAGGAAAATTTGGCACAAAAGTCTTTAACCCCTAAAGTCCATTGGTCCACCAATGAAGAATTTGCTCTTATTTCTTCAAAAACAAACCAAATTGAAGGTAGAAAATCCCTTTTTGCACAGCCATCCGAATTTCCACTTTTGTTTTCTTTTTGTCGAAAACCGATTTTTCTGCAAAATTTTGGGCTCGACGAAAATTTCCCAAAAGATGAAACGAGATCCTAAAAATAAATCATGATACACTCAAACGTTCCATTCCTGAAATTGAATTCAATTTCGTGATTAAAATTGATTGGACGTGATTTTAGTGTGACCTAACCTACCGGGTAGCTTTTAGGAATTTTATCACATTTAACCCATGGTTGATAATTTTTTATCCACGTTTGTGCATCTTCGACTCGCGATGACTCTCGGTTGTCGTAAACATCTCAAGGTTTTAATTACGGGTATCGAGTACAAAATCGACTTAAAATCGGGTTAGTGCCGTTCGACGCTAATTTTGCAATCATATGAAATCACCCACAATTTAATTACGACATTCCATCGAATTAACCTATATCCGATCATTAATCGATTATAACGGTGTTGTGTTGACCCTTGCCGATTATCATGGTTGAGCAGTCGATTTTTAATCGAATTCTCAAGTCTGTCGCGTTTATATCCCTTAAGGGCTTCACCCGATAAATCAGTTAACTTGAGAGTGATCAGCTCTGAGAAAAAGGACAATAAGCGCGTCGACGAAATGCCAATTTCATTTAATCGAGACAGGGTTGAAATTTAGGATGTCACATTGGGTTTCAACGTTACCCATGAAATCCTATTCAATCCACTCTGGGGAGCAACAGCATGGAGGAGACAGTCTACTGTGGATATTGTTTGGGTCTAAAGACAAGAAATTCCGATTTTTCTAGCTCGCTAACTGCTGTCATTAACTTCTTGGTCAAGTGGCACCATTTACTAGTCTTTGTCGATCAAAAACAACGTGGAGCTATTTAAGTGGACACATGCACTTCTAATGCTCATTTTTTTGGGCAAATATCACAAAAAATCCCATACTATCCGCATTGTGGCACAAATACCCAAAGCTTATTTTTATATCACAAAAAATTCTAAACTCGCCCACTATGGCACAAATACCTCTAACTTTTTTTTTTTTTTTTTGCGTCACGAACAAACCCAAATTTGTACATATGTGACATATATATTCTCTATTTCAGTTCCATTCAGAATATATTTGTCACAATGAGCATGTTTAGGATTTCTACTGATACAAACAAATTTAGGATATTTATGTCATAGTTGGTGTAATTTGAGTTTTTTTGAGGTATTAACCCTAATTTTTTATTATTATTTATAAGCAATGCTTTATTTGCTTTTTTGAGCATGGGTTTCTGTTTCAATCATGTCATCCAGATGGTTTGTTTGTTTTTTTTTTTTTTTGGTTCTGGAGGAACCCCTTTGGCCGACAGCCGCCATGTAAACCCCCAGGTGTCGCTAGCGGGGAAACCACCACCCCGACGCCACGCTTAACTCACCACACAGCGCTTCAACCTCCCTGCTTCGCAGGGGCTTCGAACCTTGGCCTCCTCGGTGGAGGGCAAAGGATCTAACATCCACGCTGCAAAGGCCGGTGGTTCCAGATGGTTTGTTTTCATTTATTAATATGACTGAAAAAATATTTGATCATGGATGCCGTGAGAAAGTGTGCGTATCCACTTTAGCATATTTAATCATCGTTGGTTGATATGTAGACTTATTAATGTAATGAAAATTGTGAAACAAGTGTGGGGTAGTGAGAGTATTGTGTTATTTATAGAGTGGTTAGGATTTTGATGTGCAAGTTCATCGGCAATTCAAGCCAACCAGTCTGGTGGTACAGTGGTGGCTATCCATCTTGTTCTCAACACGGGAATGATTTATCATGTGAATTTAATGCATACACTCGATATCAATTAGTCAATGGTTCTCATATGTAAAACAGATAGACCTCAATGTACGTTGAATGGTTGAAAGCATTTGGTTTTATACACCCGATCCAATGCCTCGTTATGATAGAGTATATGAAAGTTCCACGTTAAACGTGCATTTGAACACAACCAAAAAATAGATGATGAGTACACACACAAGTATCTTTACACTGTAGCTATAAATGAGTAAAGAAATTCGACATATGGGCCTGAGGTTTCACGCTCTTGATGTCGTCACTCTCTTGTGCTATATGTCCACCAAATGGTTTATTGACTGGATACTACACACCTAACTAAAGAGTCATATTTTTCTCCATCCCTACTAGAGCCAGACCACTATTAGAGGATTGCAAATAAGGACATAACCTGTTTGTAAATTTAACTAAGCTGAAATTTTTTTGATGTCAAATTATAATTGGATCCTCTAATTAGGGACGGAGGAAATAACATAGCCCTTAACTAAATGATTTTTATTTTTTTGACCAAAAAAAAAAAGAGCTAAACAATTTTTGTTCATGTGCATGTTCAAAGTTCAAAGAAAAGGAAGAAGATTTAATTGGATCAATATACCAATTTTCACTAATAAATAAAAAATTCAGAAGAAGCCGTTCAGGTGGAGTCTAAAAGTGATTTTTCCCCCTACTATGAGGACCATCTCCCTTTAATGTATAAATTGTAAGAGACACCCAGCACCATCTTCATGTTCTTTATTTAGACACCCAATCATTCACTCCAACCAGCCTCCTCCTCCACCTACACCACCACTACCACCACCATCACCACGCACCGCGGCCGTGGCCTCCACCATGCAACCCTCTCAACCTCCTCCTCTCACTGAAAATTACTTGCGAGACGACGCCAAGTCGCCAGAATGCGAAGACTTGCTCTCCTCTCTCCCTTCGACAGAGGGCTGGGTCCAAACCTCTCTCCGCTTGTATCGGGGCTTCTGGTTCCCCTCTTGGCTCTTGAACAGCGTCCTTGCTTGCCAAAACCAATTCCAAGCTCACCCCTCTGACATCCTCCTAGTCACCAGCCCGAAATGTGGCACCACCTGGCTAAAGGCCATCCTCTTTGCTCTCTTGAACCGTGCCGAGTACTCTAACTCCAACCCACAACAACGCCACCCTCTCCTAACACAAAACCCCCCATGATCTTGTGCCCTACTTGGAGCTCGGGCTCTATCTCCTGAATAAAAACCCCGATCTCACTGCTTTTACGTCCCCAAGGCTCTTGGCCACCCACTTGCCTTATTCCTTGCTTCCGCGATCGGTGAGGCACTCCAATTGCAAGCTGGTTTACTTGTGTAGGAACCCTAAAGACACTTTCATCTCGATGTGGCACTACTTCAACAAGTTCAGGCCTGAAGAGAAGGGCCAACTTCCACTCCTAGAGGGCCTCGACATGTTCTGTGGAGGCATGAGCGCGTACGGGCCTTACTGGGACCATGTGCTGGGTTACCACAAGGCGAGCTTGGAGATGCCCGAGAAGGTGTTGTTGGTGAAGTATGAGGAGATGAAAGCAGACCCGTGCGTTCATGTGAGGAGGTTGGCCGATTTCATCGGGCGTCCATTCAACGAAGAAGAATTGAGAAACGGGACCGTGGAGGGAATACTGAGGATGTGTAGCTTTGACAATTTAAGTGCATTGGAGGTGAATAGGAGCGGCAAGTCGCCTATTGGAACAGAGAATAAGTGGCTCTTCAGGAAGGGCGAGGTTGGAGATTGGGTGAATTACATGAGCGCTGAGATGGGAGAGCGAATTGACGGTGTCATGGAAGAGAAGTTGCATGGTTCTGGTTTGAAGTTTTAGGACATATGACCCACTCGTTCAACAATTTCCGGGTGTTACGTTTTAGTTTTGAACATGTTTGGTTTGATGGTGGAGAAGAAAAACGTGTAAAAAAAGAACAAAAAAGAAGTAGACACGATTCGACTATTCGCACTTTTGGGGGGTCAATGTCTGGTTGGCCAATGCAAGCGTGTTTCTCATGCTATAGGATGAAAGATTTTCAGTGGCATTGTCAGTCGGGGCTTCGTCTCCATAGTGAGATGCTTTAAGGTTGTGATTCTACTCTTTATTTGTGTTGTGTACTACTGGCGTTTTGCAGAAGTTATTTGGCCAGCACGTAGCTGGCTAATAAAAGGCTGCCTTGCTACTCCCTGGGAGCCTATGGATGTATCTTCTGTTATTCTTTTTAATTCCATTTTTTTTTCTCTTGGCTGTGTGAAGATTCGTGGCATACGGTATTAATACAAAAGCAGTTATTTGGTTAGGTTAAACTACAGAGTATATTTGTTGGATGGAAAATAAATTTGTTATTAAGCTTATCGGTCCAGTTTAATTTGTCGGGTTTTGAAGTCATAAACTAAAACCAAACGAAAAACCAAAGAAAAAAAAAATCCTAAACCAAAATTAAAACACTAAACTGCTAAACTGAGCTTATCAATTTTGTTCGGCTCGGTTGATCGTTTTTTCTGTTTTTCATGAACAATCCTACCAGCATAGATCCTTGCCGAAGGTGGCTATGGTTGGGCTGTGGCCATACCCAAGCGATTTATTCTTCTTCTTTTTTAACTTTCTTTCATTTTATTTTTTAAGAGTTCATTAATTTTCAATTGTTCCTCTTGATTTTGGCTCTTTTAAGTGTTTTGATAAACCAGCTTGTAGTTTGGTTGACCCCCTTTTTATAATGTATCAATGAGAATAAAAAATTAATTTTGTCATGTCCTTTAATTTACTTTGCCAATTGCTTGCCAAATGATGTCCTTAGCTTCCGCGTCTTTAATCTTGTCCATGATACCTTCGACTTCATTCTTCATATACCCATTATGATTTTTCTCCTCTTTTCGCTGATCGCGTGTTAACGGCCTAGCCAAGCCCACGTTCTTTCGATGCTAGACTTCAGCCTACCATCAATTTTTCCTTCCATAGATGGTGCGCATGAAGGAATCGAACCAAATGAAAAGAAGGCAAACGGTGATAGAAAACGAGGAAAAGAGGAAACGGAGAAGAGAGAGACAAAGCTTGCGCGCGCATCTCACAGGAACCACGCTAAGCCAGGTTAGCCTCATTTTGCAATGCCCAATAATTAATCGAACTCGTTATTCGTCTAATCAAAATAATTTTGGGAATTAGGCCACAAATTTGAAGTTTAAGTGAATTTTGAACCGTGATTGAGGAATTATTAAGTTATGGATTTATATGGAAATGGTCCTGTTTTGTGTGGGCAAAGTTGTGAGCCCACCACAATCAATGATTTTGACAGAGGGGCCCAAGATTTGACATGTGCTCTCATATCATAGAGCAATACCAAATCATAAAATTTAAAACATTAAATGAAAGGAGACAACCAGTATACAAAACATATCATAACTATAGTTTAATCTATTTAGAATGATACTTAATAGTTTGAATGGATGAGACACCTAATCATTATACCGGTGGAGGTAAAGGATCTCATTCCATTTTGGGGTATCTTCACATAATAAAATTACCCTCCAACTTTACAGAATCCTGCCATTTTTATTCAATTACAAAAATTAATTAAAGTGGCCCAATTGCATCGTGGTGAGAGGATCCAATTCAAAGACACATAGTCAATAGCTCACTATGTAGTGAAAAGAGTGACATCTGGACTCTCGCATAAATTTTTTTAATAAAAATTGCCATAATTATCCACATCTGCACCAGCCTTCCTAACCAGTTATGCCACATAAGACAGTCAATATTCATTTTAGTAATTACCAGCCAAAATTAGTTGAAATGACTATATTGACAAAACATTGAAAGATTTAAGATTAAATTGGTTAAATTGAAAAGTTTAGGACTGAATTAACCACCGTATAATAGGTTTATGACTTTTTAAATAATTATCCATAATTTTTTCTGTTGATTGATAATGCTTCATCCTGACAGAGTGAAGTACCACTTACTTTTGAACAGCCAAAAAATGGATGATGCTTACATATACAAACGTCATTACGCTATAGCTATAAATGACTAAAAAAATGCAAATATCTTCACTTACACTAGATGTACACCAAATGAACTCGAAATTGCATATCTAACTAAAGAGACATATTTTCCTCTATTCTTGCTAAAGCCAATCTCAAAGTAGAGGGTTAGACAACCCGCTTGCATATTTAACTATAAATAAAATGTGTGCCATGTCAAACTATGATTGGATGCTCTAACTAGGGTAGCTAAAGATTTTCTATGATGTTCATTGTTCATAGGTTAAGAAACAACAGAATATGTAACTGGTTTGTAATACCAATTCTCACCAATAAAGAGAAACTCAGAATAAGTAGTTAGAGTAGAGAATAAAAGTGAAAATCATTTTTTTCCCTGACAAGGAGATTTGCGCAGAGGAAATAATTCTTTACGCATGGGATGAATTTGGTAGGATGTTAATTTCTTGCATCTTGATACATACATATGTAATATCATATAGTATGAATTTGGATGAGTAAATATCGAGAACATAAAGATTGGTGTACAAAATTGATTTACACGATGAAATAATAGATCCCAATGAGTATCTAAATTCAGGAGGACGTATACATTCAAGCATCCAATAATAGTTTTGACATATACACCGATAAATATCGGTCTTTACCAACCTTGGTATCATTAATTTTTATTTTTATTTTTTAAAAAGCCGTATGAAAGCATCAAATAATGCTGGGAATATTTATTTATTTGGGGTTTTTTTTTTTTGTTTTTTAAAGATATCCCTCTACACGGGGAAAATTGGCAGATTGATGTTTATATTATTGAAAGACTCGGCCCTGTGCTTGGCGACTTATCATGAATATCATTGACTTCATTTTAAAACACCAGTTCAGATTCAGTGTTGTATCCAATACTAGATCGATATTATGAAATTTCATCCACGCCACCTCGGATACGAGCCAACCAACGAATATAATTCAATAGGTTGCTTCGCTTAGTCGAAAATAGAGTTAGGTGGGCTACCTTTGAATTATTATTAAATGATGAACGGGAACCTTCGAATGTACTGTTCAAAGTTGACATGATACGGATGCTACTTGTATAGAAATTATAATTTGCATTTCGCAAGATGACAAAACATATTTTGCGTATGATAAGTTACTTTATCCCTGTTGAAGATGACGTTCACTTGGTATACTAGTCATCCCGCGAATTCGATACAGAATTCAAAATGCATCCGGAGAGAATCCTTGATACTTTGGGCGTTCATCACAGTTTTTGGGCTAATATTATAAGAGTTATTTTGCATACGATGTTTCGGGCATTGGGTAATGGCCGTGGAGGGTTTGACATGAACATAAATTTGGCATTAGCCACCAGAGATGAAGTTGAAATGGAAGACACTGAGGAAGCCTCAATTGGAGGATACGAGTCAGATCCCAACCAAGTCACGCAAGGTGTCTCTAGAGGCACCATTGAAAAGCTCAAGCGGAAGAGCTACTCTGTTGGGGAAGCTGACGGATGCTGTTCTATTTGTTTAGAGGAACTGGATGAGAAATATAAGGTGATGGAGATATCATGTTCGCACCTATTGCACAATAGGTGTATCGTCAAGTGGCTCGAGAGGAATAATTCATGTCCACTATGTCGTGGCAAAGTACAAGTGCAAGATTCAGAGTAGTCAGTTTTAGTTTGTAAGATTTTTTAATAAGAAATGAATTCTCTCTTTTTTTTTTTTCCCAATGGATTAACTAATTTGCTGCAATGACTTTGGTACTCAATGTAGCGCCTGCTGCTACAGTTCGAAATATCACCCCTGTTAAAGAACCAAGTCACCTGTGATCTCCCAGTAGAGACTACATATAGTGTATGTTTCTTCTATGGCTAGAACCTGGCAGAGATAGTAACCTACATTTGGAAAGAGAGCAAAACGAAAAGAAAATTGTCCCAGTCAATATTTACATGAGAACACTCACAAAAGAATGTTCACATAAGAGAGAGAGAGAGAGAGAGAGAGAGAGAGAGAGAGAGAGAGAGAGAGAGAGAGAGAGAGAGAGAGAGAGAGAGAGATTCTTACGCAAACTGACATACAGAATATGTGACATCCTGATTTTCGATCCTGTCCCAATTTTATGAAATTGGCTTTTTATCGACGCGCCTATGGTCCGTTTTCTCTGAGTTGACATACAGAATATGTGACATCCTGATTTTCGATCCTGTCCCAATTTTATGAAATTGGCTTTTCATCGATGCGCCTATGGTCCGTTTTCTCTGAGTTGGCCACTCACGAGATAACTAATCTATCTGGTGAAGCCATTAAGGAATATAAACATGACAGACTTGAGAATTCGATCAGAAATCGACTGCTTGACCGTGCTAATCTGCAAGGGTTAATACGACATTGTTAAAATCGATTAGAGACCGGAGATAAGTCGATTTGACAGAGGCATGTAATTAAATTGTGGGTGATTCCACTTGATTGCAAAATTTGCATCGAATTGCACTAAACCGATTTTTCTGTCGATTCTGTACCCGATGTCTGTAATTGAAACCTTGAGATTTTCACGATAACCAAGAGTCGCCTATGAGTCGGAGATGCACAATGTGAATCGAAAATAATCGACCACAGGTTAAACGAGTCAAAAATTGCTAAAAGCTACCCAGTAGGTTAGGTCACGCTAAAATCGCGTTCAGTTGAAATTAATCACGAAATTGAATCCAATTTTAGGAATTGAAAGTTCTAGCGTGTTGCAATTTTTTTTTAGGACGTCGACTCATATTTTGAAGAATTTTCGGCAAGCCCGGAATTTTGGCGGGAATTCAAAATTGGACAATTTAAAGTGTGGAAATTCGGAGGGGCATTTTCAAGTGAAATTTTGGCCTTCAAAATGGATTGAATTGTGGAAGAAATTGTGGAATTTGGTTAGGGCTTCCTCCTCAACAAATTTAGCCATCAAATTGGAGAGACTTGTGAAGAAATTGAAGTGCAATGGGTGCAAATTCGTAGGCTTGTGGGGATGCTGCAAATTGGTCTTCAATTTGGCTCTGGTTGGTGAGGTTGTGTGAGGAAATTGACCTTATGTGACCGATTGATCAAGTTGGCAAGATGGACTGAAGATAAGAGTGAAAAATCACTCAAGTGCCTTAGATATTTGTGGTTGACTTGCTTGCTTCTTGTCCCCTCTTGTTCCCCCTCTCTTCCTCTTGGTTCCCCCTCATTCTCGCTCATTCTCGACCACCCCAGCAAAAGCCCCCTTGCGCTACCTTTTCCTTCTTCTTCATCCTTTCTCCTCCTCCACTGTTGAAGCAAAACCAAAGGAGCACTAGCCCTTGCACCGAAAATGCAAGCTTCCACCAGCTCGCCCTTGCGCTGTCCGAGTTGCTCACGCCCTTACCATCCCCCCACGAACCTAGCTCCGTCTGCCTCATGCCATTCCTGCTCGAGTTGCCATCTGCAACTCGCTAGCTCGCCGTCACCAATCCCCTCGTCTGCTGTGTCTAGCTCCAGCCGTCCGACATTGCCTCCAGCCTTCAACCAAGTTGTGTGACCACCTATGGTCCCTCGGTTCAGCTCCCTCTCGAATCGGTTTTCTCTCTTCAGCTGAGAGCTTGTTGGCTGTTTTCAGCCACATCTGAGTCTTCCTTGGTGTCGCCGTAGACTCGAGTTTTGGTCGCCGTTGCCGTGAGCCGATTTTTGTACTAAACTGGTGAGTTTACCTCCTAATCTCCCATTAGGATGCTAATTACACTTAAAAGTGGATTAGTGACTAATTAATGGATTAGTTTAGGCCTAGATAGGATTAATGATTAATTTAGTTAGTTAAATTAGTTATTTAGTTAATTAGTTAAATTAATTAGGTGGTTTGATAGCTTAGATGATTAGTCTAATTAGTGTAATGTATTTATCCTAAGCTAAGTTAGTTAATTAGTTTGATTAGGTGGTTAGATTAGCTTAGGTAGATTAATTAGTGGTTTAATTTAATTTTTGCAATTTATTTAATTATTTTGCAATTTATTTAATTATTTATTAATTAGCGGAAATTATACTAGGATAGTCAATTGTCAGAATTCCGTGTTGATCGTCATGGTGCATTTGATTTGTGCAATTGATTGCTAATTTATGCAATTGGATGCTGATTGATATTTTTGAATTATTGTTTCAAAAATAGGAAATTTTGGTATTTAATTAGAAAAATACTAGGTGTTGGTTTTTGATGCCAAAAATATTTTAAGTACTATATCAAATCATGGAAATTTTTAAATGTGAGAGTATCACGCTTTGTGGATCGATTTGACGGTGTGTCCACGTACAATTATTTTACCGGGTGTTTTTAATATGAAGAAAATATGCCAAATACATTATTTGAAATTGAGGCATTTGAGTGCAAAGCACGATGTCCTTGGTTGAGATTGGATGTGCGTGTGATCGCTATGAGAACTCGTCACCCAATGAAAGTTGGGTGGGCGATGCTCCTATATGGAATACCCTATATCAACGGATGCCGAATCGTGGTAGAGGTTGAACTGATGTTCCTTCGTGAATGTTGTCTAGAGGTAGACGTTGCCATGCTCGATGGGGTGAGACGATGCTCGGTTATGCCGGAGGACTGCCGATTGTTGAGTTGGAAATGGTCGATGGGTCATATGAACTAGGACACGTGTGAATGATTGAGATAACCGTGCCTGATCATGGAAAAAAATTATGTGGCACGGAATGTGACGTGTCATAACGATTTGGCCTTATAATCGGAACCCCTGTAAATATTTGATGATTGATGTGCAGTGTCCTAGTTGTTAAATATGTTTGCTATATGCATATGTATATGAGATATGCTAACATGCAGGGAGGTACTGAGGCGAGGTAAGTCTTATTTGATGGATGTTTAGGCTGCCTTTAGATGAATTATCTTCCTAATTGAGGTTTAGGGTGTAGGCTCGCTAAGACATTGTCTCACCCCATTGTGATTTAATATTTACAGGTCCTTAGATGAAGGTGTGCCCCGTCCGTTTTTGGTGGCCACAAGAGGTCGAGACCAAGCATACTGTCTTCCCCCTCCTAGGGACTATCCGAACCCATGAGCTTGTAGTGACAACTATTTGGGTTGATGAGAGCCTACCTCAATTGGTACCTCATTGCTTCAAGGCGTGGTTTCACCACAAGCCTAACGGGGTTCGGGAGGGCCCCTTGGACGGTTTTGATGGACTTGTCGAAGGTGTTGAGTTGGAGGAGATACTCGACCCCACGTTCGACGCTGATATTATAGTTGATATCGAGGCAAACCAATTGCCCGAGGGTGAGGAGCCCGTAGCAAAGATAGCTTACCCATTGGACATCGACATCCCTGACGGTGTCGTGGTAGACCCGGATCCCAAGTAGATAGGGTTTGGGGCAAGGTTAGCTTAGTAGCTCTTTTTGAGTCCAGGCCTTCTTGTACATGACTCTATAGGACTGACTTGGTTTGTTTATAAAATATGTTTTGTGTTATCTGGTTGTGTTGTTTTTCTATCCCTTGTGTTTGTTGTTGTCTGGGATTGTTTAACTTGATTCTGCATATGCATAAATCGTTTGGGTTGGCGACGCGTCCTGGGAATGTCGCAATTTAGTCGACCACCGAGGGATGTGTGCGTGCCCAGGGTTCAGGGCGTGACGGAATATGCGCAACTTTATTAGCTCGGTTCTGCCATTTATCCTAGGCAACAATGACCCATTCATAAGAAAATGGGCAAAGACGGCCAACAGTTTATTATGGGCACATTTGAAATAAATTAATAAGATTGTTGCAGATATTTCTCAGAAATTTATTTATTTTTTGATAGTTGAAAGAGAATATTATTGAAGCGCACCAAGGGAGTGGAAACCCATATGCAAAAAGAGCTCGGTTACTCGACAAATTATGTACTGTGTTAAAGCATTTCCATCCGCACAACTTTCCAGGACACCAAAAGCATAAGATTTTTAACCAACTTTCAATAATTACAGAAAAGGGCGTTTTCTCTCCAATGAAAGCTCTCATATTCGGCTCTCGAAAACTTAACTTAAATAGATGACTTCCAACCAACAGAATATATACAAAGACATGCACAACATCTGTTGTTCCATTAATGTTGAACACTTACATAAGTTTTGGTAATAATACAGGTACCCGTGCGGGTAGTCAACCACCACACCGCCAGTGAATCCAGCACATATGGCAGAACTTAAAATCAACTCTGTTGGGCTATGCTTTCTGGATAAACTTGAAAAACTGCTTGTTTCAACCCTTGCCAAGCATCTATATGACGAGCCAAAAGGTGCCCTAAAAACACTCGAGACAAATGTCGATTATAAGCCAACCAAATAGGGACTAGAAGTTCTGCAAGATAGAAAAGCAGAAAAGAAGAAATTTTCGATCTGTCAAACAATCATCCAGTTATCATTCAATGGTAACGAAGACGCTTAAATCTTAACCATGGCTCGTGAGAGGACTTATCCGCGTTGCATAACCACCGCATGAAAAACAGATATAGAATCAACAAACTACAGGAATGAAATCAAAAAGGATTCCAAATTACCCATAGTAAAATCTCAGAGAATTTCCAGAAAGTGTAGCAAAATTACGAAATAAGAATGATAACATGCAAAATTAATGACAAAAGACAATCAAAATGTATGGAAACGATACAACAATGACACAAGGTGTCCCACCAGGCTACTGTCCATCGGTCCTTCAAACCCAACTATGCCCAAGTTCTAAACATTTCATGTGCACACTTTACCCCATAAGTGTCCACTTAATAACAAGTCATTCTTATGGATCATTCTTTTGGTGTCTAACTAGCAGATAAAGGGGGAAAGACAGAGAGTTGAATCTACCAAAGTTGAAGCACAATAGTGGCTACTTTCTGCAGGGAACTTTTCGTATGGATCATTCTTTGATTTGTCTGGCCCAAGCCAAGAGGTCAACCATGCATCCACGGTGCTCACTAGTTGGAGCGATGCCATAACCTTTGCTCATACGTCCGAACAAGCGCCATGCTCCATTGATTAGACACTTCCGATTGCAGGCCATTGGACCTCCAATAAACGTCACAGCATTTGGTTTAGGGCCCTTATTTTCCATCTCGTAGAAAAACTGCAACCCAGTTTCATCCTCACCATTGACAACAAACCCCAACATCATCGCTCTCCAAGTTGTCAACATCTTTCAGAGGCATTTGGTCAAACACTTCTTTGTGCGAATCCGACGAACCCACATGTGACAAGAAAATAATCAAGGCAATTCCTGGCCCAAGTTCGTAAACGATGCCACTCTCATCTATGTACTTATGAACCCATTTTCCTTCTTTAGAGGCTTCCACAATAGCACGGCGCTAAGTACGCTAGCCTAAAGAGATCCACTTAATTTAACCGCTCGATCCTAACGTAGCCAGAGATCAAGGCACTGTAGGAAACATCATTTTTCCCTGGCACTGAATCGAACAGCCCTCGAGCTTCCTACATGAGGCTGATGCTACAATACCTAGTGATAAGGCTCGTCCAGCAAACCACGTCCCGCATCGAACTCTGATCAAACGGGCGGCGAGGAACACTCGCATCCCAATGCTTCCGGTACATGCTTATCAGAGAACCCACCACGTATGCATCGCAATCTCGCCAGACCTTCATCGCCCGGCGGCGAAGTTGGCCAAGCAAAGGAAGAGCCAGAGCCATGCCTCGACTATTGCAGTGGAAGTGTGGGCATATGGTGCGCGTAGATAGAGACCGGCCTTCTCGCATTTGAAGTACCCCCAAGAAACCCATCATCCTGACTCCCAAGTCAAAGACGATGGTGGTGGGTGAGTGGAAACACGAGGATGACCAAAAGGAGGATCTAGGAGAGGATTGAAACCCACCCCTGTCTGCAAACTATATTTTCTGAACGGGTTTTTGTAGAACCTGAAGTTTGTATTTGTGTTGTGATATACACAACTTTGGTTGTTTGTATATAAGTGTGGCTGTTTTTGAAGTTTTGAAATTTGGTCTTACTTTCCTATCCCATTGTTTTATTGTCTGGGGATTTTATATTTGCTTCCGCATGCATTTTAAAATTAATGGGTCGGTGATGCGTCCTGGGACGTCGCTATTTAATCGACTAGTGAGGGATGGGTGTGCGCTCGAGGATCGGGGTGTGACATAGAGAGGCACTTAAGTGCCAAAAGTTAGGAAAGTGCAATTAAGTGTCAAAATCGAAACAAAATGGATCACTTAAGAACCAATCCGATCAAAATGTTGACGTGGCAATTTTCCGGTAAAAACAATGTCGTTTTGTCTTTGATGTGGTAAAAAATTAATATAAAAAATAATTAAATTAAATTTAAAACTAAATTTATTTAAAACATTGAAGAATAAAAATAAAAATAAGAAAAAAATGAGGGGAGGGAGGTGGCGAGGGCGAGCCCTCACCGCCGCTACCAAGAAGGGTTGGCGATGGAGGGGGGAGGGTCGGCCGGGGTTGTTGGCCCCCAGCCGACCGGCGATCTCTTTCCCAAATCCGGTGAGGGCTCACGGGCCCTCGCCGCTGATTGGCTGGGGGTTGGCAACCTCGGTCGATCCTTCCTCCTTCGTCATCAGCCCTTTCCGGCAACAGCGAGGAGGCGGTGACCCTGGCCGACCCTCCCCCCTCTATCGCCGGCCCTTCTCGGCGGCGGCGGGGAGGCGACGGGGGTGAGGGCTCAGCCCTCAATTGTCTCCCTCCCCTCCCCGCCTTTTATTTTTATTTTTATATGTTTTAAATAAATTTATTTTTAAATTAAATTTAATTAATTTTATATTAATTTTTTACCACTTCAGAAATAAAAACGATGTCGTTTTTGCATTTTCTAGCCACATCAGTGTGTTTTGCATTTACCTCATCGGAAAATTGCCATGTTAGCATTTTAGCCGGATTGGCATTTAAGTAATCCATTTTGTTTCGATTTTAGTACTTAAGTGTCACTTCCCTAATTTTTGGCACTTCAGTATCCCTTCATGCAAAGTTTTGGCACTCCAGTTGTTCGGCACTCATTTTTTAACTGAACATCGGTCGTGAAGGTCCATAGGTGTGGAGAGCAAAGCTCAAGCCATTTGTTCTTATTTTCTTCAACTAGTTAATTGACAACCTTCTACCATGTCTTTATTCTTATAAAAGAAAATATTTTTAATACCTTAGCTAAGATTTCAAGCAAAGTTTAGAGTTCCGAGGCATTGGCGTGTATTATATGTATCCTGTTTCTCGATATACTTCCATAAGATTCCACGAAAGATTTCCTGGGTTTTCTCGTGCTTGGGTTTCACCGTTACCCGTGAAAATCTTGTTCAACCCACTCTTGGTAGCAACGACATGGAGAAGATACATTTTGAGGCGAAAGACAAGGAATTCCAATTTTTCTGGCCCGCCGACCGCTGTCTTTAACTTCTCGGTCAAGTGGCACAATTTGCTAGATTTCGTTGATCAAAAACAATTTTGAGTTGTTTAAGTGGACACATCCACTTCTAATGCTCAATTTTTTGGGCAAATATCACCAAAAAAATTCCATACTATTCGCACTGTGGCACGAATATCGAAAGGTTTTTAATATATATTACAAACAAAATTATAAACTTGCCCACTGTGGTACAAATACTTTTTTTTTTTTTTTTTTTTTTTTTTTTTTTCGTGTCATGAACAAATCCAAATTTATACACATGTGACATAATTATTCTCTATTTCAGTTCTATTCAGAGTATATTTGTCACAATTGGCAAGTTTAGGATTTCACTAATAAATATATATATATATATATATATATATATTTGTGTCATAGTTGGTATAATTTGAGTTTTTTTTTTTTTTGAGCTATTAACCCTTATTTTTTATTTATTTATAAGCAATGCTTTATGTTCTTTTTTTAGCATGGGTTTTTTAGTCAATCATGTGAACGAGATGCGTTTGTCTTTATTTATTAATATGACTGAAAAGTATATTTGATCACGGATGCCACGAGAAAGTGTGCGTATCCACTCTAGCATTATTAATCCTTGTTAGTTGATATATAGCCTTAATTATGTAATGAAAATCGTGCACCAGGTGTGGGGTAGTGAGAGTATTTTGTGTTATAGATAGAGTGGTTAGGATTTGGTTTTATACACCTGATCCAGTGCCTCGTCTAATAGAGTAAATAAAAGTTCCACGTTAAACGTGCATTTGAACACAGCCAAAAAATAGATGAGTACACATACAAGTATCTTTACGCTATCGCTATAAATGAGTAAAGAATTCGACATGTGGGCATGAGGTTTCACGCTCTTGATGTCGTCACTATCGTGTGCTAAATGTCCACCAAATGGTTCATTGACTTGATACTACCCACCTAACTAAAGCAACATATCTTTCTCCATCCTTACTAGAGCCAGACCTCCATTAGAGGATTGCAAATAAGGATAGAACCCATTTGTAAATTTAACTAAGTTGAAATCTTTGCGATGTCAAATTATAATTGGATCCTCTAATTAGGAACAGAGGAAATAAACATAGCCCTTAACTAAATGATTTTTATTTTTTGACAAAAAAAAAAGCTAAACAATTTTTGTTCATGTGCATGTTCGAAGTTCAAAGAAAAAGAAGAATATTTAATTGGATCAATATACCAATTTTCACTAATAAATAAAAAATTCAGAAGAAGCGGTTCAGGTGGAGCCTAAAAGTGATTTTTTTTTCCCTATTATGAGGGCCATCTCCATTTAATGTATAAATTGTAAGAGACACCCAGCACCATCTTCATGTTCTTTATTTAGACACCCAATCATTCATTACAACCGGCCTCCTCCTCCACCTACATCACCACTACCACCACCATCACCACGCACCACGGCTGCTGCCGCCACCATGCAACCCTCTCAACCTCCTCCTCTCACTGAAAATTACTTGCGAGACGATGTCAAGTCGCCAGAATGCGAAGACTTGCTCTCCTCTCTCCCTTCGGAAGAGGGCTGGGTCCAATCTCTCCGCTTGTATCGGGGCTTCTGGTTCCCCTCTTGGCTCTTGAACAGCGTCCTTGCTTGCCAAAACCAATTCCAAGCTCACCCCTCTGACATCCTCCTCGTCACCAGCCCGAAATGTGGCACCACCTGGCTAAAGGCCATCCTCTTTGCTCTCTTGAACCGTGCCGAGTACTCTGACTCCAACCCACAACAACGCCACCCTCTCCTAACACAAAACCCCCACGATCTTGTGCCCTACTTGGAGCTCGGGCTCTATCTCCTGAATAAAAACCCCGATCTCACTGCTTTTACGTCCCCAAGGCTCTTGGCCACCCACTTGCCTTATTCCTTGCTTCCGAGATCGGTGAGGCACTCCAATTGCAAGCTGGTTTACTTGTGTAGGAACCCTAAAGACACTTTCATCTCGATGTGGCACTACTTCAACAAGTTCAGGCCCGAAGAGAAGGGCCAACTTCCACTCCTAGAGGGCCTCGACAAGTTCTGCGGAGGCACGAGCGTGTACGGGCCTTACTGGGACCATGTGCTGGGTTACCACAAGGCGAGCTCGGAGATGCCCGAGAAGGTGTTGTTTGTGAAGTATGAGGAGATGAAAGCGGACCCGAGCGTTCAAGTGAGGAGGTTGGCCGATTTCATCGGGCGTCCGTTCAACGAAGAAGAATTGAGAAACGGGACCGTGGAGGGAATACTGAGGATGTGTAGCTTTGACAATTTAAGTGCATTGGAGGTGAATAGGAGCGGCAAGTTGCCTACTGGAGCAGAGAACAAGTGGTTCTTCAGGAAAGGCGAGGTTGGAGATTGGGTGAATTACATGAGCGCTGAGATGGGAGAGAGAATTGACAGTGTCATGGAAGAAAAGTTGCATGGTTCTGGTTTGAAGTTTTAGGACATATGACCCCCTCGAAGATGTTTTGGTTTGATGGTGGAAAAGAAAAATGTGTGTAAAAAGAAGAAAAAAGAAGCAAAAACGATTCGACTCTCCGCACTTTAGGGGGTCAATGTCTGGTTGGCCAATGCAAGCGTGTTTCTCATGCTATAGGATGAAAGATCTTCAGTGGCATTGTCAGTCCTGACTTCGTCTCCATAGTGAGATGCTTTAAGGTTGTGATTCTACTCTTTAATTGTGTTGTGTACTATTGGCGTTTGGCAGAAGTTATTTGGCCAGTACGTAGCTGGCTAAACAAGAGCTGCCTAGCTGCTCCCTGGGAGCTTGTGGATGTATGTTCTGTTATTTATTTCAATTCCATTTTTCTTTTTCTCTTGGCTGTGTGAAGATTCGTGGCATACGGTATTAAATACAAAGCAGTTGTTTGGTAGGTTAAGCTACAAATTATATTTGTTAGATGGAAAATAAATTTGTTATTAAGCTTATCGGTTTAATTTGTCGGTTTTCAAAGTCATAAACTAAAACCAAACGAATAACCAAAGAAAAGAAAATCCTAAACCAAAATTAAAACCCTAAAGTGCTAAACTGAGCTTATCAATTTTGTTCGGCTCGGTTGATCGTTTTTTTTTTTTTTCTTTTTCTTTTTTTTTGTGAACAATCCTACCAGCATAGATCCTTGCCGAAGCTGGCCATGGTTGGGCTGTGGCCATACCCATGCGGTTTATTCTATTTTTTTTTTTATAACTTTTTTCATTTTATTTTTTAAGAATTCATTAATTTTCACTTGTTCCTCTTGTTTTTGGCTCTTTTAAGTGTTTTGATAAACCAGCTTGTAGTTTGGTTGACCCCCTTTTATAATGTATTAATGAGAATCAAAAATTAATTTTGTCATGCCCTTTAATTTACTTTGCCAATTGCTTGCCAAGTGATGTTTTTAGCTTCCGCGGCTTTAATCTTGTCCTCTTTTTGCTGATCGCGTGTTAACGGCCTAGCCAAGCCCACGTTCTTTCGATGCTAGACTTCAGCCTACCATCAATTTTTCCTTCCATAGATGGTGCGCATGAAGGAATCGAACCAAATGAAAAGAAGGCAAACGGTGATAGAAAACGAGGAAATGAGGAAACGGAGAAGAGAGAGACAAAGCTTGCGCGCGCATCTCACAGGAACCACGCTAAGCCAGGTTAGCCTCATTTTGCAATGCCCAATAATTAATCGAACTCGTTATTCATCTAATCAAAATAATTTTGGGAATTAGGCCGCAAATTTGAAGTTTAAGTGAATTTTGAACCGTGATTAAGGAATTATTAAGTTATGGATTTATATGGAAATGGTCGGCAAAGTTGTGAGCCCACCACAATCAATGAGTTTGAAAGAGGGGCCCAAGATTTGACATGTGCTCTCATATCATAGAGCAATACCAAATCATAAAATTTAAAACATTAAATGAAAGAAGACTACCGGTATACAAAATATATCATAACTATAATTTAAGTGATTTAGAACGATGCTTAATAGTTTGAATGGATGAGACACCAAATAATTATACTGGTGGAGGTAAAGGATCTCATTCCATTTTGGGGTATCTTCACATAATAAAATTACCCTCCAACTTTACAGAATCCTGCCATTTTTATTCAATTATAGAAATTAATTAAAGTGGCCCAATAGCATCATGGTGAGAGGATCCAATTCAAAGACACGTAGTCAATAGCTCACTATGTAGTGAAAAGAGTGACATATGGACTTCCGCATAAATTTTTTTAATAAAAATTGCCATAATTATCTATATCTGCACCAGCCTTCTTAACTAGCTATGTCACATAAGACGGTTGATATTCATGTTAGTAATTACTAGCCAAAATTAGTTGAAATGACTATATGGACAAAACATTGAATGATTTAAGATTAAATTGGTTAAATTGAAAAGTTTAGGACTGAATTAAACCGTATAATAGGTTTATGACTTTTTAAATAATTATCCATAATTTTTTATGTTGATTGATAATGCTTCATTCTGACAGAGTGAAGTACCACTTACTTTTGAACAGCCAAAAAATGGATGATGCTTACATATACAAACGTCATTACGCTATAGCTATAAATGACTAAAAAAAAAATGCAAATATCTTCACTTACATTAGATGTACACCAAATGAACTCGAAGTTGCATATCTAACTAAAGAGACATATTTTCCTCTATTCTTGCTAAAGCCAATCTCAAAGTAGAGGATTAGACAACCCCCTTGCATATTTAACTATAAATAAAATGTGTGCCGTGTCAAACTATGATTGGATGCTCTAACTAGGGTAGCTAAAGATTTTCTATGATGTTAATTGTTCATAGATTAAGAAACAACAGAATATGTAACTGGTTTGTAATACCAATTCTCACCAATAAAGAGAAAAACTCAGAATAAGTCGTCAGAGTAGAGAATAAAAGTGAATCATTTTTTTACCTGACGAGGAGATATGCGCAGAGGAAATAATTCTTTACGCATGGGATGAATTTGGTAGGATGTTAATTTCTTTCATCTTGATACATACAAAATGTAATATCATATAGTATGAATTTGGATGAGTAAATATCGAGAACATAAAGATTGGTGTACAAAATTGATTTACATGATGAAATAATAGATCCCAATAAGTATCTAAATTAAGGAGGACGTATACATTCAAGCATCCAATAATAGCTTTGACATATACACCGATAAATATCGGTCTTTACCAACCTTGGTATTATCAATTTAAAAAAAAAAAAAAAAAAAAAAAGCCGTATGAAAGCATCAAATAATGCCTGGAGTATTTATTTATTTATTTTAAAGATATCCCTCTTCACGGGGAAAATTGGCAGATTGATGTTTATATTATTGAAAGACTTGGCCCTGTGCTTGGCGACTTTTCATGTATATCACTGACTTCATTTTAAAACACCAGTTCAGATTTAGTGTTGTATCCAATACTGGATCGATATTATGAAATTTCATCCACGCTACCCCGGATACGAGCCAACCAACGAATATTTCAATAGGTTGCTTCGATTAGTTGAAAATAGAGTTAGGTGGGCTACCTTTTTAATTATTATTAAAGGATGAACAGGAACCTTCGAATGTACTGTTCAAAGTTGACATGATACGGATGTTACTCGTATAGAAATTATAATTTGCATTTCGCAAGATGACAAAACATATTTTGCGTATGATGAGTTACTTTATCATGTTTTAGAATGTGCAAGTGTTTGACTGTTCAAGGCACTATATATGCATACATTTACTAATGTATCCATATATCTCGAACGTGATAGGGAACAAATTGGAGGACTGAGGATATGTAGCTTCGATAGTTTGAGCGCGCTGGAGGCGAACAAGAGTGGGAAGTTATCAACTGGACAAGAGATTGAGTCACATTTCAAGAAAGGTGAGGTCGGATATTGGGTCCACTCATGGATGAAGTTTCTAAGTGATGTTGTATTTATATAGTTTCTCTTGACAATTTTTTAGGACAATGTTAAAATCATAAAATGACCAAGTTGTGATTTTATAGATAAGTGGTAACGTTAGTTGATGAGAGCAAAGTTAGATCAAGAAGGTAAGTCGTCAAGGTATAAAACAATAAATAGCTTGAAGAGAATCGACAACTTACCAATGAAGTCATCAACGTAAGACATTGGAGAAGTTATCGACAATGGTCTTCACCAATTGACGAGAGTCATCAACTGCCAACTATTGCAGATGTTTGTTAGGTGTTGAAGCTCGAAGACAAAGATGATGGATTGACACGAGTATATGGCTACTGGATGGTTATGCCTATAACAACCGGATTAATAACTTCTTACTGATAATCATTGCTAAATGATAAGTGATTGTGTCCAGAGTTTATAACTTTTTTTAATCAATAATTGCATATCGGATTCGGAATTATTGTCGATTTATATCAATAATTATTTGTAAGTAGTCGCTGGTGGGTCATAAAAACATATGTTGTAATTTTTGCAAGAGATCTCCCAATCATTCTCATACCCTTTATATTTCCAGTCTTCGCACTTTAAATACCTTTAATTTCACAGCCATTTGCTGGCCAAAATCAACAAATAACCCATTTTACTTAGATATATATATCAATGTCATCCTTTGGAAATATTTCACTTTCTCGGTCAAAGAGACAATCAACTGTAAGTTGTGCCTCTTTGCAAGATATTGTTCAAATAAATAAATAAAAGAACGGTATAGGACAACGTTCATGTGCTAACGCCACATACAGGTTATCTATTTATCAAGATTTCGAATTTGGAAAGTATATAATCCTTGAGTTGTAAGAAACTAAATAATCCATGATTCCAGTTTGGAAAGTATAAATAAAATTAATATCCATTAATTTGGTATGCCAAATTTAATCGTCTTGCTTTTCATCTACCTTGCGTTTACAAAAAATATTGCCAACAAACTTGCCACCCAAGATGCCAAATTTGCACTAGAGAGACATGCAAAGGAAAGTAGGGGTGAGCATAGTTCAGGTTGGGCCGGTCCACCCCCTAACCCTAGGACCAACTCGCACAGTGCTGGTCCTCAATTTTTGGGACCGAGGATCGATTCTATTGAGCTTAGGAATGAGGATTGGACTGACCCAATAGGTTCGGTTCGGTTTCAGGGTCAACCCGGGACCAACCAGTAATTTTTTATTTCATTTTTTGTACTTCTTAAAAAAACAATTAAGGACCGGACTGACCTAAAGGATTCGATCCGGTTTCCAAGTCAACCAATGACCAACCAATAATTTTTTATTTCATTTTTTGTATTCCTTAAAAGGGCAATCAAGGACTGTATCGACCTAATGGGTTCGATGATGAGAAAGGTCAACTAAGAAAGGCAAGCAGTGGGGATTAAGTGGGGTGAGTGTCGAACAAAATGAGTATCGAATGTTGAGTGAGAAGCAATAAGCCAAGCGAGCATCGAGCAGCGAGCAGCATGAATGACCCAAAGCAAGCGAGGCGAGTGTCGAGTGGCAAGCGGAAAAATTGTTTCTTTCGATTTTGGCAAATTGAAGACTAATAGGACAAATAAGACAGAAGAGAATGAATACTAGAGGAGGATGCTCTAAGGAGCCGTTTATGCCTCTTTGGACATCGTGAGGAGTCATCACAAAAACATTTTCCTCATTCGTAAATTATGACTATTAATACTGTAAAAGACATTAAAAATCTAAGTTATTAAAGAATAATGTAAAATTACTTGAACTCCTCACTAAAAAGCTATTTAATGTAATTGACGCTATTTATTTTAAGGTTTTCTCTATATAAAAAAATTTATAAATAATATATTATATATATAGTCAGGGCTGGTCCAGGTTGAACCGACTCGAAACTCTCAGGAACAAGGACCAACCTGCGCAGTGCTGGTTCAAGAATTCTAAGAGCAAGGACCGACCCAGTCTTCCTGGGAATTGGACCAGGACCGATAGGGTTGGGCTGGTCCAGGGTTGACCCTGGACTGATGCTCACCCCTAAAGGAAAGGAGATGAAGGGCAACGACTATAATAACAGCATCGTACTAGTCAAGTTGGGTTCAACAAGTTGACTGGTCTATCGATGGATGAGGTTTGTAAAGGCATGATGTGTTTTGGAGGTTTCTATTGACTAAACTTCCTCTTGAAGTTTTGTTAATGTGTATTGTGCCTCTCTACAAGACATTGTTCGAAAAGAAATAAATGAACTATGAGACAAGCTCCATGTGTTAATGGCACATGCTGCTCGCTTATTCATCAATATTTCGGTTAAAAATTTTTGCTAGGTGGCATTACTATATCTTTGAAATTTCACATAATACAACCCCTTCAAATAAAACAAGTTTCTTCTCTTGAATCTTTACCAAGAACAAAATCGTGAATTTTGTGAATGATATATTTCCAGTTAGAATTTTTAAGGGAAAAAGCCATTAAAAAAAGCCCAGATTTTATTCACTATAACACATAAATCCTAATTTTTTTGTGACCAAAAACTCCAAATTTGTACTTGTGTGATATATTTACCCAAAACTTTATTTTAGTGACATGAAAAACCCCAAATTTTTACATATATGATACATTTACTCTAAATTTTTTATGTGACACAAAAAACTTCAAACTTTTTTTCTGGGACACTAAAATTTTGAGATAAATGTGTCACATTATACAAGTTTCAAGTAAATGTGTTATACAGGTACAAATTTAGAGCAGTATCACAAAAAAAAGTATGAGGTAAATATGTCGTAGTGAATATAGTTTAGGATTTTTTGTGACTTTTGCACAATTTTTTGAGAGGAAAAATTAGTAAACAAAAATATCGAGCCCCTAACAAAACTACATTATATTTTAGTAGAAGGTTATGGTAACATGAAATAATGACTCCACCAGTTTCAAATGTCAGTAGAATATGAGCTGCTTTTCCATTCGAGAAGGATCGATAAAACAAGGATCTGGCGACTTTCAAATTTAATAATACATTATGAACCCGTTTGGAATTTCACAGGTGGGTCCATTTACATGTGGGTAGTTTAATTAAAGAAAAATAATTATTTTACTCATTTAAATTGCATTGTATGTTACCAACAAAATATTCACTTCACAAGTGAGCACGTTCATTCATCAGTAGCTTACAAATAGAATAATAATTTTACACTTTCAAATTGCATATTTTAGTATCCATAAAATTTTGATTCTACGAGTGGCCTCGTATATTGGTCGAATGTACTGCCAAAATAATTACTTTATTACTTTCAAATCCCATAGTAGATTTTCAATTGCTTTATATTGCAAAACAAAGTCCGTTTATTTATTTATAAGTCGTCAATAAAAAATAATTTTTTTTTATCTTTTTTAAATTCTATACGATTTCGATTCATTTGAAGATTCACAAATGGGCTCTTATGTTCATCACATTTACCGCCGCTTCATGTGGACCTCGCTGGAAATGAGAAGATTTTGATGGCTTTCGTGGATTGGACGTGCATGCACCCTAATCAATTGAAAATCGCTCGTCCTAAGCTTCTTCTTTCCTAGGCTGGATTCGACAGTTCTGGCCTGGCCAGCAGCACATTGGTATCGTCTAAGCTTGATCAATTTTAGGATAGATATATCCTAAGAAGGAACTCAAACCTATCATGTTAGAGTTGGTTTCAATTTTTAAGTTGAAACTGAA
This sequence comes from Eucalyptus caleyi, assembly GCA_014182885.2. NCBI lineage: Eukaryota > Viridiplantae > Streptophyta > Magnoliopsida > Myrtales > Myrtaceae > Eucalyptus > Eucalyptus caleyi. Next base: position 30,833,228 of record CM024468.2, on the reverse strand, counting down.
TAGGTTGACTCTAGATTGGGTACGAAACCCAATCGATTAATTCTACAACCTAAAAAACCGGTCTATCTTTTCCTTATTCATTTTTTATTTAATTTCTTAATTACATGCATATTTTTTAGATAAGGACATTACAAGTGTCATAACTTTCATAAGACACTCACTTAGCACTCACTGGAGTGCTATAACGTTTTTTTTTTTAATCACTTAAGTAACGTGACTTCTAAAAAACATTAATTGAGTGTCATAACTTTTAAAACCCATTCACCCAAGTATTGAAAATCCAACATGAGATAACAATTGTAGTCACCGTTTTTAAAATAATTATATCGCTTAAGTGATTGATTGAAAAATCATACGGTACTCAAATGACCGAAAAAAGAAAATATGATAATCAAATTAGCACCATACAAAAGTTATAACACTTGTAATGTTCAATTTTCATTATATATATATATATATATATATATATATATATATTTTTTTTAAATTGTCAATCAAGAAACCATAATGAACTGTTTATACTGAAATGTTTAGCCTCATTGTTTTTGCAAAAGTTTTTAACTAAGAGACTAATATTGTTTGGTTTTGGAACGGTCAAACCCGATTCTACTGCGAATAAGCCTTGGAATCTGTTCAAAACTAGTTAAACTCAAGGGCTGGAAACTAAACAGTTCAAGACCGGGTAAAGCCGGTTCGGTTCCCTTCCAATTCTTTAACTCATCCTTAGTGTGTTTTAATCATTCAGTCTCTATCCCACGTTTTCTTCGAATTGGAGCCAAAATTTCGGATCAAAATGACCTTTCCAACATCCTCCCCAACAAAGTTCATCATTTTTTGACCATGTCATCCCCAAGCTCATAGATTCCTCCGAAAGAAACAACAAATGCCTTATCAACATTGTTGGCACCCAAACTAGCTTATTGGACTTTGGAATCCAAGGAGAATGAAGTGGGCCTAAAACACAGATCTTGGCATTTCATCGGATTGGGGACAAATAAAGAAAGAATGTTTGCATGGATTCTAGCGAGGGTTAACATGAAATTAGAGGGATGGAAGGAAAACATTATATCTAAAGCGGGGAAGGAAATCCTAATTAAAACAGTTGTACAAGCATTGCCACAATATGCTATGTCCATTTTCAAAATCCCAGTATCAATTTGTAAAGCGATTGAACAAAAGATTGCTAATTTCTGGTGGAGAAAGAACAGCGCAAAAAAAGGTATACGTTGGAAGAAATGGGAGGTGCTGAAAACTTGGAAAGACGGTGGGGGTTGGGTTTCAAAGACCTTATTGCTTTTAATAAGGACATGCTGGGAAAACAGGCTTGGCGGCTTATACAAACCCCTTTAGCCTTATGGATTCAACTGTTGAAAGGCTTATACTTCCCGTCGGGAGATTTCTTGAGGGCAAACAAGGGAGTTAGATCATCTTGGGGATGGCAAAGCTTAAGGCAAGGAAGAGAGGTATTAGAGCAACAAATTAGATGGACAGTCAGGGATGGATCGCAGATCGGGTTGAGAGAATACAAATGGTTAGCTCGTGGATGCATTGGAGGACCTACAAACCAAGGCGAACCCCAATATGTGGCTGAGCTAATTGACTAAGTGTCCAAGTAGTGGGATGAGCATAAACTAACGAAATTATTTGACAAAGATTTAGTTAAGGAAATCCTCGCAACCCCACTAAGTCATACTATGGAGAAAGACAAAATCGTATGGATGAAAAATAGTTACGATACCTACTTAGTCAAAAGCAAATACAACAATATACAAATAGTTGACAGCCACAACAAATCTCAGGCATCCTCATTTTATTAGCCCCCCAAAAAACTGTGGAACTTGATTTGGGATCTCCACACCCATCCAAAAATCAAGTTTTTTATAGGGAGTTTATGTGCCATTGCGCTACCAACAAAGGAAAACCTCTTTAGGAGAGAGATGATACCTGATCAAAGCTGCCCGGTCTGCCATCAAATGCCAAAGACGCCATAACACATTTTCCTCCTCTGTCCATGGACGAACGAAATTTGGTCAAACACGAAATTGAGACTACATCCTTCCCCGAAATGCATCACAAGAATAGATAAATGGTTTTTCAAAACCCTTACCTCTTGTAACAGGCCTCTATCGAAGGAGTTAGTAGCTGGTGTCCTCTGGTAGATCTGGAAAAGAAGAAACTCAATGGTCTTCAAAGGCAAACCCCCGAACCCAAGTGAAGTTGTGAACCAAGCAATGGTTGATCTACAACTTTATAACCGGTGGAACCCAAGAAATCGAAACCGACACCACGATCCCACAGACTCACCTACGAAGTGGGTCTCTCCACCAAAGGGTTTGCTGAAATATAACGTTGATGGCTCATGGAAGGAAGAACAACGAGAAGGAGTGATGGTCGGGATTTGCAGGAATGAACAAGGGATCCTCATAGACGGTTTTGTGGAGAAAATAGCTCCTGATTCAGCCCTAAAAACAGAGGCTTTGGCCCTTCGTGCGACTCTGTTGAAGTTAGTGGAGCCAATACAGAGAAAGGAGTCTTTGGCAGGAAAGAGGGAAAAGTCTTCTACTTCGCCTGAACTAACCTACAAGTACGAAGTACACTTTGACAGCAAAGTTGTGGTGGAAAGTTTAATGGGCTTAATTCCGAGCCCATGGACAGTGCAAGCAATTATAGAAGATACCAAAGTGTTGCTAGCCCAACTTCAAGGAGTCCAAGTATCTTATGCGCCTAGAGAAGCTAACAAGCCTGTCGATTGGGTAGCAAAAGCCTATCGAGACAACCGCCTTCCTCAGAATTGGGTTTTATATCCCCCTATCCACTTTCGGTTTTATTATGTAATGATCTCGAACTTAGTTGTAGTTCAGCAACAAATTGGTAATGGTAAACGCTTTATCGACCAACAAAAAAAGTACCCCCAAGAAACCCATCATCCCGACTCCCAAGCTGAAGACAATGGTGGTGGGTGAGTGGGAACACGAGAGAAAACACGCACCGCGTAGTTCATGTGGCTGCGAACGGCAAGCGAGAGAGGCTGGAGATGATGGCGTGGGTGGTCGGTTGATGGTTGAGCATCTTCGGAGAAGGGCGAGCGTGTGATATATTTATCACTAATTGGTTGGATAATTTCGTCATTTCACAATGTGTAATAATAAATAAAATATTTATTCTATATATGTCTTCTTCTTTTCTTAATAGAGAAATTATATATTATAACCGGTCCATTTAACACCCCTATTCTATATATGTCTTTAGACATTTTGGCTGTGTTCACAGCCAATTTTATTATGGAAATAGCGAGTTTCAAGAAATTGAAACCTAATATGATGGGAGAATCATTTTATGCCATTTAGAACATAACAGGAATACAAAGTTATCGTGATTTATTTCTGGATCAGTCTGCCCACAATCAACTTTGGTCACTAAATATATCATATTTCAGCGTAATAATTATTGATCACACTTTGTAAGAGAAAACTGTAATCCATGCGCAATTGCATGACGGATCAATCTACCATAATGAACTTTGCCCACTCAAAGTATACCTTGATATATACGAATATAGATATAAATAGAATAGAAAATTTCCTATATAACCACAGTGGAGAGAGAAATGAAACAAAAAAAAAAAAAGTTGAAGACATTAGGACTGGGCTTCAAAAGAACCACTTACCAAGGATTGAATTTCTCGAGAGAAATAGAGTCTAATTGCGTAGAATAATAAAATTGTAAACATAAAATAAAATTTTTCCATTGGTCATCAAACAAAAGAAATACTAATTCAAGATTAAGTCTCATTAAAAGATACGTTTGACCTTGGAATTCTATATGCTCTTTTAAGTTAAATGGCTTTCAAAGGGTGATTCTTGCACTTGTGAGCCCTTTATATAACGATATAAACATGTATTGATCATCGTCAATCCAATCAAACGGCTGCCCTTTAATAGATTTTACATCTTAAACCATGTTGAAACCAACGTTTTTCCTTCTCTTTGTTGCTTCTCCAAAAAGGGCATGTGTCTCTTTAAAGAGGAAGCAACTAATTGTACTCAACAATTTCTAGATGCATACCTATAACGGAGAAATTGGTTTACATCAATAAATCTTTCAAATTCAAATCTCCATCTAAAATAGAGAGCCACGGGGCAAAAAAATAATCGATCAGGTTTGAGTGATTTAGTCTGCACCTAGAATTGAACCGATTATCAATGATTCCAAATTTTAGGAACTAGGAATTGGACTAGTGCTCACCCCTAGTTTGTATGTCTGAATGTAAGGAATTTGTGCAACCAACTGAGATCTTTTTTTTTTTTTTGGTAAAAGGTAAGAATCCAAGTGAGATCTTTGGTTTTACATACCAGTGAAAATGATTTTCCTAAATAAGTCAATTGAAAACTTTAGCTGTGGTTACGGAAATTTCTAGGAAGAGTTTAACTAAGCGATGCAAATATTTTTTAACAGAAGAAGTATACTCCATGTGGCAAAACTTGGCATGGAGGGACACTTAGGGGTTACATGACAAACCAGAATTTCTATTCCATAAACGATTTTTCTATTCCAGACTTGTTTTTGGAATAGAAATCCGTTTGATAAACTTATTACATTTTTCTATTTCTGGAATAGATTTTTATTCTAGAATTAGGTTTGAAATAGAAATCATAAGCTAAAATTTTCTACTTCTCTATTTCTGTTCTGGAAATGAGAAATAAAAATTTTTCTCATCATTCGTCAACCGGTCCTTCATCCGTTGCCGTCGACCACCGTCCATCGGTCGCCCGCCCGGCGCCCTTACTGCTGCCGCTGCCATTGCCCATTGCCGGCCGCCTCCGCCGCTGCCGGTCGCCAGCCACCGCTGTCGTTGCCGCCATCGGTCTGCCGTCATCTGAAATGAAGAAATTTTGTGTCGTTATCAAACAATTATTTTTGCTTAGAAACTCTTCTAGAAATAGAAATAGAAAAATATATTTCTGTTCTAGAAACTATTTCTGAAACAGAATGGTTGTCATGCGCGCCCTTAAGTGCCAAAAATTAGAAAAGTGACACTTAAGTACCAAAATCGAAGCAAAATCGATCACTTAAGTGCCAATCTAGCCGAAATGCTGATGTGGCAATTTTCCAGCGAAATAAATGCAAAACGGCATCATTTTGCATGCCGATGTGGCTAGATAATGCAAAAACGACGTCATTTTGTCTATGATGTGGTAAAAAAGTAATATAAAAATCAATTAAATTAAAGTTAAAACTAAATTTATTTAAAACATTTAAAAATAAAAATAAAAATAAGAAAAGGGGGAGGGAGGGGTGGGAGGGAGGTGGATGAGGGCTGAGCCCTTGCCGTTGCCACCTCCCCGCCGTCGCTGGGAAGGTTGGCGACGGAGGGGGGAGGGTCGGCTGGGTTTGGGTAAGGGCTCACAAGCCCTCATCGCTAATTGGCCGGGGGCTAATTGGGGGTCAGCGACCTTGGCAAACCCTCCCCACTCCATCACCTGCCCTTCCCGGCAGTGGTGAGGGCTTAGCCTTCAACCACCTCCCTCTCCTCCCCCCCCTTTTTTATTTTTATTTTTATATTTTTTAAATAAATTTAATTAATTTTTTTACTACGTCAAAAATAAAATGAAGTCGTTTTTGTATTTTCTAGTCACATTAGCGTGCAAAATGATGTCATTTTGCATTTACCTCATCAGAAAATTGTTATGTCATCATTTTGGCCGGATTGGCACTTAAGTGATCAATTTTGCTCCGATTTTGGCACTTAAGTATCATTTTCAAATTTTTGGTACTTAAGTGTCCCTATGTGCCAAGTTTTGGCACTCTAGGTGTCTGGCACTCATTTTTTAACTAAACACCGGTCGCGAAGGTCCATAGATGTAGAGAGCAAAGCTCAAGCCATATGTGTTCTTGTTTGCTTCAACTAGTTAATTGATAACCTTCTGCCATGTCTTTATTCATATAAAAGAAAATACTTTTAATACCTTAGCTAAGATTTCAAGCAATGTTTAGAGTTCCGAGGCATTGACGTGTATTATATGTATCCTGTTTTTGTGCAAGAATCTAGCATTGCACAAAAATAGAATTCCGAGAATACAACCCTTTCGATGTCTTGCCGAAATAATTCATGCTTAGCTCATCAACAAACACAATAAAGTGATCCAAATGCTGCATCTTCTCGATAGTCTCTTTTATGTGCATTCTCGATAGCGTTGACTTATGTGCATTCATCACTACGTGGAAAGAATAAAAGAAACTCTTGAGCTCTAGTCGAGCTCTCGTTTTTACTCGAAGCAGTCACATGCCAGTATTAAAAACAAGGCAAAGATCAAATTGCAGAGAGGACGAGCAGTTAGTAGTCTCTCTTCCACAATGGTCCAGAGGAACTCTGCTACTTCTCTGTGCACCGTATTGCCAGGGTACCCTTGGATCTGTCACCACCTGTTCAACAGCTTCCGATGAATTCTCCATGGGTGGCTTAAGAGGCCAAAAATTTCCATTCCTAGGGATTAAAGATGCTGGCAAGTTCTCGTCATGGCACCATCGCTGACCTCGGCTCTGTGTGCTCGTCTGTCAATCTATGCCTCGACCCACTTGACCTCAACCCCCTCGAGTTTAGAGGAGTCTTACCTGGTAGGGGAGCAAGAGTTGGTCCTTAGGTATCAAGAAATCTCTGGGGACAGAATCCATGTCCACGTAACAATTTTTGGCTTTAGCATCAGCACTCCGCGCAGCCCAGTCATCAGACTGAATCAAAACTTAGCATTTCCCATTACCTAATAAGAGTAAAAGACACTAAAACAATCACAATCTGTCCTCGTAAGTGACAAATGAACAGGACACGGAGTTGGCCATAAAGACAAAGGTATACAACAGGGCTGATGAAACCATACCTTAGACGCTCCTATATACTGAGTAAACATGGGCTTCGTGTGGTAAGAGACAGAACCACCTCAGTGGGATTCTCGACCATATGTAATATCACAAATTAAGGTCTAAGCTATGGATCTTTGTAACATATTTAATCATGTTACTTGACCAGTCTCACTATCGATTAGGCATTCTTGGTAACAGTAATTGGAAGGTACATCATGGATTTGTTAATGTCACGCCCCGATCCTTACGCACGCACACATCCGTCTCACTTGGTCGATTTTATAATGCGATATCCCAGGACAATGTATCGCCGACCCTTTCATTTTTAAGCACATGCGGAAGTAGTTAAAATCCCCAGACAATAAAACGATGGGATAGAAAAGCAGGGCCATATTTTTTATATTGAAATTTATAACCAAACTTTTATACAAACCACAAATCACTTCATAACTATTCACATGAAAAAGGAGATCTCAAAAGAAGACAGAAACTTAGACGAACTGGGCCGTACTCAAGGCCCCTCTCAAGATTGTCTTCTTCTTCCAAAAATCTTTCCCCTTAAGATTCGCCTCCGAGTTCTCCTTCTCGGATTCCTCCCCCTCAGCTCTTCAGCGGGGTCCTGAAATGGTTTTCCCCAAACTGGGATGAGACTACATCTCAGCGAGTTCTACCCCACTAAGCCCGATTAGTAAACCATTATACTATCGGCTACCTAAACACGCACAGGACAGAGGACTTACCTTGGCCTCAGATCCCACCTGCAAGTCAGTACAGTTCACAATAAACACCCATTCACTTCAAACAAATCGAACTAGTCGATTACATGTCATACAATTCAATCCCCACTATGGGATATTTAAAAGCTAGGCCACGTGCATTCTCCAGGACGACCTTCCAAGTCTCCGAGCCACGTGCCTCAAACCTCAGACCCACATGCATTCTCTAAGGCGACCTCTTCGCCAAGGTGGTACATCAAGCCACCGAGCCACGTGTCATTTTTATGATGCCCGGGCCCACGTGCATTCTCTAAGGTACTCGCTTACCAAAGTGACGCATCAGATCACCGAGCCACGTGCCCTTTTAGATGCCATTCCGAATACTGGACCCACGTGCATTCTCTAAGGTACTCGCTTACCAAAGTGACGCATCAGATCACCGAGCCACGTGTCCTTTTAGATGCCTGGGCCCACGTGCATTCTCTTAGGTGCTATCTCACCAAAGTGATGCATCAATTCACCGAGCCACGTGCCCTTTTAGATGCCAAACTCTGTCACCGAGCCACGTGCATTCTCCAGGACGACATACCGAGTCTCCGAGCCACGTGCATTCTCTCAGGCGACCTTTTCGCCAAGGTGACATATTCAACCACTGAACTCACGTGCATTCTCCAGGTGACATTCCAATTCACCGAGCCCACGTGCATTCTTTCAAATGATTACCAATCTACTTTCAATACCGACAACCAATGCCAACGATTTCTCAATCAAATAATTAAATCAACTCAACAAAGCATTATAAATACTGAATAACATACTTGGCCATTTACCAATCAACAATTCAATCTCAATCAATTCCAATCAATTTAGGGTAAATCCCTAAAATATCACAATTTATTCAATTCCATACAACGTGGAGCTCAAATAAATAAACGGATTGCGCCACGACGATTAGCACGAGATTTCGGTCGTCAGCCATCAAAATCTTAATTTCCGAAAAATAAATAAATAATTAATTAATTTCGAAAATTAATTATTAATTACTAAAAATTCAATTTAGCTCAAAATAAAGCCCGATTAAATAAATGGACTTCACCACGGTCATCAGCATAATTTTCCGGTTCCAGGCCATCTCAGTTGAATTTTCAGAAAATAAATAATTATTTAATTTAATTCCGAAAATTAATATTTAAATACTAAAAAATCCACTTAGGCCCGAAATGCCTAATTGGAGCCCACTAAGGGTCGGGAAAAATCCCGAGGCACTTCCAATAAATAGTAGACCACGTCTACTTGCTAATTACACATTCAATTTATCTAATTCGCATCACAATTGGCTAATAATTGCTAATTTATTCTAATCTAACAACCTAAACATAATTAATTAAATCTAAACCAAACTTAAGCATAATTAGCCAACTAATCCTGGATTAGTGAGATTACTCACCAAATCGCGCGCAAATCGGATCAATCCGACGGCGGCGATGTGAGGAACGAAACTTCCCAAAGCACGGCTCGGGTTCGGGGCCCGGAAACGGCCCAAAACGAGCCCGAAAGTGCTGGATACCCTCTCCATGGGTCTGCTGGACGGGGCTGATCGGGGCTGCTCCGGCGGCTAGGGCGGCGAGGGGAAGCCGGCGGAGGGCGAGGGGGACGCGGGGGAGGTCCGGCGGGGCTGGGCGGTGGCCGGAGGTGGCCGAACGAGGGCAAAACAAGGGCTGGGTCGCACGGGGGAGGCGTTGCAGTGAGCGACGGACGGCGGGACGGCGGGATGACGATGAGCGGCGGGCGCACGAGCGCAGCACGGCGCGGGCGTGCGGTGCGGTGCGGCGGTGCAGCGGCAGGATGGGCGGCTGCTGTCTTCGTGCGCTTGCGACTTCTGCTCGAGCTTTTGCTTTCTGGTTTTGCTTGCTCGAGCGTGCGGAAGAAGGAAGAAGAAGAAGAATGAGAGAGAGAGAGAGAGAGAGAGAGAGAGAGAGGATAGACATTGACTAGTCAAAAGAAAAAAAGGAGGGAGAGAAGGTGGGCGGTGGGGGAAATCGCACGAGGGGGAGGGGAGAGGAGAGAGGAGAGAGAAAGAAAAGAGAAAAAAAGAAAGAAAAGAAAAGAGAGAGAGAGAGAGAGAGAGAGAGAGAGAGAGAGGAAAAAGGAAAAGAAAATACATAATTCTTTATTTCAATTTTCCTTTTCTCTTTTCCTTTTCGTTTCTATTTCCTTTCGGGCTTTAATTTTTCTTCCGATAATTTCTTTATTGAAATTTTGGACTCGTCAATAAATTGACGAGCGATGAGACAGGATCCTAAAAATAAGAATTATGACGCGCTTAAAATTCGATTCCCGAAATCGAGTTCAATTTCGTGGTTAAAAATCGATCAGACGTGATTTTAGCTCAATCCAACCAATTAGGTAGCTTTTAGGGATTTTATAGCTGATACATCCCTTAACGGCTTCACCCAATAGGTTATTTAACTCGTGAGTGATCAGCTCAGAGAAAAAGGGCCATAGGCACGTCGACGAAATGCCCATTTCACTTTATCGAAACGGGGTCGAATTTCAGGATGTCACAACTCTTCCCCTCTTATAAAAATTTCGTCCTCGAAATTTAAACCATTACACTTTGTTCAAAAAGGTGGGGGTATAACTGTCTCATCGATTCTTCAGTCTCCCAAGTCGCTCCTTTAGTGTCGTGGCTTTGCCAGACCACTTTGACCAACGGGATGGTCTTTGTACGCAGAACTTGCTCTTTACGATCGACAATCTTAACCGGGCTTTCAACGTATGACACACGGTCATCCACGTCCAATTCCTCGAAATTGAGCACGTGAGTCGGGTCAGGCTCGTACTTCCTTAACATCAACACGTGAAAGACGTCATGCACTTGCGCCAATTTTGGCGGCAACGCAAGACGATACGCTAGGTTTCCGATTCTTTCAAGAATCTCAAACGGACCTACGTATCTCGGACTCAGCTTGCCTTTCTTACCAAAGCGCGAAGTTCCCATCATTGGTGACACTTTCAGAAAAACGTGATCACCAACTTGGAATTCCAAAGACCTTCGGCGCTTATCTGCATAACTTTTCTGCCTGCTCTGCGCTGTCTTTAATCTGTCTCTGATCACTGCCACGGCATCTACTGACTGCTGAACCAACTCTAGGCTTGTTATCTTTCTTTCCCCAACTTCATCCCAACACACTGGAGTTCTGCATGCTCTGCCATACAACGCTTCAAATGGAGCCATCTTGATGCTCTGCTGATAACTATTGTTGTAGGCGAATTCCACCAGATGAAGCTGATCTTCCCAGCTTCCTTTGAAGTCTATTACACACGCTCTCAGCATGTCTTCAAGAGTCTGAATCGTCCTTTCTGACTGGCCATCCGTCTGAGGATGATATGCCGTACTGTACTGAAGCTTTGTACCTAAAGCACTCTGCAAGCTCTTCCAAAAAGCAGTAGTAAATCTCGGGTCTCTATCAGATGTTATCGTAACTGGCACTCCATGCATACAAACTACTTGACGCACATACAGGTCTGCGTGTCTATCCAGACTCAGGTCCTTTCGAACTGCAATAAAGTGAGCCGACTTTGTCAGCCTGTCGACTACTACCCAAATCGAATCATTCCCCCTTTGACTCCTTGGTAGTCCAGTCACGAAGTCCATCGTGATATGCTCCCATTTCCACTCTGGGATCGCGAGAGGTTGTAGAAATCTTCCCGACTTGCAATGCTGAGCTTTTACTTGCTGACAAGTCAAACACTTGGCCACATGCTTGGCGATGTCCGCCTTCATACCTGACCACCAGTAGTGTTGACGCAAATTCTAATACATCTTAGTGCTTTCAGGATGAACGCTGTAATTGCTACGATGTGCTTCAGATAAAATTTCTTCTCTAAACTCTACATCGTCAGGCACAACCAAAAGTCCACGAAGCCTCAGTACCCCATCATCAGAAACTTGAAAATCAGCTTTTCTTTTGTCAGTATCCTCTTGGAGAATTCTCTGTACGTCTGGATCTGTCGGTTGGAGTTGCTTGATTCTGACCTGGACATCCGGCTCAATTCTGAGGGTGGCCATAAAACTTGAGAGGTGGCATATCTCAAATTTGAATTCCGAATCTCGAGCTCTCTCGATTAAGTTCCACTCCTTAACCAAGATCCGTGCCACTGAAGACTTCCGACTCAATGCATCGGCGACCTTATTCACCTTTCTCGGGTGATATAGAATATCACAGTCGTAGTCTTTCAGTAATTCCATCCATCGCCGTTGTCTCATGTTCAACTCCTTCTAAGAGAACAAATACTTGAGACTCTGATGGTCCGTGAAGATCTGTAAATTTTCCCCACACAAGTAGTGCCTCCAAATCTTCAACGCAAATATGATGGCTGCGAGTTCTAAGTCATGCGTCAGATAATTCAATTCATGAGGTCTTAACTGCCGGGAAGCGTATGCAACAACTCTGCCATGTTGCATTAGCACGCAACCTAATCCCCTCAATGATGCATCACTATAGATCTCGAATCCTCCAGGACCAGATGGAATCGTCAGCACAGGTGCGGTAGTTAGCTTTTCCTTCAGCTCTTGGAAACTACGCTCGCACTTGTCTGTCCATATGAACTTCTCATTTTTCTTTGTGAGCTTTGTCAGAGGCGACGCTATCGATGAGAATCCTTCCACAAACCGTCTGTAATAACCTGCTAACCCCAGAAAACTTTTGATCTCTGTCACTGATGTCGGTCTCGGCCACTTGATCACAGCTTCTATCTTGCTCGGGTCAACGGAGATTCCTTCTCCGGAAATCACATGACCTAAGAACGCAACACGAGTCAGCCAAAACTCGCATTTGCTAAACTTAGCATATAGCTGATGTGTTCTTAAGGTCTGAAGCACTAATCTCAGATGATTCTCGTGCTCTTCATTACTTCTCGAATAGACCAAGATATCATCTATGAACACGATTACAAACTGATCTAGATATTCCTTGAACACTCTGTTCATCAAATCCATAAAGGCAGCCGGAGCATTCATCAATCCAAACGGCATCACTGTAAACTCGTAATGACCATACCGAGTACGAAATGCTGACTTAGGAATATCCTCTTTCCGAATCCTCAGCTGATGATATCCTGTCCTCAAATCAATCTTCGAGAATATTGACGCTCCTTGCAATTGATCAAACAAGTCATCTATCCTTGGCAATGGATATTTGTTCTTGATCGTTACCTGATTGAGCTGCCGATAGTCGATGCACAAACGCAACGAACCATCTTTCTTCTTAACAAACAGAACTGGTGCTCCCCAAGGCGATGCACTAGGACGAATAAATCCTTTATCCAGTAACTCTTGCATCTGCACCTTCAGTTCCTTCAACTCAGATAACGCCATTCGGTAAGGTGCCTTTGAGATCGGTTCTGTCCCTGGTGCTAGCTCGATTACAAATTCAATCTCTCTTTCTGGCGGTAACCCTGGCAATTCTTTTGGAAAGACATCTGGAAACTCCTGTATCACTACAATATCTTCCATTTTCAGCTCTTCAACTATCGTATCTACGACAGTTGCTAAGTACCCTCGGCAACCCTCGTCTAACAAACGAGCTGCTTCCGGCGACGAGATTAAGGAAATCGAAGGTCCTCCTCGATTCCCTACAAACTCGAAGCTCTTACCCCTTAATGGGTCAAACTGAATCGCCTTGCGATAGCAGTCCATTTTAGCTCGTTGATTGGTGAGCCAGTCCATGTCAATTATCAAATCAAAATCATACATGGCTAGGACTAACAAGTCAATTTTCCCCACTCGCTCACCAATCTCTAACTTGCACCTCGAACATCCCAAAAAAGAAACTTCGGGATTGAGATGGGCGACTCGTACCGCGGGCATACGGTCGAAGTGGTATCCATCTCAATACCATCCTAGATGATCCTATGCGGCCCAGGTCCGGCGGCGGGTTGTCTGTGTAATAGTGTAGTGCAAATGCAACGCATGTGCAACAGTTTATACCAAGCAACACTTCATATGTGAAAGTAAACCATACATTCCTACACCATCCTGCAAAACAAAGGTCAGCAAACACTTCCCCTTATACCTCCCATTCTGCAAAAACATTTAACACCTTAAATGTTAGGGACATACTTGGAATCCTCGCTGCCAAACAAAAATATTTTTCAAAAAGAAAATTGGCCTAAGTCCACTAAGAGTTTCAACTCAAGTCCCCAGCGGAGTCGCCAAGCTGTCGCGACCTCCCCGAAGCGGGTTTGGACCACCTAAGGGTTCGGCTAATGGATTGTTAAGCCTAGACTTAACTCGGGCTCTCCCAAGCCCATACCAATTCGCGACTTATGGTTTAAATTCTTAATATGCAAATGATGTTTATCATGGAGTCGCCACTAATCTATTTTTTGGTGGGTCGATTAGAAACCCAAGTAAAGTAATGGGAGAATTACTTCACTCCTACGAACCAGAGATTGTGAGTTTGGGGACTTGGTTACGCTAGATTTCTCTAACGCCCTTTCCGTACCTTTCTTTTTTTATTTCAAAAAATATTTTTTGCAGGCAGCTTGAATTGATTTTAATTTATCTTCCTAACATGTGAGGTGATCATGCGGGTGTGCAAACCACCAATTTAACACCCAAGAAAGCGATGAATAAATTGCAGGACTTACCTCATAGCAACGAAAGCATCTACAATGTTAGATCAGAATCCACATCAACAGACCTAGATATGATTTCTAATTAACAGACAATTTCCCTTTTTTTTTTGGTTTTCACTTATTTAATGAGGATCATGCAATATGCAATGCATGCTACTAATCTAACATGGAATGGCATGACAATGTGTTCTAAACTACATGACATGAGTAAAATATTATTATGTTTTTTTTTTTTTTTTTTTTTTTGTGTTTTCTTAATGAACATGCAACAATTAAATATGCAAATCAAAATGACCTAATTATAATGACGGGCAATTTTTAATTAAATGAGCCTAATTCTACATGACGTGCACATGATATTTCTATTCCTAAAAATGCAATTTATCCTAAAAACTGAAACTAATTTATCTAAAGACAAATTTTGTATTTTTCATGATATTCGAAATTAAGAAAAACGCAAAAATTACCTAGCTAAATTAAAATTCCAACCAATTTAAACTTAGGATTAAGTCATACTAAATCCTATTTTAAACTAAGACGTTATTTTAATCTAGCAATTTCTAACCTAAGATGCAAATTGCTCTAAACTTAAAATGAGACATGCAATTCTATTCTAAAATGCATGATGATTTTTAAGAAAATTCGTAATTAAAACACTAAAAAAAAACTACTAGGGTGAAAATTAAAGAGACGTGCTATCTCTTCTAAAACATGCATTTAAAAAAAAAAAAAGCCTATTACGCAACCTACAAGAAACTAGCATCCTAAATTAATTAATTTTTTTTGGGATTTTTTGTTTTAAAAATTTGAAGTAAAAGTCTAATTCTAGATTGACACGTGCAATTCTAAAAACTAATATCCTAAATACATTTTTTGGATTTTTTTATTTTTTTAAAAAAACGAAATAACTAAATATGCTAACCCTAGCCCTAATCTAACTCGCATTTTTTTGAATTTTTTTTTATGCAAAAACAAAAGTTAATTCAAATAACCCGATATCCAATCCAATCAAGATAAGATTAATACCCAAAATTGACAAACCATATCTCGCGCATGAGATCGGGTTGGTCAATTTTAAATTAAATCGCGAATCGAATCTCGGACATGAGATTGGATTGTCGATTTTTATACGAGATCGTGAGTCGGATTTCGGGCACGAAAATCGAACTCCTAATCCCTAAATTGAGGGGTTATTTTACATTGGAACTTCAATCATGCGTTAATGAATAATCACACTAAAAAAAATATATAAAAACAAACTATAAACTATATAAAAAATAAAGATAAGATAATCATAATAAAAAACTACCTAATGTTCCCCTTTTGCTTTTTTTCTTTTTTGTTGTCTTCTTTTTTCTTTTCCCATGCACGATTTGGCAGCTTCGTGGAGGTGCGCAGCTGAGGGTGGTGGTCGCCGGCGTTCTGGTGAGGGGCGGCGGGCGTCGAAGCTCCGGCGAAGGGCGGCAGCCGGCGAACCAGCAGCGGCAGAGGGCGGAACAGCGGTGCTCGAGCGAAGGCGCTGGGTCGCGGCTCCGGGCTGCAACGGGCGTCACTCGGGTTGCAGTGGACAGCGCGAGCTGGCGGCTGTTGGCGTCGGAGCACAGGCGAGGGGACTGGCGGCGGACAGAAGCAAGTGCAGCGACTGGTGCAGCGGCAGAGGGCGGAGCAGCTTGGGACGCTGGGGCGGAAGTGCAGGCGCGGGCAGCGGCGACTTCATGGGCTGTTGGTGTCGCGAGGAACCGAACGGCGGTGGAGCGCAATGGCGTCGGGCAACAGCGACTTCACAGATGGATGGGATGAGGGACAGCAGGAGCGGCGTCGTGGCTGGGTCGCGGTGACGCAGAGGCACGGCAACGACAGGGACGGTGGTGCTGCGACGAAGGAGCTGGGGGCGCGTGACGGGTGCTCGCGGCGTCGGGCGGTGGTGCAGGCGCAGGCTACAAGCGTCAGGGTCGGCTCAGATCTGGGCGACGGCAATAATGGTAGCGGAGGGGGCGTTGGTAGCAGCGGAACGCGGTGGTGCTAGCTTGGAGGTGCTGCTAGCGTGGTGGGCAGCTGTGGAGCTCGGGCTGAGGGTTGCAACAGTGGCGGCGTTCGGAGCTCCGGGGAAGGGCGGTGGCTGGTGAGGTCGCGATCAGTGACGGGTGCGAGTTCGGAGATCGCCGGAAGGAGGAAGGCGGTGGGTGGGCAGCTGTAGCGCCAAGCCACTCGCAGCCGCGAGGAACTCCCGAAGAAGATGATCCCCCTTCTTCTTTTCTTTTTTTTTTTTTTTACTTCTCACGTCTTTTCTCTCTCTGTGTACTTTTCAGTGGACCCTTCTTTTCTGTTTTTGTTCAGAAACCCTCTCTGACTTCTCCTTTTTTATTTTCTCTAACAGACTCTTTAGTTCTTTTTTATCGAAGGAGACGCCCCCTCACCATGAAATTTTCCTTTTTTTTGGTTTTTCTCTGACACACTCACTTGCACACTCCCTTCCCTTCACTCGTTTGACCGAAGGAGAAGCCTTTCACAACGAAAATTTTCTTTTTCGCTCCCCTCACAGACCTCTCGAATGAATTTTTCGTTCCCCCCCGACGCGGCTTCTTGTGGTCTTATTTATAGGCCGTCCATTGCCTCTTGAAGATTGCCAACATTATTGTGACAAGATGTAGCCGCAACTTTTCCCGAATTTAAGCTGAACGTTGCCCTTTTTTAATCTTCTTTTCTTCTGACAAACTCTCCATTCATTTTTTAATATCCTCCCCTGACTTCATTTTTTCTTGTCCGAAGGAGGAGCCCCTTCCCAATGAATATTTTTTAGCTCTCTCTCTGACACTCTTCTTCCCCCTGTTCTTAGCAAGGAAATCTTCTAGCAAGCGCCTGTCCCATTTCGTGCGTGTATGGCGATGCATTAATGAGGAGGTTTCTTCTTGGTGCCACCAAAGCTGACATATTGTATAATATTATGGGCATATTATAATAATACAATATGGGCATATTATATAATATATTATGGGCTGCTTTTGCTTCTTTGAAGATTTCTCCCGAATCCGCACTCCACCGAATTTGTGTATGCATGTATATGCATTAATGAGGAATAGACAATGGACGAGCGAGAGCTTCTTTCCTCATTTTTTCTCTTATGTGTGTTCAGACTAGCGAAAAGCGGACCATCCTTTTGTGCATGCAATCGACCGCGAGCCCCTGCTTCTTGTTGTCCTCTTAGTACCGATGCAAATGCGGCTACATGAGATGCAATTTTAATATTTTTTCTTAGGGGTTAAAGATTAATCCCTAAATTTTTATGCAATTAATTACTAAATGATTAGTCAAAATTTAGGTGTCAACAGCTGCCCCTCTTTGAAGGTGAGCTCGCAGTGGTTGCATTCAAAGACAATATGATACCTAAATTTTGACCATGCACATGCAATGGATGATATTTTGGCAGGCCATGGATTTTTGTTTTTGTTTTTGTTTTTGTTTTTGTTTTTTTTGAAATGCAATTTATATGATGCATGGAAATGCTAATGCTAGTGATAAAAGGAACTTACCTGGAATAACTTACCCTCGAGGAGGGTAGAGTAACTCGAGATAGTTGGTGTTACATGTCCAGTACCCGTACCATTCTACGGTCGCCTAGAATAGTAACATGACTTCACAAAGAAACTGCTTTCCCAGGACCCGTACCATTCTACGGTCGCCCAGTATGGCATTGCTTGGTTGTGTCTAGGACCCGTACCATTCTACGGTCGCCTAAACGGGAAAAATTTTGAGACATCCAGATCTAGCCTGAGATGTTAAGAATTTGGGAACTTAACCAATAGACACTCAATGTTAGGTGAGATGAATATTGGATTAAGAAGATTCGAAATACCTAGATCCAGACTAAGGTATAACGAAAAAGATCGAAAAACATTCACATCCAGAGTGAAATGTTTAACGAAGAGTTTTGAGACATCCAGATCCAGACTGAGATGTCAAGAATTTTGGAACTTACCCAATAGACACTCAATGTTAGGTGAGATGAATATTGGATTAAGATGATTCGAAATACCTAGATTCAGACTAAGGTATAACGAAAAAGATCGGAAAGCATTCATATCCAGAATGAAATGCTTAACGAAGAGTTTTGAGACATCCAGATCCAGACTGAGATGTCAAGAATTTTGGAACTTAACCAATAGACACTCAATGTTAAGTGAGATGAATATTGGATTAAGATGATTCGAAATACCTAGATCCAGACTAAGGTATAACGAAAAAGATCGGAAAGCATTCATATCCAGAATGAAATGCTTAACGAAGAGTTTTGAGACATTCAAATCCAGACTGAGATGTCAAGAATTTTGGAACTTAACCAATAGACACTCAATGTTAGGTGAGATGAATATTGGATTAAGATGATTCGAAATACCTAGATCCAGACTAAGGTATAACGAAAAAGATCGGAAAGCATTCATATCCAGAATGAAATGCTTAACGAAGAGTTTTGAGACATCCAGATCCAGACTGAGATGTCAAGAATTTTGGAACTTAACCAATAGACACTCAATGTTAGGTGAGATGAATATTGGATTAAGATGATTCGAAATACCTAGATCCAGACTAAGGTATAACGAAAAAGATCGGAAAGCATTCATATCCAGAATGAAATGCTTAACGAAGAGTTTTGAGACATATATCAAAAATTTGGGAATACCTAGGACAAACCTGGGATATTCGTGAAGGTCACTTACCTCTTGGTAGAAAGAAGTTTTGGAACATCGAGGATGTATTTCAAATATTCATGGAGGTTTCTCACCTCGAGGCTTCTGAAAGGCAACATAAATGTCAGGAGCTCTTGGGTCTTCATGGAAACATTACATCGGACATGATTAGAGCAAAAATACATGCATTTGCCAAAGAAGTAAGCAATTCAGCACACTCCAAAATCCACTGAAGCTTTTATCCATTCCATCAAGATTTATGCATGATGGTTTTACCATATTTGCACCACCAAATTTTCACTGGGGAGAATCATCGTTTAAGACAATTTTCACTCATGACATGGATTTTCAAGAATACCAAATGAGAGACTTTTAGTTAGAAAGGACTTTCACTCACTCTCATTAAGAAGGCTATTTTGTCCCAACCATTAATGTGGGATCACAGGAATCACTCCATCTTACTTTCATTATGTCAATAAGGGTTCGAGTATTCTTGCAAGCGGTACGACCTTGTCAATCTGAGAGGTCTTTATCAGGACTGTAATGTAGGCTCGGTCAATGGCTCAACAAAGAGGGACTCTTCGAGTCAAGGCTAATGAAAGAACAATACTTCGCAATCATCTTCGGGTTTACAAGCCAAGGAACCTGCGAAATGAGATAGAAATGGTCTTGCTCGCACTTCTTCGAGCGATGCTTTTAAGCATATGAATTCCTACGTTAATTTCAGTGCCCTAATCTGAAGAGACTTTGTAAGGGACGTAGCGTAGGTTAAGTTCATGGATTGGAAAGCGAACGGATCATTAGGCTCAAAATGTGTATAGGGGGATGAGAATTGGTGATCATCTTGGCATTGTCACCGGTCTCCTTCTTCACCATTGGGATTTTCCTCATAGGTACTATAAAAACTTGGCATTTGAGTTCTTTGAGTACCACTCCACTGGGAATACACCCTTTTACAATTGATAATCATTTATCTTGACTCTTTCTTTCATTTTCCATGGGCATTGGCCTTGCTTTTACCAGGCACACTGCTTTTTCATGCCCCATTTGTTTTGTTTTGTTTTTTTTTTTTAATAACCACGTAATGCTTTAACATTTGGGTTCTTGAGGAGTTTTCATTTTTTGTCAGCACTCGGGATTTTGCTGCTTGAACATTTGCCTTTTGCCTTGCCCCGATGTGGGGGATGATCATCAATTGGGTTTAAATGAAACGAATTTACAGGCTCAAGGGGCTACGCAATGGATAAAGCGTGTAGGATAGAGAAAGAACTGCTCTTCATCATCCTAAGGCACTTGAAGTACCGTATGAATTCAATGTAATAGCAATACCTGAAGATCGATGCAAGTGAGAGCAAGAATATTCCTATCAAATTCCTCACCTCATGATGTGGTCTTACCTCCAACTTGCCCCAATGTGGGGTGGTTCTTGACAGGGGTAATTTAAAATTATTCACGTGCGTGGGCTCAAAAGGGTTTAAACAATGGATGATCACATAGTGTTTGGGATAGAGAATGAACCGCCTCTCATCATTTCGATCATCTTACCTTTCGCGAGAAAACTCTTTACCTTAGAAAAATGGAATTTCCTACACTCGTCTCACCAGTATATGAGCAAGGGACTGTGTATAGGTTAAGGCTTGCCTTTCATCATCCTGTCATGTCTCATTTAGCATGTTCAATCCATTCCACATCATTCATTAACTTGATTTGCGATGATAATCTTCAGTGGAATTGGTAATTAAACAGGTAAAACTATCATGCAAAATTCTCCTTTGAAAGGTCACAAGTACTTCATGAACTCATTTGAACACAAAGAGTTTGCAGCTCAAAAAGAAAGGAAAAGGATTGGTTAAAAAAAAAAAAAATTTTGTTTTTTTTTTTTTGTGGCAAACTTGTTGCCATTTCCAGGGATCGAACCCTGGTCGCTCTCGGACCTTTTCATTCTCCGTGCCACCAGGCCAAGGCGCTGGTGGTGTCCTCAGGGCATTTCCTTTTTTATTTAATTGAACTGACACTGGGTCAACACGTCTGATATACCGAATCAAATGAATTCGATATGTGTATGGAACAGGGCCTACTTCTCATCTCATTCAATCCATTCCCACACAATTCAATGAAGAAATGAGTACCTTCAATTCACAACAAATTCTTTCAAGGGTAATACTTCTTCACAGCATCAAAGTTAACAGGATTAGAAAACTCACGACCATCCATTTCTGTAAGGATTAAGGCACCTCCAGGGAGTACCCTCTTCACCATATACGGGCCGCTATAATTTGGAGCAAATTTGCCTCTAGGATCAGGAAAAATCGGCAACACCTTTCTTAGAACTAGATCATTCACTTCGAAGTGTCTCGGCCGTACCTTCCGATTGAAAGACTTGGCTACTCTTTGTTGATACGTCTGACCATGGCAAAGAGCTTTTAACCTTTTCTCGTCAATTAGGTTCAACTGCTCAAACCTTTGTTGTGTCCATTCTGCCTCGGACAATTCCACTTGGGATAAGACTCTCAGAGAGGGGATTTCTACTTCCACAGGCAAGACTGCCTCCATGCCATAAACTAAGGAAAAAGGGGTTGCCCCGGTAGATGTTCGAATCGAGGTCCGATACGCCATTAGAGCAAAGGGTAACCTGTCATGCCAATCTCGATAATTCTTGGCTGTCTTAGCCAGGATCTTCTTGATGTTCTTATTAGCTGCCTCAACAGCTCCATTCATTTGCGGGCGGTAAGGTGATGAATTCAAATGCTTGATTTTGAACTCACTGAACAACTCATCCACGAACTTGTTATTCAGATTTGTCCCATTGTCAGTGACAATTGCTTCGGGGACACCATAACGGGCGATTATGTCACGCCTAATAAATTTGACCACGTTTCGAGCTGTGACATTAACATATGATGCGGCTTCAATCCATTTTGAAAAATAGTCTATTGCCACCAATATGAATCGGTGCCCATTTGAAGCTTTGGGATTTATTGGGCCAATCACATCGATCCCCCACATTGAGAAAGGCCATGGTTCAGATAGCTGGTGCAACTCCGTTGGAGGAACATTTATTTTATCTCCATGAATTTGGCAACGATGGCAACTTCTAACATGCTGTATGCAGTCACTTTCCAGTGCAAGCCAATAGTAACCTAGTCTCATGATCTTCTTGGCTAACATGTGCCCATTCATGTGTGGGCCACAAACTCCTTCATGCACTTCTTGCATGATTTGGGTGGCTTCTGCTTCATCTACGCATCTCAATAAAACTGAATCATAAGATCTCTTGTATAAATTCTTACCACTGACGAAGAACTTTGAGGCCATCTTCATTATGTATTTCCTATCGGCTGGAGTGCTCCCTTCAGGAAATTCTTGCTTTTGAATATAGTTCATGATGTCATAATACCATGGCTTCTCATCAAGCTCTTCATTCACGGCCATGCAATAAGAAGGTTTGGCTAGAACCTCAATTTTCAAAGGCTCAACTTCTAAACCATCAGTAACTTGCAACATAGATGACAACGTCGCCAGGGCATCAGCAAACTGATTATGAGATCTAGCCAAATAGTCAAACGAGATTTCGTCAAACTCCTTCACCAACTCTTCGAGGTACTTATGATATGGCAGTAATTTGGCATCCCTGGTCTTCCATTCACCTACGGTTTGGAGTATGATTAGTGCAGAATCTCCATATACTTTCAATTTGGCCACTCCCATTTCAATTGCGGCCTGAAGTCCGAGAATACAAGCTTCGTATTCAGCAATATTGTTAGTGCATGGAAATATTAATTTCGCAGCAACTGGGTGGTGTTGTCCGTGGGGATATTAGTACTGCCCCAGTACCAGAACCGGACAAGTTCACAGCTCCATCGAAGAACATAGACCATGCATCTTCATTTATGGCCAAAATACGATCATCCAAAGGACAATCATCATCATTGAAGATTCTAGGATTCTCAGCCAATATATCAGCAATTACTCGGCCTTTAACTGATTTTTGTGGCATGAACTGCACGTCGAATTCCGAAATCAAGACCTACCATTTGGCTAGCTTACCCACCAAAGCTGGTTGATTAAATAAATACTTGATGAGATCGTTCTCAGTCACGAGAATCGTCTGGTAATGCAAGGTGTACTGTCGCAGTCTATGCAATACCCATACTAACGCAGCACAAGTTTTTTCAGCATCAGAATACTTTAGCTCCGAGACAGTGAACTTTTTACTGAGGTAATAAATGGCCCGTTCCTTCTGATCCACGGGACTCTTCTGAGCTAACATCGCGCCGAGTGACTCACTATGGATTGTGAGGTATAAAATCAAAGGATGCCCCGATATTGGTGGGACAAGAACTGGTGGATTCATCAAATATTGCTTCAACTTATCGAACGCCTCTCGACATTCATCATTCCACTCAACTTGTACGTTTTTCCTCAAAAGTTTGAAGAACGGCTTAGCGGTCTCAGAGAGTTGGGAAATGAATCGTGCAATGTAATTCAATCTCCCTAGGAGACTCCGGACCTCCTTCACTGTCGACGGAGGTTGCAATTCACATATTGCCTTGGCTTTAGATGGATCAATCTCGATCCCTTTACTACTCACCATAAACCCAAGTAATTTTCCTGATGCTGCCCCGAACACGCACTTGGCAGGGTTTAAACGAAGTTTGAATTCACGGAGCCAATCAAATAACTTCTTGAGGGTTTCAACATGACTTTTCCCAGGCCGGGTTTTTGCAATCATATCGTCAACATATACCTCGATTTCTTCATGCATCATGTCATGGAACAATGTAACCATGGCTCGTTGGTAAGTTGCCCCTGCATTTTTGAGTCCGAAAGGCATGACCTTATAATGAAAGGTTCCCCACGGGGTGATAAATGCTGTCTTCTCTTTGTCTTCATCTTTCATTCTTATCTAGTTGTAACCAGAAAAGCCATCCATGAAAGAGAATAATTCAAATCCGGCAGTACTATCCACGAGAACATCGATATGTGGCAATGGGAAGTCGTCCTTTGGGCTGGCCTTGTTCAAATCCCGGTAATCAACACACACTCGGACTCGACCGTCTTTCTTCATGACCGGTACTATGTTGGCCACCCATTCAGGGTATTGTGAGACTTCGATGAATCCCACTTTGAGAAGTTTCATTACTTCCTCTTCTATCTTCTTCGAGAGCTCTGGTTTAGTCCTCCGAAGTTTCTGCTTCTTGGGATGCACGTCTGGATTAGTGGGCAGATAATGTTCCACAATTGATGGATCTAAACCTGGCATATCAGCGTATGTCCAAGCAAAGATATCCAGATATTCTTTTAGCAACTGAGTCAGGTGCTTGGCCTCATCTTTGGGAAGATTTGCCCCAATCTTTATCTCTTTGGGCTCCTCGGCATCACTCAGATTGATAGTGACGGTTTGCTCAGAGGTGAGAACTTTGGGTTTTTCATGTTGCTCCCAACTTTGTTGTACTCCAATGGAGTCACCATTTGGATCATCAGGGTCATCACCGTCATCGCTCATGACATTGGATTGGACCATTTTCACCTCTTTGCCTATCATAAGGCTGCTCCTGAAACATAAAATGGATAGTTCAAAAAGACAAACAGGGCTAAAAGGCATGAATTTCTTTTCTATTTTTTTGAATTTTCCTTCCTTTTGAATTTTTTTTGATTGATTTTTTCGAATTTTTATTTTTTTTAAAGAATTTTGGTAAAATATTTTGGAAAAACTTTTTTTGACACGAGGAAGCATGATGAAGCCCAGGCCTCAGAATTCTCCTTGGATTTTTCTTTTCTTTTATCGGTTGGATATCATCAACGGGCTGGTTTGGTATACCCCATCATGCCCTCAAAATAAAACTTGTAATCTTAATTGATATTCATCAACCAAATTACATTTATTGGATTGAAAAGTACGGCAATCAAAGTGAAATGAAACCCTGACGATATGCGAAAATCAAAGCGAAATAAAACCCTAGTAAGCAAACCCTAGAAAACATCGATTCCTGACAAACGATATGCAAAATACGATAAGCAAACATCAAATCCTAAAAGCGATAAGATTCCCACGCAGGGGAGTGCGGAAAAGTAAATGTGTTACTCTTGTGGGCCAGCACCCATTTCCTCCGATGGTTCTTCATCAATGGCACCTATAAGGAGATCATCGAATAGGGTCGTGATCCCTTCCATCCCATTATCTGGATCCTCTGTCTTTGAAGTTGTCGGGTCATCCATGCTACCCCATCCATCAGGCACGATACCTCGGGTGTCGATCATTCCTCCCTCATCATGCATCATTCTAGCAGGGCCCGGGAATGTCTCGCGGATATCGAGGAGTAATGAGTTTTTCCTCTCTTGTTCATGTCCTCCACCTTTTCCATGGTACCCTAATCCGGCGGAACGAAACCTTCGAGGGGCTTCAATAGGATTCCGGATGCCCTGTTCTTTTTTACCAAGTCCACGGCCAGGAATAAAGCCATTTCCAACCATCACTCTTGCTACCATAACTGCTGCACTTGACACATCAGGGATGGGTGCTGTTGATCCTCGAGATGCATGGATAGTGGATACAAGCTCGAACGATTGGTAACTTGACTCCTCCCTACGTTCCGGCTCGATATAGGGGATGGCCGTCTCATGATAGATCCGATGATCCTCCTCGCCATGAACAATGACTAGTTTTCCTTTGACAACAAATTTCACGCTTTGGTGGAGACTTGATGGCACAGCTCCAGCAGTATGAATCCAAGGACGCCCTAATAGAAAATTGAATACGATAGGAATGTCCATCACCTGGAAAAGGACGTTGAACATCACCCGCCCTTTTTGCAGATCAAAGTGGGTCTCCCCTATCACCTCATTTCTCGTACCATCAAAAGCTTGGACGGAGGTCTTTGCAGCACTTATTTTGAAGGGTCTATTTTCAGGCGGTGAAGAGTTTCCAATGGACAGATATTCAAGGCAGACTCATTATCAATGAGTACTCGAGCCACATGGGAAGCCTTGCACTTGACGGATATATATAATGCCTTGGTATGTCCCCTCCCCTCAAGAGGGAATTCTTCATCAGAAAAGGCTATTAAATCTTTAAGATGAATCGATCCTACGAATTCCTCCAACCTGTCTACCTCGATCGTCTCTGGTACACGAACTTCGCTTAGAACCTTCATTAGAGATTTTTGATGTGTAGGAGATGTTTGCAAGAGTTCAAGTAAAGAGATCTGAGCAAGCAATTTCCGCAACTGGTTGACCACGTTATACTCACTTGCTTTGATTATAGCCAGAAATTCCTTGGCCTCTTCGTCAGTAATTGGTTTTGCAGGTTGGGCATTAGCTTGAGCATAGGTCCGACCAGATCTTGTAATCAGGTCAACATCTAGCTCGTATGACCAAGGGACTGCTTTGTTATCCTTGTACTCATAAAGCTGGGGCATCTCAATAATTATTTCTTCATCAGTTGAAGGCACTTCCACTATCAATCCTTCATGGTCGGAGGCGTCCTCAAGTGGGGGCATGTCCTCGATCAATGGATCTGATTCACTCTTTTTAGCACTTAGCTTAGCAAATTCCTTCTCCCAATCAATGACGACTTCGGAGATAGTTGACACTGTTCCAGCTTGGTCAGCATATATGATCATGCCGGCCTTAACCATTTCTTGAACCCTTTCCTTCATGGTAGGCAAGGGAGGATTCTCATCTGTCGGATAATAACCAACTCTAACTAATCCGCTATAGATATCTTTGACAGACACCTTCAAGTTCATCTTTTTGCCAGTATTGAACTCGAAGATTGCATTCACGTTTCCCTTGATGTTCCGGCAACGGATTCTTCTTGACATTCGGTTGGGTGGTACGGAAAGAAAATGCCTTAGTATCCAACAAATTTTGGATCTTGTGTTTCAAAGTCAAACATTCATCAGTTGAATGGCCGACCTCTCCCATATGATACTCACATTTTTTGGAGGGGTCATAGTTGGAGAATTTTTCAGCATTGGGCCGCTTTGGTTCGTGGGAGATCAATCCCTTGTTTCGGAGTATCGGTAAGACCTGAGATAGAGGGCCGGGAAGAGGAGAGCGCCTTTTGGTGAATTGCTGCTGTGCAGGCACTCGGCCTCCATCTTGCTGATTCCCGGGGACACGAACCATCGGAGGCTTACTAGGGGCTGGTTGCACATATGCAACATTGACTTCAGTGGTTAGTTCTTTATCTTTCTTCATGGTGAACCTTTTGCCCTGAAGAGTTGGTTCATTGAACCATCCATCCCTTAGCCCCATCTCGATCTGTTCACCCATTGGGATAAGCTGGTTGAAGTTCTCAACATATGTGCTAGCCATCCGGTTACGGAACTCATATGGGAGAGTCTTGACGAACAACTTCATCAACTCCTTGTTTGTAGGCTCAGGAGTGATTTGAGCCGCCAAGTTTTGCCACCTTACAGCGTACTCCTTAAATGACTCACTTTTCTTCTTCTCCATCCGCTCAAGATCCTCTCGGGAAGGTGTAATGTCCATGTTGAACTTATACTGCTTTAGGAAAGCATCAGCCACTTCATTCCAGGTGTCGAGAAGGTTTACATTCTTCATTATGTACCAATTGAGTGCGGGCCCTGTCAAGCTTGCATGAAACGATTGGATCATGAGAGGCTCGTTCTTGACGTATTGGGCCATGCGTACGTGGTACATTTGCAAATGAGCTTTTGGGCAAGAAGTACCATCATATTTCTCGAACTCCGGCATCTTAAACTTCTTCGGCACTTTGACTTTCTCATAAACTGACAAGTCGAACGGGAGTGAATTCTGCGATTCTTGCAATTGTTTCAGTTTCTCTTCAAGTTTGGCGAAGCGTTCATCTTGCTTCGCCTTAGGGACATTGTCGGGCTTAGCCTTTTCAGCTGTGATGAACAGTGGGTCATCCTCCAGTTCCGGCATGTCATCATCACCTATTTGGGCCCTGTTCGTCTGCTTTGGGACTACTATCTCGGGGAGAGCAGATGCAAGAGTCTGATTCATTTGGAGGGATTGCATTTGATCTGTCATAAGTTGCATAGAGGTGAGCAACTGCTGGAGTTGATTTTCCACAGCGGTCATACGATCACACACTTCGATTTGGTCGGCCATTTTTGCTCTTGATCATGTAATGATGGGCGAACGTGGAGGATCCGTTATCACCTAATGTGAAGAAACGGACAAAAATAAGTATCTCATATGAAATACACCGGTCCATGGCAATGGTCTAAAACTTTTATTCATTAATGGAGCAAGATTGATTCAAGCACTTCATTAATGAAATAGAAGCTCGAAAAGCCCTAAACAAACAAACTAGGAAAGTAAATGACTCAACTTCCTAAACATTAATCTAGAAATGAAACAACAAGATTGACTCAAACACTTCATCTAGCTTAATCAATATACACTCGGGACACCACTCGGCGCAATCGCTTATTCTCCTCTTGAGCTTTTTCAGCAACCCTTTTGAGGCGTTTATTCTCAGCGCGGTTGGTGATCTTCAGCGGCACCTCTGGTATCTTTGGAAGTAACTCCTCTGGAATCTTGTGTTGTTGAATGTACTTAATTGAGGCATAATACTTCATTTCTTTGCCCTTCAACTCCTCCTCGGGCCACTTGAGTTTTCGTGGCTGGCACATATCCCACATTGATTTAATTGTGAGAATGGAATCTTCATGGCCTTGGTCTCCATCAATGAAGCTGACTCGAAGTGGATCTGCTTGCAATGCCGGAGGAAGCTCTTGCACAACTTGATACTGACGGGTTACTCTAGTTGGATAGTACTCCGTTGCTCCGGTGAATCCCGGTAGAGGGATTGGGCCAACACCTCCACATGAAAGTCTCGCCACACGAACTTGGAACCACTTAGCATGCCATAGGAAACCCTTGGAAGTCGGTTTTTTCATGAAAGCTAGCCACCTAGAATAATGGTGATCCGGTGCATGTTTTTGGTTGTTCTCAAATCTCATAATAGGGTGATTAGAGTTATTAACATCAAGTATAGTCATTGAACCACCAAACCCTTTTATATGAGAAAGGAACCAAATTTGTAAAAGCTCAGGAGAGGAATGGAAGGTCTTATCACCGCTTCCTTTAAATCGAGTGAGGGAAAGAAAGGTTTCAGCCAAAATAGTGTTTACGAAATTTTTTCCTCCCAACACTTGTTCAACTAAGTGAGCCATCAAAGGGTTAATAGCATTCTTGCAATGAGGAAAAAGTATAAACCCAAAGAAAGCTAAAAGGAAAACCCTTCTCATTTGAAATGAATTGCCATTTTCAAAACATTCTTTTAGAAAAGATAAATGACATGTATTGCGGTGAGCTTTTAAAACCATTCTTACATTGTCCTCCTTAATTCTCAGAAAGTCGGATAAGGCCACAACGGGGTCTATTCCGATAGGTGGACTAATTAATTCAGCTTTCAAAGATTTTCCTATGGCAATGCTATACTCTTCCAAGGTGGGCGTGAGTTCATGCTTACCGCCGAAGATGAAAGTAGAAGTCTCGGGGCACCAACAATGAGCAAGTGCTTGGATGAGGCTGCCATGGATGTTGATACGCAGTAATGGAAGTAGTCGACTAATGTGTGACTCTACAAATTGACGGCCAGCTTGGTCTAACTTGTCCCATCATGCGCTAAGCTCTTCCTTTGGAGGGAGAATAATTCGAATGTCCGGTATTCCCATTGTATATTGATCAAGACTCAGGACACTCCTAATGCCACGGACCGACAAAATAATACGGTAGAGTAAATTGCAAAGGCGAAAATTTAGAGAACTTACTTTACCAATAAACAAAGGGCGATCACATAGACATGCGCATGGTAAGTGGCTCGATTTCTAGTCTATAAGGCTTAACAAAGTGAAGCCACAAGGATGATCAGACTAGCCACGGGCGTGTGGACTAAGTCGGGTCCTCATGACTTCGGCTTGGTCAAAGAGCCGACCTAGGTTGCGGGCATGCGAACCGAGGTGGGTACTCTTGACACCAGAAAAGAAACTTCGGGATTGAGATGGGAGACTCGTACCGCGGGCATACGGTCGAAGTGGTATCCATCTCAATACCATCCTAGATGATCCTATGCGGCCCAAGTCCGGCGGCGGGTTGTCTGTGTAATAGTGTAGTGCAAATGCAACGCATGTGCAACAGTTTATACCAAGCAACACTTCATATGTGAAAGTAAACCATACATTCCTACACCATCCTGCAAAACAAAGGTCAGCAAACACTTCCCCTTATACCTCCCATTCTGCAAAAACATTTAACACCTTAAATGTTGGGGACATACTTGGAATCCTCGCTGCCAAACAAAAATATTTTTCAAAAAGAAAATTGGCCTAAGTCCACTAAGAGTTTCAACTCAAGTCCCCAGCAGAGTCGCCAAGCTGTCGCGACCTCCCCGAAGCGGGTTTGGACCACCTAAGGGTTCGGCTAATGGATTGTTAAGCCTAGACTTAACTCGGGCTCTCCCAAGCCCATACCAATTCGCGACTTATGGTTTAAATTCTTAATATGCAAATGATGTTTATCATGGAGTCGCCACTAATCTATTTTTGGTGGGTCGATTAGAAACCCAAGTAAAGTAATGGGAGAATTACTTCACTCCTACGAACCAGAGATTGTGAGTTTGGGGACTTGGTTACGCTAGATTTCTCTAACGCCCTTTCCGTACCTTTCTTTTTTTATTTCAAAAAATATTTTTTGCAGGCAGCTTGAATTGATTTTAATTTATCTTCCTAACATGTGAGGTGATCATGCGGGTGCGCGAACCACCAATTTAACACCCAAGAAAGCGATGAATAAATTGCAGGACTTACCTCATAGCAACGAAAGCATCTACAATGTTAGATCAGAATCCACATCAACAGACCTAGATATGATTTCTAATTAACAGGCAATTTCCCTTTTTTTTTTTTTTTTGGTTTTCACTTATTTAATGAGGATCATGCAATATGCAATGCATGCTACTAATCTAACATGGAATGGCATGACAATGTGTTCTAAACTACATGACATGAGTAAAATATTATTATGTTTTTTTTTTTTTTTTTAATGTTTTCTTAATGAACATGCAACAATTAAATATGCAAATCAAAATGACCTAATTATAATGACGGGCAATTTTTAATTAAATGAGCCTAATTCTACATGACGTGCACATGATATTTCTATTCCTAAAAATGCAATTTATCCTAAAAACTGAAACTAATTATCTAAAGACAAATTTTGTATTTTTCATGATATTCGAAATTAAGAAAAACGCAAAAATTACCTAGCTAAATTAAAATTCCAACCAATTTAAACTTAGGATTAAGTCATACTAAATCCTATTTTAAACTAAGACGTTATTTTAATCTAGCAATTTCTAACCTAAGATGCAAGTTGCTCTAAACTTAAAATGAGACATACAATTCTATTCTAAAATGCATGATGATTTTTTATGAAAATTCGTAATTAAAACACTAAAAAAAAAACTACTAGGGTGAAAATTAAAGAGACGTGCTATCTCTTCTAAAACATGCATTTTTAAAAAAAAAAAAGCCTATTACGCAACCTACAAGAAACTAGCATCCTAAATTAATTAATTTTTTTTTTTTTGGGATTTTTTTGTTATAAAAATTTGAAGTAAAAGTCTAATTCTAGATTGCACGTGCAATTCTAAAAACTAATATCCTAAATACATTTTTGGATTTTTTTATTTTTTAAAAAAACGAAATAACTAAATATGCTAACCCTAGCCCTAATCTAACTCGCATTTTTTTGAACTTTTTTTTTATGCAAAAACAAAAGTTAATTCAAATAACCCGATATCCAATCCAATCAAGATAAGATTAATACCCAAAATTGACAAACCATATCTCGCGCATGAGATCGGGTTGGTCAATTTTAAATTAAATCGCGAATCGAATCTCGGACATGAGATTGGATTGTCGATTTTTATACGAGATCGTGAGTCGGATTTCGGGCGCGAAAATCGAACTCCTAATCCCTAAATTGAGGGGTTATTTTACATTGGAATTTCAATCATGCGTTAATGAATAATCACACTAAAAAAACTATATAAAAACAAACTATAAACTATATAAAAAATAAAGATAAGATAATAATAATAAAAAACTACCTAATGTTCCCCTTTTTCTTTTTTTCTTTTTTGTTGTCTTCTTTTTTCTTTTCCCACGCACGATTTGGCAGCTTCGTGGAGGTGCGCAGCCGAGGGTGGTGGTCGCCGGCGTTCCGGTGAGGGGCGGCGAGCGTCGAAGCTCCGGCGAAGGGCGGCAGCCGGCGAACCAGCAGCGGGAGAGGGCGGAACAGCGGTGCTTGAGCGAAGGCGCTGGGTCGCGGCTCCGGGCTGCAACGGGCGTCACTCAGGTTGCAGTGGACGGCGCGAGCTGGCGGCTGTTGGCGTCGGAGCACAGGCGAGGGGACCGGCGGCGGACAGAGGCAAGTGCAGCGACTGGTGCAGCGGCAGAGGGCGGAGCAGCTTGGGACGCCGGGGCGGAAGTGCAAGCGCGGGCAACGGCGACTTCACGGGCTGCTGGTGTCGCGAGGAACCGAACGACGGTGGAGCGCAGTGGCGTCGGGCAGCAGCGACTTCACAGATGGACGGGATGAGGGACAGCAGGAGCGGCGTCGTGGCTGGGTCGCGGTGACGCAGAGGCACGGCAACGACAGGGACGGTGGTGCTGCGACGAAGGAGCTGGGGCGCGGTGACGGGTGCTCGCGGCGTCGGGCGGTGGTGCAGGCACAAGCTGCGAGCGTTAGGGTCGGCTCAGATCTGGGCGACGGCAATAATGGTAGCGGAGGGGGCGTCGGTAGCAGCGGAACGCGGTGGTGCTAGCTTGGAGGTGCTGCTGGCGTGGTGGGCAGCTGTGGAGCTCGGGCTGAGGGTTGCAACAGTGGCGGCGTTCGGAGCTCCGGGGAAGGGCGGTGGCTGGTGAGGTCGCGAGCAGCGACGGGTGCGAGTTCGGAGATCGCCGGAAGGAGGAAGGCGGCGGGTGGGCAGCTGCAGCGCCGAGCCACCCGCAGCCGCGAGGAACTCCCGAAGAAGATGATCCCCCTTCTTCTTTTCTTTTTTTTTTTTACTTCTCACGTCTTTTCTCTCTCTGTGTACTTTTCAGTGGACCCTTCTTTTCTGTTTTTGTTCAGAAACCCTCTCTGACTTCTCCTTTTTTATTTTCTCTAACAGACTCTTTAGTTCTTTTTTATCGAAGGAGACGCCCCTTCACCATGAAATTTTCCTTTTTTTTGGTTTTTCTCTGACACACTCACTTGCACACTCCCTTCCCTTCACTCGTTTGACCGAAGGAGAAGCCTTTCACACTCCCTCCCCTCACAGACCTCTCGAATGAATTTTTCGTTCCCCCCCGACGCGGCTTCTTGTGGTCTTATTTATAGGCCGTCCATTGCCTCTTGAAGATTGCCAACATTATTGTGACAAGATGTAGCCGCAACTTTTCCCGAATTTAAGCTGAACGTTGCCCTTTTTTAATCTTCTTTTCTTCTGACAAACTCTCCATTCATTTTTTAATATCCTCCCCTGACTTCATTTTTTCTTGTCCGAAGGAGGAGCCCCTTCCCAATGAATATTTTTTAGCTCTCTCTCTGACACTCTTCTTCCCCCCCTGTTCTTCAGCAAGGAAATCTTCTAGCAAGCGCCTGTCCCATTTCGTGCGTGTATGGCGATGCATTAATGAGGAGGTTTCTTCTTGGTGCCACCAAAGCTGACATATTGTATAATATTATGGGCATATTATAATAATACAATATGGGCATATTATATAATATATTATGGGCATATTATATAATATATTATGGGCTGCTTTTGCTTCTTTGAAGATTTCTCCCGAATCCGCACTCCACCGAATTTGTGTATGCATGTATATGCATTAATGAGGAATAGACAATGGACGAGCGAGAGCTTCTTTCCTCATTTTTTCTCTTATGTGTGTTCAGACTAGCGAAAAGCGGACCATCCTTTTGTGCATGCAATCGACCGCGAGCCCCTGCTTCTTGTTGTCCTCTTAGTACCGATGCAAATGCGGCTACATGAGATGCAATTTTAATATTTTTTCTTAGGGGTTAAAGATTAATCCCTAAATTTTTATGCAATTAATTACTAAATGATTAGTCAAAATTTAGGTGTCAACAGGGGGATGAGCACTAATCGGAAAGTTAGCTATGGCCGGTAAGTCATTAGTAACTAGAGTACTTGTGAGAGTTGTGTCGGTTGGGCCTTATTATGGGATAAAATTGTGTTGCGCGGTATGAGACATGCCATAACGATTTTACCTTATAATCGGGACCCGTGTGATTGATTGATACATGATAGGTGGCGCACTAAAGTGCAAGAACGTATGAGAATCATGGCATCATTAGTTCTGGTTATATATGTTGATCACATTGTTTATGGCACGCACGCATGAATCGATAACATGCAGGGTGTGGCAATGGCCAAGTGAGATCACTTGTGATGCGACTCATATGTGATTGATGAACTGCATCATCTAACGGCCAAGTGCATTGGGTGTTTTGTACTGAGATTCAACATGCATGGTATGGCATACCATATAAGGTTGTATGCGAACCGACTATGTAGTTAGTGGTTACCCTGGCTGTTGTGATTTGTTGATTGTTGGTCGTTAGTTGTGGTTGGTTTGTGGGGGTGGTTCTGGAGAGATACCCCGAGTTGAGTTGGTGTTCTAATCGGGAGCTTAGGGGAGGACTCGCTAAGATTTATATCTCACCGGTTATTGTATAACCACTTTCAGGTCCTTAGGATGGCAATTCCGCCTATGAGGCTTAGTATCCCTAAGGACTGGGATACTGTCGTGACGCGCCACCGCTTCCCGGGTTGAGCATACCTATACGAGAAGTATCTCACTACCATCTGGGTGAATGAGGGACCAAGGCAATGGATACCCCATAGGTTCTTAGCATGGTTCATCTGGAATGGAGATATGCTAATCGGTCTTCTGCAAGGTTTTGACAGGCCGCCTGGTAGGGGCCCTGAGGACGATGATTGGGATCCCATGGAGCTAGACCCTCCTAACGGCGCAATGGAGAAACCTAGCCCCGCTTTACCAGCATCAGACCCGAGTGGCTCCAACTTTGAATCGACGGGGTCTAAGTCCTCTGGATCCGAGTGACAGTAGGATCGAGCTTGAGAGTTCTTTTTGGTGTACAGATTGGGTTAGCCTAGACCAGTCTCTTTTTGGTCTAGCTTAGAGGATGGATCGGACCCTCTATTGGGCTTGTAAATTAGAAATGATCCTCCGTAGGTTAATCCAATATGAAAATGTAAAAATGTGTATATATGAGTAGAGGTTGTGTTTCTGCTATTCATCTCACTATCCCTATTTGATTGCTTGATTGTCTGTTGATGGGGAGATGGTTCGTTTTCCGCTTGCGCATAATGAAAGATTAAAAATGAAAGGGGCAGCGATCAATCTTGGGACATCGCTTTCTATCGACCAAGGAAGGGATTGTTGCGTGCCCGGGGTTCGGGCCGTGACAGGAAAGCAACTCACGAGTGTTGATTAGCACAAACTGTCATCTTCCCAATTGCGTGCCACACAACTTACTCCGACGGAAGAGACCGAAGAGGGATAGATGAACTGTGCAGTGGACCGAGAGGGGGCGTAAAACCACCGCCGGAGAAAGCAGTGGCGGTGCCCTCAAATTGGCTTCCAAATGTGGCCATCTTCTCTGTTTTGTTTCCCTTTTTTTTTCACTTGATCAAGAGGGAATTGTTTCCATTGTTGGTTCATTCGAGTCTCGGATTTTTTTTTTCCTGTTATGGAGCTTCTTTTTCCGTCTGTTTCTCGATGTACTTCCATAAGATTCCACGAAAGATTTCCTGGGTTTTCTCGTGCTTGGGTTTCAACATTACTGTGAAATCTTGTTGAACCCACTCTTGGTAGCAACAACACGGAGAAGATAGTCTATTGCGGATACAGTTTGAGGCTAAAGACAAGAAATTCCGATTTTTTTGGCCCACCGACCGCTGTCTTTAATTTCTCGGTCAAGTGGCACCATTTGCTAGTTTTCGTTGATCAAAAACAATTTTGAGTTGTTTAACTGGACACATCCACTTCTAATGCTCAATTTTTTGGGCAAACATCACAACAAATCTCATACTATTCGCACCGTGGCATAAATGCCCAAAGCTTTATATATATATAATAAACTTGCCTACTGTGACACAAATACTTCTGACTTTTTTTTTCGTGTCACAAACAAATCCAATGTATATATAAATATTTTCTATTTCAGTTCTATTTAGAGTATATTTGTCACAATTGGCAAGTTTAGGATTTCTACTAATAAAAAAAATTAGGGTATTTGTGTCATGGTTGGTATAATTTGAGTTTTTTAAGGTATTAATCCTTATTATTTATTTATTTATTTATTTATAAGCAATGCTTTATTTGCTTTTTTGAGCATGGGTTTTTTTATTCAATCATGTGATTGAGATGCGTTTGTTTTTATTTATTAATATAACTGAAAAAAATATTTGATCACGGATGCCGAGAGAAAGTGTGCGTACCCACTCTAGCATTATTAATCCTTGTTAGTTGATATCTAGCCTTAATCATGTAATGAAAATTGCGAATAAAGTGTGGGGCAGTGAGAGTATTTTGTGTTATATATAGAGTGGTTAGGATTTGGTTTTATACACCTGATCTAGTGCCTCGTCTGATAGTGTAAATGAAAGTTCCACGTTAAACACGTGCATTTGAACACAGCCAAAAAATAGATGATGAGTACACATACAAGTATCTTGACGTGTAGCTATAAACGAGTAAAGAATTCAACATATGGGCTTGAGGTTTCACGCTCTTGATGTCGTGACTCTCGTGTGCTAAATGTCCACCAAATGGTTCATTGACTTGATACTACACACCTAACTAAAGCAACATATCTTTCTCCATCCCTACTGGAACCAGACCTCCATTAGAGGATTGCAAATTAGGATAGAACCCTTTTGTAAATTTAACTAAGTTGAAATTTTTGCGATGTCAAATTATAATTGGATCTTCTAATTAGGGATGGAGGAAATAACATGGTCCTTAACTAAATGTTTTTTATTTTTTGACCAAAAAAAAAGCTAAACAATTTTTGTTCATGTGCATGTTCAAAGTTCAAAGAAAAAGAAGAAGATTTAATTGGATCAATATACCAATTTTCACTAATAAATAAAAAATTCAGAAGAAGCCGTTCAGGTGAAGTTTAAAAGTGATTTATTTATTTTTCCTACTATGAGGACCATCTCCATTTGATGTATAAATTGTAAGAGACACCCAGCACCATCTTCATGTTCTTTATTTAGACACCCAATCATTCACTCCAACCAGCCTCCTCCTGCACCTACACCACCACTACCACCACCATCACCACGCACCGCAGCCGCGGCCGCCACCATGCAACCCTCTCAACCTCCTCCTCTCAATGAAAATTACTTGCGAGACGACGTTAAGTCGCCAGAATGCGAAGACTTGCTCTCCTCTCTCCCTTCGGAAGAGGACTGGGTCCCCACCTCTCTCCCTTCGGAAGAGGACTGTATCCCCTCCTCTCTCCGCTTGTACCAGGGCTTCTGGTTCCCCTCTTGGCTCTTGAATAGCGTTGTCGCTTGCCAAAATCACTTCCAAGCTCACCCCTCCGACATCCTCCTCGTCACCAGCCCGAAATGTGGCACCACCTGGCTAAAGGCCATCCTCTTCACTCTCATGAACCGTGACGAGTACTCTAACTCCTACTCACAAAAACGCCACCCTCTCCTATCCCAAAACCCCCACGACCTCGTGCCCTTCTTGGAGTTCAGGCTCTATCTCCAGAATAAAAATCCTGATCTCACTGCTTTTACATCCCCGAGGCTCTTGGCCACCCACTTGCCTTATTCCTCTCTTCCACGGTCGGTGAGGGACTCCAATTGCAAGCTGGTTTACCTATGTAGGAACCCTAAAGACACTTTCATCTCGATGTGGCACTACTTCAACAAGTTGAGGCCTGAAGAGAAGGGCCAGCTTCCACTCCCGGAGGGCCTCGACAAGTTCTGCCGAGGCGTGAGCTGGTGTGGGCCTTATTGGGACCATGTGCTAGGTTACCACAAGGCGAGCTCAGACATGCCTGAGAAGGTGTTGTTCATGAAGTATGAGGAGATGAAAGCGGACCCGAGCGTTCAAGTGAGGAGGTTGGCCAATTTCATGGGGCGTCCATTCAGCGAAGAAGAACTGAGAAACGGGACCGTGGAGGGAATATTGAGGATGTGTAGCTTTGACAATTTGAGTGCATTGGAGGGTAATAGGAGCGGCAAGTTGCCAACTGGACTAGAGAACAAGTGGTTCTTCAGGAAAGGCGAGGTTGGAGATTGGGTGAATTACATGAGCGCTAAAATGGGAGAGCGAATTGACGGTGTCATGGAAGAAAAGTTGCATGGTTCTGGTTTGAAGTTCTAGTACGTATGATCCACTCGAAGATATTTGGTTTGATGGTGGAAAAGAAAAATGTGTAAAAAAAGAAGAAAAAAGAAGCAACAACGATTCCTTGTCCGCACTTTAGGGGGTCAATGTCTGGTTGGCCAATGCAAGCGTGTTTCTCATGCTATAGGATGAAAGATTTTCAGTGGCATTGTCAGTCGTGGCTTCGTCTCCATAGTGAGATGCTTTAAGGATGTGATTCTACTCTTCATCTGTGTTGTGTATTATTGGCGTTTTGCAGAAGTTATTTGGTCAGTACATAGCTGGCTAAACAAAAGCTGCCTTGCTGCTCCCTGGGAGCTTGTGGATGTATCTTATGTTATTCATTTCAATTCAATTTTCTTTTTCTCTTGGCTGTGTGAAGATTCGTGGCATACGGTATTAAATACAAAGCAGTTATTTGGTAGGTTAAACTACAAATTATATTTGTTAGATGGAAACTAAATTTGTTATTAAGCTTATCGGTCCAGTTTAATTTTTCCGTTTTCAAAGTCATAAACTAAAACCAAACGAAATACCAAAGAAAAAAAAATCCTAAACCAAAATTAAAACACTAAACTGCTAAACTGAG
The DNA here is from genome assembly GCA_014182885.2 of Eucalyptus caleyi. Taxonomy (NCBI): domain Eukaryota; kingdom Viridiplantae; phylum Streptophyta; class Magnoliopsida; order Myrtales; family Myrtaceae; genus Eucalyptus; species Eucalyptus caleyi. Next base: position 30,794,290 of record CM024468.2, on the reverse strand, counting down.
CTTATCAATTTTGTTCGGCTCGGTTGATCGTTTTTTTGTTTAGTTTTTCATGAACAATCCTACCAGCATAGATCCTTGCCGGAGCTGGCTATGGTTGGGCTGTGGCCATACCCATGCGGTTTATTCTTTTTTTTTTTTTCAAACTTTCTTTCATTGTATTTTTTAAGAATTCATTAATTTTCATTTGTTCCTCTTGTTTTTGGCTCTTTTAAGTGTTTTGATAAACCAGCTTGTAGTTTGGTTGACCCCCTTTTTTATAATGTATCAATGAGAATCAAAAATTAATTTTTTCATGTCCTTTAATTTACTTTGCCAATTGCTTGCCAAGTGATGTCTTTAGCTTCCGCGTCTTTAATCTTGTCCATGATACCTTCGACTTCATTCTGTTAGCTGGGTTCACTCTTATGTGGAGGAAGCCCAATGAGTTGCAAGCCCAAAAAGGGCTTGAACCCTTATAATAAGTTATATGAGGAAATAGGGTTTCTCACTATCTATATAAAGAGGTAGCAGCAGAAAAGGAAATAGTAACAAGAGAAAAAGAGAAAGCAGAAAATCTAGGGTTTGAGACAATATCTGATTTACATCAAGCTGGCGTTGGAGGTCGATTCGTGGTCCGATTGAGCTGAAATTTTGTCAACATGTTCGTGGCGCAATTTTATCGAATCTGAACGGTTTGATTTTCGTTTGAAGCTCCTTACATTATGTTTTTCGTGGATTGATCAAAACCTGCGTTTTTGGTCAGATTTATCCTTGATCTCTTGTGAAATTCATGTGTATTGCCAAGAAGTATGTTCTTTAGGTGTTTGCTGCTATGTACCTCTAGTATTTACTAGAGAAGAACAATTTTATTGATAGTGAAGATTTTCAGGTGGACTTCGGTCCCGTGGTTTTTATCTCCTCACATCGAGGAGGTTTTCCACGTTAAAAATCGTCTTGTGTTCGCGTGCTTGGTATTTATTTTACTCTACTATATCGATTCCTATTAGGTTTACACAAGAGGGGAGATTATTTTATTCCGTTGCGTTGATTCGATATTATTCGAATTGTTACCGTTCTCCCATCAGAGTGGTATCAGAGCTTCTTCTATTGCTTGATTTTTCTGCCTTGTGTTAAACAATGGAAACGAATATGAGTAGAATGGTTACACTGAATGGTTCGAATTATCATATTTGGAAATGGAAGATGGAAGATCTTTTATATGCGAAAGATTTTTATTTGCCTGTATTTGCTGAGGAGAAACCAGAGAATAAAACTGATGTTGAATGGTCTATATTTCATCGTCAAGTGTGTGGTTATATCAGGCAATGGGTAGATGATAATATTTTAAACCATATTATTGAGGAAACACATGCACGCAGTTTATGGGATAAGCTCGAACAGTTATATGCTCGAAAGACTGGGAATAATAAGTTATTTTTTATAAAACAGATGATGGTTCTGAGATATCATGATGGTACTCGTTTGACTGATCATTTAAATTATTTTCAAGGAATTATAAATTAGTTGGTTGCAATGAGAATTAAGTTTGATGATGAGATACAAGCACTATGGTTGCTTGGTACTTTGCTGGACTCATGGGAGACGTTCCGAACATCTTTGTCTAATTCTGCCCCGGATGGTACAATTACCATGGATTTAGCCAAGAGTAGTATTTTAAATGAAGAGATGAGAAGGAAGACACATGAATCGTCCTCTTCACATTCTAATGCCTTGGTTGTTGAAAAAAGGGGGAGAAGTGAGTCTCGAGGTCCGAGATATAGAGATAAAAGTCAAGACAAAAGCAGAGGTAAGTATAATAAATTTGCTAATGTTGAGTGCCATTATTGTCATCAGAAGGGACATATTCAGAGGTTTTGTCACCAGTTAAAAAGGGAGAAACAAAAGGAGAAAGGTAAAAAGAAGATAAGTGATAATGACAGTGATGACAATCGTGTCGCTGCACTTAAAGAAGACTTTCTCACTATTTTTTATGGTGATGTGGTGAATTTTGTTTCTCATGAGACCAGTTGGGTAATTGATAGTGGTGCATCAGTTCATGCTACGTCTCGTAGGGATTTCTTTACATCATACAGGTCAGGTGACTTCGGATCTGTGAAGATGGGAAACAATGGACTAGCTCAAGCTGTAGGCATCGGTGATGTGTGCCTAGAAACCAGCAATGGCACAAGGTTAGTATTGAATAATGTTAAACATATACCTGATATCCGCTTGAATTTGATTTCTACAAGCAAGTTGGATGATGAGGGGTATTGCAGCACCTTCAGTAATGGTCAATGGAAGCTCACCAAAGGTTCTCTTGTTGTGGCTAGAGGTGAAAAATATTCTTCGTTATACATTATGCAGGCAAAGTTGTCCACAGACAAAATTAATGCAGTAGATAGCGAAGATGCAGCTGAGTTATGGCATAAGAGGCTCAGTCACATTAGTGAGAAGGGTTTGTCAATATTGGCCAAGAAGAAGCTCCTTTCAGGATTGAAAAATTCAGCGCTAAAGAAGTGTGCTCACTGTTTAGCATGAAAACAGAACATAGTTGCATTTAAAAGCTCCCCTCCTTCAAGAAAGTCAGGTATATTGGATTTATTGCATTCTGATGTTTGCGTTCCTATGAAAACAAAATCACTCTGTGGCTCTCTTTATTTTGTTACCTTCATAGATGATTTTTCAAGGAAAATTTGGATTTATACCTTGAAAACTAAAAATCAAGTGTTAGATGCTTTTAAGCAATTTCAGGCTTCAATTGAGAGACAAACTGGAAAGAAATTGAAATGCATTAAAAATGATAATGGGGGAGAGTATATTGGACCTTTTGATGAATATTGCAGACAACAAGGTATTCGACATCAAAAGACACCTCCCAAGATGCCTCAGTTAAATGGCTTAGTTGAGAGAATGAACAGAACATTGGTTGAAAGGGTAAGATGCTTACTTTCACAGTCAAAGCTACCTGGATCCTTTTGGGGTGAGGCTTTAAGTACAATTGTGCATATATTAAATCTTACTCCATGCGTTCCTTTAGAGTTTGATGTTCCTAATAGAGTTTGGACAGGCAAAGAAGTTTCTTATGATTATTTGTGTGTCTTTGGGTGCAAAGCATTTGTGCATACTCCCAAAGATGAGAGGTCTAAACTTGATGTGAAAACACGACATTGCATATTTATTGGTTATGGATAGGATATGCTTGGCTACAAATTTTATGATCCACTTGAAAAGAAAATTGTAAGAAGCAGAGACGTTGTGTTTATGGAAAATCAAACAATAGAGGATATTGAGAAATCGAAGATGATTTCAACACCACAGGTTAGTGATAATCTGGTTGATTTAGATCCAGTTCCTCTTACAAATATTCCTACACAGGTTGATGAAGAGCAACAGGAAGTCCATGTTCCAAATAACGCACATGTTCCTGAATATGTTAAAATAGATAATACTATTCCTGAATCAAGGGCTCAATTAGATGTTCCACTGGATGTTCAAGTCCGGAGATCCATTAGAGACCGACGACCTTCCACCAGGTATTCTGAAGATAGGTATGTATTATTGACTGATGCAGGTGAACCAGAGTGCTATGTAGAAGCAATAGAATATGAGTACAAAAGCAATTGGTTCGATGCTATGCGAGATGAGATGCAGTCACTTTATGATAATCATACTTTTGAATTGGTGAAGTTACCTAAAGGTAAAAGAGCTTTGAAGAACAAGTGGGTATATAGGTTGAAGCAAGATGAACATACTTTACAACCACGGTTCAAAGCTAGATTGGTTGTTAAGAGATTCGGTCAGAGAAAGGGTATTGATTTTGATGATATATTTTCTCCGGTAGTGCAAATGTCTTCTATCCGTATGGTACTAGGCTTGGCAGCTAGCCTAGATTTAGAAATTGAGCAAATGGATGTTAAAACGGCCTTCCTATATGGTGACTTGGAGAAAGAGATATACATGGAACAACCTGAGGGTTTCAAAGTGAAAGGGAAAGAGGATTATGTGTGCAAATTGAAGAAAAGTCTCTATGGCCTAAAACAAGCACCGAGACAGTGGTATAAGAAATTTGCGTCAGTTATGACAGAACAAGGCTATCGGAAGACTTCCTCGGATAACTGTGTGTTTGTCCAAAAATTTTCTGATGATGACTTTATTATTCTCTTGCTTTATGTTGATGATATGCTGATTGTTGGCAGGAATGCTTCAAGAATTGAGTTATTAAAGAAACACTTGAGCAAGTTTTTTGCCATGAAAGACTTGGGCTCAGCGAAACAGATTCTTGGCATTAGAATTACCTGAGACAGAGATGCTAAAAAGTTGTTTTTGTCGCAAGAGAAATATATCGAAAAAATCCTTCATAAATTTTACATGGACAAGGCTAAAGTGGTTAGTACTCCTCTTGCTGCCCACTTTAAGTTAAATATGATGCAAAGTCCTACGACTGATAAAGAAAAGAAAGATATGGAAAGTGTTCCATATGCTTCAGCTGTAGAAAGCTTAATGTATGCGATGGTATGTACACGCCCAGACTTGGCGCATGCAGTTGGCATTGTTAGTCGGTATTTGTCAAATCCAAGTAGAGAGCACTGGAATGCGGTGAAGTGGATTATGAGGTATCTTCGGGGAACTTCAAATTTGAAGCTCAGTTTTGGGACCGGGAAACTTGAGTTAGTTGGATACACAAATTCCGACTTGGCAGGAGATATTGATACTCGTAAATCTACTTCTGGTTATTTGATTTCTTTTGTGGGTGGAGCTGTGTCATGGAAGTCAAGATTGCAGAAGTGTGTTGCACTTTCTACAACCGAAGCTGAATTTATTGCAGTGATTAAAGCCAGTAAAGAGATGCTATGGATGAAGAAGTTCTTAGAAGAACTTGGGTTCAAGCAAAAGAGGTATGTGCTATTTTGTGATAAGCAAAGCGCAATTCATCTTGGTAAGAATTCATCTTTTCATTATAGATCGAAACATATTGATGTTAGATATCATTGGATAAGGGATGTTCTAGATGAAAAGTTGTTGGAACTTGAGAAAATTCATATAGATCATAATGGCTCCGATATGATGACGAAGACTCTACCAAGAGAGAAGCTTGAACATTACCGTTTGATAGCAAGGATGGTGAATCCCTCCACATTGTCGTGAGGGGGAGATTTGTTAGCTGGGTTCACTCCTATATGGAGGAAGTCCAATGAGTTGCAAGCCCAAAAAGGGCTTGAACCCTTATAATAAGTTATATGAGGAAATATGGTTTCTCACTATCTATATAAAGAGGTAGCAGCAGAAAAGGAAATAGTAACAAGAGAAAAAGAGAAAGCAGAAAATCTGGGATTTGAGGCAATATCTGATTTACATCAAGCTGTGTTGGAGGTCGATTCGTGGTCCGATTGAGATGAAATTTTGTCAGCATGTTTGTGGCGCAATTTTATCGAATCTAAACGGTTTGATTTTCGTTTGAAGCTCCTTACATCAGGTTTTTTGTGGATTGATCAAAACCTGCGTTTTTGGTCAGATTTATCCTTGATTTCTTGTGAAGTTCATGTGTATTGCCAAGAAGCATGTTCTTTAGGTGTTTGCTGCTATGTACCTCTAGTATTTGCTAGAGAAGAACAATTTTATTGATAGTGAAGATTTTCAGGTAGACTCCAGTCCCGTGGTTTTTATCTCCTCACATCGAGGAGGTTTTCAATGTAAAAAATCGTCTTGTTTTCGCGTGCTTGGTATTTATTTTACTCTACTATATCGATTCCTATTAGGTTTACACAATATGAGAGATTATTTTATTCCGCTGCATTGATTTGATATTGTTCGAATTGTTACCGTTCTCCCATCACATTCTTCATATACCCATTATGATTTTTCTCCTCTTTTTGCTGATCGCCTGTTAACGACCTAGCCAAGCCCACGTTCTTTCGATGCTAGACTTCAGCCTGCCATCAATTTTTCCTTCCATAGATGGTGCGCATGAAGGAATCGAACCAAATGAAAAAAAGGCAAACGGTGATAGAAAACGAGGAAAAGAGGAAACGGAGAAGAGAGAGACAAAGCTTGCGTGCGCATCTCACAGGAACCACGCTAAGCTAGGTTAGCCTCATTTTGCAATGCCCAATAATTAATCGAACTCGTTATTCGTCTGATCGGAACAATTTTCGGAATTAGGCTGCAAATTTGAAGTTTAAGTGAATTTTGAACTGCGATTGAGGAATTTTTTTTTTTTGGAAACAAAAACAGAAGAGTGGAGATGCGGAGTATTAGGGAATTATTAAGTTATGGATTTATATGGAAATGGTTCTGTTTTGTGTGGGCATAGTTGTGAGCCCACCACAATCAATGAGTTTGAAAGAGGGACCCAAGATTTGACTTGTGCTTTCATATCATAGAGCAATACCAAATCATAAAATTTAAAACATTAATAAATGAAAGGAGACTACTAGTATACAAAATATATCATAACTATAATTTAAGTGATTTAGAACGATACTTAATAGTTTGAATGGATGAGACACCAAATAATTATACCGGTGGAGGTAAAGGATCTCATTCCATTTTGGGGTATCTTCATATAATAAAATTACCCTCCAACTTTACAAAATCCTGCCATTTTTATTCAATTACAAAAATTAATTAAAGTGGCCCAATTGCATCATGGTGAGAGGATCCAATTCAAAGACACGTAATCAATAGCTCACTATGTAGTGAAAAGAGTGACATATGGACTCCCGCATAAAAAAAAATTAATAAAAATTGCCATAATTATCCACATCTACACCAGCCTTCCTAACTAGCTATGTCACATAAGATAGTTGATATTCATGTTAGTAATTACCAGCTAAAATTAGTTGAAATGACTATATTGACAAAACATTGAATGATTTAAGATTAAATTGGTTAAATTGAAAAGCTTAAGAGTGAATTAAACCGTATAATAGGTTTATGACTTTTTAAATAATTATCCATAATTTTTTTTATGTTGATTGATAATGCTTCATCCTGACAGAGTGAAGTACCACCTACTTTTGAACAACCAAAAAATGGATGATGCTTACATATACAAACATCATTACGCTATAGCTATAAATGACTCAAAAAAATGCAAATATCTTCACTTACATTAGATGTACACCAAATGAACTCGAAATTGCATATCTAACTAAAGAGACATATTTTCCTCTATTCTTGCGAAAGCCAATCTCAAAGTAGAGGATTAGATTGTTGGACGCAAATTGCGTAATCCCAAGATCTTCATAACTAGAACAAGAACATGCATAATTGAGTAGAAAGATTAACGTACCTGTTTTGGGATCCATTGTTCTTGAAGCGGAAGCGGAAACACAATGTTCCACGCGCCTGTCCTTCTCCTCTATTGCCCTTCGTATCACTGGCTCAATGAAGCGGCCCCCCTCACGTGTAGCGTTAGGTAAACGCCCCTTAGGTGAGGATACAGGTGAGAATTAGGGTTAGAGGAGAGACTTGAACACTATTTATAGAGTTTCCAGCCAGTCCCCCTCATTACGGGCCAGGCTTAACTCGGCCCACACTAGCCAGCCCATATTAGATTAATTAAGAAATCTTCTATCTCACCTTAGACCAACCCTGTTTTACGGTAACCGTAAAAACAGTAAATTACAATATCATTTAATTAATGCGTTTTAAAGCCGTGAGGGAAAAAACCGTGGCTAGGATAGCGGTTCGTCCGCGCCAAAGCGAGTGACCAAAAGCGGACAATATTATACAGTGGGGCCCAGGATGTTACGTGTGGTATCAAAGCCTCCATAACCTTAGAACTTGAATGCAATTGATTTTGCCCTAATTTGTACGGATCTTGCCCTAATTTGTGATTTTCGAGGCTTTTTGTTCAATAAAAATTAAATTAAATTACAAATTTGGATTGGGGAAGACGAGACGAGCAAGAGGGTCAGTGGCGTGTCACCGGGGGATGCCATACGTGCCCCCACACGCAGCCACGCACCACCTTGGTGTCAAACGTGCGCCGCGCGTGAGCTCCACACGCCACACACTCAGGCGGCGTGTGTAAGCGCGTGGAGCCTCCGTTCAGCGCGTGGCTAGCGACGTTAGACTCATATGGTGATTTCCTATCTCATGGTATATTTATTTTATATGTTTGATGGTTTTATTGATGTGAAATTGCATATGAAACCCTAAATACGTGTATTTTAAATTAATTTTTGCGTATTTTTCCTTGTATTTTTTTGTGATTTTGGAAATACAAGTGTTGGGTTATAGGTATATTATCACATAATCATTATAAATGTGTGATTCATCAATAAAAATCAAACTTTATTATGAATAGAAGCTGGCTTAATGAAATACAACCATTATGGAATAGTAATTGAGCTATGTATTGAGCTGATGAGAAACAGTAAAGGTTATGAAACTTTTGTTGCTCAAGCATACTCCTTGACATGCTGGTAATCTTTGAATGATGGACGTCTTAAAAACTCATGACCAAACTGATTGTACTGATTAACATTTTTGCTGTATGTGGGTAATGCATGTCGATTAAGTTACTGCATATTGTACATGAACTTATCTGATCACTTGTTAATATCTATCAAGTTGAATATATTTATGGTTAAGGAGTATGACAATATTTACGCAGAGCAATAGTATTTATTGTTGAATTTTTAGATATTTGGTTCTCTAGTTTGACTCAATTAATATGCCACTAGCTGATTACAATGATAATTTGTTACTTAAAAATTGGTTAATAAATTAGCTATTGGCCTTGAAGTCATGTTTTTCCTTATGAAACTCATGAGCAATAGTTGATCACCTATCAAGCTTGTTAATCTGGAGTACCATGTATTGCTATTTATGTTAACTTGTGAGGGATACTTTGGATCGGCATTCTTTTAATGTTGTTTTAGTAATCAGTAATCGAGGTGCACAAGATGCTTCCTTCTATGAGAATTTTCTTGTGTTACTGTGATCAATGATCTCATTGGAATCTGTCTTTTAGGTTCGCTGTATATATATGTATGTATGATTAATTTTTATTAATGGACAAAGCAATGTAATTAGCATAATATGTGATTTTAGTGATAACATGTCCCTATCACTAAAGTTAAAATCACATGTATATGATGTATGTGGGTAGTAAAGTTTATATCCCTGGTATGAGAGAATTTCAATGATTCAATTAAGTAGTGACTGCCAAAGTGGCATGCTTGATTGGGTTTGAGAAATTTCGGTCTCGTATGCTGATTGGGATGTCTCCTAGTCTAATGCGTGGTTATACTCCCAAATGAAGTGATTGTGTATTAGTTCATGGAGGGATACATGATAGTGTGATAGATGAGTGACTGATTCTAGTGATTCATATGCCCAAAAGTGATGAATTCACGAAGAATTGAAATATATTCTCATAACCGCTATCATGTGGGGAGTGTAAAACTGCATGTCATGTATTATGTTCAAAGGTGATTATATGATTATGCGTGTAACTCTCTGGATGTGTACTTGTATGTCAAGTTACACAACGCTCACATGATGTTAATTATATACATTACTTGGTTTTCAGTCACATTTTCTGTATTTAATAACTTTATTATTATTGAGGTTTTTACTGCTTCAAATTTTAAGTTATGGACATATGATTTGTTGCTTGAGAAAATAGCAATTAAATTTGCTTACTGTCCATGAAGCGTTCCATTTTGGAACACTTGAAAAGAGGTTTGCCTGCGGACTGCACTGCTATAAGATGATGGAAGCCTTAGTTGCTTGAAATTATGTCTTGTCTGATATTGAAATTAGGACATATCTGCAAATATTGTGTTTAAGTCCTAATGACATATACATCTCATATATGATTAAAAGGTTGTTTCCGAAAATTTTCTATTTAAGGAAAATGACCGAGATAAAGAATAAAACAATTACAATTAGTCTTAAAAGGTTGTCAGGCTTAACAGTGGTTGTGAGTATTTTGGCAAGTATGACAATGCGAAATAACTTAAATGGTCATTTGTCAAATACTTGGTAGATTATGGGGTGGTAATTTAATTACTATACCTGAAAATTCTGACAAAAAGATTTGGCCGAAAGGCATAAATGCATCATATTAAACATGGTGATAAGTATGATTAGTAAGACTAATTTATCTGGTTTTTTGTGGACTGATATTATGAAAGCAATTTTTTCACATACAAAATGTGTCTCTTATCAAAGTTGTTTTATAAATTTCTTTTGAGTTAAAGATTGGACATAAATTACTTGAATCATATGAAATTTAGAAATGTCATGCAAAAGTGAGATTATCTAATCCAATATTAAGTGCATTGGAATTCAAATCCATTTGGAATTATTTTGTATCTTATCTAGATTATTAAAGGGGTATTGATTTTAAGACCCTAAAGAAGATACAAGAATTATGGTATCACATACTACAAAGTTTCTACAGTTTGACGAGGATAGCTGCTTTAAGACTATTAAGGATAATAGTACGATGGAAAATCACTGTGTCTTTATCTTTGCCTAAATAGATAATTGTGATACGGACAATTGTGGAATCTCCTGTACCATAGACTAAACTTGATGAGGTTTAAGGTACCATTTTTGATATAGTTTATTATGAAACTTTTTCAAACCTCTCAAGTATAGAATGAAGTGGTTATAACTTTACTCAGGAAATTTGTTAGGGAAAGACGATCAGTTATTCTATTAAACTATATAGTTTATTCCTTAGACCATGACCACAATATCCACTACATGGTTGATTTATCCACATAAATAAATGTTGTTTCTTATCCTCAATTAAGTATGTGATTAGACGCTATAAAAGACAATATACAATCGGCAGAAGAACAGCCCAAGTGCCATAATTTGGCACGGAGAGATACTTAAGTGTCATAACTTCAAAATGGTACACTTAAGTCCCACTTTCTTTTTCTAGTGGGACACTTAAGTGCCACCTCCGGCGACCCTTGCCGAAAATCCTTCGTGGCAATATTTTATTATTTTTTATTGCCTACGCGGCTCGCCAGAGAGCTGCGTTGGCTCTAACTCACCAGAAATGACGTTGTCTGCATAATAAAAGGCCTAAATCTTCCAAAAACGACGTCGTCTCCCCAAATGCCCCAAATCTAAAATCCTAAATCGACCAAAATCCCTATTGAAGTGCTCGAATCAAAGTCTCGAACCCTAATTTTCATTTGCCCAAAATTCCTTCGTCAAATCTTGGAAATGAAGAGCAGGACTCGCAGCATCGCCTCAATTTCCTCTCACCGAAGCGAAGGAGAAGGCCAGCGTTTCTATTTTTGTGGGTTACCGAGTTCAAGAAGAACATCATGGACTCAAATCAATCCTGGGAGAAGATTTTATGGATGCGCTCGATATAAAGAAGCGTCAAAGTGCAAATACTTCAAATGGGGTCAATGCAAAGTTCTCTGACTGAGCCACAGAGGTGATATTGGATCTACTTCATAAAAAACAGCAATCTCCATCTATGTTCGTGGACGACTTAGATGATGTTGACTCAATGCAAGCTCAAGCGTCTTCAGTTAAACTTTTCAAGAATGAACTCTCAATGCACGCTCAAGCATCTTCAACTAAACCTTTCAAGAATGAAGTTTCAATGATGAAAATTGAACGAAAGTGTTACCAAGCATGTATTATGGTATTATTTTGTTGTTTATTGTACTTTATGATGAAATGTAAAGTACTTGAAAATGAGAAAAAGTTTCTCCGACTGCCATAGTTAAAAATGGTGTTGTTCTGGATTAAACATAAGGTTTTTTCTTTTTGAAAGATGCGAAGAAGTTTGTGTTGTTCCACAAGATCAAAACGACGACGATGAATACTTTTACGATTATTTTTACGCAACTGAATTTCTCTTGAATTCAGTTCATCAGGCAATGCAATATTCCCACTAGGTCTTATATGTTGAGGTAAATCTTCATTTCCCTCTACAACATTAGTAGGTGTGTTATTAGGATCTTACATCTTATATAATTTGAAGTCCTTATTAATCTCTCATCTACTAGGAAAATTGTTCTTCAAGAATGTGACATCTTGTACTCCATTTCGGTCACACTTCCATCAACTTGTTCATCTATGAACGCGTACCCTTTGGAGTATTCAGAATGTCTTATAAAGATGCATTTCTTCTCTCTAAGACCTAATTTGTCATATTTATGGGAAGAATCATGAATATAAGTTGCACATCCCCATGGACGTAGATTACTTAAGTTTGGTTACCTACCAGTCCATAATTCATAAGGGGTGGAAGTGACCGGTTTTAAGGGTACTCGATTAAGTACAGAGGCAGCAGTTAATAATGCATTTCCCTAATAAGAACTAGGTAAATTTGTTTATGCCATCATAGACCTAACCATTTTCAATAGGGTTCTATTCATTCTCTTAACAACCCAATTTTGTTGTAGAGTACTAGGAATAGTCAATTGTCATACAATTTCCCTTTTCATCACAAAAAGCCTTAAATTGCTTCAATAGATACTTACGTCTGCAATCGGTTCTCAATGCCTTTATTATTTTGTTTAACTGATTTTTTACCATCGTTATATATCGTCTAAAGTAGTCTAATGATTCTGACTTATGAGAGATCAGAAAGACATAATTGAAACACATGAAATCATCTATGAAAGTGATGAAATATGAGGCTCCATGCCTTGCCCTTGTTAGGGAAATTCCTTATGATGTTTTGAAGATGAAAAAATAAATCAAAGGTTGCTAATGTGTTTAATTATTGAGTAATAGACTATGCAGATAATAGAACATGTAAAAAATATTATCAAAGTTTATACTTGGAAGAACTAGAATACAAACTTTATGTTGAAGCTAAACCAAAAGACAAACTCTATGCTGAAGCAAAATATGTTCAGACTCATATTGTAAAGTCTATTGCACTCAGACTCAAATTATAAAGTCTATTGCTATTAGACTTTACATCAAGATTCGATAGAACGTAACTCAAGCATAATCATATAACGGCTAGTGATCTGATTTGGATTCCACATAAAGATTGATTTAATTGACTCAATCTATCTGATTAACAATTGGATTTTGAAGACAAGAACTTTATATACGAAAAAGCTTTACTTATGGAAACTAAGTTTCTGTTTGTATGGGCGATCGGAATCAATTTGGGATTCTACTTTTGTCACTCAACGGCTACCAAATCTTCTAGATACAGAGCTATCCAATGGGTATATTGGAAGACGATCTTCAAGATACTATCCAACGGCTAGTTTGGAAGTGGATGAGTATTTAAGGAGATGAAAGACCGATGAGCAAGTAAGAGATGGAGCGTAGAATTTATAATTCCAAAGTTTGAGCGAACTTCGATCATACACTTGTCTCTTGTGAGGTTAAACGTTTGTGATCGTGAGAGAAATATCAAAATAGTGACTTAGTGAGATAGTATGATCTACTACTAAGCGTTTACACTCAAAGTTGTAATCTCTTGTTGATTGCATAGTGAAATCTAGCCAAGAAGGCTATTAGCGTGGGAGAGTGGATGTAGGCTTGAATTAAGCCAAACCACTATAAACCTTGTGTTCTTATTCTATTCCTTAACTCATTTGTTTTGTTCGAAATTTATTTTATTCCGCATATATTTGTCAAAGTTTATTTTAAACACCTATTCACCCCCCTCTAGGTGTTTATACTAGCACTTTCAATTGATATCAAAGTCAAGTGCTCGATTTATAAAAGTGTTTTTACTTTTGAGCTAAAGATCTTTTATGGCTAGTATCTTGGCACCAGGACTTATGGAAGGACAAAGCAACACAAGGCTACCATATTTTGATGGAAAGGAATACAACGTGTGGAAGAACAAAATGAAAGCATTCCTAAGATCCAGAGATCCCTTGCAATTGGATGTTATGGAAAAAGGAATCAACCCCACTGCTGCATCTACATCAAACAAGAATGGCAAAAATAAAGAAACCAAACTCCCCGCTCCTATGTCTCGGACGGAGATGTCCAAAAGAGAAGCGCTTGATGCAAAAGTCATTTATTCTTTATATTGTGCATTTTCTCCTGCTGAATATAACAAAATCTCTTCATGTGAAATAGCAAAAGAAGTTTGGGAGACTTCATGTTACATATGAAGGGACTAATCGTGTAAGAGAGACAAAAGTAAACTTCCTGCTCGGCAAATATGAATCCTTCAAAATGAAGTAAGGAGAGTCGATTGGAGATATGTTCAACCGTTTTACAAAAATTATAAATGGTTTAGCATATCAAGATCAGCCAATTTCTTCTCCAATGAAGGACAACAAACTCTTGCGGAGTCTCTCAAAAGATTGGAACCATGTCAAGACCTCAATCCGGGAGTCTCAAAGGATTATGCAACTCTCCGTTGATGAATTAATTGGCACTCTTCAATCCTATGAAGTGGAACAACTCAACGATGAAGATCTCGAAGGTAAAAAGTCCATCGCTTTAGTATCTAATGTTGTTTTTGATGAAACAGACTCAGAAAATGACATAATCGACGAAGAACTTGCTTTTATGATCTAGAAATTCAAAAGGTTGAGTAGAAAAGGAAGCAAATTCAATGGAAGAAGACAATACAAGCAGAATGGCCAGAAAAGAACAATAAAAGAAGATGATGAGCAAGGAAATCTATGCTTGATGGCACATTCAGAATCTGAGTCTGACTCAGACATAAACTCATAATAAAAGTCTGACTCGAACACAGACTCAGAATCCAATGAGGAAATCGAGGTAAGTCATTCAAAAATTCCTATCAAAGTTCTCAAGTATATAAATGAGCTTTGCATAAATTTCAAATCTTCTTTTAAAAGGATCTCCGAACTTAAAAAGGAAAATTTTCGGCTTAGGCAACATGATCTTTCTTAAAAGAAAATTTTGAAAGTTTGCAAAAAGATTTTCTACAAACAAAAGAAAGTCAAGATTTACTTGTCAAAGAAAATGATTCTTTAAAAAAGAATTTAAAAATATTTCGACAAGATTTTCAAATGGTTCAAAAACATTAGCGCATATCCTTTCCATACAAGTACCTTACTATAACAAGTCAGGACTTGGTTTTAATAAGGAAAGTGATTCTCTAATTGATTTTCCTAAAATCAAGGAGAGACTTAAACAAAAACCTCATAGACTTGCATACAAGAATCATTTTCAAAACCTGTTGGTCGAAATGCCCTCAAGTGTTCAAATTGTGGAGACTCGAAACACTTTGAGAAAGAATGTCCTAAAGTCTGGATATATGTTAAAAAAGATTTGATAAAAACAGCAGATTCTACTAACTCTCATGGACCCAAGAAAAGATGAGCTGTTTTTACAGGATATAAAGAAGAAAGAAGAAAGAGAATTTGGTAAGGAAGGTAAAGTTTTTAATTTTATTTGGGCACATAATTCTCTTTATGCTTGATATTCAATATATCCTTCGTTGATTCAAATTTTATAATGATCATATTTTGTTTCATTGAAGAAAGAATCGTATGATTTGTTTGTGATTCATAAGTTAAGATTTGATTTAATACGTGTGATTATTTGAGATAATTCAAATTATTTTGTCTAATTTCATACTCTCAGATTTAGTCATATTTTATTATTTTGCAAAGTGAAAATCTATTTTACGTGATGATGCAAGATATTCTTAGATATTCAAAAATTTTATTCTCTCTATTTTTATCGTACTATGACTAAGTGAGAATTTATTTTTCAAAATATCATTGTGCATAATATTCTTTCTTTAAATACTTTGTTATGATAAATTAAGAAAGAATACTTGATTATGGAGATTTTATATTTTACTTTAACGAAATGGAAGGATCTAAATTCATGGATACCAAAAAGGAAATGAGTTGATTGCAGGAAATTCTATAAGAGAAGAATGATCGTGAATCTACGCAGATTTTGGTACAATCTAAAAAATATCTCCTGCAAAAATTGGTAGTGATATTTTTTTTTTTTAAATCAAAGTTATATTTCTAACATATACCATTGGTAAGAGAATTTTTTTATCATCCTACCTTGCAAATCTCTACGTGCATTTTGGATGATTGTTTATTATATTGCAAATATCTTTTGTCATAGATATAAGGTATTGCGATTTTGGCATGTGACAGAAATATCTATTTTCCTTTTGCAAAATACATATCTGAAATTTATGCTCATGGAAATCTCTTTGATCTCGAAAGATATTACTGCATATTCATGGATATTCTTGCTATATTCTTAGAAGATATATTATATCTAGCAAGTTTGATATGCAAATCAAAGGAAGATATTATGTGACATTTTTGTAAAGATGATTATCTATTATACAAGATTTTGCAGGTGACAATAGAATCTTCCATATGAATTTTGGAAAGCTTGATCAGAAATTTGTGAAGATTCTATACTATCTTCTAGAGGTTCAAAGATTCTATTCCTTATGCAACATTTTTGCAAATTGTTGAGGAAATCTCTTATATGTCGTACAGAAGGTTGAATTCCAGATGAGCTTGGTTAAAGAAAATAAACTTTTGCCTCGACTTTCAAAATGCAAGTGATCGTTGCGGATGTTGTTGCTACAAATGAAATACTGGAAAAATATTATGTTCAACGTGCACAAGCAACAATTGTTTCTATTTGCAAATATTGTCATGATGATAGGGGGAGAAAATAAATCCAAGAAAAAGGAAAGAATCGTGATCATCTAAAAAAGACAACAAATTGAGGGGGAGCTTTGATCAATTAAGGAAAAATCTTGTTGGATTAATCACGATCTTATTATGAATGGAATGAAAGGTAAATGTGTTAGAATTTGTTCTAAAAAATCTAGTTAATGCATCTTTTATTACTTTTTTTCATTAATAAATCTTGTATTGATATTATCATTTTATTATAACAAAAAGGGTACGTGAATTTTATGATGCATCCGTTATTTTTATTGGATATTTGCTGATATGATCGAAGTGATCTATATTGCATATCTTTAATATTTGATAAAAGCTGATTTTTTGGAAATTATGCAAGACACATTTGTTATCGTTTTATATTCTCCACGTGATACTATATATATTATTATCGCTTTTTGATTATGACAAAAAGGGGGAGAATATATGAACACGCATATATGTTGATTGATTGATATTATTTATTGCATAATATTGAGCTGTGATTATTTTTCTATATATTATTATGCTCAATTTATTTGCTATCTTTTGATATCCTTTGATTTAAATTAATATTTTTAAAAGCATGTTTACAAATCTGCATATTCAGAGATTATTTTGTCATCATCAAAAAGGGAAAGATTGTTAGGGAAATCCCTTATGATGTTTTGAAGATGACAAAATAAATCAAAGGCCACTAACGTGTTTAATGACTATGCATATGATAGAACATGTAAAAGATATTATCAAAGTCTATATTTGGAAGAACCAGAAGACAGACTTTATGTTGAAGCTAAACCAGAAGACAAACTCTATGCTGAAGCAGAATATGTTCAAACTCAAATTGTAAAGTCTATTGCACTCAGACTCAGATTGTAAAGTCTATTGCTATCAGACTTTACATCCAGATTCAACAGAATGTAACTCAAGCCCAATCATATAACGGCTAGTGATCTGATTTAGATTCCACATAAAGATTGATTTAATTGACTCAATCTATTTGATTGACAATTGGATCTTGAAAACAAAAACTTTCTATACGAAAAAAATTTACTTTTGGAAACTAAGATTCTGTTTATATGAGTGATCGGATCAATTTGGGATTTTACTTTTGTCACTCAACGGCTACCAAATCTTCTAGATACAGAGCTGTCCAATGGATATATTGAAAGACGATCCTCAAGATACTGTCTAACGACTAATTTGGAAGTTGAGGAGTATTTAAGAAGATGAATGACCGATGAGCAAGTAAGAGACGGAGCGTAGAATTTATAATTCCAAAGTTTGAGCGAACTTCGATTATACACTTGTCTCTTGTGAGTTTAAACGTTTGTGATCATTAGAGAAATACCAAAATAGTGACTTAGTGAGATAGTGTGATCTACTACTAAGTGTTTGCACTCAAAGTTGTAATCTCTTGTTGATTGCATAGTGGAATCCAGCCAAGAAGGCTGTTAGCGTGGGAGAGTGGACATAGGCTTAGATTAAGCCGAACCACTATAAATCTTGTGTTCTTATTCTCTTCCTTAACTTCTTTATTTTGTTCGAAGTTTATTTTATTCCGCATATATTTACCAAGGTTTATTTTAAACACCTATTCACCCCCCCTCTAGGTGCTCATACTAGCATTTTCAGCCCTCACATTCAAAGGACCACAAATGTCAGAATATATAAATTGCAATGGAAATTTTGCTCTAGTCCCTTTACTGAATGGTTTTCTAGTTACTTTTCCTACTAGACAATATTCACATACGGATAGATTAACATTAGTGAGTGACCCTAAAAGGCATTTTCTAGCTAATCTTTGCATTCTTTGTAATCCGATATGACCTAATCTAGCATACCAAGTACTTGCATCAATCCTAACATTATTAAAATATGCAATTAAAGAAAAACAACTATCAACATTAATATTATACTGATCATAGTCAATGTCTAACACCATAAATCATTCAATACATGACGTGAACCATAATAAATTGTTCCATACAAAATGTTAACACAATCACCATGAAAATTCAATACATAACCTAGGCTAAAAAGAACAACTATGGAGACAAAGTTTCATCGAATATCTAGAGCATAGAGAACATCCTGTAGGAATAGGCTTCGACCACCACGTATTAATTTATATGTGCCGATACCCTTCACTTCAATTATTGAATTATTCCCAACATATATCCATCTTCTTCCAAGCTGTATCTGACGAGGCTTCACAAATACTTCTTCCAGGCTAAAAAGAACAGCTATGTGATCTGTTGCTTCTGAGTCTATAGTCCACATTGGATAAGATTCATCAAGCATCAAAATGCTAGAAACAAAAGTATTACATAAAGTAATGGGGTAATATGGTACCTCTTTTAGTTTAGTACATTCACGAGCAAAGTAACTCATTTTGCCATAATTATAGCATTTCATTTTGACATTGTTCTTCTTCCCACCACGCTTTTTGTGTTGGAAGGTCTTAGCCCTCTTAGGCACCTGATTAGTCTTCTTCTCTTTTTTGTTGAATTGATGATTTCTTTTGCGCTTGAAGTCCGAAGTTTTGCGTGAACTCGATTTAGCAACATAAGCATGGGTAAAGGATTTTGCAGCCTTTAGGCGCTCATCCTCTAATTCCAAATGACGCGCAATATCATCAAAAGTGATAATATTCTCATTATGCGTCATATTGATTTTCATATGCTTCCAATTGTTAGGAAGAGATCTTATAACAATCTGAACTTGTTGTTTATTAGTAAAGGAGTGACCTGCCGACTTCAGCTCACGAATCATGTTTGACATCTCCCGAAAATGCTACCTCATCGTTACATTTGGGCGCTTTTGGTATGTATCAAACTTGATGGTGAGTTTCCTCAACTTAGTGGCAGATGTACCCCCAAACTTATCTTTCAAGGCAACCCACATTACTTGAGCTTTATCATAATTTTCAAACTCACACATGAGATCATCTTGCATACAGCTCAATAACGTGATGCGAGTAATGCTATTTTTCTTTTTCCAAGCTTGATAAGCTTCTAGATATCTCCTGTGTTGAGCTAAAATTCCATGCTCAGGTTCATCCATGGTGTGGTTGAGAGTTTCCAAAACCTCTTGCTCATCAAGAATATACTGAACCTTTCGGTGCCAAATATCATAATTGTCACTATTCAGCTTCTCATTCTTATTGAGGTCAACCACAATAGTTTTGGATGCCGAAACCATAAATCAATTGTTATAGCACATTGACGTAATAGATGCAGAACCAATATTAGCATACTTTTTAGAGTAACGCACATATTTAATTTGCAGCAAAGATAAATTAAATTAAATATAATTTAACAAAGGACACAAAAATGAAAGATCACTATGTTCCCAATCAGCTTTCATGTACGATTTTTCTATTATTATTAATTAGTTTAATTTGCACAAATTTTAAATTCTAGGTGAGAACTCCTTTGAATTTTACCAACCTACGAACTCCCACTAAAAAAACCACCCGTGGTGGCGGCGTAGTGGTTGGACGCTAGTTCCTTTCGTGAGAGGTCCAGAGTTTGAATCCCTGCATCGTCTGCCTTATTGGAAAGGAACCCACAACTTATCCGGGGAGCAAGGGTGGTGGTAACTCTACTCCCTCTAGGATTTACTCCAAGCGAAGACGGCGCACGGAGGTTCCCTGGGTCACTAAAAAATAAAAACTCCCACTAGAAAAAATAATTACATGACCTCATGTAATTTCTATATTTTTCCATTAACACAAAAGCATAATATAATGTAAACCAACATATAAAAAATAATCATGTTGCAACTACAATCAAAACCACAATTCAACATGCAATGGAAAAACAAAGATTTCCTACCATTGTTCGAATTTTCTTGGAATTAGAAAATTACAAGTAAATTAAACTATATACGTGCTATCATCGAACCAAGCTCTAGATATCATATATGATATCATTTTTATATAGGCTAGCTACTATATTTTCTAAAACATAAGAAAATACAAGTTACAAATGAATAAACTATGCATTAAAACTCCAAAAATATGCGTACTCAGGGCTCCCTACACATTTTTATACATTTATAAAACTCAAATATAAAAAATAATTATGCCACAGTGTAGATAACATTTATACGAACCAAACGCTGCCAACCACGCTCCAATCGGATCTCCCACACGCGTTGCTTGAGTGTGGGGTGCATGTGACGCACGCACCAGCAAGCCTAACAGCTCCTGCCCGGTCCGACTGGTCCAATCGGTGACTAGTCCAACTTGTTGACTGGTCAATGGTCGGGTCGGGTCAAGTCAAGTCTCCGGTCGGGCCATGGGTTGGGTTGGTCACCGGCAGGCAACTGATCGGCCAACTGCTGCTGGCGATGACGTCATTCAGCGGTGATTGACCGTTGAATGACGTCAGCACGTGCTGGTTCACCGACGTTCGTGTGATGCTCACGCGTTGGCATTCCTAGCGTGTTGAGCGCATAGTGCCCACACGCCGCGACTTCTGGCAGCGTGCGCGTGTGCGTCCGACCTCCTCCGGTGGCACTCGACCCACCATTGGACTTATCTCGACCAGTACTTTCACCATGTATATTTGAAAATTGATTTTGGCCGAAAAAATATTTTGAAAAATGGCCAAAATCGTACGAGTGTATGGGACCCCGAACCCATTCTTTGCTTTGGTTCGTTTTTGACGATTTAGATAGCAATTCTGAGCAATAAACATCCAAACAGTGTAGATGTCATACTCTTGATTTCGATATCAAATGGTAAAAGAAAAAATTCGATGAAAAACAAGGCAGAAATCACGACCGGGCTCCGTTACCAATGTTGAAATTCAAGTGGGCGGAAGACGACTTATCTGTTTCAGATATGTAGTCAACAATTTACCCCAAAACGATCGTTAAATTGGGGATGAATCACGAACAATATTACCTCATGTTGGTCTGAATGTAATCACGAAGAAAACATCCGATTTTCACAACGTAAATGCCAATTGTTCTCGTAAAGGAGAAATGGAATGCCTTTCTTTTCTTTGATAGAAAGGGGACATGAAAAGGAGAGAATTTTTGAGTGTATGTTCTGCCAACCATGCCAACGGTTGTATTCAGGAGTCTTTTATATGACTCCATCACACCCTTTCAAAGGGTGTCTTTCTATCATAGCATATTATGATGAAATGGTGCGTTCCAATTGCACCCCATCATGGACGTATTAATTAAGTACAACACCTAGGTTTCTCATAGTTGGGTTTCAATGTTCCCCGTGAAATCCTATTCAATCCACTCTTGGTAGCAATGGCTTGAAGGAGATAGTCTACTGCGGATATAGTTCGAGGCTAAAGACAAGAAATTCCGATTTTTCTAACCTATTGATTGATGTCTTTAACTTCTCAGTCAAGTGGCACAATTTGCTAGTCTTCGTCGATCAAAAACAATGCGGAGTTGTGGACACATGCACTTCTATTGCTCAATTTTTTGGGCAAATATCACAAAAAATCCCATACTATTAGCACTATGGCACAACTACCCAAAACTTTTTTTTTTTAAATATCACAAAAAGTTCTAAACTTGCCCACTGTGGCACAAACACCACTAACTTTTTTTCGTGTCACAAACAAATCTAAATTTATACATATATGACATATATATTCTCTATTTCAGTTCCATTTAGAGTAAATATGTCACAATTGGCAAGTTTAGGATTTTTATCAATACAAAAAAATTTCGGGTATTTGTGTCATAATTGGTATAATTTGAGCTTTCTAAGGTATTAACCCTAATTTTATTTATTTATTTATTTATTTATTTATTTATTTATTTATTTATAGGCAATGCTTTATTTGCTTTTTTGAGCATGGGTTTCTGTTTCAATGATATGATCTACATGCGTTTGTCTTTATTTATTACTATGACTGAAAAAAATATTTGATCACGGATGCCGTGAGAAAGTGTTTGTATCCACTTTAGTATTTTTAATCCTTGTTAGTTGATATCTAGATTTAACCATGTAATGAAAATCGTGAAAAAAGTATGGGGTAGTGAGAATATTTTGTGTTATATATAGAGTGGTTATGATTTTGATGTGCAAGTTCATTGGCAATTCAAGTCAACCAATCTGGTGGCACAATGGTGGCCAAATCCGCCGTGTCCTCCGAGTACGTGTCCCTTGTGTTGGTGATCACAATCCCACGCCGTCGGCACTTTGCCAGGTCGATGTGGTTAAGGCCTGCGCTGGTGGTGACGACAAGGTGGACCTCCGGGAACCACCAGAGCATGTC
The DNA here is from genome assembly GCA_014182885.2 of Eucalyptus caleyi. Taxonomy (NCBI): domain Eukaryota; kingdom Viridiplantae; phylum Streptophyta; class Magnoliopsida; order Myrtales; family Myrtaceae; genus Eucalyptus; species Eucalyptus caleyi. The sequence goes on along the minus strand of CM024468.2, from coordinate 30,771,447 downwards.
GGTGGTGATCGGACTCATGCCGGAGGTGAGGATTGCCTTGGTGGCGCTGGCATCAGTGGAGGAGGGGAAGTCGCTGAGGGGGAGCGGCGATTCCTAGGGGTTGAGGAAGCGGAAGGTGTCAGGGAGGGGGCAGTCGAGGATGGAGAACTGAGTAGGGTGCCGGAGGAGACGGATGCACGGTGGCGGGGGATGGCAGTCGAGTGGTGGAGGAGTGCCATCGTTTTGGGGGTGGGAGGCCATTGGAAGTCAGGAGCAGGGATTAGGAGGAGTGTCAGTCAAATGTAGAGAGAGGGGGATTAATTCCTGTCACTTTCATATCCGCTATTTATGTTTTTTTTAAATTAATATAATAAAAAACCTCATACTAACATATCCATGAAAAATTTATCATCCGTTAAATTTTACCATCAAATTGCTAAGTTGGGCGACATATGACAATTGACGAATATACCCTAACTTTGTTACAAATGCACCGGTTTGTGATTTTTCGTGATATTATTAACGGAAATTGAGAGTAAATTTATCTTAAATATATAAGTTTAGGGTTTTTGATAGTTAAAAATTTAATTTGAGATAAATTTATTATAAATGTACATGTTTGGAGTTTTTCATAGTATTAATCTTTTTTTTTTTTTTTAACTAAAGGATGATAAGAATGTGTTTTTGCATAAGTCTCGAATGATCAGAACAAGTCGCATCGGGATTTTTCCTAAGTAGACTTTCGTCGTGTTCAAGTCATATCCTTGTTTCATTTCAAGCGTCATCACCCTATAAAGCTAGGTTCGACAAGACTGCTTTCCTATTCGAACAAGCATAATTCCAAGATTAAATTAATGGCATCGCGTTCGATTCTCAACATAAGAGTTATTGCATTGTTGGTTCATTCAATTCTCGGGTTTTTTTTTTTTTTTCTTGTTATGGAGCTTCTTTTTCCGTCCATTTCTCGATATACTTCCAAAAGATTCCACGAAAAATTTCCTGGGTTTTCTCATGAATGGGTTTTAACGTTACTCGTGAAATCCTGTTCAATCCACTCTTGGTAGCAACGACATGGAGGAGGTAGTCTACTGCGGATATAGTTCGAGGCTAAGGACAAGAATTTCCGATCTTTCTAGCCCGCTAAATGCTGTCTTTAACTTCTCAGTCAAGTGGCACCATTTGCTAGTCTTCTTCGATCAAAAACAATGCGGAGTTGTTTAAGGGTGTATTTGGTAACATTTCTTCTTTGAGGAACAATTTTTTTTTTTATCAAAAATGATTTTTTTAATTCTATTTTCGAAAATAATTTCTGAGCAAAAGAACGCGTTTGGTAACTTTCCAAAATTTTTATTCTTGGGATAGAAATACGTTTAGCAAGATTCTTAGATTTTTTTATTTCTTTTAACTTTTTAATTCTTTTATTATTTTTTATTATTTTTCCATTTTCATTTTCTCTTTAGTCGATCGCTAGCCACCACTGTGGCGGGCGATCGCCTGGGCGACATCTAGCGAGCTTGTCGGAGGCCAACCTGGCCATAGCGAGCCTCAGCCTCGCCTAGGCAGCGCAAGGTTGGCCTCGCCAGCGGGACGCCTGGCAATGGTCCGATGAGGCTAAGCCTCACTGGTGGCTGGGCAAGCTTGGCTCGCCAGATTTGGGTGAGGTCAACCTCTCCTAACCAAGGCGAGGCCGAGTCTCGCCGTGGCTTAGCGTCTCCGAGGGCTAGCGACGCATCAACGAGATCATTGGCCCTCGTCTAGCTGGTCGCCGGCACCGGCCATGGCCAAGGCTAGCAACCAGCCAAAAGGAAGAAGAAGAAGAAGAAAAGAGAAGAAGAGAGAAGAGAGAAAAAAAAAAATAGATTTCAGAAATTGTTTCCGCAAACAAGAAACTACTTTTTTCTACTTCTTGTTTCTGTTCCAAATCTAATTTTCGGGAACAAAAAAATAGATTTTTTGTTCCTGAGAACAAAAATTTTACCAAACAGGTTTTCATTCTTTTTTCGTTCCCTGGAACAAAAGAATAGAAATAGTTGTTTCAGGGAACAGAAACAAATTTTACCAAACAGGGCCTAAGTGGACACATGCACTTCTAATGCTCAATTTTTTGGGCAAATATCACAAAAAATCCCATAGTATTTACACTATGGCACAAATACCCAAATCTTTTTTTTTTATATCACCAAAAATATTTAACTTGCCTATGATGGCACAAATATCTCAAACTTTTTTTTTTTTTTGCATCACGAACAAACCCATATTCATACATATATGACATATATATATATATATATATATATATATATATATATATATATATATATATACATTTAGAATATATAGATGATCTATTTCAATTCCATTTAGAATATATTTTTCACAATGGGCAAGCCTAGGATTTCTACTAATAGAAAAAATTTTAGGGTATTTGTATCATAGTTAGTACAACTTGAGTTTTTTGAGGTATTAACCCTAATTTATTTTATTTTATTTTATTTATAAGCAATGCTTGTTTGCTTCTTTCGAGCATGGTTTTATGTTTCAATCATGTGATCCAAATGCGTTTATTTTTATTTATTAATATGACTGAAAAAATATTTGATCGCAGATGCCCCGAGAAAGTGTGCGTATCCACCTTAGCATTTTTAATCCTTGTTAGTTGATATCTAGACTTAATAATGTAATGAAAATCATGAAACAAGTGTGGGGTAGTGAGTGTACAGTGGAGACCCAGGGTGTTATAAGTGGTATCAGAGCAAACTCTCGATCGTGTATGGGGCCACAGTGAGGACGTTGTGCTCCTAAGAGGTGGAGAGTGTGACAGCCCAGGCGGCGGTGTGCGGGAAGGAGGGATGGCGGTGCGTCCGCGCCTCGGTCCCCGAACCTGAGCAAGGAAGGGGTCCCTCTCTTGTCCCACATCGCCTAGGGAAGGAGGTCTGGGCTGCCTTATAAGGCAATGGAATACGCATTTTGAGGGAAAAGACCGTTGCTGGGATGGAGGTGCGTCCTCGCCAGTGCGGGTGACCCATAGGAAACAAAACCGTGCGGACTTAGTGTCTAAAACGGATAATATATATACCATATATGTACCTTGGAAACCCGGGGTGTTACATTTTATATAGAGTGGTTAGGATTTTGATGTGCAAGTTCGTTGGCAATTCAAGCCACCTAGTTTGGTGGCACAGTGGTGGCTATCCATCTTGTTCTCAACATGGGAAAGATTTATTATGCGAATTTAATGCATACACTCGATATCAATCGGTCAATGGTTCTCATATGTAAAACAAATGGACCTCAATGTACGTTGAATGGTTGAAAGCATTTGGTTTTATACACCTAATCCAATGCCTTGTTCTAATAGAGTAAATGAAAGTTCCACGTTAAACGTGCATTTGAACATAGCCAAAAAATAGATGATGAGTGCACATACAAGTATCTTTACGCTAGTGGTTAGGATATTGATGTGCAAGTTCGTTGGCAATTCAAGCCACCAAGTTTGGTGGCACAATGGTGGCTATCCTTGTTGAGAAACATGGGAAATATTTATTATGCGAATTTAATGCATACACTCGATATCAATCAGTCAAGTTCGTTGGCAATTCAAGCCACCCAGTTTGGTGGCACAGAGGTGGCTATCCATCTTGTTCTCAACATGGGAAAGATTTATTATGCAAATTTAATGCATACACTCGATATCAATCGGTCAATGGTTCTCATATGTAAAACAGATGGACCTCAATGTACGTTGAGTGGTTGAAAGCATTTGGTTTTATACACCTGATCCAATGCCTTGTTCTAATAGAGTAAATGAAAGTTCCACGTTAAACGTGCATTTGAACATAGACAAAAAATAGATGATGAGTGCACATACAAGTATCTTTACGCTGTAGCTATAAACGAGTAAAGAAATTCGACATTTGGGCATGAGGTTTCACGCTCTTGATCTCGTCACTCGTGCACTAAATGGTTTATTGACTGGATACTACTCACCTAACTAAAGAAACGTATTTTTCTCCATCCCTACTAGAGCCAGACCTCTATTAGAGGATTGCAAATGACATAACCCATTTGTAAATTTAAAATAAGTTGAAAGTTTTGCGATGTCAAATTATAATTGGATCCTCTAATTAGGGGAGGAAATAACATGGCTCTAAATGATTTTCTTTTTCGACAAAAAGAAAAAAAGTTAAACAATTTTTTTTTTTCATGTGCATGTTCAAAGTTTAAAGGAAAAGAAGAAGATTTAATTTGTCACGCCCCGATCCTCAGGCACGCACACATCCCTTACCTTGGTCGATTAATAACGACGTCCCAGGACGCATCGCCGACCCTTTTATATATTAAGCACATGCGGAAGCATATAAATTATCCCCAGACAATAAAACAATGGGATAGGAAAGTAGGCCATATTTTTTTTTTCATATTGAAATTCATAACCACACTTTCATTAACAGCACAACTCATAGTATATTTACAATACTATTCACAACATACTTGTCTCACACCTATCTATGCTAAGACAGGGTTTACAAAAGGGATGGGATCTCAGTCCACATCCGGGTTATAATCAAGATCCCTCTCTGGATCATCTTCTTCTTCGAAAGTCTTTCTCCCCTTCAGGTTCCTCTTCCTTAGCTTCTCCTCAGGTTCCTGAAATGGTTATTCAATAACCAATGAGACCACGTCTCAGCGAGTCCTACCCCCTACGACTTGATTAGTAAACTAATACGCCATACGGTTGCCTAAGCACAGCACAAGTCAGAGGACTTACCTTGGCCTCAGTTCCAACCTACAGTTCAAGGTTAAACACAGATATTCAAACAATTCACGACATCCGATCAAGCACTAGCCAATCGATTAAGTCGATTACATGTCAATTAGACCATCTCTGGGTCATTCCCACTCATACCATGATTTCCCAGTGGTGTACTCATTCACCAAATCACATGTGTTTCTCGGGCGTCGTTTTCGCCAATGACATACCGATCACCGACACCGTGCGTTCTTTAAGGCGCCGTTTTCACCAGTGATATCCTCGATCACCGAACCACGTGTCCTTTCTAGGGCGCCGTTTTCGCCAATGTGACATCGGCTATAGACAACACCGTGAGTTCTTTAATGCGTCGTTTTCACCAGTGATATTTCCTTAATCACCGAACCACGTTTGTCTATAAGTCATTTACGTGCGTTCTTTAAGGCGCCGTTTTCGCTAGTGATACTTCCAATCACCGAACCACGTATGTCCAATAACATCGTACCTGATTGGTCTCAACCAATAACGTTCTCAGTTGGGTCTCACCGTTCTCTCTACTATATAGCCCATCAACGTACTGGCGCTATATACCCATACTCGGCCAAGTACCAATCAAATACTCAATAACAAACAATTTAGGACAATTCCTAAAATTCCACAATAAATTCAATTCCACACAACGTAGAGCTCAAATAAATAAATGGGCTACACCACGACAATCAAAGACGAAATTTGGCCACCGCCATCCCAGGTTGAATTTCCGGAAAAATAAATAATTAAATAAATAATTTCGAAAATTAAATAAATAAATATTAAAAAATCCAATTTTAGGCCATATCGCTTATTGGGTCAAACGGTCGGGAAAAATCCCGAGATGCATTCAATAAATAATAGAAAGCATTTCTACTCCCTAATGGCTATAGCTAATCACCTAACATGCATTCTCAAGTCACTAATTTAATTGTTCTAACCTAATCTAACCACCTAAGTGCATGTAATTAAATCTAACCAACCCTAAGGCATAATTAGCAAACTAATAAAGCATTAGTGAGTAAAACTCACTTGATTAACGAGCCAATCAGACCAAATCGACGAGCATGCGACAAGGATCAATCCTGTCCAAAGCGGGTCCGCCAACTGGGGTCAAACCGGGGCCGAAATCGGCCTACAAGCTCGCTGCTCGAGCTGGGCTGAGTCCACTGATTCGGTGGGCCTAACTTCAATTGATTTGCTGGGAATTGGGCCTCAAAACTGAGCTGTAAACAGGTTAGGCTTGCTGGGCTGATAGTGCTGAAGATGGGTCGAGCTCCACGCGGGCTGAACTGTTGGATTGGGCCGCTGAAAAATCAGAGTGGGCTCGCTGTGGTTGGTCCACGAGCAAAAGAAATGGATGCTGGCCTCACGGACTGGGCCAAAGACACGTGAGCGAAGGAAGCAACGGCTTGCGGCGTCGAGCTGGGGAAGACCACGCGGAAACGCTGAACTGCTGCTTCGGTTGCTTCGAGCTTCGCTGGCAAGGGAACTTCGTCCGATGCTGAGTTAATTTCGTTGCCTTCAACGCTGCTTCGGTTAACTGGGATGTGGCAGAGACGGAGGGAGCAGCTGCTGGCCGAAGATGGAAGACACGCGGATTGAAGCCCGCTCGGTGGTCAACAAAACAGGAGGTCAGCAAGGTGATGCTGGCGTAGAGAATTCGCTGGTAGAGGGGAAGCGGTTGAGGGATTTCAGTTGGGTCTTCGATGGAGGAACGTGGGGTAGCAATTCGGTAGAGAGAGATGCGAAGAAATTGAGGGAGGCTTCGCTGGAGAACCCGCTGGTTTGACTCGGGGAAGATGAGCTGCAGACAAGTGGTGGCTTCGGTGGGGATGAGGCATGCGTGAGTGCGGCCATGGTAGAGGAGAAGAGGAATCATGGGGCTGCTTCTGCGGGTTTGCTTCCGTCCAAGCAAATTAAAGAAAGCAGAAGACGTGAGGGAGAGATATTTGTTTCTTGGATAAGTGCAAGCTTGGTCAAAGATAAAAAGGTGAGGTTGAATTTCTGCAGGGGGAAAGCTGTCGGTAGGTGGTGGGGTCTTCTCGCGTGGGTCTTTGAGAGAGACGAGAGAGGCTTTGCGAGAAAGAGTGACGAATGAGAGAGAAATGATGAGAGAGGGAATGGGATAAGATCAAACCAAAAATCAAAAACTGAAAAGCAATGGAGACCAATTCGCAGGGGATGGTCGGCTAGGGAAGAACGTGTGCGAGAGAGGGAGGAAAGAGAAAGTGCTTGCGGGACCAAAGGAGAGGAAGAAGAATTATATAGAACCTCCCAAACTAATTCAAATTTGGTCTCACTTGCTTTTGGTTTACCCAATTTGATCTCGAAAATTCCTGCAGGGCTAAGGTACTTGATCCTCACTTGCTTTTTGCATCAAATTTCCCTCGAACAATAAATTTCTAAGAACAAAACGGCTTATTTTCTTCAATTCCGAATTTTAATTCATTTTCTTTTCGAATCCGATTTTTCGAACAAACAAACCGGTCGAAGTCCAATTTGAATTCAGAAAAAGTCTAAACAACTTTCATTCACTAATTCACTAACACCAGATATCAAAAATCCCTTTAAATCGGCCAATCTGAATCTCCATTCGTTTTCCGCATCGTCCGATCCGGTTTTCCGTAAAAATCCCGAACTCATCGGAATTTCCTCGAAAGGTGAGTCGACGTTCCCAGAATGACTCGTGACACGACAGGACTTCCAATTTCTGAAATCGAATTCAAATTCGCAGTTATTTTCAATCAAGCGCACTTTTAGTGTGACCTTACCTATTGGGTAGCTTTTAGGAATTTTTGGTGCAATTGACCCGTGGTCGATTTTCTTCGAACCACAATGAACCCATTCGACACATTGGCGACTCTTGATGATCGTGGAAATCTCAAGGTTTCAAATACAGACACAGGGTACCCAAAACGATAGAAAATCGGTTTAGTATCTTTCGAAGAGAATTTTGCAATCATGTGGAATCACCCACACTTTGATCACCATCTTAGTCGAATCGACCTATCTCCGATCTCTGATCGATTTTTAATTGTGCCGCAATGACCCTTGCAGACTAGCACGGTCGAGCAGTCGATTCCTGGAGTCGGGTATCAGACAATGCCTTAGAATCGCTTCACCGACGATAGGTCAGTTATCTCATGAGTGGCCATCTCAGAGATGAACACTATAGTTACGTTGAGGAAAGGCCCAACTTATCCGATTGAAATCAGAACCTGAAAATCAGGATGTCACATAATTGGATCAATATACCAGTTTTCACTAGTAAAGAAAAAATTCAGGAGAAGCCGTTGAGGATGGACTCTAAAAGTGACTTTTTTTTTTTTTTTTTTGCCCCCACTATGAGGACCATCTCCATTTAATGTATAAATTGTAAGAGACACCCACCACCATCTTCATGTTCTTTATTTAGACACCCAATCATTCACTCCAACCAGCCTCCTCCTCCACCTACACCACCACTAACACCACCATCACCATACGCCACAGCCGCTACCGCCACCATGCAACCCTCTCAGCCTCCTTCTCTCATTGAAAATTACTTGCGAGACGACGTCAAGTCACCAGAATGCGAAGACTTGCTCTCCTCTCTCCCTTCGGAAGAGGACTGGGTCTCCACCTCTCTCCCTTCGGAAGAGGACTATGTCCCCTCCTCTCTCCGCTTGTACCAGGGCTTCTGGTTCCCCTCTTGGGTCTTGAACAGCGTCGTCGCTTGCCAAAATCACTTCCAAGCTCACCCCTCCGACATCCTCCTCGTCACTAGCCCGAAATGTGGCACCACCTGGCTAAAGGCCATCCTCTTCGCTCTCTTGAACCGTGCCAAGTACTCTGACTCCTACTCACAAAAACGCCACCCTCTCGTAACCCAAAACCCCCACGACCTCGTGCCCTTCTTGGAGTTCAGGCTCTATCTCCAGAATAAAAATCCTGATCTCACTGCTTTTGCATCCCCGAGGCTCTTGGCCACCCACTTGCCTTATTCCTCTCTTCCACGGTCGGTGAGGGACTCGAATTGCAAGTTAATTTACCTATGTAGGAACCCTAAAGACACTTTCATATCAATGTGGCACTTCTTCAACAAGTTGAGGCCCGAAGAGAAGGGCCAGCTTCCACTCCCAGAGGGCCTCGACAAGTTCTGCCGAGGCGTGAGCTGGTGTGGGCCTTATTGGGACCATGTGCTGGGTTACCACAAGGCGAGCTCGGAGATGCCTGAGAAGGTGTTGTTCATGAAGTATGAGGAGATGAAAGCGGACCCGAGCGTTCAAGTGAGGAGGTTGGCCGATTTCATGGGGCGTCCATTCAGCGAAGAAGAACTGAGAAATGGGACCGTGGAGGGAATATTGAGGATGTGTAGCTTTGACAATTTGAGTGCATTGGAGGTGAATAGGAGCGGCAAGTTGCGATCTGGACTGGAGAAGGAGTGGTTCTTCAGGAAGGGCGAGGTTGGAGATTGGGCGAATTACATGAGCGCTGAAATGGGAGAGCGAATTGACGGTGTCATGGAAGAAAAGTTGCATGGTTCTGGTTTGAAGTTCTAGGACATATGATCCACTCGAAGATATTTGGTTTGATGGTGGAAAAGAAAAATGTGTAAAAAAAGAAGAAAAAAGAAGCAAAAACGATTCGATTGTCCGCACTTTAGGGGTCAATGTCTGGTTGGCCAATGCGAGCGTGTTTCTCATGCTATAGGATGAAAGATTTTCAGTGGCATTGTCAGTCGCGGCTTCGTCTCCATAGTGAGATGCTTTAAGGTTGTGATTCTACTCTTCATCTGCGTTGTGTACTATTGGCGTTTTGCAGAAGTTATTTGGCCAGTACGTAGCTGGCTAAACAAAAGCTGCCTGGCTGCTCCCTGGGAGCTTGGGGATGTATCTTCTGTTATTCTTTTCAATTCCAATTTCCTTTCTCTTGGCTGTGTGAAGATTCGTGGCATACGGTATTAAATACAAAGCAGTTGTTTGGTAGGTTAAACTACAATTTATATTTGTTAGATGGAGAATAAAATTGTTATTAAGCTTATCGGTCCAGTTTAATTTGTCGGTTTTCCAAGTCATAAACTAAAACCAAACGAATAACCAAAGAAAAAAAAAATCCTAAACCAAAATTAAAACACTAAACTGCTAAACTGAGCTTATCAATTTTGTTCGGCTCGGTCGATCGTTTTTTCTGTCTTTCATGAACAATCCTATCAATCCTTGCCGAAGCTGGCTATGGTTGGGCTATGGCCATACCCGTGCGGTTTATTCTTTTTTTTTTTTTTTTTTTTTTTTTACTATCTTCCATTTTATTTTTAAGAATTCATTAATTTTCATTTGTTCCTCTTGTTTTTGGCTCTTTTAAGTGTTTTGAGGAAAAGGAGAAGAGAGAGACAAAGCTTGCGTGCGCATCTCACAGGAACCACGCTAAGCCAGGTTAGCCTCATTTTGCAATGCCCAATAATTAATCGAACTCGTTATTCATCTAATCGGAATAATTTTCGGAATTAGGCTGCAAATTTGAAGTTTAAGTGAATTTTGAACTACGATTAAGGAATTTTTTTTTTTTTTTTGGAAACAAAAACAGAAGAGTGGACTTTACCCAAAAAAAACAGAAGAGTGGAGATGCGGGGTATTAGGGAATTATTAAGTTATGGATTTATATGGAAATGGTCCTGTTTTGTGTGGGCAAAGTTGTGAGCCCACCACAATCAATGAGTTTGAAAGAGGGGCCCAAGATTTGACATGTGCTTTCATATCATAGAGCAATACCAAATCATAAAATTTAAAACATTAAATGAAAGGAGGCTACCAGTATACAAAATATATCATAACTATAATTTAAGTAATTTAGAACGATACTTAATAGTTTGGAGTTCGGGACACCGGAGTCATAACTAAGCACGGGACACTTAGCGCCATAACTTTAAAATGGTACACTTAAGTGCCATCATCGGAGTAAAATGGGACACTTAAGTGCCAATCCGGCCAAAAACCGGTCAAAATGCAGACGTGGCATTTTCCGGCGACTTGCTTAACTGATGTGGCAATTTTTTTTTTAAAAAAAAGCACACGTGGAGGAGGAAAACGACGTCGCCTCATCCACTGTGCATTTGGCCAAACTAAACGACGTCGTTTTTCCTGAGTGTTAAACGACCTCGTTTGGTTTATTTGGATTTGAACATTTCGTCAGTTCACACTGGGTCTGACGTCCTCTCCATCCATCGCCGTTCACAGCTCGCCGTTCGCAGGTGATCGCTCGCCGTTGTCGCTCGCCGTCGTCGCTCGCCGTCGTCGCTCGCCGGCGTCGAGCGCCGTCATCGCTCGCCGTCGTCGATTTGCTCAGGTTTTTTATCTTCTTCCTCTCCCCTGTGGTGAAATTAGGGCTCCGACTCGTTTATTAGGGCTTGGACTTCAAATTTGGGGGTCGGCTGGGAAAGGTCAGGCTTGATGTGAGATTCATGGCTGAGATGTAGTGCTACAATCCTATTGGGGGGTTCGAATTGACAGTTTAGGAGCGGCATTGAAATATAGGCTCGGTGTAGGGCTGGGCGGGGGGAAAATTAGGGCTCAATGTAGGGCTCGACGTCGCCTCATCCACTGTGATGTGTGATTCATTCAGGGTGTTGAATTGTGATGTGCGAAAGTAATTTGTAGTGGTCGGATGTGAAATTTGTGATGATTGGTGATTGTTAGGGTTCAGAGTATTGGACTTTGCACATGTTCGAATCGAAGGTTGTGGGGATGGGGACTTTTGGATTTTTTTTAATAAATTGCATTGTTGAGGACGCTGAGGAATCTCTCCTCTCCATATTTTAAAGAAATGCGACGGCATAATCAAAGCAGTTGTCGGGTCCCATCTTTATTTTTATTTGTCCTTGTCCTGAGGCCTCTTGTTTTCAAGCTGCAGCTGTCGTCTGACCGCATCTTCCCTCTCTCTTCTTCTTTTCTTTTCTTTAATAAAGAGTGTAGGGACCTCCACTTGCAATTGTTTGTTCTTTGTGAATGTGGTCCCAAAAGTTAATTGTATATTTGTCCTCTTTTGTTGCGAAATGGCGCATAAAGACTATGTTGCTGTCATCGTTTACTACGGTGGAGATTTTGTGATTGGGGAGGATGAGTGGGAGTATGAGGGGGAATGAGGGTACTATCTTTGTAGATATAAAGAAGGCATCTTATATTGGATTTGTTAGGGATATAGTGACATTTTTGCCTTGTAGAGTACAAAAGTTCGTCTTGTGTTCCCTGGGAAAGGCTTGAGAGATGGTTTGAGAGTTTTGGAAGACGATAATGGTTTTAGGGATGTCTTATATCATTATCTTCATGGCGAAGAGGCGAAAGTGTTTGTTGAAAACAATAGTGACGACGAAGATGATGACAGAGATACCACTCAAGTAGGAGAAGGAGGAGATGAAGTAGGTCATGATGGACAGGATGGGGAGGAGAGGGGCGCAGATGCTGTTCACCGAGCGATTGTGACATGGGTGATGTCACCATCACTGAATTAGATTGGGAAGTAGCTGAATCCAGTGACGGTGATGATGACGATGACGATGAAGGGTTGGCGGCTGAAGCTGAAAATTTGTTAATCTTAAGTGACGCCGACGATGAGGAGCTTACACAGTCAAGGAAAAACAAAGGGACTTCTTGTCGATAGATTTGCAACTTTGCATTTAACTGTTCATCCAAACAGAGACGAAGGCCCCTGCAGATGTTGGTGTTGCTGGTCGGGTCCGGGAGACAGATTATGAAGAAAGCATCGACACCGCAACTTCCCGGGACGAAGTTGAAGAAGATCAACGAGCTGTGCGTAGAAGGAAAAGTAAGTTTCCTTCCTATGATCCATCTGTTGCGTCTCCTACTTTGTCGGTAGGTATGAAATTCCATGATGCGATACAATTTAGGGAAGCTATACGAGTTCTTCCATTGCTGCACAAAGAAATATTGATTTCATTAGAAATACCAAGAAATTTGTAAGAGCTAGGTGTTCGCAGCAAAACTGTCCATGGAAGATTTACGGTGCGTTTGTTAAGAAGAGTGAGTCTTTTCAGATTAGAGCCTACCAAGAGGAACACACTTGTTCCATTAATTTTCAAAACAAAAGGGTAACAAGTGCATGGTTGGCCAAGCACTTCTTCGATGTGATCAAGGTGATGCCCAACTTGAAACTTGCTAACTTTAGGATGCTAGTGAAGGAGCGTGTAGGCATCAATGTATCTAGGAATCAGTGCAAAAGAGCAAAGCAAAAGGTGATAAAGGTACTTATTGGTCAGTATGCTAAGGAATATGGGCAGGTGTGGGAGTATGCTTGGGAGTGTAGGCTGCAAAACCCTACAAGTAGAGTGTATGTAGAGGTGATTGAGAGACCGCTTCCGATCATGGGACCAAGTTCGATAAGTTCTATGTGTGCTTTGATGCATGCGGACGAGGATTTTTAGCTGGTTGTAGACGGATTATAGGATTGGATGGCTGTTTCTTGAAGGGCTTGTGCAAGGGAGAATTATTGGCAGCGATTGGAAGAGATGCGAATAACCAAATGTTCCCACTAGCTTGGGCTATTGTAAAGATTGAGAACAAGGACAATTGGTCCTGGTTCTTGAAAAATCTGATGGCTGACTTGGAGATAACAAACGGGGAAGGGTGGGCATTCACGAGCGACCAACAGAAGGTAATGCTTAGTTTTTGAAAAATTTAGTCAATAGTTTGCTTTGCTTTGTAATATGAACATGTAATTTGCTCTAGTATTTCTTACTTTAAATTATTGCAGGGATTGGTTCGCAAGTAGCCGAGTTGTTGCCCCATGCTGAACATCGAATGTGTGCGCGGCACATATACGGAAATTGGGCAAAGACGTATAAAGGGGATAAGCTGCAATTGCAATTTTGGCAATTAGCAAAGAGTGCAAACATGGCTGACTTTAGAATAGCCAAAGAAGGACTGCTTCAGTTGACAAAGGAAGGTTGTGCTACTCTATTTCAACTAGAACCGAAGCATTGGTGCGGGGGCATTCTTGAGTGAGGAGTTCAAGTGTGATAACGTCGACAACAACATTTGTGAAGTATTTAATGCGAAGATAATAGATGCCAGATGCAAACCAGTCATCTCAATGCTTGAAGATATACGAGTTGCGGTTATGACTCGGCTGCGAAACAAAGAGATGAGGCTGCAAAGTGGACAAGACAATATGGTCCTAGGATTGTGAAGAAATTGGATGAGAACTTGGCTGCAAGTAGGCATTGTCATCCCATTTGGAATGGAGATGACGGATATGAGATAATGAAGGGTGCAGATAAGTATGTTGTCAATCTAGGAAGTAGGAAGTGTTCATGTAGAGCATGGCAAGTAAGTGGAATTCCATGTGCACATGCCATATGTGCCATCCAGTTGAAGGGCGACAATACATATGATTACATCGATGATTGGTACCATAAATCAAAATATCTTGCTTCCTATCAGTTCATGATGCAGCCAATTAGAAGTAGCAAGTTTTGGGAGCCCACGGATCATGAAGCACCTCAACCTTTGCCACTGAAGAAGACAATTGGAAGGACAAAACGAAGACGAAGAATGGCGGAGGGAGAGGTCTCGGGTCGGCAAAGAATGGGCGGGCGGGGTGCAAAGATCACGTGCTCTTATTGTCGCCTAACGGGCCACAATATTAAAGGTTGTCAATTGAGGAAGCAACAACGGTTGAGGCAAGGTGAAGGGCCTGCGAAGAGACAGTTGGAGAAATGCACACGGCGGGGCCAAGTGAGTCGTTGTTCTTGAGTCAACAAGTAGAACCAGGTAAGTCATGAAATTTATTTTATGTTTATGTTGCTTTATTGTCGTTTATCATAAAAATGTACATAATATCCTATTTGGCCTTGTATGTAATGTGTTTGTTAGGTCACAAGAAGAACCTCGGTAAGTCATGAAACCGAACAGCTGTTCGAAGAAGGCAAGGTAGAACACAGCCGGGTGAAGGATTGGCCCAAGCGGCATCACGGCCGGTGCGATCGATCTTGTTCTTCAGCAGCGAAAGAAATACCCAGTGCTAAATTCAACCAATTTGTATTCAGTTTTTATTATTATATATCTCGATATTATATTTATGGTATGTTTTGGCCTCTTTCTCGGGTTCGAAGAAAGCAAGTTCGGGCGAAGCGCAAACCGAAGGGCCATCACAGGAGCCACCTCAAGGATCATCACGGGAGCCACCGGAAGAATCACCTTTGGAAGGGGCACCACAAGTACCACCACCGGTACCACCAGAAGGCCCAACGGAAGGAGGTGTCACCGAAGTTGAAGGGCTACACGAAGGACAACTAGAACAAGGCCAGGTGAAGGGGCAGGTGCACAAAGGCCATCTAGAAGACGCCCAAAGACAATTGGTCGAAGAAGCCCTAGGCTGTAGTTAAAGGGCCCAAGAAAG
This sequence comes from Eucalyptus caleyi, assembly GCA_014182885.2. Taxonomy (NCBI): domain Eukaryota; kingdom Viridiplantae; phylum Streptophyta; class Magnoliopsida; order Myrtales; family Myrtaceae; genus Eucalyptus; species Eucalyptus caleyi. Next base: position 30,756,293 of record CM024468.2, on the reverse strand, counting down.
CAGGAGGAAAAAGGGGCAACAAATCACAAGTTCCTGAAAGTGACGCCCCTATTCAAACAAGAGGGGCACTTGGGAAGAGGTTAAGACAATATGGCTATGGCCTTTATACAGATGAGCGTACTGGAACAGTCGTTCTCAATGTAAGTTTTATTGGCTGCATTTAATTTAATTTATCTGTAGATTTTTGCTAACAATTTATTATTTTTTGTAGCCGGGAGAAGTTCGAAGTTCTTATCTCGGGCCCAACTCAAGAATCGACGGCTGCACCAACAAAAAAAGAAAACATCAACATCAACTGTGCCAACAAAAAATAAGAGAAAGAACCCGGCTCCGGCTCCGGCTCCGGCTCGGCTCCAGCTCCGGCTCCTTTTGATTCAATTCGGCCTAGGACATTTGCAGCTCCATTTGAGTCGGTGGATGCGAGAAGGTTGAAGAAGAAGTTGCACGTCCAGTTAGAAAGAGTGCCAGAATTATGAATCAAGTGAAAGGCCCATCGAAAGGAGGACGAACGGGGGTGTCGTGCATATTGATTGATGAGATGAGATGTGATATTTGTGGAGCTTAGGAGTAAAAACAGTTATGTAAACGATGATGTTGTCGTGCATATAGAAATTCTCTGGATGGTTATCTTTTGTTTTGAAACTTTTCTTTAGTTTGTCATTCATTGATGTTGTCAGACTCAGACTTGATGAAATAATCAATGAAATGATCTTGCGCTGCTTGTCAATTTATGTTGTTGTTTATCATGGATTCCGCTTTTACTTGTTCTTTGCTGCTTGTTGGTGTTACGTGGTGATAGCTGGAGTGCTGGTGTATCGGTGATGGTGGATGGTGATGTTTGCTGGTAGTCGGTTTGTTCTTGGGGTGCTAATGTGGTGGCTGGAGTGCTGGTGTGGCTGGTGGTGATGCTGGTGATTATTGGTTTGTGGTGGGGTTATAGGCTTAAGCAGCTGCACCTACACTGGTACAAGTGTGCGGTTGCACATCTTACACCATGTCTTGGTGCAAACTAGTGCAAGGCTTAGCTTGCACTAGTATCTTCTTGTGCAGCAACACCACCAGCATTGTGGTGGCGCTCCAGGTGTAGTGTGGCTAGTGGTGATGGTTGGTGGTGTCGCCGGTGCTGGTGGCTGGCGCAATTTTCACAGAAAACCCACAAAAAATTGGCACTTAACTGATCCTATTCTAAAAAAACTTGGCACTTAACTGTTCACTTTTAACTACAAGTGACACTTAACCGATCACTTTAACAATAACTTGACACTTAAGTGATCCTTTTTTCATCGCGACTAGCACTTACGTGATTACTAAATACAACTTATGGCACTCGGGTAATCATTCATGTTTGTCTTGTGTATATGTTGCTCTGCATCAAAACAGAGAAGATGATTCTGCATCAAAACAGAGAAGATGATGGTAAACTTATGGCAAGTCCATACGACAGCACAAACAACAACAAAGCAACAATGATCTTGTTCCACAACAACACCATTTTTAACTATGGCAGTCGGAGAAACTTTTTCTCATTTTCAAGTACTTTACATTTCATCATAAAGTACAATAGACAGCAAAACAACACCATAATACACGCTTGGTAACACTTTCGTTCAATTTTCATCATTGGAACTTCATTCTTGAAAGGTTTAGTTGAAGATGCTTGAGCGTGCATTGAGACTTCATTCTTCAAAAGTTTAACTGAAGACACTTGAGTTTGCATTGCAAGTCGTCCACGAACACAGATGGAGATTGCTGTCTTTTATGAAGTAGATCCAATATCACCTCTGTGGCTCGGTCAGAGAACTTCTCATCGATCCATTTGAAGTATTTGCACTTCGACGCTTCTTTATATCGGGCGCATCCATAAAATCTTCTCCCAGGATTGATTTGAGTCCACGATGTTCTTCTTGGACTCGGTAACCCACAAAAACAGAAACGCTGGCCTTCTCCTTCGCTTCGGTGAGAGGAAATTGAGGCGGGCGCTGCTGCGAGTCCCGCTCTCCATTTCGAAGATTCGACGAAGGAATTTTGGGGAAATGAAAATTAGGGTTCGAGACTTCAATTCGAGCACTTGGGGAGATTTAGGGTTTTAGATTTGGGGCATTTGGGGAGACGACGTCGTTTTGGAAGATTTGTGGCTTTTATTATGCAGACGACGTCGTTTTCGGTGAGTGAGGGCCGACTCAGCTCTCCGGCGAGCCACGTACGCAAAAAATAGTAATAAAATATTGCCACGTAGGATTTCCGGCAAGGGTCGCCGGAGGTGGCACTTAAGTGTCCCACTCGAAAAAAAGTGGCACTTAAGTGTACCGTTTTGAAGTTATGGCACCTAAGTGTCCCGGCGTGCCAAGTTATGGCACTTGTGGTGTTCTTCTACCTAATAGTTTGAATGGATGAGACACCAAATAATTATACTGGTGGAGCTAAAGGATCTCATTCCATTTTGGGGTATCTTCACATAATAAAATTACCCTCCAACTTTACAAAATCCCGCCATTTTTATTCAATTACATAAATTAATTAAAGTGGCCCAATTGCATCATGGTGAGAGGATCCAATTCAAAGACACGTAGTCAATAGCTCACTATGTAGTGAAAAGAGTGACATCTGGACTCCCACATAAAAAATTTAATAAAAATTGCCATAATTATCCACATCTACACCAGCCTTCCTAACCAGCCATGCCACATAAGGCGGTCGATCTTCATGTTAGTAATTACCGGCCAAAATTAGTTGAAATGACTATATTGACAAAACATTGAAATATTTAAGATTAAATTGGTTAAATTGAAAAGTTTAGGACTGAATTAACCACCGTAAAATAGGTTTATGACTTTTTAAATAATTATCCATAATTTTTTCTGTTGATTGATAATGCTTCATCCTGACAGAGTGAAGTACCACTTACTTTTGAACAGCCAAAAAATGGATGATGCTTATATATACAAACGTCATTACGCTATAGCTATAAATGACTAAAAAAATGAAAATATCTTCACTTACATTAGATGTAACACCAAATGAACTTGAAGTTGCATATCTAACTAAAGAGACATTTTCCTCTATTCTTGCTAAAGCCAATCTCAAAGTAGGGGATTAGACAACCCGCTTGCATATTTAACTATAAATAAAATGTGTGCCATGTCAAACTATGATTGGATGCTCTAACTAGGGTAGCTAAAGATTTTCTATGATGTTCATTGTTCATAGGTTAAGAAACAACAGAATATGTAACTGGTTTGTAATACCAATTCTCACCAATAAAGAGAACAACTCAAAATAAGTAGTTAGAGTTGAGAATAAAAGTGAAAATCATTTTTTTCCCTGAGGAGGAGATTTGCGCAGAGGAAATAATTCTTTACGCATGGGATGAATTTGGTAGGATGTTAATTTCTTGCATCTTGATACATACAAATGCAATATCATATAGTATGAATTTGGATGAGTAAATATCGAGAACATAAAGATTGGTGTACAAAATTGATTTACACGATGAAATAATAGATCCCAATGAGTATCTAAATTAAGGAGGACGTATACATTCAAGCATCCAATAATAGTTTTGACATATACACTGATAAATATCGGTCTTTGCCAACCTTGGTATCATCAATTTAAAAAAAAAAAAAAAAGCCGTATGAAAGCATCAAATAATACTGGGAGTATTATTTATTTGGTTTTTTTTTTTTTTTTAAAAGATATCCCTCTTCACGAGGAAAATTGGCAGATTGATGTTTATATTATTTAAAGACTTGGCCCTGTGCTTGGCGATTTCTCATGTATATCATTGACTTCATTTTAAAACACCAGTTCAGATTCAGTGTTGTATCCAATAATGGATCGATATTATGAAATTTCATCCACGCTACCCCGGATACGAGCCAACCAACGAATATTTCAATAGGTTGCTTCGCTTAGTCGAAAATAGAGTTGAGTGGGCTACCTTTTAATTATTATTAAGGGATGAACAGGAACCTTCGAATGTACTGTTCAAAGTTGACATGATACGGATGCTACTTGTATAGAAATTATAATTTGCATTTCGCAAGATGACAAAACGTATTTTGCGTATGATAAGTTACTTTATCCCTGTTGAAGATGACGTTCACTTCGTATACTAGTCATCTCGCGAATTCGATACTGATGGTTTTATTTATTTATGCTGATGGCCTTAGAGGGTCCATCCGCCCATGTTGGGCCAAAAAGCCCAGCCTGCACGATAAGGGCTCATGGAGGAACGGCTGCGATGTAAAAGGTTGCGTTGTTTAAATACGAGGGGTTATGACTTTTAGGGGAACGTATTACGTTAAAGAATTACGTCTCTTGGAGGAGACGTATTTAAGAGAGAAAAGAAAAGAGAGGAATGCACATTTTCAACGTACGTTAGTCTCTCTCTCTCCCTCAAAAGAAGAAAACAGAAAAGAAGAATACGCTCTGTTTTCTCCCCCTAATAGCAACAATACGCACCTCGGTAGAACGGGATCAAATTCGTCCTTGAACTCAGCATTGGTATTTAATCTGTGGACGCACCTCGGTACGCTCGATTCCATAGTGTGTTTTTGATCGGTGATACATGTTTGTTTTTGGGCTCGTCTTCCGCATTCGTTTTAGGGGTTCGATTTAGTGTCGAATCCAGTTTCAGGGAATCAGTAATTCCCAACATTGGTATCAGAGCCGTATTTCATGTTTTCATGACCCCTTTTCATATTTATGAATCAATTTTTGATTGAATTTTCGTTAAACATTGCTGTCGGCCAATCGGGGATGGACAATCTCGACACCCAACACTGTTCACCCTGTTTTTTGATTTTCAGTAAGTCGAAATTTTTTTCTGAAAGCATAGGATCGAAGCCCTCATCAATACGAGAAAAACGAGTGGTGGATCGCCGCCGGGGATTGCAGTACGCGCCGCCACGCGCGACCGGAACGAACGGTGGTCATCGGCGCGTGCAGCACGCTCCGGTTGACGTCATCGTGACGTCAGCCAAGCCCATGCGTGGCACGTGCCGGTCAGCTCATCCGACCGAGCTGAGCGGTTCATCTGGTTCGACCGGCCTAACCCGGCTGACCATTGACCGTTGACTTTGACCGTTGACCGTTGACCAAAAAAAAAAAGGAAAAGAATGTGTTTCTTTTTCCAATTAAGTCTTTGTGGATTATATGTAATCCCTTATTTGTTCTACATTTGTTGCAAGAACAATGCCTCCCCTTAGGTTACGCACACTTATTCACGCAATTACCGATGAACAAAAGGAAAGGCTTTCTAGGTTGATAGCCGAGCTGACTGATTATCAATGAGAGAGAGGCGACTTAATTGATCATGTTCTTGAAGTTAACAAGAAAATACAAAAGGTTGTATGGAATGGTCGTCACATGCCACAATTTGAGATGGTGCGATTTTTCATGAACACTCTTTCACAAGAATGGCAAGAAGTGTTAAATCACTTATGGGAAGTCAACAGAGCTGCTTCGTATAGGAAAATTGTGATGACTTTTATAAATGATTATTACTGGATTGTTACAAGGGAAAAGATCAAAAAAATTGAACAAAAGAGGATCTTTCCCAGTTCGTATGTTGACTTATTGTTAGATGTTTTGGCTGGTCTTTATTTAGTGTGCTTTGTAGACATCTTATGTAATGTTTTCTACCTAGTTGTTGTTGGTGTGGTGTCGCGACCTATTTTTTCGGTTATGCACCTCATGACCTAACTTTACTAACAAATTCTGATTAAATGATCCTATTATGCGAACTAGTTATCATGCACCTAGATTTTTGTATTTCTTGTATTTTTTATTTGAAATTCAGAATTAATAAAAACCCTAATTAAACTATCTAAAAAGGGATAATTTTCTAATTTATTCTAGGGATTAATTTGACTTAAACCCTATCCTATTTTAGAAAACTATTTTTTCAAAAATGAAATAATTAAAATGAGTGAACATTATCTAAAAAAATTAATTTAGGTCAAATCCTAACTTATTTCTAAAAGTGCAACCCTAAAAATGTAATCCTAAAAAAAAAAAAAAATCTAATTTACTAAATCTACATGTTTGATTCACTAAATTATATGCTCATGCAGAATTTTGATTTTTTTTTTATTTTCTGATTTTTATACTTTAATTATTAAATAAATATTAAATCTAAACTATCAACAAAAATAAAGAATTAAAATAATCGAAAAAATAACGTGTTATCTCACAGGTCAAATTAACGATTATTCAAACCCTAATCATCACGACAAAGAGATCAAAATAATTAAAAATCTAATCCAAAATCTTACAGATCAAATTAATAATTATAATGATTTTACAATTAAAATTCTACCAAAAAGCCCAAAAATTAATATAATTAAAAAAAATAATCCGATGTCTCTCGGATTAAATTAATAATTATAATAATTCCGGACAAAATCCCTATGGACAGTGACTACAAAATTCATGAATATTAACACCCAATATTGCAATTTAGATAATTAAACTTAAAGATGCTATCAAATAAAATAAGAAAAAATAACATTAAAAAAAAGAATAAACTAAACTACCTAAATGAGGGGACTTGCAGCAGCGTTGGGGAGCGTGGGATGAACGGGCGGTCTCGGGTGAGGCGCAGTGGTGAGCGGAGAAGCGGTAGGGGGTGTGGGATTACAGCGACGTGGGGCTGGTGCAAGCGCAAGTGAGGAGCGGATGCATGGTGATGAGCGGCACGGAGGTGTAGCGACGCAGTCGAGCTCTGGCATAGGGACAGCAGTGCGGCATCGTAAGGAGACTCTGCAGGGACGTTGAGTTGCTAATGTCGGATGAGCAGAGGCGCGCAGTGATGGGCGCTGCAGATCACGGGTGAAGCGCGGCGACGCGGGGCCTGGTGAAGCGACGGCGGTGCTCGTGGAGTCACGGACAGGTGTGCAGAGCACTGCAGGGGCGTCGGCTGGGTGTTGGATCGCAGTCGTCAGGTGCTCGCAGTAGATGCGCGGGTGGAGGTGAGCTGAGACCTAGCGGGGCTAGATGTCGCAGCGAGACCGATGCTGTAGTGCGAGCTTGCGGGCCACTCCGGTGTCCGAAGATGAGCTACGGTGGCGCAGGTGGTGGCTAGCGCAAGTGTTCAAGGACAGAGGCCGGCAGCAGGTGGTGCGGGGGTGTAGCACAATGGCGTTCGGCGGCTGTGGCTGGCGAAGCGACGACGGTGGAGGCGCGGTGGAGGCGCGATGGGTAGCAGCAACGCCGACAGCCCTTCGAGGAAGATGAACAGCAATCCCCTTTCTCTTTTCTTTCTTCTTTTTTTTTTTTTTTCTCTTTCTCACGTCACTTCCCACGTTTCCTCTTTCTGTCTCTTGTCTCTCGCTCACTTTTCTTTTTCCTTTTCTTTGCACTTCTGCAGGTTATCAAAAGAGAAGAAAAAGGACTTTTCTTGGATGACAAAGGGGGTTTCCTCTTCTGTTTTTTTTTCTTCTCACTTTCACGAATTCTCTCGTGTTTGCTCTTCTCACGAATTTTTTCACAAATTCTCCCCCGAACCCTATGCAGGTCAACTCCTTTTTATAATGGTTCCGATCGGCCGTTTTCTATGGCAAATTTTAAACTTTCATCTTCTGTTGCATTAAATCAATGATGTAAATTAGAACATAATTTCGCAATCAGCTCGATTTTGCACCGATTCCTTCCTTTTTATGAAAATCCTTGCCCTTTGTTCACCTGATTTTTAATTGTTTCTGCATTTATCAAAATTTGAATATCCATCAGAATTTCAAATTTCCATGCATAATCAATCAAATCGATTTCCTCCATTTTTTTTTTCATTTTTCCTTTTATTTGTTCAAAATGCAATTTTATTTTTCCAAAATTAGGTGTCAACAGCTGCCCCTCTTTGAAAGTGAGCTCGTAGAAGTTGCCTTCAAAGACAAGTTGAGACCTAAATGTTAATCATGTTTTTTTTTTCAGGAAAATGAATCCCATTTTGAAATGAAATTTATATGATACATGGAAATGCTAATGCAAATGATAAAGGAACTTACTTGGAATTACTTACCTTCGAGGATGGTAGAGTAACTCAAGATAGATTGGTGTTAAATGCCCAAGACCCGTACCATTCTACGGTCACCCAGAATAGTAACATGACTTCGCAAAGTGATTGCTTTCCCAGGACTCATACCATTCTACGATCACCTAGTATGGCATTGTTTGGTTGTGTCTAGGACCCGTACCATTCTACGGTCGCCTTAACAAAAAAATGATTTTTCAAGACCCGTACCATTCTACGGTTGCCTGAACTAAGGTTGTCTTGGACCCGTATCATTCTACGATTGCCTAAACTAAGGTTTATTTTTCAAGACCCATACCATTCTACGGTCGCCTAATGAATTTGGGAAAATTCTTTGGGGGGAACTCCATCGAGTGCCGGTGCTTGAAAGGGAATACCTGTACAATGATAAGTATTTAAGATATAGATAGAGATAGACTTACCTGGTGACATCTTTGTTCCTTGGGGACGCGTTTCCTGGAAAACATAGTTGTAGGAAAAGCAATATGCATTCACAGACATGCATTAATTCAAATGAGATTCATGCGTGATGATTTCTATCAATCTTGCATCGCCTAAAAGAATATTCCAATCCGAACACATGAGTGTCATGAATGTGTCAAATGAGAGATCTTTTGGTCTGAAAGGACTTTTCTCTCATCCTTATCAAAAAGGTTGTTTCATCTTGACCTTTGACGCAGGATTTTGACAATCACTCTATCTCACTATCATCATGTTAAACAAGGTTTTGTGCAATCTCACAAATGGTACGACATTACCAATCTGAGAGGTCTTTAACAGAGACCGTAATGTGGGCCTGGTCAACGGCTTAACAAAAGGGACTCTTTGAGTTGAGGCTTTTAAAAGAATGAGTGATATTCTGTAATCATCTCTGGGTTTACAAGTCAAGAATCATGTAAAATGAGAAAGGAATAATCTTGCTTGCACTTCTTCAAGCGATACTTAAAACATGTGAACCCCTAGGTTAATTCAAATGCCCTAATCTGAAGAGATTTTGCAAGGGACGTAACGTAGGCTTGGCTCATGGGTTGAGAAATGAAAGGATTATTAGGCCCAAAAAAGTGTTTAGGGGGTTTAAAGTTAGTGATCATCTTGACATTTTCACCACTTTCCTTCTCCACTGTCAAAGATTTTTTTTTTTTTTTCATATCACAACTCCATTGATTGTAACAACATTGTTTAGTATCGCCTTATTAGGGATACGACTCACTATATCAAGAGTTTATTTTTTTTTCTTTTTTCTAGGCATTGGCCTTGCTTTTACCAGGCACATTGCTTTTTCATGCCCCATTATTTTTGCACTTATTTTTTGAACTCGCACAACCATCCTTTGTCAGGCTTCTAAGCCATGTTACTTGAATGGTTCTTTTTGTCTTGCCCCAATGTGGGGGATGATCACTAACTGGGTTTAATATGAAATGAATTCATAGGCTCAAGTGGGCTATGCAATGGATGAAGGTGTATAGGATAAAGAAAGAACTGCTCTTCATCATCCTAAGGCACTTTAAATTACTGTACAAGTTACATTGTGAAAGCAATACTCGAAGATTGATGCAAGTGCGAGCAACAAGATTCCTCTCATTCATTACGAATTTGTCCTAATGTGGGATGATCCTTGACAGGGGAAATTTAAAAAGAATCTCCGTAAGCATATGGGGCTCAAATGGGTTAAGTAATGGATCACCTGTAGTGTTTGGGATAGAGAAAAGAATGCCTCTCGTCACTTAAGTTGATGTACCCTTTGTGAGATCAACTTTTCCTTGCAAGCATGGAATTTTCACATGACTCACTAGGGATTGGTGTATGAAATAGTGTATGGAACAAGGCCTGCCTTTCATCATTCCAAAGTATCCCATTTGACACATTCAATTTATCTCACACAATTCATCAAGGGAGAAAAATGCAAGATTTGCAATAAATTTGAACAATTGAACTCATTGAAGCAATTTATTCATCATTGAAATGCTTGCAGTTCAAAACACGACATAGCAAATTCTATCATGGGTAATACTTCTTGACAGCATCTGAATTAATAGGAGTGGAAAACTCATGACCATCCATTTCTGCCAAGATCAAGGCACCGCCAGGAAGTACCTTCTTTACCACATATGGGCCGTTGTAGTTTGGAGATATCCAGGATCCGGAAAAATTGGCAACAGCTTCCTTAGGACTAGGTCATTTACCTCGAAATGTCTCGCCCGCACCTTCCGGTTGAAAGATCTGGCTACTCTCTGTTGATATGCTTGGCCATGGCAGAGAGCCTTCAGTCTTTTCTCGTCAATCAAGTTTAACTGCTCAAATCTTTGTTGTGACCATTCCGCCTCAGACAAATCCACTAGGGATAAAACTCTCGGAGAAGGAATCACCACTTCTACAGGCAGAACTGCCTCTATGCCGTACACCAAAGCAAACGGGGTTGTCCTAGTGGAAGTGCGGATCGATGTCCGGTACGCCATCAGTGCGAAGAGTAGCCTATCATGCCAATCTTGATAATTCACTGCTATCTTAGCCAAAATCTTCTTAATGTTCTTATTGGCCACTTCAACGACCCCATTCATTTGAGGGCGGTAAGGAGACGAATTCAGATGCTTGATTTTGAACTCTCCGAACAACTCATCAACAAGTTTGTTGTTCAAATTGGTCCCATTATCAGCGATGATTGCTTTAGGGACACCATGGCGAGCAATTATGTCACGTTTGACAAACTTCACAACATTACGAGCAGTGACACTTGCAAAGGATGTAGCTTCGATCCATTTGGAGAAATAATCTATCGCCACCAAAATAAATCGATGCCCATTTGAAGCCTTTGGATTGATTGGGCCAATCACATCAATACCCCACGTCAAGAAAGGCCATGGCTCGGAAAATTGATGTAGCTCAGTTGGAGGAACATTCATCTTATTTCCATGAATCTGACAGCGATGACAACTCCGAACATACCGGATGCAGTCACTTTCCAGTGTGAGCCAGTAGCATCCTAATCTCATAATCTTCTTGGCCAACATGTGTCCATTCATATGGGGGCCACATACTCTCTCATGCACTTCTTGCATGATTTGAGTGGCTTCGACCGCATCTATACATCGCAACAAGACAAAATCGTAGGATCTCTTGTACAAATTCTCACTACTGACGAAAAATTTCGAGGCCATCTTTGTGATGTACTTCCTATCAGCCTGAGTGCTTCCTTCAGGAAATTCTTATTTTTTAATGTAATTCATGATATCATAATACCATGATTTTCCATCAGGTTCTTTAGTCACAATCATACAATAAGCTGGCTTCGGCAAAACTTCTATTTTCAGAGGCTCAACCTCCAACCCATCAGTGATTTGTAGCATAGAGGACAACGTCGCAAGTGCATTTTGCAAATTGATTATGAGACTTCGGCAAGTATTCAAACGAAACATCTTTGAACTTTTTCACCAGATTTTCTAAATACTTGTGGTATGGGAGTAACTTGGCATCCTTGGTCTTCCATTCTCCCACGGTCCGCAGTATGATTAGTGCAGAATCCCCGAACACTTTTAACTTAGCCACTCCCATCTCAATTGCGGCCTAAAGCCCAAGGATGCAAGCTTAATACTCAGCCACATTGTTAGTGCACAGAAATATCAATTTTGCAGCTACTGGATGGTGCTGTCCATCTGGAGATATTAGAACTGCCCCAGTACCCGAACCAGACAAATTTACAGCTCCATCAAATAACATCTTCCATGAGTCTTCATTTACACTCAAGACACGGTCATTGAGGAAACTACCATCATCATTAGGGACTCCTGAATTCTCGGCCAATAGATCAGCGATCGCTCGGCCTTTAATCGACTTTTGTGGCATGAATTGCACATCAAATTCGGAAATCAAGATTTGCTATTTGGCCAACTTACCCACCAAAGCTGACCGATCAAGTAAGTACTTGATAGGGTCATTCTCAGTCCCGAGGAATGTCTGATAATGTAGTGTGTATTGTCGCAATCTATGCAACACCCGCACCAATGCCATACAAGTCTTTTCAACATTAGAATACTTCAACTCTAATACAGTGAACTTCTTGCTAAGGTAATAAATGGCCCGTTCTTTTCTGTCGACAGGACTTTCTTGAGCCAAAATTGCACCCAATGACTCACTATGAATAGTGAGGTAGAGAATCAAAGGATGCCCCGGTGAGGGTGGGACAAGAACTGGTGAATTCATCAGGTACTGCTTCAGCTTGTTGAATGCTTCTCGACACTCATCATCCCAGTTGACTTATGCATTCTTCTTTAGAAGCTTGAAGAATGGCTTGGCAGTTTCAGAGAGTTGGGAATGAATCTCGCTATGTAATTCAATCTCCCTAAAAGGCTCCGAACTTCTTTCACTGTTGACGGAGGTTGCAATTCACATATGGCCTTAGCCTTGGAAGGGCCGATTTCAATCTCTTTACTGCTCACAATGAATCCGAGTAATTTACCGGATGTTGCTCCAAACACGCATTTAGCGGAATTTAAACAAAGCTTGAACTCACGGAATCGATCGAACAACTTCTTCAAGGTTTCGATATGGCTTCTTCCTGGTCGGGTCTTTGCAATCATATCATCAACATAGACTTCAATCTCTTGGTGCATCATGTCATGAAATAATGCGACCATGGCACGCTGGTAGGTTGCCCCTGCATTCTTAAGTCCGAAGGGCATGACCTTATAATGAAAGGTTCCCCACGGGGTAATAAATGCAGTCTTCTCCTTGTCTTCCTCCTTCATCCTTATCTGATTGTACCCAGAAAAATCATCCATAAATGAGAATAGTCCAAAACCAACAGTACTCTCCACAAGGACATCTATGTGTGGTAATGGGAAATCATCCTTTGGACTAGCTTTGTTCAGATCCCGATAGTCAACACAAACTCGGACTCGACCGTCCTTCTTCATCACCGGCACAATATTAGCCACCCATTCGGGGTACTATGAGACTTCAATAAATCCCACATTCAAAAGCTTCATCCCCTCTTCCTTTATCTTCTTCGAGAGCTCAGGTTTAGTCCTCCGCGGCCTTTGCTTCTTTGGTGGCACATCCAGATTAGTAAGTAGGCAATGCTCCACGATTGACGGGTCTAGTCCAGGCATGTCAGCGTAGGTCCATGCAAAAATGTCTTGATATTCCTTCAGTAATTGAATTAGGCACTCAACCTCATCTTTGGGGAGACTCGCCCCAATTTTCACCTCTTTGGCTTCTTCAATGTCACTTAAATTAATAGTGACGGTCTGCTCAGACATGAGAGCCCTAGCCTTTTCATGTTGTTCCCATCTACGTTGCACTTCAATGGAGTCTTCGATCGAGTCTTCAGGATCATTATTATCAATACTTGTTGCATTGGATTGGGCCATTTCCACACCATTGCATGCCATAAAATTGTTCCTGAAACATGAAGTAGATAAATTAGAAAGACAAACAGAGTAATCTACATTTTTTTCTTTTTTTAAAAAAAAAAAAATTCTTTGGCAAAAACATTTTTGAAACATTTTGACATGAGGAAGCATGATGAAGCCCAGGCCTCAAAATTCTCCTTGGATATTTCTTTTCTTTTATCAGTTGGATATCATCACCGGGCTGGTTTGGTGTTCCTCATCATGGCCTCAAAATAAAACTTGTAATTTCATTGAAATTCATCAATCAATTACATTTATTGAATGAAAAAAAAAATGCAACACTCAATTATTATAAGAAACTGAAAACATCTTTCAGAAAACAATAAAAATTCCCACGCAGGAGAATGTGCAAAAGTAGTAAAAAAAAGTTTCTCTTGTGGGCCAAGGCCCATCTCTTCAGGGGTTCCTTCATCAATGGCTCCTATGATGAGGTTATTGAATAAGCTTGCAACTCCTTCCAGCTCATCATTAGGGTTCTCCGTCTTCGGGGGTGTCGAATCATCCATGCCACCCCATCCATCTGGGATTATCTCGCTAGGATCAATGTAGTAACTAGGAGGGGCCGAATACTTCACTAGGTAATCAAACTTGTCACTATGCTGCCCCAGAGTGTCTATCACTTCCACTTCATCCTGCATCATTCTTGGAGGACCAGGGAATGTCTCATGAATGCTCGGGGGTAGTGGGCTTTGCCTCCCTTGCCCTTGGTCAAGTGGTGAGCTCCACCTTTCTTGTCTTCGTCCTTCAGAACTTCCCCCACCTCTTCTATGGTACCCTAAACCAGCAGGACGGGACCTCTAAGGGGCTTCAATGGGGCTTAGAATGCCCTGACCATTTCTTCCAAGACCATTGCCAGGGACGAAGCCATTCCCAATCATTACTCTTCCCACCATGAGAGTAGCATCTGATACTTCAAGGGTAGGCGGTGATGAACCCCGAGAAGCATGTATGGTGGACACCAACTCAAATGAGTGGTAACTTGATTCAAACTGGGAATCCGACTCTACATAGGGGATAGCCGTCTCATGATAAATCCGGTGGTCTTCCTCACCATACACGGTGACCAACTTTCTTTCGATCACAAATTTCATAGCTTGATGTAGATTTGAAGGCACTGCTCCAGCAATAAGTATCCAGGGACGACCTAGCAAGAAATTAAATACAATAGGGATGTCCAGCACTTGGAATGGAGTGTTGAAAACGACCGACCCTATTTATACATCGAGGTGGATTTCCCCGATCACCTCCTTTTTTGTTCCATCGAAAGCTTGCACCGAAGTCTTCGCGGCATGTATCCTCAACGGGTCTACCTTGAGGCGGTGAAGAGTGGCTAACGGACAAATGTTCAAAGCGGACCCATTATCGATGAGCACTCGGGACACATGGGAAGACTTGTACTTAACGGATATGTAGAGTGCTTTGTTATGTCCCCTGCCTTCGAGAGGGAATTCCTCATCAGAGAAGGCAATCAAATCCTTAAGAAGGATCAATCCCACAAATTCTTCCAGCTTGTCTGCCTCAACCGTCTCTGGCACACGAATTTCACTCAGCACCTTCATTAGCGACTTTTGATGAACGGGGGATGTCATCAAGAGCTCGAGTAAGGAGATCTAAGTAGGCATCTTTCGTAGTTGGTCAACCACGTTATACTCGCTTGCTTTGTTTACAGCCAAAAACTCCTTAGCCTCTTCATCAGTGACTGGCTTTGCAGGTTGAGCACTGGCTTGACCATAGGTCCGACCCGACCTTGTAACAAGGTCCACATCCAGGTCATAGGATCAAGGCACTGCCTTATCATTGACATACTCATACAGCTGAGGCACCTCTATCACTATCTCTTCATCAGATGCATCCTCTAATTGGGGCATGTCTACAAGTGAAGGATCAACCTCTTTCTTGTCAGCATCAAGTGCAACCTACTCCTCCTCCCAATCGATAATGAGGTGGGAGATAGTAGAAAATATGCAGTTACAATCAGCATACACAATGATGCCGTCATCCACCATTTTGGCAACTCTTTCTCTCATCACCGATAGAGAGACATCTTCCTGACCTCGGTAATACCTAGCTCTCACTAGCCCGTTGTAGGCATCTGCCACGTGCACCTTTGAGTTCCTGATCTGTCCGACTTCAGGTTCCAGGATAGCATTCACTATACCCTCATGCTCTGGTAGAGGATTTTTTTGGACGTTCGGCCGAGCAGTTTGAAATGAAAAGGCCTTTGTATCCAGGAGATTCTGGATCTTGTGCTTGAGGGTGAAACATTCATCAGTTGAATGCCCCAATTCACCTTATGGTAGTCACACTTCTTCGTCGGGTCGTAACCACGAATGCCTTCACAGTTAGGGCGCTTTGGTTCACTAGTAAGCAAACCCTTCTTTCGTAGGACTGTCAACACTTGGGATGGAGACCCAAGGAGAGGGGAAAACTGCTTTCTATTATTTGCTTGGGCGAATGATTGACGGCTAGCAAGTTGTTGCTGTCTTGGGCTCACCTGTATAGCCAGGCACGTTTAGCACTTTCTTGACTATAAGCCATGTTCACATACACGGTCGCTTCTTTCTCCTTCTTAGCAGAGAACCTTTTAGTAGATGGCTCAGAAAACCATCCTTCCCTTATCCACATCTCGATCTGTTCTCCTATAGGAATAAACTGATTGAAGCTCTCGACATACGTACTGGCCATTCGATTACGGAACTCAGATGGAAGGGTCTTCACAAACAACTTCATCAACTCCTTGTTGGTGGGCTAAGGAGTAATTTGGGCCACCAGGTTTCTCCATCTTACAGCATACTCTTTGAATGACTCGCTCCTTTTCTTTTCCATCCGCTCCAGGTCTTCTCGAGAAGGCGTGATGTCCATGTTGAACTTGTACTATTTGAGGAAGGCGTTTGCCACTTCGTTCTAGGTTTCGAGGAGGTTTATGTTCTTCATCACGTACCAGTTCAGTGCGGGCCCGGTTAAACTCACATGGAACAATTGGATCATAAGGGGCTCATTCTTGACGCGTTGGGCCATGCGCACGTGGTACATCTGCAAATGAGATTTCGGACAAGATATCCCGTCGTACTTCTCAAATTCTGGCATTTTGAACTTGCTCGGCATTTTGACCTTCTCATAGACTAAGAGGTTGAATGGGAGTGAGCTTTGTGACTCCTGCAGCTGTCTCACTTTCTCTTCCAGCTTTGCAACGTGCTCATCCTGATCTGTCTTTGGAACACTGTCTAGCTTGGCTTTTTCAACAAGGACCATGTCATCTTCCAGCCCAAGCATTTCGTCATCACTCATTTGGGCCCTGTTCCTCGGGACTACTATCTCTGGGAGAGCGGGTGGAGGATTTTGATTCACATGGAGGGATTGAAGTTGAGCTATTATAAGCTGCATGGAGGCAGCTAAATGTTTAAGTTGATCTTCCACGGAGGACATGCGATCGCGCATCTAGCTTTGGTCGGCCATTCTTGCTCTTAATCGCGTGATAATGGATGAGCGTGGAGGAACCGTTGCCACCTAAAGAAAAAGATGTAATGTAAGAACCAGTGACAAGATAGAAAATGGCCCATGACAATGGTTTAATCGCCTGATTTTATTCAAAATTCACTAGAAACATTAAACCAAACAATGAACTAAGAATTGAAATTCAAGTCCCTAAACATTGAACTAAAAATTGAATTGAAAATCGAGATCAAGCTCCCTAGACATTAGACTAAGAATCCAACTTCAAAAGATCTCATTTTATATGCTTTCGGGATTTCAACGCCTTGCGAAGCTTCTTATTTTTAGCTTCAATCATTTTCACTTTCCACTTAAGATGCTCAATTTGTGCTTGCTAAGTGGGCTTCTCAGTCACATCAGGGACCACTAGACATAAGGCTGCAGGAATCCGGTGTTGTTGAATGTAGAATGCCGACGCATGGTGGACTTCCTCTTCGCCTTTCAGTCTTTTGGGCACCAAAATCTTCTCTGGGTGGCATTCATTCCATGCGGCAATGATCATCTGGATCTCATTGAAGTAGTTATAATCTGTTCGAATAAAACGAACTTGGAACATCTCTGTCTTGAGTGGTGGAGGAACTTCCTGAAGAGCTTGGTACTGACGGGCCACCCTATATGGGTAATAAGAAGTCGCACCAAAAAGACCCAGCAATAGGATTGGTTCATCATGCTTGTGTGAGAAACGAGCCTCCTCAACTCAGAACCATTTAGTATGCCATAGGAATGCCTTAGGATTAGGATTTTTCAAAAAATTAATCCAACAGGCATATTATTTATTTAGAGAAAAACGCTCTAAGACTGCAAATTTTTGTATAGGGTGCCTAAAATCGTCAATCCTAAATTGTTTCATGAGATTAGCATAGACTACTCCCCTTATACCTCTCATCTGTAAGAACATTTAACACCTTAGAAATGTTATGGACGTACCTAGGATCCTCGCTACCAAACAAAAACATTTTTTTTAAAAGAAAAAGAAAAATTGGCCTAAGTCCACTAAGTGTTTTAACACAAGTCCCCAGCGGAGTCACCAAGCTGTCGTGACCTATTTTTTCGGGTGCACCACCTAAAACTAGGTTAATGGACTACTAAGTCTTTAACTTAGCTTGGGCTCTTTCAAGCCCATACCAATTCGCGATTAAGATTCAAGTTTTTTAACATGCAAAATATTATTATCTAGGAGTCACCACTAATCAGTTTAGGGTAGGTCGATTAGACACCTAAGTAAAATAAAGGGAGATTTATTTTACTCCTACGAACTAGAGACTATGGATACGAGGACTTGGTTACATTAGACTTCTCTAATGCCCTTTCGGTACCATTTCTTTTTAATTTTCAAAATTGCTTTTGCAGGCAGCTAATTTATTTTAACCTAAATTACTATCATGCAAAAATGGTGACCACATGGATGCTCATCCATTATTAAGCATTCAAAAAAATAAATAAATTGCATCACACAAAGCAAATCACACAAAACCAAACAATTTTTTTTGGGTTTTCTCATATTTTTTTTAAAATGCATTTTTTAACCACATGTCTTAATCTTATTAATATGCAAATTCTAATTAAATGGGCCTATTATGCAAACTAGTTATTATGCACCTCATGACCTAACTTTACTAACAAATTCTGATTAAATGATCCTATTATGCGAACTAGTTATCATGCACCTAGATTTTTGTATTTCTTGTATTTTTATTTGAAATTCAGAATTAATAAAAAAAAAACCCTAATTAAACTATCTAAAAAGGGATAATTTTCTAATTTACTCTAGTGATTAATTTGACTTAAACCCTATCCTATTTTAGAAAACTATTTTTTTCAAAAATGAAATAATTAAAATGAGTGAACATTATCTAAAAAAAATTAATTTAGGTCAAATCCTAACTTATTTCTAAAAGTGCAACCCTAAAAATGTAATCCTAAAAAAAATATAATTTACTAAATCTACATGTCTGATTCACTAAACCTATATGCTCATGTAGAATTTTGATTTTTTTATTTTCTTATTTTTTTATATTTTAATTATTAAATAAATATTAAATCTAAACTATCAACAAAAATAAAGAATTAAAATAATCGAAAAAATAATATGTTGTCTCACAAGTCAAATTAACGATTATTCTAACCCTAATCATCACGACAAAGAGATCAAAATAATTAAAAATCTAATTCAAAGTTTTACAGATCAAATTAATAATTATAATGATTTTACAATTAAAATTCTACCAAAAGGCCCAAAAATTAATATAATTAAAAAAAATAATCCGATGTCTCTCAGATTAAATTAATAATTATAATAATTCCAAACAAAATCCCTATGGCTAGTGACTACAAAATTTATGAATATCAACACCCAATATTGCAATTTAGATAACTAAACTTAAAGATGCTATCAAATAAAATAAGAAAAAATAACATAAAAAAAAAAAAAAAAAGAATAAATTAAACTACCTAAATGAGGGGACTTGCAGCAGCGTTGGTGAACGTGGGACGAACGGGCGGTCTCGAGTGAGGCGTGGTGGTGAGTGGAGACGCGGCGGGGGGTGCGGGATCGCGGCGGCGCGAGGCCAGTGCAAGCGCAAGTGAGGAGTGGACGCACGGTGATGAGTGGCGCGAAGGTGTAGTGATGTAGTCGAGCTCTGGCGTAGGGACAACGGTGCGGCGTCGTAAGGAGACTCTACAGGGACATCGGGTTGCTGATGTCGGATGAGCAGAGGCGCATAGTGATGGGCGCTACAGATCGCGGGTGAAGCGCAGCAACGCGAGGCCTGGTGAAGTAGAGGCGATGCTAGTGGAGTCGCGGACAGGTGTGCGGAGCACTGCAGGGGCGTCGGCTGGGTGTTGGATCGCAGTTGTCGGGTGCTCGTAGTAGATGCGCGGGTGGAGGCGAGCTAAGACCCGGCGAGGTTGGATGTCACGGCGAGACCAGTGCTATAGGGCGAGCTTGCGGGCCACTTCGGTGTCTGAGGATGAGCTACGGTGGCGTGGGTGGTGGCTAGCGCAAGTGTTCACGGACAGAGCCCGGCAGCAGGTGGCGCGGGGGTGTAGCGCAATGGCATTCGACCGCTGTGGCTAGCGAAGCGATGACAGTGGAGGCACAGTGGAGGCGCGATGGGCAGCAGCAACGCCAACAACCCTTCGAGGAAGATGAACAGCAATCCCCTTTCTCTTTTCTTTCTTCTTTTTTTTTTTTCTCTTTCTCACGTCACTTCCCACGTTTCCTCTTTCTGTCTCTTGTCTCTTGCTCACTTTTCTTTTTCCTTTTCTTTGCACTTTTGCAGGTTGTTAGAAGAGAAGAAAAAGGACTTTTCTTGGACGACAAAGGGGGTTTCCTGTTCTTTTTTTTTCTTCTCACTTTCATGAATTCTCTCGTGTTTGCTCTTCTCACGAATCTTTTCTTGAATTCTCCCCCGAACCCTGTGCAGGTCAACTCCTTTTTATAATGGTTCCGATCGGCCACTTTCTATGGCAAATTTTAAACTTCCATCTTCTGTTGCATTAAATCAACGATGCAAATTGGAGCATGATTTCGCAATCAACTCGATTTTGCACTGATTCCTTCCTTTTTATCAAAATCCTTGCCCTTTGTTCACCAGATTTGTAATTGTTTCTGCATTTATCAAAATCTGAATATCCATCAGAATTTCAAATTTCCATGCATAATCAATCAAATCGATTTCCTCCATTTTTTTTTCATTTTTCCTTTTATTTGTTCAAAATGCAATTTTATTTTTCCAAAATTAGGTGTCAACATGTGGCAACCTGATATGTTAGTTGTATTATGTGAAAGCATTAGTATTATATCATTGTTTGATATCAAATATCATTTGCTTTCTGTTATTATTAACTGTTGTGGGTAGTTCATAGAAATTTTAGTAATTTCAAAGAATTTATTTTGCATAGAATGTTATATTAATAATAAGTCCAAGTTAGGATTTTGGATGATGATTGGGAACATAGTGACCTTTTGATTTTGAAACCTTACTTGAAATTATTCATTAATATAATGATTTTGTGCAAAATGGACGCATAAATGATAGACATTAATTATTCGTGCATATATGTCTGATATGTTCAAATCAAATGACTTTAGCCACAAAGAGCATAGTCGCTGAGCTAAACAAAGGTGAGAAGCTCAATGGCGATAACTATGAAATATGGCACATGAAAATCCATTATGTGCTGGAAGAGCAAGAGGCACTAGAAGCTCTTAACATAACCATGGTAGAACCTGAAAAAGGAAGCACTGCACAGCATAAGAGAGATAAGGATGCATTTGCTGCCTGGAAAAGAAAGAACTCTCTTGCTCGCATTACGTTGCTGAGCAGCATGGAAAATGACGTCATGCAAGAGTTTAGGTGTTTTGAGAATGCCATGGAAATGTGGAAAGTATTGGCAGCAAGATTTGGTCATACTTCGGTGACCAGACTGAGGCAGCTCACTATTATGTTTAACTCTTATAAAAAGCCTCATGGTCAGACCATGAAGCAACATCTTAGAAAGATATCAAACATGATTAATGAGTTGAAAGATGCTGGCCATGTCATGACTGATGAGCAGTAAGTACAAGCAGTGATTCGTTCATTGCCTCAGAGTTGGGAGCATATGACGGTGCACCTAACCCATAATGAAAATATTAAAACCTTTGAGGATGCAGTGCATCATCTTGAGCTGGAAGAGGACCGCCTCTTAGCGGCTAAGCCGAAAGCTGAAATTTATCATGCTGGTTCTAGCTCACATGGAGCTTTGAGCTCCAAGCGTAAACATCTTAACTGGTACAATAAGAAGAAAGGCAAGGGAGCAAGTTCTTCAGGGAAGAAACCAAAGCTTGACCAACATGAAAGAGGAAAGTGTCATCGAATGAAAAAGCTGACAAGGGTGAAGTGTTACAATTGTGACAAGAAGGGTCACTATGCTCGCGACTTTCATGAGCCAAAGAAGGTATACACCATTTGTACTTTTCAAAACTTTGCTTATGTGTCGAGTTCTGTATTTTTAACTAAGTCTAATCCTTTATAAACCGTGGATTCAGGAGCGACAGACCACGTAGCGAAGGATAGAGAATCCTTCATAGAATTCCGACGAGTACCGACTGAAACTAAGTGGATCTATGTAGGAAACAACTCCAAAGCAGAAGTAAAGGAATTGGCATCTGTCAATTGAACATGCGTGGTAAATGCACTCTGTTCTTGCATGATGTGTTGCATGCTCCGGAGATTCGTCGGAATTTAGTGTTTATTTTAGTGTTGGTTAAACTTGGTTTTAATATGAATTTCCATAATAGTGGTGTGGATTTGTATTTGAATACAAATTACTATGGTTGTGGTTATTTTCTAGATGTTTTTATTGTATTAAATGTTGACTATAGTAATGCCAATGTTTGTTATTCCATTTTCACGTCTCCTAATTCATATGATAATGATGTGAGTGTGTGGCATGTTAGACTTGGTCACGTTGGCCAACAGCATATGAATAGACTAACCAAACAGGGCTTGTTAGGTAATATTGAAAAAGTCGATTTGTCCATATGTGAGCATTGCCTAGCATGGAAAACGACAAGAAAACCATTTGGAAAAAATAAAAGAGCTGAATTTCCTTTGCAATTAATCCATTATGACGTATGTGGTCCGATGAATGTGAGAGGAAGGCATGGAGCTGTTTATTTAATCACATTTATAGATGATTATACTCGATTCGGATATGTCTATTTGATTTCTCATAAATCTAAAGCATTGAGTTGTTTCAAAAGGTTTATGAACTTGATAGAAAATCAATTAGACAAGAAAATAAAAGTATTGCGATCCGATCGAGGTTGAGAATATTTATCTGATGAGTTCAGAAAATTATGTGATGAAAAATGAATAGAAAAACAGTTATCTATTCCATATACTCCTCAACAAAATAGTATTGCGGAGAGAAGAAACAGAACCCTATTGGAAATGGTTAAGTCCATGATGGCGCATGCTAACTTACCTATCTCTTTTTGGAGTGATACATTGTTAACTGCTGCCTATATACTTAACCGAGTGCCTTCCAAATCAATTACTTCCACTCCATATGAATTATGGATAGGCAGAAATCCGGACTTAAGTTTTCTTAAACCATGGGGGTGTGCTGCCTATACTCATGAGCCTCTCACAAGTTTGGGAAATTGGGTCCCAGAGGAAATAAAAGCATTTTCATAAGATACTCTGAACACTCGAAAGGGTATGTGTTCATAGATGAGCAGGAAAGTAGAAGTATAACTGAATTCGAATCACGTGATGTCATATTCTTAGAGAATAAATTTCCTAAGAAGGACGGAATAGGTGAGGATTACTCCCTATATGAAACCTTGGATTAAGATAATGAACTTAATGGAGTTCGTCCAAGTGGTAGTAACATGAGAAGTGATGAATTTAATTCAACTCACTCTCAATTGCAACCACATGATGAGATGATATCATCATTATCTAATCCGAGCGGGAGCATGATGGGGAATGATGTGCAAAGTGTACAATCTCCCATACGGCCAACAAGTCACAAAAGTATTCCCCGTCGACATTTTGACATTGAAGGGGAAACTTTCATGGTTGTTCCACAAGATGAAGATGAGTCAAGAAATTTTAATGAGGCTCTAAATTGCCCTAGTAAGGAAAAATGGATTCATGCAATGGAAGAGGAGATGGAGTCAATGAAGTCAAACCAAGTTTGGGAACTGGTTGATCTTCCAAAAGGATGAACAAGTGGGTTCTCAAAATAAAGCGTAAAGCTGATGGCTCGATAGAAAGGCATAAGGCCCGCCTTGTGGCGAAAGGGTATAATCAACACAAAGGAATTGATTATGAAGAAACATGTTCTCCTGTAGTGAGATCTACCTCTATTCGCATTATTCTGGCAATAGTGGCTAGTATGGATCTAGAGTTACATCAAATGGATGTAAAGACTGTTTTCCTCAATGGAGAATTAGAGGAAGAAATATATATGGAACAACCTACTGATTTCATTATAGAAGGCCAAGAAGAAAAGATATGTCGACTTTTGAGATCGATATACGGCCTTAAGCAGTCATCGAGACAATGATATATACATTTTCATAATGCCATAATGGCATATGATTTTACAATGATAGATGAGGATCATTGTGTATATATCAAAAGATCCAAAGATCAATTTGTGATCATATCATTATATGTTGATGATATACTAATTGCCGGAAGCAATATGGAGTTTGTTAATACTGTGAAGAGTTGGTTATCTTTCAACTTTGAGATGAAAGAAATGGGTGAGGCTGCATACATTCTTGAAGTTAAGATTTCAAGAGATTGTTCGAAGAAATCATTATCTCTTTCGCAAGAAACATATATAAATAAGGTTCTTGAACGATTTCGTATGTAAGATTGTAAACCCATTGATACTTCTATTGCAAAATGTGAAGAATTGAACCATAGATTGTGTCTAAGGACTCTACAAGAGAATGAACAAATGAAACATGTTCCTTATTCTAGTGCTGTTGGGAGCTCGACGTACGCTATGATGTGTACAAGACCTGACATATGTTTTGCAGTTGGAATGGTGAGTAGATAGCAATCCAATCCAGGTCAAACACATTGGAAGGCGATTAAAAGAATACTAAGGTATTTGAGGGGGACTGCTGATGACAAGCTGAATTACCAGGGAAAAAATCTGCGACTTGAAGGCTATTCAGATGCTGATTGGAGAGGAGATTTAGATGAAAGGAAATCTATCTTTGGTTTTGCTTTCTTACTGAACAATGACGCCATATTTTGGAGCAGTAAGAAGCAAACGTGTATAGCTTTGTCCACGATGGAAGCTGAGTTCATGACATTATCAACAGTAGTATAAGAAGGGTTTGGCTTAAGAGATTTTTGGATCATTTAAGTATTATTGGGTATGCTGCAAATCTATTATTGGTTAACTGTGATAGCCAAGCAGCTATAGCGTACACAAAAGATCCAAAATATCATTGTAAGACCAAACATATAAATACCGAGTATAATTTTGTCAAGGATATGGTTGCATGAAAAGATATGAACTTATAGTACATATATACGCATAGAATGGTAGCAGATCCTATAACAAAACCAATACCTAGAGATATATTTTGTGGTCATGTAAAATCTCCAGGACTGCGTAGAGATTGATGTACTGAATATTGTAATTTCCCTGAAGTGTTCACATTTAATGAATTTGTGTTTTTCATCATTAATACCTATGAATCTTTATTTGACGTTTATGCATCTTAATGCTTAGTGCATTATATTAAGTTGAGGAAGTATGTTGAACAAATAAAAGATTAGCCCACTCACACGGGTAATCGCCTCTATTTACTGTGTGATAAATAGAGACGGGACGGTTTTTAAGCTTATTATCTAGGTGATAATCAAGAGCTCAATCTTAAAATATATATGCCACCTTAACTAAGTGTTAAGATGATGACATAATATTTACTATGTCTGAAAGCAAAATAACCCACATATTTTACTTTATCTATCTATGATGCCAGATGTGAATTCTGATGAATTCTGTGTATGAGTAGATATGTGAACTCAAGTTAGGCATTGGGTATGTCTAAACTATCATATGTACGGTATTAAAAGTGTAGACATACGCTCCATGGGAAAGAAGTTAATACTGTAATATGTATTTCATACTACGTATGCATGAGACGACCAATAAGAGTAGCAAAAGTTTGATCTCAATTTTTATGCCATGTGAGACTCTTGAGGAAAAGAATTCCTCAAATTTAATGCCCTCATGACTCTTACTTATTCTCAAGATTTCTATTAGTGTTTGCTATCTTAGGATGTTGCTAATAATCATGAATTGATTCAATTTAATGGAACATTTCTAGAAAAGCAAGTTGAACTGAAATTGAGAGTTTGAAGGAAAGATGAAAATCGAATTTGGAGAATCACATTCTAAGTTTTGTATTTACCGGTCGACCAATTATGACTATCTTTGGGATAATCGTAATTGTGAATACAATATATCATTATTTAAAAGGAGATCAAGAGAGATATAAATGTGGTCGATCGATCTAGAGTACTGCATATTAAATCTACTCAAAGTGTGATACCCATTATGAGCTGCTATATATTCCTAACAAATGTATAGCAACGGGCTCTCAAAGTATGCTAGTCGCACGGATTATTTACTAGTATGAATGTTGTAG
The DNA here is from genome assembly GCA_014182885.2 of Eucalyptus caleyi. Lineage (NCBI taxonomy): Eukaryota > Viridiplantae > Streptophyta > Magnoliopsida > Myrtales > Myrtaceae > Eucalyptus > Eucalyptus caleyi. The sequence goes on along the minus strand of CM024468.2, from coordinate 30,730,186 downwards.
AGAAGTAAAGAATATCATGTTCGGCCCACCATATGTGAGTGGGAGATGATGGTTTTATTTATTTATGCTGATGGGCCTTAGAGGGTTCGTCCGCCCATGCTAGGCCTAAAACTCCGGCCCGCAAGATAAGGGCCCATGGAGGAACGGCTGTGGTGTGAAAGGTTGCGTTGTTTAGATACAAGGGGTTATGACTTTTGGGGGAATGTATTACGTTGAAGAGTTACATCTCTTGAAGGAGACGTATTTAAGAGAGAAAAGAAAAGAAAGGAACGCACCTTTTCAACATACGTCAGTCTCTCTCTCTCTCCCTCAAAAGAAGAAAACATAAAAGAAGAATACGGTATGTTTTCTCCCCCTAATAGCAACAGTACGCACCTCGGTAGAATGGGATCAAATTCTTCCTCGAACTTCAGCATTGGTGTTTAATCTGTGGACAATAAGGTATGCTCGATTCCATGGTGTGTCTTTGATCGGTGATACATGTTTGTTTTTTGGCTCGTATTTCACATTCGTTTTAGGGGTTCGATTTAGTGTCGAATCCGGTTTCAAGGAATCAGTAATTCCCAACAAATATGGAATGCAAAATGTACCTGGAGAGAATCCTTGATACTTTGGGCGTTCATCACAGTTTTTGGGCTAACATTATAAGAATTATTTTGCATACGATGGCCGTGGAGGGTTTGACATGAACATAAATTTGGCATTAGCCACCAGAGATGAAGTTGAAATGGAAGACAATGAGGAAGCCTCAATTGGAGGATATGAGTCAGATCCCAACCAAGTCACGCGGGGCGTCTCCAGAGGCACCATTGAAAAGCTCGAGCGGAAGAGCTACTTTGTTGGGGAAGCTCACGGATGTTGTTCTATTTGTTTAGAGGAACTGGATGAGAAATATAAAGTGATGGAGATACCATGTTCGCACCTATTACACAATAGGTGTATTGTCAAGTGGCTCGAGAGGAATAATTCGCGTCCACTATGTCGTGGCAAAGTAGAAGTACAAGATTCAGAGTAGTCAGTTTTAGTTTGTAAGATTTTCTAATAAGAAATGAATTCTCTTCTTCTTCTTTTTTCCCAATGGATTAACTAATTTGCTGCAATGACTTTGGTACTCAATGCAGCGCCTGCTGCTACAGTTCCGAATATCACCCCTGTTAAAGAACCAAGGTCAACTGTGATGTCCTAGTAGAGACTATATATTGTGTCTGTTTCTTCTATGGCTAGAACCTGGCAAAGATAGTAACTTGCATTTGGAAAGAGAGCAAAATGAAAAGAAAATTGTCCCAGTCAATATTTACATGAGAACACTCACAAAAGAATGTTCACATAAGAGTACCAAACGAGCGGGGAGTGGGGAGCAGGGAGCAAGGATAGGGAGGGAGAGAGGGAGAGAGAGAGAGAGCGAGATTCTTACGCAAACCGACATACATAATGTGACATCCTGATTTTCGAACCTATCCCGATTTTATGCAATGGGCTTTTCATCGACGCGCCTATGGTCATTTTTCTTTAATTTGGCCACTCACGAGATAACTAATCTATCTAGTGAAGCCATTAAAGAATATAAACACGACAGCTTTGAGAATTCGATCAGAAATTGACTGCTTGACTATGCTAATCTGCAAGGGTCAATACGGCCTCGTTAAAATCGATTAAAGATTGGAGATAGGTCGATTCGACAGAGGCATGTAATTAAATTATGGGTGATTCCACCTGATTGTAAAATTTACGCCGAACGGCACTAAACTGATTTTTCTGTTATTCTGTACCCGGTGTTTGTAATTGAAACTTTAAGATTTTCACGACAACCAATAGTCGCCTATGAGTCGAAGATGCACAATGTGGATTGAAAATAATCGACCATGGGTTAAACGCGTTAAAAATTCATAAAAGCTACCAAGTAGATTAAATCACGCTAAAATCGCGTCCGGTTGAAATTAACCACGAAATTGAACCCGGTTTCAGGATTTGAAAGTTCTAACATATCACAATTTATTTTTAGGATGTCTACTCATCCTTTGAAGAATTTTCGGCGAGCCCAGAATTTTGGCAAGAATTCAAAATTGGACAATTTAAAGTGTGGAAATTCGGAGGGGCATTTTCAAGTGAAATTTTGGCCTTGAAAATGGATTGAATTATGGAAGAAATTGTGGAATTTGGTTAGGGCTTCCTCCTCAACAAATTTAGCCATCAAATTGGAGAGACTTGTGAAGAAATTGAAGTGCAATGGGTGCAAATTCGTAGGCTTGTGGGGATGCTGCAAATTGGTCTTCAATTTGGCTCTAGTTGGTGAGGTTGCGTGAGGAAATTGGCCTTATGTGACCAATTGATCAAGTTGGCAAGATGGGCTGAAGATAAGAGTGAAAATCACTCAAGTGCCTTAGATATTTGTGGTTGACTTGCTTGCTTCTTGTCCCCTCCTTGTTCCCCCTCTCTCCCTCTTGGTTCCCCCTCATTCTCCCTCATTCTCAACCACCCCCAGCAGAAGCCCCCCTTATGTTGCCTTTTCCTTCTTCTTCATCCTTTCTCCTCCTCCATTGTTGAAGCAAAACCAGAGTACCAGTACTAGCCCTTGCATCGAAGCCACAAGCTTCCACCAGCTTGCCCTTAAGCCGTTCGAGCTGCCCGCGCCCCTACCATCCCCCCACGAGCCCAACTCCATCTGCCTTGTGCCGTCCCTGCTCGAGCTGCCGTCCGCAGCTCGCCAGCTAGCCGTCACCGATCCCTGCGTCCTCCATGTCTAGCTCTAGCCGTTCGACACTGCCTCCAGCCTTTAGCCAAGCTGTGTGACCACCTACGGTCCCTCGGTTCAGCCCCCTCCCAAATCGGTTTTCTCTCTTCAGCTAAGAGCTTGTTGGCTATTTTCAGCCACATCCGGGCCTTCCTTGGTGTCGCCGTAGACCAAGTTGTGGTCATTGTCGTAGCCGTCGCTATGAACCGATTTTTGCACTAAACCAATAAGTTTGCCTCCTAATCTCCAATTAGGATGCTAATTACACTTAAAAGTGGATTAGTGGCTAATTAATGGATTATTTTAGGCCTAGATAGGATTAATGATTAATTTAGTTAGTTTAATTAGTTATTTAGTTAATTAGTTAAATTAATTAGGTGGTTAGATTGCTTAGATGATTAGTCTAATTAGTGTAATGTATTTATCCTAAGCTAGGTTATTTAATTAGTCCAATTAGGTGATTAGATTAGCTTAGGTAGATTAATTAGTGGTTTAATTTAATTATTTTGTTATTTATTTAATTATTTATTAATTAGCGAAAATTATACCGGGATAGCCGGTTGTTAGAATTTTGTGCTGATCGTCGTGGTACAGTTGGTTTGTGTAATTGATTACTAATTTATGCAATTGGATGCTGATTGATGATTTTTTAATTATTGTTTCAAAAATAGGAAATTTTGATATTTAATTAGAAAAATACCATGTGTCGGTTTTTGACGCCGAAAATATTTTAAGTACTATATCAAATCTTGGAATTTTTTAAATGGGAGAGTATCATGCTTTGTGGATCGATTTGACGGTGTGTCCATGCACAATTATTTTACCGGGTGTTTTTAATATGAAAAAAATAGGTCAAATACATTATTTGAAATTGAAGCATTTGAGTGCAAAGCACAATGTCCTTGGTTGAGATTAGATGTGCGTGTGATCGCTATGAGAACCCATCACCAGATGAAAATCAGGTGGGCGATGCTCCTATATGGAATACCCCACATCAACAAATGCCGAATCACGGTAGAGGTTGAACCAATGTTCCTTCAGGAATGCTATTTAGAGGTAGACGTTGCAGTAGTCGGTGAGACGATGGCTGGTTATGCCGGAGGACTGCCGACTGTTGAGTTGGAAATGGCCGATGGGTCATAAGAACTAGGACACGTGTGAATGATTGAGATAACCGTGTCTAATTATGGAACAAAATTGTGTGGCACGGAATGAAACATGTCATAACGATCTAGCCTTATAATCGGGACCCCTGTGAATATTTGATGATTGATGTGCAGTGTCCCAGTTGTTAAATATGTTTGCTATATGCATATGTATATGAGATGTGCTAACATGCAGGGAGCTGTTGAGGCGAGGTAAGTCTTATTTGATGGGTGTTTAGGCTGCCTCTAGGTGAATTATCTTTCTAATCAAGGTCTAGGGTGTAGACTCGCTGAGACATTGTCTCATCCCTTCGTGGTTTAATATTTATAGGTCCTTAGATGGAGGTGCGCCTTGTCCATTTTGGGTGGCCGCGAGAGGTTGAGACCGAACATACTGTCTTCCCCCTCCTAGGACTACCCGGACCCATGAGCTCGTAGTGACCACTATTTGGGTTGATGAGAGCCTACCTCAATTAGTACCTCATCGCTTCAAGGCATGGTTTCGCCACGAGCCTAATGGGGTTCGAGAGGGCCCTTTGGACAGTTTTGACGGACTTGTCGAAGGTGTCGAGTTGGAGGAGATACTCGACCCCGTGTTCGACACCGATATTATAGCTGATATCGAGGCGAACTAATTGGCCGAGGGTGCGGAGCTCGTAGCAAAGATAGCTAACCCATTAGACATTGACATCCCTGACGATGTCGTGGTAGACCAAGATCCCAAGTAGATAGGGTCCGAGGCAGGGTTAGCTTAGTAGCTCTTTTTGAGTCTAGGCCTTCTTGTACATGACTTTATAGGGCTGACTTGGTTTGTTTATAAAATATGTTTTGTGTTATCTGACCATCCTACTTTTCTATCCCTTGTGTTTGTTGTTGTATGGGGATTGTTTAACTCACTTCCGCATATGCATAAATTGTTTGGATCGGCGATGCATCCTGGGAACGTCACAATTTAGTCGACCGCTGAGGGATGTGTGTGTGCCCCGAGTTCGAGGCGTGATGTACAACTTTATTAGCTCGGTTTTGCCATTTATCCTAGGCAACAATGACCCATTCGTAAGAAAATGGGCAAAGATGGCCAACAGTGTATTATGCGCACATTTGGAATAAATTAATAAGATTGTTGCAGATATTTCTCAGAAATTTATTTATTTTTTGATAGGTGAAAGAGAATATTACTGAAGTGCACCAAGGGAGTGGAAACCCATATGCAAAAAGAGCTCGGTTACTCGACAAATTATGTACAATGTTAAAGCATTTCCATCCGCACGACTTTCCAGGACACTAAAAGCATAATATTTTTAACCAACTTTCAATAATTGCAGAAAAGGGCGTTTCCTCTCCAATGAAAGTTGTCATATTCGGCTCTCGGAAACTTAACTTAAACAAATGACTTCCAACCAACAGAATATATACAAAGACATGCACAACATCTGTCGTTCCATTAATGTTGAACACTTACATAAGTTCTGGTAATAATACAAGTACCCGTGCGGGTAGTCAACCACCACACCGCTAGTGAATCCAGCACGCATGGCAGAACTTAAAATCAACTCTGCTGGGCTATGCTTTCTGGATAAACTTGAAAAACTGCTCGTTTCATCCCTTGCCAAGCATCTATATGACGAGCCAAAAGATGCCCTAAAAATACTCGAGACAAATGTCGATTATAAGCCAGCCAAATAGGGACTAGAAGTTCTGCAAGATAGAAAAGCAGAAAAAGAAGAAATTTTCGATCTGTCAGACAATCATCCAGTTATCATTCAATGGTAAGGAAGACACTTAAATCTTAACCATGGCTCGTGAGAGGACTTATCTGCGTTGCATAACCACCGCATGAAAAACAGATATAGAATCAACAAACTACAAAAAAGAAACCAAAAAGGATTCCAAGTTACCCATGGTAAAATCTCAGAGAATTTCTAGAAAGTGTAGCAAAATTACGAAATAAGAATGATAACATGCAAAATTAACGACAAAAGACAATCAAAATGTATGGAAACGATACAACAATGACACAAGGTGTCTCACCAGGCTACGGTCCATCGGTCCTTCAAACCCAACTATGCCCAAGTTCTAAAAATTTCATGTGCACACTTTACCGCATAAGTATCCACTTAATAACAAGTCATTCTTACGGATCATTCTTTTGGTGTCTAACTAGCAGATAAAGGGGGAAAGACACGGAGTTGAATCTACCAAAGTTGAAGCACAACAGTAGCTACTTTCTGCAGTGAACTTTTCTTATGGATCATTCTTTGATATGTCTGGCCCAAACCAAGAGGTCAACCATGCATCCACAGTGCTCACTAGTTGGAGCGGTGCCATAACCTTTGCTCACACGTCCGAACAAGCGCCATGCTCCATTGATTAGACACTTCCGATTGCAGGCCATTGGACCTCCAATAAATGTCACAGCATTTGGTTTAGGGCCCCTATTTTCCATCTCATAGAAAAACTGCAGCCCATTTTCATTCTCACCATTGACAGCAAACCCCAATATCATCGCACTCCTAGTTGTCAACATCTTTCAGAGGCATTTGGTCAAACACTTCTTTGTGCGAATCCGACGAACCCACATTTGACAAGAAAATAATCAATGCAAAGCCTAGCCCAAGTTCGTAAACGATGCCACTCTCATCTATGTACTTATGAACCCATTTTCCTTCTTTAGAGGCTTCCACAATAGCACGGCACAATAGCACGGCGCTAAGTCTAGCCTAAAGAGATCCACTTAATTTAACCGCTCGTTCCTAACGTAGCCAGAGATCAAGGCACTGTAGGAAACATCATTTTTCCCTGGCATTGAATCGAACGGTCCTCGAGCTTCCTACATGAGGCTGATGCTACAATGCCCAGTGATAAGGCTCGTCCAGCAAACCACGTCCCGCTTGAACTCTGATCAAACAGGCAATGAGCAACACTCGCAGCCCAATGCCTTCCGTACATGCTCATCAGAGAACCCACCACGTATGCATCACAATCTCGCCCGAACTTCATCGCCTGACGGAGAAGTTGACCAAGCAAAGGAAGAGCGAGCACCATACCCCGACCATTGCAGTGGAAGTGCAGGCATCTGGCTCGATGCTTTCCCTACACATTCGAGCATAGACCGAGACCAGCCTTCCCGCGTTCGAAGTCTCCCCAAGGGAACCCATCATCCCGACACCGAAGTCGAAGGCGATGGAGGTGGGTGGGTGGGAATGCGAGAGAAAACGCACACCGCGTAGCTCATATGGCGGCGAACGGGAAGCGAGAGAGGCCGGAGATGATGGCGTGGGCATGGATTTGCTCTGGATGGTGGGTTGACGGTTGAGCATCTTTCGGGGGAAAAGCGAACGTTTGATACACAGTATATACAGATATTACTAACTGATTGTATAATTTCGTCATTTCATATGCGTATATATGTGTGTGTGTGTGTGTCTCTTTTCTTTTTCTTTATAGAGATTATATATTATACATGGCATTATTTTTTTCGGAAATTCCTTTCTTGAAGTAGTTAATTAAAAGATGAAGGTCGTACAAGTTGGGGTCATTAGGTAAAAAATCCAATAGTACATAAGGAGGGGCAGATAACCAATTGCTAGGAAGGGCTCTTGTCTTATGAGCTTTGGCAATCTAATCTACAACTAAATTGGCCTCTCTAGGTCAAAAGGCAACTTAGATATTAGTCACACCTCGATCCACAAGAACAAGGGTATGACATGGCCGTTCCTTCACCAAAGGACGCAACCTCAACATAATCAAGATTCGGCTCGATATCCATATATATACACATATATATGACAAAAATGACATTTGGTTACAATATCAGAGTATTTTTATAATCCACCAAATCAAACGTACACCTCTTCCAAAGACTAACTCACAAACTTTAACTCACAAACTTATCAATTATACACAAGTCATACCAAAAAGTTTTCACCAAAAAAGTTCTCCCCGAACGAATGTTCATGCCTACTTGCGACTCGCTGAAGAACTTGAAAAACAAGTAGATGAGAGGAGTGAGCTATCACTGCTCAATGAGTAAAACATTTCTTCTAAGCGGATTGAGAAATCACTATATATATTTAAAACACAATCATAATACACTTTAACATAATATATAATTATAACTCAAATATCCAAGATATCGATAGTCTAGTCCATTGGTCAGTCTCATAAAACATGTATCAATGGATCTATTTCATTGATTAATCTCATCAAATCATACATCAGTGGTTTATTCCATCGACCAAACTCAAATCACATGTCAATGGTTCACTCAATTGACTAATTCATGCTCAAATGTCTAACCATGGTCACACGTAAAGCTCGTGACAAGATGACCAAGATTCCCTCATTGGTAAGGTCTCCACCTATTATTAGCTGATAGCTCGGCTCACAAGGATATTCTAGACTAATATGTGCATATCCACACACTCCTCAGGTTTCACAAAGACATTGAGCATCAATCATCAATCATAATAATCACAATATCCAGTAATCCAACATTAAAATGAAAGTTATATCACAACTCAAACATTTGATATATAAATATCAAAGCGTTTTTCAAAACGTCTCAGGATTCTTTTATAAAGAATTTCATAAACTATTTTCAAATAATCATTTAAATCGAATTCAAAATATAACTCATTCTTTTAAACAATGAAATGATAGTAATAGCTCAATCCTGTTTATGCAACAAAAGATGCATTTTTATCAACTCATAGAATATATAATCTACCATGTTTCTCAAAACATGAGTTTAAAATACAAAGAACAAATAGTATCACTCACCTAGGAAAAACCAAAAATCAATTACGATGGTAACTCGAGTCGACGCACTCAAATTCCTAACAAATAACCAAAAAATAATATTAAAAGACCAAGAAAAATGATATTATAATAACGATTGGACGTCTATTTGTCGATCAAACGATATCTATGCGCCAACGAAAGCTCGCATTTAGCAAAAACCCATTGTTGTTTGCTAGGCGCAACCTATGCGCTAACTTCATCGTGCCATAACTTCCTCCACAAAATTCTGTTTCGAGCCATCTTATAGTCCTTAGAAAGCTTTCTTGACATACTACAATAGTCTCAACTCAGCCGCCCCAAAACAGCACCGAAAACGACTAAAAATCAGGCTCAAAGCTACGATTCACTACGGCTCCAGAACACGCCCCCAACTTTAAAATTATGTTCCGGACAAACCGCAAGCTCAAATCACAATTTGTAAGATGTTATAGCTTTACAACATCCTAAAGTACCATTTCTACAGAAATATGCAGCTCAATGACTCAAAAATCAGGCTTCGCTGCACAAATATCCAAGAAATTTGACTTTCGAGCCCTAATTATGACGATTGCTTCAAGTAGATGATTAAAGGCTTTGATCACTTACTGGCATTGCAAAACAAACTTGAGCTGACTTGATGAGGCATCCGGATCGTGAGCATGCCGAATATTTTTCTCTTTTTCCTTTTTTCCTTTCTCTTCTTTCTCTCCTCTCCCCTGTTTCTTTATTTCTCCTGTTTTCGTTTCTGCTTAAGGCCTCCCTCTCTCCTCTCTTTAAAAGCTTCCATGTTCTCCTTCAGCTTCTTTTGTTGACTTTTCAAACCCTTCATTTTTCTTTTTTCTTTTTTCTTTTTTTAGCCCATATATTACATCAGAAATGAGAGAAAGGTTATCACAACACTCTTTTGATAACCACACGGTCTTCCTACTCAATTTGATCTGCGCCCTGGGATTGGGTGCCCCTATCAGTTGTGAACAGTCCGTTTCTATCTCAAAGATTTCGTTAGATTGAGTCAGAAAGAACTTCAAGATTTGGAGCAACGCCAGGGTTTCGGTCTGAAAAGCTAAGGAGGCTGGGATCGAGCTTGCAAACTCGTCGAGTAAGCACCCTGTAAAGTCTCGACACACCCAGGAGGTGGAGCCCTCCAGCGAACCAGGTTGAAAGGAGCCGTCCAAGTTGATATTCAAAACTCCCTGCTTTGGAGGACGCCAAGATCTGGGTAAAGGCAAGTTTTTGGACCGAGGGTTTCCTTCTTTCTGTGGGAAATTAATTTGTCCTCTCCACTTTTTCGCAGTCTGCAGCATGATAATGGAAGAAGAGACCGTGCTTTTTGGTTTGTAGCATGATAAACGGCTCATTTTAACACCCCTATTCCATTACTTCTCTATCATTCTTTATACATTTTGGCTGTGTTCACAGCCAATTTTATTCAGGATATAGCAAGTTTCAAGTGAAGACTGACAGTGATAGGAGAATCATTTTACGCCATTAGATACATAAATGGAATACAAAGCTATCGTGATTTTTTCTTGATCAGTTCGCTCATAATCATATATATATATATATATATATATGAACAGAATAGAAAATTTCATATATCACCACAATGGAGAAAGAGACAAATCAAAAAAGTTGAAGACATTAGGATTGGGCTTCAAAGAACCGTTAACCAAGGATTGAATTTTATGGGGAATTAGAGTCTAATTGCATAGAATAATAAAATTCCATCACTACTATTCCTTTTCTAAAGATAAAATAGATTGTTTTCCCATTGGTCATTGGACATAAGGAATACTAATTCAGGATTAAGTCTAATTGAATGATATGATTGGGCCAGAAATTCTATATGCTCTTAGACGTTAAATTGCTTTCAAAGGGTGATTCTTTCACTTGTACACCCTTTTTATAAGGATATAAACACAGATTGATCATCATCAATCCACTAAAATGGCTGCTCTTTAATAGAGTCTACATCTTAAATCATATGGAAACCAACGTTTTTCCTTCTTTTTGCTGCTCCTCCAAAACGACATGCACCCCTTTAAAGTGGAAGCAATTAATTATACTTGACAATTTCCAGATTCATCCATGTAATGGAGAAATTGGTCTCCATCTTCATTAAATCTTTCAGATTCAAATGCCCATCTAAAATAGAGAACCTTCGGGCAAGACAAGAAAAAATCAGTCCGATTCAGGCTATCCCGTTTGAGCCTAGGATCGAACTGATTATCGATGTTTTCAAATTTTGCGAACAGCCAACCAGCAATCGAACTAGTGCTGACCCCTAGATGGTACATTTGAACACAAATAGTTGGTGCAATCCCTTAAGATCTTTGGTTTTACACACTGGTGAAAATGATTTTCTTGAATTAGCAAATTGAAAACTTCAGTTGCGGTTGAAAAAAAAAATTAGGAAGAGTTTAACTGATTAACAAACCGATGCAAATATTTTTCAACCGAATCCGGTCGCCGAGGTCCATTGGTGCATAGAGCAAAACTCAAGCCATATGTTTTCTTGTTTTTTTTTTTTTTTTTTGGTCGAAATATGTGTTCTTGTTTACTTCAACTAGTTAAGGGATAACCCTCTTCCACGTCTTTATTCCTATAAAGAAAATACTTTAGATACCTTGTTTTCTTGGATAAGGTTTCTAGCAGAGTTTAAAGTTCTGAGGCGTTGGAGTGTACCTAATGCATTTGTATCCTGTTTTCGTGCAAGAATCTAGCATTCCACAAAAGTAAAATCTGACAAGTCGCACTTTTCATTGTCCTGCTGAAATAATTCACGGTTAGCTAATCAACAAACACAATAAAAAGCGAAACAATTGCATCTTCTCAAAAGCGATGACTCATATGCATTCGAATCGAAAAAGAACATTTAACACTTCGTGGGAAGAATAAAAGAAACTCTCAAGCTCTAATTGTGCTCTCGTTTTTTACCTTAACGTGATAACCTTCCTATAAAGACTCAAGCTGCCGCATGGCTTGCGCCACAAGCAACCTCGCAAAGGATCCTACAACAGAACTAGCTCGTGATTGAGTCCCACAACATCCTGATCTCATCACCGATCTCCAACCCTCGTCCCTTGACGAACAACTTGTTCCAATTCCCATTCAGCATGTAGATCCTCAGCAACGTCCAGTTGTGGAACACGAGTCGGTGCTTGGTGCCCATATGTTCGCGTCCCTCACCGGCAACATCCATCCCTTCCCTGCTCACAACCCACCTTTACATTTGCTCACCCATCCACTGGATCATTTGGTTCTTTATGCAGAGCTCCACGGAAGCAGTAGCCGGAACAAGTGCCCAAGGTCACCATCCATCAGCTTCTTCTTGATCTTCCCCGGATCCTCCTGAAGCGCCAAGTTCATGGAGATGCCCCAGCAAAATAAATGGGAAGTTATAGACTATATACAACTCAAAGCCCTCCCAGACCTTGCTGAGGCATCCCCCATTGCAGATATGTTTCTCTTCCCCTTGAGAAAGAGCAAAGCATTCCATCCAAGTACACGAGTTTTTCCTTCTTTTCTTCACTCCTTCCGTACAAATAAAGAAGCTTCAGTGCAACTAAAGAGAAAGGGCATTTATGGAGAAGTGTGTCCACCATCCATTTGTATGCCCCGAGAGACTCTGAGAGCCTGAGCAGCAACCAGAGCCAAACACTTCTTTGAGAAAAATCTCATTAACTCAAAAATTTTAGTCAGTCTAAAAATTGTCTTCATGCCCACATTTCTGATGAGTGCCTTTCTATTTTGTTTTTCTCTAACACTAGCAAAAACTCTGCCATCCCCGTGATGTGATTATCAGAAAACTACTTAAGAACGCGATGTTCTTACCTTAAAGTCCAATACCAGTAAGTTTGCATAGCTATCTTGTCCCCACAGGAGGCCTGATACCTGGCTCTTAGCAAAGAGAACGAGGGGGGGCAGACCGGCCAGATTTGTAGCAGCAAGGCTTCTTTAGCAAGGTAGGGTTGCTGAGGATTTCTCATCCTCTCTGTGGCTAGATCTCCTAAGAAATTTTGAATCATCAAACATAAGCAGTTCAATGGAGTCCTGATTCTGTCCATTTTTAGCTCACTCGAGCAGCACAGCCGGCATCGGAGCTTCGTCCCCCTAAGGCAAGAGGGTCCATGTTTTGAATAAACCGAACACAAGGTGGAGCTTGAGTGAGGCAAAGATCAAATTGCAGAGAGGATGAACAGTTAGTAATCTCTTTTCCACAATGTTTCAGAGGAACTCTGCTGCTTCTCTGTGCGCCGTATTGCCAGGATACTCTTTGATCTGTCACCACCTGATCAACAGCTTCCAGTGAATTCTCCACGGGTGGCTTTAGAGGCCAAAAATTTCCATTCAAGGCAAAGGTGTTTGGTTGAAACGCAACATGCGTGGCATGTTATTTAACATTTCCTAGATGAATAATCACTTTCCTCACTAGTAAGAGCAATCAATGATTAAGAAATTAACATTACACTCTTGTTGAGCATTTTGCTCTTTTATCATGTATAGGGGCCACATTAAATTATCTTCATTCTTGAATCTATCTTATAGTACAAATATCTTGCCACTTGATGTAGTTTCTGGTGCACGGTAAACTAATTCAGGAGATTTGTCAAAGAAATTCACTTCAAGAGCCTTAAAAACACAAAATTTCCTCTGATTTTAGCAACGAAAGGGGATTTTTGTCTGACAATTATTTCCAGATTTGTTTATAAGCCAAGATAAGCAGTCTCCTGGAGTACAATTTGTATGACCAAAAAATTAAAAATACAAAAAGGAGTACAATTTGTGGAAGTTGCAACCCCACCCACGGGGCTAGAACCCTTGTATGCTGAAGAAAAGCCTAGAAGGTTGGAAAAACACATATAAAACAATAATTAGCAATGAGTTTTTCATAAAAGGACCAGCAGGGATTAAGGGTGCGTTTGGGAACCACTTCCCAAAGCCCCTTTGAAGCCTAAAGGTACTTGGCCAAATGCTAGGCCGTTTGGGAAAAAATTTTGAGCCCGCATTTAGGGAATGCCAGCATGTGTGAAGCCGAAAGCCCAAGGCAGGGGGGGACCTACCTTGGGCTTTCGGCTTTTTCGGCATGCCCACAGGGGCACTGTTCATAACTTTTTTTTTTCCGAAATTGTCCTCACGAATGTTTTGTTTTTCCGGTTCTTCCCCTTGTGTCGCAACTGTTCATCTTCTCCGGGGGGTTCGGTTCCGGACCGTGAGCGGCCGGCGCGCTAGAGGGACGCCGGCGATCGTCGGGGGTGGCGCGACCGGCGCCGAGGTGGCGCAACCGACGCCGGAGGTGGCGCGACCGAGGGCTGGGTCACCGCAAACCCAGATCAGGGCGGCGGACGGTCTTCTCCTTCCGCGAGCTTCTTCTTCCGCGAGCGGTCGCCGCGACCGTCGCCCGGAGCGAGCGACGCCGGGCGGTGGCGCGACCGCCGCGACCCACGGCAAGGTGCGGGGGTCACCGCGACCCAGATCCGGGGGGGGGTCGCGGGAGGACCTTGCCGCCCCGATCCGGGTCGCGCGACCTCGCGGCCCCTCGGATGCAGGTCGCGGCGGCGTCGCGCGACCTCCCGCGACCTCGCCGCCCCCGGCCCGAGGGCGGCGCGGTCGCGCGACCCGCCGCGACCCGGATCCGGGCGGCGAGGTCCTCCCGCGACCTCGCTGCCCCAGATCCGGCGTCGCCGGAGGTCGCGACGGCGTCGCGCGACCTCGCTGCCCCAGATCCGGCGTCACCGGAGGTCGCCGGAGGTCGCCGGAGGTCGCCGGCGGCCACTCTGCCCTTTTGGTCAATTTTTTTTAATTTTTCTTTTGATAATTTTTTTTTTACCACAAAGATCTTTTGCAAGTGTAATTTCCCAAACGCTATTTTGCTCAAAATACTTTACAAAGAGCTTTCAAAGTGCAATTTACCAAACACGGTTGCATTTTGGAAAACACCTTTAAGTCAAAGGTATTTGCATTTTCCTAAAGACATTCCCCAAAAGTAGTTCCCAAACTCACCCTAAAGATGCTGGCAAGTCCTCGTCATCTTCTGGTGCCACTGCTGACCTCAGCTCTGTGTGATTGTCTGTCAATCTATGCGTCGACCCACTTGACCTCAACCCCCTCGAGTTTAAAGGAGTCTTAACTGGCAGGGGAGACAAGAGTTGGTCCTTTAGGAGTCAAGAACTCTTTGGGGACAGAATCCATGTCCAAGTAACAACTTTTGGCTTTGGCATCAGCACTTGGCACAGCCCAGTCATCAGACTGAATCAAAGATCAACGTTTCCCATTACCTAATAAGAGTGAGAGACGCTAAAACAATCAAAATCTGTCCACATAAGTGACAAGTGAACAGTACAGGGAGTTGGCCATAGAGAGAATGGTATACAGCACGGTAGATGAAACCATTCCTTAGGTGCTCATATATACTGAGAAACTGTGATTCGTGCAGTAAGAGGCGGAACTACCCTGATGGAAATCCCGCCCATATGTAATATCATAAATTCTAAGCAATGGATCCCGTAATATATTTAATCAGGTAACTCTACCACAGTCTCATTATCAATTAGGCATTCTTGGTAAAAGTATCTGGAAGGGACATCATTGATTTGTGAATGCATCCTATACTGAACAAAAAACAACATTGTTGCGCATCCAGCTTGCTGAAATCTCTGAAAAAGTCTCCTGCTATATTACAGAGTCCCAGCTGCCTTGCTGATAACAGTGGCAGGAAGCTGCTGTAAATCCACAACCAGAAACATCGAGCAGCATGAAGAGAAAGGGAAGGAAGTACTGCCACCTGACTTGGCTGCACTGCCTCGTCAATGACTACCATGTCAAAACAATGAGAAAGGCGAGAGAATAATTCTACCACTGCTTGACAGGGTAGTGAAGACAATCTCAGCTTCATTGGCATAACTTGCCTCAAGACTGGTGCAGGCCTCTTCCAAATTAAAATACTACCGGCACGTAACTTTACTTCCACAGCAAGAATGTGAAACATCTCAACCAGCACTTTCTCCCCCCTCTCAACTGCCTGAGCAAGTTGCTTGAGCAACGTGTCATGATTGGGGTCCCTTGCCATCAAAACCTCAGGATCCACACCAACAGATCCTTAAAAAATGAACGGAAGCAGCTGCACTCTTGAGTTTCATTTAAATTTCGGCTCTTACCGAGAGAATAGAGTTTCACTATTTCTCAATCTGGGCAACTAGGCATACACCTCCTCTTTACCCATGGCAAGATGTTGCTCGGTTCTCCTTTCAACAGAAAAAACCTGCACTTTTTGTGCAGAGAGGCAGATATCAGCAACTTTGAGAGACAGAAACAGAGAGAGAGAGAGAGAGAGAGAGAGCCTATATCATCAGTACCTAATAAAGAAAACATTGACATGTGTTTTGCGTTTAAAGCTCTTCGAGTGTCTGTGATCCTGGACATACATCCCATCCCTGTTTTTAAAGCAAAGCCGCTAACATCACACAAGTGGTAAAATTGCGTTAAACACTTACTGATACATCAGTGCGACAATTTCCCAACATCTTGAAGTTCAGCATGTTGCACTTTATGGAAAAAATTGCAGCAGAACCATGCCACGACCAGTTCTACACGAATCAATCATGCGTGCTAAATGAATTTGACTTTTAAAGAGCAAGCGATGAAATAAAGCAAGCAGCCTTTCTGACAGACTCTCGCTTTGTAAAAATCTCCAGGATCACTCCAGATGAGAGTCATCCAATCAAAATCCAAGGTACAAGTAGGGAAGACGATACTTTCCCGGTACCAGTTGAAAGAAAGCCTCATCCTCAGCAAATATAGGTAGTGGCATACTCGTACTTTGCCCACGGTAATATTCAATTAATCATGTAGCTCGATATTATTAACCAATCAATCTAAAAAGAAAACATATTAAGAAACACAGAACAGCGAAAAAAACCATCTGTCAATGTGTAATTTTGAAAAGACTAATTCAGGATCTGTTTTCTGCTTTATGCCAACATTTTAGATAGCCAATCATAATGGATACGCCAGACTCATGTATGTCTATGTTTGTGTATATATATATATATATATATATATATATATATATATGAGATCCATTTATCAGAGAAGCAGAAAGCTTTTCTTGAACTATGCGATGTGATCTGCATATGCATCGACGAATCCAGACTGTCAATCTCGCACTGATGCTACTCTTAGCGAATTATATGGGAATAAATTGACTAATCTGAATTCCCAAAGCTGAATGATGCTAAATTTTCAACATCCACCAAAAATACCACCAAGCAGAATTCCACTCTGCATTTATTAAGCCTTGACGACAGAAATCACAATGCGACTCACGCATACATGTGATTAGAATTTCATTGATTTTGGTACTTCAAAAAACCTAACTCTCCATTCCGTCCGCACCACGACACTCAAAAGGAAACAACTCGCGAGCGTTGATTAGCACAGCCTCGAGGAATTGAATCAATCAGAGAGAGATGGATGAACATTCATCTTCCCAAAATGCCTAAAGAGAAAGCGGCGGCAGCGTCACCGTCGAATTGGCTTCCAAACGTGGCCATCTTCTCTGTTTCCTTGTTTGGTTTCACAGAAAATCATTAGTTTAGAAAAGAAAAAATAGAATTTGATTAATTTCCTTATCGAGGCACGTCCACAGCACGGTCCTTTAAATTTTCACCGCATGTTTACAAAACAGGAAAGTTCAGACCACAAAACTAACGGCTAATATAATAAGACCCCCGAACCTGGCTACATTGTGTTCCATTGTTTATCATCTCCAGAGAGAATTAGAATTTCCTATTCTGCACAAACCCCAGATTTCATAGATTCTTGGTTTCGAGGCAGATTGCTGCGTTCGCACTTCGCAGGAGGGGAAGTTCTCGTTGTTTGGTTCGTTCAATTCTCGGAATCTCTTTTTCTTGAGCTTCTTTTTCCGTCTATTTCTTGATATATTTCCACAAAAATTTCCAGGGTTTTCTCGTGATTGGGTTTCAACATTACACGCGAAATCCTGTTCAGTCCACTCTTGGTAGCAACGGCATGGAGGAGACGGTCTGTTGCGGATATAGTTTGAGGCTGAAGCCAAGAAATTCTGATTCTTCTGGCTTGCCGACAGCTATCTTCAATTTCTCGGTCAAGTGGCACCATTTGCTAGTCTTCGTTGATCAACTGGGAGTGCCGACAAGTTTCCAAGACACTACACTGTCGGAGTTGAGTCAGTCGCTTGAGATGCCACTTTGCATCTTGTCATGGCAATCCCTCTGCGAAATGCACTTGGAGAGAGTTCTTGATACTTTGGGTGTTCATCACAGCTTTCAGGCTGATATTATAAGAATTATTTTGCGTACGACGTTTCGGGCATTGGGTAGTGGCCATGGAGGGTTCGACGTGAACATAAATTTGGCATTGGCCATTAGAGATGAAGTCGAAATGGAAGACACCGAGGAAGCCTCAATTGGAGGATACGAGTCGGATCCCGACCAAGTCACGCGAGGTGTCTCCAGAAGCACCATTGAAAAGCTCGAGCAGAAGAGCTACTCCGTTCAAGACTCCAACGGATGTTGTTCTATTTGTTTAGACGAACTAGATGGGGAAGACAAAGTGATGGAGATACCGTGTACGCATTTATTTCATAGGAGGTGCATCGTCAAGTGGCTCAAGAGGAATAATTCGTGTCTGCTATGTCGTAGCAAAGTAGAAGTAGAAGATCCCATGTAGTTAGTAGTTAGTTTTTCAGTTTGTAAAATTTCTGATGAGAAATGAATTCTCATTTTTCGATGGATTGAGTAATTTGCTGCGATTACTTTGGGAACAATGCAGTGCCTAGGTCAAGTGAGCACCCAATGTCATTCTCATCCATGCTAATCGAAAGCGACCCAATTCATTTCACAGTAGCCAGAGACCAAGGCACCGTAGGAAACATCATTTTTACTCGGCGCTGAATCAAACAGCAGAGATATTGGTGGCTGCATCTAAAGCACCCGGTCTAAGTCCAAAAGCCTACGACACAAAATTCACCAATAAACACAACGGCAAAGATACGAGTTATATGAGATGCGGAATGATCGATACAATCGGATTCAATGATTGACAAGGCCGAGCACGATATGCCGGTACAAAGTTCTTCAAAAATAGATAAAGCAATCAAGGACGCGTGCGCATATACACACTCCATAACAACCGCCATCACGTCGGCGCTGCGTGTCCTAAAATTCTGGCCAGCTAGTTGATCATTGTCTTGTTGTTCACTGTCAGATGTCTTTCTCTATTCGGACTAGGGTTCGAACAAAGATGGAATCGCCTGGCGTGATGCCAAACAATGGGACAGAGATGAATCTTAATGGAAATGGCGTGGAGGAATCGAGAACACCAAGAACATGAAGAATATTGAAGGCTTGGAATCAGATCAGCAAAAATTGAACAGCCTTGTACACCATTTCCATCTTTGTTCCAGGGAAAAAGAACTGTTTTTTTTATAGGGTAAGGCCTTTTATTTTGCTTTTCTGTTTTCTTTCTTTAAATTCCGATGTGGATAGTTCATGGGTACTCGATGTAAAACTTTCTTCTATTTCAAGAAAGCTCCTCTTCATTGCAATAACTAAAGAGACAGAAAACAATGGCGGCTAAAAAGCATTAAAGGTGAAGTAGGAGAAAGAGTCAATGTGTTGAATTTCCTCATATTTAGAAATAATACAGTTTTTAGGGGCAAATGCTGCAAAAATTCCAAATAATACTCGCAAAGACACATATATCATAAACTTTTTTTTTATCACAAGAAACCCTTAACTTAACTACCATGACACAAATTCTCGAGTTGCTACCAGGACCACAGCTGGGCTCTCATGGAGGAGCTCATGGTCCGGTACAGGGTCTACTATTGAAAGTATGGTTCGAGCCCTTTCAGGGAAGAGAACAAGCGAATGAAGACGGGACGGAATGGAGCGAGACGCACTGAACAGGAAAGGTGCCAAAGAGAACGTTGAAACAAGTTACCGATCATCAAAAGCACGGATACCCACTAGTTTCTAAAAGAAATCAAGATTCATCACAGAAGCAATGTAAAGAAATTTCGATAAGAAGTTCTAGCGCCTCTAGAACAGCTCCTAGTTCACTAGGTGCATGAGGTAGCAGAACAGTCGAAGGATAGATTATCCAATTGCCTCAGGAAAAACCTGCTAAATATTCAACTTCCATGACAAATCACCAGATTTAACTCTATGAAAGTGTTTTCCCTTGCTGCCCTGCAACTTTGTTCAGATAATTTCTGGGGGTACATCCCTCAGAAACAATCAGATGGTCTCAACAGCGCCTCATTCTCCGGTCAAGACAAATCACCATCCATCGTTTCTTAGCAAAGCAGGAGAGATTAGCCAACTGCTGAGGTCAACATAACTAGAACCACATTTCAAGATCAGGTACAAAACGCCGAAAATGAAACTTCATCCTCCCCACTGAATTTGAAGCATGTAAACTTTAAGGCTTTCAAGTACCTTGCTGGCGACAAATTCTAAGCACGTATAGTCCTTCAGAATTGACCTGAGATAACACAGTTCCCTCCCTAAGAATACTGAAATAGCATTTCAAAATTTTGAAAGATTGACAAAAAGTAGCTTGCATCAAGAGCACTGTAGAAGTTCTTGTATTTTTTACTGCACACTACCATATTGCTCTGATTGCACCTCATCTGGTGCTTCTTAAGTTTTTCCTTTTTTGGTTAGCTTGGCCTTTTGCTCTCGTTCTGACATTATATAACTCTATTAATAGCCCTCTACTTATGGAGAAAATAAATTTTTGACAGCATATTAAAAATTCAATGTGGACATGTTAAGACTTTCCATGCCATGGTCATGCACATAAACCACTATCACCATCTTTTTAGTATTTATCAAGGACGAAGCTTTCTCGATCATATCTGAGATACCAATTATAAGTAACAGATCTAACTATCTATCCATCTAAACACACAAGAAACATGTTTCTTATGCTAGAATTTTCACATTATGCAAAAACAGTTGTTATTGCTGGAGTCGAACATGGCCCTGCATTCAACTATCTCGCCATCTCACTATTGTTGTCATTGATCCTGAGTATGCAGGAATAGTACTATGCAGCAATACACTGGAAGACAAAAAGTACATTAAAATAAAATTTTGCACTCTTGACCGCCAATATGTTGTGCAAGACACTATCGCCTAACTTGGTGAAGTGTCTAGTTGAAAAGGCTTCTTTGTTTTACCTCCAGAAAAGATGATAAGCGAGTAACCATAATTGCAGTAGAAATATGTCCTCTAAAATAACATGACTTGGGGAACATGAGCTCTCCATTCAACAATATGCAGCACATGGGGGAAAAGCAAATTCATCTCAGTTTTTGTCAGTGTTTCAAAAATTGGAATGGGAACAAGCAGTTCAACTGATTAAGCATGGTCCTGTCCAGTTTCAGACTGTTGAACCTTGAGCGTTCAAAATCTAATTGAACCTGGACTAACCGGGTTTAATTGGTTTCCAGAATAAAGAAATGCTGCACGGATGACATTTTAAAGAAGGGATTCAGGACTTTGAAGTCCTTGGGCATTCCCTAATCCTTACAAAGGTTTTGGCACTGAGCTATGCATCATATGAGGAGTTCAAATGAAAAGGCACATTTACTAAGGAGAAAACATGAAGTCAGTCATTAACATGTGATTCAAACTTACGACCAAACCAAGCATTCCTGTAAGTATGAAAACTGGCAATAAACACACATCAACAAATGCTGATTGACTCACTCAAGTTTAAACAAGTGGTTAATGAGAAAACTACGATTTCTATACAGACTAAGGAGTCTCTTCGGAAGACACAAACTCCAACGGTATGAAGCCACAGGACATAAATTGTAAAACACAGTCTGGGGCAGCTGCATTTCAGGGCTCGAACTAAACAACATAAACGTCCTGACAAAAGGAAACGACTGCAACCATGATGAAGCCAAAGAGCAGCAAGACGACCTGAACAATTTTCAACAATAGAGATTTTCCATGCCACAAACCAGATCTTCCCAACCAGACACATTCCAGTGTTCCTTTTAAGTCCCTCCTAAGTAGGATAAATTTGAAATAGAAGAAAGGAGACGTCCTCTTGATCAGTCAAGTACCCTCAATTTATCTGATGTCAAATAACAAAGACTAACCAAAATAAACACAAACTTTTGTAGCTTTCTTCAGGTATCTGAGTCTCTAACAGAACAAAGCATCACAAAATGAAAAAGACTATTGGATAAATGCATCTAGCAAAAGACCCAGATGCTCAAACCCAACCACGGAGGAGAAAGTGCGCACCTTGAATTGTTCCAAATCGGAGCTATCTGTTCCTTTCCGCCGGCAACGGCCGATTGAACCCTCCCCTCCTGTTCATGTACTGCCTCGGCTGCCGCTTCGTCACTGGCCTGATGCCGCTCACGTCCGCCCCCGCCACCGGCTTCCCCTTCGTCGAATCGAACCCGACCGGAATCCCCAGCTTCTTCATCATCTCGATCTCATCGTCCTCCGCGCCCCCCGCCTCCTCCGCCGCTCCCCCGCCGTCCTTCTCCTTCTTGCTCTGCTGCTCCTTCGCGATCCCGTCGAGGAAGTCCGACACCGCCCTCTCCCGGTCCCGGTCGCCCCTCTCGGCGGGGGGCGGGGGCGGGGGCGGGAGCGGCGGCGAGTCGCGGCGGTGGCGCTTCCTCGCGTGCTCGTGCTCCGGCGAGGGGCTGCCCCGGTTGCGGTGGCGGCGGTGGGCCCGGTCCTCCGGGGTGCGGGAGCGGTACCTGTCGGGGGAGCGGCCGTGGCGGGAGCGGGCGGCGTGGTCGGGCGTGCGCGACCGCTTGCCGCGGCGGTCCCGGTCTCGGTCTCGGTCGCGGCCCCGGTCGCGGAGGTCGCGGTCGCCGTCCTTGTCCCGCCGCCGCTCCCGGTCGCGGTCGCGGTCGCGGTCCCAATCGCGAGCTCGCTCGCGGTCGCCCATGGAAGGGATGGTGATGGTGAGGGAGGAGGCGGGGGCAGCAGGGGGGTTTTAGGACGGTGGAGAGGTGTTCATTTCTTATTCTTCCTCTCCTCTAGGGTTTTTTTTTTTTTTCTACGGTCGATTCTGATTTTAATTGAAATATGGAACCTCACCGTCGGAATATGTTCACTACTTTTTAGAACCAGAAATATAATCTGTATATCTAAAAGTTTAGAATCTACCCGGTCACAAATTATACGGTCTATTCAAATTTTACAAGTAGTCTTTCATCCAACAATTGCAATAAATTTTCATTTCTAATGAACATCATCAACTCACGTTTAGATATACAGAAATTATGAAAATATTAACAAAAAACATCACTAAAAATGAAAATTCAGATTAGTGGTTTTCAAATTATATGCTCATGATTGGGTATTATAGAATGCAAAAAGATATATAAAATAAGAAAAATATAAAGACTTATTTTAAGTTATAAAACATATCCTAAAACCTAGAACTGGACCAGTTATCGGTTCCTTAAACTCAACCTCACTACTCACTAGTTAAGTAAAGCGTAAATATGTCATGATAAATTCTCGAATAAATTCTCTCCCTTCATTTCTTCTTTTTGGCTCTATCAAGGCGGCCGGCCACTTGGGCTATCGGGATGAGACCACTCTCGTGGTGGCTGTCTTTGGCAACCTCCGTTGACATGCTCTTTTATTTACCATGATCACTCGACACTTGGGATAACGCGACGGAGGCGGCCACCGCGATGGTGGTGGCTTGCGGTGGTCTACCCTCATAAATTCTCTCGATTTTTTATTTGCTATTCATCTATTTTATTTTATTGACTTTGCAAGTGATTTTTTAAAATGTTTGAGTTATTCTTTTCAACTTTTAATTACAAATTTTGCCAAACAAAATATAGTATATAATAAATTACCTCATTCTTTATCTATCCTATCCTACCATAATCTATATCCGGACAATCAAAGGTAACTTTACCGACGTGCCAGCTACCGACAGAGTACTTGTACGAATAATAAGCATCATCTCATCTGCACTTCGATAGAAAGAAACTTCTGATCATCAATGAGAAGTTTTTATTGAGTTCTGATGCCAATCTCATTTATCTTCAATCAATGCCAGCTCTTCCGACCCAAAAAAAAAAAAAAAAAAAACTAACGTCACATGAGCATTGCCCTCTCAAGGCATCCCCGAAACACTTCCTAAAGTCCGGCGACCGGACCTCGTCCTAGTTTCTCCTCATAGCCCGCCGGATTCGCCCCGGAAAATGTCGGCTCGACCCCTTCAGATCACAGGTACCAATAAGCAAGCCACCGGTCCAGCATCTCGTAGCATTCCCTCGGCTTGTACTCCGGCGCAACATGACCGCCGCCCTGCAACGCAAGATTTCCAATGTTAATAACAACTCGTGCAATTACAGAACCGTCGACTGTTGACCAATGACCGAGCACTTGAATGCTGATCGGAACATGGTTCGGTTACCTTCACGGTGGCGAAATCCAAAGTGTACTGGTTATTGGTGAACTCTTCAGTATACCTGCTCAGAAGAAGAACATCATGGCCTTCTGGTTAGTAAAATCCGGAGCTGTGCAGCGCGCCGCCGCCGCGGAACAGGAGACTTTTAGATGGCAAAGAAAAAGAGGGGCTTACCCGGCGACTTGGCCATTGACGTACCACTCCCGCCATGCGGTCGACAGAGTCAGATTGAGAGAGAAAATCCAGAAGTGCGTGCCCAGGTAGGTGACGGACATGTCGTGGTCACCGCTGCGAAATGAATAGCCCCCGAAGGAAGCATTGTTAGGATTCTCTACGAATTAAGATAGTCAAATTTCCGAGCCCCGTTTCAATTATCGCCGCCGCGCAATATACACTCTCTTCTTCAGTTCTGATATGTCTCTGTTGAACATGAGTAAGATCTGAAAAGCAAAGATGGCATAGCAACGTAGTATGACAGCATTTCAAGTCTCTTTCCTTAACCAGAGCTCCCAGAAGGTGCAAAAGTTCGTTGAGTATCAGGCTGATTCTGTATCATCTCCAATAGCGTTGGGAGCTGGAAAATGATTCTTCTTCTCGGCGATTGATTCCACAATACAGCTTGTCGAGTCCTGATCCTTAAGGTTTCTTACATTTTCGATTTCTAACATACCTTTCAGGTCAGAATCCTAAGCTTTCGACTCGTCTTTATGTCGTTCAGAACTTCGAAACACGAAGGTTCATCTCTAATTTATCTCTATGTTTGCGAACGATCTATATACACATGCACGCGCGCTCGAAGTGACGAGATCTCGCTCTCACCTGTAGATAAGGGCTCGAAGGTTCGTGTTGCTGAGATTTTGGTGATAGGGGACGCTGCTCGAGACCGTCTTCGTGTATGCTAGGCTGCTGTTGCATCTCTTCCAAACACCCTTTGTGCCCTGTCGAAAGAATGTCGCCGGCTCATCAGGGACGTCGGCAGATGCCGAAGTAGCGAACATGTAAGGTGGAGTCGAGGTTTAGTATCTCCGTACCTCTCGAATTCCAAGGGCAGCTCGGACATCCTCGTTGTTGGCCCATACGCCGGACAGTACATAGTTGTACTCCTGAAGTGCATACATGCTGTATAGTCAATCAACATAGACAATGAACGATATAACGCATATTTAGAGAGAGAGAGAGTATATACCCGACACCAAAGCGCGGGATTAGGCTGCGCGGCGAGAAAGCCTTCGTAGTTATCTTCGAGAACCCTTCTGTGTCCTCGATTTGCCTCGACCGGTCTCGAATACGCGGTTTGACAGTTAGGCTCCAGGATTTGCATGAGGTTTATTTGCAGGAGCAACTGAAGGATTTTGCAGAAACAGGTCCATGGTTAGTCACGGTGGAGTTAGGAGTTCATATGACAATTCGTGCAGACTCGTGACGAAGATCTAGTTATGGAATGTCTCGTCTCACCGCATCGATCTCCTCGATGTCCTCCAAACATTCTGTGTTGTTAGCGCTCACGTCGACGTAATTTCCTCCGCAAGATTCCATGGCGTCCTGATTTCACAGAAAACAACGATTTCAGGATACGCAACCACGTCTGACGGCTAAACGCAGTTCTTAGTAACGTAGTGATTAGGTAAAACCGAGCAGTATGCTTCGGAAATTCCGGATGGTGCTCGGCTTATCGAAGATCATTGTAACGGCGTGCAATGCAAGAGCATAAATCATCCTCTATCAATGCCATAACTATGGCTTCCATCCGACTCTACTGAACTAAAGATACTATTTCAGCAGGTACTAATAATGTGTGCACCGAGGCTTTCGATAAAAGGACGAGGCGACAAGGCGAGAGACTCACGGCGTAGAGTTCGTCTGATACGAGCGCCACTCGGTGAGCAAATGGAATTCTCGAGTTGTCGTCGATGAAATCGTCCGTCTTCGGGTTCCCAAGCACATACCCCTGTCCAGAAAACCCAATTCACCTTGTCAATTATGAACATCCAAAATAATGCAGGAATTGCTCATCACAAACAATCTCACTCCAGATCTTATTTATCAGACGATACCAGAGGTTCTCTCTCGCCTTCAATCTAATATTTCGATAAGAGCAGAAGCTATTTTTTGCCTAGTTCGAATTATATAAGCTCGAAGAGAAAGGTCGGGCAATAGACATTTACCTTGAGATTCATGAATGGCTCCCCTCCAAGCAAGTTTCCTGCAGAAGAATCAGAAACGAAGTCGGCTAAAATCGACCCGAACTTAAATTCAAGACGGAGAAGTCGGTAAGTTCGAGACGAATGAAGTAACTTGAGGGGCAAGAAATTACCGTCGAATATCTTCTGGACGATGATCGGAAGAGGTATGCCCGAGTACGAGTCCCCGCCGATGTAGAGCATGTTCTCGATAAATTGAGGATGACTGAGCAAGAACTGCATAAGAGTTTTGAGAATGACAAGAACAAACAACAAAGGCGCATCAGTTTCGGAGCTGGTATCTTTTCCGGCTGGCCGTCCCTCTAGCCCGACCGATACGCCGCAGCTCGATTCACGCTTCGGATTTTTCCAACACTTTTGCAGACAAATCGACATTGGAATCATTTCATTTCAACAGTCGGGGACGTGCACATTACCTTCTGCAGGAATTCATAGGTCTCGTTCGAAGATTTGAAGTCATCTGTGTAGTAGTTTTCGGCGGTCGTGGAGTAGGAGAACCCGGTCCCTATCGGCGCATCGACGAATAACATGTTGAGGCCCTGCAGGGGTCGATGTCGCCGCGTAAGAACGGCGGCGGCAATTCACCGGACGATGTCCGAACTGAACCAATGTTCTCGAAGAAATCGATGAAAAATCATTTGGGAGGGAAAAGAAGATGAGGAACCTGTGTCCATGCGTACGGATTCTGATGAAGCGATGGTATGCTCCCATTGTATCCCTCGTAAGTAAAGGCCAGCGGACCTGCTCAATTATTTCACGTTAGAGTAGACTTGTAATTTCCTTCTTTGGATCCCGGAGGGCACCTAATTGGGCCCGCCCGGGCCCAATAATCTTTTAGTAATGAAACTTATTTATTTTAAATCATTGGCCAGCCCAAACAGGGGGCATTTGGGCCCGGCCCGGCCCATTAATCAAGTTCAGTAGAGTTTTCATCAAATATACATCGGCTATAGTTTCGATCGGCCCATCGACCAGTATTCCGATCAGTGGCTCATAAGCATGGACATCGCCCTGTATTTCGTTAAGTTTACATGTGAGTGATGTCTGTGCTCGTGACCCGTCAATCACGAAATCCAATCTCACCACATCTCCACGCGATCGATGTAACTTCATGGTGAAATCTTTTCAAGTCATCTTAAAAGCTACTGATGAAAAGAAATACGAGATCGGGCGATCAGGGATTACCGCCTTCGTAGAGGAAAGCGGAGAGGACGGAGCAGCCGGGACCTCCGGTGAGCCAAAGCATGAGCGGGTCCTGGGACGGCGTCCGCTGCGACTCCACGAAGTAGTAGAACAGCTGGGACTCGTTGGATTCTCCTACGCCTATGTACCTTCACACGACACCAACGACCACGACAACGACAACATAAAGAAATTAAGTATCATCGTCAGTCAATCAATGTCGACTGCTAAATAATTTTGACAAGAGCACAAAATACAACACTTAATTGGGCAACGAAAACCAGGTCGGCTTTGTCATTTCTGACATAGTGTTTAGTGCGGCACACTTCTCGTGACCTTGTTATGTGCGCTTTTCAAATACATTTAGAGGTTAAATGTCACGAAAACACACGTGCTAAATGTATTTTCCCACCAAAAATCTTTAAAATGATACGATTTATTATTTATTTTTTTCATTGAATTAGATTAATATGAAGAAATACTACAAATCGGTATCTTTGTGACAAACAGAGGATAAAACTTTAAATCGGTACGTATTATCCAACTTGGCAATTTGACTGTAAAATGTAACAGAAATTAAGAGAAGATAAATTTATCACAGATATACTAATCTAGAGTTTTTTGTTATCAAAAAATTAATTTTAGATAAATTTGTCATGTACATGCCGGTTTGAATTTTTTTGTTGTATCATTAACCTTAGTATAAAGGGGGTCTCTCGTTACATACAGTGGAGTGGAAATATTTCGATTTCTAGAGTGTTGATCGAGTATAAGACGAAAATGGATGGACAACATTGAAAAGTACAAAATTTTCTCGATCCAGGCACCTAATGCTTGTCGGCAGGGTTCCATGCCTCAAAAAGAAAGAACTAAGGCCCCACGTCCTCCTTGAAAACGAGAA
Organism: Eucalyptus caleyi; assembly: GCA_014182885.2. Classification (NCBI taxonomy): domain Eukaryota; kingdom Viridiplantae; phylum Streptophyta; class Magnoliopsida; order Myrtales; family Myrtaceae; genus Eucalyptus; species Eucalyptus caleyi. The sequence goes on along the minus strand of CM024468.2, from coordinate 30,701,788 downwards.
GAAAAGAAGATAGAGAGAGAGACAGAGAGAGAGAGAGAGAGAGAGAGAGAGAAAGAAAGACACTCACCCGGTTTCGAGATAGAATGGAAGATCGCCGTCGTAGCCCGGCAAGTTCTTGACAACGTTGACGGAGGCGGCAGGGGCGCCGGCGAACACCAGCAGAAGAAGAGCGTAGGAACAGAGCATCACGAAGGCGCTGCTCACGCCGCAGCCTCTTTCGGCGGCGGTGGCGGACGGACCGTGTCTTCTTCCCCCGGCTGCCGCCGCAGCGTCCCGGTTCATTGCGTTCTTTTCACTTGTTCGGACACCGAAATGTCGCGCTCAAGCTGTCGAAGTTGCGAATGTAGAGATCCTCCTGTCAATCCTGGGTTTGCTTTCCCCGGACATTATCCGGCGATAAATACGGCTGGGGGAGACGAGAAAGTTAGTTGCCCCAACTAATCACATTTTTCTGGTACAATGAATGACTATAAAGATCACGCCGCACGTTGACCCATATGTCTCCTCATGTCATCAAACTTTCTAACGTACCATTAATGACCCATAATTTCGCAAAAAAATAACACTTTAAAAGACTTTTTCTTAAGGTAAATACCATAAAAAGATCTTAAATTGGTATATCCGTAATAAATTTACTATAAATTAATTTTTTTACCATAAAAAATTCCAAACTAGTACATTAACAGCATATTCACTATTCGTTAGTTTCTATTAAATTTTATTATCATTAGAATTTTACCCTCAATTAGTTGTAAGTTTACCAATTTACGATTTTCATAATATTAATCTAATTTAATGAAAATTAATGAATGGTAAATTTGTTGGGTTTTTTGGTCAAAATTTCAAAATTTAGAACTTTGGGTTTTTCATGATATTAACCATTTTCTTAAAAAATATTGGGATAGTGCTTACAAACATGAATAAAAAAAAAAAATTCTTCATTTACAAAATTATTTAGATTAAATTGTTATCAATAAAAAAAAAATTCTTTTACTAATTATTTCAAGAATAGAATAAGTTATTCTTAGGAAGAGAAAGATGATTTCAAAATAATATATTTTCGTGAAACAAATAGAATCTTTGCAAAAAAAAAAAAAAAAAAAATGAATAATTTAAAAAATATCATCCAAAATGTGATCAATTATATCTCTTGAAATAATTGGTCAATGAAAAATATCTTCCTATTGATGATAATTTATATCTAAGTATTTTCGTAAATAATGAAATTGTTTTTTTGCTGGTTCTTTTCTTAAGTGATATAAACAAATTTACTTTATCAAAATATTTTTAAAATTATTGTCTGATACAAAGCAAACGCATTATCTGTGCCCATGTGCCACTTATAATCTATCATAATTGTCTGTCGGACAGTCACTGACAGAGAGTCGATGTAACCCATGCCCTTCGGTCAGCGACACCTTGGAAGATTACAATTTTTTAACCTTTTTGGGAATAGAATGGTACAGCATGATTTTTTCATGAAAGGAAATTTCTATTTTAGCCTTTTATGAGTATCTATTATTGTCTGCCAAAAAATAGATTGCTCAGTCTGCTGAAAAACTTAGGATCTGTAGGGTAAATTGAACGAGTGTTGAAAATTAAAAATTTGAATTTCTAAGTTGAAAATAATAATAATAATAATAATAATAATAATAATAATAAAGCTGAGCTAATTGTCACTCTATCAATTTGCATATCTTGGATGGAAACCAATTGACTTTTTCGATCGGTTTCATCCTTTACCCAATTTTTTTTTTTTTTGGTAACTCAAGGAACCCCGCACAGCCGGCAACCGGAAATAAACCACTGAGAGCAATACGTGCTAGCCACCACACACATGCCACCGGGTAAGTTGTCAAGAGTCTCAAGCTAGCATTCTTGTAACTTGCGTTACAGAAACTTCGAACACTAGACCTCTTGAAGTTTAGCGCCTACCCAACTAAGCCACCGCCTTTCCTCTCTTTTTTTTTTTTTTTCTTTTTTCTCTTATGATTTCCTATGTTTTCTTATGCCTCCAGAACGCGGGCATAAGCTGCCTCAAGAGTAACGCAGGGCTATTCTCTTAGGTCAACATGAGACACCTGTTGATATCAAGCACATTCGAAGCGAAAATGGAGTTGTGGGAGAAGATCATGTACGACGGCAAGCTAAACATCTCGCCGGGGTCATTGTGCCACTGTAGCGAGCCAAGATGATTCTAAGTGTGCTTTGCAAACATGACCGAAGAAACCCTCGAGATCGCCATCCGGCACATTAAGGCATTAGTCAAATCTGCCTCCGAAGGCCGCGATGAGACCATTAGTGGTCAAAGGTGTGACAAGGCCATTGTCGCGAGGAAGACACATTGTCATTATTGTCTATATTAAACTATACATTTTGAAGCTTAAGAACGTTTTCAATAATAATTCTAGTCAACACGATGTAATTTCCTCTTATATGTGTTATTAGTTTGATAGTAGTTTGCTAAATTAATGCACATAAACTTTCTTGTAGAAACCACCCGCATAACTGGCGAGGCATTTTTCTTGTGCGGGGGTTCCCTGGGTCATCAAAAAAAAAAAAACTTTCTTGTAGAAGAAAACAACCCCAATGACTTAACCATTATCGACTTTCCAGTGATTTTAAATCACATGGTACAGTGTTTCCAAATTATTTTTCAATAATTATGTAGAATTATTTGGAAATTTGTGTCAAAGCGTCTACCAATTGAATTAACATATACAATTTGTTAGGATGAGGGACACAATTGGTAATTTAGATAAGATGAGTCACTATAACTAATCCCGAAATTTGATTTGCAATCAATAAAGAATCGAGGGTTTTTAATCATTATTGGTACGTGTTATTATATTATTTGAAATAAAATAACTCGCTATAAATTGACTTTTTATTTATATAAAATGATATAGGGTCAAGTATCTCTTGGTCATGTGAATTTTCTTAAGGAACTAAACGTTGAAGCTATATTGGGTAAAATCTATATAAAAATCGATTAAAAATCATTTTTTGGCTTAGTTTTGACTCATGTGATCCTAAGATTGATTTCGTGATATTTTAAGTCCCGAGACATCTTCGCCTACGAGATTTTGATAAGTGGGGCAGTTTTTTTCTCTACTAATTCATATTCTTTTTTTTTTTTCTTTTCTTCATTTGTTTTAGGGAAAAAACCACGAAAAACCCTAAACTTTGCTCAAAGTGACAGATTTACCTCAAACTTTTTTTGTAACATGAAAAACCTTGAACTTTGCCAACCGTGACACATTCACCTCAAACTTTTTTTGTGATACAAAAAACCCTGAACTTCTATCATGTGACACATTTACCCTAAATTATAAGGCATTTTGGTTTTTTTTTTATTTTTTATTTTTACTTTTTTTAGTTTTTCTTTCCTTCTCTCTTCCCTTCTCCGGCTGGTCGGCGAGGGAAGTCGGCGTCCGATGAGGGCTGCCCTCGTCGGCGTCGGGCGAGGGTCACCCTCCCTAGGCTAGCTAGGGCCGCCGTCGTCGGCGTCAGGTGAGGACGGCCCTCGACTGGGTCAAGCAAGGGCCTCCCTCGCACCCTCGCCCTTGCCTGCATCGGGCGAGGGGTGCCTTCACCAGTGATGAGTGAGGACGGCCCTCGCTAGCATCGAGCAAGGGCACCCCTTGCCAGACCCAGCCGAGGGCCGCCCTCACCGAACGCCAACAAGGGTAGCCCTCGCCGGACGCGGGCTTCCCTTCGCCGGCTCCACCATGGCCGGCGGAGGGAAGAAGAAGAAAAAAAGAAAAAAAATAAGACAAAAATGTCATTGATAAGGTAAATGTGTCACAGTTTGAAAAGTTTGGGATTTTTCACATCACAAAAAAACAAAGTTCGAAGTAAATATGTTACTTGGGGCAAAGTTTGGGTTTTTTTTTATGGTATTTTCCCTTTGTTTTATGCATAATAGATATCATTTGTCTTATTTTTAGGTCATCTTCATTTGTTTTATGTGTAATAGATATCATTTGTCTTATTTTTAGGTCATCGGAGAGTTATTTTAGAGCAATTTGATTTTAGCCAATTCATTGCACAATGATTTTGTTTTTAGTTGCAAAACCAATATTTCAAGTGTGTCTTCATCTTTTAAATTTAATATATCTATAGAATGACATTAACGATTTTTTTTAGTTATAATTGTTTATATTTCAGTATCTAATTTATTTTTCTTTCATCATATTCCTGAAAATTGATTGCGTGGGCCCATTACAGTTTTATCTATCAATTTAAGCTTCTAATAAGAAAAAAAAATAAGAAATCAAAAATAAAATTGGGTAAAAGATGGAAACCGGTTGAAAAAGTCGACCGGTTTCCATCCAACTAAGCCGCACTCAAAAAAAAAAAAAAAAGAACTTTTTTGATGACAATTGAAAAATGGTAACTAAATTTATTAATTTTTACCAAACTTAGAACATATCTTAGTAAGATTCTAGTTATCGTAGGTTATTCATATGGGTCAAATGAATTAAGTAATGCACAATATTTGTTACATTAGGGCGCGTTTTCTTGAGAATAATTTTTATCATAATTAATTTTTTATAATTCTATTCCCATGAATAATTTTTGAGAAAAAAAATATGTTTGATAATTGTCCAAAATTTCTATTCTCAAGATAGAATTGTGTTTGGTAGGATTCTTAATTTTTTTTTGTTTCTTTTAATTTTTAATACTTTTATGATCTTTTCTTTTTCTTTTTCCTTTTTTTCTTTTTCCCTTTTCTTTTTCTCTTCTTCTTCCTCCTTCTTGGTAGCTAGTCGCCAACCCACGGCAGTGGTGGACAACTGGCTAGGCACGCCTCAGCCTCCCTTGATTTGGGCGAGGTCAAGCCTCGCTAGTGACTAGGCGAGCCTCGCTAGACCACCGGCGAGGCTTGACCTCGCCCAAACAACGTGAGGTCGCCCTACCCTAGTGAGGTCGAGCCTCGCACTAACTGGCGAGGTTGAGCTTGCCAACTACCAGTGAGACTTGGCCTCATTGGACCATCGCTAGGCAACGTCGACCTAGAGGTGGCTTGGTGAGGTCAAGCCTCGCCGGTGGCTAGGTGAGCTCGGCCTTGCCAGATTTGGGCGAGGTTAACCTCGCCTAGCCATAGTGAGGCTGCGAGGCTTGGGCTAACGAGCCTCACCATGGCTTGGCATCACCGTAGGCCCGCGATGCTCCAGGGAGATTGCCGACCCTCATCTGGCTGATCACCAGCCATGGTTGAGGCCAACTACTGGCCAAAAGGAAGAAGAATAAGAAGAAGAAGAAAGAAAGAAAAAAAAAAATAGAATTGATTCTAGGAATTGTTCCCGGAAACAAGAAGCAATTTTTTTTTACTTTTTGATTCTATTCCAAATCTATTTCCAAGAACAAAAAATTGAGGGAACAAAAAAATTATCAAATGGATTTATGTTCTTTTTTAACTCCCGGGAAACAAAAAAATAGAATCAGTTGTTCTTGGAAGTATTACCAAATAGGCTCTAAGTGAACTTTTCACTTAATCAAGATATTCAATCCAATGCTAATTAGGGTTATCAAATAAATCTGACCTTATTCCATGATAATTTCTAACTTTCAACGCTTAAATTGAATTATTAATAAGGCCCTTAATCATTACATGACTCGTTATATATTTGCTCATTCTATACGGAAGTTCCTACTTTTGTTTTGACCCTGCCGTCGGGCTATCCCCTGTTATAAAACATAGAATACTATAGGCGACAGTCGTTGCAGATATCTCAAACTTGTCTTACTTTTTCACTGAAAAAATTGATAAATTGACCTGGGAGTGACTAAAGTTTAGCAGACAAGCGATACGGCACAAAACAACTTTCGATATAAAAAATAGGTTGTGCTCCCTTAAATCAAGCCTTTTTATTGACATTGTCATCGAAATCCGATGGCTGATTTTTCCATCTTTAAGAGTATCAGGAAGTTCGCATTTTTCTGATTTCAAGCACACGACTAGGAGTTACGACACAAGTATCCCAACATAATGAAAACTAGGTCAGTCAGACATTTGATGAGGAAGATATCACCAGTCTCGTTATTAATGGTCTTTAAACTTGAGCCTAATATCCAATGTTGTCTTTAAACTATTAATTTGTTTAATGTGGTTCCATAATCTCAACCCAATATGCAATGTCGTCTTTGAATTTTTATTTGTTTAATGTAGTCTATGAACTATTGATAAATGTTCAATCCAATCCCTAAACAATATGAAAATTGCACAAATGGAATGACTATATTAAACGTTTACTAACAGTTCATGAATTATATTGAATAAATTAAAAGTCCAAAGATGATACTACGCATTGTGACAAAATTCAGGTAATATATTGCACAAATTATAAATTTAGGGATGACATTACATATTTGACATGAAGTTCTAAGATCATTCATATTAGGGGAGAATTACCAAAATAGTCATAAACCTATTGCAATTGTGCCACTTCAGTCCTAATTTTTTTTTTTTGCCAATTTAGTTCTAAACATTTTACAGTTGTGTCAATTCAGTCCATCCAGCCAAAATTGGTCGGCCGGCGCTGACGTGGACCGGCGAATGCTGACATGGCATTTTTAGATATTTTTTTTGGAATTTTTCGAATTTTTAATATTTTTTTGTAATTTTTTAATTCTTTTTATTTATTTTTCTTTTTTTCCATTATCTTCTTCGCCTCTTGGCCAGCCGGTGTCGGCCAGAGGCAAGGGCCGGCGAGGTCAGCCTCGCCGGCCAATGGCAAGGCTCGCCCTCGCCAGCTGGAGGCAAGGGCCGGTGAGGGCGAGGCCCCGCCAAATCTGGAGAGGTCAGCCTCACCGGCCACTGGCGAGGGCGAGGCCCCACCAGATCCGGCGAGCTCGGCCCTCACCAGATCCAGCAGGGCCTCGCCTAGCCAAGGCAAGGGGTCGACCTCGCCAGTGGCCGGCGAGGCTCCTCGCCTGCCGTCCACAGTGCAGCGGCGATCGGAAGCCGCGAGCTCGCTCGCACTCCGGAGGCGCAATCGCAAGGCACGGATTGAGGCGGAGAGAGAGAACGGTTCCAAGCGAGCGCTCGCAATTTCAAACGAGAGAGAGAGAGAGAGAGGGATAGCCACCCATAGATCCTCCCGTTGAGGAGGTCACCTCGCCGGCCACTGGCGAGGTCGACCCTCGCCTTGGCTGGGCGAGGCCCTGCCGGATCTGGCGAGGGCCGAGCTCGCCGAATCTGGCAGGGCCTCACCCTCGCCAATGGCCGACGAGGCTGACCTTGCCAGATTTGGCGGGGCCTCGCCCTCGCCGGCCCTTACCTCCGGCTGGTGGGGGCGAGCCTCGCCATTGGCAGGCGCCGGCCGGCCGGGAGGCGAAGAAGATGATGCAAAAAAAAAAAAAGGAATTAAAAATTCCAAAAAAATATTAAAAATTCGATAAAAATTAAAAAATATTTAAAATGCCACGTCGGCGTTCGATCGGCCGGCCAATTTTGGCCGGATGGACTGAATTGACACAACTGTAAAAGGTTTAGGATTAAATTGGTAAAAAGTTTATGACTGAATTGACACAATTGCAATAGGTTTATGACTTTTTTGGTAATTCTCCCCTCATATTAGTATCTCAACTATTTTTCAATACCCAAAGGAGGCTGTGGTGCTCTCAACCTGAGAGTTCTCGAAATTAAATGAAAATTTCTAGACCTCTTAAAAATGGTGAGTAATAATTTTAGTAAACTTGGATAGTCAAGACGAGGCTCGATTCATAAACCCCGAGCCTGTAACCCCGGCCTATGCCGAATTTTTGGGTCCATGATATTTCGGATTTGCCCCACCAGTATTAGGTTTATTGTAAAGATTTCTCAATCTCTCAAGGTGAGCTCTCACCTTGAGAGATCATCGTTGGGGCAGAATTTTTCTAGAAAAAATCGTAGCTTTTATTTTGCCAAATGGCTGCACATCTATCTCTAATGTACAACCGAATGCCCCATGCATACAAAAGGCAATTACTAGAATGATTTTGGAAAAGAAATGGTTGTGTAACAATTTTTTATGTACTATGAGGATAACAGTCTTCTTTGAACCATAAAAAATCAAATCAAAATAATTAATAATCGTTGTGAGACCCATTTATTTAAAAATTTATAACTCACAATAGATTGTTATTGTGACAATACTCAAACGATTGTTATGGCAGCAATTTAATAAACTATTTTTTATCCAAAAATGGCCGAATTGTAAACAACGCTACTTCCGATTAAGGCCAGTATGTTGAAACTTGATTGTGCATGATTTTTATGAAAACGACATTGCATGCATCATCTTTTGCCATGTTATATACTGGCCTAGCAAGCATGTCATTTATCTCGTGTCATCACCATTATTTATGACATCTTTTATGTCACTTTCAAATGTACTTTTCTTTGTCGCGTCATTATTCATGACAAATCGACCTTTCCCTTCATTGGTCTCTGTGTTGTTTCGCCACGTCATCATCATGTGAATCATCTCCCATGTTGCTTCCCCACATCATCATTCCATGTCATCCTTATGTATGTCATTTTGTCACGTCATTATATCTATGTCTCCTTTGCCATGTCACGGTGTTCATAGGATCACGTCCCCATGTCATTTTGGTCGCCTCCTTGCCACATTATCGTGAGTGCCCCTGAGTGGTTTCGCTTGTCTCTCTTTACGCCGTGTCATTCTGTTCATCTTCTCGCCAGGTCATTGCGTATGCTTATATGTCATCGCGTGTCCTCGCCATGGCATCAATGTGTCTCGTCATAGTTTGTCGTTAGTTCTATTTTTCACATTTGACACATCCTTTTACACTTCGTCATCGACATGCGACATTTTTGTGTTTTCTTTTTCCAAAAATGACAGCTTCACACATTGAGGAGTCGTGCCATGTCACTAATAACTATTCCGTGGTTTGATAGCATCACCACATAGTAATTTTAGCAAAATTTCATTCCTCTTTTGAGACAATTTCTATATTTTCTCAATTTTAGAGAAACATTTAAAATAAAAGGAAAAAACAACAAAAAATTATAAATTGTGTGCATGTGACACATTTATCCTCTCTTTTTTTTTCTTTTTTCTTTTTCTGTGACATCAGGAATCCCAAACTTATAAGTTTTACCTATGTGACATATTTATTCTTTGTCAAGATTTTGTTAAATAAATTTTCAGCCCAAGCAAAGTCATTTTGATTTCCCTTAAGCTTAACGTTGGCAATGTTAACACTCTTTGCTTTCTAGCGTTAATGTAGGTAGATTTTTAATAGTTCTTATTAATAGAATTGTGACGGAGGGTAAATAAGTCACATAAGTAAAAGTTTGAGATTTTTGATATCATAGAAAAAAAATAGAATAAATATATTACAATAAACATTGTTTAGAATATTATGTGACCTTACCCTCCCATCAAAGAGCTATGTTAGCGAAAAGGCAATGTGGAAGGTGTTCATCTCTCACATATCCGGGCCCCGGATCTCTTGACTCGGGATTTTATGCAAATTTATGCAGTTTGCCTTTTCTCTTTTTGCATGGGTGGTCAGTTTTTCTTCCCGCTAACTATTAGGATAAACGGTTCTAGACTGACCTTTAAAATAGATTGACTGGTCACGACTCATTTTTTTTTTTTCTCAAAAAGAGATTTTTAGTAGAAACGAATCTTGTAAATTAAGAAAATTTCACCATTCTCAATGCATTATTTATGCAATCATAATCTTGAAAATCGAAGCATTGATAATTAAACATGCTTGACAAGCATCATGAAAGCACTTGTTCACGAGAACCCATCAAATTTTAGCCAAAAAAGGAAAAAAAATCCCAATCCCCAAATTTTTATCTGTTTTAGGAATCTGGTAACGGCTAAGCGTTTTGACTAGGAGATGTTGCTTATCCAAATGTCACTGAGCTGCAATTATTGCTAGGGCAGGCGCAAGGACTTTCTTAGTTAGCTGAGCAACCGTTGACTGTTAGCGAAGCCAAAAGCCATTACCATCTGGAGCAAAAGAGTGGTAGTTCACTTGAAATTGCAAGACAGTCTGATTGATCTGTATTTGTGGGGCGAGGGCGCCTCCTCTATGACTTTTGGACAATGACATTTATGATTTGGACGTTCCGAGTAAGGATCGGGCGATGACTTTTGAGTATAAGAACTCGTTCAATAGCATAAAGCCAGGAGACAAAATCGTCGCGATTGAGGTTGAGTTCAAATTGTGGGGCTTCAACTTTGATATCTTGGTCATACTCCTCACACCTGCCTCTTCTTGTAATTTGGTAATCTGGAGTTACCTCTGACGTCATTGGATCATCACCAGAGCTTTGACAAGGATCTGGATCGTCATGGCATGGTCTATTAACACAATGTCTTGTTGTTATTCCTATCTCACTAGATTCTCTAGGAGGATGAGGACTCGTTCTATATCTCTTTGGGGATACTCAATAACATGATCACGCCTTTCGTAGTGTGCTTGTTTCAAACTCAAATCTCTCGAATCTTGATAAGCTATTTTTGTTTTTTAAAAGAAAATATGAGATGGGATGAGAGATAAGTAACAAAATGAATCACTCAAAATGAGTTCCACCTTGAACTCTGATAATAAATTGATGCCTGTGTTTTACGGGAAGTGTATTTTGAGTGATAAAGGGATATATTATGATCACCGCCAAAGCATAAAGGACTTGCCACTAGCTAATAGTGGTGTCAACAGTTTGGTTCGGTTTGGTTTGGTTTTTCAGGAAACTTAAATAGAACTAAACCATTTGGGTATGCATTAGCTTCAAGCCAAACCATGCCCCAAACCAAATATAACCCAAACTGAGTATTTGTTTCAGTTCGGTTTTTAGTTTTTTTTTTTTTTTTTTTTTTTTGTGAAATATTAAAAAGAGGTTTAGTGAAAAAATGAGAAAAATTGTGTAAATTATAATATTAAAAAGATGAGCAATTTTCAGTTCGGTTTGGTTAAACGAACCGGAATAAAAAAACACTTATTTTTTTAGTATCCAAACTGAAATCCGAACCGAACTGAAAAATGCATGAAAATTCGATTCAGTTTGAATTGATTCCGGTTTTGGTTCGATTTTTTGGTTTAGCTCTGACACCTCTACCAACCAAGGATAAAGATTGAGATGGACGAATTCACCACTAAGGCCTAAAGGTAAACCACTAATCAAGAATAAAAGACTTCTTGGTTCACCCCTAAAAAAGAATCCACCAACCACTTTAGAAGATAAACAAACAACAAAAGAAATTGATCATAACAATCTCCGATTGCTAGATAGTTGGTTAGGAGTCTCGAAGTTGACAATAGACTTGTAAATCGACATATAGGTAGTGGATCATCAATCATGAAATCGACAACTAACTCGTAGAATTGACATCTTCAAACTTGGACCCATTGAATCAAATTTAGCCGAAATTGATCTTTGCTTGCGATACTGAGGAATGTTCCGGATTCAGCCGGTGAAGTCCAAGTTGAGCTTGAGAGATGATTGATAGAGCCTGATGCACCCGCATCAGTCACTGAAGAGTGTGATTAAAACAACGTCATCATGTTTGATTCCAAGTTATCTGACTATTGGCAGGGTGAAATAGGTCGAACATTGTTCTTCGATGTAAGCCCGTGTTAATTTTTTTGGGACATTTAGAAGTTCGCATCGAAATTATTCAAGCATAAATAAATACGTACCTTCTTTTGCTACCATTCCAAGATAGGGGGCTAAGCTTTATGTCAATGCTAGAATTAGGTAGGACTAGAATCACCGGTAGACATTCGTGAGTAAAAAAAATTAAGCAATGAAACATTGACCGTAACGTGAAGATCCTTAGTCATTTGATAACCTAAATCTCTGTTTCCTTCCATTGCTAATTGGCCTGAATTCATCGATGCGCGTGTGGGAATCGAAACACGAACCCAATCCGTACGAACCAGCTAACTTATAAAACTGAAATTAATCAACATCAAGCCCTCGAATCGCAACATATGTTCCACGAATCGGCAGAACGGGCTGCTGTAAACAATGTTGGTCGCCACGTCTAAGCACTACGTAACTTGTCGACTAATCGTTCCATTGAATCATCATGTTTTGCACGTGAAACGCGTGGTAAGGCTGCTGCTTTCTCCATGCATGATTAAAGGAAAAAACAAATGATGGTTCGAGTGACACGATGGACAGATTTAGTTTGGTACTTAAGGTGCGAGTGATGAACGATCAATGATGTAGAATATTAGGTTGGGAAGGGAAGGAGGAGGGGGAGAAAGTGAGGTACAGGGATTATTCTCTAAAAAATGTTGTTAAGAAGGAGAAGAAGGACCTACGTAGCATCTCAACGCCACATCGTGGTTGAGAAAGCTTTTAACTTGAAACAATAAGTTGTTACCCATTAGAGCATTTCTTTGCTATGGACTTAGGTACCTAGCGGCTCGGACCGACATGATTTTATGGTACGGATGCACTATATGCATGCAAAACCGCATAATTGAATGGATCGGATGCGCGCACCGATCTCTTTGGCAATCTCTATGGACCTAGAGAGTATAGTGCACCTAATGACATTGTATCCTGATTGGTCACCTAGGTGATGATGATCAAAGAATTAAGAATGAACGTGTCTACAGTTTGGATGCAAGCTACTGGTGTAAGCAGGAGTAGGTGACAATCCATTGTTACTGTCAACCATCATAAGCACAACTAATTTTCCTGCTGCTGCCAGTTCAAATTTAGGTCGGTCGGCTCCTTATGACCTAAAAAATAAATAAAAAAACCACCCACTCCGGTATTCTCGAGGCTAGAATGGGTTTTCTTCGTCGTACAAAATTTAGGAACCCCTCTTCCTAGGATTGAGCTTAAACTCAGCTGTGCTTTTATTCCCATTCGCCTTCATTATATGTGAATCAATAACTGTTCAAGCCTGATCATCCCTCATTGTATGCATGACCTCGTACGGTCTTGATCCTAACATTTCCTCTTCAACGCCGAGACACATCGAAAGAAAATCTCCAGAAACGTCCCAAAGCACATAATAGGACAGCTTATGGCACATTGTAACCATGATTTTAACGACAATTGATCCGAAAGAGAACGTGATACCAACGAAATAAGAAAAAGCTGGATTGTCTTGTCATATGGAAATTGTAAGGCGACTAGTTCTAAACCCTGAGTTAAATAAATACTCCAGCTCAGAAACACGCCTTCATTTTCGCATAAAGATCATCTACTTTCACAAGTACAGTCAGCTACTCCTTACAATGTTCATCTTACAAGACAGAGACTGGCGTAAATATTTGGACCTTTAAAAGGAAAATAAATAACAATATACAGAAACACCAATGTGAAAAGAAATTGTCAAAACCTACTCTGTAGCCTGTCCAGAAAAACAAAATATGCCTCGACAGCCCTCCCTTGCTATCTCAGTTTATCCTCATTTTCCACTGAGACAGCATACACCATGCACTGCTAATTCTAAGCATTACAACAATATGATAATCTGGCCAAAATTGTGAAATTTACATATCAAGGAAGAATTCAGCAGTTCAATAGTAACCTACTTGGAAGAAAACTTGGCTAACACATCATGACAGCAGCCTATCACTCTCACCAACAATTAATCAGCACATGGCAGGTGAAATGAATGCATAAGTAACCTGTTCCTGAAAAAGGTTGGGCTTCTGATTACTCAACAACTGCAGTTCGCTTTTCCAAAAGTGATTCCAGGAATGCCGAACACAATTTGGTAAGAGGTGGAAGAGTTTGTGACGATCCACTGAATAAGGTAGCCCAAGGCTTCTCAGATGGAGCGATAATGATCTCAGCTGTCTGGTTTCTCTCATGGTTGAACTCCTGTAGCTCCCCATATATGGATGAGTACCCATACTTCTCTGCAATAATCAAAGTCTCCAAATAAAGATCAACCACAAAAGAATAAACTACTACAATGGGATTCTAATTTGCTTAAAGGTACTAGCAGATTGTGTAAAACTCTGAATTGACCATGATCATTGATCACATCCTAGTGGAAAAACACTTTTATCCACTGTAAATGTCCATGGATTCACTACAGCACCAAATCTCTACTGTAAGATCAGTTCTGTACCTGTTTCTTCAGAAACAAGGCCCTTCCGGTAAGCAACACCATGTTCAGTTGCTTCATCACTGTATGGATCAAAAAGGACATATTCATGATCACCATTTACAAATGCAAGCAACCCACGAGATGTTTTCCCTTGAGTAAAGTTCTCTCGTGATGGACTGCCTTGAAGAAATGCAAGAGCACCACCTTCAGCCTGCAATTAGCACAGATAACTTTTTTGATAAACCAGACAATGTAACTACTACTTTGTGCCACAGAAATTGTGTCCAAGGAAAGTGCTTTGTTCCGCTGTGATGCAACAGGATTTGAAAATCCTACTAAGAAACAAGAGCACCATGCAGAGAAGTACTCCTGATTCATTTTAGTCACAAGATTCGGGGTGGATATTCCACTCAGCAATTAAATACTACCACATGATCCATCCTCTCATAAATTGTTGCACAAAGAACAGAAAATTCATTTTTTTTAACTTTTCATGCTTCATTTATGTGTGTTCCTTTATTTAGCTAGAAAGAGTAACCATTTAGACTAAAGGAGAAGTTGAGTGACCATCACAGGATTGGCCACATATTTAACTACTTGTACACAGATGACCTCCTCAAAGGTAGAAATCAGCTTAAATTATCCAGGAAAAATAAGGATTTTGCATACTGGGCTAAAACACCATGCTCACTATTTGGCATTTTTACTATACTGCAAACTAATATGTTGATCAGACTTGGGTGCTAAGACTAGGTCCAGGTGCATATCCAAGTGTTTGAATAGCCTTTTGAGAAAATCTTAAACATGGGGACCAGCCTAAAAGGATCCAAGATTATGGAATCAGGTTCAGAGACATGTCATATAATCCACATTTAAGCTTAATATACAATTGAGAAATAAAAAGGGATTGTCTCAAATTTCATTTATTTTCTAGACATAAACATGTTTCCTTCAGTTAATTTCTTCTATTCCTCAATAAAAATGATAGTTTCTGTTTCATATGCAACTATGAGACTGAACTTGATAGGAAGAGTAATATTTGGACTTTTTAGTTTTATTTGCATCTGCCAATGTCTATCAGTCATCACTTGATTACTGAAGCTTCAAAAGACCTGCTGAAGAGACCTGGCCCTTAAGGATAAATACGTTCGTTTGTTTTGGTGAGTAGCTTAATACACCCAAGTAGTGAGGGGAAAAAAGCAGACATATACATCAAGTATCTCTTCCTCCTCGACAGAGACTGATTTTCCTCTTCCTCTTCCTATAAGACGACACACAGATCAGTACCTCGACAACTATGGCCACCCTCGTCCACTTCCTGATGCTCCCAAAGAGCTCTTGCTAAGCTTCCATGCGTCATTATAGATTACACAATAAGGATTGGTGGATCTTGTTACTACAAAGTCAACTCAAACAATAAAAACTTGACCCGATTTGAGATGGGGTTCGTTTTTGGCTATACATACATTTTCACAAATAAACTGTCCAAGACTAACTATTGTGGATCTTTCTTCAAAATAATTATGATAATAATTTCTATCTAGCCAGAGGATAAATAGGAAAAGAGGAGGACAAGGTAATGGCATTGAATGCATAATTTTGAAAAGCAAAAGGACAAAGGCAATATGTACCTTTCTCACAGACCATACAGCCACGGGATCAGGTCTGTTAACATTGAAAGCAAGAATTGCTCCGTCCCTCCCTCCAAGTGCCATTGCCTGAGATTCTGTAGCTAACTTAGGGAGGAGAGCAAGGACGGCAAAAGTCGAGGGATCGCCCAAGCAAGTGACAGCTGCAGAAAGAAAAGTTGAATTGAGAATGCTCATGAACAGAGTATAGGAACCAAAGTATGTAAAAAGGACTCTGGCAAGTTAAGGACAAAAACTTAACTCTTGCAAGAACTTTTAAAGCAACCAGAGGGAAAGATAAGCATTTCAAATAGCCCTTGCAGTTTGGAGGAAAGAAACGTTGCAAGATCTAACCTTCTATTTGGAGAGAGTATGACCATAACTTTGACAACTTGGACAGGCTCCAGACAGATAGCTGCGGCCTGGAACCTCTAGATGCTGATACAATGTAACCTGACTGCCCTACAAATGACAAGGTCTTGATTGGCTGCAAAACGACATATGAGAAACCAATCAGACTTCCACGGGTTAACTGAGAGAAGCTCAAAGTTCTAAATAGTAAAACACAATGGTTGCAACAGCTGCTTTTGGGACGGTTGAGATGGAACAGCCAATGTAAAAGCTATGATAAGTTACCATCACCATTCCCCCATTAACAAGCCAAAGGTACAACCCAAACATTTTTTTTTTTTTTAATTAAAAATAAGAGTTGGCCTGGAATTCAGGCCCTCTTGACCAGAGAATGACATTGTTAGCACAAAGTGATTCACCTGCCATTGTAATATTCTAAAAACACTGAACCTTGCCACCTATTGTCCAGCATGAAATTTTGATTCAATAGTCAAGTGAAAGGTCTGTGTCAATAGGAACTGATCACTCATGGTAAATGTAGGTGTTAAAGTGATCCAGCTTCAAGATCAAGAAAAAGCCAACTAAACGCTTTTGCACAATCAAGACAATTGTCCATAATGGGATTGAAAAGGTGATCATTGGTCACTATATTATACCTGTCAGTTGACTATGCCTGCCAAAATGCAAAAACGCTAAATGGTTTCCTCAGGAGAACCTTCATTTTCAAATTCAAGGAGAGGCAGTCGGAGGTCAACTCCCCTACATTTCATATTGTGAAAGCCACCAGAGGCTTCAGGTGCATAGCAGAAAAGACCCGACCACAATTTCCCTTACTCCATTGGAATATCTTAAGATCCAATGTGATGAGAGGAACTATTAATAGTCCCCAAACTAAAATGCATTACCAGGGGACAGCAATTTACTCGACTACCATCAATGGGCTATTCATCAACTATGTATTACACATAGTCAATATTCTCAAGCTATGCATGGCAAGCGGCAACAAGCGGCAACTATACTTTCTCTTCGACAGACCAAGGAGGACTGTCAAACATGACCTTCCACGCTTAACCAGCCCTGTCCCATAAACATATGCAAAACACATCCACTCCAATAAGACTACTAATAGTTTAGAATCACCGTGAAAGCATCTCCAATTATAGCCACAAGTATATTCCTATCCGGATCCCACAGTGTAATGACTGTTTCAGCTGCAACAGCAAGAACTGAACCATCGGCAGAAAACGTAGCTGCTGTCATTGGTCTTTTCCTGCAAGGTCAACAAAAGTCAATCAGGATGATAAATTACAATTAACTGTACACTGTGTTCACCAGACATGACAAACAAAAGGCATGTATTGGTTTTGTTCATGCTTAACAGCATAAATGAGTCCCATGGCAATACTCGACAGTCACAGATGATACAAGCAAGGACAACTGGCCGGACGGCTGGTCAAATCATAGACATCTCTGGCAATATATTAGCACCGACACTAAGACTAAGAACAATGGAAATGGCAGTGGAGATGCAACATAAATGGACTAGTGAAAATTCATGGCTCACAAGCAGATAGCCTGCCCAACGTTGTACCTATACACACTTGAGGTTCTATTCAGTTTGCAACTTTCTTACCATTGATTAAGTAAACAACAGTAAAATAACCAGTAGGTGATGCATCTAAAGGAAAAGCAGAAGAGAAAGTCATCCATACTTGTATGAACCAACTGCATAGCACGTCCAGCCAGTATTCTGCACTTCCCTTTTTTGAATCTCGTTTCCACATACCCAAGTCTGAGATGTTGCAAAGGAACAATTAACATACCATGAAATACAGATCTCAACAATTTGATTCAGTGATTATATTACCTTGAAGTCCCCACCAAAGGATGAAGTTACTGCCATTAACTGGGTAGGCCGGAAAGCAACGGTGGAGATATCGGAATCCCTAGAAGAAAAACTCAATAAGTTCACAATTGGTATTTTCAAAGATAGCGGCATCTATGTGTTATCTACTTTGCCATACAAAAGTTAGAATTTTCCAGCATTAATTAACTTCTGAAGCTTATTGATTGCTTTCAGCACTAATGTCTAAGCAATACTTTTTCCTTTTGGGTTTGTGTGTGCGCATGTCGGGTGTTTCAGGACATGCCTTGTTATTGGTTTGCTAGAGGGGAAAAAATTTACAAACCTGTGAGGTTCATAAATCACGGTCAACAATCTGAAATGTTTATCCTGAGAATCTGATGTCCAAAACTTAAGACAAACAAGACCGCCTATATCTTCTTCAGGAAGCCTAACTTCAACAGTACTCATAAAAGAACCATCAACTGAAAGGGCCAGCTGAGTCACTACAACCTGTAACCAGACCATCCAAGAACAGAAATTAAGTAGCTGAGCAGACAAGTGTAGCAGTTATAGGAGGTAGAAAGGGATTGACATGAGACCCCATGTAGCCAAGCAGTAACACTTCAGAAACAGAAGAACAAATGAATTGCATTACCGTGATTTCATTGCCTGGCTGATGATTTCTCTCACATACTTGAACCTGCAAAAAAGAAACTGGAATGCTTTAGTTTGCAGCTCATAGACAAACAAAATATAAGTCTTTTGTTCTCAGAAAAGTCATCTTGCCCACATAGATATGTACTTCGCAAACATCATTTTCTAACAATATGACTTGCATTTGGACGAGGAATACTTGCAGTTTACTATTTCTAGTTTCTTCAAACAGAAAACAGCCAAAAAGTCGAAAAACAAAATGTTGTTTTGATGCTGTCCAGGTGAAATTACATTAAGATATTTCAAGTTTCATAGGTTGTCTCCAGTGATATGACTAAGAGACTATTATTTAAAGCAGAAAAATGAATGAGGCAAACAACTCCAAGAAAAGTTCAGTGAAAACAATGAGCTAAATACTTAAACGTGGCCTAAGTGCTTCATCTAAGATATATCTTTTGCAGTTACATCTAAAGTAAAAGATCATATCTCTGGCGTGAATCTCATTGACTAGAAAGTAATCTTGAAGATGCCTAAGTTTTCAAATTCAGCCTCACTCCGACCACCATCCATTTCAAAGGAAGATTATCACATGGAAGACATCATTGTATCACAGCTTGTGGTACCACAGCATACATTAAAGGAAACTCAGTTAAGAAAAAAGAAATTGAACGGATCATCTATATTGAACCTGCCATGTATTCAGAAATTTAAAAATTGCTTACATTATGAAAAGATCAGACAATTGCTTATTCATACCTTAACCTGCCATATATTCTGAAATTTAAAAATTGCTTACATCACCAAAAGATCAGCCAACTGCTTATTCATACCTCAGATATTGCATGATCATCAAACAAGCTGTAAAACTGGATCCCATAATTTTCCGTATGTAAAGCAACTACCCCTGCTTTCTGATCAAAGACACACCCACTGCATAAGCTGCTAACTGCTTCAGGAGGTGAAAAGGGGAGCTGCGAATCAGAACAAGAAGAGAATAATCAGTGTCAAGACAACAGGAGACTCACTACCCTAAAATAACCTTTTTCAGAACATCATTGCTTTTTAACACCGAAAACATCCTCTTAATTTTTTGAATATGTTTTAAACAAAAAAATTTTCATAATATTAACTCAAATAAATAAATAAATAAAAGCATTGAAATTTTTTTCAATGATTTTTGTATGGAATTCACACTTATGCACCTTGCTACTTAGATTCTCCTCTAAAAAGAAAATGGCCTTTTTAAGGTCTCAGTGCTCCAGTTTTTATAAAATAAGCCATTGAACCTATATTGGCAACTACATACATCCTATGGAAATCGTATATTAATTGACACAATAAAAGTAGATAATTCGGAAACTGATAGTGGAGTGCAATAAAATTCTCACATCACACATATTCACATCACAAAGAGATCTGTTAACACGCGCACGCACGCGCGCACACACACATATATATATACAGATTCTGTGTGTACATGTGTATTCCTAAGGTATTGTGCATGAAGAGAGAATCTCCCACTATACATAGATTATTAGCTTCTGCTTGGCAACATTTTCCATAACTGCATCAACTTCCACAACTAAAATGAACGTTTTATCCTTCTGAAACTGTAATGTCTTCATTAAAACCATCTTCCTAGTCCATACATTGTCTAAGTTTATAATTACTTTAATGGACACGAATAAAATATCTGTATATATGAATGTAATAGTTCTAGATGGTAGCTTGGCAAAATTTGATTAAAATATTATCATTATCCACCTTTAACAGATATACTATAAACAGATATAGATACACCAAATCCAATACAAACCACAAATTCACAGAAACCTGAATACATCAACTACAAGTAGACTTGCTTTAAACATACCTTGATTCCCGAAATAGACTTCAGCATTTCCATTGCAGGCATTTTAAGTAGATGAATTTGATTATCCGCACAAGAAATCTGAAAAACATTCAGTAATTGACTGCATCAGCTTCTCCAGCTCTTAAGAGGAATGCTCAAATATGAAGTACTGCAAACAATTTTTTTTCTCACAGAGGCAAGTGACGGGTCAGGAGAATCCACAAAATACAAAAGTGGTGATCCAATTCGCGGTAAAAATTTCTTTTTCCCGGTATCTATCTGCCATACAACAAGAACTCCTTCCCTACCTCCTGCAAGCCCCAAAAAAGAGTCACAACCAGGAAATTCTTGAATGTTGAACATCAACACTTAACCTTCCATAAACCCTTGATATGGACTGAGAGAAAGCATGCTCTGGCAATCCCATACATGAAAACCTAAGGGCATTCTGACTTCAATAGGAAATTCAAAAATTCATTATTACCAACCTAACAAAGTTAAATTTAATCTTGAGAATGAAACACATAATAAAATCACATCCAACCATGACTATATAAATGTCAACTCTCTTAGAATTTACACAATCCATGAGTGACAACCTACTCATCAGCTTTACAAGACAAAATCAGCTTTTGCACGAAGATCAATCACAATGACACGAAGATCAATCACAATGACTAGGTTGCACTAGTCTACCAGACAGCAACAGACAGCGATGAAACATGTTCAGTAAGTGACAGATATATTAACCTATACATTTCTGTACCAGCAAATTTGTTCTTACTTGACAGCCTCATTAACTTACCAGAATAAATGTAAGCTCCATCAGAAGAGAATACAAGGCAATTAACTTCATGAGGATGCCAATGCCATGTTGAACAATTATCAGCATCATCATTTCCCCTCACCCCAGGTTTGTCTTCATCAAAGTTTGCTGATCTTCCATTTGCTTGCCCGTGTCTCCCATGGAAAATGTCCTTTTACCAAATCCTCTCCAAATCAAAATTCTCCCAGTTACATCCCCAGCAGCCACAATTCTTTGGGTGGGGTGGAAGGCAAAAACGGTGAACTTTTTTGTATGATGAAGGTCTATTCTTTTAAGGACAACACGTTCCGACTCAATTTCGGGAACCTTCCATATGTGAAGCTTCTGCTTGTCAAGAATGCCAAAAAATTCTCCCGAGGAACTACTAGTTATATACTCTGGTTTCTTGGTCTGCACAGATAATGTGACATCAAAATACAGCTATAAGAACATTGTGATTAACAAGGACCTCTTTTAATTAGTCGATAACTAAACACAAGGACCAATTCTCAGGAAATCTTAAGCATCGAATCAGTGCTCTGCAAAGAAGAAATGGATGCCTTATCGGTGAAAGAGCCATCATTTAGACTCTAACGATCCTCTCACATATATTATATCCGAGTTTTGCACAGACTGGTGAAACAACCATCATTTTAGTCTCTTAGCTCACCTCACCTCATCGAAGTCTTTTTTGTTTTGGCTAAGCCACCTCATATATAATATTGTCATGTTTCCTTAAAATCTATATGCCACCTAGATAAGGGAGAGATGGTAGAGATTATATTGTAACAGACCTAGACAAAGGATCTAAATGAACCTAAGATGGAAATCACTTTATTTCTTTCCCAAGAATAGTTCCTCATGATTGCAAAATTTCAAGGAGCGCCATAAGAACTAACTAGCTATAATCTTTGTAAACTGGAGATAAATGTACCATAACAGTGTCCAAATCATATTACGAGACCAAATTAAGCAAAATCAACTATTTTGCAGGTACTAACATCATAAGGAAAAGAACAAAATAAGCACACTACATCTGTGTTGCACCTCTTTCAGTGTTACTCCTCCGGCAAGAGAAGATTTGGTTAAGTTACACTTTCGAACTTGGCCACGTAAGGCTTTTGGTTGTGTTTCCTGTGCTCTTATATTCTCAACTGATATATAGGCAAAAACATCTGACGCTTTTTCACTGCTCTCATTTTGCTGAGATAATAACGATGGAATCACCTGCATATAACAATCTTAGTAAGCATAAAATCCACAGGGTATTGCCAGAACAGAACAGAAAGCAAAGCTTTACCTGGACAGTATGAATACCTTATCAAACATGATGACTAAGACATCAATAGAAAGCTTAAACTGCTACAAGTTTCCATTTGATCTAGACAATGGTAAAATAATATACTCATAAAGTACTAAATGTGCCCACTGATAATTAAAAACAACAAATCCAAATGGTCAAACTGCCCGAAGATGCTAACTTCGCGACCTTGCCAAATATTAGAACCTGAACATTGTCAATGTCATTTTAGTCACACCCATCACATTATTGGCTCTTTGACGTGCATATACGTCAGAAAGCATCCAGTAGTTCCAACCAAGCACGAGACCAGTAGTTATAGCATTGTCAGGAAACAAAAAAATTAGCTGCTATGAAATTGTTTCTAAATGCTTCCACCCGACAGTGTATTAGCAACAGTTTTTTAACCAATTATAACAAGTCCAAATAACCAGCTTCACCACCAGAGATCAAACCTAATTGTATAAGTCAAAATTTTAAAAGAACCAATCAAGTGCGGCAGAAATATCCAAGAGCGGATCAAAAAGAAAGAGGGAACAACAAGAACAACCCCAACTATGAGTGAAGATCAGAGCAATCACTTGATAAAAGTCTAAAAGCTCCAAAAACAGCAGAGGCTCAAATCCTTACAAAGAACAAAATTAAAGATTCTAAATGCAAAGTATCGCCTTGTTTAACTCTCAAGAATCTTTCAACAACTTAATTACACTTTCAAAAAAGTATAATAGAAAGGATAACAATATTATAACTTAACATTTGCATCTTCTTCAAAGCTGATAACCTTTAAAAAAAATCCAGGCTTAATTTATGGGGAAAAATTAGCAATTTGAAAATCTGTGACACCAAGTGAACCCCTGCCATGTCTGTCTGTCTGCACCAATTAAGGCAAATTGTTGGATCATATACAATATCTGACAGAAACTCATCATTTTCCAATAGAATGCCATTTGAACATGCTCCAAAAAATAAAAAATCAGGGGAGAAAAACATAAATGGTCCGTGCAACTCCAACAGAACAGAACAGAAGGCCCACGCAAGAAACCCAACGCGACATCACTCCTTCAACTCGAGTGGAAGCCGAACATACCATGGAGAAAATGGGCAGTCGGACATCGACCGTCTTCATCAGCTCCGGCGTGGAAAAGTCCCAATAACGGATGGTCCCATCAAGCGAAGCAGTCCAACAGTAACACAGGATTCTACCGGCGGGGCTCGGGGCAGGCACCACTATGACGGACGTCACAAGCGCGACGTGACCCTCCAACGACCCCACCTACAGGCCCAAGAAGATAGAAATCCAAGAAAAGAAGGACAAAACTCGGTCACCCGGATCAAGAAAACGGGTCGCCAAGCACGTGACGAAACAAGAACATTATCAAGAACGGGACCTGCAAGCCGGTGGAGGTGCTGAAGACGGAGACGGTGTTGCCCGTGCACACGAGGAGCCTCTTGGCATCGTTGGAGAAAGCAGGCGGCGAGGACACGTAGCTCTTGCCTCCCCTGATCATGGTCCGAGCTGCAATGTACTCGGAACACCGCCAGACGACACGGAAGCCGAAGGATACTACCAGCCCCGAAGCAAGATGGCGGAAGAAGGCAGAGGAGCTAAAACCCAGAACCCAACTCAGGGAGGAAGAAATATAGCCAAATTGCCCTAGCTGCGCGAGCTTGACGATGGCTTAATTCGGTTTTGGCCCCTCAAATTTCGCGTCGTTCCCTTTTCCGACCCTTGGATGCGACGATTATTCCAATTAACCCCAGAAACAAGACGTCCTCGGCCAAAACGGGCCGGGTGAATCGGGTTTCCATTAAGAAAATTGATCTGGCCCGAACATATCGGGCCTGGATTTCTAGGTGCGGATCGAGGAAAGTACTTCGGCCCGATGTGAATGAAAATACTCCTGTGTTATATTCGATGCCACCGTATGTTCTTTTTTGTTTTTTTTTTTAATGCCCAAGATCTGCCGAGCCCGCTGGGCTTACGCCGGGCAGCCCACAACCCGTAGAGTGCGCGGTGCACCCCAGAAAAGTAAATCAAGACGGGACCCCACCATCATAAAAGACGTGTTAGTAAGTTGAATGGGATTCATGATGAAATACCCAAAGCCGAACCAACTCAGCTGCTTATCGGTGGGTCCACCGTATATTCTTTTGTACATGTAAATCTACTAGATATGAAGAACGTAAAATAAATCAATTTAAAAGCAAATTCAAAATATTGTTCCTTAATCATAAATTATTCAAAGAGAAGTCCTTTTACTTTTATCTTGTTTTGTACAGTCGATCCAACTTTTCTGGTCAAGATGATTCCATCGAATGAAGAAATCTGCTCAAATGAAGATAAAGTAGAATGGAAAGATAAAGACACGTGGCATTACAAAAGTAAACTGATGTTGGCCCTGCTTTGCTTAGAATAGATGAGCATTTGGACGTTAGGTTCTTTCACTGCTCCCTAACTTTTAACAAGAAAATCATCCTATTGTAATCTTGGGATAGATGAGCGTTTGGACATTAGGTTCTTCTCACTGCTTCCTAGAGAATTACTACATATTTTATTAGATGTTAGAATAGTGATAGTAAATTCTCTACATTAATTTTAATATTCAACATTATCCTTGTTTTCTATACCAAAATCAAATAAGAATAAAATAATAGGAAGTTTAAAATTGAATTCTTTAAATAATTTGATATATTAAATTGATGAAATGAAGAAGAAATCTCTCCAGTTTAAATCAGAATAGAATTAATAAGTTTTAGCTACTTTGATACTACTTTTCAAACTATTTTTCAAACTCTTTTTTTTTTTTTTGGGTATCATGTCATTATAATTTTATTATCATAAATTTCAAGTTGCCACATATAGCTTTAACCATTTTCTAATTTTGTACGTATAACCTTACAATGTCTTTTGCATTTATGCACATATATAGGTCCAACTCGTTCATATTGATAACCTAAGTGACAAGACACTTAAGACATGTATGAATACCAATAAGTGCTATTAAAATACATGTATCAACAATTAAGGAATTGTTACCACCGCACTGAGTGGCATTGCTGGCTTCGGGCTTTTTCCTCCTCACGAAGGGAAAAAGTTTGAATCCACATCACGTCGTAAGTGGGCACTTCACGGGGTGGTGGGTTCCTCCTGAGCCTAGTTTGCCACATGGCAAGACATTGGTTTAGGTTATCAAAAAAAAGAAAAAAACAATTAAGGAATTGTTTACACGTGTGAGCATCTCATGGTACTTTGTTTTGCCTCTATGCTTGCCACATGGCAAGACACCTAATACAATTTTGCCACATGTCTCACATTCACCAAAAAGTATTGATTTTTTTTATTTGTAATTCTAAGTTTAATTAAAGTTAAATTATACAAAAGGGAAAATGTAAGGTAATGTATTTTTAAGCAAAATTTATCAAACTAAAAATAGAATTCTTGAACGATGCAAATATGCATAAAAAAGTCATGCTTTATTTAGTTCAACCATTTTGCCTTATCATAAAGAAAAAAACTAACATTCAGCCGATTATTCAAATTTTTCCTGACCATTTTACTTATCAAAATCATGCCCAATCTTTCATTTCATATTAGGCATGTTGGTGGAATTGAAGATGATAACGTTGATTCTGAGTTGGTGACATAAGAATAAATGGTTACATGCGTGAATGCATTCCCTTACGATACCATTGAAACATGGTACAAGCTGCCTATCGAGAAGAAACTAAGGGTTGCAGAGATTATAAGTGATGTGGAAGTGATTGAGACAATTGGATCTACATTAGGAAGTGGAATGATTTTTTATGTTGTGAAGAAGATGCTGGTGAAAGAGAGATTGATAGAGAAGAAAAATAAGATAAGCCAAGGCTAATAGGCTAAACAGTTAGCACTTGACTAGGTTTAGGAGTAATCCTAGTTTTTTTTTTTTTTTGGTCGATGAAGTAATCCTAGTTGGCGTGCAACAAAGATGGAGGAGGACATGAAATTATGATATAGCGTGAATGCTAGGCTTCTCATCTAATTAGATTAGGTCTAATTTAAGGATGTGTCTGTTTTGATAAAAGTATTTTTTTTTTTTTTTGAAAATGTTTTCAGGACTTCCAACCATTGAGACCCGAATTTTGGTTGACCATTCGAGTGTCCATTTTTTTTTGCAAAAATATAAAAATAAAAAAAAGGGTAAAAACAAAAATATAGTAATAAGAAAATTAACAAAAATAAAAATAAAAAAAAAAAAAGATAAAAATAAAATGAAATTCGGGTAGGCCATTTATGCTTGGCCCGGTTCCTTTAGCAAAATTTCCAGCCCAGTCAACCTTATCCCTTGAATTGACCTAATTTTTCTCTTATTTTTTCTATTTTGTCCTAGCCCAACTCTTTTCCTTTGTTTCCTTCTCTCATTTTCACAGCCCATTTTGCTTCCTCCAAGCCTGGCCCCTTTGTCCTTCTCCTCCTTTGCATGCCTACTTTGGTGAGGAAAACGGTGACCAAGTGAGAAAAGACGAGAGAATGGGAATGGCTATGAGCGAAACTTGGTAACACGTAAGTGAGGTGAGCGAAGCCTGGAGCTTCCAAGACTGAGCTAGCCAAAATGAATAGAGAGAGGAGAAAAATAGAAAGAAGTTTCTTTTACTGAGGGGGGCTGGCGGGTTTAAGAAAAAAGAAACTAGAGAGGCTTAACCAAGGAAAGAGAGCATAGAGAAAGAGAGTGGGCTAAAGCGAGAGTCAACGGAAAGAGATTGAGGGAGAGAGTGAGCCATGCAAAGGAGGCTCGACAGAGATAGGAGAGAGGGAGATAATGTTAAATGGACTTTGAGAGGGGGACTTTCGGGTTTTGGTTTTCATAGATTGGATTCTCTCTTGATTTTTCTCAAAAGTCCATAGTAGTGCTTCCATGATGATTGCTGTAAGTTTAAATTGGCAATCACGTTCACTAGTTGCCATTCCCTACCGCTAGCTCCATTTCTAGAAGAACACGACAACTTGCTCTTTGTTGTTTGGCTTCATGATCAAGATTTTTGAACCAACTAGGATTGAACGTTGAAATTCTAGCCATATGTGTTATCAAAATCTTCATCCCCATCCAGCTATTGATTGCAATTCCTTCATAACTCACGGACAAGTAACGTGCTTCCCTTGTTCTTCTCTATTTGAATATGGTGCGAAACTGAGATGTACAAATGTCATTCGTGTGTTGAAAATTAAGAGATAGATTGTTTTTTGGAAGATTGCTAGTAATGTAAAGTTTTTGTTCCTAAGTCTACTTGACCAGTAGACGAATAGATGTAAATTGTTATTTATCAATTGATTCATGAACATTTGGAATTGATTTTGAGTTACATTCCGTTATTATTGAACTTGTTTTGAGCACATGTTCTTCTCATGTTGTTGTTCCATGTTTCATGTATTCATGTGACACTCAATGGTGGTCACTGAAGAGGATGTGATTTGGAATCTATTCACTTGAGTTCTCACTCATTGTGTTATGCATAGTTCTCAATTTCCTAATATTATTTTCTCTTGTTGCTCGTTTTGCATTGGTAGTGATTGAGAATGGCAATCTATGGCATTGCAATGAGGGCTGAATAGGTGATTGAGGGTAGATGAAAGTGGTCTGGTGGCTGGAAAAAAGGTCGTCAATGGTGGTTGGGTGATGGTTTGAATTAATGGCATATGGTGAAGCTTCGACACATTTGGTGATGTAGGCTTGGGGAAGACATTACTCCAAAAGTTTTTGAGGAAGAAGAAATTTGTTGGTGGTGCAACGGAAACTACCAAAACTAAGAACTAACTGGACTGACCAAGACCGATTGATTCTAGACAATTCTAGAGGGTCCCAGTTCGATCCCAAGTTCCTATTTTTGGAACCGATGACCAATCGGTCTAGTTCCCGGGTTGTGGTTGGAACCGGACAAACGGATTGAACTGTTCATTTATAATATATATTTTTTTAAATTTCTGAACTAACCTTACGGTCCCTACTAGTTTCCCTTTCTCAAATCCCAATTGGCAATTCTCACTTTACTTTCCTTTCAGACTCCAATTCTCGCTTTTTCTCTCGTTATCCTAACCCCTCTTACTTGCTCAATGCTTCACCTCACGCCTT
This sequence comes from Eucalyptus caleyi, assembly GCA_014182885.2. NCBI lineage: Eukaryota > Viridiplantae > Streptophyta > Magnoliopsida > Myrtales > Myrtaceae > Eucalyptus > Eucalyptus caleyi. The sequence continues at coordinate 30,673,194 of CM024468.2, read as the reverse complement.
GCTCCGACACTCGGCTCTCTTCCTCCTCCGCTCCGCCAAAAATCTACGTGTTTCTACTCTTCAGAGTGATGTTTGCTTGATGAGTTTGACTAATACAAGTGCATTTCTCGACATTGCTTCCATCGGTTTCAAATCACCGTCTTTCTTAGCATTCATTTCAATGTGATCTTGCTTGCTACAATTGTTGCAATCTCGTTGGAGTTTGCTCGGTTGTTCAATGTCTAAGCATGTCTACTGGGTTGTGTGAAGCTTGTAGTAGTAAGTCGCAGCCTCCTGTAATTGCAACCTCGCCTTATGTCTCACTCCGATCGAGTTGCTTAAGCCTCCACATCGACAACTTTCCCTCTCGCAGCCTCGCCTTGACGCCGACGCCTTTCCCTCTTGTAGCCTCCCCTCTCGCCTCGCTCAACGCCGACATCGTTCCTACTCTCTTTGGCTAGATTTTGATTGGAATCTCTTACTTTTTCGAGTGAGTTTGTGTTGGAGGAGTTGTAGTTTTGCATTGTTAAAGAGGCTCATAAGATTTAATCTTTGACAGCTTGTGGATTAGCTCATGCATGTTGCTATAGTGAGCTCCAATAGGTGCAAGCCTAAGAAGTGCTCCGGCGTCAAAATCGGTACATTTTCTCTTTCTCTACAAGCTATGAAAATTGCCAATTGATTGATTGATTCTGGAAGTTGATGCAAATTGCGGATAGTATTTTGATTTGAGAATTTTGATTGGAATCTCTTGTATGCTTTGACTAGTTATCAATTAGTGGAAGTTTTCAATTTTCCTTTTTTGAGTTTGTTTGTGTTGGAGGAGTTGTAGTTTTGGACTGTTCATTCAGTCATTTTTCATTAGTATTCTCTATTCAATTGGTTTAAGCATAGGAAATTTTGTTTTTGGTCTGTCTTTAGTCCATTTTGGAGGAAAAAAAGTATCATTTTGGCTATTGGAAGTCTGCACTTGCTCGAGTTACAACTTTTTATCTATTTAAATTTTTAGTATCTGTTTTGGGAGGTATAGTTTAATGGTAAATATGGACATGATAGTAAGAAGTAATGTTGTAATTATATATTTAGTATCCCTATTGCTGCAAATATATATGATGATTTGATGGCTCATTACAATGTCTTGCTTGATTGAGGCGATCTATTTATATGTCAATGGAAGTAGATTAATCAAATGATGATATGAATCCTATGATAGACTCACTAGAACATGCAGATGAAGAAATTGAAAATCCCGAAGTGGCATATAACACAAATAAGGTATCTAATACTTTTTCTCCTAGTTCTGGTAAACGAACATTAGAAGTTTGGCTTTATTTTCGTAAGGGCAAAATTGAAAAAAGGGATAAGTCTTTGCGGAAGTCCAAAACTTGTTATGAAAATGCATTTTGAGTCCCAAAACTCGCAAAAGTGCAAATAAGTCCTAAAACTTGTCAAAATGTTTCATTTGAGTTCTAAAATCGACGCGTTAGCATTTTTGTTAAAAATGCTGACGTGGCATTTAAAATTAATTTTTATTTTCCACGTGGCTTTTTAAAAAAATTATATTTAAATTATATTGAAAAATTTTAAAAAAGTGAAAATTTACGCTGGCCCCTTCGGCGAGGCTGCCTTTTTTTTTTAATTGTTTTCTTTTTCAAATAAATTTTCTTTTTTTTTGTTGAAAATAAGATAAAATAAATAAATCTAATTTTTAGTTTTTAAATCTATTTTTAAAAATGAATAAAAATCATTAAAAAGGCCACGTGGAAAGTAAAATTTAATTTTAAATGCCACGTTAGCATTTTTAACAGAAAATGCTAACGGCATCGATTTTAGGACTCAAATGAAATATTTTGACAAGTTTTATGACTTATTTGCACTTTTTGCAAGTTTTAAAACTCAAAACATTTTCGTGACAAGTTTTAGACTTCCACAAAGACTTATCCTGAAAAAAAGGAAAACTAAGATGATTTGCAATTATTGTGGGGTGAAGTATACGTACTCTGTAGATAATGGTACTTCTACTATGTTAAAGCACTTGAAAAGGTATAACAAGTATCCTCACAACATATATAAGAAGTACAATTTTTATTGCACGTAGAATACAAGAGATGACAATGTGACATACTAGTACTGCTGATAATGCAAATATCTTATCAATAACATGAAAATTCAATCAAGATTATTATAGACGAATGCTTGTTTGAAAATGCTTATTTGAATGATCATAATGGATGACAACCTTTCTTAATAGTTAAGGGTGTTGAATTTCATAATTTTATTGATCGGTTACAACCTCTCTTCCATCACATCTCATGATTTACAATAGTTAGAGATTACATGAAGTTATATCTTTATGAGAAACAAGTTTGAAGACTTACTTTTACAAATTTAAGTCAAGGGTTGCACTCACGACCAATACATGAAATTTCATTCAAAATTTGAATTATTTATGTCTTATCGTATATTTTATTGATAACGATTAGAAATTGCACAAAAGAATCTTCAATTTTGTGGTGATGCCTAGATACAAGGATAAGGATATTGGAAAAATAGTTGAAAAATGCATCTATAAATGGGGAATAAAGAAAAAAGTGTCCACAATCACTATGAATAATGCTAGTTCTAATGATTGTTGCCACTGGTCTTTTAAAAGAAAAATAATCATCTTTGAATGTGATGTTTTACACATGAGATGTACAGCTCATATTTTAAATTTAATTGTGAGGGATGGATTAGTCAAGGTACATGATTCTATTACACATATTTGAAACATGGTTGAGTATGTGAAAAGTTCTCCCATGATAGTTAAAACATTCCAAGATTGCATTAAGAGTGCGATGATCATTTATAAGGGTTTAGTTTGTCTTGATGTCACAATTAGGTGAATTCTACTTACCTTATGTTGGACGTTGCCTTAAAATTTAAAAAAGCTTTTGAAATGATAGAAGAATATGATCATTCTTTCTTAACTGAGCTTGACTATAACACTCCTTAACATGAAGATTGGGAATATACCAGAATTATTTTAATATTTTTGAAGAAGTTTTATGATGCTACCAACGAGATGTTAGGGACTTTGTATATCATTATGAATGATTATTTTAATGAAATTGCTACTTTATATAAAACTTTGAAACACGCGGAGAATACTTCGGATTTTAGTTTGAAAGTTATGGGTGCAAAGATGAGTAAGAAGTTTGACAAATAATATGGGAATTTTGAAAAAGTGAATATGATTGTGCTGATCACAGTAATATTTGATCCAAGAAGAAAGATGAGTTACGTGTAGTATCATAGATTAATCTAGCGAAAGTTGATGAAATGTATAATAATGTGAGGATTGCCCTGAAATGATCATTTCATTTTTATTAGAAATCTTATCTTAATTTTTGTGATAGAAATTTGGGTAGTCAACTTTTGCTTAATATTGATAGTAGCTGGGATCCTGATAGCCATGATAATGGTAAGAAGAGGGATCTTGATTTGGTTGAGAATTTCAATTCTAACAAGGCATTTGATATCTTTCTTCACAAGGAGAAAAAGTGTCTGCGGATAAGCTATTTGAACTCAATAAGTATTTTAAAGTCGAATGCGAATAAAGTTGTGATCTTGACTTATTGATATGGTGGAAAACTGCTGGCCAAAAGTTTTAAATCATTTCTTTAATGGCTCGAGATATTTTATATATTCTTGTAACAACCGTTGCTTTGAAATTGACTTTCAGTATATCCAATCGTGTGCTTGATGGCTTTCGAAGTCTTTTAACTCCTATAATGGTTAAAACTTTGATTTGCACTCAAAATTGATCAAGAGAGGTTACCATGCCAATTAATGTTGAGAGTGCATTGAGAATGTAGAAATATTTAAATGGGATAAGTCATTAATGTATCTTTTCATATTGTAATTCTTTTGTATATTTAATAAGTGAATGCTTATTTAATATTTTGTTTTTATTATATATGAATAATGTTCACTTAGAGCTTACCGATAAATAGAGTTTGCAAGTTCAAGTGGAAAATATATATAAAAGTTTTCATTAATTATTTGAGTTCAATTAAAAGTAATTCTAGTTTAAAACTAATGTTGAGTTATCATATATACTAATTGAAGGACTATTAGCAAGTTTAGCCGTGGTTTTTAGGCTCTTGATTTTGATCATATTTTGTTTACTTGATCAAATATCCATTTTTTTAGTTTTATCCTTTCTTCCACCCTCAGAAGAATGAGTGATTTGGTGAGATGTGTGGAGCTTGGTGGTTTAATGTTGAATGCCCTTCTCTTGTGTTAATTGTGGAATTTGATTTTGTTTTTTTTTTTATTCCACAGAGAGTTTGTTCTAGATTAGTTATGACCCCTAATTGATGGTATAGAACAATGGCAAAACTGTGTATTGAACTTTTGTTGACTTTGCATTCTATTTTTTCTTTTTCTCCATTTCTAATAATATTTATATTCACGAGAGTGAAGGTGAGTGTGTGAAGTATGTTTGGAAAGAAAAACTTCTATGCTATCCCAAATGTGTGGATCTTTGGCTTGTTTCTTTGTTTCATAACAGTGCATGGACATAGGGTATGGTGTAGGATTTTGTTTCCACAAAATGAACGTGTATATTTTTAACGAAGTGTCACTTTGCTAGTTATTTTGCTAGTCACAAAGTGGATAAGCAAACTTGACTATACCAGAAGCTTGGCGTCACTTTGCTGGTCATTACTAAGATATGTATTTTTTTTTTTTGTTCAACGAAATGAAAACAAGTGATGGCCCATTGGAACCGGATCAAATCGAATCGGATTGGTCGGTCTAGTCTAGTCTGGTTCTCGATTCCAAGATCGGCTAGTTTGATTCACGATCCCGAAAATTGGAAACCAATCCTCCCAGTTCGGTTTCTAGTTCTTGGGTGGAATCGAACTAGACTAGGAACCGATCACCTTACGATTTGTAGGGTAGGGGTGTCAAAACCAACTAAAATCGAAATCGAACCAAATTGAAATTTCATGCATTTTAGGTTTGATTCAATCGACCAAGTCGAATTGAAATTTTAACAAAATTGAACACCCAACTTAAAATCTCTCGTCTTTCTCACATTTATTTAGTTACGTTCCAATAGACAAGACAAAAAAGGGAAACCAAAAAATCAAATTAAACCGGATCGAGTTTTTAATTCGATTCTTTTTTATTCCAATCGAGATTTGGTTCAGTTTGGATTTCTTGAAAACTTGAACAAAATCAAACTGTTGACACCACTATTATAGGGGATGAGAAATTAGAAAGATACATAAAAAAGATAATAATAAAAAGAAAATAAAAAAGAAAAAAAAAAAGAAAAATAGGTTATAATGGAAGGCGGGTCTAAGGCCATGGGCTCGAGGCCAGGCCGAGTGCATGAGTAAGCTGCATAGGGTTGGGCCAAGAATAAAAGATAGATACGGGTTAAAGGCTTTGTGAATCTGGGCTAGTTGAATTTGAATAGAAGATGGGCTTGGGATAACATTTCGAGAGATATGGCTTGTTGTTGTTCTAGCCAAGTCGGGCTTGACTTAATTTAAATAGAATTAGGCTTCAATTATTGTGGTAACCCAAACCCATCAGAACCAAGAAGCAGGCCATACTTAGACTTAGCCCTAAAATCAGTTCGGGTCAGACCGTCGAGTCGAATTAGGTCTCCTGACCCGATCGGAGTCCCATTTTTGTAGAACAAAAAAATTATAAAATTCATAAAAAATAATACAAAATTTAGAAAATTCATAATAAGCTAGAAAAACAAAAAAACAAAAATTTGGAAACATCATAAATTTGTGGAAAAAGCTAGAAAAGTTAGAATTCGCTTGGCTTAGATCTTTTAATACACATTTTATATTTAGACAAAATGAAACCCAAAATTGAATATGCACTTAGAGCTTTACAATAGGAGTTATTTTGCATTACATTCTTTTAGAGATGATGCTTAGATCATTGCTCAATTTGATTACACTTGCTTGTGTAGTTTTAATTCATTGGATGTTATTTTCTTTTTTAGAATGGTTAGGATGAATCCTAAAATTTTCAATAGGATACATTGGCATTTTGGTTAGCACATAATCAAGTTTAGGTACCAAAATGGCATTAGTTCTAGAACTACTGTAATTAAGTCCTCGTTCCCAAGATCTTCAGCTATGCAGAAAGTGAGATATTTCTCCCATGTCTTATATGGTTTTTAGCCGATCTCAATAGGCTAGTGGTGATTTCTTATATATAATTTGCATACAATTAATTGAATGAAAACTGAATGCCCAATGCCACATGAGCTATGGACTTGGGAGTTAAGAAGACCGACATTGACATGTGATATGACATGACATATCGACATGTTATTTTTAAAAATAAATAATTCTAATACGTTAGGACACGTTGTTTATTAATCAATTATCATTTTTATGATTATTTTAATCAAATCAATTTGATTCAAATTTACAAATAAATAAATAATAAAAAGGAGTTTAGAATGAATTTATACTAAAAATATTAATACATCATTTGTTAATATCATTCATTGCTTTAATTTGGCAAATTCAACTACATTCCATCCTATTAATGCATACAAAACAATCCACATTTCACTATAAAATATAACAAGAAGTCTTTTCCTATTTATTATTTTTATTATTTTTTATACATATTTACATTTTAACCCCTTATTTATTGACATTTTTAAAATTGACTCCGTGCCTATTGAAATGGCATGTCGGAATTCCAAATTTGTGTGTTAGAACATGTCAGGAGAGTTGAATTTGTCACGCGGCCATCCTCATTAATCAACCCGCGTTCAAGGTCTTCATCCTAGCCGACGTCCTCACTGTTTCTACTTCCCTGATGGTCATATTTATCTTGATCTCAGCCATGCTCAGCGACGAGACATTCTTGAAGAGGGCCATCGTGTACAGCAAGAAGCTACTCTACCTCGCCCTCGGGGGGACCATGGTGGCCTACATGACAGGGCTGAACAGCGTCATATCGATCGATGTCAAGTGGTTGGCAATTGCCGTTGCATCATTGGATCGAGTGTCCCTTTCCTGATCAAGTATTTCCAGGTCAAGTGCTTCACTTCGACTCCTGTGTTTCTTCATCGGTGCCTCAGAAAGAAGAGCTCTAAGAAGCAGATGGCGATCGTGCCACCACGCTTCAGTCATAATGAGAAAGTTGGCAATGACTCTGAGTCCTTTGATGATGTGGTCAAGCAGAACGAAGCACCTCGTGTTCAGCTGAGGCAACGACAAGCGCGTCCTGTCTTGCAGATCAAAGTGAATGTGCGTGTATATGTGTGTTGGGTAGGTGGGTGTGTGCGTATGTATAGTTTAAGCTCCAAGCACCTACTGTGTTCCCATTTCCGTTGATTTTAGGTGTCGTTGACTTGTTTCATTTTTACCAAACTCAAAACCCACGTGCTTGCGAAATCGTTTTAGTTATGAACAACGTACTCAAAATCTTTACTTTCTAAGTGAAAGTCGAAACAATTTTCATGGACCCGGAAGATTTGAGACTTAAAGATTAAGTCGGCTTCGACAAGTATTAACCAGTTCAGAAGAAACTGTCAGTGTACTGCATCGACAGATTCTACTCTGCGTCTTTGTGGACTGTTCATGCCTGCAGATGTTAACATTAAGTAATTCCCTGCATGGAGTTCTTCCTCTTTTTCACAAGAATGGTTCTAATGGTGCTGACGGATCATCAATTATCTGCTATGACCATCAATCCGAGTTTGCTGGAATCATTGATTTCTATTTGTTATATTCAGGCTGTCCTAAAAATATTTAAAGTACCCTTTTTCGCTTTTCCATCTCCTCGAACTCAACGCATGCCCCTTTGGTGCTCGAGCATGTGCCTCAGCCTCATTTCTCTGAGCCTAATTCTATTTACCACGGCAATTGTAGAGGCTCATAAACAAAATTCCGTAGTCTCTATTCAATCGTACCGAACTGGAAGACGTACTCTCTCTCTCTCCCCCCCCCCGCCCCCAATCTGTTGCTTATGGTCAGAAGGATCAGCAGATGAAAATATGTCAATTTGCCTGTGCAGAAGAACTTTGTAGCATGACCACTCGTTCGAGGCAGTTTAGTATGGAGTTCTCTGGGTCATCATAATTCATGCATGCAGGTAGTCTGAAGTTCAAGAAGTTTTGCAGCCCATACGTAAGTGGCCTGGGTGTCCCAAGAGTCAGAATTCATAGAGTAGCACTAAAATGTCATGCCGTAGTTTTGAACTTTTTATTCCGCATAAATTTCAAAGAAGGCCCTAAGATAGGACAGTTCAAAAGAGTTTTTAGAGCGATCATGTCTCAAATATGTCCCTAAAGAGTAAAGAGTCCAGCTTCAAAGAGTCTATAGAGTGCACCTTGTCTCAAAAAAAAAAAAAAAAAAAAAAATTCCAAAGTAAGAATCTTAGTCTCAAAACATATCCTTACCTCAGCAGCTTGCCTAATATTCGACTGGCATGCACGTGCATCTCACATACCACTTTCCAAATCACACTAGTGAGGGATATTTCGTCCGAGGACACTTTTTTTTTTTTAACTTTTCTTTTTCTTCACTTTCTTCTTTTTTCTCTCTTTTTCTTCTTCCTTTTGCACCCGTGCCGAGCCACTTTCAATGCATGATGTTGCTCAGCATCACGAAATCACGGGTAAGTCTCTGTTCCCGATTCACCTAAGACTGCTCATCCATCGAGTGTTCGCTCAACGATGCCAATCACCATTCAACCTCTCCTCACTCATGGCCATGCCCGCATATCTCCAAGCTCTTAGCCATGGCGATGGGCTTGAGCTCTGAGCTCTTGATTATGGCAGCTAGATCTCCGAGCTGGTGGCCATAACCTCTCTCTCTTCTCACTCATGATCATGGCTGTGGTTTAATATTTAATTACACTAATACTACCCTCATGCTTAGTTTAGTTTTTTTGCTTAATACTAAGCATATAAATATTTCACTAGGGAGACAAATGAGGGCTTAGAAAGATTTGAACTTAAGATCTTTTGCTTTGATACCATGTGAGATTTTGTGAGATCATCACCAACTGTTCTAAATTTAAGTTGGTAGATGAAGGTGTGGTATAATATTTAATTACTCTAACAACAACTAAGGCCGCTCCTGCTCTTCTCATTTTGGCTCTCTAGCTCCTCTCATCGGAGGCCATGAGCTCCTCTCACTCACGGCCATGGTAGCATGGTCACTTGAGTTTCAAGCTCTCATCCTTTGTAATTTCCTCATTTGCCTTCAATTTTCACGATCTTTTAACTTTGTGGATGTTGTCACCACCGCTCTCTGCTTGCTCGCCTTCCTCCTCCTCACCGTTGTCTCCTCGAAATCAAAGAGCCCTCCAAATAGTTGGTGAGCTTGAAGTCTAGAATGAAGATTGGGGCCAAGAAAGGGAAAAAACGACTCGGATGTCAATTTGCAAAGTGGCAGAATGGAGGAAGATTTGACCAAGAAGTGAGCTTTAGGTTTGGAAAGTAGGGGGAAATGAAAAGAAGGAATCTTGTTAAGAAAACTCAAGATGAACTTAGAAGAAAGAATGTCATAATCTTGCTAACCTCCTAAACCAATATTGAAAAAAACGAAAACAAAAAAGGAAAGAAAGAAAATAAGCAGATTGATAGAAAAGAAGATCTCCAGCATTTTGGTGTCAATCGGGCAAGAAAAAGGAATTAAAGCTCTCAAAAAAAATCAAGCTTGGAGGCTTTTTCAGCAACCTCAAGCTATCCGGAGTCGGCTCTTTAAAGGTTTATACTTTAGATAAAACGCTAATTCGGGACAGAAGTTTATTGGATGAAAATGCCACCGACCATGGCTTGCAAAGTGGCATGTCAGGTGTCTCTCCATCACGATCAACTTGTTTGGACGAGAGACTCCAGTTTGCAAATAATCCATACCCCATCATCCTCTTATACAACGTTATGGAGGAAAATTTGGAATAGATGAAGATTTGACCAAGCAGTGAGCTTTAGATATGTTTTGAGACTGAGTTGCCCAGTCTAGGGCCTTATTTGCGACATTCCTCTAGGAACTTTTTTAGAATAAGGCCTCATTTCAAGACTCCATTTGGTTATTTCACTTTTATTTAATCTTGTTAGGTGTGTTTTTGTCAGGTTGCGGCCGTTGAAAACTCAATGGTTTCAATGATTAAAGCTTAGTCAAGGATGAGCAATGGCCAAGTAAATTGCCAAATTTAACTTCCAATCAAAAGAGGTGGACCCTAGTATGCCTTGAAGCCTCAATAACTTTATGGAATTTGAATTACTAAAGCAATGCACAAATATTAAATTGAAGGCAAATGAGGAAATTGCAAAGAATTAGAACATATGGCTTACAATCTTATATATCACCCGTGCTCGATAATTGGAATTGAAGAATAAACTCCTCGAAGGAAATCAATAGATGGGTAGAGAAAATGAAAGGGATTACAAGACCTACTGAAAAGCTTTTATACTCAAGAACAAATACTGAACTCAAGAAATCTAATCTTATCCAAATTTGAAATTCAAAACCCAAGCAAAGACCTAATCTGATATTGAATGATCTTCAAAACCTGATGGACTTCTCGATCGATGTGGTAGAATTCTTATTCAGAGTGTTGACGAGTCTTGAGAGATATGTGTCTGTTGATAAGCATGTGAATTTTATATTCCTTGTTTATCTTTAATGAATGATTCTGTTATACATCTTGATGTTCTTCTGCAAGAATCTCTAAATAACTCTCAACTTGTAAGAGACATTACTTTGGGCTTTGTCATGCTACTTTAGGGATGATTTGTAAGTTTCGATCCTTTAGTTATAGTTATTTACTGGTAGTTAAATCCTTATAGACTCAGACTTCAACTTGCTTTCATGTTTCGAGTCAATCAATCGCCCCCACGTGTCATGACTCTACTTAAACTCTATCTATTATAATCTCATGACCAACAAGCTCTTTAGACATTCCATCAATAGGTTTCTTGAGCTAAGTGTATTTTTATGACCTCTATGGTCTACAAGCTTATTTAGGCATCTGTCAATGAGTTTTAAGGATCAAATGTACTGTCATGGCCTAATCTGAGCCATTACCTTTTTAATGTTTTGGCTTAAATTTTAAGCTTGGTATCAAGAAATTTGTACTTGTTAAACAAATAAAATGTAATTAAGAGACCCAATAAATTATCAAGTATACACAGAAACAAATTCGCTTATGGATAAGAAATTTCTACCCAAGTGGCTAATTGGTTCCGCTGGTTTCTATGTCATGCCGGGCAAGATTTGTGGTGGAAAGGTCATAGTTTAGTTTACTCCATGCATCTTTAGAAGCTACTAATTACTGTCTTGCCGGTGCATCTTTCCTAAGTCATTAAAGAGGTTACCGTTCATCCTAAATCTATATATTCTTTTTAAATCTTTCTAATTCAAGGATTAATGGGAAAGTTACCAAAAAGTTCTAAATCTATTGCAGTTATACCTACTCAGTCCTAAAGTTATTTTTTTGATCAATTGAATCCTAAACCTTTTTGTAATTATACTAATTCAATTCATTCGGTCAAATTTGGTCAGCTGCCGTTGACGTGGAAGTCGGCAAGCGCCGACCATAATTTTGTCATAATATTTTATTTTTTATTTTTTTTCTTCCTTCTTCCGGTAAATGGCCAAAAGGGAGGGCCGATCGCCGAACTATGGCAACAGGCTAGTGGCGAGCTCGCCTTGCTGTCCCTAGGCAAGGGCAAACTCAACCTCGCGAGTGAGCTCAATAGCCATTGGCAAGGTCGAGCTCACCGATCCACTGATGAGGCTCACCCTCACTGATCGTTGGCATCAATCATTTGAGAAGTTTTCCTTTGTTGAGAGGAATGAAATGGGACACAAAACAGATGGTGAACCTACGAGTACATGAAGGCAGAAAATGCAATTAATGAGGGTTGTTGTCAGTTAGAGAAAATGTTCTTGACTTTGGCCACTAAATGATAAATTCTGTTGAATCGGTGATCAATGTGCATTCAATCATCTGTGTTTTCAGGAGCAATGTGTCGTTGCTGCATGCCAAGATTTTCACGTACTGCCAAGTTATATAATCTACCTATTTGACCGGCGAGACTCTGCGTAAATTTTTCTTGTATGACTGAAATTATATAGAATAGTTCTACATTTCCAAGTAATCAAACAGCAATTCACAAAGAAATAGAAACTCTTGGTATTTAATTGAAATCCAAATGTGAACTGAGATAGATGATTATTTGCATCATTAACCAAAATCCAACTTGCCAAAATATCGATTTAGCCTATTTATTTGACTAAATCTTCATGCCTTGTCTCTAGATGATCAGTGTCACTCCAATTTGCAACTAAGGCAAAAAGTTTCACAAATAAATGATATGCATTATTTGTTGACAACGCATACAATTTTGAAATTGCACGCTAACTCGAACTTTGAATTAGTGTATGTAGAAAAAGATGCGGGGAGAAATAATGGAGACAGATGTAAATTTTTTCAAATAGCATCTTCTTTTCAACACAAGAACATAGTTTAGATCATTTCTCTTTCCAAATTTAGCTTCCTAGTTTTACCAGGCGTACAGCTTTTCATATTGCTGTGTCTTTTCGTTAAAAGAGTAGGCTCCGTCCGGCCTTATGCTCCACCAGCACTTGAGCCAACATCGAACCCTGTCCCTCAGCGAATCATAAACCGTGAAATCTTGTTTTTCACCGTTCCACTTGATGGTGCACCAGAAGATCGTGCGGATCAGATTGTCACCGAATGGCCACGTAGTGTAGTTCCCATTGGAAAGGTAGTGCACACCGACGTCGTCGTCTTTGGATCTGCAATGCACCATCAGAGTAACTTCGCCCAGATCGTTTTGGATTCGAACGACTTTCTTTGTTATGGAAACATTTCCTTTCGGAATCACAAGCACGAGCACGATGAGTAGCGGTATCAGCTTAAGAAGGTTTGAGAATGAGAAGTTTTCCATCGTTGGGAGGAATGAAATGGGACACAGCACAGATTGGGATGCTTTCTTTGTTTGGGTACATAAAGGCAGAAAATGCAATCAATGAAAGTCGTTGTCAAATGTGCTTGACTTTGACCACTAAATGATAAATTCTGTTGAACCCGTTATTAATGTGCATTCAATAATCAGTGTTTTCAGGAGCAAGTGTGTCGTTGCTGCATGCCATGATTTTCATGTACTGCCAAGTTATTTAACTAGCTATTTGACCCGTGCGACTATGCGTTAACTTGTCGTGTATAACTGAAATTTGATAGAATTGTTCCACATTTTTAAGTAATCAAACAGTAATTGACAAGGAAATAGAAACTCTTTGTATTTAATTGAAATCCAACATAACACTTCATTGATTGAATTGCATAACATAGCGATTCATTGGGTCATTGTAAATAATTAATTTTACTCATCATGTAAATTTTTTTCTAATCATTTCACTAATATTTTTGGATATACAAATTTAGAATATTTAATGTTTCATGATTAAATTTTATCGAGTGATATAATATTAATGGATGGACATTATTCTTGATAAACTGACATATTAATTTTTTTTTCTGTTAATCTCATGGAAATATGCTTTAAAAAAGTAATCGAGTTCATTTACTACCGCTATCTTAATTTGGCCAACAATTCCATTCATGGACATATTTATCAGTAAATCATAATCTTTTAGAATTATGGTGGTTACATATACAATTGATTTTCAAGAGCTTTTAATAGTTTCAATTACATGTCCACATTCAAAAATCCCTTTTAGATGACTTTACATATTTTACATTAGAGTAGATTATTTGCAAAATGTTCAAGAATGCTCTTTAGAGGATTTGAAGAAGATGTATATGTAAATTACACTGGAATTATAAATGACAGGTACGATAAAATGGTGACTTTGATATAGAGGGACAGAAAGTGCCTTAACACATTTTATATAGTCGTAAGTTTTCGTCAAAATTAGGCTATGAGTGCTTTCTATTTGAGTTAGCTCTTCGTACGTGCAAGTGGGAATCTAGTAATAAAGAGCATATGAGACTTGTGTGGAATTTGATTGATGTGATATCATATTAGAAGTCCAATCCAAAAACTTAAATCAATAGGCAAATGGAGATCATATGAATATAAGTTAGCATATATAGGACTTGTCTTCAAGCGATGTGGGACAGTATTTCAATAAAAATAAAGAAAAAAGTTAATGGGCTACCATTTGTAAACAATTGTGGATGTTGATGAAACCCTCATGTAATTTACTACATGAATGAAATGAGACTCAATATCTTCTTGGAGATTTTTTTTTTTTTTTTGGGATCAAAAGAAAGGCTTACTATGAAATTACTTAGCCACGGTTTGAGACAATACATCAAAAACATCGGTGCATAATAAGTCTAGTAAAGCGGGCGGGGGATGAAACAACCAATTTGAGGGAAGGTAACTACACCGACAAGCCTTTGCGAGCCAATCAGCGGGCCGATTTGCTGTTCTATTGCAGTGGGCTAGGGAGATGTCACTGAATTCCTGTAGTTTCGCTTGGGCCCGGTCTAGGAGCGGTTGAAGCTGCCAGTTCACTTCCGTCGAAGCTGTAATCCCTTGCACGAGTGGAAGACAATCTGTCTGTACTTGCAGGGAGAGTTCCGCACGGTTAGAAAGTAGATCTAGGGTTTCAAGCAGAGCCAAAGCTTCTGCCTGTGCTGCTGAAGTCGCCTCCACCAATTTCGCGAAGCCATCAGCAAGACTTCCTCGGTAATCCCTGCAGATACACACTTTAGCGGCTTTGTTTCGCGATTTTCCTCCTGCCTCTGCTTCCGTGGCATTGAGCTCGACAAAGGAAGCGTCTATATTAACTTTCAGCGTATGAGGGGGCGGAGGTTGCCAACGAACTGGTATGGCTTTGAGCTTCCTGTCTTCTACCTGTTTTTGGCTCACAGATCTGAAATTATCGCGTAGAGCTTGTGCCTGAATTAGAACTTGCTGCGGGTGCAGGGGACGACTCTCGAAGAGGAATTGATTTCGCCCCTTCCAGATACTCCAAAGGACAGCCGCGACCTGATCAAACTTCTTGGTATGGTTAGGGTTGGTTTTGAGTTTGCCTAACCAGTCATCGAGGCGAGTTAACCCATATCTGGATATTTTGATTTGTAGGGGTGCGGAACTCCAAATTTGAGTTGTCCATGGACAGAGCAGAAGAATATGTTCGATGGTTTCAGCCTCTTTGCTGCAGACAGGGCATATAGGATCCGGTACGATCTTTCTTCTATATAAGTTTTCCCGTGTAGGAAGAGCATTTTGACATGCTTGCCAGACAAAGAATCTAATTTTTGGAAGGATTTTAGCTTGCCAAATGTGTTTCCATAGATATGGATTGATGTGATGCGATGAGGTTGCTGTTGGGTATATGCTTGTTAGGTTATCTCTGACTGTGTAGTAGCCACTTTTCATTGAATAAATACCAGAGTTATTGTGCATCCAGACTAGCTTGTCTTTTGAATCTGGCCTTCCGATAGGTGTTGCAAGAATTTCCTTCACTGTTCTGTCATCAAACATCGACTCCACCCGTTGAACATTCCATTTGCTATTCCCTTGTTCAATTAGTGCTTCCACATGTTCTGGTTCGTTTCTTGTTGCCGGGCCTCCAATCGGACCACTTTTTATCCATTTATCTGCTCTTATCGATAGATTTTTTCCCTTCCCAACTGAGTACATAGTGTGTGGGCTGATAGAATCCCTACCCCGAGTTATACTTTTCCAACCCCATGAAGGTCGGGATCATTTTCCAGCTTTCCAGAAGTCTCCATGTGGATAATATAGGCCTTTCATCACTCTGCTTAATAAGGACTGAGAATTTTGTGAGATGTGCCACGCTTGTTTCCCCAACATAGCTGTGTTGAATGCAATTAGGTCTTTAAAACCTAGGCCCCCCCTCCTTCTTTCTAAGTTTCAATGCTTCACAATTCTTCCAGTGTATTCTAGCATTTCTACTATTCGTTTTCCACCAAAAGTTAGCAATCCTCCTCTCAATAGCTTTGCATATAGAAATAGGGATCTTGAATATGGACATGACATATTGAGGGATGGCCTGTACAACTAATTTTATCAAAATTTCCTTCCTTGCTTTTGATAACAAATGTTCCTTCCAGCTTTCTAACTTTCTGTTTACCCTTGCAAGGATCCATGCGAACATATATTTTTTTGAGCTGCCCCAATCCGTCGGGATCCCTAAATATTTCCCTGTTTTTTCAATTTTTGGAATTCTCAGTTCATTGGCCATGTTTCTCCTCAAGGTAATAGGACAACATTTGCTGAAGTATATACCAGATTTGTTTAAATTAATAGCCTGGCCAGAAGCATAACAATATTCATGTAGGATAGCCGCCAAGTTTTGGCATTCTAGGATTGAACCATGGAGGAAGAAAATTGAGTCATCCACAAATAGTAAATGCGATAGGGTGGGGCAGCTGTTATTCAGCTTGATTCCTCTAATAGTACCATCTTCAACTGCTTTTCCCATCATGTATGATAAAACATTAGCTACTAATATGAATAGATATGGGGAGAGAGGGTCACCTTGTCGAATTCCACGTGTTGGCTCGAAAAAAGGTAGAGACTCCCCATTAAAATTCACACTGAAAGTAACTGTTGAGACACATTGCATCACCCATTGTACCCACTGTTCACAGAATCCCATTTTAGTTAGGCATGCACTAAGGAAATCCCATTCAATCATGTCATACGCCTTCTGCATATCTAGCTTTAAGACTGCTTGAAACTTCTTTTTTCTCTCTCGGGTTCGTAATCTATGAAGAACTTCTTGTACCAGCAATATATTATCTTTTATCAGCCTTCCCCCCACAAAAGCACTCTGCTCTTCTGCAATTAGAGTTGGTAGCAGGGGTTTTAATTTGTTGGTTAGCACTTTTGAGATAATTTTGTAAATGAAATTACAAAGGCTAATGGGGCGAAACTGTTCCAACTTTTCTGGATTTGGAACTTTGGGAATAACAGTAATGAGCGTGCTGTTCATAGCTGGATTGAGATAGCCCGTATTAAAAAAACCCTGTATCTCTGTATAAATATCTTGACAAATATCTGGCCAGTGTGTCTTGAAAAAGAGACCATGCATACCATTTGGTCCTGGGGCTTTATGGGCTCCTAATTGTTGCATATCTTGCGTGATCTCTTCCATAGAAACAGGTTCCACTAGTCATTGGTTCATTCCCTCATCCACCAAAGTTGGAATTTGTTGTAGAAGGGGTTGAAAGTTTCGTGGCCCTGCTGATTCGTACAGCCTTTTGAAATATGTGCTTGTCATCTCTTTCAATTGCTGTTCATTACGCACCCACACATCTTCTAGATTTTTCAGCAAAGAAATCTGATTTATGGATCTTCTTTGAATGGTTGTAGCGTGAAAGAATTTGGTATTTTTATCTCCCCATGTTAACCAATTAATTCTAGATCGCATTCCCCAGTAAATTTCTTCTTGTTGCCACAACTGTTCAATTTCTTTTGTCAATGCCTTGGCTGCCTTGCTTTCTTGAGAAACCCTTGTGCTGTTCATTAATTGTTGCAGTTCACTATTCAGCCAAGTTAACCTCCTCTTTGCATTGATAAATTTTCCCTGACTCCATTTTACCAACTTTTTTACCACACTTTGCAGTTTCTCAACCACATTAAGCTGTTGGGAATTGGGAGCAGCCCAGGTGTCCCTAACAAGGCTCATACATTCCTCCTCCTCCGCCTAAAAAGCTTCATACTTAAAGTTCTTCCTCTTCCTTTTTTTCGGTGGACAAGTAGACAGAATAATGGGAGTGTGATCAGAGCCAATTGCTGGTATGGCTATACACTCTGCTATGGGATATTTAATACGCCAATCTGAGTTGCATAATACTCTATCAAGACGCTCCTTGATCAAATTTTCTCCTTGTCTCTTGTTTGTCCAGGTGTATGCACACCCCTTACATTCCATATCCAGCAAAGAACAGTGGTTGAGGAAGTCCCTGAAGGCTGTAAACCGGTAATTTTTAGCTCTTTTCTTGCCCACTTTTTCCCATTGATATAGGATTTCATTGAAGTCACCCATACACAACCATGGTAAGTGAAAATATTGACTCTCTCTATTAATATGCTCCCATAACAGAATTCGTTCCTTAAATTCATTCAGAGCATGTATAAATGAAATGTGCATGCGCTGGTTGCTAGTTGGTAGATGGCAACGGGTGAAGATAACATGTCTGTGAAGGAGTCTATAGTTAGGATTACCTCATCATCCCAAAATATTGCTAAACCCCTTGCTGTACCTTCTGAATTCACTATGAAACAATGCTGAAAGCGAAGTCTCCGCCTTAATTTTAACACCTTATGCTCCTGATTTTTAGTTTCCATAATAAAGATAATATTGGGCCTTTCTTGAGTCGTTAAGACCCTTAGCGCTTGAACTGTCAAGGGGGTGCCTAGCCCTTGACAATTCCAACTTAATATCTTCATGGATGAGTTGGTGGCTTATTAGGGCTAGCCACCAAAGCCCACTGAGTAGACTTGTTTGCCACACGAATAGGGGTTTCAACCAGCTGAGTAGTGTTGACCATTACTGTTTTTGATGATTGAGCACCATATGGATAGAATCTTTTTCCTTTTTTTTTTTTTTTTGAAGAAGACAGTTTAGTGCTTCTTGTTTTCTCCCTTGTTGGACCTTTATCCTCAGCTATATTCTTCGCCATTTCTGCTTCAGCTTCTTTTAACTGTTCCTGATATATCACCATGACAGATTCATCATCAAGGCAACTGCTACCTCGATTCTGGGGACCTTTCTCTTCGAGGAGTACTAATGCTTGTGAAGAGAAGGTATGGTGGCATTCCTTTGAGTTGAAGTTTTCAGCATTGCTTAGTTCATCAAGTTGTTGGGTTTTCTGCATTACGTTCTGATGCTATTTTGGTTCAGGGGCTTGCTAAATGGGAGTTTCAGGCACACTTTCCTCCTCCTCTGGCTGTAGTTCTTGTTTGCCATAGAAAATTTTGCCATATGGACTCAGCTCACGAGCCTCTGCTCGAAGCCAATGTCCAAACCGACCTGGTAAGTTCTTGGCTAACCCTATCTCCTCGTATGGTATTTCTTGATAGTAAGTTGCATAGTGCCCGATCTTACCACATGAATAACAATAATGCAGGAGTCTTTCGTACTTAAATTCTACCCACAATCTTTTACTATCAAGATTCACAAGTACACCGGTTTTGAGGGGGTTTTCCAAGTTCAACTTTACTCTAGCCCTGCCGACCTTGTAGTTGCTGTTCCCTTTCGCTACTAATTTGACATCTACTACATCTCCAATTTTAGAAGCTATTTCCCTGACTACTGCATCTGTTACTCTCCCGATGGGTAGGCGAAATAAGTTTACCCAGAAGTCACAGTGGTTAAATTCGTAGCAAATGTCAGGGTGTCGGGATCACATTGCTTTATGACTAGTAAATTGTTCCTAAAGGACCACGGCCCTGAATTGAACACTCGCTGTTTTTCATCCTCTGACTGGAATGAAAATGAGAAATATCTAGGCTCAATAACAGCACAAGTAAAGTTTTCATTTCGCCAGGCTTTTTGCATTGTGCCGATAAATGCATTAAAGTTTATGCTAGGCTTGTTAAAAAACTTCCCAAACAAAGTTTTTCGGCATGTTTGTAGGTTTTCCTCAGGAATATCACCTGTAATCTCTACAGCATCTTCCTCTGACCAAAGATTGCCCAAACTCTTACAGAGGGCAGCCACTCTCCTTTCTTCTTCATACTGATTGGTCATCTTCTTGTTTGCAGGAACAGGATCGAAAGAGAGTTTTAGTGCTGGTCTGATAGATTGCGAAACCACCAAAGACGGGATGATAAAACCTGTGCGATTGAAGGGAGCTTTGAGTCTGCAGGTGAGAATAAATAGAAATTGGCACCAGCTGGTTGATGATGGTGATTCTTTGAAGATCAAGACAGAACGCTTGGAATAAAAGCTTGAGATGTGATTTAGGGCACTGCGTGTAAGCTAATAGAGGGAGGGTGTTGATGGGAGCGAAGGAGGAATGGGGTTAGGGTTTTCTACCCAACCTTTTAAATTGAAACTATGGTACTGGGAAGGATGAGGGTGGAATGCAGTAGTGATGAGTGGCGGGGGAGCGATTCAATAGTGGGAAAACCTACCCGAAAGGTAGGAGAAGACTACTCAGGCAGTAGAGAGGATTCTCCATTGCAGGAGCAGAGCAACGTCAGATGAAACAGTTCTGTTGACTGTTCGAGCACGAGTTCAGAGACTATCTTCTTGGAGATTGATTCTCATGAATTGATAATGAAAAGAGAAATGAGGAAGAGTTGGATGTCAATGTTAGATGATGATAATGAAAAGATAAATGAGGAAGAGTTGGATGTCAATGTTAGATGAGTTGGATGAATAACACTTGAATAAAACACAATCAAGGCCGAGTACATCGACCGAAATAGGTAGAATCTAGCGCGCAATGTATTTTATTCTAACGAACAAATGTGATATGTAGAAGCGAGAGAATAGGTGGAATCCAGCACGCAAATCGACCGAAATAGCATTGGGATTCGTACTTATTAAGTCGATTTCACCAAAACATGGATGAACCGGCTCCCCCAATTTCAAGTTCCCGATTTTGGATTCGATAAAGCCTAGAATGGAAGCTTCAAAGTAGAAACTCTAACAGCACAAACTGAACCAAGCAACAAAATTTGGACTGCAATGTATACACCAAACTTTTTAATCGGGATTTTGAGTGAAAGTCAATCTCGTGGAAACAACTATTGAAGAGCACAATTAGGTCGCGCTCTGCAAGAGCTTTCCAAAATTTCCCAATTTACCCACATTGTATGGCTAAATCGCATGATATTTGTTGAACATGTGTTTTTTTTTTTTTGGTCAAAAGCGATATTTGTTGCATTCATGAAATACGATAAGTACAAGACAGCAACGGGTAGTATTTAGCGCATAGAATTTCCGATAGTGCAGGAGGAGGTGCGGATCTCCAATGTTGAGGAGGGGATCGGTTTTTATGAAGCTTCGCAATCAGATCTACAGCGTTGTTAGCATCCCGCGTACAGTAGGTGAGCGATGTCCCTTTGGCTTTAAGGAGAAGACTTCTGCATTGTTCCACTATGGGCTTCACATTCCATGGAGGTGCGGCTCGGCCCTCTATGCTTTCTTGTGCTGTTAAACTATCTGTTTCACAGACCACTTCTACCTGTTGTACTTGCTCGAACACTTCTTCTCCCACGTGCATTTGCTTTCTTAACTTCAGAAACTCCAACCCGTTCAAGATAGCTAGGGTTTTGATCTGAATAGGGGAGGAGGCTCGTACCTGTTTCGCGAAGCCGTCGATGAGGTGCCTCGCTTGATCCCGCAAGATACCAGCGACCGAACCTACCGATTCGCCGTTTACCCATGAGCCGTCGACGTTAAGTTTCAGCTTCCCGTCCTCCGGCGGTCTCCATTTTCTCTGTAAGTTCTGGTTTGTAGGTTCTCCATTCTCTGTTTTGAGTTGCCATCTGCTGAAATTCTGTAGAAATGCTTGCGCTAGGTCCACTATGGTATTCGGATTCAGTTGTTGTGCTCTGAAGATGGCGTTGTTTTGGGCTTTCCACACAAACCATAGGACCGTTGCCACCAGCTCTCTCTCAGGTAGGGCTCGGTTACCTGCAAAACTTTCCAATAGCCATTTGTCAAACCGGGTTATGAGATTAGGTGTGCAAATAAGATTTATCCGTGGATCTATCCATATGTTCTTTGTCCATTTGCAGAGGAGGAACAAATGTTCAGTAGTCTCTGGATGTGTGTTGCAGAGCGAGCATAGTGGGTCAGGTAACACCTTCCGTTTGTAGAGATTCTCCCTTGTTGGGATTGCATTATGGCAAATACTCCATATAAAGGTGCGCATCTTTGGGGGAATAGCTAGTCTCCATATCTTTGTCCATAATGTTCGAGGAGGTTGAAAAGATGTTGCAACTCTGTGTTGTTCTGCTGTTGTTGCTTGTGCACATGCTTTATTATATCCACTTTTAACCGTATATTTCCCCGTTCGATTACCCTTCCACACTAGGGTGTCTTCCTTCTCATTCGGGCTTAATGGGAGAGATAGAATTTCATTTGCCACTCTGTCTTCAAATAAATTCAGCACCTCAATTTCTTTCCATCCCCTGTTTTCATCATTTATAAGTTCAGCCACCGTTATGGGATCATCTTTGTTTGCCGGGTCACCTATCACTCCAAATTCCAGCCATTTATCCTCTCGTATCTTAATTTGCTTGCCATCACCTACCCTCCATTGAACCTCCTTTTCAATAGTTTCTCTTCCCACCATAATG
This sequence comes from Eucalyptus caleyi, assembly GCA_014182885.2. NCBI lineage: Eukaryota > Viridiplantae > Streptophyta > Magnoliopsida > Myrtales > Myrtaceae > Eucalyptus > Eucalyptus caleyi. The sequence continues at coordinate 30,650,879 of CM024468.2, read as the reverse complement.
CTTTGCCAACCCCATGATGGGCACTGCCCTTTGCCTGCTTTCCACATATCTCCATTTAGGAAATAAACTCCTTTGAATATTCCGCTCCATAAGGCTGTAGGGCATTGAGCTAGCCTCCAAGCTTGTTTTCCCAGCATAGCCTTATTAAAGTTTAATAGGTCTCTAAATCCTAATCCCCCTTCATCCTTCCTCATTTTCAATTCTTCCCACTTCTTCCAGTGCAGCCCCTTGCTTGTATCATTTCTTTTCCACCAAAAAGAGGAGATTCTTCTTTCAATTGCTTTACATATAGAAACGAGAACTTTGAATATCGACATGGCATATTGAGGAAGGGCTTGTACAACGCTTTTGATTAGCTTTTCTTTACTTGCTTTAGACAAAAGTTTCTCTTTCCAACCCTCTATTTTCATGTTTACTCTAGCTAAGATCCAGTCAAACATCTCTTTTTTTGAACAACCCCAATCCGTTGGAATGCCAAGATACTTCCCTGTTTTATCCATAATCAGGACTCTGAGTTCATATGCCATACTTCTTTTCAGATTCAAAGGGCAGCCATTGCTGAAACTCACTCCTGATTTGTTAAGGTTGATTGCTTGGCCCGTAGCATAACAATACTGATTGAGGACAGCAACTAGATTTTGGCATTCTGAGATAGTCCCATCTAAGAAGAATATAGAATCATCAGCAAAGAGGAGGTGTGATAGGGTAGGGCAATGCGAGTTTAATGTTATGCCTTTCAAGCTCCCATCTGCTGATCATGAGTTTTACAAGACCAAGGGAATTATATTGAATGGAGTTTTCTCGAGGGAGATATCATTACGTTTTGCCTTGGCCTTCCATCAGGCTTGATTCATAAAAATTCATGATCCCGTGTTTATATGGAAATCGGACTGCATTTTGAAAAAAGTTCTACTTGCAAGCTTTTCATGGGCACAAAAATCTAGTTAATCAAACTTCGAATGAGAGGGAAATGGCTGTCAAAGTTCAACTCATGCTCTCTATGTTGCTCACATTCAATTCGATTCATTCGGATATCTTAACGTATTACATATTTCTTACTTGTTTGCTATAATCTAAAGATTCTCTTAACGGTAACATTTTACACTTGATATTTTGTTTATTATTTCCAGAGTGAGGAATCCTACATTGACAAGGATGTCTTGTAGTTGACATCATTCGCATATGAACTTGTATGTAGAGAACCTTCCGCCTCCACACTCAAATATTATAAAATATTATAAAGAATATTTTGTCATATTTAAAATGCACATGAAGTTTTCCCAACGCGTAGGTGTTGTACAAGTGGAGTGAACCGTGCTTGGGCATGGGCCGCTTCATGTTTTGGGCCTGGGCTCATTCAATTTCTTCTTAGTGGCTATTGGCCACTTATGATTGGCCCAAAAGGCTTGGTCTTTTGGGCCCAAAACCAATTGCAAAATATGACCCCAACCAAAAAATGAAAAATTGACCCGATATGAATTGAATCAACTCGGCACACAACCCACAAAATAGGTCATGCCAAGCTCGACCCTTAGTGGGTTGGGCGATGTTGCGCGGGGGTTGGCCCGCTTGACATCTCTAAAATGGGTTTTGAGACCTCACGGTGACATAAGTCATTTTGAGGTTGGAAGGTGGAGAATAGAGGCGTACCGTATCGATTGAAGATGATGGAGAATTTCATTTAATACTAACACAGAAAGGCACATACTATGTGTTGCAAAAATTTCAAAATAGAACAAAAAATCGTAAAGAAGGGAAAGGGCGATTTAATTTATTTTAGGAAATGGGTGGCAAATATAGCTATTTTAAGAAATGAATGCAGATTGTTATTATATAAGGGAGATTTAGTTTAAACTTAGATTTATATGAGAGATATATGGGGACAAGATATTGTCATGTGGACCTATGTATAGCACACACGTTGCGTGTGAAGAGAAATAGTTAAAAAATATATTAGTGAATAATAAAATAATATGTAAAGATTTCGACTAATCTTTCTAACATAATTAAATTTGTCTGACAATTATCGATTTAGAAGGTACAAAACTCGTTGACTACTTTCCAATCATCTTTATCGTCGTGAATTACAATTTTTTCCATAGGTATTCTAAACATATGCATGGTTTTACCATAATTTTTTTTATTATAAAATATGAGGTTGAAGTGATCATCGGATTTACTTATTCAATATTATATATAATAATTTTCATATAAAACATTTTCTCAAGTAAAGAAGCTTTATAGTCACTTGAATTGATACTGTTCTTATCATAAGACAAAATATGAATAACATTAAAATCAATAATTACCATTGACATAAAATTAGAGAAAATAATAATTAACACGTCTTTCCTACAGGGAAGTTTTTTCAAAATATGCGATCATGACAATATAGGAAATGAGAAAAGAGCCTTGATAAAAAAGTTAAAAGGAAAGTAAAATATAATTTTGATTTCAGGCAATAAAAATTTGAATATTACATAAAAAAAATTCATAATCAAATGAGGAACCAATGTCTCAAAAGGTGGAACAAAAGTTACAATCCAAGTTTTTAAATGATTGATTGATTACAGTCTAGAAAATATATTAAACAACATGCAAGACCGACAATGGAGAATTATTGTTCAAGAAATAGGAATAACAACACAACAAATATAATTTAAGACTTTGTTTATCTCGTGAAAAAATGTATGATTTGAAAATATATTTTTAAAAATAATTCTTTATATCAATTGAAATAATAATTAATGAAAAATATTTGTATTATTGATGACGATTTATGTCTAATCATTTTTATGAACATTGAAAATAATTTTTATAAAAATAAATGATAAGAAATTATTTTTAGAAAAATACTTTCTACCGATGTTCATTTTCCGCTAAACATACCGAATTTATATTTTTAGCTCTTCTTCTTATACTTGCACGTAATCTTGGACGCGCGCATGCATACATATATGTGTATGTGTCTATATAATAATAATAATAATAATAATAATAATAATAATAATAATTTATAATACATACGCGTATTATTCAGCGACTTACTTGGTGTCAAGGTGATTGCCTTTTGGCAAGCAAATCGCTGAAGATTACGTGTATGCATGAGAACCAATATATAATACCTAATGTAACATGATCTTCTCTTTGAACCGGAAAAAAGTCCAGATTTGTTGTGTTGACTGAAGCACGTCCATTTCAATATGCTCTTCCGAGAAACTCCCTCGAAGATGAACGCCCTTTAACAAAACCGCGTTGGAACTTAAACAACGAATGAGCCACGCAAATGCACGGCTCGAGAAAAGTCAAATACTAGACAACAGAGAGACTTCTCTGCGAATACTTATACTCAACATAACCAAAATTGAAGCCGTAACGACGGTCTTCATTAGCAGGTTCTCAACGAGAGAAGTTTTGATCCCCCAACAAGGCTCGATTCGATTCCACCCAGAAGAGATGAGCGCCTCCCAATCTTTTTTCCACAATTTCAATCCAGAGCCGCCTAGCGATCCTTTCATTGATTCATTCAACTCGATGATGTATTGGTTCTTAGCTGCTGCCATTAGTAAGTCAGAATGTGAACCTGTGTTTGAAGTTCTTAATTTGATATTATGATCAAAGTTTTAACAAATGCTAGCACTGCAACCTGTTTTCAGTTTCCAGTGTGGTGGGGACCGCAGCAACTATTGCTATCGCGTACTTCATCATCGATTGCTTGAAGAAAGCAGGAACTGCGATCCCAAGCTATGCCAAGATAGCTACTAATGACTTGGAAAAATTTCCACAAGTTGTTCGTCCTTTGCCATCCGAAGTAATCTCTGTCACCCCGCCAGCTATCTCACCAGGACACAACTGGGAAGTGCCCGATGAGTTTGGCACCCTGGAAAGGTTCCTGAATCCTCCCAGGTTTTCTTCAGATCAGCTGGCTGCTTACACCTCAGGTTACACCACCGTGCTTGGTTCCGGCGCTTATGGAGTTGTCTTCAAAGGGGAGTTGCCGAACGGAACTCTGGTGGCCGTCAAAGTGCTCACGAACGCCCACGACAAGAGGATTAAGGAGCAGTTCATGGCAGAGGTGAGCTCCATTGGAAGAACTCACCACATAAACCTCGTCAGGCTCTACGGCTTTTGCTTCGACCCAACGACAAGGGCGCTCGTCTATGAGTACATGGAAAATGGGTCCCTTGACAAGTTCCTGTTAGGAGACAAGATGGCGATCGATGGTCGCAAGATGCATGAGATTGCCGTGGGGACCGCAAAGGGGATTGCCTACTTGCACGAGGAATGCGAGCAGAGGATCGTTCACTATGACATAAAGCCCGGGAACATCCTCCTGGACCAAAACTTGAGCCCGAAGATTGCAGACTTTGGGCTCGCCAAGCTCTGCAATAGGGAAAGCAGTCAGATCCCCATGACAGGGTTTCGTGGCACACACGGGTATGCCGCGCCAGAGATGTCGAAGCCATATCCTGTGACGTACAAGTGCGATGTGTACAGCTTCGGAATGGTCCTATTTGACATCCTGGGGAGGAGGATAAATCATGACATGGACCTAAAAGAGTCAATGTCGGGGCTACCACAGTGCACATGGCACATTTTACAGAATGGCAGGTTGTTGGAGATGGTTTGCGGGTTTCCTGAGAGTGAAAGAGAGAAGGCGATGAGGATGTTGATGGTGGCTTTGTGGTGCATTCATAATAAGCCGGAGGCGAGGCCGATGATGAGCGCCGTGGTGAAGATGTTGGAAGGAGATGTGGGAATTCCGACGCCTGATTGTCCGTTCGAGAATCCCAATTTAGATAAGCCTTCTCAGGGCTCGGGAAATGGAAGTGAATGGGACTCGGACTCATCTGCTTTTATCATATCTTAAGCAGACATCAAACATAGCATATGATAAATTTTATCCTATCTTGAATTTTATCTAGATCATCAAATGTGGCCTTAGAGATTTTTCTAGGATCTTATGTTAAATATACTTGATTATTCTATTAATTATTAGTGTCTCCCAATATTGCATGTATATTGCAAGATTGTGTATATCTTGATTGAGATATTATCTTAAATTAGTTTTTTAATAAAATATATTAATAGGCTTATGTATTCTTATTCAAAATATCTTGAAATATACAAAGTTCTGCAATTCCCTCTTTCACTTGATCTTTCTCAACTCAAAGGATCGTTCACTACGACATAAAGCCCAATGCAATTCTCTTGGACTAGAACTTGAGCTCGAAAATCGTGGACTTCAGGCTTGCCAAGCTCTACAATTGGGAAAGAAGTCGGATACCCATTATAGTGTCCCGTGGCACCCATAGGTATGCCACACAGGAGATGTCAAAGTCATACCTTGTGACCTACAAGTGCGACATGTGCAGCTTCGCGATAGTCCTGTTCGACATAGTGGGGAGGAGGATAAATCATGACATGAACCTGAGTGAGTTAATGTCAGGGCTACCACAGTGCACGTGGTACATGTTACAGAATTGCTAGTTGTTGGAGATGGTCTACGGGTTTCTTAAGAGTAAAGAGAGAAGGTGATGAGGATGTCAATGGCTTTTTTATGGTGCATTCAGAATAAGCCAGAGGTGAGGCCAGCGATGACACAGTATTGAAGATGTTGGAGGGAGATGTGGGAATTCCAACGCTCGAATATCCATTTGAGAATCCTGATCTAGATAAGCCTTCTCAAGGTTCAGGAAATGAAAGTGAATGGGACTCGGACTCGTCCGCTTTGTGGACTGGTTTGTGAAGAAAATTGAAGAAATAGAGCTAACTACCAGTTAATATTATTAATATCCTTGGCACAAGGATTTCCAAATTTCCGTTCTTACTTCTTTTTATGGTAAATCATGAATATACTGTAGTAATACCTAAAGATTTTGTCTTTTATTAAGTATCCTTTTGCATTGCTAACATCATAATACTACAAAATGCAAAACGATTGCTCCTTAGATCCCATGCCCACATATGCCCTCGGACGGATCTATAGCAGCATTCCTAGTGAGTATTAGTAGGTTAGGGATTTGATCTTACTTATAAATTATACTGATCAAAACAATTCACATGATCAAAAAGTATGCTATGTTGTAATGTAGTGACTTGACTCTTTTTTACCAAGAAAAGGAGAAAGTGGATTGGTCGATGAGAATTCCTGCATCTTTAGAATTTGAAAATATCAGAATGAGTTCACATGCGTAATTTAATGATTCGATCAAATTATGTACTCAAAGAACAATTCACGACCACTGTGATACTATCAACGCTCACTTCTCAAATCAATCTATCTAGAGCTGTCGATTCGCTAAATTTATGAGTGAGAAATCTATTCCGAAGGGAGTGGTGGGATGGATGCGTCTACTCCACCTCGCCACATCCCAGACATCTCGCTACTAAGCATCGAGGACATACCCTTCTTCGTCATTGCCAACACCGAATCTTCCTTCCATAGAAGCAAAGATGGCATGGCGCTATCCTCAAACAAACAAAACACAAACCAAATTTTGCTTTTCTCTACAGGAATGCATACTTATTAAGCAGTTCTCGCTGGGGCAGAGTATAATCTTAGTACGACAATCTGCTTAAAGATTGGAAACACGAATTAATAATTCAACTTAAATCTTCAATCAAAAAGCTCATGAACTCCATATTCTCATATTCCTCGTATATGCTAAGAGTTCATGCGATACTTCTAATCTTGAAGTTTTTTTTTTGGGTTGAATTCTAGTCTTGCAGTTGGGTGTCAAATGAATGAGCCAAAAAGAGGATGCATGTCGCTATACGCATGAGTTCAAGATCTTGAATGAACATGGACAAATTATCGACTTATGAAATACTGACATCTTTCCTTTCCCACCTACCCCCAAGAACTTTTCGCTACAATCTTAACATGATCCTGTAATATTTGGATTATATAATAAAACTACCAAAATCAAAGATTCATTTTTCATGTCGCTGGTGACATGATTGAGACTTGATTGAATAGTTGTGAAAAGTCTTGATATTCTAGAAAGATTGAAGCACGTCGATTTCAATATGCACTTTCTGCAAAACTCCCTCGAAGGTGGGCTCCCATAGTCAAAACCGCGTTGGAGCTTAAATAACGTATGAACCCCACAACTGCAAGTCAAATACTAAACGACGGACTTTTCTAAGACTTTTTGTACTTGACCAAAACTGTAGAGGTCTAAATATATGGCGGTCAAATATTTTTAACCATAAAGAAACAGTACAAAAATGTGGCGTTATAATATAACATATTTTCACAGGTGATATGGTTGCAGATCCACTAACTAAAGTCCTACACCTATGTGTATTTGAGTGACATGTCATTAGCATAGGCCTAGGAGTATCTTGGGATATTGTTGTTTAGTGTGAGCTATTTTGGCTTTACTCTAATAAAGTTCACATATGTGTTCGTTATATTTAGTAACGGTTTGATATGTATTAACTTTTGCATTCAATAAAATATTTTTGAATGTGTTATTATTATATTGAATACATATTGATAAAATCTCAATATGCTATATAAATCTTGAGTGAAGGCTAGGAGCATCCGGTTATTAGCATTGTACATATGGCTCGTTATACATAAAGAAATGTTAACCGTAAGGACAAGGCATATATGGGTTCATTAGAACCATAAAAACATTCTCTAGTAGCACAAGTTTTTGTGACGTTTAAGGTAAGAGAATGGTGACTGATGTGACATCTTGAAATTCGACCCCGTTTCGATAAAGTGAAATGGGCATTTCGTCGACGTGTTTACGGTCATTTTTCTCTGAGCTGATCACTCACGAGTTAACTAACCTATTGGGTGAAGCCATTAAGGGATGTATCTGCAGTAAAATCCCTAAAAGCTACTCAATTTGTTAGATTGGACTAAAATCACGTCTGATCGATTTTTAACCACGAAATTGAACTCGATTTCGGGAATCGAATTTTAAGCACGTCATAATTTTTATTTTTAGGATCCTGTCTCATCGTCCGTCAAATTATTGACGAGTCCGAAATTTCAATAGAGAAATTATCGGAGGATTAATTGAAGGCCAAGAGAAAATAGAAAGGAAAAAGGGGAAGAGAAAAGGAAAATATGAATAATGATATTAAGCATTTTCTTTTTTCTCTCTCTCTCCCTTTTCTCTCTTTTTCTTTCTTTTCTCTCTCTCTTCTTTCTCTCTCCCCTCCCCTTTCGTGCGGACACCCTCTCCCCACGCCGACTCTCTCTCCTTTTCCTTTGCCATTTCCTACTTTGCTTTCTCTTCCCCATTTGACTTTTCAACCATTATCTCTTCTTCTCTCTCCTCTCTCTTCTCCCCCACTCCCCCACGTGACCTTCTTCTTCTTCTTCTTCGTTCTTCTTTGTGCGAACCAGACCAAAACCAGCAAAGAAGAGTAGCAGCTCGCCGAGGACCACCGTCGCTCGTCCCGCTGCCGCACCGGAGCCGAACCGCCCGCGCGCCTGCCGCTCGTCACTGTGTGTCGCCAGCCCCGTTCCTCACGCGACCCAGCCCTATTCGCCTCTGCCAGCCCCCGTTCTGCCATCGTCCAACTGCCTCCAGCCGCCGCTCGCCGCCGTCCCAACCCCTCGGCGTCCCCCTCACCCTCCGCCGGCCTTCCCTCGCCGTTGTAGCCGTCGGAGTAGCCCCGGCCAGCCCCGGCCAGCCCCGACCAGCAACCCACGAAATGGGTTTCCAGCGGCTTTAGGCCCGCTTTTGAGCCGTTTCCGGGCCCCGAACCCGAGCTGTGCTTTGGGAAGTTTTGTTCCTCGCGTCGCCCCCGTCGGATTGATTCAATTTGCACGCGATTTGGTGAGTAATCTCACTAATCCAGGATTAGTTAGCTAATTATGCTTAAGGTTGGTTTAGTTTTAATTAATTATGTTTAGGTTGTTAGATTAGAATAAATTAGCAATTATTAGTCAATTGTGATGCGATTTAGATAAATTGAATGTGTAATTAGCAAGTAGACGTGGTCTACTATTTATTTGAAGTGTCTCGGGATTTTTCCCGACCCTTAGTGGGCTTCAATTTGGCGATTCGGGCCTAAGTGAGATTTTTGGCATTTCAATATTATTTTTCGGAATTAAATTAATTGTTTATTTATTTTCCGAAAATTCAACTAGGGATGGCCAGTAACCGGAATATTATGCTGATGACTGTGGTGAAGTCTGTTTATTTAATCGGGCTTTATTTTGAGCTAAATTAAATTTTTAATATTAATTATTTAATTTTCGAAATTAATTAATTAATTAATTATTTTCCAAAAATTCAACTGAGATGGCCCGTGATCGGAATATTATGCTAATGATCATGGTGAAGTCCGTTTATTTAATTGGGCCTTATTTTGAGCTAAACGGAATTTTTAATATTTAATAATTAATTTTCGAAATTAATTAATTAATTAATTAATTAATTATTTTTCGGAAATTAAGTTTGAGATGGCCGACGACCGGAATCTCGTGCCGATCGTCATGGCGTAGTCCGTTTATTTAATTGAGCTTTAATTTGTGCTGAATTGATTTAATTGTGGATTTTTAGGATATGTTCCTAAATTGATTATTTAGGTAAATTGAGTGCGAATTAAGGTTGTAGATAATTACTTTAGAAATGGGATGAATCATCATGAAAGGCACGTGGCTCGGTGAATAGTACATCATCTCGGAGAATGCACGTGGCTCGGTGATTTGGTATATCGCTTCGGAGAATGCACGTGGCTCGATGATTAGTACGTTGCCTTGGAGAATGCACGTGGCTTGATGATTAGATATATCACCTCGGAGAATGCACATGGCTCGGTGACGAAGTATGTCGCCTTGGAGAATGCATGTGGCTCGGTGATTAAGTGTGGCATCTTAAAAGAAACACGTGGGCTCGGTAATTTGATGCATTACCTCGGAGAATGCACGTGGTCTCAATGAGTACATTTGGCATCTTGAAGAGACATGTGGGCTCGGTGACTTGATGCATCGCCTTGGAGAATGCACGTGGGCTCGCTGATTCAAAATGGCATTTTAAAGGGCACGTGGGCTCGGTAAATTGATGCATTACCTCGGAGAATGCAAGTGGCTCGGTAATTGGTTTTATCAATTGAGACAGTATAGCAATAGCTTGAATGACCGGGAAATGGTTAGGCTGATATGTAATCGACTATGTCGATTGATCATTGCTTTGATTTGATGTCGTGGATTGATTGACTGATTGAAAAGGACCGTGAGTGGTCTTATTGGCTTGTAATCGACTAGGTCGATTTGATCGATGCTTCGATCGGTGATATGATTGCTTGAGTGCCTATTGTGAATTGTACTGACTTGCAGGTGGGATCTAAGGCCAAGGTACGTCTTCTGCCCCGTGCGTGTATAGGCAGCCTATAGTATAATAGTTTACTAATCGGGCTTAGTGGGATAGAACTCGCTAAGACGTAGTCTCATCCCAGTTTGAGGAAAACATTTCAGGATCCCGATGAGGAGCTGAGGAGGAGGAATTTGTGAAGGAGAATTCGGAGGTAAAATCTGAGGAGAAGAATTTTGGAAGAAGAAGATAATCCCGAGAGGGGCCTTGAGTACGGCCTGAATGGATGAAGATCCTATCTTCTTTTGAGATCTCTATTTTGATGTGAATAGTTATGAAGTGGTTGGTGTTTTGTATAAAATTTTGGTTATAAGTTTCAATATGAAAAATATGGCCCTGCTTTTTTATCCCATCGTTTTATTGTCTGGGGATTTTAACTGCTTCCGCATGTGCTTAATAAATGAAAGGGTCGGCGATACATAGTCTTGGGATATCGCATTATAAAATCGACCAAGTGTGAAGGATGTGTGCGTGCCCGAGGATCGGGGCGTGACAACTGACAAATGGAATCTCTTTATGAAAGACGTTATCCATTTGCCATACTACCATATTGAATCCATATCAATAAAGTTGATAACATTCGTAACCATGGAAGGCTCTGTGTGTATACATACAGCTACCGCCATGATTTGGTGTTTGGGATTTTATGGGATATGATTGACTATTAAGAATTATCTCTAGACCAAAGTGCGCACATACAGTACAATTTCAATTAATATAGCCCGAGTGGGAGAATGTAAGAGTTTTCCTGATTTGGGTTACATTAATTGATATTGTAATTTACCGTTTTACGGTTATTGTAAAACATGGTTGGTCTAAGGTGAGATAGAAGGTTTCTTAATTAGTCTAATATGGAGTTGGCCAGTGTGGGCCGAGTTAAGTCTGACCCGTATGAGGAGGCCTGGTTTGAAACTCTAGAAATAATGCTTAAGTCTCTCCTCTAACCCTAATTCTCACACGTATCCTTACATAAGAAGCGTTTACCTAATGCTAAATGACTTGCGGGTGGTACATTAGTTTTCCGCTTCCACTTTAAGAATGATGGATCCCAACACAGGTACATTAATCTTTCTACTCAATTATTTGTGTTCTTGTTTTGGTTATTGAGATCTTGGGAATGCGCAATTATGCATCCAACATTCCTGAATGCATACTTATTAAGCAGTTCTCGCTGGGACAGAGTATAATCTTAGTACGACAATCTGCTTAAAGATTGAAAACACGAATTGATAATTCAACTTAAATCTTCAATCCAAAAGCTCATGAACTCTATATTCTCATATTCCTCGTATATGCTAAGAGTTCATGCGATACTTTTAATCTTGCAGTTTTTTTTTTTTTTGTTGAATTCTAGTCTTGCAGTTAGGTGTCAAATGAATGAGCCAAAAAGAGGATGCATGTCGCTATACGCATGAGTTCAAGATCTTGAATGAACATGGACAAATTATCGACTTATGAAATACTGACATCTTTCCTTTCCCACCTACCCCAAGAACTTTTCGTTACAATCTTAACATGATCCTGTAATATTTGGATTACATAATAAAACTACCAAAATCAAAGATTCATTTTCCATGTCGTTGGCGACATGATTGAGACTTGATTGAATAATTGTGAAAAGTCTTGATATTCTAGAAAGATTGAAGCACGTCGATTTCAATATGCACTTTCTGCAAAACTCCCTCGAAGATGGGCTCCCATAGTCAAAACCGCGTTGGAGCTTAAATAACGTATGAACCCCACAACTGCAAGTCAAATACTAAACGACGGACTTTTCTAAGACTTTTTGTACTTGACAAAAACTATAGAGGTCTAAATATATGGCGGTCAAATATTTTTAACCATAAAGAAACAGTACAAAAATGTGGCGTTATAATATAACATATTTTCACAGATGATATGGTTGCAGATCCACTAACTAAAGTCCTACACCCATGTGTATTTGAGTGACATGTCATTAGCATAGGCCTAGGAGTATCTTGGGATATTGTTGTTTAGTGTGAGCTATTTTGGCTTTACTCTAATAAAGTTCATATATGTGTTCGTTATATTTAGTAACGGTTTGATATGTATTAACTTTTACATTCAATAAAATATTTTTGAATGTGTTGTTATTATAATGAATACATATTGATAAAATCTTAATATACTATATAAACCTTGAGTGAAGGCTAGGAGCATCCGGTTATTAACTTTGTACATATGCCTCGTTATACATAAAGAAATGTTAACCGTAAGGACAATGCATATATGGGTACATTAGAACCATAAAGACATTCTCTAGTAGCACAAGTTTTTGTGATGCTTAAGGTAAGAGAATGGTAACTGACAAATGGGATCTCTCTATGAAAGATGTTATCCATTTGCCACACTACCATATTGAATTCATATCAATAAGGTTGAGAAAATTTGTGACCATGGAAGGCTCTGCGTGTATACATGCAGCTACCGCCATGATTCGGTGTTTGAGATTTTATGGGATATGATTGACTATTAAGAATTATCCCTAGACCAAAGTGCGCATATACAATACAATTTCAATTAATATAGCCCAAGTGGGAGAATGTAAAAGTTTTCTTGATGTGGGCTACATTAATTGATATTGTAATTTACCGTTTTACGGTTATTGTAAAACGGGGTTAGTTTAAGGGGAGATAGAAGGTTTCTTTATTAGTTTAATATGGGGTTGGCCAGTGTGGGCCGAGTTAAGTCAGGCCCGTAATAAGGGGGCATGGTTTGAAACTTTATAAATAGTGCTTAAATCTCTCCTCTAACTCTAATTCTCACACGTATCTTCACATAAGGAGCATTTACCTAATGCTAAAGCGTGAGGGGGCCGCCTCATTGAGCCAGTGATACAGAGGGCAATAGATGAGAATGACTTGTGCGTGGTACATTAGTTTTCCGCTTCCACTTCAAGAATGATGGGTCCCAACACAGGTGTGTTAATCTTTCTACTCAATTGTTTGTGTTTTTGTTTTGGTTATGGATATCTTGGGATTGCGCAATTATGCATCCAACATTGCTTAATGCATACTTATTAAGCAATTCTCGCTGGGGCAGAGTATAATCTTAGTACGACAATCTACTTAAAGATTGGAAACACGAATTGATAATTCAACTTAAATCTTCAATCCAAAAGCTCATGAACTCCATATTCTCATATTCCTCGTATATGCTAAGAGTTCATGCGATACTTCTAATCTTGCAGTTTTTTTTTTGGTTGAATTCTAGTCTTGCAGTTGGGTGTCAAATGAATGAGCCAAAAAGAGGATGCATGTTGCTATACGCATGAGTTCAAGATCTTGAATGAACATGGACAAATTATCAACTTATGAAATATTGACATCTTTCCTTTCCCACCTACCCCAAGAACTCTTCGCTACAATATTAACATGATCCTACAATATTTGAATTATATAATAAAACTACCAAAATCAAAGATTCATTTTTCATGTCGCTGGCGACATGATTGAATAGTTGTGAAAAGTCTTGACATTTTGGAAAGATTGCACATCGATTTCAACATGCTCTTTCTACGAAACTCCCTCGAAGGTGGGCTCCCATAGTCAAAGTCGCGTTGGAGCTTAAATAATGTATGAACCCCACAACTGCAAGTCAAATACTAAACGACGGACTTTTCTGATACTTTTTGTACTTGACCAAAACTGTAGAGGTCTAAAAATATGGCGGTCAAATATTTTTTACCATAAAGAAACAGTACAGAAATGTGGCGTTATAATATAACATATTTTCACAGATGATATGGTTGCAGATACACTAATTAAAGCCTTACACCCATGTGTATTTGAGCGACATGTCATTAGCATAGGTCTATAAGTATCTTGGGATAATGTTGTTTAATGAGAGTTATTTTGGCTTTACTCTAATAAAGTTCACATATGTGTTCGTTACATTTAGTAACGGTTTAATATGTATCAACTTTTGTATTCAATAAATTATTTTTTAATGTGTTGTTATTATATTGAATACATATTGATAAAGTCTCAAGGTACTATATAAACCTTGAGTGAAGGCTAGGAGCATCCGGTTATTAGCCTTATACATATGACTCGTTATATATAAATAAATGTTAACCGTAAGGACAAGGCATATGTGGGTTCATTGGAACCATAAATACATTCTCTAGTGGCACAAGTTTTTGTGATGCTTAAGGTAAGAGAATGTTGACTGACAAATGGGATCTCTCTATGAGAGATGTTATCCATTTGCCACACTACCATATTGAATTAATATCAATAAAACTGAGAACATTCGTGACCATGGAAGGTTCTGTGTGTATACATGTAGTTACCGACATGATTCGGTATTTGAGACTTTATGAGATATGATTGATTATTAAGAATTATCTTTAGATCAAAGTGTGCACATATAATACAAATTTCAATTAATATAGCTCAAGCGGGAGAATGTAAGAGTTTTCCTGATGTGGGCTATATTAATTGATATTGTAACTGTTTTTCGGTTATTGTAAAACGGGGTTGGTTTAAGGTAAGATAGAAGGTTTCTTAATTATTCTAATATGGGGTTGGTTAGTGTGGGCCAAGTTAAGCTTGGCCCGTAATGAGGGGGCGTGGTTTGAAACTCTATAAATAATACTAAAGTCTCTCCTCTAACCCTAATTCTCACACGTATCTTCACATAATAAGTGTTTACCTAACGCTAAAGCGTGAGGGGGCCGCTTCATTGAGCCAGTGATACGAAGAGCAATAGAGGAGAATGACTTGCGCGTGGAACATTAGTTTTCCGCTTCCGCTTCAAGAACGATGAATCCTAACACAGGTACGTTAATCTTTCTACTCAATTGTTTGTGTTCTTGTTCTGGTTATTGAGATATTGGGATTGCGCAATTATGCATCCAACATTGCTGAATGCATACTTATTAAGCAGTTCTCGCTGGGACAGAGTATAAACTTAGTACGAAAAATCTGCTTAAAGATTGGAAACACAAATTGATAATTCAACTTAAATCTTCAATCCAAAAGCTCATGAACTCGATATTCTCATATTCCTCGTAAATGCTAAGAGTTCATACGATACTTCTAATCTTGCAAAATTTTTTTTTTTTTGGGTCGAATTCTAATCTTGCGGTTGGGTATCAAATGAATGGGCCAAAAAGAGGATGCATGTCGCTATACGCATGAGTTCAAGATCTTGAATGAACATGGACAAATTATCGACTTATGAAATACTAACATCTTTCCTTTCCCACCTATCCTAAGAACTCTTCGCTATAGTCTTAACATGATCCTACAATATTTGGATTATATAATAAAACTACCAAAATCAAAGATTCATTTTTCATGTCGTTGGCGACATAATTGAGACTTGATTGAATAGTTGTGAAAAGTCTTGACATTCTGGAAAGATTGAAGCACGTTGATTTTGATATGCTCTTTCTGCGAAACTCCCTTGAAGGTGAGCTCCCATAGTCAAAACCGCATTGGAGCTTAAATAATGTATGAACCCTGCAACTGCAAGTCAAATACTAAATGACGGACTTTTCTAAGACTTTTTGTATGTGGCACCCCGAAACACCTAAGGTCGCCACAGGTACCTATTGCTCCACCTAATGAATACTAGTTACATCTCTTAGCGGAAGCACCGTAGTTCATAAGCATTTAAAAAAAAAAAAAAAAAAAACGATCCCAGTGCATCTTATTAGCGGAAGCATAAACAAGTCTCATCATTTCTCCCTCCAATAACCATAATGCAATGCACACCAACTACGCACCATAAGAAAAGATAAAACCAAGCCACTTTTATTTATATTTTCATGATGGATTTCTCGGGTCAATACAACCAAAAAGAAAAGCCAAGATTTTTAACTAAACTTGGCCACAGCTCAAAAGAGATCTCGACCCCTTATATCGATCACGTGTCATCTTCCATCTACAAGTGTTGGCTATCCTAAAAAAGTGTCAGCTTTCCACTCCTCACGTGGGCCATCACACCCACCCCGGTTCGTCGGGCGGTGGCGACAGCAACATCCCCTGCTTCACTTCGTCACGGCGGACGTGGATCGACAAGAACTCTCGGATGACCGGGCCCCCAGCTAGGCCCACATCATACATCACCAGCACACGAACCCGTATGAACGTCAGACCAAGGATGGTGACACAATCGAGCTCCATACAATCGACCTCCACGTTAGATGGAAGGCCGTAAAAGGTACCCTCTGTGACTAGAGGGAGAGACATCTTTTTAATTTGAAATGTTAGTCCCCAAATGAGTGAGTACAACCACTCACTAGGTAAAAGATCCATTAATCTACTCAATGCATCAAACAGAATAATCATGACATCATAGTAGAGTGCATATCATTCATGCATCCAACCATAACTTACCTTGTAGCTATGCATATGTCATCATACCATATGTGCATATACCATCATGCACTCATCATCAATCATTCATACATATACCATCATGCCATAGGTGCATGTACAATCATGCACTCATCATCACGCATTCATGCATATCCATGCCTTATGTGCACATACCACAATGCACTCATACATATCATATCATACAGCCATGCATACATGTCACCATACCATGCATGATTCAATTTCAACTCTTTATCTTTCAATTAGGTCACCACATTTTTCTTTCCCGGGACCAGTGATTGCATCTCACATTTTATCGCTCGCACCAAACCTAGCATCGCGAGGAACCTCCGGCACACACCACCGGGCATCCGGCACCCCCACATTTCGGGCATCTCGTATCCCAACTGGTATCACGAGGTATCCCCTCAGCACACACCTCTGAGGCTTCCGGCACCCCCACATTTCGGGCATCTCGTATCCCAACTGGCATCACGAGATATCCCCTCGGCACACACCTCCGAGGCTTTCGGCACCCTCACATCCCGGGCATCTCGAAACTCCCGAGGACATTCGGCACTCCAACATCCTAGGCATCCGGCACTCCCCTTTCCGGACATCCCGACACTCCCAGGGCATCGTCGGCTCACCCCTCCGATGGTATCCTCATTTATCATAACTCATATTCACAATATATGTCTCAATATCAACATGGCACATGATGTGATGGCAACAAGGTCAATTTCAGCTTTTGATTTTATATGTAATGCCAAATGTCATCACATGTGTAGTAAGATTTAATCACTTAAAACAATACAATTTATAGGGCTCATACAAAACAGAATAATCCATGCATTACAGCTTTTGAAATTCGCACAATCCAGCTTGCACAGTTTTAGAAATTTTTTTAATTAAATACCCAAATGACTTTAAAAAATTATGAAATTCAAACATATAATATTCCAGACATAGAGGCAGATATTTCATGAAGGACACTACACCAAAAGACCCTCATACAATTCGGTATAGACCAAGCATCACAGCACTACTATTCTAACAATTCAACTTGCACAGTTTTTGAAACATTTTTGGTTAAATAGGCAAATGAACTTCAAAAATTACGCAAGTTGAATATGTTGTAGGGAAGACATAAAGAGGGATATTTCATGAAGAACACATTGCCAAAAGAACCTCATACAAAACAATATAGTCCACGCATTGAAACTGACTAAGTCCGAACACATCAGATTATACGGTTTTAGAAACATTTCCGATTAAATTCCCAAATGACCTTAAAAAATTATGAAACTCAACTATATAGTAGTCAAGACCCTACGGTAGATTTTTCATGAAGGAATCAAAGTCAGATTCATCCTAGGTAATTTAATATAGGCGGTTAAAACTTCTGTTCCTAGTACCGAAATTTCCAGATCTAACTACCTCCGAAAAACCATGATTTCACCTACCTATTCTTGTTGGTTTTCTCTAAATTTTTGATATATTAAATCTCAGGATGTCCTTTACATATTTTGTTAAGAAATCAAAGTAAAATTTCAACAAAAAGTTAGCCTTGCAGTCCATGCATTAATCAAAGGTAGTTACCGAAATCTCCAGATTCAGTCTTTCCAAAGAATAAAGATTTCACCCACTTATACTTGTTAGTTCTGTCCCAAATTTGAGTATGTTATACTCCAAGAAGTCCTTAACAACTTTGATTTAGAAGTCAAGGCCAAAATCCAATTCAAACATCATATGAAAGCCACTAGAACATCCAAGGTCGAGCTGTTTTCTCAAGAACAGTTTACTAGCCTAAAACACCACTCTTAAAACTTCAGCTTTTCACACCCTAGACATCCGAAATTTATCACCATTCAATCACACATACTAGGCACAACATGCAAGAGTAGATCAAGGATCCCACTTGACTCTAAACAAAGCAAGCAGCGAGCACAACGGCGACGGGACACGGCGGAGACGGATGACGGACGCACGGGGGGTCGACGAACGGCCCTCCTCCTTCCTCTCTTCCTTTCTCCCTTTCTTCTTTTTCTTCATTCTCTTTCTCTCCTCTCTCTCTTTCTTGAACGAACTCCCTCTCTCTCTCCCTCTCGCTTAAACTGGCATCATCTTCCCCTAATTTTTCTTCCCCTCCATCATTAGCCATCATTAGGTCATGCATGGAGGACACTTGGCAGCTAGGAGGGAACACATGACCCATTTCCCATGCAAGATGGGCCTCCATTTTTGGCTGGGCTTGGGCTAGCCATGGGCCGACGGCAGCTCTCCTCCTTGGGCTTCGTGGGCTGGCCGAGAATGGGGCGAGGCAATGGGCTGGTTTGGGCCTTTAAATGTCCAGCCCATCCTCATCCTAATAATCCACCTAATCCTTAATTATATAAACAGCTAATTAAGATTTATTATTCACCAAAACTTTGTGACCTAATTTAATAAATTCCAATCCATAATCCACATGGCCAAAAATAGAATTTTCCTATCAAATAACTACCCACCAAAAGCTTGCCAAAATCTCAATGCAAAAACATGAATTAGAGCACCTCTAAGGATTGACAAGAAATTCTAGGATGCCACATTGTACTTGACCAAAACTGCAGCCATAACGACCATCTGAATTGGCAGACTCCCACGAGAGAAGTACGTGGATCCCAGAATAAGCTTCAGTTCGCTTCCTCAAGAAGAGATGAGATCCTTCCCTAATGATTCCAAGGAGCTCAATCAAGTCTTGCAAGGCCTGTTCAAGAATCCCACTGGTTCCGACAAGTCCAATGAAGACCCGTTCAGTGTGTTCACCGATGAATCCAACTCGACGTTGAATTGGGCCATGGCTGCCTCCATTAGTAAGTCGCAATATGAAGTTGTATAAGTTCACAACTTTGGCATTATGATCGAACTTTTAATGACGCTGTCTTTGCAACCTGTTTTCAGTTTCCGTTGTGGTGGGGAGTGCAGCAATTGTCATCGTCGTGTACTTCCTCATCGATTGCTTGAAGAAAGCGGGAACCGCAATCCCAAGCTATGCTAGGATAGCTACCAATGACTCGGAAAAATTGCCAAAAGATTCTTCGTCATCGAGGGCAATATCCATCATGGAACCAGCTATCTCACCAGCGCACAATCAGGAGGTGCCCGTTGAGTTCGGTATCCTAGAAAGATTCCTGAAGCCCACCTGGTTTTCTGCAGAGCAGCTGGCTGTTTGCACCGGATATTACGGCACCCTACTCGGTCAGGGCAATAACAGAGTTGTCTTCAAAGGTGAGTTGCCCAGTGGAACTTCAGTGGCCATCAAAGTGCTCAAGAACGCCCACGACAAGAAGATGGAGAAGCAGTTCATGGCAGAGGTAAGCTCCATAGGAAGAACTCACCACATAAACCTTGTCAGGCTCTATGGCTTTTGCTTTGACCCGATGATGAGGGCGCTTGTCTACGAGTATATGGAAAATGGGTCGCTAGATGAATTCCTGTCTGGGGACAAGACAGCAATGGATTGGTGCAAGATGCATGAGATCGCTGTGGGGACTGCGAAGGGGATCGCCTACTTGCACGAGGAATGCAAGCAGAGGATCATTCACTACGACATAAAGCCCGGGAACATCCTCCTAGACAGGAACTTGAGCCCAAAGATCGCAGACTTTGGGCTGCCAAGCTTTACAGTAGGGAAATCAGTCGGATCCCTGTGACGGGTTTCCGTGGCACTCTTGGGTACGCCGCCCCTGAGATGTGAAAGCCGTATCCTGAGACGTCAAAGCCGTACCCCGTGACCTACAAGTGTGACGTGTATAGTTTTGGGATGGTCCTGTTTGACATCGTGGGGAGGAGAATAAATCATGACATTAACCTGGGTGAGTCGATGTATGGGTTGCCACAGCGCACGTGGCACATGTTACAAAATGGCAAATTGTTGGAGATGGTCTGTGGGTTTCCTGAGAGTGAAAGAGAGAAGGCAATGCATATGTTGATGGTGGCTTTGTGGTGCATTCAGAATGAGCCGGAGGCAAGGCCGGCGATGAGCACCGTGGTGAAGATGTTGGAAGGAGATGTGAAAATTTCTATGCCTGGATATCCGTTCGAGAATCTCAATCCAAACAAGCCTTCTCAGGGTTCGGAAAATGGAAGGAATGGGACTCGGACTCGTCCTTTAACGCCAGGTATTCTCGGGGTTGCTGTTCCAAGCCTTTGAAGAAAACTGCAGAACTAGAGGTAGCTACCGGATGATATTATTAATATCCTTGGCATTATACTGTAGTAGTACCTAAAGATTTTGTCTTTTTATTAAGTATCCTTTTGCATTGCTATATCATAATACTATATAATGCAAGATGATTGCTCCTCTGATGCCCACAAATGCCTTTGGATGGATCTATATTAGTGTTGCTAATGAGTACTAGTAGCTTGGGGATTCAACCTAACTTATAAATTATATTGATTAACACGACTCACATGATCAAGGAATATGTTGTAATGTAGAGAGTCGACTCTTTTTTTACCAAGAAAAGGGGAAAATGGAGTTCGTCAACAAGAATTCCTCTATCTTTAGAGTAGCATTTGAAAATATCAAAATGAGCCCGCACTAATTAATTAATGACTCAATCAGATTTTATTCTCAAAGAACGATTCGCAACCGTGGTGATACCATGAAAGCTCACTTCTCAAATCAATCTACAGAGAGCTATCGATTTGCTGTATATAAGAGTGAGGCCGATTCTGGAGAGAGTGGTGGGTTATATGCGTCTGCTCCACCTCGCCACATTCCGAATATGTCGCTAATAAGCGACAAGGGACATACCCTTATGCCCGCACCGAATCCTATGTTTACCGAAAACGAAGGTGTCGGGGCCCAAGGGCAACCTCCCAGCAGGCCTGACACCACCAACAGCAACAATCTAAACTGGAAGTTGTGCTCAGATCAAACAAACAAAAACACAGACCAAGCTTTGGTTTTCTCTACTAAGCAGTTCTTGCTGGGGCAGAGTTGAATCTTAATGAAAGAAGCTGCTAACAGACTGGTCTCATAACCTCAATACAAAAGGTCATGAACTCCATGTATTCCTTGTAAATACTAGGAGTTCATGTGATATTGCTCATCTCGCAGCTGAGTGTCAAATAAATGAGTCAAAAAGAGGATGCATGTCGCTGTATTCGTGACTTTGAGATCTTCAATGAACAAATACTCGCGTCTTTCCTTTACCACCCACCCGAAGAACTCTTAGCTACAATCTTACCATGACCCTGCAATCTTTAGGTTGTGTAAGAAAACTGCCAAACCTGTAAGAATAAGATTAAAGATATGCAGTTAGGAAATAAGAGACACCAAAACTCTAAGAACCTTGATGTAAACTGCTAAATATTGCAAAATAAGCTGCAACAAGAATGACTGGGCGATCTCCGATACTAAAGGACTGTCCTCAAAATCAGCAAGAGCAGTCAGAATGGACAAAGGCGGCGTACCACCAGCGTCTGCCTTGTCGATACCCAACTCTGTGTAGATGGACGAGAAGGCGAAGCCGCCTAATGCACTCTCTGTTTTACAAACCACAAATTGGGTTGGATCGGGCCAGGCTCGACCCCAAGTGGGTCGGGCTAAGTTACGCCCGGGTTGGGTCATTTGACGTCTCTAACATGGGTTTGCTAACATAAGGGTCTTATTGAGGTTGCGAGCTGGACAATAGAGGTGTAACCGAGCGAGTGAAGGAATCTAATACTATATATAATATGTGAGTTTTCCCAATAACGTTGTCGGTATGTGATAGACATACTTAATGCTTTCCAATATTTTTAATAATCCCTAGATGAAGATGTAAATGCTTCACATGCAGAATTTTATGAATAATAACACAGAGGCACATAATATATGTGGGAGAAATCTTATAAAAAAAAAAAAAGTAAAAGATGGGAAAGTGTGATTTAAATTATTTTAGGAAATGGGTAGCAAAAAAAAAAAAACTTATTTTTAAGAAATTAATATAGAATGTTATAAGATAGGGGAAATTTATTTGAACTTAGACTCGACTCGATAAAAGATTAATGGGGACAAGATATAATAGTGCGAACCTTTAAAAACACCATTTGGTCCAATACTTTGGAACTTGTCTCGAGTATACATGAGACATTCTCGATAAAAAAAATTTGGCGAAAGTTTAAGGTTGAAAGAGGAGGTGTTGGGTTTGTTTTCTTGAAAAAGAGCATACACTTAAACTATAAGAGAAATAAGTAAGATGTTTCACTAAAATTTATTCTTTTAAGAAATAAAAAAGAATAAAAAAGGATTAGTTAGTTCCCATGTAGACCCTATAACTGGACCGGATCAAGAAGGTTGATTCAAGGTTAGGTGTCGAGGTCTACAAGGTAGATTCCAAATTTCAAAAATAGAAACTAGGAACCGGTCCTAACAAAATAGGTTTAGGATTCCAAGTTTGGATTCTACCTACCTTGGAACCATTCATTCCTAAAAGTTGCTAATTGCAAAAATTGTGCATTATCATGAAAATACAAAACTCTCCGTATTAGTCAAAATAATAATGTTTTATTCCAACCCCTCATGATATTTTGCGTTCGTTTGTATACAAATTCCATTTCCTTGCTCTAATTACTAAAATGTACAAGCTGATTTATATTAAGGATTTTTTCCTTATGATCTCGAACCCTGTTGATGATATTTATTATTTTTAACACGTCTTAAATATCAATTATAGTCATAAAGAGTTCACAACTTTAACCAAGGAATCCCCTAAAAAGCTTGAGCTAAAAAAATTGTATATACATAGGATTTAATAGAGATTAAACTTTAATGACATCATAAATAAATATACTTTTTCAATATTCTTTTAAATTAGAATACCGGTCACTAAATTCATTATAATACTCGAATATGATATGATTCTCGTAAAAGAGTGATAACCGTGTAAACTTCTCCATTTGGAACACAAAAGGAAAAGAAACAAGGGTTTATGAAGGATTAAAAAAATCATTAGATTGATTGATCCAAACTAAAAGTATACTTTCCCTCTTTCATCAATTTTGCCCTTAAGAGATCCCACTGAGGATTATTTTGGGCCATTCAAATTTATGGTGCATCTAAAGCTATTTGAGGATAGGAAATAGAGTGAGCTTTCTTTTTTTCAATATAATCTCAATTGTCGTAGAAGGAAAGATCATAGTTTTATGGGATACTTAAATAGTTATTTTGAATTCAAATTTAAAAGCTACAAAATTCAGTTACTACTCGCCAATCATCTTAATTATTGTGAATAATAATTTTGTCCGTCTATATATTGTGCAGTCATAGGTATTTTAAACATATACATGGGCTATTCATGAAATACTTTTTTACAATTTGGAGGTTAAATGATCATTGGGTTTGCTTTATATATATATGCGCGAACACGCGCGCAGGGGCATACGCACGCTCACTTATGTTAATAAGGAAAAAAGATTGTAATAATAAACACTTTCTCCAGCGAAAAAGCTTTATACTAGTCATTTAAATTAAAACCTATTTCTCAACAAAAATATTTTTGATTCAACAATATGAATTTAGTTTTGAAAAAAGTAAGATGTCTAATCACAAGTGGAAAATATGAATGACATTTAAATTAATGATCACCATCAAGATTAAATTATAGAAAAGAATATGTAATACTTTTTTTTGCCTTGACGGAAATTTTTTAAAAGATATGATTATGACAAGATAATAGATGTGAATAGAGCTTTGAATAAAAAAGTGAAGTAAACTTATATTTTCATTTCGGAAAAAACTTAAATATTGCATTAACAAGTCATAATCAAAATGAGGAACCAATGTCGAAAAGAGTAGAACAAAAAGTGTAATATAAGTTTCCGAATATTAGGTTGATATTTAAAGGATATATAAAACGGAACATATAGAATTGGTGTTTGAGAAGTAGGAAGAATAATGAGAAAATTACCAAAAAATTCATAAACCTATTGTAATTATATCATTAAGCCCTAATTTTTTTTTTGGCCAATTGAATCCTAAATATTTTGTAATTGTGTTAATTTAGTCCATTTGGCCAAATTTCATTGGCCAGTGCTGATGTGAGTGCTGGCCCATGCTAGCGAATAATTTTTTTGAATTTTTGAATTGATTTTTTTTTTCCCTTTTTTTCCTTCCTCCCCCCTCCTTCCTCCTTCTTCTAATGACCAACTAGAGGGGAGGACCGATCGCCGGATTGAGGCGGCCGGCCAGTGGTGAGTTTGCCTTGCCGTCGCTTGGCAAGACATGAAGAAGACAAAGAAGGAGTAAGAAGTACCCATTGAGAAATCTTTGGATGGTGTTGCCGAACATTGATAGCCCTAAGCTCGTGGCGGCAAAGCAGCCCTTGTTTTGATTATTCTTCAAGCTCCTCATCCTCTCTCTCTCTCTCTCTCTCTCTCTCTCTCTCTCTCTCTCTCTCTCTCTCTCTCTCTCTCTCTCTCTCTCTCTCTCTCTCTCTCGTGCACATGTGCATTCTCTGTCTCTCTATAGCTCACCTAGTGATGGCAAGGCTCGCCCTTGCGGGATCTAGGCAAGGGCGCGCCTATCCCTAAGGCGAGCCTCGCTAGTAGCTGGGTGAGCTCACCCTCACCCAAGTTCGGCGAGGTCAAGTTTGTCGATCCACTGGCAAGGCGACCTCACCACTAGTTGGCCACTTCAATCCAACAACCGGTCCTCCCCTCTAGTTGATCACCAAAAGAAGGAGGAAGGAGGGGGAAAAAAAAAATAGAAATAAGAAAAAGGAAAAAAATCTAAGATATTAATTAAAAATTCTAAGAAATAGAAAATTGTTAATTTTTTTTTTTTTTTGTCAATGCTGGTCGGCATCCACGTTAGCATTGGCTAGCCAAATTTGGCTGGATGGACTAAATTGACACAATTATAAAATGTTTAAGATTCAATTGGCCAAAAAAATAAGTTTAGGACTGAATTCACATGATTGCAACAATTTATTACTTTTTTTGGTAATTTTTATGAAAACAACACAAGAAAATGTTAGAACAAAAGACGAAATTTAAGGTAAGACTTCCAAAAAAATTCTAATTTTATGATGAGATAAAAGACAAAATTCAGTTCGACATGAAAAATGTAGATAAAAAATGAATGGAAAAATATCGAGGGCCAAGACGGTTTTAAAACTTTGGCATGTCAAAATGTAGAATCTCGTTCACATTCACAAATTTATGAGTGAAGATGGCACGATCTATTCCAACTTGCAAAGTTATTAAATTGAAATGTTGTCTAGGATAAATTGGAATTTCAAAATTCTCTAAAGTTATAGAAAAATTCTAAGTTGGTCAGCGTCTCTTCCTAAATGATATTATAGGTTTTACATGAGCATGGACTGTTGAGTGTAACAGCTCAGATTGGGTGGGATATCCATAAACGCGGCTCAAACCGAAACATAAGTAATATGTGTAAGCGATGACCCGAACTGAGACTAGAGCCGAAAATGCAGTTCGGGTTTTTGGTCCCTTTTTCTTTTTCTGGGTGGGCTCCAAGACACAATCCGGCATTGCCATCTAAGCGTATTTGCGCAGTTACTTAGAAGAAAAGGACAATTTCAAGATCAACATGGTACTTCTTAAGAATTAATGGAAACAAAACTTAGCCATTCTTTAAGTGCATAGAAACAAAGAGCAGGGCATGGGTGCGAAGACGTTCGGGAGAAGTGAAAGAAAAGCAAGAACTGAAAAATGGGGAAAAAGAGTAAAAAGACAGAGAATCAAATAAAAATTCCGTGCATGCGCAATAAGCAACTAAATGGAGAGTTTGTTGGGAATGCGCAGTAGAAGTCTAATACCTTCACATTGGAAGATCACCAAGCGAGAGTCCAAATTCGAGCATGTTAACATATCTAGTTAGACATCCCTTCATTCAAAAGCTTAAGTCAATGAGTTATAGGCCAAATAAAATATATTAATTGTTTCACGTCACATCAATTCTCAAACATTGGATTTTTCTTACAGAACGAACTTACATATGCATCCTAAAATTTTCTCCTCAGGTGTAAACTCAATGTTAGGTCTGTTCCCTCTTAATTCAGGTATCCTTTTGGCTCAAATTCATCTGCCCAGAAACCATGCCCATCAGTTTTGATACCATTTGTTGGGAGCGTGCAATAGAAACCTGATACATTTATCTTGGAAGATTACCAAAAGGGAATCCAAATCCAAGCCCGTCAACATATCCTGTTGGATTCATCTTCACTCAAAATTTTAAATCAATGAATTATGTTAACTAGGATATCTGATGTGGGATTTCTCTAACATAATTTACTCACATATACAAGATGTAAGAGCTCTGACGGTATCAGCTGGGATTATCGAAAATGGAAGTCTGGCTAGCGAAAGATAAACCAGCAAACCACAAGGAGGGATGGAGGGAGTGAGGGAGGGAGGGAGGAACCATGAGAGGAAGGCGAATCGGGGTGGTCGTGATTGTAGTCGTAGCGCAGCATACATTTAAAACGTCTCCTTACGTAATCATACGACGGTTTCTCCTCGTATCCTTCAAAAAACCATTTCTCGATAGATTACAAATGTCTCGCGGCTACACGCTATTAGATCTTGGCCGCCCAAGATAGGCCAAGATATCTATGACTCTCAGATTATCTAGATGATATAGCACGCGACCTTGTGTTCTGTTGACCCAATCACCTAGTTTAACCATAACGGCTTCAGGAAACGAAGGGTCATTCCACCTAGCCATGTACTCCAAGATATCATTAATTAGCCCGATGCACGTATTAAACTGACTTTGTCAATCATCGAGTTGCAAACTTGATTACTAAATAGATTAGGTGATTCAAGCTTGAGGAATTGATTTGGCATTTTAAATCGGACTCAACCTTTCTAAAATTTTCATGAAAAAGTTTATTTTTACGGAGTCTCTTAGTTACAAAATTTATGTGTGTATTTAGTAAGCATTATAAAAGATCAATAACTTCCTGCAAAGTCAACGATTCATTTTTCTTTGGCTACCGACATGTCTTGACATCCTGAGAATTTAAGCACGTCAATTTCAATATGCTTTCTGCGAAACTCCCTCGAGGGTCAACTTCCACCATCAAAACAGCGTTGGAGCTTAAATAACGTATGAACCCCGCAACTGCAAGTGAAATACTAAACTACAGACTTTTCTGAGACTTCTTATACTTAACCAAAACTGTAGGCATAACGACCATCTCAATCAACAAACTCCCACGAGAGAAGTACGTGGATCCCAGAGTAAGCTTCAGTTCGCTTCCCCAAGGAGAGATGAGATCCCTCCGCAGTGATTTCGAGGTGCTCAATCAAGTCCGGCAAGGCCTACCCAAGAATTCCACTGGTTCAGAAATCCCCTCCCCAAATGGTCTCGACAACGCCATTGAAGACATTCTCAGTGCATACCATAAACTCATCGATCAATTGCACTTGACGTTGAATTGGTCCATGGCTGCCTCCATTAGTAAGTCGGAATATGAAGTTGTATAAGTTCACAACTTTGGCATTATGATCAATCTTTTAATGATGCTGTCTTTGCAACCTGTTTTCAGTTTGGGTTGTGGTGGGGACTGCAGCAATCGCCATTGTCGTGTACTTCCTCATTGATTGTTTGAAGAAAGCGGGAACCGCGATGCCGAGCTATGCTAGGATAGCTACCAATTACTTGGAAAAATTGCCAAAAGATTCTTCGTCATCGAGGGCAATCTCCATCATGGAGCCAGCTATCTCAACAGCGCACAATCAGGAGGTGCCCAATGAGTTCGGTATGCTAGAGAGATTCCTGAAGCCCACTAGGTTTTCTGCAGAGCAGCTGGCTGTTTGCACTGGAGATTACGCCACCCTGCTTGGTTCCGGCAATAACAGAGTTGTCTTCAAAGGTGAGTTGCCCAGCGGAACTCCAGTAGCCGTCAAGGTGCTCAAGAATGCCCACGACAAGAAGATGGAGGAGCAGTTCATGGCAGAGGTGAGCTCCATAGGAAGAACTCACCACAAAAACCTTGTCAGGCTCTATGGCTTTTGCTTCGACCCCACGATGAGGGCGCTCATCTACGAGTATATGGAAAATGGGTCCCTCGATGAATTCCTGTCTGAGGACAAGACAGCGGTGGATAGGTGCAAGATGCATGAGATTGCTGTGGGGACTGCGAAGGGGATCGCCTACTTGCACGAGGAATGCGAGCAGGAGATCATTCACTACGACATAAAGCCCGAGAACATCCTTCTAGACAGGAACTTGAGCCCAAAGATCGCAGACTTTGGGCTCGCCAAGCTTTACAATAGGGAAATCAGTCGGATCCCTGTGACGGGGTTCCGTGGCACCCTTGGGTACGCCGCCCCTGAGATGTGGAAGCCGAATCCTGTGACGTCGAAGACGTATACTGTGACCTACAAGTGCGACGTGTATAGTTTTGGGATGGTCCTGTTCAACACTGTGGGGAGGAGAATAAATCATGACGTTACCCCGAGTGAGTCGATGTTGGGGTTACCACAGCGCACATGGCACATGTTACAAAATGGCAAATTGTTGGAGATGGTCTGTGGATTTCCTGAGAGTGAAAGAGAGAAGGCAATGCATATGTTGATGGTGGCTTTGTGGTGCATTCAGAATAAGCCGGAGGCAAGGCCAGCGATGAGCATGGTGGTGAAGATGTTGGAAGGAGATGTGAAAATTCCTATGCCTGGATATCCGTTTGAGAATCTCGATCCAGACAAGCCTTCTCAGGGTTCGGAAAATGGAAGTGAATGGGACTCGGACCCGTCCTTTAATACCAGGTATTCTGGGGGTTGCTGCTCCAAGCCTTTGAAGAAAACTGCAGAACTAGAGCTAGCTACCAGATGATATTATTAATATCCTTGGCATTATACTGTAGTAATACCTAGAGATTTTGTCTTTTTATTAAGTATCCTTTTGCATTGCTATATCATAATACTACACAATGCAAGATGATTGCTCCTCTGATGCCCACAAATGCCTTGGGATGGATCTATATTAGTGTTGCTAATGAGTACCACTAGGTTGGGGATTCGACCTAACTTATAAATTATATTGATTAACACGATCATATGTTGTAATGTAGAGAGTTGACTTGTTTTTTTCCAAGGAAAGGGGAAAACGGAGTTCGTCAAAAAGAAATCTTCTATCTTTAGAGTAGCATTTGAAAATTTCAAAATGAGCCCGCACCAATTAATTAATGACTCAATCAGATTTTATACTCAAAGAATGATTCGCAACCGTGGTGATACCATGAATGCTCACTTCTCAAATCAGTCTACAGAGAGCTATCGATTTGCTGTATATAAGAGTAAGAGGCCGATTCTGGAGAGAGTGGTGGGTTATATGCGTCTGCTCCACCTCGCCACATTCCGAATATGTCGCTAATAAGCGACAAGGGACATACCCTTATGCCCGCACCGATTCCTATGTTTACAGAAAGCGAAGGTGTCGGGGCCCAAGGGCAACCTCCCAGCAAGCCTGACACCACCAACCGCAACAATCTAAACTGGAAGTTGTGCTCAGATCAAACAAACAAAAACACAGACCAAGCTTTGGTTTTCTCTACTAAGCAGTTCTTGCTGGGGCAGAGTTGAATCTTAATGAAAGAAGCTGCTAACAGACTGGAAACACGAATCCGCGTCTCATCTCATAACCTCAATACAAAAGGTCATGAACTCCATGTATTCCTTGTAAATACTAAGAGTTCATGTGATATTTCTCATCTCGCAGCTGAGTGTCAAATAAATTAGTCAAAAAAGGATGCATGTCGCTGTATTCATGACTTTGAGATCTTCGATGAACAAATACTCGCATCTTTCCTTTACCACCCACCCGAAGAATTCTTAGCTACAATCTTACCATGACCCTGCAAAATTAAGGATATGCAGTTAGGAAATAAGAGATACCAAAACTCTAAGAACCTTGATGTAAACAGCCAAATATTGCAAAATAAGCTGCAACAAGAATGATTGGTTGATCTCAGTACTAAAGGACTGTCCTCAAAAGTGGCAAGATGACGCAGAGAAAGTTATGCTTGAAAGGATTCCAAAAGATAATGTTTATTTTGAATAATGAAGTGCAGATTACAATATCTTAGGCGTCTATTAATAGGGAGGTCACCATCTAGAAAATAACCAAATAACTGAAATCGAATAACAAAATTAAGGAAAATGTATTGATAAAAGGGAAAGTTATCAAACACAACTAGAAAATCTGCAAAATGAATCTGAAATCTGTGACATCTCGAAAATCAAGGGAAATACATGAATCGAATATTGTAACCCATTTGTAATCTTGAAGATCACGCAATCCTCTTTAATTTGTGGGATTGTTTGCTCTTATGACACTCTAATGTTTCTACGAAGGCATTTGCATGTTGTTCTACATCAGTCTCCTCCACTTCAGAAGAACTCGACTCCGAGTTATGGTTAGGATAAAGAGGAGTATCTGGCGGTTGATACTAAAATAGGTCCGGTACATTGAATGTCGGGGAGATGTTGAGGTCACTAGAAAGATCAATAACATAGGCATTGTCATTGATTTTCTTCACGATTTGACAGGGACCAACTTTCTTGTGTTTCAGCTTGTTATACATACCAACAGGAAAGTGTTCCTTGTGGAGGTAGACCATCACTTCATCACCCTTAGCAAATACCTTGAGGCGACAATGTTTATTTGCAGCAGCTTTGTAAACAATAGTGGAAGCTTCTAGCTGTTGCTTCACACCCTCTTGTATCTCCTGTAATCTTGTTGCTAAGTTTTCAGCCGCAATACTATATCTTGGGACTTTCGGCAAAGGCACAAGATCCAATGTATTTTGTGGCATTCGCCCATAGATGACCTCAAATGGAGACTTGCCTGTGGAGCGGTTGATAGTGTTGTTAAAAGAGAACTCAGCAGGAGCAAGATACTGGTCTCCTTGCTTTGGCATGTCACTACAAAGACACCTAATAATATCCACCATAGTACGATTGACGATTTCAGTTTAACCATCAGTTTGAGGATGAAAGGAGTTGCTATACTGCAAATACGTCCCAAATAAACGCCACGGGGTCCTCAAAAAATGACTAAGAAATTTGGTGTCACAATCAGAGGTGATAGCTTTCAGAACACCATGCAAACAAACAACTTCTTGAAAAAATGAACTCACTACATGGGAAGCATCGGAAGTCTTCTTGCAAGGGATAAAGTGTGCCATCTTTGTAAACCTGTCCACTACCACGAAAACAAAATCCATACCTCATTGGGTTCGGGGAAGCCCCAACACAAAATCCATTGAAATGTCTATCCAAGGTCCATAAAGAATAAGTAGAGGGGTGTAAAGTCCGATGTTCTGAGAATGGCCTTTCATAGTTTGACAAATGTAGCACTTTTTCATAAATCATCCAATGTCCTGTTTCAATTGAGGCCAATAGTATCGCTCTTCCACTAAGGCAACTATTTTGTCTCACCTGAAATGTCCTCCAAGGGAGCCACCATGCAGCTCTCGAATAAGTTGTTCCTGCAAAGAGCTACGAGGAATGCACAACCTATTGCCAAAGAATAAAAACTTGTCTTGAACGATCATGTCACTGTGAGAACTTGTTGTAGAACATTTCTCTCAAATGTCTTGAAAATCTTGATCATCAGCATAAAGAGCATAGAGGTGGTCAAAGCCCACAACGTCAGTGTGCATGGTGATGAGTGTTGCAACACAACGGCTAAGTGCATCAGCAACTTTGTTCAAGTGGCCCGCCTTGTGTCGAAGCACAAAATTGAATTGCTCCAAAAATGAGACCTAACGTCCATGCATTCGATTTAGATGTCTTTGGCTCTTGATATACTTGAGTGCTTGATGGTCAGTGTTAAGGACAAACTCATGTTGATAAAGATAGGGCTGCCAATGCTTGATAGCTCGTACTGTAGCAAAGTACTCCTGCTCATAGGTAGTCCATCGCTTGCAAACATCATTAAGTTTCTCACTAAAATAAGCAATAGGCTTACCTTCCTGGGAGAGAACAACACCAATTCCTACATTAGAAGCATCACGGTCTAGTTTGAATACCTTTTCAAAATTCGGGAGCATCAGTATTGGTGCTATGGAAAGTTTTTCTTTGATGAGAACAAAGCTAGCTTCTGCTTCATCACCCCAATGAAATTTTCCTTTTTTCAAGCATTCAGTGATTGGAGCCATAATAGAATTGAAATTTCAGATAAAGCATCGGTAGAATGTTGCAAGCCCATGGAAGCTACGTGCCTCCCCAACGGTCTAGGGAGTTTGCTAGTCGCGAATGGTAGCTACCTTTTCTGCATCAACTTGAAGGCCCTCTGCTCCATTAATATACCCCAAGAAGCAGAGTTGATCAGTTATGAAGCTACATTTCTTCAAATTAATGTACAATTGGTTTGTTTGCAAGGCCGATAAGACGTCCCTTAAATGCTCCATATGATGTTGGTCATCTAGACTATATATGAGAATGTCATCGAAGTAGACCACCACAAACTTGCCAATAAAAGGTTTGAGAACCTAAGTCATCAAATGCATGAATGTGCTAGGCGTGTTTGTGAGGCCAAACGGCATGACAAGCCATTTGTACAAACTTTCACTTGTTTTAAAGGTTGTTTTTCATTCATCATCAGGGTGGATGTGTACTTGGTGATATCCGCTACGTAGATCAATCTTTGTAAAGACCTTTGATCCCGCAAGCCGGTCAAGCATGTCATCCAGGCGAGGTATTGGGAATCAGTACTTGACAGTAATCCGATTAATTGTCCGGCTATCAATGCACATACGCATGCTTCCATCTTTCTTCGGAGTGAGGAGTGCAGGTACTGCACAAGGGCTCATGCTTTCGCACAAGAAGCCTTTTCGAAGAAGTTCTCTTATTTGGTCTTGCAAAATCTTGTTCTCCTTCGGATTCATCCGATAGTGCGGCAAATTAGGGAGGCTCGCTCCTGGAATAAAGTCAATCTCATGCTAGATATCTCTCAAGGGGGTAATCCAATAGGTAGATCCTTCGGGATAACATCGCTGAATGCTTTCAATAAGGGCTAAAGAGCCGCTAGAATGGGAATAATGGCTTCTTGATTGCCTTTCTCCACAATCATACACATGCTCTCACGTTTACAAACGTTTAGCATAATCCATGCACTTTACTTCTTTGGGGCTTGGAGAGTGTTACTTATCAGCTTCAAATTAATCTTCGTCTTTTTCCACACAAAAGAATAGGTATTCTCTCGAGCCTTTTGAGTGATATCAACGTTGTATTGCCATGGTCGTCCCAATAGGACATGGCATACATCCATCTCCACTACATCACAAATTATGGTGTCCTTATAGGACTTTCCAATTGAAATAGGTAAATGACATATATGTATCACCTTGAGTTCGACCCATTTATGAATACACCTAATTGTATAGGGGAAGGGATGTAACTCCGTCTTTAGTTGTAAATGGTCCACCAAAGCCTTGGACACTATGTTCTCACAACTTCCGTTGCTGATGATGACATTGCAAACTTTGCCGTTGACGGTACAATGAGCACTAAAAAAACTATTCCACTATGTGTCTTCTCTTCGCAAAGCAAGCAATAGTCACCTAATAATGCAGTTGACATGCTCACCCTTTTCATCCTCCACTTCTTTCTCATCAATCCAGTCATCTTTGTATATGTCATCATCGTGCTCAACAACATTGGCCATCTTCCGCCGTGGACAATCACTCGAACGATGTCCCAGTTCGTTACACTTGTAGCATTTGATTGGTGGTGGCTTAGCGTACGGGTTTTGAGCATTCTGATTAGCATTATGGTTGTTTGCAAATGACTAGTTCCTTGAGCACTCCAATAATACTTCCCGAAGTTTGGTTCATAGTGTTGGTTTGCTAGTTGGAGGATTCTGGAACATTTAGTTTTCTCCCCTTTCCAAATGATCCTCGAGCGGAATAATTGTTAACCCGATTAATGGGGCTAGTTCTCTCTAATTGCATCTCGACCTTTCAGGCCACCGGACTTCTGTTGTTGGCCACTCGTCATTTGTGACATCCCAGATTTTCAGCCCTGTTTTCTATTAAATAAATTGGGCATTTCATCGACACGCCTATAAAGCTATTCTCAAAGTTGATCACTCTCAAGATAACTAGACTATCCAGGGAAGCCATTAAGGAATTTTAAGGCAATAGATTTAAGAATTCAACTAGGAATCGACTTCTCGACCATGCTCATCTTTAGAGGCCATTACGGTACAATATAAAATCGATTTGAGATTAGAGATAGGTTGACTCGATTGTAATGTGTGGTTAATCGTGGGTGACACCACTAAATTGGAAAATTCTTGTCGGCCGGCACTAGACTGATTTTCGTATTGTTTTGGTACCCTGTGTCCGTATTTGAATCCTCGAGATTTTCACGACAACTAAGAGTCACCAATGTGTCG
The DNA here is from genome assembly GCA_014182885.2 of Eucalyptus caleyi. Taxonomy (NCBI): domain Eukaryota; kingdom Viridiplantae; phylum Streptophyta; class Magnoliopsida; order Myrtales; family Myrtaceae; genus Eucalyptus; species Eucalyptus caleyi. Next base: position 30,615,780 of record CM024468.2, on the reverse strand, counting down.
AGTGTGTTCATTGTGGCTTGAAGAAAATCAACCACGGGTCATTTGCATTAATTTTTTTTGAAAATTACTCGGTAGCCTAGGTCACACTAAAAACGCGTCTGAGTAAAATTAACTGCGAATTTGAGTTCGATTTTAGAAATTGAAGATTTTGTCATGTCATAATAAATTCTAGGAACATCGACTTAGTCTCAGAAGATTTTTCTGAAACCCAAGACTTTTTGGGAAAAAGTCGTCGCGGGACCATTTTTTTCAGAAAAAGCCAAGAACCGTTTTTGATCACGAAATTGGGATATAAGATGGATCTATTGGTGAGGAAAAATATAGATTGGATCAATGACTCGATAACGGAATTTTGAAGTCAAATAGGATTGAATTAAGCAAGAAATCAAGTCTAATTGAAGAAGAAATGTTTGAATTTCGTAGCTCCCCATGCCTAGCCAAATTGAACCACTTCAAAGGTTGCAAGAATAGCACATGTGGTTGAATTGAGGTCTTAAAAGCCACACTTAGCCAAGGATGGGTCAAGGGAGATAAACATGTGGAAAAAATGGCAAATGTGGACCCCCTCTTCCCTCTTTTTCTCCTTCCTCCCTCTTTTCCCTTACCATGCGATAGCCTCCCTTCCCCATCCCCATTACCGATGCTTGAAGGCCAGAATTCTAGGAGATGAAGCTTCCTCCCTCGTCGCGCGCCGTCGCCCTCCACCGGAACGCCATCTGCCTGCGCGAGTTGCCCCGTGCGCCGTCGTGCCTTGCCGTGCGCACCATGCCCAACTGATGTCCCCTGCTTCTTCTAACAACCTGTTCCACTAGCTTAGCTTCTGGTCGAGCCAGGCCAGAGGCCATTTGTGTGATAGCCCGATTTTTCCAATTTTAATTTCAATAATTTAGATAGGCATTTCATTGGCACGCATATAGTTCCTTTCCTTAAGTCGGCCACTCATGTGAAAACTAGTCTATCTGGTGAAGCCGTTAAGAAATTCTAATGCATAAGACTCGAGAATTTGATCAGGAAGCGACCTTTCGACCGAGATAATCTGCAAGGGTCATTACGGCACAAATAAAAATCGATTAAAGATCGGAAATAGGTTGGCTCGACAGAGGCATGTGATCAGGTGTGGGTGATTCCATCGGATCGCACAATTCTTGCCGACCGACACTGGGCCGACTTTTCTAACGATTGGGTGCCCTGTGCCCGTATTTGAAACCTTGAGATTACCCCGACAACCGAAAGTTGTGGCTTGAAATGATCAATCGCAAATCAAATGTACAAAAATTTGTAAACGCTGCTTGGTAGATTAGGATGCGCCAGTATTGTGCCAAAGTGAAATTAATCGTGAAATTGATATCGAATTCTGAAATTGGAAGTCATGGTGTGTCACAAACCTTATTAGGAACATTGGATTAAATTATGGACTTTTTAATTTGGGTTCAATTGGAAAAAAATTGAAGAAATTGGATTGTACAAGAATTGGACCCCGGCGGAAAATGAAATTGAACCTATTGGACTAAAGTTGTGGAAGGTTGGAGTGAGTGGATGGTGACATCACAAATGATGTCATGGGGGAGGCAAGATGGGCTAGGGTGGTGACAAGTGGAAGGTGAGGATGAGGTCTTGGAAAGGTGGGATGTCACTTCCCCTTTGTCCCCATCATCTTCTCCATTTGAGCTTGGAAGAGAGAGAGGGAAAAGCTGCTCGTGCGAACCGCCCAACCAAGCTGCTCGTCTGCCTTCGCTCGCTCGACCGCCGCTGCTCGTCATTCGCCGCCGGAGCTCGCCGTCGCCGCTCGCCCGCGCGCGACCGCCCGCCGTCCCGTGTGCGAGCTGCCTTGTCTCCGTCTGCCGAGCCTCCCGCGTCATTGTCTCTCTAAGCCAGCAGTTGCCCGACATCGCCGCGCCTCACCGAAGCCTCCATCACCGCCGTCCGTCGCCGTTAGCTGCCGTCCCGAGCCCTAGCTGCCTCCGCCGGTCTTCCTCCGCCCATTCAGCCGCCGTTCTGTCACTCTCCGAGCTCGGTTAGTTGCTGGAAAATCTAGCAAGATCCAGCCCCTTTCGAGCTCATTTTAGTCCTCTATTGGTTCTCATTTAGTGTTGATCCGTGTAGGTTTGTCGTCGGCGTCGTCGTGCTCTTCGCCAGAGACTCGTTGGAAAGCGATTCCCGTGAGTTTAACTCACTAAACCCCGATTAGTGGGTTAATCATGCCTTAAGTGTGTTTAGTTTAGGTTGATTAAAATTAGGTTGTTATATTAGTTCATTTAACTATGGATTAGATTAAGTTGTTTAATTAAAGTAAAGCATGTTTAGTTGAAGGGTTAAGTAGGTTTATTTTAAAATAAGCCTTGATGTGTCTTAAAGGAATTTATTTATGATTTAAATAAATGTTCCGAAATTGTTGGATTATTTAATAATAAATCATATTCCGAAAATCATTAAAATATTATTTATTTAAAAAAACTCGAAAAATTATTTTTGACCCTAATTGCTCAGAATTTCGTGCCGATCATCGCTGTATATTTAAAATTTGAAATTGATGAATGGTTAATGCAAATTGAGTGTTGATTGAGGAAATTATGGATTTTATTTAGAAAATCTCAAATGTTGGGTTTGATATCAAAATTGGATTTTTAAAGATTAATGTTGTAATTGGAATATGTGAATGACGTGTGAAGTGCCTTAAGTTGATTATGAGTTGTGGTATGATAATTATGAGAAATTGTTTTGAAATATTAAGTTGGAATTGCCCCTATATGGGATGCCCCATACAACGGATGCGGGTCGCAGTTGATTCTGGGTCCATGCTCCTTCGGGAACGCCGTTGATGTACTGACGAAGCCACGCTCCAAGGGGGGAGGCGATGCCTGGCTATATGTTAGTAGATAGCCGAACTGCAAGTAGGCTATGCCCTTGTGTGGCAGTGATTAATGATTGGAATGCTTGCTGTGATTGCAAATTAAGTGAAATTGATTGTGCTCCAATGATTTAAATCCCTGTTGTTACCTATGATTGAGTGGTATGAATTGTACTAATCTGCAGGAAGGCAAGGAGGCGAGGTAAGTCTTCTGTGCTGTGTGGCTAGACCACTCTGGGGCGTATTTTCTTTCTAATAGGGGTTTAGGAGGAGTGAACTTGCTGAGACAAAGTCTCATCCCGGTTTGGGGAAAATATTACAGGACCGTAGATGGCGATACTATGACAATCTGATTTTCCGCTTCTGTTTTCAATTAAATAAATCGGGTTTTTCGTCGACGTGCTTATAGCGCTATTCTCTAAGCTGATCACTCATGAGATAACTTGACTAATCGGGAAAGTTATTAAAGGATTTTGATGCAACAGACTTGAGAATTCGACCATGAATCGACTGCTCGACCGTGTATCGACTGCTCGACCGTGTTAGTCTACAAGGATCAGTTCGGCACAATCGAAAATCTATCAAAAATCGGAAATAGGTCGATTCGATAGAGATAAAATTAGGCTTGGGTGATTCCAACTAATTACAAATTTCTCGTCGATCGGTACTAAACCGAATTTTCTGTTGTTTTGGTACCCTGTGCTCGTAATTGAAATCTCAAGATTTTTCACGACAATCGAGAGTCGTCAATGTGTCGAAGATATACATTGTGGCTCGGGAATAATCGACCACGGGTCAGTGCACCAAAAATTCCCAAAAACTAACCGATAGTTTAAGTTGCGCTAAAATCACATTTTGACTGAAATTAACCGAGGAAATGATGTCGATTACAGAAATTAAGATTGTCACGTGTCACAATTCATCCCAAGGACATTGTTGCATCTTCTCAAAATTTATTGATGATGGGAATTGTTCATGAAATGTGCAAGATCAACAAATTAAAAGAGCAAGGGAATTGCCACATTTTAAGTAGGATTTTAAGGTCTCTAATGTGAAGCAATTTAAGAGGTATTATAAGTTGTTACTAAGGGACTTGACCCTATTGAATTAAATGTTAGATTGGTAATTAAAGAAAGAAAGAAGAGAAGTCTCCTCAAAAGGAAATTCGTAGGAATCCCTCTCTCCTATTCACCTCAATTTCCTTGGTATTTAATGGAGATGGACTTGGAAAAGATAGAGGGACCACTTGATAGGGAAAGGAACTCAATCTCCATGGGAAAAAGCTACAATAATCAATTTCAAAATTCGGATTCAGCAGTTTACATGAATTCCAACCTTTTCTTTCATCTCAATTAGAAGAGACAACGTTGGAAAACCTTGTGGGGCCTATAATGGTGATATGTGGCCAAAATTTCCATGGAAAATTAGGCCAAAAGCTGAAGGAAACTTCAATGAAACTTTCAAGCAATTTCCACTCTCCTTCCCCACCCTTTTCTCATGCATGGAAGTCTGTTTGCTGTATTTTACACGGCAACTTCCACCTTTTCCTTTCTTCCTCTTATTTTATTCTTCTCCCTTGTCTCTTTCAACGTACAAGCTGTTGCTTTCTCTTCCCTTGAACGTGCAACTTCCATTTCAGCTCCCCCTTGGACGACAAAGCAGTGACTGAACAGCAAGGTCTCGAGCATTCCTCCCTCCTCAAGAAAATCCGAGACTTTGTGTGCTGCTGTGGTGGTCGCTCGACGACACCTCTAGCCGTTGTGCCGGGTCCAAATCATCGTCAAAAACCTCCAGGGCTGTCCTTGTGTTGCCGTCCGGCCACAAGTGAGGATCGCCATTAGTTTCGGTAGTGAATTGTCTTCTAAATCTGGACTAGGGGTTGAGTACCTCTATTAGGAATTCGTACAAGTTAGAAAGATGTAGATGACGTTATATATGGATAGATGTTGGTTAGGGATGTTATGATGGCCATAGAAAAGATTAGATAGGGTTTAGAGAGCAAGACAAACGTTGTGGAGGAAGATTCGGACTAGGACAATAGCTGATTTATGAAATAGTTTCCAGGACGTGTGTGTTTTGCTAATTTCGTAGACAACTTTTTGTTGTGATTTTGAAGGAATTTTATTCTGAATAAATGTTTTAGACATCCTAAATAGTAACATATATTTTTCTCAGAATTTTTAGAAATTAAAAAGATGACGATTTTAATGACGTCATCCTCGGAATAGTAATTCGGACAGTTTTGTAACCCGTGACCTGTTATGATTCCGAGCCCTGCTAATGACCTTTAAAGGTCGAATTTCAAATCAGTTTCTTCATGAAAGTTGTTCGTTATAACTTTTAGTTTAACATACTTGAATTTCAAATCAAACGGACTAGATCTCGACCCAAAAACAAACTGATTTTGATGAGTTAGGTTCTCTGGAACTGGACCCGATTTTTGTGCTGGATAGAAAGAATTTCTGGGCTGAATCCAGAGGGATCTGGATCTCGGTGTCTTCATGAAAAAAAAAAAAAAAAAAATATATATATATATATATATTGTGTTTTCAAGCAAGTGTCCAAATTTGAGAATTTTTCGAGCTCATACGAGTGGGTTTCTGACTTCGAATTTGGGAGAGCGTAATTGGACTGTTTTTCTGTGAATTTGGGTTAGTAAGAGTGTATGGTTGTTTTGAAGTATTTTTGTTACGAAATTGCTCAATTGATGCTGTGGATGCTGTATATAATTGATTATTGAAATGTGACATCGATCATATGCATTCACGACATGATTCCGTCACGTGCCTTTAGGGCCGGACGATGCTCCTTCGGGAATGCCCCACGTCAACGGATGCCGGTCGCAGTGGAGGCTGGACCGATGCTCCTATATGGAATGCAGTCTAGATGTAGACGATGCCGCGCTCGACGGTGCAAGGTGATGCCCGGTTATGTCGGAAGACTGTTATCTGAGCATTGACATCATTTGTGACACATGAAATGCCCGGTTATGCCAGAAGACTGTTATCTGAGCATTGACATCATTTGTGACACACGAGATGCCCGGTTTTGCCGGAAGACTGTTATCTGTTGCATTGACTGTGGTCTGTATGCTTATATGGATATTCACGCCCTTGCATATGCTTATGTTAAAGTATTCTTGTGATGTGTGAACTTGATACTGTTAAGAATATTTTATTTGATGCTAATACGCGTGGTAAGAAATGTGATTAGGTTGCATGCAGGATGTACCCTTCGCCTAATATGAAATTAGGGGATTTACTCACTAAGATGTGATCTCACCCTTTAGTGGGCTAACATTTTTCAGGTCCCTACATGGAGGAAGGCCGGGCCGTGTACAGTCGGTCGCAGTAAAGGAGGAATAGGACTCTCGCTATCTCCTTCCAAGTGATGACGGGTTTTCCGTCAAGACTGGATGAAGGGTGACAGCTCACCCCTGAGAAATCGAGAAGTATGGTATTGTAGTAGTAAACCCTAGTCTTATAGATAGGAGCTTAGTTAGTGGGTAATCGAACAGCTTCACTTTTTTTATTAGACCTTGGAGTGTTAAACTAGTCTATAAGTAATGTGATGTTGTAGGTGTGGCTTGTAAAAAATAATATCCTACGTTTCTATCCCACTGTTTTGTTGTATGGAGATTGTTTTTACGTTTCTGCATGTGCAAAAATAACGAATGTGTCAGCAACTGTTCCTAGGATGTTGCAAATTTTAAAATCGATCATTGAGGGATGTGTATGTGCCCGGGGTTCGGGTCGTGACAGATACCCCTGGAGATGAGTGGCCTGCCGACGGAGATTGACCAAACGACAGAGAGTGCTCCTGACCCTGGGAGTCCTTGGGTCTATCAGTTGGTTAGGACTCTTATCTGGGTCCAGGTGTCTGTGCATGACAGAGTACCGTATATGTTTAGGGCTTGGTTTCGTTCAGGAGTAGATGGCGTTAGGGTTGGCCCCCTGGATAGCATGGACATTCCGTTGGCGGTGATGAATGCCATTTTGGGTGAAGGCGTGGCGAATCTTTCCGACGGTGGAGTAATCAACGCTTCGCCCCCAGCCTCTTGGGTGACAGATCCTGAGGATGTAGGATCGTCGAACGGGGCCGATCAGTAGTCCTAGGACTGTTGCTTTCTTTTTTTTTGGCGGACTGTTCCATACTATGTAGGCTAACCCCCCTTTTTTATGCACATAAACTCTGACCCGTTTTTGGTGCATATAGTCTCTGGATCCTGCTAGTGTATGTAAACCCTGGATTGATAATGATGTATGAAAGTATGTTTGTTTGACTTTGAATTGATTTTCCTGCTGTCCTATCCCGTACGTTTTTGTCAGGGGTTTCTTAGCACGTTCCGCTTGCGCATTAAAATATATATATATGGGGTCGGCGACACTACATGGGAATATCGCAATTACATGACCATGGCGGGTTGTTCATGTGTCTCAGGGTTCGAGGCGTGACAATTTGGTCATTGTAGGCCCCCGTCCAACCGCCGCTTACCTCACCGAACCACCCACCCGCCTCCACCGGTCTTGCTTTGTATTAACCGGCTTGTTTCCTCTCTTTTGCAGCAGCGAACAGAGAGTTGGGTCATGGGTTTCACAGCGGTTGTTAGGCCCGTTTCGAGGTGGTCCCAAGCCTCGGTTGCTTGACCCCCTTAACGAAAGTCGACCCCCGCGACATTCCCGTTGGTTTAATCAGACCCGTTTATTAATCCGGTGAGTTTTACTCACTAATTCTCACTTAGTAGGCTAATGATACTTAGAAGATAATTAGATTTAATTAAATGTAATTAGGTGGATAGATTAGGTTAGAGTAATTAAATTAGAGATTTGTCAATGCATGTTAGGCAAATGGTTAGTGTAGTTAGCAAGGAAATAGGTCATAGTATTTATTGAACGAATCTTGAAAATTTTCTGAGTCCATTTTGGTGTCCAACTAAGCATTACGATCCTAAATAGGATTTATTGTACTTATTTAATAATTTTCGTAATTAATTAATTAATTATTTATTTATTTTCTGGAAATTAGGTGGGATAGCTGATAACCGGAATTTATGCTGATTATCGTGGTGCAGTCTATTTATTTATTTGAGTGCTAAATCATACTAAATTGATTTAATTCTGATTTTAGGATTTTATTCCTAAATTAATCAATTTTGGTAATTGATTGAAAATTAACTAGGTGTCGGTTTACAGCGCCAAAAATATGTAATGGGCTGTTGAAAATGGTGGGAATTGTGGAAGGTAAAATTATTATATTTTGGCTAAGGCCGACCGTGTACCCACACACGGCTATTTTTATCGGGTGTGATAAAAATGAAAAGTTGACTATATGTCTAAAGTAGTATACTATCTTGGCCTGGGGCCTTAAATAATCAACTTTAAGCGAGCATATAAATAGTATATCATAGTATTAGCTTTGGGTGAGCATGTATTATCAGTTTTGGGCGAGCAATAATTATAATATGATGGCCTAAGGGCCTTAATCTATCAACTTTGGACAAGTATATATACAGTATACTATATCATCAGCTTTGGGTGAGCTATACTATCTATTTTTAGCTTTGGGTGAACAGTCCTAGACTAAGGTCAGACTTTATAAATAGTATTGAATGTACCGACTAAGGGAAGGTCGTGATGACATGTAATTTACTAAGTCGATTGATCGATGATTCGATCTAATTGGGTGAATTGATGTGATTGGTGTATATTTGAAATATATTGATTTGCAGGATAGAACTGAGGCCAAGATAAGTTCTCTGACTCGAGTTATCCTTAGGCTGTGTATTGGCTTTCTAATCGAGTCTTAAGGGGTAGAACTTGCTGAGACGTAGTCTCATCCCAGTTGCGGGACAATATTTCAGGTCCCTAAATGGCAACACCTCCACCTCCTCGTCCTCCTATGCATTTTGGGATACCTAAAGAGATCACCGAGATAGGATACCACTTCCCGATACACCCACACCTTGAAGGATTAGAATATATACTGGTGAAGTCAACCATCTGGGTTGACGTGAATGGGCCCAATAGGGTGCCCTATAAGTACTGGTCATGGTATCGCCACTATCATGACGGGCGAATGGAGGACCCTATACCGGAATTTGATGTACCCCGGTTCGTTCTGGAAGCTGCTTTTGGAAAGGGTATAGCAGACCATAAAGATGGATCGGTGGTGGATGCAAATGATCCTAATCTCGAGGATGACTTTGACTCTCCAGTGTACTCAGCTGAGGGCGCTAACTGGAGTGATGAAGAAGGAGAGATGGCTGAACAAGATGAGGAATGGGAGGAAGAGCTTGGAGGAGAACCGGAAGAGGAACCGGAAGAAGAGCCTGAGGAAGAATCTGAAGAGGAGTCAGAGGAGGACCCCGAGGATGATCCAGAGTATGATCCTAATGAGGATTGAGACTCAACTCCTGTTTAATGACTCTTTGCTGTTGAACCTGTTTGAGTAGAAACCGACTTTCTAGTGTGGCTTGTATATGTATATATATGACTGAGTTGTTATATATGTGTATAAGTGTGTTGGTTTTTAGGTTCGAGTTTTTAGTTTTACTGTTTTATCCCATTGTTTTATTGTCTGTGGATTTTATATTTGCTTCCGCATGCGTATTAAAATGAAAGGGTCGGTGATGCGTCTTGGGACGTCACTATTAATTGACCAGGTGAGGGATGGGTGTGTGCCCGAGGACTGAGGTGTGACACCGCTGCTTGTCAGTTCCGGCCTCCGAACGCTGGACACCGGATGTCGGACACTGAACTCCGGATGTCATATGTCGGATGCCGGACTTCGACCACCCGCCGTTGATCACCGAACTCTAGACGCCGATCGCCGGACGTCACACTTCAGCCACCAAATGTCGGCTGTCGCCACTCCTAGAAATAGAAATTTTATTCTCTTATCAAACGAATTTTTACTCTAGAAATAGAAATTCTGAATTGTTATCAAACGCGTTTCTTTACTGAGAATTTCATCCATGGAATAGAAATTGAGGAATCAATTTATGGCCAAAAATTGATTTTTATTTCAGAAATTTTGTCATATGCGCCCTTAGTCTCAAAACACACCCTTACCTCAGCAGCTTGCCTAATATTTGACTAGCATGCATGTGCATCTCATATAACACTTCCCAAGTCACACTAGTGAGGGATATTTCATCCAAGGACACTATTTTCTTTTTCTTTTTCTTTCGCTTTCTTCTTTTTCTCTCTTTTTCTTCTTCCTTTTGCACCCATGCTGAGCCACATTCAATGCACGATGTTGGTAAGCATCATGAAATCACTGGTAAGTCTTTGTTCCCGATTCACCTAAGACGGCTCATCCATCGAGTGTTCGCTCAATGATGCCAATCACCATTCAACCTCTCCTCACTCATGGCCATGCCTAGATATCTCCAAGCTCTTAGCAATGGTGATGGGCTTGAGCTCTCATCTCATGATTATGGCAGCTAGATCTCCGAGCTAGTGGCCATAATCTCTCTCTCTCTTCTCACTCGTGATCATGGCTATGGTTTAATATTTAATTACACTAATACTACCCTCATGCTTAGTTTAGTTTTTTTTTTTGCCTAATACTAAGCATAGAAATATTTCACTAGGGAGACAAATGAGGGCCTAGAAAGATTTGAACTCAAGATCTTTTGCTTTGATACCATATGAGATTTTGTGAGATTACCGTCAATTATTCTAAATTTAAGCTGGTAGACAAAGGTGTGGTATAATATTTAATTACTCTAACAACAACTAAGGCCGCTCTTGCTCTTCTCATTTGTGGCTCTCTAGCTCCTCTCATCGGAGGCTACTAATCACTTTCCTGTCGGTGCATCTTTCCTAAGTCATTAAAGAGGTTACGGTTCATCCTAAATCTATATATGCTTTTTAAATCTTGCTAATTCAAGGATTGATGGGGAAAGTTACAAAAAAAAGTTCTAAATCTATTGCAATTATACCTACTCAGTCCTAAAGTTATTTTTTTGATCAATTGAATCCTAAACCTTTTGTAATTGTACTAATTCAATTCATTCGGTCAAATTTGGTTAGCTGCCGTTGATTTGGAAGTCGGCAAGCACCGACCATAATTTTGTAATAATATTTTATTTTTTAATTGTTTTTCTCTTTTTTTTTCTTCTTCCTCCTTCTTCCGATAAATGGCCAAAAGGGAGGGCTGATGGCCGAACTATGGTGACAGGCTAGTGGCGAGCTCGCCTTGCTGTCCCTAGACAAGGGCGAACTCAACCTCGTGAGTGAGCTTAATAGCCATTGGCAAGGTCAAGCTCACCGATCCACTGATGAGGCTCACCCTCGTTGATCGTTGGCATCAATTGTTTGAGAAGTTTTCCTTTGTTGAGAGGAATGAAATGGGACACAACACAAATGGTGAACCTACGAGTACATGAAGGCAGAAAATGCAATCAATGAGGGTTGTTGTCAATTAGAGAAAATGTTCTTGACTTTGACCACTAAATGATCAATTCTGTTGAATCGGTGATTAATGTGCATTCAATCATCAGTGTTTTCAGGAGCAATGAGTCGTTGCTGCATGCCAAGATTTTCACGTACTGCCAAGTTATATAAACTACCTATTTGACCGGCGAGACTCTGCCTAAATTTTTCTTGTATGACTGAAAGTATATAAAACAGTAATTCACAAAGAAATAGAAACTCTTGGTATTTAATTGAAATCCAAATGTGAACTGAGATAGATGATTATTTGCATCATTAACCAAAATCCAACTTGCCAAAATATCAATTTAGCCTATTTATTTGACTAAATCTTCATGCCTTGTCTCTAGATGATCAATGTCATTCCAATTTGCAACTAGGGCAAAAAGTTTCACAAATAATGATATGCATTATTTGTTGACGATGCATACAATTTTGAAATTGCACGCTAACTCGAACTTTGAATTAGTGTATGTAGAAAAAGATGCGGGGAGAAATAATGGAGACAGATGTAAATTTATTCAAATAGCATCTTCTTTTCAACACAAGAACATAGTTTAGATAATTTCTCTTTCCAAATTTAGCTTCCTAGTTTTACCAGGCGTACAGCTTTTCATATTGCTGTGTCTTTTCGTTAAAAGAGTAGGCTCCGTCCGGCCTTATGCTCCACCAGCACTCGAGCCAACATCGAACCCTGTCCCTCAGCGAATCATAAACCGTGAAATCTTCTTTTTCACCGTTCCACTTGATGGTGCACCAGAAGATCGCGCGGATCACACTGTCACCGAATGGCCACGTAGTGCACACCGATGTCGTCGTCTTTGGATCTGCAATGCACCATCAGAGTAACTTCGCCCAAATCGTTTTGGACTCGAACGACTTTCTTTGTTGCGGAAACATTTCCTTTCGGAATCACATGCACGAGCAGGATGAGTAGCGGTATCAGCTTCAGAAGGTTTGAGACTGAGAAGTTTTCCATCGTTGGGAAGAATGAAATGGGACACAGCACAGATTGGGATGCTTTCTTTTGGAGTGAGGTGTTGTTCGTGGTGAACCTGTGAGTACATAAAGGCAGAAAATGCAATCAATGAGGGTTGTCGTCAACTAGAGAAAATGTTCTTGACTTTGACCACTAAATGATAAATTATGTTGAATCGGTGATTAATGTGCATTCAATAGCCACTGTTTTCAGGAGCAAATGTGTCGTTGCTGCATGCCGTGATTTTCACGTACTGCCAAGTTATATAAACTAGGTATTTGATCCGTGCGACTCTGCGTTAACTCGTCGTGAATAACTGAAATTTTATAGGATAGTTCTACATTTTTTTTTTGTAATCAAACAGTAATTGACAAGGAAATAGAAACTCTTTGTATTTAGTTGAAATTCAATTATAACACTGTTGGAAGATATGCGGATTGGCTGATACGTTTTTATCTTAATTGATCATGATTATCTTGATTGATCACGATCTTCATGTATATGTAAATTAAATATTAGATCTAGATCTAGATTGATAGTCCAGATCATTTACTTCCTTATATAAAGTAGAGCTTGTATTATATCTTTACAGAATTGTACATTCAGAATGCATTAGAGAGAATACAGAAAAATTTTCCCACACCGATCTCCATTTTTCCTCTCTGAACTTCGTCCATTCTTCCTTCACTTTTGCCTTTCTTACAAACACTTCTTTGATTTGCATAACATAGCGGTTCATTGGGTCATTGTAAATAATTAATTTAACTCATCATATAAATTTTTTCTAATCATTTTACTTATATTTGGATATGCAAAGTTAGAATATTTAATATCTTATGATTACATATTATGGAGTGATACATTATTTATGGATGGACATTAATCTTAATAAACTCACACACACACACATTATGTATAGGTTAATCCCATGAATGGATGGAGTGATACATTATTTATGGATGGACATTAATCTTAATAAACTCACACACACACACACATTATGTATAGGTTAATCCCATGAAAATATGGGAAAAAATTACCAAAAAGTCATTAATTTATTGTCTATATGCTAATTTAATCATAAATCTTTTAATTCAGCCAATTTAGTCATTAACTTTTTGAAAACTTACCGATTTAGCCATTTTGGGTAATTTTGGTTAACAATCGCTGATCTAAATGCTAGTCATTTTACATGGCGTAGCTGACACTAATGTTGATAATTTTTTTATATTTTATATTTTTTCTTTATTTTTTTCAAATTTTGAGGCCCTTGCCGGCCTTTGGCAAGGGCCTTTGCATCCTCACAACAGCCAGCAAGGGTTATTGGCCCTCATTGGCCATAATGGAAAAAAAAAAAAATTAAAAAATTGTAAAAAATTTCACAATCAAAGTCAACGATTTTCATTCAAAATTAGCTAAAATGACTAAATTGACAAATAGTCAAAAGATTTAAGATTAAATGAGTTAAATTAAAAGGTTCACTACTAATTAACATTTATACAATAGATGATGACTTTTTTTTTTTTTTTTTTTTTTTGTATTTTTCCCTGGAAATATGTAATTAAGCTCATTTACTACCACTATCTTCAATGAACTAACAATTCCCGTAATGGACATCTTCATAGGTGGCTGCATATACAATTGCTTTTCGGGTGCTATGTTCAAATTCAAAAATCCCTATTAGATGACTTCACATATTTTACGTTAGACTTGATTACTGGTAAAAGGTTCTAAATATGCTCTTCAAAGGATTTGAAGAAGATGTCTACATACCTTACACTGGAATTATAAATGGTTAGAATTACCAAAAAAGTCCTAAACCTATTGCAATTATGCCAATTTAGTCATAAACTTTTTTTTTTTGGCCAATTTAGTTCTAAACCTTTTACAATTGTGCCAATTCAGTCCATCCAACCAAAATTGGCCGGATGGCGCTAACGTGGACGCTGGCCAGCCGGCGAACGATTTTTTAATAATTTTTTTTTCGATTTTTTAAATTTTTTTTCTTTTTTTTTCTTCCTATCTTCTTCTTCCTCTAGCCGGCACTGGCCGGCCGGCCAAAGGCGAGGGCCGATGAGGTCAGCCTCGTCAGCCACTGGCGAGGCTTGCCCCCGTCGATCACTAGCGAAGGTGAGCCTCGCCCAGCGACGACGAGGCCGCCGTCGCCCATCCAAGGCAAGCCTCGGCCTCACCCAGCCATGGCGAGATCAAGCCTTGCCAAATCTGGCGACAATGGCCTTGCCGTCGCTAGGCGAGGCTCACCTTCGCCAGTGGCCGGCGGGGGCGAGCCTCGCCCAGCGACGGCAAGGCCGTCGTCACCCAGCCAAGGCGAGGCTCGGCCTCGCCCAGCCATGGCGAGGTCGAGCCTCGCTAGATCTCGTGACGGCAGCCTCGCCGGCCACTGGAGAGGCCGCCGTCTCTGGGCAAGGCTCACCCCTGCCCCCCCGGCCACTGGCGAAGGCGACCCTCGCCCAGCGACAGCGAGGCTATTGTCGCCAGATCTAGTGAGGCTCGACCTTACCATGGCTAGGCGAGGCCGAGCCTCGCCTTGGCTGGGCGACGGCGGCCTCGCCGTCGCTAGGCAAGGCTTGCCTTCGCCAGTGGCCAACGCCAGCTAGAGGAAGAAGAAGATAGGAAGAAAAAAAAAAGGAAAAAAAAAAGTAAAAAAGTTTTAAAAAATCGAAAAAAATTAAAAAATCGTTCGCCGGCCGGCCAATTTTGGCCGGATGGACTGAATTGGCACAATTGTAAAAGGTTTTGGACTAAATTGGCAAAAAAAAAAAAGTTTAAGACTGAATTGGCATAATTGCAATAGGTTTAGGACTTTTTTGGTAATTCTCCCATTATAAATGACTAGTACGATACAATATTGACAAATATAGAGAGACATAGAGTGCCTCGACACATTTCATATAGTTGTGAGGCCTTAATCAAAATTAGTCTATGAGTGCTTTCTATTCGAGTTAGCTTGTATTGTATGTGTGAGCAGGAAGCAAGACATGCATAGGAAAGAAGAAAGGAATTTAACGGGCTACTATATATAAGTGTCACGGGCCGGCCTATTCTTTCTTACCTGTGCGGCCTTAAGAATTTTCTTATTGAATTTCTATGACTAGTCAGCCTTTACTTACACCCACACAAGACATTTAGAGAGAGAAATTATAGTTCTAAAGTCCTTATCTCTTGAGACTAAGACTACTATTCATGCACAAACTCTTTTTAATTTCAACAGTAGATGTCTGCGAATTAACGGTAAAAAACTTATCACCCAGTCTACCAATTATCCCTATTAATTACAAGAATCCTCAAGAGTAAATGAATCCTAGACCTCTAGAAGCTTAAAGGCTTGTTCGGTCATCTCGGTTACTCCCTTGGCCTGTTATGCCCTTGAAAATCTTCAATTCGTCACGTAAACAACTGTGAATGTCGATCAAATCTTCATGTAATTACTGCATGAATTAAAAAAGATAATCATGTTATTAGAGTTTGATTCTCGTGAATTGATGATGAAAAGAACAATAAGAAAGATGTCCATGGCTTGATCAGTTGGATGAATAGTTAATTTAAATCTTGGAGAAACGCAATTAAAGCCGAGCACAACATATAAGGAAAACAAGGATAATTATCAAAGAGGTTAATATCATGAAAAATTCAAAATTAGTATATCTGTGAAAATTTGATCAAATTTAGGAGGAATGGATGAGCCCACTTACGAGGCATCGACGAAGATCCCCCAAACCAGTGGGGGTTGGGCCAGCCTGTTTTTGGAAGGGCAATCCTCCTTTCAGCCTACCCTATTAACTTCTCTATTTAAATATCAGAAAATCGACTTAGCATATCACGCCCCTATGTGATAAGTGGACGCACTTCCTAGGAAAACTGATCTGCGCGCTTCAAGTCTTTTATCAACTTTGAACGGTCGGACTCCAGAAGTATACTTTCATGTCTTAAAAATCCAAGTGCTTAAGGATTTCAACAAAAGCCAAGGCTTCTGCTTGTGCCGCTGAACTGAGAGGGGCAGATCTTGCGAAGTCATCTACGAGGGTGCCTGAGGAAATGCGACATATGCAGGAGATGGCTCCGTCCGAAGAACCACGATTGACGAGCACAATCAGGCATGCTTTGCGAGAGCTTTCCAACATTAACTCATAAATTATATGGTCGGTTCACATGAGATTACTATTTTGGATCATAGCCATCCAATCTCAATAGGGTCAGGAAAACCATGATTTTTGCAAATGGCGTGATGGATGGTGTAGATATGGTCATGGGTTTTCCAAGGCCTTGATAATCATTTTGACTGGAGTCTCGTCAAGGAAGCTATAAGGACTTTTCCCCTCAGTCATCCATTTGACTAAATTCGTGGAAATCCATTATCCTGCATATACATGGAAATCCGACCGCATTTCCAAAATGTTCAACTTGCAACATTCCTACTAGCACAAGAATCTAGCCAATCAAACATCAGATGAAACGGAAATGGACAGTCAAAGTTAAGTAAAATGTCAATAAAAGTGTTCATTTAATATATTTAGGTCTCTCCAGGCATATTAATTTACTCATGTTCTTGATGTTATTCTCCTTCTATTTGGCCCGTTCAACCATCTCGACAAATCACGTCCCTCACTTGTTCTCTAAAATTCTGAAGATTCTTCTAACGTTATTATTTTTCACTCAGTATCTTGTTCTTTATTTATAGAGTTAGGAAACTCTCCACTGACATAAATGTCTTGTTAACATCATTTGAATATTTGGACATTGTTTGGTCGTCGGCAAACTCAAATGAACATATTAGTTCATAGAGAATATTAAGTCATCTTTAAAATACATAGGAAGTTTTGCCAACGTTGATACAAGTGGAGTGGACCGTGCTTGGGCATGGGCTGCTCCATGCTTTGGACCTGGGCCCGACCAACTTTTCCAATACTGACGGTCGCAAAATAGTGCCCTAAAAATTTAGAATTTGGCCCGGCACGAACTGAGTCAAGCCGGTGCACAAATTCACAAAACGGGTTGTGCTAGGCTCAGCCCTTTGCAGGTCAGGCTATGTGGGGGCCGGGGTGCCCGTTTGATGTCTCTGACATGGATTTCAAGACCTCGTGGTGAAATAAGGGTTACTTAGAGATTGCAAGGCGGACAATAA
The DNA here is from genome assembly GCA_014182885.2 of Eucalyptus caleyi. NCBI lineage: Eukaryota > Viridiplantae > Streptophyta > Magnoliopsida > Myrtales > Myrtaceae > Eucalyptus > Eucalyptus caleyi. The sequence goes on along the minus strand of CM024468.2, from coordinate 30,598,372 downwards.
AGGTGTAGCCTAGCGATTGAAGATGTGTCTGCACAGAAAGGTACACCACGGGTGTGTGCAAAAGTTTCAAAAAAGAAATCGTAAAAGAAGGGAAAGTGTAATTTGATTTGTTTCAGGAAATGGTTGGCAAAAGACACGTATCTAAAGAAATGAATGCAGATTACTAGAAGACAGGGTAGCTTTAATCTAAACCTAGAAACTATGAGAGATTTAGGGGTCAAGGGATTATTATGTGGACCTTTAAAAGCACAATTTTGTCCACTATTTAGAGTACGCCGTTTGTATGAGATTTCAACTATGGATCTTAAGGTGCGTTTGTCTCACAATATTTTCATAAGAATGATCTCTTGTATTATTTACAAAAATAAATCAACAAAAAAATATTTTCATCATCTAAGAAAATGTTTGGATATAAATTGTTGTCAATAATGACAACAATTTTTATCAATTGATTATCTTCAACTATGGAAGCGTTCATTTTTTGAAAAATATATATATTTTTTTGTAATTCTGTGAAACAAACAGGCCTTTAATGGAATTTCTTGGCAAAACATTAAGGTTGAAATAGGTGTTGGGTTCTTTATATATATATATATATTGAGCACACACTTTGCATATGAAGAGACATGGTGAGAAAAAAAATCAAATTAACAAATAATGAAAATATTTTGATTCATTTTTTTAATATAATTTTAATTTTCTGAATTTTGATTTCAAATTTACAAGGTACAAAATTCTTTGATTACTAGCTAGAGGTGTTAAAATGGGTCACTTGTTTATAACAAAAGATAGTTAAATGGGTTTCACAATTAAAGGTTTAAGATAGGTGGGTCTTAAGTGGGTTTTAAATGGGTTGGGTTGAAAACTCATCTTTAACAAAAACATTATAATCCCTCCATTTTCTCTTTAACTTTATAAAAATCGAAATTCTAATTTTTTTTATTTTTTTCTCTTTTTTTTCTTCATTTTTTTTTTATCTTTCTCCTTTTCTTTCTTTCTTTTTTTTTTTCTTTCTCCTTCCTGGCGACCGGCGAGCGAGCCTCGAGCTCGCTGGCGTTGGGCAAGCTCGAGCTCGCCAGATCTAGCGAGGTGGAGGCCTCGCTGACGCTCGGCGAGGCTCGAGCCTCGCCAATTTGGCGAGACTCGAGCCCACCGACGTCGGGCGAGGCTCGAGCCTCGCTGATCTGGCGAGCCTCGAGCTCGCCGGTGTCGGGCGAGGCTCGAGCCTCGTCGATCTGGCGAGCCTTGAGCTTGCCGGCGTTGAGCGAGGGGCGAGCTCAAGCTCACCCGACACCGGCGAGCCTCGAGCTCGCCGGATCTGGCGAGGCGGAGGCCTCGCCGGCGTCGGCAAGCTCGAGGCTCGCCTGTGGCCGGTCGCCGGCCGACGTCATGGCCGGCAGCCGACCAAAGAAGAAGAAGGAGGAGAAGAAAAAGAGAAAAAGAGAAAAAGAAAAAGAAAAAGAAAAAGAAAATTATATTTTAAAAATAAAATAAAAATAATTAAAACTTTATTTTTTAAAAAATAATTAAATTTCGATTTTTTTAAATAATTATTTTACAATTTATAAAAATTGTCAATTAAATTTATATTGTATAAAACTATTTTAGCAATACAATTTTAAAAAAATAATATATATATATAAGCTTGGAAGTATTTTAATAATATAATCTTTAAAAAAAACATAGGAATAAGCTTTTCTAAATTTGTTAAATATGAAAGTGTTTTAATAATATGAGTTGGGTCGGGTCGGGTATGGGTTGGGTATGGGTCGGGTCGGGTTTGGGTCGAAAAATTTACATTAAGCATAAATGGGTCATAAATTGGTTAATGGGTCAATTTGGGTTGGACCATTAATGACCCGACCCAAACCCGACCCGACCCACCTGGCTCTATTACTAGCAAATCACATTTATTATCGTGAATCTCCATTTATAGTTATGTGTAGTCAAAGATATTTAAACACATGGACGGGTTTTTCATTAAATATCTTTTGGAAAAGTTTGAGGCTAAAGTGAATATTGGGTTTGCTTAATTACAAATATAGATAGATTTTATTTCAGCAATTTTTTTTTGAATTATGGCATTAAAAGTCATAATCAAAATGCGAGATTACCAAAAAGTCATAAACTTATTGTACGGAGGCCAATTCAATTTTAAATCTTTTAATTTGCCCAAAATAGTCCAAAACAATTTGCTAATGTAGCCCATCTAATCAATTTTGGTCGGCAATCGATGATGTGGATACCAATTGTCTTACGTGGTATGGCCAACATCAACATAGATAGTTTTTGGCATTTTTTTCTATAACTTTTCTGAATTTTTTATAATTTTTTTTTTTACTCTTTTCCTTTCCTTTTTGTCTTTTTTTTGGTGCTTCATCCTTCGTCGATTGTCAGGCCTCGGGCAAGGCTTCTCCTCTCTAGCATTAAGCAAGGCTCACCCTCGCTGGCCGTTACCTGTGGCCAATCGTTAGTAGTGGTGAAGGCGAAGGTAAAAGATTGTAAAGGAAGCTTTGAATTTTGGTAGACTCCTTATCCACGGCATGACGCCATTACGGATCTTTAACAACTTGGGAGTAACATGTTGATTTTGAGATATGAGTGGTGGTAAGTGCAAGCGAAATTGGGTGAAGGGTGTGGGAAAAGGCCTTTCGTTTGATAATATCTGGCTTAGACCTTATTTGCATTGGGTGAGTGGAAGAATAAGGGATAGGTTGGTTGTCAATAGGTGGAGGAAGGGATTAGCCAGAGGTTTGAAAAGTAGGTTTAGTAGTTGATGGAGAGGGCACTGCGAAGGTGTTTTTGAATATGAGAATGACCTATGAATTAGTAGAAGGACCACAATGAACATGCTTGGTTTGAATGACTCTAAAGAAATCGAGACTATGAGGCGGAAGATGTGTAGAATGAGTGGGAGTGATTTGAGAGTGAGGAAATTTAGTTTTTATCAAAGACGACATGACGAGAAATATATACTCGACCGGACGATAGATCCAAACAACAATACCCTTTATGACTAGAGCAATAGCTTATAAAACAACAAGGGGTCGACTGGAGTTGCAATTTGTTAGCATTGTAAGGTCGGAGCCATGGGAAGCAAAGAGAACCAAAAGTTCTCAATGTAAATAATATGGAAAAGTGTTAAATAAAGCTTGATATGGAGAGCAAGTGTGATGTTGAAGTATGGGCATATGGTTAATCAAGTAAATGGCTGTGATGAAGGCTTCCAGTCATAAGTTAGAAGGCATATTAGCATAGGCCATCATAGCTAAATCGGTTTCGATGATGTGGCAATGCTTGCACTTCACAACACCATTTTGTTCTTGTGTGTGGGGGCAAGAATATTCATTAGCAATACCACATGATTGAAGAAAATTGTTGAAGGCATTACTTGTGAATTCGCTACCCACATCCAAGTGAAATGTGGTGATGGTGTGCCGCAAAAGATTTTCAACTTGCTTTTTAGAACTAACAAAGATGTCATAAAAGTCAGATTTTAATCTCATAGGAAATAACCATGAATATTTGGAAAAATCATCAACAAAGAGAACATAATACAAATAATTAGAATAAGATAATGTGGAAGCAGGACCCCATACATCACAATGTAATAATTCTAGAGGATGACTAGAGATAGAATTAGACTTGGAAAAACGGTAACTTGTGACTCTTCACCTGCTAACATGAAGAGCAAATGTGAGAGCCCGATTTATGGGAAATAGAAACGACTGAGAAAATGGCTTGTTGAATGTCACGAGAGGGGTGGTCGAGACAAGCATGCCATTGGTCCATGGTGATGGAGGAACTGTAATGAGCCTTTGGAGTGGTGGACGATAGTGGAATGCAATGCAAAGTGGGTACAAGCCATTCTCAATTGGCCCTTAATATAGTATCCTCCCCATGGTCTTGTCTTTAATACAAAAACCAAAGGCATCGAAGTTAAAGAGACAATTGTTATATTTGGAAAAGTAGTAGACAGAGAGTAAATTGTGATATTGCTAGTATGAGTACCTAGAGGGGGGTGAATAGGTATACAAAGATTTTTCTTGATAATTTCTGTATACTTGCGCAATACTTAGACAGTTGAAGAATTAAAAATCAATCGTGAGACTGAGTAAGGGAAAGAGAGAATTAAACACGCGGTTTATAGTGGTTCGGCTTGATCCAAGCCTACGTCCACTCTTCTGCACTGACAGCCAAGTTGGCTGGATTCCACTATGAACAAAGAGATGTTACAGTGATGATCTTCCTTGATTTCTTGGTGTAGATGATCTACCACACTCACTCAAGGTCTCGCCAAGTACAAACACTCTCTGTGTATACAAGTTTGCTCGAACAGTCTCAACTAACAATCAAGGTTCTTCAGACTCTGGAATTTTTCTATCGATCACACACTTAAAACAACTAGAACGTCTTCCTTTTATACTCCTTCATGCCATCATAGCCGTTGGCACTTACCAAAAGAATTCCTCCAATCTACCCGTTGGACGGAATCAATCAAGAAGATCATCCGAGCTATTTAAGGAATCTGATGATAGCCCATCAATCCTGTTCGCCCATACAATCAGGATCTTGGTTTCCATGAATAGAACATTCCAAGATTATTTCGTCGACCATCGGATCTTCAATCGTTCTTAGATAAGAATTAAAGAATCCGAAATGATTATCCAACCAAAGAATCTATTCCAGAGGATAGGATCGAATCCTCAACCATAAACCTCGGCTTTGGATTTCCTTCGTCACTGGATTAGAAAGACTGTCAGTGAGAACAGACTTAAGTCTTGAGTCTTGAGTCTTAAGTCTTAGGTCTTGAGTCTTGGGTCTTGAGTCTTGGATCTTGAGTCTCGAGAATACAAAGTCTTCAAACTTTAAACTGTCGGTCTCCGAACATCCAGACTTAGACTGATAGAAACGTTTTGTCAGCTTCAAAATATTCTGGAAAGATTTCTCCAACAAATTGTGTGAAGTGGGACAATAAAATATAAGTTTGAGGTGAAGAGGCGAAGAAAAGGATGAGAAGGTGGTGGAACCAACATGTGCACACCGTGGCCATTACCTATCTCAACGGTGTCATTATCATCATAAGCAATTGAAATTTGGAGATTTTCACGCTCCGATGTGAGATGATGAGTGGCTCTGATGTCAATTGACCAAGTATTGGGTGGGGTGGAGGCAGTGACTACCATCGTTGCAAGTTTTTCCGATGGATGGCAACCTTGATGGGGGAAAAATTGTCCAAAAAGTCCTAAACCTATTGCACTTTCCAATTCAGTCATAAATATTTTAACTTTGCCAATTGAGTCCTAAACATTTTCACTTTTTACCGACTCAATCCATCCGGACAATTTTGGCTGGAAAATGCGACGTGGACGCGGCGGTGCCACATAAAACGCGGCGCCGACGTGAACAATTTTTAATAATTTTTAAAATTTTTTGAAATTTTTATTTTTATTTTTATATTTTCTATTTTTTTCCCTTTTTTTTAATTTTTTTTTTTCTTTTTGGCTTTTTCTTGACCTTTTCCGGTGGCCAACAACCGGCCACAGCCGGCCGGCTGGCCTCGCCCGCCACAGGCGAGGCCCGATCGGGTGAGGAGGAGCACCAACGAGGGAAGCCTGGGCAAGGCCGACCCTCCCCCAAGCCAGGGTGGCCTCGCCGGGCATCGGCCGAGTGACGGCGACGCAGGGCAAGGCCGCTTTGGCCCCGGCGAGGGCTGGCCTCACCAGATCTGGCGAGGGGAGCCCTCGCTGAGGCTCGCCCTCGCCCAGGCGAGCGTCGGCCTCGCCCAAACCAGATCTGGCGAGGCCGGCCAGGGGCAAGGCTGACGCTCGCCTAGGGGAGCCCTCGCCTCGCCATATCTGGCGAGGCCGACCCTCGCCGGGGCCAGGGTGGCCTCGCCCTGCGTTGCCATCGCTCAGTCGATGCCCGGCAAGGCCACCCTGGCCTGGGGAGGGTCGGCCTCGCCCAAGCTTCCCTCGCCGATGCTCCTCCTCGCCTGTGGCGGGCGAGGCCAGCCGGCCGACTATGGCCGGTGGCCGGTGGCCGGCCGTCACCCGTGGTTGGCCACCGTAAAAGGCTAAGGAAAAAGCCAAAAATAAATAAAATAAAATAAAATAAAAAAGAAAAGAAAAGAAAAAAGGGAAAAAATAGAAAATCAAAAAATCAAAATCAAAAAAATGAAAAAAATTTAAAAATTATTAAAATATTATTAAAAATTGTCCACATCGAGCGGCAATCCTACTTGGCACCGCACCGGCCCACGTCAGCATTTTTCGGCCAAAATTGGCCGAATGGACTGAATCGGTAAAAAGTAAAAATGTTTAGGACTCAATTGGCAAAGTTAAAAGATTTAGGACTGAATTGGCAAAAGTGCAATAGATTTAAGAATTTTTGGACAATTCTCCCCTTGATGGGTGTAGTCCATTCGATGATAACAATCGATGGCGGTATGACTCATATAATTGCAAATCTGACATTGTGAACGAACACCCAAATTTTGAGATTTTTGTTGATTGTGGGGCGATGGTCATTGTTGTGCTGATCCAAAAGAGGTGGAGGATCACTGGTGTGAAGGAAATGTACCACGAGATGAAGCATAGCTGTGACCTTGAGAGAATTGATGAGAGTTGTTAGGATTGAAAGGCTTGGAAGCCACCAATGCAATAGATTGAACTAAAACCATGGGCGGATCTTTAGTCAAAGAGAGATCCTCATGGATTAATAGTGTATGAAGTTATTCAATAGATAGGGTCGATGTCCTGGTGTGAATACGAACTGAGGAGCAGAATTGTCAATATGATGGTGGCAACCCATCAAGGATGTGAATAAGTAGATCATCCTCACTTAGGGTAGAGCCATAGGTTGCCAGCTGGTCAGCGATAACCTTAAATTGCTTTAGATAATCAGTCATAGATTTAGTGCCCTTCTTGAGTCGAGTAAGCAATCGTTTGAGGGACATCACATGGACAGGTGCTGTAGAGGCATATCTATTATTGAGTAGATCCCATGCTTGCTTTGCAGAAGTGAGTCCGACGATATATGAAAGAGCGGAGTCGCTTAATGTGGCATTAATCCAGGATAACAATAGTTGGTTTTTTTCAAACCAAGCTAGATATGTGGGATCATCAGATGATGGTAGAGGAATAGAGCCATCAACATGATGCATCAGGCGATGACCACGCAAAATAGGCATGAACAAGGATTTCCAAAGGAGATAGTTGGAGGCATTCAGTTTGACTGGGATTAGGCTGGAAATGTTTGAAATCACAATAGGCAAGGATTGAACTGGGGTATTGACAGCGCTAATAGCTACAAATCAGTGAAGGGAGCCATGAGGAAGAAGAAGCAGGATCACAAGTAATGTTATTACGCAGAGCACTCTGATACCATAAAAGGTTTAAAGGAAGCTTTGGATTTTTTTATTTTCCTTGATGCTTCTACTAATGTACCAAACGAGTTTAAATAGATGCGCAATTACATGATGAGATTAAAATTGATTCCTTAAATTGAGGAAAGAATCCTCAAATTGAGAAAAGAATTTTAAATTCAAAATTTCAATTTGAATTTAAAATTTGAGGTCAAGTTGCTTGATTTTAGGAAGTTTATGAAAATTAAGAAAAAATGCAAAAAATTGTCCACGTTAGGACTAGCCAGTATCTACAACTAGTCAAAATTGATTGGAATAACTAAATTGATAAATTGTAAAAAAGTTTCAAATTAAATTAGTAAAATTAAAATGTTGAAGACTAAATTGGTAGCTGTACATTAGGTTTAGCACTTTTTGGACAGTTTTCTCATCAAATTGAGGAATCGATGTCTCACCTATTAGAACAAAAGTTACAATCCAAGTTTCCAAATGATTGATTTGTGAATCTATATTGAACGACATGCAAGATGGTCAATGGAGAATAATTGTTCAAGAAATAGGAACAGCAACTCAACTAATATATTTTTAATTTATATTTTTACCTCTTGTTCTTATACATACACGCGTTCTTTGGCAATTTCCGAGTAGCCAGCCCGCGTCTTCACACACACACACACACACACACACACACACACACACAGCGATTGCTTGGTGTCCACATCCGTCTAGAGCCAATCCGAAGGCCAGACCTGTTGTGTTGACCGAAGCACGTCCGTTTCACAAAAAAGGCCTGAAATATTCTCATATTCTAAAATAAAAATTTAAAACAGACCTTATTTCAAATAAGGTTTTGAAATAGTTATGTCTATTTCAAATAAAGACCTGAAGTGATTATGTCTGTTTTAAATAAGGATCCGACTTTTCAGTAGTCGAGGATATTTTCGTCATTTAATATTTTCCCTTTTTTTTTTTTTTTTTTTTTTTTTTTTTTTTTCTGATTCCTCTTCTTCCTCCCTCGCCGGTGGCTGGCCAGCCACCGGTGATGCCCACACATGTCGGCTATAGGCGAGGGATGGCCTTGCCCTGGGGAAGGCCACCCCTCGCAACCATCCACGAGGTCAATCCTTGCCGGCCTCAACGAGGGTGGTCTGACTCATGGCTAGTGAGAGCTCAACAACCCTCACCAACGGCCGGCGAGGACTTGTAGGGCACTTGCTCGCTGCCAGCGAATGCTTGTAGGCACTCGTTGGCCCTTTCCAGCGGCCAACAAGAGTCGTCGAGCCTTCGCCAGCTTTTATTAGCGGCTGTTGGCCAATGCTGAAAAAGAAAAAAAAAAAAAAAGAAAATTTCGATAAAAACGCCCTTTATCGATCGGAAAATTTAGCCTACTTGCGATTGGCCAAGTCATGCCCTTATTTGAAACAACTATGGCTACTTTAGGTCCATTTGAAATAATGTTCATTTCAAACCCTTATTTAAAAAAATGAGGGCACTTCCAACCATTTTTTTAAATTTTCCCTTCCAAGGAATTAAGGGCTTGCTAGTTGCAGGGAAACTTCCCGCCGACACTGAAAGAGTGATTGCGCGTTGCTTTTGACTTTTGAGGTAATCGAGTTGAGTTTCTGGGAAATTTCTGGAAGTCCAAAGATTCTTTGGCACAAGAGATTTTCATTGCATATTATTAGTTTAGAAATCATTCAATTTATATATATATAAGCTCACTTTGACCTTGGGTTCTTACACAGGCACGTAGTCCTCAGCGACTGCTTGGTGTCCACATCCGTCTCGAACCAATCCAAAGTCCAGACCTGCTGTGTTGACCGAAGCACGTCCGTTTCACTATTCTCTTCCGAGAAACTCCCTCGAAGATGAACTCGCTTTAAAAAAACCGCGTTTGAGCTTAAACAACGTATGAGCCACGCAAATGCTTGACTTCAGAAGTTAAATACAAGGCAACAAACAGACTCTTCTGCCAATTCTCGTGCTTAACCCAACCAAAACTGAGAAGCATTACAATTTGATTCGATTCCTCCTAGAAGAGATGAGCAACTCATATTATTACCCAGAAAACTCGCCAAGTGATGGCGACGATGTCTCGTCGACAATGGATTGGTTCATAGCTTTTGCCATTAGTAAGTAGGACTAATGAAGCTTTGCATGGTGTTCGCAATTTGGTATTATGATCAAACTTTTGACGATTCTTTCACTGCAACTTGTTTTCAGTTTCCGGTGTGGTGGGGACTGCAGCAACCGTCGCCATCGTTTACTTCATCATTGATTGCTTGAAGAAAGCAGGAACCGCGATCCCAATCTATGCCAGGATAGCTACCAATGACATGGAAAAATTTCCACAAGTTGTTCGTTCTTCATCATCTGGGGTAATGTCGGTTGCACCACCGGCTGTCTCATCAATGAAGGAAGTGCCCGATGAGTTCGATACCCTCGAGAGATTCCTGAAGCCCACCAGGTTTTCTTCAGATCAACTGGCTGCTTACACTGAAAATTACGCCGTAGTGCTGGGTTCCGGCTCTTACGGAGTTGTCTTCAAAGGCAAGTTGCCGAATGGAACTCCGGCGGCAGTCAAACTGCTCACGAACGCCCACGACAAGAGGATGGAGGAGCAGTTCATGGCAGAGGTGAGCTCCATTGGAAGAATTCACCACATCAACCTCGTCAAGCTCTACGGCTTTTGCTTCGACTCGACAACGAGGGCAATCGTCTACGAGTACATGGAAAATGGCTCCCTCCACGAGTTCCTGTTCGGGGACAAGACGTCAATTGATGGTCGCAAGATGCACGATATTGCTGTGGGTACGGCAAAGGGGATCACCTACTTGCATGAGGAATGCGAGCAGAGGATCATCCACTACGACATAAAGCCTGGGAACATCCTCCTAGACCGGAACTTGAGCCCAAAGATTGCGGACTTCGGGCTAGCCAAGCTCTACAACAGGGAAAGCATTCAAATCCACATGACAGGGTTTTGTGGCACCCATGGGTACGCCGCGCCAGAGATGTCGAAGCCACATCCCGTGACCTTCAAGTGTGACGTGTACAGCTTCGGGATGGTCCTATTTGACATCATGGGGAGGAGGATAAATCACGACGTGAACCTAAGAGAGTCTATGATGGGGCTACCGCAGTGCACGTGGCACATGTTCCAGAATGGCAAGTTGTTGGAGATGGTCTGCGGGTTTCCTGAGAGTGACAGAGAGAAGGCGATGAGGATGTTAATGGTGGCTTTGTGGTGCATTCAGAATAACCCAGAGGCGAGGCCGATGATGAGCACGGTGGTGAAGATGTTGGAAGGAGATGTGGGAATTCCGACGCCCACATATCCTTTCGAGAATCCGAATCCAGATAAGCCCTCTCAGGGTTCGGGAAATGGAAGTGAATGGGACTCGGACTCGTCTGCTTTGGGGACCGAGTATTCCAGAGGTCGGTGCTCCGAGCTTGGGAAGCAAATTGCAGAAATAGAGCTAGCTACCAGCTGATATTATTAATGTCCTTGGCACAAAGATTCCCAAAATTTTCATTCTTCTTTTCTGCTAAATCATGAATATACTGTAGTAGTACCTAAAGATTTTGTCTTTTTATCAAATATCCTTCTGCATTGCTGATATCATCATGCTATTGAATGCATGACAATTTCTCCTCTGATCCCATGCCCACAGATGCCTTCGGATGGATCTATAGTAGTATTCTTGGGGAGTATTAGTAGGTTGGGGATCGGTGTAACTTATAAATTATATTCATCAAAACGACTCACATGATGAAAGAGTCTGTTGTGGCGTAATGCAGGGACTTGACTATTTTTTGACCAAGAAAAGGAGAAGCAGAGTTTGTTAATGTGAATTCCTGCATCTTTAGAATAGCATTTGAGAATATTAGAATGAGTTCCCACTCCTTATTTAATGATTCAATCAGATTATGTAATCAGAATAATTCACGATCATTGTGATGCCATCAATCTTCTCAAATCAATCTACCTAGAGCGACCAATTTGCTAAACTTTAAGTGAGAGATCGATTCTAGAGGGAGTGGTGGGATGTATGCCTCTTCTCCACGCCACCACATTCCGAACATGCTCATAAGCATCAAGGACATACCCTTTTGCGTCATTGCCAACGCCGAATCCTCCGTCCATGGAAGCAAAGGTGGCAGGGCCCTATGCTCAAATCAAACAAATAAAAACATAAACCGGGTTTTACTTTTCTCTACAGTCATGCATGATAGTGCTAGTATGAACAAAATAAAGGAGTTAGGGAAGAGAATAAGAACACAAGATTTATAGTGATTCGGCTTAATCCAAGCCTACGTCCACTCTCCCACGCTAACAACCTTCTTGGCTGGATTCCACTATGCAATCAACAAGAGATTACAACTTCGAGTGCAAACACTTAGTAGTAGATCACACTATCTCACTAAGTCACTCTTTTGGTATTTCTCTCATGATCACAAACGTTTAAGCTCTCAAGAGACAAGTATATGTCGAAAGTCGCTCAGACTTTGGAATTATAAATTCTACGCTCCGTCTCTATTTTGCTCATCGGTCCATGATCTTCTTAAATACTCCTCCACTTCCAAACTAGCCGTTGGACAGCATCCCGGAGAATCGTCTTCCAATATACCCATTGGACAGCTCTGTATCTAGAAGATTTGGTAGCCGTTGAGTGACAAAGGTAAAATCCCAAATTGATTCCGATCGCCCATACAAACGAAATCTTGGTTTCCATAAGTAAAGCTTCTTCGTATAGAAAATTCTTGTCTTCAAGATCCAATCGTCAATCAATTAAATCAATCTTGATGTGTAATCCAAACCAGATCACTAGCCGTTGTATGATTGGGCTTGAGTTACGATTCATCGAATCTGGATGTAAAGTCTGAGTCTGTAGACTTTACGATATGAGTCTTGAGACTTTACAATCTGGGTCTGTAGACTTTACAATCTGAGTCTGTAGACTTTACAATATGAGTCTTGAGTCTGGCAGTCTTCAGACTTTGACACAGAAGTCTGGAAATCTTCAGAATATACTCTGGACATATGTTACGTTCAGTCTTCTGGTCATCTTCTGACTTTGATAAAATCCTTTAGATGTTTTATCATCTGCATGGTCTATTACTCAACCATCAAACATGTTAGTAGCCTTTGATTTATTTTGTCATCTTCAAAACATCATAAGGGATTTCCCTAACAATCTCCCCCTTTTGATGATGACAAAACAATCTCTGAATATGCAGATTTGTAAACATACTTTTAAATCAAAGGATATCAGAAGATAACAAATAGATTGAGCATAAGAATATATAGAAAAATAATCACAGCTCAATATTATGCAATAAATAATATCAACCAATCAGCACATATGCATATTCATATATTCTCCCCCTTTTTGTCATAATCAAAAAGCGATAATAATGAAAAAAGTATCACGTAGAGAATTATAACAAATATCTCGCATGAATCACAATTTCCAAAAATCAGCTTTTATAAAACAAGTCGAATATTAAAGATGTGCAATATAGCTCACTTCGATCATATATATATCAGGAAATATCCAATGAAAATCACGGATGCATCCTAAAATTCACGTACCATTTTTGTCATAATAAAATGATAATATCAATAAAAGATTTGTTAATGACAAAAGGTAATAAAAGATGCACTAACCGGATTTTTTGAACAAATTCTGACACATTTACCTTTCCTTCCATCCATAATAAGATCACGATCAATTTAAAAGATTTTTCCATAATTGATCAAAGCTCCCCCTCAATTTGTTGCCTTTTTGAGATGATCACGATTCTTTTCCTTTTCTTTTGGATTCGATTTCTCCCCCTCGATTTCCTCATCGGATTCTGAGTCTGTGCCTGAGTTAGACTCTAATTCTGAGTGTTCCATCAAGCATAAATTTTCTTGCTCATCATCTTCTCTTTTTTTGTTCTTTTCCGGCCATTCTGCTTGTATTTTCTTCCATCGAAATATGGTGGCCTTGTGTTGCTTTGCCCTTCCATAAGTCCTGGTGCCAACATACTAGCCATAAAGAATCTTTAGCTCAAAAGTAAAAACACTTTTATAAACCGAGCATTTGGCTCTGATACCAATTGATAGTGCTAGTATGAACAAAATAAAGGAGTTAGGGAAGAGAATAAGAACACAAGATTTATAGTGGTTCGGCTTAATCCAAGCCTACGTCCACTCTCCCACGCTAACAACCTTCTTGGCTGGATTCCACTATGCAATCAACAAGAGATTACAACTTCGAGTGCAAACACTTAGTAGTAGATCACACTATCTCACTAAGTCACTCTTTTGGTATTTCTCTCATGATCACAAACGTTTAAGCTCTCAAGAGACAAGTATATGTCGAAAGTCGCTCAGACTTTGGAATTATAAATTCTACGCTCCGTCTCTATTTTGCTCATCGGTTCATGATCTTCTTAAATACTCCTCCACTTCCAAACTAGCCGTTGGACAGCATCCCGGAGAATCGTCTTCCAATATACCCATTGGACAGCTCTGTATCTAGAAGATTTGGTAGCCGTTGAGTGACAAAGGTAAAATCCCAAATTGATTCCGATCGCCCATACAAACGAAATCTTGGTTTCCATAAGTAAAGCTTATTCGTATAGAAAATTCTTGTCTTCAAGATCCAATCGTCAATCAATTAAATCAATCTTGATGTGGAATCCAAACCAGATCACTAGCCGTTGTATGATTGGGCTTGAGTTACGATTCATCGAATCTGGATGTAAAGTCTGAGTCTTGAGACTTTACGATATGAGTCTTGAGACTTTACAATCTGGGTCTGTAGACTTTACAATCTGAGTCTTGAGTCTGGCAGTCTTCAGACTTTGACACAGAAGTCTGGAAATCTTCAGAATATACTCTGGACATATGTTACGTTCAGTCTTCTGGTCATCTTTTGACTTTGATAAAATCCTTTAGATGTTTTATCATCTGCATGGTCTATTACTCAACCATCAAACATGTTAGTAGCCTTTGATTTATTTTGTCATCTTCAAAACATCATAAGGGATTTCCCTAACAATCTCCCCCTTTTTGATGATGACAAAACAATCTCTGAATATGCAGATTTGTAAACATACTTTTAAATCAAAGGATATCAGAAGATAACAAATAGATTGAGCATAAGAATATATAGAAAAATAATCACAGCTCAATATTATGCAATAAATAATATCAACCAATCAGCACATATGCATATTCATATCTTCTCCCCCTTTTTGTCATAATCAAAAAGCGATAATAATGAAAAAGTATCACGTAGAGAATTATAACAAATATCTCGCATGAATCACAATTTCCAAAAATCAGCTTTTATAAAGCAAGTCGAATATTAAAGATGTGCAATATAGCTCACTTCGATCATATATATATCAGGAAATATCCAATGAAAATCACGGATGCATCCTAAAATTCACGTACCATTTTTGTCATAATAAAATGATAATATCAATAAAGGATTTGTTAATGACAAAAGGTAATAAAAGATGCACTAACCGGATTTTTTTTTGAATAAATTCTGACACATTTACCTTTCCTTCCATTCATAAGAAGATCACGATCAATCCAAAAAGATTTTTCCATAATTGATCAAAGCTCCCCCTCAATTTGTTGCCTTTTTGAGATGATCACGATTCTTTTCCTTTTCTTTTGGATTCGATTTCTCCCCCTCGATTTCCTCATCGGATTCTGAGTCTGTGCCTGAGTTAGACTCTAATTCTGAGTGTTCCATCAAGCATAAATTTTCTTGCTCATCATCTTCTCTTTTTTTGTTCTTTTCCGGCCATTCTGCTTGTATTTTCTTCCATTGAAATATGGTGGCCTTGTGTTGCTTTGCCCTTCCATAAGTCTTGGTGCCAACATACTAGCCATAAAGAATCTTTAGCTCAAAAGTAAAAACACTTTTATAAACCGAGCACTTGGCTCTGATACCAATTGATAGTGCTAGTATGAACAAAATAAAGGAGTTAGGGAAGAGAATAAGAACACAAGATTTATAGTGGTTCGGCTTAATCCAAGCCTACGTCCACTCTCCCACGCTAACAACCTTCTTGGCTGGATTCCACTATGCAATCAACAAGAGATTACAACTTGAGTGCAAACACTTAGTAGTAGATCACACTATCTCACTAAGTCACTCTTTTGGTATTTCTCTCATGATCACAAACGTTTAAGCTCTCAAGAGACAAGTATATGTCGAAAGTCGCTCAGACTTTGGAATTATAAATTCTACGCTCCGTCTCTATTTTGCTCATCGGTCCATGATCTTCTTAAATACTCCTCCACTTCCAAACTAGCCGTTGGACAGCATCCCGGAGAATCGTCTTCCAATATACCCATTGGACAGCTCTGTATCTAGAAGATTTGGTAGCCGTTGAGTGACAAAGGTAAAATCCCAAATTGATTCCGATCGCCCATACAAACGAAATCTTGGTTTCCATAAGTAAAGCTTCTTCGTATAGAAAATTCTTGTCTTCAAGATCCAATCGTCAATCAATTAAATCAATCTTGATGTGGAATCCAAACCAGATCACTAGCCGTTGTATGATTGTGCTTGAGTTACGATTCATCGAATCTGAATGTAAAGTCTGAGTCTTGAGACTTTACGATATGAGTCTTGAGACTTTACAATCTGGGTCTGTAGACTTTACAATCTGAGTCTGTAGACTTTACAATATGAGTCTTGCGTCTGGCAGTCTTCAGACTTTGACACAGAAGTCTGGAAATCTTCGAATATACTGACATATGTTACGTTCAGTCTTCTGGTCATCTTCTGACTTTGATAAAATCCTTTAGATGTTTTATCATCTGCATGGTCTATTACTCAACCATCAAACATGTTAGTAGCCTTTGATTTATTTTGTCATCTTCAAAACATCATAAGGGATTTCCCTAACAATGCATACTTTTTAAGCAGTTCTCGACGGAAGGTGGGGATTGCAGCAATAGTCATGGTCGTGTACTTCCTCATCAATTGCTTGAAGAAAGCCGGAACCGCGATCCCTTGCTATGCTAAGATAGCTACCAATGACTTAGAAAAATTTCCAAAAGGTTCTTCGTCATTGAGGGTCATCCTTGTCGTGTTGCCACCTATCTCACTAGGACACGATTGAGTGGCGCCCAATGAGTTCGGTACCCTGGAAGGATTCCGGAAGCCCACCAAGTTTTCTTCGAATTATAGTTGGCTGCTTACATCGGAAATTATGCCATCGTGCTCTGTTCCGGCTCTTACAAAGTTAGGCTTCGAAGGCGAGTTGCCGAACGGAACTCCAGTGGCAATCAAACTGCTCATGAACGCCCATGACAAGATGATGGAGGAGCAGTTCATGGCAGATGTGAGCTCCATCGGAAAAACTCACCACATAAACCTCATCAGGCTCTACGGCTTTTGCTTCGATCAACCACCAAGGGCACTCATCTATGAGTTAATGGAAAACGAGTCCTCCACGGGTTCTTGTTTGTAGAGATAATTAGAGATTTTTCTAAGATATTTCCTTATGTTAGATATATATGATTATTCTGTTGTTTATCTGTAGCTCTAAAGATTGCATGTATATTGCATGCATATGACATGAGTGTGCATATCTCTAAAAAGTGCACTTTTATTGCACGATTTTGAATATCTTGATTGAGATATTATCTTATGATAATTATGTAATGAAACTTACAAATAAGCTCATATATTATTATTCAAAATACATCAAATTATAAGAAATTCCACAATTCTTTTTTCCACTTTATTATTATCAACTTGATATCAAAGCCTACTTTCTTGAGGCAAGTATACTGTATGCACTTCACTCCTAGTGTACCCTATAATAAAATAAATCCATCCCACCATTCAATAGTGTTCACTTTGTGTGCACAAGTCTAATCTTAGATAGCACATGATCAAGCCTATTACACAATGGCGTTTCAACGCCAATCGTACCGGTCATGTTGCCGAGTTGAGCCTTTTTCACAGAGCTGACTTTTCTTTTAATGTTAGCCACCCAAGCCGCATCACTAAGTAACTATTTTCCTAAGCAAGCTGTATAGACCGCTTGAACTTGTGCCTACATTAGTATAGGCCACGCCGCTTAGTTATTATTTCACAAGCTAGCTACATCGATCGCTTGTCGTTTCCCCTCCAATTCCTGACCTTTTACGTGTCGTTTTAAGAAGCCAACACCACCAAACTCGTCGCCCTTGGACCAGCTATATCTGGAAGTTTCATCACGAACAGCTACACCATCTCATCCACCACATCTCATCTGCTGGACATTGTTTGACTTGATTTCAAACTCAATTTGACTTAATCCCCCTGAGTTTGAGGCAGGTGTTAGAGATTAAAAGAGATTTTTCTAGGATAATTTCTTATGTCAAAGATATTTAATTATTTTGTTGATTGTTTGTATCTCTCAAGATTGTACATGTATTGCATATTATTGCACGTATATTGCACATTTACTGCACGTATATTGCACGACTATGTATATCTGTCAAAAAATTGCACTTATATTACATGATTGTGCATATCTTGATTAAAATATTATATTAACATAGCTATCTAATAAAACTTATATATAAGCCCATGTATTCTTGTTCAAAGTTTTACAATTCTCTCTTCCGCTTTATTATTATCAATTCAGAAGATCGTCCACTACGGCACAAAGCTTGGTAACATCCTCCTAGACCGAAACTTGAGTCTGAAAATCGCAAAATTTTGGCTTGCAAAGCTCTACAACAGGGGAAGCTGTCAGATCTCCATGACAGGGTTCTGTGGCACCCATAGGGATGCCACGCCGGAGATGTCGAAGCCGTATCCTGTGACCTACAAGTGCAACGTGAGTCAATGCTAGGGCTACCGCAGTGGCACTTGGTACATGTTACAGAATAGCAAGTTCTTGGAGATGGTTTCAGGATTTCCTAAGAGTGAAAGAGAGAAGGCGATGAGGATGTCAATGGTGTCTTTGTGGTGCATTCAGAATAAGCCGGAGGCAAGGCCGCCGATGAGCAAAATGGTGAAGATGTTGGAAGGAGTTGCAGGAATTTTGACGCTTGAATATCCGTTCGAGAATCCCAATCCAGATAAGCCTTCTCAGGGTTCAAGAAATGGAAGTAAATGGGAGTCGGACGCATCCGCTTAGGAGACCGGGTATTCTGGAGGTTGGTGCTCCGAGCCTGTGAAGCAAACTGTAGAAATAGAGCTAGCTACTAGCTAACATTATTAATATCCTCGCACAAAGATTCCAAAATTTTCAATTCTTCTTTTCTGGTAAATCATGAACATACTGTAGTAGAATCTACAGATTGTCTTTTTATCAAGTATCCGTTTGCATTACTGATATCATACTATTACAGAATGCAAGACGATTGCTCATCTGATTGCGTGCCCATAGATGCCTTCAGACGGACCTGTAGTTGTATTCTTCGTGAGTACTAGTAGGTTGGAAATTTGATCTAAGTTATATGTTATATTGATCAAAACGACTCACATGATGAAAGAATAGGCTATGTTGTAATGCAGGGTTTTGACTCTTTTTTACGAATGAAGTACACCCTATCATGTAAAAGAATTTCTGTCTTGTTCAGCATATCATATGAGAACGTGCATTTGAATGATTTGCCAAAAAAAGGCGCGGTAGCCAAGGCGGGATAAAGGGCTCTCGTAAGTCGTAAGTTCATTTTAGGGTTTTTTCTATTATTTATTTATTTGGAAATTTAAATTAAATTAAATTGATTAAAATAATCATAAAAAAAATAATATTATGTATATATAAAAATAATAATTTATTATGTATATATAAAAATATTTATTTAGTATACAACGTGTCATAATGTGTCAAAATTTTTTGTTTTTCGAAAAATAACGTGTCGACATGTCGTGTCGTGTGTCGCGTGTCCGTGTTGATACTACTTAGTCCACCAAACATATAAATACTAAAACTTCAAAAGGTATATTTAAGTGCCACATTTTCTTAAAATTAGACATTTAAGTACTAACTCCAACGAGATTTGTGTGAAATTCGACATGGCATTATTTTATTAATGAAATCAATCTATGTGGATTGCTGAATGTCCACTCAGCATCCTTGTCCCAACATCTTTTTACCCCCAAATTTTACTTTTAATATAAATATTAATTTAATTAAATTTTAAAAACTAAATTAAAAAAGAAAAAGGATCAAATCTGGAGCCGTGGAGGCCCTTGCCGCCGGGCCCCACCATCATCTCAAAGGGCTGGTGACGGTGGGGTGAGGGTCAATTGAGCCTTGGCTAGTGGCCAGCAACCTTGGTCGATTGCTAATGAGGACTTGTAGGCCCTCGCCTAAATCCAGGGCTCCCCCAGATTGGGCGAGGTTCGCCAACCTTTGGGGGCTGAGTTAGGCAGCCTCCGCCCAACCAACGGCCACCCTTGGCCCGATCTAGGTGAAGGCTGGCAACCCTTGCTGATCTAGAGGAGGGCCACAACCCCTTACAAGGGCTTAGTGACCCCAACCGACCCTCGCCCTATTGTCGCTGAACCTTTCCGACGATGGTGGGGCAATGACAACGAGGGCTTTCATGGCCCCATATTTGATCTTTTTTTTTTTTGGGTAATTTAATTGATATTTATATTTAAAATCAAATTTGGATCAAAACGACATTGTTTTAGGTTTATCTAGCCACATCAGTATCACGTGGATAATTTTTTTAAGAGAATTGCCACATCAGTTAAAAATCTCGCTGGAAAATTCTGTGTTGGCAATATTGGTTGGAAATTCTTGTCGTTGGCACTTAAGTGTTTCTTTTTTTTTTTTTCCAAATTTGGCACTTGAGTGTACATTTTGAAGGTTTTGACACTTATATGTCTACCAATACCAAGTTTTAGCACTTGGGGTATTTGATACTCCTTTTTTGACCAAGAAAAGGGGAGAATGGAGTTTGTCAATGAGAATTCCTACATCTTTAAAATAGCATTTGAAAATATCAGAATAAGTTCGCTCTCATTAATTAGTGATTCAATCAGATTATATACTCAAAGGACAATTCACGACCATCAACGCTCATTTCTCAAATCAATCTACCTAGAGCTATCAATTCGCTAAATTTAAGAGTGAGAAATCGATTCTAGAGGGAGTGGTGGGATGTATGCGTCTGCTCCACCTTGCCACATTCGAACATGTCGCTCATAAGCATTGAGGACATACCCTTCTTCGTCATTGCCAGCACCGAATCCTCCGTCCAGGGAAGCAAAGATGGCATCTCCCTATTGCTCAAATCAAACAAACAAAAACACAGGCCGGGCTTTGCCCTTTCTCTACTGTGCAGTTGTTGGGGCAGAGTTGTATCTTAATAAAAGAAGCTGCTAACAGATTAGAAACCCAAATTTGCATTTTAACTTATAACCTCGATACAGAAGCTCATGAACTCCATATTCTCGTATTCCATGTGAATAGTAAGAGTTCACGCGATCCTTATCTCGCAGCTGAGTGTCAAATAAACGAATTAAAAAGGGGATGCATGTTGCTGTATTCATGAGTTCAAGACCAAATACAAATTATTGACTTCTGAAATACTGACATCTTTCCTTTTGCACCCACCCCAAGAACATCCAGTTTGGAAATAAGAGACCCCAAAACACAAAGAACCTTCGTGTAAACAGGCAAAAATTGCAAACTAAGTTACGACAAGGATGACTGGGCGATCTCCAATGCTTACGGACTACATCAAAAGCAGCAAGAACAGTCGAATGGACCAAGCGGCGTACCACCAGCGTCTGCCTCGTTCATTCCCAACTCCTCCTCTGTTTAGATGGTGAGTCCGTCCACTGTTTTCTTCCTAGGACGAGAAGGCGGGCCGCCTAATAACACACTCTTCTGTTTTACAACCCACAAAATGGGTCGTGCCAGGCTCGACCACAAGTGGGTCGGCCCGTTTGACATCTCTAACATGGGTTTTCAAGACATTGCGCCGAAATAAGGGTCTTTTTGAGGTTGCGAGGTAGACAATAGAGGTGTAAGCGAGAGAGTGAAGGAATATAATACTGTATAATATGTGAGTTTTTCCGATAACATTATTGGTATGCGATAGATATTTTCAATAATCCCTAGATGAAGATGTAATTGCTTCACATAAAGAAGTTTATTGAATACTAACACAGAGGCATAAAATATATGTGAGAGAAAATTAAAAAAAAAAAAAAAAAACCTAAAAGAAGGGAAAGTGTGATTTAAGTTATTTTAGGAAATGGTTAGCAAAAAAAAAAAAAAAAAAACTTGTTTTTAAGAAATTAATATTGATTTTTATAAGATAGGGAAAATTAAAATTAAAATTAGACTCTATAAAAGATTAACGGGGACAAATTAGACTCGATAAAAGATTAACGGGGACAAGGTAATGTTGTGCGAACCTTTAAAAGCACCATTTGGTCCACTACTTTGGAACACGTATTGAGTATACATGAGACATCATTAATGGGATTTTTTGGCGAAATTTTAAGGTTGAAAGACGTGTTGACTTTGTTTTCTTGAAAAAGAGCATACATAAAAAAATGTAAGAATTATAAATAAGAAGATATTTCACTACAATTTATTCTTTTGAGAAGTAAAATAAATGAATAAAAGTGGATTAGTCGGTTCCCATTGAAACCGGACCAGATTGATAGGGTTCATTCTAGGGTAGGTTCTGAGGCCTATAGGATAGGTTCCAAGTTTCAACCGGTCCCAATAGAATAGGTTCAAGGTTCCAAACTTAGATCCTACTCACCTTGGAACCGCTCATCCCTAAAAGTTGCTAAATGCAAAAGTCATACATTAACATGAAAATACAAAATTGTTCACATTAATAAAAAAATAATGTTTTATTCCATCCCCTTATGATATTTTGCGTTTGTTTGTACACAAATTTCATTTCCTCTCTTCTACTTACTAAAATGCACAAGCTGATTTATATTAAGGATTTTTTTTTTCCTTATGAGTTTGAACCTTGTTGATGATCATTACTTTTTAACATGTCTTAAATATAAATCATAGTCATAAATAGTTCACAACTTTAACCAATGAATTCCATGAAAAAAGCTTGAACTAAAAACTTGTATATACATAGAAGTTATTAGGGATTAAACTTTAGAGAGACATTGTATATAAATATACTTTATCAATATTCTTTTAGATTAGAATACTGATCACTAAATTCATTATAATACTCGAATCTTAGATGATTCTCGTAAAAGAGTAACAACTGTGTAAACTTCTCCAGTTATAACACAAAAGGAAAAGAAACAAGGGTTTAGGGGAGATTCATAAAAATAATTAGATTGATTGATCCATGCTAAAACTATATTTTCCCGCTTTCATCAAAATTTCCCTTAATGAGATCCCACTGAGGACTATTTTAGACCATTCAAATTTTATGGTGCATCTAAAGCTATTTGAGGATAGGAAATAGCATGAGCTTTCATTTTTTGAATACAATCTCAATTGTTGTAAAAGGAAAGATCATACTTTTATGGAATACTTAAATAGTTATTTTGAATTCAAATTTAAAAGCTACAAAAATCAGTGATTACTCGCCAATCATCTTAATTATTGTGAATTATTATTTTGTCCATCTATATTAAGTGCAGTCATAGGTATCTTAAACATATACATGGGTTACTCATGAAATATTTTTATAAAACTTGGAGGTTAAATGATTGGGTTTGCTTAATTCACAATATGTGTGCGCACGCGTGCTTATGTATATAAAAAAGATTGTAATTATAAACATTCTATCCACTAAAAACGCTTTATACTAGTCTCTTTAATTAAAACCTATTTCTCAACAAAATAATTTTTCATTCAATAATATGAATTTAGTTTGGAAATAAGTAACGTGTCTAATCGCAAGTGGAAAATATGAATGACATTTAAATTAATGATCACCGTCAAAATTAAATTATAGAACACAATAACTAACACGTATTTCCTTGAGGGAAGTTTTTTTTTAAAAAGATATGACTATGACAAGATAAGAATTGTGAAAAGAGCTTTGGTTGAAAAAGTAAAGTCAACTATTATTTTTATTTCGGAAAAGAATTAAATATTGCATTAACAAGTCATAATGAAAATGAGGAACCAATTTCGAATAGAGTAGAACAAAAAGTATAATATAAGTTTCCCAATATTAGGTTGATTAAAACGATATTTAAATGACGTGTAAAACGGAAAATGGAGAATTGTTGTTTGAGAAGTAGGAAAAACAACACAAGAAAACGTTAGAACAGAAAGCTAAGACTTCCAAAAAAGTAATCTAAGTTTATTGGGATATAAAAGATAAAATTCGGCTCGACATGAAATGTGTGGTCTAAAAATGATTCGAAAAATACTGAGGGCAATGACGGTTTTAAAACTTTGGCATATCAAAACGTAGAACCCCGTTAACAAATTTATGAGCGAAGATGGCACGATCTGTTCCAACTTGCAATGTAATGAAATCGAAATGTCATCTGTGGTAAATTGGAATTTCAAAATTCTCTCAAGTTATAGAAAAATTCTATGTTGGTCATCATTATGCATGGACTGTTGAGTGTCAATAGTTTGGATTGGGTCGGATTTCCATAAAACCCGGCTCAAACCAAAACATAAGAAATATGTGTAAGCTATGACCCGAACTGAGACTCAAACCGAAAATGCAGTTGGGGTTTTTGGTTTTTGGTTTTTTTCTTCTTTTTTTTTTTTTTTTCAGGTGGGCTTCAAAATACAATTTAGCAATGCGATCTGAACATATTTATGCAGTTAATTAGAAGAAAAGGACAATTTCAAGCTCACCCTGGTACTTCCCAAGAATTAATCGAAAAAAAACTTAGCCATTTTTTAAGTGCATAGAAAGAAAGAGCAGCGCATGGGAGCGAAGACGTTCGGGAGAATTGAAAGAAAAGCAAGAACAGAAAAATGGGGAAAAAAGGAGAGTTAAAAAGAGAGAATTAGGTAAAAATTCTGTGCATGCGTAATAAGCGGCTGAATGAAGAGATACGAGATGTGAGAGCTCCGGCGAGGATGAGATCAGCCAACCCCTCGAATCCAGACAGGAGCGACGGTATCAGCTGAGGAGATTATCGAAAACGGAAGTCCGGCGAGCGAAAGCTAAAGGAAGGAGAGAGAGAGAGAGAGAGTGCGGAACGAACCATGAGAGGAAGGCGAATCGAGGTGGTCGTGGTCGTGGTCGGTGGTCGTGGTCGTAGCGCAGCATACAATCAAAACGTCTCCTCACGTAATCATACGACGGTTTCTCCTCGAATCCTTCAAAGAAGCCATTTCTCGACAGATTGCTAATGTCTTGAAGCTGCACGCTACTGTGTCTTGGCCGCCCACGTATCTATAACTCGCTCATAATCTATGACGATATAGCACGCAACCTTTTGTTCTGTTGACCCAATCGCCTAGTTTGACCATAAGGGCTTCAGGAAACGAAGGATTCCAAGATATCATTCGATTAGCCCGATGGATTTACTAAACTGAATCTGGACCGTCATGTCCGGTAAAATCCACGTGGGACTTGCATGAAATCCACAATTTTTAATGGGCTGAATTCGATTTGCTATATACCAACTTCATGTTAATAATTTTTCATTCATCCTTAAGACAATTTAAATTCAAAAGATCCATCCAAGCATTTTTTGTTGAAACTCGAAAGGAATATAACATGTCATAAAGGAATAGTTAGCTCCAATGAAGTCCTAAATGGCTTTTCTTTGATAATAGAGTTCTAAATACTAAATTTTGGTCAATTGAGTTCTAAATTATTTTGAAAGATGTTTGATCAACATGTAATCTTGTTGATGGTACTTGTTTGGCAAAAAATTCTACTGCTTTTTCATTTTTCATGAAGTCAACCATAATCTTGACAATAATTTTTCATGAATTTCGCCAATCATTGAGCTGCATACTTGATCATTAAGTAGATAAAGCTGAAAATCATTATTTCGGTTTGATGAGAGACCAAGAGATCTATACTAAGATGAAAATATACTGTATTTAAGCAGTCGAGAATGTGCCAATACTATCCCTAGTTGTCAATGCGGTGAGAGTTAGGTAGTCAGACACTTGGATAAAATAAATGTGGCAAGAACGGATGGGATATTTAAGGATGCTATTTTTGTCATAGTAGAAAGATTGCACATATTTTTGTACATTTAAAAGGTTGTGTCGAATTTGTCACATTGGCTTAAAGTTGTGCTTTTTTTTAATGCTTTTGAAGGTTATATTAAATTTGTCTAGGGGCAAAATGCCGTGTTTTATATATATGTGTGTGTGTGTGTATGTGTAAATCCTAATTTTAACCTTTTGTTCTTATACATAATCGTAATCTTCGACGATTGCGTGGTCTCACATCCATCTTGTTACTAGCGCAACATGATCTTATCTTTGAACCGGTCCAAAATTTCAAGCTGTTGACCGAAGCCCGTCGACTCTTCTGGGAAACTCCCTCGAAGATGAACGCCCTCTAACAAAACCGCGTTGAGCACAGACAACCAATGACCCATATGCATGACTCGAGACAAGTCAAATACTAGGCAACAGACAGACTTCTCTGCAAATTCTCGTGCTTAACAAAGCCAAAATCGGAGGCACAACGACCGTCTTTGTTAGCAGGCTCTCAACGAGAGAAGTTCTAGATCCCACAACAAGATTAGATTCGATTTGATTCGATTCCCCCGAGAAGAGATGAGCTCCTACCGGTATGATTTCAACAATTTCAATCCCAAGCCACCAAGTGATTTCGATACTTTCAATAACTCGGTCAACTCGGCGATGGATCGGTTCTTAGCTGCTGCCATCAGTAAGTCGGAATTTGAACCTGTGTATGAAGTTCGTAATTTGATATTATGATCGAACTTTTAACAAATGCTATCGCTGCAACCTGTTTTCAGTTTCTGGTGTGGTGGGGACTGTAGCAACGGTAGCCATCGTTTACTTCCTCATCGATTGCTTGAAGAAAGCGGGAACCGCGATCCCAAGTTATGCCAGGATAGCTACCAATGACTTGGAGAAATTTCCACGAGTCATTCGATCTTCGCCACCCGAGGTAAGCTCCGTTGCCTCATCAGCTACCTCGCAAGCTATCTCACCAGGACATAATTGGGAAGTGCCCAATGAGTTCGGTACCCTGGAGAGGTTCCTGAAGCCCACCAGGTTTTCTTCAGAGCAGATAGCTGTTTACACCAGAGATTACGCCACCTTGCTTGGTTCCGGCGCTTACGGAGTTGTCTTCAAAGGCGAGTTGCCAAACGGAACTCCGGTGGCCGTCAAAGTGCTCACGAATGCCCACGACAAGAGAATTGAGGAGCAGTTCATGGCAGAGGTGAGCTCCATAGGAAGAACTCACCACATAAACCTCGTCAGGCTCTATGGCTTTTGCTTCGACTCAACGACGAGGGCGCTCATCTTCGAGTACATGGAAAATGGATCCCTTGACGGGTTCCTGTTTGGGGACAAGACAACAATCGATTGGTGCAAGATGCACAAGATTGCCGTGGGGATTGCGAAGGGGATTGCCTACTTGCACGAGGAATGCGAGCAGAGGATCGTCCACTATGACATAAAGCCTGGGAACATCCTCCTCGACCGGAACTTGAGTCCTAAGGTCGCGGACTTCGGGCTCGCCAAGCTCCATAATAGGGAAAGCAGTCGGATCCTCATGACGGGGTTTCGGGGAACTCCTGGGTATGCAGCACCTGAGATGTGGAAGCCATTTCCTGTGACCTACAAATGTGACGTGTACAGCTTCGGGATGCTCCTGTTCGAGATTGTGGGAAGGAGGAGAAATCACGACCCAAATCTGAGTGAGTCTACACAGTGGCTTCCGCGGTGGACGTGGGATATGCTACAGAAGGGTGAGTTGTTGGTGATGGTCTCTCTTTGTGAGGTTCCCGAGAGTGAAAGAGAGAAGGCATTGAGGATGTTGAAGGTGGCTTTGTTGTGCATTCAGTATAAGCCGGAGGCAAGGCCAGCGATGAGCACTGTGGTGAAGATGTTGGATGGAGATATGGAAATTCCGACGCCGGAATATCCATTTGAGTATTTCGATCCAGCTAAGCCTTATCAGCTATCCGAAAGTGGAAGTGAATGGGACTCGGAGTCATCCGCTTTGAGGACCGTGTATTCCGAAGGTGGCTGCAGCAAGCCTGTGAAGCAAACTGCAGAAAATGAAATAGAGCTAGCTACCATATGACATTATTAATATACTTCGGACAAAGATTTTCATAATTTGTTCTTTCCTCATTTCTGGTACATTCTGTATCTTTAGAATATTCTTTGAGAAAACTAGAATGAGCTTGCACTCATTATGTAAGGATTCAATCAGATTTATACTCAAAAGAACAATTCCTGACTATTGTAATCCTATCAACACTCACTTCTCACATCAATTTATGGAGAGTGTGGATGGCAAAATGGTTCATAAAACCATATTTTAACCGATATTTAATGGGTTGAGTGCTATATGGGTTATCTAAAATCTTAAATCTGGGTTATAATGTGCTTAGTTGGGCAAAGCTCAACTAACAATGGGTTCTAATGGGTCTGAAAAGAACAGCGAGGCGCATATCCAGTTTTGCCTGTCATCAGATGTGCTCCACTCCCAATTGCAATTCTCCAATGCGTTATCGTCATTAGACCCTTCTTCTTCTTCGTATTCGTCTTCATTATCGCAGTCCAATGTTGACGAGGAGCTCCAAGAGAAACTGCAGCCGTCAGTTGCGGCGGTAGTCCAAGAACCAGGTCGAGCCATAGGCTTTACCACGATTCGGGTTTAGGGTGTTGGGTTCAAAGGTTTTTGGTGCTATGGACATCATCGTTGGTTGTGGCTCCGCAAGGGGAGGATTGTCCTGGTCGCCTGCCACTTCGGCGGCGATGGTGATTTTGTGACCTCGCGCAATTTCATACGTTGCGGCTGAGACACAAAGAGGATGGATGGTTTGATGCGCTTAGTTGAGGGGCAAGATGAAATTAGTTTGGCTGCGTATAAAGTGTTTGTTAAACTGCCTATAAGAGATCGGGCTTTAATTGCTCGTGTGGCGTGGATCAGTGTGGGCCAAGTATTGATATAGTGGCCTATTTTCCATGGAGTCGCCCAATTCTATTTCCTTTTTTTTTTTTGGTAAAAAAAAAAGGAAAAAGAACTTGAGTACATTTGATCGAATGAATTCTAACTGATTAGCTAAGTGTATCCAATTTTTGCAAAGTTTATGGTGTGATGTCATTGTGGATCTTGGATTGAACTCTCACCTACAGAGAATCACCCACCTCCTGCATCAAAATTGCTCCGATGAATGAGATGCTCCAGCCACAGAATAAAGCTTTAACTTCCCAATTGCCCCGGTGAGTACAAATGAGTTGGCTTGGACATGAGTCCGAGTCCAAGTCCGAGTCAAGTTGGGTATTGACCGCTAAATTTATATATTAGATCAAAATGGGTCAGTGTCAAACCTATTTTCAACTCAACCCGCCCATTTAACGAATCTTTTTTTTTTGGCACCAATTTGCCGTATCTAATTGAGAGCTATTAATTTGCTGCATTTACAGTGCTAAATTGATTCTGGAGGAAGTGGAGGGAGATTTGCCTCTGCTACATCTCACCAGCATTCCAAACCGCTTGCTCATAAGCACCGAGGACATGCCATTCTGCGTTATTGTCAACACCACTCCGTCCACAGAAAGGAAGGTGGCAGGCCCCAACAGCAACATCCCAACAGGTTTAACACCATCAAGACCAATTTAAACAGGAATTTAGCTTAAATCAAACAAACAAAAACACAGACTGGGCTTTGCTTTTCTCCAGAGTCATGCACACTTAACTAAGCAGTTCTTGCTGAGGCAGAGTTGAATCTTACAACAAGAAGCTGACACAAATTCGCATTCCAACTTATATCCACAGCACAAAAAGCTCGTGAATTCCATATTCTCATATTCCTTGTAAATACTGACGTCTCATCTTGTAGCTGTGTGTCCAATAAATGAGCCAAAAAGAGGATGGGTGTCGCTATACTTACAAGTCTGAGATCTTAAGTGACCAATACAAATTATCAGCTTCTCAAATACTACCATCTTTTTGACCAAAAAAAAAAATACTACCATCTTTCCTACCCACCCCAGGAACTCTCAGCTACAAAATCTTATTATGATCCTGCAATATTTAGGTTATCCAAGAAAACTGCCAAAACTGTAAGAATAAGATTAAGGCCATGCAGTTAGGAAAAACAGGCACCAAGAACACAAATAACCTTGAGGTGAATAGCCAAAATTGCAAATAAGTTACAACAAGAATGACTGGATGATCTCCAATAGGCAAGGGCTATACTCAAAAGCAGCAAGAACAGTCAAATGGACAGAGCGGCGTATCACCAGCATCTCCCTTGTTGATACCCAACTCATCCTCTGTGTAGATGGTGAGCCCATCTGCTGTTTTCTTTCTAGGACGAGAAGGTGGGTTGTCTGATGCACTCCCTGTTAACCCTTTATCCTTTTTCTTTTTCTTCATCTTCTTTGTTTTCCCACTGCCATTTTCAGCTGGCTTCTCGGCATCCCCTTTTTCACTTTTCTTCCTCTTTTTTGATGCAAAAATGTCGTCGATCTCATCATTAGATTTCTTTGTAGCTGGAGAAGCTTTCTCCTCCTTCACAACTGGCGTTTCTGGCCCCTGATCAGGGGCTTTTACAGAACTCTTTTTCGGCATTCGCACAACTATATCAGAACCTGAATGTGTGTAAAATAATCAGCTCAGCAACCAGTACCACAATTTTTAGACAGATACACAGTGTGCAATTACTTTAGCCTAACGTTCTTTTCCTCACTGTGGTCTCGTACAATATTACCGCTTCCTCTTCCATCAAACAAAACCAAAAGAGCATGAGAATATGTTCAGATCTTTCTTTCCTGAATAAATGATTAACAGTAGTTATTCATCATACAATTCTTGTGGATTTGGGTTTGCATTAAAGAATGGAAACAAAACAGTAATGACACAGAATGCTTCTCATAGAAAATCAAACGCGAAAATAAGATTCAAAGAAGCAGCTAAATATAGAGGCCAGCAGATGTTGCAAAGATTGAATTCCCAATCCTCGAAATCTCAAACCTTCAAGCTGAGACCAATTATTAACCATAACCAGCAACAGGAAGAAAAGAAAAGGTCTTCTATAAGGCAGTTGATCAACCACAGCACTTATTATTTATCAACCCAAATGCAAAACACAGAAGGAAAAAAGGCCAAGAAGCAGACTGTGCATTCTGAGAATTTACACGGATCAGACATAAAATCCTCTTTTTGTCTCAGGAATCACAACA
Organism: Eucalyptus caleyi; assembly: GCA_014182885.2. NCBI lineage: Eukaryota > Viridiplantae > Streptophyta > Magnoliopsida > Myrtales > Myrtaceae > Eucalyptus > Eucalyptus caleyi. Next base: position 30,567,690 of record CM024468.2, on the reverse strand, counting down.
CATGTTCTAAATTATACAACCCATTTAATCCTATTTATTTTTTCTTTTTTCCAGGAACTGCGATACATAATTATACAACTTGCAAAAGAACTCTCTTTCAAACCAAATCATCTGTACACAAACCAAAAAAAAAAAAAAAAAACCACACCATCCGTACAACGAGCCTCTGTGCACAGCCAGGGAAGGCAGACCCAACTACCCCTAGCAAGACCCGGCATAAAGATTTGAAATTCAAACACACAACAAATCCACTCTGCATCGAACCACAATATGGAGGTAAAGATTCGATCTACTGGATGTTGTTTACGTGCACGTGATGGAAAAAAGAGTCTCTTCGAATCTCGGGCATTAAGGAATAAAACACGAAAACAAGATGGCAATTAAGCATTTCAGGACTTGAGAACTGAAAACAGACCAACCCTTTTCACTTATACACAAGTAATACTTCTGCAATCTAACACAAACGCACCAACCCATTTCAGGATTCGGAAGACGGAACTCGCAACCGGGACCATATTTGGGTTCACCAGCATCGATTCAGACGACACGACAGCAATCAATAGAGGATCACGGCCACAAGGAAGCAAACTTTGCACTGACAAGAACGGACAGTCTTGTAACCGAGACTAAGAACGGGAACAGAAGCAGTACGGCGAAATCAAAGGCGGCAAACCCACAAAAGAAATCGAGGCGAAACGGGCGCGCTACCTCGTGCGCGAGCAAACCGACGGTGTGGACGCCAGGGACACGCACAAGGCAAAAGGGGGTCAGAGGCCGGATGAAGAGAGAGAGAGAGAGAGAGAGAGAGAGAGAGAGCGGTAGAGAAGGAAGTCGAGCGCGGCGCCGTGGGCGGTGGACGGCAGCCTGCGGGCGAGACCGCGGCGGTGGCGGGTCGGCGGCGGGTGGGAGGCTGCGCGAAAGAGGGAGTGGACTGAGAGGAGATACAGGGAGGCGAAAAACAGAAGGGGAAGGACAATTGCTCCCTTTTTAAGAAATTAGGGTTTGCTTGGCTTCAAAATTGTAAAAATAATAAAAAGAATTAATCTGGACTAGTCTAGTGGTCCGATCCGATTCCTAAGGTGGAACCGGACCAATAATTCTCAATTCCAAATTTTTGGATTCGGAATGGAACAGATTCTTTCGAGATATATCCAAAATCGGCTGGTTTAGTTCGATTTCCGAATTGAACCAGACTAATGTGCACCCCCTAAAGTCTAGTTGTCGTGATTAAAGTATGGCATGTTTTCTTCTTTTATCAATTTCTAAGTGGATATTATTATGCATGTTAAATGCCCTATGCCTTTTTTTATTTAAATTTTAAAATTTTACCTCAAATTAGCTTTTTAGATAGAGAAATTAACATGAAACTTCGCTCTTTTCCATGTTGCCAATTAATTTAGGGTCAATATCGAGAAAAACCTAAAATTGATATATTTGAGATAAATTTAATCCAAACTAATATTTTGATCACCAAAACCTTAGATTATTACATTTACGACAAATTTACTTTCAATTGATTTCCATTAAATTGAATTAATATTACGAAAAATCATAAATAAATACATTCATAACAAATGGAGGATAATCTCAAACTAATACATCAATGTCACGTGTTATCAACCTCAATTATTTGATGGTAAAATTTAACGAAAATTAATAAAGAATATATTTATTATAAATGTATTTAGTTTTGAATTTTTCGTGATATCAATTCATTAATTTATAAATTGAATTGTCAAATATGATTCAGAAAAAATTGAATATAAACAAATTTTTAACATATCACCACCAAACTCTTTTTTATTAATTGTCTTTTACTGGACATAATCGGAAGACTAGCTGGAATGGAGAAATTGCCGTCTTTTAAGATTTGCAAAAATAAAATTGTAACTACATTCCCAATGGAAAGTTGACGACAAAATTTGATAAAATCAAAACTTTGCATAGAATAAAGAAAGAATTTAAAAGAACCATGGGTAAATAACACGAAAAACCTCATGTAACAAATTTACCTAAAATTATTTTTTACCACTAAAAACCCCAAATTTGTATATTGTGACAAATTTACCCTTTATTAGTTTATATTAAAATTAGATTAATATTACGAAAAACCACAAATTGATAGGCACGTTAATTCTCACGTATCATTCAACTCAATAACTTAACGGTAAAAGTTAAGGAAAACTAACGGAAGGTAAATTTATTACAAGTGTACCAATTTGGAGTTTTCAAATTTATTATAAATGTACTAGTTTGAATTTTTTTGTGATACCAACTCTTAAAAAAAAATTAGTATGACCCATGAAGTGCTTAAAAAATATGGTTAATACCATGGAAAATCCACAACTAATATACCTATAATAAATTTATTACAAACTAATTTTTTTCCAAATTAATACAATTATAACAAATATACCATTTATTAGTTTTTGTTAAATTTTGTAGTAAAATTGCTAAGTTGAATGATGACGGGTGTACCACTTGTGGGTTTTACTCACTGTTTATCATAATCGTATCAGTTCATGGTTTTTTGTAATATTAATCCAATTTGACAGAAACTAATATATAATAAATTTGTCACAAATGTACAAGTTTGGAATTTTAGATGGTTAATAAATTAATTTAGGGTAAATTTGACACAAATATATTAGTTTAGGATCCTTGAAAATATGAAAGTGCATCAATGTTCATCATTTTTTTCTTTTATTATTGTTATTAGTGTATTTTTAGATATTCTTATAGCAGCATGCTCTATATGAGGTCTCTCATTGATGGTAGAAAAAGATTACCCACTTTTTGATATTGTAAATAAAGAAACTCAAAATTTTTTTTTCGGCAAAGACTAGACAATTTGAGATAGGAGTGATGAAGAATGGATAAGTTGCAATAAGAAGAGGTTAATTTGTATTTTTATATAACTATAAGTTCAAATTTGAAGGGAACACAACGGAAAAATGACTAGATTGAAGGTAACTGTTGAAATATAAAAACCATTATAGGCGATTATGTCAATTTAGCGAAAATAGAATTGTCACGAACATCTGCATTTATCATAGTAAATACTATACTAAGGACAAAATCACTTGGACAATATCACTTGGAGATTGAAGGTATCTGTATTTATCATAGTAACCTACACATGGGCGTTCTCTTGTGCGGGGGCAAGAACGAAAATGAAGCGTGCACCAAATCAAAGATCGGAATTTCAATTTCGGCTGATCCTTCATGTATTATTACCTCTTCAAATAGGGGCAACCCATAGACACCCAATTTCAAAAATGTCTCCCTACACTTGATATTCTGACACTTCTTGCAGGGACCATTCACGTTGAACGCTCAAAAACATGTTTTGCTTCTGATAAAATTTCTGAGTGCGATGTTTCCGTTTGAAGCCATAAACTCTTTTGTGCTTAAAGTTGACGAGTTCATGAATTACTTATAATTTTTCAAGAGGGTATTTTGCACGGTAATTTTTACTAATTTGCCACTTCCTTTAAAGGTTGTCAAGACAAACCAATTTAACAAATGGTGTGGAATTATTTAAGCATGTTAGAAGAGATTCATTAAGATGATGAAAGGTAAGCCACATATTATACATAATCTCCGGCTTATACATTTGTGAGATGAGTATAGGAAGTTTCATGTCTACAAAGTAAAAAGCTTTCTAGCAAAAGGTACAATGACCGAAATTTGGTGGCACAAATACATTAAAATTATTATGCATAAACCTTAGATAAGTTGATTGATACTTCAATGAACGAGATGTACGTTCTAGAATAGCCTAGGTTGTCTACCTCCTCAATGAATGCATGCATATTTGTTGCTCTAACCATGTCTGATATGTAAAGTTTTGAGTTGCTCTTTGAAGCCTTATGATTTGTCTTGAGTTTCCAAAAGCCCTCTTGGAGAAGAACCACCGGACAATTCATCAAACTCTATGGCGAAAAATTCTAGGAGATATGCCCCCAAGGACCAAAGATATTGCCAGGTAAATACGTCTTTACCTGGACTTATTTCAAAAGTGAGTACTTATGATTAGTTAGTTACTCTATCACTTTGAGTACCTATGATCATCCAAGTATTCTTACACTTTAAGTACTTGTGATCATCTAGGTATTCTAGCTCCTCTGAGTACTTGTGATCGATCAGGTATTCTAATACTTAAGAGTACTTGTGATTGTTTAAGTAGTCTAGTCTTTTGAGTACTTGTGACTATCCAAGCATTCTATTCTCTATGAATACCAATAAGTATACTATGTTGCTACATTGACACTCAACCCATTCGAGTTGTCCCCAAAGTTTTATAACCCCAGAATTAGGTAAGTTTATGCCCAACAATTCTTCTTGAGAAGCCTTATTGCCCTATCATGTGTCCGGAGAAAGGTCATGCACCTAAAGCAAAGTGGATACTAAATAAGCAATCTCTCAAGCCCCGCGAAAAAAAAGGAGGTTCCAAGCAAATCTATCAAAACATAAGGTAAGTAACCTCAGGTAAGTTTCGAGATTTTCAATTTGAGTACTCGAGGGCTAGATCTGAGCATCTCCCTTAGTTTCAATTCGAGTATCTAAGGTGAAATTTGAATATCTCACTCATTGCTTGAGGGGAAAAAGCCACGAAAAACCCTGAACTTTGCCCAAAGTAACACATTTACCCCAAACTTTTTTTGTGACGTGAAAAACCCCAAACTTTTCAAATCGTGACACATTTTCCCCATCAAGGGCATTTTTGTCTTTTTATTCTGTCTTTTCCTTTTTAAAAAAAAAAAAATTTTCTTCTTCCCTCCGCCTGCCATGGCAGGGGGAAGCCGGTGTTTGGTGAGGGTCGCCCCCGACGGTGTCGGGCGAGGACGGCCCTCGCCAGATCTGGCGGGGGCAGGGACACCCTCGCCCGACGCAGGAGAGGGCGGCCCTCGCCCGTCGCCGGCGAGGGTCACCCTAGCCCAAGGCCGGCGAGGGTGACCCTCGCCCGACGCCGGTGAGGGTAGCCCTCGTCGGATGCCGGCTTCCCTACGCCGGCTAGCGGTAGAGGGAAGAAATAAGAAAATAAAATAAAAATTTTAAAAATGAAAAGACCAAAATGCCCTATAATTTTGAGGTAAATGTGTCACATAACGAAAGTTTAGGGTTTTTGTGTCACAAAAAAAAGTTTGGGATAAATGTGTCACGGTTGGCAAAGTTCGGGTTTTTCATGTCACAAAAAAACTTGGGTAAATATATCACTTTGGGCAAAGTTCAGGGTTTTTCGTGGCTTTTTCTCTTGCTTGAGGGAAAGCTAGGTATTTTACAAATTTTTTTGTAACATCTCAGTTGATAACTAAGGCCCTGTTTGGTAACCATCCAAATAGGGCCAAATTCTGATTCTTTGTTTCTAGAATCAGTTTGGGCCTAGAATCGCATTTGGTAAAATCTTTGTTCTTGGAAACAAATTTATTCTCGGGAACAGATTGGGAATAGAATCAAGAACAAAAAAAAGTTGATTCTTATTCCGGGAACGAATTTGAGAATCAAAATCAAGATATCTTCTTCTTCCCTTCGGCCATCTCGCGACCACCGTCCACCACCGCCCGCCGCCATCCGCCGCCATCCGCCGCCACCGCCGGCCGCCGGTCCGGCGAGCTCGCCGGAGGCTTGCCCAGCCACCGGCGAGGCTCGCCTGGCCACCGGCGAGGCTCGGCCTCGCCAGGGCTAGGCAAGGGCTGGGCAAGCCTTGCGATGCCCAGCCCCACCAGTGGCTAGGCGAGGCTTGCTTGGCCACCGGCAAGGCTCGCCCAGCCCAGCCCCGCCGGTGGCCAGGCCGGCCTCGCCGAGCCCCGGCGAGGCCGGCCGGCCACGGGCGGGGCGGGCGAGCCTCGCCAGGCTGGCGAGGCTCGGCCGACGAGGGCCGGCCACAAGAAGAAGAAGATGAGAAAAAGGAAAAAAAAAAAGAAAAAAGGAAAAAGAAAAGGAAAATTGAAAAAAAATGAAAAAAAGAAAAGAAAAAGGAAAAAAAGTAAAAAAATTATTTAAAAATTAAAAGAAATTGATTTGGAACAGAATTAATGAGCACGGTACCAAACGCAATTCTATTCCAGAATCGAAATTTTGAACAATTACCAAACGCTTAAAATGCTTAGATCGGTTCCTGAACAAAATAAAAAGAATGAGTTCGATCAGAATCTACTCCCGGGAACAAAATCGTTACCAAACGCGCCCTAAGGGTATATTTGATTTAGCATTTTGAAAGTCTATTCGGAAAATGCAAAGCAGTTTAGACTAAAAGATTTTAGGCAAATGTAAAGGCCCTTTGGTAAACTATGTTTTAAAAAGTAATTATAAAAGGAATGCCGTTTGGTAGAAAACACATTTGAAAAGTTTTTTGGGTAATTAATATTAGTTTTTTTTTTTTTAAATTTTATTTGTTTTAAATAGAAAAATAATGTATGCAACTTTTTAAATATAAATTTTGACAATAATACAAAAAAAATCAAATATATATTTTTTAAAAAGACCAAACCCTTTATCAGAATTTTTAATTTTTATTTGCTTAAAATTGGAAAAAAAAATTATGTATGCAACTTTTTAAATATAAATTTTGACAATAATGCTAAAAAAATTGAATACATATATATATCATTTTGAAAAATATCAAATCCTTTGTCGAAATTTTTTACTTTTTTTGTTTAAAATTGAAAAAAAATAATGTATGCAACTTTTTATATATAAGTTTGAAAATAATGCTAAAAATCAAATACATATATATAATTTCTTTTTAAAAAGACCAAACTATTGGTCGTAATTTTTTAATTTGTTTAAAATTGAAAAAAAAAAATAATGCATGCAACTTTTTAAATATAAATTTTGACAATAATGCTATAAAAATCAAATATATAAATATTTTTTTTTAAAAAGGTCCAAAAAATATTTTGTTTTTAGGCATTTATATAAATATATATGATTTTTTTAGCTTTATTTTTGGCAATTTAAAAAATAATGACAAGGGCAAAATTAGAAATTTGAAGAATGAGTGAAGATAGCTTTAGAAGAAAAAAAAAGTTTCAGCATTTGGCCATATGCTAAAAGCACAATGATAGTTCTTTCTAGTATTGGGCTTTTAATTTTTCCAATGCTGACTTTCACTTGAAAGTTACTTCAAAATAGTTGTCAAACGGTACAACATTTCCCCAATGGTTTTGGAGGTTGAAAATCTATTGGGAATGCTAAACCAAATGTACACTAAGTGTGTCAATGAAGTTGTTAGATGCCTCTGACTGTATCTAGGCATTTATCGATCAAGCCTTTTCCGGTACCTTAGATGATATCCATGTGCTTCCTCAAGGAATCCCCAAGCATTTGGGTTAGTTCCCTTTGTTCACCCAATCGTTGAATACCTCTGACGATATCTATTTTGTCAATCATGTCTTTTCGAATACCTTAGACAATAACTAGGTATTTCGAGAAGCATCTTAAAAACAAATTGAAAAGTTTCTAAATTGAGCACCTCCAATGATATCCAGGTGTTTAGCGATTAATTTTTCGACTTCCTCTGATGATATCCAGGAATTTCATTTTAAAAGTTGTAATGAATTCCATTTTGTTAATCTATTGTTGGATGCCTCAAACGATATTCAGGTGTTCATCAGACAATCGGTTTCGAGTATCTCAAACAATATCCAAATATTTGAAACAACCTTTCATCCTCGATCTTTAGAGGCTTCACATGATAACTAGGCATTTATTGATCATCCCTTTTCGATTGCTCAAATGATGTCCAAGCAATTCAAAGTCTCTCAAAGGGGTCATCGGGCAATATCTACGGTGAAGTCCAAATATTTGCACAGTCAAAATTTTGTTATCAACTTGTCCTTGAATGCAAGCTCGGCTTCAAAGAAGGCAGCTATTGAGACCTAAATTTTACCAACCTAGTTAGTCATTTATTGCATAAAAATTAGAGATCGACTCTAGTCCCTAGATAATAATATATATATATATATATATATATATATATATATATATATATATATATATATATCAATTAAATTACATATAGATTATTAACATATTTCAATTAATTGCATTTAATTAGACTAGTGTGAATGGCTTTGTAATTAATTAGATTGGTTTAAGCCCATGAGAAGTAAGACTGACAAAAATAAGCTTATTTAAGTGAGTCACCCCCAGACTTCCACCACAAAGCCGCACTTTTCAACCTCCATGGATATGGTCAGGAAGCCAAGTTTTCTGAATTCTCTCAATATGTAGAGTTCTTCTTCTACCTTGATGGTAGTTTGCCCCTCAAACCCTAATATTGCAGATGTTTCTCACCATTTTACCTTCCTCCGTTTTCAATTGCCCTGATTTTCATTCCCCTGGTTTCTAATGAATTGGTAATGGGATTCGCCATTATCAATTGCCCTTTCCCCACCTTACCTTCCTCAGCGCCTCATGCCTACAGCACCTACTTGTGTCTTCCGATTTTCAATCCCTTGTTTTCTATTGAATTGGTAATGGGATTCGCCATTTTCGATTGCCCCTTTCTCACCTTCCCTCCCTTAGTACCTCATGCCCACCATTCTGACTATCCCTGTTCCCATATCGACTTATTCTTCCATTTCCTTCTTGCTATATTCCCAATTTCAAACCTGCATGACGTCAATTGGCCTGCTGGATTTCCTATATCGCCAATCGCAATTCTCTTTCTAGGTGTCCCCGACTCATCTGCATGTAGAATTCTCTTCTTGTCTTGACCCTTCTGTTTTTTGCCCTAGTGCCTGACCTCATGGACCCCCATGATCAAGAGGGAGATTCGTACCTTGTCGCTCTCTGCAATAGGTTGGGTTGCCTCTGGTCCAAACACGAAATTGAAGTTTGGGATGATGCACTGCCACTGGAAAAAATTGAAGAGTGCAAGTTGATATTAGTCGGTAAAATACTCTCCAATCCCTCTATTAATTTCCAAGCTTTTCAAATTACCTTGAAACAAGCTTGGTGAACAGACCAAGTCAAGATCTCCCAACATGAAGCCAGTCTCTATGTTGCTAAATTTAAGTCCGAAGGGGAGAAAAATAGGGTCTTGGATGGTGGTCCTTGGCTTTTCTCTAGTCACTTTGTAATTTTTAAGCCTTGGATACAAAATACGCCACTACACTATTATGATTTCTCAACTTGCGCATTCTAGGTGCAAATCTTTGGTCTACCATTGGAATGGTGCTCTGAGCACATTATTTGCAAAGTTATTAAACATGTTGGAAGAGTGCTTGAAGTCAAACTTGAAACAAAAGAAGGCTTAACCCTTCGAGTTGGCAGAGTAAGGGTAGAAATCAACTTATAGGAGCCATTGAAAACAGGGCAGTTGATCTGCATAGATAGGAAAACCATATGGCTCGATTTTTGCTATGAACGGCTATCACACTTCTGTTACTCCTACGGCAAGCTAGACCATTATGCTATGCATTGCAAGGATTTTCCTTTTAACAAAGCAAAACTGGAAGGCAAAGAAAAGATATCTTATGGCCAATGGTTACATGCAGAAGTAAAGGAACATAGTCCGTATTGGTTGACCTTCTATGAGGTGCAGGACAAACCTAAAGAGACTGAAGAGGTGATACTAGAAACTCCTCCCTCATTGACCCATCCGGTCCCTATACTACCTCCTAGCAATGATATGGACACCATAATTCTTAAGCGACCGGCAATGCCTCTCATCAACCCCATTGTTGAACCAATCTAGCAACACCATCCTGACGGCATGTTACCAGGGAATTCATCTACAAGTGCACTGATCCCTATCCCTACAAAGATGAAGGGTATCCAGGATCAGGAAATGGGAACCCCCAACCCCAAGAAGCTGAAGAATTCACGAATCTCTACCAAAGCAGGTGTTGCAAAAAAAGAAAAGAAAAAGGTATAACCCATATGAGTCACGCACTCACATGATAAAGGGCCTAGATGAAACACAACACATGGAAACACCCATTTTTTCAGCAGAAGAGGCATGTAAGTGGGCTATGGTGGCCGGCCCTAAAAAGCCACCAAGTGACAAATGAATTTACTCAGTTGGAACTGTCAAGGTCTGGGCTCTCCCTTGACAGTTCAAGCCCTTAAGGCCCTAGTGGCCAAAGAAAAGCTCGATATGATTTTTTTGATGGAAACCAAGAACCAAGAGGTAGTGCTTACACGTATTTGGCAACATCTCAAATTTCCGAATTCTCATGTGATTAATCCTATAGGCTTGGCTGGAGGGATGACAGTGTTTTGGCATGATCACATTGATATAGCTAGTATAAGTACCTAGAGGGGGGTGAATAGGTATATAAAATATTTTTCTCGATAATTGCACAATACTAGACAGTTGATACATTTGAGACAAACAATAATCAAAGTAAGACTAAGAGAAGGGAAGAGAAAATTGAACACGCAGTTTATAGTGGTTCGGCTTATTTCAAGCCTACGTCCACTGTTCTGCACTGACATCCTATTGGCTGGATTCCACTATGAACAAAGAGATGTTACAGCGTTGTTCTTCCTTAATTTCTCGGTGTAGATGATCTACCACACTAGCTCAAGGTATCATTAAGTATAGACACTCTTTGTGTATACAATTTCGCTCAAAATGTATCGACTAATAATCAAGGTGCTTCAGACTCTGGAATTTCTCTATCGATCATTGCACTAAAGCAACTAGAACGTCTTCCTTTTATACTCCTTTATGCCATCATACCCATTGGCACTTACCAAAGGAATTCCTCCAATCTACCCGTTGGACGGAATCAATCAAGAAGATCATTCGAGCTATTAAAGGAACCTGACGATAGCCCATCAATCCTGTTCGCCCATACAACCAGGATCTTGATTTCCAAGAATAGAACATTCCAAGAATATTTCGTCGACCATCGAATCTTCAAATGATCTTGATTAAGAATAAAAGAATCCGTTATATTTATCCAGCCAAGAGATCTTCTTCAAAGGATAGGACTAAATCCTCAACCAAATACTTCGGCTCTGGATTGCCTTCGTCACTGGATTAGAAAAACTGTCAATGAGAATAGTCTTGAGTCTTGAGTCTTGAGTGCTGAGTCTGGTGATCTAAAAGTCTTCAGACTCTAAACAGAAGGTCTGCAATTATCCAGATTAGACTGATAAAAATGTTTTGTCAGCTTCAAAATATTCTGGAAAGATTTCTCCAATAATCTCCCCCTTTTTGATGGTGACAAAACTTTCCTGTAGATTTGAACAACTTTGACCTGTAAAACATTACTCAAGCAATATGGCTATCTCATAAAGATTAATAAATCAACCAGACTACGCATCCATAGAAAATCGGTTAGTCTTTCATGAGTAAGACCATACAACAACACTTGATATAAATGCAAATAGTCAAGAATCAAAATCCACACCCAAGTCAGTCAAATTCAAGTTCACACCCAAGTCATACTCAAAAACAAACATTCAAACACACAAAAGAAATTTAAAGTCAAAGTTTAAAGAGTTCAAATTGCAATTCTCCCCCTTTTTGTCATCATTAAAAAGGTGAGAAAAGAGTCAAGTCTGCTTGGGAATGCGCACAATCTGGAAATCTCCCATCGACTGTACGATGCCTTCCAGCCTCTTCAAGTCTTTCCATAGATGAGCCACCTCTTCTCCTTTGGCATTGGCTTGAATTTGAAGAGCGAGGTCTTTCATTTGATCCGCCAAGGTAACAGAAGATGCTTGTCCAACATTCTTCGGGACTTGAAGTTCACAGTCCAGAGCATAGATTTGACCCTGCATTTCCAGAAGAACATCAAGGATACGACGAAAATCTGCTGTATTGTCCGTCTATGTGCTCGCATTTGCTCTCTCGGATGGAGTGAAGGCAGACGATGGAACTTCGGTGTAATCGAGCAAATTTGGTGTTGACGTATCATGTCCTTCCTCAGGCATTTGAGAAGCTTGAAAATCTTCTGGATTTGCTGGTGAGCGACTCACACCTTCACTGTTGACAGCATGTGGTGTAGTCCTTCCTTGCTCGCCATCTCCCCCTGTCTCTAGGACCTCAATTGGGGAAGAGTGATGGTCATGCTCTTCAGCGTTTTGATTCCCTTTCTCTCCGACTTCATCTGTAGACTTTTCTTTCACTGCTTCTCCTTCTTCTTCAGCTTCTTTCTCTTTGTCTTCTTTCTCTTTCTCTTATTGCTCCTCTGCTTCTCTGTTCTTTGCTTGTCCCTCTTCTTCTCTCTGTTCTTTTTCCTCTGCTTCTTTTCCTTTCTTCTGTCGTTCTGTTGATTCAGGTACAGAACGTTTGGTCCTTTTCAATGCAGAGATAGTGAGATCTTCCTCTTCATCTTCATCCTCCAAGATAAGAGTTCTTTTCTTTTTGGATGGAGCACCCATGGGCTCCTTCCCTTTTCTCTTTGATGCAGAAGATACTGGAGTCTTCATTTTGAACTTCTCCATTGCCTTATTAAGCTCTTTCAGACGCATTTTTGTCAGCATTTTCAAACCCACCACCATTTTGTCGCATGGTCGAACACAAAGAGTATGTGGAGGTTCAATGTTCAAGTGTCTGAAGATCTTGGTCACAAGACCTGGGTAAGGCAATTGGCCCTTGTCCTTCACCATTACTTTGTACATATGAAAGAGAATGGTGCGAGGGAGAGAGAACTTCTTCCCTGAATTGATCGCGTACATCAATTTCGCCTCGGAGTTAGACACGTCAGTCTTGGATGTAGACTTTGGCCTGATACAGTTGATCACAATTTTGTGAAGCAAGATGTTGATGGCACGCATTCTTGTGTAGGTAATTCTTCCCTCTGTATCCCTGTCTTTGACAAGCTCCAGTGTGGCACGAGCAATCGAAACTTTGATCTGTTGATAGCGTCCTCTTTCAACTCCAATTATATCTGCCAACATGTCCACATCTACCACATAGTCTTGGTCTCGAACACTGAATGATATTCTATTCGCATCTAAAAAGCTAAGATTCGAATAGAAGTATGCTGTCAATTGCGCATAACCGTCTGTGGTATCGGAGCAAAATTGCTCAAGTTGAAGCAGATTGAACTTCTCCCTTAAGTTCACATTAATGGCATCCAAGAAATTAAAATCAACACTCCTAGGGTTTATCACCCCTCGTTTGAACAGTCTGAAGAACAGATTCTCCTGTTCCTTCGATTTAAACAAATCCATCCTTTTTCCCTTCACCTTCGCAGCAACACCCATTCTAGGTTGAAATTCACTGAACATTTTATCATTATTATTCCCGTCAGTCGGATTCAGTCCCGATACACGAGGGTCACTTGGAATGTTCGCAAGTGCTTCCTCAACCTTTCATTTGGGAGCAATTCTCAAATCCTCCATTTGTCGCAAAAAGATATACTCATTCCCATAATTCTTATCTTTAAGGAAATCATCTACGTAGTTCAGCGGAGTCCCAATGCTCTTCAACGCACGATAGAGCTTGTAAATAAAAGAGGGTTTTGGACTCTTACGAGTGCATCCTCGATTATTTCTTCCTCCGGTTGTTGACCCGCACCTTGTGGGGTAGATGGTGAAGAGTGACGTGGTGGAGAGTGAATCGAGCTCTGTTGTTGACTCGGTAAATCTTCCTCTTCGGTGAGATCGAAATGGGTAGGCCCCTCCCTCATTCTCTGTGGTCCCCTGTTCGCGATTCTTGAAGACTTTCTCGAAGAAGACATCCTTCCTTGTCGTTGAAAGATTCCTTTACTCGCTTTCCCAAGAAAAGATGACAACTTTCTCGAAGATGAACACGAAGTAGAGACAGGATTGGGAGGAGAATGCCTTTTTAGGGTTTTGAAGTTTAAGCAAGGAAAAATGTATATATATAACTCAGTTTAAAAAGGAAAAACCAATCGGCACAAAGGAAAGTGAACAGACGCCTCTTTTAAAATCGATAACTGCCAAATAGAAGTTAATCTTTTTGAAAAGAGAAGATTCCGTTTTTCACGAAAATTATAAATTAACTGAACTAATGATCGTACCTTTTCGAGATTGAATATAATAACAACTTACAGTCTATAGCCATGAATGTCTGAGTCTGAGGGTTGGAGAGTCTCTAGATTTTAACTTCCTCAAGTTTCAAAATGTTGAGTCTGGAACGGATAAAATTGAATTGATTTTTCTCTAAAGGCTTTGTGAATATATCCGCTAGTTGATTTTTTGAATCAACAAATTGAATCGAGATTTCTCCATTTTGAACATGATCTCTAATGAAATGATGTCGAATCTCTATATGCTTTGCTCTTGAGTGAAGGATTGGATTTTTAGTGAGATTGATTGCGCTGGTGTTGTCATATCTAATCTCTGTGCATGAGTCTTCAATTCCAAAGTCTTGTAGCTGTTGTTTTATCCATAGAATTTGCGAATAGCAACTTCCAAGAGCTACATACTCTGCTTCTGTTGTTGAGAGAGCCACAGTGCTTTGTTTCCTTGAAAACCAAGACACTGTCCTGCTTCCAATCAATTGGCAAGTTCCCGAAGTGCTCTTTCTATCAACTCTGCAACCGGCCAGATCTGCGTCTAAATATCCCAGAAGATTAAAGTCTCCATTCTTAGGATACCAAAGACCGATGCTTGAAGATGAAGCAACGTATTTAATAATACGTTTCGCAGCACTGAGATGGGATTCTCTAGGATCTAATTGAAACCTAGTACAGATGCAAACACTCAACAAAATGTCAGGTCTAGAAGCAGTAAGATAAAGAAGTGAACCAATGATGCTCCTGTACAGCTTTTGATCAACTTTCTTCCCTTCTTCATCTTTGTCTATCTTCAAAGAACTTGACATCGGTATGTTGGTCTTTTTGCACTTTTCCAGTCCAAACCTTTTGACAAGATCATTAGCATATTTTTCTTGATAAATAAAAGTTCCTTCCTTCAATTGTTTTACTTGAAGACCAAGAAAGAATGTTAACTCTCCCATCATACTCATTTCAAACTCATCCCATAGACTTAGAAAATTTCTTGCCTGAGACTTTCATTAGAGGATCCAAAAAATAATATCATCCACATATATTTGAACAAGTAAAAAGCTTTTGTTTTCCTTTTTGATAAATAAAGTAGTATCTACTTTACCTTTGACAAAACCATTATGTATTAAGAACTTACTTAGTTTGTCGTACCAAGCTCGAGGTGCTTGCTTTAAACCATACAAGGCCTTTTCGGTCCCAAGACCGAGTCTGGCTTCTTTGGGTCTTCAAACTCTGGTGGTTGTTCCACATAAACTTCCTCATGGATAAATCCATTTAGGAAGGCACTTTTGACGTCCATTTGGAATAACCTGAAATTTTTATAACAAGCAAACGCAAGTAATAGTCGAATAGCTTCTAACCTTGCTACTGGTGCGTAAGTCTCATCATAGTCTATTCCTTCTTCTTGCGTATATCCCTTGGCCACGAATCTTGCTTTGTTTCGTACGACTTTTCGTTTCTCATTCATCTTGTTCCTGAACACCCATTTAACTCTAATAACAGTTTTACCTTTTGGTTTAGATGTTAATTCCCAGACATCATTAATGTTGAACTGTCTGAGTTCTTCTTGCATAGCTTCAATCCAGCTTTCATCAGATAAAGCTTCTTCTATGCTCTTTGGTTCAATTTCAGAAATGAGAGCCACAACACTAGACTCTTCACGCCTTTTGGATCTGGTGCGAATTCCTTCATTAATTTCGCCGATAATGAGATCTTTGGGATGATTGGACTTATGCTTCCAGTTACTGGTTGATTTGTTTGGTTGATGATCTCTTTCTTTATTTGAATCTTCACGAACAGCTTGATGCTGGTCTTCCAGAGTCTAAGATGCTTCTTGAGTTGTAAGCTTTGGAGGGTTTGGAGCAGGTTCAGACTCTTCATGATGAGTCTGGCTGGATTCATCTTGCGTAGAGTCTTGAAATTTGACATTCATTGACTCCTCCACAGACTAGCTCTTCTTGTTATAGACTCTGTAGGCTTTGCTTGATGTAGAATATCCAAGGAAGATGCCTTCATCGATCTTTCTTCAAACTTACCAACTCGATCTTTTGCATTTTTCAATATAAATCATTTGCAACCGAACACATGAAAGTATGAAACAATAGGCTTCTTACCTTTGAATAACTCATAAGGGTTTTCTCTAGAATAGGTCTTAAGAAGACTCTATTGATGATATAGCATATTGTTGAAACGACTTCAGCCCAAAATCGTGAAGAAATCTTACTTTCAATTAAAAGAGTTCTAGCCATTTCTTGAAGAAATCTATTCTTTCTTTCCACAACTCCATTTTGCTGAGGAGTATATGGAGAGGAGAACACATGCTTAAAGCCAGATTCATCACAAAATTTTGTAAAATCTTGATTTTCAAATTCACCTCCATGATCTGTTCTTATACTTGAGATAACACATCCTTTTTCATTTTGAACTTTTTTAGCAAGTTTTTCAAAATACGAGAAGGTTTCGGACTTACTTGCAAGGAAATATACCCAAGTGAAGCGGGAGTAATCGTCCACAATTACTAGGCAATATTTCTTACCTCCAATGCTCTGGGTTCTGGTTGGTCCAAAGAGATCCATATGCAGCAACTGTAGTACATGATTAGTAGAGACATGATTTATTGGCTTAAATGAATTTCTTACCTACTTTCCCAGAATACATGGAGTGCATGGATCAGACTTTTGGTATGGTAATTTGGGTAGACCTCGAACAAGCTGCTTTGAAGAGATTTTGGCTAATTGCTTCATGTTGACATGACCAAGCTTTCTGTGCCATAAGCTTGCTTCGTCTTAAATTGAGATTAGGCATTGCGATTCATTTGGTTTCACATCCAAAAGATAGATATTTCCATGTCTTCGACTCATGAAAGACTGAGTAGAGTCTTTACTGGTTCCAGAACATGTTCCTTCTTGAAAGAAGATCTTAAAACCAGTATCACACAATTGGCTAATGCTGATAAGATTGTAATTGAGTCCTTCCACTAGGGAAACATTACTTATTGTGAGATTTCCAATTTTCACGGTTCCAAATCCCACAATACTTCCTTTGCTGTTTCCTCCAAATGAAACTTTCCCACCATTTACTTGAACAAGCTTTATGAAGCAATTTGAGTCTCCTGTCATGTGTCTTGAGCATCCACTGTCAAGATACCACTTTACCTTTTTCTTGACGGAGACTTGCATTTAAAAGAGAGTCTCAAGCTTTCTTTGGTACCCAAATTTTCTTGGGTCCTTTGGTGTTAGTAAGATAAACAGTATTAGCCCATATTTTCTTAACAGGTTTCCAAACCATAGGACACTCTTTTTCAAAGTGATCTGGACTGTTGCACTTTGAACACCGAGGGCATTTCGACCTCGGACTTTACAAAAACTTTCTTGAAATGATTTTTGTAAGCCTCTCTCGAGGGTCTTTCCTTAATTCTTTCTTTTACTTTAGGAAAATCAATCAAGGGAATTGTTTTTGCTGTCATACCTAGACCGGACTTATTGAAGTAAGGTCTTTGAGCTGAAAGAATTTTTTCAAGTTTTTCGGACCCTATTGGAAATTTCTTTGAAATATTCGATAAGTCAGTTTTTAAAAGGGCATTTTCTTTCAAAAGATTATCTTCATTTTCTTTAAGAGTGGAAACATTCAAGTCTAAACTTTTAACTCTTTCTTCTAAAACGTTTTCCTTTTGTTTTAGAGCTGAGTTTTCCTTTTTAAGTTCGGTAATTCTTTTGAGAGAAGTCTTAAGACTAAAACACAGTTCATCAATGTATTTAGAAACTTTGACAGGAATTTTAAAATTACTTGCCTCAAATTCACTGTTTGAGTCTGATCCAGAATCTGAGTCTGAGTCTGATTGAGCCATCAGACATAGGTTGGCATATTCATTATCACTTTCTTCACACTCTGTATCACTCCAGGTTTCGGCTTTGAGAGCTTTTCAAAACTTTTCAGCTTTTCCTCTCTTCTTCTTCAGAAGAGGATAGTTGGGTCTGATGTGTCCCTTTTTCTTACATTCAAAGCAAGCTACATCTTTGTTTGGTTCCTCATCATCAACAGACTTGGTCTGCTGTCTTTGAAAACTTTGTTTCTTTGAGTTGAACCTTCTTCCTTTTCTATTTAGTTTTCTGAATCTTCTTATCATGAGAGCAAGCTCCTCATCGTCCATATCATCTTCAGAATCTGTATCATCAGAATCATCATTTGATTTTAATGCAATAGATTTCTTACCTTTTGGATCTTCGTCTTCATTAATTCTTTCCACTTCATAAGACTGAAGAGTTCCAATCAGCTCGTCGACAGATAGTGGCATAATTCTTTGCATCTCTCTTATTGAAGTCTTTATGTGATTACAATCCTTGGAGAGTCCACGCAGTAACTTGTTTACCTTCATGGGATCAGAAATTGTTTGTCCTTGATTCTCAAGACCATTGATAATATCTGTAAAACGGCTAAACATGTCAGTTATAGATTCTCCTGGTTTCATTTTGAAGGCTTCATATTGACCGAGGAGAATGTTAATTCTGGTTTCCTTCACCCGATCTGTTCCTTCATAGGTGATATGTAATCTGTCCCAAACTTCTTTTGCTGTAACACAAGAAAATATTCTGTTATATTCAGTTGGTGACAAAGCACAATATAAAGAGTAAATTGCTTTTGCGTCGAGTGCTTGTCTCTTGATTATCTCTTCCTGAGTCATTCCGCTGGTCTCAATAGTTTCTTTCCCTCTTTCAGAGACTGATGCAGCTGTAGGAGTAATTCCTTTTTCTACAACGTCCCATTCTAGATGATCCTTTGATCGTAGGAAAGCTTTCATATTGTTCTTCCACATGTTGTAATCCTTTCCATCAAAGTAGGGTGGTCTGGTATTGCTTTGCCCTTCCACCAGCCCTGGTGCTAGCATACTAGCTATGGATCTTTTACTCTAAAGTAAAACACTTCAAATAAAGTGAGTACACGAGCTATGATACCAATTGATATAGCTAGTATAAGTACCTAGAGGGGGGTGAATAGGTATATAAAAGATTTTTCTCGATAATTGCACAATACTAGACAGTTGATAGATTTGAGACAAACAATAATCAAATTAAGACTGAGAGAAGGGAAGAGAAAATTGAACACGTGGTTTATAGTGGTTTTGTTTATTTCAAGCCTACGTCCACTCTTCTGCACTGACAGCATATTGGCTAGATTCCACTATGAACAAAGAGATGTTACAGCGTTGTTCTCCCTTGATTTCTCGGTGTAGATGATCTACCACACTAGCTCAAGGTATCATTAAGTATAGACACTCTTTGTGTATACAATTTCGCTCAAAATGTATCGACTAATAATCAAGGTGCTTTAGACTCTGGAATTTCTCTATCGATCATTGCACTAAAGCAACTAGAACGTCTTCCTTTTATACTCCTTTATGCCATCATACCCATTGGCACTTACCAAAGGAATTCCTCCAATCTACCCGTTGGACGGAATCAATCAAGAAGATCATTCGAGCTATTAAAGGAATCTGACGATAGCCCATCAATCCTGTTCGCCCATACAACCAGGATCTTGATTTCCAAGAATAGAACCTTCCAAGAATATTTCGTTGACCATCGGATCTTCAAACGATCTTGATTACGAATAAAAGAATCCGTTATATTTATCCAGCCAAGAGATCTTCTCCAAAGGATAAGACTAAATCCTCAACCAAATACTTGGCTCGGATTGCCTTCGTCACTTTGGATTAGAAAACTGTCAATGAGAATAGTCTTGAGTCTTGAGTCTTGAGTGTTGAGTCTGGTAATCTGAAAGTCTTCAGACTCTAAACAGAAGGTCTGCAATTATCCAGACTAGACTGATAGAAATGTTTTGTCAGTTTCAAAATATTCTGGAAAGATTTCTCCAACACACATTTCTCTACATGTGGATTGATCTACTTCGGAATTTTTTGATATGATATGCATGGATGCAAGGTGTGGTATACCTATGCGTCTTACCTACCTTCATGCACCAGCGACATATCAACTACGCCAATTTTTATGGATAGAACTATGACAAATCAGCTCTTCCAACACTTTACCCTGGGTTTGTGTTGGTGACTTCAACGAAATTATCTATCATTGGGAGAAAGTGGGCAAAAGGTTAGCCAAACCTCATCGAATGCATTCTTTTCGAGAAGTTTTACATGACTTCTCACTAATGGATATGGATAGTAAGGGCTGTGCATTTACGTGGATGAATAATCGTGAAGGTGATGACTTTGTGAAAGAAAGGCCGGATCGAGTGCTATGTACTATGGATTGGTGTCTCACGTTCCCTGAAGCTAAGGTTTTTGCATTACCTGCATTGGGTTTTGATCAGAGCCCTTTATTGTTAACCATTGAAGCTTTACCCAACAAACAACACAAGGCCTTTATTTTTGAAGCTTTATGGTTAAAAGACCAGGAGCGTTGTGAAGTCATTACCAAGTCATGTACCTCAGCACAGGTAACAAGTCACACCTTATCGCACAAATTAAAGGCTGTCTTTGGCTCTAGCTCATTGGAGTCGTTTGAAGTTTTCTAAGGGCCATCTTCAAATATCAGCTTTGCAACATCAACTCCAGATTCACATCAATCAACCTCATAGCCACTATGATAAATAGACAACTACTAACCTGAAAGCGGAAATCCAGCAATTATGGCAACAAGAGGAATAGTATTGGGCAATGTGCTCCAGGATTAATTGGCTATGATGGGGAGATAAAAACATGAAATTTTTCCATGCGACTACCATTCAATGAAGGCAACGAAATAGAATAAGTATGCTGCACGATGCCAATCAAAGATGGGTGAGAGATGACAAGCTTTTGAATGAGATGACGACGGACTTCTTTTTCGAGTCTATATAGATTAGTGGGGCATCGTGACTATGGGCCTATCCTAGATCAATGTCCGCGTGTTGTCACAGCAGAAATGAACACTCTATTAACAATTGTGGTCACTCGAGAGGAGGTTCATAGAGCAACTTTTCAGTTGGGGCCGACTAAAGCCCCAAGACTAGATGGTTTGAATGGACTTTTTTATTAGACCCACTTGGATATATTACAGGATGAGCTTTTCCTCTTGGTGCAAAATTTCTTTCAATCAGGAGTGGTGCCCATAGATCTTAATAGGACCATTGTTTCTCTGATTCCCAAAGTTCCACACCCAAAAAGTCTAGACCAATACCGCCCCATTAGTCTATGTAATTATGCCTATAAAATAATCTCCAAGGTGGTCGCCAATCGTCTAAAACCCTGGCTACTTGATCTGATATCCATGGAGCAATGTGCCTTTGTGAGTGGCCGCCAAATTCAAGACAACATTTTAATTGTCCAAGAGATGCTTCATTAGTTAAAGATTAAGAAACGCAAGCGAAATTTCCAAGTGGTCCTCAAGATGGATATGCAAAAGGTGTATGACCGGGTTGAATGGGATTTCCTTAAAGATTATCTCCTCAAGTTATGATTCCATGCTACTTGGGTACAATGGGTGATGCAGTGTATTATGACAATCTCTTTGTGTTAAATTCAATGGAGAACAATTAAACTATTTCCATCCAACATGAGGCCTTAGACAGGGAGATCCTCTCTCTCCTTACTTATTCATTCTGTTGGTGAATGTCTTATCAAATTTTTACACATCAAGCTATTGACATGGGAAGCATCAAGGGCATCCAGCTGAACAGGTGGTGTCCTATCCTTTCTCATTTATTCTTCGCATATGATGCTATATTTTTCTTAGATGGCAAACTCTAGGAATGTCAGAATCTCGCCAATATTTTGAATCAATACTGTTTAGCTACGAAACAGGCTGTTAATCGGAATAAATCAGGTATCTTCTTCAGTAAAGCTTACCCTATTAGGCTATAGGAGAACTTGGCGAGAGAATTTAGAATCCCTGTGCTAGATAGGGCGGGTAAATATCTAGGTATCTCGTCTAATTGGGGACAATCAAAACGAAACATGTTTGCCTGGATTTTGGGGAGAGTGAATGCAAAATTGGAAAGATGGAAAGAAAATTTAATATCGAAGAGTGATAAGGAGATTTTGATTAAGACTGTTGTACAGGCGATCCCACGGTATGCCATGTCTATTTTTAAAATTCCTATGTCACTTTGCAAATCCATTGAAAAGAAGATTGCTCAGTTCTAGTGGCAGAATGATTGCTGTAAATCAGGAATTCATTGGAAGCAATGGGAAGTGCTAAAAAGCAGAAAAGACAATGGGCGCCTAGGCTTTTGTGATCTCATTGATTTCAACAAAGCAATGCTTGGAAAACAGGCCTGGCGTTTAGTCCAACAACCATTATCACTGTGGAGCACACTCTTTAAAGGTCTTTATTTTCACTCACAAGATTTCAGATATGCGGATAAGGGTGTTCGACCATCATGGGGTTGGCAAAGCCTATTGCTAGGGCAGGATTCCATCTTACCAAAACTTTAGTGGTCGGTTGGCAATGGGCAAAAGATTAGAATCCGTGAAGATAGATGGCTACCCAAAGGGATACTAGGAGGACCTGCTACTAGAGGTGAGCTTGTGATGGTGGCCGATCTCCTATACCCGGACCACAACACTTGGAATGTTTCCCTACTAAACCGGTATTTCGATGCTTAGACTATAACATAAATTCTTAACATTCCGGTTAGACCTCACTATGCAACTGATCAACTTATTTGGACAGAGACAAAACAAGGTCAATATACAGTGAAAAGTGGTTACCATGCTAATAGAAACGTAGCAAATAGCAATAACCACAATAGTGCCTCGTCTTCCTATCAAACCTCAGAATTCCTGTGGAAAAGAATTTGGACAATTAAGCTAGACCCCTAAAATCCGTACATTCCTTTGGTCTCTATGCCACAACGCACTGCCCACCAAAGATAATCTATTTCATAGACGCATCAATACAGATCTAGTATGTAATCTATGTCCTCATCAAACACCAGAGACAATGGAACATCTTTTTCTACTCTGTCCTTGGACACACCACATCTGGTCACACCCTCAGATTAGCATTCGATTGTCACCACAAGCAATACAACAAATGGACGCATGGCTTGCAGAAAGGGTTGAGCAACAACATATCTCACCTGGCTTAGAGATGATTGCCTTAGTCTTGTGGCAGATCTGGAAGGCGCATAACAATTTCATTTCCGCCGACAGCGTCTTGATCCGACACACATAGTGGAGGTAGCTCTAGCCCATATCCGAATCGCTCAAAACTCCACTCGACTCTCGACATGAACAGGGAGACATCCTCCTACTCCCGAAAACCTGTGGCGGCCTCCAAATCCTAGAGTACTAAAGATAATTATAGATGGGGCTTATAAGCTAGCAAGCACTGAAGGTACAATGGCGTGCATCTGCCGAGATAATACTTGAAAGCTGATTGATGGTTTTACTAGAGGTTTCGCAGCTTCCTCGGCCTTGCAGGTTGAGATCCAGTTGCTTAATCTAGCTCATATCCGAATCACTCAGAACTCCACTCAACTCTCGACACGAACAGGGAGACATCCTCCTACTCCCGAAAACCTGTGGCGGCCTCCAGATCCTGGAGTACTAAAGATAAATATAGATGGGGCTTATAAGCTAGTTAAGCATTGAAGGTACAATGGCATGCATCTGCCGAGATAATACTTGAAAGCTGATTGATGGTTTTACCAGAGGTTTCGCAGCTTCCTCGGCCCTGCAGGTTGAGATCTAGGTGCTTAATCTAACCCTCCGTCATCTATTGCAACATGGGAAAGCTAACGATCCACTTCTGTTTGAATCTGACTGCCTTGTTCTGGTTGAAGCTGTGCACGCTCCCAGATTGATGCCATGGGAGGTTTGAGCATTGTTCGCTGAAGCCACCGCACTACTCCCCTGCTTGCCTCACCTTCGCGTTAGGCATTGCAGACGTGAAGCAAATTTTATGGCTGATTAGGCCGCTAAGGCCCATGGTAGTGGCACTTTACTTCCTAACTAGCTGTTTCCCCTCCCCCAATTTTGTTGGATCTTCTTTACTTGGACGCTATTGCAGCGGGTTGTTCTGTTCCTTTTTCTTGAATGGAATTTTCTATTACGACCAAAAAAAAAAGAAGAAGTGAGTCACCCTAAGTTTGCTATTATAAATAGAAATTATTAGGGTCGGAAAAGGGGGCACACAATTGACATTCACGGCCACAATTGAAAGCATTGAAGGAAAGAAAGAACGCAAAGAGGAAGGAAGTGAAGAAATGGGTTCTCTCTCCTTTGTGAATACTCCTACCCTCACCGTGCAATTCATGCACCTGCTTGATCGTGAGGACCTCACACTCACATGCTCAGCCACCGCTCCGCCTCACCCCCAATGCAGCACTGCCCGTCTCCTTGCCCCCACAGTTCATCATCCAGCTTTCAACCAGTCAATTTGGCGAATTCCCAGCAACGCTGAAGCACTAGTGAACGATAGCTCACCGACAGCATCCTTGACAAATCCTTTGCACACCACAACAGTCCCCTTGGTGCTCTTGAATAATTCTTTGCAGGTTCCCGATGAAATTCCAGCCACACGGCAAGCCTATCGAGCGAACTACCAGCCACCACGCCTCCTGTTGTTCTTATTTATTTAGACCCGACACCACCGCTGGCTGTTGTTTGCCGTGCTTAACTGTTCTTTCACAGGCTGTCCAGAACAACCAAGGCCCTTGCATCAATCCAAGTGAGGCCAAGACAGCTCCTGTAGGAATGAATTTTCATCAACATTAGTGGATTTAATGGTTCTTTTCGAATAACGCTTTTACAGGTTCCAGCGTTATTGTGGCTTTGGTGCCATCAGCCGAGCAATCTCAAAGAAGCTTTGCAACCCCTTAACCGTGTTCAATCAAGTCCAGCTGCGAGCCAGCCTCGACCGAGCCTTCCTGCCTTGCTCAATCTTTTCTGTTTCGCAGATAGTTCCTCACGGCTGAGTTGCCACTAGCCACGTGAGTTAGCTCAACCAAGAACTACTACACGCCAGCCAAGCACCGTGAGGCCAACCACTAAGCGATGCACCACTGATCGTGAGCCTCCGCTGGTCGTCAATTCATGATTCCCGTGATTTGTCGTCAGTCCGAATTTGGAAACACCATCTGAACGATTTGCGGATTAGGTAAGAATTTTCATTTATTCGATTTTCATATATTTCCAAGTGCCAAAACATGACATGGGTGGATACTTAGGGCCTGCATAGTAACATTTCGATTTCTCCCGATTTCTGTTCTTTTGTTCTCCGAAAAAAAAAAAAAAAAAATTGTTTGGTAACGCTAACTTATTTTCCTATTCCCCGGAATAGACTAGTGGCTGGAGAATAGAATAGATTTGGATTAGAAACAAGAAACAAAAAAAAAAAAAAATAGCTTCTTGTTTTGGGAACAATTTCTAGAAATAAGTTTTTTCTTTTTCTTTTTCTCTTTTGTTCTTCCTCCTTGTTGTAGCCACCACCAGCTGCTTGCCAATCGTCGGCAACCTCTTGCTGCCCGTGGCCACCATTGGCAGCCGATCGCAGTCAACTACATGCGACGATCGTTGCCGCCTGTAGCCCACCGGCTGCCGCCTATAACTCACCAGCTGATGACCGCCACCGTCCATCGACAGCCTTACCATCGCCAACTACCACACGATTGCCACATGACCGCCGTTTGCCACCGATAACTACCGACTATTGTTGTTGACTACCGCCCACAGCCCATCAGCCGTCACCCCCTCCCGCGACCTATGGACAGCAATCCTATAATAGCAGTCAACAGTCGTGCGGCGGTCGTGCGGTGATTGTGCGGCAGTCGTGTAGCGGTCGTGCAGCGATCGTACGACGATCGAGCGGATGGTGGGCAGCGGTCGGCAGTTTGTGAGTAAGAAGAAAAAATAAATAAATAAAAAAACTTATAAATTTTTACCAAACACATTTTTATTCTTTTTCTATTCCAATAATACAAATTTTATATAATTACCAAATACCTTATTTTACTCAAAAATTGATCCTAGAGTAGAAATAGAAAAAAACTATTTCTGAAAAAAAAAAAAAATAGTTCTCCGGAATAGAAATGTTGCCATGTGCAATAAGAGTCGGCTAAGCTGACATGTGGATAATACAACTGAGTCGAAAATGGATGGAGTATTTTCAGTGGAAAGATTGCGCAAGCAGTTGACTGAAGCACATCAATTTCAATTTGCTTTTCTGCAAAGATGCCTCGAAGATGAACTCCCTTTAACAAACCTCACTGAGCTTAAACCACGGATGCACGCTTGTCCGAGTCGAAAGCTAAACAAAAAACAGATGTCTGTGTGGATGTTTGTACTTTGCATAACCAAAGCTGGAGGCAAAAGTGCTGTCTTAATTAACAGGCTCGCAATGAGAGAAGTTCTTGATCCCACAACAAGATTCGATTCGATTCCGCCTAGAAGAGATGAGCTCCTTCAAATATGATTTCATCAAGTTCAATAAAGACCCACCAATTCATTCCGGTCGTGTCAGTGAACCAGTCAACTTGAGGAGGCATGGGTTCTCAGTGCCTGTCATTAGCAAGTGGAATGTGAACCTACGTATGAAGTTCGTAATTTGATATTGTGATAAAACTTTTAACAATGCTATCACTGCAATCTGTTTTCAGTTTCAGGTGTGGCGGGGATTGCAGCAGCCGCTGCCATTGTGTACTTCCTTATCAAATGTTTGAAGAAAGCGATCCCACGCTATGCCTGGGAAGCTACAAAAGTTGTTCATTCTTTGCCATCCTGGGTAATCTCTGTCGCCCCAGTAGCTATCTCACCAGTACACAATTGGAAAGTGCCCAATCAGTTCGGTACCCTAGAGAGATTCTTAAAGCCCACCAGATTTTCTTCGGAGCAGCTAGCTGTTTATACCAAAGATTACGCCACCTTGCTCGGTTCCGGTGCTTATGGATCTTTCTACAAAGGTGAGTTGCCGAACGGAACTCTGGTGGCTGTAAAAGTTCTCTCAAATGCCCACCACAATAGGATCCAAGAGCAGTTCATGGTAGAGGTGAGCTCCATCGAAATAACTCAACACATCAACCTCATCAGGCTCTACGGCTTTTGCTTTGACCCAACCACAATGGCGCTCGTCTACGTGTGCAAGATGAATGAGATTGCAGTGGGGACGGCAAAGGAAATCGCCTACTTGCATGAGGAATGGGAGTAGAGGATAGTCCACTATGACATAAAGCCTGGGAACATCCTCCTCGACCGGAACCTGACCCCGAAGGTTGCGGACATTGGGCTCGCCAAGCTCCATGACAAGGGAAGCAGTCGGATCCTCCTGATGGGGTTTCGTGGAACCCCTGGGTACGCAGTGCCTGAGATGTGGAAGCTGTAGCCCATTACCTGCAAGTGTGACGTGTATAGCTTCGGGATGCTTCTGTTCAAGATCGTGGGGAGGAGAAGAAATCACAACCCAAACCTGAGTGAGTCTAGGTAGTGGCTTCCGCGGTGGACGTGGGACATGCTACAAAATGGTGAGTTGTTGGTGATGGTCTCTCTTTGTGGGGAACCTGAGGGTGCATGAGAGAAGGCATTGAGGATGTTGAAGGTGGCTTTGTTGTGCATTCAGTACAAGCTGGAGGCAAGGCCAACGATGAGCACTATCGTGAAGATGTTGGATGGAGATATGGAAATTCCAACGCCTAAGTATCCGTTTGAGTATCTCGATCCAGCTAAGCCTTATCAGTTATCGAAAAATGGAAGGAAATGGGACTTAGAGTCATCCGCTTTTGAGGACTTTGTTTTATGAAGGTTACTGCTCCAAGCCTATGAAGCCATCTATAGAAAATGAAATATAGAGCTAGCTATAAAATTATCAATCTCCATGGGAAAATGATTTCATAATTTATTCTTATTTCATTTATGGTAAATCATGAATATATTGAAGTTGTACTTTAAGGGCCTCCATGATAACATTTTTATTTCTCCCGATTTTTGTACTTTTGTTCCCGATAACAAAAAAAGAACAGAAATCTATTTGGTAACGCCAACTTATTTTTCTATTTCCCATAGAAAAGTGGCTAGGGAATAGATTTGGAATAAAAACAAAAAAAAAAAAAGTAGCTTATTATTCTCGGGAACAATTTCTAGAAATAAGTTTTTTTTTTTTACTTTTCTATTTCTCTTTTGTTCTTTTTACTTGTTGTAGCCATCGCTGGCCGCCTGCCAACCGTTGGCTACCTCTTGCCGCCCGCAGCCACCGTCGATAGCCTACCATCGCCAACCGCCGCACGACTGCCGAACGACCGCTGCCTGCCACCGATGATTGTCGTCCGTTGCTACCAACCGCCGCCCACAGCCCATCGGTTGCCGCCCCCTATGTCAGCGATCGGTGGTCGTGCAACGATCGTGTGGCGATCGTGCGGCGGTCGTGCAACAGTCGTGCGGCAATCGTGGGGCGGTCGTACGATGGTCGTGCGGCGATCGTGCGACGGCGAGCGGCAATCAACGATCCGTGAGTAAGAAGAAAAAACAAATAAATACAAAAACTTATAAATTTTTACCAAACACATTTCTATTCATTTTCTATTTCAATAATAGAAATTTTGTATAATTACCAAACATCTTATTTTACTCAGAAATTGATTCTGGAGTAGTAATAGAAAAAAACTATTTCTGAAAAGAAATAGTTCTCCGGAATAGAAACGTTGCCATGTGCAATGAGAGTTGGGTAAGCTGACATGTGGATAATATAATTGCGTTGAAAATGGATGGAGTATTTTCAGTGGAAAGATTGCGCAAGCTATTGACCGAAGCACATCAATTTCAATTTGCTTTTCTGCGAAGATGCCTCGAAGCTGAACTCCCTTTGACAAACCTCACTGAGCTTAAACCACGGATGCACGCTTGTCCAAGTCGAAAGCTAAACAAAAAACAGACGTCTCTGTGGATGTTTGTACTTTGCGTAACAAAGATGGAGGCCAAAGTGCTGTCTAATTAATAGGCTCGCAATGAGAGAAGTTCTTGATCCCACAACAAGATTCGATTCAATTACGCCTAGAAGAGATGAGCTCCTTCAAATATGATTTCATCAAGTTCAATAAAGAACCACCAATTCATTCCGAGCTCCTGTCGATGTGGGACAAGAGGGAGATCAATCCCTTCCCCTTCCCTTGCGACGTCCGAGGAGGCATGGGTTCTCGCCCATTCTCCCCCTTGGGAGCACAGCGTCCTCGCTGGTCATTAGCAAGTGGCATGTGAACCGGGTCCCACTTGTGTGAAGTTGTAATTTGATATTGTGATAAAACTTTTAGGGACAAATGCTATCAGCTCCTCCCTAAGCGATGTGGGACAAGAGGGAGATGAATCCCTTCCCCTTTTCGTCCAGGTGTGGCGGGGATCCTCCCCGCGCAGCCGCTCGGGTCGTCACAACCCGCCAATTCCTTGTGTACTTCCTTATCAAATGTTTGAAGAAAGTGGAATCCCAAGCGTAATTTGATATTGTGATAAAAATTTTAACAATGCTATCACCGCAATCTGTTTCAGTTTCAGGTGTGGTGGGGAAGCTACACAAGTTGTTCATTCTTCGCCATCCCCGCCGGAGAAGTACACAAGTTGTTCATTGTTCGCCATCCCCGGTAGCTATCTCACCAGTACACAATTGGGAAGTGCCCGATTAGTTCGGTACCCTAGAGAGATTCCTGAAGCCCACCAGATTTTCTTCGGAGCAGCTAGTTGTTTATACCAGAGATTACACCACCTTGCTCGATTCCGGTGTTTACGGATCTGTCTACAAAGGTGAGTTGCCGAACGGAACTCTAGTGGCTGTCAAAGTGCTCTCAAATGCCCACCACAATAGGATCCAGGAGCAGTTCATGGCAGAGGTGAGCTCCATCGGAAGAACTCAACACATCAACCTCATTAGGCTCTACGGCTTTTGCTTCGACCCAACCATGATGGTGCTCGTCTATGAGTACATGGAAAATGGGTCCCTTGATAGTTTCTTGTTCGGGGACAAGCCAGCAATCAATTGGTGCAAGATGAATGAGATTGCGGTAGCAACAGCAAAGGGAATCAACTACTTAAATGAGGAATGCGAGCAGAGGATAGTCCATTATGACATAAAGCCTGGGAACATCCTCCTCGACCAGAACCTGACCCCAAAGGTCACGGACATCGGGCTTGCCAAGCTCCACAATAAGGGAAGCAGTCAGATCCTCTTGATGGGGTTTCGTGGAACCACTGGGTACGCAGTGCCTGAGGTGTGGAAGTCATATCCCATTACCTACAAGTGCGACGTGTATAGCTTCGGGATGCTTTTGTTCGAGATCGTGGGGAGGAGAAGAAATCACAACCTGAGCCTAAGTGAGTCTAGGTAGTGGCTTCCGCGGTGGACGTGGGACATGCTACAAAATGGTGAGTTGTTGGTGATGGTCTCTCTTTGTGGGGTTCCGGAGGGTGCACGAGAGAAGGCGTTGAGGATGTTGAAGGTGGCTTTGTTGTGCATTCAGTAAAAGCCGGAGGCAAGGCCAGCAATGAGCACTGTCATGAAGATGTTGGACGGAGATATGGAAATTCCAACGCCCAAGTATCCGTTTGGGTATCTCGATCTAGCTAAGCCTTATTAGTTATCGAAAAATGGAAGGAAATGGGACTTAGAGTCATCCGCTTTTGAGGACCGTGTTTTATGAAGGTTGCTGCTCCAAGCTTGTGAAGCCAACTATAGAAAATGAAATAGAGCTAGCTATAAAATTAACAATCTCCTTGGGAAAAAGATTTAATAATTTATTCTTATTTCATTTATGGTTAATCATGAATAGATTGAAGTTGTACTTTAAGGGACTGCATGGTAACATTTTTATTTCTCCTAATTTCTATTATTTTGTTCCCTGGAACAAAAAAAGAACAAAAATCTGTTTGGTAACGCAAACTTATTTTTCTATTCCCGGAATAAAAAGTGGCTAGGGAATAGATTTGGAACCAAAAAAAAAAAAATAGCTTCTAGTTCTTGGGAACAATATCTAGAAATAAGTTTTTTTTTTTCTTTTCAATTTCTCTTTTGTTTTTCTTCCGTGTTGTAGCCACCGTTGGCCACCTCTTACCCCCCGCGGCCACCATCGGCAACCGACCACTAGCGACTACCGGTAACAATCGCCGCTGCCCGTAGCCCATCGGTCACCGCCTACAACAAACCGGCCGATGACTGCCACCGTCCACCGGCAGCCAACCATTGCCAACCGCCACACGACCGCCGCACGATCGCCACTAGTCATTGCACGACTGCTGACCATCGTTGCCAACCGCCACCCACAACCCATTGGCCACCAGCCCCTCTCGCAGCCGGTGGGCGGCAAACCTGCAGCAATGGTCGGCGGCAACGGTCAGCGGTTGTGTGGCGTTGTTGTAAATCGGCGTCGCAACAGAAGCGGATCGTAATTTTGCAATTATGTCGGGAGCTATAGAAATCAATCGAAATAAAACGAGGAACAATAAAAGGACAAGGACACCAGAAATTTACGTGGTTCGGTCCGAATGTTGGAACCTACGTCCACGGGGAGAGCCAGCAAATCAATCCACTATAAATCGGAGAATTACAGGGTTACAATCACATATGCACTCAAAGTGTTTCCCAGCCCTACTATATACCCTATACCCATGGTATTTAACAATACAACTCAATCACTGGACTTGACTTTCGCACAAACCTCTCGGAGCTCACGTCTCTCTCTGCTCTCGGTCTCTCGAGCTCTTTTCCTTTCGCTCTTTCTTTTCGCAGCTTATGAGCTCCAGACGTCTCTCCTTTTATCTGTGGAAGTGAAGGAAATAAAAAAACAAACTTGTATTCCCCAATTGTCAGAACGTTGCCGATTCAAAGAATGCGCCTCCATGCATTTAATGTTAGCGTGTGAGCGGAGCAGCATGTACTGACACACGTAGAAGAACTTCTGCCTTCCCTCTTTCTTTATCCGCAACAAGACGAAAGAAGTCCACAAAAGGTGACCAAAGAGAGGGAGAGAGTTCGGCGCCTGCATGATAGGCTTCTAGGCCACAAATGCTGACCAACTTGTTTTCTACGAGCATGCATGCACATGGCCATGTGCATGCATTTAATGACGTAGAAAAAATAGAGGATGAACTCTTCAGAGGATAATTTCATGCTGAAAAAGTGAGAAGGACCACAAAAGTCAACACACGGATTTGTGGCCTTCATTTCCGACGCCAAGGGCTGGATCCTTTTTCGGCTTCTATCGCGCACTCCTTAATTTTAATTAAATGCTCTGCGGACATTCTTCCTCGTTTCAGCATGTAAGTGTTTTGCACGTATCGGGTATCGTATAATGGATTCAAACTTGAGACATAATTCAACAGCAGTCATGCGGCGGGCGTGCGAAGGTCGTGCAGAGATAGTGCGGCGATCGTGTGGCGGCGGGCGGCGGTCGGCGGTTTGTGAGTAAGAAGAAAAAACAAATAAATACAAAAAGTTATAAATTTTTACCAATCGCATTTTATTCTTTTTCTATTTCAAGAATAAAAATTTTGTATAATTACTAAATACTTTATTTTACTCAGAAATTATTCCATGCCGAGGTGAGCTCCATCGGAAGAACTCACCACATCAACCTCATCAGGCTCTACCGGCTTTTGCTTTGACCCAACCACAATGGTGCTCGTCTACGAGTACATGGAAAATGGGTCCCTTCATGGGTTCCTGTTCGGGGATAAGTTAGCAATCAATTGGTGCAAGATGAATGAGATTGCAGTGGGGGTGGCAAAGGGAATCGCCTACTTGCATGAGGAATGTGAGAAGAGGATAGTCCACTATGACATAAAGCCTGGGAACATCCTCGTAGATCGGAACCTGACCGGAAGGTCGCGGACTTCAGGCTCGCCAAGCTCCACAACAGCGGAAGAAGTCGGATTCTCCTAACGGGGTTCGTGGAACCCCTGGGTACGCAGTGCCTGAGATGTAGAAGCCGTATCCCATTACCTACTAGTGTGACATGTATAGCTTTGAGATGCTTCTATTCGAGATCGTGGGGAGGAGGAGAAATCACAACCCGAACTTGAGTGAGTCTAGGCAATGGCTTCCGCGGTGGACGTGGGACATGCTATAGAATGGTGAGTTGTTGGTGATGGTCTCTCTTTGTGGGGTTCCGGAGGGTGCTTGTGGGGTTCCGGAGGGTGCACGAGAGAAGGCGTTGAGGATGTTGAAGGTGGCTTTGTTGTGCATTCAGTAAAAGCCGGAGGCAAGGCCAGCGATGAGCACTATCGTGAAGATGTTGGACTGAGATATGGAAATTCCAACGCCCAAGTATCCATTTTAGTATTTCTATCCAGCTAAGTCTTATCAGTTATCGGAAAGTGGAAGGAAATGGGACTCACAGAGTCATCCGCTTTCGAGGACCATGTTTTCTGAAGGTTGCTGCTCCACGCCTGTGAAGCCAACTATAGAAAATGAAATAGAGTTAGCTATAAAATTATCAATCTCCTTGGGAAAAATATTTCATTATTTATTCTTATTTCATTTATGGTAAATCATGAATATATTGAAGTTGTACTTTAAGGGCCAGTATGGTAACGTTTTTATTTCTCTCGATTTCTGTTTTTTGTTCCCTAGAAGAAAAAAAGAAAGAAATCTGTTTGGAAACGCCAACTTATTTTTCTATTCCTAGGAATAAAAAAATAGTTAGGGAATAGATTTGGAATAAAAATAAGAAACAAAAGGAAAAGTAGATTCTTGTTCCTAGGAACAATTTCTACAAATAATTTTTTTTTTCCTTTCAATTTCTATTTTGTTCTTCTTCCTTGTTACAGCCATCGCTAGCTGCCTGCCAATAGTCCGCCACCTCTTGCCGCTTGCAGCCACCATCGGCAGTCAACTGCCGGCGACTACCAGCAACGATCACTGCCACCCGTAGGCTACCGCCTACAACCCACCGGTTGACGACCACCACCGTCCGTCGACAGCCTACCATTGCCAACCACTACACGATCGTCGCATGACCACTGCCTACCATCGCACAATTGCCAACCGTCGCTACCGATTGCCGCCCATAACCCATTGGCTACCGCCCCTCTTGCGGCCGGTGGGCGGCAATCCTACGGCAACAGTCGGCGCCAATGGTCGTGGTCATGCGGCGGTCTTGCGAAGGTCATGCGACAGTCGTCCGAAGCTTGTGCGAAGGTCATGCAGCTGTCGTGCGGAGCTAGTGCAGCGGTCGTGCGGCGGCAAGCGGCGGTCAGCAATCCGTGAGTAAGAAGAAAAAATAAAGAAATACAAAAATTTATTTTTTATCAAGTGCATTTCTATTCTTTTTCTATTTCAAGAATAGAAATGTTGTATAATTACCCAATACCTTATTTTACTCAGTAATTGTTCCATGGCAGAGGTGAGTGCCATCGAAAGAACTCACCACATCAACCTCATTAGGCTCTATGGCGTTTGCTTCAACCCAACCACAATGGCGCTCATCTACGAGTACTTGGAAAATGGGTCCCCTTAATGGGTTCCTGTTTGGGGACAAGTCAGCAATCAATTGGTGCAAGATGAATGAGATTGTGGTGGGTAGGGGTGTCAACGGTTCAGTTCGATTCGGTTTTTTTGAAAATCCAAACCGGATAGAACCGTTAGAAAAAACCTCCAAACTGAACCAAATGAGACCCGAACCGAATCGAAATTTCGGTTCGGTTCGATTTTTCGGTTTTTAGCTTTTGGTTTTCGGTTTTTTTTTTTTTTTTTTTTTTTTTTCCGAATACGACTCCTGCATTGGCGATTTCGAAGTCAAGGCGCAAGCAGGATCGGTCCTTCAAAACTATATGATTTAGGGCAAGGGTATGGGCTCGGCGTAGATGTTCTCTTTCAAGTTCAAGGCCGATTCGGATACTGGTACGACACCGATCAGCTTCGTAAGCTATATGAGTAGCCAGACCAAGGATGGTGTGTTTTGCGGACCGGTGGTCGATGATGTTGTGCGAACTTCGCTTGGCCTCAAATTGGCAATCCAGTGGAGTCTGCCATCTCTGCTATTACTTGTCGCTTATGTGATGAACAATGAGCGATGGATCTGACCTTGAACGTGCTCTTCGGTAAATGACATTATCTTGGGCAGGCATTGGAATTTTGTTTCATTGAGATGTTTCCGAGGATTTTTTGTTTTTCGATTGATGACATTCTGCGAGAAATTTTCTCATTCTTCAATGGTTTTGATTTTGATATATTACAACCTGACGTGTATGTCTATCTAACCACCATTTGCTTGTATCGGATGAAATTTACTCAGCTGGGCCAGAAAAACTAAGCGCCTTTATGCTAAAAGAGATACAAAACTGGAAAGATATCAAAGTTGTTTGGTGACATTCAGCTATACACTGCGAATAAACTGAGGAACGTTCAGTATTACGTTCAGTATTGACCATAAGTAAAATTTGACTATGATGAGACAATCTGTGTTTGACAAAGATAAAGGAAAAATTATGGCCGGCATCCATAATAAAACATACACCTCAAACTCCAATTGTAAAATTCTGTATAAACAGTGCATTACTGAAGCTGACCTGTGTCCAACCAAATGTATTACAAGATTTCTTCATCAGACGGTCATTCTTTTTTACTGTATTCTATATCCTATTACATACCCTGCAGTTTGTACAAGATTTTAATCAGGCTTCTGAGAATTCTACACCACATTTTCCAGAGGATCTTAAGCCATAGCAGATGTTGAATTCCAAGGCAGCAGAGAGCTTCTCTAGACGCCTCCTCTGTTACCTTCCATCTGCCACATTCAATTAATAAAACTTCTTTTCCAGATGATATGTATAAATACAGACAGATCCTGAAAGTACCTTACAGTTTTGATTAGAGAGAAAGAGTTAACGTGGTAGGGACAATTTTCAGGTAAACAGATGTAAGACAGAAGAAACAATCCTTTACACAGTCTTTTCACCTGGTATAGATCTGCATGTGTAATCCTCGGACATTTGGACTTCACCTCCTCTGTATCCAACGGAAAAGCAAATGTAAATATACTGACTGAAGTTATACCTCAACTCCATTAGTAAAAAACTCTACTCATCAAACCTATGACCTTATCCATGACAAGTTCCTAAACTTGTATAATTGAAACTATCAGAAACATAACATATCTACAGGTTGACTCATGTCAAACATATGCAACAGTCTTAGGATTTCCTTGGTCGACAATCATGCAGACAAAACAGCCGTGAGTGTAAATCTATCTAGCATAGGCCCACTCACCAGCATATCCAAAAACAAATCAACAGCTTTCTTTGGACTGCCCAACTGAGTACATCTCGTCATCATCAAAGTCCAAGCAGCCACATTTCTCTCGGGCATTTTCTCAAACACCTTACGAGCTGAAACCAAATCAGCACTACCCTTTGCAAACATGTCAATCAATGCACACCCAATACACACATCAGAATCAAATAGTCACTATTGATAATAAACCCGAAAACCATATCACCAATCAATGCATTCTTTGGGACTGAGCAAGCCCGAGCAACCACCACGAAACAATAATCATTAGGGAAAAACCCATCCTCAAGCATATGAACGAACGTATCCACCGCTTCAAACTCAGTTCCATCCCTCTTATCGCCCATGTCCCCAAAACCCTCTCCGCCTTAGCCCGAGAGGAGGAAGCGTAGGCACGAAGCACGGGATTAAATTAAATGGCGGGAGCAATGAAGACAGGATTAGAGACTTGCCTGCGCAAGACATGCTTGGGCATGTGACCGCTACAAATTCTTCTTAGTCGCCGTCGCCGTCGCAGAAGGAAGAGGGACGAAGGAGAGACTTGCAGAAGAAGGGGACTTTGTCCCTCAATCGGTCGTCATCACCATCGCCGTCGTAGTTGCCGTTGTCATTGCTGTCGCCGTTGCAATCGCCGTCACCGACCAAGACGAGTCACAAGAGGAGAGGAGGAGACAGGAGTCGGGACTCGGGAGAGATAAAAACAGTTTATGGATTTTATCGGTTTGTGGTTCGGTTCGGTTCGATTAACAGATAAAAACCGAACCAATAAAAAAAATATTGGTTTTTAATGAGAACTGAACTGAAAACCGAACCGAACCGAAAAAACCGAATTTTTCGATTCGGTTTCCAGTTCGGTTTTTGACACCCCTAGTGGTGGGGGCGGTAAAAGGAATCGCCTACTTGCATGAGGAATGCGAGCAGAGGATAGTCCACTATGACATAAAGCCTAGGAACATCCTCCTGGACCGGAACCTAACCCTGAAGGTCGCAGACTTCGAGCTCGCCAAGCTCCACAATAGGGGAAGCAATCAGATCCTCTTGATGGGGTTCCGTGGAACCCCTGGGTATGCAGCGCCTGAGATGTGGAAGCTGTATCCCATTACCTACTAGTGCGACGTGTATAGCTTCGGGGTGCTTCTGTTCGAGATCGTGGGGAGGAGGAGAAATCACAACCCGAACTTGAGTGAGTCTAGGTAGTGGCTTCCGCAGTGGACGTGAGACATGCTACAGAATGGGGAGTTGTTGGTGATGGTCTCTCTTTGTGGGGTTCCTAAGGGTGCACGGGAGAAGGCGTTGAGGATGTTGAAGGTGGCTTTCTTGTGCATTCAATACAAGCCGAAGGCAAGGCCGGCGATGAGCACTATCATGAAGATGTTGGACGGAGATATGGAAATTCCAACGCCCAAGTATTCGTTTTAGTATCTCGATCCAGCTAAGCCTTATTAGTTATCGGAAAATGGAAGGAAATGGGACTCAGAGTCATCCGCTTTCGAGGACCGTGTTTTCTGAAGGTTGCTGCTCCAAGCCTGTGAAGCCAACAATAGAAAATGAAATAGAACTAGCTATAAAATTATCAATCTCCTTGGGAAAAAGATTTCATAATTTATTCTTGTTTCATTTATGGTAAATTTTGAATATATTGAAGTTGTACTTTAAGGGCCTGCATAGTAACGTTTCTATTTCTTCCAATTTTTATTTTTTGTTAGCTGGAGAATAGATTTGGAACAAAAACAAGAAAAGAAAAAGTAGCTTCTTGTTCCCAAGAACAATTTCTAAAAATAATTTTTTTTTTTCAATTTCTCTTTTGTTCTTCTTCCTTGTTCCAACCATCGCTGCCTGCCTGCCAACTGTCAGCCACCTCTTGCCATTGTCGGCAGTTGACCACCGGCGACGATCGCCATTGCCCGTAGCCCATCAGCCGCCATCTACAACCCACCGGCCGACGACCGCCACCGTCTGCCGGTAGCCTACCATTGCCAACCACCACACAACCACCGCATGATCGCCGCCTACGATCGCACGACCGCCAACCGTCGTTGCCTGACCACCACCCATAACCCATCGACCGCCACCCCCTCTTGCGATGCCGATGTGTGGCGGTTGTGCAAAGGTCGAGTTGCAGTCGTGTGGAGGTCGTGCGGCGGTCTTGTGGAGGTCGTGCGGCAGTCGTGCGGCGGTTGTGTGGCGGCGAGCGACAGTCGGCGGTCCGTGAGTAAGAAGAAAAATAAATAAATACAAAATTTTATAAAATTTTACCAAGTGCATTTTTATTCTTTTTCTATTTCAAGAATATAAATTTTGTATAATTACCAAACATCTTATTTTACTTAGAAATTGTTCCATGACAGAGGTGAACTCCATCGGGAGGAAGTGCTCACGATGGCGCTCATCAACATGGAAAATGGGTCCCTTGATGGGTTCATGTTCGGGGACAAGTTAGCAATCAATTGGTGCAAGATGAACGAGATTGCGGTGGGGACAGCAAATGGAATCACCTACTTGCATGAGGAATGTGACAAGAGGATAGTCCACTATGACATAAAGCCTGGGAACATCCTCCTAGACAGGAACCTGACCCTGAAGATTGCGGACTTTGGGCTTGTCAAACTCCACAACCAGGGAAGCAATCGGATCCTCCTGATGGGGTTCCGTGGAACCCCTGGGTATGTAGCACCTGAGATTTGGAAGTCGTATCCCATTACCTATAAGTGCAACGTGTATAGCTTCGGGATACTTCTGCTCGAGATCGTGGGGAGGAGGAGAAATCACAACCCGAACCAGAGTGAGTCTAGGTAGTGGCTTCCGCGGTAGACGTGGGATATGCTACAAAATGGCGAGTTGTTGGTGATGGTCTCTCTTTGTGGGGTTTCTGAGGGTGCACGAGAGAAGGCATTGAGGATGTTGAAGGTGGCTTTGTTGTGCATTCAGTACAAGCCGGAGGCAAGGCCAGCGATGAGCACTGTTGTGAAGATGTTGGACGGAGATATGGAAATTCCGACACCCAAGTATCTGTTTGAGTATCTCGATCCAGCTAAGCCTTATCAGTTATCGGAAAATGGAAGGAAATGGGACTTAGAGTCATCTGCTTTTGAGGACCATGTTTTCCGAAGGTTGCTACTCCAAGCCTGTGAAGCCAACAATAGAAAATGAAATAGAGCTAGCTATAAAATTATCAATCTCCTTAGGAAAAAGATTTCATAATTTATTCTTATTTCATTTATGGTAAATCATGAATATATTGAAGTTGTACTTTAAGTCACCGTGGCGACTTATGTTTCAGGAGCAGAATGGGTTCACTTCTTTTGTCAGTATTGAACTAAAGTTGTCTTTAGCAGAGATAGATTTAGACATGAAAAATTGAAGCCAGAAGCAAGAAATCTACAAGATCAAAAAGAAAAGAAACTTCGGGACGACCAGCAAAGGCTTTTAACATATGCATGAAAAAGTGGATGAAAAAATGCAACAAAAGGGGTCTGAACGTCTTAAACCAAAAATTGCTGCTCATCACTAGTTGTTATGATATCTCGATCAAGAAATATTGTTTAATTGAATCCTATTAAATTGTAGGAACGATGCCAGGATTAGAAGATTCAGCCAGCATTCTGATGGCCGGTGGTGGGAAGCTGCATGCTTCTCCGTTTACCCCTGCTAGAATGTCCGGCAGCAGAGATTCCATTAGATGGTGAAACGGGTTGCGGGGCATCGGGATTGCTACACCGCCTTCCACCATCTTCAGGGTGAAGCTCATGCTCAGCATCGACTCTGGTTGGTATTGAACGCACCACAGAGCAACCATCGCCATCTTCTTGGCCTTCTCTCTGCAATTCTCTTGGATCATGCATCCCATCATCATGTCTGAGAACCTCTTCTTCTCATGCTTCTTCCCCACCCATCTCAGAAACCATTCCTAGTGCACCGGTATCAAGGAAAAACTCAAGAATGTAAGTCTAAACGTGATGGAAATGTAGCTAATGCCTTAGATTTAATGAAATTGGATCCAAACCCAAGACACTGTAAGCCTAATTTAGTTCATGACACAGGGCCTCTTTCAGCAGAGTCGCTACTCTTTCTTTTTTATTGGAATACTTCACGTTATACTGTCTGGATAGACCGACTGGCCAATTGATCACCAATCATCATGGAATGCCTGTGCGTTTAGTCATCCTTAAAGGTAGAATCAGTCCAGATCAATCAGTTATAACAACTTCGATATCTGTTTTTCCTTTGATCAATGGCACCTGTGTTTGGACACCGCTCCCTCTTACGAGACACGGCCTGAGATGCTTGCTATTAGGAAATTCGGCTTTTTTAATGCATAATCTAATTGAAGAACCCAAGCACAGTCCGAGGGTTGAGGTTAGAGGCGAAGACGGAGGAGACATGAGACGAGGTTATCGAGAGGATCAGCCTCTTGAGCCAAGGGTTCCTCTGCCAAGTCGGGGACGCAAGGATCGAGAGAAGCTGAGATGAAACATTTGACGGCTTGGGCTCGGTGGCGGCAGCGACGGTGCATGTGACAGGAGAGGTATGGAAGAGAGATTTTTAGCGAGAGAAATGGGTGCGAAGGTGGTGCCATTGCAGGGACTGAAAATGGCCGATGTCATTCTCATGGTGGAGCATCGGGCAGCGGCGACCCTGCTCATTGAAGGGAAGGTCGAGGGTTTTCGATGGCGGTGGTACGCATAAGGAGAGCAGAGGGTGGGATTGAGATCGTGTTCATTGTGTTGCAGAGAGGCCAGAGGCGACTGTGTCGTGAGTACAAGGGATTTCTCGAACGGAGGACGTTCTCCATCTTTACGTCGCATTGGATTATTATCTAATGACGCTCCTCATGTAGATACGAGATCCCGTTGGCAGTTTCGATCGCGATACTAACGAACTGTTGTGCATGAATTCGTACACAGGCGCTCTTACGTTTCTGTCGAAGCAAAATCCATATAGCTGAACAACTCATATGGTGTCTTCTACCGATGGTGGTTACTTCGGCCAAGGATTGATCTTCGATCTACCGATGGTGGTTACTTCGGCCAAGAATTGATCTTCAATCTTCTTGTCCGAGCTGCCGTTTAGTACTTTAACGGTCACTAACAAGCCATTCGAGAACGTCCCTTTATAAATTGCCCCGAAACTGCCCGCACCCACTAAGTCCGAGAAATTACAGGTGGCAATGCTCAGCTGTTGAGAAGAGAACCGTATGGGCTTCTCTATGTCATCGAGAATCTTATTGACCATTGTTGCGACTCGATCCGACCATTGTTGAGAAGAGAGCCATATTGAGATTTTAGACCGTGGTTGTGTGTGCGACATGGTGCTAAAACTTGTAAACACATGTTTA
Source organism: Eucalyptus caleyi (assembly GCA_014182885.2). NCBI lineage: Eukaryota > Viridiplantae > Streptophyta > Magnoliopsida > Myrtales > Myrtaceae > Eucalyptus > Eucalyptus caleyi. The sequence continues at coordinate 30,526,213 of CM024468.2, read as the reverse complement.
AATTTAAATAACCAGTACTTCAATATAACCCAACATACATGCATACGTCCTTTCACTACCTACAAGACAAGGGGTTTACACTTCACCCCTTATATCTCCCATCTACAAAACCATTTAACACTTACTTAGCAACTTACTTTATTTTCCACACGATTTTGACATGCAGTCGATCCTACATCAAACACATTATTTAACACAACAATCATTTTTAATGGCTTAAAGTCCTCTTAACTAGTAACTAGTTTCCAGCAAAGTTGCCAAGCCTATTGTGACCTGACCTCCTCACGGCCCAAATGGATGGGGAAAAGGTCGGATTTAAGGGTATTTGACCATGGGAGTTTATTCACGGTTCACGTCCCAAAATACGTCATCACCTTGCCTTTTAGATCGAACCTCTTGTAAGTTCCCTCGTACACAGTCGCGAGTTCTCCCAAACTCGTACCCTGTGTGATATTGGAGTGTTGTGATCCATACCCACATGAGTGACACACCTCGAGAAAGGAGGTCGGGTGTGGATATTGAATCTAAAAGTACCTTTACCATGGTAGCCTTTCCTCTAGTACTTTCTTTCCTAAGGATGGCATCACTTCATCCATTAGGAGCTTTCCATAGCAGGTATGCTAAACTACAATGAGTCACGTCAACACTCATACCCCTTGTGATGGATTCATTTATATGGTCTAGTTGTTTTAGACAACCTAAAAATAAGATGAGTGGCCAACCTCATTTTTGGGGGTCGGCTAGAAAACCCAATCGAGGGTTGGGAGTAGTCTCTCGATTTCTATACAACCAAAAATCTAGATTTGGAGACTTAGCGGGTGCATGACAACCCAAAATTTCTGTTCTAGAAATAGTTTTTTTGTTCCAAACCTATTTCTGGAAAAGAAATCCGTTTGATAAACCTATTCAGTTTTTCTATTTCTGGAATAGATTTCTATTCCAGAAATAGGTTTGGAAAAACTAAAATTTTTAAGAAATAGAAATTGAAACTAAAATTTTCTATTTCAAAAATTTTGTCATACGCACCCAAAATTTTCTACTTCTGATTTCTGAAAGAGAAATCAGAAATAATTTCTCTCACTAAACCCTAATTTCGGTAAGTCCTCCCTCATCTCCTCTATGTCTTTGCCTCCTCCTCCTCCGCCTCTCCTCATTTTATTGAAAATAAAAATAAATATATTCATTTTATTCATTTTAAAATAAAAATAAATTTATTAAAATAAATAAATTTTTTTATTTATCATTTTATTTTTATTTTATTAAAAATAAATTTATTAAATTTATTAAAAATAATTTATTTATGATAAATAAATATAAATTTATTTTTATTTGCCTTGAGTGTTTTGCCAAATAATTTTTTTTTTTTTTATTCATTTTAAAATAAATTTTTCTTAAAATAAAATAAAATAGAATAAATAAAATAAATTTATTTTTAAGGATATTTTATTTTAAAATAAAATGATATTTTTAAATAAAATTATAATTTATATTTTATTTTTTATGATTTATTTTATTTTATTTTATTCATTATTTTTTTTTGTTACTAAATCATTTTTATTTTTATTTTTTATATTAAAGGTTGTCGATCGCCGCCGCCATCCGAAAGGAAGAAATTTTGTGCGTTATCAAACGAATTTATATTTTTAGAGTATAAATTTTGTGTCGTTATCAAACGGTTATTTTTTAGAAACTCTTTAGAAATAGAAATTGAAAAATCTATTTACATTCGGAAAACTATTTCGGAAAAATATTTCATGCACAAAGGTTATGCTAACATTTCTATTAGCGCCCTTTTGGAATCTAATAGTATGTTGTGTTTACCTAAGGTGGCCATGCATTTCTTTTTATTATTTTTTTTTTCGAGATCGTTTATTCTAAACTAGTGATCATGCGTGGTTTGTCATTTTCGTGCCATTCTATTTCTAGGAAAGATGAAAAAAATGCAAACAATTGAATTGAAAGTACGAGATGGTAATTAAACAACCAATTAAAGCAGTAAATCTACCATGCAATTCTAAGAAAGATAAAAAGAAAAACAAAATGAAATGACGGGAAAGAAAAGAACCTGCAACTCTTCGGGTTTTTATACAAACGAGAAGAACCCGAGACATATGTTGGGGATGAATGATACAAAAGTATGGTCGGAATGGACATTGACTTTCACCATCTTCTCGTCGTCTTCATCTTCAGGATCCTATTCTAAACCTAGTCTAAAAACTATAATTAAGTGCATACAAGGGAAAGAAACAAATATACACATTAAAACAACTAAAAGCACGACATAAGACAAAGATCAATAAATTAAGAGAAGCAAAGTCTAAAATCAACCAAATTTGGGCCTTGAGTGGCCTTTGCAGTTGATGTGTAGGTCCCTCTAGACACCTACCCAATTCATTTTATGACATATAGCCATTATTGATTAATTGTGTTCTCACATGGCCAATAACATTTGTAAGTCCCTAATAAGGCGTTTTATGTGATCTCCAAGATCTTTTCTCGGTATCATGCACGCTCCTAACATACATCTAAAAGTCACATGCACAAGCATGAATTAAACACACAAGTAGGTCTTTTGGACCTTATTTCTCAACCAATCAAATAAGAAAGTGAATAATCAACAAGTCACTTATTACCAAAGGCATGCGTCGATCACGAACATAAGCATTTCTAATGGATGACATGATTATATGCATGAAAGGGTACATGTAATATCTCAAAGACGAGTTTGAAATCATTAATATCAAGGAGCAAATTTTTTAGGACAAAGTGATATCTCAGCTATGAAACGCATTTTGAAGATATTTTGGACTAAGGAACATCTAAGCTATGGAACGCATTTAATTGTCAACGCTAGTTTAGGGCTCGCATAAATGCACTCACAAGTATTGTAGGCATTTTAAATATGGTCCAAAACATGATTGTTCCTAAGTCAAATCAAGTATTGAAAAAAAGTTTTTAAAGGGTTGTTTTTGGAAACATCACATGTACTGAAGCGATTTTAAGGTGCAATTTGAAAATTCAATTAATTGAAAGTCATTTAACAATGAAGATCAAAGCATTTAAAACAACTTTTGTGAGGATGACATGACTTAATTTCATACACAAACTAGCCTAAAAAGGTATAGCTAAACAGTTACAATAACAAAATCATATCAGGAAGTTTCGGATCATGCGTGACAAATCAACAAATTGAGTGATGCCCATTGATGATCTACCTTATAAAAAAATTCTTAACATACATGACATGATGACGAACAACTTTCGTGAAGAAAGTTTTCTAGATGAGCTAAGCATGATTTTATAAAAATCAGACAACAAGCAACGATGCATTAGGAAATTATCAAAACAGCATAACACTTGGTTTTTACTGTCAAGATTTACCCTACCAAATGAAGTCTAAAAATCATGAAATTTTCACACAACATAGCTAACATGATAAAAAAAAAACAAACTTTGTTGAGGGACCAAGTCAAGAATCCTTGTAGAAAATATGGTACAAAAATGGAAAATGTCTATCTAAATAGGGGTAAAAACAAGGGTCCGAATTTGACCCTAAGTCCCAAATCTATTCTAGATAAGAAAAAATGGAAAATGGCCCTAACGACAGGCAATTGACATTAAATCAATGGCATTGGAAAGCTCTAGGTGTGCTTTACAACTTTCCAGAAGGGTCCGATCTAAACAAGGTCAACTTGGTGCTCTAAGACCGAGGTTTCTAAAAGTGCACATATCAGTAATTGAAAACCAGAACATAGACTCCCATCATTAGACCTCAAAATCATTCAAGTAAGGCATAAATGGCATGAAAAATCACAGACGACTTAGAATGGGATGTGATAAATAATTTGGATAATCATCTAACCCCAAGTTGGCATGTAAAGATGTTATGCGATTTAATGACAATATGAGATAATTCGAGATTCATAATGACGTGCTTGGAAGTTTCTAAGTGAAACAAGCACTTTGGTGACACAAATTCCACGTGCGAAATGACATTCGAATAGGATGAACCATGTACATACACAAAGCTTATAACAAGTAGTTTAAATGTCAAGAAGGCACTATCATGAAATTTGGTCTTTAAGAGACCCAAGCAAGCATGCGAAGGTATGCAAATGGTAATGTTATAATCTTATAACGAGAGTTGAGAACATGCAAAGTTTCGACCATTTAAAGATGAACATGAATCTTACCAAAAATATGCAATATGAAATGAATGATGATGAACACTTTTCATTAAGGACTCGAAACCAAATTGTGATCACACGGATGATGACGAAAATGGCAAGAAATATGCGTGTCCTTAACTTCCTTAATTGCAACAAAACCCATATATGTTTACGCATACAATTGACATGCCCAATGACAACAAAATCGTGCAAATCTCAAATCGGTAGAAAGCACATGACACTTATTTTATTCTTCATGAAGGCCCAAAGGTCAAACGAGTTCAATTCATGCTTAAATTTACCTAAGGTTATCTCGGATTTAAGTAGGGCAGACTAACCTATCCTCAAATCTAAGAGGTTTTGACCTACCAAAACTTGTCCAAAAAATCTGAAAAAAAAAAAAGGGACATTCTCAACACAATTTGGAACAAGTTTCATGAAGACAACTTTGTCAGAAATCAGTCACAGAAGCCAAGAAAAAATAGCAAAATGCTGAGGCGGACTGAGGACAGCACCTAAAACACACTAGAAAAACTGCAGAATTGAGCAAATTGCTAATGACACACATAACAAAATTTCTAGAACAAAAATCAATTTTTAGCCAGAAATTAATTTCACAATTTCTATTTAATGGACGAGTTTTTGAGTAAAGAAACGTGTTTGGTAACAATTTAAAATTTATATTTATAGAATAAAAAATCATTTGATAACAAAATAAAATTTCTATTTCTAGAAGTGGCGACAGCCGGCATTCGGTGGTTGGAGTCCAACATGCGGTGATCGGCGTTTGGTGTTCAATGACCGATGGTAGGCAGCCGACGTCCGGTGGTCGGTGACTGGCAGTTGGTGTCTGAAGTCCGACATTCAGCGACTAGTGACCGGTGTCCGATGTTCGATGTTCGGTGTCCAGAGTTTAGCGATCGGTGGCCGACAATGGGTGGCCAACAGCCGGAGTTTAATGGTAGGCACGAGCGGCCAACATCTGACGGCCGATGGCAAGTGGTAGCTGGTTGGCGGTGGACATTCGATGGTCAGTGGTGGGCCTCCACCGTCTAATGGTTGGCAATGAGCGGCCAATGACCAACGGGCGTCCAGCATTAGAAGGCTGGTGGTTGTGATAGGTGGCCGGAGTCCGGTGGCCGGCATAGTCGACAGCCGAGGCCGATGGCCAGCAACGAGCATCCGACATCCCACTGGCAACGGGTAGGCAATGAACAATAACAAGAGTGAATGTTGAGGAAAATTTTGATTTCTCATTTCTATTCCAGAAATAAAAATACTAAAAATTTTAGTTTATGATTTCTACTCCAAATTTATTTCTAGAATAGAAATATGTTCCAGATATAGAAAAATGAAATCGCGTTACAAAATAAATTTATATTCTAAACCTGTTTCGGAGAACAGAAAAATAGAGAAATAGAGAAACAAAAATGCTATCATGCACACCCTAAGTGTTTTTTGGGGGTGAAATGGTGATCATTCGGGCCATGCGACCTATCAAATTGAAGGTCTTAGAATGTACCTTCTAAGTCTATAAGGTCTTGAGTCAAAATAAGGCCATCTAAGACCTCGTTTTAGGCCAAACAGCATGCCACTTTCAAATGCATGAAAATTGTAAAATAATAATCTTCCAAGCAATCGAACATATCATCATCATCATATCTACTTCCATTCTAATGCATCCTAAACATCATCGAGTGATCATAAACCTCGTAGATCAATCCTTAGGATGAGCTCTAGCCCTAGTCTCCTATCAAGACCTCACTTCTTTGAGTTTGAGGCGAGAGAACCTACCTCTTAATGTTTTTACGTGAAACGAACTCCCGCAAACTATTACCAGGCTGCCGAGACACCTCGGAAAGTCAAGGACCGTCCAAGAGGGCTGAGATCGCCAGAGATGCTAAAGACAACGTTCGATTTGCTCAGGTTTGTTGCTGGACAGAAGATGGGTGCCGGTTTGACACCAACGGAAGGATTGGCTGTACAAAAGCCTTCCGATGATCGTTCAGTAGATTTCTGGCCACTTGGAACTTTTGGACATGTCAAAGATCGTTGCTGAACGGCTAGGGAACATCAAGAAGTCACCGGATCGCCGATCGGGGTGAAGAAAAATGCAGACTCGTCCCAGGCGCGGAGAATGGTCTTCGGATCTATGGTGAAAACCGACTGGACGAGAGGCTTCGGCATCTCTTCGGTCGTTGAGTGAAGACAACGGGGAAGGATGAAGGTTGGTGAGGTTCACCAAGGGTGGTCAACGATGATTGGAGCTCCAGCGATGACGTGAGATGGTTGGGGGGAGAAGAGCGACACGGGAATGGAAAGAGAGAGAGAGAGAGAGAGAGATTTTGAGAGATTTTCTCTCTCATCAGGTCAGTATTTTTATAGATTATTAGCCCCCCTCTTTTTTCAGGAAAAAAATCTTATTTACATGGGTTTAGGGGATAGAATCCTAGCCCTAGATTGACCTAAGGGCTAGGATGTCAGCTTATCTTTAACAAACCTTAGATAACATCCTAATTAGGCACATGTTAATTTCAATGCTCATGATGCATTCTCAATGGACAGTGATGATCTAATTTTTAGGTAAGAGATTAGTTTGAGTCCTTTTGTAATTTCACCAAACTTAGGGGACAAATTTACAAATTTCATAAAATCCGAGGAAAATTTGAAAAATTGAAAAATAAGGGCATAAATGCATTGGCCATGAAGTGGGTCAACTGAGAGTGGTTTCCGGCCAAAAAAATGACTGGAAAAATTCACCGGTCAGCACCAATCAAATTTGGTCAACACAAGTCAACGCTGGATTGACCGGGTTGAATTTTTATCCGAATTTTGTTATGTTTTTTCTGATTTTACCCAATTTAAATGAAATCAAATATTTATGTATGAATCAAATCAGATGAGATGCAAATTAACTATCTTAAGTCGACTAATTATGCACAAAAATGTTCAAATTCATTGAAGTGAATCAAATCAAATGAGATGCCAAATTGACCAGGTTATAATTACCCAAGTGAATCTCTCAGAATTGACCCTGGATTTGGAATGTCACCAAGAAAAGGAGTTGAATGGAATTGTCGATGTGCAAACATAAAGAATTGATTTGGATCCCTAATTTGTGGCAAAACAGCAATTTACACCCAACATGCCTAAACTCAAAATTGGTTGAACGAGTGAATGGGTAATTACCTCTAGATCAAATGTCAAAAAAGGAACTAGACCTAATTAAGACTAGAATGAAAGTAATTTTATTTTTAGTCAATTTTGAACTTGAAACCAAAAAATTTAGAAAACAAGGTCCTTAATCAATTTTTAGAAACACTAAAGTCAAATTGGCACTAAAATGAAATGTTTTGTTAATTTTTGATTTTTTTCAATTTTTTGGTCAAAGATTTAATCAAAAGTCACCTATTTAATTGACTTTTACTAAAAAGTCGATTTTCGAATCAAAGCTTTGGAATTTTCAAAAATTGACTTGACTAAAGTGAAATTAAAGCTATTTAACATCCTTTTGGCTAAAAAGCCAACTTTTGACTCAGGGTTAACTTTTGGTGAAAGAGTTGACTAAAAAATCAATTCAAAAGTCAACTGTTTGACTTTTCGGGTTTTTGTTAAAAATGACTAAGAAATTCCTTAAAAGCAACAATACAAAAGAAAGAAATAAAAAATGATTTTTTTTTTTATTGAAAAAGGGCTTTGTCATGATTGAAAATCCAAATCTTGATTTTATTTATTTTAAATCTTTTTGACGCGTCGACTAAAAATTAGGTGTCAATAATCATGATTGTCGAGAATGTGGGACAGTTAGATTCATGCCCCTTTTGAGGGACGATCGCCTAGAACAAGTGCTGATGCTCAAGGATATTCTAACAAAGCTAATAACCGCTGCACATGAATGATAAAGGAATTTGTGTTACGACGACCCGATCATATCAAACATGAATATCATTGGAAGATTAAACATCATATGAGTAGTTTCTTGCAAGAATAGCAAAGTAATAGTTTCATGGAAGATTAACCATCATATGGACCTGAAACAAGGAAATTAAAAAGCAAGGACTTATAGAAGAATAGCCCAACTGCAGATGTTTCGCTAGACAACATTATCAACCAAAATGGTATCGAAGTAGCGAAGGCGAATGCCAAAATTGGATGCTCATTTTGTTGTTTTCCTTGTGAGTAGCTTTATAGAAGTTGATGTCAGTTTTAGCTAGACCCTATGCTTTGTTCGACAGTACTAAGGATGATGTTCTCTGATGGTTCTCTTCATTTTATCAGCACATCCAATTCTACTTTTGTTGCTTCATGATTGTTTAGGGCTGACTGTTAGAATAAACAAAGCCTTTACAATTAGATGAGAAATGGGATTGAACGAGTACACGGAAACGTTAATTACATGAAACTGAAATTGGAAATTTTCCAATTACGAGGATGTGTTACATGGAAAACCCTATACAAAATCTCTAAGAAATCACCAGCTAAAAGAACTAAAAGAACTAAAAGGGGCCATGCGGAGACACTTGTAATCATGGACCAAGTGTTCCATTTCGGATAGGGGATCGTCTCTTTCCTTAATGAGTTGAACTATATATGCTTGCTGATGACCATGAGGCTCGGGAATGTTAGGTAGGACCACTCCAAGCTCTGGCTTCACTTGACGATGAATATATTCAATGGAAACGTGGTAGGTTTTCATCTCACCTCCCAGCTCGGTCTCGTCAACTCTAGCCACATGTTGTGAAGTGTAATGGTATCATACTTCGATGGCTAATTGGACCTTGACATGATCAATTTGGTTATCCACTAAGACTTCCTTGCAACAATCAGAACAATATAACTCCAACTTGAGGATTGGAAGGATCATTTGAAGCACGCAATATTGACAAAGAACCTTTAAAGGGTAATAGGAAATTAGACTAGTTAATCCCACAAGAAGAATAGGGTCATCCATTCCACCAACAAGGTGCACTTCAGATTCCTTAACCATTTGACGTGCCATTGAATTTGGTTCGAGAGGATTCCTTTGAAAAAAATGAAACTAGATAGAGAAGGACCAAGTAGGAAAGAATTCTTTCTTTTGATGGAACATCCGAATAGGATTGTAGTTATTTGTGACTTGGATGATCCTCAAATGAGGCGCGGAATTCCTTACTATGGGAGAAAAGCCAAATTTGCTGAAGATGTATTGGGGCTCTAAGAGTTCCTTATCCATTTTCTTAAAATGGGCGAGGGAAACAAAAGGTTTCGTCTAAGATCATATGTGTAAAATGTTTAAAAGTGCAAAGTTGATCGACAATGTGAGTGACTAAAGGATCCGTCATTTTATGAGTATGTGGGAGTATGACAAAAAAAAAAACATAAGGAGGAAAGTGTAGGGAATTTGATTCTTGGATTGAAGCTTAGGATTTGAGAAATATTTTCCAGGAAAGGTGTATGGTATGGGATTGCAATTACCCTTAAGGACGGCTCTAATCCCATTGGAATGAATGTTTAGGAATTGGCTCAAAAGGGCGATTGGATCTTGTTGGGTAGGGGGCAAGACTAAATCTAAGGAATCCTTACCTAATCCAATGGCTATATCATACTCCTCAATTGGAGAGTCACTTCATTCCAATTAAACACGAATGTGGAAGTCGAGTGGTTCCAAAAAATGGACAATGTTTTGACCATTGAGATGTAAAGATCGATCCTCAGTAGCTCTGAAAGAAACCCAATCATTTCCTTCACGTACTCTTGATGTGTTGGGCTAAAGCCTCCCCATATGCGCTCGAGACTTTTCAGGATGATATTGATCTCAGACTTATCCATCTAGGTTTAAACCCTAATAGGGGCATTTGCGATTAAAAATCTATCATCTTTGAAACGAGTAAAGATCGTGAAATTGAAAGTTCAAAATTTAAAGAACAAGGTGACAATATAAAAAGGAACGATCTCTTATCAACCAAACCATGGCAAGCACAAATCACATATCACATGAAGACCGTGAGGTATTAACACATAGGGGTAGGGTGCTAAAGGCTTAAGGCTCCCATCCCAACCAATAAATGCAGTTTACTCACCACTACTATCGTTGGTCAGTGCAACTTTTATTGATTGAGATGAGCAGGTTTATGGATGTATGGATTACCATGAACATTCACTTGCAAATTCCACCCTCAAGCCCTCTTAAAGGTGCTAATTGGGGCAATTGGGATTTTAGACTGCGGTTGTGTGTGTGGTGTAATGCTAAAGCTTTTAAACATGCATTTAAATTTAAATAACCAGCACTTCAGTATAACCCACCATACATTCATACATCCCTTCACCACCTACAAAATAAGGAGTTTACAAATACTCTTATCCCTTATACCTCCCTCCTACAAGACCATTTTAACACTTCATTAGTGACTTACCTCATTTTCCATACAACTTTGACATGCGGATGACCCTACATAAGACACATTAGTTAACACGACAACCATTTGAAATGACTTCAAGTCCTCTTAACTAGTAACTAGTCTCCAGTGGAGTCACCAAGTCTGTCGCGACCCAACCCTCCGTTCTTCCTCTCAGCAGGAGAAGAAAAATGTCGGGTTTAGAGGTACTTAACTATAAGAGTTCCCTCACGGTACATGTCCCAAGAGACATCATCACTTCGTTTTTAGAGATGAACCATTGTGAGTTTGCTCGATCACAGTCATGAGCTCTCCCAAGCTCGTGGCTTGTATGACAATGCAAGGTGTCAGAATTTGTGTCCACACGGGTGATATACCTCGGAAGAGGAGATCGGTTGTGAATATCGAATTTAGGGGTATCTTTACCATAGTAGCCTTCCCAATAGTACTTTTTTTCCTAAGGATGGCATCACTTCATCCATTAGGAGCTTTCCACATAGGGCATGCTAAACTATAGTGAGTCTCGTCGAGACCCATACCCCTCACAACGGGTTTATCATTATCTAGTTGTTTAAAACAACCTAAATAAAAATAAGAAGTCGCCACCGGTCTCATTTTTAGGGGTCGGCTAGAAAACTCAATCGAAGGTTGGGAGTGGTCTCTCGATTTTTACACACCTAGAAATTCTAGATTCATGGACTTAGGTTACACTAATATTTTTATTAACGCCTTTTAGTACCTAATGGTTTATCACGTTTCGGTGTCCATGCATGTCTTTCTTACTTTTTTCGGATTTTTAAAACTAAGTGATCATGCATGAATGGTTGATCTCATGCAATTCTATTTCTATTAAAAGAGAAAAGAAAACAAACAATTGATATTTAAAAGCGGTGCAGTAAGTAGACACTCAAGAGGGCAGTTTAAGGAAAGTGGTAAATTTAACATGCAATCCTAAAACATAAAGAAAACAAAATGAAAGAAAATAACCTGCAACTTGTCGGGTATTTATACAACAAAAATAACCTAAAACATATATCAGGGATAAATGTGTACAAAACAAGGTCAGATAGGACATGATCAGCCACAATTGCAGCAAGAGTTACACAGAACATAGAATGGTTTTCAATAATCTAATGGCATGTTAAAATTCTACAAAACTTTCTAAACGTAGAATGAAATGTTGTGATTGTTTGTTTTTTTTGTAAAGACACCAAAGTCTATTTTGCTTCACAAAAACCTAGACGAAGATGAGAAAACATGACAATGCAATGAATGTTTCAAATTGCAGCTGTTCGAACATGTCTTCGCACAAACGATTGACCTAGTAAACGACATCATTTGGCAAGAATTATATCTAGTAAAAAGCTTATGATGCATTCTACGACTTTCGTGAAGGATGAAAATCCAATCGGACTAAATAAGAAGCACGAACAAACACTTAAGAATTATGTTGTCAACCCAGATTAGCGTGACTAGTTGGAGCATTAGGAAATTCAACTCCAGGGATTTAAAATCACATGTTCGAATAGCACAAAATAAATTGCAAGCCGACTCCTGTGAATCAAGATTACATGCATTGGTCAAAGGTGGGAACTAGACAAATTCATAGGGCTTACAGGAATATTCCATCGGTCGCTGCACTTGTGCCCCAAGAATATGATATGGACTTATATCGTGATTGACTAAGTCTTGAATAAATGAATGATATTAAGATTTTATTTAGATTCCGCAAAGTTGTTCAGATACATATTTGCAACTTTCTATTGCAGTCTTATCTACATTTCATCCTAAGAAAGGGAAAAAAACGTAGAATTGAGAAGATGAAATTGATGAAGACTCCGTCTTTTAATAGCATAGAACTCACGAATTAGGCATTCAAAAGCCAAAAGATGAGGATTAATTAAGATTATGACCACAAGTGAAACCTGATAAAATTGCTTTTGGAGTTAACTGGAGTTAGGTAAGGTCATGGACGGCTTCTTTTATGTCTCGCCCAAAGCAATAGAATGCTGCAGATTAGCAACTTCAAGATCATTCAAAGTGAAAAATACACAAAGTGGAAAGCTCGTTGAAACATGGATTTTGAAAGACAGTGATACTGGATTCAAATAACGTATACATCAAAAAGAGTCCAAGTATTGCACCTCGGCAAACCATATGCACATTTCGGATGAAAATCTCATCCTTATCAAAACTTTGGCACAGCTCCCACTTGACAAGGATTTCCAAGTCGGAAATTATAATATATAGGAGCCACAACCGCATCCATCTTTGGGAATGCATTAGACACCCTGCAACTTGTTTGACATTTTATTTTTCTGACCTTCCTTTTCCTGCAATGAGCGTGCACATCCTAAGTCTCTGAAAATGGAATACCAGTTGCAGATAATATACATTGAGACTCAGAAATGCATGTATCATCACAAGGGATAATATACATTCAAAGGTCACTGTATGTTGGAGTAATTTCAATCGGGTCACCAAACCTCAACTTTTTGCACATGATGCATTTAGCCTAGCAAATCGTCTCAATTAACATTTTAAGGCCATTTCTGGCCAATTCTTCAACAGAACATGTTCTTCGTGTCTTTTTCTATGGTTTTCACTTAAGAGTTGCTGAGGACCACAATGGCTCAACCTTTTCGAAAGTGCAACAACGGAGGTTTGCCCTGCTCTGGCAGAGGGTAAAACACCCCCTGTTGAGAAACCAGAGGTCAAGTGACCCTCACCCAGCCAAGAGTCATGGAACCATAGCCGGATCCTTGCCAGTCTAAGATAATGGTTGAACGATCCTCACCCTGGTCATGGACGGGGGGTCATACAACCCTCTACTTGCTCAGGAAAGTGAGCCACTGCTTTCTCCAACGGAGGGCTGTGATTTGCTCTCATTTCCAAAGGTTGGGTTTATTTTGCACTTTCTCGACCCCCACTAGCACCAAGTTTGAGTAATCATGAAAAGAAAAACAATATGCACCGCTTATACATCACTTGCACAATAGAAGATTTCATTACAAAACACCAAAGTGCAAAAAATCAAAAGAATCCACAAATTGTAGTGAGTTCTAATATAGAAAAACAGAGAATTTCTTTTTGATAGGCAAGATCAAACTTACCTCAAATTGCAGTGATTCTTAATATAACTCAGCCCCATCGCTGGGCTAAGGAAGAAAGAAAGCTGTCCATACTCAGCATGACATGCGATGGCAAGCAGAATTATCTTCTATTTTTCTACCTCAAAGTTATCTTTATATTAAGTTCCTTTAGTTGCTTTGGGTTTCATATTAGAAGTCAAGTTATTCACTAACAAAGGCAGGGAGGATTTAAGGAATTAGCACATTTTCTGGCCTGAACTTCATGCAAAGAAGCTGCTTTAATTGAAAATGAGAACTCACTCACATATAATAACACTGGCAAAGACAACTTGCATGAACACTGGGCTAGGCTTAATGTGTAACACAGAAAGCCATGCTGAGTAAATTGCCAGATAAATTGCCACAGTCATGGACTTTTAGAAAAGCACATGAAAGATTTCCATCCAAACAAGATCAGGCTATTTTCTTACAATTCCTTTACCAGGAAATCAAGCCTAGACCACTTCACCAAGAGACTGTGGCTTGTCAAATAGTTGGAATAAATTCCATTCATGGTCATTAAAATTTAGTAGATTTTGTAATTAGGTCAATAAAAGTTGATTCCAATTGCCCTAAACTTCCAAATTGTTGTTGGCTGATATATTCCAACAGGAATCTAGTCAATATTCTGGTGAAATGCTGAAGTTACAGACAAAAAGAAAATGTTTTAGATGCTACGGCATTACCATGAGGCCAACCGTTAACATTTCATAGAATATTCACCAAATTCTGGTCAAAGTGCATTGATTGCAAAAAATGAACAATTTACTGCATAGGATGATTAAATTCAAAGTCCAATAACCTGATTGAGAAATCACTCAAGATTAGGAATCATTGATGGCTCCCTGGTTTGCAGTTATTTGAGATGCTGTTTACTGCCTATCTACGGATCCTCCTCGTCCACTGGTAGAACTCATAAGGATATAAAATATTACTATAGAACAATGTTGGCATTTTGCCAGAAAACGATGGTGCTGGGCCAAATCTGGGTTGACTTTAGCTGAGAAATCTAAGCCATGACAAGGCCAGGGCTTTGATGACAACAGCTTTTGAATTCGAATAGGCTAAGACATTTTTGATCTGTGTTTAAGTTCTGGTGGAATAAAACGAGACAGAGTGCTTCAAGAATCAAATCAAACTCAAATTCTCCAATACTGGAAATGACTAGCAACCAAACACTGCCATGGCAATGGTATAAATTAAATGTTTAGTCACTTAATAACCGATTGATGTGCTCACCGCAGCAACTGCTGTTGTACCAACGTGCAAAGCAAATTGATGAAATGAACATTGAAAAAGAAGCAAAACTACTAAAGAGTTAGTGAAAATGATCTCACAACTAAAAAAGCATTCAACTATAGGCCACCAAACTTGTACCCCTGACAAGCTGCCTACACAAAATTACACCCCCAACAACCTCATCATACTTCATGACTAGATTACCATCGTATATAAGGAGCAGACGACATAAAGCAGGCTACTTTTCTAAGAATCGTAACATAAAGTGAGGGAAAGAGGGAAAGAGGGAAAGCAAAGCTGAAAGAACAGATAATGGCAAATCCAAAGGGCAATACAAACGGTGAAAAATTAAGACCTAGGTTAAACCTACTGATCTTTGGTTATCGTAGTAATTTTCCAACGCCCACTGATACCTCGACTGGTCCAACCCAAGCCAACGGGCCATGTGGCTATCTAAGCTTGATTGAGCTGCACAATTAAGCAAGAAAATAATTTCAATTAATATTGCGGAAAAAAGGGGGAAAAAAGAGGAAACACGGCTAAAAATTACACAACATGGACACTGAGCAGCTGAACTTCGAAACTGTACACGTTCACATGCGGAATGCAGAATCTGGAGATCAAGAAACCATGTTATTTTCCTTTTGTCCGATTAAAAGAGGAAAGCAGAAATGCCCACATTCTCTTTCGGAACAATCTACCATAACGAGTACTTTCTACGTTTTCTTCACATCAAACTTTCAAACTTCCGATCTTCCTCCTCATTCAAGCAGAAAAGAAGAAAAGACTGAATAAAATCGATAAAAGGAAACGAACAGAGCCACCATTTAGAGAAACCAATGTACAGAAAAGCTATAGCAGGAACTCCCACCATTTTGCAACTTAGTGGCCGCGTTCTTGAAGAATGCCAGAACAGACCCGCGGTCAACCAAAGGCCGAGAAGCGACGGCGTTGCCGAACCGGTGGGGAGGCGGCCGAACCGGAGGAGGGGCGACCTCCGCCCGCGAGTCAAGAACCGGCCCGGCAGGCTCCGGGGTCGGCGTCGGGGTGACGAAAACTGTGTAAGGGCCCATCTTGCTGATCACTGGAGGAGGTTTAGGGTCGGAGGCCTTGCTGATGGACATTGTAGCAGCGAGCTCCGGTGGAAGGACGCGGAACATGAAGGGCCTGTTTGGATTTGAAGAGCAGGACGCTCGTGCAGAGAAAGACAGACAGAGAGTTGAGAGCAAGAGCAACTTTAGTTTCTTTTTTCGTACGTACTATTTGGTCATTTCATAGCATAGGACGGATGAGGAGAAGATTTTTTATTTTTTATTTCTATTTAAAAAAATTACTTTTCATTTCAATTTCCAATCATTTTCTTGACTAAAATTTTATTTCAAAAAAATAAAATTATATTACCAAACTGATTTTTATTCTAAATATATTTTTAAAACATAAATAAAGTAATTATTATGTACATCATCATTAATCAAACTCGTGTCATCTTATCTATGAGTTTTAACAAATTGTCACATCATGTAAAAGTGTTTTCTTATTTCAAGTTACATCATTACCTAAGGAAGAAAATAATGATACTACCATGAATGATTATTGTACTTTTATTTGAATTGAAAACTCTTCCTCTATTTTTTTATTTAACATAGTCTCTACATTTTTTTCCTAAATGCCATCATTTTTCGTTTGATAATGTTTGGCTGTTAGAGTAGTGATTTGACAACTGGGAAGCCAAGGTGAGAATTTGAGAGAACCTATCATGTTGTTATTAATAAAATTATAATTGATTCTGTTAATAAAAATAAAAAATAAAAAATTCAAATCATTTTTCTTTTTCAAATTTTTTACCGAAAACAGAAAAATGAGGGTTGCCTTTCTTCATCTTGACACTTTCATTTGGCACGGTTAGCATTTCCTCTCAATTGATTGAAGTCGCACAAATAAAGTGAAAATGCTGATTGGCAAGCCGTCACAAATGCTCTTTGGGAAAAGTTTGGCGGTTCATTACGGAAAGCTTCGTTGCAAACAATTTTATTTATTTTTGTTTTAAAGCAGAAACCTCTCCCCTTTGGTGTCCCTGTAATTGCATGGTCCTGCAAGGGAAAGACAAAATTAGCAAAAGTAAAAATTGTTGTCGGGAATTTGGGACAAATACTGTGCTGTCCTTCGCACACTTTATAATGTGCTCTATCATGCCCTATTTTTGTCATCTGCAAAGAAGAAAACAGAGTGTTATTTTCAATAATCCATTCAATTATTTTTAAGAATAAGATATGTCTTTCTTTTTTTTTCCTCAAAATCAGATAATTTCAATATCCTTTGCTCCATTATATTTTGTTTTTCAATAACCTGACTTGACTTCTCCTTTGTTACCTACACATAAGGAAATAATTTGTCATTTTCCATATAAATTGAATCACGTTTAGGAGCAAAGTACACCTAAAAAAAAATTGGATAATCCCCCTTTGTTTTTGTTCCTTTGTATCTTATCATCAATTGCATTCTTGCCTCACTTTGTTATTTGTGTAAACACGAAATCAAGAAGTGTTAATATTAAGAAGGAACATTCTCCTTTTCTCTTCAAAGATGGCGTCACTCCCAACTAGATTGTTTCTCTTTTGTAATCCTTTTGTCCATCTAGGTCTGCCCCTCATTAATTTCCCTATTTTTGTAAATTTTGTAAAAGGAAAAAAAATGGTACGAGTCATTTTCGGAACAAATCAAGCTTAAATTAGAATAAGTACTACAATTTTTCTTCAAGGATGCCTTCGGCCGTGATTTAGTTCCCCTTGATGCAATACTGTTTTATTTTATGTATTTTGCATAAAGGAAAATGATGGACCTAGGCATGTCCTTAAAAGGCTTAAGAAGGAAACAGGTGGGAGAACCGCCCTGGGATAGGAGACCTCGTGTTGTTCTTCAAATTCCCTCTTTGTTGGGAAGACAAAGATAAATATGGAATTTGGGGCCTTATGGTGGAGAAGGTAGACTCTACGTCAGAGCGTGTTTGTAGGCCCTGGCTATTGTTGGGTAGATTGGTATAGTAGCCACTCGCGCCTAGGGCGAGCGAAGATGGGTGAAAGGCCCACTACAAAACTAGTGTGCCTAACGGCACATCTTGAAAAAGGTTCTATAGGAAAAGAGCAAAAAGAGATTCATTGGGATTTATTTTAGTACGATCAAATTTGGGGCAATTACTTCCATTTTCTTTCAACCCAAAGGTTACGACGCTGGACGATGCAACGTCTAAATACGAATTCATGGTGGGAAGGAGGTGATCTAATCCTCCATGTGTATTAGGTATTGATCATCATATTTGCACCCTAGCATATCTATAGGATTCTATAATTGTAGAATTCTTGAAATTCAACATGAAGGGTGTTGAATGCAAGAGGAGAACCTTACATAAGGTATTCCTTTTAGTTTAAATCAGGGCAACAGATTCGCTTGCCTCTAAAATCGTTGTTACATCGTTTCCATACATATATCACTCTTTTAGCACAACTCAAAGATCTAGAACTTTGATTCTCCTTTTGCAAAAGTTTCAGTATATGAAATGTCATCATAAAAGGTTTGATAATCATGCTAAATCATTCGATTGCCCAAATGTATTTACATGGAATGAGCTTGGGGCTCACCCATCGTGAAATGTGTAAAGGTCCCATGCAATTTTGAAAAAGATTATGGAAATGAGTCTTTATAAAAGCTTAATGCTATTAGATGGACTTGAAGTCCCACTCTATAAATAAAAGCCCGCAAAAGCATGCTTTATTTGTCTTGAGCAAACGCAAACGCTATCTTTCAAATTTTTGTTCAAAAAATGGATCTTAAAATCAAAAGAGATGCATAGAGGTACAATGCAATCCTAAGGGTTTTGCCGGAGCAGGCTTAATGAACTTTCAAAGAACGAGCTTCACAACTTATGGATGAGCCGAAAGCAATTTTGATTTATATTTTGGAAAACTGGGCCTTAGGTCTTATTGGATGGAAAATTACCTTTGGAAGAATAGGCCTAATGACATATCAAGGTCCAATACAATCTTATTTTGAAAAATGGGCCTATATCTCATGAGGACCAATGTGTTTAGTTTCTGGAAAATGGCTTTGCAAAATGGATCCATCTGGCAAATTCAAGGACTCCGAGGCACGGGTTGATAAAAGGAAGGAAAAGAATTGAAGTGTTGCAAATAAACATCACGAACAAACGACTTAGTCGCCAAGCCGTGGCAACCCTTTCGAGATGAACCATAAGAGAGTATAATGGATTGTTAAGCAGGTGCAGAGTACCCTTTACCCTTTAGCAAGATGGTATTTAATTTCTCATTAATTGTTCCTTAGAATTTAACTAAAATTGCAATTAATGTATTCTAGGCTCAGTATGAGCCAAAACCCAACAGATGGTGAAGCCCAACACTCTTGCGACCAAACGTTTGCCGACCACAATTTAATTTCTCATTAATTGTTCCTTAGAATTTAACTAAAATTGCAATTAATGTATTCTAGGCTCAGTATGAGCCAAAACCCAACAGATGGTGAAGCCCAACACTTATTTACATGAGTATCCTGCGACCACCACCGTGGACATTCAACTAATTTGTCCTCTAAAAGACATTCCACGAATCAAACTGAACTATTATAATTTGTCCTCTAATAGACAGTCTTGGTGTCAAAGCAATATTTCCACTTGTTTTCCTCATTAAATTAATTCAACTTCTTGTTATTATCTACCATAGAATTCTTTTCCCTCGGATTCAGAGACCCTAGGCTTGGTCCCTTTTTGGCTCATGTAATGACGCTAGAATGACAAAATGCTCCAAATGTTTGAGATAGATTAAATAGTTGTGAATAGTCCAAGTTTAGTGAAAATAAATTCGAGGTTGCTTTCGATCATGACATAAGTGGTGATTAATGTGTCATTATTTTTTATAGAGTATATAAGATAAATTTACCTAGAGATCCTTATACCCAAATTAAATTGCCTACTAGATATCTCAAATAGTATGAGGATTCATGTTCAATTCCTATTCAACACACTTAGTGATGATCGAGCTACAAGCCAACAATTCTCTGTAAATTCAGTAATCTCAGCATGGACGGCCTTTCTCTTGATAGATTGGAAATGTAAACTCTGGTGTTAATAGCTTACCACAATTATCATATCATCGTAACATCAAAAAGAGAAAATATATATGGTGCTTGGCTCCAATAAAAAGAATATGATCCAATATGTTTGAAGCATTGTGAGGTTAAATTTGTCCTTCGTTTTAGCTGGGGATTAAATTTATTATTATATTATATATGAAGGCATAATATCAAACAGAGAAACTTGATAGATTCTTCACATTGGGCGTTAGTGTTACGTGATATCTGCTTAATCCTTCAAAACGTGAGCTACCACCAGAGACCAGCATATACTTCTTGTCTAGCCATCATTGATGAGCCTACGACGCAAAAAATTGCAAATTTCTCCTCTCTTTAATCTATATAAACTACAAAATCTTGCGATTCAAAAGCACAAAGGAAACATATCTTTCTCCAGAAAGAAACTTAAAAGGACAAACTTTCAAATCTCTCAATTTCCAACAAAACATGGCCATGAAAGTTGAGGCTGTTTCCGCAGAAAGCATCAAGCCTTCCTCTCCAACTCCATCTCACCACAGGGAGTTCAAGTTCTGCCTTCCTGACCAGCTGGCTCCTCCGTTTTACGTTCCAGCCATCCTGTTCTACTCAGCTCCCGATGACAAGGCAGCGCTGGACTCTGCCTCGGTGTCAGGAAACTTGAAAACTTCGCTCTCGCAGGCACTTTCCCTCTTCTACCCTCTAGGTGGAAGGGTGAAAGGCAATGCTGCCATCGATTGCAGCGATGATGGCGCGCTTTATTTGGAGGCGAAAGCTCACTTCGAGTTGTCTCAAGTCCTGTCAAACCCTGACATCAATCAGCTCCAGAAATTCCTTCCATTCTCTCCAAACAGAGTCATTCCCAACATTGAGGAACAAGTCATTGTAGGGGTCCAATTTACTTTCTTCAACTGTGGTGGTATCGCGATCGGCAATTGTATCTCTCACAAGATTGCCGACGGTGCATCAGTCTCAGCTTTCCTCGCTGCATGGTCTGAAATTGCCGTAAATGGTGTTGACGGCGAAGCCAACCTCAAGACTCCCTTCTTGAAAGCATCTGAGATATTCCCACCAAAGGATATAAACTTCCAAATGCCATCTTGGGTCATCAGCAGAGAGAAGCTTTTGACCAAGATGTTTCGTTTCGATGGTGAGGGCTTGGGCCATCTCAGGGCCAGGTTTGGCAGTACTGCCCCTACACGCGTTGAGGCCGTGACTGCCCTCATTTGGAAATCTGCCGTGGAGGCTGCGGGGAAGAGGCCAGACTGGACCAAGAAGTATCCCCCATCATCAGCAGTGACACATGCGGTGAACATCAGAAGCAGGATAAGGCCCCAACCATTGCCTTAGAATGCCTTGGGCAATCTGTGGCTGTCCGTTGTGGCACCATTGATAGACACAAACAAGGGAGTTGAATTGCAGGATGATGGTTTTAATTATTTAATGTGATGGGCCTAAGTTGGCTCGTCCGCCCATGTTGGGCCTAAAAGCCCGGCCCACGAGATTAAGGTCCATGGATGAAAGAATATGATGAAGGGACACGTTTCTTTTTTGAGGGAACGTATATAAGGGGTAATAAAGAGGGAGGAACGCACCTTTTGGCATAACGTGCGGTCCTCCTCCCTCTCTCCCTCAAAAACTTTCCAAAAAGAAAGAACAGTGCGCAAGAGGCGACACCCATCTTCCCTTCAAGACGAATTGACATCATCGGATCTAACGGGATTAGAATTTCTTCCTCGATCTTCAGCATTGGTGTTTAATCTGTGGCTAACAAGGTACGCTCGATTTCGTGGTGTGCTTTAGGATCCGTGATACATGTGTGCTTCCTGGGCTCGTCTTCCGCATTCGTATTAGGGGTTTGATTTTTTGTCGAATCCGTTTTTGGTAATCCGACGTTTCCAACATTGGTATCAGAGCCGTAATTCTTGTTTCTCGATCCTTTTCCATGTTTTTCCCGACCCTTTTCATGTTTATGGATGATTACTTATTGATTTTTCACGAAATTAATCGGCCGACACCGATCGGGGTAAAAAATCCCGACACCCGAGCACTGTTCATTCATTTTTTCGAGTTTCTGTAAATCGAAATCATTTTCTAATGACGTTGGATGGAAGGTCTCGTCGAAACGAGTGTGATAAGTGGCGAAACGCCGCCAAAGGCCATCGGATGCGCCCCCACGCGTAGCCGGAATGAATCGGCGTCTTCGACGCGTGCAACGCACTTGCCGATTCGTAGGGGGTAGGTGTGTGCATCGCACGCGCGCGCGAAGGCGCGTGCGACGCACGCGCGCGGTGCTAACCGTGGCACGTGCCGGTCGGCTTATAATATCGGGCCGAATGGTCCGACCAGCCTGACCGGTCATACCCGCCCGACTTGCCGCCCGTTGACTCCAACGTTGACCCTGATATTGCTAGTATGAGTACCTAGAGGGGGGTGAATAGGTATATAAAAAAATTTCTCGAAGCTTGCACGATATTTAAACAGTTAATGATTCAATCGCAAGAGTTAAATATCAATCGAGAGACTGAGTAAGGGAAAGAGAGAATTGAACACTCGGTTTATAGTGGTTCGGCTTGATTCAAGCCTACGTCCACTCTTCGCGCGACAGCCGATTGGCTGGATTCCACTATAATCACGAGCTGTTACGGTGTTGATCTTCCTTGAATTCTAGGTGTAGATGATCTACTACACTCACTCAAGGTCTCGCCAAGTACAACCACTCTCGTATACAATTTCGCTCAAACAGTCTCAAGTAATAATCAAGGATCTTGAGACTCTGGAATTTTTCTATCAATCACACACTTAAAACAACTAGAACGTCTTCCTTTTATACTCCTTCATGCCATCATAGCCGTTGGCACTTTCCAAAGGAATTCCTCCAATCTACCCGTTGGACGGAATCAATTAAGAAGATCATCCAAGCTATTTAAGGAATCGATGATAGCCCATCAATCTGTTCGCCCATACAATCGGGATCTCGGTTTCCAAGAATAGAACATTCCAAGATTACTTCGTCGACCATCGGATCTTCAATCGATCTTAGATAAGAATTAAAGAATCGAAATAATTATCCAACCAAAGAATCTTTTCCAGAGGATAGGATCGAATCCTCAACCATAGACCTTGGCTTTGGATTTCCTTAGTCTTTGGATTAGAAAGCGTAATCGGTGAGAACAGACTTAAGTCTTGAATCTTGAGTCTTAAGTCTTGAGTCTTGAGTCTTGGGTCTTGGGTCTTGAGTCTCGAGAATACAAAGTCTTCGGACTTTAAAAGCTGTCGGTCTCCAAACATCCAGGACTTAGATCGATAGAAACGTTTTGTCGAGCTTCAAAATATTCTGGAAAGATTTCTCCAACAATCTCCCCCTTTTTGATGGTGACAAAACTTTCTTGTAGATTTGAACAACTTTGACCTGCAAAAACATTTCTCAAGCAATATGGCTAACTCATAAAGATTAATAAAGCAACCGAGACTCTGCATCCACAGAAAATTTGGTTAGACTTTCATGAGAAACACCATATAACAACACTTGAATAAATGCAATCAGTCAAGCATCACAATCCACAGTCAATTCAGTCAAATTCACACCCAAGTTCAAGTTCTCAAGTTCATACTCAAACATAAACATAACCACAAAAAGTCAAAGTTTTTTAAAAGATATGTTCAAATTGGTTCTCCCCCTTTTTGTCAGCATTGAAAAGGGTGAGAAAGGAGTCATGTCTGCTTGGGAATGCGCACGATCTGGAAATCCCCAATGGACTGGACTACTCCTTCGAGCTTCTTCGAGGTCTTCTCTCGGATGAGCTACCTCTTCTCCCTTGGCATTGGCTTGAAGTTGTAGAGCAAGGTCTTTGAATTTATCCTCGAGAGAGGCGAAGATGCTTGTCCAGCATTCTTCAAAGCTTGGATTTCACGATCCGAACATATATCACAGTTACGCATTTCAGGAAGAATATTCATGATGCTACGAAAATCTGCAGAATCATCCGTCTGTGTACTTGCATTGGCTTTCTCAGATGGTGTGTATTCGGACGATGGCGCTTACGTATGGTGCAGCAGATTTGGAATCGATGCATCACCTTCTTCGAGCAATTGAGAGACCTGAACTTCTTCCGGGTCTTCGGAGATTGTCTTAAATCTTCACCGACAGCAGCATGAGGTGTAGACTTCTCTTGCTCGCTAACTCCCCTGTCTCTAGGACATCGAAAGGGAAGAGTGATGATCATGCTCTTCATTTCCCTTCTCTCATTTGTCGCAGACTTTTCTTGTTCTCCTTCTTCTTCTTCTTCAACTTCTTTCTCCTTCTCTCTCTGTTCTTCCTCTTCTACATTTCTTTTCTTCTTCTACGATCGATGAAGTCTTGTTTGATGAGACACAGAACGTCTTGTTCTTGTCGGTCTTTGGGATAGTGGGATCTTCATCATCTTCATCTTCATCTTCATCATTATCTTCATCATTAAGGATGAGAGTTCTTCTCTTCTTCTTCGATGGGGCGCCCATGGCCTCCTTTCCTTTCCTTTTGAAGCGGCATTTGGACTGGAGATTTCACTTTGAATTTCTCCATTGCCTTGGAGAGTTCTTGCAGACGCATCTTCATTAACATTTTCAACCCTACCACCATCTTATCACACGGTCGAACACAAAATGTATGTGGCAGATCAATGTTCAGATGTCGAAGATCTTGGTCACCGGACCGGGATAAGGCAATTGTCCTTTGTCTTTTGACACCTTTCTGTACATATGGAAGAGAATAGTGTGCGGGAGAGAAAACTTTCGTCTGAGTTGATCGCATACATCAATTTTGCTTCGGGAAGAGACACGAAGTCTTTGATGTAGACTTCGGTCTTAGACAGATTGATCACAATCTTATGAAGCACAATGTTGATGGCATTCATCTGGAATAGGTAATTTTCTTCTCTACGTCCCTATCTTTGACAAGATCCAGAGCGGTTCGAGCGGATGAGACTTTGATTGGAAGATAACGTCCGCGTTCAACTCCAACTATGTCCGCCAACATATTCACATCTACCATGTAGACTTGGTCTCGAACACCTTTGAATGAAATTCTATTCGCATCCAAAAAGCTAAGATTTGAATAGAAATAAGCGGTTAGTTGAGCATACCCGTCCGTAGAGTCGAGCAAAAAGTCTCAAGTTGAAGCAAATTCAACTTTTCTCTTAAGTTCACGTTGATGCTGTCCGGGGAAGTCAAAATCGACACTTCTAGGGTTTATCACCCCTCTTTTCAACACTGAGATACGCTTTTTCCGATCCTTGGATTTAAACAAATCCATCCGATTTCCTTTCACCTTTGCTGCCACACCCAGTCTAGGTTTAAATTCAAGGAACATTTTGTCATCATCGTTCCGTCAATCAGATTTTGTCCGGCATACGAGGATCTTTGGGAATGTTTGCTCGAGCCTCCTCTGCCCTTCCTTGAGGAGCTATACCCAAATCCTCCATTTTCCGCAGAAAAAGATACTCATTCCCATAATTTTTGTCCTTAAGGAAGTCATCTATATACTTTAATGAAGTACCGGTGCTTTTCAACGCACGATAAAGTTTATAGATAACGAGGAGGGTTTTTGGACTCTTTGGGTCGGCATCCTCGATTATATCTTCTTCCAGATGTTGACTTCCACCTTGTGGGGCAGGAGACGATGAATGACGTGGAGGAGAGCGAATCGGACTTTGTCGCTGACTTGATAAGTCTTCTTCCTCTGTAAGATCGAAATGAATCGGCCCCTTCTCCATTCTTTGTGGTCCCCTGCTTGCTATTCTTGATGATTTCCTTGAAGACGACATCTTCCTCTGACTATTGGAAGATTCCTTCACTTGCTTTTCCCAAGAAAAGATGACCACTTTCTCGACGATGAACAAGGAGTAGAAACAGTATCGGGAGGAGAGAGTCTTTTTAGGGTTTTGAAAATTGGGCGAAGAAAGCGTATATATATATATACCTCGGATTTGAAAAAGAAGTTTAATCGGTACAAGGAAAGTGTACGAACACTTCTTTTCAAAATCAATAACTGCCAAAATTAATTCCTTAAAGAAGACAAGTTTTCAAAATTGCACACAAATTATATCGAGTGAAAGAACGTACCTTTTCGAGATAAAATAGCAACTTACAGTCTTTAGCCAAGAATGATTGAGTCTCATGATTCAAAGTCTGAGAGTTCAGAGTCTTAGAGTTGGTGAGTCTCTAGACTTTAACTTCTTCAAGCTTCAAAATGTTGAGTCTTGAGCGAATAAAGTCGAATTGATTTTTCTCCAAAGGCTTTGTGAATATATCTGCTAGTTGACTCTTCGAATCAACAAATTGAATCGAGATTTCTCCATTTTGAATATGATCTCTAATGAAGTGATGACGAATCTCAATATGCTTTGCTCTTGAATGAAGAATTGGATTTTTGGTGAGATTGATCGCTGGTGTTGTCACATCTGATTTCTGTGCATGAGTCTTCAATGCCAAAGTCTTGTAGCTGTTGTTTTATCCATAGAATTTGCGAACAGCAGCTTCCAAGAGCTACATACTACCTTACGTCGTTGAGAGAGCTACGGTGCTTTGCTTCCTTGAGAACCAAGACACCATCCTGTTTCCAAGCGATTGACAAGTTCCGAAGTGCTCTTTCTATCGACTCGCAACCGGCCAGATCTGCATCGAGTATCCTAGAAGATTAAAGTCTCCCCTCTTTGGATACCAAAGACCGATGCTTGAAGATGAGGCAACGTATTTGATAATACGTTTTACGGCAATGAGATGTGATTCTCTACGGGATCGATTGAAACCTAGCACGAGATACAAACACTCAACAAAATATCAGGTCTAGAAGCGGTAAGATAAAGAAGTGAACCGATCATGCTCTGTACAGCTTTTGATCTACTTTCTTCCCTTCTTCATCCTTGTCTATCTTCGAGAACATGACATTGGTATGTCGGTCTTTTTGCACCTTTCCAATCCAAATCTTTTGACAAGATCATTAGCATATTTTTCTTGGAAGATAAAAGTTCCTTCCTTCAATTGCTTTATTTGAAGTCCGAGAAAGAATGTTAATTCTCCCATCATACTCATTTCAAATTCGTCCCTGCATAGACTTAGAAAATTTCTTGCAAAGACTTTCATTAGAAGATCCAAAAATAATGTCATCAACATATATTTGAACGAGTAAGAAACTTTTGTTTTCCTTTTTGATGAACAGAGTAGTATCTACTTTACCTTTGACAAATCCGTTACGTAATAAGAACTTACTTAGTCTGTCGTACCAAGCTCGAGGTGCTTGCTTTAGACCATACGAGCCTTTTCGGTCGAAGCGAGTCCGGCTTCTTTGGGTCTTCAAATCCAGGCGGTTGTTCCACATAAACTTCCTCTTGGATAAATCCATTCGGAAAGCACTTTTGACGTCCATTTGGAATAACCTGAAATTTTTGTAACAAGCAAACGCAAGTAATAGACGAATAGCTTCTAACCTTGCAGCGGGTGCGTAAGTCTCGTCATAGTCTATTCCTTCTTCTTGCGTGTATCCCTTGGCCACGAGTCTTGCTTTATTGCGTACGACTTTTCCTTCTTCGTTCATCTTGTTTCGAACACCCATTTAGCTCCAATAACGGTTTTACCTTTTTGGTTTAGATGTCAATTCCCAGGACATCGTTAATGTTGAACTGTCTGAGCTCCTCTTGCATAGCTTCAATCCAGCTTTCATCGGATAAAGCTTCTTCTATGCTTTTTGGTTCAATTTCAGAAATGAGAGCAACAGCACTAGACTCTTCACGCCTTTTTGATCAGTGCGGATTCCTTCATTGATTTCGCCAATAATGAGATCTTTAGGATGACCTGGATTTGTGTTTCCGATTCTTGGTTGATGTGCTTGATTGATGATCTCTTTCTTTATTTGAATCTTCATGAGCTTCTTGATGTTGAACTTCCAGTCGAGATGCTTCTTGAGTTGAAGACTTTGGAAGGTCTAGAGTGACTTCGGACTCTTCATATTGAGTCGGCTGGATTCATCTTGCGAGTCTTGGAATTTGACATTCATTGATTCTTCCACAGACTGGCTTTTCTTGTTATAGACTCGTAGGCTTTGCTTGATGTAGAATATCCAAGGAAAATGCCTTCATCGGATCTTTCTTCAAACTTACCAACTCGATCACTTGCATTTTTCAAAATAAAGCATTTGCAACCAAACACATGAAAGTATGAAACAATAGGTTTCTTACCTTTGAATAGTTCATAAGGGGTTTTCTCAAGAATAGGTCTTAGGAAAACTCTATTGATTATATAGCATCTGTTGAAACAGCTTCAGCCCAAAACCGTGAAGAAATTTTGCTTTCAATTAAAAGTGTTCTAGCCATTTCTTGAAGAGATCTATTCTTTCTTTCCACAACTCCATTTTGCTGAGGAGTGTATGGAGAGGAGAATACATGTTTAAAACCAGATTCATCACATAATTTTGTGAAATCTTGATTTTCAAATTCACCTCCATGATCTGTTCTTATACTTGAAATAGCACATCCTTTTTCATTTTGAATCTTTTTAGCAAATTTCTCAAAGTACGAAAAGGTTTCGACTTATTTGCAAGAAAATATACCCAGGTGTAAAGCGAGAGTAATCGTCTATAATTACTAGACAATACTTCTTACCTCCAATGCTCGAGTTCTTGTTGGTCCGAAGAGATCCATATGAAGCAACTGCAGTACATGATTAGTAGAGACATGATTTGTTTGCTTAAATGAATTTCTTACCTGCTTTCCCAGAATGCATGGAGTGCATGAGTCGGACTTTTGGTATGGCAATTTGGGTAGTCCTCGAACAAGCTGCTTTGATGAGATTTTGGCTAATTGCTTCATATTGACATGGCCAAGCTTTCGTGCCATATGCTTGCTTCATCTTGGATTGAAATTAGACATTGAGATTTATTCAATTTCATGTCTAAGAGATAGATGTTTCCATGTCTTCGACCCATGAAAGACTCGGTAGAATCTTTACTAATTCCATAGCAAATTCCTTCTTGAAAGGAGATCTTGAAACCGGTATCACACAATTGGCTAATCTTTGAGAAGGTTATAGTTGAGTCCTTCTACTAGAGAAACATTGCTTATTGTGAGATTTCCAATTTTCACAGTTCCAAACCCCACGATGCTTCCTTTACCGTTTCCTCCAAATGAAACATTTCCGCCGTTTACTTGAACAAGCTTTATGAAGCACTTTGAGTCTCTGTCATGTGTCTTGAGCATCCGCTGTCAAGATACCATTTTATCTTTCTCTTGACGGAGACTGCATTCAAGTGAAAGTCTCAAGCTTTCTTTGGTACCCAAATTTTCTTGGGTCCTTTGGAGTTAGTAGGATAAGTATTATTGGGCCATGCTTTTTAACAGGTTTCCAAACCATAGGACAGTCTTTTTCAAAATGATCTAGACTGTTACACTTTGAACACCTTAGAGCATTTCGACCAACGGACTTTACGAAAACTTTCTTGAAATGATTTTTGTAAGCTTCTCTTGAAGGTCTCTTCTTAATTCTTTCTTTAACTTTAGGAAAGTCAATCAAGGGAATTGTTTCCGCTGTCATGCCTAACCCAGACTTATTGAAATAGGGTCTTTGAACTGAAAGCACTTTTTCAAGCTTTTCGGATCCTATCGAAAACTTCTTTGAAATATTTGATAAGTCTGTTTTTAAGAAAACATTTTCTTTCAAAAGATCATCTTCTTTTTCTTTAAGAGCAGAAACATTTAGGTCTAGACTTTTAACTTTTTCTTCTAAAATAACTTCCTTTTGTTTCAGATTTGAATTTTCCTTTTTAAGCTCGGAAATTCTTTTGAGAGAAGTCTTAAGACTGAAACACAGTTCACTAATATATTTAGAGACTTTGACAGGAATTTTAAAATTACTTACCTCGAATTCACTGTCTGAGTCTGATCCAGAATCTGAGTTTGAGTCTGAGTTTGCCATCAAACATATGTTGGCATATTCATTATCACTCTCTTCACATTCTGTATCACTCCAGGTTTCGGCTTTGAGAGCCTTTCGAAACTTCTCAGCTTTTCCTCTTTTCTTTTTCAGAAGAGGACAGTTAGGTCTGATGTGTCCCTTCTTTTTACATTCGAAGCAAACTACATCTTTGTTTGGTTCTTCATCATCAACAGACTTAGTCTGCTGTCTCTGAAAACTTTGTTTCCTTGGGATGAACCTTCTGCCTTTTCTATTCAGTTTTCTGAATCTTCTTATCATGAGAGCGAGCTCCTCATCATCCATATCATCTTCAGAATCTGCATCATCAGAATCGTCATTTGATTTTAGTGCAATAGATTTCTTACCTTTTGGATCTTCGTCTTCATTAATACGTTCCACTTCGTAAGACTGAAGAGTTCCAATCAGCTCGTCTACAGATAATGGCATGATTCTTTGCGTCTCTCTTATTGAAGTCTTTATATGATTCCAATCCTTGGAGAGTCCACGCAGAAGTTTGTTCACCTTCATGGGATCAGAAATTTTTGTCCTTGGTTCTCAAGACCATTGACAATATCTGTAAAACGACTAAACATGTCGGTTATAGATTCTCTGGTTTCATTTTGAAGGCTTCATATTGACCAAGGAGAATGTTAATTCTGGTCTCCTTCACTCGTCTGTCCCTTCATAGGTGATGTGTAATCTATCCCATACTTCTTTTGCTGTAACACAAGAAGATATTCTATTATATTCAGTTGGAGATAAAGCACAATATAAGGAGTAAATTGCTTTTGCATCGAGTGCTTGTCTCTTGTTTATCTCTTCTGAGACATTCCGCTGGTTTCAATAGTGTCTTTCCCTCTTTCGGAGATTGATGCAGCAGCGGGGTGATTCCTCTTTCCACAACGTCCCATTCCGAGAGGATCCTTTGATCGAAGGAAAGCTTTCATCTTGTTCTTCCAGATGTTGTAATCCTTTCCATCGAAGTAGGGAGGTCTGGTATTGCTTTGCCCTTCCATCAGCCCCGGTGCTAGCATACTAGCCATGGATCTTTTACTCTGAAGTAAAACACTTCAAACAAAGTGAGAACACGGGCTCTGATACCAATTGATATTGCTAGTATGAGTACCTAGAGGGGGGTGAATAGGTATATAAAAAAATTTCTCGAAGCTTGCACGATATTTAAACAGTTAATGATTCAATCGCAAGAGTTAAATATCAATCGAGAGACTGAGTAAGGGAAAGAGAGAATTGAACACTCGGTTTATAGTGGTTCGGCTTGATTCAAGCCTACGTCCACTCTTCGCAGCGACAGCCGATTGGCTGGATTCCACTATAATCACGAGCTGTTACGGTGTTGATCTTCCTTGAATTCTAGGTGTAGATGATCTACTACACTCACTCAAGGTCTCGCCAAGTACAACCACTCTCTGTATACAATTTCGCTCAAACAGTCTCAAGTAATAATCAAGGATCTTCAGACTCTGGAATTTTCTATCAATCACACACTTAAAACAACTAGAACGTCTTCCTTTTATACTCCTTCATGCCATCATAGCCGTTGGCACTTTCCAAAGGAATTCCTCCAATCTACCCGTTGGACGGAATCAATTAAGAAGATCATCCAAGCTATTTAAGGAATCGATGATAGCCCATCAATCTGTTCGCCCATACAATCAGGATCTCGGTTTCCAAGAATAGAACATTCCAAGATTACTTCGTCGACCATCGGATCTTCAATCGATCTTAGATAAGAATTAAAGAATCCGAAATAATTATCCAACCAAAGAATCTTTTCCAGAGGATAGGATCGAATCCTCAACCATAGACCTTGGCTTTGGATTTCCTTAGTCTTTGGATTAGAAAGGCATCGGTGAGAACAGACTTAAGTCTTGAATCTTGAGTCTTAAGTCTTGAGTCTTGAGTCTTGGGTCTTGGGTCTTGAGTCTCGAGAATACAAAGTCTTGAGACTTTAAAGCGTCGGTCTCCAAACATCCAGACTTAGACGATAGAAACGTTTTGTCGCTTCAAAATATTCTGGAAAGATTTCTCCAACGAGACCCGTTAACCGTTGACTTTGACCGTTGACCAAAAAAAAGAAAAAAAAATCTGTTTCTTTTCAATTATGTCTATGTGGGTTATAAGTAATCCATTTTTTATTTATTTATTCTGCATTTGTTGCATGAATCATGAAAAATTATGTATTTTCCCCTACGTTCATTATGGATTGTAAGTGATCCATTTTTAGTTTTGCATTTGTTGCAGGAACTATGATGCGTTATGCACGGATACATGCATTTCCAAGAACAGACAAAGGAAGTGTAAGACTTAAAAGGCTGATGACAGAGTTAGCTAATTATCGGTGATATGATGGTGATTTAGTATCACATGTGGTCAGGATCAATCAGATGATACAGGAAATCATCTGGAATTGTTATCTTATGTCGGATTTTGAGAAGGTGCCGGCCTTGATGAACACTCTTCCACCTGAATGGCAAGCAGTGTTAGATTGCCTATGGGAGGTCAACGTGGTCCCGGGTTATAGGAGGCTAGTAGTAGATTTTGTAAGAGAATATTATAGGATTGAGTTAACCAAAACTTCAACCCTTAGATTGAGCGCCACATGTCGCAAAGTGAATGTGCCTTGGAGGCGATATGAAAGCTCTCCAAAAGTTTTTTCATGGTTGGCAAATGTGCCTTCAAATTTCTTAGATATTCTAATTGATAAATTAGAATGGACATTCCCCATTTATTTCTTAGATTAGTTTGAGATGTTTTGGGTGCAAATATCTTTTTCTATGTTGATATTTTCCTTTGTATATATTACTTAGTGTAGTGGATAATTGTATTATGTAAAAGCATTATTGTTCTATTAGATGTCAAATATTATTTGCTTTTTGTTGTTGATGACTACTGCGGGTAGCTCATAGAAGTTTTTGTAACTTCATAGAATTTATTTTGCTAAGACAATTATATTAATAATATTTTTAAGTTAGGATTTTTGGAGGATGATTGGAAACATAGTGACCTTTTGATTCTGAAACCTTACTTGAAATTGTTCATTGATATGATGGGTCTATGCAAAGTGAATGCATAAATGATAGGCATTAATTATTTGTGCATATATGTCTGATGTGTTCAGATCGATGGTTTCAGCAACTAAAAACGTAATTGTTGATATGAACGGCAACAATTGTGAAATATTGAATATGAATATTTAATATGTGTTGAAAAAGTAAGAAGTGTTAGAAGCTCTTGACCATATTATGGAAGATCTTGAGGATGCCATGCACCACCTTGAGCTAGTAGAGGACCGCCTAATGGCATTTAAGTCGAAAATAGATATTTGCAATGCTAGTTCTAGTTCAGAAATGGCTTTGAGCTCTAAGCGCAAGCGTATTGTGACATCCCAAAAATTCAAAGTCAAATTATAAGGTGTGTTAAAGTCTCTAATTGGGTAATGAAATTTGCTTATGGTTTATGCTTTAGCCATTAGTCTTTTTAAGATTAGGAGATTTGTGCTTATGATCATGAGATTTTAAAAATTGTAGATTAATAGTGATAATTAATGCTTGGCCATGCATCTTATGAATTAAATAAAATGTCACAAGACTTTGGCCATGTAAAAATTAAAATTTAAAAATTTGTGGAAGAGATTATAAAAAAAAGGGGGGGAAGTTAATTTTTATTTGGTTGGGCCTTAGGCCCATTGGCCTAAGCTTAGTGGGCCGAATGGCCAGCCCAAATGGAGGCCCACGGTGGGGCTGTCGCCGGCCACAAAAGGAGGCCCAAGCCCAAGCCCAAAAGCCCAAGCCTATTATGCATGCAATGAGACAAGTGGCAAGAAGGATGGCATGCATTGGCCATTGGTGAGGCAATCTCATGATTGCAAATGATGAGATTTAGGGGGGGATAAAAAGGGAAGAGAGGAGAGAGAATGGCCGGTTAGCCATTCGCCCAAAGAGAGAGAGAGAGAGAGATTGTGCGAGAGAGAGGGAGAGCGGCCGAGAGAGAGGAGAAGCCGAGGAGGGAGTTGCCGTCGCTTGCCGTCCGTCCGCCGTGTGCCGCCGTGCTCGCCACCGTGTGCCGTCATCCGTCCGGTCTAGAGGCAAGTTGGGGTCCTTTGCTGCTCTTGCATGTGTGTGTGTGCTACATGTATGTCGAGTTTTGGGTGATTAGGAGAGGAAAAACCGAAGCTTGGATGACTTGTTTTTGAGTAAGGTTGCTGTTTTCGTTTGAATCCGCTCGAGTCAGAATGTTGTGAGAGTATGCATGCATGTTTAGAGTTCGATTTTGACCTTGATATCTTCATGAAAGGTGTAGCTAACATCTTAAACTATAACATAATAAAATTTGGTGGAAAATGATGGAGATTTGCGAGGTCAAACTTTCATCTTACGGAGGTGTCAGATCTGGAATGTTTTCGCATGAATCCGCTCGAGTCAGAATGTTGTGAGAGTTTGCATACATGTTTGGAGTCCGATTTTGGCTTCTATTTCTTCATGAAAGTTGTATCTAACATCTTAAACTACAACATACTAAAATTTTGTGGAAAATTATGGAGATTTAAGGGGTTAAACTCGCATTCTACGGAGACCTCAGATCTGGAACAGTTTCACTGACATCTTGATGGATTTGTGGTTGCATGTTGATTTGTGCTAAGAATCTCTCTTCGATTTCTTCATGAAAGTTGTAGGGGACATCTTAAAATAAAACATACTCAAATTTGAAGCAAAATGAACAAGTATAAGCTCGTAAATCGACTAAATCTTGGAGACGGTAATTCTGGAGATGTATTACAGGACACCCGAGACTTCATGGACCTAAATGACGACTATAATATGGTTATTTGACTTAGATCTCTTCATGAAACTTGTAGAGAACATCTTTATGTAGAACATATCTAAATTTCAGAGGAAACAAAGAAGAAAAGGTAGGTGAAAACTCAGTATTTCGGAGAAGCATGTACTGGACGATTCGGTGTTGGATCCAGAAGCTTCGTGTGACTGTAGAAAATAATCTAGAAAAAATATGACTTGGAAGTCTTCATGAAAAACGTACGAAAATGTCTTGGCTATAACTTGGTAAAATTGCGTAATTTTTGGAGGTCGTATGGATATTTTAATCGAATTTCTTCGGAGACTGT
The DNA here is from genome assembly GCA_014182885.2 of Eucalyptus caleyi. NCBI lineage: Eukaryota > Viridiplantae > Streptophyta > Magnoliopsida > Myrtales > Myrtaceae > Eucalyptus > Eucalyptus caleyi. Next base: position 30,491,097 of record CM024468.2, on the reverse strand, counting down.
GCATTCTGATTTCATCCAAAAATTATATGCTGTTTTGTGTGAATTATGGATTTGTGTGGAATTATTGCACCATGTAAAATGTGTGATGAGGTCTTGATGTATGCATTGAGATGCATGTGTGAATTCAATGTTGAACATGATTTTTGGTTGCCATTGCATCATATGCCAATTCTAAATTAAGACCGAAATTAGTGAATATGGATAATGTGAAATGAGGAGATTGTTGTGGCGGATGATGATGCCCGGAATGTATAGAGATACATTGCCGGATGGCCCTGGGAGATTCAGGATGCCCGGAATGTGGGGGGCCGGAAGCCCTGTCGGAGGTCTTTGCCCGAGGGGAATGCCTCGCGATGCTAGGATTGGGGTGCGGGATGCCCGGCCAGGGAGTGTAAATGCCGGAAGCCCTGTCGGAGGTCTTTGCCCGAGGGGAATGCCTCGTGATGCCAGTTGGGATGCGAGATGCTCGGAATGTGGGGGGCCGGATGCCCGGTGGCCTGGAATGGCTGAATGCCGGAGGTTTTTCTTGCATGGGATGCGAGTGTAAAATATGAGATGAAATTGATGATCCGAGGAAGGGTGATGTGGTGATCAAATTGAAAATTAAAATTGGAAATTAAACCATGCATGATATGATATGACATAATGATGATCACCTATGGCATGATGATATGCATGATGATGATGATATATGATATGATATGATGATGAGATATGATATGGCATGATGATATGCATGATGATGATATATGACATGATATGATAATGATGCCATGATGATGATGACATGTGTGATACGATGATGTCATGATGATGACGACATGTGTGATAAGATGATGCCATGATGATGATGACATGCGTATGGTATGATGGTGTCATGTATATGATAATGATGATATGTGTATGATAAAATAATGTCATGATAACGATGATATGAGCATGACATGATGATACATATGTATGTGTTATGATTGTGGTGATGATGCATGATGATATACGCATGGCTTCAAGGTAAGTAATGCCTGCAATGCATGTATGACTTGCATGATGCATTGAGTGGTTATTGGATTTCTTTACCTGCTGAGTGGTTGTACTCACCCCTTTTTGGGGACCAACATTTCAGATTAGCAGCATGCCGCTTCCTGCTGTTACGCGGGGCGTATTTTACGGCATACCTTCGGACGTAGAGGTCGGTGCGAGGAGTTTGACTGTCCTTCTGTTCCTGGTCTTATGTATATTCGAGTGCGCTGTCTAGTTATGTACGATGTGGGCCTGGCTGGGGGCCCTGTTGTCTAGGAGTTTATATCTGTCCATGTTCGACGCGACGGAGTGACGCATGGGATGTTGCCGCCACCACCGCCTGATGCACCGGGATGGGTGTGAGGGCCGTGCGTGATGAGTAGGAGCTGGATCTTTTTAGGGATCGTTAGCTGACACTAATGATGGGGATTGTGCACGCGAGATGTAGAGGGTTCTTTTTGGGGTTTTAGGCCGGACGTGGCTGAGTCCTGGCTTTTCCTTTTGATGTACCGACCCAAAAGAAGTCCCATCTTGAAAATATATGTAAATAAGTGTCGTGGCTTGTCTTTTAATCATGATGATTAGTGGTGTGTATTTGTATCATGGTTGCTGGAGGGAGAGATGGTGATGTTTTATTTTGCTTCTGCTGATGAGTCGCGCTAGGATCGTTTTATAAAAAAAAAAAATGTGTCTACTAATTTCGACGCCTCTTTTAAGAAGAAATGTAATAAGGTGTAACATTGGCGCTTGTGGTGACCTGCGAAGGGTTCGGGGTGCCACACGTATTGATTCGTTCAATATGTGGGAATACAAATGATCAAGTCCTTATTACAAGAAATCAAGAGTTAACAAACACAAGAGAGGAAAACGTCCTCAAGTGAAGAAAATGTCAATGGTGAGGTGTTACAATTGTGACAAGAAAGGTCACTATGCTCGCAACTGTTGTGAGCCGAAAAAGGTAAACACCTCTTGTACATTTGAGAACTTTGTTTATGTGTCAAGTTCTGTATTATTGGCTGAATCCAATCCTTTGTAGACTGTAAATTCAGGAGTAACAGACTATGTAGCGAAGGATAAAGAATCCTTCGTGGAATTCCGACGAGTATTAACTGAAACTAAGTGGATTTATATAGGAAATAACTTCAGAGTTGAAGTTAAAGGGATTGGCACCTACCAATTGAACATGCGTGGTTGACGCACCTTGTTCCTACATGATGTTCTATATGCTCCGAAGATTCGTCGAAATTTAGTGTCTGTTTTGGTGTTGCTTAAGCTTGGTTTTAGTGTGAACTTCCATGATAAAGGTGTAGATTTGTATTTGGATATAAACTACTATGGTTGTAGTCATTTTTTAGATGGTTTTATTGTACTAAATGTTGACTGTAGTGATGTCAATATTTGTTATTCCCTTTTCACGTCTTCTACTTTATATGATAATGATATGAATGTGTGGCATGCTAGACTTGGTCATATTGGCCAACAACGTATGAAAAGACTAGCCAAAGAGGGCTTGTTGGGTAACATTGAAAAAGTCAATTTGCCCATACGTAAGCATTGCCTAGCAGGGAAAACGACAAGGAAACCATTTGGAAAAAGATAAAAGAGCTGAATTTCTTCTGCATTTAATCCATTCTGACGTCTGTGGTCCAATAAATGTGAGAAGAAGGCATGGGGCTATTTATTTCATCACTTTTATAGATGATTATACTCGATTCGGATATGTCTATTTGATTTCTCATAAATCTGAAGTAATAAGTTGTTTCAAAAGGTTTATGAACTTGGTAGAAAATCAATTAGACAAGAAAATAAAAGTATTAAGATCCGATCGAGGTCGAGAATATTTATCTGATGAGTTCAGAAAATTATGTGATGAAAAAGAAATAGAAAGACAATTGTCTATTCTATATACTCCTCAACAAAATGGTGTTGCGGAGAGAAGAAACAGAACCCCACTGGAAATGGTTAGGTCCACGATGGCACATGCTAACTTACCTATCACTTTTTGGAGTGATGCGTTGTTAACTGCTGCCTATATACTTAACCGGGTGCCTTCCAAATCAGTTATTTCCACTCCGTATGAGTTATGGACAGGTAGAAAACTGGACTTAAGTTTTCTTAAGCCATGGGGTTGTACTGCCTATACTCATGAGTCCTCTCACAAGTTTGGGAAATTGGGTCCCAGATGAAAGAAGAGTATTTTCATAAGATACTCCGAACACTCGAAAGGGTATGTGTTCATAGGTGAGCAGGAAAGTGGGAGAATAACTGCTTTTGAATCACGGGATGTCACATTCTTAAAGGATGAATTTCCTAAGAAGGGCGAAATAGGTGAAGATTATTCCCTATTTGAAACATTGGATCAATATAATGATATTAGTGGAGTTCGTTTAAGTGGAAGTAATATGAGAAGTGATGAATTGAACTCAACTCATTCTCAATTACAACCGCATGATGAGACGACATCATCATTATATAATTCTAGTGGGAGTATAATGGGGAATGATGTGCACAATATACAATCTCTCATATGGTGAATAAGTCGCCAAAGTATTCCCCGTCGACGTTTTGACATTGAAAGGGAAACTTTTATGATTGCTCCGCAAGATGAGGATGAGCCAATAAATATTAATGAGGCTCTAAATTGCTCTAGTAAGGAAAAATGGATTCATGCAATGGAAGAGGAAATTGAGTCAATGAAGTGCAACCAAGTTCGGGAACTGGTTGATATTCCAAAAGGGATGCAAAGCTATTGAGAACAAGTGGGTTCTCAAAATAAAGCGAAAAGCTGATAGCTCGATAGAAAGGCATAAGGCTCGCCTTGTGGCGAAGGGATATAACCAACATGAAAGAATTGATTATGAAGAAATATTTTATCCTGTACTGAAATTTACCTCGATTCGCATTATTCTGGCAATAGTGGCTATTATGGATCTTAAGTTACATCAAATGGATGTAAAGACTACTTTCCTCAATGGAGGATTAGAGGAAGAAATATATATGGAATAACCTGCTGGTTTCATAGTGAAAGGCCAAGAAGAAAAGGTATGTCGACTTTTGAGGTCGATATATGACTTTAAGCAGTCGTTAAGACAATGATATATACATTTTCATAATGCCATAATGGCATATGATTTTACACTGATTGATGAGGATCATTGTGTATATATCAAAAGATCCAATGATCAATTTGTGATCATATCATTATGTGTTGATGATATACCAATTGCCGGAAGTAATATGGAGTTTGTTAATACTGTCAAGAGTTGGTTGTCTTCCAACTTTGAGATGAAGGATATGGGTGAGGCTACATACATTCTTGGAGTTAAGATTTCAAGAGATCATTCGAAGAGATCGTTATCTTTTTCGCAAGAAACATATATAAATAAGGTTCTTAAACGATTTAATATGCAAGATTGTAAATCCATAGACACTCCTATTGCAAAAGGTGAAGGATTGAGCCATAGACTGTATCCAAGGACTCCACAAGAGAAGGAACAAATGAAACATGTTCCTTATGCTAGTGCTGTTGGGAGCTTGATGTACGCTATGATGTGTACAAGACCTGACATATGTTTTGCAGTTAGAATGATGAGTAGATACCAATCCAACTCAGGTCAAGCACATTGGAAGGCCGTTAAGAGAATACTGAGGTATCTAAAGGAAACTACTAATTATATGCTGAGTTATCAAAGAAAGGATCTGTGACTCTAAGGCTATTCTGATGTTGATTATGGAGGAGATTTGAATGAAAGGAATCTATCTCTGGCTTTGTTTTCTTACTAAATAATGACATCATATGTTGGAGCAGTAAGAAACAAACGTGTATAGCCTTGTCCACGATGAAAATTGAGTTCGTGACATTATCAGCAACAGTATAAGAAGGTGTTTGTCTTAAGAGATTTTTTGGATCATTTAGGTGTTATTGAGAAAGCCGCAAGTCCATTATTGGTTAACTGTGACAGTCAAGCAGCTATAGCGTACACCGAAGATCCAAAATATCATGGCAAGACTAAACACATCGATACCAAGTATAATTTTGTTAATGATATGGTTGCACGAAAATATGTAAACTTACAGTACATATTATGCATAGAATAATATCAGATCCTATGACAAAGTCAATACCTAAAGATGTGTTTTGTGGCCATATGAAATTTCTAAGATTGCGTAGAGGCTGATGTATTGAATAGTGTAATTTCCCTAAGTGTTCACATTTGATGAATTTGTGTTTTCATCATTAATGCCTATGAATCTTTGTTTGATCTTTATGTATCTTAATGCTCAATGCATTACTTTAAGTTGGGAAATTATGTCGGATAGATATAAGATTAGCCTACTCACACGGGTAATCGCCTCTATTTACTGTGTGATAAATAGAGATGAGACTGTTTTTAAGCTTATTATCTATGTGATAATCGAGAGCTCAAGCTTAAAATACATAAGTTGCCTTAACTGAGTGTTAAGATGATGACATAATATTTGCTAGGTCCGAAAGTAAAATAACCCACATATTTTACTTTATCTATCTATGATGCCGGATGTGAGTTCTGATGAATTTCGTGAATGAGTAGATACGTGAACTCAAGTTAGACATTGGGTATGTCTAAACTATCATCTGTACGGTATTGAAGGTGTAGACATACGCTCCATGGGAAATGAGTTAATACCATAATATGTATTTCATACTACGTATGCATGAGACGACCAATAAGAGTGGCAAAAGTTTGATCTCAACTTTTATGCCGTGTGAGACTCTTGAGAAAAAGAGTTTCTCAATTTTAGTGCCCTCATAACTTTTACTTATTCTCAAGATTTCTATTTAGCGTTTGCTATCTTAGGATGTTGCCAATGGTCATGAGTTGATTCGATCTAATGGGACATTTCTAGAAAAGCAAGCTAAACTGAAATTGAGAGTTTGAAGGAAAGAGGAAGATCGAATTTGGAGAATCACATTGTAGTTTTGTATTCACTGGTTAACCAATTATGACTGTCTTTGGGATAATCATAATTGTGAATACAATATATATATATCATTGTTTAAAAGAGATCAAGAGAGATATAAATGTGATCGATCGATCTAGGGTACTGCATACTAAATCTACTCAGAGTGTGATGCCCATTATGAGCTACTATATATTCCTAACAGATGTATGGCAACGAGCTCTCAAAGTATGCTGATCGCACGGATTATTCACCGGTATGAATGTTGAAGAGAGGTAAAGAGGATCCTGTTCGACCCACCATGTGCGAGTAGGAGATAATGATTTTAATTATTTAATGTGATGGGCTTAAGTTGGCCCGTCTGCCCATGTTGGGCCTAAAAGCCTGGCCCACGAGATTAAGGCCCATGGATGAAAGAATATGATGAAGGGACACGTTTCTTTTTGGAGGGAACGTATATAAGGGGAAATAAAGAGGGAGGAACGCACCTTTTGGCATAACGTGCGTTCCTCCTCCCTCTCTCCCTAAAAAACATTCCAAAAAGAAAGAATAGTGCGTAAGAGGCGACACCCATCTTCCCTTCAAGAGAATTGACATCATTGGATTTAACGGGATTAGAATTTCTTCCTCGATCTTCAGCATTGGTGTTTAATATATGGCTAACAAGGTACGCTCGATTCCGTGATGTGCTTTAGGATCGGTGATACATGTGTTCTTCTTGGGCTCGTCTTCCGCATTCGTTTTAGGGGTTTGATTTTGTGTCGAATCCGTTTTTGGGAATCCGACGTTCCCAACAAAGGACTTTGCAGGCAATCTTAGGAAATCAATAAGGGCAATTGATGGCGAGTATTTGAGCGGGCTTCAAGACGAGAGGGGATTGGCCAAGGCCTACGAAAGCCTCACGGTGGCACGGAAGTTGGCGGAGTTGTCTGCGGGAAAGATGGAGCTCTACGGGTTCGGCAGTTGGGTGAAGTTTCCTTTCTATGAGTTGGATTTAGGCTTGGGAAGGCCAACTTGGGTGTGCACCACCAGTTTTCCGATAGGAAATATGGTGTTTTTAAGGGGAACGAGGTGCGGGGACGGGATTGAAGCTTGGATCACATTGCACGAGTATGACATGATCGAGTTCGAGCGCAACGATGAGTTGCTACAGTTCATTTCGCTAAGCCTGTGATCATGAGAAGTGCGATCGATGAAGATTATCATCCCTGATGGTTTGCTTGTTGATTTGATTAATTCGAGGTTTCATATGTTCGTTTGCTTTGTTAGATGTCATAAACTGCTTAAATGGTTTTGTGTATTATTATTCATGTGTGATTCAAACTGCAAATGAAAGTATGTTTAAAGTTCCATATGCCTTGATTTTCTTGTTACATCTATGGACATTATTTTCTAGAAAACCTTGTTGAAATGGAGAGATACGATTCATAATATGTGTAATTTTGTTAAAAAGTGTCTTGAACATATTTTTGTCGAGCCATATAATATTAAAAATGAGTAAATAACAACCACCGGCCGTGGTGGCTCCGCTGGTTAAGTTTTCCCCACCGTGGGGGACCCACTGACCCCTTCTAGGAGTGAGAGGGTTTGACTCTCCGTAGAGACGCTTGGCGTCTTACCCATTCCACGGGGGTGGTGGGTCATCCCGTGGGGCCCCAAGGTTTACCCCCTGTTACCCCGGGCCTACCGAGGCTGTCTATGTTGGTACGGTGCGCGGGTTCCCTAGGTCATAAAAAAAAAAAAAGAGAGTAAATAACAGAGTTAGACACCATGATAAAAATTAAATATGAAATCAATATCTTTTTTGCAATATCAAAGAACATTAATCCAAGCTTAAAAAATATCTGAAGGGTATTGCGGTCATAAAACCCAATTATAAAACGAGCAATGCTATACATATATAAAGAAATCTTAATGAAAAAATTTATTAACTAATGTGGCAATTATATTTGGGTATTTCAATGAAGCCAACGATTCAATGCATGTTTAATTTATGTCAATACCCAATCGAAGCTAGTTATGGCACTTAGTAAATAGATTTTACGTCAATTTAAGCAAACAACGTGAATGTCAATCTCATTTTTTAAGCTATTAACTTAATAGTGCAACTTGCATAGCAAATCTAGGGGAGAATTCAAAAGAAGGCTAGTAGTGGTCGCCATCCCTTTAGCTAAGATTATAGTGCTTTAGTGTTGAGAGGAAGATCTGTTCTATCATGACAAATTACAGAACCCTCTGAAATTAATACTCTTGTATGTATCATGCTCCTTTTACTCTGTACTCCCTCATCCCTTTTTGTAAATCCGCGTCTTTTTATTATAGTATGACGTTGTTGTCCTCAATGAAGATGAGAAGATCTCTAGTATTCATCTGCCTCTTGTAAAGTCCATGTTCCGTCTTTGCTAAACCTGCTTCTTTTTCACCCAAAAAATCCATAAGAAAACTCATCCATCATACTCCAAAGGATGTCAAAGAATATGTCCAATTAACATGCTTTGGCCAACGTCTACTTCCAGCTACTCAACAACGACACTTTGTCAACTTTCAAAGTCGGCCTAAATTTCTTTATTAATGGCTCCAAAAGGGGTATACAAACCTTCACTTTGGTGATATTCACCTTGCCTTTACCGTGATGTGGGAGCATTCGACTTAGCTCCATCACCGAACTCAACACAATCAATGTTCATTCAAGATAAGGCAGATTTCGATCATAACTTTTTTCACTGGGTCGAGAATGAAGTCGTCAATGAGAAGACTATCAACCAGATTATCAATTATCAAGCGATTATTAATTCTTCCCTTGCCATTCAAATATTAAGTTACCGATTCACCATTTTTGTTGCTGATTTTGTTGCTAATTTTGTTGCTAATTTTGGTCATAACTTTTTTCGCTGGGTCGAGAATGAAGTCGTCAATGAGAAGACTATCAACCAGATTATCAATTATCAATCGATTATTAATTCTTCCCTTGTCATTCAAATATTAAGTTACCGATTCACCATTTTTGTTGCTGATTTTGTTGCTAATTTCGAAGTTAATCAGCAACATATTGATGGGAGCCTATTTTGAGCAATTTCCTTGGATATTTGCTGAACTCTTGAGATGGTTATTTTCTAGTCAAAGCAGGGGGACGAATTTTTTGAAGATGAACCACGTGGTTATTTTCTATTTTTTATATTTTATTTGTAGTTTGAGCTTAGATTCATGAATAGCTGCTAAATAAATAAATATTTTATCTTGATATATATATATATATATATATATATATATATATATATATATATTCTTTTTTTCTCTTGTAATTGAGGGATGTAATAGAGAGGTGAGAGATGCTAATTATAGTGGAATCATCAGTTGGATGTAGCCTTAGCTTAAGGGTGAACCAGGATAAAATCTTGCGTTTTGAAATCTCTTTCTCACTTTTACTCTCTTTTTTCTTTGTGATTGTGCAACGAATCCTAACATCTGGTATTAGAGCGAAGTTTGAGGTTAGGGTTTCTTAGTGAAGAGAGATTTGGAAAAATCAAATCTTGGGAAGATGCCGTCATTTGGTCAATCATGGATTGAAGTAGAGAAATTGAGAGGAAAGTGTTTCAAGTTATGGAAGTTAAAGATGGAGGCTCTACTTGTAGATAGAGATTGTGACACATGATTGAAGAAGATAAATCTAAGGAAAACTCCAAGGAGAAGTCAAAGGAGGACAAGGTAAAGGAATCCACATCTACTGAATTGAAAAGGTGGAAGACTAGTGATCGAAGGGCACGAGGCCTGATTTGGCTATGCCTTGCTGATAACGTTTTGATAAACGTGACCTCTAAGAAAACAGTGAAAAATCTCTAGATGAAGTTAGAAAATCTTTATCAAAGCAAGTTGCTTATGAACAAGTTGTTTTGTAGAGTGACCATACAACCTTTGAATGAGTGAAGGTGATTCTTTTTATATACACTTAAACATGTTTAATACTATTTGTTGGCAACTTGCATTGACCGATGTCTATCTGGATGAGGAAGATAAAGCACGTACTTTGTTGTGTTCATTGCCGAATTCATGGGAACATCTAATTGTTCCCATTGGCGCCGGTATTAGTATGTTATCCTTTGAGGGTGTTGTAGCTACTTTATTATATGAGGAGATGAGGAGAGCAGGTTTTGATAATGCAACGCAAGAGGCTCTTTTTGTAAGAGGAAGAAATAGTGAATGATCCAAATCTAGGTTTGGTGGCAAGAATAAGCTTAGAGGATGATCTAAAAGTCGAGATCGATTGGAAGTAATGTGTTGGAAGTGCAAAAAGTTTGGACACTTGAAGATAGATTACAAAAGCAAAAGTGTGGGTCCAGAGAAGTGAGAGGATGCATCATCCTCTAATAGAAAGAAGGATGATGACAGCAACTCGGGAGATATGTATCTAGTTTGCAATTCATCGCAGGGTGATCATAGTATATAGATAATTGATACTGAAGTGTCTTTTCACATGATGTCTCATAGAAATTGGTTCTATTGTTATGAGGCACAAGGAGGTACAATGAGAATGCGAGATGATATGACACTTGATATAATTGGTTGCGGAAAGGTGAAGTTGAAGATGAAAGATGGGACAATCAAGAATCATCCGGATGTGATGCACATTCCGGTTCTTACTAGGAATTTATTTCTATGGGAACCATGGCAGATGCTGGCATTACTTTCACCAGTGACAAGTATTTTTGCAAGCTGAACTATGAATCTATGGTGATTGCCAAAGGTGAACAGTATCAAAAACTGGGGAAGTTATTGGGAAGCACGATGATCAGTGGTGAGAATCATATCTCAAAGCAAGTGGAAAAAGATATAGGTGAGAAATGGTTGATGACCCTTACCTCAAAGAAATGGTGGATGGAATCCCAAGTCATTCCATGGGTTTCGGATTTTGTGGACATTGTCTACATGAGAAACAAAATCAAGTATCTTTTGAATCCATGGGAGGGAGAGCTAAAGGAATTCTAGATCTAATCCACAGTAATGTCTTTGGTCCTACACCTATAGCATCGTTTGGAAAATCAAGGTATTATATTTCTTTCACTAATGATTATTCCAGATATGTATGGATATATTTCTTGTAGATAAAAGATGATGTATTTGAAAAATTTCACTAGTTCAAAGCTCTGGTGGAAGATCAATTTGATAACAAAAATTAAAGTTTTGCGAATTGACAATGGAGGAGAATTATGTTCAACAAAATTTGATCAATTTTGTGCAATCAATGACATTATAAGGTAGAAAAAAATGCCCTATTGACCTCAACAGATGGGGTGGTAGAGAGGCTTAACCAATCTCTCATGGAAAAAGTAAGGATTATGTTAAGTGGTGTAGACTTAGCATCTGAATTTTGGGCAGAAGTAGTGGCTATTGTTTGTTATCTAAAGAATAGGTCTCCCATATCAACTTTGAAGGATCAAACACCGTTTGAGGCACTAGTCAAAAAGAGACCAGACATATCCCATATTAGAATGTTAGGTTGTGAAGCATATGTGCATGTGCCCAAGGAAAAGAGGAACAAGCTTGAGAGCAAGTCAGAGAAGTGCATATTCATTGGGTATAAGGATGGTGCTAAAGGGTATAAACTGTGGAATTCTAATACTAAAAGTATTATCTATAATAAGGATGTGATATTTAGAGAACCTACAACAAATCATATTGTTCCACAAGATCCTAAAAAACCACAATCGGTTGAGTTAGATGTTGGTTTGAAGGAAGAGAAAAATGTTATACATACTATAATAGAAAATTCAAATTATGAAGTTCATGGGCCTAATGGGATGGGTGATATAGTAGTTCTGAAACTAGATTTTAAGATGAAGCACCACTAAACCGGTCTTAAGAAGGTCTACATGGCTAAGAAGACCACCTAAGAGGTATACCTTATTTGCTGATAACGAAAATTATGCTCTGACTATTATAGGTGATGATCCAAGTACTATCAATGTTACGCCCCGATCCTCAGTCATGTGTCAATCCTTCATCTTTGGTCAATTTTAAAATGCAATATCCCAAGACTACGTATCGCCGACCTTTTTATTTTCAATAGCACATGCGAAAGCAGTTATAAATCCCCAGACAATAAAACAATGGGATAGAAAAAAACCAGGGCCATAATTTTCATACTGAAATTCACAACCACACTTTTATATAAGCACCTCATAGTATTAACAGGGGTCTGATCTAACACTTATCCACATATAATCAAGATCTAACAAAACAAGATGGGATCTCAGTCCTTAGGTTTCACATCAGGGTTCTCCTCCTCAGGCTCCTCATCGAGGTTTTGAAATTGTTATACAATAACCATTGAGACCACATCTTAGCGAGTTCTACCTCCTAAGACTCGATTAGTAAATCAATACGCTAATCGGGCTACCTATGCATGCACGGGTTAGAGGACTTACATTGGCCTCAAATTCCACTTGCATATTAGCACAGTTCAATAAGCACCCAAGCAATCACATCACAGATCGATATCTCGATCAATCAACCTAGTCGATTTCATGTCAATCGGACCATTCATCGGTCATTTCAATTCAATCAATCAATTCAAGACATCAGATCAAGCAATGATCAATCAACCTAGTCAATTACATGTCATCTCGACCCTTTCTTGGTCGACTCATCTCATACTATCTATAAGTTCGTTTATATCAGGACTGCTCACTGCTAAGCTGATAAATAGATAGTATAGCTCGCTTCTGAGATGATCGGGTATACTACTTTCTGCTAAGCTGCCATATCGCCCTTAGGCTGATATAGTATACTGATAGTGCTCAATCTAAGCTGATAAGGTATGCTGCTCTCTGCTAAGCTGCTATATCGCCCTCTGGCTGATATAGTATATCAACATGTTCCATCAAAACTAATAAAGTATATTGTTCTATGCTAAGCTGACATATCGCCCGTAGACCGATATAATACACCATCCCAATCATACAATCAATTCCATCTTTTTATCATTCTCAATAAAGTAGCTGTATGTGGGGACACGGTCGATTTTAGCCAAAATATAATATTTTCCTTTTCATAACTCCCACATTTTCTGTAGTCCACTGAAATATTTTTGGCATTAACAACCGATATTTGGTTATTTTTCAATTAATAACCGACGATTATCCAATTAAAGAATAATTCCAACTTTCACAAATAATTCAATTCAGCCCGAAATAAAGCTCAATTAAATAAACGGACTGCACCACGACAATCAACATAAAATTCAGGTTGTCGGCTATCCTTGCCTAATTTCCGGAAAATAAATAATTAATTAAATTAATTTCAAAAATTAATAAATAAATACTAAAAATCCAATTTAGGCCCGTAATGCCTAATTGAATACCAGAACGGATTGGGAAAAATCTCGAGATGCATTCAATAAATAATAGTACGTCTCTACTTGCTAAATGCTCAATTCAATTGCCTAACATGCATCACAATTATCTAATAATCACTAATCCACTCTAATCTAACCACCTAATTGCACTTAATTAAATTTAATCAACCATTAAGAATGATTGGTAAACTAATAAAGCATTAGTGAGCAAAACTCACTTGATTAAAAGCGGAGACCGAATCATCGCGATGGCGACGCAACGGTGGCCGAAATTTGAATTTTCGGCGGCGTTGGCAAACACTCTGGCTGGGCCCACAAGCCTCGCAAGCCCATAGAAATTCTGAGCTTAGACCTAACTTGGGCGATTAGCTTCACGGGCTAAGCTGCTGAAACTTTTTGGGCTTCAAAACTGGGCCTGAGTTACTAGATCTTTGGGCCGAAGTTGGACTTCAAGTGGGCTGCTCTTGAGGGCTTGTTGAATTGGAAATGGGCTGAGCTTGATGAAGATGTTGGGCCGAAAGTGCTAGCTTCACTGGGCTGCACGAGAAAGCCCGAAGATGGGTTTTGCTGGGCCCGAAGTTTGCTGGCTGAACTTCACGTGGATTGCTGAAGATGGGCCGAGCTCCACGTGGGCTGAAGACGTGCAAACGTGCTAGGCCAAATTCGCTGGAGGTGCTGCTTCAGTTGAGAAGCTGGATTCGTGACTTGCTGGCATCGAGCTTGCGGAAACGAGGGCGAGGCGCACATAGGCAGCTGGGTTGTTGGGCTGAAGACGTGCGGCAAGGAGTCAGCAATCTTGAGGAGCTTGTTGGTTGACTCCAGAGGTGCTTCCGTGGATGCGTGGAAGGGCAAAGGAACAAAGCCACGAATGTCGTTGCTGCCGAAGACCACACGAACGAAGGCAGTGAAGCTGGGAGAAAAGATGGACGTTCGGTGGGCTTGCTTCTTCGGTGGCTTCAAGCTTCGCTGGCAGTTGGAGAAGAACGTGCTGCTGTGATGAACGAGGCAAGCAAAGCGATAAACGTGTCGTGGCTTTGAGGGAGATGTTGATCTCGCAGCAGCTAGATGAAGACACGAAGGAAAGTTGGGCCGAGTGTGGGGCGGCGTTGCTTTAGTGAAGTAGGGCAGCTGGCATGAGGATATGCGGTCAAATGAAAGGGCTTTTGTGGAGAGAGTGTTGACCAAAGAGCAGCAAGCGTTGGACGTCTTCAGGTAGGGAACTCAGTGGAATATGGACTATTTGAAGGAGGGAAACGAAGGAGAGCAGGAACAGCTCGTCCGAGAGATGAAAGAAAATTTTAAAAGCAAAAAGCAGAAGACCAAGGTTGTGAAGGAGAGACGAAGAGATAGAGATGGAGGGGCCGAGAGAATGACGGGAGGCCAGCTGGTTTTGCTTTATAAAAAGATAGGATTAAGGGGTAAAGTCAATGGATTTATCCCCTCCATTGAATACCATGTCTCCTAATACTTTCCCAATATAATTTCCATCAATCACTCAAATTTTGATGCAATTAATGCACCCTCTCATCCTAGGCTCCGAATTTCATATTTTAGTCTTCAATCTCTTCAACAAATTCCCAAATTTAAAGTCCAATTTTGGTGTAGAAAAAAGTCCACATAATTTCTGCAAGTCCCCTTCGCCATATAGCTCGGTTTGCAAGTCGAAAATTTCTTCAATTCGGCCAATCCGAATTTCTGTTAATTTTCCATGACGTTCGAATCAATTTTCCATAAAAATCTTGGAATCTCTAAAAATCTTTTGAGACTGAGTCAACGTTCCTAGAATAGGTTGTGACGTGACATGTTAAGACTTTTAATTTCTGAAATCGATTCGAATTCACGGTTAATTTTCATTCGACGCGTTTTTAGCAAGACCTAGACTACCAGGTAGTTTTCAAAGATTTTTAATGCAAATGACCCGTGGTCGATTTTCTTCGAGCCACATTGAACTCACTCGACATATTAGCAACTCTCAATTGTCGTGAAAGTCTCGATGATTCAAATACGGATACGGGGTACCAAAACAATAAGAAAATCAGTCTAGTGTCGGTCGAGGAGAATTTTTCAATTTAGTGGTGTCACCCACGATAAGCTACACATCTCAGTTGAACCAACCTATCTCTGATCTTGAATCGATTTATATCTGTGTCGTAATGACCTCTAAAGATGGACACGGTCGAGAAGTTGATTCCTGATCGAATTCTCAAGTCTATTTGCCTTAAAATTCTTAATGGCTTTCCTTGATAGTCTAGTTATCTCGAGAGTGATCAGCTCCGAGCACAACCCTATAAGCGCATCAATGAAATGCCTAATTTAGTCAATAGAAAACATGACTAAAAATCTGAGATGTCACAATCAAGGAAGCAAGAAGTGCGGAGGATGCCAAACAATGGGAGAAAGCCATAAAATATGAGATGAACTCACTATATAAAAACAAAACATGGAGTTTGATAAAACTACTTGTGGATCGAAAGGCAATCGATTACAATGTTCAAGAAAAAGATGTCTGCAAATGGAGAGATAGAACAATACAAAGCCCGTTTGGTTGCAAAGGGATACTCGCAAATAAAGGGAGTTGTTTATGGTGAGATTTTTTCTCTTGTTGCAAAATTAAATTTCAAAGGCTTGTCTTATCTTTAGTAGCTACATACAATTAGGAGATAAAGCATCTTTATGTGAAAACAACGTTCCTCCATGGTGATTTGGAGGAGGATATTTTCATAAAGCAGCCATAAGGGTTTTGGTCAAAGGAAAAGAAGATTTTATTTGCAAATTGAACAAGTCTTTATATGGCTTGAAACAATCTTTAGGGATATGGTATCAAAAGTTTGACTCATATGTCTTGAAGCTTGCCTTTGTTCATTATGATGCTAATCATTGTGTCTACGTGAAAAGGTTCGATGATGACTTTATTATCTTAACCTTATATGTTAATGACATGGTGCTAGTTGGGAATAATGTGAGAATGATTAGCACTATAAAAGGACTGTTGGAAAAATAGTTTGAGATGAAAGATCTAGACTTAGCAAACTTCATCTTAGGCATGTAGATTAAAAGAGAACATAAGAATGGGAAATTATGGTTAAGTCAAAAGAAATATGTTGAAAGTGTGTTGAAGAAATTCAACATGACAGACCACAAAACAATGAAAACTCCCATGTCCACAAGTTCTAAATTATTAGCGCTCCAGTGTCCTAATGTCACGCTCCGAACCTCTGAGCGTGTGCCCATCCCTCTCTGGTCGATAAAATTTTGCGACCTCCTAGGACAAGTCGCCGACCCTTTTCTTTTTATTGCACATGCGGAAGCGAAAATAAATTCCCTGACAGTAATCATCTCGGGATAGAAAAACAGGACAACATATTCACAAACAAACATGCTTTGATATATATGTAAAGTCATGTACAAAAGTCTATGGTCAAAAAACTACAAAAGACTAGACTTCCAAAAAGAAGTGGTCCTAACTGATCTACGCTCTCGATCACCTCCTCTCAACTCCAGGTCCTCCACTCGACGACCCTGAAAATGGTTATACAATAACCAGTGGGACAATATCTTAGCAAGTCCATGCTCTAAACTCCAACTGGGAGAGAAATACGCCTAGAAGCACCCTAATCACACAATCACGCATTTAGCATAGATGACTTACCTTGCCTCAATTCCACCTTGTAGGTCAGTACAGATTATATCACAGACAACCAAACCGATATAAACAATAATTAAGCTCCAACAACTGGAATGCCATACTCAATTCTCAAATCAGCACTAGGGTTCTAATTATAGGGCCAAATCGTTATGACACGTTCCATACCGTGTCACACAATTTTGTCTCATAATCTGGCGATTCAAGTTCATTAATCATGTGTTCCTAGTTTTGCTCTTAGCATATAGTACAGCCTACTTTCTGTTCAACGATCCTACGATATTGTCAAGCATCGTCTCACACTATTGTGCACGGTATCATCACTACGTCGACGATATTCCATGAAGGAGTATCGGTCCAGAGTTTATTGCGACTGGCATCCACTGGTAGGGCATCCCATATAGGGGTAATGTCTAACTTAATAACTCGGGATGAATTCTCTTAACCAACACATGATCACTCAAACATGGCTCAGAGCACCGTGCATTGTACTCATTTATCTCCATTAAAATAATAAACCTAGCATATTTTCTTCATATTAGAAATACCCATGAAAATTGTCATGTGTGGGTACATGGTCAATTCATCCTAAAAATTTGATATTATTTCTTTTAAAATCGCACTATTTTATATAGTACTTAAAACTATTTCTAGTGTCAAAATCCGACACCCGAGATTTTCTGAATAATTATTAGAAATTCACAATTTCGAAATTAAATACCAATAATCCAATTAGCACTCAATTTGTAGAAATTAATACTCAATTGCAGAAATTAACCACACCATTGCAATCAGTACGAAATTCCGGTCACCGATTATTCCGGCCTAATTTCTGGAAAAATAATTAATAATTAATTAATTTCAAAAATTAATTAAATAATTCAATTTTATTTCTAAAATATTAACCTAAGCTAAAATTATTAAATTAAATACCAATACGGACCTAGAAAATTCCTGAACCCTTCTAGATAAATACTATGATTTATCTAGGCCTTAGTTAAACCATGCTAACCACCTAACATGCTCAATTAAATAATTAAATTTCTAAATTAATCTAACTAACCGCCTAATTCCTAATTAAATAATTCTAAACACCCCTTAAACGTCATTAGCCTACTAAGAAGAGTTTAGAGTATAAACTCACCGGTTAATTGCAGAAACCGGTTCACTGCAATGATGGCGCAACGGTGGCTGAAATCTGAATTTTCGGCAGTGTCAGCGGATACTTGGGCCGGGCCTAGAATTTGGCCCAACAAATCTTAGCCCAAATTGAGATTTGTTATTGACTTAGATTGGGCTTGAGCTGTTTCGCAGACTTCAATTGATGTGGGCTTGGAAATGCTGAGTTAGGCTTGAAGAAGTCAATTAATGGGCCATTCTCTTAGGCTGAAATAATTTGAATTTCACTCGGGGTGCTGGAGTTGATGGGCTGAACTCCATGTGGGCTGCTGCTAGGCTATTGAAAATAAACATGGACATGACGGGCTGAAAGGAGCGGCTGAAAGTGGGCTTCAATTGGCCCGATAGTTGGGTCGAGCATGAGCGGAATCCAGCGAAGGAAGGAACAACTTTGACTGTGTTGCTGGGGACGTGTAGCTACTGGCGTTGCGGACGAGACGAAGACGCTGACTCAGAAGCAGCTTCATCCGAGCTGCAAGAGACAATGCGGCATTCAACGAAAGAAATGGAGGGGAGCAACTGTGTTCGTGGCAGCATGAAAGTGGAGGGAAATTAGTGAGATTTGGGGTGAACAATTCATTACCACAAGATGCTTCTTGAGCCAACTCTTTTCATATATGACTTCAAAGATATACATAAGTAACTATTCAAATACAACTATAGCCAGTGATTCTTCTTTCTACAGCTTTATTACAACTGTTGGAGAAATCTTCTTGAAATATTTTGAAGTTGACAAAACGTTTCCATCAGTCTAGTCTGAAGGTTTGCAGACTCTGCTGTTTAAAGTCTGAAGACCTCCGGACAGCCAGACTCAAGATTCAAAGTCTATCCTCATTGATAGTTCTAATCTGTTGAAGAAAGGCTATCCAGAACTGGATGTTTTATTAAGTATATGACCTTATCGACAAGAGAAGATCTCTTGGCTGGATATGACATAACGGAATCCCTTTAATTGATCGAGATTGATTCGAAGATTAAGGATCCATTGATTGGCGAAATATTCATGGAAGGTTCTACTTATGGAAAACGAGATCCTGATTGTATGGGCGAACAAGATTGATGGGCTATCGTCATGTTCCTTTAATAGCTCGAATGATCTTCCTAATTGATTCTGTCCAATGGGTAGATTGGAGGAATTCTTTTGGTAAGTGTTAACGGGTATGATGGCGTAAAGGAGTATATAAGGAAGACGTTCTAAGTTGTTCGAGAAGTGCGTGATAGAAGAATTCCAAAGTCTGAAGCTCCTTGTTATTTAGTCAATTCATTTGAGCGAAAAACTTGTACTCAAAAGAGAGTTTATACTTGTGAGAAACCTTGAGGAAGTGTGATAAAACATCTACATTGTGGAATTAAGGAAGAACTGTGCTGTAACATCTCTTTTGTTCATAGTGGAATCCAGCCGATAGGCTGTCAGTGCGGAAGAGTGGACGTAGGCTTAAGATAAGCCGAACCACTATAAATCTTGTGTTTAATCTTCTCTTCCCTACTATTTACTTTACCTTGATCGTAATTCATTTTGGTTAAGCAAAAGAGTACTTCCTTTCTATCGTCTGCTTAGTATTGCTGTGGTATCTCGAGAAATTGTTTTTACACCTATTCACCCCCTCTAGGTGCTTATACTAGCTACATCAACAACAACTGAAATTCTACAACCTTAACCAAAATTCCATTGCACTACTTTGATAAAATCACCCCCAAAACATTCTTCCTCTGATCGGTGCATAGTCGGTTCCTTCCTGTCCCCTTGCCATCCTAGTGGTGTTCTATCTGTGATGCTTTCCCTTTGTCCTATCCCTTGGTGATGGCATATGTCTGTCCTTGAGCTGAAGGTCTGAGTAGTCCACCCTTCCGTACAATCAATGGTGGGAGTGTGACATCTGATTTTGATCAAATAAGTTGGGCTTTTCATTGACGCGATTATAGTGTTTTTCTCAGAGTTGGCCACTCACGAGATAACTAGACCATCTGGGGGAGTTATTAAGAGATTTTAAGGCAAATAGACTTGAGAATTCGACCAAGAATTGACTTCTCGACTGTGCCAATGTTTAGAGGTCATTATTGCACAGTATAAAATCGATTTGAGATCAGAAATAGGTCGGTTCGACTAAGATGTGTGGCCGATCATGGGTGACTCCACTAAATTGGAAAATTCTCGTCGACTGATACTAATTTGATTTACTGCCATTTTGGTACCCTATGTCCGTATTTGAATCCTCGAGATTTTCACGACAATTGAGAGTTGCCATTGTATCGAGTGGTTGCATTGTGGCTTGAAGAAAATCAACAAGGGGTCATTTGTACTAAAAAGTTCTGAAAACTACCTAGTAACCTAGGTCATGTTAAAAATGTGTCGGAGTGAAATTAACCGTCAATTCAAGTCCGATTTCGGAAATTGGAAGCTCTGTCATGTCACAGGTCATTCTAGGAACGTCCACTCACCTTTTGAGGACTTCCCAGCGAGTTCGAGATTTTTTGGAAAATCAAGATTAACGATTTGGAAAATGAACGGAAATATGGATTGGCCAATTTGAAGAGACTTTTGGCATTTGGTGTAAGTGAATCGGTGAATGGAAGTTGTTTGGGCTTTTTCTGCATCTGAATTAGACCTCAACCGGATTTGTTTGTTCAGAAAATCGGATGCCGAGGAAAATAAAGTAGAATTCGGAATTGAGGGAAAATGACCGTTTTTGTTGCCAAAGACTTGTTATTTGAGGGAATTATGGTACATGAAAGCAAGTGAGGATCAAGTATTTCATCTTGGAGGTTTTTGGGGATCAAAATAAATTGAATTGAAGTCGTAGGACCAAAATTGGATTAATATAGAAATCTTGGTAATTTTCCCCCTATTTCCTTCGGTCTTCCTCTATCTCTCTCTCACTCTCTCTCTCTCTCTCTCTCTCTGTTGTGGGGCTACACAACTCCCACGTCCATCCTCCCTCTTGGCCGCACAAATTCTCTCTCTCTCTCTCTCTCTCTCTCTCTCTCTCGCGGAATTCCCCTAGTTGACAACCTTGCCTATTGTCTCATCGGATTTCCAATAATCTGAAGCGCTTGCATGATCCCTTCAAATGTGGGATCACCAGGGGCTGCTACCCTGGCACCAACCGGCGGAATTGGCGGCGGTGCTACACCACTTGCACTAGCCTCAGCCTGTGCTCTACCTTGGCCGCCTCGGGCACTGCCTCTTATCGGCATTCTAGCCCAAGTGATTGAGGATAAGGTCCTCTACCTAGGAGTTCTTGGCTTTTCATCACTCATCTTACAGGTTCTTTATAGACACCTATTTTTCGAATTCCAATTCTACATTAGAATTTGAGTGACCACCAAACAAGCTACCAAATAGCTATCACTCACATGCATCAGTATAAAATAATAGTCATTCCTACTAACTATTCCAAGAACCCACCATACCTTATTACTCCAAACACAAACTTCGCTCTAATACCATAAAAAGGGGATGTCACGCTCCGAACCTCTTAGTGCAAGCCCATCCCTTTCTGGTCGATAAAATTTTGCGACCTCTCAGGATGAGTCTCCGACCCTTTTCTTTTTATTGCACATGCGGCAAAGAAAATAAATCCCCTAATAGTAATCGTCTCGGGATAGAAAATCAGCACTCAATTTGAAGAAATTAACACTCAATTGTAGAAATTAACCACACCATTGCAATCAGTACAAAATTCTGGCCACCGGCTATCCCGGCCTAATTTCCGTAAAATAATTAATAATTAATTAATTTAAAAAATTAATTAAATAATTCAATTTAATTTCTAAAAATATTAACCTAAGCCAAAATTATTAAATTACATACCAATATGGACCTGAAAAATTCCCGAACCCTTCTAGATAATTACTACGATTTATCTAGGCCTTAGCTAAACCATGCTAACTGCCTAACATGCTCAATTAAATAATTAAGTTTCTAATTTAATCTAACTAACCACATAATTCCTAATTAAATAAATCTAAACACCCCTTAAACGTCATTAGTCTACTAAGAAGAGTTTAGAGCATAAACTCACCGGTTAATTGCGAAAACTAGTTCACTGCGATGATGGCGCGACGGTGGCCAAAAATCTGAATTTTCGGCGGCGTTGGCGGACACTCGGGCCAAGCCTAGAATTGGTCCAACAAATCTCAGCCCAAATTGAGATTTGTTATTGACTTGGACTGGGCTTGAGCCGCTTCACGGGCTTCAATTGACGTGGGCTTGGAAATGCTGAGTTGGGCTTGAAGAAGTCAATTAATGGGCTGTTCTCTTGGGCTAAAATAATCTGAATTTCACTCGGGGTGCTGGAGTTGATGGGCTGAACTCCACGTAGGCTGCTACTGGGCCGTTGAAAATAAACGTGGACTCAACGGGCTGAAAGGAGCGGCTGAAAGTGGGCTTCAATTGGCCCGATAGTTGGGCCGAGCATGAGCGGAATCCAGCGAAGGAAGGAACAACTTCGACCGTGTTGCTGGGGACGTGCGGCTGCTTGCGTTGCGGACAAGACGAAGACACTGACGTAGAAGCAGCTTTGTCCGAGCTGCAGGAGATGCGCGGCATTCAACAGAAGAAATGGAGGGGAGCAGCTGCGTTCGTGGCAGCATGAAAGTGGAGGGGAATCAGTGAGATTTGGGGTCAACAAACCGGTTATGGTTGACTCAATGGAGCAAGCTACGAGGAAAACAAAGTGGGGCGGCAGCAACGAGAGAGAGAGAGTGGAGATGATGGGCAGAGAGAGCTCGGTGGAATTGAAGACAATAGGTGGTGGAGCTGGCCGCGTGGACAGAAAATTCGTGGAGAGTGCCCGGTTGCAGCTGCTGGGCTGCTCGGTCTTCACTTGAAATGTTGCGGATGAAGGAAAGAAGACTAAATACGAGAGCAGGAGGCGTTGGTCTGTTGCTGGGATGAGGCGTGCGAAGGAGATGGAGGGGAGGGGTGTCCGTATGAAGGAAGCCAGCTAGTTTTCTTCAACAAAAAGGATTGGAACAAGGCTTAAAGTCCACAAATATCATCCCTTGCATTAATAGCTTTGTCCCTGAATACTTTCTAGTGTAATTTCCACTAAATTAGTCAATTTTGATGCCAATATATGCTGCCCTCACCATAGATCCGAATTCTTGAAGTTAAGCTTCAATTCCCATCCAAATTCTTCAATTTGATGTCCAAATTTGATGTAGATAAAGCCCGAAAAATTTCCTGTAAGTCTCCAACATTCAAAGGCTTGGCTTGAAAATCCAAATTTTCTTTAATGGCCTGTATGAATTTCCGCAACATCCAAAATAGTTTTCCGCAAAAATCTCGGAATTTTCGAAAAATCTTCGGAGGATGAGTCGATATTCCTAAAATAACTCGTGACACTCTAGAACTTTCAATTTCTAAAATCGGGTTTAAATTCGTGGTTTTTTCAATCTAGCGCGCTTTTAGCGTGACCTAGTCTACCGAGTGACTTTTAAGAATTCTTGGTGCAATTGACATGTAATTGATTTATCTCGAGTCACAAAGTACATTTTCGACACATTGGCAACCCTCGGTTGTTGTGAAAATCTCGAGATTTCCATTACGACCACCGGGTACTAAAATGATAAAAAAAAATCAGTCTAGTGTCGATTGACGAGTATTTTGCAATCAAGTGGAATCACCCACACTCTGATCACATATCTCAGTCAAATCGACCTATCTCTAGGCCTCTGATCGATTTCGATAGTGTCGTAATGATCTCGGCAGATGAACACGGTCGAGCAGTTGATTCATGGTCGAATTCTTAAGTCTATTGCATTTAGATTTTTGAATTGTTTCCTTAAATAGTCCAGTTATCTCATGATTGATCAGCTCAGAGAATAGCATTATTGGTGCATTAATGAAAGGCCCAATTTATTTAATTGAAAATGAAATTAAATTCAGGCTGTCACAACTCTCTCCATCTTATAAAAATTTCATCATTGAAATTTAAATCTTACAATTTTTAACCAAAAAAGGTGGGGGTACAGTGGCCTCATCGACTTCTCAGTTTTCCAAGTTGCTCATTCGTTGCCGTGGTGTTGCCAAACCACTTTAACCAACGGGATGGTCTTGGTACGCAGGACCTGTTCCTTACGATTCACAATCTGAATTGGGCTTTCCAAGTACGATGCTTTGTCGTCCACTTCCAATTCTTCAAAATTGAGCAAGTGGGTCGAGTTAGGCTCATACTTTCTCAACATTGATATGTGAAAAGATGTCATGCACTTGCGCCAATCTCGGCGGCAATGCAAGACGATACGCTAGGATCCCGATTCTTTCAAGAATCTCAAATGGACCTACGTATTTCGGACTCAATTTTCCTTTCTTGCCAAAGCGCGAAGTACCTCTCATTGGTGATACTTTCAGAAAAATGTGATCACCAACTTGAAATTCCAATGGTCTTCAGTGCTTATATGCGTAACTCCTCTAGTGGCTCTGAGCGGTCTTTAATCTGTCCCTAATGACGGCAACTGCATCCACTTACTGTTGAACCAACTCTGGGCCTGTAATTTTCCATTCCTCGACTTCATCCTAACATACTGGTGTTGTACACGCTCTGCCAAACAACGCTTCAAAATGGGCCATCTGAATGCTTTGTTGGTAATTGTTGTTGTAGGCAAATTCCACTAGGTGAAGGTGATCTTCCCAACTTTCCTTGAAGTCTAGTACACAAGCCCTCATCATGTCCTCGAGGGTTTGAAGTGTCTTCTCAGACTAGCCATCCGTCTGAAGATGATATGCCGTACTGTACTGAAGCTTTGTACCTAGAGCACTTTGCAAGCTCTTCCAAAAAGCGACGGTAAATCTTGGGTCTCAATTTGAAGTTATCGTAACCAGCACTCCATGCACTCGAACCACTTCACGCACGTACCTTTCGAATTGCAATGAAGTGAGCCGACTTTGTCAGTCTGTTGACTACCACCCAAATCGAATCATTTCCTCTTTGACTCCTCGGTAGTCCGATCACAAAGTCCATCGTGATATGTTCTCATTTTCATTCAAGGATCTCGAGAGGTTGTAGAAGTCCTCCTGGTTTGCAATGCTAAGCTTTTACCTGCTGACACGTGAAACACTCGGCGACATGCTTTGCGATGTTCGCCTTCATACCTAACCACCAATAGCGTTGACGCAAATTCCGATACATTTTGGCATTACCAGGATGAATGTTGTAACTACTACAATGTGCTTCTGATAAAATATCCTCTTTAAGTTCTGCATCGTCAGGTACAACTAAACGTCCTTGGAACCTCAATGTCCCATCATCAAAGATATGAAAGTCGGCTTTTCTCTCATTGGTATCCTCTTGCAGGATCTTCTGAACATCTGGATCCGTTGGTTAAAGTGCTTTGATCCTGATTTGAACATTCGGCTCAATTTTGAGAGTGGCCATAAGATTCGAAAGGTGGCCTACCTCAAACTTGAAAACCGCATCTCTAGCCTTTTTAATCAATGTCCATTCCCTAAGTACCATATGTGCAACTGAGGACTTTCGACTCAGTGCATTTGCAACCTTGTTCGCTTTTCCGGGGTGATACATGATATCGCAATCATAGTTTTCAGGAGTTCCATCCAGTGACGTT
Organism: Eucalyptus caleyi; assembly: GCA_014182885.2. NCBI lineage: Eukaryota > Viridiplantae > Streptophyta > Magnoliopsida > Myrtales > Myrtaceae > Eucalyptus > Eucalyptus caleyi. Next base: position 30,465,394 of record CM024468.2, on the reverse strand, counting down.
GTCTCATATTCAACTCCTTTTGAGAGAATAGATACTTGAGATTTTGATAGTTAATGAAGATCTGGAATCTTTCTTTACACAAATAATGTCTCCAAATCTTCAAATCAAAAATGATTGCTGCGTGTTCTAAGTCACGCATCAGGTAATTCTGCTCATGAGGTCTCAACTGATAGGACGTATATGCAACAATTTTACCATGATGCATCAACTCGCAACCTAGTCCTCTAAATGACGCATCATTGTAGATGTCGTATCCTCTAGGACCAAATGGTATAGTCAACACAGGTGCGGTAGTCAACTTTCCCTTAAGCTCTTGGAAACTACGCTCACGCTTGTCTATCTAGAGAAATTTCTCTTCATTTTTAAGAGTCGAGTCAAAGGTGAAGCTAAAGCTGAAAACCCTTCTATGAACCTTCTGTAATACCTTGCTAAATCCAAAAAACTTCGGATCTCTATCACTGTAATAGGTCTTGGCCAGTTGATCACTGCTTCTATCTTGCTTGGGTCCACAAAGATTCCTTCTTATGAAATTATGTGACCTAAAAAAGTAACATGAGTCAACTAAAACTCGCACCTGCTAAATTTAGTGTACAATTGATGAGTCCTTAAGGTCTGGTGTACTAATCTCAGATGACTCTCATGCTCTTCATCATTTCTCGAATACACCAGAATATCATCGATGAACACGATTACAAATTAATCCAAATATTCTTTAAATACTCTGTTCATTAAATCCATGAAGGCAGTTGGAGCATTTGTCAACCCGAACGGCATTATAGTGAATTCATAATGACCGTATCGAGTACGAAATGCTGACTTTGGAATGTCTTCTTTTCTGATCCTCAGTTGGCACATCCACTAAAGTTGCCAAATAAATTTGACAACCTACGTCTAGAACCCGATTGTCTTAATTGACGAAATAAAGGGATATAGGGTCCTCCTCGACTTCCGATAAATTCAAAACTTTCATCCGTCAACGGTTCAAACAGTATTACCTTACATCAACAATTCATTACCACAAGATGCTCCTTGAGCCAACTCTTTTCATATATGACTTCAAAGTTATACATAAGCAACTATTCAAATACAACTATAGCCAGTGATTCTTCTTTCTACAGCTTTATTACAATGACTGAAATTCTACAACCTTAACCAAAATTCCACTGTGCTACTTTGATAAAATCACCCCAAAAACGTTCTTCCTCTGATCAGTGAATGGTCGGTTCATTCCTGTCCCCTTCGCCATCCTAGTGGTGTTCTATCTGCAGTACTTTCCCTTTGTTATGTCCCTTGGTGATGGCGTATGTCTGTCCTTGAGCTGGAGGTTTGAGTAGTCCACCCTACCGTACAATCGGTGGTGGGAGTGTGACATCCTGATTTCAATCAAATAAGTTGGGCTTTTCATTGACGTGATTATAGTGTTTTTCTCAAAGTTGGCCACTCACGAGATAACTAAACCATCCGGGGGAGCTATTAAGAGATTTTAAGGCAAATAGACTTGAGAATTCGACTAAGAATCGACTTCTCGACCGTGCCCATCTTTAGAGAAAAACATGTTTGAGTGAAATTAACTACTGATTCGAGTCCGATTTTGGAAATTGGAAGCTCTGTCATGTCACAGGTCATTCTAGGAACGTCGACTCACATTTTGAGGACTTCCCAGGGAGTTCGAGATTTTTATGGAAAATCGAGATGAACGATTTGGAAAATGAACGGAAATACGGATTGGTCAATTTGAAGAGACTTTTGGCATCTGGTGTAAGTGAATCAATGAATGAAGTTATTTGGGATTTTTTTGCATCTGAATTAGATCTCGACCGGATTTGTTTGTTTAGAAAATTGGATGCCGAGAAAAATAAAGTAGAATTCGGAATTGAGGGAAAATAACTGTTTTTGTTGCCAAAGACTTGTTATTTGAGGGAATTATGGTGTAAGAAAGCAAGTGAGGATCAAGTATTTCATCTTGGACGTTTTTAGGGATCATATTAAATTGAATGGAAGTCGTGGGACCAAAATTGGATTAATATAGAAATCCTGTTAATTTTTCCCCTATTTCCTTCGATCTTCCTCTCTCTCTCACTCTCTCTCTCTGTTGTGGGGCTGCACGACTCCCACGTCCATCCTCCCCCTTGGCCACACAAATTCTCTCTCTCTCTCGCGGAATTCCCCTGGCCGACAGCCTTGTCGTGTCCCATTTTCCTTCTAATTTTCTTGACTTTTGAGTCAAGTTTATCCCCTCATTCAGCTGATATCCCTTACCTGCCTTTCCTTTTTATTTTTCTTCTTTTCATCGGTTCAAACGAAGAAGCAGCTTCTTCGTTTCTCTCTTGCAACCACCTCCACTGAACAACCCCTATAACTCTTGGCCACATGTCCGCGGCGCAGCCATCTTCGATCAACTAGTGAAACTGAAGTTGCTCCTTTAGTGAATTCGATGACCCAGCAACGAAGCCACGCGTTTGTTCCTTCATCAACCCAGTGTCCTCTCTCCACTAGTGTCACCATTGTTCCATTCGAAGTCAACCACAGCAACTCCGCTCGCTAAGCCCATCAGCCACCGTTCCTCGATCTCTTGGCCTGCTCCATTTAGCTGCTTAAAGGCCCGTCTTCATCAAATCAGCAAGATCATCAGCACAAGAGCAGAGTTTCCAGCCAAGCTACGGGCTTGCGTGGCCGATTTTAGGCCATTCCGGGCCCCCGTTGGCAGTCCCGCTTTGAGGTTTATCGGCTCTCGTCGCGTGCTCGTCGATTTGATTCGAGCAAATCTTTAATCAAGTGAGTTTTACTCACTAATGCTTTCTTAGTTTGCTAATCATGCTTAATGGTTGATTAGATTTAATTAAGCACAATTAGGTTGTTAGATTAGAGTAGATTAATGATTATTAGATAATTGTGATGCATGTTAGGTAATTGAATTGTCCAATTAGCAAGTAGAGATATACTATTATTTATTGAATGCATCTCGGGATTTTTCCTGACCCTTATCAGGCTTTAATCAGGCATTATGGGCCTAAATTGGATCTTTAGTATTTATTTATTAATTTTCGAAATTATTAAATTAATTATTTATTTTCCGAAAATTAGGCAGGGATAGCCAACAACTGGAATTTTATGCTAATTGTCGTAGCGCAGTCCGTTTATTTAATTGGGTTTTATTTCATGCTAAATTGAATTATTTGTTAAAGTGAGAATTATTCTTTAATTGGATAATTATTGGTTATTAATTGAAAAATAACTGGGCATCGGTTGACAGTGCCAAAAATGTTTTGGTAGATTACAGAAAATTGTGGGATTTATAGAAAGGAAATTATTCTATTTTGGCTAAGGCTGATCGTGTACCACACACAATATTTTATTAGGTGTCTTTGATACCAAGAAATTAGGCCAAGATATTATGAAATTGAGGAATTTAATTACGAAGTGCAATATCGTTGGTCACGGTTGAAAGGGTCGAATGGGATCGTAAAGCCATTAAATATTGAAAGGGTCAAGTGGGACCGTAAAGCCATTGAATCTTGAAAGGGTCGAGTGGGACCATAAAGCCATTGAATCTTGAAAGGGTCGAGTGGGACCGTAAAGCCATAAAATATGAAAGTACCGAGTGGGACCGTAAAGTCACTAAATCTTAGAAAGTTGCTTGGTGGGGCTGTGATTACCATCTATAAATAAGTTGTGTCCTAAGGACCGTGATTTATATTTGAGAATTGAGTTGAAATAGTTGAAATGACTGGAAGTGGTCTTATTGATATGTAATCGACTAAGTCGATTGGTTATTTTTTTGATATGATGTTGTGAATTGATTGATCGAATGGAAATGACCGTGAGTAGTCTTGTTGGCATGTAATCGACTAGTTCGATTTGATCGATGTTTCGATTAGTGATGTGATTGCTTGGATGTCTATTTGATCTGTGCTAATATGCATGGGGAATCTGAGGCCAAGGTAAGTCCTCTGACTCATGTTGTGCATAGGTAGCCCTAAGATGTTAGTTTACTAATAAGATCTTAGGGGGTAGAACTTGCTGAGATGTAGTCTCATCTCGGTTGTAGGACAACATTTCAAGACCCTGATGAGGAACCCGAGGAGAAAGAACCCGAAGAGGAGTATCTGGAGGAGAACCCCAAGGATGATCCAAAGTAGGATCCTGCTGAGAATTAAGACTCCACTTCTATATTATGACTTTTGCTATAGAACCTGTTTGAGTAGAAACCGACCTTTTTAACTTGGCTTGTATATGTATATGTATGACTGAGTTGTTATATATGTACATAAGAGTGTTGGTTTTCAGGTTCAAGTTTCTAGTCCTACTTGTATATCCCATTACTTTATTGTCTAGGATTTTTATAACTGCTTCCGCATGTGCTATTAAAAAGGAAAGGGTCGACGATATGTAGTCCTGGAATATCGCATTTTAAAATCAACAAAAGTTGAAGGATGGACACGTAACCAAGGATCGGGGCGTAATAGGGAGTCCTCGGTTCTGATTTATTTGTGGCGGTGGTGGCAACTATGGCGGTCCCATCGGTCTTCAGGGACAATTCCTGGCCATGTGACCTTGCTAGCCACATTCAAAACAAGCATCCGGCCTAGAATGGCATGGGGCTGACCCATGTCGCCTTCCGCAGAAACGATACACATCGTTCTGGTTGGATGCAGGCTTTCCCGCGATACTCCTTCGAGTGGGACGATGGAAGTGCTTTCTTTTTGTCATCGATCTCTTCCCAAACCAATTTCTATCCTGGTTAAAGCTCAATTGCGATCTAGATGTGACGGCTTGTTCATTTAGATTCTTCTCGATCAGCTGAGCTCGTTTGTACAACTCGTTGTAGTTCTTTATATCAAACGGCACCAGCGGATTTTTCAGCTCCGGTCGGAGGCCATCTATAAACCTCATTGCCTTCTCCTTAGGATCCTCGATCAACCTAGGAGCATATTGCGAAAGTTCGGCGAACTTTGCTTTGTATCGATCCACAGTCATTGGACCTTGATGGAGGTGCAAAAATTTTGTCATCTTTAATTGCTTAGCACGGCTGGAGAAGTACTTGTCATTGAATGCACTAATGAAGGTGTTCCACACTGAGACTACGCCTTCGGGAATACTTCTCCTCTAGTGGCCTTCCACCAAGTACTCGCAACTCCTTGTAATTGATATACTGCAATGGTGACCTTGTCTTCTTTTGTACACTTCAGTAGCTCAAATGCTTTCTCCAATTCTTCGATCCAACAGGTTGCAGCCTCGGGATCTTTGTCTGCAACTACGTTCCCTTATGGAACCTTAGCTTGTGCGGCAGTGGCTGCAGCAGCATGGTTCTAGGCCTACTATCTCATTGGATTTCTAATAATCTGAAGCGCCTGCATGATCCCTTCAAATTTGGGATCACCAGGGGCTGCTACCCTGGCACCAACCAGCAAAACCGACAGCAGTGCTACACCACTTGCACTGGCCTCAGTCTACGCTCTACCTCAAGCGCCTTGGGCACTGCCTCTTATCAGCATTCTAGCCCGAGTCACTAAGGATAAGGTCCTCTGCTTAGGAGTTCTCAGCTCCTCGTCACTCATCTTACAGGTTCTTTATAGACACCTATTTTTCGAATTACAATTCTACATTAGAATTTGAGTGACCACCAAACAAGCTACCAAATAGCTATCACTCACATGCATTAGTATAAAATAAAAGCCATTCCTACTAACTATCCTAAGAATCCACCGTACCTTATTATTCCAAACATAAACTTCACTTTGATACCATAAAAAAGGGATGTCACGCTTCGAACCTCTGAGCACATGCCCATCCCTTTCTGGTCGATAAAATTTTGTGACCTTCCAGGACAAGTCGCCGACCCTTTTCTTTTTATTGCACATGCGGAAGTGAAAATAAATCCCTTGACAGTAATCATCTCGGGATAGAAAATCAGGACAACGGATTCACAAACAAACATGCTTTTATATATACGCAGAGTCATGTACAAAAGTCTATGGCCAAAAAACTACAAAAGACTAGCCTTCCAAAAAGAAGCGGTCCTAATTGACCTACACTTCCAATCACCTTCTCTAAGGTCCAGGTCCTCCACTTTACAACCCTGAAAACGGTTATACAATAACCAGTGAGACAATGTCTTAGCAAATCCATGCTCTAAACCCCGATTGTGAGGGAAATACACCTAGAAGCGCCCTAATTACACAATTACACATTTAGCATAGATGACTTACTCACCTCAATTCCACCTTGTAGATCAGTACAAATTATATCACAGAACTGGTATGAGCAACAATTAAGCTCCAACAACTGGAACGCCATACTTAATTCTCAAATTAGCACAGGGGTTCTGATTATATGACCAAATCGTTACGACATGTTCCATATCGTGTCACACAATTTTGTCTCATGATCTGATGCATTCAAGTCCATTAATCATGCATTTCTAGTTTTTCTCTCAGCATATAGTACGGCCTACTTTCTGTTCCACGGTCCTCTGATATTGTCAGGCATTGTCACTACGTCAACGACATTCCATGAAGGAACATCAGTCCAAAGTCTACTGCAATTGGCATCCACTGGTAGGGCATCCCATATAGGGGTAATGTCTAGTTTAATAGCTCGGGAAGAATTCTCTTAACCAACACATGATCACTCAAACATCGCCAAGGGCACCGTGCATTGTACTCATTTATCTCCATTAAAATGGTGAACCTAGCCTATTTTCTCCATATTAGAAATACCCATGAAAATCATCGTGTGTAGGTATACGGTCAATTCATCCCAGAAATTTGATATCATTTTTTTAAAATCCCACTATTTTATATAGTACTTAAAACTATTTCTAGTGTCAAAATCCGATAGTTGAGATTTTCTGAATAATTATTTGAAATTCACAATTTCGGAATTAAATACCCATAATCCAATCAGCACTCAATTTGTAGAAATTAACACTCAGCTACTGAAATTAACCACACCATTGCAATTGGTACGAAATTCCGGTCACCGGCTATCCTAGCCTAATTTCCAAAAAATAATTAATAATTAATTAATTTCAAAATTTAATTAAATAATTCAATTTAATTTCTAAAAATATTAACCTAAGCCAAAATTATTAAATTAAATACCAATATGGACTCGGAAAATTCCCAAACCCTTCTACGATTTATCTAGGCCTTAGCTAAACCATGCTAACCACCTAACATGCTCAATTAAATAATTAAATTTCTAATTTAATCTAACTAACCACCTAATTCCTAATTAAATAAATCTAAACACCCATTAAACTTCATTAGCCTACTAAGAAGAGTTTAGAGTATAAACTCACCAGTTAATTGCGGAAACTAATTCACCGCGATGACGGTGCGACGGCGGCCAAAATCCGAATTTTTAGCGGCGTTGGCGGACACTCGGTGTAACATCCCGATTTTTCAATTTATTTTCAATAAATTGAGACGGGCATTTCGTTGGCATGCAGATAGTTCTTTTCCTTGAGTCGGCCACTCATGTGAAAACTAGTTTATCAAGTGAAGCCGTTAAGAAATTCTAATACATCAGACTCGAGAATTTGACCATGAAGCGATCTTTCGACCGAGCTAATCTGCAAGGGTCATTACAGCACAATTAAAAATCGATTAGAGATCGGAGATAGATCGACTCGACAGAGGCATGTGATCAGATGTGGGTGATTCCACCAGATCGCACAATTCTTGTCAATCGGCACTAAACCGACTTTTCTGTCGATTGGGTACCCTGTGTCCGTACTTGAAACCTTGAGATTACCTCAACAATCAAAAGTCGCCAATGTTTCAAAGATGTACATTGTGGCTTGAGATGATCAACCACAAGTCAAATGCATGAAAATCTTTAAAGGCTACCCGGTAGGTTGGGTCACGCTAGTATCATGCCAAAGTGAAATTAACCGTGGAATTGAGATCGAATTCAGAAATTGGAAGTTTGGGTGTGTCACAAATCATCTTAGGATCATTGATTCATCTTCGGAAGATTTTTTTCATGCAAGCTGAGTTTTTCGGCAAAATAATCAAGAAATGGCTAATTTGGCTCGAGAAATTAGTTGGCCCGCCTTTGGTCGCGCTTTTGGGACTTACGTTGGGTCTATGGACAAGTGAAAATGTGAATTGAAGTGTGGTGACATTGGATTAATTTTATGGACTTCAATTTGATTCAAATGGAAGAGAATCAAGTGGAATTGAATAATTTGTTGTACAAGAATTCATGCCACAACGGAAGATGGAATTGGACCCATTGAAGATTGTTGTGGGAGATTTGAAGTTAGTGGAGCATGACATCATTGATGATGTCATGGTGGGCCATTTAGTTAGATTAAAGAAAGAGGAAAAAGAAAAAAAGAAATGGCCACCTCCTTCTCTCTCCTCCCTCTCTTCTTCCTCTCTCCCTTGTGACCACTCTCCATCTCCATCTTCTTCTCCAGCTTCAAAACCCAGCAATCGGAAGCTAGTAGCCGTCGCAGCCACCGCCGAGCGAGATCCGCCGCCGCCTCACGCCGCTGAGCTGCTCGCCGTCCGCCCGCACCATCACTCGCCCCACCGTTGCCCTCTCTCCTCCATCTCCACTGCAGCTAGACGCACCAGCAGATATGAAGACGTCAGAGCAGCCCACGGTCCAGCTGGACCGTCGTCGCGCACCCCCTCGCATGCCATCCGCCGCTTGCGCGCCTCCAGCGCTTCACTGCCATCTTGGCCGTCATCCTCGGCCTCCCTCTCGCCCAGCTCACCGTTCCAACGAGCTGTTCAGCTCGTCCAGCCCACCTCCGGCCACCGTGAGGCCTCGCCTAGCCGCCACCTCGCTCGTCCGAGCCACCGATGAGCTGCCACCGCCCTCCTCCGCCCATGAACAGTAGCTGCAAAAAATGGGTATGGCAGCCTGGTTTTGTCCCATTTTGGCCGGCTTCCTAGCCTCGGATGCTCGGCCCGCCTTGATAAAAGTCAATCCCCTCGGCGTCCTCGTCGTTTTGGTCCACTCGGCTCGTTAATCCGGTGAGTTTAGCTCACTAAACCTTAATTAGAGGGTTAATGATGCTTTAGATGTGTTTAGTTTATGTTAAGTGTTATTAGGTGATTAGTTTAATTTATTTAAGTGTAGATTATATTAATGTGCTTGATTAACTTAAAGTGGGTTTAAGTTAAGGCTAAATGAATGTTTATATTAATATAAACTTTGATGTGACTTAAAGGAATTTGTTTTTGATTTATTTAAGTATTCTAAAATTATTTAAATAATTTAATAATATATATTTATTTGAAATTATTAAACTATTATTATTTAAATAAATTTCGGAATAAAATTTATTATTTAATAAATTTCGAAAATTTTGTCGGTACCTTATTTGCTCAAATTTCGTGCTAATCACTGCTATGTGGTCAGATTTTGAAATTGATGATTGGATATTATAAATTGAGTGTATATCGTGAAAAATATGGATATTATTATTTAATTATTTTCGGAATAAATTTAATTATTTATTAAATTTCGAAGATTTTGTCGACCTTAAACTCTCGAATTTCGTGTCAATCGCTGCTGTGTATTTAGAATTTGAATTTGGTGAATGGATGTGGCAAATTGAGTGTTGATTGTGATAAATAGGGATTTTATTCATAAAAACCCAAGTGTCGGGTTTTGATGCAAAAATTGGATTTTAATGATTATATTAAATAGTGGGGTTTGAAAAAGTGAGATATTGGCTTTTTTATTTGAAATTAGCGTGTCCCCACACACGTGATTAATCTCTGGAATATTTTTAATAGAAGAAAAATGGCCGGGATCACTATTTTAAGTGGAAGCATTGAGTGAAATATAAAGTGTCATGGGAGTGAATATGCTTTGGCTGTGTGATAACTAAGAGGAATCGTCCTGGGCTGTTGAGCCGGACTTACCCCTATATGGGATGCCCACGCAGTGGATGCCGATCATAGTAGAGGTTGAGCCGATTGGATCGATGCTCCTTCGGGAATGACGTCGACGTAGTGACGAAGCGGCGCTCCAAGGGGGGAGGCGATGCCTAGCATTAATGTTAGAAGATAGCCGAACTGCGAGTAGGTTATGCCCTTGTGTGGCAGTGAATAATAGTTGGAATGCGTGCTAAGTGCGATTGTGATTTATATGAAAGTGATGGCGTTCCAATTGTTTGAATTATTATTACTACATGAGATTGTGTAATACAAATTGTGCTAACCTGCAGGAAGGAATTGAGGCGAGGTAAGTTCTCTGTGTGATGTGGCTAGGCCACCCTTGGGCGTATTTTCTTTCTAATAGGGGTTTAGGGGGTTGAACTTGTTGAGACATTGTCTCATCCCGGTTTAGGGATTAAAATTTCAGGTCCCTGGTGGACGGAGCGGCTAGGTAGCTTTGGTTGGCCTTGAGGAGTTGCAGAGGTGAAGTCATAAGGATTGGAGAACGTGTCCAACTTGTAGGTCGTAGGACAATTCCTTTTTAAGAGCCGGTATTTTGTAGACTTTTGGTTGTAGGCCTCTGTTTGTAATTATGTTGAATCATGAAAGTGTTATGTTGTGATTTTGCTTCCTACTTTTCTATCCCATATTTCATTGTCAGGGGTTTTATAATACGTTCTACTTGTGCAATAATAAATGAATGGGGTCGGCGACACTACCTGGGAATGTCGCATTTGCATGACCATGGTGGGATGTTGGCACGCTCGAGGTTCGGGGCGTGACACTCGGGCTAGGCCTAGAATTGGCCCAACAAATCTCAGCCCAAATTGAGATTTGTTATTGACTTGGACTGGGCTTGAGTTGCTTTGCGGGCTTCAATTGACGTGGACTTGGAAAGGCTGAGTTGGGCTTAAAGAAGTCAATTAATGGGCAGTTCTCTTGGGCTGAAATAATCTGAATTTCACTTGGGGTGCTAGAGTTGATGGGCTGAACTCCACGTGGGCTGTTGCTGGGCCGTTGAAAATAAACGTGGACTCAACGGGCTGAAAGGAGCGGCTGAAAGTGGGCTTCAATTGGCCCGATAGTTGGGTCGAGCATGAGCGGAATCCAACGAAGGAAGGAGCAACTTCGACCGAGTTGCTGGGGATGTGCGACTGCTGGCGTTGCGGACGAGACGAAGACGCTGACGCAGAAGCAGCTTTGTCCGAGCTGCAGGAGACGTGCGGCATTCAACGGAAGAAATGGAAGGGAGTAGCTGTGTTCATGGCAGCATGAAAGTGGAGGGGAATCAGTGAGATTTGTGGTCAACAAACCGGTTATGGTTGACTCAATGGAGCAAGCTACGAGGGAAACAAAGTGGGGCGGCAGCAACGAGAGAGAGAGAGAGAGAGAGAGTGGAGATGATGGGTAGAGAGAGCTCGGTGGAATTGAAGACAATAGGTGGTGGAGCTGGCCGTGTGGACAGAAAATTCGGGAGAGTGCCCGGTTGCAGCTGCTGGGTTGCTCGGTCTTCACTTGAAATGTCGCGGATGAAGGAAAGAAGACTAAATGCAAGAGCAGGAGGCGTCGGTCTGCTGCTGGGATGAGGCGTGCGAAGGAGATGGAGGGGAGGGGTGTCCGTATGAAGGAAGCCAGCTGGTTTTCTTCAACAAAAAGGATTGGAACAAGGCTTAAAGTCCACAAATAGTATCCCTTGCATTAATAGCTTTGTCCCTAATATTTTCTAGTGTAATTTCCACTAAATTATTCAATTTTGATGCCAATATATGCTGCCCTCACCATAGGTCCGAGCTCTTCAAGTTAAGCTTCAATTCCCATCCAAATTCTTTAATTTAATGTCCAAATTTGATGTAGACAAAGCCTGAATAATTTCTTGTAAGTCCCCATCACACAAAAGCTTGGCTAGGAAGTCCAAATTTTCTTTAATTTGGCCTATATGAATTTCCGCAAATTTTCCGCAACATCGGAAATGGTTTTCTGGAAAAATCTTTGGAGGATGAGTCGACATTCCTAAAATAGCTAATGACACTATAGAACTTTCAATTTTGAAATCAGGTTTAAATTCGTGGTTATTTTCAATCCGACGTGCTTTTAGCGTGACCTAGTCTATCGAGTCACTTTTAAGAATTTTTGGTGCAATTGACATGTAATCGATTTATCTCAAGTCACAAAGTACATCTTCAACATATTGGCGACTCTCGTTTATCGTGAAAATCTCGATATTTCAATTACTGCCACTAGGTACCAAAATGATAGAAAAATCGATCTAGTGTCGATCAACGAGTATTTTGCAATCAAGTGGAATCACCCACACTCTGATCATATATCTCAGTCGAATCGACCTATTTCCGGTCTTTAATCGATTTTGACAGTGCCATAATGATCTCGGCAAATAAATACGATTGAGCAGTCGATTCTTGATCAAATTCTTAAGTTTATTGCATTTAGATTCTTTAATTATTCCCCTAGATAGTCCAATTATCTCATGAGTAATTAGGTCAGAGAATAGCAGTATTGGCGCATCAACGAAAGGCCCGATTTATTTAATCAAAAACGAAATTTGAAAATTCAGGTTGTCACACCTAAGACTAAAGAGGAAGCTGAAAAGTTGGCAACAGTCCCATATGCAAGCGCAATTAGAAGCTTGATGTATGCTATGGTATGTATACATTCGAATATTGCTCAAGCAGTGAAAGTATTGAGTAGATATATGTTCAATTCGGGGAAAGAGCATTGGATGGAAGCAAAGCAAGTGCTTTGTTATCTTTGTGGTACATTTAATTTTGAGTTATGCTATGAAGGCATGAAAAACTCAAAGGAACAATAAGCATTAGAGTTTTAGTGTTTTGTGGATGCTGATTGGGGAGGTGACCTTAATATCAGGAGGTCAACTAGCGGATATGTTGTTTCTTTACTCGGTGGAGCTGTGAGTTGGATGAACAAGAGACAGAGCACGGTTACTTTATCTTTTACTGAGGTAGAGTATATAGCCCTTAATCATGTTGTTAAGAGCTTGATTTTACATAAGGAGAAGTGAAAGATTGGGTATGATAATCAGAGTGCTATATTCTTGACTAAGAATCCTGATATTCATGTAGGAACAAAACACATCAACGTTCAATATCACTTTATCCAAGAGAAAGTGGAACGAAAAGTTGTAGTGTTGGAGAAAATTGACATAAAAGTGAATAGTGTAGATTTTTTTGCCAAGGTAGTAAATGCAAAAAAGTTTAAATGGTGCACAACTATATTGGGTTTAAATAAGCATGTGGAGTATTCATCAAGTAAGAGAATGTTGGGGTATGGTTCATACTCCCCACCAACTGTGTAGGGGTAGTGCCCTTGTGACCTAGAGGATAAGCTCATATTTTATTGGTAGTTTGGGTTTGGCTTATGAATAGCTAGTGGATATATATATACATACATATACATATGTATATATATATATATATATATATATATATATATATATGTATATACATATACATATGTATATCTATATATATATATATTATATATATATATATATGTATATACATATATATTTATATGTATATTTTTTTCTTTTTATATTTTATTAGTAATTTGCACTTGGGCTCCTAAATAGCTGATAAATAGCTATATATATATATATTCTTTTTTCTTTTATAATGGAGGGATGTAACAGACAAGTACGATGTGCTAATTATAGTAGAGTCCTCAACTAGATGTTGCCCTAGTTTAAGGGTAAATCAAGATATTATCTTGCATCTCGAATTCTCTTTCTTACTTTTATTCTCTTTTTTCTTTGAGATTGTATGACGAATCCTAACAATTTTTTCATAATAATGAAACTATAGATTTTCTTATCATGTTTGGCCCATAAAAGCGAATATTTTTAGATCCTTCCCTTGTTGGGGACATTAGAAGGGTGAGTTTGTAAAGATGGGAAATTTTTCCTTTTCTCCCTTGCCACCCCCACAGTGAGATCGCATAACTTAAAAGATGACATAATGAGAACAAACAAGGTGTTGGCTTTAGATGGCAAGGAATTAACTTCATCTCCCCATGGTCTTGGATTAAATTCTTTAATGAAAGAGCTACATGAGCAAAACCCTCAATAAATCAGATCGATATGGGGAAGTGCATCCTTTAAATCGTTTGAAAAGTAGGACTAATTTAGATGCCCCGAAGTGGGCTTAAACATCATTTTCGCTAAACCATGAACAAAAATTATGACGAGAAAGGGATGCAATGATTTTGCACGAAAAGGCACGAGTCCAGCAGACAGTTAGGGGAGAGAAATTAGGTTGTATGATGTTACGAAAATAATTGGTCACTTCAATGAGAAAAATTGTGTTGGGAGACAATTAGGATGTGAAAATAGTCATACCTTATCAAAAGTGGTTGATTCGAAAAGAACATGAAACAATCTGACTTAATCTATTACTATCAAGGTTGGTGTCTGCATTTTTAAATTCTTTATTTTGCAAAATTAATCTAGATGAGGGCAATGTTCTTTGATATAGTTTCCTATAGCAACTTAGCTATGAAAGGATATATTGCAAGTCTAAGAATGGATCTTTCGTTTAAGTAGGATAATGGCTAGTGACATTTTAGGATTACTAGCAATAGTGTACATACGTGTTGCGTACAGGCGAAAACTAAGAGTTGAAAGACTTAAACCATCTCATCAGGAAATATTTGGATTAGCAAATAATGGAAAGATATTATTGACTCGATATAAAAATATTGTATAAGCTCGTCTTTCCTTTATATAATGGGATAACTAAAGACATCATAGTTCTTTTCTCAAAACTCTTTTAAGAGGCTATATGGAATGCGAACTTTCAAAACTTAATGTTCCCAAAATAACAATAGATTTATTTGCAAATATAATCTTTCCCAATTACATAGAAAAAAGACACCACAAATGTCATAACTTTCGTATGATACTCACTTTGTTGTTATAACTTTTTAATCGATTATCTGAATGTCATAACTTACAAAAAAAAAAAAAGTTTATTTTGGTGTTAAAACTTTTCAATTGATCATTTGAATGTCAGAAAATTCGATATGACATTAAAATTTCCAATCCTTGTGGTGAAATTTTTTTATAAGTTATATTACTCAAGTGATCAATTGAAAGTTGTAGTGCCAAATTAAACGCTATATAAAAATTATGACACTAGTGGTATTCTTTTCCTCAATTACACCGTAAGAAGTTATATTGCGAGTTGGAAATAGTATCAGTGTTCACCTCACATTTCCTAATTAGAAGCACCATTGTTGCAAGATTCAACTCTTATAAGAAGTATTTTACTAAATATTCCTCAATGTGCTCAAAACTTTTAATTGTCAAGAAATTTAAAAAATTTGAGTGTGCATGGCTTATGGATAGTACTTAAAACATTTTCCATATTTGTGGCCTAAGCATAATTTTAGAAAGGTCGGGAGCAATGGCCACTGTTGCTCACATTTTAACTCGTCTTCGCTATAAGTTTTGCAAGGTGTTCGTCAAATATCTCACAACTACAATGCTCCGCTGTTTTAACGACACACCTAAGAGATGTTATATTATCTAATATAGTCCATATCTAAATATATTACTAATATATAAGTTACACCATATCACTATGCAACTTTAATACAAAATATCTACAAGACAACACCAAAGAGCAGGGTTATTGTCGGGAAAAGTGTAAAAAAAAATGTATAAACCTATTGCATTTGTGTCAATTTAATTCTAAATTTATGTTGATGCTAATTAAGTCCCAAAAATTTGGACATGGTACCAATTCAGTACTTTTGACTAATTTTCACTAGATATTGCTGGAATGAACACTAGCCTATGTGGTACCATCAACGTTGATATGAAAAATTTTAATAAGATTTTTAATATTTTTTATTTTTTAATAATTTTTCTGACTTTTTTTCTTTCATTTTTTTGCAACCTGTGGTGCGTGACAAGGATCCTCACCTAGGTGAGGTCAAGTTGCCTTACCATGGCCGATGGCCGATCACCGACAAAAGGAAGAAGAAAGGCAATAAAAATGAAGGAAAAAATAAAAAAATATTAAAATATTATTAAAAATTATCCACGTCATTACTAGCATGCCACATAGGCTAGCAATGTCCACTTCAGCAATATCTGGTCAAAATTAGTTGAAAATTTTTTTATTGGTAGTAGGTCAAAAGATTTAAAATTAAATTGACACTAATGTAATAAATTTAGACTTTTTGACACTTTTCTCATTATTTTATGTAAAAAGATAAACCACTGTTTGGAAAACTACAATAATGGTCCTTGTATCTTTTGCACATATTCAATTTTGGTCCCCTTACTTGATTTCGGGACAAGTTTGGCCCCTAAACAAATTTCCTGTCAATTTCTAGACACATTGTGTATTTTCATCAAATATGGATGGAAACTGCTAATTTAGCTAAGAATATAAAAGCGTGGCACTAACTTGCAATAAACAAATCAATAGGGCATATTCAATTTTCATCCTTATACTTATCTTTTTTTGACAAATTTGGACTCTAAACTAACCCAGGATCATGATTTTCAGACAAATTTTGTTTTTATTTGTCCAATTACAAAAAAAAAAAAGGCTAAATGTTAAAGAATAACATGGAGTTAGATGTTTATACTTAGCTTAGTAGATCAGTGACCTAGTAGTAGTTCTCCCTAGATGGTTAATACTTGAGTATCGCTTTTAAGGAACTTGGCCTCTAAAGACCATACAAATTTAAACCATTCTAAACTTAAGACTCTATCCGTTTCACGAAAAATAAATGATTTTGAAAATATTTTCCTAAAAATGATAACTTGTATTGTTTGAAATAATTAGTCAATAAAAAATATTTTTATTATCAACAACACTTTATGTATAAATATTTTCATGCAAGATGAAAATATATTTCATTTATTCATTTTTATAAGCAATACAAGTGATTAATTTTATAAAAAAATAATTTTCAAATTGAATATGGACAATAGTACAGGGCTATTTTTGTAATTCTTCGTGAATTTATATGAAACTGACCGGACCAAAATTCAAAGAAGGAATTAACCCATGGATTTGTCCCACTAAACAATTCCCGATCTGAATTTTGACTTTCTCGAGTACCCGTTTAGAGCTCCTTTCAGGTCCAATTCAAGAAAATATTAGGCGTTTTGGTAGTGCCATGACAATGGTGTTTGAGCACCATCAAAAATGCGACTCGTGTCGAGTGGGACTGGTATTGAATTGGAAATATTGAATCTAGATACTACTGAGGCCGACATGTGAGCTGGTTTCTATGGCTCCTGAGCTGCACCGACAGAGGATTTCGTATTGACGGGGGAATCATAGCTGAGTTGTGTTGACTTTGCTTCAATTACATGAGTCTAGTTCAAGTTTTCATCTTACATGTCATGACATCTAGCTGCTAGCTGAAGCAATTGACAATGTTCCATTGATATTAAACTCTAAAGCATCTTTCATATATCACATCTACCAAGAAAAGGAGCATAATTTCAGATATCTATCAAAAAAATATTTCTAAAATCATTTCCAGAAATTCGTCTCCCATGGGAAAGATTTGCAGCAGAAGATGGTTTTGGGAGGCAAGGTTCAGGAAAAGATTAAAAATATATTTTTTTTTTGGGTCCGTGATTAAAAAAATAATTTGCAAAGCTCTTTCTTGCGTAGATAGTGTCCCATTCTCAACGCTGCTCAAGCATAATGCATCGCACTGCTGGAGCACCTAACATTTTCCCCTATAGTTGGGGCAAAATACTTTGGCTTTTTCTCTTCGCTGTGAAAGTCAATTCTCGACACCTATTTTCTCAGTAAGAGAGTGATTGATTTGATTCAACATTTTGATCTTGATAAGAACAATCAAAACGTGCATATCTTTCTTATAAATCATATTTCAGAAAATTATAAATAAATTTATATGTCAACATTCGTATGCTATAAAAGTTTTGTGAGTTTTGCCAAACATCAAATTGTGAATATTATTGGTAGATTTTGTGCTTTTAACACAGTGTAATAGACAAGATTTTATCACCTATCTGAATGCCTTCTCTACTATATAGTTTAAAATAATTTCATCAGTGAATTAAGTAATTTTTTAGGCTTGATTGAATCTTTTATATTAGAACTAGTTATGATTATCCAATGTGCTTAATTTTATTAAATGTTGAATAAATTATTTTTCAGCACTTGTTAGAGTTATCCAATAAGTTCTAAGTTAAGGTTTCTCTTTATCGCGAGATAATATTCGTCATTTTGTATTTGGGCTTGTTGCGACTAATTTTTCGGGTGTGAACCACCTAGGGTTTGGCTAATGGATTGTTAAGCCTAAACTTAACTCGGGCTCTCTTAAGCCCATACCAATTCGTAACTTAAGTTCAAATTTCTTAACATGGAAATGGATTTTATCTATGAGTCGCCACTAATCAGTTTACGGTAGGTCGATTAAACATCTAAGTAAAATAATGGGAGGATTATTTTACTCTTACGAATCAGAGACTTTGGACACGAGACTTGGTTACACTATACTTGTCTAATGCCCTTTCGATACCATTTCTTTTTATTTCCTAAAATGTTTTTGCAAGAGCTTGAATTGATTTTAATTTACTTTCCTAACATGTGAGGTAATCGTACAAGTGCGCAAACCACCAATTTAACACTCAAATAAAGTAGTGAGTAAATTGTAGGACTTCCTTCAAAGCAACGAAAGTATCTGCAATGTTAGATCAGAATTCACATCGACAGTCCTAGATATGATTTCTAACTAACATGTAATCACTCAATTTTTGCTTTCACTTATTTAATGAAAATCATGATTTATGCAATGCATGTCACTAATCTAACATGAAATGATATGACATGACAACATGACCTAAACTATATGACATAAATAAGCATGCGGCCTATCATGAAGCATGAGGTGAATTTATTCTAAAAAAAAAAATGATTTTTGTATTTTCCATGAGATTCGAAATTAAAGAAATGTGACAATTAACTGTGCAATCTAAATTAACCAAATGACTTAATTCTAATAACGAGCAATTTCTAGCTAAATGAATCTAGCAACAATTACTAGATGACGGGCATTTTATGAATCTAATCCTACATGACATGCATGATTTTTTTGTATTTTCATTTATGAAAATTCATAATTAAGATCACTAAAAATAAAAATCTAACTAAAGTGAAATGTTATCTATTCTAAATGCCTTCTAAATATGCATTTAAAAAAAAAAAATCTAACTAACCTATCATGCAATCAATCCTAATCTACATGGAATGCAAATGCAATTTTTTTGTATTTTCTGGATAAATAGAACAATTAAAAGATAAACACCAAATCATCCATGGTCCTCAAAAATGTTATCCGCCATTCAAATTAAAATTCAAACTTGATTATTTCGCTATTAAAATCAATAAATTGATCTTAAGCCTTAAAGATCAAGATATCAATTTTACTTCCACGTGATTAATTATTCCATCTAAAACTTTATAGATAGAATAAAAATTCGTGCGGTTGCAAATTGGATGCTATATCATGGAATTTCAATCATGCATTGGAAAATATTTCCACCAAAGAGATAAAATATTCAAAAACTAAAACAAGATAAAACAAATCTACCTAAGAAATTAAATCTACTAAATCTACCTAATAAAATAAAATAGATCTATATCTAAATTTGAATTTTTCCAAAAACCCAATCGGTAGAATGGACCAACGATGGAGGCTCGGTGCAGTACGGCTCAAGGTCAGTGGCTGTGGTGGTTCACAGGTGATTTGCGATGTTCGATGGCTCTGCGGATGGTCGTTGATGGGGTGGAGACGCGGCTGCTCACATCTTGGTGATCAACTTGGGACCGCTTTAGAAACCTCCCGAAGCGGTGGGCCAAAGAAGATGTTCGTGCAGGGACTACTCCAGCTTAATCCTCAATTTTTATGAAACACAATCAAATCCCTCTCAAAGTTGACCACCCATTTTTTACTGAGAATATCTATGCCCCGATTTTTCTCCTATCTCTTCATGCGTGGACTTTGTGAATGGGTGCAGTAGAGAAGTGAAAGCACGAGTCTCTCTCCGGGTTTATCTCGTGGACATCTCTGTTGGGTACTCCGAGAAGACCGGGTAATCGTCTAAGAAATTTCGCCTGCAACAGCAATCAATCACCGCGGAAGTTGCTGGACAAACGTTGACTTAAGAAAACGTTGCGATGGAGAGACCAAGGCAGCAACTTGGTAAGGCTCCGAGATCGGCGTTGATTGGAACTTGAACACGTGACCAGAGGATGGAATTCTCGACTAAGATTATTGACGTCCCTCGAGAAACCCTGCAGCTGCTTGATGAGGCACGACTAAGGCTAGTCGTGGCGGGAATCTTGCTGAAAACCTGCCAAGGACACCTTGGAGCTGGCTCGCTGGATGTTCACCTGGAGGTTGCTGGACTATCTTTGGGAAACTCGTACGACTGCTGGAACTCCAATGCTGGCTCGAAGGCTTGTTTAATGTGGTAGAGATTTGCCAAAGATTGCGCCAAGATGCTGCGAGGAAGCTTCAACGAGCCATTGCAGAGAGAAAGCCAGCCTCTTTCCCCTCACGTTCCTCTCCTTCACGTATGTTTTCTATATTGTGGCCGTATAATCAATGTGTGGCCCCCTCCAAAACCCTACGCATTTTAATCTAGTTATAGACCATGGATCAGGGTTTTAATTGATGTTCATGAAGATTTTTTTTCAAAACGCAATATTTATTTTTTCCAAACACAATATTTGCTTTTGAATTGAAATCTCACAAAGATAAATCTGTAAAATCTCCCCGAGGATACGAGCTTGGGTCGATTTACTCCCTTCGTGGGCTTAGTCTAGCCCGCCAATTTAAAGTTTAGAACCACTAATTTAAATCCATCCACCATCGGTCCAATGCAAATGTAAAATATGCAAATTAAAAATAGATGCACCTAAAACTATATGCTATGCAATTAATATTTTTTCAAGGATAAAATTAACCCCTAATTTTTTTAATGCAATAAATGACTAAACGGGTCGCCAAAATTTAGGTGTCAACAGGGTTCTTATTTCAAAAGTCGTTTTTTTTTTTTTAAAGAGACTAAGCAAAATAGAAAAAAAATGATAAATTTTAGGTATCCATGATTGGGTATGACAAAGAGCTTCCTACAGATATATCGATTGACTTCCCACAACTTGTGGATTCACCTCACGTTAAAACATTTCACTATTAATGTTCGATTTTGATGACATCACTTGTGATTCTAAAATTAGACTATTACTGACAAATAGCAATCTGCCACAATTCATTAAGTATCCCGTGGCATAGTTATTTCTTCACGTTGTTCATTGTTGGATTTTTATTAGATTAAATGTTTTTTCACATTTACCATCAAATTGATGATATGTATACATAGAAAAAACTATGTAATCAAATTCATCCACATATCACCAATACAAAGATCAATTGATGATATATTTATATATATATATATGTGTATGTGATGATGGTCCTTCTTTATTTGCTAGCATAGTGGTTTTGAATGAACTTTAGCCACATATTGACAATTATGTGAAAAATAATCCGAAAAAATTTTAAACTGTTTGTGGACCTAATAATGATCCATTTTCGGTTGAGTTTTCTACTAGTCTTTCTTCCTCATTTCATTGGTGCCAAAAAAAATTGGCATGGCTCCTGTGTGCCAAAGATAACTATAGCAATTAATCAATAAGTTGCAACAATTAGAAGAGAAATTATGAAGAATAAAGGAAATTCTTATGCAATTGAAGGTAATGTATAAAAAAAATACAAACTTTTGTACTCAATACTATATCGAGATGCAAATTAATACCATTAAAGTTGTTGGTATCAAGATACACATGTGAACGAACTGGGCGAAAGAGTTTCAGGTAATAGTTAAACCTTCCCTCCTTGAGGTGAAGGAAGGTTCAACTGAATTTTAAGGTACGTCAATTCACAAATTTTGCTTTGTTTCTCTTCTTTGGTCTTCTTGTAGTTCATGAAATTCAGTTTTTGATTGATGTTGAAGACCTATAACCTTTCAAAATATCAACATTACATAAGAAAATTCTTGAAATTTACATGGTTTAGGCTCAAACTATTTTGGACCTAGAGGGCCACCTTGGGCCTTGGTACTTCAAGGGCCACTTCCAATAGTGTTAGAGTCCTTTGAGGCCCTGCACAATCATTGGAACAATGATCATTTTCCCTCTCTCCAGTTCCCCCCTTTTCTCGGCCTACCCTCAAAATTTTTCCAATTATTTGAATTAATCGTGTTCACAATCACAAATACAATGAGCCGCCAACCTTATGAGCACAAGTAGACTGAGTAGGAGCAGGTCGATGAGGAGTATCGTGTCTAACGAGAATACACTGCCGCCAAACATTTGGGAGCGCTAATAGACGTCCGATGAAAACCCTACCTGACAAACCCAAGTTGAATTTGCCCGGATTAACTAAGAAAGATATCTATTGTGGGATAGACATTCGAATACAAACTTGTCAATGGAAAAATGAAGGTCTTTTGCACGATGAATGGCAACAGTTTCACCTGCACATCATTAAGTAGGATGGTACCGTGTGAAATGGTACCAAGAAAAAATGATAAAACAGTAAGAAAATTCTTCTTGCGCAATTGGTCAAACCGCAAGCTCATTTGGATATGACGATATGATGAATCAAAGAGAATTCACACATAACCTCTGGTATTGCTAGTATGAGTACCTAGAGGGGGGTGAATAGGTATACAAAGATTTTTCTTGAAGATTGCACAATACTTAGACAGTTGAAGAATTTACAATAATTAAAAATCAATCGTGAGACTGAGTAAGGGAAAGAGAGAATTGAACACTCGGTTTATAGTGGTTCGGCTTGATTCAAGCCTACGTCCACTCTTCTGCACTGACAGCCAATTGGCTGGATTCTACTATGAACAAAGAGATGTTACAGTGTTGATCTTCCTTGATTTCTCGGTGTAGATGATCTACCACACTTACTCAAGGTATCACCAAGTACAAACACTCTCTGTGTATACAATTTCGCTCAGATTGTATCGACTAATAATCAAGGTTCTTCAGACTCTGGAATTTCTCTATCGATCACTCTCTCAAAACAACTAGAACGTCTTCCTTTTATACTCCTTTATGCCATCATAGCCGTTGGCACTTACCAAAGGAATTCCTCCAATCTACCCGTTGGACGGAATCAATCAAGAAGATCATCCGAGCTATTTAAGGAATCTGATGATAGCCCATCAATCATGTTCGCCCATACAATCAGGATCTTGGTTTCCAAGAATAGAACATTCCAAGAATATTTCGTCGACCATCGGATCTTCAATCAATCTTAGATAAGAATTAAAGAATCCGAAATGATTATCCAACCAAAGAATCTTTTCCAGAGGATAGGATCGAATCCTCAACCATATACTTCGGCTTTGGATTTCCTTCGTCACTGGATTAGAAAGCGTCGGTGAGAATAGTCTTGAGTCTTGAGTCTTGAGTCTTGAGTCTTGAGTCTCGAGAATACAAAGTCTTCGAGACTTTAAACTGTCGGTATCCCAGGACTAGATCGATAGAAATGTTTTGTCGGCTTCAAAATATTCTGGAAAGATTTCTCCAACAATCTCCCCTTTTGATGGTGACAAAACTTTCTTGTAGATTTGAACAACTTTGACCTGCAAAAACATTTCTCAAGCAATATGGCTAACTCAAAAAAATTAATAAAGCAACCAGACTCGCATCCACAGAAAATTGGTTAGTCTTTCATGAGTAATACCATATAACAACACTTGATAAAAATGCAACCAGTCAAGCATCAAAATCCACAGCCAATTCAGTCAAATTTAAATTCACACCCAAGTTCAAGTTCTCAAAAATAAACATAACCACAAAAGTCAAAGTTTTAAAAGATGTTGGTTCAAATTGGTTCTCCCCCTTTTTGTCATCATTTAAAAAGGGTGAGAAAGGAGTCATGTCTGCTTGGGAATGCGCACGATCTGGAAATCCCCCATAGACTGGACTACTCCTTCGAGCTTCTTCAGGTCTTCCCTCAGTTGAGCTACCTCTTCTCCCTTAGCATTGGCTTGAAGTTGCAGAGCGAGGTCTTTGAATTTATCCTCCAGGGAGACTGAAGATGCTTGTCCAGCATTCTTCATGGCTTGGATTTCACAGTCCAGAGCATATATCTGGCCACGCATTTCCAGAAGAATTTCCATGATACGACGAAAATCTGCAGAATCGTCCGTCTGTGTACTAGCATTGGCTTTCTCAGATGGTGTGTATGCAGACGATGGCGCTTCTGTAAAGTCTTGCAGATTTGTATCGTGACCTTCTTCAGGCAATTGAGAGACCTGAACTTCTTCTGGGTCTTCTGGAGATTGTCTTAGATCTTCACTGTCAGCAGCATGAGGTGTAGACCTCTCTTGCTCTCCAACTCCCCCTGTCTCTAGGACATCGAAAGGGGAAGAATGATGATCATGCTCTTGATTTCCCTTCTCTTCAGATTTATCAGCAGACTTTTCTTTCTCTCCTTCTCCTTCTTCTTCAGCTTCTTTCTTCTTCTCTCTCTGCTCTTCTTCTTCTCTGTTTTGCTGAAGTTCTGACGGTTGAGACACAGAACGTCTGGTTCTTGTCAGTGCTTGGATAGTGGGATCTTCATCCTCTTCATCTTCATCTTCATCCTCCAGGATGAGAGTTCTTTTCTTCTTTTTCGATGGGGCACCAATGGCCGCCTTTCCCTTTCTCTTTGAGGCAGACTGAACTGGAGATTTCACTCTGAATTTCTCCATTGCCTTGGAGAGTTCTTGCAGACGCATCTTAGTTAACATTTTCAAACCTACCACCATCTTATCACACGGTCGAACACAAAATGTTTGTGGCGGTTCAATATGCATGTGTCTGAAGATCTTGGTCACCAGACCAGGATAAGGCAATTGTCCTTTGTCTTTCGACATTGCTCTGTACATATGGAAGAGAATAGTGTGCAGGAGAGAAAACTTCCGTCCTGAGTTGATCGCGTACATCAACTTTGCTTCAGAAAGAGACACGGAAGTCTTTGACGTAGACTTCGGTCTGAGACAGTTGATCACAATCTTATGAAGCACAATGTTGATGGCATTCATCCTGGAATAGGTAATTTTCTTCTCTACGTCCTTATCTTTGACAAGTTCCAGAGTAGTACGAGCAGGTGAGACTTTGATTGGTAGATAACGTCCTCGTTCAACTCCAACTATGTCCGCCAACATATTCACATCTACCACATAGACTTGGTCTCGTACATCGAATGAAATTCTATTCGCATCCAAAAGCTAAGATTTGAATAGAAATAAGCGGTCAGTTGAGCATACCCGTCCGTAGAGTCAGAGCAAAAATTCTCTAGTTGAAGCAAATTCAACTTTTCTCTTAAGTTCATGTTGATGGCGTCCAGGAAGTCAAAATCAACACTTCTAGGGTTTATCACCCCTCTTTTCAACAGTCTGAAATACACATTTTCCTGATCCTTGGATTTGAACAAATCCATCCGATTTCCTTTCACCTTTGCTGCCACTCCCATTCTCGGTTGGAATTCAAGGAACATTCTGTCATCATCGTTCCCTTCAATCAGATTTTGTCCTAGCATACGAGGGTCACTTGGAATGCTCACAAGTGCCTCCTCTGCCCTTCCTTTCGGAGCAACTCCCAATTCCTCCATTTTCCGCAGAAAAAGATACTCATTCCCATAATTTTTGTCCTTAAGGAAGTCATCTATATATTTTAATGAAGTACCGGTGCTTTTCAACGCACGATAAAGCTTATAGATAAAGGATGGTTTTTGGACTCTTACTGGGTCGGCATCCTCGATTATCTCTTCTTCCAGATGTTGACTCGCACCTTGTGGGGCAGGAGGCGTTGAATGACGTGGAGGAGAGCGAATCGGACTTTGTCGCTGACTTGATAAGTCTTCTTCCTCGGTGAGATCGAAATGTGTCGGTCCCTTCTCCATTCTTTGTGGTCCCCTGCTTGCAATTCTTGATGATTTCCTCGAAGAAGACATCTTTCTTTGTCTATTGGAAGATTCCTTCACTTGCTTTCCCAAGAAAAAATGACCACTTTCTCAACGACGAACAAGAAGTAGAAACAGTATCGGGAGGAGAGTGCCTTTTAGGGTTTTGAAGATTGGGCGAAGAAAAACTGTATATATATATAACTCAGTTTTGAAAAGGGAAGTTCAATCGGTACAAGGAAGGTGTACGAACATTTCTTTTTCAAAATCAATAACTGCCAAAATTAATCCCTTTTAAAAAGACAAGTTTTCGAATTTCACACGGATTATAACCAAACGAAAGATCGTACCTTTTCGAATTTAGATAAAATAACTAAACGAGAATTCGTACCTTTTAGATAAAATAACAACTTACAGTCTATAGCCGTGAATGTCTGAGTCTGAGGATTTAAAGTCTGAGAGATTAGAGTCTTAGAGTTGGTGAGTCTCTAGACTTTAACTTCTTCAAGCTTCAAAATGTTGAGTCTTGAACGGATAAAGTCGAATTGATTTTTCTCCAAAGGCTTTGTGAATATATCCGCTAGTTGACTCTTTGAATCAACAAATTGAATCGAGATTTCTCCATTTTGAATATGATCTCTAATGAAGTGATGTCGAATCTCAATATGCTTTGCTCTTGAATGAAGAATTGGATTTTTGGTGAGATTGATCGCGCCTGGTGTTGTCACATCTGATTTTCGTGCATGAGTCTTCAATGCCAAAGTCTTGTAGCTGTTGTTTTATCCATAGTATTTGCGAACAGCAGCTTCCAAGAGCTACATACTCGCTTTCCGTCGTTGAGAGAGCTACAAGTGCTTTGCTTCCTTGAAAACCAAGACACGGCCCCTGTTTCCAAGTAGTTGACGGGTTCCGAAGTGCTCTTTCTATCAACTCGCAACCGGCCAGATCTGCATCTGAATATCCCGGAAGATTAAAGTCTCCCTTCTTAGGATACCGAGACCCATGCTTGAAGATGAAGCAACGTATTTAATGATACGTTTTGCAAGATCGAGATGAGATTCTCTAGGATCTGATTGAAACCTAGCACAGATACAAACACTCAACAAAATGTCAGGTCTAGAAGCAGTAAGATAAAGAAGTGAACCGATGATGCTCCTATACAGCTTTTGATCAACTTTCTTCCCTTCCTCATCTTTGTCTATCTTCAAAGAACTTGACATTGGTATATCAATCTTCTTGCAATTTTCCAATCCAAATCTTTTGACAAGATCATTAGAATATTTTTCTTGGAAAATAAAAATTCCTTCCTTCAATTGCTTTATTTGAAGGCCAAGAAAGAATGTTAATTCTCCCATCATACTCATTTCAAACTCATCCTGCATAGACTTAGAAAATTTCTTGCATAGACTTTCATTAGAGGATCCAAAATAATGTCATCAACATATATTTGAACGAGTAAAAAGCTTTTGTTTTCCTTTTTGATGAATAGAGTAGTATCTACTTTACCTTTAACAAAGCCGTTCTGTAATAAGAACTTACTTAGTCTGTCGTACCAAGCTCGAGATGCTTGCTTTAGACCATACAGAGCCTTTTTTAGTCTGAAGACTGAGTCTGGCTTCTTTGGGTCTTCAAATCCAGTCGGTTGTTCCACATAAACTTCCTCTTGGATAAATCCATTCAGGAAAGCACTTTTGACGTCCATTTGGAATAACCTGAAATTTTTGTAACAAGCAAATGCAAGTAATAGACGAATAGCTTCTAACCTTGCAACTGGTGCGTAAGTCTCGTCATAGTCTATTCCTTCTTCTTGCGTGTATCCCTTGGCCACGAGTCTTGCTTTATTCCGTATGACTTTTCCTTTTTCGTTCATCTTGTTTCTGAACACCCATTTGGCTCCAATAACAGTTTTACCTTTTTGGTTTAGATGTCAATTCCCAGACATCATTAATGTTGAACTGTCTGAGCTCCTCTTGCATAGCTTCGATCCAGCTTTCATCAGATAAAGCTTCTTCTATGCTTTTTGGTTCAATTTCAGAAATGAGAGCCACAGCACTAGACTCTTCACGTCTTTTGGATCTGGTACGAATTCCTTCATTAATTTCGCCGATAATGAGATCTTTAGGATGACTGGATTTATGCTTCCAGTTACTGGTTGATTTGCTTGGTTGATGATCTCTTTCTTTATTTGAATCTTCATGAGCTTCTTGATGTTGGACTTCCAGAGTCTGAGATGCTTCTTGAGTTGAAGACTTTGGAAGGTCTAGAGTGAGTTCAGACTCTTCATATTGAGTCTGGCTGGATTTATCTTACGTTGAGTCTTGGAATTTGACATTCATTGATTCCTCCACAGACTGGCTTTTCTTGTTATAGGCTCTGTAGGCTTTGCTTGATGTAGAATATCCAAGGAAGATGCCTTCATCTGATCTTTCTTCAAACTTACCAACTCGATCATTTGCATTTTTCAAAATAAAGCATTTGCAACCAAACACATGAAAGTATGAAACAATAGGCTTCTTACCTTTGAACAATTCATAGGGGGTTTTCTCTAAAATAGGTCTTAGGAAGACTCTATTGATGATATAGCATGCTATTGAAACAGCTTCAGCCCAAAATCGTGAAGAAATTTTGCTTTCAATTAAAAGTGTTCTAGCCATTTCTTGAAGAGATCTATTCTTTCTTTCCACAACTCCATTTTGCTGAGGAGTGTATGGAGAAGAGAATACATGTTTAAAACCAGATTCATCACATAATTTTGTGAACTCTTGATTTTCAAATTCACTTCCATGATCTGTTCTTATACTTGAAATAGCACATCCTTTTTCATTTTGAACCTTTTTAGCAAACTTCTCAAAGTATGAAAAGGTTTCGACTTACTTGCAAGAAAATAGATCCAGGTAAAGCGAGAGTAATCGTCTACAATTACTAGACAATACTTCTTACCTCCAATGCTCTGGGTTCTTGTTGGTCCGAAGAGATCCATATGAAGCAACTGTAGTACATGATTAGTAGAGACATGATTTATTGACTTAAATGAATTTCTTACCTGCTTTCCCAGAGTGCATGGAGTGCATGAATCAGACTTTTGGTATGGCAATTTAGGTAGTCCTCGAACAAGCTGTTTTGATGAGATTTTGGCTAATTGCTTCATGTTGACATGGCCAAGCTTTCTGTGCCATAAGCTTGCTTCATCTTGGATTGAAATTAGACATTGAGATTTATTCAATTTCATGTCTAAGAGGTAGATGTTTCCATGTCTTCGACCCATGAAAGACTCAGTAGAGTCTTTACTAATTCCATAGCAAATTCCTTCTTGAAAGGAGATCTTGAAACCAGTATCACACAGTTGGCTAATGCTGAGAAGGTTATAGTTGAGTCCTTCTACTAGAGAAACATTGCTTATTGTGAGATTTCCAATTTTCACAGTTCCAAATCCCACGATGCTTCCTTTGCCGTTTCCTCCAAATGAAACATTTCCGCCGTTTACTTGAACAAGCTTTACGAAGCACTTTGAGTCTCCTGTCATATGTCTTGAACATCCGCTGTCAAGATACCATTTTATCTTTCTCTTGACGGAGACCTGCATTTAAAAGAGAATCTCAAGTTTTCTTTGGTACCCAAATTTTCTTGGGTCCTTTGGTGTTAGTAGGATAAGCATTATTAGGCCATACTTTCTTTACAGGTTTCCAAACCATAGGACATTCTTTTTCAAAGTGATCCTTACTTGTTACACTTTGAACACCTTAGAGCATTTCGACCAACAGACTTTACAAAAACTTTCTTGAAATGATTTTTGTAAGCCTCTCTCGACGGTCTTTTCTTAATTCTTTCTTTAACTTTAGGAAAATCAATCAAGGGAATTGTTTCCGCTGTCATGCCTAAACCAGACTTATTGAAGTAAGGTCTTTGAACTGAAAGAACTTTTTCAAGCTTTTCGGATCCTATCGAAAACTTCTTTGAAATATTTGATAAGTCCGTTTTTAAGAAAACATTTTCTTTCAAAAGATCATCTTCTTTTTCTTTAAGAGCAGAAACATTTAGGTCTAGACTTTTAACTCTTTCTTCTAAAATGACTTCCTTTTGTTTTAGAGCTGAGTTTTCCTTTTTAAGTTCGGAAATCCTTTTGAGAGAAGTCTTAAGACTGAAACACAGTTCATCAATATATTTAGAGACTTTGACAGGAATTTTAAAATCACTTACTTCAAATTCACTGTTCGAGTCTCGATCTGCACTGAGTCCGAGTCTGAATGTGCCATCAAACATATGTTGGCATATTCATTATCACTCTCTTCACATTCTGTATCACTCCAGGTTTCGGCTTTGAGAGCCTTTCGAAACTTCTCAGCTTTTCCTCTTTTCTTTTTCAAAAGAGGACAGTTGGGTCTGATGTGTCCCTTCTTCTTACATTCGAAGCAAACTACATCTTTGTTTGATTCCTCATCATCAACAGACTTGGTCTGCTGTCTCTGAAAACTTTGTTTCTTTGGGTTGAACCTTCTGCCTTTTCTATTCAGTTTTCTGAATCTTCTTATCATGAGGGCGAGCTCTTCATCATCCATATCATCTTCAGAATCTGCATCATCGAATCATCATTTGATTTTAGTGCAATAGATTTCTTACCTCTTGGATCTTCGTCTTCATTAATTCGTTCCACTTCGTAAGACCGAAGAGTTCCAATCAGCTCGTCTACGAGATAATGGCATGATTCTTTGCGTCTCTCTTATTGAAGTCTTTATATGATTCCAATCCTTGGAGAGTCCACGCAGAAGCTTGTTCACCTTCATGGGATCAGAAATTTTTGTCCTTGGTTCTCAAGACCATTGACAATATCGTAAAACGACTAAACATGTCGTTATAGATTCTCCTGGTTTCATTTTGAAGGCTTCATATTGACCGAGGAGAATGTTAATTCTGGTCTCCTTCACTCGATCCGTCCCTTCATAGGTGATGTGTAATCTATCCCATACTTCTTTGCTGTAACACAAGAAGATATTCTGTTATATTCAGTTGGAGATAAAGCACAATATAAAGAGTAAATTGCTTTTGCATCGAGTGCTTGTCTCTTGTTTATCTCTTCCTGAGCCATTCCGCTGGTTTCAATAGTGTCTTTCCCTCTTTCAGAGATTGATGCAGCAGCAGGAGTGATTCCTCTTTCCACAACGTCCCATTCCAGAGGATCCTTTGATCGTAGGAAAGCTTTCATCTTGTTTTTCCAGATGTTGTAATCCTTTCCATCGAAGTAGGGTGGTCTGGTATTGCTTTGCCCTTCCATCAGCCCTGGTGCTAGCATACTAGCCATGGATCTTTTACTCTGAAGTAAAACACTTCAAACAAACTAAGAACACGGGCTCTGATACCAATTGATATTGCTAGTATGAGTACCTAGAGGGGGGTGAATAGGTATACAAAGATTTTTCTTGAAGATTGCACAATACTTAGACAGTTGAAGAATTTGCAATAATTAAAAATCAATCGTGAGACTGAGTAAGGGAAAGAGAGAATTGAACACTCGGTTTATAGTGGTTCGGCTTGATTCAAGCCTACGTCCACTCTTCTGCACTGACAGCCAATTGGCTGGATTCCACTATGAACAAAGAGATGTTACAGTGTTGATCTTCCTTGATTTCTCGGTGTAGATGATCTACCACACTCACTCAAGGTATCACCAAGTACAAACACTCTCTGTGTATACAATTTCGCTCAGATTGTATCGACTAATAATCAAGGTTCTTCAGACTCTGGAATTTCTCTATCGATCACTCTCTCAAAACAACTAGAACGTCTTCCTTTTATACTCCTTTATGCCATCATAGCCATTGGCACTTACCAAAGGAATTCCTCCAATCTACCCGTTGGACGGAATCAATCAAGAAGATCATCCGAGCTATTTAAGGAATCTGATGATAGCCCATCAATCATGTTCGCCCATACAATCGGGATCTTGGTTTCCAAGAATAGAACATTCCAAGAATATTTCTGTCGACCATCGGATCTTCAATCGATCTTAGATAAGAATTAAAGAATCCGAAATGATTATCCAACCAAAGAATCTTTTCCAGAGGATAGGATCGAATCCTCAACCATATACTTCGGCTTTGGATTTCCTTCGTCACTGGATTAGAAAGACTGTCAGTGAGAATAGTCTTGAGTCTTGAGTCTTGAGTCTCGAGTCTTGAGTCTTGAGTCTCGAGAATACAAAGTCTTCAGACTTTAAACTGTCGGTATCCAGACTAGACTGATAGAAATGTTTCGTCAGCTTCAAAATATTCTGGAAAGATTTCTCCAACAACCTCAAAATCGGACATATATGTTTCTCTTCAATACATAAATTGTTAGCTGATTAACACCAAAAAATTGCCTGCAGCGGGAAAGCCCTGTCTGATTCCCTTGGCTGAGTGGACGCTGGATCAAACTTTGCTAATAGCTCTTTATAGAAAATGGCTCAAACCGCAAAAATGACATCAAAGAGAATAAGTCAAATGAACCATTCTGAATAGGTGTTCTAGTTACCACCCACCTCCTCTTAGCCTTCAATTTAGTGACCGCTTGGCTTTGTTGGGCATTCACATTCTTAATCAGATGAGCTTGATCCAAAATGACTCTCCACCACTCTTATCTTTTTTATAGAAGATTCTTCCCGAGGTTCCTCAATAGCCAATATGGTATAGGTGGTCAACACAATAATACATTTTTTAAGCTTCTCGGCATCTCTCGCCTTGTCTTCGTAATACATATATACTTTCCTCTTCCCAGGAATAGTATGCTCTCTTAGCTGTGTAATCCAAGTGGAAAACACAGATGGAGGGCACACAACTAATGTCGATTTGGTACTCAGCACATCAGGCATCTTGTCTAGACTTAGAGTTTTACGCTTCTTTTGAGAACGAGAAACCCCTTTACTCATTCTACCCCTCTTACCCTTTCTCTTAGCTGAATCAGATCAAACCTCATCAACCCCACATTGTTCACCAGCACTATTGACACCATCCCAGCTATAAAACCACCAAATTTATCATAAGCAATCAAAGAAAGTAATGTCAGAGTCTTACCCAACCCCATATCATCTGCGAAAATCCCACAGAGGTTCTGCCCGCTTATCTGTGATAGTTCGTCAACACGTTCACATACTCGCCATCTCTGTCCTCCCAAAACAGAGGCAATTCCCCGGAATTCTGCCTATGAACCAACCAACCCAAACCCTCCTTATAATGTTCGAACATCACAGACTTAATCACCTCTCCTGGCGGCTCCAGGGCCTCCATCTTCGCATTCTTCCTGACATTTTTGTCGGCCAGCTTAAAAATCTCATCCACACTCCTCACCTCCTTCCCACCCTTCCTCTCTTTCACCACGACTGCCTCCGATAGGGCAAACGAAGCGCCCGCATCCGAAATGAGCACCAACCTGCCACGCGAAATAGCCGACTTCACGAGGTCAAAGGCCTTGACCCTCACAAAGATGTGAACTTGGCAGGCGATCCTGAACTTGCTCCCGGGGCTACAGGTCTTGGGCACAATGCCCTCGACGAAGATCAAATGGGAGTCGATCCCATGAGGATTTCCTATTGAACTTATGAACCATTTGCTCCCCGAAATTGAATCTTGAACCGCTTCTGTCAATGCCTCGCCATGACAACATCGGAGAAGGTAAAATCCCATTTGACCAAGGTTCCGTGATGTCGGCCTCAAGGTCGTACCACAGTCCGAGGCTCATAATACCATTTTGTCCTAGAGCATTGAAGGACGTGGCCCAAGTCCTCACTAAATATATCAAAGGTCATTTGAATTGAAGTCACCATGGTGACTTAAAGTTTCAGGAGCAGAATGGGTTCATTTCTTTTGTCAGTGTTGAACTGAAGTTGTCTTTACAATAGATAGATTCAGACATAAAAAACTGAATCAAGAAGCAAGAAGCAAGAAGCAAGAAGCAAGAATCTTATCGCCATCTTCATTATCTACAAGATCAAAAGAAAAGAAAATTTTCCGTTTGAAATTTGATCTTGTGTTCTGAATAAAAGTTGAAGATGACATTTTAAGGAGTAATATACTAAAATTTTAGAGGAAATGGATGAGTTTAGGTTGATGAAACAATCTTTATCCAAAACGGTTAGATTTGGAATTCGAGGCCGAGGATTATGGACGGTTATGGTTGATATAGTTTTTAAATTATCACGAATTAGATTTCGAGTTCTTGATGAAATATTTACTTCTGGACTTTTTCTACAACATATAAAAATTTCAGAAATTTTGGAGCTGATTTAGGATTTTTACCGAATTTGTAAATGAAACTGTGTATGGCAATATTCCGAAATTATAAAGACTGTGATGTGTAGACTGTACCGAATTGTATGATGTTCTTTTGATATGGTATTCTTCATGAAATAATTTCCTCTAGATCTTATATATAACGTGTCGAATTTTTAGAATTTATTAAGGCTGTTTACTATAAAGCTGAAAGTCAGAATTTCCATGGGCGCATGGGATATCCTGAAGAAGAAGGGGGAGAAAAAATTAAGTTATTTGGATAATTAGCTTATCTTGTTAAATAAAGAAAACGATACAGAAAATGTTTTTTTGTTAGGTTCGATATTTTTAGATCTTTTTTTTTTTTTTTTTTTTTTGGTGTGTTGAATTAAACTAGGAATTGCGTGCAAGAGAGACAGAGTGGAAAGCCCAGAGAATCTAAGTCCTTAATCATCTTAACACGTGATTCGAGTAGGTTTTATAATTATAGATAACTGCAACTTTTTATAGCCTTTTTATAATTTAACTATCTGGAATTATAATTTTCCGACCAAAAAAAAGTATCTAGATTTATAATTCCACTATATATTTCAGTGAATTTATTTTGCAGAAAAGGGACAATTCAGCTATCTAGATAGATAAAAAAGTTCAACCTAATGTCCTTTATACGGTGTATTTTTCTCCATTAACATTTGAAGTGTTTTCTATTTAATCTCGATGGCAAGTGTACGAGACCAAAGTGAAACAATTTCAAGTGGGAACAAGCATCAGGTCCAATTTGTTAACGTACACAAATAACAACATAACTACTTGACTCGCACATGAAATCACATTATTTTAATTTTTTTTATACTTAATTATAATACTTTCCTTTTTTTTTTGCCTAAAATATAAAATAGACTGATTTTTTTGATAGACTTGGGAACTGGACTGCAACCAATAGTTTTAGAAACCAATTGTTTTGGGTCCCGCAGATCCATTGGTAACAAAATTAGTCTAAGTTGGGATTTCGGAAATTGTCCACTTTCAAATCGATTACTCCCGATTTCGAGGTAAGGAGATACCGTGCACAACTCAAACCGCCCATATCAACCAAAAGCAAAAGGCCAGAAGATGAATCAACCGTGTTAGGCTGGGTGGGGCCACATGGATGGGAAAATGATGGACGATGGTGATCGGTGGGGGGAGGGGGTATTTTATAAACGTAGCCTTCCTTAACCTATCATATCTTGCGTTACACTTCTGTTGAAATAGAGCCTCGCTTTAACTTAAAGCATGTGAGGAAGAGTCTTGAGTAATGAGGTCCAACTAATTAGAGATTGCAAACTTGAAATCAGGGCATTCATCCCTAGTGTTTAAAATTTCACATTTTTGAAATGGAGAGGTATTTTTATTTAGGCTTTGTTCGGTTAGTCTTGGTCGACCAATTAGTTGGTGTGCATTGTATTATTGTTGTTGGAGATGGAATAGGGAGTTTTGATTTTGCTTCCTTTACATAAACTGCATTGGGACCAAATTAAAAAAAAATTAATTAATTAACTCCCCGGATTGTATGAACCCGCTATAAATAAATGGCATCAAAATGATATATTGATTTGAACAAGTAAAAGGTACTTGTGGTAACCCTAGAGGATGGGGGGCCGTCGAGGGGTGCCACATTGATTATGTATATATAAAAATATATATTTAATATACAACGTGTCCCAACATGTCAAAATGCTTTGTTTTTTTAGAAATGACGTGTTGTGTCGTGTCACGTGTCGCATGTTAATGTCGGTGCTACTTAGCTGATGATACACCTCCAATTGTGATAGAAGTGAATTGGACCCGATCAAACCAGGATGCCACCGTTTGATAAACCATAGAAGCTGAAAGGGGAGAGGAGGAAAGGAAAAGATCGGCCCCGCCTCGAAGGAAAGATCAAAGGATGTGTAGGAGGCAATGAGACTCTTCTCCGAAATCAAAGATGCAAGAAAAATTCGAACTGAATGAAGTTCTCTTTCAGTTGAAAATAAAGCGTTACCTGAAGCATGAAAAAGCTAATGATTCCATATTGAGATCGCCCCGTGACACGTCAGGACTTTGACAGGTTTGAGAAAAAAAGGAAGAATCAAATTTTCAGTAAAGAAATTTTTAACAGGATAACTCATTCCAAAACTCCCCTATTCAAGTATTATATTCTCTCAAATTCAAGTTTCTCATTTGTGAGGAAATCTCAATGAGATCCAGGCTCGTAGATTTGCGGCGATCTCAGGATGGTATGAATTGAAGACAATTCTTAGGCTTCATAAAAATCCAAAATTTTTTATTTTACGCCTGAGAGATCCCAATCCCCAAATTATATTCCCGACTAGGTATGTCAAATAGTACGAAAGTTCTTATACAATGTCTCTTTAACACAATTGGTAATAATCACGGTGCAAGCAAACAATTCCTTCTAAAATCAATAATCTCGGCATGGATGACCTATCTTTGAATAGATTGAGGAATTAAGGATATATACACACGCACTTGGATTCAGTGAAAAGAATATGGATCCAATATGTTTTAAGCATTGTGCGATTAACTTTGTCAATCATTTTATAGAAGGAGAGTAAGTGTACAATTATATGATATTTTTATATCAAATAAAGAAGCTTGAGAAATTTTTCAAATTAGGTTTTACATTATATCTGCTCTATCCTTCAAAATGTAAGCTCCCACAAGAGACCGGCATGTATTATTTATTTAGCCATGATGCAGCCTATGACGCAGCCTATGACCCAAAAATTGCAAATTTCTCCTCTCTTTTTTCTATATATACACAACAAGATCTTGCAATTAAAAAGCACCAAAGAAGCACACTTTCTACTGAAAGAATCTCAAAAGCCCACTGTCAAATCTCTCAATTTCCAACAAAACATGGCCATGAAAGTTGAGGTTGTCTCCACTGAGACCGTCAAGCCTTCCTCTCCAACTCCATCTCACCTCAGGAACTTCAAGCTCTGTCTCCTTGACCAACTGGCTCCCCCGTTTTGGGTTCCGGTCATCCTGTTCTACTCGGCTTCCAACAACGAGGTGGCAGCGAACTCTGCCTCGGTCACTGGAAACTTGAAAACTTCGCTTTCGCAGGCGCTTTCCCTCTTCTACCCTCTAGGCGGAAGGATGAAAGGCAACACTGCCATCGATTGCAACGACAAGGGGGCACTCTATTTGGAGGCAAAAGCTCGCTTCGAGTTGTCCGAAGTTCTGTCGAACCCGGACATCAATCAGCTGCAGCAATTCCTCCCGTTTTCTTCAGACAAAGTCGTTCCCAACATTGAGGAACAAGTCATTGTAGGGGTCCAAGCCAACTTCTTTGACTGTGGTGGCATCGGGATCGGCATCTGCATGTCTCATAAGATTGCTGACGCTGCGTCAGTCTCTGCTTTCCTCACTGCATGGTCGGAAATTGCCCTCAATGGCATCAACGGCAAAGCTAGCCTCATCACTCCCTTCTTGAAAGCATCTGAGCTCTTCCCACCAAAGGACGTAAACTTCCAAATGCCACGCAGATTCAGCAGCAGAGAGAAGCTTTTGACCAAGAGGTTTCGTTTCGACGGTGAGAGCTTGGCACGGCTCCGGGCCAGGTTTGGCAGTGCAACTCCTAGTCGCGTTGAGGCAGTGACCGCCCTGATTTGGAAATCCGCTGTGGAGGCAGCGAGGAAAAGGCCAGAGTGGAACGAGAAGTATCCCTCATCAGTAGCGACCCACGTGGTGAACATCAGAAGCAGGATGAGGCCACAACCATTGCCTGAGCATGCCCTAGGCAATCTTTGGCAGACCACTGTTGCACCACTGATAGACACAAACAAGGAAGTTGAATTACAGGACTTTGCAGCCAGTCTCAGGAAATCAATAAGGGCAATTGATGGCGAGTATTTGAGCGTGCTTCAAGGCGAGAGGGGATTGGCCAAGGCCTACGAAAGCCTCACGGCGGCACGGAAGTTGGCGGAGTCGTCTGCGGGAAAGATGGAGCTCTACGGTTTCAGCAGTTGGGTGAAGTTTCCTTTCTACGAGGTGGATTTAGGCTTGGGAAGGCCCACTTGGGTGTGCACCACCGGTTTTCCGATAGGAAATATGGTGTTTTTAATGGGAACGAGGTGCGAGGACGGGATCGAAGCTTGGATCACATTGCCCGAGCACGACATGATCGAGTTCGAGCGCAACGATGAGTTGCTACAGTTCATTTCGCTGAGCCTGTGACCATGAGAAGTGCGACCGATGAAGATTATCATCCCTTATGGTTTGCTTGTCGATTTGATTGATTCGAGGTTTCATATGTTCGTTTGCTTTCTTAGATGTCATAAACTGCTTAAATGGTTTTATTCGTGTGTGATTAGAACTGCAAATGAAAGTATGTTTAAAGTTCCATGTCTTGATTTTATTGTTATTTCTATGGACATTTTTTTTTTTTCTGGAAAACCTTGTTGAAATGGAGAAATACGATTCGTAATATGTGTAATTTTGTTAACATGTGTCTTGAACATATTTTTGTCGAGCCATAAAATATTCAAAATGAGTAAATAACAGAGTCAGACACCATGAAAAAAATTAAATATGAAATCAGTATCTTTTTTGCAATATCAAAGCACATTAATCCAAGCTTAAAAAATATCTGAAGGGTATTTGCGGTCATAAAATCCAATAATAAAACGAGCAATGCTATACATATATAAATAAATCTTAATGAAAAAATTTATTAACTAATGTGGCAATTATATTTGGGTATTTCAATAAAGCCAACGATTCAATGCATGTTTAATTTATGTCAATACCCAATCGAAGCTAGTTATGGCACTTAGTAAATAGATTTTAGTAAGATTTCTAAATCTGTCGAGTATTTTCCTATTAAAACTTACTTACTAATTATTTTACCACATAATTATCTACTAACAGACACTAACGGTCAAAACACCTAATACGTATACCGACTAAGTTCAAGATAGCGTAAAAAATTACGTCAATTTAAGCAAACAACGCGAATGTCAGTCTCATTTTTTAAGCTATTAACTTAATAGTGCAACTTGCATAGCAAATCTAGGGGAGAATTCAAAAGAAGGTTAGTAGTGGTCGCCATCCCTTTAGCTAAGATTATAGTGCTTAACTTGGCATAACCAGTCGTTGAAGGTGTCGTCTTGTCGGGTTTCTCTCTACCCGCCGGGTAGAGTTCTTCTTCCCTTAAAACTTTCTTCTTCCTCAGTCTCGATCTTTCTACTGTAGCCATGAAAGCCGCCTCTCTTCATCATCTTATTTGTTTCTTGAATCCCATGCTCAGCATAGTGTACCCACATTCCGCCTCTTAACCCAGCTTTCTCCTCAGTGTTTCTTTTGTTGAATTTCTTTCCTCCTGTCTTACGGGATTTTCGGATTTTGATCTGCATGTCGCCATTTTCTTCATTTAAGACCTCGGTCTTTTAAGGCCACATCCCTACTCTGGTAATGGCTCACGATGGAGATCTTGATGCATCTCGAGTTGCTGTCCTCTGTCAAAAATGAAGAATGGTAGATTATGTTCTGAAAAAGAAATTGAAGAATGGCATGTTGAGCCCGCACCTGAAGCTGTTGAGGAGTGCAAGTTAACGTTAATTGGTAAAATCCCTTCCAATCCTTCTTTCAATTTTCAAGCTTTTCAATCGGTTTTGAAGAGGACATGGAGGTCGGAGCAAGTGGATATCCTGCAGAGGGAAGCGGGAATTTATTTAGCAAAATTCAGGTCTCAATCAGAAAAACAGAGAATCCTAGAAATTGGACCTTGGCAATTCTCGGGACATCTTATTAATTTTAAATCTTGGGTTGCAAACACCCCTCTACACTGTTATGATTTCTCTAACTATGCATTATGGGTCCAGGTGGTTGGTCTGCCCTTAGAATGTTGTACCGATGACATGATTCGCAAGGCAGTTAGTACTGTAGGTGATGTTCTCCAAGTGAAGTCTGATTTTGTAATTGGTTCCACCCTGTGAACGGGCCGTGCAAGAGTTGAGTTGGCCTTATCAGAACCTTTGAAGGTAGCTAGATTAATCAAATTCAAAGATCAAACTCTTTGGCTGGATTTCAGGTATGAACGTTTACCTCACTACTGTTACTCGTGTGGCTGATTGGGACATTATACTGACTCTTGCCCATTAGTACCTTTTGAGGAAAATATGATGGCTGACTCCGGAAAAACTCCTTATGGCCCCTGGTTAAAAGCAGAAGTTCAGCAATATAGCCCTTATTGGAAATTCTATTATGATCACTCAACTGTGGAGGAGGATTGGGAGGAAACCATACTTGAAACGCCTCCCACCACTGCTCAACCTCTCCCCATTCTACCACCACCTACCCCTAAAGTAACCGCTCATCCTTAGCAGGCTATTTCCATCATACCAAGGGATTGCAATGATGTACCAGGCTCTGTTCTTTTGA
Source organism: Eucalyptus caleyi (assembly GCA_014182885.2). Lineage (NCBI taxonomy): Eukaryota > Viridiplantae > Streptophyta > Magnoliopsida > Myrtales > Myrtaceae > Eucalyptus > Eucalyptus caleyi. The sequence goes on along the minus strand of CM024468.2, from coordinate 30,424,815 downwards.
CTCGCCACAATATAACTACTGCTCTAATTCCTGCTGAAGAGAAGCTCAAAGGGGTGCAAGTGCAGTCCTCGATTCCTCAGGCAAAGAAAGGAAAAAGTGTTTGTCAGAGTATTAAAATTGGCCCTGCTAAGAAACCAAGACGCTATACTCCGTATGACATACCTGGAGGTAATCCAGCAGATTATGATGATTCTCTCCTGTTAGATACGCCAATCTTAGAGGCGGGTGAAGATGGCTCGTGGGCGACGGTGGCTCGCCCTAAACAGCCACATGTTCAAAGATGAAACTTATCAGTTGGAACTGTAAGAGTTTAGGCAATCCCCTAACAATCCAAGCTTTAAAAGCCCTTGTGGCTAAAGAAAAGCCAGACCTATTATTTTTTATGGAAACAAAGAATGGCGATGAAATTTTGTTTCCCCTAAAACGTACCTTGCGTTTTTTGCACCTTCAAGTGTTTAGTCCTGTCGATTCAGTAGGTGGTTTGGCCCTTCTTTGGAATGAAGGCTTGCGGTTGACAAATGTCACCTCCACTCCTCATTTTTTTGACTTTATTTGTTAGAAAATCTCGGAGGGCAGCACCATGAGGATCATTTGTCTTCATGCACCTGCAGTTTTTCAAGAGCGTTAGTATCTTTGGCAGACTTTGCGGCAATTTAGTAGTTATAATGTCTTACCTTGGGTTTGCATAGGTGATTTTAATGAACTTCTTAACCGTTGGGAGAAAATGGGATCTAGGCCTGCTGACTCTTACCGTATGTCTTCATTTCGAGATGTCCTCAATGATTGCTACTTGTTGGATCTCCCCACTCATGGCTGCGCTTTCACATGGTCGAACCACCGAGATGGGGATGCTTTAGTGAAGGTGCGTCTAGACAGGGCTTTATGTAATACTGAATGGCGCGTCACTTTCCCTAATGCTCAAGTGTTTGCTCTTCCTGCAGTAGGATCTGATCACAGTCCAATTGTGTTAGATACTATACCCTGTGCTGTTCGAAGACTGGGGCATTTTACCTTTGAAGCTTTTCTGGAATCAGGATGCTGAATGTCACTCAGTTATTGACAACTCTTGGCACTCTATTTCGATGCAAGATTCCCCTCTCTCGGCTAAGCTTCGAGTAGTTGTTGCTGCTTTATCCAGTTGAAGTCGTAAGAAATTCTCGCATAACAAACAACAGGCAATAGAATTAGAGCATCAGTTGGAAATTCTGACAAATCAACATGATACTTCTTGGACTCAATCACGGCAACAAACTTTAAAAGAGGAGCTTCACAGAGCTTCGTAGAGGGAAGAACAATTTTGGGTGATGTGTTCTTGGATAAATTGGTTAAAATGGGGAGATCGCAATACTATATTTTTTCATGCTACCACAATCCAAAGACGACAACGGAATCGTATTAATTTATTGTGTGATGAAAATCAAATATGGGTTCAGGATCCTGGAGAGCTTAAAGACATGACTACCAATTACTTTTCATAGCTCTATACCACTTCAGGCCCTCGCTGTTATGCACAAATTTGAGAGCAGTGTCCACAAGTGGTTAATGCAGCTATGAATGAACTTCTTACAACACAGGTAACACTTGAAGAAGTTAAAGAAGCTACATTTCAATTAGGTGCTTCAAAAGCCCCAGGTCCGGATGGTTTGAATGGATTATTTTATTAATCTCATTGGGATGTTCTTAAAGTGGATATTTTTCGGGCAGTTCAGTAGTTTTTTAATTATGGATCCTTACCTTCTGAGTTAAATAGAACTGCTATTACTTTGATTCCCAAAACCCCAAACCCAGAAAGCTTAGATCAATATTGCCCCATTAGCTTGTGCAACTATGCATATAAGATTATATCTAAAGTGCTTGCTAACAGGTTAAAACCTCTGCTGCCTACCTTAATTTCTGAGGAACAAAGTGCATTTGTTGCCGGAAGACAGATTCAAGACAATGTTCTATTAGTCCAGGAAGTTATTCATCAGCTTAAGTCAAGAAGAAGGAAGCGTCATTTTCAAACTGTTCTTAAATTGGATATGCAGAAAGCCTACGACCGTGTTGAATGGGATTTTCTCCAAGATTATTTACTCAGATTAGGTTTCCATTCTCACTGGGTCAAGTTAGTTATGCAGTGCATCTCAACAACAACATTATGCATCAAAATGAATGGTGAGTCTTTGCAGAATTTTCATCCCACAAGAGGGCTTCGACAGGGAGATCCTTTATCCCCTTATTTGTTTATTCTCATTGCCAATCTATTATCCTTTCTAATCCAGAATGCTCTGGATATGGACTTCCTCAAAGGAATTAAGTTGAATCACTGGTGTCCTACTTTATCACATCTATTTTTTGCTGATGATGCCATGTTTTTTCTTGATGGTACATTGATGGAGTGCCAGAATCTTTCTAATCTATTAAACCAGTATTGTCTGGCCACTAGACAAACTATCAATCGAAATAAATCTGGAATTTTCTTCAGCCCATCTTGTCCTATCTCTCGACAGGAAAATTTGGCTCGTGAATTAAGGGTACCTATCTTACAGAGATGTGGTAAGTATTTAGGAATACCTACTAATTGGGGACGCTCTAAAAAGGATATATTTATTGGCTTATGAGTAGAATTCAGTCAAAATTGGAGGGATGGAAGGAGAAACTCATATCTAAGGGTGGGAAGGAAGTTTTGCTTAAGACTATGATTCAAGCTATTCCTCAATATGCCATGTCTGTTTTCAAGATTCCTATTTCACTATGCAAAGCTATAGAACAGCGTATGGCTAAATTCTAGTGAAACAATGATACAAGCAAGTCTGGAATTCATTGGCAGAGTTGGAAGTGGTTGTAGAACAGAAAGGAAGTGGGAGGTTTAGGTTTCAAAGATTTAATCAGCTTTAATAAAGCCATGCTTGGTAAGAAAGCATGGCGCCTTCTTCAACAACCTTTATCTTTATGGGGGAAGTTCTTTAAAGGTTTATATTTTCATTCCTCAACTTTTTTTTAAAGCTGTCAAGGGCTCTCGCCCATCTTGGGGCTGGCAGAGTCTCTTGAGCGGGAGGGAAGCCATTGTAACCAACATACGTTGGTCAGTTGGGGATGGAAAATTCATTAACATTCGAGAAGACAGATGGTTACCCATGGGCATTCTAGGTGGACCTAAGGTCCAAGAAGAACCCTTACTAGTAGCTGATCTTATTGATCAGTCTACCAGCTCATGGAAGAAAGACTTATTGCACAAATTTTTCGACTTGCCAATCATACAACAAATCACAGACATTCAGATTAGACCTACCTTCACCAACGATGCACTCATATGGACAGCTACTAACCAAGGCGCATTTACGGTAAAATCAGCATATCATTCAATCACAAAGAAAGCAGCAGGTATTCCAACGAGTGGTGCTTCTACATCTTATCAAACTCCTACCTGGTTTTGGCGCAACTTGTGGAAGATGCCAGTTGCTCCCAAGATCCAAATCTTTCTTTGGTCCATTTGCAGCAACTCCTTAGCGACGAGAGACAACCTGCATCGACGACACATTATTGATAGCCCTTGTTGCTCACTATGTAAAAAAAAATGTCCCCGAAACTTTAGAACATCTTTTCTTACTATGTTCGTGGACTCACAGGGTGTTGTCTCACCCCCAAATCGGTATCCTCATCTCTCCCAGCAACATCCAGCGTTTGGAATCATGGATTGTGTCCACTATTGGGAACCATAACCGATTACCTCAACTGGCGTTAACCTCTAATGTGCTGTGGCAGATCTAGTGAGCTCGGAATAATTTCCTTTTCAGCGGGACTTCTCCTGATCTGACACAGGTTGCAACAGCAACACTAACTCATACACAAGTGGATCGGTTGTCTACGCCCTCCTGCACACAAAAGCCTAATTCGATTAAAAATAGAGAATATCTCTGGAGTCCCCCAGATCTAGGGGTTCTAAAGGTTAACATTGATGGATCTTATCAACCAAGTAGCAATGAAGGCAAAATAGCTTGTATTTGTAGGGATCACCAAGGAAAACTTACTAATGGTTTCTCCAACAGCGTAGTTGTGTCCTCCACTCTGCAGGTTGAGATCCAAGCTTTCTCCTTGGCGCTTCAGCATCTTCTTGATCAAGGTTTCCAACAAGTGAAGATCATGGTGGAATCTGATAATCTCATCCTTGTAGAATCGCTGAACTGTCGGACACCGCCGCCATGGATGGATCATGCTCTCTTCTTTGAAGCAGCCTTCTTATTAACCCTATTCTCTAATCTCTCTCTAGGGTTTTGCCGTAGGGAGGCAAATGCGGCAGCCGACTGGGCCTATAAGGCCCATAATAGGACTCCTTCGAGCCATAGTTGGGCTCTTTTTCCTCCCTTTCCTCTTATGAATCTGCTTTGTGCGGATGCAATAGCCGCTGGTTGTATGGGTTACTCGTATTAATATATTATGGTGTTTTTCTGACCAAAAAAAAAAAAAAAAAAAGATTATAGGGCTTTAGTGTTGAGAGGAAGATCCATTCTATCATGACAGATTACAGAACCCGCTGAAATTAATACTCTTGTATGTATCGATGCTCCTTTTACTCTGTACTCCCTCATCCCTTTTTGTAAATCCGCGTCTTTTTATTATAGTATGAGGTTGTTGTCCTCAACGAAGATGAGAAGATCTCTAGTATTCATCTACCTCTTGTAAAGTCCATGTTCCGTCTTTGCTAAACCTGCTTCTTTTTCACCCAAAAAATCCATAAGAAAACTCATCCATCATACTCCAATAGATGTCAAATAAAATATGTCCAATTAACATGCTTTGACCAACGTCTCCTTCCAGCTACTCAACAACGACACTTTGTCAACTTTTAAATTCCTCCTAAATTTCTTTATCGGTATGACTCCAAAAAGGGTATACGAACCTTCACTTTGGTGATATTCACCTTGCTTTTTACCTTGATGTGGGAGCATTTGACTTAGCTCCATCACAGAACTCAACACAATTAAAGTTCATTCAAGATAAGGCAGATTTCAATCATAACTTTTTTCAATGCGTCGAGTATGAAGTCATCAATGAGAAGACTATCAACCAGGTTATCAATTATTAAGGGATTATTAATTCTTCCCTTGTCATTCAAATATTAAGTTACCGATTCACCATTTTTGTTGCTAATTCGAAGTTAATCAGCAACATATCGATGGGAGCCTATTTTGAGCAATTTCCTTGAATATTTGCTGAACTCTTGAGATGGTTATTCCCTAGTCAAAGCAGGGGGAGGAATTTTGGAAGATGAACCACAAGGCTGAAGAGTAAGGATTTCAAGTCTCCATGTCGTTATTGCATTTCATGGTTCCTACGTGTTTTAAAGCATTTTCTAGTTTCTAGGTCTTTAATTGCTGTCTAGTTCCCATGCCTTTAATGTTTGGGTAGTTCCCATGTCTTTTAATGTTTGTCTATCTCCTATGTCTCGGTCCCTTTGTAAATTGGGAAGAGTTATCAATTGTAATGCAGACTTTAGTGAATGTAAATACACATAAGTGAATATTTTAAGGAAGTTGATAGCTTTTATTTTGGCTTTCTATCCTTAGAGAGTAAATTACACCTCGGTGGTGAGCCAAGAAATGCTTTATCCTCGATTGGTGGTTTTTCCTTTAAGTCTTGGTGGTGAGTTTCTCCTATCCTAAAGTCTTATATCCTCAACAGGTGGCTTGTCTTTGAAGCCATGGTGGTGAACTTCGTCAACCCTAATCTTCATCCTTGGTTGGTGGCATGTCTTTAAGGTCTTGCTGGTTGATTGTATCCTATCCTACATTTGCATTTTACCCATTGACAATCATCCTCACACATACCCATCCATACACATTAGCTAGAAAATTCCCCATTCTCGCTATTACTTGCCCCCACGCGCATCATACCTTATTATTGTTAACATCAATTACTTTAACCTTTCCCCAGAATAACAGAAATATAGCTGTCTTTTTGTGAATTTACCTATGTATGTATCGTTCCCTTATGTGTCATGCATGTCGATCCATGGCAATGTTGCTTGCTTTGATCAAGCAATTCAAGTGGACCGAGTAGCTTCATTTCTTCTCCGTGTAAGATAGATATCCATTCCATCAAAAGCTTAGTCAACCTAGCGTGGCCGCAATAAATTGTGTCCTCATGTCAACTTAAATTAATATTAAAATGGATAAATATTCTACCATATAGATCAGATTACTTGTATAATTGGAAAACACCGAAGATTTTTCATCATACCCGCGCACGATAAAGGATCCTAAAGTCAAAGTCTCTTGCGGAAAAAAAAAAATGCACGGGAGCATTTCCCTCATTTTCATTCTCACCTTCTCTTAATAAGACAGTATAGATGCACTAAATTTCAATTGGACTCTTATAGAGTTTGAGAGTCTTAAAGTTTTGTCCCATCATCTATTATCTTATTCTTTTGGATTAATTTTTGGGTTAAACCTTTGAACAAGATATCCGAATCAAGTTTCATCTTGATTAATTTTTCATATGCACGGTCCCCTCTGACTTGTACATGACGAAGGATATTAAAGCATCAAATTTCAATAGGCCCTATATTTAAGTCTCCCTCCATTTATTTGCTTAACATCTAGCAGCGCAATTAAATTATTTGATAAATCATGTGATGTGATGCTTGATTTGCCATTGAATTTTGTTGGGGTATGATTCATACTCCTCATCAACTGTGTAGGGGCAATGCCCCTGCGACTCTAGAGGATGAGCTCATATTTATTGGTAGTTTGGACTTTGGTTCGTGAATAGCTACCGAATTTATATATACCATTTGGATATATATATATATTCTCTTTTTATATTTTATTGACAATTTGAGCTTAGACTCATGAATAGCAGCTAAATATATATTATTTTGATAAATTTATTTATTATTTTTTCTCTTGTAATTAAGGGATGTAATAGAGAGGTGGGAGATGCTAATTATAGTGGAATCCTCAGCTAGATGTAGCCTTAGTTTAAAGGTGAACTGGGATAAAATCTTGTGTCTCGAATTCTCTTTCTCACTTTTACTCTCTTTTTTCTTAGTGGTTGTGCGATGAATCCTAACATCTGGTATTAGAGCCAAGTTTGAGGTTAGGGTTTCTCAGTGAAGAGGGTTCCAGAAAAATCAAATCTTGGGAAGATGCCGTCATCTGGTCAATCATGGATTGAAGTAGAGAAATTTTAGAGGAATGGATTTCAAGTTATGAAAATTATAGATGGAGGCTCTACTTGTAGATAGAGATCCGTGCCACATGATTGAAGAAGATAAACCTGAGGAAAACTCCAAGGGAAAGTTGAAGGAGGACAAGGCAAAGGAATCCACATCTACTAAATTGAAGGAGTGGAAGATTAGCGATCAAATGGCATGAGGCCTAATCTAGCTATGCCTTCCTGATAACGTTTTGATAAACGTGACCTCTGAGAAGTTTTTATTTGTCCAATTACAAACAAAAAAGCTAATTGTTAAAGAATAACATAGAGAGTCACATGTTTATACTTAGTTTAGTAAATTAGTGACCTAGTAGTAGTTCTCCCTAGATGGTTAATATTTGAGTATCTTTTTAAGGAACTTGGCCTCTAAAGACCAGACAAATTTAAACCATTCTAAACTTAAGACTATTCACAAAAAATAAATGATTTTGAAAGTATTTTCCTAAAAATAATAACTTGTATTGCTTGAAATAATTAGTCAATGAAATATATTTTTATTATCAACAACAATTTATGTATAAATATTTTTGTACATGATCAGATTATGTTTCATTTGTTCAGTTTTATAAGTAATACAAGTGATTATTTTTATAAAAAATAATTTTCAAATTATTTAGTTTTTGCGAAATAAACGGAGTCAATCATCAATTTTTTCATAGCCATTCCATATGGACACAACACATCGACGTCCAACACTCAATCAGCAAATTCTAACTGCATTTGGATGGAAAAAAAAAAAATTACTTGAGGATAAAAATTAGTTTGTGAACCAAACTTGTCACAAAATCGAACATGGGCAATAGGATGGGGACCCTTTTGTAACTTCTCCTCAATTATTTTGTTAAATCCACACCAACGCCACGTGTTCAACACCAATTTCAACTCCATTGCCTAATTAGTATTTTCCGTGGACATAGAACAGTAATGGAAAGAATCGTCCAGGAATCGTGATTGGGGATTAGTCGCATGACGAGATACGAGGACCAAAATCGAATATGGACAATAGTACAGGGCTATTTTTGTAATTCTTCATCATTTTAATTGAAACTGACCGGACCAAAATTCAAAGAAGGAATTAACCCTTGGATTTGTCCCCCTAAACAATTCCCGATCTGAATTTTAACTTTCTCGAGGATCCGTTAAGAGCTATTTTCAGGTCCAACTCAAGAAAATATTAGGCGCTTCGGTAGTGCCATGACAATGGTGTTTGAGCACCATCGAAAATGTGACTCATGTCAAGCGGGACCGGTATTGATTTGGAAATGTTGAATCTAGATACTACTGAGGCCGACATGTGGCTCCTGAGCTGCACCGAAAGAGGGTTTCTTATCGACGGGGGAGTCATAGCTGAATTGTGTTGACTTTGCTTCAGTTACTTGAGTCTAGTTCAAGTTTTCATCTTACATGTCATGACATCTAGCTGATAGCTAAAGCAATTGACACTGTTCCATTGATATTAAACTCTAAAGCATCTTTCACATGTCACATCTACCAAAAAAGGAGCATAATTTCAGATTTCTATCAAAATAATATTTCTAAAATCATTTCTAAAATCATTTCTAGAAATTCGTCTCCCATGGGAAAGATTTGCAGCAGAAGATGGTTTTGGGAGGCAAGGCTTAGGAAAATTTAAAAAAAAAAAAAAAAAATTATTTGCAAAGCTCTTTCTTGCGGAGATAGTGTCCCATTCTCAATGGTGCTCAAGCATAATGCATCGCACTGCTGGAGCACCTAACATTTTCCCCTATAGTTGGGGCAAAGTACTTTGGCTTTTTCTCTTCGCTGTAAAAGTCAACTCTCGACACCCATTTTCTCAGTAAGAGAGAGATTGATTTGATTCAACATTTTGATCTTGATAAGAACAATCAAAACTATCTTTCTTATAAATCATATTTCAGTAAATTATAAATAAATTTATATGTCAACATTTGTATGCTATAAAAGTTTTGTGAGTTTTGCGAAAACATCAAATTATGAATAGTATTGGTAGATTTTATGCTTGTAACACAGTGCAATAGACAAGATTTTATCACCTATCTGAATGCCTTCTCTACTATATAGTTTAAAATAATTTCATCAGTGAATTAAGTATTTTTTTAGGCTTGTTTGAATCTTTTATATTATAACTAGTTATAATTATCAAATGTCCTTAATTTTATTAAATGTTGAATAAATTATTTGTCAGCACTTGGTAGAGTTATCCAATATGTTCTGAGTTAAGTTTTCTCTTTATCACGAGATAATTACGTCATTTTGGATTTGGGTTCTTATTTCAAAAGTCTTTTTAAGAGACTAAGCAAAAAAAAAAAAAAAAAAAGAGGATAAATTTTAGGTAATCCATAATTGGGTATGACAGAGGTTCCTATAGACATATCAATTGACTTCCCACCAACTTGTGGATTCACATTACGGTAAAACTTTTTGCTATTAACGCTCGATTTAGATGACGTCACTCGTGATTCTAAAGTTAGACTATTACTGACAAATAGCAATCTGCTATGATTCATTAAGGCCATGTTTGGTAACCATCCAAACAGGGTCAAATTCTAATTTTTTGTTTCCGAAATCAATTTGGGAACGGAATTGCGTTTGGTAAAATTTTTGTTCCCGATAACAGAATGGGAATAAAATCAAGAATAAATATAAATATATATATATATATATATGATTCTTATTCCAGAATCAGAAAAAATAATCAAACTTGACTATTCTTCTCTTTTCTTCTTCTTCTTCAATCGTGTGCCACCATTCGCCCCCATTCGCCGCCATCCGCCGCCATCCGCCATCTGCTGGTCTCCAGCAACCGGTCTAGCAAGCTTGCCGGAGGCTCGCTAGGCCAGCACGAGGTCCGGCGAGCTCGTTGGAGGCAAGCGTGGCCTCTAGCGACGCTGGGCAAGCCTCCCAATGCCCAGCCCCACTGGTGGCCAAGCGGGCCTCGCCCAAGCCCTGCTGGTGGCCAAGCGGGCCTTGCCGAGCCCCGGGGAGGCCGAGCCTCGACAGGGCTGGGCAAGCCTCGCCCGGCTGCCGGCGAGGCTCGGCCGATGAGGGCTGGTCTTGCCGAAGGTCGGCGACGCTCGGTGAGGTCACCGACCCTCGTTTGACTGCTTGAAGAAGAAGAAGAAGAATAGGAGCAAAAAAAAAAAGGAAAAAAAAAAAAAAGGAAAAAGTATAAAAATTATTTAAAAATTAAAGAAATTAATTTGGAACATAATCAATGAGCATGGTGCCAAAAGCAATTCTTTGCCAAAATCAAAAATTTTGGACAGTTACCAAACAGTTTAAGATGCTTAGAATCAATTCCCGGGTACAAAATAAAAATTAATAATTTCTTATCAGAATCTACTCCCGAGAATAGAATCGTTACCAAACACACCCTAAGTGTCCCGTGGGACCCATGGCATAGTTATTTCTTCATGTTGTCCATTGTTGGATTTTTATTAGATTAAATGTTTTTTCTCATTCATTGTCAATCTAATGATATGTATACATTGAAATAATTATGTAATCAAATTCATCCACATATCACCAATACAAAGATCAATTGGTGAGATATAAATGATGTGGATATGTGTTAACACCTAAATTTTGACGATTCGGTTATTTATTTATTACATAAAAAAAAATATGTGGTAATTTTATGTGCATTTATTTTTAATTTGCATTTTTGCATTACATTGGGCCGGTGACGCATATGTTCGAATTGTTGGTTCAGAAACTTTAATTTGATGAGTCCGGCTGAGCTTACAAAGAGAGCAAATCGGCCTAAGCCCGGGGGGATTTTACGAATTTATCTTTGTGAGATTTCAATTCAAAAGAAAATATTGCGTTTGGAAAACTAAATATTGCATTTCGAAAAGAAATCTTTGTGGATATGAATTTGGAAAATTTAAAATTCATAATCCGTGGCCTATAAATAGGTAAAAATGCATAGGGTTTTGGGGGGCTTCTTGCGCCATCGCCACTCTGCCGCCTGCGTCATTTGTCGGAGTATCTGCACCATCTCATCCCAAGCATCGACCCTTAGCAACCCGCCGCACTCATCATCGTCCTCTGCAGCTCTGCACGAGCGCCGACTCGTAGCAGCTTGTCGCAACCCACTACTCCAGCAGCCGAAGCCCAAGCACCGCCAAGCGTTTGATGCCCGCAATTGCCTTGCCACGCCACCGTCGCTGCAGCCCCTGTGACGCCGGTTTTCCCCTGTAGCTCGCACCAACCCGAGTGACCACTGCGCCTGCGCCGCACCATTGCTTCGCCATCTCCATGTCGGTCTCATCGTGCCACCGTGACCCCCGCTGTTGACGCTGCTCCACCAGTAACCCGAACATCTGTCCACGTCACCCCTTGCACCTGATTGATCCACTCTGCCACACAGTAGCTCACGCTAGACACCATAACTTCACCGGTCCCCTCGCCGGAGCTCCAACACCGGGCAAACCACCCAATAGCGCTACTGCCCCTTTCCAAGTCTCCCTTTAGTTGGTTTTTGTTATTTTTATTATTTATTTATTTTATGCTATTTTACTTTATTTATTTGTTTGTTTGTTTTTTTAAAGTTCCATTATTATTGTGCTAATTGGAACATTGGAAGTTGGTTTCGTTTTATGAATATTGTAGGCATTATCCGCATGGTTTTCCCAAAATTATTGTAATTATTAATTTGATCCGTAAGACGTCGGATCATTTTTTTAATTATATTAATTTTTGGGCATTTTGATAGTTTTTTGATTATTGAATCATTATAATTATTAATTTGGTCCGTAAGATTTCAGATCAAATTTTTAATTATTTTGAACTCTCTTTTATGTTGTGATATTTAGGGTTACAATAATCGTTAATTTGATCCGTGAGACAATGGATTATTTTTTCGATTGTTCCAATCCTTTATTTGTTGAATATCTTGATTGTGTAGATTTAATGTTTATTTGATAATTACTTGTCTTGAAAAAACACTAAAAAAAAAAAAAAAAAAAATCAAAACCTTGCATCGAGCATATAGGTTTAGTAAATTAGAAATTTTTTAGGATTACATTTTTTAGGATCACATTTTTAGATAATTTTTGAAATAGGTTAGGGTTGGACCTAAATAATATTTTTTTTAGATAAATAGGATTTTGATAATGATTGCACATTTTAATTATCTCATTTTTTCTATAAAAAAATAGTTTTCTAAGATAGGATAGGGTTTAAGTCAAATTAATCACTAAAATAAATTTGAAAATTATTCTTTTTTAGATAGTTTAATTAGGGTTTTTATTAATTCTGAATTTCAATAAAAAAAAAAATACAAAAATACTAGTGCATGTTAACTAGTTTGCATAATAGGATCATTTAATTAGAGTTTGTTAGTAAAATTAAGTCATGTAGTTTAAATGCATGATTTATGATAAAGTTTTAGTTAAAAGAAAAATCCAAAAAAAAAAAAAAAAAAATACTTGCTTTAGTGTGTGGAATTTATTTGGTGCAATTTATTTTATTCAATATTTAATAATGATTGAGCATCTGTGTGATCACCCCATTACATGATAGTAATTTAGGTTAAAATAAATCCAAGCTGCCTGCAAAAATATTTTTGAAAATTAAAAAGAAATGGTACCGAAGGGGCATTAGAGAAATTTAGTGTAACCAAGTCCCTATACCTTTAGTTTATGGTTTGTAGGAGTAAAATAATTCTCCTATTATTTTACTTAGGTGTCTAATCGACCTACTGTAAACCGATTAGTGGCGATTCCTAAATAATAATCATTTGCATGTTAAATATTTGAACCTTAAATCGCAAATTGGTATGGGCTTGAAAGAGCCCAAGCTAAGTTTAAAAACTTAGTAGTCCATTAGCCTAAACTTAGGTAGTGCACCCGAAATTTAGGTTGTGACAATGTGATAATGGTCCTTTATTTGCTAGGGTAGTGGTTTTGAATGAACTTTGCCACAAACTAACAATATGTGAAAGATTATGTGAAAAAATTTTAAACTATCTATGGACCTAATAATGATCCATTTTCAATTGAGTTTTCTACTAGTCTTTCTTACTCATTTCGTTGGTGCCAGAAAAATTGGCATGGCTCCTGTGTGCCAAAGATAACTATAACAATTAATCAATAAGTTGCAACAATTGAAAAGAAATTATGAAGGATAAAGGAAATTCTTATGCAATTGAAGGTAATGTAAAAAAAAAAAAAATACGAACTTTCGTTCTCAATACTATATCGAGATTCAAATTAATATCATTAAAGTTGTTGGTATCAAGGTACACATGTGAACGAACTAGGCAAAAGAGTTTCAGTTCATGTAATAGTTAAACCTTCCCTCCTTGGGGTGAAGGAAGGTTCGATTGAATTTTAAGGTAAGTCAATTCACAAATTTTGCTTCTTTTGTCTTCTCTGATCTTCTTGCGGTTCATCAAATTCGGTTTTTCTTTTATTGATGTTGAAGACCTATAACCTTTTAAAATATCAACATTTATACACCATTTCATTTAGAGGGCATATGAAAATTCTTGAAATTTACATGGTTTGGGCCCAAACTATTTTGGACCTAGAGGGCCACCTTGGGCCTAGGGACTTCAAGGGCCACTTCCAATAGTGTTAGAGCAAAGGCCCTAAACAGTCATTGGAACAATGACCATTTTCCCTCTCTCTAGTTCCCCCCTTTTCTCGGCCAACCCTCAAAATTTTCCAATTATTTGAATTATTCGCGTTCGCAATTGCAAGTACAATGAGCCGCCAACCTTATGAGCACAAGCAGACCGAGTGGGAGCAGGCCGATGAGGAGCACGGTGTCTAACGAGAATACACTGTCGCCAAACTTGTGGGAACGCTAATAGACGTCCGATGAAAACCCTACCCGACAAACCCAAGCAGGATTCGCCCAGATTAGCTAAGAAAGATGTCTACCGTGGGACAAACATTCGAATACAAACTTGTCAATGGAAAAATGAAGGTCTTTTGTGCGATGAATGGCAACAGTTTCACGTGCACGTCATTAAGTAGGACGGTACCATGTGAAATTGTACCAAGAAAAAATAATAAAACATCAAGAAAATTCTTCTTGCGCAATTGGTCAAACCACTAGCTCATTTGGATATGACGATACGATGAATCAAAGAGAACTCACACATAACCTCAAAATTGGACATATATGTTTCTCTTCAATGCATAAATTGTTAGCTAATTAACACCAAAAAATTGCCTGCAGACGGGAAAGCCTTGTCTGATTCCCTTGGCTGAGTGGACGCTGGATAAAACTTTGCCAATAGCTCTTTATAGAAAAAGGCTCAAACCACAAAAATGACATGAAAGAGAACAAGTCAAATGAACCATTCTGAATAGGTGTTCTAGTTCCCACCCACTGTTGGAAATTATATCCATAATTATAACACCCACCTCCTCTTAGCCTTCGATTTAGTGACCGCTTGGCTTTGTTGGGCATTCACATTCTCAATAAGATGAGCTTGATCCAAAGTGACCCTTCACCACTCTTATCTTTTTCATAGAAGATTCTTCCCAAGGTTCCTCAATAGCCAATATGGTATAGGTGGTCAACACAATATTACATTTTTTAAGCTTCTTGGCATCTCTCACCCTGTCTCCATAATACATATACACTTTCCTCTTCCCAGGAATAGTATGCTCACTTAGCTATGTAATCCAAGTGGAAAACACAGATGGAGGGCACACAACTAATGTCAATTTGGTACTCAGCACATCAGGCATCTCGTGTAGACTTGAAGACGATGCCTTATGATTACTAGCTGAAGCAGTGTTTCGGGTTTTACGCTTTTTTTGAGAACGAGAAACCCCTTTACTCATTCTACCCCTCTTACCCTTTCTCTTAGCTGAATCAGATCAAACCTCATCAACCCCACATTGTTCACCAGCACTATTGACACCATCCCAGCTATAAAACCACCAAATTTATCAAAAGCAATCAAAGAAAGTAATGTCAGAGTCTTACCCAACCCCATATCATCTGCGAAAATCCCACAGAGGTTCTGCCCGCTTATCTGTGTGATAGTTCGTCAACACGTTCACATATTCGCCATCTCTGTCCTCCCAAAACAGAGGCAATTCCCCGGAATTCTGCCTATGAACCAACCAACCCAAACCCTCCTTATAATGTTCGAACATCACAGACTTAATCACCTCTCCTGGCGGCTCCAGGGCCTCCATCTTCGCATTCTTCCTGACATTTTTGTCGGCCAGCTTAAAATCTCATCCACACTCCACCTCTTTCCCACCCTTTCTCTTTCACCACGACTGCCTCCGATAGGGCAAACGAAGTGCCCGCATCAGCACCGACTGCCTCCGATTCATGAGGTCAAAGGCCTTGACCCTCACAAAGATGTGAACTTGGTGTTGTTACTGATCAAAACAGTAAACAAGAAAATAGAAAACCAGAATCTATATTTTTCATATGAGGAAGAGAAGCGTAGAGAAACAGAACACAAACTTGCATACGTCTGTTCTAAAGGAAACTGTCAAGTACAGGACAACTTAAACAAAGTAAAAAAACTGCTAACGTACGTGCAACACATAACTGCACACAAACGTGCTATTAACTTCCTAGAAAATAGCAAAAACACTAAATAAATAACCAAATTGAACTTGGCTGTTTTTTTAATAAAAAAACAGAGTAAAACAGAGCATAAAACAGAACATAAAACAGCAGAAAACAGAGTGATGAGGTCAAAGGCCTTGACCCTTTCACAAAAGATGTGAACTTGGCAGAAAAATTTGACGATCCTGAACTTGCTGATTATCCACCTTCAATGGGGATCCTTCATTACGGGTCTTGGGCACAATGCCCTCGATGGAGATCAAATGGGAGTCAATCCCTTAAATGAGGATTGCAATGAAATATAACCGACTGGACCTAAATGATAAACCATTTGCTCCCGAAATTGAATCTCCATGAACCGCTTCTCGGATGGTCCGTCAACAAGCTCCCATGTGTGGTTTTTCGGATCATTGCAATCTCCTCCTGCATTGCTGCAATCCACCTCTCGATCCTCCTTAGCTTCCACAAAGTTAGATGGTTCGAGCATTGCCACATTGCTTCTTTCATAGATTTCAGCAAGTGACATTGTGCCTCTCATAGGTAAATCATCAACGCCTCGCCATGACAACATCGGAGAAGGTACAATCCCATTCGACCAAGGTTCCACAATTCCTGCTTGCTCACAATTCAACTTAAATGTCTGCTCACGCTACCAAGGTCGTACTAGAAAACAGTCCGAGGCTTATAATACCATTTTGTCCTAGAGCATTGAAGGACGTGGCCCAAGTCCTCACTAAATATTTCAAAGGTCATTTGAATTGAAGTCACCATGGTGACTTAAAGTTTCAGGAGCAGAATGGGTTCATTTCTTTTGTCAGTGTTGAACTGAAGTTGTCTTTACAATAGATAGATTCAGACATAAAAAACTGAAGCAAGAAACAAGAATCTTATCGCCATCTTCATTATCTACAAGATCAAAAGAAAAGAACCTAGAGAAGACTGGCAAAAGCTTTAGCTAAAGCATGAAAAAGTGGGTGAAGAAAATGAAACAGAAGGGTCTTGTACAAAAAAAAAAAAAAAAAAAAATTGCTGCTCATCACTAGAAGTTATGATATTTTGATAAAGAAGTTTCATTTAAATGAATCCTATCATATTGTAGGAACGATGCCAAGATTGGAAGATTCAGCCAGCATTCTGATGGCTGGTGGCGGAAAGCTACACGCTTCTCCTTTTACTTCTGCTAGGACCTCCGATAGCGGAGATTCCATTAGGTGGCGAAACGGGTTGCGGGACATTATTATTTCTACGCTGCCTTCCAGCATCTTCAGGGCACACCTCATGCTTGGCCTCGACCCCGGTTGGTACTGAATGCACCACAGAGCGACCATTGCCATCCTCTCAGCCTTCTCTCTGCAATTCTCTTGGATCCCGCATGCAATCATCACGTCCGGGAACCTCTTCTTCTTGTGCTTCTTCTACACCCATCTCCGAAACCATTCCTGGTGCACCGGTATCAAGGAAAAACTCAAGAATGTTAGTCTAAACGTGATGAAATGTAGCTAATGCCCCAGATTTAATGAAATTAGATCCCAACCCAAGAAACTGTAAATTGCATAATCCTCTTTTGATCTCACCCCTCTATGACCTCTCTTAAGCCTAATTTAGTTCATGACTATAAGACTGTGGAGTATTTTGGACAGACCGACTGGCCAATCGATCATTACTCATCATTGAATACCTGCACATATAGTCATCCTTAAAGGTCAAATCAGTCCAGATCAATCAGTTATAAGAACGACTTTTGTGATGAATCGAGAGTGTTTGTGATTTGCTATCTTCTGTATTCAATGAACAGTTCAATGAAGACATCCATCTGAGAGCTCAATCTCCAGCTTCTTTCTTTTTCTATTTATACTACATGATCTAAAGCAAAAGAAGAAGACAACAAAAAACAGAATTAACAGAAAGAAAAAGTTGTTGCTTATTCTGTTAGTCTTGTAAAACAAAATAAATGTTCTTCAGTAATAAAGCTTCTTTTATATTCAAATGTGTGGAGCCCTGAGTTGTGCTTCTGATGGAGGCCAGAGTTGAGCTTCTGACACCATCGCCTCTATTCTTCTTAGTTGCATTAACGACTCCATATGCACTTGTAGCTGTCAACTTCTTATTCACTCTTTTTCTTGTAGCAGCAGCATATTCTTCTTTTCTCTTTGATATAATGGCAACATTTACTGAATTTTCTTGTGTAGGCTTTACTTCTTCGAGCTTTGTTTCCTCATCCTCATTCACTTCCACGAGCTCTGTTTTCTTATACTTCTGATCTTTAACATCCCCCCGCAAATTGGGGAGGGGTGGATAACCCAAACCCAATTTGGTGCGAAGAGTAGAATGTGCTAAACGAGATAACGATTTAGTAAAGATATCAGTAAGCTGACCAATACTTGGAACATATCGAACAAGTAAGGATCCTGAGGAAACTTTTTCTTGAACAAAATGAAAATCCACTTCGATATGCTTAATGCGAGCATGTAGAGGATTAACAGTAAGAGAAATAGCAAACTTGTTGTCACAAAACAAAATTGTTGGTGCAGACAAACATATGGCAATGTCACGAAGAACAAAGCTGACCCATGTAAGATCAGCAATAGCTGATGCAAGAGCTTGGTACTCAGCTTCTGTTGATGAACGAGACACTGTAGGTTGTCACTTAGTTGACCAGAAAATGAGGTTTGAACCAAGATATGTACAGAAACCAGTGGTTGATCGCCTAGTGGTAATACATCCAACCCAATCAATATCAGAAAAACCATATAGGTTCATGGAGCTATTAGAATGGATAAAAATACCAAGATTAATAGTTCCCTTAACATATTGAAGAACCCTTTTAAGCTTATGAAAGTCTCCTACTGTTGGTTGCTATATTTTATGACATAAGAGATTTGTTGCATAGGCAAGATCGGGGCGAGTTATGGTGAGTTATTGAAGTCCACCAACTAGACTGCAATAGTCAAGTGGATTGGTCAAGAGAATGTTATCAGTTGCCATGATGGTTGATCTCAAAGACAGAGGAGTGGAAATAGGTTTGCAGTCTTTCATGTTAGCTCAAGTAAGAAGATCAAGAGCATATTTTTTTTTGAGAAAGAAACAGATCTTGTGATGTATGTTTGGCTTCAATCCCTAGGAAGTAATGAAGGTAGCCAAGATCTTTCATATGGAATTGAAGACTCAGAGACTTGATCAGTTTGGAAAGTAACTGATCTAAGCTACCAATTAGCACAATATCATCTACATAGAGTAGCAAAAGTATTGTGTCTGATCCATTATGAAACACAAATAGTGAGGGATCAATTATGTTGCACAAGAAGCCATTTTCAAGGAGAAAATTGCTAAATTTATCAAACCAAGCACGTGGTGCTTGTTGAAGACCATATAAGGATTTCTTAAGGAGACACACATGTTGAGATTTTTGAGGGTGTGTGAAACATGGTGGCTGCTCCATATACACTGTCTCATTTAATGTTCCATGTAGGAAGGCATTTTTAACATCAAGTTGATGTATTGACCAATGCTTCATCATTGCCACAGAGAGAACAATGCAAATAGTAGCATGTTTAATAACAGGATTGAATGTTTTTGTGAAGTCAACTCCTTCTCCTTAATGAAATCCTTTAGCTACTAACCAAGCCTTGAGCCTGTCAAGACTTCCATCAGATGCAAGCTTATTTTTAAACACCCATTTACACCCTATGACATTCATTTGATCAGTTCGAGGAACTAATTCCTAAGTTTGGTTTTTATATAGAGCATCCATTTCATCATGCATTGCTTGATACCAGCCTTTATCTACCAATGATGACTTAACTGATTTTGGTTCAATAAAAACCTTGTATTCAGTCAAACATGCATATCTAGGATTTGGCTTTACAATCCCAAATTTTAGTCGTGTTTGCATAGGATGAACAGAGAGTGTACCTTGTGTATTAGATGGAGGATTGAACTATATTTGAGCTATAGTGATCTCAGTTGGTAGTTTAGGTGCTTGAATAGGATTTGCCTGTTCTTCAAAGGCTAAGTGCAACTCTGACTGTAGGAGATGTGAATTTTGTGACATTGTGTCACGCCCCGATCCTCGAGCACGCACACATCCTTCCTATTTGGTCAATTTTAAAATGTGATATCCCAAGATTATGTATCGCCGACCCTTTCTATTATTAAGCACATGCAGAAGTAGTTATAAATCCCCAAACAATAAAACAATGGGATAGAAAAGTATGCCATATTTTTCATATTGAAACTTATAACCAAACTTTTATACAAGACACAAACCAGAGTACTTCACAACTATTCACAACTTTTTACTTTACTCTATTCACGTCAAAATGGAGTTTTTAAAAGAAGAAGAAATCTCTATCCATCCGGATCGTACTCAAGATCCCTCTCGGTATTATCTTCTTCTTCCAAAAATTATTCTCCTCGAGTTTCACCTCAGAGCACTCCTTCTCAGATTCCTCTTCAGCTCCTCAACGGGGTCCTAAAATGTTTTCCCCAAACCGGGATGAGACTACGTCTCAGCGAGTTCTACCCCACTAAGACTCAATTAGGGAACCAATACACTACTTGATTACCTAAGCACAGCACGAGTCAGAGGACTTACCTTGGCCTCAGTCTCAACCTGCAATTCAAGGTTATATACAGACACTTCATAAATCACAACGAACAATCAATCAAATCACAACAATCAGATCAAATCATTGATCAATCGAACTAGTCGATTACATATCAGTCAGACCATTCCTAGGTCATTCGTTCCACACTATATGACATCCCATAGTGAAATCGGTCATAGAGCCACATCAATGCTCTCGGGCGGCACTTCCGCCAAGGTGACGTAAATAACAGACGGTCTACGTGTGTTCTTTAAGGCACCGTTTTCGCATAGTGATATTCCTCATCACCGAACCACACCCGTCATAGATCACAGACAGTCTACGTGCGTTCTTTAAGGCACCATTTTCGCACAATGATATCCTTAATCACCGAACCACGCCTATCTATATTTCGTACTTAATCGATCTCAACCAATAGAATTCTCAATTAGTTCTCACCACTCTCTCCACTTACAGCTCAATAAGGCATTCAAAATGCTAAATAGCCATACTCGGCCAACTACCAATCAATAATTTAATTTCAATCAATTTAAGGTAAATCCCTAAAATGTCACAATTTATTTAATTTCATGCAACGTAGAGCTCAAATAAATAAACAAACTGCACCACAACAATCAGCATGAGATTTCGGTCGTCGGCTAACCCAGCCTTAATTTCCGAAAAATAAATAATTAATTAATTAAATTCAAAAATTAATAATTAATTACAATAAATCCAATTTAGCTCAAATCAGAGCTCAATTAAATAAATGAACTTCACTACAATTATCAGCATAAAATTCTGGTCATCGGCCATCCTAGTTGAATTTCCGGAAAATAAATAATTAAATAAATAATTTGGAAATTAAATAATAAATATTAAAAATTCAATTTAATTTCAAAATAAAGCCCGATTAAATAAATGGACTTCACCACGGTCATCAGCATAATATTCCGGTCTCGAGCCATCCCAGTTGAATTTTCGGAAAATAAATAATTATTTAATTTAATTCCGAAAATTAATATTTAAATACCAAAAATTCCACTTAGGTCCAAAAAGCCTAATTGAAGCCCGATTAGGGTTGGGAAAAATCCTGGGCTACCCTCAATAAATAGTAGACCATGTCTACTTGCTAAATGCACACTCAATTTATCTAATTCGCATCACAATTGACTAATAAACACTAATCCATACTAATATAACCACATAAACCTAATTAATTAAAAATAAACAACCCTTAAGTGTAATTAGCCCACTAAGCAAGGATTAGTGAGATTATTCACCAGAATCGTGTGCAAAACGTATCAATCCGACGGGGACGACACGATGAACGATTCCTCCCAAAACACGGCTCGGGTTTGGGGCCCGGAAACGACCCAAAACCAACCACGAACCGGCTGAAAACCCACTCGCGGGTTTGTTGGTTCGGCTGCAAAACAAAGAGAAAGAGAGAGGGTTGGGGGCGACAAGAGGTCGGGAGAGAGGGTAGAGCTCCAGTGAGGTTGGACGGTGGCCGGAGGGGGTCGGGCCATGGCCTGAGCTGGCCAAACAAGGCTGAGCAGAGGCGAAAGTAGCGCAGGGAAGGGATGGCAGCGAGCGGCGGGTGCACTGGTGTGCGCACGGCGGTGAGTGGCGGATGCACAGGCACGGGCGCGGGTGGCAAGATGGGCGGCAACGGCTTCGGCAAGCTGCTGCTACTCGACTTCTTCCGCTTCTGGTTCGCTAGTTGCACGAAGAAGAAAGAAAAGGAGGGGTGAGGTCACGAGGGGGAGTGGGGGAGAAGAGAGAGGAGAGAGAAGAAGAGATAAGAGAAAGAGAAGAAGATAAGTTTGACTAATCAAATGGGGAGAGAGGAGAAAAGTGAGTCAGTGGGGGGTGTGTCCGCACGAAGGGGGGAAGAGGAGAGAGAAGAGAGAGAGAAAAAGAAAGAAAAGGGAAGAGAGAGGGAGAGAAAAGAAATAAAATAACATAACACCATTAGTCTTTTTTTTTTTCTCTTTCCCTTTCTATTTTCTTTTGGTCTTCAATTTTTCCTCCGATAATTTCTTTCTTGATATTTTTGACTCGTCAATAAATTGACAAGCGATGAGACAAGGTCCTAAAAAAAAAAGAATTATGACACGCTTAAAATTCAATTCCCGAAATCGAGTTCAACTTCGTGGTTAAAAATCGATCGGACGTGATTTTAGCCCAATCCAACTAATTAGGTAGCTTTTAGGGATTTTACTGCAGATACATCCCTTAACGGCTTCACCCAATAGGTTAGTTAACTCGTGAGTAATCACTCAAAGAAAAAGGACTATAGGCACATCGACGAAATGCCAATTTCATTTTATCGAAACAGGGTCGAATTTCAGAATGTCACATTGATGTGGATACTTTCAATATTCCACTATCCTGTAAATGTCCTTTATGTTCATTTGAGTGATACTTCATTTGTTCTGTACTTGCGGAGTCTAGAAACGTAACTTTATTTATCCATCATTTGTACAAATTAGTACATTGATTGTACTCTGTTGTTAGTCGATTGGTAAAAGGAAAGACTTTTTCATCAAACACCACATGGCGATTGACATATATATGTCCATTAGTAGGCAAAAGGCAACGATATCCTTTGTGATGTTCACTGTACCCAAAAAAAATACGTGAGTGATCGTGGATCAAGTTTATGTTGTGCATATGGTCTAAGGCAAGGATAGCATGCACATCCAAGTACTCTCAAATGTTCATAGCTTGGCTTTTGTTGATAAAGTTTGTTGTAGGGTGAGTGCATGTGCAACTTTGGTGTGGGAAGTAGATTGACAATGTAGTTGGCTATTATGAAGGCATCCACCTAGTATTTTAATGGGACTTTAGCATGATAGAGCATAGCTATTCCTAACTCAACCACATGACGATGTTTCCTTTCAGAAATCCCATTCTGCTCTAGTGTAGAGGGACATGAAACATTTTGTTTGATGCCACGCTGTTGTAAGTAATTCTGAATCTTTTTGCTAGTAAATTCTCCTCCTCCATCACATTGAAAGACTTTGATTCTATGATCAAACCGATTCTCTACTTGTTTCTTGAACATGACAAAGATGTCATGAAATTTTGACTTCAGTTTCATTGGATACATCCAATTGTATCGAGAAAAGTTGTCCACAAAGATGACATAGTATTTAAATTTCTGAAATGACTCAACTGGTGAAGGACCAAATATCACAATGCATCCTTTTTAAGGGAATAGTAGATGCATAATCTAACAAAGGAAAAGGTAATGTAGAACTCTTTGCAATCTAACAGCTTCTACATATGTTTTGAGTTCTTGTATTGCATTGGATTAAATGTTGATTCTACAAATACTTCAATGTTTTGAAATTGGTATGTGCTAACCGCTGGTGCCACACATCTTCTCCTACAGCTTTTTGTATATGAGTGAAAAAGGCTTCTGTGATTTTTGAATCAACTCGGTAAAGTCCCTTGACTTTCCTTCCTAGCCTCACTGTTGTATTGGTGCAGTTGTCCTTTATATACACCCCATTTTTATCAAAAACAAATGAGCATGGATAATCATCTGTTAGTTTTGAAACAGATAGTAGATTTTTCTTGATTTCAAGGACTATCAACACATCATTTAGAGGTAAAGAACTGACTTCTGTATGTAATAAGGCATCACCAACACACGAAATGATAGGCATGAACCATTTTCTATCATAATAGTATCAGTCCCATTATATGAGGAATAGTTATGAAGAATACTAGAATCTGCTGAAATGTGAGCTATGGCACCAGTATCTAGATACCATTCATTGCCTTGAGAATCTTCAAGGTGCATTGTTGCTAAGGCAGTTGGAATTTCTTCAGCCTGGTATGAGTTATCAAAGCGGATACCAGCATCGAAGGCAGCATGTCCTGGTCTTTTACAGATTTGACAATCCAAAGGAATGTTATTTGTTATTTTCTCATCCTACACACACTTGTTAGATGCTGAATTTTGGGATGGACATGATTTGGTAGCTTGGTACCTTTGAGAAGGATTTGCATGTGGTTGACATCCCTATCCATAGTTAGACCAATTGTTTGACTGCTTGTTATACTGATCCTCTTGATTCTGGTTCAAGTTACTTATCCTGTAATTTTGACTTCTTCCTGTTCCAAGATAACCATACCCACGATTCCAATTGTTTATTGCACGTCCTCTGCCATAACTGTGTCCCCCACGATTATTATCTTTTTGGTTTCTAAAACTAGAATTCTGCAGAACTTCAGACTTTCTTTGTCCATAGTAGGCTAGGTTAGGATTGTATTGACTTGAGGAATATGTTTGTAACCTGGTTTCGAATCTTTCAAGCTAAGAGATTACCTCATCATAGTCTGGTTGAGGTTTTAGGCAATACATAGTAGTTCTGAAACTTTCATATTCTAATCCTAACCTTCAAGAACACCAAACATCTTGGTTATCTCATCTATAGGTTTCCCAATTGCATTAAGCTGATCACAAATCGATTTAAATTCCTTGAGATAAACAGACAATGTTCGATCTCTCTTTTGGCAAGCTTGTAACTTTCCTCTTAGTTCAAACTCCTTAGCTACTGATTTTTGCGTAAAGCATTTAAGAAGTGTTTGCCATACCTCATGTGAAGTTTCCAGCCCGATGATCAAGCTAAGAATATTCTCAGATACTGCTCCACTAATCCATGATGATACCGGTTGATCAGTTTTTACCCAATCTATATAATCAGGTTCACTGTTTCAGATTCATGACCTTCAACCTCAACCTGCAACGTTTGAGCTGGTGGTGGTGTTTCTCCATTGATGAATCCAAAAAGATCTTGACTTCGTAAGAATCTATGGAACTGCACTTGCTAGAGTAGGAAGTTATCTTCAGCTAACTTTATCGTAACAAAGTTTGATATATTGACATGAATTAGAAAAGGATATTTCTGTGTTCTTGCTATCATTTTGAGCTCTCAGAAACCTTGATGATGTACATTCACAATCACGGTCACTTGTTGATCTTGCACAGTTCAAGATCAAAAACGATTCAATTAGTGAGAACTCGGAAGCTACTTTGATCTGCCTTGACTTCGTCTAGATTTCGTGAACTCTATATTGCTTTGAGTGGTATAGCCAGCAAAGATGATTTGAGCTCTCAAGATGGCTCTAATACCATGTGAAGGAAAAATGGAATGAACAGAAGAAGAACAATGATGAATCGAGAGTGTTTGTGATCTGCTATCTTCTGTATTCAATGAACAGTTCAAGGAAGACATCCATCTAAGAGCTCAATCTCCAGATTCTTCTCTCTTTTTTTATTTATACTACATTATCTAAAGCAAAAGAAGAAGACAACGAAAAACAGAATTAGCAATAAGAAAAAGTTGTTGCTTATTCTGTTAGTCTTGTAAAACAGAATAACTGTTCTTCAGTAATAAAGCTTCTTTTATATTCAAAATTGTGGAGCCCTGAGTTGCGCTTCTAATGGAGGCCAGAGTTGAGCTTCTGACTTCATCGCCTCTGTTCTTCTTAGTTGCATTAACGACTCCATGTGCTCTTGTAGCTGTCAACTTCTTATTCACTCCTTTTCTTGTAGCAGCAGCTTATTCTTCTTTTCTCTTTGATATAATAGCAACATTTACTGAATTTGCTTGTGTAGGCTTTGCTTCTTCGAGCTTTGTTTCCTCATCCTCATTCACTTCCATGAGCTCTGTTTTCTTATACTTCTGATCTTTAACACGATATTTGTTTTTCCTTTGATCGATGGCACCTGTGTTTAGACACCGCCCCCTGTAACGAGACACGGCCTTAGACACTTGCAATTAGGAATGTCAACTTTTATAAGCAACACCTGGCTGTCAGGAAGATTCACGTCAAGGCTACTCCTGCGCCCAAGGATCTCAAACAGGAGCATAACGAAACTGTACACATCGCACTTCTGGGTGATGGTGAACGGCAGCCACATTTCCGGCGCCACATATCCCGGGGTGCCCTTCCCTCCAGTCATGGTTACGTGATTCTTTTCCCGATTACATAACTTAGCAAGCAGGAAAGCTACCAAGGGGCAGAAGTTTGCGTCCAGGAGGATGATCCCTTGCTTTATGTCGTAATCGATTATTATCTGGTGACACTCCTCACATAGATACGCGATCCCTTTGGCAATTCCGATTGCAATGTTGTATAGAACCTCCCACTCTATATCTTTATCTGCGCTGAACAGCAGTCGGTCCAACGAACTGTTGTGCACGAATTCGTATACAAGCGCTCTTAAGTTTCTGTCGAAGCAAAATCCATATAGCTGAACAAGATTCATATGGTGCGTTCTACCGATGGTGGTCACTTCTGCCAAGAATTGATCTTCAATCTTCTTGTCCGAGCTGCCGTAAGGTACTTTAACGGCCACTAACAACCTGTTCGAGAACGTCCCTTTATAAACTGCCCCGGAACTGCCTGCACCTAGTAAATGCGAGAAATTACAGGTGGCAATTCTCAGTTGTTGAGAAGAGAACCGTATGGGCTTCTCTATGTCATCGAGAATCTTATCGACCACGATCGTCAAGAACGTGGGGGCAGCCCGATTCGTGCCCCTTTTGAGGCCGATCGCCTAGAACAAGCGCTGATGCTTAAGGATATTCTGATGAAGATTATAACCGCTGCACAGGAATGACAGAGGAATTTGTTTTACGACGACTCAATTGTATCTAACCCGAGTAGCCTTGTTGGAAGATTAAACATCATATGAGTAGTTCCTTGCAAGAAGAGAAAAGTAATAGTTTCATGAATAATTAACCCAAATGGATTTGAAACAAGGAATTTAAAAAGCTAGAAATGACTTTTCGTTCGAAAATGGTAGATATCACAATCGTAGATATTTCGTTCGACACCATTGAATCAACCAAAATGGTAATCAAAGCAGCAAAGACATGAATGCAAGAATTAGATGCTCATCTTGTTGTTTTTCCTCGTTGATCTAAGTTTCGGATAGATTCTTTGTTTTCTTCTACAGTACTAATGAGGATATTCTTCTGATGGTTCTCTTCATTTTACCGGCACCTTTCCGATTCCACTTTTGTTGCTTAATGTTTGTCTAGGGCTGACTGTCGGAATAAACAAAGCTCTTATTGGACAACAAGTTTCTGCATCGACCATAAGGCCTTGCTTGTAACGATAATGATCGATGCTTAGAAGACCAAAAGTCAATGCCCCAATTGAATTTTTCTATGCTTCCTCGTGGAGGAATAATAACTAAACCAGAATCTAAACAAATCAGGACAAGACAAAGAATACGATGTCATCGACGCGGCATAACTTGTGCAATCCTATTTAGAATGATGACTCAGAAACTTCGTTCTATCCTCGGCAGCCTCTAGGACAGGTTCTGTTCAGGCTGTTGGATCATTACCTTAACTCATTTCGGTACGTTCAAAGAATTAGCGGTGTATCAAATGGAGGTTCTAGGATGAGGCACAAAACATCACATTCTTATGCTATTATGTGAGCTTAATTCCTTAGCGACCCTGTCGAGGCCCCAAATCCTACCTTACAATGGATTTTCAGTGGCAGCCATGGATTTTAAGCTAAGTAAACAATGCCAAATAGAGTTGAAGTGTGTTTGAACAGTAATTTTCAGTAATTGTCTCGACTCAGATAGCGGCCCTCCTTGATTTGTGAAATATGCGACCATCAGAAGAATTGTGAAATTCACAGATAAAATTACCATCCACGAAGAGTCTTAAGTCAACCACAGTAAGCTCCTCTTTGCAATCATCTCATGCAATGTTGGTCTACATCGTGTATGTATGGGATTATATAGCCAGATACGTTGCTGTCAAAACTAAAATTGAAGTTCTTATAATCATGTCTCCACTAATCACGTCTTGTAGCTTCGTCACATGGATCTTTTGGATCAACTAGAACTCAAAGTATCAGTGGTAAGAAATGTCATTTGGTAGTTGTGGATGACTATTCAAGATTTACTTGGGTTTTCTTCTTGGCAAATAAAACAGATCTTCTCATATTTTTCATAGTTTGCTAAAAATAAGAAAGGTTATGCCATTTCAAATATTAAAACTGATTATGGGGGAGAATTTGAAAATCAAGACTTTGCAAATCTCTGTGATGAAAATGATTTTCTAACATGTTTTTTCCACTCCTTACACTCTAGAACAAAATGGAGTTATAGAAAGAAAAAAATCGGTCTTTGCAAGAGATATCCAAAATTCTGTTAATTGAAAGTAGAGTCTCTTCTCACTTTTGGCCAAAAGTAGTTTCCAGTGCTCGTTAATTTCTAAGGCCCATCCTAGCAAAAAAAAAAAAAAACACTCTATGAAGTTTATAAAGGGAAAAAAGCTAAATATTTCTTATTTCCATGTGTTTGGTTGCAAGTGCTTTATTTTGAAAAATGGAAATGATCAGCCTGATAAGTTTGAAGAAAGGTTGGATGAAGGGATAATTCTTGGTAATTCCACTTCAAGCGAAGCTTATAAGGTTTTTAACAAGAATACACAGATTGTCGAAGAATAAATTAATGTCAGATTTCAAGAAGTTGTCTGGAACCAACAAGACCAGACTTAACTTGAAGAGTCTGAACTAATTTCAAACTTAATGAAGTCTGAATCCCTTAAGCAAACTCCACCTTCTGGTGAACAAAGTCAAGCTAAAGAAAAGTCAGAAGATTCAAAGGAAAAAGAGTGGTTCAAGCAAACTCTTGCAAATAATGATAGATTCAACAATAACTGGAAGCACAAGTTAAGACATCCTAAAGATCTCACTATTGGCAATATAGGAGAAGGAATTCGTACCAAATCCAAAGTAAGGCGCTCTAACTCTTATTTTTGAGATAGAACCAAATAAAGTAGAAAAAGCTCTAACTAATAAAAGCTGGATAGAAGCAATGTAAGAAGAACTCAGACAATTCAAAATCAATGATGTATGTGAGTTAGTTCCAAAACCAAAAAGGAAAATCTGTAATTGGAACAAAGTGGGTGTTCGGGAACAAGATTGATGAAAAGGGTAAAGTGACCAGAAATAAAGCAAAACTTGTCACAAGAGGAATGAATAGACTATGACGAGACATATGCACCTATAGCCATATTAGAAGCAATAAGATTATTAATTGCATATGCATGTTTCCATAATTTCAGGTTATTTCAAATTGATGTTAAAAGTGCATTTCTAAATGGTTTTATCCAAGAAGAAATTTATGTGAAACAACCACTAGAATTCGAAGACCCCAGAAAATCGGATTTTATCTATAAACTGAAAAAGGCCTTGTACGGTCTGAAACAGGCATCTCAAGCTTGGTATGAGAGACTGAGTAAGTTCCTGATAAACAATGGTTTCAAGAAAAGAATGGTTGACACAACTCTATTTATCAAAAGGGAAGAAAAAGGCTTTCTACATATTCAAATATACGTAGATGTATCATTTTTTGCTCTTCTAATGAAAGTCTGTGCAAGAAATTTTCAAAGTCTATGCAGGAATAATTCGAAATGAGTATGATGGGTGAGTTAACTTTCTTTCTTAGTTTACAAGTTAGACAAATAAAGGAAGGAATCTTCATCTATCAAAAGAAATATACCAGAAATGTGATCAAGAAGTTTGCGATGGAAAACTGTAAGAAAAATAAGAC
This sequence comes from Eucalyptus caleyi, assembly GCA_014182885.2. Lineage (NCBI taxonomy): Eukaryota > Viridiplantae > Streptophyta > Magnoliopsida > Myrtales > Myrtaceae > Eucalyptus > Eucalyptus caleyi. The sequence goes on along the minus strand of CM024468.2, from coordinate 30,394,869 downwards.
TCCTACATCAAGTTCTTCTAAACTCGATAAGGATGAAGATGGAAAGAAAGTAGACCATAAGACATATAAAAGTATGATCAATTCTTTTCTCTATCTCACTATTTCTCAACTTGATATTTTATTCAGTGTGTGCATGTGTGCTAGATTCCAAGATGACCCTAGAGAATTACATCTTAGTACTGTCAAATGTATTATTAAGTATATTGCAACAAATCCAAAGTTAGGTCTATGATATCCAAACGGATGATACTTTACCCTACTTGGATACTCATATGTTGATCTAGCTGGTTGTAAAGTTGACAGGAAAAATACATCTAGTACATGCCAACTCTTGGGATAAATGTGAGTGTCCCGGTTCTCTAATAAGCATAACACTGTGGCATCTTAATGGCAAAAGCATAATATGTTTCTCTTGGAAGTTGCTGTCATATTCTTTGGATCAGGCAACAATTATCAACCTCACCAAAAATCCCATTCTCCATTCAAGAGCAAAATATATTGAAATCCATCATCATTTCATAAGAGACCATGTACAAAATGGTGAAATCAATGTTCAATTCATTAATTCTAAAAATCAAATGGTAGACATTTTCCCCAAGCCACTGGAGAAAGATTGTTCAAATTCATTCGTGAAAAGTTGAATGTTACCCATACATTTGATTAAAGTTTATGTAAAAGTAGACTCATAAGTTCAGCCTTCTGAAAGAGACATCCTTTTGAAAGCTCTTACAGACTCAAGTAGTTGTATTTCAAATTTTGATGCGTAAGTTTCTTTCCTTCTTGAACATGTATGAATATTTTATTCAAATTATTACTTACCTTTATATTTTTTTCAAATTTTTTCGTTTTGTGCCTGTTCATTTGCCTTGGTTTGTATTCTTTAATAAGTTGTCAATTTATTTTTCCAATTACCAGAGTCTTCACAAACCCTAATCTCTCCCAAACCTCTGCTTCTCTTGATTCATTCTCACTTTCTCTACAAATCTTTCTCTTGATCACTTGTAAACATGTCGTCAAAATCCTCCAAGTCTATTTCGATGTCTTCTCAGAAGAGGTCCTATTGCATTGCCAATCGTGGGCCTCATTTTGTACCGAATACTTAGATACACTTCGATCTCACTAGAGATGGAATCACTAAGAAGCATGAATCGACCATCTATAGAGGAAGAGGTTACTCAAGATACAACTCCTCTTTCGATAAGAAAGCCCGAAGTTCTTCTTAAGCATTATGAGTTTCTAAAAAAGGGAGGAAGTCCCATGGATTTTATAACTTCGTTCTTGAAAAAGAATGACTATGGGAATGAAACTTTGTTCTTGAAAGCCATGGAAAAGTTAGGTTTGGTTAAGTTTGAGAGAGCAGAAGAAGAATTTACCATCTTTCCTGCTAATCCTTGTTTCGAAACAGAGGGTCATACTGAAGGAAAAAAGGAAGATGACGATGAGAGAATAATTTCCAACACAATATGGATGTTACTGTAGAAATCGCTAGAACTATAGGAAAGTTGTTTCAATCAAAGGAACATAAGACGGTCTATGCGTAGATGCTAAATAGAGAAGTCATCAACCCTCGAATGGTAGATTTTGATTTTCTTGATTCTATCAAGGTAAACTTGCAAGAGAAATTTGCCAAACTTCAGATGGAAATGTTTTGTGAGGAGTCATATGATACCTATCCTAAATTGATTGTTTATTTTTTATTCAAACTTGTCAATCCCAGATCCCACTCATATATAATTTACTATGAGTGAAAAAAAAAATTATGTTGATATTGATTTGTTGGTTGATATTCTTAGAGTGGAATGGAATGGATTTTTGTCCATAAATGTCTCAAATGAAGAGGTCATCAAGTTTTTGATGAAGAAAAAAATTCCTAGGGAAAGCATTACTTATTCTAGGATGTTTGCCTCTAACATTTTGCTTTACAAGATTGTCATCAACTACATCAGACCCAAAGCTACCTCCAAGACTGATGTTTCAAAATTTGAAGCAAAAATGATGTGAGCAATCTACAATAAAGTTGCTTTCTCATTTTCTCATGTACATAATCGTAATGAAGGAGAAATGTCAACTTCCTTACGCAGCTTTAGTAACCAGACTTTTCCAATACTTTCAGATTCCACCGCCCTCTAGCTTTTACTCTAGAACCATCATTCTCATGCAAATTGAACTCAAAATGATCTCAAAAATAAGATTAACAGATCTCTCTAGTGCTCTGAAACTTATGAAGAATGAATCTACTAGTAAAGCTAAAATAGGAATTGCAGTTGAGAAAAAACGGAAAGGGAAGAGCGTCATCTCACGTACTCCAAAAAGGAAAAGATCTGTTTTTCTTTTACAAAATGTGATGATACAAGGAAACTTGATGAAGGAATGCTGGAGAGAAGAACGAGGAAATTGGTCAACAAACCAATGCTGGCAGAGAAGGAATGCAGGAAGGAGAAGGAGTTCTTCCCCAAACTAAAGTCACTGAGACAGGTGAAGTAGGTGAGGAAACTCATCTTCATGACCAGGTTGCAGAACCAGTTATCGTGATGGTATCGGTCAATTTCCTCCAGGTGCAAAGGACATTTATGCATCTCATTTCCCTGAAGAATCTCCTGAGGGTCAGGATAAAGAGGATAATGTTTAGAGGGAGCAAGATACCTCAAATGTTCAGGTCAATATTCCTTCAATTTTGGATACCCCTTTAGTTCAACCTACAGAAGCTAGTGCCCAAACCAAATCATATTCAAACTATCCTCGGATAATGGAACTCCTTTTGCAGATTAAGACACAACAATATGGAATGGAGATTGAAATCCAAAAGTTACATGATGCTCTCGATATTACCTTAGAATCTCTCACTAGAAAGGTACAGTCTCTTGATCACAAAATTCAAAACATGAATTAGCAGGCCACTTAGAATTTGGTGAATGTTGAAATTGTCTTCAATCAGTGCCTAACCAAACTTGAGGAGATCGTGTAGACTTTAGAGGATTTCCGACTTGTCGGTGTTCCAAAGAACCCCTAAGCAATTTCTAAAAACATTCACTTTTCTATTTTCTTTGTACTTGTTTGTTTTTCCTCCTTTTTTGCTGTTGACAAAAAGTGGGAGACTTTTGCATATTTGAAGCTTTGACTTGCTGGTCGTGTTTGTAGTTTGTTTTTTCTATGCTTTGTTGGTGTGGTGTGTTTTTATGCAGACTTTATTGGACAAACCAAACTTTATAATGTTTATTCGTATAATGCTTATTGTCTATCTATTATGTTGTGCTACTAAAGTATTGTTTTGTAGGATAACTTATGCATTATGCTTAAATCTACATGAAGATTTTGTCACCATAAAAAATAGGGAAATTGTTGAGAAAACTCCTACCATGCTTTATAGTTAACAAAACTTTCTAGTTCTTATTCTTATTTTGAATAACATAATACTTCTGAAGTTATATTGCAGACTCTTATCAAATTTTATTCATTTCAAAAGTATTTCTCACTCTGATGCAATCCAGACTGAAACTGTGTCCAGAATGAGAATGAAATCAAACTCAAATTTATTGATCTTGCGATAAGAATTTATAATGAACGCATTAGAAATTTATTCTACAACATCTTGCTCTCTAACGAAGAATCTTACTTACCTTCTATAAATACGTTGATGGAATCAATCACAAATTGATGAAATTAATCTTGAAGACAAGTTTCTTTTTGGGAAGCATCTAGATTATGATTATATGAGCAACCAAAATCATTGGATTTTCTTCTCAATCTTCAAATGGTTATAAGATCCCCTTAGTCGATTATGTTCAACAGATTGATTGAAAAAAGTTCATCTAGAAAATTCCAACGGCTAGTAAGATGTGGATGAGCATTTAAGGATGCTATTCAGTCTATTTGAGGAAGAGACACAAAAATTAAAATTCCAAAGTCTGAAATCTTTCCAACTACTTGTTCATCATTGGCAATCCTTATAAATTGTATTCAATAGAGAAAATCACCACACACAAAAAAAAAAAAAAAGTGACTTAATGAGAGAGTAGGGATCTCGCACTGAGTTTTTGCACTCAAAACATTGTACTTCTCTGTTGATGTTATAGTGAATTCTAGTCAGAAGATTGTTAACATAGAAGAATGGACGTAGGCTTGATTTAAGCCGAATCACTATAAATTTTGTGTGCAATATTCACTTCCCTTAACTCTTTATTTAAATCTGCTGCATTCTTTTAGTTATCGCAAAAAATTAGTTCCATCTCTTATCTAATTCTAAACATTCATCAGAAGTCTGGTGACTTATTTATCAAACTTTGTTCAAAATTTATTTATTTATTAAAAAAAATTAAACACCTATCAATCCCCCTCTAGGTGTTTGTACGAGCATCATCAATCACTTTGGCCAAGAACTGATCTTCAATCTTCTGATCTGAGCTGCTGTTTAGTACTTTGAGAGCCACTAACAGCCCGTTCGTGAACGTCCCTTTATAAACATCCCCAAAACTGTCTGCACACAGTAAATGCGAGAAATTACTGGTGGCCAATCTTTGTTGTTGAGAAGAGAACCGTAGGGGCTTCTCTATGTCATCGAGAATCTTTATCGACAATGATCGTCAAGAACGCGAGGGCAACCGGATTCGTGGCCCTTCTGAGGGTCCATCGCCAAGAACAAGCGCTGATGCTCAAGGATATTCTAACGATGACATGACAACCGCTGCACATGAATGGAGAGGAATATGTATTATGATGACTTGATTGTATTCAATAGCCCTGGAAGATTAAACAGCATTTGAATAGTTTCTTGGATCACAGAAAAGATATAGTTCGATGCAAAAACAAAAATCGTCATGTGAATTTGAAACAAGGGAAATAAAAAGCAAGAAAAGACTTATCAAGGAATATCACAACTGAAGATGTCTCGCCGGACACCATTGAATTGACAGATACCAAAGCAGCGAAAACAAAAGCCAAAATTAGATGCCCATCTTTTTAGTTTTTCTCGGTAAGTAGCTTCATAGAAGTTGATTTTCAGCTCCAGATAGATTCCATGTTCTCTTGATGCTGGAACCAGCTTGTGCCATACAATAACTTGTACGGTGGACCAGCCATTTTTTATTTCACTTTTGTCGCTTCGTGTTTGTCCTGGGCCGACTGCAGGATCAAACAAAATACCTTTCTTGAGGAAGTTCTTGTGCCTGACTTAGAACGATTATTAGCGATGACAGGAAGAACAACAGTGAATCCCCCAATTAGATTTTTTCATCAGTAAGAAATCCAAACAAATCTAGACGAGAAAAAGAAGACACTGTCGTGGAAGTGGGATAATTCATGTAATCCTGCTCAGGACGATCAGAAACTTAGCTAGCTCATTAGGCAGTCTCCTCCCCTCTTGTGTTGTCGATTCAACAAGGTACAGCATGCGGGTTACTTCTCGCCATAGAGGATGAGTTCACGTTTTTCAAGCTTTTTAAACTTGTAGAGTGGTAATAGACAAGAATATGTGTGGAGAGGAAGACCATGAGTTTCAGCCGGTGTTACATTGGATATTGTTTTTGTTTTTGTTTTTTTTTTTTTGTTTTTTTTGTTTTTTGTTTTTTCGCTTTGAAACTAAGTAGAGACAACTAGCAGATGTTTTAACGACATCGTTGGTTCCCTTTTCTTGTTTTTCTTCAACTTTATACAAGCTTTGGCTATGGTAATTAGTAAGTCTCACATATATGAAATGCTTACACAAAAATAAGAAGCACGAACAAACACTTACGAATTTTGTTGTCAACCCAGATTAGCGTAGCGTAACTAGTTGGAGCATTAGGAAATTCAACACCAGGGATTTAAAATCACATGTTCAAATCCCACAAAATAAATTGCAAGCCGACTAATATGAATCAAGATTACGTGCATTGGTCAAAGGAGTATTCCATCGGTCGCTGCACTTGTGCTCCAAGACTTATGATATGGACTTATATCGTGATTGACTAAGTCTTGAATAAATTAATGATATTAAGATTTTATTTAGATTCCACAAAGTTGTTCAGATGCATATTTGCAACTTTCTATTGCAGTCTTATCTACATTTCATCCTAAGAAAGGGAAAAAGCGTAGAATTGAGAAGATGAAATTGATGAATACTCCGTCTTTTAATAGCATAGAACTCACGAATTAGGCATTGAAAAGCCATAAGATGTGGATTAATTAAGATTATGACCACAAGTGAAACCTGATAAAATTGCTTTTGGAGTTAACTGGAGTTAGGTAAGGTCATGGACGGCTTCTTTTATGTTTCGCCCAAAGCTATAGAATGCTGCAGATTAGCAACTTCAAGATCATTCAAAGTGAAAAATGCACAAACTGGAAAGCTCGTTGAAACATGGATTTTGAAAGACAGTGATACTGGATTCAAATAACGTTCTTATACATCAAAAAGAGTCCAAGTATTGCACCTCGGCAAACCATATGCACATTTCGGATGAAAATCTCATCCTTATCAAAACTTTGGCACAGCTCCCACTTGACAAGGATTTCCGAGTCGGAAATTATAATATATAGGAGCCACAACCGCATCCATCTTTCGGAATGCATTAGACACCCTGCAACTTGTTTGACATTTTATTTTTCTGACCTTCCTTTTCCTGCAATGAGCGTGCACATCATAAGTCTGTGAAAATGGAATACCAGTTGCAGATAATATACATTGAGACTCAGAAATGCATGTATCATCACAAGGGATAATATACATTCAACGGTCACGGTATGCTGGAGTATTTCACTTGGGTCACCAAACCTCAACTTATCGCACATGATGCATTTAGCCTAGCAAATCCTCTCAATTAACATTTTAAGGCCATTTCTGGTCAATTCTTCAACAGAACGTGTTCTTCGTGTCTTTTTCTATGGTTTTCACTTAAGAGTTGCTGAGGACCACAATGGCTCAACCTTTTCGAAAGTGCAGCAACGGAGGTTTGCCCTGCTCTGGCAGAGGGTAAAACACCCCCTGTTGAGAAACCAGAGGTCAAGTGACCCTCACCCAGCCAAGAGTCATGGAACCATAGCCGGATCCCTGCCAGTCTAAGACAATGGTTGAACGATCCTCACCCGGGTCATGGACGGGGGGGTCATACAACCCTCTACTTGTTCAGGAAAGTGAGCCACTGCTTTCTCCAACGGAGGGCTGTGATTTGCTCTCATTTCCAAAGGTTGGGTTTATTTTGCACTTTCTTGACCCCCACTAGTACCACGTTTGAGTAATCATGAAAATAAAAACAATATGCACCGCTTATAAATCACTTGCACAATAGAAGATTTCATCACAAAACACCAAAGTGCAAAAATCAAAAGAATCCACAAATTGTAGTGACTTCTAATATAGAAAAACAGAGAATTTATTTTTGATAGGCAAGATCAAACTTACCTCAAATTGTAGTGATTCTTAATATAACTCAGCCCCATCACTGGGCTAAGGAAGAAAGAAAGCTGTCCATACTCAGCATGACATGCCATGGAAAGCAGAAATTATCTTCTTTCTTTCTACCTCAAAGTTATCTTTATATTAAGTTCCTTTAGTTTCTTTGGGTTTCATATTAAAAGTCAATTTCAGTTATTCACTACTAGCAAAGGAAGGAAGGATTTAAGGAATTAGCATTTCTGGCCTGAACTTCATGCAAAGAAGCTGCTTTAATTGAAAATGAGAACTCACTCACATATAATAACACTGGCTAAGACAACCTGCATGAACACTGGGCTAGGCTTAATGTGTAACACATAGAAAGCCATGCTGAGTAAATTGCCAGATAAATTGCCAGAGTCATGGACTTTTAGAAAAGCACATGAAAGATTTCCATCCAAACAAGATCAGGATATTTTCTTACAATTCCTTTACCAGGAAATCAAGCCTAGACCACTTCACCGAGAGACTGGCTCGTCAAATAGTTGGAATAAATTCCATTCATGGTCATTAAAATTTAGTAGATTTTGTAATTAGGTCAATAAAAGTTGATTCCAATTGCCCTAAACTTCCAAATCGTTGTTGGCTGATATATTCCAACAGGAATCTAGTCAATATTGTGGTGAAACGCTGAAGTTACAGACAAAAATAAAATGTTTTAGATGCTACGGCATTACCATGAGGCCAACCGTTAACATTTCATAGAATATTCACCAAATTCCAGTCAAAGTGCATTGATTGCAAAAAAAAATGAACAATTTACTGCATTGGATGATTAAATTCAAAGTCCAATAACCTGATTGAGAAATCACTCAAGATTAGGAATCATTGATGGCTTCCTGGTTTGCAGTTATTTGAGATGCTGTTTACTGCCTATCTACAGATCCTTCTCGTCCACCAGTAGAACTCATAAGGACGTAAAATCTTTCTATAGAACAATGTTGGCATATTGCCAGAAAACGATGGTGCTGGGCCAAATCTGTGTTGACTTTAGCTGAGAAATCTAAGCCATGACAAGGCCAGGGCCTTGATGGCAACAGTTTTGGAATTCGAATAGGCTAAGACATTTTGAACTGTTCAAGTTCCAGTGGACTAAAGCGAGACAGAGTGCTTCGAGAATCAAATCGAACTCGCATTCTCCAATACTGGAATTGATTAACAACCAAACACTGCCATGGCAATGGTATACATTAAATGTTTAGTCACTTAATAACCGATTGATGTGCTCACTGCAGCAACTGCTGTTGTACCAACGTGCAAAGCAAATTGATGAAATGAACATTGAAAAAGAAGCAAAACTACTATAAGAGTTAGCGAAAATGATCTCACAACTAAAAAAGCATTCAACTACAGGCCACCAAACTTGTAACCTCGACAAGCTGCCTACACAAAATTACACCCCCAACAACCTCATCATACTTCATGACTAGATTACCATCGTATATAAGGAGCAGACGACATAAAGCAGGCTACTTTTCTAAGAATCGTAACATAAAGTGAGGGAAAGAGGGAAAGCAAAGCTGAAAGAACAGATAATGGCAAATCCAAAGGGCAATACAAACGGTGAAAAATTAAGACCTAGGTGAAACTTACTGATCTTTGGTTATCGTAGTAATTTTCCAACGCCCACTGATACCTCGACTGGTCCAACCCAAGCCAACGGGCCATGTGGCTATCCAAGCTTGATTGAGCTGCACAATTAAGCAAGAGAAGAATTTCAGTTAATATTGCAGAAAAAAGGGGGAAAAAAAGAGGAAACACGGCTAAAAATTACACAACATGGACACTGAGCAGCTGAACTTCGAAACTGTACACGTTCACATGCGGAATGCAGACTCTGGAGATCAAGAAACCATGTTATTTTCCTTTTGTCCGATTAAACCAGGAAAGCAGAAATGCCCACATTCTCTTTCGGAACAATCTACCATAACGAGTACTTTCTACGTTTTCTTCACATCAAACTTTTCAAACTTCCGATCTTCCTCCTCATTATTCAGGCAGAAAAGAAGAAAAGACTGAATAAAATCGATAAAAGGAAACGAACAGAGCCACCATTTAGAGAAACCAATGTACAAAAAGCTATAACAGGAACTCCCACCATTTTGAAACTTAGTGGCCGCGTTCTTGAAGAATGCCAGAACAGACCCGCGGTCAACCAAAGGCCGAGAAGCGATGGCGTTGCCGAACCGGTGGGGAGGCGGCCGAACCGGAGGAGGGGCGACCTCCGCCCGCGAGTCAAGAACCGGCCCGGCAGGCTCCGGGGTCGGCGTCGGGGTGACGAAAACTGTGTAAGGGCCCATCTTGCTGATCACTGGAGGAGGTTTAGGGTCGGAGGCCTTGCTGATGGACATTGTAGCAGCGAGTTCCAGTTGAAGGACGCGGAAGATGAAGGGCTTGTTTGGATTTGAAGAGCAGGACGCTCGTGCAGAGAAAGACAGAGAGAGTTGAGAGCAACTTTGGTTTCTGTCTTCGTACGTACTATTGGTCATTTCATAGCATAGGACGGATGAGGAGAAGATTTTTTATTTTTGATTTTTATTTTTAAAAAATTACTTTTCATTTCAATTTCCAATCATTTTCTTGACTAAAAATTTATTCCAAAAAATTAAAATTATTTTACCAAATGGATTTTTATTCTAAATATATTTTTAAAACATAAAGAAAATGACTATTATGTGCATCATCATTAATTAAACTCATGTTATCTCATCTTTAAGTTTTAACAAATCGTCACATCATGTAAAAGTGTTTCTTTATTTCAAGTTACATCATTACCTAAAGAAGAAAATAATGATACCACCACAAATGAATCTTGTACTTTTATTTGAAATTGAAAACTCTTCCTCTATTTTTTATTCAACATAGTATCTACATTTTTTCCTAAGGCCTCATCACGAGGATTAGGTCTAGGGGAATTTCTCCTTTTGGTTAATTTATAAGGTTTATCATTATCCCCATTTTACGTTTGTAATTGACTCCAATAAACGAAACAGTTTAAGGACTTGTTCGGGTCTAAAAGAAGAAAATAATGATACCACCACAAATGATTCTTATTCTTTTATTTGAAATTGAAAACTCATCCTCTATTTTTTATTCAGCATAGTATCTACATTTTTTTCCAAAACGCCATCATTTTTTGTTTGATAATGTTTGACTGTTTGAGTAGTGATTTGACAACTGGGAAACAAATGTGACAATTTATCTGTTATTATTAATAAAATTATAATTAATTTTGTTAATGAAAATAAAAAAAGTAAAAAGTTCAAATCAATTTTCTAATTTCAAACCGGGAGCAGAACAGAAAAATGCAAAAAAACAAGGAAACAAAAATAGAATGACGTGTTCTTAAAGGTACAAAGACCACTTTTAACCAAAGAAAAGAAGGAAGAGAAAAACAAAATAGACAGTCAGTTTTGAACTTGGGATAACTAATAACAATATCTAAAAACGAGAGAGAGAGAGAGAGAGGGGTAAATAGCCTTTTAAGTTTGCACTTGAGATAAGTTTACCTTCTTTTGGATTTAAGTATGTTATAAAACTGCTTCGTCTGAATTCTAGGATGTAAAATTTAGAGATATTCTCATCAACAAGGAAAGAAAAACTTTCTCTCTAGCTGTAGGGATAGGGCATACAAGTATTGACACGTTAAAATAAGGAACACATCCAAATTAAACGCTAAATTACCAGACTACTGCTGGAGGCCCTTATCGAAAGCTAGCTTTCTACTATTTAGACACACGCTTCGCACAATGTCTAGAACAACACATCTAAGCAATAATACCCCACCAATTTGGTTTACCTTCTTGTTGTCGCTTTCACAACTCCTACCCATCAATTTCTTTTTACCTTTTTTTTGCTATGGATTTAATCACTTCTACACAAGAAATTGGAAAATAAGAAGTGGACATTGCCGTAATTATGTAGAAGAATATTCTCCCAATTAGCTTATTAATATATGTTTTCCTTTCCAATTAGTTATTTCATATTATCTAGGTTATTAAGATATTCTCCATTCTATTTGGTTTATTTCTTATTTGCCATTTCTTTTCTTTGTAGGCAAGTCATTGATACTGTGTTTAGCTTAGGGTTCATTGCGCTGATCTAGTGATTGAGAATATATTGATACTGGCGTTGCTTTTCTTCCCAAATTCTATCCTTCTCCCTAATCCTTATGGTCTGTCCTTTCAAATCTCTCATGAATTTTCCCTATTATCTCTTCCTTTGATTATTTACCTTTATTCTCCATTATCGAGAAACAAACACACTTGACTTTTGTATCGATTGAGAAAGAACATACTTTTCAGGAAATTATCTTTTAAAAAAATATTTTTCCATTTTAAGATTAGAAAATTCATTTTCCCAACTTTAAGCATACATATTTTTTTACTATAGCTATTTTTTCATTAACTGATCATTTTCAAAAAACCAAACGTGTAAAAATCTAAAGAACTAATTTGTAGGAAATTTTCGCTCAAACAACCGCACCCTAAATTGGTTCTACAGTAATCTCACAATCATTCTTGATGTGCTAGCACTTAACAAGAGAGAAGTTCTTAGGTATATACTTCTGCTGAGGTTAATAATGTTTGTACTCCATTATTAGTTGAGTGGATGGTAATCTCTGGAAACATTTAAAAGTTTCTCTATAGCGAGATTGTTATCGTGAAGTCGAACACCAAAAACAAAAAGAAAAATGGATTATGTAGATTGTCTAACTTTTAAAATTATGTAATTGATGCGAGCCAGTAAATAATCTATTAGGAAATTAACTCTTATGATTTTTCAAAAATTTTATTGTAAAAAATTATATAACCTAAATTAGAAAAGCTATTTCTTTAAAGCTAATGAAGGCATCGGCTTTTGTGGAATCACATCTCAAGTCTCAAGAATCGAGATTGCTCCATGTAAAACTTTTGTACTTGCATTGGTCAATATTGTAATCCGGCATTCAGATTAACACATGTTCATCTACGACCAAATATGCCTCTTGATCTTACAACACTTGATTTGTCTATCACAATTTCTAGAGATTTTTCAGTCTCTTCTTTGGGGCTCACCGTCACACGAGCACATAAGCACTTATTTGTAACTTGCATGCACCTTGCTATACATGTGCATTGTGGATTATTTACTTTTCTTGACGAAAAAAATGTTCCAACTCCATGGAACTTCAAGCCTAGTGGGTTGGGCTTGTGTCAAGCCCATAATGGGCAGCCTGGTCTAAAACTTAACACCCCCCACTCGTTCATAATGAGCTTGACAAGATCTCTATATCAGTGGTAGCTTATATATAATATCTACCATTCCAAAGTCTTTACGTATCAATTCATACGGTCGTATTGGCCGCAGGACTAGCAAGTACACCTATATTAAGTTTACTATGCGTTAGTTGAGGTTATATAGAAGCTACCATAAATAATCTCGCTATACCTTAAATCTAACTTGTTGCATTGGTGTGAGCAACTTCAATTCCCCGGAAAAGCATGCTTAACTCTTTCACATGTTCACAATTATGTCATGAGTCTCATGACAACGTAAGGAAGACATGACTGGCCAGCCGGTGAATCCATGTACCAAAAATATAACAGATTAGTCTTCCTTTCCCAATTGAATCTCTTCATCTCAACCTAGCTGTTTTCCTAACATGTTCCTAATATATGGAGGAAACATGCTAAAATAGAAGACACTAGATCAAGATTTCAAAAGACAGTTGAAAGTCTTGAGGTTACTAAAGAGGTCCTGGTAACCTCTAGGATCTCACATAGGTGGAGTATAGGGGTTAATTTCTATAACTACAATTTCACTCTCCCTATCTTTTGGTCGATTTTTAGCACATGTAGTAGAATCACATGAAATGGTATTTCATTCTTGCCTTGGAGCGTATGTCAAGTATTATTTATAATGCATATATAAACACCATATGGACCTCAACTAGTCATCCTCATTAGACGAAGCCAAAGTCTTACAGTTAGATACCTTCAAATTTTGTTACTTTTTATCAAGTGGATGCGAGATAGCAACCTCAATCAATATTGATTCATGTTACATCAATTAGACTCATTTGGATGTCACATCCTCCAGTATCACGTCGTGCACCGACAGGTTTCAAATGACAATTTATGATATTACCGAGACTTTGTGGCGGTCCATGTTGTATACTATATTTGTATATTTACGATAAAATGTGTAGTGGTGTGCATTCATCCTACATTCCTGCCTTGGAGACAATCTTACATTATGAAGGATTGCCTAGCTAGTTCTAGAAGAGCGTTGCTATCCACGAATTCCACACAGGCGATCTGTTGTCTGATGTCTTATTGCATAACCAGCTTGGAGAGAAATTGGAAAGGCAAAGTTTCAAGTTCATTCATCACTTAGTCCGTGCTGAAAACCGCTGTGCCAGACCAAGAACTAAGGACATAACTCTTGATATTTGGTCTGGCAAAGCGTCAATGTATCACCCACGAGAGGACTCTACTTGATGGCAATGCTGTGGAAGAATCAATAGAGGGAACAAATCACTAGACCGCCTTTCACAATCTACTCATACAATATCTACCTAGCAAAAATGAGAAGAATTTACCTTAACATATTTATTAATAACATAGCGATAGCTAGACATTGTTGGTATTCATCTGGCGCAAGCAAAAGAACATTCACGACAAGCACAAAATTCAAGCTTCTCTTGGAGTTTGATTCAAGACTGGTCTGAGGAAATTGCTCCCTGACAAAGTGTCAAAAAGTTCCTAAACATTTCAATTCGATTAATTTAACTCTAAATCTTTTCACCTTGGTACCAATTTAATTCATTTAACCGTTTAGGCTGAAAATAGATAATGTGGACCCCAGTAAGGCAATCCTTGCCTGGGCCCTTCACAGCCCCACTAGCTCTAGGCGAGCTAGCCATCGTTGGCCAAAATGAAGGACAAAAGGAAAAAAAAAAAAAAAAAGAGAGATAGTAGAAAAATAAAAGAACAAATGAATTATAAAATATTCAAAATATTATTAAAATGTACATGTTAACGCAAGTTGTGCCACATATGACAACCATCATCCATGTTAGTGATTTCCAGCCTAATTAGCTAGATGGATTGAATTGGTATTAATGTGAAAAAGTTTAACACTAAATAAATCCAGTTAAAAGGTTTATAATTGAATTAGTACTAATGTAATATGTTCATAATTTTTTTGTTTGTTGTTGATGTTCAACACCCTCCCTTCCTCGACTTCCACTCTCACCTTGTCCTTCCTCAGCCATGTTAGGTCCACCTAGAACATAATCGCCTCTGGCGTCCCCCTCTAGTTACTTCGCACACCCTCCCTTAAGACGTCCGACCAGGGTAGTGACAAGGCAATCGATCTTGCAATCAACAAGTGCAAGAATAGGTCCTAGATGTTGAGCGAGAAAGGATCAAAGATGCTCAGCCTTCGTGATGAAACTACTATGCATTTGATGACATGCTTAAGAGGAAAAAAAAATATAAGAAAAAATATATTTTCCTTTCCAAATAACGAAAATTATTTTCCTATTCATTTTTAAATTTCAGCCAAACAATGAAAAATGTGGATTTTTTTTTTTGAAAAATGACTTCATAAAAAACAGTTTCCAAAAATTTCATATATTCCACAAAACAAATGGAATCTAGAGTGATCTAAATTTGATCACACAATCATCTTTGCTATGTGACCCTTTTGTTTCCCACAAGGCACTATTCTCAAAATTCGGACTTCTCATCTTGACATTTTCATCAACAATTTTCTTGTCTTATTTCTATTTTTAGCACTTTTGTGGATTCATGAGCCTCTGACTTCGTGCCTCCACATTTCAACTGGGGTTGAAATGTGCTTTGATTGCAACATATATCACTTGTCTTGCCTCAATGTGGAGAATAATCACCAACTAGGTTGAAAATGGAATGAACAAGCTCAACTTGCTATGCAGTACACAGTGAATATATGAAATAGAGAAACTAATGTTTTTCTCCATTTTTGGGATGTTTAAACTCTCATTCAAATCGCCCATCACTCAAAGATTAATTCAAGTGTGAACAAGATAACCTTCCTCATATGATCCACCCTAACCTCCATTTCGTTTTGAAGTGGGCTCATTCTTGATAGGATTATACTGAAATGTTCCTTCAATAATTTGAGCTCGATCAGCTTCAACAAAAGTCACTTGTAGTATGTACGGATAATGAAATGAAATGGCCAACATCCTCTTGGTCCGCAACCTCTTGCGGAATTTCTTGTAACTCCCCTGAAGTTATATATTAAGCGATTATGTGGAATGAGCGTTGCCTTTCTTCATCTTGACACTTTCATTTGGCACTGTTAGCATTTCCTCTCGATTGATTGAAGTCGCACAAATAAAGTGAAAATGCTGATTGGCAAGCCGTCACAAATGCTCTTTGGGAAAAGTTTGGCGGTTCATTACGGAAAGCTTCGTTGCAAACAATTTTATTTATTTTTGTTTTAAAGCAGAAACCTCTCCCCTTTGGTGTCCCTATAATTGCATGGTCCAGCAAGGGAAAGACAAAATTAGCAAAAGTAAAAAATTTTGTCGGGAATTTGGGACAAATACTGTGCTGTCCTTCGCACACTTTATGATGTACTCTACCATGCCCTATTTTTGTCATCTGCAAAGAAGAAAACAGAGTGTTATTTTCAATAATCCATTCAATTATTTTTAAGAATAAGATATATCTTTCTTTTTTTCTCAAAATCAGATAATTTCAAAATCCTTTGCTCCATTATATCCTGCTTTTTTGTAACCTGACTTGACTTCTCCTTTGTTACCTACACATAAGGAAATAATTTGTCATTTTCCATTAAATTGAATCACGTTTAGGAGCAAAGTACACCTTAAAAAAAAAAATGGATAATCCCCTTTGTTTTTGTTCCTTTGTATCCTATCATCAATTGCATTCTAGCCTCACTTTGTTATTTGTGTAAACACGAAATCAAGAAGTGTTAATATTAAGAAGGAACATTCTCCTTTTCTCTTCAAAGATGGCGTCACTCCCAACTAGATTGTTTCTCCTTTGTAATCCTTTTGTCCATCTAGGTCTGCCCCTCATTAATTTCCCTACTTTGTAAATTTTGTAAAAGGAAAAAAAAAAAAAAAAGATACGAGTCATTTTCGGAACAATCAAGCTTAAATTAGAATAAGTACTACAATTTTTCTTCAAGGATGCCTTCGGCCGTGATTTAGTTCCCCTTGATGCAATACTGTTTTATTTTATATATTTTGCATAAAGGAAAATGATGGACCTAGGCATGTCCTTAAAAGGCTTAAGATGGAAACAAGTAAGAGAATTGCCCTGGGATGGGAGACCCTGTGCTGTTCTTCAAATTCTCTCTTTGTTGGGAAGACAAAGATAAACATGGAATTTGGGGCCTTTTAGTGGGGAAGGTAAACTCACGTTGGGGCGTGCTTGCAGGCCCCGGCTATCGCCGGGTAGATTGGTATAGTAGCCACTTGCGCCTAGGGTGAGTGAAGATGGGTGAAAGGCCCACTATAAAACTAGCGTGCCTAGCAGCACATCTTGAAAAAGGTTCTATAGGAAAAGAGCAAAAAGAGATTCATCGGGATTTATTTTAGTAGTCAAATTTGGGGCAATTACTTCCATTTTCTTTCAACCCAAAGGTTACGACACTGGACAATGCAACGTCTAAATACGAATTCATGGTGGGAAGGAGGTGATCTAATCCTCCATGTGTCTTAGGTATTGATCATCATATTTGCGCCCTAACATAACTACAGGATTCTATAATTGTAGAATTCTTGAAATTCAACATAAAGGGTGTAGAATGCAAGAGGAGAACCTTACATAAGGTATTCCTTTTTGCTTAAATCAGGGCAACAGATATTCGCTTGCCTCTAAAGTCATTGTTACATCATTTCCATACATATATCACTCTTTTAGCACACCTCAAAGATCTAGAACTTCGATTCTCCTTTTGCAAAAGTTTCAGTATATGAAATGTCATCACAAAAGGTTTGATAATCATGCTAAATCATTCGATTGCCCAAGTGTATTTAGATGGAATGAGCTTGGGGCTCACCCATCGTGAAATGTGTAAAGGTCCCATGCAATTTTGAAAAAGATTATGAAAATGGGTCTTTATAAAAGCTTAATGCTATTAAATGGACTTAAAGTCCCACTCTATAAATAAAAGCCTGCAAAAGCATGCTTTTATTTGTCTTGAGCAAACGCAAACGCTATCTTCAAATTTTTGTTCGAAAAAATGGATCTTAAAATCAAAAGAGATGCATAGAGGTACAATGCGACCTTAAGGGTTTTGCGCGAGCGGGCTTAATGGACTTTCAAAGAACGAGCTTCACAACTTATGGATGAGCCGAAAGCAATCTTGATTTATATTTTGGAAAAGTGGGCCTTCGGTCTTATTGGAAGGAAAATTACCTTTGGAAGAATAGGCCTAATGACATATCAAGGTCCAATACAATTTTATTTTGAAAAATGGGCCTATATCTCATGAGGACCAATGTGTTTAGTTTCTGGAAAATGGCTTTGCAAAATGGATCCATTTGGGCAAATTCAAAGACTCCGAGGCACGGGTTGATAAAAGCAAGGAAAAGAATTACAGTGCTGCAAATAAACATCACGAACAAACGACTTAGTCACCAAGCTGTGGCAACTTTTTCGAGATGAACCATAAGAGAGTATAATGGATTGTTAAGCAGGTGCAGATAACCCTTTAGCATGGTGGGCACTTGCGCTTCGCATAAGCTCTTCCAAACTTTGCCGACCACAATTTAATTTCTCATTAATTGTCCCCTAGAATTTAACTAAAATTGCAATTAATATATTCTAGGCTCAGTATGAGCCAAAACCCAACAGATGGTGAAGCCCAACACTTATTTACATGAGTATCCTGCGACCACCGTGGACGTTCAACTAATTTGTCCTCTGATAGACCTTCCACGAATCAAACTGAACTATTATAATTTGTCCTCTAATACAGTCTTGGTGTCAAAGCATAATTTCCACTTGTTTTCCTCATTAAATTTATTCAACTTCTTGTTATTATCTACCATAGAATTCCTTTCCCTCGGATTCAGAGACCCTAGGCTTGGTCCCTTTTTTGCTCATGTAACGACGCTAGAATGACAAAATGCTCCAAATGTTTGAGATAGATTAAATAGTTGTGAATAGTCCAAATTTAGTGAAGATAAATTCGAGGTTGCTTTCGATCATGACATAAGTGGTGATTAATGTGTCATTATTTTTTATAGTATATAAGATAAATTTACATAGAGATCCTTATACCCAAATAGATGAGGATTGATATTCAATTCCTATTCAACACACTTAGTGATGATGGAGCTACAAGCCAACAATTCTCTGTAAATTCACTAATCCCGGCATGGACAGCCTTTCTCTTGATAGATAGGAAATGTAAACTCTGGTATTAATAGCTTACCACAATTATCATATCATCGTAACATCAAAAGAGAAAATATATATGGTGCTTAGCTCCAATAAAAAGAATATGATCCAATATGTTTGAAGCATTGTGAGGTTAAATTTGTCCTTCATTTTAGCTGGGGATTAAGTTTATAATTATATTATATATGAAGGCATAATATCAAACAGAGAAACATGATAGATTCTTCACATTGGGCGTTAGTGTTACGTGATATCTGCTTAATCCTTCAAAACGTGAGCTACCGCCAGAGACCAGCATATACTTCTTGTTTAGCCATCATTGATGAGCCTATGACCCAAAAAATTGCAAATTTCTCCTCTCTTTAATCTATATAAACTACAAAATCTTGCGATTCAAAAGCACAAAGGAAACGCATCTTTCTCCAGAAAGAAACTTAAAAGGACAAACTTTCAAATCTCTCAATTTCCAACAAAACATGGCCATGAAAATTGAGGCTGTCTCCGCAGAAAGCATCAAGCCTTCCTCTCCAACTCCATCTCACCACAGGGAGTTCAAGTTCTGCCTCCTTGACCAGCTGGCTCCTCCGTTTTACGTTCCAGCCATCCTGTTCTACTCAGCTCCCGATGACAAGGCAGCGCTGGACTCTGCCTCGGTGACAGGAAACTTGAAAACTTCGCTCTCGCAGGCACTTTCCCTCTTCTACCCTCTAGGTGGAAGGGTGAAAGGCAATGCTGCCATCGATTGCAGCGATGATGGCGCGCTTTATTTGGAGGCGAAAGCTCACTTCGAGTTGTCTGAAGTCCTGTCAAACCCTGACATCAATCAGCTCCAGAAATTCCTTCCATTCTCTCCATACAGAGTCATTCCCAACATTGAGGAACAAGTCATCGTAGGGGTCCAATTTACTTTCTTCAACTGTGGTGGTATCGCGATCGGCATTTGTATCTCTCACAAGATTGCTGACGGTGCATCAGTCTCAGCTTTCCTCGCTGCATGGTCTGAAATTGCCGTAAATGGTGTCGACGGCGAAGCCAACCTCAAGACTCCCTTCTTGAAAGCATCTGAGATATTCCCACCAAAGGACATAAACTTCCAAATGCCATCTGGGGTCATCAGCAGAGAGAAGCTTTTGACCAAGATGTTTCGTTTCGATGGTGAGAGCTTGGGCCGTCTCAGGGCCAGGTTTGGCAGTACTGCCCCAACACGCGTTGAGGCCGTGACTGCCCTCATCTGGAAATCTGCCGTGGAGGCTGCGAGGAAGAGGCCAGACTGGACCAAGAAGTATCCCCCATCATCAGCAGCGACACATGTGGTGAACATCAGAAGCAGGATAAGGTCCCAACCATTGCCTGAGAATGCCTTGGGCAATCTGTGGCAGTCCATTGTGGCACCACTCATGGAACCAAACAAGGAAGCTGAATTGCAGGACTTTGCAGGAATTATCAGGAAATCAATAAGGGCAATTGACAGTGAATATTTGAGTGCGCTTCGAGGCGAGAATGGATTGGCCAAGGCCTGCGAGAACCTCACGGCAGCGCGGAGGCTGGCGGCAGCGTCGGGAGAGATCGAGCTATACAGGTTCAGCAGCTGGGCGAGTTTCCCGTTCTACGAGGCAGATTTTGGCTGGGGAAGGCCTGCTTGGGTGTGCACCACCAGTGTTCCCATGAAAAATGTGGTGATTTTGATGGGAACTAAATGTGGGGATGGGATCGAAGCATGGATCACCCTGGCCGAGCATGACATGATCGAGTTCGAGCGCAATGATGAGTTGCTGCAGTTCATTGCGCAGAGCCCTTGACTAGACGCACGACACCACAATGAAAGTGATCGTTTATTGTTTGTCGGCTAGATTCAGGGTCTCATATGTTCGTCCCCTTAGTTAGATGTCGTAAACTGGTTTAATGGTTGGTGTATTATAACGTGTGATTCAAACCTAACGTGCATTGATTTTGATATCCATTTGCTTTGATTTTGTAATTATATCTATGGGCAATTCACTTTGGAAAACGTTGTTAAAATGGAGAAATACAATATGTAATGTGCATTGGGGCATATAATTAAAAAAGAAAAATGTCTAAAGGCATTTTTGTCAAGTCAAAATATTCAAAATGAGTAAATAAAAAGCTCAGACACCCTAAGAAGAATTAAATATGAAATCAATATATTTTAAGCGCATTAATCCAAGCTTAATAACATCTTAAGGGTACTGCGTTGATAAAATTCATTATTAACACGAGCAAAGCTAAATGTATAAAGAAAACTTATTAATTTGGTTTACTAAACGATGCGATAATTTTATATTGGGTATATCTAGAAGCGAATGTTCATGCATGATTTTCATTTATTTTAATACCCAATTGTAACTAGGTAATTTTTAGTAAGATATCTATGCACATCAACATTTTCCTATTAAAACTTGTTTTAAATTCTTTTGCCACATAATTATGTACTAACAGACATTGAGGATCAAACATCAAACATCTAACACGAATATTGACTAATTCCAAAATTGCATAGGGTTAAAAACTCCGTACAGCAGTGGATAAAAGCAACAACACAAATCTCAGCCCCAATTCTTCAAGCAATTAACTGTAATGCAATATGTATAGCTAATTCAGGGGAAAAATCAAAGGAAGGCTGGCAATGGCCTTCGTCGCTTGGGCCTTTTAGAGTGCGAATGATAACTCTCCCCATTTCAGAAATTAATTTCCATTCGAGAATAGGTTCTATTTTTATTTTTTATTTTTATTTCCCGGATGAGTTTTTAAGCAAGAATATGTATTTGATGACGATACAAAATTTCTCTCTCTCAAGCGGTGGTAGCGGATGGTGACCCGCGACAGGTGAGAGATTGGCTAGTAGTGAGTGTGACATCCCGAATTTCGACCCTATTCCAAATATATGAAATGGGCATTTTGCCGACGCGTCTATGGTCCTTTTTTTCTGATTTGATCACTCACGAGTTAACCAATCTATTGGGTGAAGCCGTTAAGGGATATAACCGAGGTAAAATCCCTTAAAGCTACTCGATAGGTCGGATTGGACTAAAATCATGTTCAATCGATTTTAACCACGAAATTGAATTCGATTTTGGAAATTGGATGTTTGAGCATATCACAATTCATTTATAGGGTGTTGTCTTGTCTTTCGGAGTAATTTCGTTGAGTTCGAGATTTTACGGAAAACCGAGTCGGACGTTGCGGAAAAATAACAGAAATTCGGATGGGCTGATTGGAAGTGAAATTTTGACTTGCAAGCCGAGCTATTTGACGAAGGGCACTTGTAGAAATTCTACGGGCTTTTTTTCATTGAAATTGGACGTCTAATTGAGAAATTTTGTGGAGGAATTGAGAAATTCGGAGCTTGGTTTTGGAGGCAACAATTTTGGGCTTCAAATGGATTTTTGTGGATTAATTTGTAAGATTTAACATTTGGGGACAAGGGAATAATCTTGTGCACTTGTGGGGGCCATCTCATGATGAAATGGGATAAGCTTATTTGACTTTTGGTCCCCCTATCTTCAAGCTTCTCTCGGACGCCAAGCTCTCCCTTCACCTTCGTGGCTTCTCTTTTGCTTTCCTCTCTCCTCAGTTGGACGAACTGCTTCTGTTTCTCTTTATTTCCCTCGAAGACTTCATCTTCTCCACCCAAATTCCCCCAGCCGTAGCCACGCACGTCCACCAGCGTCAACTCTCCTTCTCTGCCAGCGAAGTCCACCAAAAGAATTCCTCCGCTGACTCCATCTTGCTGACCGAAGCAACTCCAGCTTCTGCCGCGCGTCTCCTTTGCCCGCGCACCGTCCACCTCAGCGAGTCGAGCAGCACCGAAGCCTGCTCCACTTTCGTTTGTCCAGCCGAGTCAACGAAAGCAGCAAGCTTCCCTTCGTTGACTCCTCCTGCCATCTACCGCACATCACCCGCAACTCAGACGAAGCTGCTTCTTCGTCCGTGTCTTCAGCTCGTGGATTTCGGCCAGCTCGAAGAAGCCAGCAAATCCAGCTTCGGTCTTCTCCAGTCAACGTTCGGCTTCGGCGTCTTCGTCCATTAAGTCACGCGATCAGCAGCCCATCATCACTGAAGCAACCCAGCAGCCGCGTGAAGTCAAGCCCAGCGAATTTTCTTCAGCCCAGTCCACATGTCTTAACGGCCCATCTTCAGTCAAACCCAACAAGTGTCACAAGCCCAGCTCACATTTGTTCAGCCCAACTTCAGATGGCCCAATTCCAGCACACTTGAAGCCTGGCCCAGTTTAGTGTTTCCAGCAGAAATTTTCCAGCCCATCTTCAGCTTTGGTCCAGCCCACTTGAGGCCCTCAGAGAAAGCCCAATCGCAGCCAAGCCCCAAGCCCAAGAGCGAGCCCAGTCCAGTGCAAGAACAAATCTCAGTTGGGCTGAGATTTGTTGGACCCAATTTTTAGGCCTGGTTCAAGCCCGCCGGTGTCGTCGAAAGCCCGATTTCGGCCGGCCGCTTTTAATCGTCGTAATCTCACCAATGCCCCTGTCCCCACTTTTAATCAGGGTTGATTAGATTTAAGTAATCTCATTAGGTGGTTAATTCCATGAATTACGATTATTAGTTAGATTGAGTTAGGTGATGCTAAGGGTTGATTAGATTTAATTAAATGTAATTAAGTGGTTAGATTAGCATGGATTAGCGATTTATTAGTTAATTGCATTGAAGAAGAAATATAAAATTAGGTGGTTAGTGAAATAGCTAGAGAACTGCCTATACTATTTATTGAATGTATCTTGAGATTTTTCCCGATCCGATTTGGCTTCCAATTAGGCATTACGGGCCTAAATTGGATTTATCGTATTTATTTATTAATTTTCGGAATTATTTAATTAATTATTTAATTTTCGGAAATTAGGCAGAGATAACCGACGACCGGAATTTCGTGCTGATTGTCGTGGAGTAGTCCATTTATTTATTTGAGCTTTAATTCGTGTCAAATTGATTTAATGATGCATTTTTAAATTATGTTCTTAAATAATGTAATTTTGGCTATGTGATTGAGGATTGGTTGAGTATCGGTTGTCGGTATCGAAAGTGAGTTGGTAAATCACATGGAGAATGCACGTGATCCGGTGAATTGGAGTGTCACTTGGGAAGGACACATGGCTCGGTGATTGGATATGTAACCTTGGCGAAAAGGTAGCCTTATAGAATGCACGTGGCTCGGAGACTCGATATGTTTTCCTGGAGAATGCACGTGGCTCGATGACAGAGTATGTCATCGTAAAAAGGGTTGGGTGGGACCATAAAACCACTAGGTCTTGAAAGGGTTGTGTGAGACCATAAAGCCACTAGATCTTGAGAAGGTCGGGTGGGACCGTAAAACCATTAATCTTGGAAAGGTCGGGTGGGACCATAAAGCCACTAAATCTAAGAAAGTTGCTTGGTGGGGCTATAATTACCACTTATAAATAAGTTGTGTCATAAGGACCATGATTCATATTTGAGAATTGAGTTGGAATAATTGAAATAACTGGAAGTGGTCTTGTTGGTATGTAATCAACTAGGTTGATTGATCATTGCTTGATATGATGTTGTGAATTGATTGATTAAATGTAAATGACTGGTGAATGGTCCGATTGACATAAAATCGACTAGGTCGATTGATCGAGATATCGATCTGTGATGTGATTGCTAGGGTGCCTATTGAACTGTGCTAATATGCAGGTGGAATCTGAGGCCAATGTAAGTCCTCTTACCCATGCTTGTAT
This sequence comes from Eucalyptus caleyi, assembly GCA_014182885.2. NCBI lineage: Eukaryota > Viridiplantae > Streptophyta > Magnoliopsida > Myrtales > Myrtaceae > Eucalyptus > Eucalyptus caleyi. The sequence goes on along the minus strand of CM024468.2, from coordinate 30,370,324 downwards.
AGGTAACCCGGTTAGCGTATTGGTTTCCTAATCGAGTCTTAGTGAGGTAGAACTTATTGAGACGTAATCTCATCTCGGTTGTGGGACAACATTTCAAGCCCGTAGATGAGCCTGTGAAGAAGGAACTGGAAGAGGATGATGAGCCGATAAAAGATGAAGAGCTTGAAGGATATGAGCTTAGTGAAGAAGAGTTAGAAGAAGATCGGGATGATCCTGAGTACAATCCGGATGAGGATTGATCCCATCCTCTTTTGTGAACCTTGTGTTGTGTATATAGAATGTGACTAGAATGTTATGAATAGTCTTGTGAATAGACTTTGAGTTATGCAATGCATAAATGTTTGGTTGTGAATTTCAATATGAAAAATATGGCATTACTTTTCTATCACATTATGTTATTGTCTGGGGATTTATAACTGCTTTCGCATGTGCTTAATAAATGAAAGGGTTGGCAATACTTAGTCCTGGGATATCGCATTATAAAATCGAACAAGTAGAAGGATGTGTGCATGCCTGAGGATCGGGCGTGACAGTGAGGATGAGTGAATAGTTTTTATTTTTCATTTTTATTCTATAAATTGAGAAGTAGAAAATTTTTACTTATCATTTCCGTTTCAAACTTATTTCTGGACTAAAAATTTATTTCAAAATAGAAAAATGAAATTGTGTCACTAAATCGATTTTTGTTTCAAACCTATTCCCAGAAAAAAAATGCCTAGGAATAAAATAGTTATCATGCGCACTATAAATATTCAAAATGACTTTTAGTGCAAAGTATATATGAAAATCTCAACTAATATTTATAATATCTCTCACCTTTACGTCAACCAATACAAAGTATTTCATAAATATACGTCTGAAAATTTATGGGAGTGCATGACAATCACATATTTCTGTTCCATAAACAATTTTTCTATTCCAGACTTATTTCTAGAATAGAAATCCGTTTGATAAATCTATTCCATTTTTCTTTTTCTGAAATAGATTTTTGTTCCAGAAATAGGTTTGGAATAGAAATCAGAAGTAGAAATTTTTTACTTCTCTATTTCTGAAATAGAAATGAGAAATAAAAATTATTCTCATCGTTCGTCAATCGGTCCTTCATCCATCGCCGTCAACCACCGTTGACCGACCGCCACCACCGCCGCCACCGCTGTTGGTCGCCACCGTTGCCGCCGCCGATTGCTAGCCACTGACACCGGTCGCTAGTCCACCACCGTCAAAAAGAAAAATTTTTTTATGTTATTATCAAACAAATTTTTATTTTTAGAGTATAAATTTTATCATTATCAAACAGTTATTTTTGCTTAGAAACTCTTTTAGAAATAGAAATAGAAAAATATATTTCTCTTCCAGAACCTATTTTTGGAACAAAATGGTTATCATTCACCCCATATGTGACCACAACTAACTACTTTAAAAAGTAAAACTGTTAGATAAAAGTATGGTTTTAAAATTCAAACATCCTAACACTTTCCCTAAAGTGTAGGTTGTAGTTTGTTTTATAATAGTGGAGACAAATAGGAGCGGTAAAATTTCACATAGTATTATAGTAGCAAATTCCAATTTCAAATACTTCTAAATTTCTATTTGCCTCCCATAATTCATTTTATGCCAAAGTTCAATTTCCATTTGAGGGACAGTGTTAGAATATTCAAATATTAATATATGTTTTCATTTATCATTATAAACCTTTAGAACTATTAACAATGGACAGAACAAAATTTTACAATACAATTTAGCAAATTTTGAGCATTGATATCATTTTTAGTGCTTATAAATATACCAAAAATAATTACTTTTTCTTTCCCAGGATCAATAAAAAATAAACATTTCTTTTTGTGCGTTTATCTATCCATGCCCCGGTCCCTTATGTGTCATGCACGTCAGTCCATGACAATGTTGCTTGATGTGATCGATGAAAGCAAGTGAATTTTTTTTTTTTTTTGACGAGAAACAAAGCTGATATTATTAGATACTAGGTAAAGGTAATACAGCATGAGCATCAGTACAAAGAAGATCCAAAAGAGCAGAGGGGGGACTAGACACCCAATTGTTAGGAAGGAAATCAAAACACCAGGCTTTAGCAACCCAGTCAGCAACCCGATTAGAATTCCTACTGCAGTGGGCTAAAGAGAGACCCAAAATAGACTCCAATTTGTGCTTTGCCCGGTCCACAAGGGGTTGCACTGACCAATTAAAAGTAGAGGACGACAATAGACTATCCACTAGCAACCGACAATCAAATAGAATAAGAAATTCTTTTTCTGGGGAATTAGGGATAAGGGTTGAAGAGATAAAATCTAGGGTTTCAACCAAAGCGACGGCCTCCGCTTGCTCAGCCGAACCTACCTCAATATGCTTTCCAAACCCATCTCGAATCCTCCCAAAAGAATCTCTGCAGACACAAGCAATAGCAGCCTGAGGTCTTGCGCTTGGATGGTGAGGACGAAACAGAGTAGATCTGGTCTGCGAAGAGTCGAAGAGAACTGACGTCGTCTCTCTGGTCGTCTCTCTGGGTGAGGCGTGGCCCAATGCCGAAGGTAGAAGTCTGCTAGCAGATTGATGGGTAAGCTGAGGTCCTGGATGTGGGGCTTCGCTTGCTTCAATAGCACAGGTGCATGGGTTATTCGTGCCGTCTTCCTCCTCTTCCGGTTCATACTGCTTTCCATGGTGTGCGTCGGCAATGCTGTTGTGATTTTGCTGCTGTGGTGGGTATTCAGATCTGGTAGATCTGAGATTTCCTTCTTCGAATGCAGAGGCAGCAGACATAGCTTCGATTATACCGGTGTCGAGACGCAGAGGAAGGTTTTCTGTTTATTCTGAACCGCAAGACTTGCCATGGGCGTCATCCCTGGGTCTTTCAAGCGGCGATCTGGGTCTTCCGAGCTGCGATCTTGTTAGATGTGCATATTCGGTGGCTTTGAGAGGCTGGGCGTTAGTTGCAGGGGTGAAATCGACGGCAGCAATTGTTCCGCTGGTCAAGGGGGAGTGACCGGTGGGGTCTGGTCTGAGTCGCGGGCGTTCTTCCACAGCACAGGTGAGTTTGTTCAATACTTCTTCTTCCCTTTCATCCGGTTCGTAATGCGAGCTTCGCTGAGCCGCGACATTCACTCTAAGCTGCTGCTGTGGTGATGGGTAATCACATCCAGTAAATCTGAGGGATGATTCCTTGATTGCAGAGGCAGAGGAACGTCTTTCTCTACTATCCGAAGCACGAAGCATGCTATAATGAGCATCTTTCAGTGGTCTTTTATCTTGCAATGGTGCTGGTAGTCTGGGTTCTTGATCTTCGGTTAAAAACGAGGGACTCTCGAGTCGATGATCTTCGGTTGCAAAGGCGTCGGGTTCGGAAGTGATGATTCCACGGGTCTCTTCCACATCTCCTGCACTATATAGCACAGGCGGGGACCTGCTGATGTCAGGATGGGGATCAATCAGTATTTCTGCTTCAGTTCTATGTCTGCATATCTCGAGAGGGCTAACGTCTTCATGAGGCTGTACAGACGGTAAGGGAGCCACTATATTTAGGCTTCTACATAGAGATTGACTATTGTTTGGCATCACTTTGTATCTGTTCTGCATTGTGGGTGCTCCTGCGGGGGTAATACTTGGACGCGGGATGGCCTGATCTGGACTTGTAATTCTATTCTGAACAAGTGCGCACTGTGTCGAGGCTGGACTTCTTGACTCTGAACAAGATGATATAGGCTGGACTTGTACCTCCGGCGACCTGTTGGTATCGCCGATGATATTAAATGAGGCATCGATATTAACTATAAGAGTTCCAGGTGGTGGAGGATGCCATTTTTCATATTCCCCTTGGCATTGATTCTTTTTTAGGGCTTTTCTATTCCAAGCAGAGAAACGGTCCTTTGATGTGGTGGCGTTGAACAAGGTTCGGTGCGGATTTAAGGTATGATGGTTGAAGATAAATTGGTTGCGATCCTTCCATATGTACCAAAGAACTGTGGCAACCATTTCAAACTTATTTGAGTCACCTTGCCTCACAAAATATCGAGACAACCAATCATCAAATCTTGTTAAGCCAACTCGATCTGTGCATGTTTACAGGGATGAGTCGTTCCACACTTGGGTCGTCCAGGGGCAGAGAAGTGTGCTCAATCGTCTCGGGTTCCAACTTGCATATTGGGCATAACGGTTCAGGTACCATCTTTCTCCTATAAAGATTATCCAAGGTAGGAAGCGCATTCTGGCATGCACTCCATAGAAAGAATTTAATTTTCGGTTGTATCACAGAGTTCCAAATAAGCTTCCAAATGAGTGGGTGGAAATGGTGTGATGATGTTGGTATAGATCTGCTAGGAATGTCTGGTTTCCTATTTGAAAAGTAGCCGCTCTTTACTGTATAGGTTCCTGATTTATTATTTGCCCAAACCAACTTGTCTTCGGTAGTTGGGAGTCTGAAGGGTGTTTCCTTAATTGCTGTTGCTAGGGGTTCATCAAGTAAGGATAGCAGTAGATCTTCCTTCCAAATTCCAGCTTCAAAATCGATCAAATCAGCAAGTTTGGGTGGTTCATTCGGGCTTGCCATTCCTCCAATTCTTCCTAATTTCAGCCACTGATCCTCTCTAATGGAGATTTTTTGTCCATTACCCACAGCCCAAATAAGTTGGGGAGCAATTGCATTTTTTCTGGCCAATAAACTCTACCATCCCCACGACGGATAAGAGCCTTTTCCTGCTTGCCAAAAGCTACAATTTGGGAAATAAAGGCCTTTCATGAATTGGGATAATAGTGTATTCGGACCCTGAGACATCCTCCAGGCTTGTTTCCCTAACATAGCCGTGTTAAAAGCTTGTAGATCCTTAAAGCCAAGGCCGCCTTCGTCCTTTCATAGTTTTAGAGTCTCCCATTTACGCCAATGTAGAGCAGAATTCTTGTTAGAGCTTCGCCACTAGAAATTAGAGATTTTCCTCTCAATTGCTTTGATAATGGAAGTTGGGATTCTGAAAATTGACATAGCATATTGAGGTATCGCCTGAACCACTGCTTTGAGAAGAATCTCCTTTCCAGCTCTTGAAAGTAAGTTATCCTTCCAACTTTCCAACTTCGAGTTGACCCTGGCCAATATCCATGAGAACATATCTTTTTGAGGACCCCTGATCTGAAGGAATTCCTAAGTATTTCCAGCTTTTTGTAATTTCGGAATCAAAGACCGATACCATGTTACTTCTAAGGCTATCTGGACACCCTTTGCTGAAAAACATTCCCGATTTGATGAGGTTTATGGCTTGACCAGATGCGTAACAGTAGTGGTGGAGTACAGTTGACAAGTTCTGACATTCCCGTATTGTGCCATCTAGGAAGAAAATAGAGTCATCAGCAAATAATAGGTGGGACAGGGTTGGACAGGTCCGGTTTAGCTTGATGCCGTGAATGTTATCCTCTGCTATTGCTTTCTTCATCATATAAGATAGGACGTTAGCAACAATAATGAACAGATATGGTGATAACGGATCCCCCTGTCGAATACCTCTAGATGGCTTGAAATAGGGTAAAGATTCACCATTGAGATTGATGCTATATGATACAGTGGTAACGCATTGCATAACCCACTTCACCCAATCAGCAGTAAATCCCATTTTATGTAAACATGCCTACAGGAAGTCCCATTCGATTCTATCATAAGCTTTCTGCATGTCGAGTTTAAGAATAGCCTGAAATTTTTTCCTCCTGTCTCGAGTTCGTAACCGGTAGATAACTTCTTGAACAATTAGGATGTTGTCCTGAATTTGCCGACTCCCGACAAAAGCGCTCTGCTCCTCAGCAATGATGTCTGGTAAGAAAGGTTTGAGTCTATTTGCGAGTATTTTAGAAATGATTTTGTAGATAAAGTTACACAGACTTATGGGCCGAAATTGTTCTAACCTTTATGGGTTTGAATTTTTAGGAATAAGAGTAATTCGGGTTCTATTGATGTCTGGGTTTATGATTCCAGACTCAAAGAAACGATGTACCTCCCTGAAAACATCCGCACCTATGTCTTGCCAATGCTGATGGAAAAATAGGCCATTCAGACTATCCGGTCCAGGAGCTTTGGAAGCCCCCATTTGGTGAGTAGCTGCATATACTTCTTCCATTGTCACCGCTTCTGTTAGTTTCGAGTTCATAGCTGCATTAACTAGTGTTGGGATATGGTCAAGAATAGGCTGGAAATTTCGCGGTCCGACCGAAGTATATAAGTTATTGAAGTAATCCACCGTCATATTTGTAAGGTTCTCAGAATTTCTCACCCAATCTCCTTCAGCATTCAGTAGCATTGAGATACGGTTCCTGTTTCTTCATTGTATAGTGGCCGCATGAAAAAAATTGTTATTCCGATCCCCTCATTTCAGCCACTTAACCCGAGATTTGATACCCCAAAACATTTCTTCCTGACGCCATAGCGAGTCGATTTCTTTATGAATATGCCGAATTCTGCTCTGATCATACTCCAAATTAGGGTTATTCATGTGGAACATAAGTTCATTTTTCAGCCCCTCAATTTGTTTGGAAGCATTAGGAAAACGTTTTTTGCTCCAGGCCGTTAGACGCATTGCTACATTAGATAATTTGACGACCATGTTCTTCCTATGGGATGCCTCCCATGTCTGCTTGACAATTTCCTTACATTTGTCATCCTTCGCCCAAAATGGTTCGTATCTAAACTGTCGCTTCTTGTGCGTTAGAGCAGGTAGAGTTGACAAGATAAGAGGACTGTGGTCTGAACCAATGGCCGGTAAAGCTGTAACTTCAGCATTCGGGTAAGCTATTCTCCATTCCATGGTACATAATGCTCTATCCAGCCTTTCTTTGACATTTTCTTCACCCTCTCTTCTATTCGTCCAGGTAAAAGCGCACCCTTTGGCTTCCAAGTCCATCAGTGAACATGCATATAAGAAGTCCCTGAATGCAGTAAGGCGACAATGTTAAGCCATCCTCTTTCCTACCTTTTCCCAATGGTATAATATTTCATTAAAGTCCCCAATGCATATCCAAGGGCAGTGATTGGAGAGACTGATTCTTTGTAGATCATCCCATAGGATAAGGCGTTCATGAAATACATTAGGAGCATGGAGGAAGGTAATATGCATATTCTAGTTATTTTCATGCAGAAAACATTGCACATGTATATAGAAGTTAGAGTGAGATTCGATTGAAAGAAAAACCTGGTCATCCCAAAAGAGAGCCAAACCCCCCGATAAACCTTCTGGATTCACAATAAAGTTGTGTGTAGTCTTAAGCCTTCTTTTCAAACGCTGAACTTTCTGCTCTTGATTCTTTGTTTCCATAAGAAAAATAATGCTTGGTCTTTCTTGAGTCGCAAGGACTCTAAGAGCTTGAATTGTCAGGGGAGACTCCAATCCCTGACAATTCCAACTCAGGAGTTTCATGGCTGCACCGGTGGCTTATTAGGGCCAGCCACCAAAGCTCATTGAATAGATTTCTCTTCCTCCGTGATCGGGATTTCTATGAGTTGTGAGTTGTCAGCATCAATTGATTTTGTGGACTAAGCACCATAGGGGCGGAATCTTTTTCCTTTCTTGGATGTAGGACGTTTAGTAGATGTTGCTTTACCTTTCGCTGAGTTTCTTATTGTTGCTAAACAGGGCTGCTTCTCTCTTTCAGCTTCTTTGAGGTTTTCATCATGAAGGGTGAGCATAGATTCAGCATCCAAGCAGCTGCTGTCACGCTTTTGAGGAGATTTGCCTTCCATAATAGTCAAGGCACGGGAAGATACAAGATGTGCAGCTTGCTGTTCTTCCTCATAAGAGTGCTGTGATCGGGGAGGCAAAAGGGCCTGCTTTCCTGCATTTGATGGTTCTTGAGTTTCATGGATTTTCGCTTGAAGAGGAGTCTCTGGCACCATTTCTTCTTCTTCAATGAGCTGGGATTGTTTTCCATAGAAGATTTTGCCATATGGGCTTAGTATCCGTGCTTCCGCTCGCAACCAATTCCCAAAATTACCCGGTATGTCTTCTTCCAATCTTGTAGATTCATAAGGAATTTCCTTGCAAGCCGAGGCATAGTGGCCAGTTCTACCACAAGAGTAGCAATAGTGTGGTAGCCTCTCGTACTTGAACTCGATCCACAGCTTTTTGCATCCTAAATTAACCATTATCCCTGTCTTGAGAGGTGTAGCTAGGTTGAGCTTAATCCTGTCCTTCCCAATCTTATATATGCCGTTTCCTTTTGCTTCCAGCTTCACCTCAAGAACTTCGCCGATCCTTGAAGCAATTTCTCTAACTACCTCCGTCGTAACTCTGCCAAAGGGGAGGCCAAATAGATGCACCCAAAATGGGCATTGGGAGAAATCATAGCAAATATCGGGAATATCCGGGTCACACTGTTGAAGCACAAGGAGGTTACTGGAAAAAGACCAAGGAACAACATCAAGGATTCTCTGTTTTTCAGCTTCCAATTAAAATATGAATGAGAAAAATCCAGGTTCTAAAGCGGTACAGGAAACATTATCTGTCTTCCAAGCCCATGTCATAGTCTTAATAAATGTCGGGAAATTAACATTTGGATGGGAATAAAGCTTTCCAAATAAGGTACGTCTACATTCTGCAAGTTTTTCAGCCGATATTCCTTGCGTAACATTTATCACATCATCCTCAGACCATAAGTTACCAAGGCTTTTACAGAGCACCTCTAATCGGCTCGATTCTGTACTAGAATCAACCATCTGCTCGACTATAATAGCACAAGGAGACCTGGGGAAAGCTTAAGAAGCGACAGGGACCTACAAGAGAACCTGTGCATACTTAACTTATCCGTTCGGGGTGCAAGCGAACATCTTCCAGCATTTGACCAGCAACTAAACAACAGAGGAAGCCCACTTCCGAGGAAGACATGGAAATCATCCATCGCAAGGGAGATAGTGGGGTTGAGGCTTGGGTAAATGGGCAATGGTGCTGGGCCGAAGGAAATGGAAGGGAAGGGAAATGAAGAGCGAAGGGAAACCTGAGAAAAGAGAAACGAGGAAACCCAGAAGAAAAATCGGACGGAGAGCCCAAATTAGGGTTCCCGAATGGAGGATCGGAAACCAGAGGACATATTGGGCGGTCGGTGGATGTCGATCATAGGAACAAAAGATGGAGGACTTCACCGCGAAGGAGCTGGGTCAATTAAACAGAATAAACACAATCGAAGACCTCCATGCAGGGAGATTGAAGCTACCAGACGGTAGAGGAGAACCCAGATATTTTGGGAGCTTTTTTAGGGACGGATCCTACCTTAGAGGTGCAAATTAAGCAAGTGGATTGACTAGCTTCATTTCTTCTCATTTTAGATGATTATCTACTCCATAACGTCAAAAGCCTAATTAAACTAGGGTGGCCACAGTAAATTGTCAACTTATAGAAGGAGCATTTTGGTAATCATGTCAACTTGTCAGCTAAAATAAGATCAAAATGGAAAAATAGCATACCATAAAGATCAGATGACTTATTATATAGGAAAACACTGAAGATTTTTCATCAAAAGAGAAAGCGAGGAAGGTTCCTAACAATCTCTTACGGAAAAGGAAAAGAAGCACACAAACATTTATGAGCTTTAGCATACTATTTCTTAATAAGACAGCATAGACGCACCTTATTTCCGTTAGATTCTATTAGACTTTGCATGTGTTATGTTATTATCCTTTTGCCGGTTCGAGCTTTTGAGTTGATATTTGAGTTGGACTTTCTCTTATAATATAGGAGTAAGGTTCCGCCCCATTTTTGTTTTTAGCACGTAGCTGCCCATTTATCAATTCTATGTTTCGTTCTTAATTCAATTGGTACATGGGATGTATTGACACCTGAATTTTGTCGACAAGTTAAACGTGCATTTTAAAAGAAAATCATTTCAAGATTCAGATCTCCAATCACAACAAAGTTCCTTCCTTTAACCAAATATAGTTATTTCATGCAATTCTACATCCACTACATTCCACCTGCACATAGAGAATAAGTTCTTTGCATTTAAATCACATTTTTAGGCCATTCACGAGTAAATTGAAGAGTTTACTTTTTGATCAAATTGAGAAAGTTAACTCCTAATTGAAAACAAAAAACATCGCTACATTGGACATGGACATTCCTTCCATCTCGGAATACGGATTTAGGTTTTTAAGTCTTAAATTATCCTGTATAGGTCAAAGGTTGATTTTTTGGGTCAAACCAAGAATTTTAACCTTCGATCAGAAACGTCGCAGTTTCATTATCTTGTGATATTTTTTCTGCTTGGTTTCTTCTACACATTCGATCTACGGACAATCAAGTTTAGAGTCCTCAGTCCCAATTACAAAATTTTCGACGAACGGATCCTTGGGGGCCGGTCAATCTTAGAAGAGCACTGATTTTTTTTTTTTTTTGGGGGTCAAGAAGAGCACTAAAATTCACTGGTTGACTTATTACTGAAAATTTAACTTCAACTTTTTGGGTCAAACCAAACCCAATAAACATAATTTCGAGACATATCCAGCACTTAGGGCTATGGGCAAACGTGAAGAAAGACCATGCAATCTTGGGCCCAATAGGGTTGGCCCATCAAGATTGAACTAGGTCCAAAAAAGGCCAGCCCATGAAGCCCCTTTATGCTAGTGCCCATGTAGCCCATTTGACTCTTCCTTGGTCAACTCCCTTGCCCATCTAGTCTATTAATATAAGCCCTTCCTATAGTAGTCCTAACCACTCATTCTTGGACAAGTCACTAAACATGTCCTTACAAATGATTGGCTAGCCTATATGAAGGAAGATTCTCTCTCCTTTCCCATTGGTAGATCTAGGAGAGCAACCTTGATTCCCAAGGGATTGCTCTCTTTCCCTAGAAAATACTGACACTTTATGGGAGTTTTTGTGTTGTGTCGGACGTTTCGATATTTTTCAACACTTTTTGACATTCTTTGATTTTTGATTTACTTTCCGATACTCTCCGACAACACGAGTCCGGAATTCCAAGATGTGAGTTTGGAATTTTGACACACGATTCCTATACGTACGGTTTCAATATTAAAAATTTTCAATAAATAATGAATCAAAATGTAAATATGTAAAAACAAATAAAATAAAAATAAAATCACTTCTCATAACATGAGTCTATAATGTGGATTATTTGTTTCTTTAAATTTTATGAATTATTGGAATGAAGTTGAATTTATCAAATTAAAACAATAAATAATATTAACAAATGATGGATTAATGTTTTTAGTATAAATTCATTCTAGGCTCTTTTTATTATTGTTTATTTATTTCTAAATTTGATCAAATTAATTTGATTAAAATAATTATAAAAATGATAATTTATCATGTATATATTAAAATATGCATTTAATAAACTTGTCACATCATGTCAAAATTTCTTTTTTTTTTTTTTTTAGAAACGAGGTGTAAACTTCTCATAACATGCGAGTCCATATTGGTATCGATGCTACTTAGCTATTTCCCTCTTTTCCCTCTATAATTGGCAAGCCATTTGCTCTCCATGACTTCCAATTCATTATCCTCAGGAGAAACTCTTAAAAAATTCTCTCCCAATCTCATGGACGTCCAGCCACCTCTCTCCAATTGCTTTCTCATTCATTTCACGAACCCCAAATCCAACTTTCATGCATCTTAGCATCAGCTTAGGGAATAAAAAGCATGCAAATCAACCCAAACAATTCCTAAAACTTGTTATCTAAATTTTTTGATGATCCCTACGAATTTGTCCAAAGCATTCAATTTTTTTTTTTACTCTCATAAAGACTCCTTTTGCGCAGTTATTAGCCAAAAGGGGGTCGTTGGGCTCCGAAGCCATCATTAGCTGGAATGGCGTGGGGGTAGAAATCTGAGTTGGAAACTGGGTGGGAAAAACGGGTAGGGATTCATCCCATAACTAGTTTGAGTGGATTTGGGTCTAGGATTTGGACCCTTCCAACCCAGTCCTCCTTCTTTGAATGGGCCTTGTCGTGCCCGTGCTTGGTTCGATCCAGTGGCCCATTGGCCTTGAATCGGAATCCACTGAATTGATTGCCATTGGGCTAGGCTTGAAACTTGGGTTGGAGTTGGAACACTCCACTTTGAGAATGTTGAACAGAACGAGTCTCCTTTTCAATCGGATCAATTTGATCCAAAATTTGATTTTGAGGTGAGTTGTTCTCCTCCTTGTTTGAATGTTGATTTTTTCATCATGGTATCAAGAATGAATTTCCACCGGGTGTTGTTTTGTTTTGCAAATTAGGAATCACAACAACAAGACAAAAACAAGACGGAGGCAATTTGGAAAAAAATGCGGAAGCTAGACTAGGATTGACGGCTTTGATATTATGACAAAATTTGGAGAAGTTTGAGGAATTCTATTATATTTTTAATTATTGTACATCAGAGAATATATAATAGAAAAGTGTACCATGTAGGAAATAATATGTAAATACAACCTTCCCATTTGAAATGAATGAATCAATTAATCTATCAATCTAAGATTTGTACCAACATCATATCTTTAAGAATCAAAACATATCTTCAACGGTCATTGACTCCATTTTTCTCATATTCTTCGAAGAAGAGATGCGTCAGATAGTTAGCATGCGAGACAACACGTAATTCAAATCAATTCTTCCAATTTTATAGCAGAAGATCTCTATAATCCTTTCCCTCTCTTTGGACATCTTTCTTTTTTTAATAACACACTTTTTATGCTTCTTTGTACCATTATATCTAGGGAAAATCTCAAATAAAGACTTAGCCATTTTCTCAAAAAGGGACCTAAAGTATACACCGTCTCAAATAAGGACCCAAGTGGCTAACTTACTCTCAATTAAGGATATGAACTTCTAATTTTATTCACAGCTAGGGGTACTTTTGTCCAAGAACATTGTTGTTTATATTTTGTCTCTCTCTTTCTTCTTTTTTCTTTCTTCGTCTTTCTCACTCTCTACATTACCTCCATTATTAGCCCCTCCATTGCTCTTTGTGTCATCTCATTGTATGACCAAGATTGGGTTTTCTTTAACATGAGCCATTACAACGTGGTCTAACTTGTTGAAAATTTTAAATTTCGCTCCACAAAATGGTTTGTAGACAATTCCACAAAGTCAAAATGAGCCTTCAAAAATAAGTTCTTTTTATTCCAATATTCATCGCAAATTCTGATCTCAAAGCCATAATATGAATATGCTTTTGTTGAGACTCAACTTCTTGTCCAACTCCCAAGCTAGGCAACTAATCCCTTTAGTGACGTATTTCTCTCGCCTGAGGGTGCATCAAACTCCACTTATTCCAAGCCTTCCGCTAACCCAACAATTGCAATTTTTTGTGCCATTTTCGGTCCTGCTTGCCAACAATAGAGTAGCAATATCCAAGCATCACTAGATCGTCTTGTTTGACTAACTTATGCCTCTATTCAATTAACACTTGGAGGTCAACAATTTCATGCCAAAGAACAATTTTGTTGTAGCTGGTGACTATTTCAACCTCGGCAAGAGTTTGCCTCATCAATTTCAATTTTGGGTTTGCCTCTCTTGTGTAAATTCAATCTTTCAAAGATCCCCCTTCCCCTTTGCAATGCCAATGGCTCCTTTCAATAATCCCTAATCACCCACTCACACTCTTGCCATTCTCATTGACAGTTGATACCCCATCTTGAGATTGATCATTAGTCATATCTAACATCATTAACGATAGAAATTGCTGTACTTTGTTGCCCCATTGCCACCATTGACAAGTCCTATTCGAGCTCTCAACCTCATCGACCGCTACCCCTGATAGAAAATCCAACATCATCGTTGTTAGATGGAGGTCAATCTAAGCTTTAGGTTGAGCACAAGCGAGCCGTGATTTGATGCATCTTGTGGAACTGAGGATTTTAGCATCCGAGAAGGTGGCCAGTAGCAAATAACTCCAATTTGACTTCTTGTCATGAGGACCAACTACGTGATGACATGAAGCTCATGAGGTCGCTAGTAGGGGCCTGATTATGGTGTTAAAGAAGGAGGCAATGTAGACCGAAGGAGGAGGTGTGAGGAAGATGAAGAAAGAAAAAAAATTAAAGAAAAAAATGTTCTTGGACAAAACTACCCCAAGCTGTAAATAAGATCGAAAGTTTGGGTCCTTATTTGAGACAAAATTAGCCACTTTAGGTCCTTATTTGACACAGTGTCCACTTTGGGTCCTTTTTTGAGAAAATGAACCTACTTCAGGCTCTTATTTGAGATTTTCCTTATATCTAGGTAATCTATCATTACAACAAGATAGAATATAGAATTAGAGAAATTCCAGAACAAATATCACCAAATTACACTGCATGTAGGATATTTGAAGATATATCTCAACAAAACAATTTCTAGAATACATGCCACATGCAAAAATTATATTATTCATATAATATTTGACATAGTTGAGATACTCAGAGTTTAGCTCGGACTTTTATGAATCCTTTTGACGCTTTCACCAGAAAAAATTGTCTAAAAAGTCATAAATTTATTATACTTTTAGTGATTCAATCTTAAAGCAAGGTCAACCCTCATCGATTGTAACCTCTGGCTGGTTGGGCGATCGGTAGAGGAGGAAGAAGGAAAAAAAGGAAAAAAAAAGAAATATAAATATAAATAATTAAAAAAATATTAAAAAATTAATATATGTTTTTAATCTTAGCATCGGTGTCCATGTTAAAGAATTCTGGTCAAAATTAACTGGATGAACTCAATTAGTAAAATGTGAAAATGTTTAAGATTTAATTTGCAAAATTGGAAGTTTTAGAATTGAATTGACAAAAATAAAAAGGGATTAGGACTTTTTAGATAATTTTCTACTTCCTCAGTTTCCCATTCTTCTAAAAATGGAAATTGTGGCCCCATTGCACCGTCATTCAGGTGATGACGGTAGCCGTTTTGCGCATTTTATCTCATCTTGCAATCATGCGTTCCATTTCTGAACATCAAGTGGATGAACCCGTTGACATTCTTTTTGCTTAGGAAAGCAGCACATTTTTCTTGATTTAAAGCAATTAAAATGGACCAAAGAAACTTAAAAGTACAAGTTTTCAAATCTCTCAATTTTCCAATAGACATGGCCACGAAAGTTAAGGTAGTCTCCACAGAGACCATCAAGCCATCCTCTCCAACTCCACCTCACCTAAGGAACTTCAATTTCTGCCTCCTTGACCAGCTAGCTCCTCCGTTTTATGTTCCAATTGTCCTATTCTACTTCGCTCCTAATGAAAAGGTAGCGCCATACTCTACCTCAATGTTGGGAAACTTGAAAACTTCACTTGCACAGGTGCTTTCCCTCTTCTACCCTCTAGGTGGTAGGGTGAAAGGAAATGCCGGCATTGATTGCAATGATGAGGGTGCACTCTATTTGGAGGCGAAAGCTCACTTCGAGCTGTCCAAAGTCCTTTTGTACCCAGACATCGACCAGCTATAGCAATTCCTCCAATTCTCTCCATAGAGTTAGTACCAACAATGAGGATCAAGTCATTGTAGGGGTCCAAGCCAACTTTTTTGATTGCGGTGGCATCAGGATTGGCATCTGCATCTCTTACAAGATTGCTAATGGCATGTCATGTTAGACAAAATAATTAATAATGCGGAAGCCAGGATCGTTTATAGACAAACCTCCAGTCATTATTCTTGTTCTCTTTCGTTTGAAAAACCTGAAATACAAAGAAAAATTGGGTACACACTACTGTCCCAATTCACTCTTGTACTGATGGTGTATTCCAAATGAGAGAGTTTGAGTTAGACCTTGTAGTTGCCGGTTAGAATGAATGATTGTTCCTTTATAAACCGTCTTCCATCAAGGCGGTTACCAAATGGGTGGTTGTCACGAAAAGGTACATATGTGGAAAAACTGCATGTTGAATAACCACCACTTTAAAGAAAAAATGAGGGTCTGGAAATGTGGGATCACAAAAAAAAAAAAAAAAAAAATAAATAGCATTCTCCCACTTGATCCCATCATTTTTATCATACGGATTATCCAACCAAATCCATGAAAACTTTATGCTTAAAGAAAAGAAACAAAACACATGGATCATGGCGACATGTGCTCTAAAAGCGAGTAATATCTTTCATGTATCACAATGCAACTTATTTCTTTAATATCAGCCTATATGTGACAACATATCTTAATGAATAAACCCTATGTTTATTCCACAACCAAGGTTAAATGTTATTCTCATAAACAACATAATGTGTACACCAAAATTGAGAATCAACATTACAACTGAATAAGAGTTTCATACAACATAAATTGTCCATATGACGACAAATTACATCATGGGACCTACTCCCATACTTGTCACATGATCCTTATACTTCATTGGTGGCATGCCTTTAGTTAAAAGATCAGAAATCATCAATTCAGTGCTAATGTGTTCAATAACCACTTTATTCTCCTTAACACGTTCCATTATGGCTAAATACTTAATGTCGATATACTTACTTTGACTGCCACTTTTGGCATTTTTAGCCATAAAAACCGCAGTTAAATTGTCACAATATATTCTTAATGGCCTAGAAATAGAATCAACAATTTTAAGCCCAACAATGAAACTCTTCAACCATACATCATGTGAGGTAACCTCAAAATAAGAAACGAACTTAGCCTTCATAGTGGAAGTAGCAGTTAAAGTCTGCTTGGCACTTCTCTATGACACGGCTCCGCCAGCTAACGTAAAAATGTATTCAGATGTTGATTTTCGTGAATCAACGTAGCCCGCGAAGTCTGCACTCGAATAACCGACTACTTCTAGGTTGTTAGTTCGTCTATACATAAGCATATAGTCTTTAATACCTTGAAGGTATCTCATCACTTTCTTTGCAACTCTCCAGTGGTCTAAACCTGAATTACTCTGATATCTTCCCAACATTCCCACAGCAAAAGCGATGTCAGGTCGAGTGCAAACCTGAGCATACATCAAGCTTCCAACAGCAGAAGCATATGGAATGTTGTACATTTGTTCCCTTTCTAGATTGTTCTTCAAGCATTGGTTCAAATTAAACATGTCATCCTTCACAATGGGTGCTATACTTGGTAAACAATCTTTCATCCGAAATCTCTCTAAGACCTTATTGATATAGGTTTCTTGAGATAGTCCTAAAATTTCTCAAGGTCTATCTCTTTGAATCTTAATGCCAATGACATAAGATGCCCACCCATATCCTTCATATCAAAACTTTTAGAGAGAAATTGTTTAACCTCATGTAGCAACCATTATCATTGGTTGCAAGTAATATATCATCTACATACAGCACAAGGAAACAAATTTTACTCCCACTGACCTTCTGGTATATACATTGATTCATGACATTTTCTACAAAACCGAATGAAGAGATGACTTCATGGAACCTTAAGAACCATTGGTGGGATGCTTGTTTCAAGCCATCTATAGATTTCTTAAGCTTGCACACTAAATGCTCACATTTACTAAAGGGGAATCCTTCAGGTTGTTTCATGTAAACCTCTTTCTCTAGTTCTCTATTGAGGAACGCCATTTTCACATCCATCGATGTAGTTTCATATCAAAATGGACAACCAATACCAAAACAATACGAAGAGAATCTTTCTTATATACAGGAGAAAATTTTTTCGTGTAATCGATTCCTTCATTTTGAGCGAATCCTTTGGCAACAAGTCTAGCTTTATATCTTTCAATGTTACCCAATGAATCCTTCTTAGTTTTGAAGACCTATTTACAACCAATGGCCTTCGCACCATCAGGTAACTGAACCATATCCCAGACTTCGTTAGATGCCATAGAACTCATCTCTTCTTTCATGGCATTGTACCACAAATTTGATTTATCTCTATCTATGGCTTGTGAAAACATTTCGGGATCATTCTCAGCTCCAATATTGTAGTTAGACTCTTGTAAATACACAATATAATCACTAGGAATTGCCGATTTCCTTATTCTAGTAGATATTCTCAATGTTGCATCAACATTCTCTTGAGGAGTGTGTTGTTCAACTGGTTGTTCAACAATTTCTAGTAATTGTTGAACAACTGGATCTACTAGATCAATATTAGTAGGTTGTGGAATTTCAACGATTGGCTGTTCAATAGTCGGTTGAACTGAAGGGGCATTATGAGCAACAACCAACCTTAAACTTGAGGTGGAAGGTTGAGTATTTGTATGATCTTTCTTAGGATCAAGGTCCTTCAATCGATCACTCCCACTAATCAAGTCATTTTCAAGAAATTTAGCATTTCTTGATTCCACAATCCTAGTGGTGTGAGATGGACAATCAAACTTGTATCCCTTAGACCTTTCAGCATATCCAATGAAATACCCACTTATGGTCCTTGGTCAAACTTTTTTCTTGTGGATTGTAAATTCTCACTTTAGATGGGCATCCCCAAACGCGTACATGTTGCAAACTCGGTTTCCAACCTTTAAATAACTCAAAAGGTGTCTTTGGAATAGCTTTGGTCGAAACTCGGTTTAATATGTATACTGCCGTCTTAAGTGCTTCAGTCCACAAGGACTTAGGAAGTTTGGAGTTACTAAGCATGCTTTGCACCATGTCCAATAAAGTTTGGTTTCTTCTTTTCGCTACACCGTTTTGGTCCGGAGAACCAGGCATAATATATTGGGCAACTATCCCATGCTCTTGAAGAAACTTTGTAAATGCACTAAGTGCTTGTCCATCTTTAGTGTATCTACCATAAAATTCTCTACTTCTATCTAATTTCACGATCTTAATTTGTTTACCGCATTGTTTCTTTATTTCTGCCTTAAATACCTTAAAGGCATCTAATGCTTCATATTTATTATGAATCAAGTAGAGATACATATAACGTGAGTAATCATCTATGAAAAGATAAAGTATTTTTGACCACACGAGTCCATATCCGGACTACATATATTTGTATGTATGATTTCTAATATTTTTATACTCCTCTTGGCACATTTCTTTGACTTGTTGGTCTGCTTTCCCTTTATGCAGTCCACACAAGTATCACAATCAGTAAAATCTAAAGTACTGAGCACTCCACATTTACCAATCGCTTAATTATTTCTATGGAGATATGTCACAATCTTCGGTGTCACAACATAGAGGAATGTTCTTTTACAACACATCATTTCATACCAACATTATCATGAACATGCATCACATCATAATAGGCATTGTCTTGCAAATTAATTCGAAAAAGACCATTAGAAAAAGTACCACTCCCAACAATTTCAAATTTAAAAGATAAACAGAATGTCAAATTTGAAAAGTTAAAAGAGTAATCCAAAGGTACAAGTTTTGAAATTGAAATTAAGTTTCTAGATAAATTAGGAACATAAAATGTCATTTCCAAATTTAAAACAAAGCCACTATTGATAACTAGTCTACATGTCCCAATAGTTTTTACATGCAAACGCATCTCGTTTCCTGAATAGATGCTTTGTTCACTTCTCACTGGCTTCATGTGGTTTTAAAAACCCTGTAAGGAATTCGAAATATGGATTGTAGATCCGGAATCAATCCACCAAGTGTTATAACTTACGTCAGCCATATTAGATTCATAACAAACACGAGATTGGATTACTTTTCTTCTCTAGCTAGGCCTTAAATCTAACAGAATCCTTCTTTATATGCCCCTTTTTGTTTACAGAAGAAACATTTTGATTGTTTCTTAATGTCAGCTTGGGGAGGTATTTTACCTTTTCCCTTATGCTTGCCATTGCCCTTATTTTTTTCCTTGTGTTGCCAAATGAGCACCTTATTCCAATTCCATAATCAGTCTTTTCCTCCTCTTGAACACACATGGTCATGAGTTCATTAATTGATCATTTATTCTTATGTGTGTTGTAAGAGATCTTGAAAGGTGCATACTGTTATAGGAGAGTGTTCAAAATATAATACACAAGGAAGGATTCAGATATCTCAACCTCAGGGTCATGGCATGCATTTTCTTAGAATTTCGAATTGCGCATCTATGGCCTCCAATAAGGACTTAGCATTGCTATGCTAAGCAACCGAACCATGAATACTAGGAGATATTTTAACCCTTATAAACATAGCACAAACGCGGTTAGACCGCTCCCATTAGTTATAAAGGGTTATCTCAGCTAGTGCTTGAATTAGTAGGAGTAGATGGTTCGTATTTCCTTATAGTATAGTCAATGTCCACCCACCCCAATTGAAGAAAAACTAACTCCTTCCAAACTTTATAGTTATCACCATTCAAATAATCATGCTTATGTCACAAAATTTGAGGCATAATATACATAAATCATGTTTTACCAATGTAAACATGTCACGAATATGAATCACTTAACATAAAACTGCCTGTGGGCTAAGTTTTTAATTTAAATAGATTCATAATTACATCATGAAGAAACTACCATATTATATACATTTTCTTAATTCATGTGGGTAAATTAAGAAAATAATATGATATTTCATCCTAATCAATCATATTAATATAATGAAATTCCCGTGGGATAAAATTCATCATATTAATATAATTAATTACAATTAATGTCCATTTCTAAATATGATCCGGAGGCTCTTAATATAAAATTGAATTAATTAAAGATGCCATGGCCACTCTCTAATTAATTAAATATATATGGACGATTGGACATTTTAATTTCATGCATAAAATACTCATAAAAATGCATGAAAGGACATACTAAATAAATACATCAAGGGCATAACAATAAATAAATAAATTGGCCAAGGGCAAGATTGTAAAAACATGAAAAGTTTGGGGCCAAAAAGTAAAAACAGCCGCGGGTGGGAAACGACATGCGCATGCCAAGCACACGCCAGAATCTGCGTGGGTGCGTGCCCCGCACACGTGTGGTTCAATGTGCAGGCGCGTGTGTTGCACGCACTAAGCAACTGCCGCGGGTGTGAGATCCACGCGCCAGCGGTTGCCGCGCGCGTGAGAGCGCGTGGCGCGTGGATTCCACGTGCTTGCAACTGCAGTGCGCACGTGGGCTCCACGCACCTTCTTCCTCGCGCAGAAGCTTTTCTTCACCGTTTTTCGCCGTGATTTCGCTGGCCGTTTCTTCTCCGACAGCCCATCCCAGACACAAATAAATAATGGGTTTTAAAGAGCATGCCGGCACGACCACATGAGTCCAAGTTTCAGTGAAAATGAGCAAAAATTAGCCCCAAATCAAACGAAAAACTCCAAAATGCAAATCCTCAACCACCATGACTTCCGCCGCCCGATTAGCCTCCGGCAAACACCGATATATCGGAAAAAATCATGACTAATGTTCCTCATGATGGTGCGACTGTATGGGTCCAAATTCAAGAGGTGGGTTGCCGAAATTTGCTTGGAATTTGCGAGTTTCTCTCTTGGCTTCAAAATCCCGAGTTGCTGTTCATGTTAAAAAATGCTCGAAAATACACCAAAAATTTGAGAAAAACAAGGCAGAGGCACTAAACATGCTCTGATACCAAATGTTAGACAAAATAATTCATAATGCGGAGGCCAGGATCATTTATAAACAAACCTCCAGCCATTGTTCTTGTTCTCGTTCGTCTGAAAAACCTGAAATACAAAGAAAAATTGGGCACACACTACTAACCCAATTCACTCTCGTACTAATGGTGTATTCTAAATGAGAGAGTTTGACTTAGACCTTGTAGTTGCCCGTTATAATGAACAATCGTTCCTTTATAAACCGTCTTCCATCAAGGCGGTTACCAAATGGGCAGTTGTCACGAAAATGTATGTATGTGGAAAAATTGCATGTTGAATAACCGCCACTTTAAAGAGAAAATGAGGGTCCGGAAATGTGGGATCACAAAAATAAATAATATGCCAATCTCTGCTTTTCTCAATGCATGGTCTGCAATTGCCAACAATGGCATTGATGGCGAAGCGAGCCTCATCACTCCCTTCCTGAAAGCATCTGAGCTTTTCCAACCAAAGGACATAAACTTCCAAATGCCATCTAGAGTCATCAACAGAGAGAAGCTTTTGACCAAGAGGTTTTGTTTCGATAGTGATGGCTAGCCTCAGGTGTGGCACCCTAAACCCTTCGTAGGTCGCCACAAGCGCCAATGTTACACCTTATTACATTTCTTCTTAGAAGAGGCGTCGTAATTAGTAGACACATTTTTTTTTTATAAAAACGGTCCCAGCGCAACTCATCAGCGGAAGCAAAATAAAACATCACCATCTCTCCCTCCAGCAACCATGATACAAATACACTCCACTAATCATCATGATTAAAAGACAAGCCACGACACTTATTTACATATATTTTCAAGATGGGACTTCTTTTGGTTCGGTACATCAAAAGGAAAAGCCAGGACTCAGCCACGTCTGGCCTAAAACCCCAAAAAGAACCCTCGACCCACTACATCTCACGTGCACAACCCCCATCATCAGTGTCGGCTAACTATCCAAAAGATCCAGCTCCTACTCGTCACGCACAGCCCTCACACCCATCCCGGTGTATCAGGCGGTGGCGACGACAGCATCCCACGCATCACTCCGTCGCGTCGAACATGGACAGATATGAACTCCTGGACAATAGGGCCCCCAGCCAGGCCCACGTCGTACATAACTAGACAGCGCACTCGAATATACATAAGACCAGGAACAGAAGGATAGTCAAACTCCTCACACTCGACCTCTACGTCCGAAGGTATGCCGTAAAATACACCCCGCGTAATGGCAGGAAGCGGCATGCTGCTAATCTGAAATGTTGGTCCCCAAAAGGGGTGAGTACAGCCACTCAGCAGGTAAAGGAATCCAATAACCACTCAATGTATCATACAAGTCATACATGCATTGTAGGCATTACTTACCTTGAAGCCATGCGTATATCATCATGCTTCATCACCCTAATCATAACATTATTATATCACACACATGTCATCATCATCATATACATGACACCATCATATCATACACATGTCATCATCATCGTGGCATCATCATATCACACATGTCATCATCATCAAGACATCATCATATCACACATGTCATCATCATCGTGGCATCATCATGCCATATCATATATCATCATCATATCATGTCATGTATCATCATCATCATGCATATCATCATGCCATGGGTGATCATCATCATATCATGTCATATATCATCATCATCATGCGTATCATCTTGCCATATCATATCATGCATGGTTCAATTTCCACTTTTAGCTTTCAATTTGATCACCACATCACCCTTTCTCGGATCATCAATTTCATCTCATATTTTACACTCGCATCCCATGCGAGAAAGAAAAACCTCCAGCATTCAGCCATTCAAGGCCACCGGGCATCCGGCCCCCCACATTCCGAGCATCTCGCATCCCAACTGGCATCACGAGGCATTCCTCTCGGGCAAAGACCTCCGACAGGGCTTCCGGCATTTACACTCCTTGGCCGGGCATCCCGCACCCCAATCCTGGCATTGCGAGGCATTCCTCTCGGGCAAAGACTTCCGACAGGGCTTCCGGCCCCCCCACATTCTGAGCATCCTGAATCTCCCAGGGCCATCCGGCAATGTATCTCTATACATTCTGGGCATCATCATCCGCCACAACAATCTCCTCATTTCACATTATCCATGTTCACTAATTTCGGTCTTAATTTAGTATGGCATATGATGCAATGGCAACCAAAATTCATGTTCAACATTGAATTCACACATGCATCTCAATGCATACATCAAGACCTCATCACACATTTTACATGGTGCAATTATTTATAAAATAAAATTCATAGAATTTATGCCAATTAAAATAATCCATTTATCATGCCCTTTTTACATTTAATTAAATTCCAGCCTGTGCCATTTTTTTTTCAAAAATATTAAATTTAATTATTTATATAATCTCAAAAATCATAAAATTAAGGCAAGTAATAAATAATACAATAGGATAATAATTTCATGCAAAACACACGGCTAATGAGAATTCCACACAAATTCATAATTCACACAAAGTAGCATGAAATTTTCGGATGAAACCAGAATGCACAGTCTCCGAAGAAATTCGATTACAATATCCATACGACCTCCAAAAATTACGAAATTTCACCAATTTATAGCCAAGACATTAAAGTGCATTTTTCATGAAGACTTCCAAGTCAGATTCTTTTTAGATTATTTTCTACAGTCACACGAAGCTTCTGGATCCAACACCGAATCGTCTAGTACATGCTTCTCCGAAATACTGAGTTTTCACCTATCTGTTCTTCTTAGTTTCCTCTGAAATTTAGATATGTCCTACATCAAGATGTTCTCTACAAGTTTCATGAAGAGATATAAGTCAAATAACCAGAGTATAGTCGTCATTTAGGTCCCTGAAGTCTCGGGTGTCCTGTAATACATCTCCAGAATTACCGTCTTCGAGATCTAGTCCATTTACGAGGTTATACTTGTTCATTTTGCTTCAAATTTGAGTATGTTGTATTTTAAGATGTCCCCTACAACTTTCATGAAGAAATCGAAGAGAGATTCTTAGCACAAATCAACATGCAACCACAAATCCAACAAGATGTCAGTGAAATCGTTCCAGATCTGAGGTCTCCGTAGAATGAGATTTTAACCCCTTGAATCTCCATTAGTTTCCACCAAATTTTAGTATGTTGTAGTTTAAGATGTTAGCTACAACTTTCATGAAGAGATAAAAGCCAAAATTGAACTCTAAACATGTATGCAAGCTCACACAACATTCTGACTCAAACTGTTCAAGCGAAAACAGCAACACCACTCAAGAACAAGCCATCCAAGCTTCGGTTTTTCCTCTCCTAATCACCCAAAACTCGACATACATGTAGCACACACACATGCAAGAGCAGCAAAGGACCCCAACTTGCCTCTAGACCACACGAACGGCGGCACACGGCGGCAAACACGGCGGACGGACGGCGGCTCCTCCTCCCTCTCGGCCACTCTCCCTCTCTCTCTCTCCCTCTCTTGGCCGAATGAAGCAACCGGCCACCTCTCTCTCTCTCTCTTCCCTTTTATTTCCCCCAAACCTCATCATTAGTAATGATTAGGTTGCCTCTCAATTAACCAATGCATGCCATCCTCCTTTGTGCCACTTGTCACAACACATGCATGGGCTTGGGCTTGGGCCTCCTTTTGTGGCCGACGGCCACACCTCCTTGGGCCTCAATGGGCCGGCGACAGCAGCCCCCTTTCGCAGGCCTAATTGGGCCGACTAGCTTGGCCCATCAAGGCTTCAGCCAATGGGCCTAAGGCCCATCCTAATAAAATTTAAATTTTCCTTTTTTATAATTTCTTCTATAAATTTTAAATTCTAAATTCCACATGGCCAAAGTCTTGTGACATTTTATTTATAGAAATTTAATTTATAAAGTGCATGGCCAAGCATAGATTATTATCATTAATCTATCAAATTTAAAATCTCATAAACACAAGCACAATAACACATAGCCTTAAGAAAACTAATGGCTAAAACATAAACCATAGGAAATTTTCATTACCTAATTATAGGCTTTAATTCCTCTAGAGGGTGACTCGAATTTTGGGATGCCACATCAGGGCTAGGTTCAGTGGTGCCAATCCTACTCGCGTTGAGGCCGTGACTACCCTCATATGGAAATCCGCCTTGAAGGCGGCAAGGAAGAGGCCAGAGTGGAAGGAGAAGTATCCCCTATAATCAGCAGTCACACGTGGTGAACATCAGAAGCAGGATGAGGCCCCAACCATTGCCTGAGACTGCCTTGGGCAATCTCTGGCAGTCCAGTGTTGCACCACTCATGGAAGCAAACAAGGGTGCCGAATTACAGGACTTTGCAGGCATTCTCAGAAATTCAATAAGGGCAATAAATGGCCAATATATGAGCGCGCTTCAAGGCCAGAAGGGACTGGCCAAGGCCTGTGAGAGCCTCATGGCGGCCCAGAAGCTGGTGGCATCATCTCCTGGAGAGATCGAGCTCTACAGGTTCATTAGCTAGGCGAGGTTCTCCTTCTACAGGGCGGATTTTGGCTGGGAAAGGCCTGCTTGGGTGTGCACCACCAGTGTTCCATGAAAAATGCGGTGATTCTGATGGGTACGAGGTGTGGTGATGGGATCGAAGCATGGATCACCTTGGCTGAGCACGACATGATCGAGTTCGAGCACAATGATGAGTTGCTACAATTCATTTCGCCAAATCCTTGATCATGAGAAGAGTGACCCAATGATCATAGTGATCCTTTATGGTTTGCTTGTTCATTTGCTTGATTTAAGTTTCATATGTTCGTTTGCTTTGTTAGATGCCATAACTGGTTAAAGGGTTTGTACGTTATTATCTATGTGTGATTCAAACTGCAAACAGAAGTATGTTTTTTTTTTTTTTGGTAAGGGCAAACAGAAGTATGTTTGAAGTCTCATCCTCGGACATTTTAAAATGCTAAGTACTAAAGATTAACAAATAGAGTCAGACATTCGTAATTAGTTCTGAAAATCAATGACTTAGAAGTAGTTCAATACTTTAGCATTGCTTTCGAGGAACTTGGCCTATAAGTGCTGGACAAATTTATACAATTCTAGGCTTAAATCATCTAATTTTCATTGTTTATTCCCCATTGATCTCCGGGACTTAGTCAGCGAATTCTAGCTGCATTTGGATGGAAATACAAAATAGACCTCGAGGATAAAAAGTGAGACTATAAACCAAAAACTGTCACAAATCGATAACCAAAATTGGACACAGCCGACAGTACAATGACCATTTTGTACTTTCTCCTCAAAAGTTTTATCCTCTCGTATCATGTTAGTGTCACGTGTTCATATTCAAAACCTAGTCAGCAATTCCCATTGACATTCGAACGGCAATGGGACTTTTGTCCCGCAATGTGATTGAACTTGAGATAAAATATGAGGACCAAAATTGATCATGAACGATAGTCCAGCGTCATATTTGTAAGTCTCCATGATATATAAATCTTACTGGACTAAGATTCTATTAAGGAATTGACCCATGGTGGCCATACTTCATCCTATCAAAGGTGTAAGAATCATAAAAAGTGCATATCTTTCTTTAAAAAGGGTTGGGCATTAATGGTTGACTAACGGTTTGTCTTGAAAATGACAAAGATGATGCAAACAGTTTGTCCAAAACATGGCAAAGGAGACACCGTATTGCTTATGGCCTGATTGTTTAACGTGTCTAAAGCATCAACATATGATTGAAAATTCCTGGAAAGGCCATCATTGGCCTCTGGCAAGGTCCCTTGCCCTAGCAAGGCCGTACATCCCCCGAGGTCGGCCATGGCATCTCGTCCTCGCCGCCTCTGGCCATGGTTAGTTGAGGGTCCAGCAAGGGTCCCCATGCTTGTCGCTGGTGAAAGCGTCTCAACTCTCGTCCTTGCTGGGGCCAACAACCCCCTTTAATCATCAGGAAGTCCAGTGACTGGTGGAGGGAAATAAGGAGAAAAGACATAGGAAAGAAGGAAATAATAGAAGGAAAAAAAGAATTGAAAAATTAATTAAAAAATGCGAAGAAATATTTAAAAGTTAAAATAAAATCTCCACTTCAGTGCTAGCCATTTGAGATAGGATGCCTAGCGTCCATGTCAATAATTTTCTACTTAAATTGGCCGGATAGAATTCGTCAACATCAATATAAAGAGGTTTAAAACTAAATTGGTTCAATTAAAAGCATTTACAATTAAATTGGTATCAATGCAACTGGTTTGGAACTTGATCAACATTCACAAGTCACATGAGGAGGTGGTACAACGGAAAAAAATCGCCTTGGTACAGTATTTTTTATAGACATTTTTCGAATTTCCTTGACTTTGGATTTGTGGACCGGCACTAACGGGTTAAATCCTTGTTGCGCTGCTAGCCATTGGATTGGTCCGAATTAGGTCTTGGAAAAGAGGACTTACAGTGCTAAAAAGTTCCTTATATTAGTGAAAATGTTGTTGGAGAAATCATAAGATTATTCAAAAGTATGATACTACGGATAAAATTCTCTCCATTACCATAGATAATGCTAGCGCTAAAACCTCCAAGGTTAGAATCTGATCCCACAACTTATACCTACTTGCAATGAACTTTTCTGAGGCAGCTTGAGTCGCCATGAAGAGATATCCCTTTTTTGAGCTCTTCTGTATCTTGTCTTGTTAATTAAGCTTTTAGACCTGAGGATGCAGCTGTGCTCCGAGGTTTAGGATGGGAGAGAATTCCCTTGTTTTTCCTTCCTATAAATTGAATCTTGGTGCAATTCTGACCACACATGAATAACATAGACGTGCCACATGATTATTTGGTCCTTACAGACTAATTCGTATTTGCCTGAACTCATTTTACTAAATCAAGCCGATATAACCTTTTGTATAGTATAGCTCTGTGATGGAGTCTATCCATCACATCATTTATAAACCAGGTCTATCCAATAAATGGTTTGGGACTCTTTTGGACGCTTGACACAACCTGCAATGAGCTAATTTATATAGTACCAAACCCGGTCCATGATTGTGAAATGTGATGAATACTGAGATAGCAACTTGCAGATGTATCGAAGCCACCAATTGGACACAGTAAGCTAGTTCTCGAGTGAAGTTGATGTGCATGTTCTGTTCAATACTCTTAGAACATGGAGTTTATTAGGTGTTGCTGCCGATAGCTATATTGGTAGGTTATGCGGGGAGTGTGTGCAAGATATCGCGCCAACCATAGGATGACAACTTCATCCATCTAAGTGACAATAGCACCGCAATGCCTGACTGAGGCGAATGGGAACGGGGGAAACCTCCCCGCCCCACCTGACTATTCCTTTCTGCTTTAAAAGACAGTTACCGCTATTGGAGATACAAATTATATGAGGAATTTCTTCAGTTGTACTTCAAACATGTAACTGGTATACATGTTCGGGAAAGGCTGCTTCTTTTTTCTGATAACGTAAGTGGTATGCACGAACGGATTGCACGCATTAAGTATTCGCCCTTTAGTGGACATGAGTTGAAGCACCCTTTCATGCAACGTAGGGAGAAGTCACGTGCACTCAGTGAAATTCAACCTATCTAATTTTAGATAGGATATGCATGAGGTGGCAATTCTCCCCTTTTTTTCTGCCGTTCATTAAGCAATTGTAACGATAACGGTTTAAGACAGACATGGTTATTGAAAGCTTTAGGGATTTCTCGAACTTTTTAATGATAAAACGAAGACATTATTCATATGTCATTAATCATCTAGTTCGCTTTCTATTATCATTCTGCTCATGATATCGGATCGATTGCCCTAGAAAGAGGGTGATGCTTTTATTTTAAAACCTCTTGTGGAGGCCCTGAGGGACAAATTCTTTAAACATTACATGGATATTCTACCTTAAAGATTCCTTAAATATTACATGCAAACGAAGGGAGGTTCGTGGAGAAGAAAAAGAAGAGAGAGAGAGAGAGAGAGAGAGAGCGTTTTTCATTGGGAGAGAGCGCACGAGAAGACAAAAGGGCAGCAGCTTACTTTGAAGATTTGACCGCCAAATGTCGTCAAAATTGGCTCAATTTTTAATATGTCGTTCTTGTGATCAAGACCTACGAATTGATCGGTTTTTCTCATTGAAATATTTCTCCAAGTTACTCCTCATAATCTCCAACCGTGGGTTCGATTTTTTTTGCTCCAACTGTGTTATTCAACCTTTGTTGTGATGAAATACCATTGTATTTTTCATTTTGAACATCTAGCGTGTGACTACATAAGAACCATTTTATATCTTGTTGTTCTTGATAATTAGTGGAAGTTTTTTTAGTAGCCTATGGTTTTTCTCACTTTGGATTTTTCACGTAAAAATTTTGGTGTTGTTCATGTCTCTTTCACATTTCAGCATCATATTTACTTATATTGAGGTTGTATTGCTAGAATATAATGATGGATATTACTGGAGTTAAGTCAATTTTGGTTGGTTTAGTATTGAGGAAGAAATTGATCTTGGATTGGATTAGTTCTTTGTGAATTGTTATTCAGTCTTCCCATAAAAGTTGTATCAGAGTTAGCATTGAGGTTTTAGTGTTAAATGGAAGAAATGAGTAGCACCATGTTTAAATTAAAAGCCTCAAATTATTCTATTTGGAAATCTCAGATGAAAGACATATTGTACTAAAAAGATTTGTATGATCCCACCGATAGTGATGAGGGTAAAAGAGATAAGGAAGACAAAGAATGGGAGTGAATGAATTGGAAAAAAATATTTTTTTATTTTTCAATAAATTGACAATGGTGTTTTTCATCATGTTGCTCAAGGAACAAATGTTGAAACTTTGTGAAACAAACCGAAAGATCTCTAGTAGAGGAGAATCCCACAAAATAATATTTTTTTAATAAAAAGACTTGTAAATTTGAGATACAAGGAATGTACCAGCATATCAAAACACTAGAATCAATTTTAAGATGTTGTAAATAAGTTGACAAATTTGAAAATTGATCTTGGTGATGAGTTACATGCTTGTTTATTGCTTGGTACTTTTTGGATAGTTGGGACACCTTGGTTGTTGCATTAAACAATTCAGCTCCTTATGACGTGCTTTCTATGAGCATGGTTAATGAAAAAGCGTTAAGTGAAGAAACAAGGAGAAAAAGCATGAATTATACTTCTCATTTGGCTCTTGTCATGGAAAATAGGGAGAGAAATCAATCAAGAAGTTTCTTGAATTATCATAAAAGAGGCAAGACAAGAGGAAGGTCGAGGAGGAATGTGAAGTATTACAATTATGGCAAGATGAGATATTATGCTAGAGAATGCAAGTTGCCAAAAAAGAGAGATAAATCCTATAATAGAAATAGAGGAAGAAAGAACAAATAGGAATATGTTTCAATAATAGTTGCATCCGATGACAATATTTTTCATCTGTGACCGTTTGTGTGAACCTTTCATGTTAAGACTCTAGTTGGGTTATTGATTCCACAGCAAAATTTTTATGTCACTTCACGACGTGACTACTTTACATCCCATCATTGTAGTGATATTGATTGTGCTATGATGGGAAACAATGGTGTTTATAAAGTTAATCAGCATAGAAATGTATATTTTCAGATTGATGTTGGATGTAATTTGCCTTTGAAAAATGTGAGACATGTTTCGGATATTCGACTTTACTTGATCTTCACAGGTGCCTTTTGCAATTCCTTCTATGATGACAAGTGAAAATTGACTAAGGGTTCCATGGTAGTGGCTAAGGGTAAAAAGATCTGCACTCTCTACACCATGTAAGCTAAGTTGATCAGGGAAGAGGTAAATGCAACGGAGAATTCCTCAATTGACTTATGGCATATGAGAGTTGGTCATCTTAGTAAGAAGGGGCTTGAAACTCTTATTAGAAAGAATCTTTTACCATTGAAGAAGAGAAATCTATAGGAATGCAGTCATTGCCTAGCAAATAAGCAACATAGATTTTCATTGGCAAAAGAACAGTGCAAGTGCCAAAATTTCGCATTGGGGGACACTTGAGTACCAAAAGTTATAAAAAGTACATTTAAGTGTCTTATTTATTTATTTATTTACAATTGGGACACCTGAGTGCCAAGTCCAGCAACGTTCATTAGAAATCCTACATGGCATTTTTTAATAATATAACCTACTTACATGGCTCGTCGGAGAGATGAGTTAGTAGAGAAGAAGCAAAACAAAGTCATTTTTCATCTTTTTTGGATTTTAATATAAATATTAATTAAATTAAATTATTTAAAAAGGAAGGAGATGAAGATTGTATAAGGTGAGGGCTCAGCCCTTGTTGTCACCTCCTCACCACCGTGTCAACAATGGTGGGGGGAGGGTTGGCCGGCATCACTATGCCTTAGCTAGGTGACAGTGTCAGGGTTGGCGACCCTGGCTGACTGACAACGAGGCTTCCCCAACGGACGAGGGCCCTTAGCCTAACTAGGAGAGGGCCAATGACCCTCATCGAATCTGGGGAAGGGCCGTGACCCTTGCCCTAGATCTAGGCAAGGGCTTGTAGGCTTTTGTCTGCTGGTCAGCTAAGGTTGCCAACCCTTGGCCAGGGCTCGATGATGCAAATCGACCCTCCCCCGACGCTAGCGCGTCACAATGACGGTGTGGAGGCAGCAGCAGCAAGGGGCTTGCATAGCCTTCACCCGATGCTTGCAACTTCTTGTTCTTTTTTTTTTTTTTTATAAATAATTTAGTTTAATTAATATTTATATTAAAATACAAACTAAGGCAAAATGACTTTTTTTTTTTTTCTTATTTAGCCACGTTAGTATGCAAAACGACATAGTTTTCGGCTTATCAAACCACGTCATTGTGCAAAGCAATGTTGTTTTGCATTTGTCTCATCGAAAAAACGCCAGGTCAACATTTTGGCTGAATTTTCTCGCCTTTGGCACTTAACTAATCCATTTTTCTTTGATTTTGGTACATAAATATACGTTTCACTTAAGTATCCTCCCCTACCAATTTTTGGCACTATAGGGGGGTCTCAATTTCATTTCAAAGTTCATCTCTAAACATGAAATCAGATGTATTTGATTTAGTTTACATTGATATTTATTGCATTAGATGCTATAACATTCAGTGGTGCATTATATTTTGTGACATTTATTGATGATTGCTCTAGAAAAGTGTGAGTTGTTTTGAAATCTAAAGACCAGATGCATTATACTTTGTAACAATGTCCAAAACACATTTGCACAACCAAAGTAACAAGTTCTTCATTTTTGTTCTTTATTCATATGGCTACATCAAGAGCTCATTGTGTGGCTATGTTCCTAGTGCGGCGGCCCCTCAAGGAGAGCTATTGTGCTCTCTCTTTAAAATCCCCGCCATTTATTGTGCGACTCTTGTGCACTTAAAGAACCCAATTTTGCGGCTACCTTTTCATGGAAAGGACAACCTAGGGTTAAGCCAAGAAACCCTATATTTGCTTTACTTTTGCTCTCTTTTCTCTAACTCTTACTTGTGGGCCCCTTCTTGTACTATTAAAAGAGAAGAGTACAATATTACAAAGATAAGTATGCCCCTTATTTTTTCTCTTTCATGGCCACAATTGAATTTAAAGGAAGCACATCGTATACAGGCTCAAACTTGAGATATAATTTAAAAATTGTTCACTTTGGCTTGACTTTTGAAACTAAGCCATGATGCTCATCATTCATGTTGCTCTCCCAATGCCTTGACGAGTGCTCTCTACAAACATGAATTGAAGCTTGAGCTTTGCCAAAGAAACAAGTTTAGTTTTCATGTTTGCCAAGTTCTCTACTGTCGCTATCTTCTCACAATAACTATACCTTTCGTGAAGACATCTCAAACTAAATGATACTTGATGTTGATATTCTTCGTCCGCTTGTGATCAATTGAATTAAATGCTAGATATATCGCATCTTGGTCATCACAATCAATATATATAAACACTTTTCTAATCTAACCCAAAGTCCAAGAGCAAACCTAGTAACCATATCACTTTCTTTGTTATAAAGGTTAATGTCATTTACTCTACCTTAGTTGAAGACAATGCAACATGGTCTTATAAGGATGCATTCCAAGTCACTACACCACTTACTAGCGTAAACACATACCTTGCCAAAGATTTGCACTCATATAAGTCATTAGCGAGATCCAAATACACACACCCTGTGGTCTCATAGCTATTGCTATCTTTTCGGTACATTATACCCACGTTTATTGTCCCCTTCAAATATCTAAAGATCTACTTCACAACTTTCCAATTAGTTTTATAAGGCCGCCTCATGTAATGGCTAATTATGCTCATAGCTTGTGGATACTACCCATTGCACTAGAATAAGGAATACAGGACATATGCTTCCTCCTTCACAATCTACAATGATAACTTATCAAAAAAGTTTAAAGTGTTTTGCTAAAGTTGTACTCACATATTTGCTGATTGCATACTAAAACGTGCCACATTCTTCTTAATATATTTCTTTTGAAATAGATGTAAAACTCCTACAGCCTTGTCATGTAAAATCTCCGAGCCCAATCTTTTCTTTGCAACACCTAGATCTTTCATCTCAAACTCAACACTAAACTGTCTCTTCAGCACATCAATATCAATTACATTCTTAGTAGCTATCAACATATCATCAATATATAATAGCAAATAAATCAAAGATCCATCCTCCAATCTCCTAAAATAAACACAATCCATCTAACTTTTCAAATAGTCATAACAAGGCATAAAAGCATCAAATTGCTTATATCACGGCTTATGAGACCGTTTCGACCCATACAAAGATTTCTTTAACAAACATATATGGTCCTTCTTACCTAGAATAGCAAATCCTTCTAGCTACCTCATGTAAATTTACTCCTCCAATTAACCGTAAAGAGATGCCGTTTTTGACATCTAGCTACTCCACTCAAGATTTTGTGCAACAATTAAAGCAAGTAATACACATATAGAAGTATGTCTCACCATAGGAGAGAACACCTTGTTATAATCAATGCCCTCCTGTTGTGTATACCCCTTTCGCAATAAGTCTCACACTATGTCTTGTTGTCTTGACATCAAGAATGCCCTCCTTCCGTTTATAAACCCATTAATAAACCCATTTACTTTTGATAATCTCCTTGCTCTTGGTTACCTTGACCAACTCCAATGTTTGATTTCGAAGGAGTGATTCCATCTTTTTTCTCATAACTCTTAGCCACTACAACGACTTAGTATTAGCCATCGCCTTAGAGTAAGATGAAGGCTCATCAATCTCCACCTCGTCACCTACAGTCAATGCATAAGTAATATTTGTATAATTATAATGTACTAATGATTTGATTTACCGTTTCTATTTGTTCAAACTATAATGTGTTGCAGTAGTGCTGATTGTTTAGTATTATTGACTTTAGGAACTGTTGCCTCATCTTCAGCCTCTCCATTTGTTACTTCTAAGGTCTCTAGAGCCTCCATTTGAAACTTCACCTTAACACCGACACCACAATCCATCTACTTTGCTGATAATGTCTCAAGACTCCTCTGTTGAAGCATTGCAATTTCATTGAAGATCATATCTCTGCTGATTGGAAAACCAAATGATTTGGGATCAGTGTATCATAGCCGATAGCCTTTCAGTCCATATCTTTTGACCCTTCAACAACCTCCTTTTATCTAGCATTGTCATACTTGCCTCACTCATGTGCCCTAAGAGTACATGCAATAAATAAGTGAAGTTAAAGTCTGACTCATCTAATGAAACTGCAACAACTTCTATCACGGTCTCTCTTAATAGATGATAGAGAGTATTCATTTTCTTACCTTTCGTCACTGTCATGATTTCTCGAGAGATCTTCAATACTCCACCTTCAGCGGCATACTTATACCCGATGTCATCGAGTGTCCCTAGAGAAATAAAGTTCTTCTTGAGCTTTGGTACGTCCCTCATGTTTGTTAATGTGTGCACCGCCCCATCATGTATCTGAATCCTAACTGTCCATATCCCCACAACCTTATAAGCTCCAAATTCTAACTCTACCACTATCTGCAGTCTTGTAAGTAGTAACCTAGTTTTTATGAGTCATCATATGATAAGAACATCTCGAATCTAACACCCATTCATCTCATGACGAACTAGTAATCACACACAAGATAGCCTTTGCATCACTAGTTCTCTTCTTGGCAACATTCGACACACTTTTTGTGGCATTTTGTTTGTCACCTTTATTTCTCAACTTTGAATAGTCTCTCCTAATACGCCCCTCCTTGTGGCACAAAAATCACTTCATGCGTCCCTTGGACATTCTGTGGTGTAACTTTGACTTGTTTTTACCTTTGTTGCTACAAGACTCTCGACATTGATCACTACCTTGAATCAATAATCCTCGTGCTATATTTTGCACCAAACCATCATAACACAACTTTCTCTACTACTTCTTATAAAATAGAGTGAACTTTACCTCTTCCGAGGTAATCATAATACGCCCTTATAGTAATGAATTAGTAAAGTGCTCCTATAACTATGGTAAGGAAGCTCACAACATCATGCATTGTTTTTCACCTTTGAGAATTTTACCAACATTCTTTAAATCCATCATGAGTTTATCAACTCATCTAGGTGGGACATGATCGATGTACCTTCAGTATATCGAAACTGAAACATCCTCTTTAATATGTACACATGATTGTTCAAACCCTTTATCACATAGAGTCCCTGTAGTTTTGCCCACAACGCTGTAGCATCTTACTCCTCAACTACCTCTACTAACACCTTATTTGACAAGTTCAATAGGATTATACTTTTTGCCTTCCTCAGTAGCATGTCCTTTTTAGCATCTTTCATTATTTCGAGCAATTTATCCTTCCCTCTAAATACTTTGACCAAACCTAGAGTTGTTACTAGTGCCTCCATCTTAACACCCCATAACCCAAAGTGGTTCCTCCTATTGAACTTCTCAATTTCTTCTTTTGCTCTCGACATAATTGCACTAACTAAATTTCTAAAAATTAATCAGACAAGTAAAAGCCCCAAAAAAAAATCCAAAAATTCTTATCATCAAACTTTGATACCAATTGTTGTAATATTAATGTGAAATTTAATTGGGATCTTACAATTTATGTCAACATGAGAAAATTAGAGAAAATAAATGAGGAACAGTAAAGGATACCCGAGATTTATGTGGTTCGGTTCGAATGTTAATATCTACATCTACAAAGAGAGCTAGCAATAATAATTCACTATAATTGGAGAATCCATATTACAATCACTCACACGCTCAAATATTTCCTACATCTAAATTATACCCAAACCCAAGCCGTTCACAAATAAACAACTCAAATGGATATAAAACTCATGGCACAAATCACAATGTCTAAGACACATCTGTATGGCCAAAGAAACAAGAGCTGTAGACATCTTCACTTTCGTTCTCCGTTCGCTCTTCTACATCAAGAGCTCGTTGTGTGGTTGCCTTCTTCGTGTGATGATCCCTCAAGAAGAGCTACTACGCTCTCTCCTTGAAACCTTTGACCTTCTTGTGCAGCTTTTGTGCACTTAAAGAACCCACTCTTGCAACCACTTCTTCAATGAAAGGGAAACCTAGGGCTAAGCCAAGAAACCATATAATTGTTTTACTTTTGTTCTCTTTTCTCTAGCCCCACTATGGGACTATTAAAATAGAAGACTTCAATATTACAAAGACAAGTATACCCCTTATTTTGTTCCCTCTCACGGCCACCTTGAATTAGAAGTAAGCACATCTTATACAAGCTTTGACTTGAGAATAATTTAACAATGAGTTTCGCAAGTGGAGCAGTTTTGTGCCAATTAAGAATGCAAAAATGTGTTATTTTCTTAATGACTAAATCGGAATATATTTGAATTATTGAAGGAGATAAGGAACTCTTATGGATGC
This sequence comes from Eucalyptus caleyi, assembly GCA_014182885.2. Classification (NCBI taxonomy): domain Eukaryota; kingdom Viridiplantae; phylum Streptophyta; class Magnoliopsida; order Myrtales; family Myrtaceae; genus Eucalyptus; species Eucalyptus caleyi. The sequence goes on along the minus strand of CM024468.2, from coordinate 30,333,105 downwards.
AAAAATTCCTACAAGAGTTGGACATGAAGCAAGAGAAGATTCGTTTGTATTGTGATAGTATAAATGTTATCTATTTTAGCAATAATCCGACATTGCATTAAACATCGAAGCATATTGATGCAAAATATCATTAGATTTGAGAAAAATTAAAAGGTAAACTCTTTCTATTTGAGAAAGTCTACACCACCTATAATGGATCTAAAGCCTTGCCCATGATGAAACTTAACTCTTGTAAAAACAAAGAAGGCACGATGGATTTTTCCACATGAGGTGAAGGAGGAGATTTGTTGGCTAGGTCTACCTCTTTGTGGGGCTTAACTAACATAAACAAAAAATAAGAAGAAACAAAGGCATGTTTGTGCAGAAGAAAAAGAAGAGAGAGAGAGAGAGAGAGAGAGAGAGAGAGAGAGAGAGAGAGAGAGAGAGAGCTCTTGTTACTGAGAGAGAATGCACAAGAAGAAGACAAAGAGGCAAGGGCTTTGAAGATTTGACGGCCAAACATGATCGAAATTAATTCGAGCTTTAGTATGTTGTTTGTGAGACTGAGTCCTTTAAGTTGATTGATTTCGTCTGTTGAGAACTTCTCCAAGTTATCTTTCGTAATCTTCAACCATAGTAAGATTTTTTAACTCCATTTATATTAATCCACCTTCATAGTGATGAAATATTGTTGTATTGTTGGTGTTGAGTCTTTGATGGTGACTAGAGAAAATCTTTGTGTATCCTACTATTCTTGATGATTGGAAACAAAATTTTGAGTGGTCCGGGTTTTTATTGCATTGAGTTTTCCACGTAAATATCCTGGTCTTGTCGTTGCCGCCTCTTTGTAACATGTCAACATGATATTTACTTATTTTGAGGTTATGTTACTGGAATATACTGCTGGTTGTGGCTAGGGTTATGTCGGTTTTGGTCGGTTTAGTTTTGGGAAAGAAATTGATTCTGGATTGGATTAGTTCTTGATGAATTGTTGCCCAGTTCTCACCAACAACATGGACATTCTGCCTTTCTTTTGTCTGCTGTACTCGACCGGGGACAGCAAGTGGAAGGGATCACAACTGCGCTCCTTCTATATTACGAAAGTATGGGGGTAAGAAAAGCGGTCCAAATGGGAATGAGATCATGGTGATGGCAAAGACATTAAAGCACTCGATGTACGATGCGAACGCCGCCCGATTTGGTGCGAGAACCTCCGTCCCATAGCCAGTTTTGGCACTTTCGTCGAGCGCATGGAGTTTGGTGCATAAAATGAACACTGCAAAGGGAAGTTCCTAGCTCTTCAGGGTCATTCGCTAATGAGGCGAATACATATTTGACTGTGGGCTACGTGAGGGAGATTCACAGAATTGAATATGACAAGTTGGACATTTTGTGGAGAGGGGATTCCAAGCTATGTATATATGCACACTACCCCGGCTTCAACACCACTTTTACTTGTATTATATCATTGTGAATGTTATATAGATCTTTCTTTTTTCTTTTCTTTTTGAGCAAGCACATAACAATCTTTAGAGGCCGGCAAACGTTAGATTACCCTTGTCATGCCTCGGTGATATGGCCATTGTTGCTTAACCAACCAGCTAGCCCTCCTTCCTTGTGCATGAATATATGTTAGGGTTTTTATATTTTATTTTATATTTTTTCTTAGTCATGTCAACGCTAAGCACAAAATGTATATTCATTGTCTTGCTTAGTTTAGTTATCATCAAGACAATGAAAAGAAAGGTTATTTATTTTCACAGGTAGACGATGCAAAGTGTACAATCAAATACAAATCTCCTCCACCTTTCCAAGGGCTAGATCTTGAAAAGGAATGCACTTCTTCCTAATAGTGCCTGATAAAATCATTGCATTTTAAAGTGAATTCCGCGTCGAGCCACTAAATTTCCATTACTGCCGCCACATGAATGTTCTGGTCTATGGATTATTTTTAAGTACATTAAAAGCTATAACCATTTTTCCAACTAATTTTGCATTAAAAAAAACGTTGTATGAGGCATCATGTCTTGCCAGACATGTGGTGCAAGCGAGAGAGAGAGAGAGAGAGAAAGAGAGAGAGAGAGAGAGAGAGAGAGAGAGAGAGAGAGAGAGAGAGAGAGAGAGGGGCTTGAGTAAAACATCTTACTTCATGTTCATAAATGCATACTGTTACAAAAATGCTAGGTACTAGTGCAAAATATACATTACATACACATATGAGATGAGCTACTCCTATTCGTTAGCAAATTCCTACCTAAAACCTAAAAAAATTATTAAAAATCCCACATGCCATTAGGCACCCTCCCGCACCATCTCTCTCTCTCTCTCTCTCCCCCCCTCTTTTTTTCCTTTTTGTGAAGAAAATAAAATTTTAAAAAAGAAAAACATGACTATTGGGTCAGAATTTCAAAACGCCTCCCCATTTCCTTTTCCTTCAATTTTTTTCACCCTCATTTTTTTTCCTCCCTATGGCACTATGGATTACTAATTAATCATGGACAAATTGGTCACTCCACTCCACCCACCAGCAATTCCCCCACACTACCAACACATAACACCAAAAAATGAAAAAAAAAAAAAAATTCCCCCACACTGCCATCACATATACTAAAGATTAAACTAAACAAGATAATAAATATACATTTTTTACTTAGTGTTGACATGAATAAGAAAAAAAATACAAAAGAAAATATAAAAACCCTAACATAAATTCATGTATAGGGAAGGAGGGCTTGCTGTTTGGTTAAGCAACGATGGCCCTCTCACCGAGGCACAACGAGGGTGGTCTAGTGACTATAGTGTTTGCCGGCTTCTAAAGATCATTGTATGCCTTCATAACTCTGATCTAAGCACATAGAGAATAATTATAAATGAAAACAAATAAATGGGGCGATGGCTCTAAACTTTTGCAAAATATTCAACCAAGAATTTGAATTTTTTTTTTTTTTTTTTTTTTTTTGGTGCCATTGGATTATTGAATTATACATTATATTTTTGGTTTAACTTGGTGTTTCTATTAAAAACATTAACACAATACTGACGTGACATTCTAGGTCCACATCACATCAATGATAACTAAACTAAGCAAGACAATGAATATACATTTTGTGCTTAGCGTTGACATGACTAAGAAAAATATAAAATAAAATATAAAAACCCTAACATATATTCATGCACAAGGAAGGAGGGCTAGCTGGTTGGTTAAGCAACAATGGCCATATCACCGAGGCACGACAAGGGTGATCTAACGTTTGCTGGCCTCTAAAGATTGTTATGTGCTTGCTCAAAAAAAAAAAAAAAAAAAGAAAATTTGTATTTTTGACTTCTGAGTTACGTTTGTTTATTTAACAGCTTCTAAAGCATAGCTCCAAAGAAGCACCTTATATTCCAAAGTCCGTTCAAAAATAAATTTGAGATACGAATGGCACTAGAGAATTCCTCAGCCGGCTGGCGACATGCACTTCCTCGCTTTCAAGCAGATCCTGATGAAATTCACCTAGATATTAAAAATGATGGCCGACACTCCTGCAAAGATGGACACTCGGTCTGTGTTGTCACACCAACCCGATTTTTGTAATTATATCGTGACACGAAATTATCAAGGTCAATAATACAAAGGACAATAAATGACAAAAGAAATTTACGTGGTTCAATTTGAGTGTCAGAATTTACATTTATAAGAAGAGTCCACAAATAATTCACTATAAAACGAAGAATTTTAGAGTTACAATCACTCGTGCTTAAGTGTTTTCTAGTCCTATAATTCACACACTAAATCTACAGTGTTTAGTCTAACTTATAACACTCAAAATGGATTTAAATATACTGCACAAAATACAGGGTGTTCAGAGCTACCTATTCCTCATCCTCATGCTCTAACTTCGCATGTATTCTCCAGACGAGAACTCCTCTTCTTATATAGAGAGGCTTACCATGAAAGAGAAGAAAGTCACAGTGAATGGCCATCATGAATAATCACAAGCCATCATTGCAACTTTCTTGCCATTCTCTTTTCCATCCTACCGCATGGGCTCCCTTATCATTCACGTGTGGCCATCATGACAAGCCATAATTGAAGGAGATCTTCCTTCATCTTTGACAAGACGAAACCCCTCTTGATTATGCGTGCGGGGAAGGACTTTTTCTTCTCGGTTGTCTTCATGCGACTCCCTTTCAGTGCCATAAGGGGAAAGTCTTCTTCATTGAAGACTCACTGTCTATCCAGCTACCACCCATGAATTTTGGGCCATGCTTATTGAGTGGGCTCGCAACATGACTTAACTGTCTGGAACCGAGCAATCTGCTGATAATCTATGAAACACTGGTACTTTCCAAAAGCCTTCGTGTCATGTCGGACACTTTGACACGTGTCCGACACTCTCCGCCACTTGATCAACACGTGTTGAAAAATTCGACACTTAGTCAACTTTCTCAACACTCCCCGACACTTGAGTCGGAATTCTATCGGAATTCTAACATTCGAGTTTCCGATACATAATTTTGATATCAAGGTCAATTTTAAAAATTCAATAAATGATATGTCAAAATATGTGTGAGCGTGTGCGTGTGTGTGTGAAAAACAAAACACAATAATAAAAACAATAAATAGAAACAGAAGAAAAATCTAGTATTCTCTTCTCTTTTGACTCTCACTTGTTATGATATACAATTCACCTCTTAAGTTTTTTTCTCATCTTCCAATATATTTAACATGCGAGTCTAGAATATGTATCGCTTGTTTTTTTTTTCTTCCAAATTTTATAAATTATTGAAATATAGTTGAATTTGTCAAATTGAAGCAATGAATAATATTAATAAATGGCGGATTAATGTTTTTAGTGTATATTCATTCTAGGATTTTTTAATTATTATTTATTTATGAATTTGATTCAAATTAATTTGATTGAAATAATCATAAAAATAATAATGTATTTTGTTATATAAAAATACATATTTAATATACAACGTGTCTCAACGTATCGAAATGCTTTTTTTTTTAGAAATGACGTATTGTGTCGTGTCGCATGTCAATATCGGTGCTACTTAGCTGATGATACACCTCCAATCGTGATAGAATTGAATCGGACCCGATCAAACCAGGATGCCACCGTTTGATAAACCATAGAAGCTGAAAGGGGAGAGGAGGAAAGGAAAAGATCGGCCCCGCCTCGAAGGAAAGATCAAAGGATGTGTAGGGGGCAATGAGACTCTTCTCCGAAATCAAAGATGCAAGAAAAATTCGAACTGAATGAAGTTCTCTTTCAGTTGAAAATAAAACGTTGCCTGAAGCATGAAAAAGCTAATGATTCCACATTGAGATCGCCCCGTGACACGTCAGGACTTCGAGAGGTTTGAGAAAAAAAAAGGAAGAATCAAATTTTCAGTAAGGAAAGGGTACATTCGCTCGTTTTTAACAGGATAGCTCATTCCAAAACTCCCCTATTCAATTATTATATTCTCTCAAATTCAAGTTTCTCATTTGTGAGGAAATCTCAATGAGATCCAGGCTCGTAGATTTGCGGCGATCTCAGGATGGTATGAATTGAAGACAATTCTTACCCTTCATAAAAATCCAAAAAAAATATATATATATTTTACGCCTGAGAGATCCCAATCCCCAAATTATATTCCCGACTAGGTATGGCAAATAGTACAAAAGTTCTTATACAATGTCTCTTTAACACAATTGGTAATAATCACGCTGCAAAAAAACAATTCCTTGTAAAATCAATAATCTCAGCATGGATGACCTATCTTTGAATAGATTTGAGGAATTAAGGTTATATACACACGCACTTGGATTCAGTGAAAAGAATATGGATCCAATATGTTCTAAGCATTGTGCGATTAACTTTGTCAATCATTTTATAGAAGGAGAGTAAGTGTACAATTATATGATATTTTTATATCAAATAAAGAAGCTTGAGAAATTTTTCAAATTAGGTTTTACATTATATCTGCTCTATCCTTCAAAATGTAAGCTCCCACAAGAGACCGGCATGTATTATTTATTTAGCCATGATGCAGCCAATGACGCAGCCTATGACCCAAATATTGCAAATTTCTCCTCTCTTTTTTCTATATATACACAACAAGATCTTGCAATTAAAAAGCACCAAAGAAGCACACTTTCTACTGAAAGAATCTCAAAATCCCACTGTCAAATCTCTCAATTTCCAACAAAACATGGCCATGAAAGTTGAGGTTGTCTCCACTGAGACCGTCAAGCCTTCCTCTCCAACTCCATCTCACCTCAGGAACTTCAAGCTCTGTCTCCTTGACCAACTGGCTCCCCCGTTTTGGGTTCCGGTCATCCTGTTCTACTCGGCTTCCAACAACGAGGTGGCAGCGAACTCTGCCTCCGTCACTGGAAACTTGAAAACTTCGCTTTCGCAGGCGCTTTCCCTCTTCTACCCTCTAGGCGGAAGGATCAAAGGCAACTCTGCCATCGATTGCAACGACAAGGGGACACTCTATTTGGAGGCAAAAGCTCGCTTCGAGTTGTCCGAAGTTCTGTTGAACCCAGACATCAATCAGCTGCAGCAATTCCTCCCGTTCTCTTCAGACAAAGTCGTTCCCAACATTGAGGAACAAGTCATTGTAGGGGTCCAAGCCAACTTCTTTGACTGTGGCGGCATCGGGATCGGCATCTGCATGTCTCATAAGATTGCTGACGCTGCGTCAGTCTCTGCTTTCCTCACTGCATGGTCGAAAATTGCCCTCAATGGCATCAACGGCAAAGCTAGGCTCATCACTCCGTTCTTGAAAGCATCTGAGCTCTTCCCACCAAAGGACGTAAACTTCCAAATGCCACGCAGATTCACCAGCAGAGAGAAGCTTTTCACCAAGAGGTTTTGTTTCGACGGTGAGAGCCTGGCACGGCTCCGGGCCAGGTTTGGCAGTGCAACTCCTACTCGTGTCGAGGCAGTGACCGCCCTAATTTGGAAATCTGCTGTGGAGACAGCGAGGAAAAGGCCAGAGTGGAACGAGAAGTATCCCTCATCAGTAGCGACCCACGTGGTGAACATCAGAAGCAGGATGAGGCCACAACCATTGCCTGAGCATGCCCTCGGCAATCTGTGGCAGACCACTGTTGCACAACTGATAGACACAAACAAGGGAGTTGAATTACAGGACTTTGCAGGCAGTCTCAGGAAATCAATAAGGGCAATTGATGGCGAGTATTTGAGCATGCTTCAAGGCGAGGGGGGATTGACCAAGGCCTACGAAAGCCTCACGGCGGCACGGAAGTTGGCGGAGTCGTCTGCGGGAAAGATGGAGTTCTACGGGTTCAGCAGTTGGGTGAAGTTTCCTTTCTACGAGGTGGATTTAGGCTTGGGAAGGCCCACTTGGGTGTGCACCACCGGTTTTCCGATAGGAAATATGGTGTTTTTAATGGGAACGAGGTGCGAGGACGGGATCGAAGCTTGGATCACATTGCCCGAGCACGACATGATCGAGTTCGAGCGCAACGATGAGTTGCTACAGTTCGTTTCGCTGAGCCTGTGATCATGAGAAGTGCGACCGATGAAGATAGTCATCCCTTATGGTTTGCTTGTCGATTTGATCGATTCGAGGTTTCATATGTTCGTTTGCTTTGTTAGATGTCATAAACTGCTTATTATGTGTGATTCAAACTGCAAATGAAAGTATGTTTAAAGTTCCATATGCCTTGATTTCTTGTTACATCTATAGACATTTTTTTTTTTTTCTGGAAAACCTTGTTGAAATGGAGAAATACGATTCGTAATATGTGTAATTTTGTTAACAAGTGTCTTGAACATATTTTTGTCAAGCCATCAAATATTCAAAATGAGTAAATAACAAAGTCAGACACCATGATAAAAATTAAATATGAAATCAATATCTTTTTTTGTAATATCAAAGTACATTAATCCAAGCTTAAAGAATATCTGAAGGGTATTGCGGTCATAAAATCCAATAATAAAACGAGCAATGCTATACATATATAAAGAAATCTTAATGAAAAAATTTATTAACTAATGCGGCAATTATATTTGGGTATTTCAATAAAGCCAACGATTCAATGCATGTTTAATTTATGTCAATACCCAATCGAAGCTAGTTATGTCACTTAGTAAATAGATTTTAGTAAGATTTCTAAATCTGTCGAGTATTTTCCTATTTAAACTTACTTACTAATTATTTTAACGCATAATTATCTACTAACAGACACTAACGGTCAAAACTCTTAATAAGTATACCGACTAAGTTCAAGATAGCGTTATAAATTACGTCAATTTAAGCCAACAACGCGAATGTCAGTCCCGTTTTTTAAGCAATTAACTTAATAGTGCAACTTGCATAGCAAATCTAGGGGAGAATTCAAAAGAAGGCTAGTAGTGGTCGCCATCCGTTTAGCTAAGATTATAGTGCTTTAGTGTTGAGAGGAAGATCCATTCTATCATGACAGATTACAGAACCCTCCGAAATTAATATTCTTGTATGTATCGATGCTCCTTTTACTCTGGACTCCCCAATCCCTTTTTGTAAATCCGTGTATTTTTATTCTTTTATGAGGGTGTTGTCCTCAATGAAGATGAGAAGATTGTTATCGATAAAGCTAAATATTTGTTTTTAGGGGCTTTTTGTCTTTTCTATTAGATTTCCTTTTAGGTTAAAAGTGATACCTTTATATTAGCGATGGAAAAACCCTAGCCGTCAAGACACTGAAAAAGGAAATAGAGAGGCAAGAAAAAGAGAGAAGAAAAAAGTGAGTTTTTTCTTGATGAGGGTTCTCAATCTCTTTGTGCCCTGATCTTGAGAGAATATCGTCATTATATTCCAACTTTTTTGAAGTTTAGTGGATTTGCAGAGTGCCTCTGCGCCGAGACGTAGCCCAGGTTTGGGTGAACTTCGATAACAAATTTTCTGGCGTGTTTATCTGATTCTGCTCTTTTATTATTATATTTTGCTTGGTGAATTATTTGCGAGCGTTATTTTTCTAGAATCGACGTGCGATTTTGTAACAACTGGTATCAGAGCCTGGGTTGACTAATTAAGAACATCGAGGGTTTTTTGGTGAGGTTCGATTGAAAGCAAACAGGATGGCAGAAGATAAAATCAGAATCAATAAGTTCCATGGGGAGGATTTCGGATGGTGGAAACTACAAATAGAGGATTATCTTTATCAAAAAGATCTTTATACACCACTTGAGGGTTGGAAACCTGAGATGGCGGAAGTGGATTTGACAGTAGAAGCCAGATGTAAAATTCTTGATCGAAAGGCATTAGGTGCGATTCGTCTAGAATTGACGAAAAAGACAGGGTACCACATCGCGAAAGCAAAAACTACAAAAAAAAAAAAAAAAAAAAAAAAGCCATGGATATTCTAACGATTATTTATGAAAAGCCGTCCACATCAAATCAGGTATTTTTGTTGAAGAAACTAGTTAATATGAAGTTATCTGATAGAGGTTCTGTGGCGGAGCATATTAATAGTTTCACGTAGGTCACGAGTCAATTGGAATCCGCAGGCATAAATTTAGATATGAAGCTTCAAGTTTTATTATTTTTATGTTCTCTTCCAGAAAGCTACAATACCGCAGTGCAGGGAATTTCGAGCACCATGAAGGATGATTTAACTCTTGATGATGCTGTGAGTAGTATCATGGATGAAGAGATGTGAAGGAAAGTCTCAGGTGGAGATAATTTTTCTGCATCTACATCTTCAATGGCACTCGCAGTGGAGAACTGTGGAAGAAGTAAAAGTAGAGGAAATTTCAGCGAGCGTGACAAATCACAATCAAGGGGTAAGAGATAGGTTGCAAAAGATGAGTGTTGGTTTTGTCACAAAACCGAACACCGGAGGTTTTAGTGTGAAGCCTACAAAAAGAAGCAGCAAGATGAGAATCAATGTGCTAATTTGGTTAGCGATAAATCTTTGCTAGATAACTTGTGTTTGTCTACAGGGTTTGACTTGACAACAGATAAATGGTTTATTGATTCTTGCGCTTCTTTTCATTGCACCTCGCAAAGAGACATATTTGATGATTATGCCAGTGGAGATTTTGGACAAGTGGTTGTGGGAAACGGCCACATGTGTCCAATTGTTAGGAAATAAACAGTGACTGTGAACATCTCAGGTGGAGGACATCTAGTTTTGCGTGAAACTAGACATATTCCGGAATTAAAGAAAAATCTGATTTCAACCAGTAAACTTGACCAAGAAGGTTTGGTAATAACATTTGGCTGTGGAGAGTAGAAGATAACCTCAGGGGTAAGAATAGTAGCAAAGGGAAAGCGTACGGGTACATTTTACATTCTCCAAGGAGACAATATTAGTGATATAGTTGCAACTACAATGGCTACAGGTAATTTATCTACTCTTTGGCATTATCGTTTGGGACATCTTGGTGAAAAATGTGTAAAGCAGTTACACTCGAGGAAATTACTTCCGGGTTTACAAAATGTTGAGTTAACTTTTTGTGAGAGTTGCATTTATGGAAAACATAAGGCTGTTAGTTTTCAATTGAATGGACGACAAAATAAAGGCCAGAAGCTAGAGTTGGTTTATACTGATGTATGGGGACCTGCTTAGGAACTCTCTTATGGTGGTAAGAGATATTTTGTCACCTTCATTAATGATGCAACAAGGAAGACTTGGGTCTATGCTCTTAAAGAAAACTCAGAAGTATTCAGGATGTTCAGAATGTGGAAGACCATGGTAGAAAAAGAAATAGGTTATCAGATTAAAGCTCTGAAGTCTGATAATGGTGGTGAATGCACAAGTAAAGAATTTGCAGATTATTTGAGTCGAGAAGGCATACACGGGTTAAAGATTGTTCCTAGAACTCCTCAAGAGAACGATGTAGCTGAAAGGATAAATAGGACTATTCTAAAATGTGCAAGATGCATGAAACTACACGCGGGTCTCCCGCTACACTTATGGGCTGCCACAGTTGATGCAGCTGTTTATCTTATCAACAAAAGTCCATCTAGTGCATTGGATGGAGAAATACCACAAGAGTAGTGGTCAGGTAAAAAGATTAATTATTCACATCTAAAGGTGTTTAGTTGTATTGCATATGCTTTGATTGACAGAGAGGATAGGAAAAAGCTTGATGCTAAGTCCCAGAAGTGCGTCTTTATCGGATACGGTGGCTACGAGTATGGCTATAGGTTTTGGGATTATGAGAATAACAAATTCATCCGCAGTTGCAATGTGGTATTTCATGAAGAAAAGATGTACAAAGATCATCAGACAAAGACAGAGCATGAGAAGGTAGTACAACCAGAATATGTTGAATTAGACACAATACTTATGAAGATGTTTCCAGTAGATCAAAGTTCACTTGAAAGAGAGGTTCAAGATGAGCCTATTATCAGTGAAGAGGTAGTTCAAGAGGAACGTAGTGATTTGGAGCAAACTAATAACCTTGAAGTACCTGTCTTGAGAAGGTCTACACGTGTGAGAAAGCCAAAGGTAATTTTTGATCCATCAGCTAATACTGTTCTAAGCCATGTCTTATATACAAATTCGAGAGAACCGGAGACTTACAATGAGGCAAAGGCAGACACGTCTCACTTGCAGTGGGAGTGTGCTATGAAAAACGAGATGAGCTCGTTACTTCAGAACAAAACTTGGGAGTTGACCAAGTTGCCCACAGGTAAAAAAGCTTTATTAAACAAATGGGTGTGCATGGTTAAGAATGAAGCAGATGGTTGTATTAGATATAAGGCGAGACTTATAGTCAAGGGCTTTTCTCAAAAAGAATGGATCAACTACTCCGATATATTTTCACCTATAGTGAAAATGACATTAATTAGAGTTCTGCTGAGTATAGTTGTAGTGGAGGATCTTCATCTTGAACAATTAGACATAAAAACAACGTTTTTACATGGTGACTTAGATGAAGAACTATACATGGCACAACCTAAAGGTTTTGAAGTCAAAGGTAAGGAGCACATGGTATGTCGCTTGAAGAAAAGCTTATATGGCTTGAAACAAGCTCCGCGGCAATGGTATATAAAATTTGATGGTTTCATGCAAGAAAAATGTTTTCCATACTGTGAGTCTGATCACTATGTTTATTTTCGCAAATATGATTATGGTGATATTGTGTATCTCTCTTTATATGTGGATGACATGCTGGTGGCTAGTTCCAATATGAAGAGAATCGTAGAAGTGAAAAAGATGTTATCATCACAATTTACTATGAAAGATTTGGGAGAGGCCAAGAATATTTGAGGCATGAAAATCATCAGGGACAGGAAAAATAAGAAATTATGGTTATCGCAGAAAGACTATGTGAACAAGGTGTTAAAGAGATTTAACATGGACAAAGCAAAACCGGTTGTGACTCCTCTAGCGAGTCACTTCAAACTTTCCAAGGATATGTGTCCAAGCACTCAAGCTTTGAAAGATGAGGTGGCGGTAGTTCCATATGCATTAGTAGTGGGAAGTTTGATGTATGCCACGGTGAGCACGAGACCAGACATTGTACAAGCAGTGGGAGTTGTGAGTCGATATATGCAGAACCCAGGTAGAGAGCATTGGAATGCGGTAAAATAGATATTGAGATATCTAGCAGGTACTTCAAATTACTCACATTGTTATGGTGGTACATCTTTAGAGTTGCAGGGTTATGTAGATGCAGATCATTCGGGTGATCGAAATAGTGGTAAGAGTACCACTAGATATGTCTTTACAGTTGCAGGTACAGCAGTGAGTTGGGTATCTCAACTACAAAAAGTAGTAGCTTTATCGACGACAGAGGCAGAATACGTGGCGATCACAGAAGCCTCCAAGGAAATCATGTGGTTATAAGATTACATGGAGGAGTTACATCGAAAACAGCCAGTCAGTACACTGTGGAGTGATAGTCAAAGTGCAGTGCACTTAGCAAAGAATGCAGCTTATCACTCAAGGACTAAACATATCAAGAAGCGTTATCACTTTATCAGGTCAGCATTGAAAGATAATGAATTAAAGCTACAGAAAATTGATGGCTCGAAGAATCCAGCTGACATGATGATCAAGGTAGTAGACAGAGAGAAGCATATTTTCTGTACTACTACCATTGGTATTACTCCATGTTGATTGATGAGGAGTATCACAGAGGCACAAGTTTTTCAACTACTATTTTTTGAAGAAGATGGATACAAAGTTACTTGGTGCTTAGGTATATTTGTCTTCAAGAGGGAAATTGTTATAGATAAAGCCAAATATTTGTTTTTAGGGGCTTTTTTGTCTTTTCTATTAGATTTCATTTTAGGTTAAAAGTGATACCTTTATATTAGCGATGGAAAAACCCTAGCCGTCAAGAGGCTGAAAAAGGAAATAGAGAGGCAAGAAAAAGAGAGAAGAAAAAAGTGAGTTTTTTTCTTGATGAGGGTTCTCAATCTCTTTGTGCCATGATCTTGAGAGAAGATCATCGTTATATTCCAACTTTTTCGAAGTCTAGTGAATTCGCAGAGTGCCTCTGCGTGGAGACGTAGCCCAGGTTTGGGTGAACTTCGATAACAAATTTTTTGACGTGTTCATCTGATTATGCTCTTTTATTATTATATTCTGCTTGGTGACTTATTTGCGAGCGTTATTTTTCTGGAATCGATGTGTGATTTCGTAACAAAGATCTCTAGTATTCATCTGCCTCTTGTAAAGTCCATGTTCCATCTTTGCCGAAAAATCCATAAGAAAACTCATCCATCATACTCCAATAGATGTAAAAAAATATGTCCAATTAACATGCTTTGACCAACGTCTCCTTCCGGCTACTCAACAACAACACTTTTTCAACTTTTAAATTCCTCCTAAATTTCTTTATCGGTGACTCCAAAAAGGGTATATGAACCTTCACTTTGGTGATATTCACCTTGCTTTTACCTTGATGTGGGAGCATTCGACTTAGCTTCATCACCGAACTCAACACAATTTCGATCAAGATAAGGTAGATTTTGGTCATAACTCTTTTCAGTGCATAGAGAATGAAGTCATCAATGAGAAGACTATCAACCATGTTATCAATAATTAAGGGATTATTAATTCTTCCTTTGTTATAGTTACCGATTCACCATTTTTGTTGCTAATTTCAAAGTTAATCAGCGACATATCGATGGTGGCCTATTTTGAGCAATTTCCTTGGATATTTGCTGAACTCTTGAGATGGTTATTCTCTAGTCAAAGCAAGGGGAGGAATTTTGGAAGATGAACCACAAGGCTGAAGAGTCATGATTTCAAGTCTCCTTGTTGCATTTCATGGTTCCTATGCGTTTTAAAGCATTTTCTAGTTTCTAGATCTTTAATTGCTTTCTAGTTCCCATGCCTTTAATGTTTGGGTAGTTCCCATGTCTTTTTAATGTTTGTCTATCTCCTACGTCTTGGTTCCTCTATAAATTGGGAAGAGTTCTCAACTGTAATGCAGACTTTAGTGAATGTAAATACACATAAGTGAATATTTTTGGGGAGTTGATAACTTCTATTTTGGCTTTCTATCTCAGAGAGTAAATTACACCTCGGTGGTGAGCCAAGAAACACCTTATCTTCGATTGGTGGTTTTTCCTTTAAGCCTTGGTGGTGAGTTTCTCCTATTCTAAAGTCCTATATCCTCAATGGGTGGCTTGTCCTTTAAGCCATGGTGGTGAACTTCGTCAACCCCAATCTTCATCCTTGGTTGGCGGCATGTCTTTAAGGTCTTGGTGGTTAATTGTATTCTATTCTACATTTGCATTTTACCCATTGACAATCATCCTCACACATTCCCATCCATACACATTACCTAGAAAATTCCCCACTCTCGCTATTACTTGCCCACACACGCATCATACCTTATTATTGTTCACATCAATTACTTTAACCTTTCCCCAGAATAACAGAAATATAGCTGTCTTTTTGTGAATTTACCTATGTATGCATCGTTCCCTATGTGTCATGCATGTCGATCCATGACAATGTTGCTTGCTTTGATCAAGCAAAGCAAGTGGACCGAGTAGCTTCATTTCTTCTCCATGTAAGATAGAAAAGCTTAGTCAAGCTAGCGTGGCCGCAATAAATTGGTTAACTAACATCTCGGTTAATTGTGTCCTTATGTCAACTTAAATTAATATTAAAATGGATAAACATTCTACCATAGAGATCAGATTACTTGTATAATTGGAAAACACCGAAGATTTTTCATCAAACCCGTGCACGATAAAGGATCCTAAAGTCAAAATCTCTTGCGGACAAAAAAAATGCACGTGAGCATTTCCCTCAATTTCAGTCTCACTTTTTCTTAATAAGATGCACTAAATTTCAATTGGACTCTTATAGAGTTTGAGAGTGTTAAAGTTTTGTCCCATCATCTATTAGCTTATTCTTTTGGATTAATTTTTGGGTTAAACCTTTGAACAAGATATCCGAATCAAGTTTCATCTTGATTAATTTTTCATATGCGCGCTCCCCTCTGACTTCTACATGACAAAAGGATATTAAAGCTTCAAATTTCAATAGGCCCTATATTTAAGTCTCCCTCCATTTATTTGCTTAACATCTAGTAGCGTAATTAAATTATTTGATAAATCATGTGATGTGATGGTTGATTTGCCATTGAATTTTGTTGGAGTGTGATTCATACTCCTCATCAACTGTGTAGGGGCAATGCCCCTGCGACTCTAGAGGATGAGCTCATATTTATTGGTAGTTTGGACTTTGGTTCATGAATAGCTACCGGATTTATATATATATTCTCTTTTTATATTTTATTGACAGTTTGAGCTTAGACTCATGAATAGTAGCTAAATATATATTTTTATTTTGATATATATATTTATATATTCTTTTTCTCCCGTAATTAAGGGATGTAATAGAGAGGTTGGAGATGCTAATTATAGTGGAATCCTCAGCTAGATGTAGCCTTAGTTTAAAGATGAACTAGGATAAAATCCTACGTCTCGAATTCTCTTTCTCACTTTTACTCTCTTTTTATTTGTGGTTGTGCGACGAATCCTAACATTTGGTATCAAAGCCAAGTTTGAGGTTAAGGTTTCTTGGTGAAGAGGGTTCCAAAAAAATCAAATCTTGGGAAGATGCCGTCGTCTGGTCAATCATGGATTGAAGTAGAGAAATTCAAAGGAATGGGTTTCAAGTTATGGAAATTATAGATGGAGGCTCTGCTTGTAGATTGAGATTTGTGCCACGTGCTTGAAGAATATAAACCTGAGGAAAACTCCAAGGGAAAGTTGAAGGAGGACAAGGCAAAGGAATCCACATCTACTGAATTGAAGGAGTGGAAGATTAGCAATCAAATGGCATGAGGCCTGATCTGGCTATGCCTTCCTGATAACGTTTTGATAAATTTGACCTCTAAGAAGTTTTTATTTGTCCAATTGCAAACAAAAAAGCTAATTGTTAAAAATAACATAGAGTCACATGTTTATACTTAGTTTAGTAAATCATTGAGCTAGTAGTAGTTCACCCTAGATGGTTAATATTTGACTATCTTTTTTAAGGAACTTGGCCTCTAAAGACTAAACAAATTTAAACCATTCTAAAACTTAAGACTCTGTTCACAAAAAATAAATGATTTTGAAAGTATTTTCCTAAAAATGATAACTTGTATTGCTTGACATAATTAGTCAATGAAATATATTCTTATTATCAACAACAATTTATGTATAAATATTTTTGTACATGATCAAAATATGTTTCATTTATTCATTTTTATAAGTAATACAAGTGATTATTTTTATAAAAATAATTTTCAAATTATTTAGTTTCTGCGAAATAAACGGAGTCAATCATCAATTTTTTTCATAGTCATTCCATATGGACACAACACATCGACGTCCAACACTCAGTCAGCAAATTCTAACTGCATTTGGATGGAAAAAAAAATTACTTGAGGATAAAAATTAGTTTGTGAACCAAACTTGTCACAAAATCGAACATGGGCAATAGGATGGGGACCCTTTTTGTAACTTCTCCTCAATTTGTTTGTTAATTCCACACCAACGCCACGTGTTCAACACCAATTTCAACTCCAATGCCTAATTAGTATTTTCCGTGGACATTAGAACAGTAATGGAAGGATCGTCCAGGAATCGTGATTGGGGATTAGTCACAGGACGAGATACGAGGACCAAAATTGAATATGGACAATAGTACAGGGCTATTTTTGTAATTCTTCGTGAATTTATAGGAAACTGACCGGACCAAAATTCAAAGAAGGAATTAACCCATGGATTTGTCCCACTAAACAATTCCCGATCTGAATTTTGACTTTCTCGAGTATCCGTTTAGAGCTCCTTTCAGGTCCAATTCAAGAAAATATTAGGCGTTTTGGTAGTGCCATGACAATGGTGTTTGAGCACCATCAAAAATGCGACTCGTGTCAAGTGGGACCGGTATTGAATTGGAAATATTGAATCTAGATACTACTGAGGCCGACATGGGAGCTGGTTTCTATGGCTCCTGAGCTGCACCGACAGAGGATTTCGTATTGACGGGGGAATCATAGCTGAGTTGTGTTGACTTTGCTTCAATTACATGAGTCTAGTTCAAGTTTTCATCTTACATGTCATGACATCTAGCTGCTAGCTGAAGCAATTGACAATGTTCCATTGATATTAAACTCTAAAGCATCTTTCATATATCACATCTACCAAAAAAGGAGCATAATTTCAGATATCTATCAAAAAAAAAAATATTTCTAAAATCATTTCAAGAAATTCGTCTCCCATGGGAAAGATTTGCAGCAGAAGATGGTTTTGGGAGGCAAGGTTCAGGAAAAGATTAAAATATATATATATATATATATATATATATATATATATATATATATATATTGGTCCGTGATTAAAAAAATAATTTGCAAAGCTCTTTCTTGCGGAGATAGTGTCCCATTCTCAACGCTGCTCAAGCATAATGCATCGCACTGCAGGAGCACCTAACATTTTCCCCTATAGTTGGGGCAAAATACTTTGGCTTTTTCTCTTCGCTGTGAAAGTCAATTCTCGACACCTATTTTCTCAGTAAGAGAGTGATTGATTTGATTCAACATTTTGATCTTGATAAGAACAATCAAAACGTGCATATCTTTCTTATAAATCATATTTCAGAAAATTATAAATAAATTTATATGTCAACATTTGTATGCTATAAAAGTTTTGTGAGTTTTGCCAAACATCAAATTGTGAATATTATTGGTAGATTTTGTGCTTTTAACACAGTGTAATAGACAAGATTTTATCACCTATCTGAATGCCTTCTCTACTATATAGTTTAAAATAATTTCATTAGTGAATTTAGTATTTTTTTAGGCTTGATTGAATCTTTTATATTAGAACTAGTTATGATTATCCAATCTGCTTAATTTTATTAAATGTTGAATAAATTATTTTTCAGCACTTGTTAGAGTTATCCAATAAGTTCTAAGTTAAGGTTTCTCTTTATCACGAGATAATATTTGTCATTTTGTATTTAGGTTCTTATTTCAAAAGTTGTTGTTTTTTTTTTTTTTTTTTAAGAGACTAAGCAAAAAAAAAAAAGGATAAATTTTAGGTATCCATGATTGGTTATGACAAAGAGCTTCCTATAGATATATCGATTGAGTTCCCACAACTTGTGGATTCACATCACGTTAAAACTTTTCGCTATTAATGTTTGATTTTGATGACATCGCTCGTGATTCTAAAATTAGACTATTACTGACAAATAGCAATCTGCCACAACTCATTAAGTATCCCGTGCCATAGTTATTTCTTCATGTTGTTCATTGTTGGATTTTTATTAGATTAAATGTTTTTTCTCATTCACCATCAAATTGGTGATATGTATACATAGAAAAAACTATGTAATCAAATTCATCCACATATCACCAATACAAATATCAATTGATGAAATTATATATATATATATATGATGTGGATGTGATGATGGTCCTTCTTTATTTGCTAGCATAGTGGTTTTGAATGAACTTTAGCCACATACTGACAATTATGTGAAAAATAATCCGACAAAATTTTAAACTGTTTGTGGACCTAATAACGATCCATTTTCGGTTGAGTTTTCTACTAGTCTTTCTTCCTCATTTCATTGGTGCCAAAAAAAATTGGCATGGCTCCTGTGTGCCAAAGATAACTATAGCGATTAATCAATAAGTTGCAACAATTAAAAGAGAAATTATGAAGGATAAAGGAAATTCTTATGCAGTTGAAGGTAATGTATAAAAAAATACGAACTTTCGTACTCAATACTATATCAAGATGCAAATTAATACCATTAAAGTCGGTGGTATCAAGATACACATGTGAACGAACTGGGCGAAAGAGTTTTAGGTAATAGTTAAACCTTCCCTCCTTGAGGTGAAGGAAGGTTCAACTGAATTTTAAGGTACGTCAATTCACAAATTTTGCTTCTTTTCTCTTATTTGGTCTTCTTGTAGTTCATGAAATTCAGTTTTTGATTGATGTTGAAGACCTATAACCTTTCAAAATATCAACATTTATACACCATTTCATTTAAAAGACATAAGAAAATTCTTGAAATTTACATGGTTTGAGCCCAAACTATTTTGGACCTAGAGGGCCACCTTGGGCCTTGGGACTTCAAGGGCCACTTCCAATAGTGTTAGAGCCCTTTGAGGCCCTGCACAATCATTGGAACAGTGATCATTTTCCCTCTCTCCAGTTCCCCCCTTTTCTCGGCCTACCCTCAAAATTTTTCCAATTATTTGAATTAATCGCGTTCACAATCACAAATACAATGAGCCGCCAACCTTATGAGCACAAGCAGACCGAGTAGGAGCAGGCCGATGAGGAGTATCGTGTCTATCGAGAATACACTGCCGCCAAACATTTGGGAGCGCTAATAGACGTCCGATGAAAACCCTACCAGACAAACCCAAGCTGGATTCGCACGGATTAGCTAAGAAAGATATTGTGGGATAGACATTCGAATACAAACTTGTCAATGGAAAAATGAAGGTCTTTTGCATGATGAATGGCAACAGTTTCACGTGCACATCATTAAGTAGGACGGTACCATGTGAAATGGTACCAAGAAAAAATGATAAAACAGCAAGAAAATTCTTCTTGCGCAATTGGTCAAACCGCAAGCTCATTTGGATACGACGATACGATGAATCAAAGAGAACTCACACATAACCTCAAAATTGGACATATATGTTTCTCTTCAATGCATAAATTGTTAGCTGATTAACACCAAAAGATTGCCTGCAGCGGGAAAGCCCTGTCTGATTCCCTTGGCTGAGTGGACGTTGGATCAAACTTTGCCAATAGCTCTTTATAGAAAATGGCTCAAACCGCAAAAAAGACATCAAAGAGAACAAGTCAAATGAACCATTATGAATAGGTGTTCTAGTTACCACACACCTCCTCTTAGCCTTTAATTTAGTGACCGCTTGGCTTTGTTGGGCATTCACATTCTTAATCAGATGAGCTTGATCCAAAATGACCCTCCCACCACTCTATCTTTTTCATAGAAGATTCTTCCCAAGGTTCCTCAGTAGCCAATACGGTATAGTTGGTCAACACAATATTACATTTTTTAAGCTTCTCGGCATCTCTTGCCCTGTCTCCATAATACATATATACTTCCCTCTTCCCAGGAATAGTATGCTTGCTTAGCTGTGTAATCCTAGTGGAAAACACAGATGGAGGACACACAACTAATGTCGATTTGGTACTCAGCACATCAGGCATCTCGTCTAGACTTGAAGATGATGCCTTCTGATTACTAGCTGAAGTAGTGTTTCGGGTTTTACGCTTCTTTTGAGAACGAGAACCCCCTTTACTCATTCTACCCCTCTTACCCTTTCTCTTAGCCGAATCAGATCAAACCTCATCAACCCCACCTTGTTCACCAGCACTATTGACACCATCCCAGCTATAAAACCACCAAATTTATCAAAAGCAATCAAAGAAAGTAATGTCAGAGTCTTACCCAACCCCATATCATCTGCGAAAATCCCACAGAGGTTCTGCCCGCTTATCTGTGTGATAGTTCGTCAACACGTTCACATACTCGCCATCTCTGTCCTCCCAAAACAGAGGCAATTCCCCGGAATTCTGCCTATGAACCAACCAACCCAAACCCTCCTTATAATGTTTGAACACCACAGACTTAATCACCTCTCCTGGCGGCTCCAGGGCCTCCATCTTCGCATTCTTCCTGACATTTTTGTCGGCCAGCTTAAAAATCTCATCCACACTCCTCACCTCCTTCCCACCCTTCCTCTCTTTCACCACGACTGCCTCCGATAGGGCAAACGAAGCGCCCGCATCCGAAATGAGCACCAACCTGCCACGCGAAATAGCCGACTTCACGAGGTCAAAGGCCTTGATCCTCACAAAGATGTGAACTTGGCAGGCGATCCTGAACTTGCTCCCGGGGCTACAGGTCTTGGGCACAATGCCCTCGACGAAGATCAAATGGGAGTCGATCCCATGAGGATTGCCTATTGGACTTATGAACCATTTGCTCCCCGAAATTGAATCTTGAACCGCTTTTGTCAACGCCTCGCCATGACAACATCGGAGAAGGTACAATCCCATTCGACCAAGGTTCCATGATGTCGGCCTCAAGGTCGTACTACAGTCCGAGGCTCATAATACCATTTTGTCCTAGAGCATTGAAGGACGTGGCCCAAGTCCTCACTAAATATATCAAAGGTCATTTGAATTGAAGTCACCATGGTGACTTAAAGTTTCAGGAGCAGAATGGGTTCATTTCTTTTGTCAGTGTTGAACTGAAGTTGTCTTTACAATAGATAGATTCAGACATAAAAAACGGAAGCAAGAAGCAAGAAGCAAGAATCTTATCGCCATCTTCATTATCTACAAGATCAAAAGAAAAGAACTTAGAGAAGACTGGCAAAAGCTTTAGCTAAAGCATGAAAATGTGGGTGAAGAAAATGAAACAAAAGGGTCTTGTACATCTTTAAAAAAAAAAAAAAAAAAAAAAAAAAAAAAAATTGCTGCTCATCTCTAGAAGTTATGATATTTTGATCAAGAAGTTTCATTTAAATGAATCCTATCATATTGTAGGAACGATGCCAGGATTGGAAGATTCAGCCAGCATTCTGATGGCTGGTGGCGGAAAGCTGCACGCTTCTCCTTTTACTTCTGCTAGGACCTCCAGCAGCGGAGATTCCATTAGGTGGCGAAACTGGTTGCGGGGCATTATTATTTCTACGCTGCCTTCCAGCATCTTCAGGGCACACCTCATGCTTGGCCTCGACCCTGGTTGGTACTGAATGCACCACAGAGCGACCATTGCCATCCTCTCAGCCTTCTCTCTGCAATTCTCTTGGATCCCGCATGCAATCATCACGTCCGGGAACCTCTTCTTCTTGTGCTTCTTCCACACCCATATCGGAAACCATTCCTGGTGCACCGGTATCAAGGAAAAACTCAAGAATGTCAGTCTAAACGTGATGAAATGTAGCTAATGCCCCAGATGTAATGAAATCAGATCCAAACCCAAGAAACTGTAAATTGCATAATCCTCTCTTGATCTCACCCCTCTATGACCTCTCTTAAGCCTAATTTAGTTCATGACTATCAAACTGTGGAGTATTTTGGACAGACCAACTGGCCAATCGATCATTACTCATCATCGAATGCCTGCACATATAGTCATCCTTAAAGGTCGAATCAGTCCAGATCAATCAGTTATAAGAATGACTTCGAATCTGTTTTTCCTTTGATCGATGGCACCTGTGTTTAGACACCGCCCCCTGTAACGAGACACAGCCTTAGACACTTGCAATTAGGAAATTCAACTTTTATAAGCAACACCTGGCTGTCAGGAAGATTCACGTCAAGGTTACTCTAGCGCCCAAGGATCTCAAACAGGAGCATAACGAAGCTGTACACATCGCACTTCTGGGTGATGGGGAACGGCAGCCACATTTCCGGCGCCGCATATCCTGGGATGCCCTTCCCTCCAGTCATGGTTACGTGAGTCTTTTCCCGGTTACATAACTTAGCAAGCCCAAAAGCTACCTCCAGGCAGAAGTTTGTGTCCAGGAGGATGATCCCTGGCTTTATGTCATAATGGATTATTATATGGTGACACTCCTCACGTAGATACGCGATCCCTTTGGCAGTTCCGATTGCAATGTTGTATAGAACCTCCCAATCTATATCTTTATCAGAGCTGAACAGCAGTCGGTCCAACGAACTGTTGTGCATGAATTCGTATACAAGCGCTCTTAAGTTTCTGTCAAAGTAAAATCCATATAGCTGAACAAGATTCATATGGTGCGTTCTACCATGGTGGTCACTTCTGCCAAGAATTGATCTTCAATCTTCTTGTCCGAGCTGCTGTTGGGTACTTTAACGGCCACTAACAACCCGTTCGAGAATGTCCCTTTATAAACTGCCCCGGAACTGCCTGCACCTAGTAAATGCGAGAAATTACAGGTGGCAATTCTCAGCTGTTGAGAAGAGAACCGTATGGGCTTCTCTCTATCATCGAGAATCTCATTGACCACGATCGTCAAGAACGTGGGGGCAGCCGGATTCGTGCCCCTTTTGAGGGCCGATCGCCTAAAACCGATGCTCAAGGATATTCTGATGAAGATTATAACCGCTGCACAGGAATGACAGAGGAATTTGTTTTACGATGACTCAATTGTATCTAACCCGAGTAGCCTTGGAAGATTAAACATCATATGAGTAGTTCCTTGCAAGAAGAGAAAAGTAATAGTTTCATGGATAATTAACCCAAATGGATTTGAAACAAGGAAATTAAAAAGCTAGAAATGACTTACATAAGGATATTACAATCGTAGATATTTCGTTCAACACCATTGAATCAACCAAAATGGTAATCGAAGCAGCAAAGACATGAATGCAAGAATTAGATGCTCATCTTGTTGTTTTTCCTCGTTGATCTCAGTTTCGGATAGATTCTATGTTTTCTTCTACAGTACTAATGAGGATATTCTTTGATGGTTCTCTTCATTTTACCGGCACCTTTCCGATTCCACTTTTGTTGCTTAATGTTTGTCTAGGGCTAACTGTCGGAATAAACAAAGCTCTTATTGGACAACAAGTTTCTGCATCGACCATAAGGCCTTGCTTGTAACGATAATGAGCGATGCTTAGAAGACCAAAAGTCAATGCCCTAATTGAATTTTTCCATGCTTCCTCGTGGAGGAATAATAACTAAACCAGAATCTAAACAAATCAGGACGAGACAAAGAAGACGCTGTCGTCAACACGGCATAATTTGTGCAATCCTATTTAGAATGATGACTCAGAAACTTCATTCTATCCTCGGCAGCCTCTAAGACAGGTTCTGTTCAGGCTGTTGGATCATTACCTTAACTCATTCCAGTACGTTCAAAGAATTAGCGGTGTATCAAATGGAGGTTCTAGGATGAGGCACAAAACATCATATTCTTATGCTATTAGGTGAGCTTAATTCCTTAGTGACCCTGTCGAGGCCTCAAATCCTACCTTACAATGGATTTTCAGTGGCAGCCATGGATTTTAAGCTAAGTAAACAATGCCAAATAGAGTTGAAGCGTGTGTGAACGGTAATGTTCAGTAATTGTCTCGACTCAGATAGCGGCCCTCCTTGATTTGTGAAATATGCGACCATCAGAAGAATTGTGAAATTCACAGATAAAATTACCATGCACGAAGAGTCTTAAGTCAACCACAGTAAGCTCCTCTTTGCCGTCATCTCATGCAATGTTGGTCTACATCGTGTTTGTATGGGATTATATAGCCAGATACGTTGCTGTCAAAACTAAAATTGAAGTTCTTATAATCATGTCTCCACTAATCACGTCTTGTAGCTTCGTCACATGGATCTTTTCGGATCAACTAGAACTCAAAGTATCAGTGGTAAGAAATGTCGTTTGGTAGTTGTGGATGACTATTCAAGATTTACTTGGGTTTTCTTCTTGGCAAATAAAAAGAGATCTTCTCATATTTTTCATAGTTTGCTAAAAATAAGAAAGGTTATGCCATTTCAAATATTAAAACTGATTATAGAGGGAGATTTTGAAAATCAAGACTTTGCAAATTTTTGTGATGAAAATGATTTTCTAACATGTTTTTTCGACTTCTTACACTTTAGAACAAAATGGAGTTATAGAAAGAAAAAAATCAGTCTTTGCAAGAGGTATCCAGAATTCTGTTAATTGAAAGTAGAGTCTCTTCTCACTTTTGGCTAGAAGCAGTTTCCAGTGCTTGTTAATTTCTAAGGCCCATCCTAGAAAAAAAAAATCTATGAAGTTTATAAAGGGAAAAAGCTAAATATTTATTATTTTCATGTGTTTGGTTGCAAGTGCTTTATTTTGAAAAATGGAAATGATCAGCCCGATAAGTTTGAAGAAAGGTCGGATGAAGGGATAATTCTTGGTAATTCCACTTCAAGCAAAGCTTATAAGGTTTTCAACAAGAATACACAAACTGTCGAAAAATAAATGAATGTCAGATTTCGAGAAGCTGTCTGGAACCAACAAGACCAGACTCAACTTGAAGAGTCTGAACTAATTTCATACTTAATGAAGTCCGAATCCCTTGAGCAAACTCCGTCTTCTGGTGAACAAAGTCAAGCTGAAGAAAAGTCAGAAGATTCAAAGGAAACAGAGGTTCAGCAAACTCTTGCAAATAATGATAGATTCAACAATAATTGGAAGCACAAGTTAAGACATCCTAAAGATCTCACTATTGGCAATATAGGAGAAGGAATGTCGTACCAAATCCAAAGTAAGAGGAGACTCAAGTGCTCTAACTCTTATTTTTGAGATAGAACCAAATGGAGTAGAAAAAGCTCTAACTGATAAAAGCTTAATAGAAACAACGTAAGAAGAACTCAGACAATTCAAAAGCAATGATGTATATGAGTTAGTTCCAAAACCAAAAGGAAAATCTATAATTGGAACAAAGTGGATGTTCAAGAACAAGATTGATGAAAAGGGTAAAGTGACCAGAAATAAAGCAAAACTTGTTGCAAAAGATTATACACAAGAGGAATGAATAGACTATGATGAGACATATGCACCTATAGCCATATTAGAAGCAATAAGATTATTACTTGCATATGCATGTTTCCATAATTTCAGGTTATTTCAAATTGACGTTAAAAGTGCATTTCTAAATGGTTTTATTGAAGAAGAAATTTATATGGAACAACCACCAGAATTCGAATATCCCATAAAATCATATTTTATCTATAAACTGAAAAAGGCCTTGTACAGTTTAAAACAGGCATCTCGAACTTGGCATGAGAGACTAAGTTCCTGATAAACAATGGTTTCAAGAAAAGAATGGTTGACACAACTCTATCTATCAAAAGGGAAGAAAAGGCTTTCTACATATTCAAATATACGTAGATGTATCATTTTTTGCTCTTCTAGTGAAAGTCCGTGCAAGAAATTTTCAAAATCTATGCAGGAAGAATTCAAAATGAGCATGATGGGTGAGTTAACTTTTTTTTTTTTTTTTTTTTTTTTTTTGAGTTTACAAGTTAGACAAATAAAGGAAGTAATCTTCATTTATCAAAAGAAATATACCAGAAATGTTATCAAGAAGTTTGGGATGGAAAACTGTAAGAAAAATAAGACTCCTACATCAAGTTCTTCTAAACTCGATAAGGATGAAGATGGAAAGAAAGTAGACTAAAAGAAAGATAGAATAGAAGTATGATCGATTATTTTCTCTATCTCGCTGTTTCTCAACTTGATATTTTATTCAGTGTGTGCATGTGTGCTAGATTCCAAGCTGACCCTAGAGAATTACATCTTAGTATTGTCAAATGTATTATTAAGTATATTGCAACAAATCCAAAGTTAGGTCTATGATATCCAAAGGGATGATACTTTACCCTACTTGGATACTCAAATGTTAATCTAACTGGTTGTAAAGTTGACAAGAAAAATACATCTAGTACATGCCAACTCTTGGAATAAATGTTAGTGTCATGGTTCTCTAATAAGAATAACACTTGTGGCATCTTAATGGAAGAAGCAAAATATGTTGCTCTTGGAAGTTGCTGTCATATTCTTTGGATCAGGTAACAATTAAAAGGCTTTGGAACAGAAGAACCTTGTACTGAAATCAGATGTGAGAACACAAATGTGATCAACCTCACCAAAAATCCCATTATCCATTCAAGAGCAAAGCATATTGAAATCCATCATCATTTCATAAGAGACCACGTACAAAATTGTGAAATCAATGTTCAATTCATCAATTCTAAAAATCAAATGGCAGACATTTTCACCAAGCCACTGGAGAAAGATTGTTCGAATTCATTCGAGAAAAGTTGAATGTTACCCACACATTTGATTAAAGTTTATGTAAAAGTAGACTCATAAGTTCAACCTTCTAAAAGAGACATCCTTTTGAAAGCTCTTACAGACTCAAGTAGTTGTATTTCAAATTTTGACGCGTAAGTTTCTTTCCTTCTTGAACATGTATGAATATTTTGTTCGAATTATTACTTACCTTTATATTTTTTTAAATTGTTATATTGCTACTGATTTTTTGGAATTAATATTTCAGAAATAATTTACCGTTACTCTTTTGAAATTTTTTTAAAATGGAAGTTATTTTTTTTTTCTTTTTGTGCATGTTCATTTGCCCTGGTTTGTATTCTTTAAATAAGTTGTTAGTTTATTTTTTCCAATCACCAAAGTTTTCACAAACCCTAATCTCTCTCAAACCTCTGCTTCTCTTGATTCATTCTCACTTTCTTTGCAAATCTTTCTCTTGATCACTTGTAAACATGTCGTCAAAATCCCCCAAGTTTATTTCGATGTCTTCTCAGAAGAGGTCCTCTTGCATTGCCAGTTGTGAGCCTCATTTTGTGCCGGATACTCAGATTCACTTCGATCTCACTAGAGATGGAATCACTAAGAAGCATGAATCGACCATCTATAGAGGAAGAGGTTACTCAAGATACAACTCCTCTTTCAATAAGAACACCCGAAGTTCTTCTTAAGCATTATGAGTTTCCAAAAAAAGGGAGGAAGTCCTATGGATTTTATAACTTCGTTCTTGAAAAAGAATGGCTATGGGAATGAAATTTTGTTCTTGAAAGCCATGGAAAAGTTAGGGTTGGTTAAGTTTGAGAGAGTAGAAGAGGAATTTACCATCTTTCCTGCTAATCCTCGTTTTGAAACGAAGGGTCAAACTGAAGGAAAAAAGGAAGATGATGATGAGAGAATGTTCAAGAATTTCCAACACAATATGGATGTTCTTGTAGAAATCGCTGGAACTAGAGGAAAGTTGTGACAGCCTGAATTTTCATAATTTGTTTTCGATTAAATAAATCGAGCCTTTCATCGAAATGCTAATAGTGCTATTCTCTGAGCTGATCACTCACGAGATAACTAGACTATCTGGGGAAGCAATTAGGGAATCTAAATGCAATTGGACTTGAGAATTCGACCAAGAATCAACTACTCGACCGTGTTGATCTCCAAGGATCATTACGGCGCCGTCAGAGACCGATCAGAAATCAGAGATAGGTCGATTCGACTGAGATATATGATCAAATTGTGGGTGATTCCACTTGATTGAAAAATTCTCATCGCTCGGCACTAAATTGATTTGTGTCGTTTTGGTACCCGGTACCTGTAATTGAAATCTCGAGATTTTCACGACAACTGAGAGTCGCTAATGTGTCGAAGATGTACTTTGTGATTCCAGATAAATTGATCACAGGTCAATTGCACCAAAAATTCCTAAAAGTGACCCGATAGACTAGGTCACGCTAAAAGCGCATCGGATTGAAAATAACCGCGAATTTGAACCCGATTTCAGAAATTGAAAGTTCTGATGTGTCACAAGCTATTTTAGGAACGTTGACTCACTCTTCAAGAAATTTTCAGAGATTCCGGGATTTTTGCGGAAAACCGATTCGGACGTCGCGGAAAATAAACGAAAATTCATACAGGCCGAATTTAAGCAAGTTTTGACTTTCGAGCCAAGCCTTTGAGTGTCAGGGATTCACAGAAAATTATGTAGGGTTTTTCTTCACCAAAAGCGGACCTCGAATTGGATAATCGGAGAGGAAATTGAAGCCAAATTAATCAAGAGGCTGAAATTTTGACATTTAAATTGGCTTATTTGTGGGATGTTCTTATTAGAAAGTATTGGGGGGACAAGCATTAAATTGAATGGCTAAGTCTTGATTTTTGGCCCCACCGTGACTTCTCCAACACGCCGTCCAGCTGCCCCCCATCTTCTCGCCGACTTTATCTCCTCCGGTTCCTGTTTTGTTTTCATTTTCTTTTTCATTTTACAATCACCGAAGACCACAGCCCCACGATCTCTCTCCTCTCGCCCATCTCCACTGATTTTTGTCTTCCCACCACCACCATCATCATCCAACATACACCATCATCTAACGCCATCACCATATTTCCTCCCCTCAGCCTTGCGTCTTCAGCTTCTTCGGTCAAAGCTTCTCCAAACTTGCTTTGATTGTTGACTCCACTTGTTCCTTTGCTGCCTCACGCTCGACGCCCTCTCCACGTGGCAAGAAATCTAGCCGCCCTTCATCCATCTTCGTTGCTGCCTCAATTTCTTCGAGCCGTCCACTCTTCCAGTGAAGCAGCTGGTGCCAGTCAACCACGCCATCCCCTCAAGCGGTTTGTTGACCGAAGCTGCCCTGCGCGTCTTCGTATAGCTCACCCACCGAAGCGGCAGTCTTCCTCCACGCGACCAGCAAGCCCAGCTCGAGGCTGCTTCTTCTCTGTGGCTGCTCCTTCGTTCAGCCCAAGTGAAGACCGAAGCCCACGGGAATTCAGCCGCCAGCGAAGCCGAAGATCTCCACCGAAGCTGCTGCATTTGACGCCCGCATCTTCGAGCTCCACGGGATTCCAGCGAAGTCTGAAGTCAGGCCCACGGGAATTTTGGCCCACTTTCAGCCCATGAGATTCAAACCCTCAGCCCATCTCCAACAGATTTTGAAGTCCAAGCTCAGGCCCAAGTTCAATTGGTTTTAGCAGCCCATTTTGGGCCCAAGAAGAAGGCCCAAGCCCGCGACCAGCAGCCTGCAGAAGCCCAAGACCTAAACTCAGCCTTGCTGATTGTGTTGGGCCAAGTTTAGGCCCGGCCCAAGTTTGTCGACGCCGCCGAAAATTAAGGTTTCGGCTGCCGTCACGTCATCGTCACAGTGAACCAGTTTCTGCAATTAACCGGTGAGTTTATACCATAAACTCTGTTTAGTAGACTAATAACGTTGAAAGGGTGTTAGATTTATTTTATTAGGAATTAGGTGGTTAGTTAGATTAAATTAGAAATGGAATTATTTAATTGAGCATGTTAGGTGGTTAGCATGGTTTAGCTAAGGCCTAAATAAATTGTACTATTTATCTATAAGGGTTCGGGAATTTTCCGGGTCCGTATTGGTTATTAATTTAATGATTTTGGCCTAGGTTATTATTTGCAGAATTTAAATTGATTTAATTAATTAATTTCAGTAATTAATTATTAATTATTTTTCCGGAAATTAGGCCGGGATAGCCGGTGACCGGAATTTCGTGCTGATTGCAATGGTGTGGTTAATTTATGCAATTGAGTGTTAAATTATGCAAATTGAGTGCTGATTGGATTTTTGGTATTTAATTCCAAAAATTGTGAATTTCCAATATTTATTCAGAAAATCCCAGTGTCGGGTTTTGACACCGAAAATGGTTTTTAGTACTATATAAAATAGTAGGATTTTAAAAAGGATGAATATCAATTTTTTGGATCAAGTTGACCATGTACCCACACACGAGTAATTTCATGTGAATTTCTAATACGAAGAAAAAGGCCAGGCTCACCATTTTAATTAAAGCATTTGAGTGCAATGCACAGTGCCCTGGGCCATATTTGAGTGATTGTGTGATGGTCAAGAGAAATTGTCCCGGGCTGTTGAGCTGGACGTTATCCTTATTTGAGATACCCCTGGACAACGAGAAGCCAGTCACAGTTGATTCTGGACCCTATGCTCCTTCGGGAAAGCCGTCTGATAAAGAAACGTTGCCGTGCTCAATGGGGTGAAACGAAGCTTGGCAATGCCAAAAGACCGCCAAACTGAGAGTAGGTCGTGCTATATGCCGAGATCAAAACTAGGAACTCATGATTAATTGAGTGTGGCGTTTCAGTTATTGGAGCTTATTTGTTGCTCATGCTCTCATGTTGTCTGTGAGATAAATTGTACTGACCTGCAGGGTGGATCTAAGACGAGGTAAGTCTCCTTGATTGTGTGATTGTGTGATTATGACACTTCTGGGCGTATTTCCCTCCTAATTGGGGTTTAGAGCTTAGACTTGCTGAGATGATATCTCACCCTGTTGTAGAACAACATTTTCAGGGTCGTCGAGTGGAGGACCTGGAGCTGAAAGGAGGTGATCGGAAGCGTAGGTCAGTTAAGATTGCTTCTTTTTGGAAGGCCAGTCTTTTGTAGTCTTTTGGCCATAGACCTGTATACATGACTCAGTGTATATATAAAAACATGTTTGTTTGTGAATCTATTGTCCTGCTTTTCTATCCCGAGATAATTATTGTCAAGAGATTTCTTTTCGCTTCCGCATGTGCAATAAAATGGAAAGGGTCGGCGACTCATCCTGGGAAGTCGCAAATTATTATCGACCAGATATGGATGAGTACACACTCGAGGTCCGGGGCGTGACAAAAGTTGTTTTGATTGAAGGAACATAAGACAGTCTATGCACAGATGCTAAACAAAGAAGTCATCAACCCTCAAACGGTAGATTTTGATTTTCTTGATTCTATCAAGGTAAACTAGCAAGAGAAATTTCCCAAACTTCAAATGGAAATGTTTTGTGTGGAGTCATCTGATACATATCCTGAATTGATCGTTTATTTTTATTCAAACTTGTCAATCCCGGATCCCACTCATATATAATTTACTATGAGTGAAAAACTTTTTTATGTTGATATTGATCTATTGGTTGATATTCTTGGAGTGGGACGGAATGGATTTTTGTCCATAAATGTCTCAAATGAAGAGGTCATCAAGTTTTTGATGAAGAAAAAATTTCCTAGGGAAAGCATTACTTATTCCAGGATGTCTGCCTCTAACATTTTGCTTTACAAGATTGTTCATCAATTGCATCAGACCCAAAGCTGCCTCCAAGACTGATGTTTCAAAATTTGAAGCAAAAATGATGTGAGCTATCTACAATAAAGTTGCTTTCTCATTTTCTCATGTACGGAATCGTAATAAAGGAGAAATGTCAACTTCCTTACGCAACTTTAGTAACCAGACTTTTCCAATACTTTCAGATTCCACCGCCCTCTAGCTTTTACTCCAGAACCATCATTCTCATGCAAATTGAACTCAAAATGATCTCAAAAGTAAGATTAACGGATCTCTTCGAAGCTCTGAAACTTATGAAGAATGAATATGCTAGTAAAGCTAAGATAGGATTTGCGGTTAACAAAAAACTAAAAGGGAAGAGCGTCATTTCGCGTACTCCATAAAGGAAAAGATCTATTTTTCTTCTACAAAATGTGATGATACAAGGAAACTTGATTAAGTAATGCTGGAGAGAAGAAAGAGGAAACTGGTCAACAAACCAGTGCTGGCAGAGAAGGAATAAAGGAAGGAGAAGGAGTTCTTCCTCAGACTGAAGTCACCGAGACAGGTGAAGTAGGTGAGAAAACTCATCTTCATGACCAGGTTGCAAAACCAGTTATCATGATGGTATCAGTCAATTTCCTCCAGATGCAGAGGACATTTATGCATCTCATTTCCTTGAAGAATCTCCTGAGGTTCAGGATAAAGAGGATAATGTTTAGAGGGAGCAAGATACCTCAAATGTTCAGGTCAATATTCCTTCAATTTTGGATACCCCTTCAGTTCAACCTACAGAAGCTAGTGCCCAAACCAAATCATATTCAAACTATCCTCGGATGGTGGAACTCCTTTTGCAGATTAAGGCACAACAATATGGGATGGAGATTGAAATCCAAAAGTTACATGCTACTCTCGATATTACCTCGGAATCTCTCACTAGAAAGGTACAGTCTCTTGATCACAAAATTCAAAACATGAATTAGCAGGCCACTCAGAATTTGGTGAAGGTTGAAATTGTCTTCAATCAGTGCCTGACCAAACTTAAGGAGATCGTGTAGACTTTGGAGGATTTCCAACTTGTCTGTGTTCCAAAGAACCCCTAAGCAATTTCTAAAAACATTCACTTTTCTATTTTCTTTGTACTTGTTTGTTTTTCTCCTTTTTTGCTGTTGACGAAAAGTGGGAGACTTTTGCATATTTGAAGCTTTGGCTTAGTGGTTGTGTTTGCAGTTTGTTTTTTCTATGCTTTGCTGGTGCGGTGTGTTTTTATGCAGACTTTATTGTACAAACCAAACTTTATAATGTTTATTCGTATAATGCTTACTGTCTATCTATTATGTTGTGCTGCTAAAGTATTGTTTTGTAGGATAACTTATGCATTATGCTTAAATCTATATGAAAATTTTGTCACAATAAAAAAATAGGGAAATTGTTGAGAAAACTCGTACCATGCTTTATAGTTAACAAAACTTTCTAGGTTTTATTCTTATTTTGAAGAACATAATACTTCTGAAGTTATATCGCAAACTCCTGTCAAAGTTTATTCATTTCAAAAGTATTTTTCACTCTGATGCAATCCAAACTAAAACCGTGTCCAGAACAAGAATGAAATCAAACTCAGATTTATTGATTTTGCGATAAGAATTTATAATGAACGCATTATGAATTTATTCTACAACATCTTGCTCTCTGATGAAGAATCTTACTTACCTTCTATAAATGCATTGATGGAATCAATTACAAATTGATGATATCAATCTTGAAGACAAGTTCTTTTTTGGGAAGCATCTAGATTCTGATTATATGAGCAACCAAAATCATTGGATTTTTCTCGGCAAAAGAACGCTTCAAGTGCAATAACTTTGGCCAAAGGGACACTTAGGGCGCGTTTGGTAACGTTTGTTTAAAAATTGTTCCGGGGGAACAGAAATAGAAAAAGTGTTTCTGTTCTGGGAACAATTTCTGAACAAAAAAACGCGTTTGGTAAACTTGTTCCGGGAACAAAAAATAAATAGAAACATGTTTGGTAAATTTGGATAATTTTTTTTATTTCTTTTATTTTTTCTATTTTTTTCTTATTTTTCCTTTTTTTCTTTTTTCTTTTTCATTTTTTTTTTCTTCTTTTGGCCGGTCGCCGGCCAAGGCCTTGGCCGGCGACCGGCCGGCGAGGCCGAGCTCGCCCGGCGGCGGGCGGCGCGCCTCGCCGGGCCACCCGCCCGGCGACGCCGACTCACCCAGATCCGAGGCCGAGGCTCGCCGGCTCGGCGCCGGGCGAGCTCGGCCTCGCCGGATCCGGGCGAGATCGAGCTCGCCCGGGCCGGCGCGAGGTCGGCCTCGCCTTAATCCGGCGAGGCCGAGCTCGCCCGGCCGCGGCGGGCGGCGCGGCCTCGCCGGGCCACCGCCCGGGCGAGGCCGAGGCTCGCTGGCCGGCCGGGCGAGCTCGGCCTCGCCGGACTCCGGGCGAGATCAAGCTCGCCTAGGCCGGGCGAGGCCGACCCTCGCCCGGCTACGGCGAGCCTCGGCCTCGTCGGGGACGGCGAGCCTCGGCCTCGTCGGGGCCGGCGAGCCCTCGCCGTGGCTGGGCGAGGCCGCCGGCCCTCGTCGGCCGGTCGCCGGCCATGGCCGAGGCCGCAACCGGCCAAAAGAAAAAGAACAAGAAAAAGAAAAAAAAAAAAAAGTATTTCTCAAAAGTGTTTGAAACAAGAAACACAAAATTTGTGTTTCTTGTTTGTTTCTTTTGTTCCTAGGAACAAAAGAACAAAAGGAAGTAAACGCACCCAAACGCGTTTGTTCCTTTTTGTTCCCAGGAACAAAAAAACAGAAAAAGTGTTTAAAAACAAAAAAAAAGAACACAAACAAACGCAGCCTTAAGTGCCATAACTTACGAAAGGTACACTTAAGTGCCACATTCGAAGAAAAACGGATCACTTGAGTGCTACTCCGGCCAAAGTCCGGTCAAAATGCCAACGTGGCGTTTTTCTAGCGAAGCACGCCCAAAATGACGTCGTTTTAGGCCGACGTGGTAAAAAACACTTAATTAAACTAAATTAAATTAAATTAAATTAAATTTAGTTAAAATATTTAAAAATTAAATTTAGTTAAAATATTTTAAAAAATAATAATTTCAAAATTTTAAAAAATATAAAAAATTTAAAAAATTTTAAAAAAATTATAAAAAAAAAAGGGAACGGGGGAGGCGGCTAAGAGCCCTCAGCCACCGCCGCCGCCGCCGGGAAGGGTCGGCGACGGCGGGGGGAGGGTCGGCTGGGGTCGCCGGGCCCTGGCCAAAGGCCGGCGACCTCGGCCGACTGGCGGCGAGGGCTCGCGAGCCCTCGCTCTGATCTGGGGCGAGGGTCGGCAGCCCTCGCCCGGCCAGGCCAAGGGCGGCTGCCCGCCGGGGCGACCCCCGGGGCGAGGGCCGTGAGCCCCCGGATCCAGTGGCGAGGGCTCGCGGCCCTCGCCGGATCCCGGCGAGGACTCGCAAGCCCTCGCCGCCGAGTCGGCCGGGGTCACCGAACCCGGCCAAGGCCCGCGACCCGGCCGACCCTCCCTCGCCGTCGCCGGCCCTTCCCGGCGGCAAGCAATGGCGGGCCGAGGGCATTCCTCAGCCGCCTCCCACCCGTTGCTTTTATAAAAAAAAATTAATTTTTTTAATTTTTTTAAAGTTTTTTTATAAAAAATTTAATTATTTTTTAAATATTTTGACTAAATTTAATTTTAAAATTATTATTTTTTAATATTTTAACTAAATTTAATTTAAAAGTTAATTTAATTAATTTTTATTTTTTTTTTCCACGTCAATCCAAAACGACGACGTTGTTTTGACCACATCACGTGCAAAACGGCATCGTTTTTGGCGCGCTTCGCCGGAAAAACGCCACGTTGGCATTTTGGCCTGATTTTGGCTGGAGTGGCACTCAAGTGATCCTTTTACTCCGATTTTGGCACTTAAGTGTATCTTTCATAAGTTATGGCACTGAAGTGTCCCTTTGGCCAAAGTTGTGGCACTTGAGGGGTCCGCACGTCGATTTTTCTCAATCTTCAAATGGTTATAAGAGCCCCTTAGTTGATTATGTTCAACAGATTGATTGAAAAAAGTTTCTCTAGAAAATGCCAACGGCTAGTAGGATGTGGATGAGCATTTATGGATGCTATTTAGTCTATTTGAGGAAGAGATGCGAAAATTAAAATTCCAAAGTATGAAATCTTTCCAACTGCTTGTTCATCATCGCCAATCCTTATAAATTGTATTCAATAGCAAAAATCACAAAAAAAAAAAAAAAAAAACAAACAAACAAACAAAAGTGACTTAATGAGAGAGTAGGGATCTTGCACTGAGTTTTTGCACTCAAAAAATTGTACTTCTCTATTGATGTTATAGTGAATTCTAGTCAAAAGATTGTTAACATAGGAGAATGGACGTAGGCTTGATTTAAGCCGAATCACTATAAATTTTTTGTGCAATATTCACTTCTCTTAACTCTCTGTATTTAAATTTGCTGCATTCTTTTAGTTATCGCAAAAAATTAGTTCCATCTCTTATCTAATTCTAAACATTCATTAGAAGTAGGGGTGAGCAGCGGTCTAGGGTCGACCCTGGACCGACCCTAGACGGGCCCAACCCTGCCGGTTTTGGTCCGATTCCCAAGGGGATTGGGTCGGTCCTTGGTCCTGAAATTCTAGGACCAACACTGTGCGGATTGGTCCTCGGTCCTAAGAGTTTTGGGCCGGTCCAACCCTGGACCAACCCTATATATTATATTATATTATTTATAATTATTTTTATATATTCAAACCTAAGTAAAATATCCGTTATATTATATTATATTGAGATGTTCTATCAATACCACTAATAGTAATTTCAATTTAAAACTTTTGTTGAGTATTAATTATGTATCATTTGTTTTGTTTTCAGGTGTTTAGAAGTTCAAGTGAATTAACAAGATATGAAGTTATATATTCATAGTTTATATTAAGTATTTTGAACTTTTTATAATTTAATTGTATTTTACTAATGAATTTCAACTGCACTTTGCTTTTCAAGTTGCGTCAAATGGTAGAAATTTTTTAAGAGTAGAGTAGTATTGCAGTTACTACGGTGATTTGCTACATGATCAAATGCAGGAAAATCTTTTTGCATATTGTGTTATGAATATTGAAGATAGATGATTATAAGAACTTTCCATCTTGTCCCATATATCGATGAGCGGTTAGCAGGTACGAAATTTCTATTATCGTGTCATCTTAAATTTGCTAAATATGTATTGATATTTATAGTTTAGTTGCACAATGCCGCATTATTGATGGATGTGTAATTTGAATATGTAGGTTTGCTTTTTTAGGAAATATAAAAAATAAAATGAAAAAATTATCGATCGGTCCCAGGGTTGACCTGGGAACCGGACCGAACCCATTGGGTCGGTCCGGTCTTTGGTCCTAGGCTCAATAGGGTCGGTCCTCGATCCTAAAAATTGAGGACCGACACTGTACGGGTGGGTCCTAGGGTTAGGAGGTGGCCCGGACCAACCCGGACCATGCTCACCCCTAATTAGAAGTCTAGTGACTTATTTATCAGACTTTGTTAGAAATTTATTTATTTATTAAAAAAAATTAAACACATATCCATCCCCCTCCAGGTGTTCGTACAAGCATCATCAATCACTTCAGCCAAGAGCTGATCTTCAATCTTCCGATCTGAGCTGCTGTTTAGTACTTTGAGAGGCCTAACAGCCCGTTCGTGAACGTCCCTTTATAAACATCCCCAAAACTGCCCGCACACAGTAAATGCGAGAAATTACTGGTGGCCAATCTTTGCTGTTGAGAAGAGAACCGTAGGGGCTTCTCTATGTCATCGAGAATCTTTATCGACCATGATCGTCAAGAACGCGAGGGCAACCGGATTCGTGGCCCTTCTGAGGGTCCATCGCCAAGAACAAGCGCTGATGCTCAAGGATATTCTAACGATGACATGACAACCGCTGCACATGAATGGAGAGGAATATGTATTATGATGACTTGATTGTATTCGACACGAATAGCCCTGGAAGATTAAACAACATTTGAATAGTTTCTCGGATCACAGAAAAGAAATAGTTCGATGCAAAAACAAAAATCATCATGTGAATTTGAAACATGGGAAATAAAAAAACAAGAAAAGACTTATCAAGGAATATTACAACTGAAGATGCCTTGCCGGACACCATTGAATTGACAGATACCAAAGCAGCGAAAACAAAAGCCAAAATTAGATGCACACCTTTATAGTTTTTCTTGGTAAGTAGCTTCATAGAAGTTGATTTTCAGCTTCAGATAGATTCTATGTTCTCTTGATGCTGGAACCAGCTTGTGCCATACAATAACTTGTACGGTGGACCAGCCATTTTTTATTTCACTTTTGTTGCTTCATGTTTGTCCAGGGCCGACTGCAGGATCAAACAAAATACCTTTCTTGAGGAAGTTCTTGTGCCTGACTTATAACGATTATTAGCAATGACAGGAAGAACAACAGTGAATCCCCCAATTAGATTTTTTTCATCAGTAAGAAATCCAAACAAATCTAGACGACAAAAAGAAGACACCGTCGTGGAGGTGGGATAATTCATGTAATCCTGCTCAGGACGATCAGAAACTTAGCTAGCTCATTAGGCAGTCTCCTCCCCTCTTGTGTTGTCCATTCAACAAGGTACAGCATGCGGGTTAATTCTCGCCATAGAGGATGAGTTCACGTTTTTCAAGCTTTCTAAACTTGTAGAGTGGTAATAGACAAGAATATGTGTGGAGTGGAAGACCATGAGTTTCAGCCGGTGTTACATTGGATATTGTTTTTTTTTTTTTTTTTTTTTGTGCTTTGAAACTAAGTAGAGACAACTTGCAGATGTTTTAACGACATCGTTGGTTCCCTTTTCTTGTTTTTCTTCAACTTCATACAAGCTTTGGCTATGGTAATTAGTAAGTCTCACATATGAAATGCTTACACAAAAGTAAGAAGCGCGAACAAACACTTAAGAATTATGTTGTCAACCCAGATTAGCGTAGCGTAACTAGTTGGAGTAATAGGGAATTCAACTCCAGGGATTTAAAATCACATGTTCAAATCCCACAAAATAAATTGCAAGCCGACTAATGTGAATCAAGATTACATGCATTGGTCAAAGGTGGGAACTAGACAAATTTAGAGGGCTTACAGGAGTATTCCATCGGTCGCTGCACTTGTGCCCCAAGACTATGATATGGACTTATATCGTGATCGACTAAGTCTTGAATAAATTAATGATATTAAGATTTTATTTAGATTCCACAAAGTTGTTCAGGTGCATATTTGCAACTTTCTATTGCAGTCTTATCTACATTTCATCCTAAGAAAGGGAAAATACATAGAATTGAGAAGATGAAATTGATGAATACTCCGCCTTTTAATAGCATAGAACTCACGAATTAGGCATTGAAAAAGCCATAAGATGGGGATTAATTAAGATTATGACCACAAGTGAAACCTGATGAAATTGCTTTTGGAGTTAACTGGAGTTAGGTAAGGTCATGAACGGCTTCTTTTATGTCTCGCCCAAAGCTATAGAATGCTGCAGATTAGCAACTTCAAGATCATTCAAAGTGAAAAATGCACAAACTGGAAAGCTCGTTGAAACATGGATTTTGAAAGACAGTGATACTGGATTCAAATAACGTATACATCAAAAAGAGTCCCAGTATTGCACCTCGGCAAACCATATGCACATTTCGGATGAAAATCTCATCCTTATCAAAACTTTGGCACAGCTCCCACTTGACAAGGATTTCCAAGTCGGAAATTATAATATATAGGAGCCACAACCGCATCCATCTTTCGGAATGCATTAGACACCCTGCAACTTGTTTGACATTTTATTTTTCTGACCTTCCTTTTCCTGCAATGAGCGTGCACATCATAAGTCTCTGAAAATGGAATACCAGTTGCAGATAATATACATTGAGACTCGGAAATGCATGTATCATCACAAGGGATAATATACATTCAAAGGTCACTGTATGTTGGAGTAATTTTACTCGGGTCACCAAACCTCAACTTTTTGCACATGATGCATTTAGCCTAGCAAATCCTCTCAATTAACATTTTAAGGCCATTTCTGGCCAATTCTTCAACAGAACATGTTCTTCGTGTCCTTTTCTATGGTTTTCACTTAAGAGTTGCTGAGGACCACAATGGCTCAACCTTTTTGAAAGTGCAACAACGGAGGTTCGCCCTGCTCTGGCAGAGGGTCACGCCCCGTGTTGAGAAACCAAAGGTCAAGTGACCCTCACCCAGCTAAGAGTCATGGAACCATAGCCGGATCCTTGCCAGTCCAAGACAATGGTTGAACGATCCTCATTCTGGTCATGGATGGGGTCATACAACCCTCTACTTGCCCAGGAAAGTGAGCCACTGCTTTCTCCAACGGAGGGCTGTGATTTGCTCTCATTTCCAAAGGTTGGTTTTATTTTGCACTTTCTTGACCCCCACTAGCACCACGTATGAGTAATCATGAAAATAAAAACAATATGCTCCGCTTATACATCACTTGCACAATAGAAGATTTCATTACAAAACACCAAAGTGCAAAAATCAAAAGAATCCACAAATTGTAGTGACTTTTAATATAGGAAAACAGAGAATATTTTTTTGATAGGCAAGATCAAACTTACCTCAAATTGTAGTGATTCCTAATATAACTCAGCCCCATCACCGGGCTAAGGAAGAAAGAAAGCTGTCCATACTCAGCATGACATGCCATGGCAAGCAGAATTTTCTTCTTTCTTTCTACCTCAAAGTTATCTTTATATTAAGTTCCTTTAGTTGCTTTGGGTTTCATATTTAAAGTCATTTAAAGTTATTCACTAGCAAAGGCAGGAAGGATTTAAGGAATTAGCACATTTTCTGGCCTGAACTTCCATGCAAAGAAGCTGCTTCAATTGAAAACGAGAACTCACTCACATATAATAACACTGGCAAAGACAACCTGCATGAACACTGGGCTACGCTTAATGTGTAACCCATAGAAAGCCATGCTGAGTACATTGCCAGATAAATTGCCACAGTTATGGACTTTTAGAAAAGCATATGAAAGATTTCCAACCAAACAAGATCAGGCTATCTTCTTACAATTCCTTTACCAGGAAATCAAGCCTAGACCACTTAACCAAGAGACTGTGGCTTGTCAAATAGTTGGAATAAATTCCATTCATGGTCATTAAAATTTAGTAGATTTTGTAATTAGGTCAAGAAAAGTTGATTCCAATTGCCCTAAACTTCCAAATAGTTGTTGGCCGATATATTCCAACCGGAATCCAGTCAATATTGCAGTGAAATGCTGAAGTTGCAAACAAGAGGAAAATGTTTTAGATGCTACGGCATTACCATGAGGCCACCCGTTAACATTTCATAGAATATTTGCCAAATTCCGGTCAAAGTGCATTGATTGCAAAAAAATGAACAATTTACTGCATTGGATGATTAAATTCAAAGTCCAATAACCTGATTGAGAAATCACTCAAGATTAGGAATCATTGATGGCTTCCTGGTTTGCAGTTATTTGAGATGCTGTTTACTGCCTATCTACAGATCCTCCTCGTCCACCAGTAGAACTCATAAGGACGTAAAATATTTCTATAAAACAATGTTGGCATATTGTCAGAAAACGATGGTGCTGGGCCAAATCTGTGTTGACTTTAGCTGAGAAATCTAAGCCATGACAAGGCCAGGGGCTTGATGACAACAGTTTTTGAATTCGAATAGGCTAAGACATTTTTGAACTGTTCAAGTTCCAGTGGACTAAAGCGAGACAGAGTACTTCAAGAATCAAATCGAACTCGAATTCTCCAATACTGAAATTGATTAACAACCAAACACTGCCATGGCAATGGTATACATTAAATGTTTAGTCACTTAACAACCAATCGATGTGCTCACTGCAGCAACTGCTGCTGTACCAACGTGCAAAGCAATTGATGAAATGAACATTGAAAAAGACGCAAAGCTACTAAAGAGTTGGCGAAAATGTTCTCACAACTAAAAAAGCATTCAACTACGGGCCACCAAACTTGTACCCCTGACAAGCTGCCTATACAAAATTACACCCCCAACAACCTCATCATACTTCATGACTAGATTACCATCGTATATAAGGAGCAGACGACATAAAGCAGGCTACTTTTCTAAGAATCATGACATAAAGTGAGGGAAAGAGGGAAAGCAAAGCTGAAAGAACAGATAATGGCAAATCCAAAGGGCAATACAAACGGAGAAAAATTAAGACCTTGGTAAAACTTACTGATCTTTGGTTATCGCAATAATTTTCCAACGCCCACTGATACCTCGACTGGTCCAACCCAAGCCAACGGGCCATGTGGCTATCCAAGCTTGATTGAGCTGTACAATTAAGCAAGAAAAGAACTTTAATTAATTTTGCAGGAAAAAAGAGGAAACACGGCTAAAAATTACACAACATGGACACTGAGCAGCTAAACTTCGAAACTGTACACGTTCACATACGGAATGCAGAATATGGAGATCAAGAAACCATGTTATTTTCCTTTTCTCCGATTAAATGAGGAAAGCAGAAATGCCCACATTCTCTTTCGGAACAATCTACCATAACGAGTACTTTCTACGTTTTCTTCACATCAAACTTGCAAACTTCCGATCTTCCTCCTCATTCAGGCAGAAAAGAAGAAAAGACTGAATAAAATCGATAAAAGGAAACGAACAGAGCCACCATTTAGAGAAACCAATGTACAGAAAAGCTATAGCAGGAACTCCCACCATTTTGCAACTTAGTGGCCGCGTTCTTGAAGAATGCCAGAACAGACCCGCGGTCAACCAAAGGCCGAGAAGCGACGGCGTTGCCGAACCGGTGGGGAGGCGGCCGAACCGGAGGAGGGGCGAACTCCGCCCGCGAGTCAAGAACCGGCCCGGCAGGCTCCGGGGTCGGCGTCGGGGTGACGAAAACTGTGTAAGGGCCCATCTTGCTGATCACTGGAGGAGGTTTAGGGTCGGAGGCCTTGCTGATGGACATTGTAGCAGCGAGCTAAGGTGGAAGGACGCGGAAGATGAAGGGCCTGTTTGGATTTGAAGAGCAGGACGCTCGTGCAGAGAAAGACAGAGAGAGAGTCGAGAGCAACTTTTGTTTCTTTTTTCGTACGTACTATTGGTCATTTCATAGCATAGGACGGATGAGGAGAAGATTTTTTATTTTTATTTCTATTTAAAAAAATTACTTTTCATTTCAATTTCCAATCATTTTCTTGACTAAAAATTTATTCCAAAAAAATAAAATTATATTACCAAACATATTTTTATTCTAAATATATTTTTAGAACATAAATAAAATAATTATTATGTGCATCATCATTAATCAAACTCGTGTCATCTTATTTTTGAATTTTAATAAATTTTCACATCATGTAAAAGTGTTTCCTTATTTCAAGTTACATCATTACCTAAGAAAGAAAATAATGATACTGTCACGAATGATTCTTGTACTTTTATTTGAATTGAAAACTCTTCCTCTATTTTTTATATAACATAGTCTCTACATTTTTTTCCTAAACGCCATCATTTTCGTTTGATAATGTTTGGCTGTTAGAGTAGTGATTTGACAACTGGAAAGCCAAGGTGAGAATTTGAGAGAACCTATCATG
This sequence comes from Eucalyptus caleyi, assembly GCA_014182885.2. Taxonomy (NCBI): domain Eukaryota; kingdom Viridiplantae; phylum Streptophyta; class Magnoliopsida; order Myrtales; family Myrtaceae; genus Eucalyptus; species Eucalyptus caleyi. The sequence continues at coordinate 30,289,433 of CM024468.2, read as the reverse complement.
TTGTTATTAATAAAATTATAATTAATTCTGTTAATAAAAATAAAAAAATAAAAAATTCAAATTATTTTTCATTTTCAAACTTGTTACCGGAAACAGAAAAATACAAAAAACAAGGAAACAAAAACAGAATGACATGTTCTTAAAGGTACAGTGACCACTTTTAACCAAAAAAAAAAAGAAGAGAAAAACAAAATAGACAGTTAGTTTTGAACTTGGGACAACTAATAACAATATTTGAAAACAAGAGAGAGAGAGGGGGCGGTAAATACCCCTTTTAAGTTTGCACGTAAGATCAGTTTACCTTCTTTTGGATTTAAGTATGTGTAAAATTTAGAGATATTCCATCAACAAGGGAAGAAAAACTTTCTCTCCAATTGTGAGAATAAAGCATACAAGTATTGACATGTTAAAATAAGGAACACATCCATATAGGACACTGGATTACTGGACTACCGCTGGAAGCCCCTATCGAAAGTTAGCTTTCTACTGTTTAGACACACGCTTCACATAGTGTTTAGAACCGACACATCTAAGCAATACCCTTGGTTCCAGACACTGTGCAATTTACCTTCTTGTCATCGCTTTCACAACTCTTGCCCATCAATATCTTTTTACCTTTTTATCTCGGGATTTAATCACTTCTACATGCGAAATTAGAAAATAAGAAGTGGACATTGCCGTAATTATGTAGAAGAATATTCTCCCAATTAGCTTATTAATATATGTTTTCCTTTCCAATTAGTTATTTCATATTATCTAGGTTATTAAGATATTCTCCATTCTATTTGGTTTATTTCTTATTTGCTAGTTCTTTTCTTTGTAGGCAAGTCATTGATACTATGTTTAGCTTAAGGTTCACTCCGCTGATCTGGTGATTAAGAATATATTGATATTGTTGTTGCTTTTCTTCCCAAATTCTATCCTTCTCCCCTAATCCTTATGGTCTGTCCTTTCAAATCTCTCATGAATTTTCCCTATTATCTCTTCCTCTGATTACTTACTTTTATTCTCCATTATCGAGAAACAAACACACTTGACTTTTGTATCAATTGAGAAAGAACGTACTTTTTGGGAAATTATCTTTTAGAAAAATATTTTTCCAGGTTAGAAAATTCATTTTCCCAACTTTAAGCATACATATTTTTTTTTTATTATAAATATTTTTCATTAATTGATCGTTTTCAGAAAACCAAACATGTAAAAATCTAAAGAACTAATTTGTAGGAAATTTTTCACTCAAACAACTGCACCCTAAATTGGTTCTACAGTAATCTCACAATCATTCTTGATGTGCTACCACTTAACAAGAGAGAAGTTCTTATAACACATGTTCATCTACGACCAAATATGCCTCTTGATCTTACAACACTTGATTTGTCTATCACAATTTCTAGAGATTTTTCAGTCTCTTCTTTGGGGCTCACCGTCACACGAGCACATAAGCACTTATTCGTAACTTGCATGCACTTTGCTATACATGTGCATTGTGGATTATTTACTTTTCTTGACGAAAAAAAATGTTCCAACTCCATGGAACTTCAAGCCTAGTGGGTTGGGCTTGTGTCAAGCCCATAATGGGCATTTTGGGGCGCGCATGATTAACCATTCTGTTGAAATAGTTTAATGTAAATGATTTTTCATTTCTATTTGAAGAGTTTTAGCAAAAATAATCGTTTGATAAAGACACAAAATTTCTACTCTAAAAATAGAAATTCGTTTGATAACGACACAAAATTTCTTCCTTTCAGGCGGCGGCGCGGCGGCGGCCGACGACCTTTAATATAAAAAATAAAAATAAAAATGATTTAGTAACAAAAAAAAAATAATGAATAAAATAAAATAAAATAAAATAAATCATAAAAAAAATAAAATAAAAATATCATTTTATTTTAAAATTAAAATATAAAAATAAATTTATTTTATTTATTCTATTTTATTTTATTTTACGAATAAATTTATTTTAAAATGAATAAAAATAAAAAAGAAAAATAATTTTATTTGACAAAACACTCAAGGCAAATAAAAATAATTTATTTTTATTTATCATAAATAAATTATTTTAAATAAATATAATAAATTTATTTTATTTATTCTATTTTATTTTATTTTATGAATAAATTTATTTTAAAATGAATAAAACTAAAAAAATTATTTGGCAAAACACTCAAGGCAAATAAAAATTTATTATTTTTATCATAAATAAATTATTTTAAATAAATTAAATAAATTTATTTTATTTATTCTATTTTATTTTATTTTACAAATAAATTTATTTTAAAATGAATAAAAATAAAAAATAAAAATAATTTTATTTGGCAAAACACTCAAGGCAAATAAAAAATAATTTTACTTTTAATAAAAATATTTATTTATTTATCATAAATAAATTTAATAAATTTATTTTTAGTAAACTAAAAATAAAATGATAAATAAAAATAATTTATTTATTTTAATAAATTTATTTTTATTTTTAAATGAATATATTTATTTTTATTTTGGGCAGAGAAGAGGCGTACGAGGGAGAAAAGAGTGAAATTAGGGTTGGGAGAAATCGAGAAATTGATTTTGGAGAAATCAGTAGAAAATTTCTACTTCGATTTCTCCTCCATTTTATTTACGGAATAGAAATCTATTCCAGGAAATAGAAAATTTGATAAGATTGCAAAAAAGTTTCTGTTAGGAAATTGGTCTGGAACAGAAAAATCATTTTGGGAACAGAAATAATTTTTATATGTGCTACCACTTAACAAGAGAGAAGTTCTTAGGTATGTACTTCTCCGAGGTTAATAATGTTTGTACTCCGTTATTAGTTGAGTGGATGGTAATCTCTAGAAACGTTTAAAAGTTTCTCTATAGCAAGATTGTTATCGTGAAGTCGAACACCCAAAACAAAAAGAAAAATGGATTATGTAGATTGTCTAACTTTTAAAATTATGTAATTGATTCGAGCTAGTAAATAATCTATTAGGAAATTAACTCTTATGATTTTCCAAAAAATTTATTGTGAAAAATTATATAACCTAAATTAGAAAAGCTATTTCTTTAAAGCAATGAAGGCATCGGCTTTTGTGGAATCACATCTCAAGTCTCAAGAGTCGAGATTGCTTCACGTAAAACTTGTGTACTTGCATTGGTCAATACTGTAATCCGGCGTTCAGATTAACACATGTTCATCTACGACCAAATATGCCTCTTGATCTTACAACACTTGATTTGTCTATCACAATTTCTAGAGATTTTTCAGTCTCTTCTTTGGGGCTCACCGTCACACGAGCACATAAGCACTTATTCGTAACTTGCATGCACCTTGCTATACATGTGCATTGTGGATTATTTACTTTTCTTGACGAAAAAAAATGTTCCAACTCCATGGAACTTCAAGCCTAGTGGGTTGGGCTTGTGTCAAGCCCATAATGGGCAGCCTGGTCTAAAACTTAACACCTCCCACTCATACATAATGAGCTTGACAAAATCTCTATATCAGTGTAGCTTATATATAATATCTACCATTCCAAAGTCTTTACGTATCAATTCATACAGTCGTATTGGCCGCAAGACTAGCAAGTACACCTATATTAAGTTTACTATGCGTCGGTTGAGGTTATATAGAAGCTACCATAAATAATCTCGCTATACCTTAAATCTAACTTGTTGCATTGGTCTGAGCAACTTCAATTCCCTGGAAAAGCATGCTTAACTCTTTCACATGTTGACAATTCTGTCACGAGTCTCATGACCACGTAAGGAAGACATGACTGGCCAGCTGGTGAATCCATGTACAAAAAATATTACAGATTAGTCTTCCTTTCCTAATTGAATCTCTTCATCTCAACCTAGCTGTTTTCCTAACATGTTCCTAATATATGGAGGAAACATGCTAAAATAGAAGACACTAGATCAAGATTTCAAAACACAGTTGAAAGTCTTGAGGGTACTAAAGAAGCACTGGTAACCTCTAGGATCTCACATAAGTGGAGTATAGGGATTAATTTCTATAACTACAATTTCACTCTCCCTATCTTTTGGTCGATTTTTAGCACATGTAGTATGAATCACATGAAATAGTGTTTCATTCTTGCCTTGGAGCATATGTCAAGTATTATTTATAATGCATCTATAAACACCATATGGACCTCAACTAGTCATCCTCATTAGACGAAGCCAAAGTCTTACAGTCAGATACCTTCAAATTTTATTTCTTTTTATCAAGTAGATGCGAGATAGCTACCTCAACCAATATTGATTCATGTTACATCAATTAGACTCATCTGGATGTCACATCCTCCGGTATCACGTCGTGCACCGACATTTTTCAAATAACAATTTATGATATTACCGAGACTTTGTGGTGGTCCATGTTATATACTGTATTTGTATATTTAAGATAAAATGTGTAGCGGTGTGCATTCATCCTACATTCCTGCCTTGGAGACAATCTGACATTATGAAGGATTGCCTAGCTAGTTCTAGAAGTGCGTTGCTATCCTCGAATTCCACACAGGCGATCTGTTGTCTGATGTCTTATTTCATAACCAGCTTGGAGAGAAATTGGAAAGGCAAAGCTTCAAGTTCATTCATCACTTAGTCCGTGCTGAAAACCGCTGTGCCAGACCAAGAACTAAGGACATAACTCTTGATATTTGGTCTGGCAGAGCGTCAATGTATCGCCCACGAGAGGACTCTACTTGATGGCAATACTGTGGAAGAATCAATAGAGGGAACAGATATTTGATTAGTATCTATCACAAGTCACTAGACCACCTTTGACAATCTACTTATACAATATCTACCTAGAAAAAATGAGAAGAGTTTGCCTTAACATATTTATTAATAACATTACGATAGCTAGACATTGTCGGTATTCATCTGGCGCAAGCAAAAAGAACATCAACGACAAGCACAAAATTCAAGCTTCTCTTGGAGTTGATTCAAGACTGGTCTGAGGAAATTGCTCCGTGACAAAGTATCAAAAAGTTCCTAAACATTTTAATTCGATTAATTTAATCCTAAACTTTTTCACTTTGATACCAATTTAATTCATTTAACCATTTATCAATTTAATTCATTTAACCATTTTAGGCTAAAAATAGATAATGTGGACCCTAGTAAGGCAGCCCTTGCCTAGGCCCTTCACAGCCGCACTAGCTCTAGGCGAGCTAGCCATCATTGGCCAAAATGAAGGACAAAAAGAAAAAAAGAAAAAAAAAAGAGAGATAGTAGAAAAAGGAAAGAACAAATGAATTATAAAATATTCAAAATATTATTAAAATATACATGTTAATGCAAGCTGTGCCACATATGACAATTAGCATCCATGTTAGTGATTTCCAGCCTAATTAGCTGAATGGATTGAATTGGTATTAATGTGAAAAAATTTAACACTAAATAAATCCAATTAAAAGGTTTATAATTGAATTGGTACCGATGTAATAAGTTGATAATTTTTTTGTTCGCTGTTGATGTTCAACACCCTCCCTTCCTCGACTTCCACTCTCACCTTGTCCTTCCTCAGCCATGGTAGGTCCACCTGGAACATAATTGCCTCTGGCGTCTCCCTCTAGTTACTTCCCGCACCCTCCCTTAAGACGTCCGACCAGGGTAGTGACAAGGCAATCGATCTTGCAATCAACAAGTCCAAGAATAGGTCCTAAATGTTGAGCGAGAAAGGATCAAAGATGCTCAGCCTTCGTGATGAAACGACTATGCATTTGATGACATGCTTAAGGGAAAAAATATAAGAAAATTCATTTCCAAATAACGAAAATTATTTTCCTATTCATTTTTAAATTTCAGCCAAACATTGGAAAATGTGGATTTTTATTTTTATTTTTTTGAAAAATGACTTCATAAAAAACAGTTTCCAAAAATTTCATATATTCCACGAAACAAAAGGAATCTAGAGTGATCTAAATTTGATCACGCAATCATCTTTGCTATGCGACCAATTTGTTTCCCACAAGGCACTATTCTCAAAATTCGGACTTTTCATCTTGACATTTTCATCAACAATTTTCTTGTCTTATTTCTATTTGTAGCACTTCTGTGGATTCATGAGCCTCTGACTTCATGCCTCCACGGGCCTTCAAACATTTCAACTGGGGTTGAAATGTGCTTTGATTGCAACATATATCACTTGTCTTGCCTCAATGTGGAGAATAATCACCAACTAGGTTGAAAATGGAATGAACAAGCTCAACTTGCTATGCAGTACACAGTGAATATAGAGAAACTAATGTTTTTCTCCATTTTTGGGGACGTTTAAACTCTCGTTGAAATCGCCCATCACTCAAAGATTAATTCAAGTGTGAACAAAATAATGCCACTCACCTTCCTCATATGATCCACCCTAACCTCCATTTCGTTTTGAAGTGGGCTCATTCTTGATAGGATTATACTGAAAAGTTCCTTCAATAATTTGAGCTCGATCGGCTTCAACAAAAGTCACTTGTAGTATGTAGGGATAATAAAATGAAATGGCCAACATCCTCTTGGTCCGCAACCTCTTGCGGAAGTTTTTTACCTTAAACGTCTAGGAATTTCTTGTAACTCCCTTGAAGTTATATATTAAGGGATTATGTGGAATGAGCGTTGCCTTTCTTCATCTTGACACTTTCATTTGGCACTGTTAGCATTTCCTCTCAATTGATTGAAGTCGCACAAATAAAGTGAAAATGCTGATTGGCAAGCCGTCACAATTGCTCTTTGGGAAAAGTGATGGTTTTATTAATGTGATGGGCTTATGGCACGTCCGCCCATGTTGGGCCTAAAAGCCCAGCCCACAGGATTAGGGCCCATGGACGAAGGGGTACGTTTGTATTTTAGAGGATACATATATAAAGGAGGAGAGAGAGGGAGAACGTACCTTTTGGCATAATTAACGTACGTACGTCTCCCTCTTCCTCACTCTCTCTCCAAAAGAAAAGAAAAACAGTAAGCGTTTTTCTTCCCTTCAAGGCGCCATCAGATTGAACAGGGCCAAATTCTCTTCCTCTTATTGGCATTGGTGTTTAATCTGTGGCTAACAAGGTACGCTCGAATCCGTGGTGTGCTTTAGGATCAGTGATACATGATTTTCCCGAGCTTGTCTTCCGCATTCGTTTTAAGGGTTCGATTTAGTGTCGAATCCGGTTTTCGAGGATCCGATATTCCCAACATTGGTATCAGAGCCCTAGTTCATGTTTTCCCGACCCCTTTCATGTTTTTTGATTGATTTTTCGCGAAAGTAATCGGCTGATACGGATCGGGGCGAGAAATCCCGACACCCAAGCGCTGTTTGTCCATTTTTTTTGAGTTTCTGTAAAGTCGAAATCAATTTCTAAAGACATAGGGTGAAAGGGCTCGTCGAGACGAGTTCGTCGACGGGTCGTGCGTCGCCGGGAGACGCCGGACGCGCCCACACGCGCAGTCAGAAGCCGCTGTGCGTGGGCGCGACGCGCCCGAAGTGCTAGCTTGGCCAGCGCGTGCAGCACACGCGCCGGTCGGCGAATCGGCACATGCACACCGCCGGCCAGCGAACCGGCACGCGCCGGTCGGCAAACCGACGCGTGCTGACGTCACCGTGACATCATGGTAACCGCCAGGATGACGTCATTGCCGACGACCGTTGGCCGGCCGGCGAACCAACCCGACGAAGACCCGACCCGACCCGACCCGCATGGAAGCTGGCGCATGCCGCGCACGTGCTGGCTGACGTCTACGTGACGTCAGCCCACGCACGCGCGTAGCACGTGCCAGTCGGTTCGTCCGACCCGGCCTGACTGGTCCGACCGGTTCGATGAACCGACGACCGTTGACCGACGACCGTTGACCGTTGACCCAAAAAAAGAAAAAAAGGGAAAATAATGTGTTTCTTTTTCAATTAAGTTTTCAATTAAGTCTATGTGGATTATATGTGATCCCTTATTTTTTTTGCATTTGTTGTAGGAATAGTTCTGCATTTATTGCAGGAACTATGCCTCCCCTCAGGTTGCGCACACCTATTCGCGCAGTTACCGATGAACAAAAGAAAAGGCTTTCTTAGTTGATAGCTGAGCTTACTGGTCATCGATGGGAGAGTGGTGACTTAATTGATCATGTCCTTGAAGTCAACGGGAAAATTCAAAAGGTCATATGGAATGATCGTCCTATGCCACAATCAGAGATGGTGCGATTTTTCATAAACACTCTTCCACTTGAATGGCAAGAAGTGTTGAATCGCATATGCGATGTCAACGGAGCTGCTTCCTATAAGAAAATTGTGATGGATTTTGTAAATGAATATTACTAGATTGTTACAAGGGAAAAGATCAAGAAATAGAACAAAATAGGATCTTTCCCAGTTCGTGTGCTGACTTGGTGTTAGATGTATTGACTGATCTTTGTTGAGTGTGCTTTGTGGACATCTTATGTAATGTTTACTACCTAATTGTTATTGATGTAGCAACTGATATGTTATTTGTATTATATGAGAGCATTATTATTGTATGTCAAATATTATTTGCTTTCTGTTATTGTTGGTTGATGTGGGTAGTTTTAGAAGTTTTTTGTAGCTTCATAGAATTGATTTTGCATATGACAATCATATTAATGATAGTTTTAAGTTAGGATTTTTGGAGGATGATTGGAAATATAGTGACCTTTTGATTTTAAAACCTTACTTGAATTGTTCATTAATATGATGGGTCTATGCAAAAGGGATGCATAAATGATAGGCATTAATAATTCGTGCATATATGTCTGATGTGTTCAGATCAATGGCTTCAACCACAAAGAGCATAGTTGCCGAGCTGAACAAAGGTGAAAAGCTCAATGGTGACAACTATAAAATTTGGCACATGAAAATCCAGTATGTGTTGGAAGAGTAAGAGGCACTTGAAGCTTTTAACCTGACAATGGTAGAACCTGAAGAAGGAAACATTGCACAGCACAAAAGAGATAAAGAAGCTTTTGCTGCATGGAAAAGAAAGAACTCTCTTGCTCGCATTACGTTGCTGAGCAGCATGGACAATGACGTCATGCGAGAGTAGGCGTTTTGACAATGCCAAAGAAATGTGGGAAACATTGGCAGCAAGATTTAGTCATACTTCAATGACCAGACTGAGGCAACTCACTATTAGGTTTGACTCTTATAAGAAGCCTTATGGTCATACCATGAAGCAACATCTTAGAAAGATGTCAAATATGATAAATGAGCTGAAAAATACTGGCCATGTCCTGACAGATGAGCAGCAAGTGCAAGCAGTGATTCGTTCCTTGCCTCAGAGTTGGGAGCATATGAAGGTGCACTTGACCCATAATGATAATATCAAAACTTTTGAGGATGTTATGCGTCATCTTGAGCTGGAAGAGGACCGCCTCTTGGCGGCTAAGCCAGAAGCTGAACTCTATCATGCTAGTTCTAGCTCACATGGAGCTTCGAGCTCCAAGCGCAAACGTCCTAACTGGTTTGATAAAGGGAAAGGCAAGGAAGCATGTCATTCAAGGAAGAAACCCAAGCTTAACCAACATGAAAGAGGAAAGCGTCCTCGAATGAAGAAGCTTACAAGGGTGAAGTGTTTCAATTGTGACAAGAAGGGTCACTATGCTCGCGACTATCGTGAGCCAAAGAAGGTAAACACCCCTTGTACTTTTCAGAACTTTACTTTTGTGTCAAGTTCTGTATTCTTGACTGAGTCTAATCATTTGTGGACTGTAGACTCAGGAGCGACAGACCATGTAGCGAAGGATAGAGGATCCTTCGTGGAATTCTGATGAGTACCAACTGGAACTAAATGGATCTATGTGGGAAACAACTCCAGAGCTGAAGTGAAAGGAATTGGCACTTGCGAACTGAACATGCGTGGTGGACGCACTTTGTTCCTTCATGATGTATTGTATGCTCCGAAGATTCGTCGGAATTTAGTGTCTGTTTTAGTGTTGGTTAAACTAGGTTTTAATATGAACTTCTATAATAGAGGTGTGGATTTGTATTTAGATACAAACTACTATGGTTGTGGTTATTTTCTAGATGGTTTCATTGTATTAGATGTTGACTATGTTAATGCAAATGTGTGTTATTCCCTTCTTACGTCTCCTAATTTGTATAATAATGATGTGAATGTGTGGCATGCTAGACTTGGTCATATTGACCAATAACGTGTGAATAGACTAGTCAAAGAGGGCTTGTTGGGCAACATTGAAAAAGTCGATTTGCCCATATGTAAGCATTGCCTAGAAGGGAAAACGACAAAGAAACCATTTGGAAAAGGTAAAAGAGCTGAATTTCCTCTACATTTAATCCATTCTGATGTCTGTGGTCCAATGAATGTGAGAGGAAGGCATGTGGCTGTTTATTTCATCACTTTTATAGATGATTATACTCGATTCGGATATATCTATTTGATTTCTCATAAATCTAAAGCAATAAGTTGTTTCAAAAGGTTTGTGAACTTGGTAGAAAATCAATTAGACAAGAAAATAAAAACATTGAGATCCGATCGAGGTCGAGAATATTTATCTGATGAGTTCAGAAAATTATGTGATGAAAAAGGAATAGAAAGACAGTTGTCTATTCCGTATACTCCTCGACAAAATGGTGTTGCGGAAAGAAGAAACAGAACCCTACTGGAAATGGTTAGGTCCATAATGGCGCATGCTAACTTACCCTATTACTTTTTGGAGTGATGTGTTGTTAACTGCTGCCTATATACTTAACCGAGTGCCTTCCAAATCAGTTACTTCCACTCCATATGAGTTATGGACAGGTAGAAAACCGGATTTAAGTTTTCTTAAGCCATGAGGTTGTTCTGCCTATACATATGAGTCCTCTTACAAGTTTGGGAAATTGGGTCCCAGAGGAAAGAAGAGTATTTTCATAAAATACTCCGAACACTCGAAAGGGTATGTGTTCATAGGTGAGCAGGAAAATGGGAATATAACTGAATTTGAATCATGAGATGTCACATTCTTAGAGGATGAATTTCCTAAGAAGGGCGAAATATTTGAGACCTTGGATCAAGATAATGATATTAGTGGAGTTCGTCCAAGTGGGAATAATATGAGAAGTGACGAATTGAATTCAACTCATTCTCAATTGCAACCACATGATGAGACGACATCATCATTATCTAATCCAAGTGGGAGCATAATGGGGAATGATGTGCAAAGTGTACAATCTCCCATACGGCGAACAAGTCGCCAAGGTATTCCCCATCGACATTTTGACATTGAAAGGAAAACTTTTATTGTTGCTCTACAAGATGAGGATGAGCCAAGAAATATTAATGAGGCTCTGAATTCCCCTTGTTGCAATACTGTTTTATTTTATGTATTTTGCATAAAGGAAAATGATGGACCTAGGCATGTCCTTAAAAGGCTTAAGAAGGAAACAAGTGAGAGAATCGCCCTGGGATGGGAGACCCCGTGCTGTTCTTCAAATTCTCTCTTTGTCGGGAAGACAAAGATAAACATGGAATTTGGGGCCTTTTGATGGAGAAGGTAGACTCCACGTCCTGGCGTGCTTGCAAGGCCTGGCTATCGCCGAGTAGATTGGTATAATAGCCACTCGCGCTTAGGGCGAGTGAAGATGGGTGAAAGGCCCACTACAAAACTAGCGTGCCTAACGGCACATCTTGAAAAAGGTTCTATAGGAAAAGAGCAAAAAGAGATTCATCGGGATTTATTTTAGTACAATCAAATTTGGGGCAATTACTTCCATTTTCTTTCAACCCAAAGGTTACGACACTAGACAATGCAACGTCTAAATACGAATTCATGGTGGGAAGGAGGTGATCTAATCCTCCATGTGTCTTAGGTATTGATCATCATATTTGCACCCTAACATATCTACAAGATTCTATAATTGAAGAATTCTTGAAATTCAACATAAAGGGTGTGGAATGCAAGAGGAGAACCTTACATAAGGTATTCCTTTTTGCTTAAATTAGGGCAACAGATTCGCTTGCCTCTAAAATCATTGTTACATTGTTTCCATACATATATCACTCTTTTAGCACACCTAAAAGATCTAGAACTTCGATTCTCCTTTTGCAAAAGTTTCAGTATATGAAATGTCATCATAAAAGGTTTGATAATCATGCTAAATCGTTCGATTGCCCAAGTGTATTTACATTGAATGAGCTTGGGGCTCACCCATTGTGAAATGTGTAAAGGTCCCATGCAATTTTGAAAAAGATTATGGAAATGAGTCTTTATAAAAGCTTAACGCTATTAGATGGACTTGAAGTCCCACTCTATAAATAAAAGCCCGCAAAAGCATGCTTTATTTGTCTTGAGCAAAAGCAAACGCTATCTTCAAATTTTTGTTCAAAAAATGGATCTTAAAATCAAAAGAGATGCATAGAGGTACAATGCAATCCTAAGGGTTTTGCGGGAGCAGGCTTAATGAACTTTCAAAGAACGAGCTTCACAACTTATGGATGAGCCGAAAGCAATTTTGATTTATATTTTGGAAAAGTGGGCCTTAGGTCTTATTGGATGGAAAATTACCTTTGGAAGAATAGGCCTAATGACATGTCAAGGCCCAATACAATTTTATTTTGAAAAAAGGGCCTATATCTCATGAGGACCAATGTGTTTAGTTTCTGGAAAATGGCTTTGCAAAATGGATCCATCTGGGCAAATTCAAAGACTCCGAGGCACGGGTTGATAAAAGGAAGGAAAAGAATTGAAGTGTTGCAAATAAACATCACGAACAAACGACTTAGTCGCCAAGCTGTGGCAACCCTTTCGAGATGAACCATAAGAGAGTATAATGGATTGTTAAGCAGGTGCAGAGTACCCTTTAGCAAGATGGCACTTGCGCTTCGCTTAAGTTCTTCCAAACTTTGCCGACCGCAATTTAATTTCTCATTAATTGTTCCTTAGAATTTAACTAAATTTGGAATTAATGTATTCTAGGCTCAGTATGAACCAAAACCCAACAGATGGTGAAGCCCAACACTTATTTACATGAGTATCCTGCGACCACCACCGTGGACGTTCAACTAATTTGTCCTCTAATAGACATTCCACGAATCAAACTGAACTATTATAATTTGTCCTCTAATAGACAGTCTTGGTGTCAAAGCAATATTTCCACTTGTTTTCCTCATTAAATTAATTCAACTTCTTGTTATTATCTACCACAGAATTCTTTTCCCTCGGATTTAGAGACCCTAGGCTTGGTCCCGTTTTTGCTCATGTAGCGACGCTAGAATGACAAAATGCTCCAAATGTTTGAGATAGATTAAATAGTTGTGAATAGTCCAAATTTAGTGAAAATAAATTCGAGGTTGCTTTCGATCATGACATAAGTGGTGATTAATGTGTCATTATTATATATAGAGTATATGAGATAAATTTACCTAGAGATCCTTATACCCAAATTAAATTGCCTACTAGATATCTCAAATAGTATGAGGATTCATGTTCAATTCCTATTCAACACATTCAGTGATAATCGAGCTACAAGCCAACAATTCTCTGTAAATTCACTAATCCCGGCATGGACGCCTTTCTCTTGATAGATTGGAAATGTAAACTCTGGTGTTAATAGCTTACCACAATTAGCATATCATCGTAACATCAAAAAGAGAATATATATGGTGCTTAGCTCCAATAGAAAGAATATGATCCAATATGTTTGAAGCATTGTGAGGTTAAATTTGTCCTTCGTTTTAGCTGAGGATTAAGTTTATAATTATATTATATATGAAGGCATAATATCAAACAGAGAAACTTGATAGATTCTTCACATTGGGCGTTAGTGTTACGTGATATCTGCTCAATCCTTCAAAATGTGAGCTACCGCCAGAGACCAGCATATACTTCTTGTCTAGCCATCATTGATGAGCCTATGACCCAAAAAATTGCAAAATTCTCCTCTCTTTAATCTATATAAACTACAAAATCTTGCGATTCAAAAGCACAAAGGAAACGCATCTTTCTCCAGAAAGAAATTTAAAGGGACAAACTTTCAAATCTCTCAATTTCCAACAAAACATGGCCATGAAAGTTGAGGCTGTTTCCGCAGAAAGCATCAAGCCTTCCTATCCAACTCCATCTCACCACAGGGAGTTCAAGTTCTGCCTCCTTGACCAGCTGGCTCCTCCGTTTTACGTTCCAGCCATCCTGTTCTACTCAGCTCCCGATGACAAGGCAGCGCTGGACTCTGCCTCGGTGTCAGGAAACTTGAAAACTTCGCTCTCGCAGGCACTTTCCCTCTTCTACCCTCTAGGTGGAAGGGTGAAAGGCAATGCTGCCATCGATTGCAGCGATGATGGCGCGCTTTATTTGGAGGCGAAAGCTCACTTCGAGTTGTCTGAAGTCCTGTCAAGCCCTGACATCAATCAGCTCCAGAAATTCCTTCCATTCTCTCTATACAGAGTCACTCCCAACATTGAGGAACAAGTCATTGTAGGGGTCCAATTTACTTTCTTCAACTGTGGTGGTATCGCGATTGGCATTTGTATCTCTCACAAGATTGCCGACGGTGCATCAGTCTCAGCTTTCCTCGCTGCATGGTCTGAAATTGCTGTAAATGGTGTCGACAGCGAAGCCAACCTCAAAGACTCCCTTCTTGAAAGCATCTGAGATACTCCCACCAAAGGACATAAACTTCCAAATGCCATCTTGGGTCATCAGCAGAGAGAAGCTTTTGACCAAGATGTTTCGTTTCGATGGCGAGAGCTTGGGCCGTCTCAGGGCTAGGTTTGGCAGTACTGCCCCTACACGCGTTGAGGCCGTGACTGCCCTCATTTGGAAATCTGCCGTGGAGGCTGCGGGGCAGAGGCCAGACTGGACAAAAGAAGTACCCCCCATCATCAGCAGTGACACATGTGGTGAACATCAGAAGCAGGATAAGGCCCCAACCATTGCCTGAGAATGCCTTGGGCAATCTGTGGCAGTCCGTTGTGGCACCACTGATAGACACAAACAAGAGAGTTGAATTGCAGGACTTTGCAGGCAGTCTCAGGAAATCAATAAGGGCAATTGATGGCGAGTATTTGAGCGTGCTTCAAGGCGAGAGGGGATTGGCCAAGGCCTACGAAAGCCTCACGGCGGCACGGAAGTTGGCGGAGTCGTCTGTGGGAAAGATGGAGCTCTACGGTTCAGATGGTGCGAATTGCAAACCTTCGACCTCCAATCAAACCATGTGATTGGCAGTTCATTTCACTCTGGTATGAACGTGATGATGAATCGTTGCGTTCGTTCTACAAAGGCCCAGACGCAAACGCGTGTCAACCAACCAACGTTATAGACACCACGAGCGAAAGAATTTGCTATCTCGCTCGATAAGTCAAATCGACCGCCAAAGAGAATCTTGATAAGGTCAAGTCCTCAAAAGAGCAGTAGAAGAAAATCTCTCAATTCTTGTCCTTAAAATAAAATATCTCTGTCCCCCAAAGAAATTCAGTCAGTCTTATATATATATAGGCCTTCTAGCCGCCACACAAACCCTAAAACCAACCCTAAAAAAAACTAATGCGTCATATTCTAGAATATTCCTATTCTAAAATATTACTAAACAAGAAGAATATTCCTATTTGACTTAGTCAAATATTTGGTGACCAGATAATCAAATTGCGCTAAGATTTCCAAAATGCTTGCCTAAATTGCTTAGCCCGCGCTCGAGTGATCGAACCAGTAGGAATAGACAATGGGTCCTTAGCACCTCCTCCTTGATATGGCTCGATGTCCACATCATTCCCTCCCCCGCGCAAAGGATTTGCCCTCAAATCATCATTGGTATAAAAAAGAGTCAAGTTAGAAACATTAAATGTGGCACTAACGTCATACTTACCTGGAAGATCAAGCTTGTAGGCATTATTGTTAACTCTTTCCAAAACCATGAATGGTCCATCCCCTCGCGGTAATAACTTAGAATGTCACTGCTCAGGAAATCTCTCTTTGCACATATGAACCCAAACCCAATCGCCGGGTTCAAACACCACTTCCTTGCGCCCTTTGTTGGCTTGCCTTGCATATTGCTCAGTCTTGCGCTCAATATTTGCGCGCGTCTTCTCATGCAACGCCTTGACAAATTCAGCTTTCTTTGCTCCATCTAAATCCACACGCTCATCAATAGGTAAAGGGGTTAAATCTAATGGAGTTAATGGATTAAAACCATAGACAACCTCAAATGGTGTAAATTTAGTAGCAGAATGCATGCTCCTATTATATGCAAATTCAACATGTGGCAGACAATCTTCCCAAGATTTTATGTTCTTTTTAATAATAGCACGCAACAATACCCCTAAAGTTCTATTAACTACCTCGGTTTGACCATCGGTCTGTGGATGACAAGTAGTAGAAAATAACAACCGTGTTCCTAATTTTTTCCACAATGTTTTCCAAAAGTAGCTAAGAAATTTAGAATCTCGATCTGAAACAATCGATCTAGGCATGCCATGCAAACGAACAACTTCCCTAAAGAACAAATCAGCAACATGAGATGCATCATCAGTTTTATGACAAGGTATAATTAGAATCTCTACCATTCTTAGACCTAGGCAATCCTAACACAAAATCCATAGAAATATCAGTCCAAGGATGCGTTGGAATAGGTAATGGTGTATACAAGCCATGCGGTTTAGTTGTAGACTTAGATTGCTTACAAGCAATGCATCTCTCACAGACACATATGACATCTCTCTTCATATGTGGCCAATAAAAATGTTCATGCAGCACTTCATAAGTCTTATTAATGCCAAAATGCCCCATTAAACCACCACTATGCACTTCTTGCACCAACAATTCACACAAAGAACACTTAGGCAAACATAGTTTGTTTTCACGAAAAAAGATAACCTTCATGCCTATAAAATTTATCAAATGAAGCGTGTTCACAAGCTTCATACACTCTCCCAAAGTCATCATCATCAGTATATAAGCCCTTAATATGCTCAAAACTAGACACTTTGCTTCTAAAATAGTTACAATTGCATACCTTCAAGAAAATGCATCGGCTACCACATTCACCTTACCTTTCTTGTACTTGATCACATATGGAAAAGTCTCGATGAACTCCATCCATTTGGCATGTCTTTTATTCAATTTTTGCTGCCCTTTCAAGTACTTCAAGGTCTCATGGTCGGTGTGGATCACAAACTCCTTTGGCCATAAATAATGTTGCCAAGTCTCCAAAGCTCGCACTAAAGCATACATCTCTTTATCATAGGTAGGATAATTCAATGTTGCTCCACTCAATTTTTCGCTGAAATAAGCTATAGGACGCCCTCCTTGCATCAACACAGCTCCAATTCCTGTACCAGAAGCATCGCACTCTATCTCAAAAGTAGCACTGAAATTTGGCAAAGATAACAAAGGATCATTAGTCAACTTATCTTTTAAAAGATTAAATGCTTTATCTTGCTCTTCTCCCCACGTGAAACCCACGTGCTTCTTGATAACCTCAGTTAAAGGTGCGGCAATGGTGCTGAAATTTCTCACAAATCGTCGATAAAAACTCGCCAATCCATGAAAGCTACGCACCTCTCCTATGGTCTTAGGCGTTGGCCATTCACGGATTGCTTTGACCTTTTCTTCATCAACCTGTATACCATCAGCACTAACAACAAATCCTAGAAATACTAATTTGTTGGTAACAAAAGAGCACTTCTTTAGATTAGCGTATAATTGCTCGGCCCTTAAAACCTGCAAGACAGCTCACACATGCTCAATATGGTCATCAGGACTTTGGCTATAAATCAAGATGTCATCAAAATAGACAACCACAAATCGACCAATAAAAGCACGCAAAACATGATTCATAAGTCGCATAAACGTGCTCGGTGCATTAGTTAATCCAAATGGCATTACTAACCACTCATATAATCCATACTTGGTCTTAAATGCAGTTTTCCATTCATCACCTTCTTTCATCCTAATTTGATGATAGCCACTTTTCAAATCGATCTTAGTGAAAATGCAAGAACCATGCAACTCATCCAACATGTCATCTAACCTAGGAATAGGATGTCGATACTTTACCGTAATATTATTGATTGCTCGGCAATCGACACACATTCGCCAAGTTCCATCCTTCTTTGGCACCAACAAAACAGGGATGGCGCACGGGCTAAGACTCTCTCTCACATGCCCCCGTTCCAATAGTTCACTAACTTGCCGCTGAAGTTCCTTTGTCTCCTCGGGATTGCTTCGATATGCGGGTCAATTAGGTAATGGCGCACTAGGAATCAAGTCAATTTGATGTTCTATGCCTCGAATCGATGGTATCCCTCTAGGAAGTTCATCAGGAAAGACATCTTCAAATTCCTGCAATAAAGACACAATAGGACTAGGCAAACTTGGGTCAAGATCGTTAGTAGAAAACAAAACCTCCTTGTACACAAGTACAAGCATTGGTCGATCTAGAACTAAAGCTCTCCTCACTTCACTTGATTTTGCATAAAAATTATTTTGCCTCTTTTCTTTCCTCTCTTCTTTTCCCTCGGTTTTTACCACAATCTTTCTCTCGGCCTCTCCTTTTCCTTGCGTCTCAGACACACCACGCAAGCCCTCGGATTTCTCACATTTTCTCTCTCTCTCTCGGCTTCTCGTTGTAACTTTAACTGATCTTGATACACCTCACTAGGTGTCATTGGTACCAAGGTATAAGTCTTTTGATTCATCACCAATGAATAACGATTAGTATACCCATCATGATGTACCTTTCGATCATATTGCCATGGTCTTCCAAGTAAGATATGACCCGCTTGCATAGGTACAACATCACACTCTACCTCGTCCTTATATCTCCCTATCTCAAATGGGATTCGAACTTGCTTCGACACTTTCACCTCACCACTATCATTTAACCATTGAAGTCTATAAGGCCTAGGGTGCTTTGTCGTCTTCAAACCCAACTTATCCACCATAATACAACTTGCCACATTTGCACAACTACCTCCATCAATTATCATACTACAGATCTTACCATTCACCACACATCTTGTATGAAACAAGTTATCTCTTTGTTGGTGATGCTCCTCCTCCTTTACTTGCACACTAAGAGAACGCCTAACCACCAATAAGTCTCCTTTTATAGCCACTTCTCCATCACTACAATCCTCCAATGGTGGCATCTCATCATCCTCTTCTTCCCTTTCACTTTCGGACTCAATAACACCATGTCCAGTCATGATCATCACCCTCCTATTAGGGCATTGATTCGCCATATGACCCCTGCCCAAACACTTAAAACATTTAATCTCACGAGTTCTAGTGTTAGGGTTTTCAGTTTTACCTAAAGCCGGATTCGTTCCAACTTTACCGTCCCTCTCCTTCTCCTTTGAGGTTTCGGTTTTGGTGTTGTTTCCTCTCCAATTTGGCTTCTCATCTCTTTTCCAATTGGATTTCCAATTCTGATTTGAACCTCCTCCACTCTTGTGATTTCGATCCAACTTCAATTGCCGCTCAACTTTGATAGCTTTGTCCACCAATTCCTCCAATTCAACATAGTGTTGCAGCTCCACCACCCTTGCTATGTCTCGGCTCAAACCACTCAAAAATCTTGACATTGTGGCCTCACGATCCTCCACCACATTAGCACGGATCATGGCAATCTCCATCTCCTTGTGATACTCTTCCACGCTCTTATTGCCTTGTGTGAGATTTTGTAACTTTTGAAACAAATCTCGGTGGTAATGACTAGGTACAAAACGCCTTCTCATCACCGCTTTCATCTCATCCCACGTCTCTATCGGTCTTTCACCATTGCGCCTCCTACTAGTCACAAGTTGATCCCACCAAATTATAGCATAATCAGTAAATTCAACAGCTGCAATTTTTACCTTTTTGAGCTCGGAGTATCGTTGGCAATCAAATACCATCTCCATGCGTTTCTCCCATTCTAGATACGCATCGGGATCATTCTTCCCTTGGAAAGAAGGAATCTTCATCTTGATATTGCCAAGTTCATTATCTTCTTGGTGTCTAAACCGTTGAGCTCCATTTCACCTTCCAAATCGAGCATCTCGATCATCCTCCATGTCGGCCTCATCATCATCATAATGCCGCTGCCTTCTATGTCGTGTTCTAGAGGTGTCTCGCTGATGTTGTGGCCTTCCCCGGGGTAGCTCTCGGTCACCATCAACCCTCATGTCATTCCCCATCATTCGGCCACTAAGCTCCTCCACTACGGCCTTCAATTGCTGGATGCTTTCCACGAGCGCTTCATCCCTTCGTATGGAGCCAACCTCCTTTTGATTCACACTTTCTTCGTGCGACATATTTTAGACCTGCAAGTAAACGTTAGTCACAAAAATCCTCACCAATCACTCCCTCACGTGTTTCTCTCAAGGTGTTTGTCACTCCCCTCGTGTTTAACTCAAGTTTAGGCTTTTTTTTTTTCACCCTCAATTAAGCTTACACACTCTTGCCTTTTTCCTCTCGTATTCTCTTTTCACAAGCTCTTTATCGGACTCAAAACCTGTCTCTCAACCTCTCACGACAATCAATCAAACTAATCAAACAAGATTAGATCACTATTGATTTTGATTCAGCAAGTAACAATTTCAAACCAACAAGTACAACCTTCGAAATTCCAATTGAAACGCAAATCACTACTGATTTTGTTTCAATTCGGTCTACTAACAAACGAGTCACCTTCTTGATTTTTTTTTTTTTTTTTTTTGGCTAATTTTTTTTTTTTGCCGAAGCTTTTTTTTTTTTTCTTGCGCACTTTTTTTTTTTTTTTTTTCTTTTCTTCTTTTTTTCTTTTTTTTTTTTTTTTTTTTTTTTTTTTGACGAACTCAGATACAATTTAAGATGCTAGAAAAAAAATTTAAAACTAATAGCAAACAACTACGTATGGAAGCACAAAAGCAATCGGATCCCTAAATTAGCTAGAACCAAAACCCTAGCTCAATAAATCTCAAATTTCTGAATATCAACAGAAAATTAAAGATAAATAGACCTTGTAGAAGCAAGCTCTGATACCAAACTGATGTGAATCGTTGCGGAAGGATCGTTCTATGAAGGCCCAGATGGTGCGAATTGCAAACCTCGACCTCCAATCAAACCTGTGATTGGCAACCTCGGTATGAACGTGACCTGTTGACGAACGCGTGTCAACCAACCAACGTTATAGACGCCACGAGCGAAAGAATTCGCTATCTCGCTCGATAAGTCAAATCGACCGCCAAAGAGAATCTTGATAAGGTCAAGTCCTCAAAAAGAGCAGTAGAAGAAAACCTCTCAATTCTTGTCCTTAAAAATAAAATATATCTCTGTCCCCCAAAGAAATTCAGTCAGTCTTATATATATAGGCCTTCTAGCCGCCACACAAACCCTAAAACCAACCCTAAAAAAAAAAACTCATATTCTAGAATATTCCTATTCTAGAATATTCCTAAACAAGAAGAATATTCCTATTTGAATTGGTCAAATATTTGGTGACCAGATAATTAAATTGCGCCAAGATTTCCAAGATTCTTCAAGATTTGATCCAAGGTCATCTCCACGCCAAAGATCACGAACCATGACACCAACAGCTTGCCTAAATTGCTTGGCTTGCGCTCGAGTGATCGAACCAGTAGGAATAGATAATGGGTCCTTAGCACCTCCTCCTCGATATGGCTCGATGTCCACATCGCGCTGCGTCGACGCCATCGAACCGCAAGCTGCCCCGAGCTTCCGTCGCACCTACCGCGCCTCCACCCAGCGCCGGCAGCTGAGCCGCCAACCTCCGCCGCTCCTCCAGCCGTCCGCGATCGCCCAGCCGCGACCCGCTTCTGCTCCGACGCCCCCAGTCGCCGGTTCCCTGCGCGGCTGCCGACTGCCGTGCCCGCGACGCTCGTCCGCGAACACCGGCTCCACCCAACTCCGCCCGTCTCTGCTCCGTCTCGCGAGAGTCGGACCCGAGCCAGATCTGCAGCCCTCCGACCAGCGATCGATGCTGCTCCTGCCTAGGTGCCGCCCTATCCCGCCTGACCCAGCACCGCGCCTTCGTCGAGCCTCCTTGCTGCTAGGTTTTCTCCTCTGCCCGAGACCGAGCGAAGCCACCTGCTGCCTCTCCTGTTTCGCTGCTGATCCAGCTACTGCCGAGCCACCTCGCCGGACCTCGCCAGACCTCGCCGTACCTCGCCGGAGCTCCGACCACCGGGACCCATCACCCCCACGATGAACCACCATCACAGACACCACAGCCGCTGCCCTTGCACCGTCCTTAGCCGTGCCGAGTCTTCATAGGGGTTCAATATACGGATTGGATTTTTGGAAAAACTTCAAACTTAGGTAGAAACTTGGTTTATTTTATTCGATAAGTTTTTTTTAGGTAGATTTAATTTATTAGGTAAATTTACTTTAGTTTTGATGTTTTATCTCAATGCACGATTGAAATTCCCGATCTACAACTTCGATTCATAATCGCACATGAAATTTTATTCAATCTATAAAGTTCTAGATAAAATAATTAATCACACGGGAGTAAAATTGATATCTTGATCTTTAAAGTTTAAGATCAATTTATCGATTTTATTAGCGAAATAATCAAATTTGAATTTCATTTCAAATATGGATAACATTTTTTATGATCATGGATGGTTTGATGTTTATTTCTTAATTGTTTTGTTTATCCCGAAAATACAAAAAAATTGCATTTGCATTCATGTAGATTAGGATTGATTGCATGATTGGTTAGTTATTTTCTTAAAATGCATGTTTAGAAGGCATTTAGAATAGATAGCATTTCATTTTAGTTAGATTTTTATTTTTAGTGATTTAATTACTAATTTTCATAATATATATATATATATATATATAATGTCATGCCCATGTCATATAGAATTAGGTTCATGAAACGTATAAATTGTCCATCATTAGAATTAAGTCATTAGGTTAATTTAGATCACACATTTAATTATTGCATTTCTTTTTAATGTTTAGGTCATATTGTCATATCATATCATTTCATGCATTGTATAAAGTACGATTCTTATTAAATAAGTAAAAACAAAAATTGAGTGGTTGCGTGTTGATTAGAAAGCATATCTAGGATTAATTATGCGAATTTTGATTTAACATTGCAGATGTTTTCTTTGATATGAGCTAAGTTTGCAATTTATTCATTGCTTTCTTGGATGTTAAATTGGTGATTTGCGCACCCGTATGATCACCTCATGTTAGGAAAATAGATTTAAAATTAATTCAAGTTACCTGAAAATAAAAAGAGAAATGTAACAAATTAGTATGGGCTTGGGAAAGCCCAAGCTAAGTTAGACTTAGTAGTCCATTAGTCTAATTTTAGGTGGTGCATCCAAAATTTAGGTCGCGGCAGAAAACAATTAAAGTTTTAGAAACTATAAAATGCTTTAAAAGACATAGGAATCATGAAATGCAATAATGGAGACTTGAAATCATGACTCTTCAGCCTTGTGGTTCATCTTCCAAAATTCGTCCCCTGCTTTGACTACAGAATAACCATCTCAAGAGTTCAGCAAATATCCAAGGAAATTGCTCAAAATAGGCTCTCGTCCATATGTTGCTGATTAACTTCAAAATTAGCAACAAAAATGGTGAATCGGTAACTTAATATTTGAATGACAAGGGAAGAATTAATAATCTCTTAATAATTGATAAACTATAGTCTTCTCATTGATGACTTCATTCTTGACGCACCGAAAAAAGTTATGAACGAAATCTGCCTTATCTTGGATGAACATTGATTGTGTTGAGTTCAGTGATGGAGCTAAGTTGAATGCTCCCACATCAAGGCAAAAGCAAGGTGAATATCACCAAAGTGAAGGTTTGTATACCCTTTTTGGAGTCACAGATGAAGAAATCTAGAAGGAATTTTGAAAGTTGACAAAGTGTCGTTTTTGAGTAGCTGGAAGGAGATGTGGATCAAAGCATGTTAATTGGACACATATATATGTGTGTGTATATATATTATATGATTGATAGAAGTCCATCAAAGCTTTCAAGTTTTCCAACTTCTATTTTTAAAAATCAATATAGTATTATAGTATGCACTATATATATATATATATAGACATCTTTTGGAGTATGATGGATGAGTTTTCTTATGGATTTTTTGGGTGAAAAAGAAGCAGGTTTAGCAAAGACGGAACGTGGACTTTGCAAGAGGCAGATGAATACTAGAGATCTTCTCATCTTCATTGAGGACAACAACCTCATAAAATAATAAAAAGACACGGATTTACAAAAAGGGATAGGGGAGTCCAGAGTAAAAGGAGCATCGATACATACAAGAGTATTAATTTCGGAGGGTTCTGTAATCTGTCATGATAGAATGGATCTTCCTCTCAATACTAAAGCACTATAATCTTAGCTAAAGGGATGGCGACCACTACAAGCCTTCTTTTGAATTCTCCCCTAGATTTGATAAGCAAGTTGCACTATAAGTTAATTGCTTAAAAAATGGGACTGACATTCGCGTTGTTGGCTTAAATTGACGTAATTTATAACGCTATCTTGAACTTAGTCGCTATACGTATTAGGTGTTTTGACCGTTAGTGTATGTTAGTAGATAATTATGTGGTAAAATAATTAGTAAGTTTTAATAGGAAAATACTCGACAGATTTAGAAATCTTACTAAAATCTATTTACTAAGTGCCATAACTAGCTTCGATTGGGTATTGACATAAATTAAACATGCATTGAATCGTTGGCTTTATTGAAATACCCAAATATAATTGCCACATTAGTTAATAATTTTTTTCGTTAATATTTCTTTATATATGTATAGCATTGCTTGTTTTATTATTGGATTTTATGACCGCAACACCCTTCAGATATTTTTTAAGCTTGGATTAATGTGCTTTGATATTACAAAAGAGATATTGATTTCATATTTAATTTTTATCATGGTGTCTGACTCTATTATTTAATCATTTTGAATATTTTATGGCTCGACAAAAATATGTTCAAGACACATGTTAACAAAATTACACATATTACGAATTGTATTTCTCCATTTCAACAAGGTTTTCCAGAAAAAAAAAAAATGTCCATAGATATAACAAGAAAAATCAAGGCATATGGAACTTTAAACATACTTTCATTTGCAGTTCTAATCACACATGAATAATAATACACATAACGGTTCCTCCAGCACCAAAAAAATAAAAATAAATAAATAATAATAATAATAATAATAATAATAATAATAATAATAATAATAATAATAATAATAATAATACACAAAACCATTTAAGCAGTTTATGACATCTAACAAAGCAAACGAACATATGAAACCTCGACTCAATCAAATCGACAAGCAAACCATAAGGGATGATAATCTTCATCGGTCGCAGTTCTCATGATCACAGGCTCAGCGAAATAAACTGTAGCAACTCATCGTTGCGCTCGAACTCGATCATGTCCTACTCGTGCAATGTGATCCAAGCTTCGATCCCGTCCCCGCACCTCGTTCCCATTAAAGACACCATATTTCCTATCGGTAAACCGGTGGTGCACACCCAAGTGGGCCTTCCCAAGCCGAAATCCACCTCGTAGAGAGGAAACTTCACCCAACTGCTGAACCCGTAGAGCTCCATCTTTCCTGCGGACGACTCCGCCATCTTCCGTGCCGCCGTGAGGCTTTCGTAGGCCTTGGCCAATCCCCTCTCGCCTTGAAGCACGCTCAAATACTCGCCATCAATTGCCCTTATTGATTTCCCGAGACTGCCTGCAAAGTCCTGCAATTCAACTCCCTTGTTTGTGTCTATCAGTGGTGCAACAGTAATCTGCCACAGATTGCCGAGGGCATGCTCAGGCAATGGTTATGGCCTCATCCTGCTTCTGATGTTCACCGTCTGGGTCGCTACTGATGAGGGATACTTCTCGTTCCACTCTGGCCTTTTCCTCGCTGCCACCACGGTGGATTTCCAAATTAGGGCGGTCACTGCCTCCACGCAAGTAGGAGTTGCACTGCCAAACCTGGCCCTGAGCCGTGCCAAGCTCTCACCATCGAAACGAAACCTCTTGGTCAAAAGCTTCTCTCTGCTGCTGAATCTGCGTGGCATTTGGAAGTTTACGTCCTTTGGTGGGAAGAGCTCAGATGCTTTCAAGAAGGGAGTGATGAGGCTAGCTTTGCCATTGATGCCATTGAGGGCAATTTCCGACCATGCGGTGAGGAAACCAGAGACTGACGCGGCGTCAGCAATCTTATGAGACATGCAGATGCCGATCCCGATGCCGCCACAGTCAAAGAAGTTGGCTTGGACCCCTACAATGACTTGTTCCTCAATGTTGGGAACGACTTTGTCTGAAGAGAACGGGAGGAATTGCTGCAGCTGATTGATGTCCGGGTTCAACAGCCCACTGCCAACGCACCAAAGAAGCACACTTTCTACTGAAAGAATCTCAAAAGCCCACTGTCAAATCTCTCAATTTCCAACAAAACATGGCCATGAAAGTTGAAATTGTCTCCACTGAGACCGTCAAGCCTTCCTCTCCAACTCCATCTCACCTCAGGAACTTCAAGCTCTGTCTCCTTGACCAACTGGCTCCCCCGTTTTGGGTTCCGGTCATCCTGCTCTACTCTGCTTCCAACAACGAGGTCGCAGCGAACTCTGCCTCCGTCACTGGAAACTTGAAAACTTCGCTTTCGCAGGCGCTTACCCTCTTCTACCCTCTAGGCGGAAGGATGAAAGGCAACACTGCCATCGATTGCAACGACGAGGGGGCACTCTATTTGGGGGCAAAAGCTCGCTTCGAGTTGTCCGAAGTTCTGTCGAACCCGGCATCAATCAGCTGCAGCAATTCCTCCCGTTCTCTTCAGACAAAGTCGTTCCCAACATTGAGGAACAAGTCATTGTAGGGGTCCAAGCCAACTTCTTTGACTGTGGCGGCATCGGGATCGGCATCTGCATGTCTCACAAGATTGCTGACGCCGCGTCAGTCTCTGGTTTCCTCACCGCATGGTCGGAAATTGCCCTCAATGGCATCAATGGCAAAGCTAGCCTCATCACTCCCTTCTTGAAAGCATCTGAGCTCTTCCCACCAAAGGACTTAAACTTCAAAATGCCACGCAGATTCAGCAGCAGAGAGAAGCTTTTGACCAAGAGGTTTCGTTTCGACGGTGAGAGCTTGGCACGGCTCAGGGCCAGGTTTGGCAGTGCAACTCCTACTTGCGTGGAGGCAGTGACCGCCCTAATTTGGAAATCCACTGTGGTGGCAGCGAGGAAAAGGCCAGAGTGGAACGAGAAGTATCCCTCATCAGTAGCGACCCAGACGGTGAACATCAGAAGCAGGATGAGGCCATAACCATTGCCTGAGCATGCCCTCGGCAATCTGTGGCAGATTACTGTTGCACCACTGATAGACACAAACAAGGGAGTTGAATTGCAGGACTTTGCAGGCAGTCTCAGGAAATCAATAAGGGCAATTGATGGCGAGTATTTGAGCGTGCTTCAAGGCGAGAGGGGATTGGCCAAGGCCTACGAAAGCCTCACGGCGGCACGGAAGTTGGCGGAGTCGTCCGCAGGAAAGATGGAGCTCTACGGGTTCAGCAGTTGGATGAAGTTTCCTTTCTACGAGGTGGATTTCGGCTTGGGAAGGCCCACTTGGGTGTGCACCACCGGTTTACCGATAGGAAATATGGTGTTTTTAATGGGAACGAGGTGCGGGGACGGGATCGAAGCTTGGATCACATTGCACGAGTAGGACATGATCGAGTTCGAGCGCAACGATGAGTTGCTACAGTTCATTTCGCTGAGCCTGTGATCATGAGAAGTGCGACCGATGAAGATTATCATCCCTTATGGTTTGCTTGTCGATTTGATTGAGTCGAGGTTTCATATGTTCGTTTGCTTTGTTAGATGTCATAAACTGCTTAAATGGTTTTGTGTATTATTATTCATGGGTGATTCAAACTGCAAATGAAAGTATGTTTAAAGTTCCATATGCCTTGATTTTTCTTGTTATATCTATGGACATTTTTTTCTGGAAAACCTTGTTGAAATGGAGAAATACAATTCGTAATATGTGTAATTTTGTTAACATGTGGCTTGAACATATTTTTGTCGAGCCATAAAATATTCAAAATGATTAAATAATAGAGTCAGACACCATGATAAAAATTAAATATGAAATCAATATCTCTTTTGTAATATCAAAGCACATTAATCCAAGCTTAAAAAAATATCTGAAGGGTGTTGCGGTCATAAAATTCAATAATAAAACAAGCAATGCTATACATATATAAAGAAATCTTAATGAAAAAAATTATTAACTAATGTGGCAATTATATTTGGGTATTTCAATAAAGCCAACGATTCAATGCATGCTTAATTTATGTCAATACCCAATCGAAGCTAGTTATGGCACTTAGTAAATAGATTTTAGTAAGATTTCTAAATCTGTCGAGTATTTTCCTATTAAAACTTACTAATTATTTTACCACACAATTATCTACTAACATACACTAACGGTCAAAACACCTAATACGTATACCGACTAAGTTCAAGATATCATTATAAATTACGTCAATTTAAGCCAACAACGCGAATGCCAGTCCCATTTTTTAAGCAAT
Organism: Eucalyptus caleyi; assembly: GCA_014182885.2. Lineage (NCBI taxonomy): Eukaryota > Viridiplantae > Streptophyta > Magnoliopsida > Myrtales > Myrtaceae > Eucalyptus > Eucalyptus caleyi. Next base: position 30,260,976 of record CM024468.2, on the reverse strand, counting down.
TAACTTAATAGTGCAACTTGCTTAGCAAATCTAGGGGAGAATTCACAAGAAGGCTAGTAGTGGTCGCCATCCCTTTAGCTAAGATTATAGTTGTCATGCCCCGATCCTCAAGCACGCGCACATCCCTTACCTTTGGTCAATTTTAAAATGCGATATCTCAGGACTACGTATCACCGACCCTTTCATTTTCAATAGCACATGTGGAAGCAATTATAAATCCCCAAACAATAAAACAATGTGATAAAAAAGTAGGGCCATAATTTTCATATTAAAATTCACAACCACTCTTTTATACAAGCACCTTATAGTATATAATGCAATACTATTCATAGGAGTTTGATCTAACACTTATCCACATATAATCAAGGTCTAACAAAACAGGATGGGATCTCAGTCCTCATCCGGATCGTACTCAGGATCCTCCTCATCTGGTTCCACCTTAGGGTTTTCCTCTTCAGACTCCTCCTCCTCAGGCTCCTCATCAGGCTCCTAAAATGGTTATTTCAATAACCATTGAGACCACGTCTCAGCATGTTCTATTCCCTAAGACTCGATTAGTAAACCAATACACTAACTGGGCTACCTATGCATGCATGGGTTAGAGAACTTACCTTGGCCTTAGATTTCACCTGCATATTAGCACAGTTCAATAGGCACCCAAGCAATCACATCATTGATCGAAGCATCAATCAAATTGACCTAGTCGATCACACGCCAACAAGACCACTCACTGTCATTTCCATTCGCTCAATTAATTCATAACATCAGATCAAAGCAATGATCAATCGACCTAGTCGATTACATGTCAACGATGACCATTCCCCGGCCATTTCAATCGATACTACCTATGAGTCCGATCATGCCCAGGATTGCTTATTATAAGCCGATAATAGGTAGTATAGCTCACTAGAAGCTACCGCAATTATACTCATATAGTATACTATTTATACTCACCAGAAGTTGCCGTAATTATCAATATAGTATATTATAGCTCACCATAAGCTGTCAGCCATACTTTTATAGTATGCCAAAAATAATATATATGCTTGCCAGATGCTACTAGCCATACCCTTATAGTATGCCGAAAATAAATAATATATATGCTCACCAGAAGTTACTAGCCATACCTTTATAGTATGCTGAAAATAATATATATGCTCACCAAAAGTTGTTAGCCATACCTTTATAGTATGTCGAAAATAATATATATGCTCACCAAAAGCTGCTAGCTATACTTTTATAGTATGCCGAAAATTGATCATTTAATCAAATCACCATTTTATCATTCCCGATTAAAATATCGCGTGTGGGTACACGGTCGGCCTTAGCCAAAATACAATAATTTCCTTTCCATAAATTCCACCATTTTATATAATCCACCAAAATATTTTTGGCGCTGTCGACCGACGCCCGGTTATTTTTCAATTAATAACCAAAGATTATTCCATTAAAGAATAATTCCAAATTTGACAATTAATTGAATTCAGCACAAAATAAAGCTCAATTAAATAAATGGACCGTGCCACGACAATCAGCATAAAATTTCGATCACTTTGGCCATCTTGGTTGAATTTCCGGAAAATAAATAATTAAATAATTAATTTTGAAATTTAAATAAATAAATATTAAAAATCCAATTTAGGCTCGCATTGCCTAATTGAAGCTCGCTAAGGGACGGGAAAAATCCCGAGATGCATTCAATAAATATTAGCACATGCTTATTCGCTAATTGCATAATTTAATTGTCTAACATGCATCACAATTATCTAGTAATCACTAATCTACTCTAATCTAACCACCTAATTGCACTTAATTAAATCTAATCAATCATTAAGCATAATTAGCAAACTAAGAAAGCATTAGTGAGTAAAACTCACTCAATACGATGAGGTTGACGCAAGGATCAACTTTCCTCAAGGCGGGCCAAGCATCTAGGCTCGGGAAGATGGCCAAAACGGGTCAAATAGGTGCTGCCATACCTATTTTTCTAACTCCCTGCTCGCTGTTGGTTGGGGTGGATCTGGGGCTAGGGTGGCAAGGTAAGGCTGGCGGAGGGCGAGGGGGGCTCCAGTGAGGCCAAACGGTGGCCAGACAGAACTGGACAGTGGCTTAGGCTTCCTCAGCCATTCCCGAGGCTAAGTCGAGATCTAATAGGATCTGGACGGGGTTGGACTGGTGTGAGGGGTGGGACGGCAGCTCGGTGACGGTGGTGGGCAGCGGAACGACAATGTGTGGTGGAGCAAACGACGGTCCGGTGTGGCCGTGGCTCCTTCAAGCGACGCTGGTTGCTGCCTCTACTTTTGTTGGTCTTCGCATAGAACAAAGGGGGAGAAAGGAAGCATCGATGGCGGCTCAGGAGGGTGAGGGAGAGGCGGAGGCAAAAGGTGAGCGGCGGAGCGCGCGGGGGACGAACGGGCAGGGTGGAGCAACAACAGCAAGCTATTGTCTCTGTTTTTGCTTCTGCTCATTCAAACAAACCGAGGGGGAGAGGAAGAGAGAGAGTGTCAAGCGGTTGAGAGAGTACCGAGAGAGAGAAAGAAGATAAGTTTGAAAAAGTGAAAAGGAGAAGCAAAGTGAGAAACGAAAGAGGGCAGTTGGTGGGGGAGATAATCTACACGAGGGGGGAAAAGAGAGAGAGAGAGAAAAAGAAAAAGAAAGAAAGAAAGAAAGAAGAGAGAGCTTGTGGGCAAAGGGGAAAAAGGGTTGTTGACACTTAAATTTTGACGATTTAGTTCATTTATTGCATAGGAAATTAGGGGTTAATTTTATAGCATATAGATTTATATTTGCATTTATTTTGTTATTGGCATTTTATTTCTTGGACCAAGTGCGAATGGGTTCAAATTAGTTGGACTAAGCCCACGAAGCGAGCTGGTTGGCCCAAGCCCATGTTTTTTAATTATCTCGTGAAAAATAAAAAATTTGAAATTTTTCTGGGATATGAATCTTTTGGATAGAGCACATCTGTGAAAAAATATTGCGATTTATCTTTGCGAGATTTGGTTTTCGAGAAAATATTTATCGTAATCTCGAATTTTTATCAATAGTGATCAGTTGGTGAAAAGGTATCGCGGATGTAGATTTGAAGGGGAAATTGAAAGCTTATCTCCTACCCCCTATAAAAGCAACAGTGTACGAAGGGGGGTTTTGGCTAGGTTTTCTTTAATCGAAAAAGGAGAAAAAGTTGAAAAGGTGAGAGAGAAAAACTGGTGAAGAAAAGCTGCCGAGGGGTCTCTTTCCTTTGGTAAAAAAAAAAAAAGCAAAAGAAGGAAAAAGTGAAAGGAAAGTTGCAGAGAGTGACGTGAGAGGAGACAGAGAGAGAAAGTAACGTGAGAGGAGATAGGAAGAGAGAGAAGAAATAAAAAAAAAAAAAGGAAGAAGAACTGTTCTTCTTCCCGGTGGGCTCGACCGCTGCCCGCGCTCACTGCCTCGCCCCACCGACGCCGCCCGGAACCGAAGCCCACCACGGCCGCCGTCCATTGCTCGCTGCCGCAGCAACAACGCCCTTGCCGCCTTGCTATTGTCGCTCCCTCGCCCGCAAGCTCGTGCTGTAGCTGCTGTCCAGAGGCTAAGATTTGCTCACCGCCGTGCTCCGCTTGTTCCCGTTCGCCATTACCACCCCGATCTCACGTTGCCGCCATACCAGCACTGCTATCACTCCAGATCCAGACGCCCGAGCGCCAGTGCCCCTCACCGTGCCTCCTTCGCGAGCAACCTGCTCGCTGCCGCCTGAACCGCCCCCTGACGAACCCACTCCAGTCGCAGCGCTCGTCTCCCTCACGACGACCCCGGTGCCTTCCGTCGAGCCATCTCCACCAGTCGCTGCTGCAGATCCGGTGGTCCGCCCAACGCCAACAACGCCGAGACGTCCCCCTTCATCGATGCCCGAGCGTCGGTTGCTTCGCCCGTGCCGTCCCTGTCCCATCTGATCCGCAACCAACGGTGCCTTCCCTTCACCGGAGCTACCCCTGCCGGACCGACGACAGTTGCTGTAGGTGACTTGCCACGAGCAATCCGTGCTTGGGAAGGGAAAAGGAAAACAGAAAAACAAAAGGAAAAAGGAAAATCAATTAGGTAGTTTTTTTTTTTTTTTTATTTATTTACATATTTTATCTTTTTATGTTGGTTTCATTTATTTACTTTTTTTTTCTTTAGTAGGTTTATTCTTAAATATATGATTGATGTTCCAACATGAAAGTGCCCCTCAAGTGAGGGATTGATAGTCCGATTTTCGCGCCCGAAATCCGACTCACAATCCCTTATAAAAATCGACAATCCAATCTCAAGCCCGAGATTTGATTCGTGATTTAAAATAAAAATTGGTCAACCCGATCTCATGCGCGAGATATGGTTCGCCAATTTTTGGATATCAATATTGTCTTGCTTGATTTGATATCGTGTGTTTGGATCAATTTTATTTTCATAAGAGAAAAAAAATAAAAAAAAAACATCAAATTAGGATTAAGTATGTTTTAGAATATTCTTAGTCTTAGGGTTAAAATCGCAATTTGATTTCGAATTTTTAAATAAGAAAATCAAAAAGAAAAATCCAAATAAGAATTAGATTTGTTTTTGTTATCTTGCATGTTAGGATTGCAATCTTATTATGAATTTTTAAATAAAAAATCCAAAAGAAAGTGCATTCATTTAGGTTGTTAGTTTTTTATTTGAATTGCATGTTTAATAATGTCTTAGTTTTAATTTCGAATTTCTTAAAGAAAAACACAAAAAGATCATTGTGCATATTAGATTAGAATTGCACGTTTCATTTTAAATTTAGATCATCTTTTTTAGATAAATTGCATTTTAAATTTAGATAATGTCTTAGTTTAAATTAGGATTTAATATGACTTAATCCCTAGTTTAAATTAGATTGAATCTTAATCTAGCTAGATCATTTCAAATTTCATAAAATTTGTCTTAGGATAAATTAGTTGCAATTTTTAGGATAGATTGCATTTCTAAAATAAAAAATGCCATTTGCATGTCATATAGATTTAGGTTCATGAAATGCATGTCATTTTAGTGATTATTGTTAGGTTCATTTCTAATTAGAAATTGTCCGTCATTAGATTAGGTCATTTGATGAATGTTGCGTGACATATAGTTTGCATATTAAATTATACGTCGCGTGTCATTTTAGTTGAAATAATTTTGTACGTCATTGCATTGCATTGCACGTCATTAGAATTAAGTCACTTTGGTTAATTTAGATTGCATATTTAACAATTGCATGTTTCATAGAATTTTTATTCATATGTTTAAGACATGTTGCCATGCCATGTCATTTCATATTAGATTAAAAGCATTGCATTGCATATGGATTATAGTCTCGTTTAATAAGTGAAAACAAAAAGAAAGAAGTTGCTTGTTAATTAGAAACCATATCTAGGGTTGTTGATGTGGATTTTAAGTTAACAATGCAGATGCTTTCATTGTTTTGAGGTAAGTTCTGCATCATTTAATTGCTTTCTTGGGTGTTAAATTGGTGGTTTGCGCACCTGCATGAACAACTCACATGTTAGGGAAATAGATTTAAAATCAATCAAAATTGCTTGCCAAACATTTTTCAAAAATAAAAAGAAAGGTACCGAAAGGGCGTTAGAGAAATCTAACGTAACCAAGTCCCCGTACCCTTAGTCTCTGGTTCGTAGGAGTAAAGTAAATCTCCCGTTGCTTTACTAGGGTTTCTAATCGACCCATCAAAAATAGATTAGTGGCGACTTCTAGTTAAAATTCAATTGCATGTTAACAATTCAAACCTAAGTCGCGAATTGGTATGGGCTTGGGAGAGTCCGAGTTAAGTCTACGCTTAACAATCCATTAGCCAAACCCTAGGTGGTTCACACCCAAAAAAAAATTGGTCGCGACAAGGGTGATTGGCCATAAAAGGAAAAAGAAATGGGAAGAAAATCAAAAGAAAGAATTTCCTCAAATAGAAAATTCTTATTCCAATTTCTTTGAATAAGCTCATTTAATCGCAAAGGAGATTCCAAACTAGAGTTCTTGATTCCCCTCTTGCATTTCTACATCCAATTTCCCTCTTGAATTTCTCTCAAATAACTCTCATAAAAATCAATTGATGTCTCACTTTTTGAATTGAATATATTCTTCATCCAAGAATCCCTCATCCTTCTCAATTTCACAACCATAATTAATCATTGGCTTCAACTGAACAAAGATGGCCATAAACTGACTTTTTCCTAAAAAGTCTCGGTTGTCAAAAAATCTTCTGAGATTAAGTCGACGTTCCTAAAATTTACTGTGATAAGACAGAATCTTCAATTTTTGAAATCGAACTCAGATTGGTAGTTAATTTCACTCGGGCACGTTTTTAGTGTGACTTAGGCTACCAGGTAGTTTTCAGAACTTTTTAGGACAAATTATCCGTAGTCGATTTTCTTCGAGTCACGATGAACCCACATGACCCATTGGCGATTCTTAATTGTCATGAAAATCTCAAGGATTCAAAGACGGATATAAGGTACCAAAATGACAATAAAAATCAAATTAGTGCCAGTCGACGAGAGTTTTCCAATTTGGTGGAGTCATCCATGATCGGTCATTTATCTCAATTGAACCGACCTATCTCTGACTGTAAATTGATTTTTAACTGTGCTGTAATAATCTCTAAAGATGAGCATGGTCGAGAAATCGATTTTTGGTCGAATTCTCAAGTCTGTCTGCCTTAAAGTCCTTAATAGCTCACATAGTTAGTCTAGTTATCTCGTGAGTGGCCAACTCAGGCAAAAAAACACTATAGTCGCGTCGATAAAATGCCCAATTTATCTAATCAAAATCAGAACCCGAAAATCTAGATGTCATAATAGTGCTTTAGTATTGAGAGGAAGATCCATTCTATCACAATAGATTACAAAACCCTTCGAAATTAATACTCTTGTATGCATCGATGCTCCTTTTACTCTGGACTCCCCTATCCCTTTTGGTAAATCTGTGTCCTTTTATTATTTTATGAGGTTGTTGTCCTTAATGAAGATGAGAAGATCTCTAGTATTCATCTGCCTCTTGTAAAATCCATGTTCCGTCTTTGCTAAACCTGCTTCTTTTTCACCCAAAAAATCCATAAGAAAACTCATCCATCATACTCCAAAAGATGTCAAAAAAAGATGCCCAATTAACATGCTTTGACCAACGTCTCCTTCCAGCTACTCAACAACGACACTTTGTCAACTTTTAAATCCCTCCTAAATTCCTTTATTGGTGACTCCAAAAAGGGTATACGAACCTTCACTTTGGTGGTATTCACCTTGCTTTTACCTTGATGTGGGAGCATTCAACTTAGCTCCATTACTAAACTCAACACAATTAAAGTTCATTCAAGAGAAGGGAGATTTCGGTCATAACTTTTTTCAGTACATCGAGAATGAAGTCGTCAATGAGAAGACTATCAATGATGTTATCAATTATTAAGGGATTATTAATTCTTCCCTTATCATTCAAATATTAAGTTACCGATTCACCATTTTTGTTGCTAATTTTGAAGTTAATCAGCAACATATCGATGGGAGCCTATTTTGAGCGTTTTCCTTGGATATTTGCTGAACTCTTGAGATTGTTATATTCTAGTCAAAGTAGGGGGAGGAATTTTGGAAGATGAACCACAAGGCTGAAGAGTCATGATTTCAAGTCTCCATGTCGTTATTGCATTTCATGGTTCCTATGTGTTTTAAACAATTTTCTAGTTTCTAGGTCTTTAATTGCTTTCTAGTTCCCATGCCTTTAATGTTTGGGTAGTTCCCATATCTTTTTAATGTTTGTCTATCTCCTATGTCTCGGTCCCTCTGTAAATTGGGAAGAGTTCTCAATTGTAATGCAGACTTTAGTGAATGTAAATACTCAAATGAATATTTTTGGGGAGTTGATAGCTTCTATTTTGGCTTTCTATCCTTAGAGAGTAAATTACACCTCGGTAGTGAGCCAAGATTTGCCTTATCCTCGATTGGTGGTTTTTCCTTTAAGCTTTGGTGGTGAGTTTCTCCTATCCTAAAGTCCTATATCCTCAACGGGTGGCTTGTCCTTTAAGCCATGGTGGTGAACTTCATCAACCCCAATCTTCATCCTTGGTTGGTGGCATGTCTTTAAGGTCTTGGTGGTTGATTGTATTCTATCCTACATTTGCATTTTACCCATTGACAATCATCCTCACACATACCCATCCATACACGTTACCTAGAAAATTCCCCATTCTCGCTATTACTTGCCCACACACGCATCATACCTTATTATTGTTCACATCAATTACTTTAACCTTTCCCCAGAATAACAGAAATATAGCTGTCTTTTTGTGAAGTTACCTATGGATGCATCGTTCCCTTATGTGTCATGCATGTCGATCCATGACAATGTTGCTTGCTTTGATCAAGCAAAGCAAGTGGACCGAGTGGCTTCATTTCTTCTCCGTGTAAGATAGATATCCATTCCATCAGAAGCTTAGTCAAACTAGCGGGGCCGCAATAAATTGGTTAACTAACATCTCGGTTAATTGTGTCCTCATGTCAACTTACATTAATATTAAAATGGATAAACATTCTACCATAGAGATCAGATTACTTGTATAATTGGAAAACACCGAAGATTTTTCATCAAACCCGTGCACGATAAAGGATCCTAAAGTCAAAATCTCTTGCGGAAAAAAAAAAATGCACATGAGCATTTCCCTCAATTTCAGTCTCGCTTTTTCTTAGTGAGACAGTATAGATGCACTAAATTTCAATTGGACTCTTATAGAGTTTGAGAGTGTTAAAGTTTTGTCCCATCATCTATTAGCTTATTCTTTTGGATTAATCTTTGGGTTAAACCTTTGAACAAGATATCCGAATCAAGTTTCATCTTGATTAATTTTTCATATGCGCGCTCCCCTCTAATTTGTACATGACAAAGGATATTAAAGCATCAAATTTCAATAGGCCCTATATTTAAGTCTCCCTTCATTTATTTGCTTAACATCTAGCAGTGCAATTAAATTATTTGATAAATCATGTGATGTGATGGTCGATTTGCCATTGAATTTTGTTGGGGTGTGATTCATACTCCTCATCAACTGTGTAGAGGCAATGCCCCTACGACTTATGAGCTCATATTTATTGGTAGTTTATATATATTCTATTTTTATATTTTGTTGACAGTTTGAGCTTAGACTCATGAATAGCAGCTAAATATTTATTCTATTTGATATATTTATTTATTTTTCTCTTGTAATTAAGGGATGTAATAGAGAGGTGGGAGATGCTAATTATAGTGGAATCCTTAGCTAGATGTAGCCTTAGTTTAAAGGTGAACCGGGATAAAATATTGTGTCTCGAATTCTCTTTCTCACTTTTACTTTTTTCTTTTTTTTTTTTTTTTTTTTTTTTTTTTTTTTTTTTTGTGGTTGTGCAACGAATCCTAACATCCGGTATCAAAGCCAAGTTTGAGATTAGGGTTTCTCAATGAAGAGGGTTCCAAAAAAAATCAAATCTTGGGAAGATGCCGTCATCTGGTCAATCATGGATTGAAGTAGAGAAATTTAGAGGAATGGGTTTCAAGTTATGGAAATTATAGATGGAGGCTCTGCTTGTAGATAGAGATCTGTGCCACATGATTGAAGAAGATAAACTTGAGGAAAACTCCATGGGAAAGTCGAAGGAGGACAAGGCAAAGGAATCCACATCTACTGAATTGAAGGAGTGGAAGATTAGCGATCAAAGGGCATGAGGCTTGATCTGGCTATGCCTTCCTGATAATGTTTTGATAAACATGACCTCTGAGAAGTTTTTATTTGTCCAATTACAAACAAAAAAGCTAATTGTTAAAGAATAACATAGAGAGTCACATGTTTATACTTAGTTTAGTAAATCAGTGAGCTAGTAGTAGTTCTCCCTAGATGGTTAATATTTGAGTATCTATTTTAAGGAACTTGGCCTCTAAAGACCAGACAAATTTAAACCATTCTAAACTTAAGACTGTTCATGAAAAATAAATGATTTTGAAAGTATTTTCCCAAAAATGATAACTTGTATTGCTTGAAATAATTAGTCAATGAAATATATTTTTATTATCAACAACAATTTATGTATAAATATTTTTGTACATGATCAAAATATGTTTCATTTGTTCATTTTTATAAGTAACACAAGTGATTATTTTTATAAAAAATAATTTTCAAATTATTTAGTTTTTGCAAAATAAATGGAGTCAATCATCAATTTTTTTCATAGTCATCTCATATGGACACAACACATCGACGCCCAACACTCAGTCAGCAAATTCTAACTGCATTTGGATGGAAAAGAAATTACTTGAGGATAAAAATTAGTTTGTGAACCAAACTTGTCACAAAATCGAACATGGGCAATAGGATGGGGATCCTTTTTGTAATTTCTACTCAATTTTTTTGTTAATTCCACACCAACGCCACGTGCTCAACACCAATTTCAACTCCAATGCCTAATTAGTATTTTCCGTGGACATTAGAACAGTAATGGAAGGATCGCCCGGGAATCGTGATTGGGGATTAGTCACATGACGAGATACGAGGACCAAAATTGAATATGGACAATAGTACAGGACTATATTTTTAACTCTTCATGAATTTATATGAAACTGACCGGACCAAAATTCGAAGAAGGAATTAACCCATGGATTTGTCGCACTAAACAATTCCCGATCTGAATTTTGACTTTCTCGAGTATCCGTTTAGAGCTCCTTTCAGGTCCAATTCAAGAAAATATTAGGCGCTTTGGTAGTGCCACGACAATGGTGTTTGAGCACCATAAAAAATGCGACTCGTGTCAAGTGGGACCGGTATTGAATTGAAAATATTGAATCTAAGGCCGACATGTGAGCTGGTTTCTATGGCTTCTGAGCTGCACCGAAAGAGGATTTCGTATTGACGGGGGAATCATAGCTGAGTTGTGTTGACTTTGCTTCAATTACATGAGTCTAGTTCAAGTTTTCATCTTACGTGTCATGACATCTAGCTGCTAGCTAAAGCAATTGACAATGCTCCATTGATATTAAACTCTAAAGCATCTTTCACATGTCACATCTACCAAAAAAAGGAGCATAATTTCAGATTTCTATCAAAAAAAAAAAAATCTAAAATCATTTCTAGAAATTCGTCTCCCATGGGAAAGATTTGCAGCAGAAGATGGTTTTGGGAGGCAAGGCTTAGGAAAAAATTTAAAAAAGAAAAATTAATTGCAAAGCTCTTTCTTGCGGAGATAGTGTCCCATTCTCAATGGTGCTCAAGCATAATGCATCGCACTGCTGGAGCACCTAACATTTTCCCCTATAGTTGGGGCAAAGTACAGCGAAGAGAAAAAGCTTTGTGAGTTTTGCCAAACATCAAATTGTGAATATTATTGGTAGATTTTATGCTTTTAACACAGTGCAATAGACAAGATTTTATCACCTATCTGAATGCCTTCTCTACTATATAGTTTAAAATAATTTCATCAGTGAATTAAGTATTTTTTTTAGGCTTGTTTAAATCTTTTATATTAGAACTAGTTATAATTATCAAATGTCCTTAATTTTATTAAATTTTTGATAAATTATTTTTCAGCACTTGTTAGAGTTATCCAATATGTTCTGAGTTAAGTTTTCTCTTTATCGCAAAATAATTACGTCATTTTGGATTTGGGTTCTTATTTCAAAAGTCTTTTTAAGAGACTAAGCAAAAAAAAAAAAAAAAAAATTATAAATTTTAGGTAATCCATGATTGGGTATGATAGAGCTTCCTATAGACATATCGATTGACTTCCCACCAACTTGTGGATTCACATCACAGTAAAACATTTCGCTATTAACGTTCGATTTTGATGACGTCACTCGTGATTCTAAAATTAGACTATTACTGACAAATAGCAATTTGCCACGATTCATTAAGTGTCCCGTGGGACCCATGACATAGTTATTTCTTCATGTTGTCCACTGTTGGATTTTTATTAGATTAATTGTTTTTTATCATTCATTGTCGAACTAATGATATGTATACATTGAAATAATTATGTAGTCAAATTCATCCACATATCACAGATACAAAAATCAATTGGTGAGATATATGTATATATATATTTATGATGTGGATGTGATAATGGTCCTTCTTTATTTGCTAGCATAGTGGTTTTGAATGAACTTTAGCCACAAATTGACAATTATGTGAAAAAATTTAAAACTATTTGTGGACCTAATAACGATCCATTTTCAATTGAGTTTTCTACTAGTCTTTCTTCCTCATTTCGTTGGTGCCAGAAAAATTGGCATGGCTCCTGTGTGCCAAAGATAACTATAGCAATTAATCAATAAGTTGCAACAATTAAAAGAGAAATTATGAAGGATAAAGGAAATTCTTATGCAATTGAAGGTAATGTATAAAAAAAAATACGAACTTTTGTTCTCAATACTATATTGAGATTCAAATTAATACCATTAAAGTCATTGGTATCAAGGTACACATGTGAACGAACTAGGTAAAAGAGTTTCAATTTCACGTAATAGTTAAGCCTTCCCACCTTGAGGTGAAGGAAGGTTCAACTGAATTTTAAGGTACGCCAATTCACAAATTTTGCTTCTTTTGTCTTCTCTGATCTTCTTGCGGTTCATGAAATTCGGGTTTTTTATTTTTATTTTTTATTGATGTTGAAGACCTATAACCTTTTAAAATATCAACATGTATACACCATTTCATTTAGAGGACACACGAAAATTCTTTAAATTTACATGGTTTGGGCCCAAACTATTTTGGACCTAGAGGGCCACCTTGGGCCTAGGGACTTCAAGGGCCACTTCCAATAGTGTTAGAGCCCTTTGAGGCCCTAAACAGTCATTGGAACAGTGACCATTTTCCCTCCCTCTAGTTCCCCCCTTTTCGGCCAACCCTCAAAATTTTCCAATTTTTCAATTAATCGCGTTCGCAATCGCAAGTACAATAAGCCGCCAACCTTATGAGCACAAGCAGACCGAGTAGGAGCAGGCCGATGAGGAGCACCTTGTCTAATGAGAACTGTCGCCAAACTTGTGGAAACGCTAATAGACGTCCGATGAAAACCCTACCCGACAAACTCAAGCTAGATTCGCCCGGATTAGCTAAGAAAGATGTCTACTGTGGGACAGACATTCGAATACAAACTTGTCAATGGAAAAATGAAGGTCTTTTGCATGATGAATGGCAACAATTTCACGTGCACGTCATTAAGTAGGACGGTACCATGTGAAATTGTACCAAGAAAAAATGATAAAACAGCAAGAAAATTTTTCTTGCACAATTGGTCGAACTGCAAGCTCATTTGGATACGACGATACGATGAATCAAAGAGAACTCACACATAACCTCAAAATTGGACATATATGTTTCTCTTCAATGCATAAATTGTTATCTGATTAACACCAAAAAATTGCTTGCAGACGGGAAAGCCCTGTTTGATTCCCTTGGTTGAGTGGACGCTGGATCAAACTTTGCCAATAGCTCTTTATAGAAAAAGGCTCAAACCGCAAAAATGACATCAAAGAGAACAAGTCAAATGAACCATTCTGAATAGGTGTTCTAATTACCACCCACCTCCTCTTAGCCTTCAATTTAGTGACCGCTTGGCTTTGTTGGGCATTCACATTTTTAATCAGATGAGCTTGATCCAAAATGACCCTCCACCACTCTATCTTTTTCATAGAAGATTCTTCCCAAGGTTCCTCGGTAGCCAATATGGTATAGGTGGTCAACACGATATTACATTTTTTAAGCTTCTCGGCATCTCTCGCCCCGTTTCCATAATACATGTATACTTTCCTCTTCCCAGGAATAGTATGCTCGCTTAGCTGTGTAATCCAAGTGGAAATCACAAATGGAGGGCACACAACTAATGTCGATTTGGTACTCAGCACATCAAGCATCTCGTCTAGACTTGAAGATGATGCCTTCTAATTACAAGCTGAAGCAATGTTTTGGGTTTTACGCTTCTTTTGAGAACGAGAAACCCCTTTACTCATTCTACCCCTCTTACCCTTTCTCTTAGCTGAATCAGATCAAACCTCATCAACCCCACATTGTTCACCAGCACTATTGACACCATCCCAGCTATAAAACCACCAAATTTATCGAAAGCAATCAAAGAAAGTAAAGTCAGAGTCTTACCCAACCCCATATCATCTGCGAAAATCCCACAGAGGTTCTGCCCGCTTATTTGTGTGATAGTTCGTCAACACGTTCACAAAATCGCCATCTCTGTCCTCCCAAAACAGAGGCAATTCCCCGGAATTCTGCCTATGAACCAACCAACCCAAACCCTCCTTATAATGTTCGAACAGCACAGACTTAATCACCTCTCCCGGCGGCTCCAGGGCCTCCATCTTTGCATTCTTCCCAACATTTTTGTCGGCTAGCTTAAAAATCTCATCCACACTCCTCACCTCCTTCCCACTCTTCCTCTCTTTCACCACGACTGCCTCCGATAAGGCAAACGAAGCGCCCGCATCCAAAATGAGCACCAACTTGCTTTGCGAAATAGCCAACTTCACGAGGTCAAAGGCCTTTGATATGGCTAGTAAAAGTACCTAGAGGAGGGTGAATAGGTATAAAGAGTAATTTCTCACGATAATCGCATAATACTAGACAGTTGATAGAATTGAGACAATTGTTTCTCGTCAAACAACAATCAAAATAAGACTGAGAGTAGGGAAGAGAAAATTGAACGCAAGGTTTATAGTGGTTCGGCTTATTTCAAGCCTACGTCCACTCTTCTGCACTGACAGCTCACTGGCTGGATTTCACTATGAACAAAGAGATGTTAAAAGCCTTTGTTCTCCCTTGATTTCACGGTGTAGAAGATCTACCACACTCCCTCAAGGTATTACTAAGTATAGACTCTCTTTTGTGAATACAGTTTTGTTCAATATGAATCGACTAATAATCAAGGAGCTTCAGATTCTCGAATTTCTCTATCGTGCATTTTCTAGAACAACTGGAACGTCTTCCTTTTATACTCTTTTATGCCATCATACCCGTTGGTACTTACCAAAGGAATTCTTCCAATCTTCCCGTTGGACAGAATCAATTAAGAAGATCATTCGAGCTATTAAAGGAACATGTCGATAGCCCATCAATCCTGTTCGCCCATGCAATCAGGATCTTGGTTTCCAAGAATAGAACCTTCCAAGAGTATTTTGTCAATCATCGGATCTTCAAATGATCTTGATTTCGAATAAAAGAATTCGTTATATCATATCCAGCCAAGATATCTTCTCTAGTGGATAAGACCAAATCCTCAACCAAACACTTTAGCTCTGGATCGTCTTCGTCGTTGGATTAGAAACTGTCAATGAGAATAGTCTTGAGTCTTGTGTGCTGAGTCTGGTGATCTGAAGGTCTTCAGACTCTAAATAGAAGGGTTTGCAATGCTCCAGACTAGACTGATAGAAATGTTTTGTCAACTGCAAAATATTATGGAAAGATTTCTCCAACAATCTCCCCCTTTTTTATGGTGACAAAACTTTCCTGTAGATTTGAACAACTTTGACCTGCAAAACATTACTCAAGTAATATGGATATCTCATAAAGATTAACAACTCAACTAGACTCTGCATCCACAGAAAATAGGTTAGTCTTTCATGAGTAAAGCCATACAATAACACTTGATATAAATGCAATAGTCAATTTCAAATCCACACCCAAGTCATACTCAAAACAAATATCCAAACAAACTAAAGTAAAAATTTTAAAGTCAAAGTTCAAAGATTGCAATTCTCCCCCTTTTTGTCATCATTAAAAAGGTGAGAAAAAAGTCAAGTCTGTTTGGGAACGCACACAAGCTGGAAATCTCCCATCGACTGTACGATACCTTCCAGCCTCTTCAAGTCTTCCCCTAGATGTGCCACCTCTTCCCCTTTGGCATTTGCTTGAATTTAAAGAGCGAGGTCTTGCATTTGATCCGACAGGGTAACAGAAGACGCTTGTCCAGCATTCTTTAGGACTTGAAGTTCACATTCCAAAGCATACATTTGACCATGCATTTCCAGAAGAAGATCAAGGATGCGATGAAAATCTGCTGTAGTATCCGTCTGCATGCTGGCATTTGCTCTATCAGATGGAGTAAAGGCAGACGATGGAACTTCGGTGTAATCGCGCAGATTTGGCGTTGAGGTATCATTTCCTTCCTCAGGCATTTGAGAAGCCTAAAGATCTTCTGGATTTGCTGGTGAGCGACTCACACCTTCACTGTTGACAGGATATGGTGTAGTCCTTCCTTACTCGCCATCTCCCCTTGTTTCTAAGGTCTCAATTGGGGAAGAGTGATGGTCATGCTCGTCAGCGTCTTGATTGCCTTTCTCTCTGGCTTCATTTGCAGACTTTTCTTTGACTGCTTCTTTTTCTTCTTCAACTTCCTTCTCCTCTTCTTCTTTTTCTTTCTCTTCTTTCTCCTCTGCTTCTCTGTTCTCTTCTTTTCCCTTTTCCTCTCTCTATTCTTTTTCATCTGCTTCTTTTCCTTTTTCCTGTCGTTCCGTTAATTCGGGTACAGAACGACTGAGCCTTTTCAATGCCAAGGCAGAGATAGTGAGTTCATCCTCTTCATCTTCATCCTCTAAGATAAGAGTTCTTTTCTTTTTGGATGGAGCACCCATGGGCCCTTTCCCTTTCCTTTTTGATGCAGAAGATACTGGATGAGATTTGATTGGAGTTTTCACTTTGAACTTCTCCATTGCCTTATCAAGCTCTTTCAGACGCATTTTTGTCAGCATTTTCAAATCCACCACCATTTTTTTTCGCATGGTCAAACACAAAGAGTTTATGGAGGTTCAATGTTCAAGTGTCTGAAGATCTTGGTCACAAGACCTGAGTAAGGCAACTGGCCCTTGTCCTTCACCATTGCTCTGTACATGTGGAAGAAAATGGTGTGAGGGAGAGAGAACTTTCTCCCTGAATTGATCGTGTACATCAATTTCGCCTCAAAGTTAGACACGTCAGTCTTGGATGTCGATTTTGGCCTGAGACAGTTGATAACAATTTTGTGAAGCAAGATGTTGATGGCACGCATTCTTGCGTAGGTAATTCTCCCTTCTGCATTCCTGTCTTTTACAAACTCCAGTGAGGTACGAGCAATTGAAACCTTGACCGATTGATATCGTCCTCTTTCAACCCCAATTATATCTGCCAGCATGTCCATATTTACCACATAGTCTTGGTCTCAAACACTGAAGGATATTCTATTCGCATCTAAAAAGCTGAGATTTGAATAGAAATATGCTGTCAATTGTGCATAGTCGTCTGTGGTGTCGGAGCAAAATTGCTCAAGTTGAAGCAGATTGAACTTTTCCTTCAAGTTCACATTGATGTCATCCAGAAAGTCGAAATCAATGCTCCTGGGGTTTATCACCCCACGTTTCAACAGTTTGAAGAACAGATCCTCCCATTCCTTTGATTTGAACAACTTCGTTCTTTTTCCCTTAACCTTCGCAGCAACACCCATCCTAGGTTGAAATTCACTAAACAGTTTATCATCATCGTTCCCATCAGTCGAATTCAATCCTCCTACACGAGGGTCACTTGGAATGTTTGCAAGAGCTTCCTCAGCCTTTCCTTTGGGAGCAATTCCCAAATCCTCCATTCGTCGCAAAAAGACATACTCATTTCCATAACCCTTGTCTTTAAGGAAATCATCTACATAGTTCAGCGGAGTACCAGTGCTCTTCAAAGCACGATAGAGCTTGTAAATAAAAGAAGGTTTTTGAACTCTTACAGGGTCTACTTCCTCGATTATTTCTTCCTCCAGTTGTTGACCCACACCCTGTGGGGTAGATGGTGGAGAGTGACGTGATTGAGAGTGAATTGGGCTCTGTCGTTGTCTCGATAAATCTTCCTCCTCGGTGAGATCGAAATGGGTAGGACCTTCCCTCATTCTCTATGCTCCCCTGCTCGTGATTCTTGAAGACTTTCTCGAAGAAAACATCGTTCCTTGTCGTTGAAAGATTCCTTGACTTGCTTTCCCAAGAAAAAATGACAACTTTCTCGAAGATGAACACGAAATCGAGACAGGATTGAGAGGAGAATGCTTTTTAGGGTTTTGGAGTTAAGTGAAGAAAACAACTGACTATATATATATAACCCAATTTAAAAAGGAAAAAGCCAATCGACATAAAGGAAAGTGAACAGTCGTCCCTTTTTTAAAAACGATAACCGTCCTTTTTTTTAAAAAGAAAACTGCCATTTTAAATAGAAGTTATCCTTTTTAAAAAGGAAAAATTCTATTTTTAAAGATAATATAAATCAATTATAACTAAACGAATGATCGTACCTTTTCAAGATTGAATATTGAAACAACTTACAGTCTATAGCCATGAATGTCTAAGTCTGAGGGTCTGAGAGTCTCTAGACTTTAACTTCCTCAAGCTTCAAAATGTTGAGTCTGGAACGGATAATATCGAATTGATTTTTCTCCAAAGGCTTTGTGAATATATCCGCTAGTTGGCTCTTTGAATCAACAAATTGAATTGAGATTTCTCCATTTTGAACATGATCTCTAATGAAGTGATGTCGAATCTCTATATGCTTTGCCCTTGAGTGAAAGATTGGATTTTTAGTGAGATTGATTATTTGGTGTTGTCACATCTAATCTAAGTGCATGAGTCTTCAATTCCAAAGTCTTGTAGCTGTTGTTTTATCCACAGAATTTGCGAACAACAACTTCCAAGAGCTACATACTCTGCTTCTATTGTAGAGAGAGCCACAGTATTTTGTTTCCTTGAAAACCAAGACAATGTCCTGCTTCCAAGCAACTGACAAGTTCCCGAGGTGCTGTTTCTATCAACTCTGCAACCGGCTAGATCTGCGTCTGAATATCCAAGAAGATTAAAGTCTCCCTCTTTATGATACCAAAGACCGATGCTTGAAGATGAAGCAACGTATTTAATAATACGTTTCGCAGCACTGAGATGAGATTCTCTAGGATCTGATTGAAACCTAGCACAGATGCAAACACTCAACAAAATGTCAGGTCTATAGGCAGTAAGATAGAGAAGTGAACCGATGATACTCCTGTACAGCTTTTGATCAACTTTCTTCCCTTCTTCATCTTTGTCTATCTTCAAAGAACTTGACATCGATATGTCGGTTTTTTTGCACTTTTCTAATCCAAACTTTTTGACAAGATCATTAGCATATTTTTCTTGATGAATAAAAGTTCATTCCTTCAATTGTTTTACTTGGAGTCCAAGAAAGAAGGTTAACTCTCCCATCATACTCATTTCAAACTCATCTGCATAGACTTAAAGAATTTCTTGCCTGAGACTTTCATTAGAGGATCCAAAAATATTATCATCCACATATATTTGAACAAGTAAAAAGCTTTTGTTTTCCTTTTTAATAAATAGAGTAGTATCTACTTTACATTTGACAAAACCATTCTGTATTAAGAACTTACTTAGTCTGTCGTACCAAGTTCGAGGTGCTTGCTTTAAACCATACAAGGCCTTTTTCAATCTGAAGACTGAGTCTGGCTTCTTTGGGTCTTCAAACCCTGGTGGTTGTTCCACATAAACTTCCTCATGGATAAAACCATTTAGGAAGGCACTTTTGATGTCCATTTGGAATAACCTGAAATTTTTATAACAAGCAAACACAAGTAATAATCGAATAGCTTTTAACCTTGCTACTGGTGCGTAAGTCTCATCATAGTCTATTCCTTCTTCTTGCGTATAACCCTTGGCCACGAGTCTTGCTTTGTTTCTTACGACTTTTCCTTTCTCATTCATCTTGTTCTTGAACACCCATTTAGCTCAAATAACAGTTTTACCTTTTGGTTTAGATGTTAATTCCCAAACATCATTAATGTTGAACTGTCTAAGCTCTTCTTGCATAGCTTCAATCCAACTTTCATCAGATAAAGCTTTTTCTATGCTTTTTGGTTCAATTTCAGAAATGAAAGCCACAGCACTAGACTCTTCGTGCCTTTTGGATCTTGTACGAATTCCTTCATTGATGTCGCCAATAATAAGATCTTTGGGATGACTGGACTTATGCTTCAAGTTACTGGTTGATTCGTCGGGTTGATGATCTCTTTCTTTACTTGAATCTTCACGAACAGCTTGATGCTGGTCTTCCAGTCCGAGATGCTTCTTGAGTTGTAAGCTTTGGAGAGTCGGAGCAGGTTTAGATTCTTCATGATGAGTCGATTGGATTCATTTTGCATAGAATCTTGAAATTTGACATTCATTGATTCCTCCATAGATTGACTCTTCTTGTCCTAGACTTTGTAAGCTTTGCTTGATGTAGAATATCCAAGGAAGATGCCTTCATTTGATCTTTCTTCAAACTTACCAACTCGATCTTTTGCATTTTTCAGTATAAAGCATTTGCAACCGAACACATGAAAGTACGAAACAATAGGCTTCTTACCTTTGAATAACTCATAAGGGGTTTTCTCTAGAATAGGTCTTAAAAAGACTCTATTGATGATATAGCATATTTGTTGAAACGACTTGAGCCCTAAAATCATGAAGAAATCTTACTTTCAATTAAAAGAGTTCTAGCCATTTCTTGAAGAGATCTATTCTTTCTTTCCACAACTCCATTTTGCTGAGGAGTATATGGAGAGGAGAACACATGCTTAAAGCCAGATTTATCACAAAATTTTGTAAAATCTTGATTTTCAAATTCACCTCCATGATCTGTTCTTATACTTGAAATGACACATCCTTTTTCATTTTGAACCTTTTTAGCAAATTTTTCAAAATACGAGAAGGTTTCAGACTTACTTGCAAGGAAATATACTCAAGTAAATCGGGAGTAATTATCCACAATTACTAGGCAATATTTCTTACCTTCAATGCTCTAGGTTCTGGTTGGTCCGAAGAGATCCATATGCAGCAGCTGCAGTACATGATTAGTAGAGACATGATTTATTGGCTTAAATGAATTTCTTACCTGCTTTCCCAATATACATGGAGTGCATAGATTAGACTTTTGGTACGATAAGTTGGGTAGACCACGAACAAGCTACTTTGATAAGATTTTGGCTAATTGCTTCATATTGATGTGACCAAGCTTTCTGTGCCATAAGCTTGCTTCTCTTGAATTGAGATTAAGCATTGCAATTCATCCGGTTTCACATTCAAGAGATAGATATTTTCATGCCTTCGACCCATGAAAGACTGAGTAGAGTCTTTACTGGTTCCAGAACATATTCCTTCTTGAAAGAAGATTTTAAAACCAGTATCACACGGTTGTGATCTTTGAGAAGATTGTAATTGAGTCATTCCACTAGGGAAACATTACTTATTATGAGATTTCCAATTTTCACAGTTCCAAATCCCACAATTCTTCATTTGTTGTTTCCTCCAAATGAGACTTTTCCACAATTTACTTAAACGATCTTTATAAAGCAATTTGAGTCTCCTGTCATATGTCTTGAGCATTCACTGTCTAGATATCACTTTACCTTTTTCTTTATGGAGACCTGCATTTGAAAAGAGTCTCAAGCTTTCTTTGGTACCCATATTTTCTTGGGTCCATTGGTGTTAGTAAGATAAACAGTATTAGCCCATGTTTTCTTAACAGGTATCCAAACCATAGGACAGTTTTTTTCAAGTGATCTAGGCTATTGCACTTTGAACACCTGAGGGCATTTCGACCTACAGACTTTACAGAAACCTTCTTGAAATGATTTTTGTAAGCCTCTCTCGAGGGTCTTTGCTTAATTCTTTCTTTTACTTTAGGAAAATCAATCAAGGGAATAGTTTCTGCTGTCATACCTAGACCAGACTTATTGAAGTAAGGTCTTTGAGCTGAAAGAATTTTTCAAGTTTCTCGGACCCTATTGAAAATTTCTTTGAGATATTTGATGAGTCAGTTTTTAAAAGAGCATTTTCTTTCAAAAGACTATCTTCATTTTCTTTAAGAGTGGAAACATTCATGTATAAACATTTAACTTTTTCTTTTAAAATGTTTTCTTGTTGTTTTAGAGCAGAGTTTTCCTTTTTAAGTTCAGAAATCCTTTTGAGAGAAGTCTTAAGACTAAAACACAGCTCATCAATATATTTAGAAACCTTGACAGGAATTTTAAAATTACTGACCTCTAATTCACCGTCCGAGTCGATCCGAGTTTGAGTTTGAGTCGAGTCGATTGCGCTATCGGACATAAGTTGGCATATTCATCATCACTTTCTTCACACTCTGTATCACTCCAGGTTTCAGCTTTGAAAGCCTTTCGAGACTTTTTAGCTTTTCTTTTCTTCTTCTTCAGAAGAGGACAGTTGGGTCTGATGTGTCCCTTTTTCTTACATTCAAAGCAAACTACATCTTTGTTTAATTCATCATCATCAACAGACTTAGTCCGTTGTCTTTAAAAACTTTGTTTCTTTGAGTTGAACCTTCTTCCTTTTCTATTCATTTTTTCCGAATCTTCTTATCATGAGAGCAAGCTCCTCATCGTCCATATCATATTCAGAATCTGTAACATCAGAATCATCATTTGATTTTAATGCAATGGATTTCTTACCTTTTGGATCTTCATCTTCATTAATTCATTCCACTTCATAAGATTGAAAAGTTCCAACCAGCTCGTCGACAGATAGTGGCATGATTCTTTGCGTCTCTCTTATTGAAGTTTTTATGTGATTCCAATCCTTGGAGAGTCCACGCAGTATCTTTGTTTACCTTCATGGGATCAGAAATTGGTTGTCCTTGATTTTCAAGACCATTTACAATTTCTGTAAAATGGCTAAACATGTCAGTTATAGATTCTCCAAGTTTCATTTTGAAGGCTTCATATTGACCGAAAAGGATGTTGATTCTAGTCTCTTTCACTCGATCAGTTCCTTCATAAGTGATATGTAACCTATCCCAGACTTCTTTTGCTGTAACACAAGAAGATATTCTGTTATATTCAGTAGATGACAAGGCACAATATAAAGAATAAATAGCTTTTGCATCAAGAGTTTGTCTCTTGATTATCTCTTCCTAAGTCTCAACAGTTTCTTTCCCTCTTTCTGAGACAAATGCAACTTTAGGAGTGATTTCTTTTTCTACAACGTCCCATTCCAAAGGATCCTTTGATCAAAGAAATGCTTTCATTTTGTTTTTCCAGATGTTGTAGTCATTTCCATCAAAGTAAGGAGGTCTGGTATTGCTTTGCCCTTCCACCAGCCCTGAAGCTAGCATACTAGCCATGAATCTTTTACTTTGAAGTAAAACACTTCAAATAAAATGAGTACACGAGCTCTGATGCCAATTGATATGGCTAGTAAAAGTACCTAGAGGGGGGTGAATAGGTATAAAGAGTAATTTCTCACGATAATCGCACAATACTAGACAGTTGATAGAATTGAGACAATTGTTTCTCGTCAAACAACAATCAAAATAAGACTGAGAGTAGGGAAGAGAAAATTGAACGCAAGGTTTATAGTGGTTCGGCTTATTTCAAGCCTACGTCCACTCTTCGCACCGAGAGCTCCTATTGGCTGGATTTCATTATGAACAAAGAGATGTTAAAAGCCTTTGTTCTCCCTTGATTTCACAAGTGTAGAAGATCTACCACACTCCCTCAAGGTATTACTAAGTATAGACTCTCTTTTGTGAATACAGTTTTGCTCAATATGAATCGACTAATAATCAAGGAGCTTCAGACTCTCGAATTTCTTTATCGTGCATTTTCTAGAACAACTGAAACGTCTTCCTTTTATACTCTTTTATGCCATCATACCCGTTGGCACTTACCAAAGGAATTCTTCCAATCTTCCCGTTGGACATAATCAATTAAGAAGATCATTCGAGCTATTAAAGGAACATGTCGATAGCCCATCAATCCTGTTCGCCCATGCAATCAGGATCTTGGTTTCCAAGAATAGAACCTTCCAAGAGTATTTTGTCAATCATCGGATCTTCAAATGATCTTGATTTCGAATAAAAGAATCCGTTATATCATATCCAGCCAAGATATCTTCTCTAGTGGATAAGACCAAATCCTCAACCAAACACTTTAGCTCTGGATTGTCTTCGTCGTTGGATTAGAAACTGTCAATGAGAATAGTCTTGAGTCTTGTGTGCTGAGTCTAGTGATCTGAAGGTCTTCAGACTCTAAATAGAAGGGTCTGCAATGCTCCAGACTAGACTGATAGAAACGTTTTGTCAGCTTTAAAATATTCTGGAAAGATTTCTCCAACAACCTTGACCCTCACAAAGATGTGAACTTGGCAGGCGATCCTGAACTTGCTCCCGGGGCTACAGGTCTTGGGCACAATGCCCTCGACGAAGATCAAATGGGAGTTGATCCCATGAGGATTGCCTATTGGACTTATGAACATTTGCTCCCCGGAATTGAATCTTGAACCGCTTCTGTCAACGCCTTGCCATGACAAAATCGGAGAAGGTACAATCCCATTCAACCAAGGTTCTGTGATGTCGGCCTCAAGGTCGTACTACAGTCCGAGGCTCATAATACCATTTTGTCCTAGAGCATTGAAGGACGTGGCCCAAGTCCTCACTAAATATATCAAAGCTCATTTGAATTGAAGTCACCATGGTAACTTAAAGTTTCAGGAGCAGAATGGGTTCATTTCTTTTGTCAGTGTTGAACTGAAGTTGTCTTTACAATAGATAGATGCAGACATAAAAAACTGAAGCAAGAAGCAAGAATCTTATCGCCATCTTCATTATCTACAAGATCAAAAGAAAAGAACTTAGAGAAGACTGGCAAAAGCTTTAGCTAAAGCATGAAAATGTGGGTGAAGAAAATGAAACAAAAGGGTCTTGTACATCTTAAACAAAAAAAAAAAAAAAAAAAAAAAAAAATTGTTGCTCATCACTAGAAGTTATGATATTTTGATCAAGAAGTTTCATTTAAATGAATCCTATCATATTGTAGGAATGATAGCAGGATTGGAAGATTCGGCTAGCATTCTGATGGCTGGTGGCGAAAAGCTGCATGCTTCTCTTTTTACTTCTGCTAAGACCTCCGGCAGCGGAGATTCCATTAGGTGGCGAAACTGGCAGGGCATTATTATTTCTATGCTGCCTTCCAACATCTTTAGGGCACACCTCATGCTTGGCCTCGACCCCAGTTGTTACTGAATGCACCACAGAGCGACCATTGCCATCCTCTAAGCCTTCTCTCTGCAATTCTCTTGGATCCCGCATGCAATCATCACGTCCGGGAACCTCTTCTTCTTGTGCTTCTTCCACACCCATCTTGGAAACCATTCCTGGTGCATCAGTATCAAGGAAATGTTAAACAAAATAATTCATATGCGGAAGCCAGGATCGTTTATAAATAAACCTCCAGCCATTGTTCTTGTTCTCATTCATTTGAAAAACTTGAAAATACAAAGAAAATTGGGTACATGCTACTAACCCAATTCACTATCGTACTGTGGTGTATTCCGAATGAGAGAGTTTTAGTTAGATCTTGTAGTTTTTTTTTTTTTTTTTTTTTTTTTCCGTTAGAATGAATGATTGTTCCTTTATAAACCGTCTTAATAAACCTTCTTCCATTAAGACGGTTACCAAATGGGCGGTTGTCATGAAAAGGTACATATGTGGAAAAACTGTATGTTGAATAACTATCACTTTAAAGAGAAAATGCGGGTCAAAAAATGTGAGATCACAAAAATAAATAGCATTCTCCCACTTGATCCCATCATTTTCATTAGACGGATTATCCAACTAATTCCACAAAAACTTTATGCTTAAAGAAAAGAAAGAAAACACATGGATCATGGTGACATGTCTTCTAAGAGTGAGTAGTATCTTCCATGTATCACAATGCATCTTATTTCTTTAATGTCAGCCTATATGTGACAACACATCTTAATGAATAAACCCTATGTTTATTCCACAACTAAGGTTAAATTTTATTCTCATAAACAATATAATGTGTACACCAAAATTGAGAATCGACATTACAATTGAATAAAAGTTTCATACAACAGAAATCGTCCATATGACGACAAACTACATTATGGGACCTACTCCCATACTTTTCACATGATCCTTATACTTCATTGATGGCATGCCTTTAGTTAGATGATCATCTATTATCAATTTAACGTTAACATGTTCAATGACTACTTTGTTCTCCTTAACACGTTCCCTCATGGCTAAATACTTAATGTCGATATGCTTACTTCGACTGCCATTTTTGACATTTTTAGCCATAAAAACCGCAGCTGAATTGTCACAATATATTCTTATTGGCCTAGAAATAGAATCAACAATTCTAAGCCCAGTAATGAAACTCTTCAACCATACACTGTGTGAGGTAGTCTCAAAACAAGAAATGAACTCAGCCTTTATAGTGGAAGTAGCAATCAAAGTTTGCTTAGCACTTCTCCATGACATGGCTCCGCTAGCTAACATAAAAATGCATCAAGATGTTGATTTTCGTGAATCAACGCAGACCACGAAGTCTGCATCCACATAACCGACTACTTCCAAGTTGTCAGTTCGTCTATACATAAGCATGTAGTCTTTAGTACCTTGAAGGTATCTCATCACTTTCTTTGCAGCTCTCTAGTGGTATAAACCTGGATTACTATGATATCTTCCCAACATTCCCACATCAAAAGCGATGTTAGGTTGAGTGCAAACCTGAGCATATATCAAGCTTCTAACAGCATAAGCATATAGAATGTTGTACATTTGTTCCCTTTCTAGATCGTTCTTCTAGCATTTGTTCAAATTGAACCTGTCACCCTTCACAATGGGTGCTATACTTGGTGAACAACCCCTCATCCGAAATCTCTCTAAGACCTTATTGATATAGGTTTCTTGAGATGGTCATAAAATTCCTCGAGATCTATTTCTTTGAATCTTAATGCCAATGACATAAGATGCTTCATCCATAGCCTTCATATCAAAACTCTTAGAGAGAAATTGTTTCACATCATGTAACAACCCCTTATCATTGGTTGCA
This sequence comes from Eucalyptus caleyi, assembly GCA_014182885.2. NCBI lineage: Eukaryota > Viridiplantae > Streptophyta > Magnoliopsida > Myrtales > Myrtaceae > Eucalyptus > Eucalyptus caleyi. Next base: position 30,234,082 of record CM024468.2, on the reverse strand, counting down.
AGTAATATATTCATCCACCACATACAGCACAATAAAACAAATTTTACTCCCACTGACCTTCTGGTATATACATTGACCCATGATATTCTCTATAAAACTGAATGAAGAGATGACTTCATGGAACCTCAAGTAGCATTGGCAAAATGCTTGTTTCAGGTCATATATAGATTTCTTAAGCTTGCACACCAAATGCTCACCTTTACTAGAGAAGAATCCTTCAAGTTGTTTCATGTAAACCTCCTAATCTAGTTCTCCATTGAGAAATGCCGTTTTCACATCCATCTAATGTAATTCCATATCAAAATGAGCAACTAATGCCAAAACAATACGAAGAAAATCTTTTTTAGATATAGGAGAAAAAGTCTTCGTGTAATCGATTCCTTCCTTTTGAATGAATTCTTTGGCAACGAGTCTAGGTTTATATCTTTCAATGTTACCCAATGAATCCTTCTTAGTTTTGAAGACCCATTTATAACCAATGGTCTTCACACCATTAGGTAACTCTACCAAATCCCAGACTTCATTAGATGCCATAGAACTCATCTCTTCCTTCATGGCATTGTACCAGAAATTGGATTTATCACTATTCATAGCTTTTGAAAACGTTTCGGGATCATTCTCAGCTCCAATATTATAGTCAGACTCATGTAAATACATAATATAATCACTAGGAATTATCGATTTCCTTATTCTAGCAGATCTTCTTAATGTTGCATCAACATTCTCTTGAGGAGTGTGTTGTTCAACTGGTTGTTCAACAGTTTCTAGTAATTGCTGAACAACTAGATCTACTAGATCAATATCAACAGGTTGTGGAACTTCAACGATTGGTTATTCAATAGCCGGTTGAACTGAATGGGCATTATAAGCAACAACCAACCTTAAACTTGAGGTGAAAGGTTGAGTATTTGTATGATCTTTCTTAAGATCAAGGTCCTTTGATCGATCACTCCCACTAATCAAGTCATTTTCCATAATCCTAGTGGTGTGAGATGGACAATAAAACCTATATCCCTTAAACCTTTCGACATATCCAATGAAATACCTACTTATAGTCCTTGGGTCAAACTTCTTTTCTTGTGGATTGTAAACTCTCACTTCAGACGGGCATCCCCAAACGCGTACATGTTGCAAACTTGATTTCCAACTTTTAAATAACTCAAAAGGTGTCCTTGGGACAACCTTGGTCAGAACTTAGTTTAATATGTACATAGCCGTCTTAAGTGCTTCAGTCCACAAGGACTTAGGAAGTTTGGAGCCGTTAAGCATACTCCACACCATGTCCAATAAAATTTGGTTTCTTCTTTCCGCTACACCGTTTTGGTCCGGAGAACCAGGCATAGTATATTGGGCAACCATTCCATGCTCTTAAAAAAACTTTACAAATGAACTAAGTACTTGTCCATCTTCAGTGTATCTACCATAGAATTCTCCACATCTATATGATCTCACGATCTTAATTTGCTTATTGGATTGTTTCTCTACTTCTACCTTAAATACCTTAAAGGCATCTAACGCTTCATACTTATTATGAATCAAGTATAGATACATATAATGTGAGTAATCATCTATAAAAGAGATGAAGTTTTTTTTACCACACAAGTACATATCCGGATTACATATATCCGTATGTATGATTTCTAATATTTCTATACTCCTCTTGGCACTTTTTTTCGACTTGTTGGTCTACTTTCCCTTTATGCAGTCTACACAAGTATCACAATCAGTAAAATCTAAAGTACTAAGTACTCCATCATTTACCAATCGCTTAATTCTTTCTATGGAGATATGTCACAATCTCTAGTGCCACAACATAGATGAATGTTCTTTCACAACACATTGTTTTATACCAATATTATCATGAACATGCATCGCATCATAATATACATTGTCTTGCAAATTAATTAAAAAAAAAAAACCATCAAACAAATTACCACTCCCAACAATTTCAGATTTAAACGATAAATAGAATGTCAAATCTGAAAAGTTAAAAGAGTAACCTAAAGGTACAAATCTTAAAACTGAAATTAAGTTTTTAGAGAAACTAGGAACATAACATTTCCAAATTCAAAACAAAGCCACTATTGAGAACTAGTCTGCATGTCTCAATAGCTTTCACACGTGAACACATCTTGTTTCTTGAATAGATGCTTTGTTCACTTCCCACTGGCTTTCTGTGGTTTTAAAAACCCTTAAGGAATTCAAAATCATTGTAGATCCAGAATTAATCCATCAAGTGTTGTGACTTACATTAGCCATATTAGATTCATAACAAACACAAGATTGGATTACCTTTCTTCTCAAGCCAAGCCTTAAATCTGACGCAATCCTTCTTTATATGCCTCTTTTGTTTACAGAAGAAAGATTTTGATTCTTTCTTAATGTCAGCTTGAGGAAGTATTTTATCATTTCCCTTATACTTGCCATGGCCCTTATTCTTTCCTTGTGTTGCCAAATGAGCACTTTCTCCTAATTCCATAATCAATCTTTCCTCCTCTTGAACACACATGGTCATGAGTTTATTAATTGGCCAGTTATTCTTATGTGTGTTGTAAGAGATCTTGAAATGTACATACTGTTATGGGAGAGTGTTCAGAATATAATACATAATGAAAGATTCAGATATCTGAATCTCAAGGTTCTTAAGCTAAGTTGCTATGTTCCTCATTTGCATTATGTGCTCGCGCAAACCTCTAACACTAGTGAACTTCAAAGATGAAAATTTCATAATTAGGGTCATGGCATACACCTTCTCAAAGCTCTCAAACTACGCATCTATGGCCTCCAATAAAGCCTTAACATTGCTATGTTGAGCAACCGAACCATGAATACTAGAAGATATTTTAGCCCTTATAAACATAGCACAAACGCGATTGGACCGCTCCCATTGATTATAAAGGGTTATCTCAGTTGCAGTGCTCGAATCAGTAAGAGTAGGCGGTTCGTCTTTTCTTATAGCATAGTCAATGTCCATTCACCCCAATTGAAGAAGAATTGGCTCCTTCCAAACTTTATAATTCTCACCATTCTGTATGGGAACATCAAATTTAAATTTAGAGAAATTCACAGGTTACAAAACTGCATATCAAATAATCATGCTTAACACAAAATTTGAGGTAAAATATATATAAATCATGTTTTACCAATGTAAACATATCACGAATATGAATCACATAACATAAAAACTGCATGTGGGCTAAGTTTTTAATTTAAATAGATTCATAATTACATCATGAAGAAACTACCATATTATATACATTTTCCTAATCCTTGTGGGTAATTAAGAAAATAATATGATATTTCATCATAATTAATCATATTAATATAATGAAAATTCTTGTGGGATAAAATTCATCATATTAATATAATTAATTACAATCAATGTCCATTTCAAAATATGATCGAGGCTCTTAATATATAATTTAATTAATTAAAGATGATGTGGTCACTCTCTAATTAATTAAATATATGGACCATTGGACATTTAATTTCATGCATAAAATATTCATAAAAATGCATGAAATGACATAATAATAAATAAATGTACCAAGGGTAGAACAGTAAATAAGTTGGCCAAGGGCAAGATTGCAAAAACATGAAAAGTTTGGGGCAAAAGCGTAAAAGGAGCCGTGGGGAGGGGACATCAGGTGCGTGCCAAGCATGCACGCGTCTAGCACAGAGGCGTGTGCCGAGCATGTGCCCTGTCCACCGCTCAGGCGAGTGACGCATGTGCCTGCAACTGCTGCGAGTAGTTCCGTGCGCGTGAGCCCCACGCGCCAGCGGTTGGCGCGCGCGTGGAGGCGCGTGGCGCGTGGGTTCTACGCACTTGCAACTGCAGCACACATGTGGACCCCAGGGGCCTTCTTCCCCGCACGACAAAAGCCATTTCCGCCAGTTTTTTGCTGTTTTCAGCCACGATTTCATCGCCATTTCTTCTCCGGTTGCCCATCCATACACAAATAAATAATGGGTTTTGAAGAGCATGCCGGCACGACCACATGAGTTCAAGATTCGGCGAAAATAACCAAGAAATTAGCCTCAAATCAAATGAAAACCTCCAAAAACGCAAATCCTCAACCACTATGACTTCCGTCGCCCGATTAGCCTTCGGCAAAAACCGATATACTAGAAAAACTCATGGCTAATGTTCCTCATGGCGGTGCGACCGTATGGGTCCGAAATCAAGAGGTGGGTCGCCGGATTTTCCCCAGAATCAGCGAGTTTCTCTCTTGACCTCAAAACTCCGAATTACTATTCATGTTAAAAAATGCCCGAAAATACACCAAAAATTCGAGAAAAACAAGGTAGAGGTAATAAACACGCTCTGATACCAAATGTTAAACACAATAATTCATATGCAGTAGCCAGGATCGTTTATAGGCAAACCTCCAACCATTGTTCTTGTTCTCATTCGTTTGAAAAATCTGAAAATACAAAGAAAATTGGGCACATGCTACTAACCCAATTCACTCTCGTACTGATAGTGTATTCCGAATGAGAGAGTTTTAGTTAAACATTGTAGTTTATTTCTGTTAGAATGAACGATCGTTCATTTATAAATTGTTTTCCATCAAGGCGGTTACGAAATGGGCGGTTGTCACGAAAATGTACGTATGTGAAAAAATTGCATGTTGAATAACCGCCACTTTAAAGAGAAAATGTGGGTCCGAAAATGTGGGATCATAAAAATAAATAATAGGAAAAACTCAAGAATGTCAGTCTAAACGTGATGAAATGTAGCTAATGCCCTAGATTTAATAAAATTAGATCCCAACCCAAGAGACTGTAAATTGCATAATCCTCTCTTGATCTCACCCCTCTATGACCTCTCTTAAGCCTAATTTAGTTCATGACTATGAGACTGTGGAGTATTTTGGACAGACCGACTGGCCAATCGATCATTACTCATCATCGAATGCCTGCACATATAGTCATCCTTAAAGGTCGAATCAGTCCAGATCAATCAGTTATAAGAATGACTTCGATATCTGTTTTTCCTTTGATTGATGGCACCTGTGTTTAGACACCGCCCCCTGTAACAAGACACAGCCTTAGACACTTGCAATTAGGAAATTCAACTTTTATAAGCAACACCTGGCTGTCAGGAAGATTTACGTCAAGGTTACTCTTGCGCCCAAGGATCTCAAACAGAAGCATAACGAAGCTGTACACATCACACTTCTGGGTGATGGCGAACGGTGGCCACATTTCCAGCGCCACATATCCCGGGGTGCCCTTCCCTCCAGTCATGGTTGCGTGAGTCTTTTCCTGATTACATAACTTAGCAAGCAGGAAAGCTACCTTGGGGCAGAAGTTTGCATCCAGGAGGATGATCCCTGGCTTTATGTCGTAATCGATTATTAGCTGGTGACACTCCTCACGTAGATACGCAATCCCTTTGGCAGTTCCGATTGCAATGTTGTATAGAACCTCCCACTCTATATCTTTATCTGCGCTGAACAGCAGTCGGTCCAACGAACTGTTGTGCATGAAATTGTATACAAGCGCTCTTAAGTTTCTGTCGAAGCAAAATCCATATAGCTGAACAAGATTCATATGGTGCGTTCTACCGATGGTGATCACTTCTGCCAAGAATTGATCTTCAATCTTCTTGTCCGAGCTGCCGTTAGGTACTTTAACGGCCACTAAGGGTTCAAAACCCAGGAAATGCGCTAGGTGTATTAGGTGTGACTCAGGGATGGTGGGTCCTCCTGCTCAAGTGTCACCTGAGAGTTTACGGCGCGGCTGTTGGTTGCAAGCTGGTTCCTCTAGCACCAAAAAAAAAAAAAAAAAAAACCGTTATAGTAAATGCGAGAAATTACAGGTGGCAATTCTCAGCTGTTGAGAAGAGAACCGTATGGGCTTCTCTATGTCATCGAGAATCTTATCGACCACGATCGTCAAGAACGTGGGGGCAGCCCGATTCGTGCCCCTTTTGAGAGCCGATCGACTAGAACAAGCGCTGATGCTCAAGGATATTCTGACAGCTGCAGAGGAATGACAGAGGAATTTGTTTTACAACGACTCAATTGTACCTAACCCAAGTAGCCTTGGAAGATTATACATCACATGAGTAGTTCCTTGCAAGAAGAGAAAAGTAATCGTTTCATGGATAATTAACCATAATGGATTTGAAACAAGGAAATTAAAAAGCTAGAAAAGACTTACAGAAGAATATCATAATCATAGATATTTCGCTCGACATCATTGAATTGACCAAACTGGTAATCGAAGCAGCAAAGACATGAATGCAAGAATTAGATGCTCATCTTGTTGTTTTTGCTCGTCGATCTCAGTTTTGGATAGATTCTATGTTTTCTTCGACAGTACTAATGAGGATATTCTTCTGATGGTTCTCTTCATTTTACCGGCACCTTTCCGATTTCACTTTTGTTGCTTCATGTTTGTCTAGGGCTGCGTTGCTTGTAACGATAATGAGCTATGCTTAGAAGACCAAAAGTCAATGCCCCAATTGAATTTTCCTATGCTTCCTTGTGGAGGAATAATAACTAAACCAGAATCCAAACAAATCAGGACGAGACAAAGAAGACGCTGTCGTCAACGCAGCATAATTTGTGGAATCCTATTTAGAATGATGACTCAGAAAACTTCGTTCCATCCTCGGCAGCCTCTAGAACAGGTTCTGCTCAGGCTGACGGATCATTTCCTTAACTCATTCCGGTATGTTCAAAGAATTAGTGGTGTATCCAATGGAGGTTCTAGGATGAGGCACAAAACATCACATTTTTATGCTATTAGATGAGCTTAATTCCTTAGCGACCCTGTTGAGGCCCCGAATCCTACATTACAATGGATTTTCAGTGGCAGCCATGGATTTTCAGCTAAGTAAACAATGCCAAATAGAGTTGAAGGTGTGTGTGAAAGTAATTGTCTCGACTCAGATAAGGCCCTCCTTGATTTGTGAAATATGCGACCATCAGAAGAATTGTGAAATTCACAGATAAAATTACCATGCACAAAGAGTCTTAAGTAAACCACAGAAAGCTCCCCTTTGCAATCATCTCATGCAATGTTAGTCTACATCGTGTATGTATGGGATTATATAGCCAGATACGTTGCTGTCAAAACTCAAATTGAAGTCCTTGTCATGGAGTGGGAATATCGATTTCTCTTCATTTTCTCTATGAAGAGATTGCTGTCAAGACTCAAATTGATGTTTATGTAACGAAGTGGGAATATTGATTTCTATGAAGAGACCATGTGGGAGCATCAGGTAATATCGATCAACTAATGTTTCTCGATTGAACCAACCCATTCGTTAATTATGCAAGCAAAAGCCAACTTCGGCTAGAACTTATTTGGGCGGTATAGTTGTCAGCATTCAAGATTTGTTATCAACTTTGAGGCCCCTAATCAACTACCAAACAATCAGAGGCTATTCTAATTAAACTTTTAATCACTGTTTATTGATATTCTAAGGCGAATATTCAGCTTCCAAGACTAGTGCACGAATTTGGAGGATCAAGTTCAATGCATCAAGTCAAATTTCAATGCATCTTTTATTAATTGAATGCATTTAGTCCTAATTATCAAGTGTCTTAATTCATAGTTTTAAGAGTTCTATTTCAGTGTTGCTTTCAAGAGTCTTCATTATGTGAATATCCCAAAAACCATTTTGGTCTCTAGGATTCTGAGTCTTTTCTTTTGTTTAATAGAATCACTCTATAAATAGAGGTGTCATCTTGTAAGGCAAACTACTTCAATTTGATAATATGAGATTTTCCTCAAGTGAATGAATTTCTATCCTGATTTTTTACCCTTGGTTGATGGTGTGTACCTCTATAACTTGTTGGTAAACCTAGAAATCCTTTATACTTTGAGTGTTGGGTTTCCTTTAGGCCTTGGTGGAGAAGTTCTTCTATTCCGAAGTCTTTATCCATAGCTGGTGGCTTGTCTTTTATGCCTTGGTAGTGGACTTCATCTATCCGAAGTCCTTTATCCTAGGCCAGTGATAAACTTCATCTATCTAGATCTTCATCCGTGATTAGTGGTGTGTCCTTTATGCCTTGGTAGTGATCATATCCAATTATCAAATCTCATTACAACTCAAAACACATTCCCCACCCTGCACACGCAGCAGAGAACATTACCTAGTCTAACTTCAGTTGAAGAATATACAGTTAAACCTGAATATCACATCAAGTAACACCATAATCCAAAAATTAACGAGAACCTGAGAACCAATGAATACTATAATACATACTTACATTCGTGATTGACTAAATATTTCAGATTTTCTTAGATTCCACAAGAGCATTCAGATGAAAATCTGCAACATTATATTGCAGTCCTATCTACCTTTCATCCAAAGAAGAGGAAACCAATGAACTGAGGAGATGAAATCCTATTGATGAAGACTCTGTTTTTTAATAGCATAGGACTCACTAATTAGGCATTTAAAAACCATAAGATGGGGGATTAAGATTAGGACGGCAAGTGCTCCCTACCACATATTGCTTTTGGAATAAAATAACTAGAGTCCGGTAAGGTCATGGACAGCTTCTTTTAAGTCCCACCCAAACCAATAGAATACTGCAGATTTGCAGCTTCTAGATAACTCAAAAGTCACAAATGCACAAACAGGAAAGCTTGTTGAAATATGAATTCTGAAAGATATCTGTGCTGGATTCCAACAACATACATCAGGGAGTTACCAGACTCCAAGTATTGCACCTTGGGAAACCTTTTGTACATTTTGGAGGAAGATCTCATCTTTATGAAAAATATGGCACAGTTCCTGCTTGAGAGGATTTCCCATCAGATATTGTACCTTACCAGAGCCACAACTGAATACATCTTTCAGAATCTATATCAGCCAGAATGCATTAGACACTCAGCAACTTGTTTGAAATTTTATTTTTCTCACCTTCCTTTCCCTGCAATGAGTATACATCATAAGTCTGTGAAAATGGAATTCTAGTTGCAGATCATAAGTCGATGAGTACACATAGCAATTGCAAATATTATCACCAGGAATAAGTTACAACTCAAAGGTCACTGTGCATTGGTTAACTTTCATTTGCATCGAGTGTAAGACACAGAAATTCAGTAACAATCTAGATTAAATTTACCTCAAATTATAGTGAATCTTAATAGCTCACCCCCATTACCGGCTTAGGAAGCAAAGCAAGCAGTCCAGCATGACATGCCATGGCAAGCAGAATTATCTTATTTTCTTACCTCGGTGTTACTTCTATAATAAGTTCCTTTAGCTGACCTGGGTTACATATTATTGGTCGTGTTCAGCAATTCACTTGCTAAGGTAGGAAGGATCTAAGGAAATAGAACATTTTGTGGCCTAAACTGCCATATAAAGAAGCTGCTTCAATTGAAAATGAGAACTCACTGCATATGGTAAAACTGGCAAAGACAACCTGCATGAACGCTGGGCTAGGCTTTTTGTGTAACCAACAGCAAACTGTGCCAAGTGAATTGCCAGATAAATTGCCATATTAAGGAACTTTCAGAAGAGCAGACGAAAAATTTCCACCCAGACAAGATGAGGCTATTTTCTTACCATTCATTTAGCAGGAATTCAAGCCTAGATCACTTCACCAAGACATGTGGCTTGTCAACTATCTGGAATACATTCAACTCCCAGTGAGATGCTGACTTTGCGGACATGTGGAAAATTTTCTAGATGCCGCATCAACCATGTGGCTGCCTCGTTAGCATTTCATGGAATATTCGCCAAATTCCAGTCAAAGTGCGTGCATTGCCAAAAAAAAAAAAAAAAAAAAAAGAACAATTTATTGCATTGGATGACTAAATTCAAAGTCTAATAACCTAATTGAGAAATCACTGAAGTTAGGGCATCTCCAATAAAATGTACTCCAACAATTTGGTTTGCAGTTATTTGGGGATGCTGTTCGCTCCCTATCTACAGATCCTCCTCGTCCGCCAGTAGAACACATAAAATCCATAGAACAGTATTCGCGTTTTGCAAGAGAACGATGATGGTGGGTTGAATCTATTTTGACTTGAGCTGAGAAACTAAGCCATGACAAGGCCAGGGCTTCGATGACAATTTTAAACTGTTCAAGTTCCAGTAGATTGGAGCCGAGATGAGCGCTCCAAGAATCAAGTCAAACTCAAATTCTCCAATACTTTATTTGATCTACAACCAAAAACCGCAAAGGCGATAGTCACCAAACATTTAGCAACTTAGTAGGCTTACTGCAGCAACTGCTATCGTACCAAAATCCAAAGCAAATTGATGTAATGAAAGGAGAAAATGCAGCAAAACTGCAAAAGAGTCAGTGAAAATGATCTCACAACTAAAAAAGTACTCAAGTACAGGCCACCACCCCTGACAAGCTGCCTACACAAAATTACACCCCCAACAACCTCATCATACTTCATGACTAATTGAGAATCCTCGATGAGCAGATTATTAAAGAAGGCTACACTTTTCAAAGAATCATGACATAAAGTAAGGGAAAGAGTGAAAGCAAAGCTGAAAAAACACAAAATAGCAAATCAAAGTGCAATATAAACAGATAAAAATAAAACCTTGGTAAAACTTACTACTGATCTTCAGTTATCGTAATAACTTTCCAACGCCCAATGATACCTCGACTGGTCCAACCAAAGCCAACGGGCCGTGTGGCCGTCCAAGCTTGATTGAGCTGCAAAATTAAGCAAGAAAAGAATTTCAATCAATTTTGCAGAAAAAAAAAAAATTGAAGGAAAAAAAAAGAAAGAGAAAACACGGCTAAAAATTAAACGATATGGACATTGAGCAGCTGAACTTTGATAATGTACACGTTCACATGCAGAATGCAGAAACCGGAGATCAAGAAACCATTTTATTTTCTTCTTGTCCAATAAAATGAGGAAAACAGAAACGCCCATTTCTCTTTCGTACCAATCTATCATAACAAGATATAACTTTCCCCAAAAAAGGAAAAAAAGAAAAGAAAAGAAAAGGAACATGGTTTGTTCATATCAAAGCTTCAAACTTCGGATCTTCTTCCTCATTCAGGAACAGAAGAAGAAAATACTGAATAAATTGAAGAAGAAAACCAAGAAAGCCGCCATTCAGAAAAGGCAATGTATAGACAAGCTAAAGCAGAATATCTAAAGCAGAATATCTTACCATTTTGCAACTTAGCGGACGCATTCTCGAAGAAGCCCAGAACAGACCCAGAGTCAAGCAAAGACGGAGAAGCGATGGAACACCGAACCGGTGGGGAGGCGGCTGAACCGGAGGAGGGACGACCTTCGCCGGCGAATCAAGAGCCGGCCCGACCGGTTTCGGGGTCGGCGGTGGGGTTGACGAAAACAGCGTAAGGGCCCATCTTGTCGATCACTGGAGGGGGTCTAGAGCAGGAGGTGTTGCTGATTGACATTGTCGTGGCGAGTTCGAGGGAAAGAAAGCGAAAGTGACGAACCTGTTTCGAATATAACAGCAGGTACTTGGGGAGGGTCAAGTGCGCGACACAGACGCTCGTGCGCAGGGTGAGAGAGAGAGAGAGAGAGAGAGAAGTTTTTTTTTTTTTTTTTTTTTTTTTTTTTTTTTGAGAGAGAGAGGGAGTTGAGAATAGGGGTGAGCATGGTCCGGGTTGGTCCGGGCCACCTCCTAACCCTAGGACCAACCCGTACAGTGTCGATCCTTAATTTTTAGGACCGAGGACCGACCCTATTGAGCCTGAGATCAAGGACCGGACCGACCCAATGGGTTCGGTCCGGTTCCAGGGTCAACCCGGGACCAATCGATAAATTTTTTCGTCATATTTTTTATACTCCCTAAAAAAGCAAACCTACAAATTCAAATTACACATCCATTGACAATGCGACATTGTGCAACTAAATTATAAATATCAATACATCTTTAGCAAATTTAAGATGACACAATAGAAATTTCATACTTGGTAACCGCTCTTCGAGATATGGGACAAGATGGAAAGTTCTTGTAATCATCTATCTTTAATATTCATAACACCATATGCAAAAGCGTTTTCCTGTATTTGATCGTATAGAGTCCACTCAACCAAAAAATGAGCTTCACACCACTTGACTAGCAAATCACCGTAGCAACTGCTATATTACTCTACCATTCAAAAACTTCTACCATTTGACACAAATTGAAAAGTAAAGTGCAGCTAAAATTCATTAGTAAAATACAATTAAACTATAAAAAGTTCAAAATACTTAATATAAATCATGAATATATAACTTTACATCTTGTTAATTCACTTGAACTTCTAAACACCTGAAAACAAAACAAACGACACATAATTAATACTCAATAAAAGTTTTAAATTGAAATTACTGTTAGTGTTATTGATAGAACATTTCAATATAATATAATATAATAAACATTTTACTTAAGTTTGAATGTATAAAAGAATTATATATATAATATAATATAATATACAAGGTTGGTCCAGGGTTGGACCGACCCAAAACTCTTAGGACCGAGGACCAACCCGCATAGTGTTGGTCCTGGAATTTCAGGACCGAGGACCGACCCAATCCCCTTGGGAACCGGACCAGGACCAGCAGGGTTGGGCCGGTCCAGGGTCGGTCCAGGGCCGACCCTAAACCGCTGCTCACCCCTAGTTGAGAACACTACTTTCTTTTTCTTTTTCTTTTTCTTTTTTAATAGGAGAACACTACTTTCTTTTTTTTTTTGACAAGAGGAGAACACTACTTTCAGTAAGCACCATTGGTCAAATCTTGGTTAAATCTGTCTTCCACCTTTTATTTTGAAAATTATTTTTCAATTTTTTTTTATGATGAAAATTTAATACAAATAGATCGAAAGAAAATAAAGTTCTCTTCTATTAATGAAAAATCATTTTTCTTAAACTATCAAACTAATCATTCCTTTTTCTTGAAAGTAATTTTTATGGAAAATATCGTTTTACTTTTAGCAAAGCAAACACTAATTGAATTTCTAGTGCCTATTCCCATGATTAACAATTATGATCACGTTATCTTTATTTTAAATTACATATATTGGCTCGAAAAGAAAAGTATAAAATAGGAGATAAATTACCAAGTAAGTTTTAAATTTATTAGATGGATTTTAATGTAACAGTAAACATCTTCCAATGTAGTCCCAAACCTAGTGAAATTTCAATACTATTATTTTGGTCAATTTTTGCCTAAAATGATTTAAATGACAATCCAATTACCGTTTACCTCAATCTGCCGTGGACCAACTGTCAAAATAATTATTTTATTTGGTTAATTACTGATAATCTTCTTAACCCACTTTCTACAGAAAAATTGCGCTTCTTGACCAAACTAGTAAATGTAGATACATGGCTTGATGCATTGGCCCTTTTTCTCTTGCCATTTCCCTTTGTCTCCCACCGCATGTTGTCTTGGTTTAATACCAAGAAAACTATTTAAATAATACATTTACGATAAATATATTTTAAATTAATTTTTTATCACAAAAAATTCAAAATTGGTATATTTATTGCAAAATAATAATTTATTGGTTTCTATTAAATTTTATCACCAAATTACTGATTTGAATTACACGTGACAGTTGACGGGTCTACCATTTTGTGATTTTTATAGTATTAATTCAATTTAACGGAAATTAACTAGGAATAAATTTTTCACAAATGACTAGTTTGAGTTTTTGAGTAGTTAATAAATTAGTTTGAGATAAATTTAATTACAAATATATTAAGCTTGGGGTTTTTCATGACATTAATCATTTTTCCTTTATTTTTCAGCGCTTTTAAGCTTAGAAGAACGCTTATGTACTTCTCCCAAAATATAATGATGGGTATCTAGCGAGATAGGACTGTTCATTTTAGGCGGCAAGATGGCAATCCTCGCCAATGCCGGCCACAATTCCTTCTTCATCGCACTCTTCAATCAAAGGTAGAACTTGCAATTTATAAATTCAAACTCCAAGCTCTTTATTGATAAGACTCAAATTGCTTCGCCATCCTCTCTAATCTTCTTCTCACTGGTTAGCTATACATCCCTTCAAATGTGCTAGAGAAACTGTTTTGTAGGAAAGCAATTTTACTAACTTCTCGATCATGTCCATGCCAACAATTTTTCAATATGAATTTTTTATTTAAATGTACATCTTAATAATCTCCTCCTCATGTGTGAGCTTAAATATTAAGTATGCTTCCCATTAATTTAAGTATCCTTTAGTATTAGGTTAACTCCACTTGAATTTCCGAGTCATTGCGATGTTCAGAGAAAGCAGGTAGTACCATGAGGATTGCCTATTGGCCTTCTGAATCATTTGCCCTTGGTAAATGAATTTGATCTGCTTGCGTCAATGTCTCGCCATGACAACATCGGACAATGTCCTTGGGGGGGCGGGGGGCCGGGCCTCAACGTCATGCTATGGTCGAAGGATCATTATACCATTTTGTCCTAGAGCATTCAAGGCCGTGTCCTAAGTCCAGACTGAACAATTTCAGTAGTCACTTCAATTGAAGTCAGAATGCTGACTAATGTTTCAGGAGTAGAATCGGTTCATGATCCTCGATGATGCCACCTCAACGTCATACTACGGTCGAAGGATCATTATACCATTTTGTCCTAGAGCATTCAAGGCCGTGTCCTAAGTCCAGACTGAACAATTTCAGTAGTCACTTCAATTGAAGTCAGAATGCTGACTAATGTTTCAGGAGTAGAATCGATTCATTTCTTTCGTCAGTGTTGAACTGAAGTTGTCTTTAGCATACATAGAACTAGACATGGAAAAACTGAAGCTTAAGAAGCGAGAAAATCTTGTCCATCTTTCATTATCTACAAGATGAAGAGAAAAGAACTTTCTGTAATAAGCTTGAACTTATGAGTGAAAAACAGAATGAAAAGAAAGACCAACAGAATGAAAAGAATGAAACAAAGCGGTCTTGTACATTTTAAACCATCGGACAAAGGTTTCATGATCCTCGATGATGCCACCTCAACGTCGTACTATGGTCAAAGGATCATTATACCATTTTGTTCTAGAGCATTCAAGGCCGTGTCCTAAGTCCAGAACAATTTCAGTAGTCACTTCAATTGGAATCAGAATGCTGACTAATGTTTCAGGAGCATAATCGGTTCATTTCTTTTGTCAGTTTAGCATACATAGAACTAGACATGAAAAGCTGAAGTTTAAGAAGCAAGAAAATCTTGTCCATCTTTCATTATCTACAAGATGAAGAAAAAAGAACTTTCTGTAATAAGCTTGAACTTATGAGTGAAAAACAAAATGAAAAGAATGAAACAAAGTGGTCTTGTACATTTTAAAACGGAAAATTGATGTCATTACTTGAAGTCATGTACTTTTCGACACACAAGACGTATGAATCTTAATCCCGAAATTTCATTTAAATGAATCCTATCAAATTGTAGGAGCCATGCCAGGATTAGAAAGATTCAGCCAGCATTCTGACGACCGGTGGTGGGAAGCTGCATGTTTCTCCTTCTACTTCTGCTAGAACGTCTGGCAGTGGACAATCCATTAGGTGGCGAAACGGGTTTGGGGGCAATGGGATTTCTATGCCACATTCCAACATCTTCGGGGTGATGCTCATGCTCGGCCTCGACTCCGGTTTGTACTGAACGCATCACAGAGCGACCGTCACCATCCGCTCGGCCTTCTCTCTGCAATTCTTTTGGATCCCACATGCGATCATCAGATCCGAGAACCTCCTCATCTTGCGCTTCTTCCACACCCATCTCGGAAACCATTCGTAGTGCATATCAAGGAATAACTCGAGAATTTAAGTCGGAACGTGATGGGAATGTAATTAATGCCTTAGATTTAATGAAATTCGACTCCAACCTAAGAAATGTAAAATTGCATAATGCACTCTTGAGCTCACCCGCTATGACCTCTCTTTAAGCCTAATTTAGTTCATGACTGGAGGCCTCTTTCAGCAGAGCGGCTACTCTTTCTTATTAAACTGGAATACTTCACTTGGTATAGTTTGGACAAACTGACTGGCCGATTGATCATCAATAATCATGGAATGACTGTGCAGTCGGTATTCAAAGCGGCTGAATCTGTCCAGAGTAACAGCTAAAAAGAGGACATTGATGTCTTTTTATTGTTTGATCAATGGCATGGCACCCATGTTTAGACACCGCTCTCTTATGATACAAGCCTTATACACTTTGCTCTTAGGAAATACAAACATTTTGTATGTGACACCTAGCTGTTGGGCAGATTCATGCTGAGGTTCCTCTTATACCAAAGCTGTACACGTCGCACTTCTAGATGATGGGGAATGGCATCCACATTTCCAGTGCCGCATATGCTGGGGTCCCCTCCCTCTGCTCCTCGTCACGTGTGTCTTTTCCCAGTTACAGAGCTTAGCTAGCCCGAAATCTGCTACCTTTGGGCAGAAATTCGTGTCCAGAAGGATATTCCATGGCTTTATGTCACAATGGATTTTTATCTGAAGATACTCTTCATGTAGATAGGTGATCCCTTTGGTAGTTCCGATTGCGATATTGTGCAGAACCTCCCACTGTATATCTTTACCTGTACGGAACAGTAGTCAGTCCAACGAACCATTGTGCATAAATTTGTATACAAGGGCTCTCAAGTTTCGGTCGAAGCTAAATCCATATAGTTAAACTAGATTCATATGGTGTGTTCTACCATTGGTGGTCACTTCGGCCAAGAACTCATCTTCAATCTTCTTGTCTGAGCTGCTGTTTAGTACTTTGACAGCCACTGACAGGCTGTTCATGAACGTCCCTTTATAGATGTCCCCAAAACTGCCCGCAACCAGTAAATGCGAGAAACTACTGGTGGCCAGTCTTAGCTGCTGAGAAGAGAACCGTTGGGGCTTCTCTATGTCATCAAGAATCTTATCAACCATGATCATCTAGAATGTGAGGGCAACCGGATTCATGGTTCTTCTGAGGGTCCGTCACCTAGAACAAGCGCTGATGCTCAAGGATATTCTTACGATGACAATATAACCGATGCACATGAAGGGAGAGGAATATGTATTACGATGACTTGATTGTATTCGACATGAATAGCCTTGGAAGATTAAACAACATTTGAATAGTTTCTCGGATAACAGAAAAGAAATAGTTTGATGCAAAAACAAAAATCATCATGTGAATTTGAAACAAGGGAAATAAAAAGCAAGAAAAGACTTACAAAGGAATATCACAACTGAAGATGTCTCGCCGGACACCATTGAATTGACAGATACCAAAGCAGCGAAAACAAAAGCCAAAATCAGATGCTCATCTTTATAGTTTTTCTTGGTAAGTAGCTTTATAGAAGTTGACTTTCAGCTTCAGATAGATTCTATGTTCTCTTGATGCTGGAACCAGCTTGTGCCATACAAGAACTCGTACGGTGGTTCTCTTCATTTGACCAGCCATTTTTTATTTCACTTTTGTTGCTTCACGTTTGTCCAGGGCTGACTGCAGGATCAAAGAAGATACCCTTCCTGAGGAAGAAGTTCTTGTGCCTGACTTATAACGATTATTAGCGATGACAGGAAGAACAACGGTGAATCCCCCAATTAGATTTTTCTATGCTTCATCAGTAAGAAATCCAAACAAATCAAGACGAGAAAAACAAGACACCGTCGTGGAGGCAGGATAATTCATGTCATCCTGTTCAGGACGATCAGAAACTTAGCTAGCTCATTAGGCAGTCTCGTCCCCTCTTGTGCTGTCGATTCAACAAGGTACAGCATGCGGGTTACTTCTCGCCATAGAGGATGAGTTCACGTTTTTCAAGCTTTCTAAACTTGTAGAGTGGTAAATAGACAATAATATGTGTGGAGAGGAAGACGATGAGTTTCAGCCGGTGTTACATTGGATATTGTGTTTTTTTTTTTTTTTTGCTTTGAAACTCAGTAGAGACAACTTGCAGATGTTTTAACGACATCGCTGGTTCCCTTTTCTTGCTTTTCTTCAACTTCATACAAGCTTTGGCTATGGTAACTAGTAAGTCTCACATGTATGAAATGCTCACACAAAAATAAGAAGCACGAACAAACTCTTAAGAAGTATGTTGTCTACCCAGATTAGCGTAACTAGTTGGAGCATTAGGAAATTCAACTCCAGGGATTTAAAATCACATGTTCGAATCCCACAAAATAAATTGCAAGCCAACTCCTGTGAATCAAGATTACATGCATTGGTCAAAGGTGGGAACTAGACAAATTCATAGGGCTTACAGCAGTATTCCATCGGTCGCTGCACTTGTGCCCCAAGACTATGATATGGACTTATATCGTGATTGACTAAGTCTTGAATAAATGAATGATATTAAGATTTTATTTAGATTCCACAAAGTTGTTCAGATGCATATTTGCAACTTTCTATTGCAGTCGTATCTACATTTCATCATAAGAAAGGGAAAAAGCGTAGAATTGAGAAGATGAAATTGATGAAGATGGGGATTAATTAAGATTATGACCACAAGTGATAAAATTGCTTTTGGAGTTAACTAGAGTTAGGTAAGGTCATGGACGGCTTCTTTTATGTCTCACCTAAAGCAATAGAATGCTGCAGATTAGCGACTTCAAGATCATTCAAAGTGAAAAATGCGCAAACTGGAAAGCTCGTTGAAACATGGATTTTGAAAGACAGTGCACTTGAGATCAGTTTACCTTCTTTTGGATCTAAGTATGTCATAAAACTATTTCGTCTAAACTCTGGGATGTAGAATTTAGAGATATTCTCATGGACAATGAAAGAAAAACTTTCTCTCCAATTGTGGGGATAGGGCATACGAGTATCGACACATTAAAATAAGGAATGAATCCATATTGAACGTTGAATTACTGGACTACCAGTGGAAGCCCCTATTGGAAAAGCGGTGTCAAACCCCTGCCCCACTTTTGGCACAAGAGCATGACCCGGCGGGTTAGCATCGACGCCACAAGCAACGTCAAAGTCTCAAAAATATTTTATCTTTAGTTAAGCACATACGGAAGCGATCATAAAGAATCTCCGTTCAAACAAACATGGAAGCTGCGCAAGACATATGCAAGCCAAGCAAATAAAAACAACGTATATTCATATACATATTCACATATCAAAAGTTGTTTTGATTACATGCCCATCCTAGTCCTAGGTTACTTATTTTCGTTTCCATACATAGTCAATCAAAAGGCTGGGGTAGCCTAGCTCCTCTACCAAACTGCTCCCAAAAGCGGCCCCCATGCTAGCTTCATTCCCTTCTTAGACCCTAGTTCACCCATCATACACCTAAAATGGTGAGAATAACAAGAGTGAATCAATGACTTAGTAAGTAGAAATCTTTAATTCTCCTATAAGAGGACATCTCGTTGTCGATCGTCGGATATAAGGTCACCATCCACTTGTTGATGGAAAATCAATAGCAAGGTTTGTGCCTTGCCTTGCTTATGCATATGAAAGGCTCTCAACCGTCTATGTGCTTTCAAGAATCAAAGAGAATGAGTTAGTGCATATGAACAAGCTTTTCAAAGATCCATGGCTTATGATCATTTTGGTCATAAAAAAGGGACGCTCGCATCTCATGAAACTCATTCAAGCACTAAGTGACCCAATTCAAATATATGTTCAAATTGATGCAATGACTTAACAATACATATCAAACAAACCCATCTTTTGCAAGCATCACACATGTATTAGTTATGGACCATACGTGGACTTTCATTTTTCTTTTTCAATATAATATTAGTCGAAATTAGGACTCTTTCGGTAACAACTGGGCATCGATCCCCCCCTTGGCAATTGGCATCGTCCCAATCTCATTATCAGGACGGCATCTAGGGCCACCCCCAAGTATTTGCCTCATTCGAGTTGACATTATCCACAATCTCAATATCGGGACGACATTCGAGGCTTTACCCCAGGCAACAATCCGGCAACCCCCAGCGTCGGCATATAAGTCAATTGTGTGTTCATGCATTTCAAGTATCAACCAATTCAAGTATCCCCCAACATCGGCCTGAAGGCATGCCATGCAAGGTGAACTAATGAATGACTCTTGTGTTTTATTAAATCAAACTCATGCCGGATGTGATTTCGGCTCGTAATCATGATTTGAAACCATTTTCTCAGGCTTAAGCATTGTCCATAGTCATCGAGATCTCTCCTCGACATCCGAGTATGCTCAATACCCATGCGGGATCATGAACTTACTTAATGCAACAACAAGCAATAGAGACAGAACAAGCATAACAATACAAAGCCAAAACAAGCAAACGATGACATGATCCTAAAATTGATAAACGTAGCACATCACCTTATCGAAGATTTAGGAAAGTTTACTTACTACTTTTTGGACCTAGCTCCAAGATGCTTCTTTCGTGGTTGGTCAGCATCTAGGGCAGCTTGGAAGAGAAGGGCATGAAAGAGAGGAGAGGAAGGGAGAGGAAAGGAGAGAAATGCTAAGTCTTACAATGTAAGGATGCCTTCTCCTATTTATAGACCTCTTCCTCTTAGATTTTTATGCAAACTCATAATTACGCCTAAATCAGGCCTTTCATCGACGCGTCTATAGTGCTATTCTCAGAGCCGATCACTTGTGAGATAACTAGACTATTTGGGGAAGTTATTAAGAATTTTAAGGCAAATAGACTTGAGAATTCGATCAGGAATCGACTGTTTGATTGTGCTCATCTGCCGAGATCATTACGGCACATATATAAATCGATTAGAGATCAGAGATAGGTCGGTTCGACAGAAATGTGTGGTTAATCGTGGGTGACGTCACTAAATTACAAAATTCTCATCGACTTGCACTAAATTGATTTTTTTTATCGTTTTGGTACATGTGTCCGTATTTGAATCCTCGAGATTTTCACAACAATCGAAAGTCATCAATGTGTCGAATGGGTTCATCGTGGCTCGAAAAAAGTCAACAATGGGTCATTTATACTAAAAATCTCTGAAAACTACCCGGTAGCTTAGGTCATGCTAAAAATGTGTCGAGTGGAAATTAACCGTGAATTTAAGTCTGATTTCAAAAATTGAAGATTTTGTCATGTCACGACTTATTTTAGGAATGTCGACTCACTCTCGAAGATTTTTAGAGATTCGAGATTTTACGGAAAATCATTCGGACGTCGTGGGAAAATAACGGAAATTCGGATGGTGGATTTGAAGGAAAATTTGGGCTTCCAAGATGAGCTATTTGGCGATGGACACTTGCAGAAATGGTATGGCATTTTTCTTCGACAAAGTTGGACATTAAATTGGGAATTTTATTGGAGAAATTGAAGCTCCAATGTGTCAAATTCGGAACTAGGGCAAGGGGGTGCAACATTTGCATTCAAATTGGTTAATTTAGAGAAATTATAAGCTAGAAAGTATTGGAAACAAGAGGATAACCTTGTGTGAGCTTTAAGGGGACGTGCATTTAATTAAGTGGATTGGGTTTGTGGAATTTTCCAACAACCGTGGCTTCGTTAGCAAGCCTTGACCAGCCGCCCTCCAACTTTTGTCGCCGACCTCCCCTTTCACACTTCTGCTTTGATTTTTCTTCCTTCGAGCAAAGCGGAGGTAGCTTCATCCCCTCAATCTCTCTCTCTGTTCATTTCTCTCAAGCCAATAGCCACACTAGCTCGTTTCTTTCCTCCAATCGGGCATCGTCTCACACAACTCCATTCCTTTTCTTCTTGCCACGACTCACCGCCACCGAATTCTCTACTGCATGCCACACGTCCATAGCTCGTTCCTCCCAAGTAAATCATGTGTCAATTCCTCGGCAGCTCTCTTTGTCCACCATCATCTGCTCCTCTCGGCCCCAACGTTGATGCTAGCGTGTCCGAAGCAGCATGTCCAGCGAATTCGGCCCAGCACGTTCGCATTTCTTCAGCCCGTGCAAGCCAGTCCAGCAACTCCATTGAGCCCATCGAGTAGCCCATCTCAATTGAGTCCACAAAGCCAGCTTGGCCCAACAAATTTCAGTAGCCCAACAGCTTGCATTCCGGCTCAATTCAGTCTTTTCTTGAAGCCCAGCCTAGCAATTTGAAGCCCACGAAATTTTAGCAGTCTAGCTCGCAAAGCAGGCCCAATCCACAACCAAGCTAAAGCCTGAAGTCAAGCCCAACTTTTGCTATAGACTTGCAAGGCCTTTTGGGCCCAGCCTGAGTGTCCGCCGATGTCACCGAAAATTTGGATTTCAGCCGTTGTCGTGTCGCCGTTGCGGTGATCCAGTCTCTGCTTTTAATCAAGTGAGTTTTACTCACTAATGCTTTCTTAGTTTTCTAATTATGCCTAAGGGTTGATTAGATTTAATTAAGTGCACTTAGGTTATTAGATTAGTTTAGAACAATTAAATTAGTGACTTAATGATGCATTAGGTGGTTAGACCTAGTCATTAGCAAGTAGAAAAGTTCGGTTATTTATTGAACGGGTCTCGCGATTTTTCCCGATCCGTTTTGGCGTTCAATTAGGCATTACGAGCTTAAATTGGATTTTTGTACTTATTTAATAATTTTCGGAATTATTTAATTTTCGGAAATTAGCGGGGATAGCCGACGACCGGAATTTTATGCAGATTGTTGTGCCGCAGTCCGTTTATTTAATTGAGCTTTATTTCATGCTGAATTGAATTATTTGTGAAAGTGGGAATTATTCTTTAATTGGATAATTATTGGTTATTAATTGAAAAATAACCGGGCATTGGTTGATAGTGCCAAAAATGTTTTGGTAGACTATAGAAAATGGTGGGATTTATAGAAAGGAAATTCTTCTATTTTGGCTAAGGCCGATCATGTACCTACACACGATATTTTATTAGGTGTCTTTGATACTAAGAAATTAGGCCAAGATATTATGAAATTAAGGAATTTCATTACGAAGTGCAATATCATTGGCTGCGGTTGAAAAGGTCGAGTGAGACCGTAAAGCCATTAAATTTGGAAAGGGTTGAGTGGGACTGTAAAGCCATTTGGAAAGGGCCCGAGTGGGGCTATAAAGCCATTAAATTTGGAAAGTGTTGAGTGAGATCGTAAAGCCATTAAATATTGAAAGTTGCCAAGTGGGGCCATGATGCCACTAAATCTAAGAAAGTTGCCTAGTGGGGCTGTGATTACCACCTATAAATAAGTTGTGTCCTAAGGACCGTGATTCATATTTCGGAATTGAGTTGGAATAGTTAAAATGACTGGAAGTAGTCTTGTTGTTATGTAATCAACTAGGTCGATTGATCATTGCTTTGATATGATGTTGTGAATTGATTGATTGAATGGAAATGACCGGTGAATGGTTCAATTGACACTTAATCAACTAGGTCAATTTGATCGATGCTTCGATCTGTGATGTGATTGCTTGGGTACCTTTTGATCTGTGCTAATATGTAGGTGAGGCCAAGGTAAGTCCTCTGACTCGTATTGTGCATAGATAGTCCTAAGGTGTATTGGTTTACTAATTAGGTCTTATGGGGTAAAACTTGCTGAGACGTTGTGTCATTAGTTATTGAATAGCCATTTCGGGTCCTTAGATGCAGTAGACTTGGATTTTGAAGATTTCAAAAGTTCGATGCAGTCTGCTGAAGGCTCCAATTCGAGTGAGGGGGATGATAAAGAGGAGGATGAGGACCCATAGCTTATAGAACCCCACTTCTGCTTGTAGACCTTGTTTTAAACCAGCTTAAGTTGAATTAGACTTAATAATTCACCTTGTGTATATATGTGCACTAGTTTGCAGTGTATATAAGAGGGAATGTTTTAAGGGTTTGAAATTTAGTCTTACTATTCTATCCCAATGTTTTATTGTCTAGGGATTTATTATATGCTTCCGCATGCGTATTAAAATGAAAGGGTCGATGATACGTCCTGGGATATTGCAAATTTTTAATCAACCAAGTAAGGGATGGGCACGCATTCGAGGATCGGGGCGTGACATAGTGATTTTCCGACAAGGTAAGTGCAAAACAGTGTCATTTTGTATGTTGACGTGACTAGATAATGCAAAAACGATGTCGTTTTGGTGTTAACTGTGACACCCCGAACCCTTCGAAGGTCGCCACAAGCGCCAATGTTACACCTTATTACCTTTCATCTTAAAAGAAGCGTTGTAATTAGTCAACACCTATTTTTTTTTTTTTTTTGTATAAAACGGTCCCAACGCGACTCATCAGCGGAAGCAAAATAAAATATCACCATCTCTCCCCTTACCAATCATGATACAAATACACACCACTAATCACCATGATTTTATAAACAAGCCACGACACTTATTTACATATATTTTCAAGATGAGACTTCTTTTGGGTCGGTACATCAAAAGGAAAAGTCAAGACTCAGCCACGTCCGGCCTAAAACCCCAAAAAGAACTCTCGACCCTCTACAACTCGCGTGCACAATCCCCATCATCAGTGTCGGCTAACGATCCCCAAAAAGATCCAGCTCCTACTCGTCACGCACGGCCCTCACACCCATCCTGGTCTATACTTGTTCATTGCACTTCAAATTTGAGTATGTTGTAGTTCAAGATGTCCCCTACAACTTTCATGAAGAAATCGAAGAGAGATTCTCAACACAAACCAACATGCAATCACAAATCCAACAAGAGGCCAGTAAAATCTTTCCAGATCTGAGGTCTCCGCAGGATAAGAGTTTAACCCCTCAAATCTCGATCATTTTCCACGAAATTTCAGTATGTTGTAGTTCAAGATGTTAGCTACAACTCTCATGAAGAAATCAAAGCCAAAATCGGACTCTAAACATACATGCAAGCTCACACAACATTATGACTCACACTGTTCGAGCAAGAACAGCCATGCCATTCAAGAATAAACCAACCATACTTCGGTTTTTCTCGCCTAATCACCCAAAAATTCAACATGCAAGCAACATACACACATGCAAGAGCAGCTAGAGGACTCCCACTTGCCTCTAGACCGGACGGACGACGGCACACGGCGGCACACGGCGGACGGACGGCGGCTCCTCCTCAATTCCTCCCTCTCTCGGCCGTTCTCTCCTTCTCTCAAAACCTCAGTCTCTCTCTCACCCTCTCTCTCGGCCGAATGAAGTAACCGGCCACCCTTCTCTCTCTCTTCCTTTTATCCCCCCTAATTCTCATCATTGACAATCATTGCTTGCCTTCAAACTAGCCAATGCATGGCATTCTCCTTTGTGTCACTTGTCCTATTGCATGCATAATTGGCCTTGAATTTGGGCTTGGGCTTGGGCTTCCCTTGTGGCCGGTCGACCACTCCCTCTTGGGCCTCCATGGGCCGGCTAGCTTGGCCCATCAAGGCTTGAGCCAATGGGCCTAAGGCCCAACCTAAAAATTGACTTTTCCCCCTTTTTTTTTGAATTCCTTCTATAAATATTTTTAAATTTTAATTTTCAACATGGCCAAAGTCTTGTGACATTTTGTTTATTGAAATTTAATTTATAAAGTACATGGCCAAGCATAGATTATTATCATTAATCTATCAAATTTAAATTCTCACAAACACATGCACAAATCATCTAATCTTAAAAGACTAATGGCTAAAGCACTAAATCATAGGAAGTTTTATTACCTAATTAGAGACTTTAACACACCTTATAGCTTGACTTTGAATTTTTGGGATGCCACATTAACGTGGTAAAAAATTAATATAAAAATTAATTAAATTAAATTTAATACTAAATTTATTTAAAACATCTAAAAAATACAAATATTTTTTAAAAAAGGGGGCAGGGAGACGGCGAGGGCTGAGCCCTCGCCACCGCCACCTCCTCACCGTCGCCGGCCCCCGCCGACCCCCTCCTCGGTTGCCAGCCCTTCCCGGCGACGGCAAGGAGGTAGCGAGGGCCTGCAAGCCCTCGTCGGATCTAGATGAGGGGGTCGCGGGCCCTCATCGCGGGTCGGTCAAGGGCCGGCGACCCCGACCGACCCTCCCCCTCCATCGCCGCCCCTTCTCAGCGGTAGCAAGGGCTCATCCCTCGGTCGTCTCCCTCCCACCCATTTTTTAAAAATATATTTTTATTTTTATATGTTTTAAATAAATTTAATTTAATTAATTTTTACATTAATTTTTTACCACGTCGGAGACAAAATGTGGCACACTGAACTCCCTTAGGTCGCCACAGGCACCTAATGTTACACCTAATTACACCTCGTAGAAGAAGTGTCATAAATCATAGACATTTTTTTTTTTGAAAACGGTCCCAGCCCGACTCATTAGCTGAAGCAAAATATAATATCACCATCTCTCCCCCCAACAATCATGATACAATTGCACACCACTAAACATCATAAGAAAAGATAAAGCCATGTCACTTTATTTACATATTTTTCAAGATGGGTTTCCTTGGGTTGGTACATCAAAAGAAAGGCCAGGACATGTAGCCATACTCAGCCATAAACCCAAAAAGAAACACTCGACCTATTATGTCTATCGTGCAAGATCCCCCATCACTAGTGTCGGCTAATCATCTCAAAAAGTTTCAGCTCCTACTTCTCACGCACGGGCCCTCACACCCATCCCGGTGCATCAGGAGGTGGCGGCGGCAACATCCCACGCATCACTCCGTCTCGACGAATATGGACGGATATGAACTCCTGAATGACAGGACCCTCAGCCAGGCCCACGTCATACATCACTAAGGCGCAAACTCGAATAAACGTCAGTCTAGGAATGGTGGGACAGTCGATCTCCACACACTCAACCTCTACATCGGAAGGAAGACCGTAAAAGACGCTCTGCGTGACAGTAGGGAGCGGCATCCTACTAATCTGAAATGTTGGTCCCCGAAGGGGTGAGTACAACCACTCACCAAGTAAATGACCAATAAACCACACAATACATCATGCCACACAATCATCACAATCATAGCATCACATGTCATTAAGGCATCCATGCACAACTTACCTTGGTATCATGCACATGTCATCACACCTCATGTATATACATCATCATATAGTCATTACTATCATACCATACACTTACCATCATCATGTCACATGTATCATCATCTTTACCATGTATCCATGCATATGACATCATCATCATCATATCACATGTACCATCATCATGTCATGCATCCATGCATGTAACTTCATCATAATATCACATGTATCATCATCTTTACCATGTATCCATGCATATGACATCATCATCATATCACATGTACCATCATCATGTCATGCATCCATGCATGTAACTTCATCATAATATCACATGTACCATCATCATGTCTCATGTATCATCTTCTTTACCATGCATCCATGCATATGACATCATCATCATATCACATATACCATCATTATTGTATCACATGTACCATCATCATGTCATGCATCCATGCATGTAACTTCATCATCATATCACATGTACCATCATCATCTCTCATGTATCATCTTCTTTACCATGCATCCATGCATATGACATCATCATCATATCACATATACCATCATCATTACCATGCATCAATGCATATAACATCATGCATAATTCAATTTCAATTTCATGTTGGACCGCCACATTTCTCTTTCCCGAGACCAATGTTTGCATCCCACATGTATCCAAGATACAATCAGACCATCCGGCTCCCCCACTCTCCGGGCATCTCGTACCTCAATTGGCATCATGAGGACCCTTCGGCATTCAGCCATTCAAGGCTACCGGGCAACCGGCCGTACCCTTCTAGCTAGGCATCTCGCACCCAAACCGGCATCGCGAGGTATCCCTTGGCACAATACCTGCCAAGCTTCCGGCTCCCCCACTCTCCGAGCATCTCAATACCTCTCGGTACTCCCGAGGACCCTCCGATATCCGGCCATTCATGACCACCGGGCAACCGGCTGTACCCTTCTAGCCAGGCATCTCGACACTCCCGGGGCATCGTCGGCTCACACCTCCGACGGCCTTCTCATTTTTCTCAATTCTCATCTCCAATTATAGTTCAATTTTAACATGGCATGTGATATGATGGCAATCAAGATCATATTCATCATTGAGTTCATACATGCATCTCAAATCATTATCATACATGCAGCAAAACACTATCATCCAATTAATACAATTCCTGGAGTCCATGCAATTTAAAATGGTCCATATTTCATGCCTTTTCCAAAATTCTAGCATGTACCATTTTCAGAAAATATTTAAATTAAATATCCATATACTTCTCAAAAATCATGAAATCAAGGCATGTGATAGAAAAAAACAATAAGATAGTAATTTCATGAAAAACACATGCCCAATAGAGTTCCACACAAAAGATATAATTCACACAAATACAGCATGACATTTCGGATAGAAACAGAATGTGCAGTTTTCGAAATAATTCGATTAAAATACCCGAACAACCTCCGAAAATTATGAAATTTTACCAGGTTATAGTTAAGACATTAAAGTAGATTTTTCATCAATTATTCTAGGCCAGATTAGTTCTATATAATTTTCTATAGTCATCTGAAGCTTTTGGTTCTCGCACCGAAACGTCCAGTGTAGTCATCCCCGAAATACCGAGTTTTCACCCACTTATTCTTCTTCGTTTCCTCTGAAATTTGGATATGTTTTATTTCAAGAGGTCCCCTACAACTTTCATTAAAAGATCTAAGTCAAATGTCCAAATAATAGTCACCATATGGGTCCGTGAAGTCTCGGGTGTCCTGTACCGTGTCTCCAGATTTACCGTCTTCAAGAGTAAGTCGTTTCACTAGGCTACACTTGCTCATTTTACTTCAAATTTGATTATGTTAGTCTTTAGGATGTTCTATACAAGTTTCATGAAGAAGTCGAAGAGAGATTCTTAGTAAAAATCGACATGCAACCACAAATCTACCAAAAGGTCAGCAAAACTGTTCCAGATCTAGTGTCTTCGTAGGATGAGGGTTTGACCCCTTAAATGTCCACCATTTTATCCCAAATTTTAGTATGTTGTAGTTTAAGATGTTGGATACAACTTTCATGAAGGAATAAAAGTCAAAATCCAACTCGAAACATGTATGCAAGCCTCCACCAGATTCTGGGTCGGGCGGTTCACACGAAAACAGCAAGCATACTCAAGAACAAGTCACAATCTAGCTTCGGTTTTGCCTACCCTAATATCCGAAACTCACCACCAACAAATCACACATGCAAGGCACACATGCAAGAGTGGAAATCAGTTCCAACTTGCCTCAAAGACCAAGCGGACAGCAGCGCACGAACGGCACACCGGCGACGGACGGACGGCGTGCAGGCGGCGACGGGAGAGCTCCTTCTCCCTCTCGGTTCCTCCCTCTCTCTCTTGGCTCACTCTCTCTCTCTCCTTGGCTTGGCCGAATGACACTAACCGGCCACTCTCTCTCTCTCCTTCCCCTTTTATTTCCCCAAATCTCCATCATTGGCAATGATTACTTGCCTCTCCCAATGGCCAATGCATGCAAGTCTCTTCTTGCCACTTGGCCAAGCTCATGCAAGATGGGCTTGGGCTTGGGCTTGGGCTTGGGCTTGAATTGGAAGAAGTGGGCCGGCCACTCCTCCCCCCTCATGGTCGACGGTCACTCCTCATGGGCCTCAATTGGGCCGGCCATTCGGCCCACCAAAAGCTCAAGCCAATGGGCCTAAGGCCCAACCTAATTAAACCCACAATTTCATTTTCAATTATTCATCTTTAATTATTTCTTTTATAGATTTCAAATTTTAAATTTCACATGGCCAAGAATAAATCATTCTTATTAATTTATCCTATATTACTAATTTAAAAACTCATGAACACAAGCACATATCACTTAATCTTAAAAGGAGACTAATGGCTAAAGCATAAACCATAGGTAATTTCATTACCTAATTTTTTTATTTGATACACCTTAGAGCTTGTCTTGAATTTTTGGGATGCCACACAAAACGACGTCGTTTTTTGCATTTTCTAGCCACATTAGCGTGCAAAACAACATCGTTTTGTACTTATCTCGCCGAAAAATCACCACGTCAGCATTTTGGTCAAATTTTGGCCAGATTAACACTTAAGTGATCCATTTTACTCCGATTTTAGTACTTAAGTGTCCCTCTGTGCCAAGTTTTGACGCTCCAAGTGTCCAATACTCGTTTTCTTCTAATTTGTTGGTACTTACCTTATTTACCAAGGTTACAATATAGGGCCATCATAACCTAAAACTCACATAAAATTCTAGGGGACGCCTAAGTAGTTGACTCACCTCACTTATTAATTGCTAATATTTCATGCAATCATTAGGCTTAGATGTGTTCACATTAGCCAACTTGCTCTCCAAGTTTCTTCTCTTTAACACACTAAGGTCCAAAAGCATTTAATGCATTCTTATCTTCAAGCCAAGAAGTCTCTAGGTTAGCTTGCTCCTCAAATTGGGTGCGGAGCCCCTTTCCCTTCTAAGTTGGGCACGTGGTTCTCCCATTCTAAGGTGAAAATAATTTTGAGCAATTTTCAAAATTAGTACCATTACTCTATCAAACAAACTCGAAAAATTATAAAATTTTAGTATGTTATAAAAAATACCTTAGAAAACATTTTTCATGAAGGAACCCAAGCAAATTCATTTTGTGGAAAGAGCAGAAAATTATTGAACACAACCCAAAAATTCATCCGTCGAGCAGATTTAATGGTTAGAGAGAGAGGCTCATTTTGAAATCCAAATCTTCACAAAACCCTTTGAAATTTTAATATGTTGTATATATGATATCATCTAAAAAATTTATGAAGGATGCATGTCCAAACTCGCAAGGCAAGATTTTATGAAAATTTGAGCAAGCAACTTTGTTACCATTTTCACTATACTGGGTAGGTTAAATATAGTTATTGATTGGGCCTTCGTCCCAACCATTTTATCTCATAAAATCTAAAATTTAAGTATGTTGTAGATAAAGATGTTTTGAACAACTTTCATGAAGGAAGCTTCTCCAAATTAGAACAAAAAAAAAAAAAAGCTCTATAAAATTGGAAAATAGTGGAGGTCCAATAGTTTCGAAAATCAAAAGTAGCATATCTAATTAGAGAGAGGTGGCACCCTACTTGGTCAAGAAGCATTAATTGTTGACATCCTTATCCTCCAAGATTCGAACTAGGTCCTAGGTTAGCTTGAACACTTCATCTTACTCATTAAATGGCTAAATTTCAAGAGATATTAATGTGAACTTATCTTAAGTTCAAAGTTTGAACTTGACTTGGCTTCTCTCTCTTTTCCTCTTGGGTGTGTGGCCCTTTCCTTGTGGCTTCAAAGTCCACCTTTCACACTTAGGTAGTTAAGGTATGATTAGGCCTAGGCTATAGGGACACTCTTTTCCATCCATCATTTAATGCATTCACACTAGTTCACATTTGTTGACACTGGTTTTTCTAAGAAAATTTGACTAGTCAAAGTTTCATACTTGTCTTCCAAGGTTAAGGCTTAACGTGCCATGTGTCCATCTCAGTTGATTCTCCTTAATTAACTACAAGATGAAGGCACTAAATGCAACTTCAAGTATCTCAGTTTTGAAGGCATTGTCATCAGGTAGGGATTAATCAATTTGACCACAATCAACTATCTTATTTGGTTTGGGGTTCGTGCCTAAGACATGATCGAAGGAAGTGGACACAACCGAGCTTAACCGGTGAAACCAAGTTTTGACTTCTCTTTTATCATGTAAAGAGCTTGACGTTGAGGATGTTACAACTATTCTCCTCTTAAAAAAATTTCATCCTCAAAATTTAAATACATACCTAGCTCAAACAGGTGTGGGTATAACTGTCTCATACTTTCTTCACTCTCCCAGTTGCTTCTTCTACCCCGTGGTGTTGTCATATTACTTTAACTAAGGGGATGGCCTTATTTCTCAAAACTTGCTCCTTTTGATCCACG
This sequence comes from Eucalyptus caleyi, assembly GCA_014182885.2. Taxonomy (NCBI): domain Eukaryota; kingdom Viridiplantae; phylum Streptophyta; class Magnoliopsida; order Myrtales; family Myrtaceae; genus Eucalyptus; species Eucalyptus caleyi. The sequence continues at coordinate 30,202,357 of CM024468.2, read as the reverse complement.
ATCCGCACCGGCTCTTTGTCATCTACTTCAATCTACTTGAGGTTTAGCACGTGTGCCGGGTCGGGTTCGTACTTTCTCAACATTGAAATATGGAAAACATTGTGAACCTGAGCAAACTTTGGTGGCAAAGCCAACCGGTAGGCCAAATTCCCTACCCATTCTAGTATCTCAAAAGGCCCTATAAATCAAGGACTCAATTTTTCTTTCCTACTAAAACTTGACATACCTTTCATGGGTGATACTTTAAGAAAAACTTTGTCGCCAATATGAAATTCTAGGGGTTTCCACCTATTATCAACATAACTCTTTTGACGACTTTGGGCGGCTCTCATTCTATCTCGGATTGTCTGAACGGCATCTATAGTAAGTTGAACTAGCTCTAGACCAGTGATCTTCTTTTCCCCAACTTCATCCCGCACACTGGAGTCTTGCAAGCCCGACCATAGAATGCTTTGAATGGTGCCATACCGATGCTTTACTGATAACTAATGTTGTAGGCAATTTCAATGGGGTGTAGCCGCTTGTTCCAACTTCTTTTAAAGTTCAAGACACAAGCCCGTAACATGTCTACCTTGGCTCCACCACGCTTCCGCTACACTACTCTGATTATTATTCTTTGTCGATCATTACGTGGCCTAAAAATACCATGCAGTTTAACCAAGATTGGCACTTGCAAGATTTGGCATATATTGCTTATTCTCAAAGTATCTACAACACCACTATTAAATATTGCTCACACTTACTTAGACTTTTCGAAAATAGAAAAATGCCGTCTATAAATATTATAACAAAATAGTCCAAGTACAATGTGATCATTTGACTCATCAGGTCCATATGATAACGGTCTAGGAATTCTTTGCTTCCTCTTAGGCCATCGCATACAATCTTCCTAGTGTTGATAGACGATTAGGATTGTCTTGAGGTGTAATCCTCACTGGCGGTTGTTGCGGTTGCTACAGCTGCAATATTTGTTGCTGCGGACAATTTCTAAGGAGGTGACCCTACTGGCCATATCCAAAGCAAGCTCCTATCCTTACATAATAGGGAGCATTCCCATGATGTCTTCCACAAATGCGGCACCCATCTTTTGACATAAAAGGGGGCTTCTGATTACAATTCCTCTGATTAGGGATAAAGGAAGATTTGTCTCCCATCATTGGCCGTTTACTTAAGCGTTGATTCTTATCCTTCAATGTGGGATAATAAGATCGATCCTCCGCTCTCTCTATGACATCCTTTATGCTCTCTCTATGACGTCCTTCTTAATCAATTGAACCCTTTCATATATCTCGCCATAATCTTTAAGATTTAATGGCACAAGTTAGCTTCGTATTTCGGGCTTGTTGGCTTCGTATTTCGGGCTTTAATCCATCCCGAAATCACTTAGCCCTATCTACAGTATGCTCAACCAATCGAGAAGTATACCTGAACAGTTTAGAGAACTTTGCCTCGTACTGGTCAAATGTCATATTATTGTGACAAAGTTGCAGACATTCTTTCATCTTTCGGTCACGAGCACACTTTAAGAAATATTTGCTATTAAATGCTTCCACAAAAGCATTCCAAGTAATAGCTACACTATTAGGGAATATCCTCCCTTGAGTTGCTTTCCACCAATGGCTGGCATTGCCTTATACTGCCAATGTAACTCTATCCTCATTAGAGCACTTTAGTAGTGCAAATATATTTTCTAGTTCATCAATCAATGATGCTACTTCCTTAGGATCTCTAGTTCCAACAAATTTTGATGGCCTAAGTTTCAAGAATTGTTCAACTAGTTCCTGCATCGGTCAATCACAATTCCCATTACCCGTAGCATGTTGTTGCGTCTATTATTCCATTAAACCTCCTGTGGTTGTAAGGGCTTGCAATATTCTATTGAGTCAGGGATCTTGGTTCGACTTTCTTTTGGAAGTCGACTGGTCCCGAGCACTCATGGTGTTCTACTAGATTTCTAAAGAATACCTACGCAAAAGAATAGACACAGCTATAACAATATCACAATGAGAAGGGTTAAGTTAGTGTCTAAGAAATCACTCAAGCAAACACATGCATGGAATATTTCCTGACTAACTAGCCCAACTTCCAGTGCACCTTATCACTCCAAGTAATTTACCCTGCTCTGATACCAAAAACTTACTATCACATCCCCGCCCTACTTCTAGCATGAGAGCATGACCCAACGGGTTAGTATCGACGCCCCAAGCAACGCCGAATGTCCCGAAAGTCTTTTATCTTTAGTTAAGCACATGCGGAAGTGAGCATAAACAATCCCCGTAACAAACAAACATGGAAGCTGGGTAAGACATATGCAAGCCAAGCAAATAAAAACAACATATATTCATATACATATTCACATATCAAAAGTTGTTTTGATTACATATCCCATCCTAGTCCTGGGCTACTCATTTTCATTTCCATACATAGTCAATCAAAAAGCTAGCGTAGTCTAACTCCTCTACCGAACTGCTCCTAAAAGCAGCCCCAATGCTAGGTTCATTCCCTTCTTGGATCCTAGTTCACCTATCACACACCTGAAATGGTGAGAACAACAAGAGTGAATCAATGATTCAGTTAGTAGAAATCCCTAATTCTCCAATAAGAGGACATGTCGCTGTCGATCATCAGATATAAGGTCACCACCCACTTGTTGATAGCAAATCAATAGCAAGGTTCCTACCTTGTCTTGCTTATGCATATGAAAGGCTTTCAACAGTTTATATGCTTTCAAGAATCAAAGAGAATGAATTAGTGTATATGAACAAGCTTTTCAAAGATTTGTGACTTATGATCATTTTGATCATAAAAAAGGATGCTCACATCTCATGAAACTTATTTAAGCACTAAGTGACCCAATTCAATATATGCTCAAATTGATGCAATGACTTAACAATACATATCAAACAAACCCAGATTTTGCAAGCATCACACATGTATTAGTCATGGACCACATATGGACTTTCATTTTTCTTTTTCAATATTATATTAGTCAAAATTAGTCGACTCTTCGTTCGGGCATATCTCGGGTTGCTTCCGTAGCTGACGCCTTCTCATCTCCGATGGGCTGGTATGTTATTAACATCTTGGCTGGTTGGTGGGATCCCCTTCCTATCTTCAACCAAAGTGAAGACCGAATCCAGTGGATTCATCATCCCTCGGGCCGCTTCTCTACAGCCTTTGCTTGGGATCTTTTGAGACCTAGAGGCAACGTTGTTCCCCGGTCTTCTTTCGTTTGGAGTTCTACTATGCCGCCTAGATACCAGACACATTTGTGGCTTATCACCCGCAACAGGTTGCCGACCCAGGTTCTGCTTGCTTCGGTTGGTAGGCTCTATTCAGTTACTTGTCCCTTCTGTTCATGCAGGCCGGATTCAGTAGATCATTTATTTTTTGCTTGGCATGTCCCTGGTAATCTCGCCGCCTATTGGGCGGCTAAATTTAATATATCTTGGCGCAACAAATCGTGGCTTGAGAACTTGGACTAGGCAGCTAGACGCTTCTCGGACAAAAACTTCTATGATGTGTTGGCCCGGTTTAGTTATGGAGCTCTCTGTTATATTATTTGGAAGGAGCGTAACAATATCATCTTTCGAAATCAGACTCTTTTCATCCCGGCGATGAAGATGCATCTCCAAAAGGCCGTTAAGGATAAATCGTCGACCCTAAAGAATATTGTGGATAATCCTAAGAACAGAAGGTTGCAACGGAGCTGGGGCTTGAGTCCGTCTATCTTTCATTGATGGCGGGTTTTTAGTTTTGGCTTGGTCTTTTGTTTCTTAGGCTTGTTTGTCTTTTGGTCCTTGGCACCCTTACACTCTCCCGCGACTTAGGTCCTTTTGAGTGTTCGTTTTGTTGGTGCCAGGCTTTTCTTGTATTTTGTGCAAAATCTTATCAATACAAATCTTACCTTTACCAAAAAAAAGTTAGTCGACTCTTTTGGTAACAACCGGGTATCGATCCCCCCTTAACAACCGCATCATCCCGTTCTCATTATCAAGACGACATCTAGGGCGACCCCCAAGCATTGGCCTCACCTAGGTCGGCATCGTACATGATCTCAATATTGGGATGGCATTTAGGACTTTACCCCAAGCAACAACCCGGCATCCCCTAGTGTTGGCATATAAGTCCATTGTGTGTCCATGCACTTCAATCATCAACCGATTCATGTTATGTTTAAACTTTTAGCTGAATGAAAGGCCTGAAGGCGTGCCATGCAAGGTCAATTAATGAATTACTCTTGTGTTTTATTAAATCAAACTCATGCCGGATGCGATTCAGGCTCGTGACTTTAACTTGGAATCATTCACTCAGGCTTTAGAATTGTCCATAGTCATTGAGACCTTTCCTCGACATCCGGGTGTGCTCGATACCCATGCGGTATCATGAACTTGCTTAATGCAACAACAAGCAATAGAGACACAACAAGCATGACAATACAAAGGCAAGACAAGCAAACGATGACGTGATCGTAAAATTGATAAGCATAGCACATCTCCTTATCGAAGAGTTAGGAAAATCTATTTACTACTTTTTAGACCTAGCTCCAAGATGCTTCTTTCGTGGTCGATCGGCATCTAGGGCGGCTTGGAAGAGAAGGGCATGAAAGAGAGGAGAGGAGGGGAGAGGAAAGGAGAGAAAAGCCAAGTCTTAAAATGTGAGGATGCCTTCTCCTATTTATAGGCCTCTTCCTCTTAGATTTTTATGCAAACTCATAATTACACTTAAATGATGAATTGGCCTACCTATCTTCCCAAGTTGGCGCCTAGGTCCTTTGGTATTGGCTTGTGATTGGTCCACCTATTTGCTTGTTCTTCAAGCCTCACTCTAAGCTCATTATTGCCTATGGTGCCTAAGGGACACATAAGCCCCTTTAAATGCTTAATGTTTTCTTCTAATTTGTTGGTCCTTACCTTATTCACCAAGGTTACAATCTAGGCTCATCATAACCTAAGATTCACCTAAGATTTTAGGGGACACCTAAGTCGGTGACTCACTTCACTTATTATTATTATTTTTTTTTGGGTAAAATGTAAGAAATATATTGATAACTTTGGACAAAACAAGAATCGGCGCCAACTTACATTCTTACTGTGCAACAGGAAGAGTGGAAGGGAGTTGAAGGGAAAACAAAAGAAAGAAGAAAATGCCCACAACCTGGGCCGAGGCAAAACCAAACCTAGCAAACCTCTACTACACGCTTAAAAGTGGGATGAGAGAACTAGGACGGTACAAAGACAAGCACCAACAACAACAAGCAAAGCTACCGAGAAAAGATCGAGGGGTCGAAGCCCCAATTCCTTTGAAGTCTTCTATTTCTTGGGGTAGGACGCACATTCTTGAAGGAGAGAACTTTGTCCTTGACAACTTTGATCAAATAATTTTGAGAGCCGACACGGAAACGGTTTCACCCTGAAAGATGATGCAATTTTCTCTTCTTCCAAATTAGATAACACAGAGCTCCAAAAGAGAACCTAGCAATTTTGTGGAAGAAATCCTTACCCAATAAAAACTTTAGAGCCCAAGTGGAGGTCTCGGTCCATAGTCTAATTCTCCAGACTCACTTCACTTATTAATTGCCAAGATTTCATGCAATTATTAGGCTTAAATGTGTTCACATTAGCTAACTTGCTCTCCAAGTTTCTTCTCTTTAACACATTAAGGTCCAAAAGCATTTAATGCATTCTTATCTTCAAAAAAAAAAAAAAATCTCTAGATTAGCTTGTTCCTCAAGTTGGGCGATAGCCTCCTTCCCCTCCAAGTTGGGCTTGTGGTTCTCCCATTCTAAGGCAAAAACAGTTTTTGAACTTTTTTCAAAATCAGTATCATTATCTTATCAAATGGACTAAAAATTATAAAATTTTAATATGTTGTAGAAAAGATCTTAGAAAACATTTTTCATGAAGGAACCCAAGCAAATTTATTCTGTGGAAAGAGCAGAAAATCATTGAACACAACCCAAAAGTTCATCCGTCGAGCAGATTCAATGGTTAGAGAGAGCGACTCATTTCGAAATCCAAATTTTCATAAAACCCTTTGAAATTTTAGTATGTTGTAGATATGGATGTCATTTAAAATTTTTATGAAGGAATCATGTCCAAACTCGAAATGGAAGATTTTATGAAAATTTGAGAAAACAACTTGGTTGCCATTTTCACTATACTGGGCAAGTTTTATACTGTGTAATTGATTTGGCCTTCGTTCCAACCATTTTATCTTATAAGAATCTAAAATTTAAGTATGTTGTAGGTAGAGATGTTTTGAACAACTTTCATGAAGTAAGCTTCTCCAAATGAGAATCACAAAAAGCTCTATAAAATTGGAAAATAGTGAAGGTCCGGTAGTTTCGAAAATCAAAGGTAGCATATCTAATTGGAAAGAGGTGGCATCCTACTTAGTCAAGAAGCATTAATTGTTGGACATCTTTATCCTCCAAGGTTCGAACTAGGTCCTAGGTTAGCTTGAACACATCATCTTGCTTATTAAATGGCTAAATTCCAAGAGATATTAATGTGAACTTATCTTGAGTTCAAAGTTTGAACTTGACTTGGCTTCTCTCTCTTTTCCTCTTGGGTATGTGGCCCTTTTCTAGTGGCCCCAAAGTCCACCTTTCACACTTAGGTATTTAGGGTATGATTAGGCCTAGGCTAGGGGTGAGCGGTTCCCGGTTCCGGTTCGGTTCCGTCCAGAACCTGGAACCTACCCTCGGGTACAGGTTCCTCAATTTTTGGAACCTGGAACCTACTCGTCAGAATCAAGAACCTGGAACCTACCCTGTTACAGGTTCCAGGGTCGGTTCCGGTTCCGACAGGTTCTTTTTTTTTCTTTTTTTTTTCATTTTCACAGAATTAAAACAACGCCACAACATGATCAATCACTGTTTAGAAAACTATTCATACCCGCAAGGTTATGAACTAATTGAAGCTTCATTCATGAAGCAACACATAAAACAGGGAATAGCATGCACAAAATCAATTGTCCATTGTTTTTTCCTGTCTTCTTATCACTTATCTCTCTGGTACAACTTCACATCTTGGCATATTTGTACATGGCGATCTCAGATAACCAAACAAATTCAACAAAACAGAACCACACCCAAATTCAGCCCGACCACATCCAAACAAACAACCAACCGACGCTCAACGAATGGGCTATTCCCAACAATCACAAGCGATGCCGAACGAAAGAGGGTCGTCGAAATTCGCAAGAAAAATCAAATCTTTGCGCTCTTGGCTTACTCATCTCGTCGGGAGTCAAGAACTGGCGGCGACCCGTGGGCTTGCCCTTGAACTTTCCCCTCCCCATGGCTCAGAGACGCGCTTCCCCACCTGCAGAACACGATTCGGGCACGAAAGAGAAGATCGACCCAGATCTGCAAGGAGACGATTGGCCTCGTTCTCGACGCGATTGGGTGGTTATCGTTTCGCGAGGAACGATAATCTTCCGCGGAAGAGCCAAAGAGAGATGGAGCTGAATCGATTCCTTCTTCCCCCTTTTCACCTCCCCCATTATCTCCGAATCGGAACCCGAACAGGAAAAACCAAATACACTTGTTTTCCACGGTTCCTGTATCAAAAATAAGAGAATAAATTCGTAGTCAATAAGTCAAGGGCAAGCACACGGCAACGGCGGCGCGACGGCGACGAAGACAAGAGTCTCATGGCACCAACAGCGGCACGGACGACGCGGCGAAGACGGCGGTGGTCACGGCTCAACCCTTGGCCAAGTGGGGAAGAGCTTAGTTCCGGCGGAGGCAGTGGCAGTTCGGAGCAATGACGGCCCGGACGGCTGAGCTAGCGGTGGCAAGAGGTGGTGATGATGGCTTGGGGACGACGGCGCTGGCTCACGGTGGCGAGGAGTGGCGCGGACGGCGCGACAGCTTGTCGAGCTCAACGACGAGACGGCTCATTGGATGAGAGGTGGGTGGTGTTGGTTCGGTGGCCAAGAGGTGGTGGTGAGTAGGGTGTGGGGCGGCGATGTGGTGGTGGGTGAAGCAGCAGCCAGCAAGAAGAAGGAAGAAGAAGAAGAAGAAGAGGAGAAGGAAGGGGGGTTCGGCCGAGAGAGAGGGAAAGAGAAGAGAAAGAGAGAGAGAAGAAAAGAAAAAAAGTAGGGGGGGCAGGAAGTGACGTGAGGAGAGGAAAAATGGGAGAAAAGAAAGAGAGAGAGAGAGAGAGAGAAAAAGAAAGGAGAAGGGGAAGAATCCGCTGGAGGGGGGAAATCACGTGGGGAAACGGGAAAGTGACCTATTAGGTTTATTTTTTTATTTTTAAATTCTAACGGTTCCGGTTCCGGTTCGGTTCCGATTTCTATGGGAACCGGAACCGGAACTGGGAACGCCGGTTCCTAGAAAAATGGAACCGGGAACCGGAACCGGTCTCTTAGGAACCAGGAACCGAACCGGACCCTCAGGTGCGGTTCTTCGGTTCCCGGTTCTACCCGGGAACCGTGCTCACCCCTAGCCTAGGCTATAAAGACACTCTTTTCCACCCATCATTTAATGCGTTCACATTAGTTCACATTTGTTCATACTAATTTTTCTAAGAAAATTTGACTAGTCGAAGTTTCATACTTGTCTTCCAAGGCTAAGGCCTAACGCACCATATGTCCATCTCAATTGATGCTCCTTAATTAACTACAAGATGAGGGTGTTAAATGTAAATTGAAATATCTCAATTTTGAAGGCATTGTCATTAGGTAGGGACTAACCAAATTTGACCACAATTGACTATCTTATTTGGTTGGGGGTTCGTGCCTAAGACATGATCAGAGGAAGTGGACACAACCGAGCTTAACCGGTGAAACCAAGTTTGGACTTCTCTTGTACCATGTAAATGGCTTGAAGTTGAGGTTGTTACAAGTAGAAGCTAGCTATCTACTATTTAGACAAATGCTTCACATAGTGTCTAGAATCGGCACGTCTAACTAATACCACTAGTTCCAGACAATGTGTCATTTACCTTCTTGTTGTCACTTTTACAACTCCTGCCCATCAATTTCTTTTCAATTTTTTTCTCGAAATTTAATCACTTCTACATGAGAAATTGGAAAATAAGAAGTGGACATTGCCGTAATTATGTAGAAGAATATTCTCCCAATTAGCTTATTAATATATGTTTTCCTTTCCAATTAGTTATTTCATATTATCTAGGTTATTAGGATATTCTCCATTCTATTTGGTTTATTTTTTATTTGACAGTTGTTTTCTTTGTAGGTAAGTCATTGATACTGTGTTTAGCTTAGGGTTTGCTATGCCGATCTGGTGATTAAGAATATATTAGTATTGGCGTTGCTTTTCTTCCCAAATTCTATCCTTCTCCCCTAATCCTTATGGTATGTCCTTTCAAATCTCTCATGAATTTTCCCTATTATCTCTTCCTCTGATTACTTACTTTTTATTCTCCATTATCGAGAAACAGACACACTTGACTTTTGTATTGATTGAGAAAGAACATGCTTTTCAGGAAATTATCTTTCAGAAAAATATTTTTCCATTTTAGGGTTAGAAAATTCATTTTCCCAACTTTAAGCAAACGTATTTTTTGGGAAAATCTCAAATAAGGACCCAAAGTGAGCCTATTTTCTCAAATAAGGACCCAAAGTGGTTGTTATCCCAAATAAGGATCCGAAGTGGCTAACAAGTCTCAAATAAGGAACTGAACCTGCTGGCCGGCGAGCGTGTGGCATTTCCGGTGACCGGAGTATGAGCAATTTTGTCCACAAAAAATATTGATAGAATTTGACAAACCCTTAAAACAAAACCCTCTAAACTCTTCTCACTCCTCCCTTCTCACTTTAAGCCCCCCACCCCTCCTCCATGGCGTCGCCATCTTTGCGCCAGCTCTTGCCGGCCCTCCTCCGCTTTGCCGCCCTCCGCCAATTGCCGTCGCAGCCCACCTCCTCCCCTAACCCCAAATCCGCCCCTTTCTTCACCCCCTCCTCCGCCCCCGCCGCCACCACTACCACGACCGTCCCTCCCCCACAGCTACCTCCTCACCCGCACCACCCACTACTCCACCTTTGCCGTCGCCACATTGCCCCCTCCTCCCCCCGCTGCCACGGCCAAGGGCACCGGGAAGGGCAGGATCACCGATGAGTTCACTAGCGCCAGCGTGATCATGCAGGTGTGCTAGGTGATCGGCGTTGTGGTCGACGTGCGGTTCGACGAGGGCTTGCCCCCGATCTTGACGGCCCTGGAGGTGCTCGACAACTTGATCAGGCTCATGCTGGAGGTGGCCCAGCACCTGGGCGAGAACATGGTCAGGACCATCGCCATGGACGGGATCGAAGGGCTGGTGCACGGTCAACGCGTGCTCAGCACTAGCTCCCTGAGTTCCAAAGGTAAGTGCCCTCCTTTTCTCTCTATCTCTCTCTTAGTTGGGTCTGTGGAAGTGGATTCAAATTGTGCCCGAGATGTGGGTACTCGAGATGGAGATGTTCTGTCTCATGGTTGGGTCCATGGAAGTGGATTCGAATTGCGCCCGAGATATGGATACTCAAGATAGAGATGTTCTTTCTCTCATGGTTGGGTCCGTGTAAGTGGATTCGAATTATGCCCGAGATGTGGGTACTCGAGATGGAGATGTCCTCTGTCTCTTGGTTGGGTGGATTCAAATTGTGCTCGAGATTGAGATGTTTGTGAAATACTCTGTATTACTTTCTTAACTCTATTTCGTTTTTTATTGAACTTGTTCCTGGGGGACTGAAAATCATTCGATTTGAGTGAACTTGAAGAAAAAGGTAATGCAAAAACTTCACATTCTCTCCTTTCTACGAGTCTGCTAGATATACCTTGAAGAACTTACGCAAATCTTATAGTTCGTCTACCCTTTACTTGTAGGTAATGTAGGCACTTTAATTGTACTACCATTAACCCATCAAAAATAGGAATCAATTTATCCCTCTTTTTTTCTTTCAAATCTTTGCAAGGAATTGATGGTTCCAGAGTTGAAAATGTGACAGAATCTGTTCATATTGCTGTGTTGCAGGAGATGTATCTACCATGGCTCCTAATGGTAGAGGCTTCTTATGGACTAGATTGTGCTTTTAGATTCAGGGTTTTTATGTTGGTTACTTATAAATTTGTCCATCTTGTTGCTTTCTTGTCGAAGAGGACTTTGTGGAAGTAGCTGAGTTCTTTGATGCTATCGTCAGTTGGGTAGTGAAAATCAAGGTCATAACCAAAGGTGAATGGTTCTACCAAATTCATTTTTTTGTTTGCCAATTATAGATGGTTCAAATCACCTCATGCATTCAAGCATGCTTAATGCTTTTTCTCTACTGCATCCTTTTTTTCGTTCACGCTTTCTTTATTCAATTTTAAAAAAAATTTGTCTAGCAGGAACAAAGTTGAAGGACTTCTTGGCCACAATGCAGTCTTCCTTTCACTTTCAATCAAAGATTGCTACAATCAGGTTCTAAACTTCGCCACGATGTCGAGGAGTATGCAAAGCAATTTCCTACAATCGAGTTTTGAGAAAATAGCAATGAAGTACAAAAACCGAGGGACAAATCATGGAATCATGGATTAGTGTGGTACAAAATCAATTATGATGTAGAAGTGCTGCTGTAGATACAAATTTCGATGTCAAGAAAGTCTGTATCATGATCTCCCTATCTGAAACTAAAAAGGATACTGTAAAGATGGACATTTGAAATTCTCTCTTTCCTTATTGCACCATGAGAACATGTTAACTGAGAAACTCAAGTTATACACTTGCATTTCCTTGGGCTTCAATGGACAAAGAAGTTTATTTCTGCTATGGTGATGAGTCTTATATAATAAGTTGATGAAGCATTAATATCAAAAGATTCCCTGAAACAGCCCGGTCTAATGACATAGTCTATATTCTACAATTAAATGATTATCATGCAAGGCTTTGATTTCATACACGATGCAAGGGATGTACGAAAAAATGAAAAAGGTACAAAATTATGTTGTCTAAAGCTTGGACGTGATGTCTAAATGGCCATTGATAGATCAAGTTCAGTAAACTGACGTCCATGGACTGATGAGCTTCGACTTATTCTCTAAGAACATAACGGTATTTCTAACTTGGAAAAACATAGCTAGGGGTATTACTTCAATTTGAGTTTGGGAACCCAGTTTAGCCAAAGTTCAGGCAACAAGGAAGTCGTGCTTCCAGCGCACTAAATGGAGTCAAATGATATCAACAGATTCCATAATTCTATCAAATAGATAGATATGCGGCAAAGGGTAAAAGAATCATAGATATTAGGAACATAAAACTTAGATACATCAACCACGAAACTACAAGATGTGTGGTCCTCCTTGAAGACCACGAAACACGGCCTGTATGATGGAAAAAAGAAATATCCCATGAAAGAAATCTTCCTAACGAAGTAGACCTATACATATTTATACTTTAAAATGCTCCATAATAGACCAAAATAGACCCATCCACATCAACTAACAAGAAGAGAAATTGTGTTGTTGGTCTTGTGTTTCTCCAAAAAAAAAATTGCTCGTCTTCCACCACTTTCAAGTTGAGATCCTTACATCCTCCTCTTTACCTACGATTGAATCAAAAAATAAATTAATTAGTCAAAAGAAGTAAGGTGCAAATAAGAACACTTCTAGGACAAAGTCAAGGGTAAATGGATACTTGCATCTTTGTCCTTCCTATAGATGTCGACGAGCTTGAGATGTTACCAAAAGTTGAAGCAAGAAATTCAACTATCTCAGGTTGTGATTCTAATAGGGCTAAAGGGGCTGAAGATGCTACAAGGGCTGAAGATGCTGATGCTACTACTGTCATTGCCGCTGCCATTGATACTATTGATGGATTATTGCAATGATACCTATTATGGCCTATGCCGCCACATTTCCCATAAGTGATTGTAGTATTTTGTCTCTTTAACTTTGTTCCCTCGGGCTTTTGCACAACTTTCTTCTTTCTTGTCTTCAAATTTTTATCAGTTGTTTCATTAACTGATTTTGTTCTTTGTTTCTTCTTTCTGCCAACTTGCTTGGGCACATCTGGTGGGAGTAATGGCTCTCTAGCAGGCCATGTGTCCATAGAATCTACAACATGCACAACGTGGCTATAAGTTTGCATGAATGTTTCCTTACTAAAACTTGTGTGAACCCATTTTTCAGGATCTTCTCTCATGTATATAAGAGCTGCCACAGCATGACAGCAAGGGATTCCATTGATGTCCCATCTTCTACAACTACAAGATCTATGTCTAATATTAACAACTCTCTTGTCACCATATGGGCCACTCAATTCAAATTCATCCTCCCCATTCTAGCTAGGAATCCATGATGCTGAAAATTGTTTTTGAAGATCTAATATCTTTTGGATATTAGGACATATCACACCAGTGTACTTAGCCATCCCATCTCTTTGCTTATGAATTCTTTCCATGATGTGATGATAGGTTTGTCCCTTGCATCAATGATGCTTTTGTTGAAACTTTCACACCAATTATTCAAGGAAATATCACATTTTGAGCTTGTCCTGAAGTAGGACTTGCTCCATTGCACCGGAGGCCTTTGAGACAACCATTCATAAGCTTTCTTATTAATTGCCTTCAACTCTTCCATTGCCAAGTCAAAATCACATACTCTAGTCGCCATGGTAGCCTTCCAAAGGAGCTTTTTAAGTTTTACCCCTCGGTGATGTAGCTTGAAGTTTTCATGAAGATGCCTTAAGCAAAATCTATGTTCTGCTTCAGGCATTAGATTTGCTAGTGCTTGCACCAATCCCTTCTATTTGTCACACAAGAAAGTCCAGTACTTTGAATTTTCAGGGTCGGTAATCCCCAAGTCTTCTGCAATCAAACTAATAAACCAATGCAATGTCTTATATGTTTTTTTTTCCGACAACTGCCCATGCAAAGGGATACATTTGATTGTTGCCATCTATGCCCACCGCTGCTAGAAGTATACCCTTGTAGCTTGATGACAAATGGCAACCATCAAAAACCCACAAAGTGCCTACATCCTTCTACAAAGCCCCTCCTTAAATGCATCCAGACAAATATAAACTACCTTAAACTTGTATTGGTCTTGATATTGCTCGATTTTGATTATACACGTGGATCCCAGGTTGGCATCAAGAAGTGCTTGACAATAGCTCCTAAGCATCCGAAATTGCTCTTCCTCATTCCCAGTGATCATACTCATTGCTGTTGCCCTAGCTCTATAAACCATTGTCCTCGACAACTTTAAAACATTCTCAGACTCCATTGTTTTTTTCATTGAAGCACCTGGCCGTGTAGGATTGTTTCTCAACCTATCACAGTACTTGTTTGCTAACCATTTAGTGCTTATTTGAGGAACATGTAGAGCTCTATTACATGTATGTATGGGGTTAAAGGTTTTGACTTGTAAAGTATCCTCCCTTTGCACTTTGGAAGCATATATAAGCCAATCACAACCATCAGAACACACTGCCCTCAATTTATTAGGTGTATTCTTAACAAACCTCACCTTTCTCCCATTTTTTATGGCATGGTTCCTAACGGCCTTTCTAAACTCCTTAGCCTTACTAAAGCACATTCCTAACTTGAAGACAGGATTTTCCATATCAACCTCGGCATTAAACTCGAGATGTATATACTCATTTTCACCATTCATATTCAAGAAATCTACATTGTTAGCTAACTCATCTACATACTAACTGATGTCTCCAACCTCCATATCCCTCTCCATTGAACCATCACTATTAGCACAACTTACATTTCTCATGTATAACTCGTCAAGATCAACAAAGGCGAACCCATCTTCTCTAACAATGCCATCATACCCACCATCATATATTGAATAGTTTAGTTCTTAACATCCCTCAACTAGTGCAAAATGAAGCAAAAATAAAGTCATTATATTTCCATGCAAAATGTACACGGTGAAAAAACAGAACAGAAATAGTAAACAATTGCAATAAAATTGTACCATGCTTTGATTAATGAAAGAAAACTAGGCACACTAGTGACTATATACCACTCTTTTATTGGATACCGTTCGTCAAAATATTGTGCATTATGGAGTTAAAATGTTTGTTGCCATAACTTTCTCCTTAGGCGAGCCAACCATGGTGGCCCGAGAACCAAACTTAGAGATATATACCATAAGGAAAAGAAAACTGATCCCATTCAAAGCATTTCTTAGGCTCATATGTTATTGGCTTGAAAATTATGGAAACGACTACTAAGTTTGGTCGACTCAACTTTTGTCTGGATTCTCTCTTTCTCATTCAACAAACAAGGCTGAAAACCCAATCCTATCAAGAAGACTTAATTGCAAATTTACTAAGTAATTGTATCAACTCGATTTGGGTCCGTTTGGTCATGCAATGCGTTACTACTCCTTCTCTCAGTGTCAACTTTAATGGAGATAACCTTCCATATTTTCATTTGACTAGAGGACTCAGATAAGCGACCCTATATCCCCATATCTATTCATCTTGATGGCGAATGTAATGTCCATACTTATCCAGCAAGCAATGCAAATAGGAATCTTAAAAGCATAAAATTAAATAGGTGGTGTCCAGCCCTCTCTCACTTATTATTTGTTGATGATGCGATTTTTTTCCTAGACAGCAAACTACAAGAATGTCATAACCTAGCTAATCTGCTCAACCAATACTGCTTAGCGACCAGCCAGACTGTTAACAGAAACAAATCTGGTATTCTCTTCAGCAAGGCGTGTCCTACCCGGTTACAAGAAAGTTTGGCCCGAGAACTCCGAGTTCCTGTGATTACTAAATCTAGTAAATACCTAGGCATACCATTAGACTGGGGAAGATCAAAAAAGGACATGTTCGCCTGGATGTTAGCACGAGTTAATTCAAAACTGGAAAGTTGGAAGGAGTAATTCATTTCGAAAGGTGGTAAGGAAATTTTAATTAAAACCGTCATGCAAGCAAATCCCATAATATGCGATGTCTATTTTTAAGATCCTCATTTCTCTGTGCAAATCTATTCAGCATAAAATTGCCAAATTTTGGTGGCAAAGTAACAATAACAGTAGAATAGGTATCTATTGGAAGCAATGGGATCACCTTACAACTAGAAAGGACACTGGCGGAATGGGTTTTCGTGACCTCATCACCTTCAATAGAGCATTACTTGGAAAGCAGGCATGGCGTCTAGTTGATAACCCGAATTCTCTATGGACTACACTATTTAAAGGTCTTTACTATCATTCTAGGGATTTCTAGCATGCTGATAAAGGTGCAAAATCATCTTGGGGTTGGCAAAGTCTTTTAACAGGCAGAGACTCAACTGAAGATAATATTCAATGGTCTGTTGGAGATGGCCAACAAATCTCAATCCGCAAAAATAGATGGCTTTCGAGCGGAAACCATCGGCGGCCCTGCGCCCTGAAGTGAACCAAAGAAGGTTGCAGCCTTTATCCTACCAGGTTAGTCTATTTGGAATGAACCTATGCTGTGTAATTCTTTCAATGACCAGACAGTGAAAGAGATCCTAGCTATACAGCTTCGTACCCAATGCACAGCTGATCAAATCTTTTGGAAAGGAACTCTAAATGGAGTATATACAGTAAAAAATTGTTATAACAACCTTAGAGCTAAAGCACACAGCAATGAACAAAGCAGCAAATCATCCTCCTACCAGACCCCTCCACAACTTTGGCACAAGATCTGGAAAATGCAAACATCCCCAAAGATTCGGATATTTATGTGGTCTCTATGCCACAATTCCCTTTCTACTCGTGAGAACCTCAATCACAAACATATTATTCTGGATTCTACATGTCGGTTATGTCAAACACACAACCCAGAGTCAACTGAGCAGATATTCCTCCTCTGTCCATGGACGCGGAAGGTATGGTCTCACCAACAGATTAACATCACACCAGAGGAACATAATTTCCATCGTATTGATGCCTGGTTAACAGATCTATTAGCAAAGAGAACTGTCTTACCTGATTTGGCAATGCTCGCGCATATACTGTGGCAGATTTGGAAAGCGAGTAATAATTTTGTCTTTCGCACGGTTCGCCCAGATCCATTACAGGTGGTTCAAACGGCTCTTGCGAACGCCCTTGTAGATCGTCGCCTATATGAAGTACGACTGGAAACTCTGATCCAATCCTTGGAATCAGATCGGGTGTGGCGTACTCCGATTCCTGGAACTTTGAAGATCAACATTGATGGAGCGTTTATCCCATCATCTCACGAAGGCTCCGTGGCTTCGATTACTCGAGATCATACTGGTCAAATTGTTGCTGGATTTACAATGCGTGTCACGACCTCTTCAGCGCTGCAGACGGAAACTCAAGCTTTAAATCTCACTCTTCGAGATTTGTTGCATAAAGGACAAGCAGATCGATCTCTTACCTTGGAATCGGACTGCAAGATCCTAGTAGATGGTATGAAAAACCCTCGCTCAACGCCATGGGAGATACAAGCACTGATCGCTAAGGCTGCGGCGCTGCTCCAAGGGTTTCCTAATCTGTCTGTACCACATTGTAGCAGAGAAGCGAACGAAGCCGCCAACTGGGCTACCAAAACCCAAGAAGCCGGAAGCCTCCCTCCGAACTGGCCCTTTTCTATTCCCCCGCCTCTTTTGGATATTATCTCTACTGACCTTATGGCAAATGGTGTAACTCATCGTTAATGTTATAAAATATATCCTTTTTCGACCAAAAAAAAAAAAAAAACACTCTCGTTGAAATCGCCTATCACTCAAAGATTAATTCAAGTGTAAATAAGATAATGCCACTCACCTTCCTCATATAATCCACCCTAACCTCCATTTCGTTTCGAAGTGGGCTCATTCTTAATAGGATTATACTGACAAGTTCTTTCAATAATATGAGCTTGATCGGCTTCAACAAAAGTCACTTGTAGTATGTAGGGATTTTGAAATGAAATGGCCATTATCCTCTTACACCTCTTACGGAAGTTTTTTTTTTACCTTAAACGTCTAGGAATTTCTCGTAACTCCCCTGAAGTATATATCAAGGGATTATGTGGAATGAGCGTTGCCTTTCTTCATCTTGACACTTTCAAATTGATTGAAGTCGCACAAATAAAGTGAAAATGCTGATTAGCAACCCGTCACAAATCGATGCTCTTTGGGAAAAGTTTGACGGTTCATTACGGAAAGCTTCATTGCAAACAATTTTATGTATTTTTATTTTAAAGCAGAAACCTCTCCCCTTGGGTGTCCCTATGATTGCATGGTCCTGCAAGGGAAAGACAAAATTAGCAAAAGTAAAAATTGTTGTCGGGAATTTGGAACAAATACTGTGCAGTCCTTCGCACACTTTTATAATGTGCTCTATCATGCCCTATTTTTGTCATCTGCAAAGAAGAAAACAGAGTGTTATTTTCAATAATCTATTCAATTATTTTTAAGAATAAGATACACTATTTTTTCCCCTCAAAATCAGATAATTTCAATATCCTTTGCTCCATTATATCCTGTTTTGCAATCTCGTACCCTGACTTGACTTCTCCTTTGTTACCTACACATAAGGAAATAATTTGTCATTTTCCATACAAATTGAATCACGTTTAGGAGCAAAGTACACCTTTAAAAAAATAAAATTGGATAATCCCCCTTTGTTTTTGTTCCTTCGTATCTTATCATCAATTGCATTCTTGCCTCACTTTGTTATTTGTGTAAACACGAAATCAATAAGTGTTAATATTAAGAAGGAACATTCTCCTTTTCTCTTCAAAGATGGCGTCACTCCCAACTAGATTGTTTCTCCTTTGTAATCCTTTTGTCCATCTAGTTCTGCCCTTCATTAATTTCCCTACTTTTGTAATTTTTGTAAAAGAAAAAAAAAGGTACGAGTCATTTTCGGAACAAATCAAGCTTAAATTAGAATAAGTACTACAATTTTTCTTCAAGGATGCCTTCGGCCATGATTTAGTTCCCCTTGATGCAATACTGTTTTATTTACGTATTTTGCATAAAGGAAAATGACATATGCTAGGTTCAGTATGAATCATGTGGAGTTGGAACGGATACTACTTTTTTCTTCTCGAAAGCTTATCTCAATCCTATCTTGTCAAACCACATCTTGGAGCCCCACACAGCATTAATCAAGCATGTGTTGTGTTGCAGAATTGGAAAAAGGTTCTATAGGAAAAGAGCAAAAAGAGATTCATCGGGATTTATTTTAGTACGATCAAATCTGGGGCAATTACTTCCATTTTCTTTCAACCCAAAGGTTGCGATGCTGGACAATGTTGTTCGTATACCGTGTGCCCATTTATTTTTTTTTATTTCCTCCTTTTGAAATTCCTTTGCAAGTCCAGCGAATTTCAAACTCGAGTCATAATTTAACAAATACAACGTCTAAATACGAATTCATGGTGGGAAGGAGGTGATCTAATCCTCCATGTGTCTTAGGTATTGATCATCATATTTGCGACCTAGCATATCTACAGGATTCTATAATTGTAGAATTCTTGAAATTTAACATAAAGGGTGTAGAATGCAAGAGGAGAACCTTACATAAGGTATTCTTTTTTGCTTAAATCAAGGCAACAGATAGTCGCTTGCCTCTAAAATCATTGTTACATCATTTCCATACATATATCACTCTTTTAGCACACCTCAAAGATCTAGAATTTCGATTCTCCTTTTTGCAAAAGTTTCAGTATATGAAATGTCATCACAAAAGGTTTGATAATTATGCTATCATTCGATTGCACAAGTGTATTTAGATGGAATGAGCTTGGAGCTCATCTATCGTGAAGGATGTAAAGGTACCATGCAAATTTGAAAAAGATTATGGAAATGGGTCTTTATAAAAGCTTAATGCTATTAGATGAACTTGAAGTCCCACTCTATAAATAAAAGCCTGCAAAAGCATGCTTTATTTGTCTTGAGCAAACGCAAACGCTTTCTTCAAAATTTTGTTCGAAAAATGGATCTTAAAATCAAAAGAGATGCATAGAGGTACGATGCAATCTTAAGGGTTTTGCGTGAGCAGGCTTAATGGACTTTCAAAGAACGAGCTTCACAACTTATGGATGAGCCGAAAGCAATCTTGATTTATATTTTTGAAAAGTGGGTCTCATTAGATCTTATTGGATGGAAAATTACCTTTGGAAGAATAGGCCTAATGACATATCAAGGTCCAATACAATTTTATTTTGAAAAATGGGCCTATGTCTCATGAGGACCAATGTGTTTAGTTTCTGGAAAATGGCTTTGCAAAATGGATCCATTTGGGCAAATTCAAAGACTCCGAAGCACGGGTTGATAAAAGGAAGGAAAAGAATTAAAGTGTTGCAAATAAATATCACGAACAAACGACTTAGTCGCCAAGCTGTGGCAACCCTTTCGAGATGAACCATAAGAGTATAATGGATTGTTAAGCAGGTGCAGATTACCCTTTAGCAAGGTGGCACTTGCGCTTTGCATAAGCTCTTCCAAACCTTACTGACCACAATTTAATTTCTCATTAATTGTTCCTTAGAATTTAACTAAAATTGCAATTAATATATTCTAGGCTCAGTATGAGCCAAAACCCAACAGATGGTGAAGCCCACACTTATTTACATGAGTATCCTGCGACCACCGTGGACGTTCAACTAATTTGTCCTCTAATGGACATTCCATGAATCAGACTGAACTATTATAATTTGTCCTCTAATAGACAGTCTTGGTGTCAAAGTAATATTTCCACTTGTTTTCCTCATTAAATTAATTCGACTTCTTGTTATTATCTACCATAGAATTCTTTTCCCTTGGATTCGGAGATCCTAGGCTTGGTCCCTTTTTTGCTCACGTGACGACGCTAGAATGACAAAATGCTCCAAATGTTTGAGACAAATTAAATAGGTGCGAATAGTCCAAATGAAGTGAAAATAAATTTGAGGTTCTTTCAATCCTGACATAAGTGGTGATTAATGTGTCATTATTTTGTATAGAGTATATATAATAAATTTACCCGGAGATCCTAATACCCAAATTATATTGCCTACTAGATATCTCAAATAGTATGAGGATTCATGTTCAACCCTATTCAACACACTTAGTGATGATCAAGCTACAAGCCAACAATTCTCTGTAAATTCACTAATCCCGGCATGGACGGTCTTTCTCCTGATAGATTGGAAATGTAGAGTTTGGTATTAATAGCTTACCACAATTATCATATCATCGTAACATCAAAAAGAGAAAATATATATGGTGCTTAGCTCCAATAAAAAGAATATGATCCAATGTGTTTGAAGCATTGTGAGGTTAAATCTGTCATTCGTTTTGGCTGGGGATTAAGTTTATAATTATATTATATATGAAGGCATTATATCAAATAGAGAAACTTGATAGATTCTTCACATTGGGCGTTAGTGTTACGTGGCATCTGCTTAATCCTTCAAAACGTCAGCATTGACTTCTTGTTTAGCCATCATTGATGAGCCTATGACCCAAAAAATTGCAAATTTCTCCTCTCTTTAATCTATATAAACTACAAAATCTCGCCATTCAAAAGCACAAAGGAAACACATCTTCTCCAGAAAGAAACTTAAAAGGACAAACTTTCAAATCTCTCAATTTCCAACAAAACATGGCCATGAAAGTTGAGACACTCTCCGCAGAAAGCATCAAGCCTTCCTCTCCAACTCCATCTCACCACAGGGAGTTCAAGTTCTGCCTCCTTGACCAGTTGGCTCCTCCGATTTACGTTCCAGCCATCCTGTTCTACTCAGCTCCCGATGACAAGGCAGCGCTGGACTCTGCCTCGGTGACAGGAAACTTGAAAACTTCGCTCTCGCAGGCACTTTCCCGCTTTTACCCTCTAGGTGGAAGGGTGAAAGGCAATGCTACCATCGATTGCAGGGATGATGGCGCGCTTTATTTGGAGGGGAAAGCTCACTTCGAGTTGTCTGAAGTCCTGTCAAACCCTGACATCAATCAGCTGCAGAAATTCCTTCCATTCTCTCCATACAGAGTCATTCCCAACATTGAGGAACAAGTCATTGTAGGGGTCCAATTTACTTTCTTCAACTGTGGCGGTATCGTGATTGGCATTTGTATCTCTCACAAGATTGCCGACACCGCATCAGTCTCCACTTTCCTCGCTACATGGTCTGAAATTGCCGTAAATGGTGTCGACGGCAAAGCCAACCTCAAGACTCCCTTTTTGAAAGCATCTGAGAGAATTCCCACCAAAGGACATAAACTTCCAAATGCCATCTGGGGTCATCAGCAGAGAGAAGCTTTTGACCAAGATGTTTCGTTTAAATGGTGAGAGCTTGGGCCGTCTCAGGGCCAGGTTTGGCAGTACTGCCAACCCCTACACGAGCTGAGGCCGTGACTGCCCTCATCTGGAAATCTTCCGTGGAGGCTGCGAGGAAGAGGCCAGACTGGACCAAGAAGTATCCCCCATCATCAGCGGTGACACATGTGGTGAACATCAGAAGCAGGACTTACCTCACGCTCATGGAACCAAACAAGGAAGCTGAATTGCAGGACTTTGCAGGAATTATCATGAAATCAATAAGGGCAATTGACAGTGAATATTTGAGTGCGCTTCGAGGCGAGAATGGATTGGCCAAGGCCTGCAAGAACCTCATGGCAGCACGGAGGCTGGCGGCAGCGTCTGCGGGAGGGATCGAGCTCTACAGGTTCGGCAGCTGGTCGAGGTTCCCGTTCTACGAGGCAGATTTTGGCTGGGGAAGGCCTGCTTGGGTGTGCACCACCAGTGTTCCCATGAAAAATGTGGTCATTTTGATGGGAACTAAATGTGGGGATGGGATCGAAGCATGGATCACCCTGGCCGAGCATGACATGATCGAGTTCGAGCGCAATGATGAGTTGCTGCAGTTCATTGCGCAGAGCCCTTGACTAGACGCACGACACCACAATGAAAGTGATCGTTTGTTGTTTGTTTGCTTGATTCAGGGTCTCATATATTCGTCCCCTTAGTTAGATGTCGTAAACTGGTTTAATGGTTGGTGTATTATCACACGTGTGATTCAAACCTGACGTGCATTGATTTTGATATCCATTTGCTTTGATTTTGTAATTATATCTATGGGCAATTCACTTTGGAAAACGTTGTTAAAATGGAGAAATACAAATGTAATGTGCATTGGGGCACATAAACTAAAAAAAAATGTCTAATGGCATTTTTGTCAAGTCAAAATATTCAAAATGAGTAAATGAAAAGTTCAGACACCCTAAGAAGAATTAAATATGAAATCAATATATTTTAAGCGCGTTAATCCAAGCTTAAATAACATCTTAGGGGTACTGCGTTGATAAAATCCATTATTAACACGAGCAAAGCTAAATGTATAAAGAAAACTTAATAATTGGTTTACTAAACGATGCGATAATTTTATATTGGGTATATCTAGAAGCGAATGATTCATGCGTGATTTTCTTTTATTTTAATACCCAATTGTAACTTGCAATGTCAGTATAGGTAATTTTTAGTAAGATATCTATGTACATCTAACATTTTCCTATTAAAACTTGTTTTAAATTCTTTTGCCACATAATTATGTACTGACGGACATTGAGGATCAAACATCTAACACGAATATTGACTAATTCCAAAATTGCATAGGGTTATAAAACTCCGTACAGCAGTGGATAAAAGCAACAACACAAATCTCAGCCCCAATTTTTCAAGCAATTAACTGTAATGCAATATGTATAGCTGATTCAGGGGAAAAATCAAAGGAAGATTAGCAATGGCCTCCGTCGCTTGGGCCTTTTAGAGTGCGAATGATAACTATCCCCATTTCAAAAATTAATTTCCGTTCAAGAATAGGTTCTTTTATATTTTTATTTCCTAGATGAATTTCTAAGCAAGAATATGTGTTTGATAACGACACAAAATTTCTCTCTTTCAAGCGGTGGTAGTGGATGGTGACCGGTGACAGGTGAGTGATTGGCTAGTAGTGAGGATGAGCGATAATAGTAGTTTTTATTTTTCATTTTTATTCTATAAATGGAGAAATATAAAATTTTTACTTATCATTTCCGTTTCAAACTTATTTCTAGACTAAAAATTTATTTCAAAAATAGAAAAATGAAATTATGTCAATAAATGGATTTTTGTTTCAAATCTATTCCCAGAAAAAAAAAATGCCTAGAAATAAAATAGTTATCATGCGAACCATAAATATTCAATATGACTTTTAGTGCAAAGCATATATGAAAATCTCAACTAATATTTATAATATCTCTCATCTTTACGTCAACCAATATAAAATGTTTCATAAATATACGTCTGAAAATTAATGTGACCACAACTAACTATTTTAGGAAGTAAAACTATTAGATAAAAGTACGGTTTTAAAATTCAAACATCCTAACACTTTCCCTTAAGTGTAGGTTGTACTTTGTCTTATAAAAGTGGAGGCAAATAGAAGCGGTAAAATTTCACATAGTATTATAGTAGCAAATTCCAATTTTAAATACTTCTAAATTTCTATTTGCCTCCCATATTTCATCTTATGCCAAAGTCCAATATCCACTTGAGGGACAGTGTTAGGATATTCAAATATTAATATATGTTTTCATTTAACATTATAAATCTTTAGAACTATTAACAATGGACGCAACAAAATTTTACAATACGATTTAGCAAATTTCGAGCATTGATACCATTTCCAGTGCTTATAAATATACCAAAAATAATTGCTTTTTCTTTCTCGAGATCAATAAAAAATAGACATTTCTTTTTGTACGTTTATCCATCCATGCCCCGGTCCCTTATGTGTCATGCACGTCAGTCCATGATAATGTTGCTTTATGTGATCGATGAAAGCAAGTGGATTGACTAGCTTCATTTCTTCTCATGTTAGATAATTATCTAATCCATAACGTCAAAAGCCTAATTAAACTAGGGTTGTGACATCTCCCAGAATTTCAACTTTGTTTTCTATTGAATAAATCGGGCATTTCATTGACGTGCCTATAGGGCTATTCTCAAAACTAATCACTCTCGAGATATTAAGGCAAACAAACTTGAAAATTCAACTAAGAATCGGCTTCTTGACCGTATCTATCTTTAGAGGTTATTGTGGTATAGTATAAAATCGATTTGAAATCAGAAATAGGTTGGTTTGACAAAGATGTGTGGCTAATCGTGGGTGACATCACTAAATTAGAAAATTCTCGTCAACCGGCACTAGACTGATTTTCTTATTGTTTTGGTACCCTATATCCGTATTTGGATCCTCGAGATTTTCATGACAATCAAGAGTCGTCAATGAGTCGAGTGAGTTCATCGAGCTCGAAGAAAATCGACCACGGGTCATTTACACTAAAAATGCCTAAAAGTTACCTGGTAGCCTAGGTTGCGCTAAAAATACGTCGAATGAAAATTAACCATGAATTTGAGTCCAATTTCAGAAATTGAAGATTTTGTCATGTCACAATAAATTCCAGGAACGTCAACTCAGTCTCAGAAGATTTTTCAAAGATTTCAAGATTTTTACGGAGAATCGTTCAAAGTCACGGAAAATTAACAGAAATTCATATGGACCAAAGTTAAGCGAGTTTGAACTTTCAAGCTGAGCCTTTGGGTGTTGGGTACTTACAGAAAATTCTGTCGGGATTTATCTTCATCGAAATTGGACTTCGATTTGGAGATTTGGTGGATAAATTGAAGCTTAAATTGAAGAATTCGGACCTATGGCGAGGGCAGCATATTTTGGCATCAATATTAGATTTATTGGTGGAAATTTAGTTGGAAAGAAATAGGAACATGCAATCAATGTAAGGGATTGGATTGCTTGACTTTTGTTCCTTCCTCTTCAACTTGTCGTGCACGTTCGGCCGGCCTTTCTCTTCTTCATGTGAGCTGCCCCTCCTCAACCGAAGCTGCAACTCTTTTCTTCATTCACTTTTTCCTCTCTACCGTGTCTTCTTCCACCAACCCGCTTCTCCATTTTCGGTCATCCCCACACGCCAGCGACGCTGCTCCCCACTTCGTTCTCTTCCCCAAACAGCAAACCGAGTCAACGATCTCCTCTCGTGTCGACTGCCAGGCGTCGTGCGAAGTCCACGTCTTCAAGCCCCGGTGCCAGCAACTGCTTCTCGTCTCTTAGCTCTGCCACGTTCAGCCACCAACAGAGTCACTGAAGCTCTCTCTCTGCTCAGTCCACGTTCCACCGAGAAGCTCAGCACCCACTGGTTTGGCGCCAGCGAAGCAGCCCCGGCTAGTCAACCTACAACCGTTGGAGCCCAGGGTGTTGACTGAAATTCAGTCTGTCTCACCCACCGAAGCTGCAGTTGATCGCCCCCTCCACTAGCTTGTGTCTTCATCGAGCAAGTTCCAGCAGCCACGTGTCTTCGGTCAGCTGCTTTCGCCTTTGTGGACCCCGCATCTGTGGATTTCCTTGCCGAAGCAAGCTGCCCGCGTTGCCTCTCTCCTCTTGCTCGTGTCTGCGGCCCAGCAAGTCCAGCGAATTAGACGGTCCATCGTCAACAGCAGCCCATCTTCGGTCTTCATTCAGCCCATGGTTCGGCCCATCTTCAGCTGCAACAGCCCAAGTTTTCAGCTCACTTGAAGCCCAGTCACAGCAAGCTCAAGTGTTCAGCCCACAGAGTTCAACGAGGCCCATCTCCACAGTAGCATTTGGGCCCAGCTTTGGCAAATTAGTTAAGATCTCTTGGCCCATTTAAGTGCAGCTTGGTCCATGCAAGTCCAGCGGGCCTCCATCCAGCATCTTTGCCCCAAGCCTAGCTTTCTCTGTGGGCCTACAAGGCTTGTAGGCCCGGCCCGAGTATCCGTCGACGCCGCTGAAAGTTTGGATTTCGCCGCCGTCGCATCGCCGTCGCGGTGTTCCGGTCTTCGCCTTGCGCAAGTGAGTTTTACTCACTAATACTTTCTTAGTTTGCTAATTATGCCTAAGGGTCGATTAGATTTAATTAAGTGCAATTAGGTGGTTAGATTAGTTTAGGACAATTAAATTAATGACTTAATAATGCATGTTAGGTGGTTAGACCTAGTCATTAGCAAGTAGAGAGTTTCTAATATTTATTAAATGCATCTCGGGGTTTTCCCAACCCGTTTTGGGTTCCAATTAGGCATCACGGGCCTAAATTGGATTTCTAATATTTATTTATTTATTTTTCGAAATTAATTATTTAATTATTTATTTTTCCGGAAATTCAATCGAGATGGCCGGTGACTTGAATTTCGTGTTGATTGTTGTGGTGCAGTCCATTTATTTATTTGAGCTCCACATTGTGCTTAATTGAATTGATTGGTCAATTTGAGGAATTGTTCCTTAATTGATTGATAGATGGCCGAGTGTGATTATTTAGCATTGATAATGCTTTGATGAACTGTAAAGAAGAGAAACTTTTGAGAGTGAATTGGGAAATTCTCGGCTGAGACCAATCAGGTATGATGTAAGTGGGTAAACGTGGTTCGGTGATTAAGGATATCATTGGTGAAAATGGCGCCTTAAAAATGCACGTTGCTACCCATTACATATGTCACATTGGCGAAAACGGCACCAGAGAGAAAGAATGTACATGACTTATAGACATACGTGGTTTGATGATTAAGGATATCAATGGTGAAAACAACGTCCTAAAGAACGCACAAGTGCTGTCTATCCCTTGCTTCATTATGGACATATGTGGTTCGGTGATGAAGGGTATCACTGGCGAAAACGACGCCTTAAAGAACGCATGATTACTATCCATTGCATACCTCAGATTGAATCAAATTGAGAAAGTTAACTCCTAATCGAAAGCAAAAACATCACTACATTGGACATGGACATTCCTTCAGTCTCAAAATACGGATTTAGGTTTTTAAGTATTAAATTATCCTGTATAGGTCAAAGGTTGACTTTTTAGGTCAAACCAAGAATTCTAACCTACGATTAGAAACGTCGCAGTTTCATTACCTTGTGATATTTTTTTTTTGCTTGGTTTCTTCTACACATATGATTTATGGACAATCAAGTTTAGAGTCCTCAGTCCCAATTACAAAATTTTTGACGAATGGATCCACGGGAGCCGGTCAATCTTAGAAGAGCACTGAATTTTCCTTTTCTTTTTTCTTTTTTTGTGGCAGGAAGAGCACTAAAATTCACTGGTTGACTTATTATTGAAAATTCAACTTCAACTTTTTGGGTCAAACCAAGCCCAATAACCATAATTTCGAGACATATCCAGCGCTTAGGGCTATGGTCAAACATGAAGAAAGACCATGCAATCTTGGGCCCAATAGGGTTGGCCCATCAAGACTGAACTAGGTCCAAAAAGGCTAGCCCATGAAGCCCCTTTATGGCTAGTGCCCATGTAGCCCATTTGACTCTTCCTTGGTCAACTCCCTTGCCCATCTAGTCTATTAATATAAGCCCTTCCTATAGTAGTCCTAACCACTCATTCTTGGACAAGTCACCAAACTTGTCCTTACAAATGATTGGCTAGTCTATACAAGGGAAGATTCTCTCTCCTTTCCCATTAGTGGATCTAGAAGAGCAACCTTGATTCCCAAGGGAATGCGTTCTTTCCCTAGAAAATATTGACACTTTATGGGAGATTTTGTGTTGTGTCGAACGTTTCGATATTTTCCTACCCTTTTTGACATTCTTTGATATCTAATTTACTTTTTTGATACTCTTCGACACACAAGTCCGGAATTCCAAGATGTGAGTTCGGAATTTTGACACACAATTACTATACGTACGGGTTCAATATTAAAATTTTTCAATAAATAATGAGTCAAAATGTAAATATGTAAAAAATAAAATAAAAATAAAATTACTTCTCGTAACATGAAATTCACTCACCAAGTTATTTTTTTTCCTCTTCTCTTTTGATACGTTCTAACATGCGAGTCTATAGTGTGGATTATTTGTTTCTTCAAATTTTATGAATTATTGGAATGAAGGTGAAATTATCAAATTAAAACAATAAATAATATTAAAAAATGATGGATTAATGTTTTTAGTGTAAATTCATTCTAGGCTCTTATTATTATTATTATTATTATTATTATTATTATTATTATTATTATTATTATTATTATTATTATTATTATTATTATTATTATTTATTTGTACATTTGATCAAATTAATTTGATTAAAATAATTATAAAAATGATAATTTATCATGTATATATTAAAATATGCATTTAATATACCTGTCACATCATGACAAAATTTTCTATTTTTTTTTAAATGACGTGTATACTTATCATGTTGCATGTCGTGTGTCCCATGTCGGTATCGATGCTACTTAGCTCTTTCCCTCTTTTTACTCTATAATTGGCCGGCCATTTGCTCTCCATGACTTCCAATTCATTATCCTCAGGAGAAACTCCCAAAAAATTCTCTCTCAATCTCATGGACGTCCAGCCACCTCTCTCCAATTGCTTTCTTATTCATTTCGCGAACCCCAAAATCCAACTTTCATGCATCTCAGCATCAGCTTAGGGAATAAAAAGCATGCAAATCAACCCAAACAATTCCTAAAACTTGTTATCTAAATTTTTTTTATCGTCCCTACGAATTTGTCCAAAGCATTCAATTTTTTTTTTTTCACTCTCATAAAGACTCCTTCGCGTAGTTATTAGCCAAAGCTCGGCTGGCAAAGTGCAAAGGGGATCGTTGGTCTCCGAGAGCCATCATTAGCTGGAATCGCGTGGGCTAGAAATCTCAGTTGGAGACTGGGTAAAGAAAAACGGGTAGGGATTCATCCCATAACTCGTTTGAGTGGATTTGGGTCTAGGATTTGGACCCATCCAGCCCAGTCCTCCTTCTCTGAATGGGCCTTGTCGTGCCCGTGCTTGGTTCGATCCAGTGGCCATTGGCCTTGAATCGGAATCCAGTGAACTGTTTGCCATTGGGCTCGGCTCGAAACTTGGGTTGGAGTTGGAACACTCCCACTTTGAGAATGTTGAACAGAGCGAGTCTCCTTTTCAATCGGATCAATTTGATCCAAAATTTGATTTTGAGGTGATTTGTTCTCCTCCTTGTTTGAATATTGATTTTTTCGTCATGGTATCAAGAATGAATTTCCACCGGGCGTTGTTTTGTTTTGCAAATAGGAATCACAACAACGAGACAAAAACAAGATGGAGGCAATTCAGAAAAAAAAAAAAAGCAGAAGCTAGACTAGGATAGACAGCTCTGATATCATGACAAAAATTATAGAAGTTTCAGGAATTCTATTATATTTTTAATTATTGTACATCAGAGAATATATAATAGAAAAGTGTAACATGTAAGAAAATAATATGTAAGATACAACCTTCCTATTTGAAATGAATGAATCAATTAATCTATCAATCTAAGATTTGTACCAACATCATATCTTCAAGAATCAAAACATATCTTCAACGGTCATTGACTCCATTTTTCTCATATTCTTCGAAGAAGAGATGCGTCAGATAGTTATCATGCGAGACAACACGTCATTCAAATCAATTCTTCCAATTTTATAGCAGAAGACCTCTATAATCCTTTCCCTCTCTTTGGACATCTTTCTTTTTTGGAAAATTTTCCTCTAATAACACACTTTTTATGCTTTCTTCGTACCATTATATCTAGGTAATCTGTCCTTACAACAAGATAGAATATAGAATTAGAGAAATTCCAGAACAAATATCACCATATTGCACTGGATGCAGAATATTTCAAGATATATCTCAACAAAACAATTTCTAGAATACATACCGCATGCAAAAATTATATTATTCATATAATATTTTACATAGTTGAGATACTCAAAGTTCAGCTCGAACTTCTATGAATCCTTTTGATGCTTTCACTAGAAAAAAATAATCCAAAAAGTTATAAATTTATTATACTTTTAGTGATTCAATCTTAAAGCGAGGTTGACCCTCATCGACTGTAGCCTCTGGCTGGTTGGGCAATTAGTAGAGGAAGAAGAAGGAAAAACAAGGAAAAGAAAAGAAAAAAGAAAAAATTCAAAAAATATTAAATAAATAAAAATTTTCCATCTTAGCATTAGTGTCCATGTTAAAGAATCAAAATTAATTGGATGAACTCAATTAGTAAATTGTGAAAATGTTTAAGACTTAGTTCGCAAAATTGAAAGTTTTAGAATTGAATTGACAAAAATAAAAAGGGATTAGGACTTTTTAGATAATTTTCTACTTCCTCGGTTTCCCATTCTTCTAAAAATGGAAATTGTGGTCCCCATTGCACCGTCGTTCAAGATGATGACGGTGGCCATTTTGCGCATTTTATCTCATCTTGCAATCATGCGTTCCCTTTCTGAACATCAAGTGGATGGACCAAAGAAACTTAGGAAAGCAGCACATTTTTCTTGATTTAAAGCAATTAAGATGGACCAAAGAAACTTAAAAGTACAGGTTTTCAAATCTCTCAATTTTCCAGTAGACATGGCCACGAAAGTTAAGGTTGTCTCCACAGAGACCATCAAGCTGTCCTCTCCAACTCCACCTCACCTAAGGAACTTCAATTTCTGCCTCCTTGACCAGCTGGCTCCTCCATTTCATGTTCCGTTGTCCTGTTCTACTCCGCTCCTGATGAAAAGGCAACGCCAGACTCTGCCTCGGTGTCGGGAAACTTGAAAACTTCACTCGCGCAGGTGCTTTCTCTCTTCTACCCTCTAGGTGGAAGGGTGAAACGAAATGCCGGCATTGATTGCAATGATGAGGGTGCACTCTATTTGGAGGCGAAAGCTCACTTCGACCTGTCCAAAGTCCTTTCGTACACAGACATCGACCTACTGCAGCAATTCCTCCCATTCTCTCCATACATAGTCAATACCGACAATTAGGATCAAGTCATTGTAGGGGACCAAGCCAACTTTTTTGACTGCGACAACATCAGGATCGGCATCTGCATCTCTCACAAGATTGCTAATGGCACATCGGTCTCTGCTTTTCTCAATGCATGGTCTGCAATTGCCAATAATGGCATTGACGGTGAAGTGAGCCTCATCACTCCCTTCCTGAAAGCATTTGAGCTCTTCCAACCAAAGGACATAAACTTCCAAATTCCATCTAGAGTCATCAACAGAGAGAAGCTTTCGACCAAGAGGTTTTGTTTCAATGGTGATGGCTAGCCTCAGGGCCAGGTTCAATGGTGCCAATCCTACTCACGTTGAGGCCGTGATTGCCCTCATATGGAAATCCGCCTTGGAGGCGGCAAGGAAGAAGGCCATAGTGTAAGGAGAAGTATCCCCCATTATGACATCCTGATTTTCCAGCTCTGTTTTCAATTTAATAAGTTGGGCTTTTCATCAACATGCTTATAGTTCTATTATCTGAGTTGATCATTTATGAGATAACTAAATTATCTGGTGAAGTCATTAAGAGATTTTAACGCAATCAACTTGAGTATTCGACCAGAAACCGACTGCTCGACCGTGCTAATCTGCAAGGGTCATTATAGCACCATCAAAATCGATTAGAGACCGGAGATAGGTTGATTCGACAAAGGTATGTGATTAGTGTGTAGGTGATTCCACCTGATTACAAAAATTTTGTCAAACGGCACTAGATCGATTTTTCTGTCATTACTATACCCTATGTCCGTATTTGAAACCTCGAGATTTTCATGACAATCGAAAGTCGCCAATGTGTCGAAGATGCACAATGTGGCTCGAAAATAAGGGTGCGTATGGCAACATTTCTATTCCGATGAACTATTTCTTTTCAAAAATAGTTTTTTCTATTTCTACTTCAGGAACAATTTTTGAGTAAAATAAGGTGTTTGATAATTATACAAAATTTCTATTATTGGAATAGAAAAAGAATAAAAATGTGTTTGGTAAAAATTTATAATTTGTTTTTTCTTCTTACTCATGGATTGTCGACCACTACTCGCCACTTGCCCGACCGCGCACGACCGCTGCACGACTACCGACCATATTTGCCAACCGCCATCGTAGGATTGCTAGCCATTGGCTACAGGGGGGGGCGACCAATGGGTTGTGGGCGCGGTCGGCAGCGACGGTCGGCAGTCATGTGGTGGCGGGCAACGGTTGTGCAGCGATCGTGTGGTGGTTAGCGATGGTAGGTTGCTAGCGGACGGTGGCGATAGTTGGTTGGTGGGTTGTAGGTGATGGCCGGTGGGCTATAGGCGGTGGCGACCGTTGTTGGTAGTCACCGGCAGTTGGCTACCGATGGTGGCTATGGGCGGCAAGAGGTGGTTGATGATTGGCAAGTGGTCGGCGGTGGCTGCAATAAGGAAGAAGAACAAAAGAGAAATAGAAAAGAAAAAAAACTTATTTTTAGAAATTGTTCCCAAGACCAAGAAGCTACTTTTTTTTTTTTTTATTGTTTCTATTCCAAATCTATTTCCTAGCCACTTTTCTATTTCGGGAATAGAAAAATAAGTTGGCATTTCCAAATAGATTTCTATTCTTTTTTTATTTAGGGGAACAAAAGAACATAAATCTCGAGAAATAGAAACGTTATCATGCAAGGTACAACTTCAGTATATTCATGATTTACCATAAATGAAATAAGAATAAATTATGAAATCTTTTTCCCAAGGAGATTGATAATTTTATAGGTAGCTCTATATCATTTTCTATATTTGGCTTCACAGGCTTGGAGTAGCAACCTTAAAAAAACACATTCCTCAAAAGCGGATGACTCTAAGTCCCATTTCCTTCCATTTTCCGATAATTGATAAGGCTTAACTAGATCGAGATACTCAAATGGATACTTGGGCATCAGAATTTCCATATCTTTGTCCAACATCTTCACGACAGTGCTCATCGCTGTCCTTGCCTTCAGCTTGTACTAAATGCACAACAAAGCCACCTTCAACATCCTCAACGCCTTCTCTTGTGCACCTCAGGAACCCCACAAAGAGAGACCATCACCAATAACTCGCCATTCTGTAACATGTCCCATGTCCATTATAGAAGCTAGTGCCTAGACTCACTCAGGTTCAGGTTGTGATTTCTCCTCCTCCCCATGATCTCGAACATGAGCATCCTATACACGTCGCACTTGTAGGTAATGGGATACAGCTTCCACATCTCAGGCATTGCGTACCCAGGGGTTCCATGGAACCTTGTCAAGAGGATCCAACTGCTTCCCCTGTTGTGGAGCTTGGCAAGCTCGAAGTCCACGACCTTCGAGGTTAGGTTCTAGTCCAGGAGGATGTTCCTAAGCTTTATGTCATAGTGGACTATCCTTTGCACACATTCCTCATGCAAGTAGGCGATTCCTTTTACCGTCCCCACCGCAATCTCATTTATCTTGCACCAATTGATTGCTGACTTGTCCCCGAACGGGAACCCATCAAGGGACCCATTTTCCATGTACTCGTAGATGAGCGCCATCGTGGTTGGGTCAAAGCAAAAGCCATAGAGCCTGATGAGGTTGATGTGGTGAGTTCTTCTGATGGAGCTCACCTCTGCCATGAACTGCTCCTCGATCCTATTGTGATGGGCATTTGAGAGCACTTTGATAGCCACCAGAGTTCCGTTCGGCAACTCACCTTTGTAAACAGATTCGTAAGCACCGGAACGGAGCAAGGTGGCGTAATCTCTGGTATAAACAGCTAGCTGCTTCAAAGAAAATCTAGTGGGCTTCAGGAATCTCTCCAAGGTACCGAACTGATCGGGCACTTCCCAATTGTGTACTGGTGAGATAGCTACAGGGGCGACAGAGATTACTTGGGATGGCAAAGAATGAACAACTTGTGTAGCTTCCCTGGCATAGCTTGGGATCGCTTTCTTCAAACATTTGATAAGGAAGTACACAACAACAGCGGCTGCTGCAATCCCCACCACACTTGAAACTGAAAACAGATTGCGCTGATAGCATTGTTAAAAGTTTTATCACAATATCAAATTACGAACATCATATGTAGGTTCACGTTCCACTTACTAACGACAGGCATTGAGAACCCATGCCTCCTTAGGTTGATTGGTTCATTGACATGACCGGAATGAATTGGCGAGTCTTTATTGAACTTGATGAATCATGTTTGAAGGAGCTCATCTCTTCTAGGCGGAATAGAATCGAATCTTGTTGTGGGATCAAGAACTTCCCTCGTTGCAAGCTTGTTAATTAAGACAACACTTTTCCCTCCAACTTTGGTTACGCAAAGTACAAACATCCATAGAGACGTCTGTTTTTTTATTTAGCTTTTGACTTGGACAAGCGTGCATCCATGGTTTAAGCTTAGTGCGGTTTGTTAAAGGGAGTTCAACTTCGAGGCATCTTTGCAGAAAAGCAAATTGAAATTGATGTGCTTCGGTCAACAGCTTGTGCAATCTTTCCACTGAAAATACTCCATCCATTTTCGACATTGTTGTATTATCCACATGTCATCTTACCCGACTCTCATTGCACATGGCAACGTTTCTATTCTGGGGAACTATTTCTTTTCAAAAATAGTTTTTTTCTATTTCTACTCCAGGAACAATTTCTAAGTAAAATAAGATGTTTGGTAATTATACAAAATTTATATTATTATAATAGAAAAAGGATAGAAATGCGTTTGATAAAAATTTATAAATTTTTGTATTTATTTGTATTTTCTTCTTACTCATGGACCGCTGACTGCCGCTTGCCATTCTATGATTGCCACCCACCATTGCACGACTGCCGCATGACTGTTGCACGACCATCGCACGATCACCGCACGACCGTTGCACGACCATCGCATGATCGCCACATGACTGTCGACCGCCGCTATAGGATTACCGCCCACCTGCCACGAGAGGGGGCAGCAACCGATGGGCTATGGGTAGTAGTCGACAGCGACAGTCAGCGGTCGTGCGATAGTAAGCGGTGATCGTGTGGCGGTTGTGTGATAGTTGGTGATATTAGGCCGTCGGCCGACGGTGGTGATAGTTGACAACGATAGTCGGCGGTCGTGCAGCGGTCGTGTGACAGTTGGTGATGAAAGGCTACTAGCGGACGGTGGCGGTCGTCGGCTGGTGGGTTTTAGGCGGCGGCCGATGGGCTACGGGCAGCGGCAACCATTGCCGTAGTCGTCGATGGTTGGCTGCCGACGGTGGCCACAGGCAGCAAGAGGTGGCCAATGGTTGGCAAGCGGCTAGTAGTGGCTACAACAAGGAAGAAGAACAAAAGAGAAATAGAAAAGAAAAATAAAAACTTATTTCTAGAAATTGTTCCCGAAAATAGGAAGTTACTTTTTTTTTTGTTTCTTCTTTCTAATCCAAATATATTCCCCAGCCACTTTTCTATTATGGGGAATAGAAAAATAAGTTAGCGTTATCAAACAGATTTTTGTTCTTTTTTTGTTCTAGGGAACAAAAGAACAGAAATCGGGAGAAATATAAATATTACCATGCAGGCTCTAATCGACCATGGGTTAATTGCACTAAAAATTCATAAAAGCTACCCGGTAGGCTAAGTCACGCTAAAAATCGTGCCAGATTGAAATTAACTGCGAATTTAAACCCTAATTTCAAAAATTGAAAGTTCTTTCATGTCACGATTTATTTTAGGAACATCGACTCATCCTCCGAAGATTTTTCTGCAAACCGAGATTTTTGGCAAAAATTCAAAGTAGGGCTGTTTTGGACCGGGAAAATTAGAGGACTATTTTTTGTCACATTTTTGGGATTCAAGTTAGACAAATTGACGAGGAAAAATGTGAATTCAAGTGTGGGCATCTAGGTTGGATTTATGGGCTTCAATTGGGCTTGTTTAGAGTTGAAATCGAATTGAATTTGGATGGCAAATGTCCAAATTCGTAGGTCCTTGGGGTGTGCAACATTTGAGGCACCAAATGAAGCTTGTAGGGGAAGTTTGGAGGGGAATTGGCTGCTTTGG
This sequence comes from Eucalyptus caleyi, assembly GCA_014182885.2. Lineage (NCBI taxonomy): Eukaryota > Viridiplantae > Streptophyta > Magnoliopsida > Myrtales > Myrtaceae > Eucalyptus > Eucalyptus caleyi. The sequence goes on along the minus strand of CM024468.2, from coordinate 30,165,650 downwards.
ATAGGGCAGAGCTAGTGGGGGCAAGCAATGATCAAATAATAGGATATTTGTGGTCAAAGGGGACCCCCCAAAGCTTTGCAGTCTTCTTCTCCTTCATCCAGCCACCTTTATCCATTATTGATCAAAGTTTGAGCTCCAAAAATTAGAGAGAAATCGGAGAGAGTTCCCCCTTGCCCATTAACACCCTTGACGCCATCCAGTAATGTTGCTGCCCGCCGTGCCGCACGCAAGCCAAGCCAGCATTGTCCGCCTCCCTGTTCATGTCCGCTCATCCTCGCGCCCTTGTCCGACATAGCCAAGCCGTGTCGCAGCCATCCCGAGTCGCCTGGCCACTCATCCAAGCCGTCGACCGCCTCCGCCTAGTCCGTTGCTGCCACCGCCATCCCACCATGTCCCTTTCCCAAGCTAAGCAGCCCCTTCAACCGATCCCTACAATCTAAGTTTGCAACAAAAGAAGGAAATTCTATTAGGTCTAGCAAATGGAAGAAAAACAAGAAGCCTTGTCAACACTGTGGTGGAACTAATCATCAATCCTTTAGATGATTGAGGAAGCCTGATGCTAAGTGCAAAAGATATCACAAGTTTGGTCACATGGAAGCGATTTGCAAAGAGAACAATTACTAGCTAGTAGGAGAAGCATAGATAGTAATGAATGAGATTGAGGAAGAGCACTTGTTTATAATTTCTAGACTAGCTATTCTATTGAGAATGATGCATGGCTAGTGGATAGTGGTTGTACCAATCATATGAATAGCAATTTGAAGCTGTTAAGAGTCTAGACAAGTTAGTCAAGTCCAAAGTCAGAATTGGCAACGGACAGTATATCAAAGTGCAAGGGAAAGGTATAGTGGCTATTGAAGGAAATCGGGAGGTGAAGCTAATCAATGATGTTCTCTTTGTGCCAAAAATTGACTAGAATCTATTGAGTGTTGGTCAATTAATTGAGAAGGGCTATAAGGTGAAGTTTGAAGGGAAGGAATGCCTTATTAATAATGCAGATAACAAAGAAGTGCTAAGAATGCCAGTGAGGGACAAGAGCTTCTTGTTCAAGCTACAAGAGATGCAATAAATGGCTTCAAAGTGCAAAGAAGAAAATGTAGAGCTATGACATAAAAGGCTTAGGCATGTTCACAGGAAGAACATGTTGTTTATGCAAAGGAATAGCTTAGCAGATGACTTGCCAAGTTTGGATGAGGAATTTCCACAGTGTAGAACTTGTCTTCTTGGCAAGCAAGCTAGTTTTCCTTTCAAAGTAGGAGGCTGGAGAGCATGTGAGAAGTTGCAATTAGTCCACACAAATTTATGTGGACTTATGTTTGAGTCATCTCTCAATGGTATAAGGTATTTCATTACTTTCACAGATGACATGACTAAGATGAGTTGGATTTATTTTCTACGAGCCAAGTCTGAAGTTGCTGATGTGTTTGTGAAGTTCAAAGCCTTAGTTGAGAATCAGAGTGGGAAGAAAATTAAAATGCTTAGATCTGATAATGGTTTTGAGTATACTACTCACAATTAAGTTGAACTATAAACAAGCAGGCATTGTGCAGCAGTTTACTACTCCCTATTCACCTCAACAAAATGGAGTCAATGAGAGGAAAAACAGAAGCATTATGGAGATGGCCATATGTATGATGTAGGAGAAGATGTTACCTAAGAAGTTCTGGGCTGAGGCAGCTAATACTGTAGTGTTCTTGTTGAATAGATTGCCCACAAAGGCCTTAGAGAGGTCAATAACTTTTGAAGTCTAGTCTGGTGTTAAACCTTCTATGAAGAATTTGAAGGTTTTTGGGTGTTTGTGTTATACTCATGTTCCTCAGGTCAAGAGGGACAAGCTGGATCAAAGATCTGAGCTTGGAATCTTCATTAGGTACAGTCTCCAATCAAAGGCTTACAGGATTTTTTACCCTATGATAGGGAAGGTGACTGTGAGCATAGATGTTGTTTTTCTAGAGAAAGATGAGTGGAATTGGATGGAAGAAAATAATGTAGGACAATAGCAATCTACAAAATAACAACCTGTAACAACTATAGAGGTTGATGAAGTTGTGGATGGATTGGAAGATAGTATGGATGATCTACCAGTAAGAGGCACAATGTCACTTGCTGAAATCTATGAAAGAAGCAATGTGACAGTGCTTGAACCATCTAACTTTGTGGAAGCTGAGGAGGATCAGAGGTGGATTGCAACAATGTAGGAGGAGTTTGCAATGATTCAGAAAAACCACACATGGGACCTTGTTAACAGACCATATGATAAGAATGTGATTGGGGTTAAGTGAGTGTTTAGAACAAAACTTAGTCCTGATGGCTCTATCAACAAACACAAAGCCAGACTGGTTGTGAAAGACTATGTACAAATATGGGGAGTAGACTATTCTGAAACATTTGCTCATGTTGCAAGGCTTGATACAATCAGGCTACTATTAGTTGTTATAGCAGAGAAGGGGTGGCTTATATTTCAATTAGATGTCAAGTCTGCATTTCTAAATGGAGAGCTCAAGGAGGAGATTTTTGTTGAACAACTTGAAGACTTCAGTATCAAATGGCAAGAAGAGAAGGTATACATATTGAGGAAAGCTCTATATGGACTAAAGCAGACTCCAAGAGCTTGGTATGGGAAGATAAACCGATATTTGCAAGATTTTGGCTTTGTAAGAAGCTTGAATGAGTTCATTCTTTATGTCAAGAGGGTGAATACCAATGTTATAATTCTATCACTCTATGTAAATGATTTATTGGTGACAGGGAATGGTGTGCAACTGTTAAAGCGGGTGAAGCAAGGTTTGTTTGTAGGTTTTGAGATGTCAAACTTGGGAAAGATGGCTTATTTCTTGGGTATGGAAGTCAAACAATCTTCACATGAGATCTTCATTTGCTAGAAAAAATACATGGAGGAAATTATGAAGAAGTTTCAGATGGAAGATTGTAGAAATGTAAGCACTCCTATGGCTGCTAAGGAGAAGCTACAAAAGAATGATGGAATGGTTGCAATAGATGTTTCTTTGTATAAAAGCTTGATTGGATGTCTCATGTATCTTACAGCAACCATACCAAATATTTTATGAGTAGTCTTTTACATTTGTTCTTGCAAAAGTGTTCTATCTCAAAGGAACATTAAGTTTAAGTTCATGAGTAGTCTTAGTACATCTGGGTACTACATTTGTTCTACTTGTTCTATTTGTGTGTGTTTTCAAAATTGCAGTTCTTATTTAGCTTGTGCTTGATTGCAGTTTTTTACTTAAAGAATGAAGTTCAATGTAATGCAACAAAGTGGTGAAGTATTTTTACCAAAAAAAAAAAAAAAATGTTCACAAAGAAGTAGAAGATTTAAGCTATTAAGAGAGAAAATAGGAGTTTGCAGTAGCAACTGATCCAAGGAGGATCTTGTTGGAGTCGTGTTTCAATGCTGCTGCTGATGTTCTGTTGTTTTTTATTATTATTATTCAGTCAAGTTTATTTGTTAGGCGATTGGTTTGTTAGCTATTTTCTAGGAAGTGGAACAAGTATATGTTGTACGTTTGTGTGTGGTTTCAAAACAGGTTCTTATTTAGCTTGTGCTTGACAGTTTTTTACTTAAAGAACGAAGTTCAATGTAACAGAAGTATTTTTACCCAAAAAAAAAAATGTAACAGAAGTAGAAGTTCTAGCAAGCGCTGAGACTTCTAGGCTCGTTTTCAAGCCTATTCGAACACCGCTTGGTGTTGTTGCAAGCTTGTTTGTTGCTTGCTTCCGTGTTGCCGTTGTCGTGGACTCACCAGCCTGCTAAACCGGTGAATTTACTTGCTAAACTATACTTAGGGAGTTAATGACGCTTAGTGGATAATTAGTTTAGGCTAATTAGGGTTTAGGTGGTTAGTTAGAATAGATTAGTGATTTAATTATCCGTTTGTACATATTAGTTGGTTAGAACTGATAGATTAGGAACTAAAGTAGTTGTACTATTTATCTAGATAGGTTCGAAAATTTTCTAGGCCCATTTAGGTAGTTAGATTAGTGTTTCCAACCTAAGTTGCTATTTATTGCATTTAAATTGAATTATTTAAGTAATTTGTGTATTTATTTAATTATTTAATATCTTCCAAAAATTATATCGGGATAGCTAGTGACCGGAATTTCGTGTTGATTGCAATGGTGTGTTTGGTTTATTTAAGTAAGGGTTAATTTGTGTAAATTGAGTGGTGATTAGAATTTTGGTTATTTATTCCAAAATTGTGAAATTTCAATATTTAATTAGAAAATCCCAGTGTCGGGTTTTAACACCAAAAGTGGTTTTAAGGACTATATCAAACCGTGAGATTTTAAAAAGGAAGAGTGTCAGTTTTTTTGGTTCAAATTGACCGTGTACCCACACACGATTATTTTATTGTATATTTTTAATACGAAAAAATAGGCTAGGTTCACTATTTTAATTAAGATATTTAAGTGCAATGCATGGTGTCCTAGGTCGAGATTGAATGGTCGTGTGTTTGTTAAGAGAACCCGTCCCCAAAATGAGTCAGGTGGACGTGCCCTTATATTGGATGCCCTATCAACGGATGCCGATCACGGTAGAGGCTGGACCGATGCTCCCATATGGAATGCCGTTGACATAGTGACATTGCCCCACACAGTGGGGTGAGGTGATGTCTAGTTACGTTAGAAGACCGCCGAACGTCGAGTAGGCTGCGCCCGTGTGTGGCCATGATTAAAAAGTTTGGAATGCATACTAAGTGAAATTGACGCGCCAAGTTATGAGACAAAATGGTGTGGCACGGTATAGGATGTGTCATAACGATTTGGCCATATAATTGGGACCCTTGTGCTTATTGAGATGAAAGCGATGGCGTTCCAATTGGTTGAGTGTGATTCCTGCATATGGTTGTGTATTTGAACTATGCTAACCTGCAGGGAGAAGCTAAGTTGAGGTAAGTCTCTGTGATTGTGTGGCTGTGTAGTTGTATGGCTAGGCGTATTTCTTTCCTAATTAAAGTTTAAAGGCTGAACTTGCTGAGACATTGTCTCACCTTGTCGTGCACTTTAATATTTTCAGGTCCTTAGATGGCAGCTCCTTCGAAATGTTTTGGTCGGCCCATGAGGGTTACGGAGTGGAGTTTTGACTACCCTGATCCCAAGGGTCATTGGGTCTATGAACTCGTGGTGACCATCGTCTGGGTTGATGAGGGCTTACCTCAGAGGGTACCTCATCGATTTAGAGCGTGGTTTTGCCATGGATTCAATGGACACAAGTGGGTCCCCTCCAAGGTTTTCAGATCCCCTCTGTAGTAGTCGATGCCACTCTAGGTGAGAGTGCAACTGACCCTTCTGATAGTGTTGTGGAGGACCCGAAGCCCCTGAAGCCTGTGGAGACTGAAGGATCAGCAAATGTGGAACGAGAAGGATCTTAGGACGAATGTGTCTTTTGAGTAGGTCTTAGGACAGCTTCTTTTGAGAGCTATATATAAACTAGGGTGGTTTTTTTTGAATAGACATGTTGGTTGTTGTTAGGGGTATTGTTTTTGTCTATAGACAATAAAATGAATAATACGGGATGTATATAAACTAGAGTGTTTATAAAAATGTTTTTTCAAAGTCAAAATATGTTTCCTGCTTTTCTATCCTATGATTGGTTGTGTTTATGGGGTAGATTTGTTTATTGGCCATGCACCTTATAAAAATGTCACAAGACTTTGGCCATCTGGAAATAAAAATTTTAAAAAATTTATGGAAGAGATTATAAATAAAAAAAAAGGGGGAAAATTTAATTTTTATTTGGTTGGGCCTTAGGCCCATTGGCCAAAGCCTTGATGGGCCAAGTTGGTCGGTCCAAATGGAGGCCCACGGAAGGGCTGTCGCCGGCCCATTGAGGCCCAAGAAGAAGGTGGCTGGCCCACGCATGGGTCTTGCCAAGTGGCAAGAAGAGTCTCCATGCATTGGTCCATTTAAGTGGCATGTGATGATTACTAATGATGAGGTTTAGGGGGGATAAAAAGGGAAGAGAGGAGAGAGAATGGCCGGTTAGCCATTCGCCCAAAAGAGAGAGAGAGAGAGAGAGAGATTGTGCGAGAGAGAGGGAGAGCGGCCGAGAGGGAGGAGGAGCCGAGGAGGAGTCGTCGCCGTCGGTCCGCCGTGTGCCGCCGTGCTCGCTGCCGTGTGCAACCAAAAATTATGTGGCTAAGTAGGAGCACGCGAGTTGTAGAGGGTCGAGGGTTCTTTTTGGGGTTTTAGGTCGGACGTGGCTGAGTCTTGGCTTTTCCTTTTGATGTACCGACCCAAAGGAAGTCCCATTTTGAAAATATATGTAAATAAAATGTTGTGGCTTGTCTTTTAATCATGATGATTAATGGTGTGTATTTGTATCATGGTTGCTGGAGGGAGAGATGGTGATGTTTTATTTTGTTTCCGCTGATGAGTCGCGCTGGGACCGTTTTATAAAAATAAAAAATGGGTGTCTACTAATTAAGACGCCTCTTTTAAGAAGAAAGGTAATAAGGTGTAACATTAGCGCTTGTGGCGACCTGCGAAGGGTTCGGGGTGCCACAGCCGCCCTTTTTGGTATCAAAGTGAATGGTTATAGGTTAGAGTGATAAGGAGCCTCATTTGGAAATTGAGGAACATGATGACAATGCACATCATAGGATATAAAACGAAATAATTGAATAACGGGTGATGAGTATTCACTCGTAGATCCCTAGTAGTTTATTTTGAGTTGCCTTTAGGTACCAGTAACATGTATATGTTACTTATGAAGTAGTAGTAGTTGCTTTGAATGGAGGCAGTGAGTCTCAAATTATTCCTGAGGCAATGCTTGGAAATTGCAGGAAAGTCATGGTGCAAGCTGGAAGTGCTCATCCATCGAGGGCTGAAGCTTCTGCTGTAAGGGCTGAACCCCGAATGGAAGACATCCTGCAGGCATTGGCCAATATTGGAAATCTAATGGAAAGGCAGGCGCAGCAACAGCCCAGAGCAGAACGCCGTACTCAAGGACTGGTGGAGCAGTTTTTAAAGCTGAAGCCACCTAAGTTCAATGGAATGGGAAGTCCTGACGAGGCGGAACAATGGATTGATGGGATGGAACGAATTTTCCAGCTGTTGGACTGCACTGATGCTGAGAAAATAGTTTTAGCAGAGTATCAGTTGGAGGGAAATGCAAAGTTTTGGTAGAGAGCTTCGAAGGACATAATCATTCCACCAGGTATTGATGTTAACTAGGAGGAGTTTGTTAGAGCTTTTAATAGGAAGCATTTTTCTGACTATGCTAAGGATAGGAAGATTACGGAATTTGTTCAATTAGAACAAAAGGAGCTGACGGTAGATCAGTATGAGGCTAGATTTTCTGAATTGTCTAGGTATGCCCCTATGTTGATTGAGGATCAGGAGGAAAAGGCTAAGAGATTTCTGAAAAGGCTGAGGACTGACATTAGAAAGCAACTGGTGCCTTTGAACATAAGAGATTATAATGAGATTTATGAAAGGGCACAATTAGTGGAGTAGGAGCTGCTAAGAGAACGGTCGGAGTTTAAGAAACCGTTGAATTTTAATGATGTGAGAAGGGGTAAGAGACCATATTCTAGTCAAGGACAAACCTGGAATGTGAAGAAGAAGAGTAATTTGGAAATTTTGGGGGAGCAAGAAGTGGTCCGAATATAGGGAAAGCACCTTACCAGCCTAGTGTTTGTCAAAAGTGTAATGGGCGACATGGCCCAGGACCTTGTAATGGACGACCAAAATGTTTTGGTTGTGGACAAGTGGGTCATCTTAGGAGAAGTTGCCCACAAGAAAGGTCACAAGTGAGTGTTGGCTCGGTGCGACAGGGATATCAGAGTGCTATTAGATCGAACTTACAAGGAAATCCTCAGAGGCCACCAGCACAAGGAAGGGTGTATGCGGTCACCCAAGAGGAAGCGGAAGCTTCCAAAAATGTTATCTCAGGTACGATTCTTATTAATGGTGAAAATGCATATTCATTGTTTGATACGGGTGCAACGCATTCATTTGTGTCTGAGAGATATAGACGTCTGAATAAGATAGAAGTTATGCCTCTCGAGACGCCTCTTTGTGTTTCCACGCCTTTAAAGGATATGGTATTGTCTACGCCGGTGTGTGGAAATTGTAACTTATCAATGGGAGGAAAAGATATGGAAATAGACTTGGTTGTAATGGCTATGTATGATTTCGACGTTATTATAGGAATGGACTGGCTTCGTAAGTATCGGGCCCAGATGGATTGTTATAGGAAAGTGATCCAGTTTACCTTGCCTGATCAGTCTAGTTGTGAATTTTTAGGAGGTCAGACCCATCTTCCTGTAGCTCTTATTTCGGCAATAAAAGCTTGTAGGCTACTTGACAAAGGATGTCAAGGATATTTGGCCATAGTTAAAGATGTTGCAAAGAAAGAACCTAAACTTGAGGAAGTTCGTGTAGTTAATGAATTTCAAGATGTATTCCCTGAGGAATTGTCTGGATTGCCGCCAGAGCGGGAAATTGAATTAATGCCTGGAACAGGACCAATATCAAAAGCCCCATATAGGATGGCCTTAGTTGAATTGAAGGAATTGAAAGTGCAATTACAAGAGTTGCTTGACAAAGGATTCATTAGACCAAGTGCTTCACCTTGGGGTGCACCGGTCATATTTGTGAAAAAGAAAGATGGATCGATGCGCTTGTGCATTGACTATAAGCAGCTGAACCAAGTGACCATTAAGAATAAATATCCTTTGCCTAGAATTGATGACCTATTTGACCAACTCCAGGGAAGTTTGGTCTTCTCTAAGATTGACTTGAGGTCGGGATACCATCAGTTAAGAATAAAGAAGGAGGACATTCCTAAGACTGCGTTCAGGACTCGTTACGGACACTACGAGTTCCTTGTTATGCCATTTGGATTGACTAACGCGCTGGCTGCATTTATGGATCTAATGAATAGGATATTTAAGCCCTATTTAGACCAGTTTATGACTGTATTTATTGATGATATCCTGGTATATTCAAAAGGGCCTAAAGAGCATGAGCAACATTTGAAGATAGTTTTGCAGACCCTAAGAGAGCATAAGTTGTATGCCAAGTTTAGTAAGTGTGAGTTCTGGTTGGACCAGATAATATTTTTAGGGCATGTGGTGTCAGGAAAGGGAATTGCAGTAGACCCGGCAAAAGTTGAAATGGTAGTAAATTGGCCAAGACCAACGACACCTACTGAAATACGGAGTTTCTTAGGACTGGCTGGTTATTATAGGAGATTCATTGAAGGATTTTCACGACTAGCAGGACCTTTAATGAAGTTAACCCGAAAGAATGTAAAATTTGAATGGAATGGGGAATGTGAAAGGAGTTTCTAGGAGCTCAAAAGGAAATTGACTTCAGCTCCAATCCTGACTATACCTACTGGACCTGATGGTTTCACGGTGTATAGTGATGCATCTCACAAAGGACTGGGATGTGTTTTGATGCAGCATGGCAATGTTGTAGCCTATGCATCTGGACAATTGAAACCCCATGAGCTGAATTACCTGACGTATGATTTAGAACTAGCAGCTATAGTGTTTACCTTGAAGATATGGAGACACTATTTGTATGGGGAGAAGTTTGAGATCTATACAGATCATAAGAGTTTGAAGTATCTGTTCTCACAAAAGGAATTGAACATGAGACAAAGGAGGTGGATGGAGTTGTTAAAAGATTATGATTGTGAGATAAGATATCATCCAGGGAAAGTGAATAGAATAGCGGATGCTCTTAGTCGTAAGTCGGCTATGGAAATGGCTAGTTTAAGGATGGCAGAATGGAAATTGTTAAAGTCTGTAGCAGACTCAGAATTTAAATTGCAAATGAATTGTCTTACTGGCATGCTTAGTGCATTAAGAATAGAACTTGAGATTATTCAGAAAGTTAAAATCTTGCAAGAATCTAACCCAGAGATTTTGAAAGTGAAGGATGCGGTGTCTTTAGGGAAAAGACCAGAATTTCAAGTCTCTGATGATGGAATAGTAAGATGTCAAGGATGACTTTGTGTTCCCGACAATGAGGAATTAAGGAAGGAAATTCTGTCGGAGGCACATAAGAGTAATTATAGTATCCATCTAGGTAGTACAAAGATGTACAGGAATTTGCGCCAGCAATTTTGGTGTAATGGTATGAAGGCAGATACGACTAAGCACGTTTCTCAATGTTTGACGTGCCAGCAAGTAAAAGCGGAACATCGTAAACCCGCAGGACTTTTGAGACCATTAAACATACCGGAATGGAAGTAGGAGCATATAACGATGGACTTTGTGCAAGGATTGCCAAGGATATCAAATGGTCATGATTCTATTTGGGTTATAGTGGACCGTTTGACCAAATCGGCTCATTTCCTAGCTGTTCGCATGGATTATTCAATGGATAAGTATGCGAACATGTATGTAAGTCAAGTGGTACGCTTACATGGTGTTCCAGTGACCATTACTTCAAATCGGGATTCGAGGTTTACTTTGAACTTTTGGCGAAGTCTCCAAATTGCATTAAGGACTAAGCTTCAGTTTAGTACTGTTTTTCATCCCCAGACAGATGGTCAATCAGAAAGAGTAATCCAGATATTGGAAGATATGTTAAGGGCTTGTGTAATTGATTTCAAAGGAAATTGGGATGAAAGATTGCATTTAATGGAGTTTGCCTATAATAACAGTTTACAGAAAAGTATAGGCATGGCTCCCTATGAAGCATTATATGGAAGGAGATGTAGGACTCCTGTTTGTTGGGATGAAGTAGATGAAAGGAAATTGACAGGACCTGAACTGGTACAAGTTACCATTGAGGCTGTTGAAATTATCAAAGAAAGACTTAAAACAGCTCAGAGTAGACAGAAAGACTACGCAGATAGGCGTAGAAGGCCTTTAGAATTTAGCGTGAGAGATCATGTATTCCTTAAGGTATCTCCAATGAAAGGGATATCTCGATTCGGGATGAAGGGTAAGTTAAGCCCTAGATTTGTTGGACCTTTTGAAATACTCGAAAGGATAGGGGATGTAGCTTATCGCTTAGCGTTACCTCCTAAGTTAGAAAATTTGCATGATGTGTTTCATGTATCGATGTTGAGGAAGTACCAGCCGGATCCTGGTCACATACTCGATCATGAAGCCATCAAAGTGGATGAGAAAATAAGGTACATTGAAGAGCCTGTGTAGATATTGGATCGAAAGGAGCGAATTCTTAGGACCAAGAAGATTCCATTAGTTAAGGTATTATGGCAACATCATGATATGGGGGAAGCCACATGGGAAAGTGAGGATCAGATGAAGGAAAAGTACCCTCATTTGTTTCAAGAAGGCACGAGTGGTGTCTAATTTCGAGGACGAAATTCTCTAAGGAGGGGAGAATTGTGGCATCCCAAAATTCAAAGTCAAATTATAAGGTGTGTTAAAGTCTCTAATTGGGTAATGAAATTTGCCTATGATTTATGCTTTAGCCATTAGTCTTTTTAAGATTATGTGATTTGTGCTTATGATCATGAGATTTTAAATATTGTAAATTAATAGTGATAATTTATGCTTGGCCATGCACCTTATGAATTAAATAAAAATGTCACAAGACTTTGGCCATGTGGAAATAAAAATTTAAAAAATTTTTATGGAAGAGATTATAAAATAAAAAAAAGGGGGAAAAGTTAATTTTTATTTGGTTGGGCCTTAGGCCCATTGGCCAAAGCCTTGATGGGCCAAGTTGGTCGGCCCAAATGGAGGCCCACGGAAGGGCTGTCGCCGGCCCATTGAGGCCCAAGAAGAAGCTGGCCGGCCCACGCATGGGTCTTGCCAAGTGGCAAAAAGAGCCTCCATGCATTGGTCCATTTAAGTGGCATGTGATGATTACTAATGATGAGGTTTAAGGGGGATAAAAAGGGAAGAGAGGAGAGAGAATGGCCGGTTAGCCATTCGCCCAAAGAGAGAGAGAGAGAGAGAGAGAGAGAGAGAGAGAGATTGTGCGAGAGAGAGGGAGAGCGGCCGAGAGGGAGGAGGAGCCGAGGAGGAGGAGTCGCCGTCGGTCCGCCGTGTGCCGCCGTGCTCGCCGCCGTGTGCCGTCGTCCGTCCGGTCTAGAGGCAAATTGGAGTCCTCTAGCTGCTCTTGCATGTGTGTGTGTTATATGTATGTCGAGTTTTGGGTGATTAGGAGAGGAAAACCGAAGCTTGGATGGCTTGTTCTTGAGTGGTGTTGCTGTTTTCGCTTGAACAATTTGAGTCAGAATGTTGTGTGAGCTTGCATGCATGTTTAGAGTTTGATTTTGGTTTCAATCTCTTCATGAAAGTTTTAGGGGACATCTTAAACTAAAACATACTAAAATTTGGTGGAAATTATGGAGATTTAAGGTGTTAAACTCTCATTCTACGGAGACCTCAGATCTGGAATAGTTTCACTAACATCTTGATGGATTTGTGGTTGCATGTTGATTTGCGCTAAGAATCTCTCTTCGATTTCTTCATGAAAGTTGTAGGGGACATCTTAAAATACAACATACTTAAATTTGAAGCAAAATGAACAAGTATAACCTCGTAAATCGACTAGATCTTGAAGACGGTAATTCTGGAGATGTATTACAGGACACCCGAGACTTCATGGACCTAAATGACGACAATACTCTGGTTATTTGACTTATATCTCTGTATGAAACTTGTAGAAAACATCTTGATGTAGAACATATCTAAATTTCAGAGGAAACGAAGAAGAACGGGTAGGTGACAACTCAGTATTTCGGAGAAGCATGTACTGGACGATTCGGTGTTGGATACAGAAGCTTCGTGTGACTGTAGAAAATAATCTAGAAAGAATCTGACTTGTAAGTCTTCATAACAAACGTACGTAAATGTCTTGGCTCTAAGTTGGTAAAATTTCATAATTTTTGGAGGTCGTATGGATACTTTAATCGAATTTCTTCGGAGACTGTGCATTCTGGTTTCATCCGAAAATTTCATGCTATTTGTGTGAATTATGAATTTGTGTGGAATTCTCATTAGCCGTGTATTTTGCATGAAATTATTATCCTACTGTATTATTTATTACTTGCCTTAATTTTATGATTTTTGAGATTATATAAATAATTAAATTTAATATTTTTGAAAAATGGTACAAGCTAGAATTTAAATAAATGTAAAAAGGGCATGATAAATGGATTATTTTAATTGGCATAACTTCCATGAATTTTATTTTGTAAATAATTGCACCATGTAAAATGTGTGATGAGGTCTTGATGTATGCATTGAGATGCATGTGTGAATTCAATGTTGAACATGATTTTTGGTTGCCATTGCATCATACGCCATACTAAATTAAGACCGAAATTAGTGACTATGGATAATGTGAAATGAGGAGATTGTTGTGGCGGATGATGATGCCCGGAATGTATAGAGATACATTGCCGATGGCCCTGGGAGATTCAGGATGCCTGGAATGTGGGGGGCCGGAAGCCCTGTCGGAGGTCTTTGCCCGAGGGGAATGCCTCGCGATGCCAGGATTGGGGTGCGGGATGCCCGGCCAGGGAGTGTAAATGCCGGAAGCCCTGTCGAAGGTCTTTGCCCAAGGGGAATGCCTCGTGATGCTAGTTGGGATGCGAGATGCTCGGAATGTGGGGGGCCGGATGCCCAGTGGCCTGGAATGGCTGAATACCGGAGGTTTTTCTCGCATGGGATGCGAGTGTAAAATATGAGATGAAATTGATGATCCGAGGAAGGGTGATGTGGTGATCAAATTGAAAGTTAAAATTGGAAATTAAACCATGCATGATATGATATGACATAATAATGATCACCCATGGCATGATGATATGCATGATGATGATGATGTATGATGTAATATGATGATGATCACCCATGGCATGATGATATGCATGATATGATGATGATATACGATATGGCATGATGACATGCATATATGTGTGATATGATGATGTCATGATGATGATGACATGTGTGACATGATGATGTCATGATGATGATGACATGTATGATATGATGATGCCATGATGATGATGAAATGTGTATGGTATGATGGTGTCATGCATATGATGATGATGATATGTGTGTGATAAAATAACGTCATGATAACGATGATATGAGTATGACATTATGATACACATGTATGTGTTATGATTGTGGTGATGATGCATGATGATATGCGCATGGCTTCAAGGTAAGTAATGCCTGCAATGCATGTATGACTTGCATGATGCATTTAGTGGTTATTGGATTCCTTTACCTGCTGAGTGGTTGTACTCACCTCTTTTGGGGACCAACATTTCAGATTAGCAACATACCGCTTCCTGCCGTTACGCGGGGCGTATTTTACGGCATACCTTCGGACGTAGAGGTTGAGTGCGAGGAGTTTGACTGTCCTTCTATTCCCGATCTTATGTATATTCGAGTGCGCTGTCTAGTTATGTACGACATGGGTCTGGCTGGGGGCCTTGTTGTCCAGGAGTTCATATATGTCCATGTTCGACACGACGGGGTGATGCGTGGGATGCTGCCGCCGCCACCGCCTGATGCACCGAGATGGGTGTGAGGGTCGTGCTTGACGAGTAGGAGCTGGATCTTTTTGGGGATCGTTAGCCAACACTGATGATGGGGATTGTGCACGCGAGTTGTAGAGGGTTGAGGGTTCTTTTGGGGTTTTAGGTCGGACATGGCTGAGTCTTGGCTTTTCCTTTTGATGTACCGACCCAAAGGAAGTCCCATCTTGAAAATATATGTAAATAAAGTGTCGTGGCTTGTCTTTTAATCATGATGATTAGTGGTGTGTATTTGTATCATGGTTGCTGGAGGGAGAGATGGTGATGTTTTATTTTCTTCCGCTGATGAGTCGCGCTGGGACCGTTTTATTAAAAAAAAAATGGGTGTCTACTAATTACGACGCCTCTTTTAAGAAGAAAGGTAATAAGGTGTAACATTAGCGCTTGTGGCGACCTGCGAAGGGTTCGGGGTGCCACACAGAAGCAAGATGAGGCCACAACCATTGCCTGAGACTGCCTTGGGCAATCTCTGGTAGTCCAGTGTTGCACCACTCATGGAAGCAAACAATGGTGTTGAATTGCAGGACTTTGCAGGCATTCTCAAAAATTCAATAAGGGCAATAAATGGCCAATATATGAGTGCGCTTCAAGGCCAGAAGGGACTGGCCAAGGCTTGTGAGGGCCTCATGGCGGCCTAGAAGCTGGTGGCGTCGTCTCCTGGAGAGATCGAGCTCTACAAGTTCATTAACTGGGCAAGGTTCTCCTTCTACAAGGTGGATTTTGGCTAGGAAAGGCCTGCTTGGGTGTTCACCACCAGTGTTCCATGAAAAATTCGGTGATTCTGATGGGTATGAGGTGTGGGAATGGGATTGAAGCATGGATCACCTTGGCTGAGGACGACATGATCGAATTCGAGCACAATGATGAGTTGCTACAATTCATTTTGCCAAAACCTTGATCATGAGAAGCATGACCCAATGATCATAGTGATCCTTTATGGTTTGCTCGTTCATTTGCTCGATTTAAGTTTCATATGTCCGTTTGCTTTGTTAGATGCCATAACTAGTTAAAGGGTTTGTACGTTATTATCTATGTGTGATTCAAACTGCAAACAAAAGTATGTTTGAAGTCCCATCCCCGGACATTTTAAAAATGCTAAGTACTAAAGATTAACATATAGAGTTAGACATTCGTAATTAGTTCAAAAAATCAGTGACTTAGAAGTAGTTCAATACTTTAGCATTGCTTTCAAGGAACTTGGCCTATAAGGGCTGGACAAATTTATACAATTCTAGGCTTAAATCGTCTAATTTTCATTGTTTATTCCCCATTGATCTCCGGCACTTAGTTAGCGAATTCTAGCTGCATTTGGATGGAAATATAAAATATACCTTGAGGACAAAAAGTGAGACTATAAACCAAAACTTGTCACAAAGTAATAACCAAAATTGGACACGGCCAACAGTACAATGACCATTTTGTACCTTCTCCTCAAAAGTTTTATCCTCTCATATCATGTTAGTGTCACGTGTTCATATTCAATACCTAGTCAGCATTTCCCATTGACATTCGAACGGCAATGGGACTTTTGTCCCGCAATTGTGATTGAACTTGAGATAAAATATGAGGATCAAAATTAATCATGAACAATAGTCCAGCGCCATATTAGTAAGTCTCCATGATATATAAATCTTACTGGACTAAGATTCCATTAAGGAATTGACCTATGGTGACCATACTTCACCCTATCAAATGTGTAAGAATCATAAAAGTGCATATCTTTCTTTAAAAAGGGTTGGGCATTAATGGTTGACTAACGGTTTGTCTTGAAAATGACAAAGATGATGCAAACAGTTTGTCCAAAAAATGGCAAAGGAGACACCGTATTGCTTATGGCCTGATTGTTTAATGTGTCTAAAGCATCAACATATGATTGAAAATTCCTGGAAAGGCCATCATTGGCCTCTGGCAAGGTCCCTTGCCCTAGCAAGGTCGTACCTCCCCCGAGGTCGGCAATGGCATCTCGTCCTCGCCGCCTTTGGCCACGATTAGTTGTGTTAGAGAAATCTTCCTTAGGTGTTTTGAAGCTGACAAAACATTTCTATCAGTCTAATCTAAAGACTTGTAGACTCTTTCATCAAAGTCTGAAGATCTCCGGACTGCTAGACTCAAGACTCAAAATCTATCCTCATTGACAGTTTTTAGTCCATCAAAGAAGACTTATTAAGAACTGGATGTTTCGTTAAGGATTTGACTTTATCGATTAGAGAAGATCTCTTGGCTGGATATAGCATGTTGGAATCCATTATTCAAATGAAGATTGATTTAGGGATTGTGGATCCGTTGATTGGCGAAGTATACTTGGAAGATTCTACTTATGGAAACCAAGATCTTGATTGTATGGGCGAGCAGAATTGATGGGCTATCGTCATGTTCTTTAAATAGCTCAAAGATCTTTCTAATTGATTCTGTCCAATGGGTAGATTGAAAGAATTCCTTTGGTAAGTGCCAATGGATATGATGGCATAAAGAAGTATATAAGGAAGACATTTCAGTTGTTTGAGTGTGTGCACGATAGAAGAATTCCAAAGTCTGAAGCTCTTTATACTTAGTCAATTCATTTGTTGAGCGAAATCTTGTACGCAAAAGAGAGTCTATATCTTTAAGAAACCTTGAGGAAATGTGGTAGAGTATCTATACTGTGGAATCAAGGGAGAGCTTTGTTGTAACAACTCTTTTGTTCATAGTGAAATCCAGCCGGTGGGCTGTCAATGCGGAAGAGTGGACGTAGGCTTGGAATAAGCCGAACCACTATAATTTCTGTGTTCATTTTCTCTTCCTTACTCTCTCTTACTTTGATCATAATTCGTTTTGTTAACAAAAGGTGAACTTCCTTTCTATTGTCTATTTAGTATTGTTCACTTATCACGAGAAACTATTTTTACACCTATTGACCCCCTCTAGGTGCTTATACTAGCTATCTCAATTGGTATCAGAGCCTGTGTACTCACTTAATTTGAAGTGTTTTACTTCAGAGTTAAAGATCCATAGCTAGTATGTTGGCTCTAGGGCTGGTAGAAGGGCAAAGCAATACCAAACCGTTTTACTTTGATGGAAAGTAATACAACATATGGAAAAACAAGAGGAATGCATTTTTAAGATCAAAGGATCCACTGGAATGTGATGTGGTAGATAGAGGAATCATTCCTAAAGCTGCATCTGTCTCAAAAAGAGGAAAAGAAGCTGTTGAGTCTAGTGAAATGACTTAGCCAAAGAAGTTTGGGATAGATTACACATCACCTATGAAGGAACTGATCGAGTGAAAGAAACCAGAAATCAACATTCTCCTCGGTCAATATGAAGCCTTCAAAATGAAATCAGGAGAATTTATTACTGACATGTTTAGTTGTTTTACAGAAATCGTGAATGGTCTTGAAAATCAAGGTCAACCAATTTATGATCCCATGAAAGTAAACAAGCTACTGCGTGGACTCTCCAAGGATTGGAATCACATAAAGACCTCAATAAGGGAGACACAAAGAATTATGCCACTTTCGGTTGATGAATTGGTTGGGACTCTTCAGTCTTATGAAGTGGAGCGAATCAATGAAGACGAAGATCCAAAAGGTAAGACATCCATTGCATTAAAATCTAATGATGATTATGATGTCACAGATTCTAAAGATGATATGGATGACGAAGAGCTTGCTCTCATGATAAGAAGATTCAAAAACTGAACAAAAAATGAAGAAGATTCAATTCATAGAAACAGAGTTTTCAAAAGCAACAGAGTAGGTCTATTAAGGATGATGAATCCAATAAAGATGTAGTCTGCTTTGAATGTAAGAAAAAAGGACACATCAGACCCAATTATCCTCTACTGAGGAAAAAGAAAGAAAAAACTGAGAAATATCGAAAAGCACTCAAAGCATAAACTTGGAGTGATACAGAATGTGAAGAAAGTGATGATGATTATGCCAACATTTGTTTCATGGCACAATCAGACTCAGATTCAGACTCAGATTCAGACTCCGAGACAAACTCAGATTTAGACAAAGAAATCGAGGTCACTATCAAGAAAAAGGTTAAAAGGTATCTGGATAGTGGATGCTCAAGACATATAACAGGAGATTCAAATTGCTTCATAAAACTTGTTCAAGTAAATGGTGGAAAAGTTTCATTTGGAGGAAACAACAAATGAAAAATTGTGGGATCCGGAACTGTAAAGATTGGAAGCCTCACAATCAGTAATGTTTCCTTAGTGGAATGACTCAACTACAATTTGCTTAGTATCAGTCAGCTGTGCGACACCGGTTTCAAAATCAACTTTCAAGAGGGAATATGTTCAGGAACCGGTAAAGATTCCACTCAGTCATTCATGGGTCGAAGACATGGAAATATCTACTTCTTGGATGTCAAACCAAATGAAACCCAATGTCTAATCTCAATACAAGACGAAGCAAACTTATGGCACAGAAAACTCGGGCACATCAACATGAAACAATTAGCCAAAATTTCAGCAAAGAAGCTTGTTCGAGGTCTACCCAATCTGTCATACCAAAAGACCGATCTATGCACACCACGCGTGTTGGGAAAATAGAAAAATCAGACGAAGACATCTTCCTTGGATATTCAACCACAAGCAAAGCTTATAGAGTCTACAACAAGAAGACTCAATTTATGGAGGAATCAATGAATGTCAAATTCCAAGATTCTATGCAAAATAAATCTATTCAGACTCATCTTAAAGAATCTGAACCTGCTCCAGATTCTACAAAGTCTAAATCTTCAGAAGCAGCTCAGATTTCAAAAGATCAGCAACAAATGACTGTTGAAGATTCAAATGAAGAAAAAGATCAACAATTTGACAAATCAACCAGCAACTGGAAACATAAGTCCAGTCATCCCAAAGATCTCATTATTGGCAACATTAATGAAGGAATTTGCACAAGATCCAAAAGGCGTGAAGAGTCTAGTGCTGTGGCTCTTATTTCTAAAATAGAACCCAAAAGCATAGAAGAAACTTTATCTGATGAAAGCTGGATTGAAGCTATGCAAGAAGAACTCGGGCAATTCAAGTATTAATGATGTTTGGGAATTAACTCCTAAACCGAAGGTAAATCTATTATTGGAGCTAAATGGGTTTTCAGGAACAAGATGAATGAGAAATGAAAAGTTATAAGAAACAAGGCAAGACTCGTGACTAAGGGATATACGCAAGAAAAAGGGATAAACTATGATGAGACTTATGCACCAATAGCGAGGTTAGAAGCAATTAGATTATTACTTGCTTTTGCTTGTCATAAGAATTTCAGGTTATTCCAAATGGACATCAAAAGCGTTTTCCTAAATGGATTTATCCAAGAGGAAGTTTATGTGGAACAACCACCCGGTTTTGAAGACCCAAGGAAACCATACTTTGTATTCAGACTAAAAAAGGCTTTATATGGTTTAAAGCAAGCACCTCGAGCTTGGTATGACAGGCTGATCTGTGCAAGAGATTCTCCAAGTCTATGTAGGATGAATTTGAAATGAGCATGATGGGTGAACTAACCTTCTTTCTCGGGCTTCAAGTGAAACAACTAAAGAAATGAACTTTTATTTATCAAGAAAAATATGTTAATAATCTTGTCAAAAAGTTTGGACTGCAAAATTGCAAAAAGACTAATATACCAATGTCAAGTTCCTTGAAGTTAGACAAACATGAAGGAGGAAAGAAAGTTGACCAGAAGTTATACAGGAGTATCATTGGTTTACTTCTTTATCTTACTGCTTCTAAACCTGACATTTTGTTTAGTGTTTGCATTTATGCCAGATTTCAAGCAGACCCTAAAGAATCTCATCTAAGTGCTGCAAAGCGTATTATCAAATACATTGCATCAACTTCAAACTTTGGTCTTTGGTATCCTAAAAATGGAGACTTTACTCTTCTTGGATACTCAGACGCAGACCTAACCGGATGCAAAGTTGATAGAAAGAGCACCTTGGGTACCTGTCAACTACTTGGAAGCAATACAGTGTCTTGGTTTTCAAGGAAGCAAAGTACAGTAGCTCTTTCTACAGCAGAAGCAAAATATGTAGCTCTTGGGAGTTGTTGTTCACAAATTCTATGGATAAAACAACAGCTAAAAGACTTTGGAATTGAAGATTCATGCACGGAGATTAAGTGTGACAACACCAGTGCAATCAATCTCACCAAGAATCCAATTCTTCACTCAAGAGCAAAATATATAGAGATTCGACATAACTTCATTAGAGATCATGTTCAAAATGGAGAAGTTTCGATTCAATTTGTTGACTCAAAGAATCAACTGGTGGATATTTTTACAAAGCCTTTGGAGAAAAATCAATTTGAAGTTATTCATTCCAGACTCAAAATCTTAAAGTCTGAGGAAATTCAGACCCAAGACTAAAAGTCTAAAGATACCCAGACTCAGACGATTAAGATTTTCTTTCGTAAGTTATTTTATTATCTCTCGAATCACATCTCGAAAAGGTACGATCATCAACCCGTGATTGATTATTGCTATCTTTAATTTACGTGATTATTGCAATCTTTCCTTTTCGAAAAATGGGTTATTTTTCAAATGACAGTTATCTAATTTTTTGAAAAAGGCGGTTATTTTTTAAAAGGCATCTTTTATACTTTCTTTTATGACGTTTCGTATGCCTCTCTTCGACTGTCTTATATACTGTTGGTTCCTCTTCGGTTTACTCTAAAAAACCCTAAGAGAGCACCGATCTTCCATTTATGTATTCTTCTTTTGTTTAATCCTCGAAATGTTGTCATCTTTCTTGGGAAAACAGGTTTGGAATCTCTTAAAGACTGTGAAAAATGTCTTTCCATAGAAAGTCTTCAAGGATCGCGAACAGGGGACCACAGCAAATGCGTGAGGGGCCTACGCACTTCGATCTAACCAAAGAAGAAGAATCTCCTAAACAGCAACAGAGCCCTCAACATTCTCAGCAGCGTCCATCTCCTCCCTCTAGACCTTTGGATGTTGTACATCGAGAAGAGGAAGAGATAATCGAAGACACAGAACCTGTAAGAATTCATAAGCCCTCTTTTACCTACAAGCTATATTGTGCTTTGAAGAAGGGTGGTACTCCTTTGAACCACATCGATGAATTTCTTAAAGACAAAGAGTATAGAAATGAAACTTTCTTTTTATGCACAATGGAACATTTGGGAATTGTCCCTGCTGGGTCGGCGGAAGAAGCCTTTGCTAATATCCCAAGTGATCCACGAGTTGGAGGATTTAATCAACCAGATGGGAACGATGATGATAGGATGTACAGTTATTTTAAACCGAGAATGGGTGTTGCGGCAAAAATTCGGAGCAAAAGGACAAACTTGTTTCGATCAGAGGAACACAAGCAATTGTACTCTAAGTTGCTGAAGCGTAGGGTAATAAACCCTAGAAGTGTGGATTTTGATTTTCTTGACTTTGTGAATGTCAATCTGCGAGAGAAATTTAGTTTTCTTCAACTTGAACAATTTTGTTCTGAATCTACCGAAGCGTATGCTGAACTTATTGCTTATTTCCATTCGAATCTCAGTTTCTTGGATGCGAATAGATTCTCTTTTAATGTTCGAGATTAGGATTATGTGGTTGACATGAATACATTGGCTTATGCGATTGGGGTTGAAAGAGGGAGATATCAACCTATTAATGTGTCTATTGCTTGTGCAACGTTGGAACTTGTTTAGGATAGAAGGACATAAGGAAAGATTTCCTATATGAGAATTAATGCGACCAACGTTCTACTTCACAAGATTGTGATTAATTGCCTCAGACCAAAATCTACCTCAAAGACCGATGTTTCAAACTCGGAGGCAAAGCTGATGTATGCCATCAATGCTAAAAAAAAGTTATCTCTTCCACACACTATTATGTTCCACATGTATAGGGCAGTGGTGAAGACAAGGGTCAACTTCTTTATCCAGCTCTTGTGACCAAGTTATTTAGACATTTGAATGTTCAGCCTCCTTGAATTCTTTGTGTTCGAACGTGCGATCAAATGGTGGTGGGATTGAAAATGGTCTCCAAAATGCGTCTAAAGGAACTCAACAAGGTGTTGGAGAAATTCAAGGAGAAAACCCTTGTCAAGACTCATCAAATCTCTTCGGCTGCAAAGAGAAAAGAGAAGGAGCCTATGGTTGCTTCATCCAAGAAAAGAAGAGCTCTCATCATTGAGGATGAAAATGATGAGGATGATATCACCATTTCTGCAATGACATTGAAGAACTTGAGTCGTTCTGTTCCAAAATCAACGGAGAGACAAGAAAAAAACATGGATGAGACAGAACAGAGGACTAGAGAAAGAGAAAATTTTGAGGCAGAGGAAAGACAAGCAGAGGAGAGAGAAGCAGAAGAAGAAGATGAAGAAGATGAAGAGGAGGAAAGAATTGAAGAAGAAGAAGAGGAGAGAGGAGATCAAGCGGAAGCAGCGCATGAGGAACACTCTTCTCCACCTGAAGGCATGGAAACAGGGGGAGATCCTGAGAAAAAAGGAATGTCCTCATACCCTGCTACCAGTGAAGGAGTAAGCCACTCTCTAGCAGATCCAGAGGACATCTATGCATCTCAATTTCCTGAGGAGGGACATGATGTTTCATCGCCTAATCTGCGTGACTATGCTGATTTACCATCATCTGCCTTTACACTGTCTGATCGTGCAGAAGCCAGTACTCAGACTAATAATTCAACAGATTTTCGCAGAATTCTTGATGTTCTCTTAGAGATGCGAGATCAAATATATGCTCTGGGATAAGAAGTACAGAACTTGCAGACTGCAGGTCAAGCTTCTTTAGTTTCTTTGAATGATCAAATTCAAGCTCTTGCTCTTCAAGTTCAAGCAAATGTTAAGGGTGAAGATGTGGCGCAACTGAAGGAGGACTTGAAAAAGCTGGAAGGCATTGTCCAGTCAATGGGAGATTTCCAGTTTGTTCGTGTTCCCAAGCAATCTTAAATTCCATTCTCTTTTCATCTCTACCTTTTTAATGATGACAAAAAGGGGGAGAGCTATGGTGCAGATTTAATTTGATTAGAATCTTTGAACTCTTGACTTTTATGATGTTTTAACTTGACTTTTGTATTTGGCTGTTTGGATTTGGACTGGATTTGGGTTTGACTATTTGAATGTTTGTTTATCTTAAGCATTGTTGATATCTCATGGCTTTACTTATTTAAAGAACTAATCTACCTTCTGTGGATGCAGATTCTAGTGTTATTAAGCCATTTATCTATGTGAGTTATCCATACTTGCTTGAGTAATGTTTTGCAAGTCAAAGATATCCAAATCTGTAGGAAAGTTTTGTCACCATAAAAAATGGGGAGATTGTTGGAGAAATCTTCCTCGGGTGTTTTAAAGCTGACAAAACATTTCCATTGGTCTAGTCTGAAGACTTGTAGACTCTTTCATCAAAGTCTGAAGATCTCCAGACTGCTAGACTCAAGACTCAAAGTCTATCATCATTGACAGTTTTTAGTCAGTCGAAGAAGACTTATCCAAAACTGGATGTTTCGTTAAGGATTTGACTTTATCGACTAGAGAAGATCTCTTGGCTAGATATAGCATGTCGGAATCCATTATTCAAATCAAGATTAATTTAGGGATTGTGGATCCGTTGATTGGCGAAGTATACTTGGAAGGTTCTACTTATGGAAACCAACATCCTGATTGTATGGGCGAGTAGGATTGATGGGTAATCGTCATGTTCCTTAAATAGCTCGAAGATCTTCCTAATTGATTCTGCCCAACGAGTAGATTGGAAGAATTCCTTTGGTAAGTGCCAACGGGTATGATGACATAAATGAGTATATAAGGAAGACGTTCCAGTTGTTTGAGTGTGTGCGCGATAGAAGAATTCCAAAGTTTGAAGCTCTTTGTTCTTAGTCAATTCATTTGTTGAGCGAAATCTTGTACGCAAAAGAGAGTCTATATCTTTAAGAAACCTTGAGGAAGTGTGGTAGAGTATCTACACTGTGAAATCAAGAGAGAGCTTTGCTGTAACAACTCTTTTGTTCATAATGAAATCCAGCCAGTGGGCTGTTAGTGCGGAAGAGTGGACGTAAGCTTGGAATAAGCCAAACCACTATAATTTTTGTATTCATTTTCTCTTCCTTACTCTCTCTTACTTTGATCATAATTCGTTTTGTTAACAAAAGGCGAACTTCATTTCCATTTTCTATTTAGTATTGCTCACTTATCACGAGAAAATATTTTTACATCTATTCACCCTCCTCTAGGTGCTTATACTAGCTATCTCAAGTTAAGGGTCTAGCAAGGGTCCCCATGTTTGTCGCCGGTGAAAGCGTCTCGACTCTCATCCTTGTCGGCAGCCAACAACCCCCACTGATCATCAGGAAGGCTAGTGAAAATTGACTAGAGAAAGCACCTTACCAGCCTGGTGTTTGTCAAAAGTGTAATGGGCGACATGGCCCAGGACCTTGCAATGGACGACCGAAATGTTTTGGTTGTGGACAAGTGGGTCATCTTAGGAGAAGTTGCCCACAAGAAAGGTCGCAAGTGAGTGTTGGCTCGCTGTGATAGGGATATCAGAGTGCTATTAGATCGAACTTACAAGGAAATCCGCAAAGGCCACCAGCACAAGGAAGGGTGTATGTGGTCACCCAAGAGGAAGCGGAAGCTTCCAAAAATGTTATCTCAGATACGATTCTTATTAATGGTGAAAATGCATATGCATTGTTTGATACGGGTGCAACACATTCATTTGTGTCTGAGAGATATAGACGTCTGAATAAGATAGAAGTTATGCCTCTCGAGACGCCTCTTTGTGTTTCCACGCCTTTAAAGGATATGGTATTGTCTATGCTAGTGTGTGGAAATTGTAAGATATTAATGGGAGGAAAAGATATGCAATCCATTCGTGCATACCGGTTACGTTATCAGAAAAAAGAAACAGCCTTACCCGAACATGTATACCAGTTACATGTTTGAAATACAACTGAAGAAATTCTCATATTATTTGTATCTCCAGTAGCGGTAACTGTCTTTTAAAGCAGAACAGAATGGTCAGGTGGGGCGGGGAGGTTTCCCCCGTTCCGATTCGCCTCAGTCAGGCAGTGCGGTTCTATAATCACTTAGATGGATGAAGTTGTCATCCTATGCTTGGCGCGATATCTTGCACACACTCCCCGCATAACCTACCAATATAGCTATCGGCAGCAACATTTAACAAAATCCATGTCCTAAGAGTATTGAACAGAAGATGCACATCAACTTCACCCGCGAACCAGCGTACTGTGTCCAATTGGTGGCTTTTGCAATTCCTTCTATGATGACAAGTGAAAATTGACTAAGGGTTCCTTGGTAGTGGCTAAGGGTAAAAAGATCTGCATTCTCTACACCATGTAAGCTAAGTTGATCGGGGAAGAGGTAAATGCAGTGAAGAACTCCTCAATTGACTTATGGCATATGAGAGTTGGTCATCTTAGTAAGAAGGGGCTTGAAACTCTCATTAGAAAGAATCTTTTACCATTGAAGAAGAGAAATCTATAGGAATACCTAGCAAATAAGCAACATAGATTTCCATTGGCAAAAGAACAGTGCAAGTGCCAAAATTTAGCACTGGGGGACACTTGAGTACCAAAAGTTATAAAAAGTACATTTAAGTGTCATTTTTTTTTAACAATTGGGACACATGAGTGCCAAGTCCAACAATGTTCACAAGAAATCCTACATGGCATTTTTTTAATAATATAACTTACTTACATGGCTCGTCAGAGAGATGAGCTAGTAAAGAAGTACCAAAATGAAGTCCTTTTTCATCTTTTCTGGATTTTAATATAAATATTAATTAAATTAAATTATTAAGAAAGAAAGGAGATGAAGATTGTATAAGGTGAGGGCTCAGCCCTTGTCGTCACCTCCTCACCGCTGCGCCGACAATAGTGAGGGGAGGGTTGGCCGGCATCACCATGCCTTAGTTAGGTGCCAGTGTCAGGGTCGATGACCCTGACTGACTGATAGCGAGGCCCCCCAGCAGACGGGGGCCCTTAACCCAACCAGGAGAGGGCCAATGACCCTCACGAAATCTAGGCAAGGGCTGTGACCTTCGCCCTAGATCTGGGCAAGGGCTTGTAGGCTTTTGTTGCTAATCAGCTAAGGTTGCCGACCCCTCGCCAAGGTCTAATGATGCAAACCAACCCCCCCCCCCCGACGCTAGCACTTCACGGCGATGGTGGGGAGGCGTGCTTGATAAAGGCTTGCATAGTCTTCGCCCAACACTTGCAACTTCTTGTTCTTGTTCTTTTCTTTTAATTTATTTTTAAATTTAGTTTAATTAATATTTATATTAAAATACAAACTAAGGCAAAAATGATTTTTTTGTTTGCTTATTTAGCCACGTTAGTATGCAAAACGACGTCATTTTCGGCTTATCAAGCCACGTCATTGTGCAAAATAATGTTGTTTTGCATTTGTCTCATTGAAAAAATGCTAGGTCACCATTTTGGCTGAAATTTTCTCACCTTTGGCACTTAATTGATCCATTTTTCTCTGATTTTAGTACTTAAGTGTACATTTCACTTAAGTATCCTCCCGTGTCAATTTTTGGCACTCTAGGGGGGTCTTGATTTCATTTCAAAGTTCATCTCTAAACATGAAATCAGATGTATTTGATTTAGTTTACTTTGATATTTATTGCATTAGATGCTATAACATTCGATGGTGCATTATATTTTGTGACATTTATTGATGATTGCTCTAGAAAAGTGTGAGTTGTTGTTTTGAGATCTAAAGACCGGATGCATTATACTTTGTAACAATGTCCAAAACATGTTTGCACAACCAAAGTAACAAGTTCTTCATTTTTGTTCTTTATTCATATGGCTACATCAAGAGCTCATTGTGTGGCTATGTTCCTAGTGCGGTGGCCCCTCAAGGAGAGCTATTGTGCTCTCTCTTTAAAATCCCCGCCCTTTATTGTGCGACTCATGTGCACTTAAAGAACCCAATTTGCAGCTACCTTTTCATGGAAAGGACAACCTAGGGTTAAGCCAAGAAACCCTATATTTGCTTTACTTTTGCTCTCTTTTCTCTAACTCTTACTTGTGGGCCCCTTCTTGTACTATTAAAAGAGAAGACTACAATATTACAAAGATAAGTATGCCCCTTATTTTTACTCTCTCATGGCCACAATTAAATTTAAAGGAAGCACATCATATATAGGCTCAAACTTGAGATATAATTTAACAATTGTTCACTTTGGCTTGACTTTTGAAACTAAGTCATAATGCTCATCATTCACATTGCTCTCCCAATGCCTTGACGAGTGCTCTCTACAAACATGAATTGAAGCTTGAGCTTTGCCAAAGAAACAAGTTTAGTTATCATGTTTGCCAAGTTCTCTACTGTCACTATCTTCTTACAATAACTATACCTTTTGTGAAGACATCTCGGACTAAATGATACTCGATGTCGATATTCTTCGTTTGCTTGTGATTAACTGAACTAAATGCTAGATATATCGCATCTTGGTCATCACAATATATATACACTTTTCTAACCTAACCCAAAGTCCAAAAGCAAACCTAGTAACCATATCACTTTCTTTGTTATAAAGGTTAATGTCATGTACTCTACCTCTACCTTAGTTGAAGATAATGCAACATGGTCTTATAAGGATGCATTCCAAGTCACTACACCACTTACTAGTGTAAACACATACCTTGCCAAAGATTTGCACTCATATAAGTCATTAGCGAGATCCAAATACACACACCCTATGGTCTCACAGCTATTGTTGTCTTTTCGATACATTATACCCATGTTTATTGTCCCCTTCAAATATCAAGCCGCTTCATGTAATGGCTAATTATGCTCAGAGCTTGTGAAATGCTAGGCTAGCATACATGATACTACCCATTGCACAAGAATAAGGAATACAAGACATATGTTTCCTCCTCCACAATCTACAAAGATAACTTATCAAAAAAGTTTAAAGTGTTTTGCCAAAGTTGTACTCACATATTTTGCTGACTACATACTAAAACGTGCCACAATCTTCTTAATATATTTTTTTTGAAATAAACGTAAAACTCCTACAGCCTTGTCATGCAAAATCTCCGCACTCAATATTTTCTTTGCAACACCTAGATCTTTCATCTCAAACTCAACACTAAACTATCTCTTCAACACATCAATATCAGTTACATTCTTAGTAGCTATCAACATATCATCAATATATAATAATAAATAAATCAAAGACCCATCCTCCAATCTCCTAAAATAAAAACAATCCATCTAACTTTTCAAATAGTCCTAATACCACGGCTTAGGAGATTGTTTCAGCCCATACAAAGATTTCTTTAACAAACAAATATGGTCCTCCTTACCTAGAATAGCAAATCCCTCTAGCTACCTCGTGTAAATTTACTCCTCCAATTAACCATAAAGAGATGTCATTTTTGACATCTAGTTGCTCCACTCAAGATTTTGGGGAACTGGTTGAGTCAACCGACTTTGGACCAAGCCACTATTGTCGCCGCATCTATTGAGGTCCAACCCAAATTGGTGGTCAGGGATCAAACTTTAGTATTTGAGTCAAGATTTAGTACAGGTGGAAATAGAAATCAGTCGGGGGAAGACCAAGGTCAAGAGAAAAGTATTATATTCCATCCAATGGGAAGGGTGGGACAGTCAGGTCAGCATTGAGTTAAATGGATCATGTTGTTTTCAGGCATGATGATGGAGATCGGTCTTATGTCCTTCCTAGGACAAGAAATTGTTTGGAGTATAGCCAACAAGGATATCTGGTCAGGAGTGGTCCTAGCAGACCGAGGGGACAACCAGAAAGAGTGCATGCTATCACTTGATAAGAGATAGAAGACTCACCAGATGAGTGCCAAAAGTATGGAAGGAATCATAGATAAATCCAGTGTCCAGGTATGGCTAGAACGTGCTGTGATGATGACCAGCATGGCCATCAAATGAGGGACTATCAATGAAAGTCTAAGGTAGCATAGACACCGCTATTGTGGCTAGGACGCCACTAGGATGGCGAAAGGGACAGGAATGGAACCGATCTTGCCTCAATCAGAAGAAGAATGTTTATGGGGAGATTTTATCAAAGTAGCACAGCAGAGCCTTGGACTGCGTTTGTAGAATTTCAGTTAGTTGAAATAAAGTGGAAGAAAGGGGAAATGCTAGCTATAGTCTGGTTAACTAGTTGCTGAGATATAATTTGGACACCACATGAGTAGAATGGGCTCATGGAGTGTCTTGTGGTAATGAATTATGGTCATGTAGCAATCCAGCTTAGTCCAGCAGCATGTGAAAGTGTCAAGATTATTGAGAGTTGAAAAGAATCTTCGATTTCATTAATCTCATTGGCTGAATACAACCCGTTTGTTAGATGGAGGTTGCCAAGGTTGCTTGGCAATTGTCATAGGTAGGACAGATTGGAGAATTGAAGGTTGAGGACATTTCAGTAGTACAAGAACTTCCAGACGTCTTTCCAAAGGAATTGGCAAGTTTGCCACTAGAGAGAGAAATAGAATTTGTGATTGACCTAGCCCTTGGGACAGAACCGATCTCAAAGGCACCTTATCGAATGGCATTATCTGAGTTGAAAGAACTGAAGGTGCAGATCCATAAGTTATTGGATAAATGATTCATTTGTCCCAATGCATCACCTTAGGGAGCACCGGTTCTGTTTGTCAAGAAGAAAGATGGTTCGTTGCGTCTATGCATCGACTATCAACAACTCAATTAAGTAACGATAAAGAACAAGTATCCACTGCCAAGGATTGATGACTTGTTTGATCAGCTTCAAGGAGCGTCGATTTTCTCAAAGATTGACTTGAGGACGGGATACTATCAGCTGAGAATTAGGAAGAAGGATATTCCTAAGTCACCATTCCGTACTCGATATGGTCACTATGAGTTCACAATGATGCCATTTGGATTGACGAATGCTCTTGCTGCTTTCATGGATTTGATGAACAGGGTATTCAAGGAGTACCTAGACCAGTTTGTGATCATGTTCATCAATGATATCTTGGTCTATTCGAGAAGTGATGAAGAGCACGAGAGTTATTTGAGATTAGTGCTCCAGACCTTAAGAACTCATCAATTATACGCTAAGTTTAGCAAATGTGAGTTTTAGTTGACTTGTGTTGCGTTATCACGTCACGTGATTTCCGGAGAAGGAATCTCCGTGGACCCGAGCAAGATAAAAGCTGTGATCAATTGGCCAAGACTGATAACAGTAACGGAGATCATAAGCTTTCTGGGTTTGGCAAGTTATTACAGACGGTTTGTGGAAGGATTCTCATTGTTAGCATCGCTTTTGACAAGACTCCTGAAGAAAGAAGAGAAATTTGTGTGGACAGACAAGTGCAAGGATAGTTTCTAAGAGCTTAAGGAAAAGCTGACTACCACACATGTTCTAACGATTCCATCTGGTCTTGGAGGATTCGAGATCTATAGTGATGTGTCATTTAGAGGACTAGGTTGCGTGTTGATGCGATAGGGCATGGTTATTGCATACGCCTCCCGTCAATTGAGAACTCACGAGCAGAATTATTCAACGAATGACTTAGAACTTATGGCAATTATCTTTGCCCTGAAGATTTGGAGACATTATTTGTGTGGGGAAAATTTTTAGATCTTCACGGACCATCAAAGTCTCGAGTACCTGTTCTCTTAGAAGGAGCTGAACATGAGACAATGCCGATGGATGGAATTGCTAAAGGACTATGACTGTGATATTCTATATCACCCGGGAAAGGCGAACAAGGTCGCCGATGCTTTGAGTCGAAAGTCTTTAGTTGCTCATATACTGATTAAGGAGTGGAATCTAATCGAGAGAGCTCAAGATTCGGTATTCAAGTTTTAGGTAGGCCACCTCTCAAGTCTTACGGCCATCCTCAGACTTGAATCGGATGTCCAGGTCAGAATCAAGTTACTCCAATCAACAGATCCAAATGTGCAGAAAATCCTACAAGAGGACACTGAGAAAAGAAATGCTGACTTTCAGATTTCTAATGATGGAATACTAAGGTTTCGAGGACGTTTGTTTGTACCTAACGATGTAGAGCTTAGAGAATATATTTTATCTGAAGCACATCGTAGCAGTTACAGCATTCATCCCGAAAGCACTAAGATGTATCAGAACCTGCATCAATACTATTGGTGGTCAAGTATGAATGCAAATATTGCCAAGCATGTTGCCAAGTGTTTGACATGTCAACAAGTAAAAGTTCAACATTGCAAGCTATGAGGACTTTTGCAACCTCTCGCGATTCTAGAATGGAAATGGGAGCATATCACAATGGATTTCGGGACGGGACTACTAAGGAGTTAGAGAGGAAATGATTTGATTTGGGTGGCAGTCGATAGACTAACGAAGTCGGCTCACTTTATTGCAGTTCAAAAGGACCTCAGTTTGGATAGACATGCAGACTTGTGCGTGTGCCCAGTGCTTCGAATGCATGGAGTGCCGGTTACAATAACCTCTGATAGAAACTCGAGATTTACTGCTGTTTTTCGGAAGAGCTTGCAAAGTGCGCTAGGTACAAAGCTTCAGTACATTACAGCATATCATCATTAGACGAATGGCCAGTCTAAGAGGATGATTCAGACTCTTGAGGACATACTGAGAGCTTGTGTACTAGACTTTTAAGGAAGTTGGGAAGATCAGCTACACCCGGTAGAGTTCGCCTACAACAACAGTTATCGGCAAAGCATCAAAATGGCTTCATTTGAAGTGTTGTATAGCAGAGTGCGCAGGACACCAATGTGTTGGGATGAAGTCGGAGAAAGAAAAATTATAGGCCTAGAGTTGGTCTAGCAATCAATGGAAGCCGTGGTAGTGATCAGAAACAGATTAGAGACTACTTAGAGCAGGCAGAAAAGCTACACAGATAAACATCGAAGGTCTTTGGAATTCCAAGTTGGTGATCACGTTTTTTTGAAAGTGTCACCAATGAGGGGAACTTCACGCTTTGAAAAGAAAGGCAAACTGAGCCCGAGGTACGTAGGTCCATTCGAGATTCTTGAGAGAATCGGGACCTTCGCATATCGTCTTGCGTTGCCGCCGAGATTGGCATAAGTGCATGACGTTTTTCATATGTCGATGTTAAGAAAGCATGAGCCTGACTTGACCCACATGCTCAATTTCGAGGAATTGGATGTGGATGAGTGTGTCATACATTGAAAGCCCTGTTTAGATTGTGGATCGCAAAAAGCAAGTTTTGCGTACAAAGACCATCCTGTTGGTCAAAGTGGTCTGGCAACACCACAGTACTGAAGGAGCGACATGGGAGACTGAAGAGTTGATGAGAGAATTGTATCCCCACATTTTTGCTAAAGTTTTGTAAGGTTTAAATTTTAAGGACAAAATTTTTATAAGAGGGGAAGAGTTGTGACATCCTAAATTTTCAACCTGTTTTCTACTAAATTAATCGACCATTTTATCGACACGTCTATGGGACTGTTTTCAGAGCAAATCACTCTCGAGATAACTAGACTAACTGGGTAAGCCATTAAGAAATTTTAAGACAATAGACTTGAAGGGATCACAACTGCGCTCCTTCTATATTATGGAAGTATGGGGGTAAGAAAAGCGGTCCAAATGGGAATGAGATCATGGTGATGGGAAAGACATTAAAGCACTCGATGTACGATGCGAACGCCGCCCGATTTGGTGCGAGAACCTCCGCCCCATAGCCAGTTTTGGCACTTTCGTCGAGCGCATGGAGTTTGGTACATAAAATGAACACTGCAAAGGCAAGTTCCTAGCTCTTCAGGTTCATTCGCTAATGAGGCGAATACATACTTGACTGTGGGCTACGTGAGGGAGATTCACAGAATTGAATATGACAAGTTGGACATTTTGTGGAGAGGGGATTCCAAGCTATGTATATGCACACTACCCCGGCTTCAGCACCACTTTCACTTGTATTATATCATTCTGAATGTTATATAGATCTTCATCCAAGTAAATTTGTATTTTTAACTTGTGAGTTATGTTTGTTTATTTAACAGCTTCTAAAGCATAGCTCCAAAGAAGCACCTTATATTCCAAAGTCCGTTCAAAAATAAATTTGAGATACGAATGGCACAAGAGAATTCCTCAGACGGCTGGCGACATCCACTTCCTCGCTTTCAAGCAGATCCTGATGAAATTCACCTAGATATTAAAAATGATGGCGACTCTCCTGCAAAGATGGACACTCGGTCTGTGTTGTCACACCAACCCGATTTTTGTAATTATATTGTGACACAAAATTATCAGGGACAATAATAGAAAGAACAATAAAGGACAAAAGAAATTTACGTGGTTCAACCCGAGTGTTAGAATCTACGTTTATAGGAAGAGTCCGCAAATAATTCACTATAAAATGAAGAATGTTAGAGTTACAATCACTTGTGTTCAAGTGTTTCCTAGTCCTATAATTCACACCCTAAATCTACAGTGTTTTAGTCTAACTTAAAACACTCAAAATGGATGTAAATATACTGCACAAAATACAGGGTGTTCAGAGCTACCTATTCCTCATCCTCATGCTCTAAATTCGCATGTATTCTCCAGACGAGAACTCCTCTTCTTATATAGAGAGGCTTACCATGAAAGAGAAGAAAGTCACAGTGAATGGCCATCATGAATAATCACAAGCCATCATTGCAACTTTCTTGCCTTCTCTTTTCCATCTACCGCATGGGCTCCCTTATTTTTCACGTGTGGCCATCATGACAAGCCATAATTGAAGGAGATCTTCCTTCATCTTTGACAAGACGAAACCCCACTTGATTTACGCGTGCGGAGAAGGAATTTTTCTTCTCGGTTGTCTTCATGCAACTCCCTTTCAATGCCATAAGGGGAGAGTCTTCTTCATTAAAGAATGTAGCCAGTGAAAGTTTTTTTCTCGCTGTCTATCCAACTACCACCCATGAATTTTGGGCCATGCGTATTGAGTGGGCTCGCAACATGACTTAACTGTCTGGAACCGAGCAATCTGCTGACGATACACCTCCAGTCGTGATAGAAGTGAATCGGACCCGATCAAACCAGGATGCCACCGTTTGATAAACCATAGAAGCTGAAAGGGGAGAGGAGGAAAGGAAAAGATCGGCCCCGCCTCGAAGAAAAGATCAAAGGATGTGTGGGGGGCAATGAGACTCTTCTACGAAATCAAAGATGCAAGAAAAATTCGAACTGAATGAAGTTCTCTTTCAGTTGAAAATAAAACGTTACCTGAAGCATGAAAAAGCTAATGATTCCATATTGAGATCGCCCCGTGACACGACAGGACTTTGAGAGGTTTGAGAAAAAAAGGAAGAATCAAATTTTCAGTAAAGAAATTTTTAACAGGATAACTCATTCCAAAACTCCCCTATTCAATTATTATATTCTCTCAAATTCAAGTTTCTCATTTGTGAGGAAATCTCAATGAGATCCAGGCTCGTAGATTTGCGGCGATCTCAGGATAATATGAATTGAAGACAATTCGCACGACGATTGGCAAGGGTTCAACCAACCCCCATATGAATT
Organism: Eucalyptus caleyi; assembly: GCA_014182885.2. NCBI lineage: Eukaryota > Viridiplantae > Streptophyta > Magnoliopsida > Myrtales > Myrtaceae > Eucalyptus > Eucalyptus caleyi. The sequence goes on along the minus strand of CM024468.2, from coordinate 30,130,677 downwards.
GAAGACAATTCACACAACGATTGGCAAGGGTTCAACAACCCACACCCCACACCCACCCACCCCACCCCACCCCACACCCACCCCACACCCACCCGCCCCGCGGCGCCCCCAAAACAAAAATAAATAAATAAATAACCATAACCATATGATGCTAGGGCAAGGCTAGAATTATTAAGCAAATAAGGCGTTACTCTGTTAGCTTTTGATTAGGCTTTTCATGAATGAATATGCCTTCTTAATGCCTAAATTACCCTTCATAAAAATCCAAAAAAAAATTATTTTATTCCTGAGAGATCCCAATCCCCAAATTATATTCCCGACTAGGTATGTCAAATAGTACGAAAGTTCTTATACAATGTCTCTTTAACACAATTGGTAAAAACCACGCTGCAAGCAAACAATTCCTTGTAAAATCAATAATCTCGGCATGGGTGACCTATCTTTGAATAGATTGAGGAATTAAGGATATATAAACACGCACTTGGATTCAGTGAAAAGAATATGGATCCAATATGTTTTAAGCATTGTGCGATTAACTTTGTCAATCATTTTATAGAAGGAGAGTAAGTGTACAATTATATGATATTTTTATATCAAATAAAGAAGCTTGAGAAAATTTTCAAATTAGGTTTTACATTATATCTGCTCTATCCTTCAAAATGTAAGCACCCACAAGAGACCGGCATGTACTATTTTTTTTTTTTTTTTTTTTTTTCGGTCAGAAATAGGAAACTATATTGAGAGGTAAAACCATTACAATCGGCAGCTAAAGCATCCGTGCAAATAAGATCTAAAAAAAAAAAAAAAAAAAAAACGGGGTAAAAACAGCCCAACATTGGACAGGGGAAGAACGATCATGGGCCTTTGCAGCCCAGTCAGCAGCAACGTTGGCCTCCCTTCTGCAGTGCCCTAGTGAGAGATTAGGGAAACTCGAGATCAAGGAGGCAGCTTCGAGGAAGAGAGGCCGATCCTCCATGGCAGCTTGCGGCAACAATTTAGGATCTCAACCACTAGGAGGCTATCTTATTCAAGGAGAAGCGAAGCGTCTAAGAAGCCATGGCATTGCAGATGCTGAAGAGATAAAGACACAGCTTGGATCTCGACTTGAAGGGCAGAAGATGCAACAAAATGTTTTGAAAATCCATCGGTAAGTCTTCCATGATGATCCCTTCATACGCACGCCATTGTACCTTCTCGCGAGCCGAGTTGATACGACCCATCTACATTGATCTTCAAGGTACCTGGATCTGGAGGCTTCCAAAGGGCTCCCCTCCTCAGTAACGAATGTCCCTTATTTGTCAGCGACGAAGCCATCAAACGAGCTACATGAGAATCAGCCAGTGCAGCCTCAGCCACCCGAAATGGTCGAAGACCTTCTCGCCGGAAAATAAAACCATTCCAAGCACGCCAAATCTGCCAAAGAATTGAGGCCAAAGTCTCCAAACCAGGTAAGAAAGATCTAGACTGAAATTGTTGGACTATCCATTCATCTATTCTATAAAGTTGCATAGGTGAAATCTGAATGTTGAAGCCGAGGTGTGCCCAGACCCTTTTAGTCCATGGACATAATAAAAACAGATGTTCAAGAGTTTCAAGGAGATTTTGATCACAAAGTAGACAGTACGGGTTGTTAATAATGTGTCGCTAAAATAAATTAGCCCTTGTAGCAAGAGCATTCTGACAAAGCGACCATACGAAGGCTCGAATTTTTGGGGGGGAATGCATTTTCCAGATTCTTTTCCATAACCAACTTGGATTCTGATAAGATTAGGAAGTGGTACTTACTGTCTGGTTTGTTGCTGTTGTTGTGAATGAAAGATAAGCAGATTTAACAGTAAAATAACCATCTTTAGTAGCAGTCCAAATAATTTGATCACTGGTAGAAAGTGGTCGCAGAGGGATAGTGGTGATCTAGTCTATAACCTGATTGCCAAAGAATCTATGTAGCAGGCTAGCATTCCAGGTATTGGTGGATTGATCAATAAGATCAGCCACCAAAATAGGTTCTTCACGGATTGAAGGGCCACTTAAGATTCCAATAGGGAACCAAGGATCACCACGTATTCTAATTGATTTACCGTCACCTACAGACCAACGTATGTTGGGTAAAATGGCATCCCGACCAATCAGAAGACTCTGCCAGCCCCAAGATGGGCGAGAGCCTCTGTCAGCATTTAGAAAAGACTTGGAATGAAAATACAATCCTTTGAAAACTTTGCTCCAAAGAGATAAAGGGTGATAAAGTAAACGCCAAGCCTGCTTGGCCAGCATTGCTCTATTAAAATGTAGAAGATCTCTAAAGCCTAAACCCCTATCTGCTTTACTTTTTTTCAAAACATCCCAACTTCGCCAATGTATTCCTGATTTATTTCGATCATTCTGCCACCAAAATCTGGCTATGCTTTTCTCAATAGATCTACAAATAGACATAGGCAACTTGAAGGTAGACATTGCATAATGAGGAATAGCCTAGATAACAATTTTGAGTAGGATCTCTTTCCCACCCTTTGAAATCAAATTAGCTTTCCAACTCTCCAATTTAGATTGAACTCGGCTTAATATCCACGAAAACATGTCTTTCTTCAAACGTCCCCAATTAGAAGGTATCCCTAAGTATTTTTCACATTTGTTTAGAATAGGAACCCGGAGCTCCGAAGCCAAATTCTGCTGCAAACTAACTGGGCAATCTTTTTCAAAGTAGATACCAGATTTATTGCGATTAATTTCCTACCCCATTGCTAGACAATACTGCTGTAATATATTCGATAGATTATGGCATTCATTAACAGTACCATCAAGAAAGAATATGGCTTCATCCGCAAAAAACAAATGAGTTAAGGAAGGGCACCACCAATTAAGTTTAATACCTTTAAGATGTTCCAAGTCAATAGCTTTCTTAATAAGTGTAGAAAGGAGATTAGCCAACAAAATAAACATATAAGGGGAGAGAGGATCACCCTGTCTAAGACCTCTGGAAGGGTAGAACTAGCTAAGATGTTCTCCATTCAATTTAACACAGGACGATTGAGTCGAAATACATTGCAAAGTCCACTTCACCCAAGTAGGATGAAAACCCAGTTTAAGGAGATAATCTTGGAGAAAATCCCATTCAACCATGTCATGCGCTTTCCTCATATCCACTTTCAAAACTGCTTGGTAAGTACACCTTCTTTTCTTGATTCGAAGCTGGTGTAGAAATTTCTAGACAAGTAAAACATTATCTTGAATTTGTCTACCCCCCACAAAGCCGATTGTTCCTCTGAGATAAGGTCTAGTAGGATTGGTTTTAAACGATTTGCAATGATTTTAGATATGACTTTATAAGCATAATTGCATAGACTGATAGGACGATACTAATCAAGGTTTTCTGGGTGAGGAATCTTAGGAATCAAAGCTATCAAAGTTTTGTTTAAAGAAGAGGGCATAACACCAGTAGTAAAAAACTCATTAACAACTTCAAAGAGGTCAGATTTAATAATGTCCTAGTGCGTTTGATAAAATAAACCATTAAGACCATCAGGGCCCGGAGCTTTGGCTGCTCCTAATTGAAAAGTTGTCTAATGTACCTCTTCCAGGGTAACAACAGCAGTTAAACTAGTATTCATCTCCTATGTTACCAAAGGATTGCACTAATCTAAGATAGGAGCATAATTACAACATCCTACTAAGGTATGTAAACGTGAGGAGAAATCTGTCACCATCTCCTTTATTCTTGTAGGATCCCACACCCAAAAGTTATCATCATTCTTAAGCATAGTAATACGATTGCGCTGACGACGCTGAATAGTTGTTGCACGAAAAAAACCGGTGTTCTTGTCTCCCCATTTCAGCCAATTAAGTCTGGAACGGATAGCCCAATATTGTTTATCACGACTCCACACCCTCTGCAGTTCTTCCTTCAAAGCTTTAACCTCAGTGTGATCATAAAAGACATTTTGTTGATTAGTAAGGTGCTGCAGCTGGAGCTGCAAATCATTAGCCCTGAGTCTATTATTAGAGAATTTAGAGTGGCTCCACTTTGTTAAAGCATAAGAAACTGCTTGAATCTTACGATTAAAAGATGCATTCTTGCTGCGAACAGAATTCCAGGAAGAATTAATAATATCCCGACACTCCACATCCTGATTCCAATAAGATTCATACCTAAAGTAGTGCTGTCTAGAACCAACCACTAGTGAAGTGTTAAGGATAAGAGGACTATGGTCAAAACCAACAGCAGGTAAAGCATAAACCTCAGCCCGAGGAAAAAGTAATCTCCAATCCAATGAGCACAGTGCTCGATCTAGACACTCCTTTATTAACTCATCTCCCTGACGATTGTTTGTCCACGTAAACGCACAACCCTTAGCTTCAATAGGCATGTACTATTTATTTAGCCATGATGCAGCCAATGACGCAGCCTATGACCCAAATATTGCAAATTTCTCCTCTCTTTTTTCTATATATACACAACAAGATCTTGCAATTAAAAAGCACCAAAGAAGCACACTTTCTACTGAAAGAATCTCAAAAGCCCACTGTCAAATCTCTCAATTTCCAACAAAACATGGCCATGAAAGTTGAGGTTGTCTCCACTGAGACCGTCAAGCCTTCCTCTCCAACTCCATCTCACCTCAGGAACTTCAAGCTCTGTCTCCTTGACCAACTGGCTCCCCCGTTTTGGGTTCCGGTCATCCTGTTCTACTCGGCTTCCAACAACGAGGTGGCAGCGAACTCTGCCTCGGTCACTGGAAACTTGAAAACTTCGCTTTCGCAGGCGCTTTCCCTCTTCTACCCTCTAGGCGGAAGGATAAAAGGCAACACTGCCATCGATTGCAACGACGAGGGGGCACTCTATTTGGAGGCAAAAGTTCGCTCCGAGTTGTCCGAAGTTCTGTTGAACCCGGACATCAATCAGCTGCAGCAATTCCTCCCGTTCTCTTCAGACAAAGTCGTTCCCAACATTGAGGAACAAGTCATTGTAGGGGTCCAAGCCAACTTCTTTGACTGTGGCGGCATTGGGATCGGCATCTGCATGTCCCATAAGATTGCTGACGCTGCGTCAGTCTCTGTTTTCCTCACTGCATGGTCGGAAATTGCCCTCAATGGCATCAACGGCAAAGCTAACCTCATCACTCCCTTCTTGAAAGCATCTGAGCTCTTCCCACCAAAGGACGTAAGCTTCCAAATGCCACGCAGATTCAGCAGCAGAGAGAAGCTTTTGACCAAGAGGTTTCGTTTCGACGGTGAGAGCTTGGCACGGCTCCGGGCCAGGTTTGGCAGTGCAACTCCTAGTCGCGTTGAGGCAGTGACCGCCCTAATTTGGAAATCCGCTGTGGAGGCAGCGAGGAAAAGGCCAGAGTGGAACGAGAAGTATCCCTCAACAGTAGCGACCCACACGGTCAACATTAGAAGCAGGATGAGGCCACAACCATTGCCTGAGCATGCCCTCGGCAATCTGTGGCAGATTACTGTTGCACCACTGATAGACACAAACAAGGGAGTTGAATTGCAGGACTTTGCAGGCAGTCTCAGGAAATCAATAAGGGCAATTGATGGCGAGTATTTGAGCGTGCTTCAAGGCGATAGGGGATTGGCCAAGGCCTACGAAAGCCTCACGGCGGCACGGAAGTTGGCGGAGTCGTCCGCAGGAAAGATGGAGCTCTACGGGTTCAGCAGTTGGGTGAAGTTTCCTCTCTACGAGGTGGATTTCGGCTTGGGAAGGCCCACTTGGGTGTGCACCACCGGTTTACCGATAAGAAATATCGTGTCTTTAATGGGAACGAGGTGCGGGGACGGGATCGAAGCTTGGATCACATTGCACGAGTACGACATGATCGAGTTCGAGCGCAACGATGAGTTGCTACAGTTCATTTCGCTGAGCCTGTGATCATGAGAAGTGCGACCGATGAAGATTATCATCCCTTATGGTTTGCTTGTCGATTTGATTGATTCGAGGTTTCATATGTTCGTTTGCTTTGTTAGATGTCATAAACTGCTTAAATGGTTTTGTGTATTATTATTCATGTGTGATTAGAACTGCAAATGAAAGTATGTTTAAAGTTCCATATGCCTTGATTTTCTTGTTATATCTATGGACATTTTTTTTTTTTTCTGGAAAAACTTGTTGAAATGGAGAAATACGATTCGTAATATGTGTAATTTTGTTAACATGTGTCTTGAACATATTTTTGTCGAGCCATAAAATATTCAAAATGAGTAAATAACAGAGTCAAACACCATGATAAAAACTTAATATGAAATCAATATTCTTTTGTAATATCAAAGCACATTAATCCAAGCTTAAAAAATATCTGAAGGGTATTGCGGTCATAAAATCCAATAATAAAATGAGCAATGCTATACATATATAAAGAAATCTTAATGAAAAAATTATTAACTAATGTGGCGATTATATCTGGGTATTTCAATAAAGCCAACGATTCAATGCATGTTTAATTTATGTCAATACCCAATCAAAGCTAGTTATGGCACTTAGTAAATAGATTTTAGTAAGATTTCTAAATCTGTCGAGTATTTTCCTGTTAAAACTTACTAATTATTTTACCACATAATTATCTACTAACAGACACTAACAGTCAAAACACCTAATACGTATACCGACTAAGTTCAAGATAGCATTATAAATTATGTCAATTTAAGCCAACAACGCGAATGTCAGTCTCATTTTTCAAGCAATTAACTTAATAGTGCAACTTGCATAGCAAATCTAGGGGAGAATTTAAAAGAAGGCTAGTAGTGGTCGCCATCCCTTTAGCTAAGATTATAGTGCTTTAGTGTTGAGAGGAAGATCCATTCTATCATGACAGATTACAGAACCCTCCGAAATTAATGCTCTTGTATGTATCGATGCTCCTTTTACTCTGGACTCCCCTATCCCTTTTTGTAAATCCATGTCTTTTTATTATTTTATGAGGTTGTTGTCCTCAATGAAGATGAGAAGATCTCTAGTATTCATCTGCCTCTTGTAAAGTCCATGTTCCGTCTTTACTAAACCTGCTTCTTTTTCACCCGAAAAATCCATAAGAAAATTCATCCATCATACTCCAATAGATGTCAAAAAATATGTCCAATTAACATGCTTTGACCAACGTCTCCTTCCAGCTACTCAACAATGACACTTTGTCAACTTTTAAATTCCTCCTAAATTTCTTTATTGGTGACTCCAAAAAGGGTATACAAACCTTCACTTTGGTGATATTCACCTTGCTTTTACCTTGATGCGGGAGCATTCAACTTAGCTCCATCACCAAACTCAACACAATTAATGTTCATTCAAGATAAGGCAGATTTCGGTCATAACTTTTTTCAGTGCATTGAGAATGAAGTCGTCAATGAGAAGACTATCAACCAGGTTATCAATTATTAAGGGATTATTAATTTTTCCCTTGTCATTCAAATATTAAGTTACCGATTCACCATTTTTGTTGCTAATTTCGAAGTTAATCAGCAACATATCGATGGGAGCCTATTTTGAGCAATTTCCTTGGATATTTGCTGAACTCTTGAGATGGTTATTCTCTAGTCAAAGCAGGAGGAATTTTGGAAGATGAACCACAAGGCTGAAGAGTCATGATTTCAAGTCTCCATGTCGTTATTGCATTTCATGGTTCCTATGTGTTTTAAAGCATTTTCTAGTTTCTAGGTCTTTAACTGCTTTCTAGTTCCCATGCCTTTAATGTGTGGGTAGTTCCCATGTCTTTTTAATGTTTGTCTATCTCCTATGTCTTGGTCCCTCTGTAAATTGGGAAGAGTTCTCAATTGTAATGCAGACTTTGTGAATGTAAATACACATGAGTGAATATTTTTGGGGAGTTGATAGCTTCTATTTTGGCTTTCTATCCTTAAAGAGTAAATTACACCTTGGTGGTGAGCCAAGAAACGCCTTATCCTCGATTGGTGGTTTTTCCTTTAAGCCTTAGTGGTGAGTTTCTCCTATCCTAAAGTCATATATGCTCAACAGGTGGCTTGTCCTTTAAGCCATAGTGGTGAAAACTTCATCAACCCCAATCTTCATCCTTGGTTGGTGGCATGTCTTTAAGGTCTTGGTGGTTGATTGTATTCTATCCTACATTTGCATTTTACCCATTGACAATCATCGTCACACATACCCATCCATACACATTACCTAGAAAATTCCCCATTCTCGCTATTATTGTTCACATCAATTACTTTAACCTTTCCCCAGAATAACAGAAATATAGCTGTCTTTTTGTGAATTTACATATGTATGCATCGTTCTCTTATGTGTCATGCATGTCGATCAATGACAATGTTGCTTGCTTTGATCAAGCAAAGCAAGTGGACCGAGTAGCTTCATTTCTTCTCCGTGTAAGATAGATATCCATTCCATCAAAAGCCTAGTCAACCTAGCGTGGCCGCAATAAATTGTGTCCTCATGTCAACTTAAATTAATATTAAAATGGATAAATATTCTACCATAGAGATCAGATTACTTGTATAATTGGAAAACACCGAAGATTTTTCATCAAACCCGTGCACGATAAAGGATCCTAAAGTCAAAATCTCTTGCGGAAAAAAAAAAAAAAAAAATGCATGTGAGCATTTCCCTCAATTTCAGTCTCACTTTTTCTTAATAAGACAGTATAGATGCACTAAATTTCAATTGGATTCTTAAAGAGTTTGAGAGTGTTAAAGTTTTGTCCCATCATCTATTAGCTTATTCTTTTGGATTAATTTTTGGGTTAAACCTTTGAACAAGATATCCGAATCAAGTTTCATCTTGATTATTTTTTCATATGCGCGCTCCCCTCTGACTTGTACATTACAAAGGATATTTATGCATCAAATTTCAATAGGCCCTATATTTAAGTCTCCCTCCATTTATTTGCTTAACATCTAGCAATGCAATTAAATTATTTGATAAATCATGTGATGTGATGGTCGATTTGCCATTGAATTTTGTTGGGGTGTGATTCATACTCATTATCAACTGTGTAGGGGCAATGCCCCTGCGACTCTAGAAGATGAGCTCATATTTATTGGTAGTTTGGACTTTGGTTCGTGAATAGCTACCGAATTTATATATACCGTTTGGATATATATATATATATATATATATATTCTCTTTTTATATTTTATTGACAATTTGAGCTTAGACTCATTTATAGCAGCTAAATATATCTTTTATTTTGATATATTTATATATTCTTTTTTCTCTTGTAATTAAGAGATGTAATAGAGAGGTGGGAGATGCTAATTATAGTGGAATCCTCAGCTAGATGTAGCCTTAGTTTAAAGGTGAACTAGGATAGTTTAAAGGTGAACTAGGATAAAATCTTGCGTCTTGAATTCTCTTTCTCACTTTTACTCTCTTTTTTCTTTGTGGTTGTGCGACAAATCCTAACATCTAGTATCAGAGCAAAGTTTGAGGTTAGGGTTTCTCGATGAAGAGGGTTCCAAAAAAATCAAATCTTGGGAAGATGCCGTCATCTGGTCAATCATGGATTAAAGTAGAGAAATTCAAAAGAATGGGTTTCAAGTTATGGAAATTATCAATGGAGGCTCTGCTTATAGATAGAGATCCGTGCCACATGATTGAAGAAGATAAACCTGAGGAAAACTCCAAGGGAAAGTTGAAGGAGGACAAGGCAAATGAATCCACATCTACTGAATTGAAGGAGTGGAAGATTAGCGATCAAAGGGCATGAGGCCTGATCTGGCTATGCCTTCCTGATAACATTTTGATAAATGTGACCTCTGAGAAGTTTTTATTTGTCCAATTACAAACAAAAAAGCTAATTGTTAAGAATAACATAGAGAGTCACATGTTTATACTTAGTTTAGTAAATCAGTGACCTAGTAGTAGTTCTCCCTAGATGGTTAATATTTGAGTATCTTTTTTAAGGAACTTGGCCTCTAAAGAACAGACAAATTTAAACCATTCTAAACTTAAGATTGTTCATGAAAAATAAATAATTTTGAAAGTATTTTCCTAAAAATGATAACTTGTATTGCTTGAAATAATTAGTTGATGAAATATATTTCTATTATCAACAACGATTTATGTATAAATATTTTTGTGAATATTTTCATTTATTTATTTTTATAAGTAATACAAGTGATTATTTTATAAAAATAATTTTTAAATTATTTATTTTCTATGAAATAAACGGAGTCAATCATCAATTTTTTTCATAGCCATTCCATGTGGACACAACACATCGACGTCCAACACTCAGTCAGCAAATTCTAACTGCATTTGGATGGAAAAAAAATTACTTGAGGATAAAAATTAGTTTGTGGACCAAACTTGTCACAAAATCGAACATGGACAATAGGATGGGGACCCTTTTTGTAACATCTCCTCAATTTTTTTGTTAATTCCACACCAACGCCACGTGTTCAACACCAATTTCAACTCCAATGCCTAATTAGTATTTTCCGTGGACATTAGAACAGTAATGGAAGGATCGTCCAGGAGTCGTGATTGGGGATTAGTCACATGACGAGATACGAGGACCAAAATTGAATATGGACAATAGTACAGGGCTATTTTTGTAATTCTTCATGAATTTATATGAAACTAACCGGACCAAAATTCAAAGAAGGAATTAACCCATGGATTTGTCCCACTAAAAAGTCCCGATCTGAATTTTGACTTTCTCGAGTATCCGTTTAGAGCTCCTTTCAGGTCCAATTCAAGAAAATATTAGGCGCTTTGGTAGTGCCATGACAATGGTGTTTGAACACCATAAAAATGCGACTCGTGTCAAGTAGACCGGTATTGAATTGGAAATATTGAATCTAGATACTACGAAGGCCGACATGTGAGCTGGTTTCTATGGCTCCTGAGCTGCACCGAAAGAGGATTTCGTATTGACGGGGGAATCATAGCTGAGTTGTGTTGACTTTGCTTCAATTACATGAGTCTAGTTCAAGTTTTCATCTTACATGTCATGACATCTAGCTGCTAGCTAAAGCAATTGACAATGTTCCATTGACAATTAACTCTAAAGCATCTTTCACATGTCACATCTACCAAAAAAAGGAGCATAATTCAGATTTCTATCAAAAAATATTTCTAAAATCATTTCTAGAAATTCGTCTCCCATGGGAAAGATTTGCAGCAGAAGATGGTTTTGGGAGGCAAGGCTTAGGAAAAAATTTAATATATATATTTTGCAAAGCTCTTTCTTGCAGAGATAGTGTCCCATTCTCAATGGTGCTCAAGCATAATGCATCGCACTGCTGGAGCACCTAACATTTTCCCCTATAGTTGGGGCAAAGTACTTTGACTTTTTCTCTTCGCTGTAAAAGTCAACTCTCGACACCTATTTTCTCAGTAAGAGAGAGATTGATTTGATTCAACATTTTGATCTTGACAAGAACAATTAAAACGTGCATATCTTTCTTATAAATCATATTTCAGAAAATTATAAATAAATTTATATGTCAACATTTGTATACTATAAAACTTTTGTGAGTTTTGCCAAACAACAAATTGTGAATATTATTGGCAGATCTTATGCTTTTTAACAGTGTAATAGACAAGATTTTATCACCTATCTGAATTCCTTCTCTACTAAATAGTTTAAAATAATTTCATCAGTGAATTAAGTTTTTTTTTTTTTTAGGTTTCATTGAATCTTTTATATTAGAACTAGTTATAATTATCAAATGTGCTTAATTTTATTAAATGTTGAACGAATTATCTTTCAGCACTTTTAGAGTTATCAAATAAGTTCTAAGTTAAGTTTTCTCTTTATCATCAGATAATATAAGTTGGTTTGGATTTGGGTTCTTATTTCAAAAGTTTTTTTTTTTAAAAGAGACTAAGGAAAAAAAAAGGATAAATTTTAGGTATCCATGATTGGGTATGACAAAGAGCTTCCTAAAGACATATCGATTGACTTTCCACCAACTTGTGGATTCACATCACATTGAAACTTTTCGCTATAACGTTCGATTTTGATGACAACACTCGTGATTCTAGAATTAGACTATTACTGACAAATAGCAACCTGCCACGATTCATTAAGTATCCTGTGGGACGCATGGCATTGTCATTTCCTCATGTTGTTCGTTATTGGATTTTTATTAGATTAAACGTTTTTCTCATCCACCGTTGAATTGATGATATATACATAGAAATAATTATGTAATCAAATACATCCACATATCACCAATACAAAGATCAATTAGTGAGATTTTTTTTCTTTTTTTATGATGTGGATGTGATAATGGTCCTTCTAGCCACAAACTGACAATTATGTGAAAGATCATGCGAAAAAACTTTAGAACGTCTGTGGACCTTATAATGATCCATTTTCAATTGAGTTTTCTACTAGTCTTTATTCCTCATTTCGTTGGTGCCAGAGAAATTGGCATGGCTCCTGTGTGCCAAAGATCAACCATAGCAATTAATCAATAAGTTGCAACAATTAAAAGAGAAATTATGAATGATAAAGGAAATTCTTACGTAGTTGAAGGTAATATATAAAGAAATACGAACTTTAGTTTTCAATACTATATCAAGATGCAAATTAATACCATTAAGGTTGTTGGTATCAAGGTACACATGTGAACAAATTGGGCAAAAGAGTTTCATGTAATGGTTAAACCTTCCCTCCTTGAGGTTCGACTGAATTTTAAGGCATGTCAATCCACATATTTTGCTTCTTTTGTCTTCTTTGATCTTTTTGCGGTTTATGAAATTTGGGTTTTGATTGATGTTGAAGACCTATAACCTTTTAAAATATCAACATTTATACACGGGTTCACTTAGAGGACATGAAAATTCTCGAAATTTACATGGTTTGGGCCCAAACTATTTTGGACCGGTTCATTTAGAGGACATGTGAAAATTCTTGAAATTTAAATGATTTGGGCCCAAACTATTTCAGGCCTAGAGGGCCACCTTGGGCCCAGGGACTTCAAGGGCCACTTCCAATAGTGTCAAAGCCCTTTGAGGCCCTAAACAATAATTGGAAGAGTGACCATTTTCCCTCTCTCCAGTTCCCCCCTTTTCTCGGCCAACCCTCAAAAATTTTTCCAATTATTTGAATTAATCGCATTCGCAATCACAAATACAATGAGCCGCCAATCTTATGAGCACAAGTAGACCGACTAGGAGTAGGCTGATGAGGAGCATTGTGTCCAACGAGAGTACACTATCGCCAAATATTTGGGAGCGCTAATAGAAGTCCAATGAAAACCCTACCCGATGAACCCAAGCTAGATTCGCTTGGATTAGCTAAGAAAGATGTCTACTACGGGACAGACATTCAAATATAAACCTGTCAATGGAAAAATGAAGGTCTTTTGCAGCCACCCTTGCACAAAAAAGATGAACAATTATGAGGAAGGGAAAAGTCAAAAACTAAAGAATTGGTTAGGATGGTTTTGGAAAGAAAAAAAATATTTTAATCATAATTCAACATTCCGCAAATGCTACTTTGGAAGGCTGGTTGAGAGTAGCTTAGGCTTTCATCATTCCTAATGCCAACATTTGATCGAAAGCTACTTCAAAATGCTTGTGAAACATTGCAGCATTTTCCCAATGGGCCATGAAAGCTAAAAGTTTCTTAGGAAAACTAAACCAAATACACCTTTAGTGGAACTAGGGGTGAGCAATTCCAAGTTCCTTATAGGTTCCGCCTAAAACTTGGAGCCTATTCTTGAGTACAAGTTCCTCATTTTTTGAAACTTGGAACCTACCCATTGGAATCAAGAACCTGAAACCTACCCTGTCACAAATTCTAGGGTCAATTTCAAGTTCCAACAGGTTCTTTTCTTTTTTCGATTTCATTTATAGTTAAAAAAAATGATATGAACGCAGCAATAATAAACAAGCTTGTCATTCATCAAAGAGAATACAATTCAAACAAAACTATCAACATAGGAAAAAGGAATTCTTGGTGTGGAATTCAACTAGATAAAAGAGAGGAAATTGAACAAAAGTTTGCATTAAAATGGAATAAAATTCACTAGACCATAATTTTTTTGTTTTGGAACTTTATATCAAGGAATTATAACACCATAGAACAAACTAGACCATAAAGACAAGAGCATTAAGGATCATATTCTCAATCTGGTTGCTAAAAAATGTACCAATAAAGCTCCACAATCTCAATGCAGTAATAATTCAGATGGAGTAACATATAACAATTAGACACCTGCAAGTCATAAAAAATAATAGTTTAAAATCTCTAGAGCCCAATATTTGTAACTACCAGAGGATTATTTTAAGAGAAGCTGTATAAAGATGAAAGTGATGGATGCTCTTGGTGCTTCTCATGCATGGGACAAATGAACAGGTCTTGCCGTATTGGAGATTAACATTCCATGTAAGGGGAATTGCTCATTTGTTGGAACAAGATATAAAAATGTCACAATTTCTCATTTTGTAATTTGCTTATATGGACTCAAGTTTATTTCTTCGAAGAAAACTCAATTACTGACGCAACAATCAGTCAGACCCTACTTTATGACCCAAATTACTTGACATTCATATGTTTTTTTAACTAGAGAAGGGAACATAAAATCTATGACTCAATCAAATGTTAGGTTTAGCTAGAATCTTTCATGGAACATGTCAAGATCAATTACGCAAGGTAGACAAAACTATTTGAAGAGTAATAGTAACACTTCAAACATTCGGGAGAAGCTTTGGCCATTTGGTGTTTCTCGCTATATTGTTCACCAAATGCTCTCAAGGGTGCGATCAGGCACTGCTCATCCCGCCTGGTGTTTCTACGCGTCCCGGTGGATTGTGCCATTCGTTTGGGCCAATTCTTGGTGGATAGGGTCAGTTGACCTCCCTCTCTATCCTCACCAAGCCGTTTCCTCAAGCTCAAGCTGCATTTCTACTTCTGGTGCAGCCTAAGGCGTCGTACTGTTCTTGTCTCTTCCCGTCTGGAGTTTCTGCTCCGCCCGGGAGTTGTAGCAAGTCATTTGGGCCTAGCTTTGGAGGGGTGGGTCACCTAACCTCCTTCCTCACTCCCACCGAGCCATTTTGTCTGACTTGGGTTGTAAGTCCGCTTCTGCCTTTCCTTAACGTGCAACTGGAGTGTTGGTCTTCTCACCCTGGTCTCTACTCGAGCTGGGTGGAAGTGTCAGTTGCTAGGCCTTAGAATATAGCCTCGTTAGCCCCTTCAAGCCCTCAAGAGCGATCACCCTGGTACATTCTCTTTGTGCTGAGATGCTCTTGCTATTAGTGTTTTGTTCGGTCTTCTGCGGGTTTCTGCTTCACGGATTCTTTGCTGTGATGGCTAGCAAATCAGTGTTAGCCCACAACGTTGGAAATGGTCCTAATGGTCGAAGCCCGTCCCCCCCCCACGTTGCCCAAGCCCATTTGCCTTATGTTGGTGATGAAAAGCCAAACTCGCGACGAGCTGGTCTGTCCACGTCTTTCACGAAGGAAGACCAACGGGTGGCCCGTCCCCCGCAAGCCCCTGCTAGGCCTCGAGGTAGAAGCCGAGCAAGGTTAGGCTCTTCACCCCCTCAACGAAGAGATCAGCAAAGAAAGGATTCGAAAGCCCCTCCTGCCCGTTCTTAGGCCAGTGTCATGAGTGTTCTAGCAAAGGGCTATGACTTGGAATTCATTCCTCCTTCCTTTGTGAATAGTAAACCTGTTGTTGAATTGTCTGCTGATATCTAGAAGCTGCTAATCCTAAGTGGCATGAATGCCTTCTGGGCTATTTTATTGTGAGGAAGCTACCTTTCAAACTAACCGAAACAGCCCTTAAAAATGCTTGGGGTCCAAAACTGGTGGAAGTAATGGCGAATGGCCAAGGGTTCTATTTCTTCCATGTTCTAGATGGCGATTTTCGCAAGAAAATCTTGGAATGAGGGCCTCTCACAGTTGCAAGAGTTCCCTTAATCTTGCAACAATGGAAACCCACACTAGAACTCAAGAAAGATAGTCTTTTGGTTGTTCCGGTGTGGATTAGGCTAAGGAATCTTTCCCTTGCTTTCTGGTCTTCGTAGGGGATCAGCGTCATTGCTAGTGTGGTTGGAAAACCACTTTATGTCGACTTGCTTACTAAGCAAATGAAGATGATCACCTTTGCCAAAGTTTGTGTCGAAATCTCAACTAAGCAACCAAGGTGTGAGGCTGTTGAAGTTGTCCATCAAGGTGAATCTTGTTCTATGGTCGTGGAGTATGAGTGGAGGCCTATTACGTGCCCAAGCTGTAACACCTTCGGCCATAAGTGTGCAGTGCCCTCTGGTTTATCATCTGCTGAAGTTGCTGCCCAGCAGGTTCCTGTTGGCATGTTCCCTGCCCCTCAGGAATTGGCCTTGGCCCCAGCTGGTGGTGCAGTTGAAGCTCCAGGAGCTGTGGTCGCTGATAGGAGTCAGGTTGTGGGTGAGAGATATTTTCATCCCCTACATGATAGCAGGTCTACTACTACTTGCTCTGATGCTGGATGGAAGCAGGTCCAGTCCATGGACAATCTTGTTGCTTCTGAAGTAGGTCCTCTCCTTACTCTGGAGAATGCAAAGCCTCCTCTAGGGGCTAAGCCAGGATGATAGCAAGTAAGGGGTAAGAAGAGAAAGCCTCCCATGGTGAAGGTTACTGCTTTGTCTAGTCTGGTACCTCCTAGCGAAGGTGGGCAGTCCCTAAAACTGAAGGATTCCGTCTCTGGGAAGGTTATGCCTACTCCTTCTTCTCGTAAGGCCCAGTTAGGTTCGAGGAACCTTCCGAAGTTAGATGATACGTGTTCCATCTCGATTATGGACAGGGCTGACCCTGTCAGCTCTTGCATAGCCCCAACTAGCTCGGGTGACGATTTCGATGGCTCAGCGAGCATCTTGAGCAACTCAAATGATGAAGACCTACTCTCTCCTTGTCCCTCTTCTCCGAGAGCCCATCCTGTTCTTGCGAAACCTGAAAGCATGCAAGACATATTGCTAACTCTTTGCTCGGATCCGCCCCTTTCTGCTCCTACCTACTTCGACATATAGTCGGTGTAGGTCTACCAAGAAGAGGTAACCCTCCCTCCTTGCTCTTTTTTGGGAATGTATATAGCTTTTTGGAACATTAAGGGACTCGTTGACCCCCATCAGGCGAGCTGAAGTCAGGATTTTGATCTCTTCAAATAATCTTTGTTTTGTTGGGCTCCTTGAGACTAAAGTCTCAGAGTCTCTCTTCCAATCCATCTCTTCAAGCCTATTGATGGGGTGGAATTGGTTAGCTAATTATGAGTTTTCCCCATGGGGTAGAATTTGGGTTGGTTGGAACCCTGAGTTGGTCAGTTTTGAAGCCTCATCAATTAATGCTCAAGCGGTCCATGGGAGCCTGAAGTTTCTTTCTTTCAGGTTTGGTTTGCTGCATTTATGTGATCTATGGTGAAGATACCTTTATAGGCCGACGGCCTCTTTGGGCAGATCTCGTCCAAAAGAATATCGTCTTGCAGGATTTGGTCTAGCTTGTGGCTGGCGATTTCAATGCCATCAAAGACCTATCCGATCGGATTGGTAGTTCAAATAATTGGATCCCCTATTTGATGAGTTTGGCCAATGCTTATCTCAGACGAAGCTAGAAGATCTCAAGTATGTTGGTCTTCGTTTCACCCGATCCACTTCCTTAGGAGCTAGTCGTAAGCTAAGGAAGTTAGATCGAGTTCTAGTAAACACAAAGTGGAGGTTGGATTTCTCATTCTCGAAAGCTGTCGTTCTCTAATATTTCTAAAAGGACAGTAGAAGCGAGGAAGGCTCTTCAACTTACCCAGATTGGCCTCCAGCAGGACCCGACCAATGATGCTCTTGCAAAATTGGAGAAGTCTCAGCATCAAACCTTTGTGGACCTACGAAGTCAAGAAGAATCCTTTTATAGGCAAAAATCTAGAGTTAGGTGGCTTCAGGAAGGAGACCGGAATACCAAGTTCTTCCACAATTCCATCAATAGAAGACAACTAAGGAACAAGATCCTCTCTGTTATGGATTCCTCCAGCTCCCTGGTCACAAAACTAGAAATGGTACAGCAAGTCTTCGTCTCATATTTTAGAGATCTTCTGGCACCACGGGCCGTCCCTTCAAGGCCTTCTTTACAGGAGCTGCAGGAGGTCATTCGGTGTCCACTTATTGGTGAACAAGTTAGTACCCTCTCTCTTCGGTTTTTGATTCTAAGATCCGCGATACCCTCTTTTCTCTAGCTCGAGGCAAGGCACCTAGACCGGATGGGTTTAGTGTTGAGTTCTTCAAGAGTAATTGGAAGATAGTGGGGCCGTTGGTTCTAGTGGCTATGAAGGATTTCTTCACCTCGGGCCATCTCTTTGTTTTACTTGGAGTCAAGAAAAGAAGGTTAACTCTCCCATCATACTCATTTCAAACTCATCCCGCATAGACTTAGAGAATTTCCTTGAGACTTTCATTAGAGGATCAAAAATAATATCATTCACATATATTTGAACAAGTAAAAGCTTTTGTTTTCCTTTTTGATAAATAGAGTAGTATCTACTTTACCTTTGACAAAACCATTCTGTATTAAGAACTTACTTAGTACCAAGCTCGAGGTGCTTGCTTTAAACCATACAAGGCCTTTTTCAGCGAAGAAGTCGGCTTCTTTGGGTCTTCGGTGGTTGTTCCACATAAACTTCCTCATGGATAAAACCATTTAGGAAGGCACTTTTGACATTCATTTGGAATAACCTTTTGGTTTAGATGTCAATTCCCAGACATCATTAATGTTGAACTATCTGAGCTCTTCTTGCATAGCTTCAATCCAGCTTTCATCAGATAAAGCTTCTTCTATGCTTTTTTGTTCAATTTCATAAATGAGAGTCACGGCACTAGACTCCTCGCACCTTTTGGATCTTGTACGAATTCCTTCATTAATGTCCCCAATAATAAGATCTTTGGGATGACTGGACTTATGCTTCCAGTTACTGGTTGATTCGTCAGGTTGATGATCTCTTTCTTTACTTGAATCTTCACGAATAGCTTGATGCTGGTCTTCCAAAGTCTGAGATGCTTCTTGAGTTGTAAGCTTTGAGTCGGAGCAAGTTCAGATTCTTCATGACCATTGGATTCATTTTACATAGAATCTTGAAATTTGACATTCATTGATTCCTCCACGGATTGACTCTTCTTGTTGTAAACTCCGTAGGCTTTGCTTGATGTAGAATATCCAAGGAAGATGCCTTCATCGATCTTTCTTCAAACTTACCAACTCGATCTTTTGCATTTTTCAATATAAAGCATTTACAACCGAACACATGAAAGTATGAAACAATAGGCTTCTTACCTTTGAATAACTAATAAGGGTTTTTCTCTAGAATAGGTCTTAAAAAGACTCTATTGATGATATAGCACCTTGACTTCAGCCCAAAATCGTGAAGAAATCTTACTTTCAATTAAAGAGTTCTAGCCATTTCTTGAAGAGATCTATTCTTTCTTTCCACAACTCCATTTTTGCTGAGGAGTATATGGAGAGGAGAACACATGCTTAAAGCCAGATTTATCACAAAAATTTTGTAAAATCTTGATTTTCAAATTCACCTCCATGATCTATTCTTATACTTGAGATAACACATCCTTTTTATTTTGAACCTTTTTAGCAAATTTTTCAAAATACGAGAAGGTTTGAGACTTACTTGCAAGGAAATATTAAATCGGGAGTAATCGTCCACAATTACTAGGCAATATTTCTTACCTCCAATGCTCAGGTTATGGTTAGTCCGAAGAAATCCATATGTACAGTACATGATTAGTAGAGACATGATTTATTGGCTTAAATGAATTTCTTCTTTCCCAATATACATGGAGTGCATAGATGCCTTTCCACTAGCCCTAAAGCTAGCATACTAGCCATGGATCTTTTACTCTGAAGTAAAACACTTCAAATAAAGTGAGTACACGAGCTCTGATACCAATTGATATGGCTAGTAAAAGTACCTAGAGGGGGGTGAATAGGTATAAAGAGTAATTTCTCACAATAATCACACAATACTAGACAGTTGATAGAATTGAGACAATTGTTTCTCGTCAAACAACAATCAAAATAAGACTGAGAGTAGGTAAGAGAAAATTGAACGCAAGGTTTATAGTGGTTCGGCTTATTTCAAGCCTACGTCCACTCTTCTGCACTAATAGCCCACTGGCTGGATTCCACTATGAACAAAGAAATGTTACAGCACTGTTCTCCCTTGATTTCACGATGTAGAAGATCTACCACACTCCCTCAAGGTATCACTAAGTATAGACTCTCTTTTGTGAATACAGTTTTGCTTAATATGAATCGACTAATAATCAAGGAGCTTCAGACTCTGGAATTTCTCTATCGTGCATTCTTTAGAACAACTAGAACGTCTTCCTTTTATACTCCTTTATGCCATCATACCCGTTGGCACTTACTAAAGGAATTCTTCCAATCTTCCGTTGGACAGAATCAATTAAGAAGATCATTCGAGCTATTAAAGGAACATGTCGATAGCCCATCAATCCTGTTCGCCCATACAATCAGGATCTTGGTTTCCAAGAATAGAACCTTCCAAGAGTATTTCATCAATCATCGGATCTTCAAATGATCTTGATTTCGAATAAAAGAATCTGTTATATCATATCCAGCCAAGAGATCTTCTCCAATAGATAAGACCAAATCATCAACCAAACACTTTAGCTCTGGATCGTCTTCGTCACTGGATTAGAGACTGTAAATGAGAATAGTCTTGAGTCTTGAGTCTTGAGTGTTGAGTCTGGTGATCTGAAGGTCTTCAGACTCTAAATAGAAGGGTCTGCAATGCTCCAGACTAGATTGATATAAACGTTTTGTCAACTTCAAAAAATTCTGGAAAGATTTCTCCAACACAAGATCCTCTTTGTTATGGATTCCTCCATCTCCCTGGTCATAAAACTAGAAATGGTACAGCAAGTCTTCGTCTCATATTTTAGAGATCTTCTGGCACCACGGGCCGTCCCTTCAAGGCCTTCTTTGCAGGAGCTGCAGGAGGTCATTCGGTGTCCACTTATTAGTGAACAAGTTAGTACCCTCTCTCGTTCGGTTTTTCATTCTAAGATCCGCGATACCCTCTTTTCTCTAGCTCGAGGCAAGGCACCTAGACCGGATGGGTTTAGTGTTGAGTTCTTCAAGAGTAATTGGAAGATAGTGGGGCCGTTGGTTCTAGTGGCTATGAAGGATTTCTTCACCTCGGGCCATCTCTTACGGGAGGTAAAGAACATTATTCTAGCTTTGGTGCCTAAAGTTCCCAATGCTTGTGCAGTCTCCAATTTTAGGCCCATTGCTTGCCGTAATACAATTCACAAAGTTATCACCAATATTCTATGTTGGATCGCATAGAATAAATTTTAAGATAGTTTCTCTGGAAAAGCCTTGGCCTTAATGTTGGTGGGGCTAAGATCTCCTGGGAAGATGTGTGTCTCCCAAAGGATAAGGGAGGTCTGGGTATTCACAAGTTGCATGATTACAATAAAGCCGCCATGCTCAAGTACATTTGGATTATGTTTACAGACAAAGAATCATTGTGGTGCAAATGGATTCACTCCACCTTCTTGGAAAGAAAAAAAAAAATGGGTGGCCAGCAAACCAACCTTTTGTTCATGGGCTTGGAAGAAGATCCTGTAGCTAAGGAGAGAGTTTTAGTTATCCTTTCTTTGGAGAGTTGGTCATGGCTTATCAGTGTCTTTATGGTTTGACCATTGGCACCCAAGAGGCCCGTTGAACTTATTTATATCATACTCTCTTATCTATAGCTTGGGGCTATCTAGGCAAGCAATAGTGGCGGACCTTTTCTCCCCTTCTAGTCACGCCATCAAGACCTTTTTGGAGACATAGGATTTTTCCCTCCCTACACTATCTCAGACCCCTAATCGACTTACCTGGCTTGGGAACTCTTCCGGTGTATTCTTGGTTGCCTTAGCTTGGGAAGCCATTAAGAGGAAGAAGGACCGTGTCCCTTAGGCCTTGCTTATTTGGAACAATTCAATCGCTCTGAGATTTCAATTCAACCTCTAGCTGATTACTAGAAACCGTCTACCTACCCAAGTTCTCCTCCTCTCATATGATAGACTTGACAGTGCGTTGTGCGCCTTTTGTAACTCTAGGCCTGATTCTATCGACCACATTTTCTTTGGTTGTTGCATCTCGGCTACTCTTGCTTTTTTTCTAGGCTGCTAGATACAATCTTCCGTGGCAAAATAGGTCTTGGTCAGAGAACTTCCAATAGGCTTTGAAGTTCCTTTTAGGTAAGGATTTCTCCACTCCATTGCTTGGTTCTCCTTTGGTGCCCTGTGCCATCTTATAGGAATAATATTATTTTAGGGGAGAAGAGCCGATGGTGTCAACTTTGAAAAACCATCTTATTAAAGTGGTCAGGGACAAGGCTTTCACCTTCAAGAATGTAGTCGATAACTCAAGAAATAGGAGGCTCCAACATAGCTGGGGTATTGACCCCTCTGTTTTTTCTTATACGACGCTGGTCCTTCCTTATTAGTGTTGGTTGCCTTCTTTGACTTGGTTGCCGGTCCTATTGCATGGCTTCGCGAGTGCTTTTTCCGGGCTCGAAGTTACATTGGAGGATTAGCTTTCCTACCTTCCTAGTGTTTTGCTGCCGGAAGCTTTTGTTTGCGATGTTGGTGACTTTAGACGGCTGGTATGTGCTGCTGTTTGGTTTTGTCCGCTCAACGGGTGGCTAGCTTTCGTTTACTGTGAGGAGCTACAGTGGTTCTCCCTACTTTGAAGACGCCGTTCCTTGCTTCTTCCTTCCTACCTTAGCGGCGGATCTTTTGTTGTTGTTTGTGCCTATGGGTTAGGTTGTTTCTTTGTTTTTATCGGTTGCCTTGTTTGCAGGTAGCTTTCTTTTACTTTGGCTCCCTTCCACTTGTTCTAACTTGTTGTCACTACGAGTGAAAGTTTTTGGCGCAGGATCTTTTGTATAGTTGGTTTAAAGCTCAATATATTCTTACTTTTATCCACACAAAAAAAAAAAAAAAAAAAAACACTTTAGAGATTCGTCCTCAATAGGCAAATCTACAAATCTATTACATAAGGTAAACTAATCTAAAACCCATATTACTATCTGAACATTCATTAAATGGATCAGTTTAGTTATTGATCCCTCACTTGGTTTGGCTACGATTTCAATTCAATTGAAGATTATTTGATCCGACAAATTTAGCCCGGACAGCTACAAAAGTCACGAAAGTTCACCATTACCCACCCAACAAAGTAGAAGAACAAGTTGCATATGAGTAGAAATAGGCATTTACTGTGCATTTCACTGTGATTGCACCATCATTAAGGGTTCGAAATTTGTTTACTTCCATGTCATATAGTATGTAAATGGGTTCAAGTAAATCTTAAGGGGTCCAACAATTACAGTTTTAAGACCTCATTGCCATGCTAGGGTCGTTGATGTTTACAATGCTACCAAAAGTTAAAGGGAAAGATTAGTGAGCTCTAAAACCAAGGGTAATTGGTGCCATCCTATGTGCGTCTGAACCTATCAAGGTGAACTCTCAATGACTACAGATTTGCTTCTATGCAGGCAAATATGCAGCAACTATAAAATAGTATCTATGCCTAGTACTGGAAAATGCTCAAAAACTCTAATGAAAAAGCATTTGCTAGATAATTTTGAATGTGCATTCAACAAATCAAAATAGGGTGACGGAGCTAACTCACCCATTACTCTCACTGCCTTTATTCCTGTAAGTAAACAATTACCACCTTATATTAGCATATGGCAAAGTCCAATTGATATCCATTAATAGCCATTTTCATATTATGACATTGAGGCCTTAAAAATATTCTCACATGCGTAAAAACAACAAACGAATAGTGCAATCAGAAGGATCTTCAAATTAAAAGTTATTTTCCCGTAACAACTACAGAATATCTATACATTTGTTCATATAGCTTGTATCTCTTAGGGCAAATTTAGGATAGATGATTGAGTAGCTCACTTTTTTCATTCAAAGGAAAAACCAACCCCCAAGTCATGTCAAATGTTTCTTCCAGAGAAATATACTTTTGTGTAGTCCAACTCAAATATCTCAAGAGCTGCAAATTCCTGGCATACTACACGTCTTATTCAAAAATCTTTGGACATCACTGCCCTAGAAGACATACTCAAAAGAGAGACTTGTGATAGAGTAGGCAGAGCAGTGGATATATCAACTGAGAAGGAAAAAACAATGAAATCAAATCACTTGTCAAAACTATGCAATTCTTTCACCAATCCTTGTCCAGATATTGTTCTTAGCCCCTGTGCATGAAAAAAGGAGACCACAAATTACATCTTCAAATATCACTAAAGAAGGAGTAGGTTCCATTAAAAATCTGGAAGCTGTTGTAGAGAGTAGTGATAATTCACATGCCTTGGAATTGTTAAAAATGTGGCTCGATCGCAATGCGGCTCGATTGCATTGTCAAACGGTTAAACAAATTGGACTCAAAGGTATGGATTTCCTAAAACATGTAGATACAGAGAATGAGCATTCTCACATATTGTTCTCCTTTTTTGTTTATTTTCTCATAGGCATAGGCATCTAAGTGTAGTTTGGGACTTAAAGAATGCATACTCATGCTGAGGGTCGAGTGGCACAAAGGTCGAGCAGCGTCGAGAAGGGCAAGCCAAGCCGAAGGTTGAGCAACATCAAGAGAGGCAAGTGGCGTCGAAGGGCATCGAGTGGTGCCAAGGGTCGAGCAGCGTCAAGGGGTGTCAAGTGGTGCCAAGGGTCGAGCAGCGTCAAGAGGCAAGCGGCGTCGAGGGGCGTTCAATGGAAGGGTCAAGCAACATTAAAGGGTGTCGAGGGTGACAAGCGACGACGAGCAACATCAAGGGGCATCAAGGTCGTCGAGGGGCATCACCAAGAGGAGTGAATCGAATCGTTGAAGAGAGAATCCAAAGTGACATGGGGGAGCCGGGGACAGGGCAAAGAGAGAAAAGGAAGAAATAGAAAGGGGAAATGGGAAGAAACAGATTGAAATCTAGGGTTTTCACCTTTTAGGTTCTAGAACCCAGTTTTGGTTCCGATTCCTATAGGAACCGAGAACCGCTGGTTCCCAAAAAAATGGACCCAAAAACCGGAATCGCCTTCTTTAGAACTGGGAACCGCGCTCTTCCCTAAGTGGAACCGTGTTAGTGAGATCTTTAAAGTTATTGTAGATGTATCATATTTCAATTCCATAATAATAATAAACTACGTTTTATTTTCAATAATCTAAAATATTTTTCATTAATTCAAGATTTTATAAATTTATTTTGAAACTAACTGGAATTTTTCTAAAAATAATATAAAAAATAAACAAATTTCGAGCAACAATTGTTATGGGCATGGTGAATGCTTGTGCCTAGCGTGGAATGAGCCTATGCCTAGCCCGACATATAAAATAAAGATAAGAATAGCAAGAGTACAATAACTTTCATACAATACTCACTTAAATGCTAAAACTTTTTTTCACTTACTTAAGTGTCACAAATTTGAAAAATCAATTACTTAAGTACCATATGGCATTAAAATAACATTAAACAAGCCAGCATGTCTTGCTAGCAAGTTGAGATAGCAAATGAGATGCTAAACGACGCCATTCACCTATCTAATTATAAGAACCCTTCCATTACTTCACAAATTAGGGCTTCATGAACCCTAACCCTACCTTGGGCCCACAAACTGTCTTCAAATTGGGGCAAATCATCTCATCAAACTTACAATGAGGAGCAAAAATAGGAGAAGCAGCTCACGAATTTCTGAACAAAGCGAGGATGAAAGTCAATGTCTTTGCTTTTATGCACTATGAAGTCCAACAATGATGCAGGCATGGGCGAGTGATTCTAAGAACAGGGGATTTTAGGGGTTAAGTGTATGGGAAAAGATGTGTATAAAATGGTTGTTGAAGGATGAAATGCAAATGCAAGATAGAATATGATCATCACTAAGGTCTAAAGGACACGCCACCAACTAAGAAAGAAAATCAGGATAGATGAAGTTCACCACCAAGGCTTAAAGGACAAGCAACCTACCAAGAATAAAGGACTTTGGGATAGAGAAGCTTACCACCAAGGCTTAAAGGAAAACCACCAACCAAGGATAAAGTGCTTCTTTGCTTACTACCAAGGAGAAATCCACTTTCCAAGGATAAAGAGACGGAAATGGGAGTTATCCACTCTCCAAAAATAACCACTTAATCAGAGAAAAATCTCATGTATTTTCGTTCAACAAAATTATCTAGTCTCACATTGGAAAGGTTTCTTCTATTTATAGGAGAGATGATATCTACGGAACTAATAAAACATTTAAAGACAAAGCAATTAATAACCTAGGAACTCAAAACTTTGACTCTTAAAACTTAGATAACAATAAAGACCTATAGAAACTTAGACATACATTTAATAAAATGGGAACTTATATTCTTGACTTTTCAGCCCTGTGCCTTATCTTCAAAATTCATCCATCATCCTTGAGCAAAATATATCCACCTTAAAAGTTCATCAAATACCTGTAGATTTAGCCTATAATTGCCTTCCATTGATTTATTATTGAATATCTTTGATTTCAGCAACTAATATAGTGAATCGAGAATTGGTAACTCTTTAATTGTCGATAACTCTATAATCCTTCGTAACTCCTTACTAAGTAACCCCATCCATAGCCGTTTTCTTGGTAATTTTATTAGGAAATGGATCAATACCTCTTTAATTGGAAAAGTCATTCTCGACTTATTGTAGCATGTTATGACCAAATTGTATCTTGGCTTGAATAAGCATTGATAGTGTTGAGATGATTGATGGAGTTAAGTTGGATGGTCCCGCATCAAGTAGTAAATTGCTTAGACAAAAGATAATCCTAGGAGAAGGTTCCATGGATGCACTAGGTATAGAGAAAACTTCAATTGCGGATATTCTAGGTGGGCTAATGTAAAATTTTGTAATCAAGCAACGGAGGTGATCATGGAGCTCCTTCAAGGACGACATGAACCTCCGCCTATATTGAAAGATGAGTTTGACAATGCCAACACCATGCAAGTAGAAATTAAAGGTCTAGAATATTTGGTAACTATTTAAAGAAGGAAGTTTCAATTATGAAAATTTAAAGAGATATTTATTAAATGTTGTTTATTTTGTTTTTGTTGAGTTTGATTTGTGGTCCTATATAATCCTAGTAATGAGAAGAAGCTACTGAGTCTATCATAGTTGAAGAATAATGAAGTGTGTTGTTATATTTGGTGCAATGAATATTAATTATTGAAATGTTTTTATGTTGGAATATTGTTACAATGACAATTTTGTGTATATGAGTTGAATGGCATGGTTTATGTCTACTTGAAGATTGAATGGCTTAGTCAATTTTGGTGAAAGGCATTTTATGATGCAATTTGTGCATTACTATTAGTTTACACAAAGGATAGATGGTTTGCAAGCCGTAGCATCTGCAACAAAAGTAGAGATGGTCCAGCATTTTCTGCTTATTTTTTGTTTTTCTTTATATGATGTTGAAGGAGAGTAGATGTTCCAATAACTTTATGAAACTTACAACTTAAGTTCCTTAACTTTTTAAAAGTAACTGCTTGCATTCCTCAACTTTTTAATTAAGTTGTTCATTTCGCTTTTCTTAAACACATCCTATAATAGCTTAAGCGATATTATCTGATTCTTATGTCCTATAACAACATATTAAAGAAGAATTATTCCACAAATGACATCAGTCTTTGCATGGTTTAACACCAAATAGCATTACACTAAATACAAATATTATACCAAGAAAGTCATGGTCTTTTGTATCAACATCAATGTTATTATATTCAAGACTGAAAAAACATTGTTGTTAAGTACATCTCCATCCAAAATGCAACAATAATCTCAAATAACTAACAACATTTCTCCTAAACACATCACTAGTCAAAATGCAGCAATAATATTATACACCTAATAGCATTGCTGCTAATCACATCACCAATCAAAATGTAGCAATAATCTCAAAAGCCCTACAACAAAATTCTAAAAAGATATTTGTCACGCCCCGATCCTCGGGCACGCACACATCCATCTCACTTGGTCGATTTTATAATGCGATATCCCAGGACAAAGTATCGCCGACCCTTTCATTTATTAAGCACATGCGGAAGCAGTTAAAATCCCCAGACAATAAAACGATGGGATAGAAAAGCAGAGCCATATTTTTTATATTGAAATTTATAACCAAACTTTTATACAAAACACAAACCAATTCATAACTATTCACTTCAAAAGGAATTCTCAAAAGAAGATAGACTCTTAGTCCATCCAGGCCATACTTAAGGCCCCTCTCGGGATTATCTTCTTCTTCCAAAAATCCTTCTCCTCAAGTTTCACCTTCGAGTTCTCCTTCTCAGACTCCTCCTCATCAGCTCCTTATCAGGGTCATGATATGTTTTCCCCAAACTGGGATGAGACTACGTCTCAACGAGTTCTACCCCACTAAGCCCGATTAGTAAACCGTTATACTAAAGGTAATGCATCAAGTCACCCAGCCCACGTGTCTCTTCAAGATGCCAAATTTACTCATTGAGACCACGTGCATTCTCCAAGGTAATGCATCAAATTACCGAGCCCACGTGTCTCTTTCAAGATGCCACACATAATCACCGAGCCACATGCATTCTCCAAGGCGACATACTTCGTCACCGAGCCATGTGCATTCTCCGATGTGATATATCTAATCATCAAGCCCCATGCCTTTCATGATGATTCATCCCATTTCTAAAGTAATTATCCACAACCTTAATTCGTACTCAATTTACCCAAATAATCAATTTAGGAACATATCCTAAATATCCACATTTAAATCAATTCAACACAATTCAAAGCTCAAATGAATAAACGGACTACGCCACGACAATCAGCACGAGATTTTGGTCGTCGGCCATCTCAAACTTAATTTCCAAAAAATTATTAATTAATTTCGAAAATTAATTATTAAATATTAAAAATTCCATTTAGCTCAAAATAAGGCCCAATTAAATAAACGAACTTCACCACGATCATCAGCTTAATATTCTGGTCACGGGCCATCCTAGTTGAATTTTTCCAAAAATAAATAATTAATTAATTAATTTCGAAAATTAAATAATTAATATTAAAATTCGATTTAGCTCAAATTAAAGCCTGATTAAATAAACGGACTTCACCACGGTCATCAGCATAAATTTCCGATCACTGGCCATCCTAGTTGAATTTTCGGAAAATAAATAATTAATTAATTTAATTCCGAAAAACAATATTTAAATGCCAAAAATCCCACTTAGGCCCGAATCGCCAAATTGAAGCCCGATTAGAGTCGGAAAATTCCCGAGATACTCCCAGTAAATAGTAGACCACGTCTACTTGTTAATTGAACAATCAATTTATCTAAATCGCATCACAATTGACTAATAATTGCTAATTTATTCTAATCTAACAACCTAAACATAATTAATTAAAACTAAATCAACCTTAAGCATAATTAGCCAACTAATCCGGGATTAGTGAGATTACTCACCAAATCGCGCGCAAATCGGATCAATCCGACGGGGGCAACGCGAGGAACAAAACTTCTCAAAGCACGGCTCGGGTTCGAGGCCCGGAAACGGCCCAAAACGGGCCTTGAACAGTGCTGGAAACCCATTTTTCCAGCCACTACTCTTGGCTGGACGAAGCTCGTCCGGCAACTAGGGCGGCAAGGGGAGGCCGGCGGAGGACGAGGGGGACGCCGGGGAGGTCCAGGCGGAGCTGGGCGGTGGCCAGAGCTGGCCAGACGGGGTGGAACGGCGGCTGGGTCGCGCGGGGGAACGCCTGGCACGAGGGAACGAGCGGTAGCGAGCAGCGGGACGGTGGCGAGCGGTGGCCACGTGGGCGGCGGTGCGGGTGGCAATCTGGCTTCGGTGCGGCGGCAACGGCGGCTGGTCTTCAGGTGACGTCCGCAACTGCTTCCGCTTTTGTCTCTGCTGGTCTTTGCACAAAACAGAGAAGAGGAGAAGGGGGGTGGTGACGACAGCTGAGGGGCGAGGGAGAAGCGGAGGCTAGCGGTGAGCAACAGAGCGTGGGTGGTGACGAGAAGCTTCTCCTATCTTCGCACGGCTTCTGCTTTTGCTGCTCTTTTTTTCGTTCGAACAAAGGGGGGAGAGAGTGTCGAGGGAGAGAGATGAGAGAGAGGAGGAGAGAGGAGAGAGAAGGATAAAGGGGGTTTTGACTAGTCAAACAAGAAAAGGAGAAGAAAGAGGAGAAGCCAATTTCAAATTGGCTTGGGGAAGTGTTCGGTGGGGGCGCGCACGAAGGGGAGGGAAGGAGAGAAGAGAGAGAAAAGGGAGAAAAGGGAGAGAGAGAAAATAAATAAAATAATAACATTTTCTTATTTTTCTTTTCTCTTTCCCTTTCTATTTTCTTTTGGTCTTCGATTTTTCCTCCGATAATTTCTTTCTTGAAATTTCGAACTCATCAATAATTTGACGGACGATGAGACAGGATCCTAAAAATGAATTGTGACACGCTCGAATATTCGATTCCCGAAACCAAATTAAATTTCATGGTTAGAATCAATCAAACGCGATTTTAGTCCAATCCAACCAATCGAGTAGCTTTTAGGGATTTTACTGCAGATACATCCCTTAACGGCTTCCCCCAATAGGTTAGTTAAGTCATAAGTGATCAGCTCAGAGAAAAATGACCGTAAACACATCGACGAAATGCTCATTTCACTTTATTGAAAACGGGGTCGAATTTCAGAATGTCACAACTCTTCCCCGCTTATAAAAATTTCGTCCTCGAAATTTAAACCATTACACTTTGATCAAAAAGGCGGGGGTACAACTGTCTCATCGATTCTTCAGTCTCCCAAGTCGCTCCTTCAGTACCATGGTGTAGCCAGACCACTTTGACCAACGGGATGGTCTTTGTACGCAGAACTTGCTCTTTACGATTGACAATATGGACCGGGCTTTCAACGTATGACACACGGTTATCCACGTCCAATTCTTCGAAATTAAGCACATGGGTCGAGTTAGGCTCGTACTTCCTTAACATCGACACGTGAAAGACGTCATGCACTTGCGCCAATTTTGGCGGCAATGCAAGACGATACGCTAGGTTTCCAATTCCTTCAAGAATCTCAAACAGACCTACGTACCTTGGACTCAGTTTTCCTTTCTTACCAAAGCGCAAAGTTCCCCTCATTGGTGACACTTTCATAAAAACGTTATCACCAACTTGGAATTCCAAAGACGTTCGACGCTTATCTGCATAACTTTTCTGCCTGCTCTACGTTGTCTTTAATCTGTCTCTGATCACTGCCACGGCATCTACTGATTACTAAACCAACTCTTGGCCTGCTATCTTCCTTTCTCCGACTTCATCCCAACACACTGGAGTTCTGCATGCTCTGTCATACAACGCTTTAAATGGAGCCATCTTGATGCTCTGCTGATAACTGTTGTTGTAGGCGAATTCCACCAGATAAAGCTGATCCTCCCAACTTCCTTTGAAGTCTATTACACCCGCTCTCAGCATGTCTTCAAGAGTCTGAATCGTCCTTTCAAACTAGCCATCCGTTTGAGGATGATATGCCGTACTATACTGAAGCTTTGTACCTAAAACACTTTGCAAGCTCTTCCAAAAAGCAGCAGTAAATCTCGGGTCTCTATCAAATGTTATCGTAACCGGCACTCTATGCATACGAACCACTTGACGCACATACAAGTCTGTGTGTCTATCTAGAATCAGGTCCTTTCGAACTGCAATGAAGTGAGCCGACTTTGTCAGCCTGTCGACTACTACCTAAATTGAATCATTTCCCCCCTGACTCCTTGGTAGTCCAGTCACGAAGTCTATCGTGATATGCTCCCATTTCCACTCTGGGATTGCTAGAGGTTGCTGAAATCCTCCCGACTTGTAATGCTGGGCTTTTACTTACTGACAAGTCAAACACTTGGCCACATGCTTGGCAATGTTCGCCTTCATACCTGACCACCAGTAATGTTGACACAGATTTTGATACATTTTGGTGCTTCTAGGATGAATGTTGTAGCTGCTATGATGTGTTTTAGATAAAATATTCTCTCTAAGCTCGACATCGTCAGGTACAACCAAACGTCCATGGAACCTCAATACCCTATCATCTAAAACTTGAAAATCAGCCTTTCTTTTATCAGTATCCTCTTGAAGAATTCTCTGTACATCTAGATCTGTTGGTTGGAGTTGCTTGATTCTGACTTGAACATCCGGTTCAACTCTGAGGGTGGCCATAAGACTTGAGAGGTGGCCTATCTCAAATTTAAATTCCGAATCCCGAGCTCTCTCGATTAAGTTCCACTCCTTAAGCAAGATTTGTGCTATTGAAGACTTCTGACTCAATGCATCGGTGACTTTGTTCACCTTTCCCGGGTGATATAAAATATTACATTCGTAGTCTTTCAGTAATTCCATCCATCGATGCTGTCTCATGTTCAACTCCTTCTGAGAAAACAAATACTTGAGACTCTGATGATCCGTGAAGATCTGAAACTTTTCTCCGCACAAATAGTGCCTCCAAATCTTCAACACAAATATGATGGCTGCGAGTTCTAAGCCATACGTCGGATAATTCAATTCATGAGGTCTCAACTACTGGGAAGCGTATGCAACAACTTTGCCATGTTATATCAGCACGCAACCTAATCCCCTGAATGACGCATCACTATAGATCTCGAATCCTCCAGGACCAGATGGAATCGTTAGTATAGGTGCGGTAGTCAGCTTTTCCTTCAGCTCTTAGAGACTACGCTTGCACTTGTCTGACCATACAAATTTCTCTTCTTTCTTCAGGAGCTTTGTCAGAGGCGACGCTATCGATGAGAACCCTTCCACAAACCGCCTGTAATAACCTGCTAACCCCATAAAACTTATGATCTCTATCACTGTTATCGGTCTCGACCACTTGATCATAGCTTCTATCTTACTCGGGTTGACGAAGATTCCTTCTCCGGAAATCACATGACCTAAGAACGCAACACGAGTTAACCAAAACTCGCATTTGCTAAACTTAACATACAACTGATGCGTCCTTAAAATCTGGAGCACTAATCTCAGGCGATTCTCATGCTCTTCATCACTTTTCAAATAGACCAAGATATCATCAGGCCAAACGATCTTGCAATGCTCTCATAAAGATCTTATCAAGTACGAACAGCTATCTTTCGTATAACCTCCATCCTGGTTCGTAACTAACGACATCTTGTTCTCAAGTTAATCCTTGAAGACATCGACACTCTTGATGTTTGGTCACCCAATTCGCCGATCTTTTACAATGGACGCTTATTCTTGATCATCACCTAATTGGGTTGATGATGGTCGATGCATACTCGCAACAAACCATCTTTCTTTTTCTCACAAACAAAACTGATGTTTCCCCCAAAGTGATGCACTGATATGCATGAATTCCTCATTCATCAATCTTCACATCTACATCTTCAGTTCTACCAATTCAGACAACAACAACTGGTAAGAAGCCTTCGAGAGTGGCTCTATCCTGGTGCTAGCTCGATCGCAATTTCTATCTCTTTCTCTAATGACAGTCTGACAGTTCTTGTGACAACTCATCTAGAAATTTTTAGACCACTGAGATGTCCTCCATCTCTAGTTCTTCAATCTGTCCTACCCAAGACAACTGTCAAGTAATCCTGAGCAACCTTCATCTACCCAACGATCTACCTCTTATGACAAGATTAGGGAAATCAATGGCCTTCTTTGACTTCTAATAAATTCGAAATTTTCCTCCGTTGAAGAATTAAAATGTATCTCATTACAACAACACTTCCTTACAACAAAGGCTCCTCGAGTCAAACATTTTTTATATATGGTATCAAAGTTATACATAGGCAACTAATCAAGTATGACTATAGCTAGTTATTCGTCTTTCCTTCACTTTTCTTCAACAATTAAAGTTCTACAACTTAGCACAAAACTCTGCTGCGTTGCTTTGATAAAATCACCTTCGACACATTCTTTCTCTGATCGGTGCAAGGTCCATTCTACTCACATTCCTTTCGCCATCCTAGTGGCGTTTTGGCCGAAGTAGCAATGTCTATGCTACCTTAGACTTCCACTGACAATCCTTCACTTGATGGCCATGCTAGTCATCATCACAACATATTCTAGTCATACTCGGACATTGGATTTATCCATGCTTCCTTCTACAATTCTGGCACCTATCGTGTGAGTCTTCTATCTCTTGCCAAGTGACTGCACACATCAGTCTACTAGGACCACTCTCGCCCTCGATCTTTTCCCTGACCGATTCCCATTTCTGCTTGAACTGCATCTATACCTCGACTCAAATGCAATGACTCGCTCCCGGATCACATCTCCACTCTGGATCTCAACAAGTGAAGCAACAACTGTAGTAATGATAGCGATAACAACAACGGCTTGATCCTGAGCCTCCTGGCTCATCCAATTCCCAAGGAACACTAGCATCAAAACGATCCTATCGAACTTAGGATCATTTGACGCTGCTACACTAGTACCAACCTACAATGGTACTCTTACGCTCGAGCTGGCCAGAGCCAACACTTTGCCATAACCACCTCGGATACCGACCTTTGTCGGTGCTTCATCCCGAGTCACAGAGGACATTGTCCTCTCACTAGGAGTTCTCAGCTCCTGCTCGTTCATGGTTCAGTCTTTACACTACAACCCGTCTTCCAAACCCACACTGGATTAGAAGATGAGCGGTCCACACACAACAAACAATTCTAGCATTCAACTAGCACAGACATGCATCGGCATGAATTTAAAGGCCATCCTACTAACTATCCCATGGTCAATGCTCCTTATCACTCCAATCATCAACTTCGCTCTGATACCACTTAAACTGGATGTCACGCCCCGATCCTCGGGCACGCACACATCCATCTCACTTGGTCGATTTTATAATGCGATATCCCAGGACAAAGTATCGCCGACCCTTTCATTTATTAAGCACATGCGGAAGCAGTTAAAATCCCCAGACAATAAAACGATGGGATAGAAAAGCAGGGCCATATTTTTCATATTGAAATTTATAACCAAACTTTTATACAAAACACAAACCAATTCATAACTATTCACTTCAAAAGGAATTCTCAAAAGAAGATAGACTCTCAGTCCATCCAAGCCATACTTAAGACCCCTCTCGGGATTATCTTCTTCTTCCAAAAATCCTTCTCCTCAAGTTTCACCTTCGAGTTCTCCTTCTCAGACTCCTCCTCATCAGCTCCTTATCGGGGTCCTGAAATGTTTTCCCCAAACTGGGATGAGACTACGTCTCAATGAGTTCTACCCCACTAAGCCCGATTAGTAAATCATTATACTAAAGGCTGCCTAAACAGGCATAGGTCAGAAAACGTACCTTAGCATCAGATCCCACCTGCATGTTAGTACAATTCACAATAGGCACCCAAGTAATCATATCACAGATCGAAGCACCGATCAAATCGACCTAGTCGATTATATGCCAACAAGACCACTCACGGTCATTCCCAATCAGTCAATCAATTCATGACGTCAAATCAAAGCAATGATCAATCAACCTAGTCGATTACATGTCAGACGGACCATCTCTAGGTCATTCTAGTCATTGTTATATGGCCATAAATAATAGAACCAATCACCGAGCCACGTGCATTCTCCGAGGCGATATCTCTTTCACCGAGCCATGTGCATTCTCCGAGGTAATGCATTAATTTACCGAGCCCACGTGCCCTTTAAAATGCCATTCTGAATCAGCGAGCCCACATGCATTCTCCGAGGTGATGCATCAAGTCACCGAGCCCACGTGTCTCTTCAAGATGCCAAATTTACTCATTAAGACCACGTGCATTCTCCAAGGTAATGCATCAAATTACCGAGCCCATGTGTCTCTTTCAAGATGCCACACTTAATCACCGAGCCACATGCATTCTCCAAGGCGACATACTTCGTCACCGAGCCATGTGCATTCTCCGAGGTGATATATCTAATCATCAAGCCCCATGCCTTTCATGACGATTCATCCCATTTCTAAAGTAATTATCCACAACCGTAATTCGTACTCAATTTACCCAAATAATCAATTTAGGAACATATCCTAAATATCCACAATTAAATCAATTCAACACAATTCAAAGCTCAAATGAATAAACGGACTACGCCACGACAATCAGCACGAGATTTCGGTCGTCGGCCATCTCAAACTTAATTTCCAAAAAATAATTAATTAATTTCGAAAATTAATTATTAAATATTAAAAATTCCATTTAGCTCAAAATAAGGCCCAATTAAATAAACGAACTTCACCACGATCATCAGCTTAATATTCCGGTCACAGGCCATCCTAGTTGAATTTTCCAAAAATAATTAATTAATTAATTAATTTCGAAAATTAAATAATTAATATTAAAAATTCGATTTAGCTCAAATTAAAGCCCGGTTAAATAAACGGACTTCACCACGGTCATCAGCATAAATTTCCGATCACTGACCATCCCAATTGAATTTTCGGAAAATAAATAATTAATTAATTTAATTCTGAAAAACAATATTTAAATGCCAAAAATCCCACTTAGGCCCGAATCGCCAAATTGAAGCCCGATTAGGGGTCGGAAAATTCCCGAGATACTCCCAGTAAATAGTAGACCACGTCCTCTTGTTAATTGAACAATCAATTTATCTAAATCGCATCACAATTGACTAATAATTGCTAATTTATTCTAATCTAACAACCTAAACATAATTAATTAAAACTAAATCAACCTTAAGCATAATTAGCCAACTAATCCGGGATTAGTGAGATTACTCACCAAATCGCGCGCAAATCGGATCAATCCGACGGGGGCAACGCGAGGAACAAAACTTCTCAAAGCACGGCTCGGGTTCGGGGCCTGGAAACGGCCCCAAACGGGCCTTGAACAGTGCTGGAAACCCATTTTTCCAGCCATTGCTCTTGGCTGGACGAAGCTCGTCCGGCGGCTAGGGCGGCGAGGGGAGGCCGGCGGAGGACGAGGGGGACGCCGGGGAGGTCCGGGCGGAGCTGGGCGGTGACCGGAGCTGGCCAGACGGGGTGGAACGGCGGCTGGGTCGCACGGGGGAACGCCTGGCATGAGGGAACAGGCGGTAGCGAGTAGCAGGACGGCGGCGAGCAGTGGCCACGCGGGCGGCGGTGCGAGTGGCAGTCTGGCTTCGGTGCGGCGGCAACGGCGGCTGGTCTTCAGGCGACGTCCGCGGCTGCTTCCGCTTCTGTCTTTGCTGGTCTTTGCACGAAACAGAGAAGAGGAGAAGGGGGGTAGTGACGACAGCTGAGGGGGCGAGGGAGAAGCGAAGGCGGGCGGTGAGCGGCAGAGCGCGGGTGGCGACGAGAAGCTTCTCCTATCTTCGCACGGCTTCTGCTTTTGCTGCTCTTTTTTTCGTTCGAACAAAGGGAGGAGAGAGTGTCGAGGGAGAGAGATGAGAGAGAGGAGGAGAGAGGAGAGAGAAGGATAAGGGGGTTTTGACTAGTCAAACAAGAAAAGGAGAAGAAAGAGGAGAAGCTAATTTCAAATTAGCTAGGGGAAGTGTTCGGTGGGGGGTGCGCACGAAGGAGGAGGGAAGGATAGAAGAGAGAGAAAAGAGAGAAAAGGGAGAGAGAGAGAGAATAAATAAAATAATAACATTATTCTTATTTTTCTTTTCTCTTTTCCTTTCTATTTTCTTTTGGTCTTCGATTTTTCCTCTGATAATTTCTTTCTTGAAATTTCGAACTCATCAATAATTTGACGGACGATGAGACAGGATCCTAAAAATGAATTGTGACACGCTCGAATATTCGATTCCCGAAACCAAATTAAATTTCATGGTTAGAATCAATCAAACGCGATTTTAGTCCAATCCAACCAATTGAGTAGCTTTTAGGGATTTTACTGCAAATACATCCCTTAACGGCTTCCCCCAATAGGTTAGTTAACTCGTGAGTGATCAGCTCAGAGAAAAAGGACCATAAACACGTCGACGAAATGCCCATTTCACTTTATCGAAAACGGGGTCGATTTTCAGGATGTCACAATATTGACACCTAATAACAAACATAAAAGACGGCTTCCTCCCATCAGTCAAGCTAAACAATTTGGCCATTTCCTTTTTTCTTTAAATAGACTCTTCATGTGATTCATGATTTATGCACTCTTTCGAACTGGAATTCTAAGTACATCATTCACTCATGTTCCTCTTCTTGATGTCTTATCTTTTGGAGGATTAATTCTTTCCCTCAAAGTTCATGTGTTTAGTGTTGTCTCTTGTTGAACTTTTTGTGATTGGTGTTGGCATTGTGACAATAGGCTGCAATGCTCTAAGATCATTCAATTGAGAAGGAGCTGATGTTGAAATTCTTTTTAGTGCCTATATTCAAGCTGTCCTCTATATCATTTGTTTTGAAGCAACCATTGGCTACTACTTCTTTTGATTGTGCTCGAGTTACCAATGATTGGTTTATTAGTGTTTGCCCTTAGCTTCTTCTTGCAAATGTAGCCGATTCTTAAATTGGTCCTCCTTAAGATATCAACACTACAGAACTTTTCCCAAGCTACAACCATATAAACTTGATTAATTTCCATGTCAATAAAATTAAATACATTAAATGCATAATGACTAAAAAACTAATATTCAAAACTATCATGCTAATATTTATGTCTATAAATAATCCATAACTATATTCTTTTATCATTTTCCCAATTGCAATATATGTATATCGTAGTTCAAAATTTTCAAAAACCTCTTCAATTGTTTTATCTCTAAACTGCAAAATGACATAATAAAATGAATTTATTGTACCAAGAAGTACATACAACAGCAATGAAGCACCTCTATTGTATACTACAGGACTCAGTTGGCCTTGTAGGTAATCATGCATCATTGATTTCTATGTTGCTCTAACGTACCACTGCATCATTGGCTTGTGTTGGCACCTGCTATTGCAGCTGTTATTGCTTATTAGTTAGACAACCAGTCTTATTGTGTCCTTCACTATAGCAATGTAATCATCAAATCATTCAACAATTCTACTCATTCTATTACTACTACTCTCAATTTCCTGCATTCTCCTTTTTTCTTTTTAAGCCTACCAACTTGCTTTTTAAGTGGTAAATGTTTTGAGATTAATGGTTTATTTTATTCCAAAATTCCTACTTCTCATAGGCTGCAACAAAATACTTGCTTTTCTTGTAACAATCGTCTACGTAATCCTATAGATTGAATTGTTTCAATTGGATGACACAAATCACATGTGAACAAGGTAGTCCGATCAATTGCCGTGCTAGACAAGAATATTTTTCTCTCTCTAAATGGATAACATACTTATCACCATTATTTATGATCTCGTGTCCATCGTTCCTATTCCAAATTGGATGACAAAACCTACTAGCAGTAATGTTGTCTTCCAATTTCTTTACAATCTTAGGCTTACATTATTTTGGCTGCTCTGAAAGTTCAACTCTCTATCTTTGTAGTCTCGTCCTAACCATAATTTTGATGTCTTCAAGCATACTAACAACTTATTTGCACATGGCTTCCATAATCCTAACGTTGAAAGCCTCGTGAAGTTTGTTATCAACGCTATTGCGCTTGAATTCTTCATTTAAAAAAGCCATACACCAATGGCTTGCTTCAGTTTGGAACAATGCTTCACAAGCTTCAATTGACATGGCATTTAGAGCTTCTTTGTGAATTATGAAATTGTGATATTTGTGCTTTGTAATCAACAAAAATTGCTTCTACAATTGATCACCTCTATGTTTCTTTACCCAATTTGCATATATATATATATATATATATATAGAGAGAGAGAGAGAGAGAGAGAGAGAGAGAGAGAGAGCACATTATGTGCTTAGCATATTACATTAATTTGGTTATGGCTGGAACAAGTCTCTATAAAACCAGCAAACATTTATAAGTTACATGAATGAAATGAGCAAGACAATAATTCAACAAATACCTTTTATTGCCTACTCATGAATGCCCAACCTCTTCCATCAGTCTTAAATCAGCCATCAATTTTTTTAGAAATTAGGACCAATTGTGCTTGTTCTCTACTTTTACTACAACTCAAGCTATTAGAAACATTTGGTTGTTTCCATCCTTCTCAACAACAGCCAATACTTCTTCATTGCATAACCATTTCAAAAAACATCAATTTAATCCTACCACATTTATACAACCAATTAAAAATCCATTTCTACATGCATCAAAGCATATGTACGTTTTACTAAATTGTGTCTCATGATCAGGTAAAGGCTTCTCCACAACCTTTACATGAATTCTACAGGTGGATTTTGAAGCCTACATTTCCTAGCATATTCCCAAATCTTTGCATACTCTTCTTTGTATGTACCCATCGATGTACTCATCACCTTGTACTTTTTGCACTAATTGTTAGAAACATTAATACCTAATTGCTCTTTCACTAGCTATTTTGATTGAGGACTTTTTATTTCTAGCATTGTTTTGATGACATCAAAGAAGTATTTGACCAACCACACACTAGTTACTCTTTTATTATCAAACACAATACAACAGCTATGCTCCTTCTAGAGTGATCGAATATGGAATAACACTCCTTTTACTTAATGATTATACGTTCTCTATATACAATTGTCTTGTACATATTTCACTCTAACGAAATTGCCGATATTGATAATAAATTTAGCATTTCTTTGTTGAGTGATTGAGTACTTGATAATAGCATTTCCAAATTACTTGGCATCATCAGATGTCATCGATACGTAAAATGTAGGATTCATATAAGTTGACTTTTCAAAAGGATACCGACTTCTTCATCTATGCTGCACTATACCATCTTCATCATCATCCTCTAAGCTACCGTCGTCATCACATCCACTTTCATCATGATTAGTATCATCACTATTAGCCATAGGAGCTCCTTCATCCCTATATACTAAAATGCCTCATTTACTACCCCAAATGACACTTTTCTCCTTTCTTGAAATGCCCTCACTTTTTCCCTTACTTATGCAATGTCCTCATCATGAACATCACTTGTGCAAATGGTATGCACCAATGTCACGTCATTTTCATCACTGGAGAATGTAATTTCCTGAGAGCCCATGGTTATTCTAGTCAATTCTTTAAACAATATATCTTCACCATCAGATATGACACCGGTATTTAAATTGCTCAAATAGCTCTAACACGTGAGCTACATGTAAAGCCTCAGTATCCTTTATTCTCACATTTCCTTCTAAAACAACTGGGTTTCAATATCAACTTCTAACACTGCTTACTTATTTTCATCGCTCTAATGTTCAACATAAACATAAGCATCATGATCATGAAGATAATGATAAACAAGATCACTCACACGATTATCATCACAAAGATATCTCAAAATATCCTTAAGACTCTTACTGAGTATGAGATCATGCAATTGCGCTATTTTGGATCTCAAGTGATCTACTGTATCCTTTTTAAAGTTTTTACATGATAGCTTATTGAGATTGACAAGGACAAATTTGACTTATCCACCAACATATTCTCACTCTTCCCCAAATAACAAGCTTTACACCGTGGCAAACTTCAATGGGTGCACTAGTATCGCCCATGTTAATATTGCACCCAATACAATATAAGTTATTTTTGCACTATGGGACCATAACATAAACAAACAAGAACAGCAATAAGTCCCCACAACTCAAGCAAATAATAATAGAAATCGGTCCCCACAATCACATTAAATAATAATTTGAGTATTGGTCAATAAACACAAAATTTACACTCTGGCACCAAACCCTTCTATTTTCCCCCTAAGATGTCACCTTTTTTCGGACTTTTACACTCAGTCAAACAACACTAAATTGAATAAGTATTCTCTCACTTTGTCGGTCAGTCAAGACAAAATAACACTAACTTTTCAAGATTCATCACATGACAAGCCCTAACTTTTCTTTCCACCCAAGCTATCACTTTTTTGGCCTTTGTCCAGTGAGAGAGGATGATGAGCAACAACAAACTTGAAGCCCTAGTTTGTGATTATAAAGAGAAATCGATTTGGGATTTTGGGCATACTAAGATTCAGACATGAGCAAAAGGAAGAGAGTGTTAGTGAGGGATCAAGAGAGAAATCGAAGATGGAAACCTCAATTTTGCGATCAGAGAGAGAAAGGTGGAAGATGTCGTGCAAATGAGAAGTCCCACGATGTTGTTTGAGGTTGCTTTACACTTAGAAATGACGATGTTTCCGTTAAAGAGAAAGTGTGACATATCTTATCAACATAAAAAACGACGCCGTTTCTCTTCTAGTGGACAAAATTTTTTATGTAGGAATTCGACTTATTTTATAAAAATCCATGTCAAAATGAGAAATCAATAAAAAAAAATCCACATAGGAT
Organism: Eucalyptus caleyi; assembly: GCA_014182885.2. NCBI lineage: Eukaryota > Viridiplantae > Streptophyta > Magnoliopsida > Myrtales > Myrtaceae > Eucalyptus > Eucalyptus caleyi. The sequence continues at coordinate 30,088,379 of CM024468.2, read as the reverse complement.
AATTTGCCAAAAATGGCACTTAAGTGAGCGATTTTACTCTAATATGGTATTTAAGTGAGCAAAAAAAAATGTTGGCATTCAAGAAAGCATCATACAAAAGTTTAGACACCCATACTATTCTTACAAAGAGTAAGCATGGTTACAAGGGAGAACCTGAAACCCAAAAACCGTACTAAAGGGAACCTATAGGTTCCAAGTTCCAAGGTATGCAAGATAAATTCCAAGTTTCAAAAATTAAGGAACTCGTTTCGACTAGTAGGTTCTAGGTTTTCAGTTGGAGGAGCGTGGAACATAAAACTTGTGATATCTTAAATTTCAGGTTCTGCTTTCAATTGAATAAATCGGGCTTTTCATCGACGTGCCTATAGTTCTATTCTCTAAGCTGATCACTCACGAGATAACTAGTCTATTTGAGAAAGCCGTTAAGGGATTTTAATGTAATAGATTTGAGAATTCGACCAGAAACCGACTGCTCAATCATGCTAGTCTGCAAGAGTCATTACGGTACAGTTAAAAATCGATCAGAAATTTGAGATAGGTCGATTCGACTAAGATATGTGACTAAGTATGGGTGATTCCACCAAATTGCAAAATTCTCATCGATCGGCACTAGACTAATTTTTCTATCATTTTGGTACCTTGTGTCCGCATTCAAAACCTCAAGATTTTCACGACAACCGAGAGTCACCAATGTGTCAAAGTTGTACAATATGACTCGAAAATAATCGATCACAGGTCAATTGTATTAAAAATTTCTAAAAGCTACCCGGTAAACTAGATCACACTAAAATCTCGCTAGATTGAAATTAACCGCGAATTTGAATCCACCTTCAGAAATTGAAAGTTTTATCATGTCACAATTTATTTTAGGACTATGAACTTATCCTCCAAAGATTTTTCGGCAAACCGAGATTTTCGGAAAAAATTCAATATAGGGTCATTTCGACTAGAAAATTCAGGGGACCGTTTTTAATCTCATTTTTGGGAGGCAAGTTCATTTTATTGGCAAGGAATAATGTAAATTTAAGTGTGGGCATCTTAGTTGGATTTAAGGGGGCCGAATTGAATCAATTTAAGAAGAAATTGAAGTGGATTTGGGGGAACATGTTACAAATCTGTAGGCCATGGGGGGAAGAAGTTTTAGACCACTTCAATGGCTTCCTAGAGAAGCTTGTTGGCTGTATTTTGGCTGAGGATGGGCCGGACAAGGTGAGGGGCCATCTAATGATCAAACTAGAAGATATTTTGGCTTAGGACCCTCCACTTGTGCAACTCTCCTTCTTCTTCTCCAGCCAATTACTTTCTCCATTTTCAGCCGCCTGAGTCGTCCCAATCGCTGTCCGATCACTGTCGAGTGTTGCCACCGCTCGCAGCAGCCTCCACCAACCCATCTCACCACTACTAGCTTAGCCCGTCACCTAGCCCTCTCTCTCGGCCCAACAACCAAAACCGCAAGCTAGAAAGCCTATGTGGGCTTCAAGGCCCATTTTGGACTACTTCCGAGCCTCGTCGGTGTCACCGCTTCAGAGTACGTCGCCCGTCTCTGCGAAACTGTCGCCGTGAACTAATCGGATTTCAAAACTGGTGAGTTTACTCACTAAACTCTGCTTATTGAGTTAATTATGCTTAAGAGTTTATTAGTTTAGGCTAAGTATGGTTTAGGTGGTTAGTTAGAACGGATTAGCGATTTAATTACTCGTTATTGCATGTTAGGTGGTTAGATTGGCTTAATTAGCAACTAGACAGGTTGTATTATTTATCTAGATAGGTTCGGAATTTTTCTAGACTCGTTTGGGTATTTAATTAGGCCTTTCGGCCTGAGTTTTTATCTATGGCATTTAATTGTATTTATTTAATTAATTTTTGTATTTATTTAATTATTTACTATTTTTCGGAAATTATACCGGGATACCTGGTGACCGGAATTTCGTGCCGATTGCAATGGTATGCTTGGTTTATTTAATTGAATGCTAGATTGTGCAAATTGAGTGAAATTGGTAAATTTGGGTATTTATCATAAATTGTGTGATTTTGGTATTTAATTGGAAAATACCGGGTGTCGGTTTACAACCCTAAAAGATGTTTATGGACTATTATAAATAGTGAAATTTTCTAAAAGAAATATATTGAAATTTTGGCTCAAGCTAACCATGTACCCACACACGATTATTTTCATCGGGTATTTTTAACTCAGTGTTTTATCAGCTTGTTCGAGCATATTTTATCAGCTTGTTCGAGCATATTTATCGTTAGCTTTTGGGACCCTTTTCACGTCAACTTGTGAGAGCAATATGCTATATTAGCCTATGAGCTCAATATGTCAACTTGTGAGAGCAGTATATTTTATTAACTTTTAAGACCCTTTGCACATCAGCTTGTGAGAGTAGTATATTATATCAGCCTATGTGCTTCAATACGTCAACTTGTGAGAGCAGCATATCTTATCAGCTTGTGTGAGCACGATCTTATCAGCTTGTGCGAGCAGTATATCTTATCAGCTTGTGCGAGTATGATCTATGTATTTATTAGCTTGTGCGAGCTACTATCTATCTATATCAGCTTATGAGAGCTATGACCATATATTGCAACTTATGAGAGCAAAGACTGTTTATTTCAGCTTGCGTGAGCCGATGTTGTATCAATTGAATCGATAGACGGAATTGAATTATATATGGTTCAGATTGATAGATAGTATTAATTGACAGATTGGTATTAATTGTGTTGAATTGAGCTTATTGACTGAGTGGATCGATGGTTTGAATTGATTGGTTGGATATATGAATTGTACTGACTTGTAAGAAGGAACTGAGGTGAGGTAAGTCCTCTATCTTGTGTATGCATAGACAGTCTTTAGACGTATTTCATTCTTAGTTAGAGTTTAGGGGGTAAACTTGCTGAAACATCATCTCACCCCGTCGTGGGCTAACATTTTCAGGTCCTTAGATAGCTGCTTCTCCTGAGCGTTTTGGCTAGCCCAAAAAGATCACCAAACAGATCTCTTATATTCCCCTCCATGGGAGCCAAGGAGCCTGGGTCTACAAATTCGTGAGATCTATTGTCTAGCTTGATGCAGGCCTACCCCGAAGGGTACCCCATCAATTCAGATCGTGGTATCGTCGCGAGCGAGATGGACCCAAAGAAGGTCCCCTACCGGAGTCTGAGATCCCTATGTCGGTGTTAGAGGTCACTTTTGGCGAGGGTACAGCTAACCATCCCAGTAGTGCAGTGGTGTACCCAAATCCCCAGGAGACCCCAGAGTCTTCGATTGAGGGTTGGAATGCTTAGAAGACTTGTAGCCCATCTACTTTTGTAGACTTGTGAATGTAGACTAGTATTGTATATAACCTAGTTTGCTGTGTATAAAGGTGTGTTGTGGTTTTCAAAATTTTGGCCCTACTTTTCTATCTCATCTTTGTGTTGTCTAGGGATTTATTTATACGTTTCCGCAAGCACATTAAAATGAATGGGTTGGCGACGCATCCTAAGACGTCACAATTTAATCAACCACGAAGGGATGGGTACGCACTCGAGGATCAGGGCATGACAAAACCTATATCCTGTAACTTGGAATCTTGACAAGTTTTAATATCGTTCTTGGTTCATGCCTTCACGTGATCTTGCGATATTCCGTATTATTCGATAATTAGTGTATAGTCTAGAAGCACTAGTCTGAGCTTCTATTTTAAGACTGACACTCTCACTTTATTAATGTTCATATTTTCCATATGTCTTTATGGTCAGTGAATTATAGTAGCAAGTGGTGGTCTTTAAAGATTCTGATTTACTACAATCATTTAATTAATAATATATGTGGAATTTAGGTAGACCCTGAAACCGACCTTAGAACTTGTGACAGGGTAGATTCTAGATTCAAGGGTATGCATGGTAGGTTTTAGGTTCCAAAAAATGATAAATTTGTTCTAACGGATAGGTTCCAAATTCTATATGGAACTTGTACGGAACTTGAAACCGCTCACTCCTAGTTTTTACCCCCATAGAATATTATGCTAAGCGCTGTCTCAAGCTCTCAATGACACATCAAGTGGTCAATGAAAGGATGATCAATGGCAAAAGAAAGTGGAAGCGAGAATGGATATTTGGGTGCCACCTTATTATAAGTTGAAAGGTCGTGATATTTTAAGCAACTGCTTATCTCCATCAATTATGTAAAGTCAAAAGTGAATTAGGCCGATCCTCTGACTAAACCTGTGGGAAGAAAATTAATTTTTTATGCATTTAGGGGAATGGGACAAGTCAGTTAAGTAAAAACAACATTGATGGCAACCCATCCTATGTAATTGGCAATCCCATGAATGGGGTTCATATGGATAGTAATAAGTCACTTGTTGTTCTAATGATGCACTATTAAAAATTGTTGTCCCTCCTAAGGTGAGAAAAGTGCAAAATTGCAAGAAAAAAGATATTGAGCTAAGCTTTTAATGAATTTCATAACCATTATTAGTGGTGTATTAAATTGAAAACTACACTTAATGAAATCGCCTATATAAACGTGGAGTGGGGCAGCTCTGAGAATTTTGGTGAAAATCTATAGAGCACTTATGAATAAACCAAGCAACGCATGGCCTATTACCACTAAACTGCATTGAACAACAAAGTTTATAGAAATACAATATGATTGGTGAAAATTATAATTCACAAAAAGAAATTCTTTATTTATGGAAGTTTCAAACTTCACCAATGATTTCATGAATTATATTTCATTGTTTCTAGGGCTAGTTCATAGCCTAACAAACACTAATTCCAATGCATTATACTCCAATAACCCAACATCATTATTATTTTTTAATTATTTTCAAAATCTTTTAAAAAAATGTAGGGGATTGTTGAATATTTCAATAGTTTTTGAAATATTCATAGTAATAGCTTTGATAAAAGTTATGACCACATTGAAGGCCGTTATTATTTTAACGGTTATATAACAGCCTTTTAACAATTTGTATAATAGTTTTTTGTATCACTTTGCAATGTTTATTTTATTTTTCAAATAAACCCTCCATTATTCTACAACGACTCTATAATGATTTCTTAACGGCTCTATAAAGGTCTCTTAACGCTCTATTTTGTCTAAATATAAATATAAAACCTCAAAAACAATCTTGATATATACACTGAATGAAAAAGAATATCATTTATCTTAAAAAATCTTTCCTTTCATTTTTTTTTTTTTTTGCTAGGTTAAGCACATCATTGTTTTTGTTCCTTCTAATATTCAGTTCGAAACATAAAAGAATTGTTATATCTTGGGAGAATAGTTGCTAAAGCCTATTGCATCAAGTTTCGTACTCCGAGGGTCCTTAAGGATGGTGCTTGTACATCTTAGACAAATTTATTTATTTATATATATATATATATATATATATATATATATATATATATATTTATTTATTTATTTATTTATTTATTTATTTATTTATTTATTTTCATCATTTTTTCCACTATTATTTGTGCTTTTTCAAACTATTGGTGGTGTTGTTGTCTTTATATAGTAATGGTGCTAAAGACACCGATACTAAGCATGCATTGCCTTTTGGTACAAGGAAGTTTCAGCGTATGCTCGTCACTAATGATGATGTGAGTTTTAGTTATTGGTTGCTGGTTGTGCTTTGAAGTTACAATGAATTCATTCTTGTGAAATGAGTGAGTCTTTCTAAGATGTACTAAATTGTTTCATTTTTTGGATTTGCACTAGACTTTAAATTTTTAGGATTGGTTTTGTCTTGAAGTTATGTATCTATCTTTTCATGTGAAATAAAAATTTTCCTCCTGACCAAAAAAGAAAAAAGAAAATATTAATAAACAGTGCCATGGCAACTATGTCTTCTATCATGTCACGAGTGGATTCATGTCTATGTATAATATGGGTTGTCCCATGTCATGCTTGTGCTTGTGACCGTACCGTGCTATGCTCAACTTGTAACTGTACCATGCTATGCTCGTGCCTAATGAGTAAATTTGTTATCATTACAAGGCCGTCACTGTTTTAAAAGACAAAATATAGGAATTGATATGCAGTTAATGAATAAGAAGTAAAGGGGAAAAAAATGTAGCTTGTAATACTATTTCATTTGGTACGACAAGAGGGACTCATGATTCACTCTCTCTCTCTCTCTCTCTCTCTCTCTCTCTCTCTAAATTGCACAAACAAATTTGAATGAGGATCCTAATAGGTTCTACATAAAAAAATTATAATACATTTTTTATTAATGAAGAATTGTGTTTGAAACCGTATAAATAAATAAATAAGTACAAATGAAATTTTGAATAGTTACTATTATGTACTAGAATATATTATTATAATAAGGTATTGCAATCCCTACGTATAAAAGTATTAGCATCATGATATGGTTAACTTGACAAACATGATTATCTTAATCTAATATCGTTTCATAATTAATTTAATATTTTCCGAATAATTTTCCATACCTTTTATTTATTTATTTTTGAAATCATTAACAGGGTCCAAACGAGGCCGGACTGTCGGCTCGCATGCATCGGACGGACATCGGACAACCCAGTAACATCTTCCATCCGATGCATTTGGGGAGGGAACGAGAGAGAGACAGAGAGAGAGACAGGGTTGAGGGCCAGGAGACGCCATAAAGATTTTCGGGAAGCACGTATTCCAGGGTTCGGGCCAGGAGACGCCATGAAGATTTTCGGGAAGCACGTATTCCCCGGCAAATTGTGCTCTTCAGCTCAGGGTATGCACGCATTCTTTTCTTTCTTCTGTTTTTTCGTTGATCATCTGCTCGCGAATGATGTTGTTTTCGATGGGATGACCATGTGTGTGGGGTTGAGGCAGGCTTCTCTTCTTGGCTGCGACCACCTACGACGTCCACAGATCCATCAAGAACAACCAGACTCCCCCTTCGAAGGAACAGCTCCAAGCCCTCGAAGACTACATCAAATCCGTCCGCCGACCCCCCTGAAAAGCTTCTTCAGTTCAGACCCCGCTTTGGATTCGGCCGGCGATTCAATTCGAGGCTTTCAAAGTTTTGGTGGGTTTCGAGTTCTTGGGGAATTCACACCGAAGAGTTCTTCGCAGTTCAGGGAGATCCTCTTGGCTTTGTTTAGTTCTGGTTCGCCGATGCACACGTGTCCTGGCTAAGCCCATTTTCAGCCACATGAAGAACTGGGTGTGATTCGCCTTGTGTATCTTAACCCTTTGGCTCAAAATAAAAGGAGGGATAAGGAAAGATGATGGAAATTACTCCAGATTGAGGACCAACGCTCAAATTTTCCATTTTCTTGTTGTTAAATCGTATGTATAAAGTGAATTAAACATATGATGCCCTTTTTATGTATATGATTTTTGTATATAAATGAAGTTGGTTTCTGGAGTAACTTTCAGATCGATACAATTAGGACGAATCGGGAGCTGTCCACAGTGTTACGTTCATCTGGTTTTCAATTATCTTAATGTTCGAAAGTTTCTGCTGTCGTCGAAACCGTTGAAAGGGTTTTGGCCAAACCCAGGATAGGAGGGGCTTTTGGCTGGGCAAGTTGCAATGAGTACTTTGTCCAGAGTCTATTAAGTTAAAGATGGAATCCGTCCTCACTGGCTCGCCCTCATCAACTGCAGAATGTACGTGCAGGAAGGCAAGTAATCCAATGAAAATCACAATATTTGATTGGCATCGTATTCTGGTTTTGACCCAAATGACAGGAAGGCAAGTAATCTGATGAAATCGCAATGTTTGATTGGCATCGTATTCTGGTTTTGATCCAAATGATACACAATGGTTTTTGACAGAATCGGGTGGCAACTATCTGACTACAGAACAGAAGTGACCATCGAAAAAATAATTTTTTATTGATGTCTATCGAACTGGATATGAACACAAAGCTGCAGAATAAATTGGAACTCTCGAGATTGCCTTTGGTTGTGAAGCTGATACGGCATTTACAAGCAGGGGCCTCTAGTTACAGGACTATTACACCAGACACCTGAGCTAGATCAGATACAAGCTAAGGTTACAATCTCCTAATGTTCCCAAGATCACGAGTCTATTAACGGAAGGTATCGATAAAGAGTGCACAGAACATTTATGTTTTCAGCTTGCCCTAATCCGAGAAGCAAGCCGTCTTATGAATTCATCATTGAATGAACTGTCAAGCTCCTTTATCTTTGACAAGTACTCCATGGCTTCCTTATGTTTCCCCATTTTGCAAAAGCCATCCACAACAATTCTGTAGGTCAGTTCATTAGGCCGGCAATTATGCTGAATCATATAGCTGATGACATCATCAACTTCTGGAAACATTCCCCTACCCATATAGCCCGCTACAAAAGTGTTGTACGTAAAAATACATGGCCTAATACCTCTCGTGGTCATTTCAGAGAGAATCCTGATGGCGTCCTGCATTAACCCTTGTCGGCAAAATCCCTTGATGACAGTGTTATAAGAAACGAGGTCAGGTCTCCCACCAGATTTTTGTAGTCGTTTCAGGATTTCTTCTGCTCTCCAGCATTCTCCATATCGAGCATACATATCCATCAAGCTATTGTAGGTCACAAGATCCGGTTCCAACCCACTCTCCCGTATCAAGTGCAGCATCTCATTCGCGCGTTCATGCATGTTGTTTTTGGCATACATTGAGAGCATTGAGTTGAACACAACCAAATCAAGCTTGTATCCACCATTTTGCAACTTCTCAAAAGCTCTTTCCATGCCGGCTAGCACTCTACATTTGAAGTTTGCGAGGACAAGGGTTCTCAAGAGCACCCAGCTGGGAAAAATACGGCCCGCATATATCTCGTTTTCTATTTCCTCTATGCCCTTCACTTTTCCACTTTTTGCATAACAGTGGAGTATCAATGAGTAAGAGGTTTCGTTTGGCCTGAAGCCCTTTTTCTTCATGTCTAAAATGACTGACTCTGCTGCATGCCAATCCCCTCTTCGAGCTAGAGCATTCAGAAGAGAGTTGTAAGTGGTAATACATGGGGTAAACCCTGCTTTAATCATGTCCTCATGCATTTTTGTTGCATCAATTTCTGATCCACACCGGCCATATGCACTAATTAAAGTATTAAATGTGTCTCTGTCAGGTTCAAATCCGCAACTTTTCATTTCACGGAAGACGCGGTTTACATACTTATGCATACCGTTGTTTCCACACATGGCAAGCATAGTATTCCACGTTACACGGTTAGGAGAACACCCATTTGTCTTCATGTCGCTTAGTAACTTTATCATCTCCTCTGATCGAGACTTTTTGCCCAACATCCCAAGGATGGCATTATATGTACACACATTAGGAACACAACCCATTTCCTTCATCCTGTCAAACAGATTCAAAGCCTTATCCTCCTTTCCCGCTTTCCCATAGGCATTTATGACTGTAGTATAGGTAATAGCATTTGGCATTATACCTTTACCAATCATACTGTCTATAACAGCAGCTCCTTCCTCGCAGAAACCTGCCCTCACATATGCTGCCACAAGCTCATTGTAAGTGACAGAGTCCAGCGGGCAATTGTTCTCCTCCATTTCTTTCAAAATGCTCAAGGCCTCAGAGTAAATTCCAGCTTTCCCAAAAACTTGCAGCAATGCATTGTAAGTAACCGTTCCTGGTACATAGCCCTGTAACTTCAGTCCAGTGAAGAAGTTTTTGGCTTGCTCCAACAAACCCTCTCTGCCACAAGCAGATATCACAGTGCTGCATGTGAACTCATCAAATTCAAGTCCCTTGCCTCTCATCTCATCCAAGAGGTCTAAAATTTTCGACCACGAGCGGCCCATCTTCCCATACACATCAAGCATCACATTGTAAGTCACCAAAGTTGGAGAAAGTCCCAAGCCCTTCATATTCTCAAACAACGCAATGGCCCGTTCATACTTGCCAGTCCTAGAATACGCATGAAGGATGGTCGTGTAGGCTCTAACATCAAGGGAGTACTCCTCAATGGGAATTAAATCAAACAGCTTGGATGCAACAGAATGCTGGGACTCTCTCCCCAAAATCCTAGCCATAAGTTCAATAATCTGATAATCAAGCTGCACATTTTCATCATTCAAGTTGCAAACAACCCATTCAAACAGAGAAACCGCCCTCGCCCAATTTCCGGACAAATCGAGTGCTTTTAACAAACTTATCAGATCAACATCGAGCAAGTCAAACTTGGCAGAATCAAAGAAACCACTCAAACTATGCAGGGGCCGATCCACAATCGAACCGAACATCAACTTACACTTCCCGGACAAGAATTCAACCGACCCATCATCCTGTTGGCCCTTTCCTCTCGAACCATCCAAATGCAGGGGCAAAACAGAAGCGGGCCTCTTCGGAGGAGCATCTCGGAGCCGTTCTTGGGCAGCATCGAGGGCGACGTGGAGAGAAGACGCGAGGGCAGAGCCAGGCTGAGGAGGGGCGACAGGTTGGAGGTGCTGGATGAGGGTGTCGAGTGGGAACGAGGGAGGAGACGGGGATTGAGGCGGGAGCGGAAGCGTCGCGGAGTTGAACTTCAAGGGCGAATTCGGGGCCGCCGCCGGCCTGCCCGCTGGGGCTGGATACACCGGCCTGTTCGGGAAGAGGGTTCCTTCCATTTGACACGCCCACGCGCGAGCTACGTGCTGGGAAACTGCGGGGACGAGAGCAAGAATTGGGGGACCAAAGTGGCGGAGGTTAAGCAGGAGATGCAGGATTCAATTTGAGCAGGGGAGGCAAGTGGAGGGAGCATCCGGGCTTCTGCTCTGCTTCTGCGCAGACAAAACAGAGAGAGAGAGAGAGAGAGGGGCAATCTAGGATGGTTGGTGGTTATTCAAAAGGCGGAGGGAGAGGATGAAGGGGGCTGTGATGACTTGGGAAGATTACATGAGTTGTGAGGAAGAGGAAGCACCACTGAGCTCAAAGAGAGAGAGAGGGAGCAGAACGAGAACCGGACCGGTTTGTCAGTGACAGGACCGGGGTTACCCCCAACAGGGCCAAGACCACTATAGAAGAGAACTTTTTTTTTTTTTTTAATCCCCGGGCGAATGAATTTTTTTTTTTTTTTAAAGAGCTGTTTGAATACCCATGTAGAAAGAGTCAAACATAGAGCACCAAGTGAAGTTAAAAAACATATTGAACAATAAAAAAAGATTTTTTTGATAAACTTTTTCCAAAAAAATCTTAAACTTTTTTTTTTTGTATCATTTCAATTATCAATCTTTCAATTGAATCAATTTAATTATAAATTTTTTTTAATCGATACCAATTTAGTCCATCCAGCCTAAGTTGGGTAGAATTATTGACGTGAATGAATCGATCCTACATCCATGTGCGACACAACCAAGACTGATATAGATAAAATTTATAATTTTTAAATATTTTTAAATATTTTTCTTTTTTTTTTTATCGCTTTTCTTTTCTTTCTTTCTTTTTTTTTTTTTGTTCATGTACACTATTGGGCAATGACATGCCGAACGACCATCACCGACCATAAATGAGGGCCAACAAGCCTCACCAAGTTTGGGTCAAGGCCTCCATGCCCTCATCAACCACAAGTGAGGGCGTTAATCCTCACCTAGATCCAAGCAAGAGTCCAAACCCTCATTCGTGGCTGGCAAAGGCACGAAGGGCCTCACTCGTGGTTGACAAGGGTCATGATGCCCTTCCTTGGTTTGGGTGTGGGTATCACGGCCCCCGCCGACCAACAAGCGAGCCTCGCCCAAACTAGTTTATAGCTGGTGACCTTTTGACTAATTACACTTTTAGCAACACCATATTTCACTTACTAAGCCTTTCCTGATCCCTGCAGACTAATGGAGGTTTCTTTCCTTGTTGAAAACATGGTAGTAAACATGTCCTTAAGATTCGCCAATTGATTTAGGAACGTTTTCCTTATTTAGTGAGGAACCAGTTCTTTCTTGTGTTTGCATTGTTATCCTAGAAGCTGGTCTAGATTTACACCTTGTTCGAGCACCTTTTGCCTCGACGATTCACTTTTCATCCTTGTAGGACTGGGTAGACCATAGATTTTCTTCAACTCAACTCACTTACTGGAGGGACCCTACTTAGATACCATTTGTCCTGCCCAGTAGTTCCTTAGCCATGAAATAGCCCTTGCGACCCCTAGTGAGTGGAAATACTAGGCTGCTCTTCCTTCATGGTTGTTTTAGAAAACAATACACGAATAACTTCATCGTATCAGGTTGCACCACACCCAACTTAGCTTAGGCATCTAGACCATCGAGCAAGATAACATATTATTTTAGACTCAACAACTGATTTCAGCCTGTCATGATCTTATCAAGAGAGCAGTATCAGCTCTCTATCAATTTGTGCATGAAATGTCAACCCCACTTTTGAAGCTCATAAGTAATATAATTGTTCTATACTAAAACTCTTACACCAATGGTTCTAATGCCACTCTTATAGATTAGGTATTTTAATCCCTTTACATCACTCACTCTTCACTTGATAACCCCACAAGGGTTTGTGAGTATGAGAGAATCACCAATTATGACACATGCATGTGGGCTTGCTTGAATTTCACTGAGTATTTAGATTGAATGGGCTTAACTGTGAAAGTTCAAAAAAGCTTAGGGCCTAATTGCAAGACCATTTATCATATCAGGCCAACTTAAATGGAATTCACGATTGGGCGAAGTTTAAATGAAAATTATGCGAATGGACATGTCATTGTTAAACATGAATGCCTTTAGTATCTAAGTGCGGAGAAATATAGTAAAGAATGCGAACTATGCAATATCATATTTTTTGTTTAGGGGTCAAATTTGATAACGCCATTTACCAACCATCTTGTAAAAGAGTACACCCTACTGAAGAGCAAGTCTTCTTTTCTATTGGAAGAAGAGAACTAGCGTTCGTTGGCTTTAACACGTCGACACCTCAAATTTTAATCCCATCTTGAAGGAATCATGAAGTTTTGACAGGGTCAATCTAGAGTTGATCAAGGTTTCATGGATAACGTGAAAAAGCATGAAACACATTTTCCTTCTTAAAAGTGAGTTCTGCTCGTCAAAATGAGTCTTTTGACATCCATATATCGCATGAGTTCGGCAGTCAATGTTTATCACTTCGAGATTACTCATCCTTTTTTCACAGTGCCAGAAATTTGCGATTTCCAGACATCATGAAGCTGGGATCATAAGCATTCGGGCCGATAGATGTAAGACAAGGAAGTAATAGCCGACCAAAACTTCATTCAAACTTTCCCTTTGAAGCCCAAAATCGTACCTCTAGTTGTAGGTCTCAGGCTCAAACAAAACTTTCCAGACCTGAAAGTGTTGTTTGAGCCCAAAATTTTAAAAATTTAAAAAAAAAATTAAAAATTAAGAAAAAATAAAAGGGGGAGGTCAAACGGGGTGGCTGAGGGCTAAGCCCTCGCCGCCGCCGCCTCCCCGCCGTTGCCGGGAAGGGCCGGCGACGGAGGGGGGAGGGTCGGAGTCGAGGTCGCCGGCCCCCGGCCGACGGACAGCGAGGGCCGTGACCCTCACCCTAGATTTGGGCACGGGCCATGACCCTCGCCCAGATCCGGCGAGGGGTTGCGAGCCCTTCGCCCCCGCCGCCGCCGGGAAAGGCCGGCGACGGAGTGGGGAGGGTCGGCCGGGGTCGCCCCGGCGCCGGCCTTGAGCCCCGCCCAGATTTGGGGCGAGGGTCGTGGCCCCGTTGTGATTTGGCGAGCGCCTCGCCCGACCCTCCCTCCTCCGTCGCCGGCCCTACCTAGCGACGGGTCGCGGGCCGGCGAGGGCTCAGCCCTTAGCCGCCCCGTTCGACCTCCCTCCCTTTTTTTTTTTTCTTAATTTTTTTTTTAAAATTTTCTTAATTTTTTAATTTTTTTTAAAATTTTCTTTTTTTTAATTTTTTGAATATTTTAAATAAAATTAATTTTAAATCTAATTTAATTAATTTTTATATTATTATTTACATGTAGACACGAAACGCGTCTTTTTGCATTTTCTTCCGCCACGTCATCGTGTAAAACGATGCCGTTTTGGACCAAACTCACCGGAAAGTCGCCACGTAAGCCATTTTGGCCGGATTTTACTTAAGTGTCCCATTTAACTTCAAAACTGGCACACTTAAGTGTACTATTTTAAAATTATAACACTTAAGTGTCCTCCCGTGCCAAGTTATGGCATTTTGGTCATATTTAATCACATCTTTAGCATCTTCCTGTTGAGATTTTCTTTGATTAAAGATCTAAAATACTAAAGAATGAGAGTTTAGGCTACGCAACAACATATAGTCTTCTAGGAATAGGAAAAGAAAAGTTATTATCACCGGTTCTTAAGTCCATCTAGGAATTGGACCATATAGCCGGTTCGATTCGGTTCCAAGATTAGGTGGGTCGGTTCCATTTCCACAAATTAAAAAAATAAAATAAATCTTGTTATCTGATTTTAAGGCGGGTCTCACCCTAGAATTACTCACCTATAAATAGTATCAACTTATGGAGCACAAACACGACTTGACAATTTGTAGTTTGAGGCAAAGCAGATCGTGTAATATGATTACATGGCCCACCATGACATGAAATAAACCCTTTCGAAGCGACATCAACTTGCCGACGCGAAGCTGACAGGAAATATGCTCACATTTTCCTGCAATGCATTTCCAATTTAAGTTAATTTGTCAACAAATTATCACCAAATCAAAATAAACAATATTTTTATAGTACATGAAAACTATTAATCTAAAATCCTAATAGAGAATAAAATGAATTGAATGATCTTTTAGTGAACCGAGTCTAAACAGTTCACATATCAACACTAATTTGTTAATTCGAATGGATTATACAAATTGCTTTTGTGCTTGGCACTTGGAGAGGGTGGATGGGGGGGTTTGACACGAATTGTAACTTGGAGATCAACACGAAGTAAACTCGAGCTCAATTGACCTTGATCAGAATCTATTAATTTTGTGTGGTATTGAAAATTGTAACCGAGGAAAGTAAGGATTATTATTGCCTAAAATTATTTTCTCACGACTCCTCCTAAAAAATCCAAAATTACTCTGATGTTAGTAGAGAAATCAATCGAAATAAAATATTTTTTGGTTTTCATGCTAGAGAAAGAAAAAGAGTATGAAGCAATGCCTTAATAATTTAAAAGTACCAAATCGGCTAGTTCTGAGTGATTCCTAATTCTTAATATTTAGAACCGGTGATTATTGATCCGGTTTTTGTTTTAGGCATAAAACCAAATCACTAGACAAATTGATACTTTTTAAGTAGAAAGTTAATGATACTTGATTATATTTTATCATATATTTAATGTCTTTCCATCGAGA
This sequence comes from Eucalyptus caleyi, assembly GCA_014182885.2. NCBI lineage: Eukaryota > Viridiplantae > Streptophyta > Magnoliopsida > Myrtales > Myrtaceae > Eucalyptus > Eucalyptus caleyi. Next base: position 30,073,121 of record CM024468.2, on the reverse strand, counting down.
TTTTCATTGATTAAAGATCCAAAACACAAAATAATGAGAGTTTAGATTATGTAACAATACTTATAATCTTATGGAGAATAGGAAAAGAAAGAGACATCAGTGCTGGTTTTTGGATTCACCTGGAAACTCGACCAAGCTTACCAAACAAAAACAAAAACACGACTTCACAATTTGTAGTTTAAGGCAATGTGAATCGTGAATCATGACTACATGGCCCACCATTCCATGAAATCAATCCGCCAACCTGATCCTGACAGGAAATATGCTCATTTTTTTTTCTTCTGATAATGCATTTACCATTGAAGTTAATCTGTCCATAAAGCATTACCAAATCAAAACAAACACCATTTTCATGGTTTTTGAAAATTATCAATTTAAAATCCTAATAGCGAATAAAATGAATTGAGCAATCTTTAAATAAATCAAGTCTGAATGGTTCATCTATCAATACTAATTTGTTAATTCGAACGTTTTGTACAAATTACTTTTGTCCCCAACATCTGTCACTCGGAGGATGTTGACATGAACATTACTATATTGTTGATCAAATCTTATAAATCGATAAGAAGTGGACTCGAACATAATTAGCCTCAATCATAATCTATTAATTTGGTGTCGTGTCGAAATTTGTAACCGAGGATAGCAAGCTTCATGATTGCCCACAGCTAGAATTATTTTCTCACAACTCCTAAAATATCAAAAGTTTTTCTCTTCCCTTCTCGGCGGAGAAATCAAACGAAATAAGATATTTTTGGTTTTTTCGTGTTAGAGAAATTTTCGTGCTGGAGACATGACGTACCCGCCTTGGCAAAGAAAAAGAATACGAAAGCGACACGCCCTGATTCTTGAACGATTCGTACATAGACCCCGTGGACATGAAGACAAAGGCAGTTCAGCAGCCTAAAGAACCAAAACCGTGCACGGACCCTGCAACTTTTCACTTTCTTTCGTTTTCTGCAACGCATGAATACAGAGCAGTTCGCTTTCCACTTGCCTGTACCTCCACACGCCCAGAGCAAGAAGAAAGGGCGCTGACCCAGAACAAGAAAAGGAAAAACGAAGGACGAAAGATCCCAAGAATTCCAAGCCGATACAATCCCGTTTTTGCTACGGGGTTTCTGCTGGCACCCCTTTGTTTTGCTTGCTGTAATTTGTACAGGAGAGAGCGCCCGCGGTCCGTTTCTTGGTCTGCATTTTGCTGTCGTGCCGGGAGTTTCCAGAGTTCCGCGCTTTCTTGAAGAGAGCAGGAGTTAAAAATGGAGTCTTCGCTTGTCCGTTCGTTTCCCTCGCCTTCTGTGCTCTCCACGGGTACATGTCTTCGGTTCGATTTTGGGTTTCTGCTGATTGTGCTTTGGCTTTTCTCGAGTGCCCCCGTCAATTTAACTGGGAAGAGTTCACGGCCCTTTTCCTGATCAGGGTCGCTTTTCTGTGTTAGACTACAATCTTGGATTTCGTGTGAAATCAGTGTTTTTTTTTTTCGTAGCGGCTATCTTTCAAGGGTACTCAGTGGGGCTCTTCTTTTAATTTTTGTAGCAGTTGGGGAGCTGTTCTTCTGCTGATTTATGAGCTGCTTGAGAGTACTTTGTCTGATTTGTTTCAATGGTTAATGTAGGCAGGAAAAATTGGAGAGGGGACGACTTCACGAAGTTCTGCTTTCCTGGTACGACCCACTGATTTCAGTATCTAATTTGTTGCTTTTCTTCCTCCTCTAAAATTGTTCTTCATATGTGTAAGAAGTCTCAGTTTCTTTGTTTATTACCTAGTTTTCTTCAAATTGGTTAATGTTGTAGGTAAAAAGATGCAAAAGAATTTTGATTTAATCTGCTTGATGTGTCGGTGTAGCTTGTAACTTAACTTAATCTTGGTGAACATCTGCGTTGGGTGTTTTAACCCCAGTGACTGCCAGTAGTTACTTTGTTTTTTTCAAAAAAAATCTGCTCGATATATCTAGTGCCGGAAAAAGGGGAAAAAAACAAGAAAAATCTAATCAATATATTCTCAGTACTTTTGAAATAAAGTTAGCATCGGTTTAGGATCTTAAGCAAGCATGTTTACACACCTTTTGGCAATTTAACCATGTTAAAAATTTTCATATTTCTGAGCATATTGTGTTGTAAATGGTTCATGCAAATGGTTCCTGCTTCAATTTTTCAGAACTTCATGTAATTTTCCTTTTTAGTTTTAGACCCTCTGTCCATAATGTTACTTATGGAATTGCAATTTCTTGTGTAGCACAAGTTTCACAGAGCAGAGAAAGGGACATCCTTGGAGCATACAATACTAGATCTCATGTTACAAATATTAAGGAAAAACTCACCCTTACCCGGAGAAGGAATAATGAGTGGATTGTGAATGCGGCGTCTGGACAACCACTCGAGTCTGGGCCAGAAGCTTATAATTCCGGTCATATCTGGGATTCTGTAAAAACTGCTGCTGATGCTTTTTATCGGTTCTCTCGTCCTCACACAGTTATTGGCACAGTTAAGTGCTTGTTTAGTTAAATGGTCAACTATGGCCATTTTGCTCCAATTGGATAAAGCTGTGAATTTTCTGTGATTGACTAACATCACTTGTTTTGATCAGGCATTGAGCATAATATCAGTTTCTCTGCTTGCGGTTCAGAAGTTATCAGATATTTCTCCCTTATTTTTCACAGGGGTGCTGGAGGTGAAGATTAACCGTCATTATAACTCTGCACAGTTCATTGTCATCCGAGATCTAGTCAACTTACAACCTTGATGTCTGCAAATTTTCAGGCTGTTGTTGCTGCCCTCTTCATGAATATTTACATTGTGGGTTTAAACCAGATTTCTGACATTGACATAGACAAGGTGTGTTAACTTAGGCACCTTATTATCAGTTGCATTTCTCTGGATTCCGTGAAGTTCTTCAGTTGGAATAGTATTAGTTGTGGGTTTTATTTGTTTATTTTTTTTTATTTTTATTTTACCATTGGACATTTGAAATACTTGCACTGAGATTTCCTCAGAGCTACTTTTGTGTCCTGCTGGCTTTTATGTCTGTATTACTTACTAGCTGCTGACCCTTACTTCTATTAAGCAATGAACACATGACTTCAATGAGGATAAGTAAAAAATACATGATGGGTCCAGCACTAATTCTATTCCAATTGAAGCACCTAGATGCTCGCTCATCCAGCCGGGATCCCATGACTTTGATGAGAAGTCAAAAAGTACATTATTTGTCCTTTTTATTGGGCACATCCTGTTATAGTCAAATGTACATAGACTGAGAACCTATGATAATTCTCTTGATGCAATTCTTATACTGGACTTCATAGGAGAAACATGCTAATGTTTTCATAGCTCACTTGATTGTTATGTCATGATTGTCTCTTGCAGGTCAACAAGCCGTATCTTCCGCTTGCATCAGGAGAGTACACAGTTGGAACTGGCGTCATGATTGTTACATCTTTTTCCATTATGGTATCAGAACTTAACCCTTAGTTTGCCTTACTCCAAAAAATACATACCTTTGCTTCCACAATGTTGTGTACATGAGCAGAAATTTCTGCTTGTATGATGATAAATATCAGCCATTGAATGTTGGGATCAACTAGGTGTACTGTGTACAGTTTTGCCTGGTTCACCTTTTACCTTTCACATATTATCCCTGCTGAAAAATTCATTAAATAATAAAAGTAATTTACACGAGGTTTCCTTCGAGAGTATTATGCAAGACTACAAGACTACTAGTTTTATTTGTGAGTGATACCAAAGGATAGCAAGCTATTTGCTTCTCAAGTATACTAATTGGAAAGTATGAAAAGATTAGTGCTGCTTTGAAGGTACGGTCCTGGAAAATTTGCGATGGCCATCTTGCTTCGAAGTTTCTTGCTATATCTTCTTCCATTACATTGTCTCTGCTTCTTGATGTTTATTTGTTTGAGGAGTTCATTGTTGAAAATCTGTGGTACATGTCTGAATGGATAGCAAGCTATTTGCTTCTCAAGTATACTAATTGGAAAGTATGAAAAGATTAGTGCTGCTTTGAAGGTATGGTCCTGGAAAATTTGCAATGGCCATCTTGCTTCGAAGTTTCTTGCTATATCTTCTTCCATTACATTGTCTCTGCTTCTTGATGTTTATTTGTTTGAGGAGTTCATTGTTGAAAATCTGTGGTACATGTCTGAATGGTTAAAACTAGATAATGTGCTCCTTTGTTCTGTTCAATCACCTAATTATCAGCTTTCCTTTGATTCTAGACTTGTAAATATTTCTCTTGATGTTACAATTAACTAATTATGCAATTATCATTGTTTTATTGTCAGAGTTTTTGGCTTGGATGGATCGTTGGTTCATGGCCATTATTTTGGGCTCTATTTATCAGTTTTTTGCTTGGAACAGCTTATTCTATCAATGTGAGTACTTGTGTCACTTTAACTCTTGCGTAGCCCTGGAGGAAGTGTGTTCTTTCTTCATCCCCCTCCTTTAGGAGAATTTTTACTCGAACTGGTCTGTAAGTTACTGAACATGTTTTTTGAGGGAACAGTTCTGTGGAATTGAGACTTATGTGGTTGTTACATTCCTCTTGTTGGTTAGAAACATCAGCATGCTCTTATATTAGTGTTAATTGATCCTTTATGCCATACTTCACAAAAGATTTTGCCAGACATTTATGTTGCTTCAAAGTTCTTTCTGCATTTGTCTCACTTCTAAGAAGCGTTATTATCTTGACTAAGATGCTTCATTTCAAAGAAGCTAGTGCATGAATACCAACTTCCTGGGAAGAATAAAAGTCACAATAATTAGAACATCGGAGAGACATTTTCCTTTAAAGATCCTACTTGTATGTGAAGGTTCATAGTGAAACCTATCGTCCTTACACGATTTGGCATCATCCTTCCCCAAGTTGGATGCATCATTCTTTACCATTGTCACTACTTGCTATACGTTCTCATCAGGAACCATGACCAAAACAAAACAGTTTGCTTTAGTAAGATATTACAGCCTTCAAGTCCTTTTTTATGCTCTTGACATCTTCTAAACTTTATTGGGTGATTACATGAATGATTTCATCTCAAAAGCTTCCATGCTCACAATCCTTTTATAGGGCAATTCTCACGGTATACAGTTCATATTTCTGATGTAGCAGATAGACATCACATCATTACTCATCACTCACTTTTCATGATTTATCAAAATGTAAATAGTTCATGCATTAACAATATAAGCATAAGCAATCATCATGCTTTTGATTGTAGAAATAGGTCATGAATCTACTGGAAGTATAAATTTCGTAAATGAACCCTCTCTTTTTAAGCACTAGACAAATCGAAAAGAGTTTCCTTTTAGACATATCTGGATCTTTCTTAGACAGACTTATATCCCAAATCTCTCAAAGGTTAGCTTATAAATGCATAAGCTTGGTAAAGTTTATTGCAATATCACCAATATTCACAGCACTCTTATCATATACTTATTAAGCATCTCCACTTGATGGTAAAAGGATTAACAGATTAGTTAAATGAATAGCCTTTAGCTATGAGGACAACCTGCTTCCACTGACATCTCATGTCAGAAAAAAAGTTTGCTGTTATCTTGCATTTATCTCTTGTTTGATGCTAGCTAAAAAAGCTTATCGAATTTAGTACTAATATGGTGTCCAAGATGCAATTTCCTTCATATCCTGTTTATTAAAATTGTCACTTTTGTTTGTATTAGCCGATTGACAAGTTGTCATTAGTTACAATATAGCTGCATGATTGAATCCATGATTGTTTTGCTTACTAAGTTGTGAATTGTAATGTTCCAGTTACCCATGTTGAGATGGAAGAGGTCTGCTGTTGTTGCGGCAATGTGTATTCTGGCTGTCCGGGCGGTGATTGTTCAGATGGCATTTTTTCTGCACATGCAGGTTTCTCTGGATTCTGGACAATATCGTTAAGATATTCTCATATGTGGAAGTTTATCATTACTCTGTTCTTTTTTCTTTGGACACTTAGAGAACTCATTCAATTGGACTGTGGATGAAGAAACTTAAATTGAGGGCACCAGATAAATTTTTATGCAAAGTTTGGTTTGCACTGACCACCTAGTGGCGCAGAATTGAGAATGGCCTTTTCCATTTCTATTTTATCCTTTCGAAACTTCAGAAATTGACGAAGAATGAATAATTTTGTGAAGATTTTTTACCTTGCTCTTCTTTGCCATACCTGTTTTTGCACATGATACGTTAACAGATGAAATCATTCTTCTGAGAGATGGCTATCTTTTTATTCTTTTGTCGATATTAGTAGCAGTACTTTCATGGATGTTTGGAAGTGTATCATGAATTCATGTTGTCTGCAGTTGTTGCTGTTTAATTATGCTACAAATTTCAGTTTCAATTCTTAAGACCTGTCACACTTTTTGGTTATTGATTCTAATGACATGTTTTATCTTTAGACCATGTGTACAAAAGACCACCAGTCTTCTCGAGGCCACTAATATTTGCAACTGCTTTTATGAGCTTCTTCTCTGTGGTCATCGCATTATTTAAGGTAACAGAAACATCCTTACCAAACAATTTTGTAAAGATTAGTTGGCTTGACACTTGAAGATTTAGCTTTTGTTTCACCCTTCAGTCTGTGTTTGTGTAGGACATACCTGATATTGATGGAGACAAGATATTTGGTATCCGATCATTCACTGTTCGTTTGGGTCAAGAGCGGGTTGGTAGTTTCTTATACAAAGTGCGACCATTCTGTGGCAGCTCATTTTCAGGTTATTTCTTTAACTTTGTGTTTCGATCTTGGGCAGGTATTCTGGACTTGCATAACACTGCTTGAAGTGGCTTATGGTGTGGCCATTCTTGTTGGATCCGTCTCTTCATGTCTATGGAGTAAAGTCCTCACGGTAATATGTTCAGTCTATTCAAACGGTAGATGAAATATGGATGTGTAAAATTACCAGGAGAGAGTTTCAACTTCCAGCTACCTTCTCTTAAATGGCCTCCTAAGTTCATTTCTCATGCAATACCTTTGTTAATGGCCAAGCAGTATTGAAATCTATCAGAAGTCCCACTATTCTTGATCTAATGAACTTTTGGATCTTGAAACTAGCAAAGCTATTGAGGGACCTAGTTCTTGCTTTAATGTTAAGAAGGACCTACTTTTCAATGGATATAAAGTTGACTGCCATGAATTTTGGATCAGGTCCTTGGTCATGCTCTGTTGGGCTCTCTGTTATGGAGTCGCGCCAAGTCCGTTGATCTGAAGAGCAAAGCTGCAATAACATCATTCTACATGTTCATTTGGAAGGTAATCACCGAACCTCATTTGATGGCGCTATGTATCATGAGGTGCAAGGTGTCGTGACAGGTGACTGAGAAGCTCATTTTTGCGCATGGGCCGGGTTACAAGGGACATGCTTGCACCTCCTTGGCCATAGCAATTTCATTTTTCCCATCCATATGCGTATTGTTATCGTCACGATATCTGTTCTGGGTGTTCTCATCCTCAACGAGCTTCACAAATTTTTTTTCTGCTATTCTCTTGCTGTACTGGGATTCTCTCGATATTTTCTACTTCCTAACTGCTCCAATCTCTGATGTTCTCATGGTGGTGCAGCTATTTTATGCCGAGTACTTGCTTATCCCGCTAGTGAGGTGAGTGACTTCTGTGGCGACGACTTTCTAAACGATGTATTCCTCAGACTGCTGCAGGGAAATTGATTGTCTGCCGAATTTTTGGCACGCTATCCACATTTTATGGATGATGTAATAAGACACTTGGAAAGGTTGTTGCAATTGTTTCGAGTTTCCGATGCAGCTTGGCTCTGATACAAGTCCACAACGTGAATTGTGATTGTTGGCGAATTTGCATGAAGCCATCTCTTTTGCGGTATTGATATCGTCTTCTGTTCGGAAAAGTTGGAATTTGAGAAACGTCACGAGTCATGGAAGCTGGAATCCCTTGCTCGGCATTATATCTTGGTCACGCGTTGTGGCATCAGAAACCGTCTCTCTCTCTCTCTCTCTCTCTTTTTGTGGCATCAGAATCCCTTTCGCCTATTTTCGTGCTAAGTCCCTGACCAATTGACTAGAGTTTCCTGAACCATCACAAGACATCCGGGGGCACAAGAATTAGGATTTTGATTTGAACAACAAATGAATTTTAAGGCATGCATGATAACCATTTTATTTCTATTCTAGAATTATTACTTTTGTTCTAGAAACAAGTTTAGAACAAAAATTCGTTTTGTAATGTAATTTCATTTTTTTTTTTTTAATTTTAGAACAAATTTTTAGTTTACAAAATAAGTTTGAAATAAAATAAGAAGTATTAATTTTCTAATTCTTTATTTTTAAGTGAAAATGAAAAATAAAAACTTTTCTCATGGTCCTTCACTTTACTAATCGGCTGCTCAACCGCCACCATTCGTTGCTATTGTATTTCACTAGTTGTCAGCCATTGATAGTTGTCACGCCTCATTCGTCGGTCACCCGCCGTTCGTCATCCATAGTTGCTCGTTGCCTACCGGTAGCCATTCACCATTTGTCGGCCCTTGTTGCTCATTGTTTGCCAACTATCAACCCTCGTCAATTGCTATTAGTTGTTGTCAGCCATTGGTCGCCTGCTGTTGAGGGAGAAATGGTAAAATTTTGTCATTATCAAAAGAACTTTTATTTTGAGAATAAAATTATGTTGTTATCAAGCATGTAGTTTTATTTAAAAACTCATCTAGGATTAAAAATGTAAAAGTTTAATATTCAAGAAATTAATTTATGGCTAAAATGATTATCATTAGCACCTTTAATGATCAAGTTAAAAACATTATAGATGATTTTGCCAATGAGAAAAAGAACTAATATTATATATTCTGTTCAAGAAAAGCTAACCGAGTTGATGGAAGGGCTAACATGTACTGTGTCAAAGTTTTATTATTAAAGTGCATTTTCATCATAAGATTGGGACTTTTGTTACGATCATGTCTAATGTCAATAGAATATCCTATGGTGTGATTTAGAATCTAAAATTTCAGATCTCTCATCATTACACGCGAAGGGTATTTGGTCAGAAACCTTCTTAACAAAATGGCATTGTCCAGTTTATTCCTTTGTACATGGCTCCGGAAGAAGCTTTCATTCCTTTTGCATGGTTAGGTGTCTTTACATTTGGATAGCTGGACATTGAAGTCCACAGGATGCCCGCTAATCTTATCAATCAGAAAAGATGCGAGTCAGAACCTGCAAGGGTGACCTGAAGTATGAAATCATTCAAACTGAGTCATAGTCGAATTATGACGCGCGCTTAATCTACGCAGATTAGTCTGAACCTCCACCGCCCACCAACACACAAGTCAACAACGTCTTTTTATTTTGTCAATAATCAATCAGCAGAAGAAATCGGCCACTGTTGAAATCTCTTGACAACCATCAACAGGTTCTCCGACAAGGATCCAAAAAATCGCAAAATGTGAAACTCGTTGGTCTCACGGCTGCTCAAATTGCGCTTCAAGCCGCGGTGTGAATGGGTGGACTTTTTTTTTGGTTGAAAAAGCTGGAAACTTCATTAACTTAAAACAAGTTTTTTAACATTAGAAATTAAACATCCAACATTGATTGCGGAGGAAAAGACAGCCAATTGGTGGGGAGTTCTTTTTCCGTTGTGCCTTAACCACCTGATCCGCCGGCTCGTTCGCCTCCCTTGGACAAAGGGTAATTTGCACAAAACTGAGTTGAGCCAAAATTGTCTTGCATTCTTTAGTTCTAGCCCTCATGTCCCATGAGCCATGTGTTAGATGCAAAACGTGCAATTTCAATATTTCCATAACTAGAATAAGAACAAACGTAATTGAGATCCATTGTTCTTGAAGCGGAAGCAAAAAATCAATATTTCACACCAAGTCCTTCTCTTTTATTGCCATCTGTATCACTAATTCAATAAGACGGTCCTCATCTAAACGCTTTGTGAGGATACTTGTGAGAATTATGATTAGAGGAGAGATTTGAGTATTATCATTTTGGTTCACACTAGCCAGCTTCATATTATACTAATTAAGAAATGTTTTATTTCACCTTAGACCAACCCCATAAAAAGCCAAATTACAATGTCAATTAATGTAGGCCACATAAAAAACTCTTACACCGTGCTCCCTATCAAGAAGACATTCAACCAGAGGAGTGCAATCACTTTCCACTTCTTTACTTCCAACACCAAGTACTGTTCGGTCAAGCTCTGTATCCACAAGTTGAAGACATTGAAGAACACCCAGGGCCTCCGCGGCTTGCGCAGTCTCAGCAAAGACTGATCTTGCAAACCCACGGATTAGCGCCCCTTCCAATCACGAACTACTGCAGCAATCGAGCATTCCAGTGAATCCTTCAATTTTGCGCAATCTACATTGATTTCGAGGGTGCCCTTCGCCGGTGCCCGCCGTGCCTCAGGTGTCCGAGGTTCTCTTTTCTTTTTTTCCCTCATCCCAGGGTTCCATCTTACGAAGTTCGCGTCCTCTGTCATTGCGAGGTCGATAATTCTGCTCGGGATGGGTCGTGACGAAGCCTAAGCGGGCGGGCCTTTGCCCAAGAAGTGCTCTTGCTCACATCCACTCGAATCGCACTTTTGGGTGTGGTGAGCTAAGGCGGGCCCAGCGCCCCAGACCCATGATCAAGTTTAGAAAAGAAGGAAAGGAAAAAGATGCAATCTCCTCTAATTGGGTTCGCAGAGATGCATAAGAACCCTTCCATGTGAATGACATCCGAATTGTTTCATAGGACTCCATCCAGACACATCAATCAATCCAGACACCCCAAATCCAGAATTTATCTCTTGGGAGAATCTTAAATCACTTTGAAAAGAGCCATAAGAGATTCCGACATCTGTAGTTAAATTTTATTAGATTTGAAATTCATTGATCATGATATACAAAGATCCAAATTCTTTTTTCTGTCTCTGAGAAGAGTTTTTATATGAAAAAGATATTTGAATGACTACAGGTAAAATAAGTTATTTTAGAAATAAAGGCTAGCATAATAATCAATTGCTTTGAAAAAAAAAAAAGGGGAAATGCTTTTCTATACTATTGGAGGAAGATTTGGAGGTAAAATGAACGAATCTCTCTTCTATTTAATTTTGTTATCCATTTTGTAACTAGTTAAAATTTGCTTACTATTAATAAAAAGTAATGGTATTGTGGAATAAATTAAAATATAAATGTGGTCTTTCTTTGAAAAAGTCATCCAGACATAACAGAACTGCTTTTTATTTTCTTGGAGGGAAAAGTATGTGTTGCTTTCGTTGGTTTTAGCGAGTTGAAATTTACTTTTGGCTGTTGAAAGGACTGCCTAACGCAACAGGACAAATACCATTAGCACTTACTCATGTCTAACATTCTTTGTAATCATAACTTTTGAAATTATCAATATCATTTGGAGTAGCCAGACGTTACTTTTGCTTGAGAATTATTTAAACAAAATGAATATAACCAGTTTTTTTTTTTTACATAGACTATAAAAAAAAAAAAATGCATGGTACTAACAAACTTGAAGATAAAAATCTCAATTATACATTGAGCAATGAGATCATTGCACATGAACTTTGAAGTGAAATTTCTTTGTCGGCACATCTCTCTCTCTCTCTCTCTCTCTCTCTCTCTCTCTCTCTCTCTAAAATCGTGGACAAAAAAGAATGGCTCTGGTAATGCAGCAATTCAAAGCCATAATATTTGTTATATTACCTAATCATGTAAAATAAAAGAAAATATGTTCGCTTTGTTCATAAAAAAGGAAATTCTTAATTCTCTATTTGGTAATGATCTCATGACAATTAAGTCTCTTTATTTGCTAAAATTAAGGAATTTTTTGCGAAATTTCTCTAGCATGATGCTTTTCAAGTGAAATATGAATATAATGATTTAATATCATTAAATGATAAATATAAGAAGATAAAGAATAGTAAAGGTATTGTATTTGGGTGCTTAAAAAGCTCTAGACACCCAAAATGAAGGTATCATATTCTATTCATTGTAGTGTACTATAAACCCAAAATGCTTAATTTATCAAGTTACAGTGTGTAAAGTTTACATGAGTTATATAACAATTGCTTTTGTATATTGTTTGTGCATTCTTCAGGTAAAATGATGTTTATATTTCGAAGTTATAACATAACTCAAACATGTTGTCAATTACTTAAAAAATAAGGATATATATATTGTAGATCTATCTGGTGCAAAATATTTCATTAATCAATCTCTTTAATATATTAATATTGATATTATCTCACGAAATTTCCTTCATATGATTTTTTTTCCTTAGTGTACTATGGGCCGCCAAATTTATATTTCCTTGGACCTGTTCCGGTCTACACTTGTTTAAAGGTGTGGACTAGTAGGGTTAGGTTTCGGAAAAGTTGTCCAAAAAGTTCAAATTTTATTATGTGATGATTAATTTATTTATAAACTCCTTAATTAAGCCATTTTAATCATAAATATTTTGATGATGTTATAATGTAACCTTCCTAGCCCATTTTAGTCAGAAATCATTGACGTGGTTACCAACTGTCCAACGTGGCATGACTATGCTTACGTGGACAATTTTTTAGATCTATTTATTTAATTTAATTTTTTATTTATTTCTTTTCTTTTTTTGTTCCATTGTTCATCTTCTTAGAAGAGCATATGGGGCACCCCAAAAGAAAAGAAAAATAAAATAAAAAAGAATATAGTGTATAAAAGACTAGATTTTTTAAAAACTACATAAATAGTCTATGTCAATGTTGGCCTTGCCATGTAGAGGACGGATGATAGTTACATCAACAAATTTTGGCCAAAATTAAGAATGATGACTACATTAGAAAATCGTTAAAAATTTTAAAATTAAATTAGTTAAATTTAAAATTATTTAAAAATGAATAAACCACCATATAATATGTTTAAAACTTTCTGGATAAACACCCGCCGGGTTTCACGTGGATGTTCCAGTGTAATTCACTTGAAAAGAAATGCACGACCATGGTTGTGGGCGGTCCACAGATGGAAAGCCAGCAAATTCATGGAAGCTTTTGAGCCAGTTATTGCAGTCATCGCATGGCCGGTTTGCTTGCTCCATTTGACTTCGATCTTATCTTGATCAAGAAGCAAATGCAATGGTCGCAAAAGTTATGTGTGAAGGAAAAGAGAAGAGGGCAAAGTTGCATTTGTCTTTCGTCAGGTAGATTTGACCACGGAAGTGCATCCTGCCGCGGTGGGAAGAGGCAATTCTCGATTGGAGAAAAACACAAGGGAAGAACATCGAAACTTGATGCGACTCAAAATAGACACGTGTCCTTTTTATCTATTTTTCACTGCACACGATCAAATTCCAATTCTGGCCAACATAAATAATTCTCTCCCTCTCTCTTCCCCCACCGTCGGCCTCGTCAAGCCCATACTGCTCGTGCCTCTCGCCGCATCGTCTTCACTGCCCATCCCATTGATTTTATACCTCAAAACGGCATGGGTTTTTGGTTTTGGTAATTTTTTTTTGATAAAAATAACGGCATGGGTTTTGCTAAAATGTAAAATCATTTTTCTTTGTTCCATGTTATCTTCTCGTTAAATATAATTAGGATAATTATCTAGAATATTTTCCTATACATCTTTTGAGATTGTGCGATATCTCCTTTGATTGTGCATATCTTAATTGATATATATATATCCTTGATAGTGTCTCGTAAGGCTTATAAATAGGCTAATATACTTTTTATTATAATATATCAAATTATATAAATATTTCTCAATTCTCTCTTCCGTATTCTTATTTCTAACTCTTCATTTCAACTATATAAGAGATAGACATGAAGGTCTGTTGGGTCTTCTTATAGAGTGATGCTATGCTTACCAAATTATACTGATATATCTAATTAAATGATATGGCAAAATCATGTGGTGTGAGTTTTAAACTTTTAAATTTTATCAATTGAGTCAATCTAGTTAATTTTAGTCAGAAATCCTAGATGTAGATACTGGCCACTTTTGTGGCATGATCAGTGCTGACATCAACAATTTATAATAATAGTTTAATATTTTTATTAAATTTTTCTTTTTTTTCTTTTCTTCTCTTTTCTCTTCTTTACTTTTTTTTTTTCCCCTTTTTCTCTTCTTTGCTTTTTATGTTTTTCCCTCCGTTGGCCATTGCCAACCTTAGGTGAGGGTAACCCTTCACTAGATTGAGTGAGGGTTTGCCCTTGCCAACCCAGGCTTGGGTATTCGAGGCCAGTGAACTTTGCCGGCCATTGATAAGGCTTGACAATGGCCAACAAAGGGAAAAAGGGGAAAAAAAAGAAGAAGAAAAGAAGAGAAAAGGAAAAAGAAAAAAGAGAAGATAGTAAAGAAGGAAAAAAAGAAGAAAATTAACAAAGGAAAAAATTAATAAAAATTCAAAAAAATAAAAATATTAAAATTTGTCAATGTTAGTACCGGTTGTGTCATGTAAGGCGGTTGATGTTTACATTAGTGATTTTAAATTAAAATTGATCAAATAAATTCAATTGGTAAAAAGTGAAAAATTATGACTCAATCGATAAAATTGAAAATTTTAGGACTATATTGAAAAAATTGCAATATGTTTAGAACCTTTTAGACAATGTTCGGCTCCATTTATATATCATTATTACAGTTGATAAAAAGAATAAAAATTGAAACAAGAAAATATAGCCCATATCAAGTAAGACTAATCAAAGAAAATAATGTTTTCTTTAAATGTGGTGGTGTTCTATATAAGATGGCCGGCGATGATTAGATTGTCAAGTGAGTGATTTTTGGCGAAAATTAATTGGAAAGATTAGATTATAATTTTGTGCAAAGATTTAAGAGTAAATTAGTAAAATTGAAAAGTTTAGAACTTAGTTAGCATCCATATAATAGGTTTAGGACTAAATGATCAATTTTCCCATCATTGAAGTGTAATAGGTTACTAATCTGAATTTCGACGGAGAGATATGCCAAGAAAATGAAGGGAAGAGTGTTTTAGTTTAAAAGAGATGCAAGTCTACAGTCCAAATAATAATGTAAGCTTGTCTAATCGAGTTGCTGAATTAAAAATTTCGTTTTTCAGTGCATTTTCAAAGAAATGCGTCACTGTAGAAAATGAAATGTTGTTTTCTTTGAATTAGTGTTGCCTAACAAGAGTTTGTTTTCTTTTTCATTTTTTATTTTCCTCTATGACTATCCACATGCTAAATGACATGGCAGACTCGCCTTTAAAAAAAAGAAGAAAAAAAAAAGACATGGCAGACATTATAGACTTTCTTTGGTAAAATTTATGTACAAAATAGAATTACTCGATCATTTATTTTTCTACAAACCCAAGCATTATTTTGTCTCTCCTTACTAATAATGGACCAAAACTTACCACTATGTTGTTAAATATCCAAGGTCATAATAATATTTTGAGGGTTTTTAATGTGAAATTGAAACTAACGTAGTGGCATTGATGCACTACCTAGAACTTCTCCACATAATTTGTAAAATGACATTCATTTTCCAAATTGATTGTTTTACTCTTGGCTACGTTTAGTCATCTAGATTTTTAACTAGGATAGTATTATTAAATAGAATATGATATGAAATTTGAGAATTTTGTTTATTCTATTTATTGTTTGATAATTACACTAATAAAATCGAATATATTCATATTATATTATATACATTGTTTCATATAAACGGCATATCCATATAGATGAACACAATTTTTAGAAATGGAGATGATAGAAACCTCTCTTGACGCTCTTGTTACTTTATTTTTATTTGCTTTATTTTATTTTATTTTCCTCTCTTTTTTAATTATTTTTATTTTTATCTTCCCCTTCCATCATTCACTAATTAAATTTTATTATATAGTAAATTACACTAATATACCTAAAATATCCAAAATATGTAATATTTATATTAATATATTGAATTTATATTATAAGATAAAATTAAATTGGAATATATAAATAAAATTAAGATTAAATTTTAAAAATAATTTTTTTGTTACTTTTAACTTCTTATATTATAATTCAAATATTATTTATATTGAAATATAATTAAATTTTGTTAATTTAAGAAGTTTGTTATTTGAGAAAATAAATTTTTTATTATAGATATTAAAAATTCTATTCACCTGTATTTCACATCTTTTATGGGATAATTTTATTCTACCCTTAAATCCAACTTAATCCTGTTTTAAGCAGGCACCAAACGCAGGATAAGATAAAATTTTATACTATCCTAAATTTTATCCTAACTGCCAAATATAACCTAAATGACAAGAAAAGAGGGAAAACAGTTTGATGGTTCTCGAAACTCTCCCATTTAATTATGCCTTTCACAGTACCGGTTCTCTTTAACTAAGATTAATTAACGGAAATTAGACTGTGCGCTGTCAACATGAAGAAAACCTACACAAGCAGTCTCATCCACCCTTGATTTGAGAGTTGGTGAGGAAATAAATGGTTAAAACTCTCGAAACAAGTATTAATAACACCACTTTTGTAGAATATTTTTACAAGGTCGGTATATGGAAGAAATACTGGCCATGTAATGAATAATTTGAAAAATATTTTTTTAAAAATGATCGTCTGTATCACTTGACAATAATTAGTTAATGAAAAATGTTTTCATTATTGACAATAATTTATGTCTAACTGTTTTCGTAAACAATAAAAATAATTTTGTTTGTTCATTTTTATAAGCAAAACGAGCAATCATTTTTAAGAAAATCTTTTTCAAATTATTCATTTTTTGTGAAACAAATAAAGCGTAAAGTCCAAATTTGTTTAGGCTAAACTCACGTGTCTCTTTTTTTAATGAATTCTACTCTTGAAGAAATTATCAAAGTCTTGTTTTGGCATTACTTGGATCAAAAGTCCAAATCTCTTTATGGTGAAGAAATTGGATCAATAAGGTGGTATTTGGACAGTCTGATCGTTATCTAATGCAATAGCCAAATTGGGCTATCGCACGTCGGAGAAACTGGACCGATTGAGGCAACAACGAAAATATACTCTATGTAAAGACTTTCCATTCCCCGCTACATCATAGAACAAGTCTATCACATTCTTACAAAATATTTTACATCCTCCGTAGAAAGAAAAGTCTAAGAGCAAATTATATTAAATTACACATTCATCTTTAACCCTTAAGATTTTAGAAAAGTTGTTGGTAATTTCATAAAATATTTTATGAACAAGCCTAAGAGCAAATTCTTTACAAACTATTTTACATCCTTACAAAATATTTTCTGAACAAGTCTATCACATTTTTACAGAATATTGTACATCATCCATAGAAAGAAAAGTATAAGAGCAAATTGTATTAAATTACACATTCATCTTAACCCTTAAGATTTTAGAAAAGTTGACGGTAATTTCATAAAATTTTACGTGCTATTAGAGTAAGAAGTCCTAAACTTGAATTTTCCTCAATTTTTCATTTGCCTCTCCCTATTTATATATTTCAATGTTTCGGTCTTTGACCATAATCCAGTTTACTCCTAAGAGGAAGTGTTAGAATTATTTACGCTCTATTGGTTTCGCAACAAAATTTGACATTTTTTGGAAAATGCTTTTCAAGAAGTTATTTTTTGGGAAAATTGCAAAATATTCCAGTGATCGGCTGAAATTTGAAAACCATTTAGAACTTAGATCTTGACGTTTAGAAATGGAACTTTGATTTTATTTTCCCAAGAGACATACGCTTTTTGTGTCATATAAAGGCTAGAAGTGTCATATCATCAAATTTTAGCAAAGTTCTTATCGAATTAAATATTTTATAATGTAAATACTTTTATAGAATGCACACATATTATTTTATTTTATTTTCCTCTTATGAAACCCAAGCTCGGGCTTGGTTGGTTAAGGTGCGGGCCTAGCCTTGGGGAAAGGGCCTGGGCCCCACCCAAGCTGGCACGGCTGCTGGATATATATCACTTGCATCAAAAGTCCAATATCGGGCTTGGTTGGTTAAGGTGCGGGCCTAGCCTTGGGGTACAAGGGCCTGGGCCCCATCACAGGGGGACCCGGGTTCGGCGTGGCACGGCTGCTGGATATATATCACTTGCATCAAAAGTCCAATATCTGTTGATGGTGAATTCGTTTGTCTCCTTTTTTAATGAGTTCTATGCTTGGAAGAAATTACCAAAGTCCGGTATTAGTTGCACAATTCAAACGTAAGACCCTATTCTGACGCACCCGCACTACCCGAAGAAGGTCACATTTGGACAGTAAGAAGGTCGCATTTGGACAGTCTGCCCCTTATCCAACTCAAAAAGCCAAATTGGGGTGCGCACGTTGACAAAATGGATCGATTGCGTCAGCAAAGAAAACATAATTTATGTACTTTGAATTACGCTTTCATCTATGTGCTCATGATTTTTTTTTTATAAAAAAAAATTGACAATGATTTCACAAAATTATGCACGGAGAAGTCTCCAATATGAATGTTTCTAAGCTCCTCACTTACCTTCCCACTTATGTATCTTCATGCTTCGGTCTTTGCCAAAATCCAGTTTACTATGAGATTTTGGTTGATCCTATAAGTCTCATATCAACAATCAATCAAACCTAATTTCGAATTAAGAAGAAGAGGAACTGGTGAATAGTGAGGGATTCTGGCGACTGGAGCCTTTGTCATTGGCCGTGAGAGACACGACTAATAGGGATCATCTCCAGAGAGGCTTAAGCGACGGCAGAGCTATTCCAGCGTGATGGTTAAATTGCCGGAATGGTACGGTGGCCGGTGGAGCAAGTGTGCGACAAAAGAAAGAGGGAAGAGAGAGAGTTTAAGAGCGTTTTTTCTGCTTGAATATTTCAGAGCAAAACACGAGTGTATATCCATGAATTTTAGCGGCATTAAATAAAGTTCAAGAGGCAAAATTTTGGAGGGATATTTGAATTGCCTCTAAATCCTAGCCATCAAATAGGTTTTTAATCCTAGGATCCTAATTTAATTTTTATGGCTAAAGAAAGCCACATTGGTTGACTTTGAGTGTTTTGGATAGGTGATCGGCCATTTGGGTGGCTTGGATCTAACCATGGTTAGATGGACATGAAGTGTCAGAATGATCAAATATTCAGTTCACGATTAAACTTTTACAATAGTCGAAGCAATCCCAATAAATTTCCCCATATAATTATTATACGCACTAAGACGCTCATGAGTCGTGTAAAGTCGTGTAAGAAAAGAATGACTATCGCATTGGAAGTTTGGAACTTATGGATGGCGCGGAGGATCTTCGCCTCTGCTGAAATAATTGGGAGTGGACCAATTAAATGCCAAACATTGACGACCAATGATCGCGGCCTAGTTTAATCTCATTTTGGAAAAGTAGGTAAATATATGGTAAAGGACATTAATGCTCATGCATAGAAATGGACTTCCAACCTTGACCTAGAGATTCTGTTTTTTGGTCGGTGAGCTAGAGATTGATAGACCTAGAGATTGATATGCGTATACTTGACATGTTGAGATATTATACTTTTCAATTTACTACATAAAAAAATTGACAAAATGAGATACACTTCATGGCTAATTTGCCTTTTTTAGTAATGGGAACTCAGAAAATATATCAGTTTGTGCACACAATTATGACCGGCTAATGGGTTATTAAAAAGTCTTATTGGTGGCTAATTTATGTAGTCATTCCAACTAATTTTTGCCGAAAATCACTAACGTGATGGGGTAGTGCCATAAAGGACAATTAGCATCTATGTCAGCAATTTTCTGACTAGAATTGGTCGAAAAAACTACATTGACAAATCGTTAAAAAGTTAAGGATTAAATTGACAAAATTGAGCTGTTTAAGACTAAAGTGGTTGCCATGATAGATTTAGGATATTTTGACAATTATTCAATGGGATTAGATTTCAGTCATTAAAATATAAGGTTATTGGCAGTGAGAACACAAATTTCTACATGGTATTAGGATTGATCATTTATATAAGATTTTTCAAACTAATCCTTTGTTTATTGCAATTTGATACTTCATACAAATCTCAACTTTGTGTAAAATACGCAAGAGACGGAGTACTAAACTATTTAAAAATTAAAGTAAACTTTAACTGACTGGCTTATTTTTTAGAATGATCAATCTTACAAGAACCTCAAGGACTTCACAAATGAGAGTTAATTCATATGATCGAAACTCTAACATCTCTTTTTATAGACTTAGGGGATTTTGGTTAAATTTGCGAAATTTGGAGAAAGTGGAGATTAAGAGCAAAACATTTGGGACAAAAATGCCTTTGGCATTGATGCCAAAAGTGACACATGAGGGGCAGCGGTTCTGGACATGAATTGAGACTAAGTTATCCACTTCAGAGGTCCACTTAAAACAAGCTCCATTTTAGGGATTTCTTTTGAAAAAAAAGAAAAAGAAAAAAGAACTACCTTGTCTCCTAGGGCTTTTTGAAAATTTTCCCTTTTTTTAATCGATCAAATTCACATTTTACAAGCAGATTCTAGTCTTGGTTGCAACAACAACAATGAGTGTCACAAAAAGGCAATGAAATGAAAAAGGGAAATAAATAAATAAATGAAATCACGAGTCCTGGTAGTGAGAGCAATGATGAGACGGTTGCTTATTCTGGAGAGACGGAGGCTCGCCCTAAGGAGAGAGAAGTTGGACTACGGTCTAGGGGACAAAGGATTCGATAGATTGGACGACATCGGGCTATTTGTCGGCACTGGCTGCGACTGCAATTGAGACTGCAAGTGAGGGATGGAGGGATTGGAGAAGACATCATATTTAGAGGAGATTCTAGGGCACATTCTGGCAGTTCTGCCATTGTTGAGTCATGAAAGCTTGGCAGAGAATGTTTTGGCAGCTGTGGTGTCGTCATCTCTTTCACAAAAAATGATGAAATATCCTTTTAAAATGTGAATGAATGGATATCAATAGATAAAGGTCACAAATGGTCCTTTGTTCATTTTTGATAGAACAAAAAGATGACAAGAAATCTAAAGATATGGAGAACAGAAGCAATTGTAGCCAACCATGTAAATTGCAGGAAAGTAAAGATTAAAGACAGATTTGCGAGAACCTTGAGTTTTTTTTAAATAAATTGAGCTATTTCTAACCCATTATCGATGATTAGAACTTTTGAATTCGAATAAACAAATAACTTCCTAATCCTATTGGAGGTTACACAAAATTACACTATCCACAATCTCTTATTATCTAGAAGGACTAATAAAAAGAAGATACATATCCGAAAATACCGTTATTCAGCAGCTATATGCTAGTGGTTATGACTTTATTCCTATTGAAAGCTCTAGTTGTTAACTAATGTTTGTTGTCGATGATTTTATTGGAGAGTCGTCAATTCTCTTCAAGTTGTCGATTTTTTTTTACCAAACTATTTTTATTGACTCCATATTTTTGCTTGTTGATAATAACAAAAGGTTGGTCAATTTTTTGGTGTCAACATATTCCTCCTTTTTAAAAAAATCGAATCATCGATGATCATTCGATTCTTTTAAATTATATAATCAAGAGTCATTATGTGCCCTCTTGTCATCGGCAAATTTGACTCTACCTTACTAAATTGCTTCTTGAATTGTTTTCTTGAAAACAATACAACTAATAATGCTATGGCTCTATAAATATTGTTGCAATATTTTTTGTTATTGACATTTTTTTATTTAGTAAATCATCCCTAGGAATTTTGATAATTTTCAAACTATCCTTAATATGCTATCTGCTATGATAAAATGCACATGTTTGTGATAATTATTGAGGAGTGTGTGATATTCATGATGTGATTCATTGGAAGAAGATTGCAAGATATCTTTGCACAGCTTGTTCGTAAACAATATCAACCAACCATGAAAATTGGCTAGTGATGATTTTGATGTCACTTATGAGAAAATAGAATCACTCATGATGGTGGGATAATAAATATTTGAGGATGTTTGTTGGCATATCAATTATAGTTGTTGGTTACCAGAAGAGCACGGGAGAAGAATTGGAAATTGTCAGAAAAATAAAAACAACTTTTGTAAGAAGTGTCAATGATGTGACAACTTCAGGAAAGCATACTGACGCTCGTGAGAAGGGACTGCTTGAAAAATCTATCTTCAGAGCAGCAGCTAGAAGAATCCTACTTGCCCCTTCAGACAATCTCCAATGGAAAGATTGAAGATCTCTATATAAAAGGAGTTCATTGAAGCTGAAAGTAGTAGCAATTACATGTAGGTGTCAATAATCTAAGTAGTATCGATACGTGACACGATACGACACGACATAATATGATACACCGACATATTATTTTTTAAAGGATAGAGAATTTCAATACATTAGAATACATAGTATATTAACTTTATATTTTTATAATTTTTATGATTATTTTAATTAAATTAGTTTGATTTAAATTCATAAATAAATAAATAATAAAAAGAGCATAGAATAAATTTATATTAAAAAATTAATTTATCATTTGTTAATATCATTCATTGTTTCAATTAAACAAATTCAATTCCATTCCAAGAATCCATAAAACTTGAAGAAAAAAACAAATAATCTATATTTTAGACTTGCGTGCCAAAGTGTATTAGAAGAGAGGAGAAAAAAAGGAACTTGGGGGATTAATTGTGTGTTATGGGAAGTGAGAGCTAGAAAAGAAGAGAAGACTAGATTTTTTTTCCCTTTTCGTCCTTTATTATTTTTTAATTCTTTTACATATTTACAATTTTTGTCAGATACATATGTACATTTTGATTCCTCATTTATTGAAATTTTTTAAAATTAACTCATATATAGTGGAATTACGTGTTGGAATTTTGAACTCGAATGTTGGAATGTCAAATTCCCATGTTAAAGAGTGTCGAGAGAATTGACCAGACATTGGATTTTTTACATGTGTTGACAGAAGAGTATCAAAGAAAGTATTGGAAAGTGTCGGACACGACGAAAACTTCCTAAGAGTGTCGGTATTTCCTAGTCAATAATTGATATTTCTTATTGATAATTTTATTGATTAGTTGTCGATTTTTTTTTTTTTTCAAGTTATTGATTGTTCGACTAATCTGTCTCAACTTAGTTTGTTATTTGTTGATAATAATAAAAAATCGATTATTTTGGAAGTCAACATCGTCTTTGGGGATAGAGGTGCAAAATGCTCTTCTCCAACCATTAACCATGGTGTCGTTGTATTTGTTGTGAGGAATATCAAGAAAGAAATAAAAGAAATAAAAGAAATAAAAGAAAACAAAATGAAAAAGAGAGAAAAGAAGAAAGAAAACAGAAAACAAGCCCCTGGACGAATATTTCCTTGGCTGTGGCTAGAAAAATGCTAGGTGAGTAGCCCTGCTCGTCGGCTAGTGAGCTTAGCCCGTTATTTGAGTGAAGTTGCGGCATTTTAAAGGCCTATTTGGAATAATGTCTATTTTGAATCCTCTTTTAAAAAATATGTTATCATTTCAAACCCTTATTTAAAAATGTTAAGAAAGTTAACACAGACAGTGTTTTTTTGTTCGAAAGAAAATTTTCATTTATTTATGAAAATGAAACATGAGACGAACATAAAAAGCCCCCAAACAAACAAATCTCAAAGAGTTATAAAACAAAATGAACTAAAAAAAACATAGTAGCCTACAATTATAAGCACGCTCTCGTAAAAGACCAGATTTGTCACAACATCAAAAAACAATTAGTGATCAATCACTCGAATTGTCTGTGATGGGCATACATCGAGATCTTCCCCTCTAGAATTTACAGCTTCCTATGTACATCTAGGTTCAACATCCTAAACGCCATTGTTGTTCGGCGACAACACGACTATAGATCAAACACCTTGAACAAACTCCTAGATTAGATCTAGATCAAGAGAGGAAATCTCAAATTTAGATCTAGATCTAAATTAGAAGAGAAGAGCTTTTGCCAAATCTGAGAGAAGTCATAGAATTACTTCTCGAACATACTATAGACTAGTTAATGAATGGTTAAATCTCTCAAATTTAGGGTCAATGGACACCACTTGCGTAAAATATCTTTTACATCGTGGGTGTACATTGGAATTACTGGCCATGGATCGCTTGCATCAAAAGTCCAATATTTGATAAGAATGAATTGATGTCTCTCATTTTCCAATGACTTTATGCTTGGAAGAAATTATCAAAGTCTTATTTTAGCACTTGTAAGGAATTATCAAAGTCTGGTTTTAGCACTTGCATCAAAAGTCCAATTATCTCTTTATAATAAAGGATGTGTCTCCTTTTGCTAATGAATTTCTATGCGTGGAAGAAATTATTCAAAGTCTGGTTTGAGTTTTACAATTCAAACGGAAGAACTCCTTTCCGACGCACGCGTACAACCCCAAGAAGGTCGTATTTGGCCAGTCTGATCGTCACCCAATTCAAAATCCGAATTGGGCTACCCACGTTTAAATAGTGGACCCACCGTGGCAACAGCGAAAAATATACTTTATGTCAAGATTTTCCATTCCCAGCAACATGATAGAACAATTGAATCGCAATTTTCAAAAGAATATTTACATCCTCTGTAAAAGAAACTAAAACGCCAGAACAAATAATATTAAATTATACCTTCACCTAAAATCTTATAGAAGCATTTTTCCGACACCTCGTTATATTTCCTCACTTCGAAGTATTAGAATAATTTTAAATTTTTACAGCAGTGCAGTATTCCCACAAGATTTCTTTCTTAGGTTTACATAGTTTAATTTATTTTCTCAATTATCGATGTCGTGTGTGATGTGACAATTGCACAATACATACATATGTTGCCTACGGCTGCTATATTTTACAAATTTTGTGGGCATAACGTCAACCGATGTGGCTGCATAGACTCTCATGACACGTGCAAGAAAAGGATGACCGCTTTGTTGTCCATTTGGAAACTTGGGACTTATGGCCGGCCGGAGTTATCCCCACCTCTCACGAGTACATGTCCTCGTGATAAAATATTGAATTATGGCTTAGACACGGAATTTGTGAGTAATTGAATGGACTTCCCCGTTGACCTTGAGATGGACGTGCGCATACTTTACTCATTTATTCACTATATTTAAGCTAACGAACAAGGACACATCTCAGGGATAATATGCATTTTTTTTTTTTTAAAGTATTGGGAGCCCAAAAATCCATCAATATATGTGTTAGAATATATTAATATTAAAATACGTCTTTATCTAATAGTTTAAGCTTTTATAATAATTAATCCCACAAAATCCATCGATGTGAACATGATTTTGACAATCTGGTGGAATAGTTTTTGTTCATTAAGAACTGGGTTACTGACCATGGCAACACAAAAATTCAACATGGTATTAAAATTGATCATATGTATACAATTTTTCAGACTATTGATTCCGCCTCCCATTATTTATTATCATAACTTAGCATATTAGTACCAATCTCAACTATATGTGAATTACTCATTAGATTAAGTATACATTATTTAAACATTAAAATACAACTTAATTAACTTGCTTGTTTGTTTAGAACAATCAATCTTGCAAAAAAAAAAAAAAAACATTAAGGATTTCACAAGTGAAGATTGATTCATTTGATCAAAAGTCTAATATCTCTATTTGAAAGTTCAGGGTATTTTGGTTAAATTTGGGAAATTTGGAAAAAAAAATGAAAAATGAGTTCAGAACATTAGGGACGAAAATGCCTCTGGCATTGACTTGGAAAGTGGGATGTGAAACAAACGTGCTTATCGTTCGACAAAGATATAAGCAGCCAATGATCTACAGGTGTTCAAAGCTTATTCAAAGCAAGCTTCATTCGGAGGATTATTTAAAGAAAATTGACCACTTTAGAAGGCTTTTTGAAAATTTTCCCTTTTCGATCGATGGCATTATTATATTGCAACCTCGATAATTTTTAAAACTTGCCAAATTCGACTGCATTCATGTAATGCCAAAGGCTGCGCAGTCAACGACATAAAAATAAAATAAAATAAGAGAAAAAAGAAAGAAGAGCAAAACGCTAAGCCTGACGACGTCGGATTGTCTGGCTGCCAAACGCGAACTCACTGTTTCAACCGCTGATTCAACTCTCGAGGGGATCTAACGGTCAAGGCCAGACCTGGCTGATTTGACGCAGTTTCCAGGCAAAATCTCTCTCTCTCTATATATATTATTACAGATAAGTTTCAAATATTTCGCGAAAAATGATTAATAAAAATGATCGCTTCGCTTACAGAACCAAATGGCCCAATTCTTTTCATGGTCCACTAAAATATTTAGATATAAACTTTCATCAATGATTAAAAATTTTTTATGAACTAATTATTTTAAGTGATACACATGATCAATTTTATGAATATATTTTTCAAATTATTCATTTTTTCACGAAACAAGTAGATCATTTTAAATGATGAACGATATGCATATTGCCCCAAATTATATGACAACATGTCCCTTTTTTTTTTTTTTTTTTTTTTTTTTTGAGTCCGCATTCCTTAATATGGTTTGTCAAATACAATTTCACTTCAAAAGTCAAGTTATAGATTTCTGAAATGCTTTATGAATCGATTGCAGAAGTTGACTCTGCCACGGCATACCGTTCATCGGGGTTGGATATTCTATTTCACAAACCTACGCACCTTGACGTTTCTATATAAGGATCGCGTAAGACGACGGACTTAGAATTCCCTTAATTAAGTAAAGCTTAATTCACTCTGTTTAAAGATCAAGATACGTGGCGGCTCGTTTGTATGCGATTTCGAGTGGGGAAATCGAGTTAATTCTGTCACGCCTCGTGAGACAGGTTGATACAGGGCTCATAGACAATCGTATATCCTAATTCGGTTTGATGTTAACGCACGTAACTCGAATTAGGAAACAGTCGATGGATGAGCGACAGTCTTATCGGTTTGCTATGTATTTGGAATACTAGCCAGAGGACATAAAACGAGAAGATCGACATGTATGATATTTCTTAAACGATGATGTCGTGTCGACATCCGTAAATCAGCAAAAGACCACCAACCTTTATGCAGGATCGGCTTCTGCAAGCCATTGGAGTTGGTCGGTCTCACATAATTAGGGGCGTGCAATTGAACTGGTTCTATTCGGAAATTGGATTGAATCACACTGAAAACATATTTGGTTCTCAGTTTCAAGTTAAGATTCATTTGAGAATTGGGTTGATTGGACCAATTTTAGAACCGCTTTCATGAAGCTAAAAAAGTAAAAACCTAGTTTCTTCGTTTTCTAACCTCGAGACCAAGGTTTTATATAAATCTCTTGTGAATTTACCTATGTTGTTTGTTTTTGTTTTTATTTAGTTAGAATTTAGGGCATTATTTATGTATGAATAAGGGATGGGGTTTTATAATTTACATTGTATATTTTATGTTGTTTGTTTTTGTTTTTATGTGGATTGTCGCTTTTGGTGGATAGGGATTTTTATTGTTCATCCTTTATTTTGAATCGTTTTATTACTCTATTATTTTGCTATAAAAAATGAAACCAGAAAAATGAACAAAAGAAAAATAGATTCTCAGATAGACACTGGGATCAAACTAGAAAAACAAGGTACCTTCCACAATTAGTTTTGGGACAAATATAGTAGTTTTCAGGTTTCAAAAATTGGGAACCGGTATTAACATGATAGGTTCGAATCTACTCAAGAACTGATCATCTCTATATGTAATACTCACATGTTCTATATGGCTTCATGCATTGAAGTAGCAGTCATTCGCGCCCAATGCACATGAGTTGGGCTTGCATGACCGGGGTGCGGCTTACATTCTTTTCCATGCATCCATCTCATGGTATAAATCCGGCGCATGCAAGTATCGCTTCAAATGCTATTAGTTTTCAGAATAGACGCCTCTTTATTATTATTATTATTATTATTATTATTATTATTATTATTATTATTATTATTATTATTATTATTATTATTATTATTATTATTATTATTATTATTAAACAACAGCTCAAGAAAGATCGCCTAGGTTTCTGGCTGCCGACGGCCCCCAAATCAAAGTCAATTTCTTCCGTTAAAAAAAAAAAAAAAACAGAGTCGATTATTATACCATTCCTCTTCGTTACGTATCTTTATTTTACTTTATTGAGAAAATAATTCCAAGCATGTGCGTCTTGACGAGTTATCCAATTATGGATCGTCGCCCAATAATTCATATTATTAATTCCGACAGTTTGTTGCAATCCTGATTGACTGCCCTTTCTTCCCCCGCCCTCTTGTTTGGAATCCCGACCGCGTCGCTAGACGTCAATTAGTGGCCCCATTCCGTCCAAGTCGTCAGTTTCTTTTCATTTCATTAGCAAGTCTTGTTCAGCCTAAGACAAGTTTCCCCCAACATTTTGCAAAGGGATTTGAGAAGAACAAGTGTTTCAAAAAAGAAGAAGAAGGAGATGGATCTAAAATGCGGATAGAGAGCTTTAAATTCACCTTCCGTTTGATTGATCGAATTCGAATAGAAAAGGACCTATATTTAACTACTAAATGTATTGCGTAGCGAGCTCAGTGACTGTGTAGGGTTGCCAAGAGATATGATATGGTGTCGCCAGCCAAAGTTTCTAGCATCAAAGTTAGGAAGATAGAGACTTTTTGATTGACATGGAAAGATTAAAATTTTCTTTTGTTTCGTGACATTGATGTTATGTAAGTTTAGAAATCTTGGATGACTTGAGCAGGTGAAGTAATCCATTTGAAATAATTTTCAATTGAAAGGTAGATGATGACTTTTGATTCGCCCTCCCCGAGATGATGCCTCGGATTAATCCTACCATTTAGACTGTGCAATTTTTGGATAGAAAACTCGGAACGGAAGACCCCTTAGTTTTTCGAGCCGTCACAGGGGCTCGGACCGTCGGATTGCCCCAACAGGGCAGCATTCCAAATTGGCAACCATTAACTCGATGAATTGGAATCGCGAGGTCTTTGGTATGGCATTATAAAAGTCTCTCAATTTTGCCTAGGGGAAGGCATCCTCACCAGACACAAGTAAGACAATTGAGAACAAAACCTAAAACGTGCCGAAAGCAGAACCTACCCGGACGGTCAATGACTCTCAAATGCACAGGAAAGTTCAAAGGGAGGGCGTATGCTGAACACAAAGTCAGACCCGAGTTGCGTCCGAATCGTGCCACGTTTCGTGGCCGGGTTGCACGAACTTAAACCAACCGAGACAAGTTCGGTCACTGTTGGGAAGGTACGTGAGGGGGAGGCTACAACAGGCATGGGAAACCCAAGCACGGAAGTCATTCAACCGTGCCATCATCGTCCCCATCACCTTCAATAATTACACCAGCTTTGGGAGGGGCCTTCCGGGAGAGTATAAAAGGAGGGCTTCGCCGGGCCATTTGGAGGAGCCACATACACGCGTAACCTCGTCACTTCCCGTGTCTCTCTTTAGTTCTTGACCTATTGGAGATAGAGAGAGAGAGAGAGGGGAAGAGAGAGAGGGACAGAGAGAGAAAGAGAGAGAGAGAGAGAGAGAGAGAGAGAGAGAGAGAGAGAGAATCATTGGGATTGGATGATCTCAATCTCATCTCAACTCACCCACTCTCCAGGGGTATCCTCAACTTAAGATTCACGCAGGAACACTGAAAGTTTCGATTATACAGCGGGACCGGACTCGTAGTTGCGTTCGCTCTCTGTTCCGTGTCTTTCTGGCTTTCTGGGTTGATCCAAGATGGCCAGCGACAAGGGCATAAGCTTGGAGCAAATCAAGAACGAGACTGTTGACCTGGTACGTCATCTCTCCTCCTCCTCCTCCTACTCCTCGCTCTCCTTCCGTCTTTCCGTGTTTCCTCTCTTTCCTACTATGAATTCCCATCTCTCCGCTGATGACATGCATCATAGAAAAGCCTTTAACATGTAGGAACGAAACGCCAATGAATCAGTACGAAGTGCATCTTTTCTTTTTCTTCCTTTTTTTTAGCTCTTTTAGCATGGTTGAACGAATTGAATAGTTACACAGAACAGGAAATACGGGCGAGTCGGTGATCGGACATGAGAAAAAACCCAGTTGGCCTTTTCTGTGCACAGAGCCAAGGTCGCCTTCACATGACAGATAGAGGCAGTCCCCATAGCATATGGGAGAGAGAGAGAGAGAGATTATGCAATCACTGTGGTTCGACGATAAAGGAGCTGATCATCACGAGCCCTGCGCATCACCTAGATTTCACGGGCGTATACGTAGTAAACCGTTTCACGTGTAGAAAAGAAGAGCCGCCATTTTTGCTCCGAAACCGTCTGCGCTTTTTGTGACTTTCGTGAAATTTTCGCGTCACCGCCCGTGCCAACCCTGGCGCGCGGGGGGCCGCAGGCCGATCACGAGGGAGGCTTGGGGGTGGTGGGCCCCACCCGACACGAGCACTTTCTGCCCTCGCACGGCTCGGCCCGGCCCCCGTCAACGCTTTTATGCTGACGTGGCTCGCACGCCTGGCCTGGCCTAGCCTAGCCTAGCAGGAAATTGGTTCTGTCTGGACGGTGTTTGGGGAGAAAATAATGCTTGCTAAAAGTCAAAGGAACATATATACAAAAGAATTGACTCTGGAAAAAAATAGTTCAGCACGACAAGAACTCTAACTTCCTCCGAAGAATTCTCCCGGCAACCTAGTATACGTATTTCCACCGTATAGCATGCTCTGTAATTAATTTAAGAGGGTCGAGTCATGATGCGAGAAGGAATTGTGTTTCAAAACATGCAATTCTGTTAGGAAAAGAAAATATAGTGTCTCTTAGCTGACATTCTGAGTGATACTTCGGAGCGTTCAACTGTGTAACGGCGATGGTTACAGGAAAAGATTCCGATCGAAGAAGTGTTCGAGCAGCTGAAATGCACGCCAAACGGCCTGACCACCCAGGAAGGGGAGAGCCGGCTTCAGATCTTTGGACCCAACAAGTTGGAGGAGAAGAAGGTATGCGATCTTTCCATTCCTTTCATTGCTTACTTGATTCATGAGGCGCTTCGGCATCAGGAAGTGTGACTATGTTGTCTTGGTGACGTGAAACGATCAGGAAAGCAAGTTTCTCAAGTTTCTGGGGTTCATGTGGAATCCGCTGTCGTGGGTCATGGAAGCCGCTGCTCTGATGGCCATCGTGCTTGCTAACGGCGAAGGAAAGCCTCCGGATTGGCAGGACTTTGTGGGCATCATTTGCTTGTTGGTGATCAACTCCACCATCAGTTTCATTGAAGAGAACAATGCTGGTAATGCCGCGGCTGCTCTCATGGCTGGTCTCGCCCCAAAAACTAAGGTAATAGATAGGCGCCAAGTTGCACTTGGCTTGATAAATGATTCGGGAGGATCTGGTCCTTTATGGTGCCTGTAGGAGTTGAATCTGATACAGCACCTCTGCCTGGCGTATCATACCATACCATTCGAGTTATTTGACTGTTTATGATGTATCGTGGTGATTGTTTACAGGTGCTCCGGGACGGCAAATGGTCTGAGCAAGAGGCTGCTATGTTGGTTCCGGGAGACATTATTAGCATCAAACTGGGAGACATTATCCCTGCAGATGCCCGTCTTCTTGAGGGTGACCCGTTGAAGATTGACCAATCTGCCCTTACAGGAGAATCTCTTCCGGTGACCAAAAATCCGTCGGATGAAGTTTTCTCTGGCTCAACCTGCAAGCAAGGAGAAATTGAGGCCATCGTTATTGCCACTGGTGTCCACACGTTCTTTGGCAAAGCAGCACATCTCGTCGACAGCACGAACAATGTCGGGCACTTCCAGAAAGTGCTGACGGCGATCGGGAACTTCTGCATCTGTTCTATTGCAATTGGTATGTTGGTCGAGATTATCGTGATGTACCCAATTCAGCACCGCAAGTACAGGAATGGGATCAACAACCTCTTGGTCCTTTTGATTGGTGGAATCCCCATTGCCATGCCAACTGTTCTCTCTGTCACGATGGCCATTGGGTCCCACCGTCTGTCTCAGCAGGGTGCAATCACGAAGAGGATGACTGCCATTGAAGAAATGGCGGGAATGGACGTCCTCTGCAGTGATAAGACCGGGACGCTGACTCTCAACAAGCTGAGCGTAGATAAGAATTTGATAGAGGTTTTCGCGAAAGGAGTGGAGAAGGAACATGTGATCTTGCTGGCCGCCAGGGCTTCAAGGACAGAAAATCAAGATGCGATTGATGCAGCCATCGTTGGCATGCTTGGTGATCCAAAGGAGGTAAGATAAGAGAGTGAATCCTCCGATTATGTTTGCCTGTTGATGGTACTGTCTTACATATGCAAGAGCTGAAACCTGACATTTCGTTTGCTATAATATCTGTTCTTGAAGGCAAGAGCTGACATTAGAGAGGTTCACTTCTTCCCTTTCAATCCGGTGGATAAGAGAACTGCTTTGACCTATGTTGATCCTGCTGGAAATTGGCACCGGGCAAGTAAAGGAGCTCCCGAGCAGGTAATATTGTTAGTCCTATGTTTTCAGTAAGTTAAAATTGTTTCAAACTTCAATTGTCCAATGTAATCTGTATTTCCTTTTTGGCTTCTGGTGCAGATTTTGAATCTTTGCAACGCGAGGGATGATCTTAGGAAGAAAGTTTATGCTATAATTGACAAATTTGCCGAACGTGGGCTTCGGTCACTGGCTGTCGCCAGACAGGTACTTTGATATAATATTTTTATCTTCTCGAATAATTTTTGTTATCAATGGAGAAAAAGTCACCTTTACATCGTACAGGAAGTGCCTGAGAAAACGAAAGAAAGTCCTGGTGGCCCTTGGCAGTTTGTTGGCTTACTGCCTCTCTTTGACCCTCCAAGGCATGACAGTGCCGAAACCATTCGTAGAGCTCTTAATCTTGGTGTTAATGTCAAGATGATTACAGGTACTTAGCCTACTTGAACTTTGGCCTGATGAGTTCAGTCAGTACAATTTGTCTTGCTAATGGCTCTAATGCCTATTTTTCTATCTCATCGACTAGGTGATCAACTTGCCATTGCCAAGGAGACAGGACGGAGACTTGGAATGGGGACAAATATGTACCCGTCTGCTTCCTTACTTGGCCAAGACAAGGATGCAAACATAGCAGCTCTTCCCGTGGAAGAGTTGATCGAGAAGGCCGATGGATTTGCTGGCGTCTTTCCTGGTTTGTGCCCTTTTTGCCTTTTGGTCACTTGAAATATATTTGTCTTCTCTGCCTTGTATAGGTTCTTCCCTCAGTAAAACTTGCTTCTCACCATTGCCTTTCCCTTATCTTCTCTTGACAGAGCACAAGTATGAAATTGTGAGGAAGTTGCAAGAGAGGAAGCACATCTGTGGAATGACTGGTGATGGTGTGAACGATGCCCCTGCTTTGAAGAAGGCAGATATAGGAATTGCAGTTGCTGATGCCACAGATGCTGCACGAGGTGCTTCTGATATTGTCCTCACCGAACCGGGTTTGAGCGTTATCATCAGTGCTGTGCTCACAAGCAGAGCTATATTCCAAAGGATGAAGAACTATACAGTTAATCTCTTTACTCTAGCATTTCCATCACGATGCAAAGTTTTATCTCTGAGTAAAGATTTTTAATTTTCAATTTTTTTTTGTCTTGCAGATATATGCAGTGTCAATTACCATCCGTATTGTGGTTAGTAGAAATGTCACTTTTGTGGCTTTTATGATTTTATTTCAATGTATCGATAGATGATTTCGACTTACCTGATTGTTGTAACTATTGCAGTTCGGTTTCATGTTCATTGCTTTGATATGGAAGTTTGACTTCTCTCCATTCATGGTTTTGATCATTGCAATCCTAAACGATGGTGAGGTTCTATGCATTTTCTCTTGCAAAAATTTGGAAGCTACTCGAACCAAAATAAACATTTATGACCTTCTTTCAATGCTGGTCTCTTATCTTCATGGAATGATAAACACCGGTACTAATTTCGTGCTTTAACACCAAATTCTCAAGGAACAATCATGACAATCTCAAAGGATCGCGTAAAGCCGTCTCCTGTGCCTGATAGTTGGAAGCTGAGAGAGATTTTTGCTACTGGCGTTGTTCTTGGAGGTTATTTGGCACTGATGACTGTCATATTCTTCTGGGCAATGAAGGAAACCGACTTTTTCCCTGTAAGAGCTCGATGCCTTGTCGCTAATTCTATCCCAACTCGTGCTTCCACTAAACTCGAGTTACTTATCAAATGCTCATTCTATTTTGCCCAATGCAGGATAAATTCGGTGTGAGACCAATAAGGGACAGTCCCGAAGAAATGATGGCCGCTTTATATCTACAAGTGAGCATTGTGAGCCAGGCTTTGATTTTTGTGACTCGGTCTCGAAGCTGGTCATATGTTGAACGCCCTGGACTACTGCTACTTAGCGCATTCATAATTGCACAGCTGGTATGGATACTAGGAGCGCTTCTTCTCTTCTTCTTTTGAGAGAAACACGTGATGTTTATGCTCCTGAATCAGAGCATTGCAGATGTTGCAGTTCATATACATAATTCGAACTTGTTTACATATTTTTCAGGTGGCTACTTTGATAGCTGTATATGCCAACTGGAGCTTTGCCGAGATCAAAGGATGCGGTTGGGGATGGGCTGGGGCTATATGGGTCTACAGCATCGTCTCTTACGTGCCATTAGACATCATCAAGTTTGCGATTCGCTACATCCTGAGTGGAAAGGCATGGCTTAACTTGCTGGAGAACAAGGTACAATCTTTTTATTTCTCAGGAATATGAGGTGATACACATTCTCATTTGCTCATTTCGAGTCAATTGATTGATCACACCGGCCTTTCCCTTTTCTCCTTGTGAAAACAGACTGCCTTCACCACCAAGAAGGATTACGGTAAGGAGGAGAGAGAAGCTCAATGGGCGCTCGCCCAGAGGACTCTCCATGGCCTCCAGCCACCGGAGACTTCCACCATTTTCTCGGACAAGAGCAGCTACAGAGAGCTGTCCGAGATTGCAGAGCAGGCCAAAAGACGAGCGGAGGTTGCAAGGTAGGCAATGTGCCATACGATATGATGCAATGCACACACTTCCCAAAGGCCCATGAGCACTATGAGTTAAACCAATCCTATGATCCCTAGAGAGAAGTTACATTTTGTACGATGAATCGACAAAAAAACAAAAGTGCTAAAACCTTTCGTCTCGCTTTCTTCTTTGTCCAATTTTAGGCTCCGGGAGCTCCAGACGCTCAAGGGTCACGTGGAGTCGGTGGTGAAGCTTAAGGGCTTGGACATCGACACGATTCAGCAGCATTACACGGTGTGAATTTCTCAGGACAGTGCACTCACTGCCTGAGAGGCAAACTCCAAGCCAAGATGATCCTAAGAAGAAAGCCTAACTAGTTCAACCTCGGTGCATACGGAGAGGATATCTATTACTACTTGAAGTTTACTTGCTCATGTATTCTCAAGCAGCATAAGAAGAGCTGATGTTTGATTTTCTTTATTTGTTCCTTTTTCTTCCTTTCGGGGTCCCTGATCTCCTAGAAGCACTGTAACTTTGGCTATCTATAATCCTACCTTCGATTTTCCTTCCTCAAGTCTTGCCTGATTTGCTTTAATCTTGGTTCTTTTCTAGGGTAATTTGTTCCTTGCACGACTCTCGAGACTCGTTGCCAAAAAGACTTCGCATTATTAAAACAGGCAATGGCCAAACATATTCCAACCTTAATGCAATACGAAAAAGCTAATACCGATCCTAGTTAAATTGAATCAAATGTGAAATAGGATTGAATCGTGTTGACCCACCATTACACACTTGTTTGGATCATTTTGACAGTGTTTCATCGGAATTTAATTGACGACTGAATATCTTTTGCCAAAAGTCATCATTCGGCTTTTGATGAGAGAAGATGGGTTTTGTGGTGACTCTAGATAGGAAATATCTAGGCAGACAAGAAGCAACTGGAAACCTTTACTTCGAATTTCGAATTGAACCGTACGTACAAATTGTGTCGGAATTCAATCGATGATAAAACTTGAAAGCACAGCCACTTCCACAACAATACATATGCATGAACTGTGCTGAAATTAAATCAACGACAAAGCTAGAGAATGTGCAAAGATGTAACATTAGGATTTAATCAACAACGCAACACCCATGAAACTTCGCACTGAACTGTACGAAGAAATTGTGTAGGAATTCAATCAATGACAAAGTTTGAAAGTGCCACTTCCACGGCAACACACGGACACAATTGTGTCAACATTTAACCGACAACAAAGATAAAGAATATGCAAAGATGTAATGTTGGAATTTAATCGATGGTGCAACATCCAAGATAAAGATGCATGTGAGAAGTGAATCGACAACGAAGATTGAAAGTACAACCACTTCCACAGCAACACATATACATGAATTATGTCGAAATTTAATCAATGACAAAGCTCGAGAACGTGCAAAGATGTAACATTGGAATGTAATAAATAGCGCAACACCTAAGATATATATGCATAGCAGAATTGAATCAATGATGAGACACCTATGATAGAGATTCCCACAAGAATTGAATCGACAATGCAACACCCATGGTAGAGATGCATGCCAAAATTTAATTGACGACGTGACACCCATGATAGAGATGTACGTTGAAATTTAATTGACGATGTGAATCGGAAAGCTATAGCTAAGGAATAATAAAGTGCAATGCGAGAAAGCAAAGATAATCAAAAGATTACATTTTGATTGATTTGTTGGGACCTCTTTGAAGAGTATAATGTGGCTTTTTAAAGCCTACAACCGATGGTTATCAACGGAGGTTAAAAACAGAGGTTACTACAAACAAATAATTTCCTAGTGGTTAGAGGTTATAAAGAAGAGTTACAAAAGAAGATTACAAATGGTTATTACAAAGAAATAACTTCCTAGTAGTTACGAGAAGTTACAAAAGGAGGTTACAAAAAGAAGTTATCAACGATTACCAAACGATTATCGATGGTTATGTAAACTTCACTATGTTGACGGTTTTTTCGACTCCATTATCTTGACGTTTGCAATGGAGATTGTCGACTTCACTTTCGTCAATTATTATCAATCACATGTCAATAATAACTAAAAATTATACATTTTTTTTTTGTGCAAACATATGCCCCTGGTAAAAGAATTGAATGATTGATTGATCAATCATTTGATTTTTTTAAATTAGGAGACCAAAAGTCATTACGTGCCCTTTTGTCATTGGCACGTTACCATAATTGATACCACTAGAGTTAACTTGAACAAGTTGCTTCCATTGATAGGTATGACCTTGGAGATCTAGAAAATGCTCTGCCATCGGTGGGACAGTCGACAAATAAAAATGTCCTACCTTATCATTACCAAGTCGTGATGAAGAGTTGTCACTACCAGCATTATCAGGATCAAGTTGATTCCTTCTTTTCACCATTGTATCTCCTTAAATCAACAACAATGGTCCCATTAGGCATGCAAAATGTTTTGTCAGAATTTAACTAATGACGAATTATGTTTTGCCGAAAGTCATCCTTCAACTTTTAATAAGAGGAGATGGGTTTTGTGGCAACTTTGAAGATAAAATATCTAGGTAGACGAGAAATAACCGAAAACCTTTCTTTCAAATGTCAAACTAAACTGTACGTACAAACCAAGCTAGAATTCAATCGATGACAAGAAAGCATAGCCACTTCCACATCAATACACATGTAGTATCCTCAATTTAGACTCTTCTTTTAGTTCTGACTAGTAGGCCAAGGATTGGCCGCGAGACTAGTCAGAGAAACTGGCCCACGTTCTTAGCCAGCAGATCGGCCAAAGGACTGACCGATTGGCATAAGGCTCGACCATTGAGCCCTAGCCTTAGGCCATTGACTTACTTGAGAGGGTGATTTTGACTTATGACAAGCATTTCAAGGGTGGCTTTGCCACAAACCTCGGGTGCCTCGGAATGGTCATTGGAGGATGTCCACAAAAAGCCCTTGCTCGGCCCTGGTTGCACTTCCAATGGTCTATTTCCTATGTTTTCCATATTCCTTGGAAATGGACAAAATAAAGTATTCTAGAACCCCTTAGTCATTTAATTAAATAGGGCAATCCATCACCTTACGTGGCCTTGAGAAGATTTGGTAATTGCCTTGGTGATTAAGTTAGTAATTTATGGGTTAAATGAACTAACCCATGGAGGGTTCTAGAATGCTTGGCTTAATGAGCAAGAAAAAGCATGAAACATGTGCCAAAAATCCAAGACTTATGATGGCCATATCTTGGGTATTAAATGAAGGGATGAATCACTAGCTTAGGTGGTCATTTGAGGATTTGATCATCATTGCTATAAGATTTTCCTTGGAGAATAAATTAGGCCAAGTAATGATAAAATGGTGACTAACAAACTTAGGTTGACTAATTAGGAGTGGCTTGGAGAATTAGTAGCACCTGTTTGTTCGAGGCTAGTCATTAAATGAAGGTATGACTCACTAACTTAGGTGGCAAGGAGAAGATTTAGTAATCGTGACAATAAAATCTTCCTTGAAAAACAAGTTAGGGCTATTAATGAAGCTTGGCCTCTAAATAGGTGAACCACCTAATTTATTCTCAACCTTTGGCTCACTTCTTCGCCTCCTCCTTTCTTGCACGCTATTTTCCTCTCTTGGCCTTGCTTGCCCACTGCCTCATTGGTCGGCCTTCTCTTGGTAAAATCACCTATAGTTCATTGGGGTTCATCGAAACTAAGTAGAATCTCTAACTCTTGGCTAGGGCGATAATCTACGTCATTGAATTTAGTGGTGTGCTCACCCGTGTAAGCTGCATGTATATTGTAATGTTCTTTTGTATGGTTTACTCATGTTTGCATGCTTGAGTGTGTTCACACCTCGGGACAAGGTCAAGGTTCACTTGGCTTAGAATCGGCATCGAGTCGTGATGGCCTAAGCTACGAGGCTTAAATCGGTATTGAAGCGTGCCAAATCTAAGTCTTGCTTGGTGCGGACATCAGTGTAGGCATGTGGCTCAAGCCACGAACCAAGGATCATGCTTGGCATATTATATAACATGATGTTAGAGCCATGGTACACTCACTTGAATGAGTATGCATTCGGACTTGCGTGATATACTTTTATGATGCACTTAAAGAAAAAGCACTCGTTGCCACATAGCATTGGTGGCAATGCCTCATTCATTGAATGGCATGCCTTGGTTGAGCCAGGATGCCTAGGTTTAAGCTCGTATGCCTCAAGTAAGCTAGCCCTGCAATGCCCTAGTTTAGCCAAGATGCTTGGGTTAATTCCGAATGCCTTGGTGAGCTAGCATTAGGATGTCTCGATTGAGTTGGGATGCCTTCATTGAACTAGGAAACCTAGCATGAAGCTGGAAGTCTCGATCGAGCCGAGAGGGCCTAGTCGAGCCAGGACAATAATAAAAGAATCATGTTATGAGTGCCGATATATGCATATGCATAATATGCTAATGTGTCTATTGATATGCTGAAGGTAAGCATACATTGAAGTATGTAGTAATGGACATTTGCATGTAGTCGGGGTGTGGCAATAAGTTTGCCATTAATTTGCTATAAACATTATATTATGAGTGTTGTACTTGCTAAATTTTGATGATGAGATGTCCTTTTAGTAGAGAATTAAGGGTTTTACTTACTAAGTCCATGACTCACTCTGTTGTTTTTCAGAATTGTAGGTATGGCGGAGTTGCAGTCTCGCTAAGGTTTAGCCCAACCTTTTTGAATATAGAGAATGTAGTGGTTATAAATATAACGACTAGTGATAAGAGGGCTTGTAAATATAACTTTTGTAATTGTGTAATTGTCTGGGTGTGGTATGTATGCTTCTGCATGTGCTTAATGAAAAGATAAAAAGAAATGAGATGACGATGTGCTTGGGAAGTCGCAAAATAACCCTTATTGCTCGAGACCCTGGAGATGGAGTTAAGGTTGTGACAACATGTACACAAACAATGCTGGAATTGAATCAATGACAAAGCTTGAGAATGTGCAAAGACATAATGTCAAGATTTAATCGATGGCTCCACACCCATTAAACTTCGAATTAAATTATACGTACAAATCGTGCTGAAGTTTAATTGACGACAAAGTTCAAAAGTACATCCACTTCCACAATAAAACACATACATGGAATTGTGTCGGAATTTAATTGACAACAAAGCTGAAGAATGTGCGAAGATGTAATGCTAGAATTTGATTGACAGCATAACACCTACGATAGAGTTGTATGCCGGAATTGAATTAGCAACAAAACTTGAAAGTATAGCTACTTCAATAGCAACACATGTACACAAATTGTGTTAAATTTTAATGGATGACAAAGTTGGAAAATGTGCAAAGATGTAATGCCAAAGTTTAATTGATGGCACAACATGTATGATAGAGATACATGTCATAATTGAATTGACAACAAGACAACTATGATGGAGATGCATGCTGAAATTGAATTGACAATGCGATACCTATGATAGAGATGCACACTAGAATTTAATCGAAGATGTGAATCAAATTGACAGCTAAGGAAAAATAAAGTGCAATGTGACTATTTAAAGCTTATAATCAATGGTTATTAAGGAATCCTACAAAAAGAGGTTATAAGAGGTTACTACAATATAAATAACTTCCTAATGGTTACAAGAGGTCATAAAGAGAAGTTACAAAAGAAGCTTACAAATAGAGGTTACAAATGATTACTTAAAAAAAAATAATGAGTACCCAACACTTGGAGTGCGAAAACTTAGTACGGAAGGACACTTAAGTGCCAAAAATTAGGAAAGTAACACTTAAGTGCCAAAATGGGAACAAAAAGGATCAATTAAGTGTCAATTTGATGACAAGATGATTTTCCGGCGAAGTAAGTGCAAAATGGTGTCGTTTTGCATGCTCATGTGGCTAGAAAATACAAAAACGACGTTGTTTTGTCTCTCGACGTGAAATATAATTAATACAAAAATTAATTAAATTAAATTTAAAAATAAATTTATTCAAAACATTTAAAAAGGAGGGGGAGGAGGGAGGTGGCTGAGGGCAGAATCCTTGTTGCCGTCGCCGCCACTGTTGGGATGGGCCGGCGACAAAGGGGGGAGGGGGGAGGGTTGGTTAGGGTTGTCGGCCCCTGGCCGATCGGTTGCGAGGGCCCGCGAGCCCTCGTCATATTTAGGGAGGGCCGCGACCCTGGGTGAGGGCTCACAGGCCTTTGTTGCCTCCCTGCCGATGCCGAGAAGGGCCGGCGATGGTGGGGGGAACGTTGGCCAGGGTTGCCAAGCCCTAGCTAGAAGCCGGCGACCTCGGCTGATTGGCAGCGAGCCCTCACCTAGATCTGGGGCGAGGGTCGTGGCCCTCACCCAAATTTGGTGAGGGTCAGCGGCCTTTACCCCCCAGCGGGCGGTAGCCCTCGCCCAAATCCGACGAGGGCTTGTGGGCCCTTGTGTGGCATCCCAAAATTCTTAACGACCTCTAGCTATATTAAATTCTATGAATAGGTGATGAAAGTACCATCAAGTTATGGCCATTTAATCCATAATTTGTAATAAGATTTATGGCCAAGCTTTTAATGGATAATTATTTGATAGGAAAGAAAATCCTATCATTGGCCATGTGTTTTATAAATTGGGATTTATGGATTTGTGTCTATAAGTTTAATGGCCTTATTATTTATGCAATTAGGTATTTATTTAAATGATGATTAAGATATATTATAAAAATAAAATAAAATAAACTTGGGCCATTTAAGTTTGGACCTAGGGCCCAAGTGAGATGGGCCTAAAGTGGGCCATAAGCCCGGCCCATTGTCGCATGGAGGGGTAGCCGCATGGCCTCCAAGTGTCTTCAACCAAGGAGACACTTGTCTCCTTCTTAAGGACAAGTGTCCCCCCATGCAAAGAGGGGTGCATGCAAATATATAAGCATCCAAAAAGAGAGAGAGAGAGAGGGAGAGAGAGAGAGAGTGGCTTGTTCGGCCAAGAGAGTGAGCCAAGAGAGTGAGATGCGGGAGAGTGGGAGGCCGAAGAGGAGGAGTTTGCCCGTCCAACCGCCGTGCTCGCCGCCTTGTGCCGCCGTTCGTGTGGTCTAGAGGCAAGTGGGAGTCCTCTAACTTCTCTTGCATGCTTGTATGTTGTTTGCATGTCGAATTCTTGGGTGTTAGATGAGAAAAATCGAAACATGGATGAGTTGTGTGTGAATGGTGTGACTGTTCTTGCTCGGATCGTGTGAGTCAGAATTTTTTCGAGCTTGCATGTGTGTTTAGAGTCCGATTTTGGTTTCGATTTCTTCATGAAAGTTGTAGCTAACATCTTGTACTACAACATACTAAAATTTCGTGGAAAAGGATGGAGATTTGAGGGGTCAAACTCTCATCTTACGGAGATGTCAGATCTGGAATGTTTTCGCATGAATCCGCTTGAGTCAGAATGTTGTGAGAGTTTGCATGCATGTTTAGAGTTCGATTTTGGCTTTGGTTTCTTCATGAGAGTTGTATCTAACATCTTGTACTACTACATACTAAAGTGAAATAATGATGATCATCCATGGCATGACATGCATGATGATATGCATGATGATGATAATGATGATGATATATGATATGGCATGATGACATGAGTAATGTGATGATGTCATGATGATGATGACATGTATGATATAATGATGCCATGATAATGATGACTTGAGTGATGTGATGATGCCATGATGATGATGACATGTATGATATAATGATGCCATGATGATGATGACATGTATAATATGATGAGGCATGATAGTATGCGAATGGCTTCAAGGTAAGTAACGCCCGCAATGCATGTATGATTTGTATGATGCATTGAGTTGTTATCGGATTCCTTATCTGCGGAGGAGTTGTACTCATCCCTTTTGGGGACCAACATTTCAGATTAGTAGATGGTTTGAGCGGTTGGATATGACCGCGAGGAGAAGGATAGCAAAGGAGGGAACTTTTGGACGCCGACACTGATCGATGGACTTTAAGTATTCGATTGTTGGAGAAGATGTCGGTCATCTTTTGAAGTATAGCCGAGTATAGAAACATTGGCATTTTGATGTACCGACTAAAGATGTCCATCTGCTCTATGTAAATAAATGTGTTCGGTTTTAACTTATATAATATGTTTAGTAGGTGTGCATCGTTTTCTGAATATAGGGAAGGGAGTTGTTGGACGTGCTTCCGTATATGAATTGCGCAAGGGACCTTGAGTCAAAAAAAAAAAAAAAAATGTAAACCCCCATGGTTGTATGGACCCGCTGCACTTGAAATGGTATCAGAGTGATATGTTAATAAGGAAAGTGAATGGTAAGCAAACTGTGGTGACCCTAATCAGATCGGGGGCCGTCGAGGGGTGCCACACCTTGTCGCCGGTCGGTTAAGGGCCGGCGACCCCGGCCGACCCTCCCCCTTCCGTTGCCGGCCCTTCTCGGCGGCGGCGAGGGCTTAGCCCTCAGCTACCTCCCTTCCCCCACCCTTTTTATTTATTTATTTAAGTATTTGTATTTTAAATGTTTTAAATAAATTTAGTTTTAAATTAAATTCAATTAATTTTTATATTAATTATTTTTCATGTTAAAGACAAAACAATGTTGTTTTTGTATTTTCTAGCCACGTTAGCTTGCAAAACGATACCGTTTTGCATTTATCTAGCTGGAAAATCGCCACGCCACCATTTTAGCCGGATTTTGGCCGAATTGGCACTTAAGTGATCCATTTTGCTCCGATTTTGGCACTTAAGTGTCACTTTTCTAACTTTTGACAGTTAAGTGTCCCTCCGTGCCAAGTTTGGTACTCCCAAAATATAACTTCCTAATAGTTAAGAGAAGTTATAAAAGGAGGTTATGAATAAAAGTTATGAATAGTCACCAAAGTCTAAAACTATGTTGATGGACTCCATTTTTGATTGCATGCAAAATGTTTGCCCCATTTAAAAGATCACATGTCGATAATTACTAAAAATTGGACATTTTTTCAAACAATCATTTAAAAGAACGGAATGTTTCATCAATCATTTTTTTTTTTTTTAAATTAGGAGACCATAAGTCATCACATGCCCTCTTGTCATTAGCAAATTGCCAAAATTGATGCCACCGGAGTTAATTTGAATAGGATTAAGCAAATTGCCTCCACTGAGAGGTACAACCTCATTGGTCTTGAAAATGCTTTGCAGCCGGTAATGTAGTTGACAACTAAAAATGCCCCGTTTTATCAATACCAAGTTGTGATGAAGAGTTGTTATTGTCAACATTATCAAGATTAAGTTGATTCCTTGTTTTGATAATCATATCTCCTCAAATCAACTACAATGGTCCCACTAGGTGTGCCAAATGTTTTGTCAAAATTTAATCAATGACAAAATATCTTTTGCTGAAAGTCGTTTTTCAGCTTTTGATAAGAGGAAATGGGTTTTTTGGTGACTTCAAAGAGGAAATATCCAGCGGACAAGAAACAACTAGAAACCTTTGCTTTGATTTTCAAACTAAACTGTATGCACAAACCATGACGAAATTCAATTGACAACAGAGGTTGAAAGCACAACCACTTCCATAACAATACATGTACACAAACTATGCTAGAATCAAATCAATGACAAAACTTGAAAATATGCAAAGATGTAACACTGGGATTTAATTGATAGTGCAACACTCACGAAAATTCAAACCAAAATGTACATACTAATCATGCTAGAGTTCAATTGATAATAAAGCTTCAAAGTATAGCACTTCCATAGCAACACTCGTTCATGAACTTTGTTGGAATTTAATCGCGGACAAAGCT
This sequence comes from Eucalyptus caleyi, assembly GCA_014182885.2. Taxonomy (NCBI): domain Eukaryota; kingdom Viridiplantae; phylum Streptophyta; class Magnoliopsida; order Myrtales; family Myrtaceae; genus Eucalyptus; species Eucalyptus caleyi. The sequence continues at coordinate 30,028,513 of CM024468.2, read as the reverse complement.
GGAGAACATGCAAAGATGTAATATGGAATTTATTCGATGGTGCAACACTCAGGATAGAGATGCACGCCGGAATTAAATCGACGACAAAGCTTGAATGTACAACCACTTCCACAACAACACACATACACGAACTATGTCCAAATTCGATCGGCGACAAAATTGGAAAATGTGCAAAGATGTAACCTTGGAATTTAACCGACGGTGTAACACCTATGCTAGAGATACATGTTGGAATTGAATCAACGGCACGACCATGGGTGTTGTTGAAGAGTACAATGTGATTATTTAAAACCTACAATTGATTGTTGTCAATGGAGGTTACGAATAGAGATTAAAAGTGGTTGCTACAAGTAAATAACTTATTAATGTGTACAAGAGGTTACAAAGAGAAGTCACAAAAAGGAGGTTACAAATGGAAACGACAAAGAAATAACTTCCCGAAGTTACAAAGAGAAGTTCCAAATGGAGGCTACAAATAGAAGTTACGAATGGTTACGAATGGTTACATAAACTCCATTATGTTGACAGTTTCTTCGACTCCTTTACCTTGACAATTGCATATGAGATTGCCAACTCTACTTTTGTTGATTCCTTCACATTATCGATCATATGTTGATATTAACTAAAAATCATACATTGGTGCAAATAGAGAGAGACGCAGGTTTTTGAGGAATAGATCAAAATCAAGTAGGATATCGCTTCAATAATTATAAGATAGATGTCTTGGAGGCCCTGCCGATGGGGTTGTGATTGGCAGGGGTTCGATCAACAGGAAGCTTGGCATGTGTGAGCAGCAAACATAAGAGAAGTTGCGATTGGTATGAATGCCAAAACCGACTAAACTTAGAGAAAAATGCAGGAACGGCTATTTCTTAGTCTAACACAAACCCTGAAATATAGGAGTACTGGGGATCACGGTCAGAAACGTAGCGAAAGCGGTCGGCGGACGTGGAGAGGCGGCAGGCGACGCCAAACCAGTAACCAGAACATGCCGAGCGCGGGAAAGAGTTGCCAGAACGCGGGGGGGCCGCATACGAAGCGCCAGGGGGCATGTCCAGAAACGCGAGGAACAACTGCTGCAACATGGAAAGTGAAACACTAAAGGCTGATTAGTATAACAGAACGTCTTAGGAGAGAAGGACACCCAGTAACATCAAAATACAAGATATACCGTCTTTTATGCACTTCGCCTTTATTCATTTCGTGAAAAAAAAAGTGGCGTTTTTGAAAAATATTTTTTGAAAAGTCATTTTTCAAGAAAATGATAATATTTTTCGATGTTCGGCTGAAATTTAAAAATGAACTAGAAAATATTTTCTGCCGCATGATGTGGAAAATTCAATTCAATTTTCCTTTGTGCATTCATTTCAATAAATTTTTATTTTCTTATTTCCATATTTTTTTTTGTAAAATATTGATTTTTTTAATTTTTTATTTGCGTTCTACTTTTTTTCTTTTTTTCTTTTTATTTTTATTTTCGTTCTACTTTTTTTCTTTTCCCCAATCCTCCTTCGGTCGGTTGCTGACCATGGCAACCAGCCACAAGTGAGCTTCAAGCTCATTGGTGAGTGCAAGAAAGAGCCTTTGGCCTTGCTAGATTGGCAGGCTAGAGGCTTGCGCTAGCTTGCCTCAGGCCTCGCCAAATCGAGGAGCTAGAGGCTCTTGCTTGCTGATTAGGTGAGCTCGAGCATGTCGACCTCAGGCCTCACTACTGGCCCATTCTCGTTGATTTGGCAAGCAACAAGCTTAAGCTCTCCTGTGGCCAATTGTCACGGCTGACAACCAGCCAAGAAAAAGAAAAGCAAAAGAAAAGAAAGATAAAAAAGAAGAAGAAAAAGAATAAAAAATTATTTTTTTTTGAAAAAAAGAAGAAGAATTGGGAGCTAGTAATGGTGTGAGATAGGAGAAAGTGAGTAAGGAAGATATTTTCTCTTATTTGAAAAGTAGAAAAAATTTTCCCTCATTTTAGAAGATTTTTTTCCTCTTCATGGAAAATATTTTTCCTAATCAATTCATTTTCCATGAAGTGAACATTGAAAAATTTGGAAAACGTTTTTCATGAAATGAATGAAGCCTTTATTTAGGTTTTTGATGACTTATCTATTGTTTCCCTTGGAGGCTACATGTTATGAACCCAACTTTAGTTCCACTTATTGAACTCATAAGCTGAGTTCTCGCTCAATGACATATGTGACAAAACTATAAGCTATACTTGGCAAGTGCATATGCCTGTAGATCTCTTGAATCTAGAAATCGTCCAAACTTTATATGGCATGTTTTGTGTGCACATTTCCAAATGGAAACAAGGGTGTTCCTGAGTTGTCTCCATTTGATGCATGTGAGGTCAATTTATATGCACCGTCGAATTGGATAAGTCCCACATCAAATTCACCTAATCCAACGGTGTATGTGACAAAATTGTAAGTTATACTTGGCAAGTGCCTGCATCTAGATATTGCTTGGACTTTACATGACATGTTTTGCTTGTACATTTCCAAATGGAAACAAGGGAGCTCCTAAGTTGTCTCCATTTGATACAAGACAAATTCATATGCATTGTTAAATTGGATAAGTCCCACATCGGATTCAACTTAATCCAATGTTGTATGTAAATAAAAGCATAAGTTATACTTGGTAGGTGCATGTACCTACACTATAAATTGTTCAAATCTAGATATTGCTCAGGCTTTACATGGCATGTTTTGCGCGCGCATTTCCAAATGGAAACAAGGGTGCTCTTGAGCTGTCTCCATTGAGGCCAATTTATATACACTGTTGAATTGGATAAGTCCCACGTCATATTTGCCTAATCCAAAGGCGTATGTGATAGAACTATAAGCTATACTTGGCAAGTGTCCGCATCTTGGACTTTACATGGCATGTTTTGCATATACATTTCCAAATGGGAAACAAGGGTGCTCCTAAGCTGTCTCCATCCTATACATGCTAGGCAAATTCATATGCACCATTAAATTGGATAAGTCCCATGTTGGATTCAACCTAATCCTACGGTGTATGTAAATAAAACCATAAGTTATACTTGGCAGGTGCATGTGCCTGCCCATAAATAGTTCAAATCTAGATATTGCTCAGGCTTTACATGGCATGTTTTGTCTATGCATTTCCAAACGGAAACAAGGGTGCTCCTGAGCTGTCTCCATCTAATGCATGCGAGGCCAATTCATACGCACCGTCAAATTGGATAAGTCCCACGTCAGATTCACCTAATCCAACAGCTTATGCGACAAAATTATAAGCTATACTTGGAAAATGCTTGCATCTAGATATCACTCAAACTTTACATGGTATGTTTTGTATGTACATTTCCAAATGGAAACAAGGGTGCTCCTAAGCTGTCTCCATCCGATACATGTGAGGCAAATTCATATGCATCGTTAAATCGGATAAGTCCCACTTTAGATTCAACCTAATCCGACGGTGTATGTAAATAAAACCATAAGTTATACTTGGCAGGTGCATATGCCTGCACTGTAAATACTTCAAATCTAGATATTGCTCGGGCTTTATATGGCATGTTTTGCGTGCACATTTCCAAATAGAAACAAGGGAGGTCCTAAGCTATATCCATCCGATACATGCGAGCCCAATCCATCCGCGTCACCAAATCAGATAAGTTTTACGCTGGGTTCCACCCAACCCAACGGCATGCAGCATGCATCGCGATCACTGAGGAAAAGGATGCGTCAAAACCATTTATGGTACAGTTTTCCATCTGGGAAAATCATTGCTTACCCAACTGAAGAGACCCGGAAAGTTTTGGTCAATTTCCAAACCTCTAGGTATGGTGTCGAATTTAGGGACCTTTTTCCAAGTATTACGACTATTTCACCGAAGTTTGACATATGGTTACTTCCTCATTGGATGTCTGATCGATCCAATTTTTGTTGCGCTGGAATACTTACCAAAAAAAGAAAAAGAAAACGAGTGACTAGTTATGAATGTTAAAAAGTTCACTATTGGATTTTGGTGACCCTACGAGTGTCAAAATACATGACTAAAGCCCGTTTTCAGGTTTAAAATGCATTTCATGCCATAAATATAATCAGTCAAATGTTTGTCAACTCTTGGTCCATGTCGAACTTAAAGGTTCGTTTTTTTTTTTTTTTTTTTTTTAAAGTGGGTGTAATATTTGAGGTATCAACGGAAAAGAAATTGCGAAATTGATACACAGGACCAAAAGCGTTAGGAAATAATATATATGATGGAAAAAATGCAAGAGATCCAATTTAGAGAGCATTTTACTTTTTTGCCCCCACGGTTGAGCAAGACCGACAAATTCTCATGGGAACGGAAATTTTGGCCTGGGCCAATTTGTTAGGTCCGGACAATGGCTCAGGCACGATATCGGGACCCAAGGGGGGCTGGAGCACAGCACGGGCGGGTAGAGCCATGCGGTCCCGTGGGCTAGTCTTGGTCTGCTCACCACCTGAAAAAAATGTGATTGAATTTTATGTCCTCCAATTTCTGGACAGGGAAAAAGAAAGGGAAGAAGGAGGAACTAAGCCGGGAAATATCATGAAAAACTCCGAATCAACCGACTAAGCCGACGCCACGTGGTCGTCTGAGGATCATGCAAAGACCCGAGAAAAATGAAAAATAAAAAAGAATAAGAAAATCAAAGACTGGTTTCAGTTCGAACTTGCAGCAGCAGCCTTGGCAAATCTAGCTGATTAGCAAAGAGATAGAAGAAGCATGTCTGTCGCCTCGTCTCACCAAGCTTTCTTCACCAGCGCTCTCCTCCCTCGGTCGACCCTCAAGCCCAAGAACAAGTTCCTCGGCTCGGTCAGCACAGTCTCTTGCAGGCGCGCACACCCATCATCCGATCACGATGACCCCAATGATTCTTCGAGGTGAATCTCCAGAGTCTTTGACGAATTCTTGTTCTTTTTTTTAGGCTGAATTCTTGAAATGGATGTGTATTGAATTGATGGGTGTTCCTGGTTTTTCATTTTTTTTGCCGCCCTCTGTTTCTGGAAGGAGGAACGACAATCAGCTTGCGAAATTGGCTGTGGTGACGCTCGCGGCTGGAGTTTTGACACTTGGGTCGGTGCAGGATGCTTCGGCCGCCAAGACTGGCGGTAGGATCGGTGGTCAGGCGTTCAGGCCGTCGGCGCCGAGGTCATCTGCTCCAAGAGGCAACAATTCAAGGTAAGTAATCAACGATACCGCTGATTTTTCTTATCCTTGGTGTGCTAGTATTATGGTTTGTTTGAATTTGCACCTGATAAAATGATCGCAATCACCATTTGAAAATGAACTTCGTGTCTGGTTCCTCCTTCCCTTGGTTTAGGTCCTGTAGATTAGCTTAGCTTTTCTCTTTACTGGTTGAAATGATGAGGTTGGTGGTAGTTTAGGCTGTCAAAAGAGGATAATCCCTTTCCTGGTGTGCCGTTTGAGTCGACCTGGCTTTCAACTGTTTGGTTCCGGTCAGTCCGTGTATTTTTTTTATTTTTTTTCCAACCTGAAGAATCCTGAGTCAACCTGTTGTGGGTTTTTGTTCTTAGCTTAGTTTTGTAAGAAAAGATTTGAGTTCCATTGGTGCAAAATGGGATGCTGATGTTGAGTTAGTAGAGTACAGGCACAGCATAGGAGCTCTGTGAAAGGCACATCTTTTGAATCGTGCTTATAAGAATTTGAGTTACAGTTTCTTACCCATGCGGATCATATCCCTTCTATAGTTCATATTTATTTTTGGGCACCATGGAGAGGTTTAGTGCTTCGACAGATGAGCCAAATAGGCTCAAATGCATACAAAAGGAACGAGGACAATGACAAAGTTATAGAGAAGGGTGCCGACCTAAAGTTGCATGTGATTTTCTTCTTGGTTGGTAGAAGCTGAAAAAGTTCATCTACGAGGTCATAAGGAGAGGTATCGCCACCTTGAAGTGTATGAAATATTAATTGTAGATGAACAACAAGAACAGGGTAGTCCATGTAATTTTGAAAGCTGTTAGCACACAATCATGGACTTAATTATGCAGAATTGTCTGCCCTAGAGGACTGCTCAAAATTTTTATCTGAATGTATCTCTATGTGTGCCTGTAGAAAGCAGCGCAAACTCTTTAAGTGAAGTTATGTTTTCTATTTGGACCAAAAAAAAAAGGTTATGTTTTCTAGCACGGAAGGGATCTCCAGGCTTTGCCTAGAGATCCCTTGAAACTCCATTCACCTAGGCCATAAACATAAATCTGAGGGCTTGCTCTCTCCCTCCCACTCTCCCTACCTGTGTTCTCAATACATTGACACAAAGCATAGAATTACTTTTCATGGAAGTAATATTATCTGTTCCTTTTGCAGGACAAATATTTACATTAATCCACCTGTTGCTCCACCTCTAGTTGGGGGATATGGGTATGGTTATGGCTTGCCATTCTATGGAGGCTGGGGTTGGTCACCATTTTCATTCTTTGCTCCGGGTCCTGGTGTTGCTGTCGGTGTAGGAGGCGGGTTTGACCTTTTGCTTTCTTTCTGATTCTTGGTGCTGTTGCTGCTGTCGTGAAGAGATTCACAGGACCTCGGGATGACGAAGATGATTACTAGTTACTCTGAAAATTTTGTGGTGGCAACAAGTTATTTATGTATGATCTGCACAGAGAAACTGCAGGATCTGTATGGTTGGCCTGATTGTGTATTCTGAAACAAGCCACAAGAAGCAACCCCACAATGGTTAATCATTTGGTTAAAAAAGATCTTGTGATGTAAATCATTATATTGAGGAAGTTACTCTTACAGTTTGAGCTTATTATATAAAAGTAACTTTTGCTGTCTGATCCATACATGATTTGAAGTGAAGATAGATATTGTTCTACTTAATGTATTGTCGGAATTAGTTTTCTAAGTTTCCCCAGATCGGTTGAATTTGGCAAACATGTTTTGTCATAAATAATCTTTTCAGATGAGGCTTTTTGCTCTCCTGTTGAAATGGTCACTCTGTTGGGCATCGACAGGACAGAAAGGCATTGAAGTTGCCTGGCAAGAGTTTCCACAAGTTTCGAATGAATACACCAGCATGCTAGGAAAGTCATATTTCGAGCGGTATCTCTACATCCTTTAAAGCAGGTGAGAACAACCTTCTCTCTGCTGAGCAAGTGAAAACTGCATAGTAGGGGTACTCTAATGCAACACCGAAAAATTTTTCTTCAGTAAGTGAAGAGGTTTGGCGGCTCAAATAAACCTCCTTTGGTTCTGGCTTTATTTGTGTCGGTTTCTAGTTTCCATTCTTTTCAGCTTTATAAACCAGCAATCTAAAACGTAAGGCAAATGAAGATGAAGGAGCACTTTGCTTGCTCGTTCAAGATCGCAATCTGGCCAGTACTTTCATAGCCTTGCTTAGGAGTTGTGACCTTCTGCTTACAGTCTTAAGTAAGAAGGAACGTCCATGCCCTTCCCATTGAACTCTCGTGCAATGATCATGGCATTCTTGCTCAAACATGAGCTCGATGTCACGATTAATACAGATTTCAATAGAAAATCTGCAGAGTTCACTCTGTAACCATAGAACAACCCTACCAATGGTATCTACAGCAACATGGAAAACAATATTCCCTCGTCTTTCCCTGTCTATTTCTTAATGCTTCCCCAGTATACGAGAGCACGGAAAAAACAAGATCCTAAGCACTTTGTATACACCACGTTGGCTCTCCAACTTCTGCTCAACATAGCAAACATATACCAGTTGCATTCTATCATTCCATGAGCTGGACAGCTCCAATAGCTGGAATCTTTTCCCTCAACTTTTGCGTCAGAGCGACGCGGACAGTCATAACCCCTGCTGCAGGTCCACTCAGCCGGACTTTGACAACGTAGCCATCAATCTGAACAAGCTCAAGAACACCACCGCCTGTTCCCGCAAGGTATGGTCTTATCTCCGCCAGCAGCTGAACATAGATGATTCCAACTCTTACTAACCGATTCTCAAGATAAAAAAACCTATGCCACAATATATATTTTGGGAAAAAAGGAATAAAAGAACTAATACGCGAGACTGTGGAAGCTGAATAATTTGTACTGTCTTAGCTCAAGACGGAGGCACAAGGCCTAAAAGTGCAAAGGACCAGGCAATTAGAACTGTTGATAGCAAACTTCAATTATGATTAACCTTTTGCTTGGGTGTGATGTTGCAATAATGACTTATGGAACATACAGAAGAAAAAGAATGCAGGGTATGTTTCTGCATTATACCTTTTCAATATTTTCTTCATTCAACTCGAGACCAGTTTCAGTGTCCATGATCTGCTCGACATCCATAATTTCCGGTATCTTATCCCGCAAGCGAGTTTCAATGCCCATCTTCAGAGTCATTGTCGAGCTCGGGCATGACCCACATGCTCCTTGGAGTTTCAGCACCACGACAAGGCCATCTATCTCGTGCAAGGCTACATTGCCTCCATCAGCCATCAGACCAGGCCTCACCTCATCCAAAACCTTCTCCACATTTTCCTCTGTCAACGGGAGAACGCACCTAGGCAAAACGACATGTCCTACAACATTAGAATTTGTGACCAGAATCAGGAGATCGGTGTACCAGCCAAAACCAGAGAGCAAATATCGTTGTTACTGACACATGCTTGCCAAAATGCAGACGATACATCCAATTAGATTGGACTGGATGTTCTTAATCATTTGGAGTTGCCTCAGTTACCAAATAACGAAGGCGCTGCTGCTCTAGTGCATCAGCGTCCTCCAACGTTTCTTTCTACATAATTGAAATCAAGCAGTCTGAAAATCTTGCGCTTTGAACAAAGTTCATCCATGTACTAAAACCTCTTCCTGCCTTACACTCTAAGCCACCTAACGGGACATGCTACGATGTTGATGCAGACGAGCAATATCTTTGAAATGTCACTTAACATGTGCAGAATCTATATAACTTCTGATCAATTCGAACAGAACAATACTGGGCACAAATCAAATTTCTTCCTTCTGTTTTATTACCTCCCGTTTTTCCCCGGAAATGCTTCGACTTGCATTGGAACAACCTTGTGGTGTCAAAACGACCTTTAAGAAAGGAGCATTTTCTTGAAGAGAGACCTCCGCAATCTGCACCAAATTTCTGGAAGCAGAAAGACCAAAAAAAGAAAAATTAAAGCAGAGAACCAATATTCATCAAGTGCATTATTATCATAAAGACAGCATGGAAAGACCACCTTGGGACCATATTACAGTACTAAACAAGGAAAAATCAAAAAGCAAAGAGCACCTTGTAGAGGGATGGGAAGTAATTGCAGGGTGAGGCCATCATCTTAGAACATGAAACAGGCGCTTCAAGTACGCGCATTTTCTTAATTTCTCTTCTTTCCAGGGATGATTTATTGCTCGAACATGATGCCCATCAGAGCTAAGAAGCCGAAACTGATCAAAACAGGCGAAGACAGCACCGGCAATGGCCGACTCAATTCAATTCATCAATTTCTTTTCTCAGTTTCTGGTGTTTGCTCGGTCACTTCTCTGGTTGCTGCGACTTTACTGGCTGAAACGATGATAAAAGAAACAGATTTTCTTCTTCTTTTTTTCTCTTGTTTTTGGAGTGGGTGAGGATGAAGCGGAAATTGGAACTGCCAAACTGATTTTTGCGCCAACGATCTTGTGGATAGAAATAGGATGCCAACAACACCCACAAACGATAGAGGAGAGGAATGGAGCCACGTCGAAGCATTTCCAAAATGGGCCTATTGGGCCTTAAAGCCCATTTCAACTACCCAACTCGTTTTTCCTTTTTATCAGTGAAACGGGTGGGAAGCGTGACCAATGCAAGAGATTCTATCTTAACCCGTCATAAGAATCTTGCACCTGCTATAAAATATTCAAAAATTGATTAGGAGTGAGCGGACCTTAACCTATCTGTCGGAACAAGTATCCTAATTTTTGAAACGTGTAACCTAACATATACGCCTAAGAATTAGAACCTTCTTTGTCATAATTTCTAAGATCAATCTTATCACAGATTGAGTTATCGAATAATATGATTTGAGGTGCAAAAATTAATTTCATTCCAAATTGCAATTCATAAAAATTCTACAAATTCCTAGGGATGTGAGGCATCTAATTATCATCATTGAACATTTCATTGTAGGCCATAGTGTCACCAGCAAAGCCAAAAATAGCTAGGGCTATAGTTTGGACTCCTATAGCAAAAACTAACTTGCAAGAGGGAAAAATAATAAGGAACACCTACCAGTTACATGCAAAAGGTGTATTCTGGCATCAATCGATGTTTCCCGACCAATCACTACGATTTCCCTCTCTTCTTTCTCTTGATTTAGTACTCTGTTTCTTCCTGCCGTCTTTTACTTCAAGAAAGAGGAAGAAGTCTTCTTGAAACTCATTCGGCCTGAGGAGGGTTGAGCTGGGCCTCTCGTTACTGGCCCAAACAATTGTTTTCTTAATTTTAATTAGGGAAAAAACCATGAAAAACCCTAAACTTTTCCCAAAATGACAAATTTACTCCATTTTTTTTTGCGACGTGAAAAATCCCGAACTTTGCCAAAACCACATTTACCAAAAACATTTTTTGTGATACAAAAACCCCGAACTTTTTGTCGTATGACACATTTATCCCAAAACTATAGGGCATTTTGATTTCTTTACTTTTTTTTTTTTTTTCCTTCTCTCTTCCTTCTGCTGGTGGAGGGAAGCTGGCTCCGGCGTCGGGCGAGGGTCCCCTCGCCTGGGTTGGCTAGGGTTGCCCTCATCGGCGTTGGGCGAGAGCGGCCCTCGGTTGGGTCGGGCGAGGGCCTCCCTCATGCCCTCGCTTGACGCTGGCGAGGGAGGCCCTCGCTCGACGTAGGCGAGGGCGGCCCTTGCCTGACATAGGTGAGGGCAGCCCTCGTCGGCGTCGGGCGAGGGCCTCCCTCACCAGATCTAGTGAGGGCACCCCTCGCCACGTCCTCGCTGGCGTCGGGCGAGGGCCGTCCTCGCCCTCGCTGGCGAGGGTCGACGAGGGCATCCCTTGCCCGACCCAACCGAGGGTTGCCCTCGCTTGACGCCGGTGAGGGCAACCCTCGTCGGGCGTCGACTTCCCTCTGCCATGGTTGGCGGAGGGAAGAAGAAAAAAAAAAAAAAAAAAAAAAAGGAAAAACAGAAAAAATAAGATAAAAATGTCTTTTGATGGGGTAAATGTGTCATAATTTGAAAAGTTTGGGGTTTTTCATGTCACAAAAGAAAGTTTGGAATAAATTTGTCATTTTGGGCAAAGTTTGGGGTTTTAGATGATCTTTTCCCTTTTAATTATTTGAGCCCATATATTAGTATTTATTGATAAGGTCTCTACTCAATTATCTAACGAAATATTATTACGTTTTCATCTAATACTAATCACACAAAACCTTGAATACTCTCCTCACCTTCTTGCTCTCCTCCCTTCTCTCTTTTGCACTGTAGAGGCCATGCCCCACCCCTCCGATGCACACTGCCACCATAACAGGATGTCACACAACATTGATGTCGCCTATGTTGTCACACCGCCGCTTGCCTGTACCTTGACACACCTCGTCTACCTCAAATTTGGTTCTGCTCAACTTGACAGGCATACAGGCTCCCGCATCTCTCTACGTCGCCCTCAACTATCTTCATCCCCTTAAGCCTTAGTCTTTCACCCTTCACATTGCCGCCATCGACGATGAATATGAGACAATGGAAGTGACAAGTCTGAACCTTAGATATAAAGGCTCGCTTCACCCTAGATCGGCCTCAATCTGAGGTTTAATGGGGTCGGTGATGACCGTAGCAAATAAGAGGGAGAGAGAAGTGATGCTATTAGAGTTTTTAATTTTCTTTTTAGTTAGTGTGAATTGTCATGTGACTCGAATTTATTAAATATATAATGAAAAGGATGGGTTCAGTACCCAAATCGAATGATAGATACTACCCCGCAGCCTGACCGATAAAGTTCCTTTCAATGGGGATGCTATGTCTCTCCTTTGTCTTTTCCATGTGTTGAAGAAATCTTTCCAGAATATTTTGAAGCTGACAAAACGTTTCTATCAGTCTAGTCTGGATATTTGCAGACCGTCTGTTTAAAGTCTGAAGACTTGTTGATAACCAGACTCAGCACTCCAGACTCAAGATTCAAGACTCAAGACTCAAGACTCAAAACTATTCTCATTGACAGTCTTTCTAATCCAGTGACGAAGGAAATCCAGAGCTGAAGTATATGGTTGAGGATTCATTCCTATCCTCTGGAGAAGATCTCTTGGTTGGATAAATATAACGGATTCTTTTATTCTTATCTAGATCGATTGAAGATCCGGTGGTCGACGAAATATTCTTGGAAGGTTTTATTCTTGGAAACTAAGATCCTGATTGTATGGGCGAACATGATTGATGGGCTATCGTCAGGTTCCTTTAATAGCTTGAATGATCTTCTTGATTGATTCCGTCCAACGGGTAGATTGGAGGAATTCCTTTGGTAAGTGCCAACGGTATGATGGCATAAAGGAGTATAAAAAGGAAGTCGTTCTAGTTGTTTGAGTGTGTGATCGATAGAGAAATTCCAGAGTCTGAAGCACCTTGATTATTAGTCGATACAGTTTAAGCGAAATTGTATACACAGAGAGTGTCTATACTTGGTGATACCTTGAGCGAGTGTGGTAGATCATCTACACCTAGAAATCAAGGAAGATCAACACTGTAACATCTCTTTGTTCATAGTGAAATCCAGCCAATTGGCTGTCAGTGCAGAAGAGTGGACGTAGGCTTGGATCAAGCCGAACCACTATAAACCGCGTGTTCAATTCTCTCTTTCCTTTACTCAGTCTTACGTTGATTATCATTTGTTGCAAATCCTTCAACTATCTAAGTATTGCGCGATTATCAAGAAAAATCTTTTATATACCTATTCACCCCCCTCTAGGTACTTGTACTAGCTATATTACCATGAACTTCGAAACAGCTCACGATTCTATTTTTCTAAAGGCAAAAAACGATTACTTTGGCCACATCCTGTATTTATATTACACTAGGAGAAACAGCTCACGATTCTATTTTTCTAAAGGCAAAAACGATTACTTTGGCCACATCCTGTATTTATATTACACTAGGAGAAACAGCTCACGATTCTATTTTTCTAAAGGCAAAAAACGATTACTTTGGCCACATCCTGTATTTATATTACCCTAGGAGAACGTGGAAAGTTGCAGGATTGACAAACCCGTGAACTCACGTTTCTTCCACAATTTTGTCTTCCTACTCGTCATCCGAAATGGTAATAAAATTTACCTTATCGATCTTTGCACATAAATGAACTTTTTTCTCCAACAAAACAAAATTGGGGAATGGTCGGAGAGAGCCTATAGGCCCTAGCCTATGGTTAGCGAGGGTCGCCAGCTCCTAGTCAAGGCCTAACGACCCTTGCTAATCATTCCTTGCCATCACCAGCCCTTCCTGATGATGGTGGGGCGGTAGTGGTGAGAGTTGTGTGGCTCTCGTTGCCTGGTTAACTTCTTCTTCTTCTTATTTTTATTCTTATTCTTTTTTTCTAAAGCTTTTTTAGTTTAATTTAAATAAAATTTGTATTAAAAATCATATTTGGATCAAAATAATGTCGTTTTAGCCTTATTATTATTATTATTTTTTATGTTTTAGCCACACGAGAGAGGGAAAACACTAAAAAAAGTTACATTAGTATTTTTCATTAGTCAAGTTGAATGGATTTAACGGAGTGAATTGATTTTACTAATTTGACAAGTTTTATGACTTAATCGCATTTTTTACAAGTTTATGGCTTAATTATACTTTCATGATAATATTTAAAACTATCAACACACTTATCCCCTTTTTTTTAATTAGTATGAATAGCCGTGTGACACTATAATGATTATAAATTGATAATTTGGAACTTCTGTATTTATTATTGGGCTCCTCAGTACATGGCGTGAATGTTTCTGGATCTCTACTTTATGGAAACCCCTTAGCCCCTATCAATTAAAGTTCCTTTTCAATGGGGTACTTCATCGATTCAAGACGTCTCTCCTTTGTCTTTTTTCATGAACTTTCAAAAAGCTCACGATTCTATTTTTCTAAGGGCGAAAATGATTACTTTGGCCGCGTCTTGTATTTATATCATACACCAGGAGAACTTGGCAGCTTGAGCTAGTAATAAAGCCGTGAACTCACGTTTCTTTCCCTGTTTTGTCTACTTACTCGCCATCCGGAATACTAATGAAATTTATCTTCTCAACCTTTTAACATAAACGAACCTTTTTGTCCAACAAAAAAAGATAATGGGACGTAATCAAAATATTCTCTTGACTAGGGAGGCAAAAGGAAAATAATCTATTCCATGAATTAGACAATACATAGACGATTCTAATGCGCATTTAGTAATAAGTTACTATAATGCATACCCTGTCAGTGGTTATATTATCAGCCGAAGAATTTTGCTACATCCGCTTCTCTCAAGTAGAAGTTGCTCACTTCATTCATCTGTCACGCCATCTATCATGGACACATGTTGTTGTAAACCAACGAAAATTCAAAATGAAGATAGTTTAATTTCATAACGCAGCAGTCACTTTCTTAAAAAGTCACCTGTTTGCTTTTCCACTTCAATCATGCAATCGATGTATAATTTCTCATTTTAAGGACATCACTATTGAGAAGGTGCTTCTTTCTTTGAAAAGGAGGATTGTACTTATCCAAGGCATCCCAAATTCAATTGGCTAGGATGAATGAACGATTTAAATTTGAGGTATCTATCTGCATTAATTTAAAGTTTGCATGTGGCAATGCTCATGTTTGACTTTGCTGTTGATATTATTGTATTAGAATCAGATAAGCCCTGTCGGCACATGCTATCAACACAGAATGCATTCATAAGTATGAATTTCCTGGAAATCCTTATTCGTCAGGGATTTGATTTACAATACAAGGTCGTCGCCATGATTCAGATCTCACTATTTTCGCCAACAACCTGTTATTCAACTCACGAAATCCTGACCAACTAACATAGAACTCAACTCATAAAATGGAATGACAATTAAATCATAGACCAAAGAAATAGTCCTAGTTGGGGCGAGTGCAATCGATCCTAATCTCACCCTGGTTCCCGGTCTTGACCCCGATCCGACCCATCTTTGTGATCGCAGTGACAAAGGCCTGTCGGAAGGCCCCGTTGTTTGATGCGAACAGGTTGACCGTGGCCCTCGATCTCGGGTCGGAGAACAATGTCTGGTCGGAGACGAAGAGGCCCTTTCCTTGTTGGAGGTTCTTGTAGTAGGCGTTGTCGAACGTCTGAGGCGTTGTGGGGTCCATGTTGATGGCGATCCGGGGGTCCACCTTGATCGGGCACATCTGCCTCAGCTGCAAGGCGTAACCGAAGTTCAGGGTCGGATCGATCGAGCTTCTCGGGCTGAAATTGTAGATCCGCTTGGAGAATTTGCCGCAGTGAGAGAATCCAATCGTGTGCGCGCCTACAAACGCAGTGGATACGATGTGAATTACCCAGGAAAAATCAAACTTTAGCGTTTGAAATTGAATAATTTTGTGAACCTGTCAATGACTACTGGCTTAATAGTTACATATGCTATTCTATCATGAAAGAGAGTATGATTGGACTATGATAAACATTAGACTACAATCGTCTGAGCTATGATATGCTATATAAATGAATCTATAGGTAATCAAGTGGACTACAATGCTTGCCTGGTTGTCTAGCACATTGCTCCAATAAGAAGCCATTGGGTACCTATGAACACTTTTCTTCCGCTTCCTATGATTATAATTAGATGATAGACAAGGATGTGTTGCATAAAGTGGAAGTTGTCATGCATCTTTACTTGACGGCTTACCCAATTACTCTTTCATGTATATTTTGCAAATTACATTAAAAAAAAAAATTAGAGCTTATGTTGCATTAATTTTGTAATTTAGAATTCTGTGTCACGCTTAGAAACAATTCTTCGAAAAGAATGGCTTTGTGGGTTCAAAATGCTTAAGTAATATATAATAATAATAATAATAATAATAATAATAAATACATATGTAATAATAATAATAATGTGTATGTATAATATACACATAGATTAGCATGTAATTATGTGGCCTCTTGATCTATTTGCTTAGTAATCCACCAAATCTCATAATAAGATGTAATTAATTACCTGATAAGGCGATCATGTCAGTTTGGGAGAGACCATGAGAAGAGAACAAAGAATTGAGCTGGTCCAATTTGGAACCAGGCTGAGGAAGATTGTGTTGGACACCAAGTTTAGTTGATATTCTTCCATCGCGTCTCCCCAATTCAACACTATAGAAGGGCCCCCCTGCCTACACAAAATTTCAGAATTTTGCAAAGAATAGCAAGTGATTATGAATAGAAGTGCGACATTATCAATTTGCTAAAATGAAAAGAATAAGATGGACGAAAATCAATCGCAATTTTGAGTGGTTTGACAGGAAAAAGTAGCGTTGGGCGGTGCTTGTTGTCGACTTTCTTGTTAACCCGTTGCATCAAAGTTCCATGCATGCTATTGATGTGGAGGAGGGAGAAAAAGGACAGCCATTATGAAAGGGACCCAATGGTTTTTCAGTGTAACAAGAAAATAATTTGTACTAAAAGTTTATATGATTAGACTATTATTTTTCTTTCGTACAAAAAAAAAAGCATATTATAATTTTGTCATGTCGTGGAAAAGAAAAGCATATTGGCATATTCTAAGAAAGTAGTCGAGCACTCTATAAGGGTTCGAAAACTACGTGCCTCTAAAGTAATTTTTCATAAATTTTCGAGCTCAATTTGAATGTTTTGCTTTTCACCGGACTGAAAAAGTTAGATGGATGCTCGATTTCGTGAAATGAAAAAATTGGGAAAGGAGTTCAGTGGAGGGCCCTTATCGTACCAACGAAACGACATCTCTAGTGGCAAGAGCCAAGATATCGGCACAAGAGACTTTGTTTTTGCACTGAGGAACACTATCCACTGCTGCCTTAGCTTTGATCACAGTGTCGAACCCGTCGCCGGCGAGCGACAGGTCATCGGGATGGTCTTTCTCGGCATTGTTGGTGGGCGACGCTATGAGCACTGAAGCATCGCATCCCTAATCAAATCCCAAAAACGAACGAAAAATAAGAAGAAGAAGCAAACAATTAACAATCAAGCCAACATTATTATGTATGGAATACTTTGTTTCAAAACCAACCCTGACGAAGCAATCGTGGAACAAGAGGCGGAGAGTTGCAGGGGCGGTGACGAAGGTCTGCTGGAACTTCTTGGTCACGGCCGACCGGACGAGGGACTCGACGTTTGGGCACGTGTTCTTGTAGAAATCCGTCCTGAGCTGAGCCGAGACTGCACTCAACAGAAGGGCAAAGCTCAGGCACGACACGAGAAACCTACGAACCTCCATTGTCTGAAGAAGAAGAAGAAGATGATGATGACGACGACGATGCCCGTCTCGTGTCTTGGCTTCACACGCATCCGATGGGGTTTCCCATTACCCTAAGCCACCTATTTATACACAAAATCTAGATAGAAACCCAAGAGGCTTTAAAGAAGTGGGGATGATTCAGTGGAACGTGGCGGGGGATTAGAGAATGATTTTTCTTGACAGGTCACACTCTGGACAGGAGATGAACATGCTGGTCCTCACGGGAGTGAGGTGGGAAGGTGGCGAGGAGAGAAAAGCATTTGTATATATGGTTATGGGCATGTCGTGTTACGTGCAAATAAACAACGTTAAAGATAACGAGGCCTGCACATGATCGCTAGTGGGCCTCCGGAATGAGCTCATCTGATTCCTCTTCTTTCTCATCTTGGGGCTTGGTAGGATGAAGCAGCATATAAGCCTACATACATTAATTCAAAGAAAGAGAGAGAAAATTGGTTGGCTTTCAATCATATGCAGAAGATTCTCATGCATGGCCCTTTTAAAACTAAGTCAAGTCTTTCTTTAGCACCCTTGAATCACGAAAGAGGCAAGACCTAAACGTGGTCCCTCCAAAGTTACATGGTTGTTGATCATGTGATTTGTGGAGTCGTAACTTGTGCCATAGCGCGAATTGGGGGGAACGCCTCCTTTTCGCGGCACAATTATCTGCAATCTATTGTACAAGTGTGGGGTTGCAAAAGGAAGTAATGGTTTGTTTGCTTCCCGGAAAATATTTTTTGGCATATGGTTTGTTTAGAAAAATGAGTGAACAAAAATATTTTCCTAATTAGCGAAAAAATTATACTTGAATTTAGGAAAATGGTTTCTTCTTTGATAAATTGAAAAATATTTTTCAAAATATGAGTAGGTATGGGTGTTTGAGCCTAAAACTCTACGCTTCAACATGAGAACCCCAAATTTGGCTCTTGGGTCCTCCACATTTAGGACCAGATCTTTGGCACCCAGGCCTAGTTCATTGAGGCTTGACTTGGGCCCTTGATGCCCACATTGAATCCATTGTGGCCGGGCCCAAAAACTTGGTGTCCATGGCCATTGCTGCAGCACTCGAGCCTGAGTCTATAAAGGTAGTGCTCATGTCTCTGGAACTCAAGCTCGGGTCCATAAAGGTTGTGCATTGGTCCTTGGCTCTCAAGCTCAGGTCCTTAATGAAACATTCATTCTTAAAAATCTATTGTTTAAAAAAAATCAAAGTTTAATTTTTTTTAATTTTGATTTATTTTTATTTTTTTTCCTCTTCCTTTCCTTCTTCTTTAGCTGATTTTCAAGCATAATGATGGTTGGCAATTAGCCATAGGCAAGGGACAAAACCCCACCCAAGGCCAGCAAGGCTCTAGCTTATTGACCTCCACTTGAGGCTAGAAAGGCTGAAGCTCCTCAGGCTAAGGCGAGCTAGAACTCACCGGATTTGGTGAGGTGGAGCCTTGCTCAAGCTTGGCGAGGCTTGAGTTGCCAAAGTTCGGCAAGCTCGAGCCTCGCCAACCTTGGGCAAGCTCATTGTTCATTTGTCATTGGTCATTAGAAATCATAGTGGTTAGTAACCGGTCGATGAAGAAGGAAAAAGAAAAAAGAAAAAAGAAAAAAGAAAAAAGAGTTTAAAAACAATTTTAAAAAATTGAATAATTTGCTCAAGAAAATCGAATAAGATTTTCATATCGAATGATGGAAAATATTTTCTAATTCACTTTCATATTTCAGCCAAACACTAGAAAAATAAAGAAACTTCCAAGGAAGTATTATTTATTTATTTATTTTAAATGTCACATTTTCCTAAACAAATGGAGCCTAAATATCAAAGGAAATAATGCATAGTAGGTGCACATATACAAAAACTTCCCATTTACATTGCATATATACAGGAGGAAACTTTGTAGAATAGGAAATGAATCTTTATTCAAGTACTTAACCTCAAGTTGTAGGAAAGCTGGCAATAACTGAATTATCTTTCAAGTTAGTTAGGCAAGATTTGGTCTGGAGAACATGATTGCACTTTCCCTCAAAGATTTGGGACTAAATTGGTTCTTTCAAGAGGTTGTGGACTCGATTGATTCCAATACAATAGAATTAGAATTGATTGTGCAATTTTTCCATCAAATTTGGTCAAGCCTGTCTTCACCATCAGCTAACATGTGCTAGTTCCAACATGCGAACCGGCTTGTAAGAATGCTGGTTCTTTCTAGTTATGTTATTGAGTGGAAGCAAACTATGAGTGGGTATGGTTTTAGGGTAGAACTTGGAACTTAAGAATTAGATTGGTGGGAACTTATAGGTTCTATGTTTCAAGGTATGCAAGGTAAGTTCTAAGTTCTAAAAAAAAGAAATCTGTTTTGACGAGTGGGTTTTAGGTTTTTGGTTAGAGGAATTAGAAATTTGAAACCTAGAACTCATAACCCGTGACTTAAAATCTGCAGTGAATTTTAATGTTTTTCTTGATTCATGTTTTCACACGATGTTATGATATTTCATGCCATTTGATGATAAATGTATAATTTGGAAACACAAGTCTAAGCTTTTAGTTTATAACTGAGATTTTTACTTTATTAATGTTCATATTTTTAATGTGTTTTTGTGGTTAGTGAAATGTAGAAGCGAGTGGTGATTATTGAAGCTCTTAATTTGTTGTATTCGATCAATTAATAATATAAGTAGACCATGGAACCAATCTTGAAACCTATGACAAGATAGGTTCCAAGTTTTAGAATATGTAGGGTGGGTTTCAGGTTTCAAAAAATAAGGAATTTATTTTAATGGGTAGGTTCCAGGTTTCGAGTAGAACCTGTACGAAACTTAGAATCACTCACCCCTAGAAGTAACAGACTAGAAGTAATAGGCTGCTCGATGTGAGCCCAATGAGAGCTAAGGTGCTACATGAGGCTTATGAAAACTCCACAAAATGGCCTTAATAGTGTGAGATTGGGCTTTGTAAGCCCAGAACTATGTTCCCTTGCCCTAGTGTATCACTTTAAACACTTTCCAATCATTTACGTCAATTTCGCACCGTTTCCCTAATGCTATGTATCACTAGACCCATCGAATGGGTCGTTTGGGTTAGGGCATAAATATTTTGACCCAAATAGACTGTTTAAACCGTTTTGACTCATTTTCATACAATACAAGTTTATGACCCATGCTCGACTCAACCCATTCCCAACTTGACCTATATTACTAAAACACTTCCATATTTAACCAAATCTAGGAAATTCATAGCCAAAGTGAGTGGTTGCGAAATCGAGTGAAGACAAGAGAGAATGAAAAGAAAGTCATAAAAATGGGTCGGGTTTAAGTAAGTTGTAAAACTCATTTATGACCCATGTAACATTTATATTGTGTTTAAACCCGTTTAACACTCATATTGTGTTTAAACCTCATGAGCTATTTATTCAATATAATTGACCCATTTAATATCCGTATGGGTTAAGAGATGAGTTTATGATATGAGCCATTTTGAGGAATGTATCATTCCCCTTTCAAGGTAAGATTTGCTTATACATAAACTTCAAATTTCTCATTTGAGCAATGTTTGCTCTAAGAAGTCTCTCTCGTGATTTTGGCTCTGTTGAACAGAAAAGCCTCACATTTAATGTTTTCTTGTTCTTGTGGTGATTTTCTTGCAGGTGTTAAAAGCTCCGTCGGGCAGGGGACTGATCTCTAAGAAAAAATCAGAAAAAATTTGCATGCATAGTCATAATAATGTTGAAATATTTTTTGAAATTGTGAAATCCTGTCGTGTATTGCTAGATGTGGAAATAAAATTTGATAGAAAAAAGACCGATGTTCTATTGAATTTAATTCATGAAATAGCCATGTTTTGACAAAATAACCCCTTGCGTTATTTAAATTAATATAGATACAATTTGGATTGAAGTGTGATTGTTATACAGCTAAACAGAAATCTGAAGTACGGGGAGTTGAGCAGACTATACTAAAGTGTTAACTAAGACAACATTTATAGAAGTTACTGAAAAAATGACCAAGTTCAGTAATTATTATAGAAGTTATTGAAAAATGATTTGTTGATAAAATCGACTCCATCTTTCAATAAATTGAGCATTCACACGTTGAAGGTCATAGAATGGATTTTTTAATGTTGATTTGATTTATAAAATCATCTGATCAAAGGACCTCCCACTGGGAAAATTATCCAAAAAATCATAAACTTAGTATATGTTGGCCAATTTAATCCTAAAACCTTTTAATTGTGTCAATTTAGGCCTAAACACTTTAACAACTTGCCAAACTAGTTTATAATGAATTTTTATTTAGTCCTTATGGCTAATTTTACCTGAGTAGTTAATATTATTTTTTATTATTTTTTTAAATTCCAAAATTTTATTTATTTTCCTCCTTTTACCCCGAAAAGAAAAGAAAAGAAACACTAGACCACGAGGTAGAGGACCGACAACCTTGGCCACTGAGCAAGGGTTGTCAACCTTGTTGGCCCTTGGGCGATGGCCACAAAGCCCTTGTTGGCAATGGGCAAGGGTTGTGGCCCTTGTTGTGGCTAGCGAGGGCAGGCAAGGGTTGCAATGCCCTCGTGGCCAACAATGGCTTGGCAAGGGTTCATGACTCCCTCATCAGCTATGAAAAGGGCTTGGCTTGCGAGCCATAGCCAAATCCTGGCTAGGGTTGTGACCCTTGCTTGTAGTTAGTGAGGGCTTTGTGGCCCTTGCCTAGTGGCTGTCAAAGGTCACCAACCCTCAACTAGTGACCTCACCAACCTTGTATGAAAAGAGAGAAAAAAAAAAGAAAAAGAAAAGAAAAGAAAAGAAAAAAGAAAAAAAATTAGCAATTTTTTTAAAAAAATTAAAAATTGTCTATATTATGCCAGTAGTGCTACGTAGGATGACTATTGTTGAATGGACTGCCATATTACTGATATTTGGCCAAAATGATCAAGAATGACTAAATTGGCAATTTGTTAAAAGATTTAGAACTAGTTTGGCAAATTGCTAAAATAGTTTAGAATTACATTGACTCGGTTTTAACATTAAATTGTTTATCATGTAATAAGTTTATGACTTTTTGGACAAATTCGCTCTTGCATTATGAACTGAAAATTACATTCAAATCAAGCATGTCACAATTATGTACGTCAATAATCATGAATAAGCACAAAAAGTGCATAACTTGCACTTTGTCATGTTTAGCATGTTGGTGTTGAAAATGGACCTTGTTTCATAAATCACATGCTGCCTTGAATTTGCATGTTCCGGGAAATCATAAGCTGCCTTGATTCTGCTTGCTGACTTCGAATTATCCATTATTATGATGAAATTTGCACGAAATCGGACGTTGATTTGAGATTGTCATGAGTTGTACGCTTATATTGACAGTGAATGTTGACTTGACGGGATTTGAAATGGTCCCAATTACTTACTATCACGCCATTCGAACAGGCGAGGTGCATTTGCCGTCGTACTCGTGCCCGAGTCCTTATCGCATCGGCGGAAAAGATTCCGCCCTCGCTTCGCTGCCTGAAATGTGGAAATGATTGCATGTTGGTTGGCCAGTCGATTTTTTTTTTTTTAATTGAAAAAAAGATTCCGTCCACTGAACATAGACTTCGTTGCCTGAGGAATATCGCCACGGCATCGGTTGGACTTCTTCGGAGAGCAGGTCTCATGCCGCATCCATAGCGAAAGGGGATGCCAGTAAGTTGAAGAAAAAAGGAACAAAACAATTAAATAAGCAAAGGAAGAAACAAGAAAACATCTGCTGACTTTGGCGCATTTTGTTTAGTTCGGCGGTTTTAGCAGTTCAATGTCTGATTAATATACTGTTTCAGCCTGATCGACCGATGTCTTCTGCAGCGTCAGAGACGGCAGCCGAAGAAGATGGCTTTAAATTCGGATTTGTTTTCGGAACAGAAGATTCCCATTCTTGTTCTACCAACTTTCATGATTTTGTAATTGAGTCTTTTACTTATAATCTTTCTAATCACATCCTTCTACTTGCGCAAATTGTCTGGTCATTTTCTTCCGATACTAAATCTAGCTATGTCTAACTAATGTGGTCGTTGGACGGCATTGAAGTGCAAAGTGGGCAACATTTTAGAAATGTCGACTTCCACATGGACTTTATAGAGGATAACAGAAAAGTTAAAAAAGAAAAAATAACTTTTCCCTTAAATTTCAAAGTGGGATTCATGTTGGCAAAATTTTCTCCATTTTCACACTATGGTATGGTCCATAACTATAAGGACCCAGGCCTCTACTGTACGTAGACCCGTTAAACAGGTGGGTCGGGTCGGGTTTGGGTCGGGTCATAAATGGTCCGACCCAAATCGACCCATTTAACCTGTTTATGACCCATTTATTGTAGTGCAAATTTTTTGACCCATACCCGACCCGACCTATACCCAACCCATACCCGACCCATTTAACGAAACATAAAAAAGCTTATATATATTTTTTAAAATAGTATTGCTAACATGATTTTATACAATACAAATTTTAAAAATAATTATTTAAAAAAATCGAATTTTAATTATTTTTAATTTTCTTTTTCTCTTTTCTTTTTTCTTTTTTCTTCTTCCTCTTCTTTGGCCGGCCGCCGGCCACAACGACGGCCGGCGACCGGCCACAGGCGAGTTGGCTCGCCCGGCTTGCCGACGCCGGCGAGTGCGAGCTCGCCCCTCGCCGGATCTGGCGAGGTTGGAGCCTCGCCCGACGCCGGCGAGTTCGAGTCTCGCCCGATCGGCGAGGCTCGGGCCTCAGCGGACGTCGGCGAGGCCTCCGCCTCGCCAGATCCGGCGAGCTCGAGGCTCGCCAGATCGGCGAGGCTCGAGCCTCGCCGGACGTCGGCGAGGCCTTCGCCTCGCCAGATCTGGCGAGCTCGAGGCTCGCCGGGCGTCGGCGAGGCCTCCGCCTCGCCAGATCCGGCGAGCTCGAGCTCGCCCGACACCGGCGAGCTCGAGGCTCGCCTGGCCGGTCGCCGGCCATCGCCGTGCCGGCGACCGGAGGAAGAAAAAAAAAAGGAAAGAAAAAAGAAAAAAGAATTATAATTTCAGTTTTTATAAAAAAAATTATAAAGTTAAAGAGAAGAAAGAGAGATAATGAGGTTTTGAGTGAAAAATAGGTTAATAAATGGGTCATAAACGGGTCAAAGAGCTGACCCATTTAAAATCCATATATCTTAGTGTTTACCCATTAAAACTTATTATGGGTGCTTTATAAGATAAAGCTTGACCCATTAATGACCCATTTAACTATAAATGGGTTCATAAATGGGTTGCACAACCCATTTAACACCTCTAACTGTACACACTATTGTCTGTTTTGGACACTAAGTCCTCACGGTTTTGTTCTTCTCGGGGCAGCCCATACTACTCCAAGAAAACCCGTATGTATAGTTAGAGAGACCCAAGCCTTATAAGCTAGCCTATGACTCCCCCCTAAGCGATGTGGGATGGATGCCCTTAGCCTCGTCCGCATACTATTGAGGCGATCTTAGTTCGTCCCTTCGTACTGCCCCGGGTTTGGGTCGTCACATTCTTCACCCTAAGGCACAGCACCCTCACTGTGGCCCCACACGCTGCGGGAGTCGGCTTTGATACCACCTGTAAGGACTCGGGTCTCCTTTGATACCACCTGTAAGGACTCGGGTCTCCACTGTACACATATTGTCGCCTTTGACACTAAGTTCTTACAGTTTTGTTCTTCTCAGGGTAGCCCATACTACCTCAAGAAAATGCTTATGTATAGTTAGAGGGACTTAAGTCTTATAAGTTAGCCTAGGACTCCCCTCCCAAGCAATGTGGGATGGATGCCCTTAGCCTTGCCCGTGTACTGTCGAGGCAATCTTAATCTGTCCCTTCGTACTGCCCCGGGTCTAGGTCATCACATTCTTCCCCCTTAAGGCACAATGCCCTCGCTGTGGCCCCACACGTTGTGTGAGTCATTTTTGATACCATGTGTAAGGACCCATGCTCTCACTATACACACATTGTCCGCTTTGGACACTAATGCTGCGCATGATAAAATTTATGAATGCTGCGCATGATAAAATTTATGTTTCTTGATTTCTCTATTTCTCTATTCCCTGGAACAGGTTTGGAATAGAAATCCATTTGGTAACGCAATTTGATTTCTCTATTTCTGAAATAGATTTATATTCCAGAAATTGATTTGGAGGAGAAATCAGAAGCTAGAAATTGTAGCTTCTCTATTTTTGAAATAGAAATAGAAATTATTTCTTCTTTTCTCCACTTTGGGCATCTTCTTCGTTCACCAAACGGGAATGTTCCTTCAACCAAAAACCCTAGCCCCGTTGACTCTGAAGCTGTCCATCCTCGCCGTCGACTCCAACTTCGTCCTCTCGCCGGTGACATCATTGCTCACCTCACTGTTGACTCTAACTTCGTCCTCCCTGTAGTCGATGACTCCGAAGGATTCAATCGCGTTGAACCCATCTCGGGTTCGTCTCCGAGATCGGAACCCGCGGCCCTCCTTGCCGTCGCTGCTCTCTTGCCAGTCAGATCGTCGCTCATCTCGCCGTCAACTGTGATTCGTCCTCCCTACCCCTGTTGACTCCAACTCCATCCTCTCGTCGCTCACATCGTCGCTCACCTCGCCGTCGACTTTGACTTCGTCCTCCTTGCAGTCGACGAATCCTCTCGGCAGCATCCACTTTGTCTGCTCGCTGCCGTTGACTCCAACTCCGTCCTCAACCCTAGCGCTCATTGATTGCACCGCGCCACGCCGACCACCATCCTACCCCCGATCGGCGCCGTCATTTCCAGTGAGTGCATTCTCCACTTTGTCACGGCTCTCTTCCACCCCCGTGATTCAAGTCGTGCGTCATTGTAGCTGATCCCAGGTAATCATCCTAGGATGTTCTCTTTCTCTTTGGTTGAGAGCACTCTGACGTTGGATCATTCTTCGTTTGCCTTCAAATTTGTTGATTCATCTAGATAACCATCTCACATCATGCCGATTCATTGAATGTATCTGTCTATTGAACTACCGAACCTCTCGCCGTTTGCATTCACCACCTATTCGACAATTTGCCTCAGAGACATTAGCATTGATTTGAGAATTGTGTAGTATCACATGTACGTTACTGCTTGGTATGTTGAGCTGGCGACGTAGCTCCTGATCCATCCTTTGATGGCCAAGAGCCCTCGTTCCTTTAGTGCATCGGTTTGCTCTGCTCTCATCGAATTAGATACTCCTTCAAATATGTTGCTGAACCGTCATCTGAGCTGAGCATGTCTGGGTTTATTTTCTAGCTTGAGGTGTTCAAGATGCATGTAACGTAATTGTTTAGGTGTAGAGAAACCCTCTATGGTTGGAGGTCGTTCATATGTCGAAG
The DNA here is from genome assembly GCA_014182885.2 of Eucalyptus caleyi. Taxonomy (NCBI): domain Eukaryota; kingdom Viridiplantae; phylum Streptophyta; class Magnoliopsida; order Myrtales; family Myrtaceae; genus Eucalyptus; species Eucalyptus caleyi. The sequence goes on along the minus strand of CM024468.2, from coordinate 30,001,799 downwards.
TTGTCGCTTTTCCTTCACTTACTGATTGCTGCTCTTTGCTGCTCTGTTGGTGTTATGGATTTAATTATATAGACTTTTCTAAACCATGTGGTATACAACCCAAGTTTGATGCAAGGAAAAAATGTCCGAGTGTGGCAGTTGATCAAGTTTGAGTTGTTGTTATGTAAACTTTATTCATTGCTTTCTCTCTGTATAATAAATTGTTTTTATTTTCAAGTAAAAATGTTTAATTGTTATTGTGGGTTTCAAAAGTCACAGGAGATTTTTTTATATATAAATAATGGATTCAAAAAGAATTTGTTACATAACAATTATCGGAGGACAAAAGAAAATAAAGACAAACTAAAGCAAATAACAATAATAATAAGTTATTATTTAAATTTTTTTATATATCATGAGTTCTCATTATTTTATTGATGAATGACCAAAATATCATACTATAACTTACTGTCACATTCATGTAATTAGGTCCTCTTTCTTCTGATCCATTTGCTCCTCTGCTCGTTTGTCATTGTGCTTCCATTAACCACCTATCTTCCTTTGCTTCGATTGTATTCAGTTGTTCCCACTCAAGAGTCCATTTTGTTAAGATCCACCTTCCTTCAATCAGAATAACCGATTTCCTTTTGCCCATGCTTCTTTCTTGTTTCATTTAACTAATGGAAAAAAGACAATGATGACATTATGTCAAGTTCTTTTCTGGTAGTGTCCAATAGCATTCTCTTTGCTTGAATGCATCAGTGGAATGTGTGAAGCGTTTTTCTTCAGTTCTTTAAGGTCATAGTCTTGGTAAGACACATGAATGATGATTTGATCTGATGCTGAAACATGAGATGCCCAAAATCAAAGCTTCTTTGCTTTTCTATTAGTATTATTTAAATTAATATTTTGTATTTGAGGATTTCCTATGTTGTTATCTAATCAATTTCTATTCCTAGAAATAGAAATTTTATTCTATTATCAAATGGATTTCTATTCCAGAAATAAAAATTTTGAGTCGTTATCAAATGAGTTTCTTTGTTCAGAAACTTGTCTGGGGAATAGAAATTGAGAAATCAATTTCTGGCCAGAAAACAATTTCTGTTCTAGAAATTTTGTCATGCGCGCCCCTAAGTCCTCATGGTTTTGTTCTTCTCGGGGCAGCCCATACTACCTCAAGAAAACACGTATGTATAGTTAGAGGGAAGCCTTATAAGCTAGCCCATGACTCCTCCCTAAGTGATGTGGGATGGATGCCCTTAGCCTTGCCCGCAGAATACCGCATATAACAAGTATTGAAGTGTAATTGTTATACTGCTAAACAGAAATCTGAAGTACGGGGAGTTGAGGAGACTATACTAAAGTGTTAACTAAGACAACATTTATATAAGTTATTGAAAAAATGACCACGTTCAGTAAGTATTATAGAAGTTATTGAAAAATGATTTGTTGATAAAATTGACTTCGTCTTTTAGTAAATTGAGCATTCACACGTTGAAGGTCGTGGATTGGATTTTTGAATGTTAATTTGAGATATGAAATCATCGGACCTTGCACTGGGAAAATTATCCAAAAAATCATGAACTTAGTATATGTCAGCCAATTTTAATCCTAAAACCTTTCAATTGTGTCAATTTAGGCCTAATACCTTTAACAACTTGCCAAACTAGTTTATAATGAATTTTTATTTAGTCCTTACGGCTAATTTTACTTAAGTATTTTTGGCGTTAATAATTTTTTTTTTAAGTTCCAAATTTTTATTTATTTTCCTCTTCCCCCCTCCCCCAAAAAAAAAAGAAGCACAAGGCCACAAAGTTGAGGACTGGCAACCTCGGCTAGTGAGAAATGGTCGTCAACCTTGTTGGCCCTTGGGCAATGGCCACGAAGCCCTTGTTGGTGGTGGGTTGCAATGCCCTTGTTGTGCCTGGTGAGGGCAGGCAAGGGTTGCAATGCTCTTGTTGTGGCCAGCGATGGCTTGGCAAGGGTTCATGACTCCCTCGCCGACCACAAAGAGGGCTTGGCTTGCAAGCCATCGCCAAATCCAGCGAAGGCCATGACCCTTGCTTGTAGTTAGTGAGGGCTTCGTGGCCCTTGCCTAAAGGCTAGCAAAGGTTGTTGACCCTCTGCTAGTGACCTCACTAACCTTGGATGAAAAGAGAGAGAGAGAAAAAAGAAAAGAAAAGAAAAGAAAAAAGAAATAATAAAAATAATAAAAAATTTTCCTTTTTAAAAAAAATTAAAATTTGTCTACGTTATGTTAGCCATGCCATGTAGGATGACTATTGCTGAATGGACTACCATGTTAGGAATGATTAAATTGGCAATTTGTTAAAAGATTTATAACTAGTTTGGCAAATTGCAAAAATAGTTAAGGACCCAATTGAAGTGTTTTAAGATTGAATTGTTTGCCATATATTAAGTTTATGACTTTTTGAACAATTTCACCCCCTTGCATTATGAACTGAAAATTACATTCAAATCAAGCATGTCACAATTATGCAAGTCAATAATCATAAATGAACACAAAAAATATAACTTGCACTTTGTCATGTTTTGTGTGTTTGTATTGAAAATGGACCTTGTTTCATAAATCACAAGTTGCCTTGATTCTATGTACTGACTTGAATTATCCATTATTATGACAAAATTTGCACAAAATTGTGTTGATACCTGATTTTTAGTCCACGTATCATTAAAAAGTGAAAAAATCGAGATTTGAGTTTCTAATCATGATGGGCCACATTTCTCAGCAAAAAAATGTCGTTTTTCATTTCTTTCTTTTGCATTGTCATTTTAAAGCAATTTCTAGTTCATTTTCAAGAAAAACCCAAAAAGTCAAATGGTTGACTTTTGATACCAATTTGAATTTTGTGTTGAAAATTTCACAAAATCCAATTAAGAACCTTGATTTTTGAATTTTTGAATTTTAGGTTCTAAATCAATCAAAATAAATTACTTTTATTTTAACCATAATTAGGCGTAGCTTCTTATTCGACATGGTTTAGAGACTATTTTAAAGCCGCCTATGCATTCAATTTCGCGATTTACCGAGTCAAAATACAAATTACTGTTTTGAGTCATAATTAGGAGGCCAAAATTGATTCTTCAAGAATTGCGAATAGACGGTTATTCCTCACTCATTTTCTTAAGATAAGTCTAAATTCAAAATTGATTTTAGAAAATTTACATCAAAACTTCTCAATTTGAAGAATTTTACTCTCCTAAGCATAAGAAAGTCAAACAATTAAGCTTTAATCGGCAAAATTCGAATTGATTCATTCATAGTTATGGTTTAATTTCATAAATCTAGGTCCAATTTTGATATTAGACTTAGATTCATTTTTGACATAAGTTCGAACACTTCAATTCAAGGTCAATTGGATGCAATAAGTGATCTTAGACATGAATAGTTTATTAGATAGGGCAATTGTGACATTAATTGAATTCAATTTTAGTTAATTTACCATTTTGCCCATTGAATTGCAAATTTAACCATTTTATCCCTTTAGGTCTAATTCAAAGCACCCATGGCTTTGACTTATTGTCTTTCATGATAATCATTTAATTAGGTCATTAAAAGACCCCTTGATCACGTTCATAAGGTTTAATTAGCTTAATTGTATCTTAGGCTCCGTTCGTTTCGCGTAAAATAATTTACGAGAAAATATTTTCCGGATTTTCAGCGTCCGTTTCACAGAAAATGAATTCTTTGGAGAAAATGTTTTCCATCAAAAGAAAAATGTCTTCTAAAGTAGGGAAAATGTTTTCCACTTTTGAAAAGTGGAAAACATTCCCCACTTGATCTCTCTTACCTCACACCTCTACAAATCCTCACTTCCTCCTCCTCTTTCTTCTTCTTCTTTTCTTTTTATATTTGAATTATTTTTAATTTTCTTTTCTTTTTCTATTTCTTTCTTTTTTTTTTTCTATTTCTTTTCTTTGTTTCCCATCTTCTTCTTTCTTGGCTAGTCATTGGACCAGGTGAACCTTAAGCTCGTCGATCTCAAACTTGCGCTTAGCGATCTGACAAGTCTTGAGCTTGATGCTCACGCTCGCTAATTAGATGAGTGGAAAATATTTTCCTTACCGAACACCGAAAAATATTTTCTGAAACATTTTCAGGTTTTAGCTGAACACTAGAAAATATTGTCATTTTCCTGGAAAATGACTTATGGGAAAATATTTTTTTGGAAATGACCCATTTTCTATGAAACAAACGGACCATTAATTGGCTAATTTCTTCTTAAATAAGATAAAATTCATTTTCAATTTGGTCCTTTAGGGACCAAATTGCATAAATTTTGGACCACAGAGGTCCCACGTGGACGAAATGGCTAGAACTGGACCAAACTGATAAAGAATCGATCAAAAACTAGACAAATCGAATGGAACCAATTTGATCGGTTTGAACGGCTACTTGCGGGGATGGCCGATTTAGCCCCTTGCCGGCTAGTTCTTGACCTCCAACGACTAGTTTTGGGATTTTCTCAATGTCAATTCACTTATGCACCTTTAATTTTTCAAAATTTTACGGATTGATTCTTTGATTTCATAAAATTGCATTTTGACCCATAATTGAGTATTTTGACACAATTCTCAATTTTGACTCAGGCTTTTGCAAATGAAACCCATTGGATAGATTACTTGACACCTCAAGATCACGATCCAACCTTCGTAATCAAATTTTAATTGTTGGATCAAAATTTCGACCGTCGAATCGAATCGATAGACAGAATTAGATGGTTTGGGAGTAGTATATAAGCCCATTTTCCCTCCATTTTTGAGGGGGGCTCATTTGCACAAATTTACAAAAAAATATCTTCAACAAACTCTCTCTCCCACCAATTCTCTCTCGTTCCCTTTCTCCATTGCGCGTTGAGTTTTCGCCGGCGATCTGGCAGCCACGCTGGCAACCTTGCCATCACTATCATCCCTTTGATCTTCCTCACGATTTCTAGTAGTTGATCGGGGCTTTTGGAAGCCTCGACAACAACTTGATCTTTCCGATCAAGTCGATCAATCTTCAAGTTTCATTGGCGGCTTTAGAGACTAGTTCAACCAAACCAATTCTATTTCGTCATCAAGCCGACGATCTGACCAATTTGCGGGTGATCTTTGCTATTTAGATTTGGTCTGTGGAGATTTGAAAGTGTTCTAGTGATTTGATTAGATCGATTGCGATCATAATCAGCAAAAACTCGTAAAAGGTAATAATCTCGATCTCAAATCCCGTGAAGCAAGACTGGATTAACCATTGGGGCTAGGGTTCAATTTTAGGAAAATATGCTATGTTTAGATGTTAGATCGAAGGATTTGGATGTTGATTTGCTGTGCTTGAATTTGTTCTTGAATGATATGGATGATTAAACTATTTGGCCTTAATCTGCATTTTCGCAGTTCTATAATAGGCTTAATGTTTTGGCCAAAATGAGGTTTGAAATGACCTTATTTGAATTTGAGTCCTTCTAGAGTTTGATAATACACATTACAAGCTTTGAATCAATAGGTTGCTTCCTTGATCGAGCATTGTTTGACCTTCGAAAAACATGTCCAAAGATGAACGATTATGTAGTAGTTTGGGTTGCTCCGCTCCATACTGATTTATGTGTTGAGCTCTAAAGGAACTTTCCCACATGAAAGTTGCTTATAATTATATAGAGAATATCCTGTGATTTTTTTTTTTTGTGGAATTTTTGGATGTGTTTAACTAGGTAAAAATCTCCTAGATTTGAACATAGGACAGTTTGCCTTACATTATTCTGAATTGTGACTTGGTGAAATTGAATCCATAGATGAGTTTGTTCGGTCTCAAATCCTTCATAAAAGATGAAATACAAGTTGTATCTGTTCAATTGATGCATGCTTTTGCGAAGTCTTGATGTTAATAGATGAGTCAATTGCATGAGTTGATGTGAAAGGATATTGCATCAATATATAGCTTAGATAGGCATATCTATTTTTCTATTTTTGCTATGGCTCATGCGATCATATTTAGGTTTCAAACTCTAAATGAAAAATGTTCATCATTGCATGCTCTGTAAGTAAGATTATTTGTAAGATTTTTGCATGTCTTAAGGTACTGAAATCATTCCTGTTTTGTGAAGTTAGTGTGGAAACAAAATCTTGCTGTATATACATCTTGCCATGGTTGTTTGAGTCATTTAGCAACCACATTTTACGATTATGTCTTCTTGACAATTAAACCGCATGTTACAAAGTTCACATACACATTTTGGTCATATTTTTTTTAATATCATCTTGCACATTAAATTTGTGTCACATCAGTGTTTATCACACAGGATTCCCAAGCATACCATTAAGAATCTTGAATCATTTCATAATGTCATTTAAGTTGTATGACATTTTGTGTGCTGACCTAGGATTAGATGGTTATCCAAATTTTCTGTTGCATCCGATTTTAAATGTCATGTGATTTTTTTTTTTTTTTTTTTTTATGTTGTGTTAACACCTAAATTTTGGTGACCAAATCATGGATTTTTGCATAAAAAAGGGTTTAATTTTAACCCCTAAAAAAAAATGCACCAGGACAAATAAAATGAATAAAAGGAAAAAATAAAAAAATGGGGGAAATTGATTTGATTGATTATGCATGGAAATTTGAAATTCTAATGAATATTCAGATTTTGATAAATGCAGAAGCAATTTAAAAATCAAGTGAATAAATGGCAAGAATGTTTACAAAATGGAAGAAATCAGAGTAAGATTGAGTTGATTGCAAAATCATATTCCGATTTGCAGCATTGATTTAATGCAACAGAAGATGGAAATTCGAAAGTTGCTATAAAAAACGGCTATTTGGAAATCACTATAAAAGGAGCCACAATTTTGGTGCCCAAGGGGGGGAGCGATTTTCAAAAAATTCGAGAGTGAAATCGAGAAAGAATTTTCGGAGCAAAAAACGTGAGGAGTGCTTTTTCTTTCGGGTTTTCAAGTTCAAAAGCCCAAAAGAAAAACAATTCTTTTGTTTTGGGGAGAAGGGAAAAGTCAAAAGTTGAAAAGAAAATACGGCAGAGAGAAAAGACAGAGAGAAGCAACGTGAGTGACGTGAGACAGGTAAAAAAAAGAAAAAAAGAAAAAAAGAAAAAAAAGAAAAGGGATTGCATCGTCGTCTTCCTTGCGAAGACTCTCTGGTTGCACCAGCCTGAGCCGTGCCAGCCCTGTGCCTACCAGAAGCCGCCACAACACCGCGCCTCTGCCCCCGCTGGCCATTGCCACTCCTACTGCTCCACTCCGCCGGTTTGCTGCCTCACCGAAGACCGTGCCGATCCTTGCTGTCGCGACCCACCTCTGCCCCAACGCCCCGTAGGTCTGCTCCAACGCTTAGGAGATCCGCCTCCTCCCATGAAGCCGCTGCCGTTGCCAAGTCGCTTCACCAGCTCGACGAAGCAGCCTTTGTGCCGATCCGCGACAATCTCGCCATTGCTCCTTATCCGTTCGTCACCAGTCCATCTACCACTGCGAGCTCACGTCGTTCCTCAGCGTCAGCGCCGTCCCTCATCCGCGACCAGCTGAAGCTCGTCGTAATACCCTTGCTCGACGTCCCATCGTTGTTTCTGCCCTGTTTGTTTTTGCAGATCCCGCAACCACTGCAACCTGCGGCCACCTGCTGCTGCCCCTCCGTCCATCACTGGCAAGTTCCGAACGTCGCCCGACAACCGAAGTCCATTGCGCCTGCACCAGCCACTGCGCCCTACACCTTCGCCGATCGTCCCCGTGTAGCGTCGCTCCCTCGCTGGTCACCTCCACCACCTGCAATAGCCTGACGCATCCTCATTGCCGCCCTGCAGCAACCCACGAGTCCCTACGCCACCTCAACTTAGCGGCGAGTCCCTACGCCAACTCAACTTGCTCGCCGCTGCTACTGTGCCTCTGACCACCCGAGCACCAGTAGCCCCTTCGCTCGAGTACTCCTTTGCCCAGCACCTGACACCAGCCCACCTCCAACGTCGGCCATCTGACCTCCCAGTCGCCACGTACACTCCATCGCGTTGCTGCCTTCCCCTAGGTAGTTTATTTTTTATTTTTTGTTTTTCTTTCTTTATTTTTATTTTTCATTTATGTTATGTTATGTTATTTTATTTAAGTTTCAATATTTTTGTACAGGAATGCAATTTTCATTTTATTAATATTGTAGGCATTATTCGCAGGGGTTTTTCCCAAAATTATTGTAATTACTAATTTAATCCGTAAGACGTCGGATCATTTTTTTTAATAATATTAATTTTTGGGGGTTTTTGATAGTATTGTAATTGTTGAATCGATATAATTATTAATTTGATCCGTAAGACTTCGAATAAGATTTTTAATTATTTTGAACCTCTTTGTCGTGATAATTAGAGTTAAAATAATCGTTAATTTAACCTGCGCTATTTTTTCGATTACTTTAATTCTTTATTTGTTGATTGCATTTACTGTTTAGATTTAATATTTAATAATTACTCATTTTAAAAAAACTAAAAAATAAAAAAATCAAAATCTTGCATGAGCATATAGGTTTAATAAATCAGACACGTAGGTTTAGTAAATTATATTTTTAGGATCATATATTTAGGTTTGCATTTTTAGAATTTTTTTTAAATAGGTTAGGGTTGGACCTAAATATTCCTTTTTAAAAAATAGGGTCTTAGATAAAGTTGGCATATTTTTTTTTTATAATCTCATCCTTTTTCTTAAATAAATAAAAATAAAAAATAATTTTCTAAGATAGGATAGGGTTTAAATCAAATTAATCCCTAAAATAAATTAAAAAATTATTCATTTTTGATAGTTTAATTAGGGTTTTTATTAATTCCGAATTTCAATAAAAACATAAAAATATTAGGTGCATGTTAATTAATTTGCATAATAGGATAATTTAACTAGAATTTTTTTATTAGTAAAATTAGGTCATGTAGTTAAAATGCATGTTTTATAAAAATTTTCTAATTCCAAGAAAACCCAAAAAATAATTCTTGCTTTGTATGGTGTAATTTATTTATTTATTATTGATCTATTTTGAATGTTTGGTAGTGGATGAGCATCCATTGGTCACCATATTTGCATGATAGTAATTTAGGTCAAAATAATTCCAAGCTGCCTGCAAAATCATTTTTAAAAATGAAAAGAAATGGTACCGAAAGGGCATTAGAGAATTCTAGTGTAACCAAGTCCCCGTACCCTTAGTCTCTAGTTCGTAGGAGTAAAATAATTCTCCAATTATTTTACTTAGGTGTCTAATCGACCTACCATAAACCGATTAGTGACGACTTCTAGTTAATAATCTTTTGCATATTAAATATTTGAACCTTAAGTCACAAATTGGTATGGGCTTGGGAGAGCCTGAGCTAAGTTTAAAGACTTAGTAGTCTATTAACCTAATTTTAGGTGGTGCACCTGAAATTTAGGTCGCGACATGTCGTTTGTGCATTTTTTAAATAATTTTGAGGTTTTCTAATGCATGCTTATGTTCTATTTTTCTTAGTTATTAACATGCACACCTTTAAAGATCTCAATCTTAGGATATCAAATTGACCTAGTTTAGATTTGAGTCTTTATAGGAAGTCGTAAGGCACACTTAGAGATTTCCAATGCCATTGATTTTATGCAGATCACTCATTGTTAAGGCCACTTTCCGTTTTTTTAAGACTAGGTTAGAATTTAGACATGAGATCAAATTTGGACCCCTATTCTGATCCTTGTCCAAATAGACCTTTGCTATTTTTGTTCTATTTTTTCTATGAAGACTCTATGCATTGTGTGTAAATTTGATGATTTTTGGACTTGTTTTGATAGAACAAATCCTTGCGATATTGACTGAATATCCTACAGTTTTGACAATTTTCTAAAATGTTGTTGCTTATTATCTGATTTTTGTAAAATCATATGTAGCTTGTTTAGGAAAACTTTATTCACAAAAGTTGTTTGTTATCTTATCATGTATGTTAGAAAATTTTTCATTGCCAAATTTTTATTAGGTATTGTCCAATTTTGCTGTCTTTATATGCTTGTTCTAAAATTTCTTGATATGAACTTGACTGTGATTATTTTGATAAACTTCCTAGGTTAGTTTATGCATGAACCTAGGTCATTTCATCTTCATGAAAGTTGCTTTAAACACATCGATATCCGATGTGAAATGATTTGTAATAGGTTTTCTTTTTAAATCAAATTTAAAAAGCTTTGGTAAATGTGATATTTCTAAAAACCATTTACTAATAAAGTCTTCTCCAAAGCTTGATTTAGCTTAAGGAAGAGTCATGGTTTGGACCATATTCAAAAAATCCACGACACTTGTGAGTACATTTATGCAAGCCTCAAGCTAGTCTTGGTAATTGAATGTGTTCCATAGCCTAGATATTCCTTAATCCGAAATATTTTCAAATTTTTTCTTAAATCCTAATTTGACATCGTAAAAGTCATGGTTTGAATTGTATTCAAAATGCCTACGACGCTTGTGAGTGCATTTATGTGAGCCTTGGGCTAGTTTTGGCAATTAAATGCCTTTCATAGTTGAGATATCACTTTGTCTCAAAACTTTTAGTGGATGATTTCGAAAGATGTCTATGTACGCCCCATGCATACAATCACATCATTCATTTAGAAGTGCCTGTGTTTGTGATTGGCGCATGCCATGGTAATAAGTAACCCATCGACGGTTCACTTTCTTACTTGATTGTTTAAGAAACAAGGTCAAAAAGACCTGTATGCATGCTTAATTCCTACAATGCATGTGACTTTTAGATGTATGATAATGTCAATGCATGATATCGAGGGAAAACCTTGGGATTACATAAATCGCTTGATCAAGAGACTTATAAGTATTATTGGCCATGCGAGAATACAATTGGTCAATAATGGCTGTAAGTCATCAAATGAATTGAGTATGTGTTTTAGAGAGACCTACACATGAATTACAAGGACAAACCCGAGCCCCAAATCTTCTTTTTGCATTGAATTTCTTTCGAAAGATTGATTTTAGTATGACATTGTGTTTTTGATTATTTTGACATGTGTACTTGTTTTTTTCAATTGTATTTACCTACTTATAGATTTGCTAGACTAGATGTATGCTTGTTTCTTTCAATTGTATGTACCTAGTTATAGATTTGCTAGACTAATTCTAGATTAGGACCTTGAAGATGGAGAGGACATGAAGATGGTGAAGGTCAATGTCCATTCCGACCATTATTATATACCATTCATCCCTAACATATGTCTCAGGTTCTCATTGTTTGTATAAAAGCCTAACAAGTTGCGGGTTTTCTTTTTCTGTTATTCTTTTCAATTGTGTTTCCAATTTATATTTTCAAGGATTGCATGGTAGATTTACCATTTTCATTGATTGTTTACTTTATGTCTCGCAATTTTCAATTCAATTGGGTGTTTCCTTTTCATTTTCTTTAGAAATAGAATAGCATGAAAACAACCAACTATCCATGATCGCTTAGTTTAGGAGTAACGATCTTGAAAATGTAAGAAGAAATGCATGGACACGTTAGGTAAATACAACATACTGTTTAAGTATCGAAAGGGCGCTAATAGAAATATTGGCTTAACCTAAGTCCCTAGATTTTGATATCTGGTTACGTAAGAATTGAGAGAATACTCTTGACCCTCGATTGGGTTTCTAACTGACCCCCAATAATGAGGCTAGTGGCTACTCCCATCTTATTGGTGGTTTCTGAATTTTGGCTTAATGTGCAATGTCATCTTAATTTTTAATCCATTCAATATGGTTCCCGAGCTATTAGTAAATGTTCAATGTAATCTCTAGTTTATATAAAATGTTTAAAAGTTCAGAACCAAATCAAACAAATTAAAAGTTCATAAATGACATTGTATATTAGATTAAAGTTTGGGGACTACGTTAAATGAATAAAAAGTTTGGTACATTGAACTCAAAGTTCAATGATCATTTGTGTTATTTCTTTTGTAAAAATTAAAATTATCTCGGGTAGCATATGAAACAATAATTTTAGTCATATCTACCTTAAAACATAAAGCAAAAGCAAAGGAAATTACTACGAGCATCTAAGGGCGATCAAGGCTTTCAAGGATAACATTGTACATTGAACTCAAAGTTCAAAGATCATTTGTGTCATTTTTCTTTTGTAAAAATTAAAATATTCTTGGGTAGCATATGAAACAACAATTTTATTCATATCTACCTCAAAACATAAAGCAAAAGCAAAGGAAATTACTACAAGCAGCTAAGGGTGGTCAAGGCTTTTGGGGATAACATTATACATTGAACTCAAAGTTCAGAGATCATTTATGTCATTTTTCTTTTGTAAAAATTAAAATTCTCTTGGGTAGCATAATAAACAATAATTTTACTCATATCTACCTTAAAACATAAAGCAAAAGCAAAGGAAATTACTATGAGCGTCTTAGGGTGGTCAAGGCTTTTAGCTCCATCAAAATTTTGGCCAATATCCTAAAATGACCGTGATTATCTAAAGTTAAAGGAAAGCTTGAATCTTAAATTTATCACTTTAAATGATCGACACATTAGTCAGTTTTAATGAACGGCTAATATGGGTTTTTACTTGCATTCTTATCAAATTTTTCTTGTTCTTTCCTTCTATTTTTATTTTTTCCCTAATTTCTCTTTGCCGTGTTCTTGTTTTGCCATGACCTAACACATTTGTAGCACTAATAAAACCTAACCTTGTAGTAGTTAGCCATCCGCTCCTTTGTGTGGCCTCCACCTCCATCAAGTCCAATTATATATATATATATATATATATATATATATATATATATATATTATCTTTCCTTTTCTTCTTTTTCCTTTTGGGTGGTCACTGGCCTTGGCCAAGGTCAGCAACTTTGCCGGAGTGTCACCAACCCCTGGCGATGCCAAGCCATGGCAAGCCTCGTTGGCTTGAGCCTCAAGCTCGCCCAACCAAGGTGAGGTTGAGCCTCACTAGTCAGCATGAGACTCAACCTCGCTGACCGACCACTGGGTGACACTGACCAGTGTGACGCTTAGCCTTGCCAGGCCAAGGCAAGGCCAACCTCATGTTGCCTGGGCGAGGTCGAGCCTTGTCGGTGGCCTAGCGAGGCTCGCTTGGCCACCGGTGAGGCTTGGCCTCACCTAGATCTGGCAAGGCTAAGCCTCACGATGGCCAAGCTCGCCTCCATGCGAGCTCGCCGTCCTTTGCCCTATCTTGGCGAGGCTCCAACGAGCTTGTCAGACCTTGCTTAGCCGGTTATTAACTACCTCTGTGGTTGGTGGCCAGCTATAACGGAGGAAGAAGAAGAGAAAAGGAAAAAGAAAAAGAAAGAGGAAAAGTAAGAAAAATATAATAAAAGTTTTAAAAATATTAAAAGAAAAAAATTAAGAATTCTACCAAACACATTTCTATCCCCAGAATAAAAATTTTCTGCAGTTAGCAAGCGTGTTTTTTTACTTAGAATTTGTTCCCAAGAACAAAATTAGAAAAAACAATTTCTAAACAAAAATTGTTCCTGAGAACATAATCGTTACCTAAGGGTTCTCGGAGATTTTGGTGTGATTAGTTAGTATGCATCATGTCACACCCCAATCCTCCGAGCATGTGCGCATCCCTCCTTGGTCGATTAAATAGCGATAACCCAGGACGCATCGTTGACCCATTCATTTAAATACGCATGTGGAAGCATATATAAAATCTCCATACAACAATTTAATGGGATAGAAAAGTAGAGCCAACTTTTTCAAATCAAAACAAGCCTTTTTATAGACAAACATGTTTATATACAATGTTAGAGTGTTTACAAAAACATTGACTTAACAAAAAGGGAACTGTTTTATGACTCCTTAATCAGGCAGGATTGCCAATTGTTTGATCTCCACCTTCCTAGACTTTGGGGCTTCCGGTCCTCCACTAACTTCCTCTACGGACTTGAAAATGGTTATTCGATTACCAGTGAAACAATGTCATAGCAAGTTCTACCCCCTAAGACTCGATTAGGAAGCAAATTACGCCATAAATGTTTCCTAAGCACAACATATGTCATAGGGCTTACCTTGGCCTCAGTTCCTTCCTGGACGTTAGTCAATTCATAAATATTGATAGACATAACACCCAAATCAAACATATCGAATCATTGATCAATCAAACTCGTCGATTACATGTTAGTCAAACCATTTCTCGGTCATTTCAATTCATACTATTCATTTTCCCGAGATAATTTATCTAGTCACCGAGCTACGTAATACAACATTCTTTCTCACCTTTTATTATACCCGATAATTTTCCACTCAACATCCCCACTCAATAAATAAACTTAAGGCTTTAGAGATAGTTCCCATGCAACTTAAGTCGTCATGTAACACTTAGCCCTTGATTATAATAAGCGATAGACTAAGGCTCTAGAGGCGACTGACATGAAGTCTCGCCATCGTGTAGTACTTAGTCTTTGACCACATATAGCAATAGTGCAATGCTCTAGAGGTGACTCACACAAGTGCCAATATCGTGTAGTACTTAGCCTTTGACCATGCATGACAATACTACAAGGCTCTAGAGGTAATTTCCATGGGACTCAAGTTGTCATCTAACACTTAGCCCTTGGTTACAATAAGCAATTGTATAAGGCTTTAGAGGTAACTCACACATAGTCTCGTTACTGTGTAGCACTTAGCCCTTTACCTGCTCACAACCTATTTGCGTATAAATAATAGTATAAGGCTCTGGAGGTAACTCACATGTAGTCTCGCTATCGTGTATCACTTAGCCCTTACCCTGGTTATAACCTATTGGGTTCCCTCCACAAAACCCAAATCTTCTCAATTCATGCAAATGTCCATACATGTATACCCTCAATTGCATAAATTATCAACTAATTGCACAATTAAGCAATCAATAACACACATCCCCCATCAATGGCAATTCTTTGCCATGACCATAAACCTTTACCATACCACAACCATTCGTGCATCATCACACATAAGCTCTAGGCATGTCACAAACCAACATATAATCAAATATGTACAAACTAGCAAGCATTGCACCAATAATAGCACAAAATCATAATCGACCCTAACCGACAGAAAAGACCTACTTACACGTCTCCAAGTTTAAATCCAGAAATTTAATCAAACAAGAAATTTCCAAATTCGAATATGTTGTAGTAGACACATAAATGAACATTTTTCATGAGACATCTTAACCTAGATCCTTCTAGATTCGGCCCAGTAAATCGCTCAATGTAGCACCAAAACTGGGTTCGTTTCCAGAAAGTCTGTTTTCCGAAATCAGTTTGGTTCGAGGCCTAAAACATGTCCATTTGATCTGAAATTTGACTATGTTAAAATAGAATATATGAAAAACAACATTTGTGAAGAAACCATTTTGAAATTTGAGCACTCAGAGTTGATAAAAACTTCTAGAATCCTAAAAGGTTATCAGTTCCAGCAAAAATTGAGATTCTATTTGAAATGATGGAGCTGATATCTCCTTCTTTTAAGTCTCCAAAAATCTTGAGAAAAATATATGTTGTAGCTGAGGATGTCTAAAACATTTCTCAAGTAGACATCAACCTCAAATTCGTAACACATTTCAATCTACAAAAATGGAAAATGACGAAGGTCCAGAACTCCAAATTGCAGACAGTTCACTAGATTCGACTAATCCATCATTAATTGTACAAATCTCACTAATTAAGTTACACTAATTCATTCTAAGGCTAATCTAACCATTCTAGCTTATCACTAATCCATACTTAAGCTAACTTGACAACCTTTGAGCACAATTAACCTGCTAATTAAGGCTGCACAATTAACCTGCTAATTAAGGCTTAGTGAGTAAAACTCACTAGTTTAACAATCCGTTCGGATCAAAACGTCGGGAACGAAGTGAAGGTTGCTTTTCTCCAAAACGAGTCTAGGATCCAAGGCCCATAAATACCTCAAAACGGGCTTGGAAGCTTGCAAGAAACCCACAAAATTAGCTTCCATTTTGGGGCTGCAAACAAGAGAAAATAAAGCTGAAATGGGTGGCAAAGCTCGGGGAAGGGCAGCAGGGGTAGTTTTTGTCCAAACGGGAACTTGACGGACCTTTGACGGGCTTCCACAGTCCCTCACGACTACTGGTTAGCAAGCTAGATGTCATGAGGAGGCGAGACAGATGGACGGCACGGGCGGTGGTGCGCACGGGCGGTGGCGCACACGGACGTTGATGGTGTGGCATGCGATGGCATGCGGCTTTTCTTGCTGTCTTCGGCAAAGTTGCTGCTTCTTGCTAGCTGATGTGTGTGAAAATGGAGGAAGGAGGAGGGAAATGCAGGCTAGTTGCTTGGTGAGGAAGAGAAGGGGAAGAGGAAGAAAGGAGGCCTACCAAACCTATTTTCCACAAAATGGTCCCCTTGAACTTGTCCACCAAGCTTGGCTGGCTTGCCCAGCAATTTTTCAGCACAAATCCTTCTAGAAACCTTTCTTAGATGGTTTATAAGTCATGGTGGTGGGGGAGCTACGAATTTCCAAGGTTTCTTCTTCAATTGGACTATTGTTCTTGCTTGATTCAATATAATTTGGCTTCAATAAATTCCATTATTGAGTCAACAATCAAATTGGTATTTTTCCTCACAGAATGAACCATCTTGTATCCCAATTTTGTTATAAAAAACGATCCATGGCTTTTTATGGAAAAAAACAGTCATATGCTGAACTTTTTTCCAAAAAGTCTCGGGTTGCAGAAAAATCTTTTCAGATTAAGTCAATGTTCTTAGAATTTATTGTGACATGAAAGAATCTTCAATTTCTGAAATTGGACTCAAATTTGCGGTTAAATTCACTTCGGCGCATTTTTAGTGTGACCTAGGCTACTGGGTAGCTTTTGGAACTTTTTAGAGCAAATGACCCATGCTCAATTTTCTTCGAGCCACAATGAACTTATTTGACACATTGGTGACTCTCGGTTATCATGAAAATCTCGATGATTCAAATATAGATACAAGGTACCAAAATGATAGGAAAATCAAACTAGTGTCGGTCGACGAGAATTTTTCAATATAGTGAAGTTACCCACGATCGGCCACACATCTCAGTTAAACTGACCTATCTCTGATCTCTAATCAATTTATGTCTCTGCCGTAATGATCTCGACAGATGAATACGGTTGAGCAATCGATTCTTGGTCGAATCCTCAAGTCTATTTGCCTTAAAATCCTTAATGGCTTTCTCATATAGTCTAGTTATCTCAAGAGTGATCAGCTCTGAGAACAGTCCTATAGGCGCGTCGATGAAATGCCCGATTTATTGAATTGAAAGTAGAGTCGAAAATCTAGGATGTCACACATCACATCTCAATCACTCATTGTTTCACTAATCCATCATTTTCTCTCATGCATGATAATCGCTCATAGCAGCAATCCTTTCTAGCTAAAAGAATTATTCTGTGATGCAGATGCATTATCGTTGCTGCTCCTTGATGAGTTCCATAGGCCAGCCCTTAGTTTGGTCCGGTAGCTTGAAGGACTATTTGATCCAATTCGATGAACTTCATAAGCCATAGATAGCGTGCTAGCACATATGCTCTTCCTCTATATATGAGTGAGACTTCATCCAAACCTGCCACTAATTGGGTGAGGCTGCCTTCTTTTCTGGGCTTAAGCCATAAATTCTAACATAATAAAAATAAAGCTTAAACAATGGGAGATGTTTTATTTTCTTGATCGCCAATTTGGGTGCCCGCAGTTATGTGAATGAGAAACAGAGCATATACCATTGTCGGCGATGCATGCTATTGAAGCCCTTAATCTTTAAATCGGATCAGGTCAAATTGTTCATGCATGCCAATGGTGTTCTCAATGAGCTCGGTACTACATATCATTTCTGGTTTAAAACCTTCAGATATGAATAACACATATGGAGATCATCTGTCTCATTCGACGCCTCAACGATATCTCCATATAGTGCACCATAATATATTGGTGTAGACACTGTACAAAGAAACATTCTTTAACCTCCGCAACACTTCAGCCACTGCTGATCGTCCAAGGAAGTTACCCAAAAAGATAAAAACCGATAGGAACCAGTAAATAGAAATCCCCAAGACAATATTACTGACCTGGCATCGTTATTGTCCAAGCCCCAACTTCAAGTGTCCTCTCTAGTCTACAGTCAGAGCAAGAGTGCAGAATTGCTTCGTTATTGGAGTCGGGGACGCTGCCACGACTTCCTGCTCCTGTGCTAGTTGCCTCATACAGGGATGACGCCTCTTGCATCTGCCATGTGCATGAGGCCTCCCTTTCTGACCATGACCGTGAGCAGGATGATGACCATGATGACCACGTATGGAAGGTCCATGCCCATTTCCTAAAGGACCCGTTAGATGATGCCCATGTTTGCATCTGTGTCCATGACCATGACCATGACCCCCACGGACTAAAAGACTGCTAAGATGATGCCCATGTCTGTGTCCATGTCCATGACCATGACCCCCATGTCCTATAACACCCCCTAAATGATGCCCATGTCCATGGTCTCCATCTCCTCCAAGACCATTCCTGTTGAGAAGTTCTCCTACTTGGCAACCATGCCCACCATAACGCCCATGTCAACCTCCATTACCCATCCCATGATGACGATGTTGATCGTGATGATGATGTTGATCATGATGATGCCTTGGTGAGCTATGCTCATTTTCATCCTCTGTTTAGTCTACCCCAAACTCCATTTCAGTCTTGACAAAGGAATGGTTCTTATGATGATGAGAGATGAATGGAAGAAAGGGCCTTACTTATACAAGGGGGTTTAAAGGTAATGATTTAACTATAACACCCCATGATTTTGGCAATCTTTTCACACGCCTCTTCTCTACCAAATTTCTTGGCTTAGCTACTAAGTGTTGGAGAAAACTCCTTTATTGTTTTGAAGTTGACAAAACTTGTTCAAAGTCTAGTCTGAAGACTTCCAGACTTTGGTGTCAAAGTTTGAAAACCGCTAGACTTTAGGTTCAATGTCTGCCTACATTGACAAATTCCATACTAAATGCTACTGAAGAATGAATTTCCAGATGCAATATTATCTTTATTTCTTCAAGAGTTTGATTGATATGGCTTATGGATGGCTTTTTGGTTGGATATGGCACATATATGATTGACTATCTTTATTGGAAACAATTTTGATATTCAAATCTTTTGGAAGGCAAGCAAACTTGGAAAGTTCTACTTATGGAAACTAAGATCCTGATTGTATTGGTGAACATGATTGATGGACTTTCATCACAAATTTTCAAACGACTCGAGAGCTCCTTGATTGATTCTGTCCAATGGGTTGATTGGAAGAATTCCTTTGGAAAGTGTCAACGGTCGAAAATGTGTGAAAGAGTATTTAAGGTGGACTCTCCAGTTGTTCAATAGAGTGCATGAAAGAAAATTTTCAAACTTTGAAGCTTTCTAGTTCCTTGCTATTTCATTCACCGAGCTCAAATTTGTACTCAAAAGAGAGAAAAAACACATAGTGTGACTTCATGAAAGAGAAGTAGACTCTTCACTGTGAAGTTGAGATCACCAAGTTGTAAAATCTATTTTGTTTCTTAGTGAAATCTAGCCAGTAAGCTGTCAGCGTGGGAGAGTGGACGTAGGCTTGATCTAAGCCGAATCACTATAAACCTTGTGTTCTTATTCTCTTCCCTGAACTCCTTTATTTTGTTTGAAGTCTTATCTAATTGCTAATTCAAAACTCGTTCATAGTCTGTCTTTTTCTAAAAGCAAATTACTGTTACTAAACCTTACGAAATTTTTTGTTCACACCTATTCACCCTCCCTCTAGGTGTTTTTACTAGCCCTTTTACTAAATACTTGATCAATGCGTGTGAACGCTATGGATGAATACTTTTCAACTACAAACAATGGAAAATGTGGTCATGTGTTGCCTTGGGGAGTGAGTTCACGCGGGAATGAAATAATGGTGGTCTCTCTCTGTGTTGAGATATAGGACTAGAGATGGGGAGGGGAGATGTCGACGCCTTCTCATTTGTGGCTAGACTGTTTTGGCTTGGTTAGATGAGCAGATAAGTTTTGTTTCTTTGGGCCGTAGAAAGAACAACGATTGAACAGGTGGAGACTACTGACCAAAAAGGAAGGGGTGGAGACTTGCTCTTGTGAATCTGATTTCGTTTTGTGCTTACTTAATTAACCGTTTGTTTGATTTTATTAAGTATACCCTTCAATGCATTTAAAATGATTATCAACTGATTAGTAGTTAGAGCTAGAAAGTGGTATAACTTGATATGGTTGAGCTTGATATCTCTCTATTCGATGCATTAACACCTTATGGTTTCATTAGAGTAAGCTTCACAATCTCATTTCCTTTGAATGCCAAAATTACAATCAGTAGTGCAAGATTGTATTGTTTATTGTATCTCATATAATTGTAAGATTTGTATATGAACTTTGGTTTTGAAACTAAAATTACTTATGAGTGCCTTTCAATGGTTTGGATTTTGTTCTAGTCTTTTGAGGGAGCCTTGGTGCTAAGTTTCTTAACCATGCCAATGCATCTTGCCCATAAGAAGATTACTTGACAATCACTTAGTATCTAACAGTAAATCGATTTTTATGAAATATAAAAGGCCACGATAACCACCCATTGATGACCTTGCTCGCTTGATGTAGGGCAGAGAAGGGGAGGACTACTAAATATAAGATTGCGCATTTTGAAGCAATCGATAGCTTATTTTAGGAATAAGTACATTAGAAATCTTAAAACTTATCACGAGAATATAATTGACCTCTAGAATTTTCAAAAAATACAATTAAATGTTAAAACTTGTTAATGCCATCACCACACAACATTGGAGGGGCCGACAAAGCTAACCTAGATTTGAGTTGAGGGTGCACAAATTGGGGCAATGCTAGTCCCAAGTGAGGGCTGATGACCCTTGCTAGCCCTCACCTTGGGCCAGCACAACTCACCTAGATTTGGGCTACGCTAGCCCTTGCCAACCTTGTGTGAGGCCTTGTCAGCCCTAGGCAAGGGCCTAAGTTACCTAGATATGGGCAAGCCTTCCTCAAGATCAGAGAGCGCCAGTTGCCCTCCCACTAAGGTTGCGACTTTGTCAGGCCCTTTAGCAATGGGCGGTGGTGATGAAAACCTACCGACAAGACCTTGTTTTTTTTTTTTTTTCAATTGTTGTTTTGTAAATTAAATCTCCACTTCTCGAAGTGGTTATGAAGATCAATCAAAGGAAATAATAAAAGAAAGTCTGATTTTGGGTGGCGAGTATGCTAGGCAAAACTTTCTTACTTTACCTGAGGGATTTGAATTGGGCCCGCAATCTTATTTCGCCCGAGATGAAACAAGTCTATTTTGTTATAGCTATCGCCCGACTTAAAAAAATAGACTTCCATCTGTGAATCTTGTTCCTTTTTCTTATGGACTGATCAAATTGGTACATTAGCAAAAAATTTCATAATAGTAAGTTTATGGGCTTAACTAGTAAAAGATGTTCGATTTCTTGATCACCAATTTGGGCTGCCGGAGTTACTTGAATCACAAAGATGGAGAGCATATGCCATTGTCCACAATGTTTGTTGTTTAAGCCCCTATCTCTCTATTAATCCTGGTCAATTTGTTCAGGCATGCCAATGATGCCCTCGAGGAGCTCAGTAACATATAAGTTCTAATTAAGAACCTTCAAATCTTCTGCATAGAATATATGGAATCATTTGATCCAAACCCTCAAAAGGGCCGGTACCATCACACTAATTTTCAGTGTACCATTGAATAATATCGGTACACAAACGATATAGAGAAACTTCCATCAACCTCCATAACACTTCAAATAGTTGAATCTGATTATCTAAGGAAACTGCTCAAAAAGATAAAACTAGTGTTGGTTTCTGGTAGGAGCCAAAACATGAAATCCCCAAGACACATTTATTGCTGACACGGCGTCATTACTATCCAAGACCCAACTCCAAACGTCCTCTTTAGTCAACGTCAGAGCGAGAGTATCGAGTTGCTCGATTATTGGAGTTGGTATCGTAGCCACGACTTCCTATTCTTGTTATTGCTCCTACTCCTGTTCCTGTTCCTATTCCGATTCCAGTTGCCTTCTACAGGCATGACGCCTCCCGAATTGACCATGTGCATGGCACCTCTTCCCTTTGTGACCATGACCGTGACCTTTCAAATGACCATGATGACCCTGTTTGAAAAGTTCATGCCCATGGACTGGAAGAACCCTTACATGATGCCCATGTCCAAGAGTATCGAGTTGCTTGGTGTTGGAATTCATGTTAGCGGAAGACGACTTACCTGATTCCGATGCGCAAACAGCAAATAGCCCCGGAACGAATGTTGAATTGCGAATAAATTACGAACAATACTTCCTCACGTTAGTCTAGATGCAATCACAAGGAAAACATTCGATTTCCACAGCTTAAATGCCGATTGTTCTTGCAAAACTGAAATGGAATCCCTTGATGGAAAGGGGAGAGAAAATGAAGAAAATGTTTTGAACATATGTTTGTCCAACCACTCCAACGGTTGTCTTTAGGGTCTTTTATATGACCCCATCACACTCCTTCATCGTAACATATCAAGTCCAAATGGTGCGGTCCAATCGCACCCCATTATGGATGTACTAGCTAAAGTACAACATTTCCCACTCGAACATGATGGGCTTGATAGCACTCTATCAAGAATATAAGGCATTTAACATTCATCAACTTTACAAAACAATTCATACTGGCAAAATAAGCCGTGCGACCAGTGAGTACATCTGCACTTGGGAGCTCAAATTATGTACTTGTTAGGGATGACATAATAGCCACAACCCTGAAAAGAAATAAAGAATGGATGTCTCACAGTGCCTCAGGCATATTTTGTTACATCAGTTCAAAGTATACCTATCCCTTAAAGGCTATACTTGACTATTCTTAAAAACACCATGTATTTACAATTATATCTGCAACCACAAAAGGCAATATAATTGGTTGACTAGTAAATACATGTGATATATGTAAAACAACAATAGTTTTCCTTCGCACTCATGTCTCTTTCAATTTCAGAACAACTGCTTTCCTAGACATGTCCCATAGGCCATATTTATTCATGACCGCCCGTAACATGTTAAAGTAGCAACATTGATCTTTCACTTCGAGAACATAGTCAGAAGTAACATATGGCACAAAATTAAGGTAAAATACAAATTACCTCAAGGGCCACACGATGAGTAAATATGGATAATTTTATTGCGTATATCATTTATCAAATATATCCACCATACAGATCTTAGCCTAAACATAGTCACGTGCTTCTCACGTACTCATGTTTAGCCAGAGTGCTATATCAACTCACTTTCTATAGCACCCAATTAAGTACTCGCATCCGGCATCTTTTAGGCATACATAATTGTGGGACTATCATGTTCCATCTTATTATAAACAAATCACAGACCTCATCTTGACTCCAATCAAGGCGACATATTTTATGTACCAAACTTGTTTTTCAGCATTTATTTGTACATAACATCTCATCTCAACGTGCTAATTACAGTACTTGAGGCGATTGCTCATGTGAGTGAGCCAATCGTTGTCTGCTAACATATTTTTCAATAATATATGTGTGTATGTGCTAGTCTCATAGTGGATTTGTACTTATTGATAAAACATCAAATCACTAATAAACAAACAAATACAATATATCTGTCCACAAATACATAAACCAATGATCATTTATAATGACATATATCACATTCTACGCAATCCTAGTGACATTTTATGGGTCAAGAATATGTCTCTAGGAATAGCCTTTGTAAATAGATCATCAACCATTCTATTGGTTGAAATATATTGTAAGATCACTTCTTTTTGCGTTATAATATCTTAAATAAAGTTATTCTTTATGTCAATGTGCTTTGTCCTTCCATGATACTTGGGATCTTTCACATAGGCAATGGCTGCTTGACTATCGCAATGAACTGTCACCGGTCTTGGAACTTCAATGACAGTGGCTAAATTCTCCAAGAAACGTTTTAGCCATATTGCTTCTTGCACTGCGGCAAAACATGCAATAAATTCTGCCTCTATTGTAGACAAGACCATGCATGTCTGTTTTTACTATTCCAAGAAATTGCACATCCGTTGAACAATAACGCATATCTAGAAGTCGATTTATGCTCATCTAGGTCTCCATCCCAATCGGCATCTGAATAACCCAATATGTGTAAATCATTCCCTTGGTAACAAAGTCGATAGTCTATGGTACCCTTCAAGTATCTTGATTGGGATTTGATTGATATCGACTCACCAATCCTATGGCATAACATATATCGGGTCAAGTACACATCATAGTATACATCAAACTTCCGATTGCACTAGCGTAAGGAACAAATTCCATCACTTTGATTTCTTTTGGAGTCTTAGGACACAGCTCAGTACTTAGGCCTTCACCTTGCATGACAGGGGTATCAATGGGATTACAATGCTGCATATTGAAACGTTCAAGAATCTTCATAATATAAGACTCTTGTGATAAAGTAAGGAGTTTCCTCGATCGATCTCTTTCAATCTTAACTCCTAATATATAAGTAGCTTTTCCCATGTCCTTCATTTGAAAATTGGAGGACAATCATTCTTTTAAGGTGATAACCGAAATCTTGTCATTTCCAGCCAATATAATATTGTCCACATAAAGTGATAAAATCACAAATTTATCTTCAGACCGCTTGACATATACACAGTGATCTTCCTTAATCATCGTGAAACCAAAAGTGGTTATGGTTTGATGAAAATGAAGATACCATTGTCTAGATGATTGCTCAAGGCCATATATTGAGTAATGAAGTTTGCAAACTTTATGCTCTTGACCTTTAGCTATGAGAAATACCGTCTTTACATTGAGAAATGCCGTCTTTATATCCATTTGATGTAATTTAAGGTCCAAACATGCAACGATGGCTAGAATAAGACGTATTGAGGCAAAGTTTACAACTGGTGAAAAAGTTTCCTCATAATCTATACCCTCTTGTTGAGTATAACCTTTTGCTACAAGGCAAGCCTTATACTTTTCAATGGATCCATCTGCCCTTTGCTTAATCTTAAAGACCCATTTGTTTCAATGACCTTACGATTGGGTGGTAGATCAACTAAGTCCCAGACATGGTTTGCCCTCATTGACTCCATCTCATCTTCCAAAACTTTTCTCCATTCTTCCTTATTAGAGGATGAGAGAGCCTCTTGAATAGTCTTAGGCTCGGCACCGTCTTTTTGAGCAATTATAAATGCTTCCCCTTTAATATCAAAACGACGACGGTGAATACTTTTACGATTACTTTTACGCAATTGAATTTCTCTTGAATTCAATTTATCAAGCGATGCAACACTCCCACTTGGTCTTATGTGTTGAGGTAAATCTTCATTTCCCTCTACAACATTAGTGGGTGTTATCGGGATTTTCCATATCATATAATTGGAAGTCCTTATAAATCTCACATCTACTAGGAAAATCATTTTCCAAGAACGTGACATCTCGTGACTCCATTTCGGACACACTTCCATTGGCTTGTTCACCTATGAACACGTACCCTTTAGAGTGTTTAGAATATCTTATAAAGATACATTTCTTCCCTCTATGACCTAATTTGCCATATTTATTGGAAGAATCATGAACATAAGTTGCACATCCCCATGGATGTAGACTACTCAAGTCTGGTTTCCTACTAGTCCATAATTCATAAGAGGTGGAAGTGACCAATTTTGAGGGCACTCGGTTAAGTATATAGGCAGTAGTCAATAACGCATCTCCTCAATAGGAGATAGGTAAATTTGTTTGCACAATCATATACCTAACCATTTCCAATAGAGTTCTATTTCTTCTCTCAGCTACCCCATTTTGTTGTGGAGTACCAGGAATAGTCAATTGTCATACAATTCTCTTTTCATCACAAAGAGCCTTGAATTGCTCCGATAAATACTCACGTTCACAATCGGTTCTCAATGCCTTTATTATTTTGTTCAACTGATTCTCTAATGCTTCTGACTTATGGGAGATTAGAAAGACATAACCAAAACATGTGAAGTCATCTATGAAAGTGTTGAAATATAAGGCTCTATGCCTCGCCCTCACATTCAAAGGACTACAAATGTCAGAATGTATGAGATGCAATGAAAATTTGGCTCTAGTCCCTTTACTAAATGGTTTTCTAGTTGCTTTTCCCGCTAGACAATGTTCACATATGGATAGACTGACATTAGTGAGTGACCCTAAAAGGCCTTCTCTAGCTAATTTTTGCATTCTTTGCAATCTAATGTGACCTAATCTAGCATGCCAAGTACTTGCATCAATCTCAACGTTATTAGAAGATGCAATTAAAGAAAAACAACCATCAACATTAACATTGTACCGATCATAGTCAATGTCTAATACCATAAAATCATTTGATACATGACATGAACCATAATAAACCGTTCCATATAAAATGTCAACACAATTACCATAAAAGTTCAATACATAACCTAAGCTAAGAAGAACAATTACAGAGATCAAGTTTCGTCGAATATCTGGAGCAAAAAGGACATCATGCAGGAATAGGTTTCAACCACCACGTAAGATTAATTTACATGTGCCCAATACCATTCACTTCAACTCTTGAGTTATTCCCAACATATATCCATCTTCTTCCAGACGGTATCTGACGATACTCCACAAATGCTTCTCGGTCTCTAGCTACATGGTCTATTGCTCATGAGTCTACAGTCCACATTGGATGAGAGTCAGCAAGGATTACAATATTAGAAACAAAAGCATTAGTCAAAGTAATGTAGTAATAGGGTACCTTTTTCGGCTTAGTGCATTCACGAGCAAAGTGACCCATCTTGCCACAATTGTGGCACTCCATCTTGGCCTTGTCCTTTTTCCCATCACGCTTCTTGCATCGGAAGATCTTAGCCCTCTTAGGTGCCTGATCAGTCATCTTCCCTTTGTTGTTAAATTGAGAATTCCTTTTGTGCTTGAAGCCCGAAGCCTTGCACGAACTCGATTCAGCAACATAAGCATAGGTAGAGGATCTCGCAGCCTCTAGGCAATTATCCTCTAATTCCAAGTGACGCGCAATATCATCAAAAGTGACAATATTCTCATTATGCTTCATATTGATCTTCATATCATTGAACCAAGCTCTACATAGCACATATAACATCATTTGCATACAAGCTAGCTATTGTATTTCCTAAACCACAAGAAAATACAAGCTATAAATAAATAAACTATGCATTAAGGGAGTGACTTGCCGACTTCAGCTCATGGATCATGTTTGACATCTCCCGAAGATGCTGCCTCATTGTTACATTTGGGCGCTTTCGGAATGTGTCAAACTTGATGGTGAGTCTCCTCAGCTTAGTGGCAGATGTACCCCCAAACTCATCTTTCAAGGCAACCCACATAGCTTGAGCTTTATTATAACTCTCAAACTCACACATGAGATCATCTTGCATACAGCTTAGCAACGTGATGCGAGCAATGCTATTTTTCTTTTTCCAAGCTTAATAAGCTTCTAGATCTCTCCTGTGTTGAGCTGAAGTTCCATGCTTAGGTTCATCCATGGTATGGTTGAGAGTTTCCAAAACCTCTTGCTCCTCAAGGATGTACTGAACCTTTCGGTGCCAAATATCATAATTGTCACCGTTCAACTTCTCACCCTTATTGAGGTCAGCCGCAATAGTCTTGGATGCCGATGCCATAATCAATTGCTATAATACATTGACATAATAAATGCAGAATCAATACTAGCACATTTTATAGAGTAACACACATATTTAATTTACAGCAAAGATAAACTAAATTAATGATAATTCAACAAAAAAAAACAAAAGAAAAAGTTCACTATGTTCCCAATCAACTTCTATGTACAATTGTTCTATTATCATTAATTAGTTTAATTTGAGCAAATGTTAAGTTCTAGGTGAGAACTATTTCAAATTCTACCAACCTATGAACTCCCACTAGGAAAAATAATTACATGGCCTTATGTAATTTTTATATTTTTCTTTAACACAAAAACATAGCATGATAATAATCAACGTATAAACAACAATCATGCTTCAACTATAATTAAAAATGTAATTCAACATGTAATGGATTTCCTACCATTGTTTTAATTTTCTAGCAACTAGAAAATTGTAAGTATATTAAAATATATACATCATATCATTGAACCAAGCTCTACACAGCACATATAACATCATTTGCATACAAGCTAGCTATTGTATTTCCTAAACCACAAGAAAATACAAGCTACAAATAAATAAACTATGCATTAAACTCTAGAAAATACGCGTACATAGGGTTTCCTATGCATTTTCATACATTTATAAAACTTAAAAGTATAAAATAATTATACTACTGTGTAGAGAACATTCATACCAACCAAACGCCATTGACCACGCTCCAATCGGAGCCCGCACGCGCCCCCACACGCCGCTTAAGTGCGTGGTGCGTGTGGCGCACGCGCCAACGAGCCAAACGGCTCTAGCCGGTCTGACCGGTCCAACCGGTGACTGATCCGACCCTTGACTGGTCAACGGTTGGGTCGGGTCGGGTCAACCGGGTCGGATCTCGGGTCGGTTCGGTTCGCCGGAAGGGTCGGTCGCCGGCCGGTGAACGGCCAGCCAACTGCCGCCGGCGATGACATCATCCATGATGTCATCAAGCGTTGCGTCACTCCGTGTGATGCGCGCGTGACGCGCACGCATCGGTTCGCCGACGCCAGCGCGTGACCAACGTGTGACGTCACGTGCCGGTTTGCTGGCGTCCCCAGCACATCCGGCACATGGATCCCATGCGCAGCGGCCTTTGGCCGTGCATGTGGGCACGTCCGGCGTCCTTCGGCGGCGGTCAACCCATCGCTAGACTCGTCTCGACGAGCTATTTCATCCTGTATATTCAAAAATTGATTTGGCCTAAAAAATAATTCGAAAAATGGCCAAAACCTCACGGATGCACACGACCTTGAACCCGTTCTTCGCTTCGGTTTCGAGTTCGAGTTTTCATATTGCAATTCTAACCAATAAACATAAAAAACAGTGTAGAATACAATCTCTTGATCTCAATATCAAATGGTAAATGAGAAAACTCGATGAAAAACAAGGTAGAAATCACGACTAGGCTCTGATACCAATGTTGGAATTCATGTCGGCGGAAGACAACTTACCTGATTCCGATGCACAAACAGCAAATAGCCCCGAAACGAACATTGAATTGCGAACAAATTACGAACAATACTTCCTCACGTTAGTCTAGATGCAATCACAAGGAAAACACCTGATTTCCATGGCTTAAATGCCGATTATTCTTGCAAAACTGAAATAGAATCCCTCGATGGAAAGGGGAGAGAAAATGAAGAAAATGTTCTAAACGTACATTTGTCCAAACACTCCAACGGTTGTCTTTAGGGGTCTTTTATATGACCCCATCACACCCCTTCATCGTAACATATCAAGTCCAAATTGTGCGGTCCAATTGCACCCCATCATGGACGTACTAGCTAAAGTACAACACTTGGTTATGGAGTTGACATTGCAGCCATGACTTCTTGTTCTTGTTGCTCCTCTTGTTCCTACTCCGATTCTGGATGCTCCATACAAGTGTGACGCTCCTACACCAGCCATTCGCATGGCCTTTCCTCCCTTTGTGACTGTGGTCGTGACCTTTGCAATGACCATGATCACCATCTTTGAAATGTCCATGCCCATGGACTAAAAGAACCCTCACATGATGCCCATATCCTTGTCCATAACACCCATGACCCTATGTCCTTTGGGATCATGGCCAAAGAGCAGTCTTCCTACATAGGGAACATGCCCGCCATGATGCCAAGCTCCGCCTCCATCACCTATCCCATGATGACGATGTCGACTGTGATGATGCCTTCCCTCGTGACCCATTCTCATCTTCATCCTCTATTTTGTATATAACCCTGACTTTGTTTCAGTGTTGACACAAAAATGGTTGTTTGAATGATGAGGGATGAAAGGACAAGAGACCCTTATTTATAGAGGTTCACGAGGTGGTGGTTTGACTGCATCAATCTATCAAATATGGCGATCTATTCACACGCTTCTTCTCTACCAAATTTCATAGCTTAGCTACTAAGTACTCAAGAAATTTGTGACATCCTGAAATTTGACCCCGTCTCGATAATATGAAATGGGTATTTTGTCGATGTGCTTATAGTCATTTTACTCTGAGTTGGCCACTCACGAGTTAACTAATCAATTAGGTAAAGCTGTTAAGGGTCAATGCAACACTGTTATAATCAAATTGCGATTGGATATAGGTTGATTCGATGAAATCATGTAATTGAATTGGGGTGATTATGAAATTCGCGTTGTGTCACACCCCAAACCTCGAGCGTACGCACATCTCTCGGTGGTTGATAAAATAGGGACGTTCCTAGGACACATTGCCAACCCTATCGATTATGCACATGCGAAAGCGAATAACAATCTCCAGACAATAATCAACATGGGATTGAAAATCAAGACAATCAATTTAAACAAACACCCTTTATAAACAAACCAGGTTAGCCTGCAAGGTATACACAAAAGTCAAGGCCTCAAAAAGGACTACCTAGCTAACCCTACCCAGGACCCTATCTACTTGGGATCTGGATCTATCATGACATCGTCAGGGATGTCGATGATAAGTGGGTCAGCTACCTCCTCGCCCTCGACAACGAGTCTATCAAAACCATCCAAGGGGCCTTCCTGTTCCCCGTTAGGCCCTTGACAAAACCAAGCCTTGAATCGATGAGGTACCAACCGTGGTAGGCCCTCATTGACCAAGATCATGGTCACGATGAGCTCACGAGTCCAAGGATTCCTAGGGATAGGGAAGACGATACTCTGCTCGCTATACCCTCGCAGCCGTTCAAAACGAATTGGACGAACTTCCATCTAGGGATCTGTAAAAAGTTAAACCACGACAGGGTGAGATAATGTCTCAATGAGTACATGCCTTAAACCCCAATTAAGAAGGTAATACGCTTAGAGGCAGTCTAATGACATGTCACAAAAGACTCACCTCATCTCAGCACCTCCCTGCATGTCAGTTTAGTTTATATAACAGATGCATATAGTAAATGCACTCATAAATTGGAATGCCTTAATTTATGTCTGAAACAATCACATGGGTCTTGATTATAAGGTAAAATCATTATGACACGTCTCATTCCATGCCACACAACTTTGTCCCATAATCAAGCGCGGCTAAATCACTCATTCATGCGTTCCAATTGATTATGGCCCCATGAGCACAACCTACTTGACGTTTGGTGGTCTTCGGCATAGCCAGGCATTGTCTCGCCCCATCGAGCACGGTAACATCTACTTCAAGACGGCATTCCCGAAGGAGTATTGGCACAGCCTTTACTACGACCAGCATTCGTTAACAAGGGCATTCCATATAGAAGCATCATTTGGCGTAAATGCTTGCGCCGAGTTCTCATAACCATCACACGACCATCCAATCCCGGCCAAGGATATCGTGCTTTGCACTCAAATAGTTCAATTAAAATAATGTGCTTAGCCTATTTTCTTCGCATTAAAAACACTTGGTAAAATAATTGCGTGTGGGTACACGGTCATATCGAATCATAAAATGTGATATCATTCCTTTTGAAAATCCCACTATTTGATATAGTATTTAAAAGCATTTTCGACATAAAAACCGACACCCGGTATTTTTGATTATATACTTAAAATCCATAATTTTGAAATAAAAATAAAAAATAAAAATCATCATCCAATTGCACAATCTACAATCAATTGCACAAACTAATTATATCACGACAATCAGCACAAAATTTTGATGATCGGCTATCTAAGTATAATTTTCGAAAAAATTAAATAATTAAATAAATTACAAAATAATTAAATAAATGCAAAATAATGAAATAAATGACTAATTAAGCTAAATACCTTAATCTAACATGTGTTTATGAACTATGCTAACATGTAGGAGGGAACTGAAGCGAGGTAAGTCTTGTGTATTGTGTGGCCAAGCCACCCTTAGGTGTATTTCCTTCCTAATAGGGATTTAGGGGATGAACTTACTAAGACATTATCTTACCCCGTCGTAGGCTTAATCTTTTCAGGTCCTTAGGTGGAGGACCAAAGCCCCGAGTCTATGGAGGTGGAGTCTAAAGGATCGGCATTTGTCTTCAACGAGTAGGTTGTAGGAGAGCTTCCTTTTGAGAGTCGATCTTTTGTAGTCTAAAGTGTAACTTTTGTGAAATGTTGCCCTATTTTTCTATCACATGTTGTTTATTGTCAGGGGTTTATTGTTTTGCTTCCGCATATGCTTAAAATGAATGGGCTAGTGATGCGTCCTAGGAACGTCGCATTTGTATCGACCACCAAATGATGCGCGTGTGCTTGAGGTTCGAGGCGTGATAGTTTGTGATTGAATTCATTGACGATATTTTGATGTATTCGAGAAGTTTAGAGGAGCACGAGAGGCATTTGAGAATGGTACTTTAGACCCTGAGGAATTATGAGCTATAAGCCAAGTTTAGTAAGTGCGAGTTTTGATTGACTCATGTAACATTTTAGGTCACATGATTTTAGGCGAAGGAATCTTCGTGGACCCGTCCAAGATCGAAGCAATTATCAACTGGCCAAGATCGACGATCGTGATAGAGATCAGAAGCTTCTTGGGTTTGGCAGTTACTACAAAAAGTTCATGGAAGGATTTTCAGCTCTAGCTTTGCTGTTGACTCGACTATTGAAGAAGGAATAGAAGTTTGTGTGGATAGATCAGTGCGACCATAGTTGCCAATAGTTTAAGCAGAAGCTGACTACCCTACCTGTATTGACCATTCCATCTGGTCCTGGAGAATACGATATCTACAGTGATGCGTCGTTTAAAGGACTGCGTTCCGTATTAATGCAGCATGGTAGAGTCGTTGCATATGCGTATTGTCAGTTGAGAACTCATGAGCTGAATTACTCGACACATGACTTAGAGCTTGCAGCGATTATTTTCGCTTTGAAGATTTTGAGAGACTACTTGTGTGGAGAAAGATTATAGATCTTTACGGATCATCAAAATTTCAAGTATTTATTCTCTTAGAAGGAGTTGAATATGAGACATCATCGCTTGATGGAACTTCTGAAGGACCATGATTGTGATATACTGTATCACCCTTGGAAGGCTAACAAGGTCACAGATGCGCTAAGTCAGAAGTCTTTAGTCACATAGATGATGGTTAAGAAATGGATTTACTCGAGAGAGCTTGAGATTCAATTTTCAAATTTGAGGTAGGCCACCTTCCAAATCTTATAGCCACCCTCAGAATTGAACCGGATGTGCAAATCAAAATCAAGACGCTTTAACTAATAGACCCATATATTCAGAAGATTCTACAAGAAGATGCAGAAAAGAGAAAAGTTGACTTTTAGATTTCTGAAGATGGAACACTAAGGTTTGAGGACGATTGTGTGTACTTGATGATACAAAGCTTAAGGAGGAGATATTGTCAGAAGCTCATCTAGTAGTTACAGCATTCATCCTAGTAGTACAATAATGTACCAGAATCTGCGTCAACACTATTTGTGGGCCTATATGAAGGTGGATATCACAAAGCATATCGATAAGTGTTTGACCTGTCAGCAAGTGATAGCACAACATTATAAGCTGGGAAGATTTCTGCAACCTGTCAAGATTCCCGAGTGGAAATGGGAACACATCACAATGGACTTTGTGACAGGCTTACTAAGGAGTCAAAGGAGTAATGATTCTATTTGGCTAGTGTTTAATAGACTAATGAAGTCAACTCACTTCATCGCCATACAAAAGGACCTTGATTTGGACAGGCATGCAGAATTGTACGTGTGTCAGATTATTTGTCTACATGGAGTGCCAGTGACAATTACATTTGACAGAGACCTGAGATTTATAGCTGCCTATTAGAAAACCCTGTACATTGTCTTGGGAACAAAGTTGCAGTACAGTACGGCTTACCATCCATAGATAGATGGCCAGTCTAAGAGGATGATTCAAATTCTCAAGGACATGTTGAGAGCTTATGTATTGGATTTCAAAGGAAGCTGGGGAGAACAGCTTCATCTTGTCGAGTTCGCCTACAACAACTACTACTAGTAGAGCATTCAAATGTCTCCTTTTGAAGAGCTGTATAGGTCACGCCCCAATCCTCGAGCATGTGCCCATCCCTTGGTGGTCGATAAAATGTGCAACGTCCTAGGATGCGTCGCCAACCCATTTGTTTTAATGCACATGCAGAAGCAAATTAAACACCCTTAATGATGAACAACATGGAATAGGAAGCAGGACAACAATTCATAAAAGACACACTTTTATAAACACACAAGTTTATTTACAAAGGTTAGCCAACAAAAGCCCATTACATAAAAGGGGAGGGTCAACAAGTCAACTAAGCCCACGAGTCCCCATCTAAAACCACCAAAGTATCTTGAGGAACTGGGTCCACTACATCACCATCAAGAGGGTCACTTGAACCGTCACCAAGAGCTATCTCCCACATCGACACAGGAACCTTAGAATCCTGCAAGGGACCTTCTCTGGGTCCATTTCGCTCGCAACGGTACCATGCTTTGAATTGATGGGGTACCCTACAAGGTAGACCTGCATCAACCCAGACAATGATCCTTATGAGCTTATAGACCTAAGCTCCTTGACCCCGAGAAGAGGAACTCCATGACTTGTTCGGTGATCCTCTTAGGCTAACCAAATGTTCTAGAGGTACTACCATCTATGGACTTGAAAATTTAGCCTATGATGGGGTGAGACATTGTCTCAGCAAGTTCACCCCTTAAACCCCTATTAGGAAGGAAATATAACCAAGGGTAGCCTAGCCACACAATACAGAGGACTTACCCTACCTCAGTTCCTTCCTGCACGTCAACACAGTTCATATCACAAATGCATGTAATCCATGCACACAACAATTGAAATGCCTCGCTCAACTCAATCAATCATGCGTTCCAATTATTAATTTCACCTCTCAGGGTACAGCCTACTCTCAAGTTCAACGGTCTACTAGCGTAGCTAGGCATCGTCTCACCACCTTTGAGCATGGCTTCGTTAGTACGTCGACAGCATTCTCGAGAGAGTATCGGTCCGGAATCTACTACGACTGGCATCCATTGTGCAGGCATCCCATATAGGGGCACGTCCAGCTCATAGCTCGGGATGGTTTCTCTTAATCAACACACAACCATTCAATCTCGGCCCATGACACTGTGCATTGCACTCAAATGCCTTAATTAAAATAGTAATCCTGGCCTATTTTCTTCATATTATAGATATATGGTAAAATAGTCGTGTGTAGGTTCATGGTTAATTTGAACTAGAAAAATTGATACCCTTCCATTTTAAAGTCCCCACCATTTGATATAGTACATAAAATCACTTTTAGTGTCAAAACTTGACACCCGGGATTTTTTGAATAATTTTCGTAATTGACACGACCATCGTTCAATTTGCACAATCCATCAATCAAATGCATAATTTGACCACACCATAGCAGCGAGCACGAAATTCTAACGATTGGCTATCACGGAATAATTTTCGAAATTATTAAATAAATAAATAAATAAATAAAAAATTCCAAAAAATTAAATTAAATTAAATTATATTATATTAATATAAATTAATTAAATAATATATATTCGAAATAATTAATTAATTCAAAATAATTAATTAAGTGCTTAATCAAACTTACACTAATTTAATTGCCTAATTAGCCTTAATTAATTATCCACTAAACTAATCACATACCTTAAATCTAATTAACATTTAATTAAACTAATTTAACCACTTAATCATACTTATCTTAATCTAAACACCCCTTTAGCAAGGTTTAGTGAGTAAACTCACCAGTTTTGCTTTCCAATGAGTTCATGATGATGGCAAGGCGAAGGCGGGCGACAATCAAGCTTGTGGCGACACCAAGCGAGACTAGGAAGGGCTTGAAAATGGGCCTAGAAGCTCTAGGACCCTTGCTGGCTTCGGCTACTAATCTTAGATTGCAAGGGTTGAATTGGTGGCTGGTTGGGCAAGAAATGGGTAGCGGCGGTCCAAGCGGGTGGAAGCGGCTGTTGTACGGTGGCGAGACGGGCTCTAGTGACTTCCATGACAACTAGGGGATGTGGGGGATGGTGGCTGGGTGTGACAGGAGGCAAGACGGCATGCGGATAGGTGCTCGCGGGAGCTCGAGCACGCAACAGACGGAGTGTTGGCGGTTCGACGAGCGTGCGGTGATGGAGGGGCCGATTGGCTCGGTTTTTGCTAGTTCTCTCAAGCTTTCTCAACTTCTTAACAATGGAGAAATGAGGGATTCAAGGAGGAAGAAGGGCTGCTAAAGAGGGGACCCCAAAGTGGCTTCCTTAGCCTTCAACATTTGTCTCTCTCTCTCTTGGCTTGCCCCCACCAGCCATCAGCCATCCAAAGCAGCTTTCTCTCTCTTCAATCTTCCTCAACAAGCTTGCTAATGGGTCCAAAATGTTCCTTCCCCCATGGCATACGAATTTTGTGACTTTCCCCCATCAATTCCATTCAATCCTTCTCCAATTGAGTTAAATTGAAGTCCATAAATCCAACCAAGGTGACCGCACTTAAATCCTCATTTTTCCTTGTCCAAAGATCCCACTTGAATCCCAAAAATGCGACCAAAACTGAGCCTATGAATTTACTGATCCAAAATAACCTTACTTTGATTTTTCGCCAAAAAAACTTGGTTTGCAGAAAAATCTTTGGAGGATGAGTTGACGTTCCTAAAATGACTTGTGACATGACATAACATCTAATTTCTGAAATCGGATTCAATTTCATGGTTAATTTCATGGTTAATTTTAATATGGCGCGATTTGAGCGCGTCCTAATCTACTAGGTAGCTTTTAGGAATTTTTAGTGCATTTGACATGTGGTCGATTATTTTTGAGCCACAATGTACATCTTCAATTCATTGGCGAGTCTCGGATGTCGTGAAAATCTCGAGATTTTAAATATGAATGCAAGGTACAAAAAAGATAGAAAAATCGGTGCACCATTAGACAAGAATTTTGCAATTATCACACATGGACTTTCATTTTTCCTTTTAGTATCATATTAGTCGAAATTAATCGAATCTTTCGGTAACAACCAAGCATCAATCCCCCCTTGGCAATCGACATCGTCCTGATCTCATTATCAAGATGACATCTAGGATGACCCCCATGCATCAACCTCACTCGGGCCAGTATCGTCCACGATCTCAATATTCGGACGGCATTTGGGGCTTTACTCCAAGCAATGATTGGGCATCCCCCATGTCAGCATATAAATCCATTATGTGTCCATACATTTCAAGCATCAATCGATTCATTTTATCTTTGAACTTTTAGTCAGATGAAAGGCTCGAAGGCGTGCCATGCATAGTGAATCAATGAATGACTCTTATACCTTGTTAGACTCATACTGAATGCGATTCAGCCTTGTGGTCTTGACTTGGAATTGTTTGCTCCGGCTTCAGCATCAACTTGTGACTTATCCAAAGTAACAACACGCCTCGATATTGTCTCGGATTCAAGTGTGAGCTGTGCACCCAGCTTGGCACATGTCCAAAGTTGCCGAGAACCTTCCTTGACATTTGGGTGTGCTTGACACTCATGCGAGGTCATGAACTTACTCGATGCAACAACAAGCAATCGAAACACAATAGGCATAACAATGCAATGCCAACATAAGCAAACGATGACATTGTCCTAAAATCAACAAGCGTAGCATATCGGCCTATCGAAGAGTTAGGAAAATCTACTTATTACTTTTTTTTTTTTTTGGACCTAGTCCAAAATTTTTCTTTGGTGGTCGGTTGGCGTCTAGAGTAGATTGGAAGAGAAGGGTGTGAAAGAGAGGAGAGAAAGGGAGAGGAAATGAGAGAAAGGCCAAGCCTTAAAATGTGAGGATGGCTCATCCTATTTATGTTGAGAAGAGACAAAAAGGGTAAGTGAAAGAGCTTTAAAGGAAGACTTTGTATTCTCGAGACTCAAGATCCAAGACCCAAGACTCAAGACTTAAGACTCAAGACTCAAGACTTAAGACTCAAGACTCAAGACTTAAGTCTGTTCTCACCGACGCCTTTCCAATCCAAAGGACGAAGGAAATCCAAAGCCGAGGTCTATGGTTGAGGATTCGATCCTATCCTCTCGGAAAAGATTCTTTGGTTGGATAATTATTTCGGATTCTTTAATTCTATCTAAGATCGATTGAAGATCCGATGGTCGACGAAGTAATCTTGGAATGTTCTATTCTTGGAAACCGAGATCCCGATTGTATGGGCGAACAGATTGATGGGCTATCATCGATTCCTTAAATAGCTCGGATGATCTTCTTGATTGATTCCATCCAACGGGTAGATTGGAGGAATTCCTTTGGTAAGTGCCAACGGCTATGATGGCATGAAGGAGTATAAAAGGAAGACGTTCTAGTTGTTTTAAGTGAGTGATTGATAGAAAAATTCAGTCGAAGATCCTTGATTATTACTTGAGACTCGTTTGAGCGAAATCGTATACGAGAGTGTTTGTACTTGGCGAGACCTTGAGTGAGTGTGGTAGATCATCTACACCTAGAATTCAAGGAAGATCAACACCGTAACAGCTCTTTGATTATAGTGGAATCCAGCCAATCTACTGGTGCGAAGAGTGGACGTAGGCTTGAATCAAGCCGGACCACTATAAACCGAGTGTTCAATTCTCTCTTTCCCTTACTCAGTCTCTCGATTGATATTTAATTATTGCAAATTGTTTAATTGTCTAAAGTATTGTGCAATCTTCAAGAAAAGTCGTTGTATACCTATTCACCCCCCTCTAGGTACTCATACTAGCAATATCAATTGGTATCAGAGCCCGTGTTCTCACTTTGTTTGAAGTGTTTTACTTCAGAGTAAAAGATCCATGGCTAGTATGCTAGCACCGGGGCGATGGAAGGGCAAAGCAATACCAGCACCTCCCTACTTCGATGGAAAGGATTACAACATCCGGGAAGAACAAGATGAAAGCTTTCCTTCGATCAAAGGATCCTCTGGAATGGGACGTTGTGGAAAGAGGAATCACTCCCGCTGCTGCATCAATCTCGAAAGAGGGAAAGACACTATTGAAACCAGCGGAATGTCTCAGAAGAGATAAACAAGAGACAAGCACTCGATGCAAAAGCAATTTACTCCTTATATTGTGCTTTATCTCCAACTGAATATAATAGAATATCTTCTTGTGTTACAGCAAAAGAAGTATGGGATAGATTACACATCACCTATGAAGGACAGATCGAGTGAAGGAGACCAGAATTAACATTCTCCTTGGTCAATATGAAGCCTTCAAAATGAAACCAGGAGAATCTATAATGACATGTTTAGTCGTTTTACGTATATTGTCAATGGTCTTGAGAACCAAGGACAAAAAATTTCTGATCCCATGAAGGTGAACAAGCTTCGCGTGGACTCTCCAAGGATTGGAATCATATAAAGACTTCAATAAGAGAGACGCAAAGAATCATGCCATTATCTCGTAGACGAGCTGATTGGAACTCTTCAGTCTTACGAAGTGGAACGAATTAATGAAGACGAAGATCCAAGAGGTAAGAAATCTATTGCACTAAAATCAAATGACGATCTCGATGATGCAGATTCTGAAGATGATATGGATGATGAGGAGCTCGCTCTCATGATAAGAAGATAAAACTGAATAGAAAAGGCGTAAGGTTCATCCCAAGGAAACAAAGTTTTCAAAGACAGCAGACTAAGTCTGATGATGATGAGGAACCAAACAAAGATGTAGTTTGCTTCGAATGTAAAAAGAAGGGACACATCGACCCAACCGTCCTCTTCGAAAAAGAAAAGAGGAAAAGCCGAGAAGTTTCGAAAAGGCTCTCAAAGCCGAAACCTGGAGTGATACGTAATGTGAAGAGAGTGATAATGAATATGCCAACATATGTTTGATGGACTCGCACTTGTATTCCGGATCGACTCCGCTGAATTCGAGGTAAGTAATTTTAAAATTCCTGTCAAAGTCTCTAAATATATTAGTGAACTGTGTTTCGGCCTTAAGACTTCTCTCAAAAGAATTTCCGAGCTTAAAAAGGAAAATTCAAATCTGAAACAAAAGGAAGTTATTTTAGAAGAAAAAGTTAAAAGTCTAGACCTAAATGTTTCTGCTCTTAAAGAAAAAGAAGATGATCTTTTGAAAGAAAATGTTTTCTTAAAAACAGACTTATCAAATATTTCAAAGAAGTTTTCGATAGGATCCGAAAAGCTTGAAAAAGTGCTTTCAAAGACCCTATTTCAATAAGTCTGGGTTAGGCATGACAGCGGAAACAATTCCCTTGATTGACTTTCCTAAAGTTAAAGAAAGAATTAAGAAGAGACCTTCAAGAGAAGCTTACAAAAATCATTTCAAGAAAGTTTTCGTAAAGTCTGTTGGTCAAAATGCTCTAAGGTGTTCAAAGTGTAAGTCTAGATCATTTTGAAAAAGACTGTCCTATGGTTTGGAAACCTGTTAAGAAAGCATGGCCCAATAATGCTTATCCTACTAACTCCAAAGGACCCAAGAAAATTTGGGTACCAAAGAAAGCTTGAGA
Organism: Eucalyptus caleyi; assembly: GCA_014182885.2. Classification (NCBI taxonomy): domain Eukaryota; kingdom Viridiplantae; phylum Streptophyta; class Magnoliopsida; order Myrtales; family Myrtaceae; genus Eucalyptus; species Eucalyptus caleyi. The sequence goes on along the minus strand of CM024468.2, from coordinate 29,961,235 downwards.
CTTTCACTTGAATGCGGGTCTCCGTCAAGAGAAAGATAAAATGGTATCTTGACAGCGGATGCTCAAGACACATGACAGAGACTCAAAGTGTTTCATAAAGCTTGTTCAAGTAAACGGCGGAAATGTTTCATTTGGAGGAAACGGTAAAGGAAGCATCGTGGGGTTTGGAACTGTGAAAATTGGAAATCTCACAATAAGCAATGTTTCTCTAGTAGAAGGACTCAACTATAACCTTCTCAGCATTAGCCAATTGTGTGATACCGGTTTCAAGATCTCCTTTCAAGAAGGAATTTGCTATGGAATTAGTAAAGATTCTACCGAGTCTTTCATGGGTCGAAGACATGGAAACATCTACCTCTTAGACATGAAACTGAATAAATCTCAATGTCTAATTTCAATCCAAGATGAAGCAAGCATATGGCACAGAAAGCTTGGCCATGTCAATATGAAGCAATTAGCCAAAATCTCATCAAAGCAGCTTGTTCGAGGACTACCCAAATTGCCATACCAAAAGTCGACTCATGCACTCCATGCATTCTCGGGAAAGCAGGTAAGAAATTCATTTAAGCAAACAAATCATGTCTCTACTAATCATGTACTGCATAGTTGCTTCATATGGATCTCTTCGGACCAACAAGAACTCGAGCATTGGAGGTAAGAAGTATTGTCTAGTAATTATAGACGATTACTCTCGCTTTACTCCGGGTATATTTTCTTGCAAATAAGTCGAAACCTTTCGTACTTTGAGAAATTTGCTAAAAAGGTTCAAAATGAAAAAGGATGTGCTATTTCAAGTATAAGAACAGATCATGGAGGTGAATTTGAAAATCAAGATTTCACAAAATTGTGTGATGAATCTGGTTTTAAACATGTATTCTCCTCTCCATACACTCCTCAGCAAAATGGAGTTGTGGAAAGAAAGAATAGATCTCTTCAAGAAATGGCTAGAACACTTTTAATTGAAAGCAAAATTTCTTCACGGTTTTGGGCTGAAGTCAAGCTGTTTCAACAGCATGCTATATCATCAATAGAGTCTTCCTAAGACCTATTCTTGAGAAAACCCTTATGAACTATTCAAAGGTAAGAAACCTATTGTTTCATACTTTCATGTGTTTGGTTGCAAATGCTTTATTTTGAAAAATGCAAGTGATCGAGTTGGTAAGTTTGAAGAAAGATCCGATGAAGGCATCTTCCTTGGATATTCTACATCAAGCAAAGCCTACAGAGTTTATAACAAGAAAAGCCACCGTGGAAGAATCAATGAATGTCAAATTCCAAGACTCGGCGCAAGATGAATCCAGCCGACTCAATATGAAGAGTCAGAAGTCACTCTAGACCTTCCAAAGTCTTCAACTCAAGAAGCATCTCCGACGGAAGTTCAACATCAAGAAGCTCATGAAGATTCAAATAAAGAAAGAGATCATCAATCAAGCAAATCAACCAAGAATCGGAAACACAAATCCAGTCATCCTAAAGATCTCATAATTGGCGAAATCAATGAAGGAATCCGCACGAGATCAAAAAGACGTGAAGAGTCTAGTGCTGTTGCTCTCATTTCTGAAATTGAACCAAAAAGCATAGAAGAAGCTTTATCGATGAAAGCTGGATTGAAGCTATGCAAGAGGAGCTCGACAGTTCAACATTAACGATGTCCTGGGAATTGACATCTAAACCGAAAGGTAAAACTGTTATTGGAGCTAAATGGGTGTTCGAAAACAAGATGAACGAAGAAGGAAAAGTCGTACGCAATAAAGCAAGACTCGTGGCCAAGGGATACACGCAAGAAGAAGGAATAGACTATGACGAGACTTACGCACCGTTGCAAGGTTAGAAGCTATTCGTCTATTACTTGCGTTTGCTTGTTACAAAAATTTCAGGTTATTCCAAATGGACGTCAAAAGTGCTTTCCGAATGGATTTATCCAAGAGGAAGTTTATGTGGAACAACCGCCGGATTTGAAGACCCAAAGAAGCCGACTCGTCTTCGGGACCGAAAAAGGCTCGTATGGTCTAAAGCAAGCACCTCGAGCTTGGTACGACTGACTAAGTAAGTTCTTATTACGTAACGGATTTGTCAAAGGTAAAGTAGATACTACTCGTTCATCAAAAAGGAAAACAAAAGTTTCTTACTCGTTCAAATATATGTTGATGACATTATTTTTGGATCTTCTAATGAAAGTCTTTGCAAGAAATTTTCTAAGTCTATGCGGGACGAATTTGAAATGAGTATGATGGGAGAATTAACATTCTTTCTTGGACTTCAAATAAAGCAATTGAAGGAAGGAACTTTTATCTTCCAAGAAAAATATGCTAATGATCTTGTCAAAAGATTTGGATTGGAAAGGTGCAAAAAGACCGACATACCAATGTCATGTTCTCGAAGATAGACAAGGATGAAGAAGGGAAGAAAGTAGATCAAAAGTGTACAGGAGCATGATCGGTTCACTTCTTTATCTTACCGCTTTCTAGACCTGATATTTTGTTGAGTGTTTGCGTCTCGTGCTAGGTTTCAATCGACCCTAGAGAATCACATCTCATTGCCGTGAAACGTATTATCAAATACGTTGCCTCATCTTCAAGCATCGGTCTTTGGTATCCAAAGAGGGGAGACTTTAATCTTCTAGGATACTCGAGATGCAGATCTGGCCGGTTGCGAGTCGATAGAAAGAGCACTCCGGGAACTTGTCAACTGCTTGGAAACAGGACGGTGTCTTGGTTCTCAAGGAAGCAAAGCACCGTAGCTCTCTCAACGAAGCAGAGTATGTAGCTCTTGGAAGCTGCTGTTCGCAAATTCTATGGATAAAGCAACATTTGCAAGACTTTGGCATTGAAGACTCATGCACGTAAATCAGATGTGACAACACCAGCGCGATCAATCTCACCAAAATCCAATTCTTCATTCAAGAGCAAAGCATATTGAGATTCGTCATCACTTCATTAGAGATCATATTCAAAATGGAGAAATCTCGATTCAATTTGTTGATTCGAAGAGTCAACTAGCAGATATATTCACAAAGCCTTTGGAGAAAAATCAATTCGACTTTATTCGCTCAAGACTCAACATTTTGAAGCTTGAAGAAGTTAAAGTCTAGAGACTCACCAACTCTAAGACTCGAACTCTCGACTTTGAATCATGAGACTCAATCATTCTTGGCTAAAGGCGTAAGTTGCTATTTTATCTCGAAAAGGTACGTTCTTTCACTCGATATAATTTGTGTGCAATTTTGAAAACTTGTCTTCTTTAAGGAATTAATTTTGGCAGTTATTGATTTTGAAAAGAAGTGTTCGTACACTTTCCTTGTACCGATTAAACTTCTCTTTTCAAATCCGAGGTATATATATACGTCTTTCTTCGCCCAATTTTCAAAACCCTAAAAAGCACTCTCCTCCCGATATCTGTTTCTATTTCTTGTTCATCGTCGAGAAAGTGGTCATTTTTCTTGGGAAAAGCAAGTGAAGGAATCTTCCAATAGACAAAGAAAGATGTCGTCTTCGAGGAAATCATCAAGAATAGCAAGCAGGGGACCACGAAGAATGGACAAGGGACCGACTCACTTCGATCTTATTGAAGAAGAAGACTTATCAAGTCAGCGACAAAGTCCGATTCGCTCTCCTCCACGTCATTCATCGTCTCCTGCCCCACAAGGTGGAAGTCAACATCTGGAAGAAGATATAATCGAGGATGCCGACCCAGTAAGAGTCCAAAAACCTCTCGTTATCTATAAACTTTATCGTGCGTTGAAAAGCACCGGTACTTCATTAAAGTATATAGATGACTTCCTTAAGGACAAAAATTATGGGAATGAGTATCTTTTCTGCGGAAAATGGAGGATTTGGGTATAGCTCCTCAAGGAAGGGTAGAGGAGGCTCGAGCAAACATTCCCAAAGTGATCCTCGTATGCCAGGACAAAATCTCGATTGACGGGAACGATGATGACAAAATGTTCCTTGAATTTAAACCTAGACTGGGTGTGGCAGCAAAGGTGAAAGGAAATCGGATGGATTTGTTTAAATCCAAGGATCGGGAAAAAGCGTATTTGGGCTGTTGAAAAGAGGGGTGATAAACCCTAGAAGTGTCGATTTTGACTTCCTGGACACCATCAACGTGAACTTAAGAGAAAAGTTGAATTTGCTTCAACTTGAGACTTTTTGCTCTGACTCTACGGACGGGTATGCTCAACTGACCGCTTATTTCTATTCAAATCTTAGCTTTTTGGATGCGAATAGAATTTCATTCAGTGTTCGAGACCAAGTCTACATGGTAGATGTGAATATGTTGGCGGACATAGTTGGAGTTGAACGAGGACGTTATCTTCCAATCAAAGTCTCACCTGCTCGTACTACTCTGGATCTTGTCAAAGATAGGGACGTAGAGAAGAAAATTACCTATTCCAGGATGAATGCCATCAACATTGTGCTTCATAAGATTGTGATCAACTGTCTAAGACCGAAGTCTACATCAAAGACTTCTGTGTCTCTTCCTGAAGCAAAATTGATGTATGCGATCAACTCAGGACGGAAGTTTTCTCTCCCGCACACTATTCTCTTCCATATGTACAGAGCAGTGTCAAAAGACAAAGGACAATTGCCTTATCCTGGTCTGGTGACCAAGATCTTCAGGCATCTGAACATTGATCTGCCACATACATTTTGTGTTCGACCGTGTGATAAGATGGTGGTAGGGTTGAAAATGTTAATGAAGATGCGTCTGCAAGAGCTCTCCAAGGCAATGGAGAAATTCAAAGTGAAATCTCCAATCCAGTCTGCTTCAAAAAGGAAAGGAAAGGAGGCCATTGGTGCCCCATCGAAGAAGAAGAAAAGAACTCTCATCCTTGAGGATGAAGATGAAGATGATGAAGATCCTACTATCCAAGCGCTGACAAGAACAAGACGTTCTGTGTCTCATCCGACAGTACTTCAGCAGAGCAGAGAAGAAGAAAAGCAGAACAGAGAAGAGGAAGAACAGAGAGAGAAGGAGAAAGAAGTTGAAGAAGAAGAAGAAGGAGAACAAGAAAAGTCTGCTGACAAATCTGGAGAGAAGGGAAATGAAGAGCATGATCATCACTCTTCCCCTATCGATGTCCTAGAGACAGGGGGAGTTAGGGAGCAAGAGAGGTCTACACCTCATGCTGCTGTCAGTGAAGATCTAAGACAATCTCCAGAAGACCCAGAAGAAGTTCAGGTCTCTCAATTGCCTGAAGAAGGTGATGCATCGATTCAAAATCTGCCAGACCATACAGAAGCGCCATCGTCTGAATACACACCATCTGAAAAAGCCAATGCCGCATACGGACGGATGATTCGCAGATTTTCGTAGCATCATGAATATTCTTCGGAAATGCGTAGCGATATATCTTCCGGACTGTGAAATCCAAGCTTTGAAGAATGCTGGACAAAAATCTTCGTCTCTCCGGAGGATAAATTCAAAGACCTTGCTCTGCTGACTTCAAGCCAATGCCAAGGGAGAAGAGGTAGCTCATCCGAGAGAAGACCGAAGAAGCTCGAAGGAGTAGTCCAGTCCATTGGGGATTTCCAGATTGTGCGCATTCCCAAGCAGACATGACTCCTTTCTCACCCTTTTCAATGCTGACAAAAAGGGGGAGAACCAATTTGAACCATCATATCTTTTAAAAAACTTTGATTTTTTTTTTGTGGTTATGTTTATTTTTGAGTATGACTTGAGAACTTGAACTTGGGTGTGAAATTGACTGAATTGACTGTGGATTGTGATGCTTGACTAGTTGCATTTATTCAAGTGTTGTTATATGGTGTTTCTCATGAAAGTCTAACCAATTTTCTGTGGATGCAGAGTCTGGTTGCTTTATTAATCTTTATGAGTTAGCCATATTGCTTGAGAAATGTTTTTGCAGGTCAAAGTTGTTCAAATCTACAAGAAAGTTTTGTCACCATCAAAAAGGGGGAGATTGTTGGAGAAATCTTTCCAGAATATTTTGAAGCTGACAAAACGTTTCTATCAGTCTAAGTCCTGGATGTTCGGAGACCGGCGTTTAAAGTCGAAGACTTTGTATTCTCGAGACTCAAGATCCAAGACCCAAGACTCAAGACTTAAGACTCAAGACTCAAGACTTAAGACTCAAGACTCAAGACTTAAGTCTTCTCACCGATGTCTTTCCAATCTTAAAATGTGAGGAAGGAAATCCAAAGCCGAGGTCTATGGTTGAGGATTCGATCCTATCCTCCGGAAAAGATTCTTTGGTTGGATAATTATTTCGGATTCTTTAATTCTATCTAAGATCGATTGAAGATCCGATGGTCGACGAAGTAATCTTGGAATGTTCTATTCTTGGAAACCGAGATCCTGATTGTATGGGCGAACAGGATTGATGGGCTATCATCAGATTCCTTAAATAGCTCGGATGATCTTCTTGATTGATTCCATCCAACGGGTAGATTGGAGGAATTCCTTTGGTAAGTGCCAACGGCTATGATGGCATGAAGGAGTATAAAAGGAAGACGTTCTAGTTGTTTTAAGTGAGTGATTGATAGAAAAATTCCAGAGTCTGAAGATCCTTGATTATTACTTGAGACTGTTTGAGCGAAATCGTATACAGAGAGTGTTTGTACTTGGCGAGACCTTGAGTGAGTGTGGTAGATCATCTACACCTAGAATTCAAGGAAGATCAACACCGTAACAGCTCTTTGATTATAGTGGAATCCAGCCAATCGGCTGTCGGTGCGTAAGAGTGGACGTAGGCTTGAATCAAGCCGAACCACTATAAACCGAGTGTTCAATTCTCTCTTTCCCTTACTCAGTCTCTCGATTGATATTTAATTATTGCAAATTGTTTAATTGTCTAAAGTATTGTGCAATCTTCAAGAAAAGTCGTTGTATACCTATTCACCCCCCTCTAGGTACTCATACTAGCAATATCAATTTATAGGTCTCCTCCTCTTAGATTTTTGTTGCAAACTCATGATGATGCCTAAATGACGAGTTGGCCTACCTATCTTTTTGAGTTGACATCTAGGTCCTTTAGTGTTGGCTTGTGATTGGTTCACTTATTTGCTTGCTCTCCAAGGCTCAATCTAGGCTCATTATTGCCTATGGTGCCTAAGGGACACATAAGCCCCTTTAATGTCTAATGTTTTCTTCTAATTGGTTGGTCCTTACCTTGTTCACCAAGGCTATAATCTAGGCCCATCATAACTTAATATTCATCTAAGATTCTAAGGGACACCTAAGTAGGCAACTCACCTCTCTCATTGATTGCCAAGATTTCATGCAATCATTAGGCTTAGATGTGTTCATTTAGCCAACTTGCTCTCCAAGTTTCTTCTCTTTAATACACTAAGGTCCAAAAGCATTTAATGCATTCTTATCTTTAAGCCAAGAAGTCACTAGATTAGCTTGCTCCTCAAGTTGGGCGTGCAGCCCCCTTCCCCTCCAAGTTGGGCGTGTGGTTCTCCCATTCTAAAGTGAAAACAGTTTTGAGAAACTTTCAAAATCAGTACCATTACTTTATCAAATGGGCTCGAAAAATTATAAAAGTCTAATATGTTGTAGAGAAGGCCTTAAAAAACATTTTTCATGAGTAATCCAAGCCAAATTTGCTTTATGGGAAGAGCGACAAATCATTGAACATAACCCAAAAATTCACTTTACGGGTCTATCTTTGAGCTCATTCTGGTTGACACTCGATCCATTCATATGGCTTATGGTTGGTGTATTACTAATCCATGATCGGACATTACCAATTCAAGATTCCTTTCCAATTACTAAGAATTAATATAAGGAATGATGCTTTTTTGATCGGAAGATGGTCACATTTGGTCAAGTCGGATCATCTATGTATCGGTGCATAGCCGGGCGGAATCACATGCGTGTGGGCATTGTGATCGATCAAATCGATCCATGATCATCCGCCAATCCAAAATCATCTTGTTAACAATCTTCATGATCAAAATGTCATCTTATGAGCTGGTGATCACATTCTATTGGTATGGTCAGTAGAAAACTCAAGGTTGACACCTCGACCAGTTCGTGATCGGTCGGTCGGTCGGTCAGACCATGACCGATCTTTGATGCCTTACCAATTGAACCGATCAATCCCATGGCCAATGGACCATAGTTGAACCATTCATGATCTTATGGCAGATCCTTACAGGTTCGGTATCGAGGGTGTTACAATAGTGCCTATAGTTTTGCTTGTATAGATGAACATATTCCAAGAAATGAGGTAAAACCGCCAAGCCAGTTAGCCTCTTCATTTTGGAATAACCCTCTAGTTCTTGCAATTTCAAGATTATCTTTAGATATTGTTGAGGCGGAGGATCCCAAGCAACCATAATGGGAGAAATACATGATTCACTTTTAGACAAGTTGATCATAGGCAAAATTTTGATTTCCTTCATGTGTGTTTGGATTACTTGTACATAATTGGAAGGAAAAACAAAGCTTTTTTGGAGGCTGGAACAATGACTTGTTTTGCCATTGTCAAAAAAGTCATATACTCGCACCAAAAGTAGTACTCCAATCAATGTGAGAATTAAATCTCCCATAGTTAGCCAAGTTGAATTTGAACCCTTGAGATAAATTCATTGAGAAGAACTCTTCGAGACAATGTGGTGGGACGAGATCAACCCATATGTTCCGAATAACTGGACAATCCCGTAAAACTTGCAACGTTGTTTCCACTGAAGATTCATAATGTAGACAACAAGGATTACCTCCCAAATTGTGAGACATTCTCAATTCATTGGTTCATAAGCGTTTATGTGCCACTAGCCAAAGGAAGGTTTGAATATGTTGAGACCCTCTCCACTTCCATATAAGGGGCTATATCTTATCAGTTTCTTGATTATTGATCCCTTTGATAATTCCACATGCTGACTTAGCCGAGAAAGATCCATTGCTATTACCTTTCCACAATAGAATATCTTTCCATCAGAGGCTATTGGTGGGTTGATAGCCTGACTTCAAAGAATTACATCTTTTGGTAAGATTCCTTGGACTAGCGGAAAATTCCATTTCTCATTCAGCATATAATCACGAACTTTTTTTAAAATGCTTCTTGTCAAGTATTGAGATTGGCAAAGTGGTTTTTTAGTATTTGTATTTGAATGTTAAAAGTTCTAGAAGGATCCTCATTTAGTAAATAAATTGTTATTTTAATAGATAAGGTTAGTAAACATCACAAACATTTTCAAACTAGTACACTCATGCAACATTTACCCTCAATTAATTTTCATGTTACAAAAAACTTTAAACTGATACATATGGTCAAATTTACTTCAAAATATGAGGTGTAGTAGCATCTTGACCAAACCTTTACTTATTATGAATGAGATGGACGTAAAAAAAGTTAAAAGGGGAATTGCAGTTGTTGAAACTAGATTTTGCTTCATAGCATGGACAAATTTTATCAACTAAAAGTGAATATTGAAATAACAACTTCACCATGTCCTTTTTTCCCCATGTGATAATTTAGGGTTTTATTGGCAAAACACAAAGGTGGTTTTTATTGGCTTTAGGCTAAAAAGCATTTCAACAAATGGATCAATGAAGTTCTATCCCCCATATACTACCACTTTCTTCTGTCAAATGACAACTTGAGGTGTAAGGTTAGCATCAAGATCAACTGCTTTATGAATGTCATCTGCAATCATAGGTATTATCATTATCCCAAACAACAAAAATAAAGTAATTTTCTTCTTTGCCTTTATAAGGCTTAATGAACTAGGCACTATCTAGGGAAGAAACTCGGTGAAATAAACATGTCCATGAAGATGCGGACAACCTGCACTAGATAGAAAGACCCCGTGAAGTATTATTGTTCCTTGGGATTGGCTTGTAGCTTAGGTGGAAGGCAAAGAAAGCCTTCTTTCATGGGTACTTGAGCCATAATTGAGATACCACTTTGGAAGAATTAGAATTTTATCCTTGTGTCATGACCTATAGACTAAGGGATGGTCTCACATAGACCATTTCTATAGAGTGTAGGCTTCCCAAAAGGTAGTGGACCTTAGACATTGTATGGAGGCAATAAATCATGAAGATCACAAACTACAACTTCTACTTATGAAAGAAGTTGGAATAAGGGGCATTGAAGAGACTTCCTCTCTTCATATAGTTACATGGATCGTCTTTGATTGAGACTGACCTAGTTCACTTTCAATTTTTCGTGTTGCGAAGTTCTGTGTTTGTGTTTCCATTGTCTTTGATAGATACTGGTTAGGTGAACGATGCTTCTGTGGAAACATGCTTTTACTCATATTGGAGTTTTGTTCCATTCATTTATAACCTATTTATTGGAGGAGAATTTTGAAGTGCATCAACTTAAGAAATCACTTTGTTTGGTCTTTCATGTCTTAAAATCGCCTTATCTAAGGATTTACTTCCACAAATAAAATTGCTAAGATGCACTGTTTGCATGGGCACCTACGTGCATCTTAGGCTAATATAAGTCCTTAAATCCAACCGTTGATAGGTCCAACACGAGATTTTTCGACGATCCAAGAATTTTGGTGCACTAAGCATACATGCATCGACATCTCATGCACAAAGCTAGTGATCAAATTAGGAATTCAAAATTCATTAGGATACTTGCTAGTTCAAGTACATGACTGACTCCACATGGTGCGTATTATTTTTTTGTCCTTTTCTTCCCCTAAATAAAAGATGGTTAAAATGCCGTGGAGATACTTAAAATCACATATTGACCACAAACAAGTGGTGGAGAACTAGCTTCAGCCGTGGTGGTGGCCACCTTTAGGATTGTGGTTGTCAGGGCTATGTTCATCGAGGCCATGCCCACCTGGTCCTCCATGGCCATGATCTCCTCTAGGCTTGCTACTAGGTCTACGCCTAGATCACCATGGCCTCCGCCAAGACCACTGTGGCCTCCACCATGACCACCACTTGGGCCTCTTTGGCCTCCATGAGGACCATGATTATTGTGTCCACCACCATGGTCATGTCTAGGTCCGCCACTTGGACCTCAATGGCCTTTGCCATGACCACCACTTGGGCCTCCATGGCGTCCACTAGGGCTATGAGTGTGACATCCCAAAATTCAATCCCATCTCAATAATATGAAATGGGCATTTCGTTGATGCACCTATGGTCATTTTACTCAGAGTAGGGCCTCTCACGAGTTAACTAATCTATTAGGTAAAGCCATTAAGGGATATAAATGCAGCGGACTTGAGAATTTGATCGGAAATCGACTGCTTGACCATAATAATCAGCAAGGGTCAATATGACACCATTATAATCGATTAGTGATCGAATATAGGTTGATTCGATGGAAACACGTAATTGAATTGTGGGTAATTCCGTGTGATTGCCAAATTCGCATCGGATGGCACTTACCCGATTTGCTATCAAAATTATACTTAGTACATGTAATTGAAACATTGCAATTTTTAAGACAACCAAGAGTCATCTACAAGTTGAAAATGCACAAATGTGGATCGAAAATTATCGACCATGGGTCAAATGCGCTAAAATCCCTAAAAGCTACCCGAAAGGTTAGGTTGTACTAAAATCGCGTTCGGTCGATTTTAACCATGAAATTGAATTTAGTTTCTAGATTCGGATGTTTGAGCATGTCACGATTCATTTTTAGGACGTCATCTCATCTTTCGGAGAATTTTCGTCGAGTCCAGAATTTTGCAAGAAAAATCAATTTTTGGATAAAATGGAAAATGAAATGGAAATTCGGATCAAGGGAAGAACAATAATTTTGGCTGCCCAAATTAGCTTTATTTGGGGGAAATTGAAGCTAAATGGTGGTTGGAGGGCCAATTGACTTCCATGCATGAAGACTTTGGGGCTTAAGCAATCATGGTTTAGATATTTCATAAGGTGTTTGATTGGCTAAGCAATGGACTTGCATGTTCTCTCTTTTCTCTCTCTTTCTCTTTCTCTTTCTCTTTCTTTTTCTCTCTACCTCATGCATGCACCCCCCAGCAGAACAACCTCTCTCTCCTCTAATTCTCTCTTTTCATTCACACATCCCCCTCCCCCTTAATTATGGTTCTGTTATCCCCCTCATCTATGACATCCCGGATTTTCACTTCTGCTTTCAATTGAATAAATTAGGCCTTTCATCGACACATATAGTGTTATTCTCAGAACTGATCTATCGTGAAATAACTAGACTATCTGGAGAAGTCAATAAGATATTTTAATGCAATAGACTTGGGAATTCGATTAGGAATCGACTACTTGACCGTGCTCATTTGCAAAGATCATTATGGCATAGTTAAAAAATCGATTAGAGATTAGGGATAGGTCGGTTTGACTAATATGTGCGGCTAAACATGGGTGGTTCCACTAAATTGCAAAATTCTCGTCAATCGACACTAGACTGATTTTTCTATCATTTTGGTATCCTGTGTCTGTATTTGAAACTTTGAGATTTTCACAACCACCGAGAGTTGCCAATGTGTCGAAGAGGTTCATTGTAGCTTGAAGAAAATTGACCACGAGTCATTTACACTCAAAATTTCTAAAAGCTATCCCAGTAGCCTAGGTCATGCTAAAATCATGCTAGATTGAAATTAACTGTGAATTTGAATCTGATTTTAGAAATTGAAAGTTCCGTCATGTCACAAGTCATTTTATGAACGTCGACTCAATTTCCGAAGATTTTTCTGCAAATCGAGATTTTTGGCGGAAAAAGTCGAGGAAAAATGTCAATTTGATTGAGAACTCGACGGTTGAATTTTTAGAAGCCAAATTGATTTGATTCAAGTAGGATATCGGTCCAATTTGAGAAAATGTTGTAAAATTCGTATTGCCCCATTGCCCACAACATTTGGACAATTTCAATAGCTTCTAGAAGAAGCTATGGTTGCTGGAAAAAGCAGCTGAGGAAGCTAGCTGCACGGTGGGGCCTTCTAAGGAGACAAAGAGATAAAGAGGAGACCAAAGTGGTCCCCCCTTAGCAACTGGTTCCCCCTCCCCCTTCCTCTCCTCCTTCTGCCCGTGGACTCCTCCCCATCCTCCTCACTTGGTGTTTTTGAAACTCAGCAAACCTAGAAACCGAGCCTCCCTCCTCCTTCAAGCCATCGCAACCGTCTGTTGAAGCCTGGAGCATCATTGTTCGCCGTCACATGCCGCATGCCAACCGCGAGCCTGTCGCACACCATCCCTCCTCTCCATGCGTCATTCGTCCCTATTTGTTTGTCCTACAGGTTGCTTTCCATCACCGTTTAGGTCGTTGGAGCCACCATATGCCACCACCTTTGCTCGTCTAAGCCGTAGCAACTCATCTATGCCCGTTTCAATTCCAACCGACCACCATCTAGGCCTTCTCAGCCTAAGACCAACACCAAACAGAGATTGAAGCTAGTGGGTTTCTAGCCCACTGTTTGGCTCATTTTTTAGCCTTTCCCGACCTCATTTGACAGTCCTACTTTGGAGTTTGTCGATCCTCGTCGCCTCCCTATCGTTTTGGTCCGAGTAGATCATTATTCAAGTGAGTTTAACTCACTAATCCCTGCTTAGTAAGTTAATGACGCTTAGGGGTTGATTAGTTTAAGTTAAACTAGGATTAGGTGATTAGTTAGAATGTATTAGTGAATTAGTTAATCCTGGATGCACATTAGGTGGTTAGATTAGTGCAATTAGCAAGTAAATAGAGTATTTATTGAGATAGTTTGGAAATTTTCCGAACTCGAATCGATATTTAATTGGGCTTTACAGGCCTAAGTGTGCAATATTTACATTTATAAATTATTTTCCGTAATTATTTAATTAATTAACTATTTTTCATAAATTAGATCGGAATAGCTGGTGATTGGAATTTTATGCTGATTGCAATGGTGTGATTGATTTATTTATTTGATTGCTATTTTGTGGAATTTGAGTCTTGATTGCAATTTCGGGGTATTATTAATTTCAATTATTAACTAGAAAATAACCGAGCATCGGTTTACAACGCCAAAAATATTTTTATGGACTGCACAATTGGTATAGTTTTGAAAAAGAACTATATTGTATTTTTGCTAAGGTGGGCCGTGTATCCACACACCGGTATTTTTATTGGGAATGATAAAAAAATGGTGGCATTCTTAGTTGGTGAGAAGTGTACTATATCAATTAATGGACTTTGATATATTAGCTTTGGGTGAGCATCAAGTGTATACTATATCAGTCTGTAAATTTTGATATGTTAGCTTTGGGTGAGCAGTATACTTATATACTATATCAGTTTATGAACTTTGATATGTCTGCTTTGGGTAAGCAGTATACCTTAGTAGCTTTTGGTGAGCATTATTAGTATACTATATCGGCTTGAGGGCTCTAATATGTTAGCTTTGAGTGAGCAGTATACTATATTATCAGTTTTGGGTGAGTAGTCCTCAATGATATCATACTTATAGATAGTATTGATTGACTTGACAGCGTGATGGTCTCGCTGACATGGAATCAACTAGGTCGATTGATCGATGATTCGATATGATGTGATGCATCGACTTGTTAATTAATTCGTTGAATTACAAATTATATAACTTGCAGGAAGGGACAAAGACTAAGGTAAGTCCTTTGACTTGTGTTTGTGCTTAGGTAGCTATTGGGGCGTATTTTCTTCCTTGTTAGGTCTTAAGGGATGAACTTGTTGAGGCGTCGTCTCACCCCGTTGTGGGATAACATTTTCAGGTCCTTAGATGGCACCTCTCCTAAACGTTTTGGTTGACCTAAGAAGGTCATAGAGCAGAAGAGTTTCATCCCCATTAATGGGGACCTAAGAGGATGGGTGTATGAGTTGGTGAAGTCCATGATCTCGGTGAATGAGGCCTTACTCCATAAGGTACCTCATTAATACAAATCATGGTATTGTTAGGAGTGAAATGGCTAAAGAGAGGGTCCCATACCTAAGTCTGAGGTCCCTAGGTATGTTCTGGAGGTTGCTCTTGGGAAAAGCATGGCAAATCCTCGAGAGGGTTTGGTGGTAGATTTGGATCTCTCGGATCCAGGGACTCCGGTGTACTTAGATAAAGGCTCCAATGAGGACGAGAGTAAAGATAAGGATCCGTAGTTTATGAAACCCTCCCCCTTGTTTTGTAGACCTTATTTTTAAGTCTGGTATTGTATATGACCTAGCTTGGTAAATGTATATATAAGTGTGATGTGACTTTTGAAAAATTGTGGCCTTACTTTTCTATTCCATCTTGTTATTGTTTGGGGATTTAATTAATTGCTTCCGCATGCGCATATTAAAAATGAATGGGTCGGTGATGCATCTTGGGACGTCGCTATTTAATTGACCAAGCCGGGAAGGGCACGCTCTAGGAGGGTCGGGGCGTGACATCATCTTTGCTGCACACCTCCACCATCTCCACCATTTAGCCCCATCTTCATCTCCCTTCCTTCTGCAGCCGCACCTTTCAACTCCAACAGACACGCCAACCTTCACCGCCCATTTCACAGCAGCACCCCTGCGTGCCCATCATTCAGCCGAGCAACCACTACCACCCACAACACCTCCTGCTCATTCCAGTTGCGCCACAACCCACTCAACCAAGACCAACCAACATCACCCCAGTGTCTCCAGCTTCACCGAGCAACTCCATTAGCAACTGTGCACTAGAACTCGCCCGTACAGCCATCACCTCATTGCCATCAACTGCCCATCCCGAAGCAGTCCAGCCACCTTAGTCCCTTAGTCTAGCATTGAGCAAAACTAGTTCTTCTAGCAGCAAGCAGTGAGCTTGCAAGGTGGTTTTCAACCCATCCCCGCACCGTCCAGACACTGTAGGCATGGGATCTCACCTCCATTGCTGTGAACCCATTACCTCGCTAATCCAGTGAGTTAACTCCTTAATCATTGATTAGATTGTTAATTGCTTTTGGGGGGTTAGATTAGTGTTAATTCACTTGGTTAGATTAGTGATAAGTGGATTAGCTTAGCTTTAGATTCAGTTTACTTGACACTTGCCATTTGTTATTTTTGTGGGGAAAAATGAGCTGTGATTTTGAAGTTGCTTCCTTCTTGAAATATGCTCTAAACATATTTAGCTATGACATATATTTTACTCATGATTTTAGGGAATTAAAAGGATATGGTTTCATCCTTGTTATTTGCAAAATAGAGTCTTAGTTTGTGCTAGAACTTGTGACATTTTGGTGTTCCAAGGTTTTTTCTTTTATCAATTCTTAGGGTTCGATTTTTGAAAGAGTTCCTTCACAAACATTTTTCATGACATCTAATAGTTTAACATAGTCAATTTGCAGATCAAATGGACAACTTTGGACCTCGAACCAGATTGATTTCGGAAAACAAACTTTCTAGACACAAACACAATTTTTGTAATGGTTTGGGCAATTTACCGCTTTCAATCTAGTAAGATGTAGGTTAAGGTGTCTACATGAAAAATTTTTTTTTTTTTGGTGTCCTTTACAACATATTCAAAATTGAGAATTTTTTGAGCTTGCTTGGTTAGGTTTCTGAATTTAAACTTGGAGAAGTGCAAGTGGCCCGGTTTCTACCGATTAGGGCTAGTTGTGATTTTGTGGTTGTTCTTGATGTTGTGCATGCTGGATAATGCATATTTGGTGATGTGGGTAAATTTTGGCATGCTTAGAACTTATGCGTGATAATATGTGAGTGGTTTTTCTACGGTGATGGTTTATGGTTATTGCAAAAGATGAGTTGGACACCAAATTGGAAAAACAATTAGGTGTTGAGTTGGACACCAAAAATTATTTGCATAATAAAACAATAAGGTTTTAAACTAGGTGCGTGCGAATTTTGATGGATTAATTGAGTACGTGAGCACTTATGAATTTATTTCTAAAGGTTTTGAACCAAAAAAAAAAAAAAGGGGGGGTTTACTAAGATGGTTTTCAAAGAGGGTGGTTGGAAAAGAAAATATAAAATAAATGAGGTGTTGGGTTTGAACGCCAAGTTTTATGTGTCCTCAATAAAATGAGGAGGTTTTATACTAGATGCATGCAAAGTTTGGCGGCTTAATTTCAAATATGTGATACCGTATGAATTTATTTCTGAAAGCTTTAAAGAAAAAAAAAAAAAAGAGAGTGGCCAAGTGGATTTTGAAAAGGGATTTTGGTGTTCTTGGCTATGTGATGGCTTGTACATGTCTTGTTGTGCAATTGATTGCTAGATGGCAGTTACTGATGATGGTTACAAAACTTGGTTTTATGGGCTTTTAGATGGAAAAATGCCCGGTGTCGGTTTTTTGGACTCCAATTCTTATGTAACATGTAAAATCGTGGAGTTTTGAATTGGGAGTGTATTGAGTTTTATGGCTCGATTTAAATGTGTGACCAGGCATGATTATTTTATTGGGACAATTTTTAATATGAAGAAAATTGGCCAAGTCCATTATGTGAAATTGAGGCATTGAGTGCAAAGCATGATGTTCTTGGCCGAGTATGTGCTAGTGTGTGATCACCTAAATACCCTAATGCATTTACGCGAGGTAGTGAACCTGTCCTGATGCGTATGAATATGTAGGACGATGCCATCTAGGCGGGGGTTCTAGATGATGACGTTCGCAGATGGATTTTGGAATGATGCTCTGTGTGGAATGCCGTCTAAGCAGGAATTCTAGATATTGCCATGCTCGATGGGGCAGGACGATGCCCGATTTTTATCGAATGCTCGGTGGGGGTCCGGATGACTGTTGACTGTTATGTTAGCTGTGGCCTGAGAGTTCATAATAATTGGAACACGCCCCAATGGTTGTGATAGTTGTGCCTGATTATGAGGCAAAATTGTGTGGCACGGTATGGAACGTGTCATACCGATTTTACCTTACAATCGGGACCCATGTGGATGGTTGTGATTGAAATGATGTGTTCCAGTTATTAAACTATCCTTGCTGCACTTATGATGGTATATATGTTGAGCTAACGTACAGGTACGCACCGTGGCGAGGTAAGTTCTGTATGGTGTGTGCTTAGGATTGCCTTCGAGGCAAATTTGCATCCTAATCAGGGTTTAGGCGGTTGACTCACCGATATTTTATCTCATTCCGTCGTGGGCTAGTCCTTTTTAGGGCTGTAGCATAGAGATTTGCTGAGTGCGGATGTGGTGGGTGCGAGATGCGACACTTTTTGGCTAGCCTTGCCATTAGCAAAGTTAGAGTGACCTTGATCCCTGAGGTCTTTTGAGAGGGTCAAGAGGAAGTGGCCGTTGAAGGGCTTATAATTAATAAGACTTCCTAGGGTCAACAGTTGGTAAGGAAATTGTTCCTTGTTTTCACTATCCCTGTGTTGGTTGGTTGTCTAGGTATTCATGTAATTCGTTTTTGGATTTGCTTAATCTAAAGGAAAAAAATGGGTTGGCGATGCGTCCTGAGACG
Source organism: Eucalyptus caleyi (assembly GCA_014182885.2). Lineage (NCBI taxonomy): Eukaryota > Viridiplantae > Streptophyta > Magnoliopsida > Myrtales > Myrtaceae > Eucalyptus > Eucalyptus caleyi. Next base: position 29,942,939 of record CM024468.2, on the reverse strand, counting down.
TTGCATTTCTAATCGACCACCGATGGATGTGTGTATTTAAGGTTCGGGGTGTGACAATGACTGTCGTGGCCGCCACCATGGTGATGTCCTAGTCCACCGCCAGGATCACCATGGTCTTTGTGACATCTTGATTTTCCAATTTATGTTTTCAATAGAATGAGTCGGGCATTTTATCTTCGTGCTTATAGTTCTTTTCTTTGAGTTGGCCACTCACGAGATAACTAGTTTATCAGGTGAAGCCGTTAAGGGATTCTAACGCATCAAACTTGATAATTTGAAAAGGAAACGATTGCTCGACCGAGCTGATCTACAAGGGTCATTATGGCACAGTTAAAAATCGATTAGAAAATCGGAGATAGGTTGACTCGACAAAGGTATGTGATTAAGTGTGGGTGATTCCATCTAATTGCACAATTCTTGTCGACCAGCACTAGAACAATTCTTCTGTTGTTTTGGTACCCTGTGTCCGCATTTGAACCTTGAGAATTTCATGACAACTGAGAGTCACCAATGTGTCAAAGATGTACATTGTGGCTTGAAAATAATCATCCACAGGTCAAATGCATGAAAATTCCTAAAAGCTACTTGGTAGATTAAGACGCGCTAGGATTGTGCCATAATGAAATTAACCGAGAAATTGAAACCAAATTTAGAAATTGGAAATCCTATTGTGTCACAAATCATTTTAGGAACATCAACTCATCTTTAGATGATTTTCCTGGAAACCAAGTTTTTGGCGAAAAATCAAAATATGGTCATTTCGTCTCAGGAAAATCAGCAAGCCCACTTTTGGTCACACTTTTGGGACCCAATATGGTTCTGTAGTCAAGGAAAAATGTTGAATCAAGTGTGGTGACATTGGATAAATTTATGAGTTTCAATTTGGATGGATTAGGTTAGGAATTGAATGAAATTGAGTGAATTTGATGAATGAATGTACCGAATTCGTATGCCAAGGGGCACACCACATTTTACACCTATTAACAAGCTTGTGGAGGAAACTTGAGGATAGAGAATGGCTGAGGTCATGTGATGTCATGGTGGGGGCAAGAGAGAAAAGGTTTGGACAAGTGTTGAGCTCTAGAGAGCCCTTGAGGTCCCCCTTGCTTAGGAGACCTTCTTCATCCCTAAATGGTGGTTTTCTCCATTGTTGAGGTCCCTTGGAAGCTGAAGAGAACTAGAGAAAACCGATCTCATCAACCCTCCATAGTCACATGCCCTCCAGACTCCATTTCCCCCTTTGTTTTCCCCTTGTTGAAGTTTTTGCTCTAGCTGACCTTTCGCCAAAGATTCGAGTGAAAAGTTATGTTTCTATGAGAATCAGCCAACGCTCCACCCACCATCATCTCTAGGACATCCAAACCATTCATGAGGACTTCACGGTGCCCCGAAAGGAGCCCCGTAGCCTCCTGTCCAATGGCACGAAGAAATGCCCTGCTGGTCCATCGGTCTGCTTGCTGAGTGCACTATTTCGCGTTTTTCTTCATTTTTCTCCCATTCTAACCCTTCCTTTGCCCATCCCATCCACCCACAAGTTCCTCAAGATCCCCACAACCTATCGGTTGCGAACCACCCGTTTGTTAGAGCTCCGATCGGCCCATTTTCACCGTTGAAGCTGCTAGTTTCTTCTCTACAAGGTTTTGGAGACTTTGTGGCCCATTTTCAAGCTCTTCCTGACCTCGCTTGGTGTCGCCACAAGCTTGATTGTCACTCAGCTCACCGTCGCCGTCGCCATGGACTCATCAGAAAGCAATTCCGATGAGTTTATCCTCTAAACCTTGATTAGCAAGTTAATGATACTTAAGGGATGTTTAGATTAAGCTAAGTATGATTAGGAGGATAGATTAGTTTAGTTAAGTGTGGATTAGATTAAATGTTGTAATTAGTTTAGTATAATTAATTAAGGCTAAGTAGATGATTAAATTAGAGTAATCATGGTTAGTCCTTAATTAATTATTTCAAATTTATAAATATTAATTTATTAAATTAAAGTATTATAATATAATATTATTTATTTTAATTTTCGGAATATATTTAATTATTTATTATTTTCGGAAATTTTCGGGAGAGCCGATCGTTAGAAATTCGGTGCTGACTATTGTGGTGCTTTCAGATTATGCAATTGATTGCCATATGTCGCAAATTGAATCTTGATTGTGAAAATTATGGATTTTATTTAGAAAATTATGGGTGTCGGGTTTTGACACCAAAAACGGATTTCGAGTATTATATCAAATAGTGGGGTTTGAAAAAGGATGATTTTTGTTTTCCTGGTTCGAATATGACAAGTACCCACACACGTGGCCAATTTCTTGAATGATTTTAAAATGAAGAAAAGAGGCCGGGATTAATATTTTAATGAATGGCATTGAGTGGAATGCAAGGTATCCCAAGCTGAATTGGAATTGTCGTGTGTTGGTTAATAGGAAACCGTCCTGAGCTTTTAAGTTGGACATGCCCCTATATGGGAGGCCCCACACAACGGGCTCGGGTCGCAGTAGAGGTTGAGCCGACTAGACCTATGCTTATTCGGGAACGTCATCAATGTAGTGACGAAGATATGCTCCAAGGGGGGACGATGCCTGGCTAAGTGCCAGTAGATAGCCGATTGCGAGTAGGCTATGCCCTTATGTGGCAGTGAATAACAAGTGGGACGCATGCTGAGTGTTGTTGATGTGTCAGATTATGGGATGAAATTGTGTGGCACGGTATGGGACGTGTCATAATGATTTGGTCTTATAATCAGGAGCCCTATGGTTGTTTCAAAGAAAGTGTTTGCGTTCCAGTTGTTTGAATTCTATTGCTTCATCTGCTTGAGTGATATGAATTGTGATAACCTAAAGAAAGGAACTGAGGCAAAGGTGAGTCCCATTATTTGTGATGGTGTGGCTAGGCCATCCTGGGGTGTATTTTCTTTCTAATAGGGGTTTAGGGGGTAGATTTGCTGAGACATTGTCTCACCATGTTGTGCGCTAAATATTTTCAAGTCCGTAGATAGTGATACCCCCAGAGCTTTATGGTCTTCCCATGTAGATAATCGAGCAGGTGCATAATTTTCCTAATCCTAGAAGTCATTGGGTTTATGAGCTTATTAGGACCACGGTTTGGGTTGAAGGGGACCTATTTGTTAGAGTGCCTCATTGATATAGAGCATGGTTCCACTTTGGAGCCAATGGTTTCGAGATTGGTCCTCTTAGAGGTTTTGATATTCCACTTGCTATGATTGAGGGCATCCTAGGAGAGGATATAGCTGACCCTCCCAATGGCAGGGTGGAGGACCTTGCATCTCTAAAGGTTGAGGAGTTAGTGGTGGGATCGGTGAACAAGTCTAACTGGTAGTCATAGGACTGTTCCTTTTTGGGTGAACCAATCTTTTTGTACACTGACTTTTGATGTATATAAATTCTGGTGTGTATATTTATATATGAAAGTAGGTTTGGTTGTGAATGAGTTTGGTTCCTACTTTCCTATTTCGTATATTATTGTCAGGGGTTTTATAATATGCTTCCGTGTGTACATTTAAAATGAATGGGTCAGCGACGTATTCTGGGAAGTCACATTGTTTGAATGACCACAAAGAGATGGGCATGTGCTCGAGGACTGGGGCGTGACATCCCCGTTTAAGCGGTATCAGAGTGGGTCTGTGTTTGGAGTGATAAGGTGTGAGGTAGTCATGAGATAGTTAGTAGGAAAGGCTTTTCAATTTGCTGACGCATGTGATTGAAAGCTGATTGATAGCTTGTTTGTGTTGTCACTCAGATTCTAACATAGTGTTGGAATTGGAAAATAGGTGTTTGTAGAGAGTTTGTAGCATGAGTGACCAGGAGTAAAGAACTCTTAAGAAGAGGGAGTAGGCCTTGCGACTTGGGATAGGACGCCGACAAGGGTCGGTACCTGAGGTGCTCAGCTTAGAGTGTACACTGAGGCCAGCGTGAGTGGAGTAGCGCCACCACCGGTTTCGCCGATAGGTGTTGGGGTAGCAACTCCTAGTGATCCCATAATTGACCGGATCATATGGGCCCTTGAGGCCTTGAGTAATCAGATGGACTAGCTGTTGGAGAAATCTTTCAAGAATATTTTGAAGCTGACAAAACGTTTCTATCAGTCTAGTCTGGATATTTGCAGACCTTCTGTTTATAGTCTGAAGACTTTCTGATCACCAGATTCAGCACTCAAGACTCAAGACTCAAGACTATTCTCATTGACAGTTTTTCTAATCTAGTGATGAAGGCAATCCAGAGCCGAAGTATTTGGTTGAGGATTTAGTCCTATCCTCTGGAGAAGATCTCTTGGCTGGACAAATATAACGGATTCTTTTATTCGTAATCAAGATCGTTTGAAGATCCGATGGTCGACGAAATATTCTTGGAAGGTTCTATTCTTGGAAACCAAGATCCTGATTGTATGGGCGAACATGATTGATGGGCTATCGTCAGGTTCCTTTAATAGCTCGAATGATCTTCTTGATTGATTCCGTCCAACGGGTAGATTGGAGGAATTCCTTTGGTAAGTGCCAACGGGTATGATGGCATAAAGGAGTATAAAAGGAAGACGTTCTAGTTGCTTTAGTGCATGATCGATAGAGAAATTCCAGAGTCTGAAGCACCTTGATTATTAGTCGATACATTTTGAGCGAAATTGTATACACAAAGAGTGTTTATACTTAGTGATACCTTGAGCGAGTGTGGTAGATCATCTACACCGAGAAATCAAGGAAGAACAACTCTGTAACATCTCTTTGTTCATAGTGGAATCCAGCCAATAGGCTGTCAGTGCAGAAGAGTGGACGTAGGCTTGAATTAAGCCGAACCACTATAAACCGCGTGTTCAATTCTCTCTTCCCTTCTCTCAGTATTACTTTGATTATTGTTTGTCTCAAATCTATCAACTGTCTAGTATTGTGCAATTATCGAGAAAAATCTTTTATATACCTATTCACCCCCCTCTAGGTACCTATACTAGCTATATCAATTGGTATCAGAGCTTGTGTACTTACTTTATTTGAAGTGTTTTACTTCAGAGTAAAAGATCCATGGCTAGTATGCTAGCACCAGGGCTGGTGGAAGGGCAAAGCAATACCAGACCACTCTACTTTGATGGAAAGGATTACAACATCTGGAAGAACAAGATGAAAGCTTTCCTATGATCAAAGGATCCTCTGGAATGGGACGTTGTAGAAAGAATTACTCCTACAGCTGCATCAGTTTTTGAAAGAGGGAAAGAAATTGTTGAGACCAGCGGAATGACTGAGGAAGAGATAATCAAGAGACAAGCACTCGATACAAAAGCAATTTACTCTTTATATTGTGCTTTGTCACCAACTGAATATAACAGAATATCTTCTTGTGTTACAGCAAAAGAAGTTTGGGACAGATTACATATCACCTATGAAGGAACATATCGAGCGAAGGAAACCAGAATTAACATTCTCCTCGGTCAATATGAAGCCTTCAAAATGAAACCAGGAGAATCTATAACTAACATGTTTAGCCGTTTTACAGATATTGTCAATGGTCTTGAGAATCAAGGACAAAAAATTTCTGATCCCATGAAGGTAAACAAGCTACTACGTGGACTCTCCAAGGATTAAAATCACATAAAGACTTCAATAAGAGAGACGCAAAGAATTATGCCACTATCTGTCGACGAGCTGATTGGAACTCTTCAGTCTTATGAAGTGGAACGAATTAATGAAGACGAAAATCCAAAAGGTAAGAAATCCATTACATTAAAATCAAATGATGATTATGATGATACAGATTCTGAAGATGATCAGGACGATGAGGAGCTTGCTCTTATGATAAGAAGATTCAGAAAGTTGAATAGAAAAGGAAGAAGGTTCAACTCAAAGAAACAAAGTTTCCAAAGACAGCAGACCAAGTCTGTTGATGATGAGGAACCAAACAAAGATGTAGTTTGCTTTGAATGTAAGAAAAAGGGATACATCAGACCCAACTGTCCTCTTCTGAAGAAGAAGAGAGGAAAAGCTGAAAAGTTTCGAAAAGCTTTCAAAGCTGAAACCTGGAGTGATACAGAGTGTGAAAAAAGTGATGAAGAATATGCCAACCTGTGTCTGATGGCACAATCAGACTCGGACTCAGATTCTGGATTAGACTTAGACAGTGAATTTGAGGCAAGTAATTTTAAAATTCCTGTCAAAGTTTCTAAATACATTGATGAACTGTGTTTTAGTCTTAAGACTTCTCTCAAAAGAATTTTCGAACTTAAAAAGGAAAACTCAGCTTTAAAACAAAAGGAAAACGTTTTAGAAGAAAGAGTTAAAAGTTTAGACTTGAATGTTTCCACTCTTAAAGAAAATGAAGATAATCTTTTGAAAGAAAATGCCATTTTAAAAACTGACTTATCAAATATTTCAAAGAAATTTTCAAAAGGGTCTGAAAAACTTGAAAAAATCCTTTCAGCTCAAAGACCTTATTTCAATAAGTCCGGTCTAGGTATGACAGCAGAAACAATTCCCTTCATTGATTTTCCTAAAGTAAAAGAAAGAATTAAGAAAAGACCCTCGAGAGAGGCTTACAAAAATCATTTCAAGAAAGTTTTTGTAAAGTCCGTAGGTTGAAATGCCCTTTGGTGTTCAAAGTGCAACAATCCGGATCACTTTGAAAAGAGTGTCCTATAGTTTGGAAACCAGTTAAGAAAGTATGGGCTAATAATGTTTATCTTACTAACACCAAAGGACCCAAGAAAATTTGGGTACCAAAGAAAGCTTGAGACTCTCTTTTAAATGCAGGTCTCCGTCAAGAAAAAGGTAAAGTGGTATCTTGACAGTGGATGCTCAAGACACATGACAGGAGACTCAAATTGCTTCATAAAGCTTGTTCAAGTAAATGGTGGAAAAGTTTCATTTGGAGGAAACCACAAAGGAAGTATTGTGGGATTTAGAATTGTGAAAATTGGAAATCTCACAATAAGTAATGTTTCCCTAGTGGAAGGACTCAATTACAATCTTCTCAGCATTAGCCAATTGTGTGATACTGGTTTTAAGATCTTCTTTCAAGAAGGAACATGTTCTGGAATCAGTAAAGACTGTACTCAGTCTTTCATGGGTCGAAGACATGGAAATATCTATCTTTTGGATGTGAAACCAAATGAATCGCAATGCCTAATTTCAATACAAGATGAAGCAAGCTTATGGCACATAAAGCTTGGTCATGTCAACATGAAGCAATTAGCCAAAATCTCATCAAAGCAGCTTGTTCGAGGTCTACCTAAATTACCATACCAAAAGTCCGATCCATGCACTCCATGTATTCTGGGAAAGCAGGTAAGAAATTCATTTAAGCCAATAAATCATGTCTCTACTAATCATGTACTACAGTTGCTGCATATGGATCTCTTTGGACCAACCAGAACCCAGAGCATTGGAAGTAAGAAATATTGCCTAGTAATTGTGGACGATTACTCCCGCTTTACTTGGGTATATTTCCTTGCAAGTAAGTCCGAAACCTTCTCTTATTTTGAAAAATTTGCTAAAAAGGTTCAAAATGAAAAAGGATGTGTTATCTCAAGTATAAGAACATATCATGGAGGTGAATTTGAAAATCAAGATTTTACAAAATTTTGTGATGAATCTAGCTTTAAGCATGTGTTCTCTTCTCCATATACTCAGAGCAAAATGGAGTTGTGGAAAGAAAGAATAGATCTCTTCAAGAAATGGCTAGAACTCTTTTAATTGAAAGTAAGATTTCTTCATGATTTTGAAGTCAAGCTATTTCAACAGTGTCCTATATCACTAATAGAGTCTTCTTAAGACCTATTCTAGAGAAAACCCCTTATGAGTTATTCAAAGGTAAGAAGCCTATTGTTTCATATTTTCATGTGTTCGGTTGCAAATGCTTTATTTTGAAAAATGCAAAAGATCGAGTTGGTAAGTTTGAAGAAAGATCAGATGAAGGCATCTTCCTTGGATATTCTCCATCAAGCAAAGCCTACAGAGTCTATAACAAGAAGAGCCAGTCTGTGGAGGAGTCAATGAATGTCAAATTTCAAGACTCTATGCAAGATGAATCTAGTCTGACTGATCATAAAGAGTCTGAACCTGCTCCAGACCCTCCAAAGCTTATAACTCAAGAAGCATCTCAGACTTTGGAAGACCAGCATCAAGCTGTTCGTGAAGATTCAAATAAAGAAAGAGATCATCAACCAAACAAATCAACCAGTAACTGGAAGCAAGAGTTCAGTCATCCCAAAGATCTCATTATCGGCGAAATCAATGAAGGAATTCGCACCAAATCCAAAAGGCGTGAAGAGTCTAGTGCTGTGGCTCTCATTTCTGAAATTGAACCAAAGAGCATAAAAGAAGCTTTATATGATGAAAGTTGGATTGAAGCTATGCAAGAAGATCAGACAGTTCAACATTAATGATGTATGGGAATTGACATCTAAACCAAAAGGTAAAACTGTTATTGGAGCTAAATGGGTGTTTAAGAACAAGATGAATGAGAAAGGAAAAGTCGTACGAAACAAAGCAAGACTCGTGGCTAAAGGATATACGCAAGAAGAAGGAATAGATTATGATGAGACTTACGCACCAGTAGCAAGGTTAGAAGCTATTCGACTATTACTTGCATTTGCTTGTTATAAAAATTTCAGGTTATTCCAAATGGACGTCAAAAGTGCCTTCCTAAATGGATTTATCCATGAGGAAGTTTATGTGGAACAACCACCAGGGTTTGAAGACCCAAAGAAGCCAGACTCAGTCTTCAGACTGAAAAAGGCCTTGTACGGTTTAAAGCAAGCACCTCGAGCTTGATACGACAGACTAAGTAAGTTCTTAATACAGAATGGTTTTGTCAAAGGTAAAGTAGATACTACTTTATTTATCAAAAAGGAAAACAAAAGCTTTTTACTTGTTCAAATATATGTGGATGATATTATTTTTGGATCCCCTAATGAAAGTCTGTGCAAGAAATTTTCAAAGTCTATGCAGGATGAGTTTGAAATGAGTATGATGGGAGAGTTAACATTTTTTCTCGGGCTCCAATTGAAACAATTGGAGGAAGGAACTTTCATTCATCAAGAAAAGTATGCAAATGATCTTGTCAAAAGGTTTCGACTGGAAAAGTGCAAAAAGACCGACATACCGATGTCATGTTCTTTGAAGATAGACAAAGATGAAGAAGGGAAGAAAGTTGATCAAAAGCTGTACATGAGCATCATTGGTTCACTTCTTTATCTTACTGCTTCCAGACTTGACATTTTGTTGAGTGTTTGCATTTGTGCTACGTTTCAATTAGATCCTAGAGAATCCCATCTCAGTGCTGCGAAACGTATTATTAAATACGTTGCTTCATCTTCAAGCATCGGTCTTTGGTATCCTAAGAAGGGAGACTTTAATCTTCTGGGATATTCAGACGTAGATCTGGCCGGTTGCAGAGTCGATAGAAAGAGTACTTCAGGAACTTGCCAGTTGCTTGGAAACAGGACAGTGTCTTGGTTTTCAAGGAAACAAAGTACTGTGGCTCTCCCAACAACAGAAGCAGAGTATGTAGCTCTTGGAAGTTGCTGTTCGCAAATTCTATGGATAAAACAACAGCTACAAGACTTTGGAATTAAAGACTCATGCACAGAGATTAGATGTGACAACACTAGCGCAATCAATCTCACTAAAAATCCAATCTTTCATTCAAGAGCAAAGCATATAGAGATTCGACATCATTTCATTAGAGATCATGTTCAAAATGGAGAAATCTCGATTCAATTTATTGATTCAAAAAATCAACTAGCGGATATATTCACAAAGCCTTTGGAGAAAAATCAATTCGATCATATCCGTTCCAGAATCAACATTTTGAAGCTTGAGGAAGTTAAAGTCTAGAGACTCTCCAACCCTCAAACTCAGACATTCATGGCTATAGACTGTAAGTTGTTATTATATTCAGTCTCGAAAAGGTACGATCTTTAGTTCAGTTAATTTATAATTTCCATGAAAAACGGAATCTTGTCTTTTCAAAAAGGATTAACTTCTATTTGGCAGTTATTGATTTTAAAAAGAGGTGTCTGTTCACTTTCCTTTGTGCTGATTGATCTTTCCTTTTTTAAACTAAGTTATATATATACAGTTTTCTTTTTCGCTTAAACTTCAAAACCCTAAAAGGCATTCTCCTCCCAATCCTGTCTCTACCTCGTGTTCATCTTCGAGAAAGTTGTCATATTTTCTTGGGAAAGTGAGTAAAGGAATCTTTCAACGACAAGCAAGGATGTCTTCTTCGAGGAAGTCTTCAAGAATCGTGAACAGGGGACCACAGAGAATGAGGGAGGGGCCTACCCATTTCGATCTCACCGAAGAAGAAGATTTATCGAGTCAGCAACAGAGCCCGATTCACTCTCCACCACGTCACTCAACACCATCTACCCCACAAGGTACGGGTCAACAACCGGAGGAAGAAATAATCGAGGACGCAGACCCTGTAAGAGTCCATAAACCCTCTTTTATTTACAAGCTCTATTGTGCGATGAAGAGCATTGGGACTCCGCTGAACTACGTAGATGATTTCCTTAAAGATAAGAATTATGGGAATGAGTATATCTTTTTGCGAAGAATGGAGGATTTGGGAATTGCTCCCAAAGGAAAGGCTGAGGAAGCACTTGCGAACATTCCAAGTGACCCTCGTATATCGGGACCGAATCCGACTGACGGGAACGATGATGATAAAATGTTCAGTGAATTTCAACCTAGAATGGGTGTTGCTGCGAAGGTGAAGGGAAAAAGAATGGAGTTGTTTAAATCGAAGGAATAGGAGAATCTGTTCTTCAAACTGTTGAAACGAGGGGTGATAAACCCTAGGAGTGTTGATTTCGATTTCTTGGATGCCATTAATGTGAACTTAAGGGAGAAGTTCAATCTGCTTCAACTTGAACAATTTTGCTCCGATACCACAGACGGTTATGCGCAATTGACAGCATACTTCTATTCGAATCTTAGCTTTTTAGATGCGAATAGAATATCATTCAGTGTTCGAGACCAAGACCATGTGGTAGATGTGGACATGTTGGCTGACATAATTGGAGTTGAAAGAGGACGCTATCAACCGATCAAAGTTTCAATTGCTCGTGCCTCATTGGAGCTTGTCAAAGACAGGGATACAGAGGGAAGAATTACCTACTCAAGAATGCGTGCCATCAACATCTTGCATCACAAAATTGTGATCAACTGTATCAGGCCAAAGTCTACATCCAAGACTGACGTGTCTAACTCCGAGGCAAAATTGATGTACGCGATCAACTCAGGGAAGAAGTTCTCTCTCCCTTACACCATTCTCTTTCACATGTACAGAGCAATGGCGAAGGACAAGGGCCAATTGCCTTACCCAGGTCTTGTGACCAAGATCTTTAGACACTTGAACATTGAACCTCCACATACTCTTTGTGTTCGACCATGTGACAAAATGGTGGTAGGTTTGAAAATGCTGACAAAAATGCGTCTGAAAGAGCTTGCTAAGGCAATGGAGAAGTTCAGAGTGAAGACTCCAGTATCTTCTGCTTCAAAGAGAAAAGGGAAGGAGCCCATTGGTGCCCCATCCAAAAAGAAAAGAACTCTCATCTTGGAGGATGAAAATGAAGAGGAAGATCTCACTATCTCTGCATTGATAAGGACTAGACGTTCTGTACCTGAATCAACGGAACATTAGAAGAAAGGGAAAGAAGCAGAGGAAAAAGAACAGAGAGAAGAAGAGGAGCAAGCAAAGAACAGAGAAGAAGAGGAGCAGCAAGAGAAAGAGAAAGAAGCTGAAGAAGAAGGAGAAGCAGTGAAAGAAAAGTCTGCAGATGAAGCCGGAGAGAAGAGGAATCAAGATGCTGAAGAGCATGACCATCACTCTTCCCCATTTGAGGTCCTAGACACAGGGGGAGATGGCGAGCAAGGAAGGACTACACCACATGCTGTCAACAGTGAAGGTGTGAGTTGCTCACCAGCAAATCCAGAAGATTTTCAGGCTTCTCAAATGCCTGAGGAAGGACATGATACATCAACACCAAATCTGCAAGATTACACAGAAGTTCCATCGTCCGCCTTCACTCCATCCGAGAGAGCAAATGCGAGCACACAGACGGACAATACAGCAGATTTTCGTCGTATCCTTGATGTTCTTCTGGAAATGCAGGGTCAAACCTATGCTCTAGACTGTGAACTTCAAGTCATGAAGAATGCTAGACAAGCATCTTCTGTTACCCTGGCGGATCAAATGAAAGACCTCGCTCTTCAAATTCAAGCCAATGCCAAAGGAGAAGAGGTGGCTCATCTATGGGAAGACTTGAAGAGGCTGGAAGGCATCGTACAGTCGATGGGAGATTTCCAGATTGTGCGCATTCCCAAGCAGATTTGACTCTTTTCTCACCTTTTTAATGATGATAAAAAGGGGAAGAATTGCAATTTGAACTCTTTAAACTTTGACTTTAAATTTCTTTTGTGTGTTTGAATGTTTGTTTTTGAGTATGACTTGAATTTCACTGACTTGGGTGTAGATTTTGATGCTTGACTGTTTGCATTTATATCAAGTGTTGTTGTATGGTATTACTCATGAAAGACTAACCGATTTTCTGTGGATGCAGAGTCTGGTTGATTTATTAATCTTTATGAGATAGCCATATTGCTTGAGTAATGTTTTTGCAGGTCAAAGTTGTTCAAATCTACAGGAAAGTTTTGTCACCATCAAAAAGGGGAAGATTGTTGGAGAAATCTTTCCAGAATATTTTGAAGCTGACAAAACGTTTCTATTAGTCTAGTCTGGATATTTGCAGACCTTCTGTTTAGAGTTTGAAGACTTTCTGATCACCAAACTCAGCACTCAAGACTCAAGACTCAAGACTATTCTCATTGACAGTTTTTCTAATCCAGTGATGAAGGCAATCCAGAGCCGAAGAAGATCTCTTGGCTGGATAAATATAACGGATTCTTTTATTCGTAATCAAGATCGTTTGAAGATCCGATGGTCGACGAAATATTCTTGGAAGGTTCTATTCTTGGAAACCAAGATCCTGATTGTATGGGCGAACATGATTGATGGGCTATCGTCAGGTTCCTTTAATAGCTCGAATGATCTTCTTGATTGATTCCGTCCAACGGGTAGATTGGAGGAATTCCTTTGGTAAGTGCCAACGGGTATGATGGCATAAGGGAGTATAAAAGGAAGACGTTCTAGTTGCTTTAGTGCATGATCGATAGAGAAATTCCAGAGTCTGAAGCACCTTGATTTTTAGTCGATACATTTTGAGCAAAATTGTATACACAAAGAGTGTCTATACTTAGTGATACCTTGAGCGAGTGTGGTAGATCATCTACACTGAGAAATCAAGGAAGAACAACACTGTAACATCTCTTTGTTCATAGTGGAATCCAGCCAATAAGTTGTTAGTGCAGAAGAGTGGACGTAGGCTTGAATTAAGCCGAACCACTATAAACCGCGTGTTCAATTCTCTCTTCCTTTCTCTCAGTCTTACTTTGATTATTGTTTGTCTCAAATCTATCAACTGTCTAGTATTGTGCAATTATCGAGAAAAATCTTTTATATACCTATTCACCCCCCCTCTAGGTACCTATACTAGCTATATCACTAGCAAGCCCAGAATCAGATTACCGCCATTATTGCAGTTGTTGCTGCTGCCGCCGCTATTGCACCTGCTACCACACCTATTTTGAACCTGTTGCCGTAGCTGCTACTGAACCTGTTGTTATCGTTGTTGTACTCGCTGTCGATGTTGCTACACATGTCGCGGCACCTGCTGAAGTTCCATTTGGGAACATGGCCGCTGGGAGGCTAATGCATGAGTTGGTGGAACAATTTCTAAGGTTGAATCCGCTGACATTTACAGGAGCAGGAGATCTCGAAGCTGTAGCCTTATGTATTCAAGAGCTAGCGAGTGCCTTTGATCTTTTGATGCCCACAGAGATAGAGAAGGTTGTCCTGATAGCCTATCAAATGAAGGGTATTATAGGTACATGGTGGAAGGCTGCCAAAGGGATAGTGTTCTCTGAAGGCATAGTCCCCGAGTGGAATGCCTTTATCGAGATCTTTAATGAACAGTACTTTTCTGATAGCACCAAAGAGATGAAGATGGCGGAGTTTCAACGCTTTTGCCAATGTATAATGTTAGTAGACCAGTACAAAGCGAAGTTCACTGAATTGTCGCAGTACACCCCAGATCTAGTCTAGAACCCGGCAGACTGAGCTCAAAGGTTTAGAGACGGGCTCAGACTAGAGGTGAGGAGCTCATTGGTGCCACTCGACCTGAAGGAGTACAAAGACCTCTACAAATGGGCCCAGTTGCTCGAGAGAGAACAGGAGCAAGCTGCCGCATCTAGGTTGCGATTTGGCTTGAGCAAAGAAGGGAATCAATTTGGGAAGAGACCAATGTCTCGAGGAAAGTATCCTATTCCACCCAACAAGAAGGGTGGGATAGGAAAGTCTGCATTTAGGTAGAATAGTGTGTATTATTTATACGAAAGACGGCATGGTTCAGCCCCATATCCTTCTAGGATGGGCTCCTATTATGAGTGTGGCCAGTAGGGTCACTTGGCTAAGAATTGTTCTAAAAGACCGATGAGACAACAACAGCTGCCATTGCCGCCACCGTTGGGTCAGATTCGTGGAGTTGCGTTGCCAAATGCATTGCAAAGTGGATTGGTCCGACCTCCACCCCAAGGAATGACGTACACTATTAATAAAGGACAGGTAGAGGATGTGCCTAATGTGATCATAGGTATGGTCTCGTTGAACGACCAACCTACTTATGCTTTATTTGACCTTAGAGCTACACATTCATTTATAGCTGAGAGATATGTTAAGTTGGTAGAATTGATTCCTAAGTTGTTGGAGTCAGCGATTAGCATATCTACATCGTTCATGGATAAGGTGTTAGCTACAGTGGGTTGTCCTCATTGCACATTAGCGATTGGTGAGCGAGAGGGGAAGATAGACTTAAGTCTTAGCCATGTATGATTTTGATGTGATTATTGGCATGGACTGGCTTACCAAGCAACGAGCTAAGCTAGATTGCTATCGCAAGGCGATTCAATTTAACCCGTTAGAGGGCGAGAGCTTCGAGTTTACTAGGAGTTGAGGAGTACCCTCGATTACTTTAATCTCGTCGCTCGAGGCAACCCGTTTATAAGATGGGGGTTATCAAGGTTACTTGACGACTATCATGGATATGACAATAGAGGAGCTGAAGATAGAAGATATTGTAGTGGTTCAAGAATTTCCAAATGTGTGTCCAAAGGAATTGCTAGGTTTGCCGCCAAAGAGAGAGATTGAGTTAGCCCTCGGGACTGAGCCAATCTTTAAGGCTCCTTACTAGATGATTTTGATAGAGTAGAAGGATCTGAAGGTGCAGATGCAAAATTTGTTAGATAAGGGATTCATATGTCTCGGTGCATTACCTTGGGGAGCACCGGTTCTATTCGTGAATAAGAAAGATGGTCCGTTGTGCTTGTGCATCGACTATTGTCAACTCAATCAGGTGACGATCAAGAACAAGTATCCACTATTGAGGATTGATGACTTGTTTGATCAGTTTTGAGGAGCGTCGATATTTTCTAAGATCAACTTAAAGATAGAGTATCATCAGTTGAGGATTAAAAAAGTCATACCGAAGTCGGCAGTTTTGTACTCGATACGACCATTTTGAGTTTACTGTAATGCCGTTTGGTTTGACAAATGCCCCTGCTACTTTCATGGATTTGAAGAACCGTGTGTTCAAGGAGTACTTGGATTAGTTCATTATCGTGTTCATTGACGACATCCTAGTGTACTCGAGGAGTCTAAATAACACGAAAGGCACTTAAAGATAGTGCTTCAGACTCTAAGGAATCATGAGCTATACATTAAGTTCAACAAGTGCGAGTTTTGGCTAACTCATGTGGTGTTCTTAGGTCACATAATTTCAGGAGAAGGACTCTCAGTGAACCCAACCAAGATTGAAGTAGTGATCAACTGGCCAAGACTTACTACAATGATAGAGATTAAAAGTTTTTGGGTTTAGCAAGGTATTACAAACGGTTTGTGGAAGGGTTTTCAGCGTTAGCTTCACCATCGATAAGACTTCTGAAGAAGGAAGAAAAGTTTGTGTGGTCAGACAAGTGCGAGCGTAGTTTCCAAGAGCTTAAGCAAAAGATGACTACCACACCTGTGTTGACCATACCATCTGGCCCAAGAGGATTTGAGATCTACAGTGATGCGTCATTTAGAGGACTGGGTTGCATGTTAATGCAGCATGGTAAGGTCGTTGCATATGCGTCCCGTTGATTGAGATCTCATGAACTGAATTACTTGACACATGACTTGGAACTTGCTGCGATCATCTTTGCCTTGAAGATTTGGAGAAATTATTTATGCGGAGAAAGATTCCAGATATTCACTAACCATCAAAATCTCAAGTACTTATTCTCTCATAAGGAGTTGAATATGAGACGGCGTCATTAGATGGAACTCCTGAAGGACTATGATTGTGAAATTTTGTATCACCTTGGGAAGGCAAATAAGGTCGTAGATGTGTTGAGTTGGAAGTCTTCATTTGTGCATATAATATTAAAGGAATGGGCTTTAATTGAGAAGGCACGAGATTTGGGTTTGAAATTTGAGGTAGGCCACATTTCGAATCTTATGGCCACCCTCGGAATTGAGCCAGAAGTATAGGTTAGAATTAAAGCACTTCAGCTGACAAATCCAGATGTTAAGAAGATTCTACAAGAGGATATCGAGAAAAGAAAGGCTGACTTTTAGATTTCTGAAGACAGAACGCCAAAGTTCCAAGGAAGATTAGTTGTACCTAACGATGTGGAGCTTAGAGAAGAGAATTTATTAGAAGCTCATCGTACCAGTTACAGCATTCATCCTGGCAGTATCAACATGTATCATAATCTATGTCAACACTATTGGTGATTTGGTAAAAAAGGCGGACATTGCCAAGCATGTTGCCAAGTGTATGATGTGTCAGCAGGTCAAAGCTCAACATTGTAAGTCGAGAGGACTTTTGCGACCTTTTAAGATCCTAAAGTGGAAATGGGAGCATATCACGATGGACTTCATGACTGGATTACCTAGGAGTCAGAGAGGAAATGATTTGATTTGGGTAGTAGTCGATAGATTGATGAAGTCGGCTCACTTCATTGTAGTGCGAAAGGATCTCAGTTTGGATAGGCACGTAGATCTATACGTGTGCCAGATAGTTCGACTACATGGAGTGCCAATAACAATTACTTCAGATGGAGACCCGAGGTTCACCGCTGCCTTCTAGAAAAGCTTGCGGAGTACTTTAGGAATGAAGCTGTAGTACAGTGCGGCCTATTATCCTCAGACGGATGGTCAGTCTAAGAGGACAATTCAAACTCTTAAAGATATGCTACGAGCTTGTGTTTTGGACTTTAAAGGAAGCTGGGAAGAACAGCTTCATCTGGTCGAGTTTGCCTACAACAACAACTATCAGTAGAGCATTTAGATGGCTTCTTTTAAAGCGTTGTATGGTATAGTGTGTAGGACACCAATTTGTTGGGATGAAGTCGGGGAAAGGAAGATCACAGGCCTAGAGTTGGTTTAGCAGTCAGTGAATGCAGTTGCCATCATCAAGGATAGATTAAAGACCGTTTAAAGCCGCCAAAAAAGCTACGCAAATAAGTGCTGAAGACCATTAGAATTCCAAGTTGGTGAACACGTTTTTCTAAAGGTCTCACCAATGAGGGGTACTTTGCGATTTGGCAAGAAGGGAAAATTGAGTCCGAGGTACGTAGGTTCGTTTGAGATTCTTGAGAAAATTGAGACTCTAGCGTATCGTATTGCATTACCGCTGAAGTTGGTGCAAGTGCATGACGTCTTCCACATGTCGATGTTGAGGAAGTATGAGCTTGACTCGACCCACGTTCTAAATTTTGAGGAATTAGATGTGGACGACATAGTGTCGTATGTTAAAAGCCCGGTTTAGATTATGGATCGCAAGGAACAAGTTCTGCACACCAAGATCATCCCATTAGTCAAAGTGGTCTAGCAACACCATGGCACTGAATGAGCAACTTGGGTAACTGAAGAATCAATGTCATGGTGGGGGCAAGAGAGAGGAGGTTTAGACAAGTATTGAGCTCTAGAGAGCCCTTGAGGTCCCCCTTGCTCAGCAAACCTTCTTCTTCCCTAAATGGTGGCTTTCTCCATTGTTGAGGTCCCTTGGAAGCTCAAGAGAACCAGAGAAAACCCGAGCTCATCAGCCCTCCACAGTCGCATGCCCTTCGGACTCCATTTCCCCCTCTGTTTTCGCCTCGTTCCAATTTTTGCTCTAGCTGACCTTTTGCCAAAGATTCGAGCTCATTAGTCAACGCTCCACCCACCATCATCTTTGGACATCAAAATCGTTCAGGAGGACTTCACGGTGTCTTGAAAGGAGCCCTATAGCCTCCCATCCATTGGCGCGAAGAAATGCCCCACCGGTCCGTCGATCCGCCTGCCGAGTGCACTGTTTCGTGTTTTTCTTCATTTTTCTCCTATTCTAACCCTTCCTTTGCTCATCCTATCCACCCACAAGTTCCCCAAGACCCCAGGAGCCACCGTTGCCAACCACCCACTCGTTGAAGCTCCGATCAGCTTGTTTCTGCCATTGAAGTTGTTGGTTTCTTCTTTGTAGTTTAGCCAAGAACAAAAGCAAAAACCAGCAAGGTTTTGTAGACTTTGTGTCCCATTTTCAAGCTCTTCCCAACCTCGCTTGGTGTCACCACAACCTTGATTGTTGTTCACCTCACCGTCGCCGTTGCCGTGGACTCATCAGAAAGCAATTCCAGTGAATTTATCCTTTAAACCTTGATTAGCGAGTTAATGATGCTTAAAGGATGTATAGATTAAGCTAAGTATGATTAGGTGGATAGTTTAGTTTAGTTAAGTGTTTATTAGATTAAGGGGTGTAATTAGTTTAGTGTAAAATTAATTAAGGCTAAGTAGAGGATTAAATTAGAGTAATCTTGGTTAGTCCTTAATTAATTATTTTAGATTTAATTAATTATTTCGAATTTATAAATATTATTTTATTAAATTAAATTATTATAATATAAGATTATTTATTTAATTATTTATTATTTTTCGGAAATTGTTCCGAGAGAGCCAATCGTTAGAAATTCGGTGCTGACTACTATGGTGCTTTTAGATTATGCAATTGATTGTTGGATGTCGCAAATTGAATCTTGATTGTGAAAATTATGATTTTGTTCAGAATATCCTGGGTTTCGGGTTTTGACACCGAAAACGGATTTTGATGGATTTTGAGTATTACATCAAATAGTGGGGTTTGAAAAATGATGGTTTTCTTTTTTCCCGGTTTGAATTTGACAAGTACCCACACGCGTGGCTAATTTCTTGAATGATTTTAAAATGAAGAAAATAGGCCGAGATTACTAATTTAATGAATGGCATTGAGTGAAATGCAAGGTATCCCGGGCCGAATTGGAATTGTTGTGTGTTGGTTAAGAGGAAACCGTCTTGAGCTTTTAAGCTTGACATGCCCCTATATGGGAGGCCCCACACAATGGGCTCGGGTCACAGTAGAGGTTGAGCCGATTGGACCTGTGCTCCTTTGGGAATGCCATCAACGTAGTGACGAAGCTGTGCTCCAAAGGGGGGAGATGATGCCTAGCTAAATGCTAGTAGATAGCCGAACTGCGAGTAGGCTATGCCCTTGTGTGGCAGTGAATAATAATTAGGATGCATGTTGAGTGTTGTTGATTTGTTGGATTATGGGACGAAATTGTGTGGCACGGTATGGGACGTGTCATAACGATTTGGTCTTATAATTAGGACTCCTGTGGTTGTTTGAAAATAAAGTGTTTGCGTTCTAATTGTTTGATATCTATTGCTTCATATGCTTGACTAATATAAATTGTGCTAACTTGCAGAAATGAACTAAGGTAAAGGTGAGTCTCATTGTTTGTGATGGTGTGGCTATGCTTGAGTGATATAATCAGGACCCTTGGGGTGTATTTCCTTTCTAATAGGGGTTTAGGGGGTGGACTTGCTGAGACATTATCTCATCCCGTTGTGGGCCATATATTTTCAGGTTCGTAGGTGGCGATACCCACGGAACTTTATGGTCTTCTTGTGCAGATAACCGAGCAGGTGCACAGTTTTCCTAATCTTGGAAGTCATTGGATCTATGAGCTTATCAAGACCACCGTCTGGGTTGAAGAGGACATGTTTGTTAAGGTGCCTCATCGATACCAAGCGTGGTTCCGCTTTGGAGCTAATGGTTTCAAAATTGATCCTCTTAGAGGTTTTGATATTCCACTTAATATGATTAAGGCGAACGAGTCTGACTAGTAGCCATAGGACCGTTCGTTTTTGGGTGGACCGATCTTTTTGTAGACTGACTTTTGATGTATATAAACTTTAGTGTGAATATGTATATATGAAAGTACGTTTGGTTGTGAATGAGTTTGGTTCCTGCTTTCCTATTCTGTATATTAATATAAGTAGTTTTATAATATGCTTTCGTATGTACATTTAAAATGAATGGGTTGGCAATGTATCCTGGGAAGTCGCATTATTTGATCCACCACAGAGGGATGGGCATGTGCTTGAGGACTAGGGCGTGATAGTCTCCGCTAGGACCAATGTGGCCTACATCAAGACCACCACCAAGGCCAATATGGCCTCCGCTAGGGCCATGGTCATTGTGCCCGCCACCAAATCTCCATGTCCGCCAGGGTTGTGATCACCATCCCGCCATCTAGACCTCCATGGCCTTTGCTAGGACCACCACCCAAGCCTCCCCAAGCCATGATCATCGTGACTGCCACCTTAACCATTGTGGCCTTCATCGTGACCACAACCCAAGCCTTCATGGCCTCCACTTGAGCCTTAATTGCCATGTTCGCCACCCGGACCTCTATGGCCTTCGTCATGACCACCACTTGAGCCTCCATGGCCTCCACCCGAGCCTCCATTACCTCTGCCTGGGCCATGATCGCTGTATTTACCACTTGGACCACCATGGCGTCCGCCATGACAACTACTCGAACCTTCATGTGCTCGCCTGGGCCATGACCTCTGGGGCCACCACTATGGTCATGTACGAGTCTACCGGCTAGACCACCACTCGAGCCTCCAGCGCCTACACCAGCGCCATGTCCACCTCCATCACTAGGCCGTGCCTTTCACCACTGTGATGGCTGTGATTAGACATTTTGGTTACTCTCTCTATCTCAAGGAAATCCTATTCTCCAAAGGTATGTTGGCTGGGATTGTGTAATGGTTGGAGGTGGGTGATACAATGATTTATATAGGAAATGAAAGTGGGCAAGAGAGGTCCGACTAGTGGCCCGGGAATCATGTGGAGGACGACTAGTGGGTTGAAGTGTACTGCCACGTGGCGACTGATTGGTGTCCTTAATATGTAGATAAAAGTATATGTTCCCCACATTGTAGGCTTTGTTCGTTATCACATCCACCTCGGCCAGGTCTCTTTTTCTTTTTTTTAGTTGAAATTGGCAATCATTTCATGGACCTTTCGGCATTTACATGACAGAAAGCTGATCGATCTACATAAAACATTTTCGATCAAAGTTTAGATTAAAAAGAAACTTGTCGTTCTAGCCAAAAAAATAAGTTATTTTTCCTAAATCACCATATAAATATAAAATAATTTTTAATCAACATAAAGATTTCAATAAAATAAATGCATCATAAATATTCGATCCATGTGTATCTTCCATGCAAAAACATCGGATCATGCATCTAAATCTAGTCCTCAAGAAATGGTGCATTTGGTTCAGCTTTGCAAATGGGCAAATGCTAATGTCAAAAGTATTTGAAGAAATGAAAATTGTGTTTGGTAAAAGAACTCTTTCCATATGGCCTATGAGTAAAAAATTTTGCGATGGGCTTTGCATCTATTTTTTCTGTTTTTTAATTAAAAAATGACTCAAACCTTTCACTAGTTCTTATGAAAGGCTACAGCCGCTGGTGAGGGTTGCATGACCCAAGTGAGGGCCGCCTAAGGTCACACAACCTCAGGTGACCCTTAGCAGTCTTGCGTGACCCCAAACGACCGCCGCCCAAGGTCACGTGTGTCACAACCCCAACTTCAACCCTAAGGTCACGAGCAGCAGCAAGGGTTATTTTTGCGACATCTCAGGCTCGTTGCTGTCCCAATTCTTTTTATCTTATTATCATGCACATGTGGAAACATGAATGAACAACTCTTTGGACAAACAACAGCTGGATGACTAGGACATACATCACATTGAGCACATTGACTTATATTATAATAGTACTTTTACAAGCCCTTTCTCTACAGGCTCTATGTTCTTTTTACTTCACAGTACAGGTTTTTCACATAGGCCTGGGGAAATCCTATTTCCTCTAATGTGACTGTAGCTCCCAAAATTGACATGAGATTTCTATATCTACAAGACTGAAATATGAGAGGGTGAGTTTTAGGGAAACTCAGTAAGTGAAATTCCTAGTTCTCTACTAGGAAAGCATCTCATCATCCAAGATTAGCAAATACAACACTTGCAAACATTGTCGATAATAGATTAATAACAAACTTGTTGCTACCTTTGATTAAATGTAGATGTCCATCGCAACATGCTTCAATACATACTTACATTTGGCTTATCAAAAAATATATCAACATATCATGCTTATGCATAACCGGCACTCATGCAAATTCATTTAGCGTCATCCTAGCTTGACCAAGCCCTCCCAACTCGACCGAGGCTTCCCAGCCTCTTGCTAGGCTTCCTAGCTCGACCAGGGCATCTTGGCTCAACCAAAGCTTCTCGAGGCTAGCTTCCCGAGGCTTCCGGGTTCAAGACCCAGGCATCCCAGCAGAACCGAGGCATCCCGGCTCAGCCGAAGCATCCAATTCAATGAATGAGATATTGCTGCCAACGTTGTGTGGCGATGGATGTTTTTTCCTCTTAAAGTGCATGCATGAACGCATTACACAAGCCAATTATTGTCTTTTCTCTTAGTCGACACATGTATGGCCTGAAAGCATGCTCATTCAGTCGTGTGTGCCATGAATTCTTATACTTCACTAATACATATGTCAAGCACAATCTTTGATCCGTAACTTGAATTAGTCACTTAGCGCCAATCCCCACAATGGAAAAGGCTCGAAACGGCATGCCTCAATGTCGAACCAAGACCTCGAGGCTAGGGTACACCTCACGTGACGATCCCAAGCTTGATGGACCTCGGCTCCAACCTGATGTGAAAGCACATGTATTAAGACTGACCCTCGACTCACGATTTGATCCAATGCCAACCACAAAGTCCCCATGTCCACTTGGACTATAGAAATCAGCATGCTTGGTTGGTGCCTTACTAAGACCTCGTGGATTTGGGTGATCCCTATACCAATCAAGGTACAAGATTAACATGCCTTAATGCCAACTTAGGACCTTGCGGCCTTAGGCGATGCCTGCACCAAGCGAGGCTTGCATCTGTCATCCTATTTATGCCAAAACCGAGGCTTTATGGCTTGGACGACTTTGTCTTGCAATGAACTTAATACGAACGAACCTCGGCTCCATTCCAGACATAAACAACTCAAGCACATATCCAAGCACAAACATGAGCAAAACCATACAAAAGATCCAATATCCTATCCACGGCTTTGATGGGTGAGCACCTAACTAGACTCGACAATGGAGACTACTGACCTAGAGGAGACATATAAATCTTACTTACCTTGGTGAACCTTGAAGACCAACTTAGATTAGCTTGAGGGATTGAGGATGCAAGGTCGAGAGAAAGGAAATAGAGGTGGAAAGGAGAAAGTGAATGGCATGGTGAAAAATGAGGAGGGATCCTCCTATTTATACTACTCGGCACCATCATTACTTATCCAAGCGGCCCAATCACATTTCTTGAAGTGGCACGACTATGGCATTAAGGTGGCAAGCCTATTTTGCAAGGTGGCATGCCTAGGGTCCTAGAGAACACTTGTCATCTTCTTATTGGACCACTTATTAACTTGCTCTCCAAGGCTCAATTTAGGCTCATCATAACCTAAGATTCTAGAGGACACCTAAGCATGAACTACTAACTTCTTCTCTAAGGCAAATCTCAAGCCATCATTATCAAGCCAAATGGTCCACTCTAATTTTTCCAAGTGTCCCGCATAAAGTCCTTGGGTGGCAAGTCTATTTTGCCTCATCATTGTACCTAGAAAGTGAGTTGGCCAAGCTAAAGGCCTTCCTTGGGAATCTAAGCTCCTAAGCGTCATCGACAATAGCTTGCATTTAGCTCTTCCACACCTATATGCCACATTTAATGGACATTTAATGAGGTTTGACAATAATCATACCATAGTTGCCAACTTGGCAATTCTAGAAACTTCGGTTATAATGAGGGCTTGTGTAGCGCGTTCCAATTGGTCCACATATACACCACATTTTCTAGAACTTCCAAAGATATTTTGCTGCCATCATGATACTTGACTTCTCAAAGGACAACTCATCCTTTCATTAAATAAGGAGATTCTAGAATTCTCTCTGTTTTGTCTTTTTCCTCATTAATGAGGCGGTCTAGAGAATTCTATCATTCAAGTTGGTTTTGGGGTCGGAGAATGGATCATTAGGTACACCTCATAAAATTGAATCACGTACACTTAAGGTTCTACCATTATGCCTTGTGCTTGCCCAAATCATTCTTTTGGATAGTCGGTTGGCCAATGGGTCGATTGTCCCTTGATCAGTTCCCTAAAGCTACCCATGGCTTAGCACTAGGCCAAGGCACTCATGGACCTTAGAATTAGTGATGGAATAGTGAATGATGCATTGTTTATCGTAAGACATTCACATTTGACCAATTCGAATTGTCCGAGTATCGATGCATAACAGGGCAGAATCACCCGTGACAGGAAACTCGATCGATCGGATCAACCCATGACCATCAACCAATCCAAAATCATCCCATGACGATATATCGTGATCAAAATGTCATCTTATGAGCTGGTGATCCTATCCTATCGGTATGGTCAGTAGAAAATTCGTGGTCAACACCTCAATCGATTTGTGATTGGTCGGTCGGTCGGTCAGTCAGTTGGTCCATGATCGATCCGGGACTTATTGCCAATTGAATCGTTTTATTCATGGTCAATAGCCCATGATTGATCCTTTTAGGATCTTATGGCTGATCCTTACGAGATCGGAATTGAGGATGTTACAGCGTGACCCTCGTGATTCTTAGTTCGCACATTGCTTATGTTGAGCAACTCTTGCCAGAGGTTGCTCGAGGTCGCTCGAGGTCGGGGGACCTCATTTAACAATTGTTGGTGGCCATAGCCCTTGGTTGGTTCCAACGAATGGTTCGAGTCCTTTTTAATTAAAAAAAAAATACAACGAAGGACAAAATTGAAAACTTGAAAAATTGATAAGGGTACTTTTTGAAGGAAAAATTAGTTTCAGCATATAGACAAATGATGAAAGCCCAAAGTTAGAAGTTTTCAAGGCAAGCATTTGACCAAAAGGGCATTGGGAAAACTTGCCAAACACCCTAGCAATTCTTCAAAGGGTTTTATAGGCTAAAAGCCATTTGGGAAAGTTGTACCAAATA
This sequence comes from Eucalyptus caleyi, assembly GCA_014182885.2. NCBI lineage: Eukaryota > Viridiplantae > Streptophyta > Magnoliopsida > Myrtales > Myrtaceae > Eucalyptus > Eucalyptus caleyi. The sequence goes on along the minus strand of CM024468.2, from coordinate 29,917,386 downwards.
CATGCAAAACTTATTTTGAATCTCCTCACAAAAAACTACAACACGCGAACCTCCTCTCTTCTCCTCCTCCTATCCTCACACCTCAACCACAGCTCCAGCCACGCCACCCTTTGCCATCATATACAAAGTTACAGCCATGCCCAAGCCATGCCACATCGTCAAGGCCGAGCTACTCAGTGATCATGTTGGCCCCACCATCTCTATGTTCATGCTTCGGCAATCAATCCTCGATGGATTGTCCAAGGCCATGAGACTTAACTTGACGATGTTGTCATTGTGACACTTGGCCAATCAAATTACTTTTGGAGGACAAGTAAAAATTATTTTGTTTCACTCCTTTCCTTTTTTTTTACTATTTGGTTAAAGTCAGATCAACTTTTCAAAAGGAGAAAGGCAACGACTTTTCTAAAGGATAAAGACGCATTTAAGATCATTGTTAATTTGTGGGGAAAATGTATGGATGTGAATGCTTTGAGGAAATTGAAGTTCATTTAATACTTCACACATCAAATTCCTTGCAAATAGACCAAGAAGGGTTTGTTGCCTCATAAATTTTCTTGTACAACTTGGTCCAATTATCCAGTGGCCACCATTCCCACATATAAAGGGAGAGGTGAGGGATTTAAATCCCCACTTCTAAAAAGAATTGGGGTAGGGATGATTTAACATCAAGTGTGGATTTTGACTTCCATCTCTATAATAAGACAAGGCAAAAGTTTGAAGTGAGGGTTAAAATAAGAGTAGAGTAGGACCAAAAAAAAAAAAACAAACTTGGTCCAATTATTTAGGACTAGGAATAGCATCTAGCACCTACCATTCTTCTTCCTTTATCCTCTCATTCTCTCTAAGAGAATCTCCTCATCTAGGATTGAGACTTTTCAAATGGTTTTCCAATATTTGAATATGAAAAGGGGTATGATGATCCTCATTTAGTGGATAAATTGTTATTTTTATAGAGTTAATTTGAAAAAAATCCCAAACCAATATGCTCATGTTATGTTTACCTCCAAATATTTTTGTATAACAAAAAATCACAAAGCATCTCAAATTAATACATCCGTGCCACATTAATCTAAATTAATTTTGTGTCATAAAGAAAAATCTCAAATTGTTACATTTGTGTTATATTAATCTCAAAGAGTTTGCTACCAAAAATTTCAAAAATCAGGCTAAATGCATGCACAATTTTACTAGTTTGGAGGTAAACATGGCACATGTGTATTGATTTGAGATTTCTGTGACAAAAAAATTAATTTGGGATAAATATAGTATATGTATCTCGGTTTTGGGATTTTTTGTGATATAAAAATAAATTTAAGGTAAATGTAGTACGAGTCTATAGGGTTCGCGGATTTAGTTTGAGAAGATAGCTCTAAACACTAATCGATCTTCCAATTTTTATTACAAAAATTCTGTTGTAACTTTTTTTATAAGTGATAATTTATTAAAAAAGGGGACAAATCATTTCCCCTCGGTGCAATACATGCGCTTTCTCTAATGGGTGCTCCGCGAACATGCATTGTGATGGCCGCCAAACCAAAAGAACGGCGAGAAAAGAAATCCAAAACGATTATGATCAACTTGGTTGGATTAGGACGATTAAAAATGGTCACATTTATGTCATATTTATTGCAAACTTAGTTGCGAATTCAAGAATTGACCTGTAACAAAAAATAGCAGTCCCCATGACCTGTGGACGTGTTGCGACGTTTCAAAATTCATTCGGGATCATTTGGCAGGCAAATGAACACTTTAATCTTGCTGTCCAGCACCTCTAAAGGGCTGGACAGCATGCTTAGAGATGGCCTTACCAAGGGTCTCGAGCAGTCCTAAAGCGACCCTCTTACATAGTATGCCATCTCTATATGACGTATTCATGTGTGGGCATCACATCATAACTTAATTCCTAGCCTCGTGCCTAGTACGCCAACTCTATATGAGGTATTCATGTGTGAGCATCACATCGTAACTTAATTCCTGGCCTTGTGCCTAGTTTAATATGTTAGTGTATACTCGGTAAGTTTAGGATTTTAATCTTGTTTATCACAAACAGAAACAAGAAAGATAAACGAAGAAATTGGGTTTGCATTTAGTTAGGAGTTGCATCCTAGGGCTAGACTAGATTCGTGCTTAGTCGTAGTCAATTTAGTTCCATATTTCAATGTCGTTATTTAGCGTTAGAAAATTTGCATTCATGACTTAAGGCATTATCGTGTTTAACTTTAGTCATAGCTTGTGGGGTCATTTCCCGGGGTTCGATAACGAGGCGATGTATATTCTTTACTCAATGCGGATGGAGATTTACTTGCTGCATTTTCATTGCTTTGATATTATCGCAACTTACTAGATGCGGTTTTTTTTTTCCATTTGATTGTTAGAGTATTCGGATCTTCTTAGACGAACTTGATTAAGCGTGGCCACATAAATTTGCGTGTTTACGGGTTAACAGGGGAAGGATTGCATGAAACGTTTTCTACTAATATCACTTTCCCGAATCTTAGTAGGAGCAAGCAAAATCTTAATAGGGCTTTTGCATGCGAATTAAAGTGTTGACAGCCAAAAGTACCCGATATTTAGTTATTATCGTTATGCAATGATCATTTGGAATCAACAAAAGTGGACGCAACAACCTCAGATGCAACCATCAAAATTAATGAATGAAAATGGAAAAGAGTGCAGAATATACCATCTGCGCATATTTGATCATCTATGGAGGAAGCCAATTTAATTGATGGTCAATATTACATGTTGTTTGATGACTTGGATATAAATGTTGGAACATATCGACAAATGGCAAATGATTATGGATTATTTTGCCCAAGTTGTCAATGAGCATCTTAACTGAGGAGCAAGATGATCCATTTCGAGAATTGCACCAAGGTTCATGCACGTGAAAACCCACTAAAGGAGATCGTGGATTAGTTGACCAATGTGGAAAGTTTGACAATTGCTTTGAAGAAAATATTCGCCAACATGGGAATATGGGAATGACTTTTTGGAGATGTGGAAGTGGTTACAAACACAAAGAAACTACTACCCGATGATTATGATAGAAGGTCTATAAATACCAAGTCCTCATAAATTGGAAGGACCCTTCAACAATTAAAATGTACTCTTTTATTATCTTTACTTTCTTGCATTTTATTTTTCCTTAGTTGTAGCTTTCCAATTGGTGTCATCAGTTAAATTCCAACAGGTATCTTTATCCTAATACTACGTCATCAATTCAATTCCATTGTGCATCTTTATCATAGGTTGTGTCTCATTATCAATTGAATTCCAGCATTAAATCTTTGCATGATCTCGAGCTCTATCATCAATTAAATTTTGACACGGTTCATGAAAATATGGTTGTATTTTCAAGCTTCTTTTTTATTGAATTCCAACACGGTTTATATGTACAATTTGGTTCAAAGTTCGAAATAAAGGTTTGCAGTTATTTATTGTCCAACCGGATATTTCTTGTCCGGAATTGCCATATGTAATATCCTTGATTTTGATCGTGTAAGGATCAGCCATAAGGTCCTAAATGGATCGATCATGTGTTGTTGTCCATAAATCGACAAGTTTGATTGGCAACAAATCACAGATCGGTCATGGTCCAACCGTCTGACCGATTGGTCATGAATCGATCGAGGTGTTGGCCTCTGATTTTCTACTAACCATATTGATGGGATAGGATCACCAGCTCATAAGATGACTTTTTTATCACGAGAATTGGTCACAGGATGATTTTGGGTTAACAGATGGTCTTGGGTCAATTTGACTAGTCATAGTTTCTGGTCACGGGTGATATCGCCCGGTTATTCACTGATACATAGATGATCCGAATTGATTGAATGCAACTGTCTTCCGACCAAAAATGTATCATTCCCTAGTTAATGCTTAGTGATTAGAAAGGAATCTTGAATTGGTAATGTCCGATTGTGGATCGATAATGCATTGACCATGAACCCTACCAGTGGATCGGGTGCCAACCGGAATGAGCTTAGGGATAAACCCGACTAGTCTGTCACTAATTCTAATCGGAAAGTGATACATGAATACTCATTAATGATTGAAGATTCTAGAATTGCCAAGTTGACAACTATGGTACAATTATTGTCAAACTTCATTAAATGTCTATTCAATGCATCATGAAGGTAGACCAATGGAAGAGAAAAAAGAGGGCCATCATCGATGATGCCTAAGAGCTTAGATTGCCAAGCAAAGCCTTTAGCCATGCCAACTTATCTCCTAGGTGTACTCATGAGGCAAGTAGACTTGCCACCCAAGGACTTTAGGTCGGACACTTGGAAAAATTAGAGTGGACCATTTGGCTTGGTAATGATGGCTTGAGATTTGCCTTGGAGAAGAAGTTGGCGACTCGTAAGCTTAGAAGATAGGTTATGATGAGCCTAGAAGATAGCCTTGGTGAACAAGGCAAAGACCAACCAATCAAGAGAGGACATTCAGTATCAAATGGGCTTATGTGTCCTTTAGGACCATAGGCATATCATGAGCTTAAATTGAGCCTTGGAGAGCAATTCAATAGGTGGTCCAATAAGAAGATGGCAAGTGTTCTCTTAAGATCTTAGGCATGACACCTTGCAACTTAGGCTTGCCACCTAAGTATTCTAGGTGGGCCACTTGGAAAATTTGGAATGGACTGCTTGGTTTGATAATGATGACACTGAGTAGTATAAATAGGAGGAGCCCTTCCTCATTTTCCTCACTATGTTATCCATTTCCTCTTCCTCCTTCTCCTTTCTCTCGGTGTTGCATCCTCAATCCATCAAGCTATATAAGTTGGTCCTCAAGGTTTGCCAAGGTAAGTAATATCCTTATTTCTCCTCTAAGGCGGTAGTCACCATTGTCAAGCCTAGTTAGGTGCTCATCCGTTAAGCCGTGGGTAAAATATTGGATCTTTTGTATGGTTTTACTCATGATTATGTTTCAACATGTGCTTGAGTTAATCATATTCAGAATAAAGCCGAGGTTCACTCGGGTTGAGTTCATCACAAGACAAGGCCACCCAAGCCACAAGGCCTTGAATCAACATAAATAGTGTACCAATTCCAAGTCTCTCTTAGAGCGAGGATCACCAAAGGCCGCAATGTCTTAAATTGACATTGAGGCTTGTCGATTCTATGCCTTGTTTGGTATGAGGATCACCCCAAATCCATAGGATCTTGGTAAGGCACTAAAGGGTGCCGATTCTAGGGATTTGAATTGGTGCGGAGACTTTTTGCTTGACGTTGAATCAAACCGTGAGTCGAGGGTCATTCTCTATACATGTGTATTCACATCGGGTTTTAGCCAAGGTCCATCGAGCTTAGGATCTTCACTAAAGTGAGGTGTACCCAAGCCTCAATGTCTTGGATCGGTATTAAGGCGTATTGTTTTCGAGCCTGTCCGATGCGGGCATCGGTGCTAAGTGATTGATTCAAGTTACAAACCAAGGATCATTCCCCGCATTTTTATTAGAGTAGTGCAAGAACTCATGGCTAATACAACCAAATGAGCACCCCTTCAGGCCATGCATGTGTCAACTAAAAGAAAATATAAGAATAGGTTTGTATGATGCATTTATACATGCATTTAAAGAGGAAAAAACGCCTATCACCACACACCATTATCGGCAATGCCTTGTTCATTAAATGGGATGCCTTAATTGAATCGAGAGGGCTTGGTCAATCCAAGATGATGATAAATGAATTTGCATAGTAGCTAGTGTCACGTCCCAATCTTTTGAGCCCATGCCCATCCCTACTTGGTTGATATAATAATGCGATGTCCCAGGACGAATCGCCGACCCATTCATTTTAATACACATGCAGAAGTGAAAAATAATCCAAAGACAATAACACAATGGGATAGGAAAGCAAGACCATAAATTTTCGAACATAAAAACACAAACACACTTATATATAGAACATAACCAATAATATATATTCAAGCTGGTCTATTTATAACATTTACAAAATGGGGGGGGGGGTTTAATAAACTAGGGCTCCTCATCCTCAATTTCTCCTTCTTCCACACTCCAACTGGAGTCTACAGCGGAATACACCGAAGATTCTGGCTCTTCAAGCTTTGAGTCCTTTGAGTCTATGACCGAGCCACTTGGAGGGTCTACGGTGCCCTTTCCAAAAGAAACCTCCATCACATATAGAGGTATCTCACATTCCGGCACGAGTCCCACTCTCTACCTATTACGATATAAGCAATACCATGCCCTGTATTGATGGGGCACCTTTTTGAGTAGACTCGCATCAACCCAAACTATGGTCTTCACTAGTTCATATTGCTGTCCCTCGGGATGGTCATGTATCGAAATGTAGTACTTATGTTTTGTGATCTTCCTTGGTTATCCAAAATGCTCTATAGGAGTTGTCATCTATGGGCTTGAAATTGTTATCCTACAACGAGGTGAGATGACGTCTTAGCAAGTTCAACCCCCTAAAACCTGACTAGGAAAAAAATATGCCCCAAGGGTTGCCTAAGTACAATCACGCATCAGAGGACTTATCTTGGCCTCAGTTCCTTCCTGTAAGTCAATTCAATTCATACAACCATTGAATCATATCAATCAATCGGATCGAATCATATCAATCAATTGACTCAGTTGATTACATGTTATCAAGACCATTCCCCGGTCATCTCAATTACTCATTCCCAACTCTTAATTGTGGCCCTACGGCACAACCTATATTAGGTTGTAATCACAGCCCAGTGGGCACAACCTATATTAGGTGGTAAATCACAGCCTAGCGGGCACAACCTCTATTAGGTGGTAAATCACGGCCCAACGAGCATGACCTCTATCAGGTGGTAACTCACGGCCCAGCAGGTATTGCCACATTTTGGCAGTTTTCTTGATCTAACTAACGACCTCACACACTTATTCATCCTTGGCCAACAACATTACACTTCTTAAATTGATTTCTCAATTAATGCATTATCTTGGCCTATTTTCCTCGGGTTAAGGGTACCCGGTAAAAATAATCGTGTGTGGGTACACGGTCGGCCTTAGTCAAAATACAATATTTTTACCTTTGAACATCTCATCATTTTCAACAATCCCAAAATAGATTTTTGGCGTTGTAGACCGACGCCTAGTAATTTTCCAATTAATTACAAAAATTATCCATTTTTGGGATAATTACCCACAATCACCAATCATACTCAAATTACACAATCTAGCACTCAATCAAATAAACATAATGCACCACTATAATCAGCACAAAATTCCAGTCACCTGCTATCCCGGTTTAATTTTCGAAAAATAAAAAATTGATTAAATAATTACAGAAATTAATAAATAAATACCAAAAATGCAACTTAGGCTCGGGAAATCTTAATCGGAAGCTGAGACAAGCCTGGAAAATTTTTGAACCACTCTAGTTAAATACTAGAGCTTGTCTAGGCTTTAATTACACTATTTTAACTACCTAACATGCAATCACAATTAATTAAATCGCTAATCTAATCTAATTATCCACATAATCCATACTTAGTCTAAACTAAACAACCCTTAAGCATCATTAACTTACTAAGGATTAGTGAGTTAAACTCACTTATTCGATGATCCACTCGAATCAAATTGACGAGGATGTGATGAGGGGCAAGAAACTCCAAAGCGGGCTCGCCAATCGAGGTCGGGAACACCACCAAAACGGGCCTAAATAGTGCTGGAAACCCACTTGGCTTGCTCTCTATTTGGTGCTGGTTGGTGCGGCTTCAGTGGTTGGCTTGGGTCAAAAACAGGCCGAGGAGTTACTGAGGGTTCGGGTGAAGGTAGATGGCGGCGGCAAGTGGGCTGTCCGGCGACTCCAGCGATGGCGGCAGGCTACAAGTGGCTCCAGGGACACCTTGGGGTCACGTTTGAAGTAGGAGGACAGTTAGGGGACGGCAGGGGGACGCATGCAGCAAGCGAAGGGCACAATGGCATGAGGACGACATGTGGCGATGACGGGCTTACAGGGTTAACGGCTCTGGCTTGCTGGGAGGTTTTCTGAGTTGAAGGCAGCAAGAAGAGGGAGAGAGAGAATGGGTCGACGGCCTTGGGGGGAGGGGGAAGAAGAAGAGAGGAGACAAGATTGGCTTGGAGGGGGCCACCATTCCTCATCCTCACCTCTTTGGTCCCCTTGATCATTGCCCACCATCAGTTGGGTTCTATGGTCAATTTTCAGCCACCAATGCCTTAGGAATGATAAATAAGTCATAGCCAAGGGGGGCACATGAATTTCAATTGATTTCATTCCAATTGGACAACTAAGGCTTCTTGAATTACTCCAATTTGGTTCTTAAAAATTCAATTGTCGAAACCTCGATCAAATTGGTATTTTTCCTCACCAATTGAACCTACTTGCTTCCCGATTCTGTGATCAAAAATGGTCCATGACATTTTCTGGACAAAAATGACCATACCTCAACTTTTTCCCAAAATGTCTCACTTTGTAGAAAAATCTTTAGATACTGAGTTGACGTTCCTAAAATGACCTGTGACATGACAGAACGTTCAATTTTTGAAATCGGATTCAAATTGGCTGTTAATTTCAATTCGGCGTGATTTTAGCGTGACCTAGGCTATCGGGTAGCTTTCAGAAATTTTTAGTGCAAATAACCCGTGATTGATTTTCTTTGAGCCATAATGAACCTATTCGACACATTGGTGACTCTTGGTTGTCGTGGAAATCTTGAGGATTCAAACACAAACACAGGATACCAAAACAATAGAAAAACCAATCTAGTGTTGATCGACGAGGATTTTGCAATTTAGTGGGATCACCCACATTTAACCATGCATTTAAGTCAAATCAACCTATATCTAATCTCTAATCGATTTATTTCTCTGCTGTAATGATCTTTGCCGATGAGCATGGTCAAGTAATCCATTCTTGGTTGAATGCTCAAGTCTATTGCATTAACTCTTCTAATGACTTCCCCATATAATATAGCTATCTCACAAGTGATCAACTCTAAGAATAGCATTATATGTGCATCAATGAATGACCCGATTTATTCAATTGAAAACAAGATTGAAAATCCAGGATGTCAAAGCTGGTATATGCATAAGCGTGATATGTTGATATATTTATTGATAAGCCAAAGGTAAGTATGCATTAAAGTATGTTGCGATGGACATTTACATGTAGTCAAGGTAGCAACAAGTTTGCTATTGATTTGCCATCAACACTTTTGCGAGTGTTGTACTTGCTAGGCTTTGATGATGAGATGTTTTCCTAGTAGAGAACTAGGAATTTTACTTACTGAGTTTTCCGAAAACTCATCCCTCATATTTTAGTCTTGTAGGCATGGAAGTCTCACGTCAATTTTGGGAGCTCTAGTCATGCTAGAAGAGATAGGATTTCCCTTTGCCTATGTGGAAAACTTGTATTGTGATGTAAAAAGAAGAGATGGCCTGTAGAGAAAGGGCTTGTAAAAGCAGTTATAATATAAATCAATGGTTCTATGTGATGTATGTCCTAGTCTTCTAGCTATTATTTATCTGGGGAGTTGTTTATTAATGTTTTCGCATGTGCATGATACAAGATAAAAAGAATCAGGATGGCAACGAACTTGAGACGTCGTGAAAATAACCCTTGTTGCTAGTGACCCTAGAGATGGAGTTAGGGCCGTGACACCATTGAACCCATCTCCTCTCATCAAAAGCTGAAGAATGATTTTCGGAAAAAATATTTTGTTGTCAATAAAATCCCGACAAAACATAGAGAAAAAATTTGCATTAAACTAGTAAATCATTGTCACATTTAGTTTTAAATTGGAGAAAATTGTCCACAAAATTCTAAATTTATTGTACGATGGCCAATTTAGTCCAAAATCTTACAGTTCTTATAATTAAGTCCTATACCTAGTGTACGGCATCACGTTAGCAATGTTCATAAAAAATTAGCCATAATGACAAAATTGGCAATTCGTTAAAATGTCTAGGATTAATTTGGCAAATAGTTTAAAAGTTTGGGGCTAAATCGATACAATAGGAAGGTTTATGATTAAATTGGCAAGTTTTTAAAAGATTCAACATTGAATTGGTAAAATTAAAAGATTTAGAACTGAATTGGCCGATGTACAATAGGTATAAGACTTTTTGGACAATTTTCCCTTTTAAACTATGAATGGAAAGTGGTAAGTTAGTTTGACAATTAGGTTGCGTTTGTTTTGAGAAAAATAAATAAATTTAAAATAATTTCATAAAAATAATCATTTTTATTACTTAAAATTATTAGTTAATGGAAAATATTTTCATCATCAATATCTACTCATGTCCAAGTATTTCTGTGGACGATGAAAATATTTTTCGTTTGTTCATTTTTGTAAGCTATACAAGCAATTAGTTTTACAAATATTCATCTTTGGCAAAACAAATGCACTGTCGATATCAAAATCTTTTGCTCTTGTAATCGCAACAAGAACATGAACCACAATTATGAATTAAAAAGAAGGCCTACATGATTAGATTGCAAAGTAACATCAATTGCACAATTTTGACTAAGCCATATAAGAACATCAATTCATTCGCAATCAAGCATTGCCATTTGTCTCCTCTCAGTTGACTATTCACAGGTTCTCCCAAGAGATGCGATCGAGTCCCTGTTCATCCTGCTGGTGTTCTGCTCGGTTTCGGAGTTCTAACCGCTCATTTGAGACAAGATTTGAAGGGTATGTTTGTTTGAACCCCTTCCATCTTCCCACCAAGCTTTTTCTTCCTTGTTGGCGAGCATCTTCAGATCTAGTTCACCCTAGGGTGCAGCATTGTTCCTCCTCCTTCTTACCTGGTATTCTTGCTTAGTCTGGAAGCTATAATTGCTCGTTTGGGTTGAGCTTTGGAGAATGGGGTCCTTACCTCCTTCCTCTCCCTCACTGAGCAATTCTCTTGGCTTGGCCTACAAGTCCTGCTCTAGTCTTTGCTAAGGCACAGTTGAACTACTGTTCTTCTTGGTTAGTGTTTTGTTCATGCGGGGCTTTGAGCTAGTTTGTGGTCTTCAGCGGACTCTCCTCAGCCCTCGAAGCTTCTCTTGATACATCAAAAACCTCTGCTATGTCTTTTTTGGTTGAGGTGGGTGGCCTTTTAAGGGAGGCCTAGGTTGGTGCTGGTGGTTTGTAGGGGCATACCCTTTCTTCCCGTAACTCCCATGTTCAGGCCTCAAATGTCCCAAGCTAGGCCATCTCTCATACTTCCCTTTTGCTTCGTTGGAGAAACAAAAAGTGCTAGCCAAGGCTCTAGCCCATCAGGGCCGATCTCATGGCCGTAGCTTTGGGTGTTCTTCCTCCAAGCGTCCTCAGGCTGTTGGCTAGCAACAAAGTATTCCGAACCCCCCTCCTACCCGCTCTTGGGCTAATGTGTCATGGCTTGCAGTGAAAGGTTATGACCTTACATTTGTCCAACCTTCCTTTGTGAATAATGAATTAGTTGTCAACCTCTCTAAGGAGGTACTAGAGGTAGCTGATCCCAAATGGCACAAGTGCCTTTATGGGTACTTTATAGGGAAGAAGCTCCCGTTGAAGCTAACCGAACAAGCTTTGAAGAATGCTTGGGGGCCAAAGCTTGTGGAGATGTTGGCAAACGACCAGGGATTCTACTTCTTCCACATCCCGGACCCTATCTTCTAGAGGAAGGTTCTTGAAGATAGGCCCTTTATGGTTGTAGGAGTTCCCCTGGTGCTACAACAATGGCAGCCCCTTTTAGAGTTAAAGAAGGACAATCAGTCCTCGGTCCCGGTGTGGATTAGGTTGAAGAACCTTCCCCTTGATCTATGGTCAGCGCAAGTGATAGGGGCCATTATAGGTGTTGTCAATAAGCCCCTTTAGGTAGACCAATGCATAGAGTAGATGAAAATGATCTCATTTGCCAAGGTTTGCGTGGAGATCTATGCTAAAAAATTGAGGTGTACCTCGGTTAATGTGGTTCTCAATGGGGTGTCACTCTCAATTTCTTTTGATTGTGAATGGAAGCCGATAAAATGTCCCAAGTATGGCACTTTTGGACATAGATGTGTGGATATTCCCTCTTCCATTAGCTCGGAGAGAGTTGTGCAGTAGGATTAGCCCACTTCCGCTCCCTCGTTACCTGCCCAGGTTCCCGTCGCTGCATAGGCGGTGGAGAAAGTCCTTGTGGAGCCGAAGCAAGGCTAGAACCAGGTTATGGGGAGGAAGAAGAAGCCCCCTGTGCCAAAGGATGGTCCTTCTTCACGTTCAGTTAGTTCCAGCGATGAGAGGTAAGTCCTAAAACTTAAGGAACTGGCTTCTAAGAAGGGCTTGCTCTCGCTTTCCTCCCACATGCTGTTGAGGGCTCTTAGAATTCGTTCTCAACCAGAGGTCCCCTCTCCCCCTCTCGTGGGGGACAGGAGTCCAGCAAAAGCCTCGTCCATTCGTCTACTCAGCCCAAGTGAGGATTTGAACGTCTCATCTAGCCTTAGTTGTTGTGACGATGATTTACTCTCTCTGTGCCCTTCTCTGAAGGCTTCTTCTACTAGTAGAGGAGTTGAGAACATGCAAGATAAGCTTTTGGCCCTTGATCTAGCCCCGCCTCCTTCTACGACCCCTGCTGTCGAGGTAGCCACTCGACGGAAGCCTATCAGGTGGAGGTAGGCCTCCCCCCCCCCTCATTCCCGTCTTTAAATAGTACATATTATATTATATATCTATGTATATAGGGTTTTAGAATGTGAGAGGTCTTATGAACCCCTTCAGGCAAGTTAAGGTAAGGAATCTTGTCTTTTCTAACAGGCTTTGTCTGGTTGGCCCATTGGAAACCAAAGTGTTGGAATCTCTGTTTGGTTCCATTTCTGTTAGGTTTTTGTCGGGGTGGAATTGGGTTGCCAATTATGACTTCTCACACAGGGGTAGAATTTGGGTTGGTTGGAACCCTTCTTTAGTGAGTTTTGAAGTGGCTTCTTCCAATAGTCAGGTGATCCATGGTAGCTTGAACTTCCTTTTGTCTAGTATGAGCTGCTACATCTTGGCGATTTATGCTGAGTATACCTTTTTTGCTCGAAGACCTCTGTGGGCAAACCTTCTTTAGATGAATGCTCTCTTCTAGGACTTGGCTTGGCTAGTGGCTAGGGATTTCAACGCCATCAGGGATCCGTCTGATTGGCTTGGGAGCTCTGACACCTGAATCCTTACTTTGATGAATTTAATCCGCGTTTAACTTAGAGTTAGAAGATCTGAGCTATGTTGGCTTTTGCTTTACTTGGTTCACTTCTTTGAGGGTTAAACGGAAGGCTAGAAGGATAGATCCGTGTGCTTGTGAATGCTAAATAAAGCCTTAATTTCTCCTACTCGGAAGCGTCATTTCTAGTAACTGGCATTTTTGACCATACACCGATGGTGGTTAAAGTTTTGCAACTAGTTTTTTAGAGAAAACCATTCAAGTTCTTTGATTTATGGACTAAGCACCTGTCCTTCCATGACATTGTTTTGCAAAGTATGGGAGGACTCAGGTGAAGGGGTTTCTATGTATAGGTTGGTGAGTAAGCTGAAGGCCCTTATGAGTCATCTAAAGCAACTCAATAGAGAGTCCTTCTCTAATATCTCTAAAAGGGTTACAGTGGTGAGGAATTCTTTAAGGCAAGCCCAGGTTGGCCTTTAGCAGGACCTGACCAGTGAGATTCTTATGAATTTGGAGAAGACTCATCAAAGGACTTTTGTGGAGCTAAGGAGTCAGGAAAAGTCATTCTTTAGACAAAAGTCTAGGATTAGGTGGCTTAAGGAAGGTGATTGAAATATCAAATTCTTCCACCATTCCATTCATAGGAGACAACTGAGGAACATGATTCTTTCTGTTTTGGATAGCTCTGGTAACCATGCGTCAGACCCAACCTTAGTGCAGCATATCTTCATTTCCCATTTTCAGGAGCGCTTGGCGCTGTGCATCTTGTCTACGAGACCCTTTTTGTGGGACCTCCGAGAGGTCATCCGGTGTCCTCTCAACAAGGAATAGGTTAGTTTTCTCTCTCATCCCTTCTTTGATGCTGAGATTCACGATAAGATCTTCTCCTTAGCTCAAGGGAAGGCCCTTGGGCCGGATAGATTTGGTGTTGAGTTTTTCATGCACAATTGGGAGATGGTGGGTGCGTTGGTTATTGAAGCAGTCAGGGATTTCTTTACCATGGGGAGACTTCCAAGGGAGATCAACAACACCATCTTAGTGTCGATTCCTGAAGTCCCCAATGCGACTTTGGTTAACGATTATAGGCTTATTGCCTGTTGAAATACTATTTATAAATGTATTATCAAGGTTTTAGCTAACCGAGTGGCTGCAATTCTCCACGATATTATCAGCCCATCTCAGAATGCTTTTGTTAAAGGTTGACATATCAGAGACAATATTCTTCTTGCCCAAGAGTTGTTTGCTAGTTTCCATCTTGATCCTTACATTCCTAAGTGTGCTGTCAAGATGGATTTTGTTAAAGGTATGTGTGCGTACTCCTAAGTTTTCTATTTCTTTGAATGGGGAACTTCATGGTTTTTTCCCTAGTGGACGAGGCCTTCGTCAAGGGGACCCCATCTCTCCCTACTTATTCACTCTAGTAACAGAGGTTTTCTCTAGCATCCTTAGTGTTTGTGCTAGACAACCGGGTTTTAAATTCTTCTAGAGGTGCAAGGTTTTGAGTTTATCTCACATTTTCTTCGTGAATGATGTCTTCATTTTTTGCAAAGTTGATATGGGCTCAATCTCTCTCATGAAGGAAGGTTTGAATACCTTATCGGCTTGGAGTGGTCTGAAGCTTAACACCAATAAAAGTGAGATTTTTATTGTTGAAGGGTTAGTTGAGTTGTGGAGTGAGATTCTACTTGCCCTTGGTTTCCTTGAAGGGAAGTTGCCGATGTGTTATTTGGGAGTTCCTATTATTTCCTTGCGGCTTGGCTAGGTGGACTGTGTCTCCTTAGTTGATCGTACAACGACCAAGGTGCAATCTTGGACCCAACACTTTCTCTCTTTTGTGGGTTGTCTTTAGCTTATAAGGTTAGTCCTTCATGCGATCCAAGCTTATTGGGCTAGTCTCTTTACTATCCCTCTTGCAGTGTTGGATCATATTGAGCAAATCATGAGACAGTTTCTCTGGAAGGGCGCGGGTCTAGGGAGGTGTGGAGAGAAAGTTTCTTGGGAAGACATGTGCCTTCTAAAAGAGGAAGGAGGGCTCAGCATTCACTGGCTGTTGGATTGCAACAAGGCAATGATGCTGAAGCACATATGGATCCTATTTATGAATAAGGAATCTTTATGGTGCAAGTGGATCCATTCGACTTTCTTGAAAAGAAAGAGTTTTTGGGTGGTCAAGAAGCCTACTTTGTCCTCTTAGGCTTGGAAGAGAATCCTTCACCTCAAAACTGAATTTCATCTATCTTCCTCTGGAGGTTAGGGGATGGCTGTTCAATCTCCTTCTGGTTTGACAACTAGCATCCGAGAGGCCCCTTGAATCTTTTATTCTTGGATTCTCAGATCTATTGCTCTAGTTTATCCAAGTAGGCAACGGTGGCTAACATCTTTTCTCCAGTTGGCCAGACCATTAGGATAGTGTTAGAGTCTTGGGATCAGCCCCTCCCTATTCTTTCTCAGGTATCGGATCATTTTATTTGGCTAGGAAGCTCATCCGGTTTATTCTCGGTTGCCTCGGCATGGGAAGCCATTAGAAGGAAGAAGATACTAGTTTCCTAGGATGCCTTGGTCTAGAGCAAAGTAATCGATCCGAGATATCAATTTAATCTCTAGCTTATTACCAAGAACCGTCTTCCCACCCAGGCCTTTCTCCTATCGTATAGTAGGATTTGGGATGCATTGTGTGCATTTTGCAAGTTGATGCTGGATTCCATCGATCATTTGTTTTTCGACTATTGCATCACAGCTAGCTTTGCCTTCTTTTGGGCTGCTAGATGCAACCTTCCTTGGCGCAACAAGGCTTGGTTGGAGAATCTTCAGTGGGCAACGAAGTTTCTCTCTGGTAAGGTTTTCTATCATTCCATTGCTTGCTTTTCTTTCGGTGCTTTATGCCACATTATTTGGAGGAACAGGAACGACATTCTATTTATAGACTAGACCTTGGCGGTCCCAACCATGAAAAACCACCTCATTAAGGTTGTAAGGGACAAGGCCTTAATGTTCACTAATGTTGAGGACCACCCTAGAAACAAGAGACTTCAACAAAGCTGAGGGATTGATCCTTGTATTTTCTCTCCTATGCCTGCGAAGCCGAGTGTTCCTTAGCTATGATTGCTATTGTTACTTCTAGATGGCTCAGGGTTATTGAGATTCACGGATGTGGCTGCGGTACAAGATGGAGTGTCACCATTTGGTTGGCTGCTGGCTGGGATCGCCTTGCTGCTGGCGCAGATCGTGTGCCTAGTTGTTGTTCGGTGAGGGCGGCAACAATCATGGTTGGGGGTCTTCTACGTGTGGGTTGCCATTGTTTGGCTGGCTAGTTGCCTTTTGGGTAGTTGGTCTGACTTCTGGCTGCTACCTTATTGGTTCTTTTGGTTTAGTCATGTGGCTTGTTCTGCCGTTGTTCGTCGTTCTTTTCTTATGACATCCTTCCATTCATTATGCCTTTGTCTCATTTCGAGTGCAAGCTTGGTGCCAGTTCACTTTGTATTTGTTCGTTAAAGCTCAATATAATTATTACTTTCACCAAAAAAAAAAAATCAATTCTTTCGCCATGTTCATAGCGAGATTTCAAGGTGTTGCAAAAGGATCAAATGCAATAATCAATGTTCAACAAAGATGTTAACCTGAAGATCAATACATTTGTCTGATATCTATTGTGTTGAAGCGGTTCAAATGCTTAGCATGTTACTCATATATCTAAATTCAAATCCATAAACAATTCAACGGCCCCCTGAGGACACAATTGAACCCTATTAGTGGCAACATTAGCAATGGCGACAGTGGGGGCGGCGGCACAAAAGCTAGCCTTATAAGGAGAAAGGCATGTTAGATTAAATATAAACTAAAAGCTGACAATCCTGATTTATCAATCATGAATAAATTCGTACAAAATTTGGGATCGACTTGCGAAAATGTAAAGATCAACATACCTCCAGCCATTGATGAAAATTTGCAAAAGCGGAAACCCTCAAAATCTTGGACAGATCCACGCAGCACAATCGATCTGCAATATGGGGAACATCAGATTTGTACATCCTGTTCTACTAGCCAATACCGCTCAAACATGAGGGTGTGTTTTCTATAGTAATAGGGTTTGAAATAGACAACCTATGCTTTATTCCGTTTCTTACGTTACCGACATCTTCAATTGAGACCGTTATGGCAATATATTAATGGGCAAATATCACGTAATAGATGTGGTGATTAATTGGGCAATAAATCGGAACTAATTGGGAATATAATATTGGGATCATATTTAGAATAATAAATATATTATAACATTCTCCCACTTGATCGCAATATTCCATAAAATGAAATATTAACCCAAACCCGCATAAACTTTGTACTGAAATAAAAGACATGAATCACAATGATGAGTCCTCTTAGAGCAAGTATTATCTTCTGTGTATCACAATGCATTTCATCAACCATATGTGATCAAATAACTTAATGAATAAACCTTATGTTTAGTCCAGATCAAATGTGACATCCCAAATTTTCAACCATGTTATCTACTGAATTAATCGAGCATTTCATTGACGCGCCTATAGGACTGTTTTCAGAGTTGATCACTCTTGAGATAACTAAGACTATCTAGGAAAGCCATTAAGGAATTTTGAAATAATAAACTTGAGAATTCAATCAGGAATCAACTTTTCGACCGTGCTTATCTTTAGAGCCATTATGGCACAGTTAAAAATCGATTTGAAATCAAAGATAGGCCATTTCAATTGAGATGTGTGGCTGATCGTGGGTGACTCCACTAAATTGGAAAATTCTCGTCGACCATCATTAGTTTGATTTTCTTATTGTTTTGGTATCCTATATCTGTATTTGAATCCTCGAGAATTTCACAAAAACCAAGAGTCGCCAATGTGTTAAATGGGTTCAGTGTGGCTCGAAGAAAATTGATCACAGGTTATTTGTCCTAAAAAGTTCTGAAAACTACCCAATAGCCTAGGTCATGCTAAAAACACGCCAAGTGAAAATTAACCGTCAATTTGAGTCCGATTTCAGAAATTGAAGATTCTATCATGTCACAATAAATTCTAGGACCCACGACTTAGTCTCAAAATATTTTTCTGCCAATCAAGACTTTTTGAGAAAAGTCGACTTAGGGCTGTTTTTGCTTAGAAAATGTTGGAGGTTATTTTTTATTGCAAAATTGGGAAGAAAAATGGATTCATGGGAGAGTAAATGTCAATTGAAGCATTGGGGTGTCAATTGAATTTATGGAGGCCAAATGAGAGTGAATTGAGCAAGATTAAGCAACCAATTGAAGCTAAAATTTGAGAAATTTGTATGTCCCCCTTAGCCTAGCCAAAATCCACCATTTCAAGAGTTGTTGATGTGCTTTGGTGGCTCTTTGGCAGCCATGGGATCTTGCTTGGTGGACAAGGCCAGGGGGGAACATTTTTGTTGAAAACCAAGTCCAAGGGTTCCCCTCCAAACCTTATCTCTCTCTCTCCCCCTTGGCTGGCCAAACCAGCACCCCATTCCCTCTCTCTCAGCCATTTTCAAACTAGCAGCCAACAAAGGAATCCAATAGTTGAATCCAGCCAGCTAGCCACCATCGCACGCCAAACCGTCGCCGGAGACCACTGTCCACCTGCACACACCATTAGCCGCACGCCATCTGCCCTTGCTCATCGCCCCACGTTGTCCAGCCTTCTAATTAGCTGTTATAGGTGGCTCTAGAAGTCGGCCAAAGCCCGTTCAACCACCGTGGACCGCTCCTTTCAAGCCACCGAAGTCTCCCTGAGCCTTACCACCACTTCAGCCTTGTTTTCTTCTATTTTTGCAACCAAAATAGAAGGTTTGAGAGTGTGTTTTACAGTAGCTTCCAAGGCCATTTTGAGGTGTTTCCAAGCCTCGGATCTTAGGCCCGCTTTGGAGAAAAACGTCCTCCATGACGTTCCTGATGTTTCAATCCAAGCAGATTGTTAAATGGGTGAGTTTAGCTCACTAATCCTTAATTAGTAGGTTAATGATGTCTAGGGGTTGATTAGTTTAAGTTAAGTATGATTATGTGGTTATATTAGACTAGATTAGTGAATATTAGTTAATTTCAATGCATGTTAGGCAAATGGTTAGTGTAATTAGCATGGACATAGAATCTAGTATTTATTGAACGAACCTCGGAATTTTTCTGGGTTCATATTAGTGTCCAATTAGGCATTACGGGCCTAAATTGGATTTATTGGTATTATTTTATTATTTTTCATATTTATTTATTTATTTATTTATTTTCTAGAAATTCAACTAGGATGACCAGTGACCGGAATTTTGTGCTAATTGCAATGGTGCTCTCCGTTTATTTAAATGAGTACCAGATGGTGCAAATTGAGTGCAAATAGTCGTTGTGGATAATTATTCTAGAAATTGGATAAATCACCTTTGAAAAGCACGTGGCTCGATGTTTAGTATGTCATTTTGGAGAATGCACGTGGCTCGGTGATTTGACACATCGCCTCGGAGAATACACGTGGCTCGGTGATTAAGTACATCATCTCGGAGAATGCACGGAGCTTGGTAATTAGATATGTCACCTTGGAGAATGCACGTGGCTTGGTGACTAGAGACGAGTGCTATAATATGTGGCTTAGAGACCAAGAGGGTCATCCTGGAGAATGCACGTGAGATATTGGTTAAGTACATTGCCTGGGAGAATGCACGTGGCTCGGTGACGAAGTCTGTCGCTTTGAAAAATGCATGTGGCTCGGTGACTAGGTACATTGCCTTGAGAAATGAATAGTACGAATGCGAATGACCGAGGATGGTCTGATTGACATGTAATCAACTAGGTCGATTAATCGATAGTTTGATCTGACTAGTTTAACTAATGTGATATGTGTATATGTGAAATATATTGACTTGCAGGAAGGAAGCAGAGGCCAAGGTAAGTCCCCCGACTCATGTTGTGCTTAGGTAGTCCTCATGGCATATTGACTTCCTAATTGAGTCTTAGTGGGGTCAAATTTACTGAGATGTAGTCTCATTGGTTATTGTATAACTAATTTCAAGCTCTTAGATGGCAACACCTTCACCTTCCCCTCTTCCTGAGCAGTTTGGTATTCCCGAGAGCATTTCAAAGGAGGCTACTCATTTCCACATTCATCTTGACCTAGAAGGATTAGAATACGTTCTAATAAAATCAACCGTTTAGGTTGACGTGGGTAGAGATGACCTGATGCCCCATGAGTATAGATCGTGGTATCGTTACTTGCAAAGAGAGGGTCCCATATCAGATGAGGATGTGCCACAGTATGTCTTAAAGGAAGCTTTCGAGAGAAGGGACTACAGATCCCAAGGACAAAGCGGTAGATGACGCTAGAGATCTGTGCTTTAGAGTGAGCCAGCTTCTCTAGTGTACACAATTGAGGATGCCAACTGGAGTGAAGAAGAAGGGGAGATTGTAGAGCAAGAGGAGGAAGGACCGAAGGAGGACAAGGAGATGGAAGAGCTCGAAGATGAGCCTAAAGAGGAGGAACCAAAAGAACTTGATGAAGAGTGAGGATCTGGATGAGAGTATGACTCGGATGATGATTAAGACCTCCCCTATTTCGCAAACCCTGTGTATATGTGGATAGGTGATAGATCATACTTTTTTGAATAGTACTGTAAAATATACTGAAGGGTTTGTATTGTATAAAAGTGTGGTTATGTTTTTTCAGCTGTGAAAAATAGTCCTATTTTTTTATCCCATTATTTTATTGTCTGGGGATTTATAATTGCTTCTACATGTGCATATTAAAATGAATGGGTTTGCAATGTGTCCTTGGACGTCACTATTAATTGGCCAGGTGAAGGATGGGCCTGTGCCCGAGGATCATGGCGTGAC
Organism: Eucalyptus caleyi; assembly: GCA_014182885.2. Classification (NCBI taxonomy): domain Eukaryota; kingdom Viridiplantae; phylum Streptophyta; class Magnoliopsida; order Myrtales; family Myrtaceae; genus Eucalyptus; species Eucalyptus caleyi. The sequence goes on along the minus strand of CM024468.2, from coordinate 29,896,435 downwards.
ATCAAACATAATTTTTTTTCTCATAATAACTAAATGTATACAACTGTATTGAGACAAATATTATAAATGAATAAAAGTGTCACAAATTCTTCCATATAAAGAAAAATTTGCATGCTTGGCCCAATGCCCATTCTGAACACATGATCCTTATAACTCATTGGTGGCATGTCTTTAGTTAAAGAATCAGCTATCATCAATCCAGTGCTTACGTGTTCTATGACCACTTTCTTCCCTTTAACACGTTCTCTAATAGCCAAATACTTGATGTCGATGTGTTTACTTCGACTACCACTTTTATGGTTCTTAGCCATGAAATCTGCAACTAAATTGTCACAAAATATTCTTAATGGCCTAGCAATGGAATCCATAACTTCAAGCCCTGATATGAAACATTTCAACCACACACCATGTGAGGTGGCCTTAAAATAGGAAACAACTTTGCCTCCATAGTGGAAGTGGCAACCAAGGTCTGTTGTGCACTCCTTCATGATATGGCTCCGCTAGCAAACATAAAAATATATCTCGATGTTGATTTATAAGAATCAATGCAGCCAACAAAGTTTGAGTCCGAATAACCAACTACCTCTAAGCTGTTCGTCCATCTATACATAAGCATATGTCCTTTAGTTCCTTGAAGGTACCTCATCACCTTCTTTGTAGTTGTCTAGTGGTCCATACCTGGATTACTTTGGTATGTTCCCATTCCCACAACAAAGACAATGTCAAGTCGAGTGCAAACCTGAGCATTCATTAAGCTTCTGACAGTAGAAGCATATAGGATGTTCTTCATTTGTTTCCCTTTAAAATCATTCTTCAAGCATTGGTTTAAATTAAAACTATCACTCTTTACAACGGGTGCTATACTTAGTGAACAATTTTTCATCCGAAACCTCTCTAAGACCTTATTTATATAAATTTCTTAAGATAGTCCTAATATATCTTGAGGTCTATCTCTATTGATCTTAATGCCAATGACATAAGACACTTCATCCATATCCTTCATATCAAAACTCTTAGAAATAAATTGTTTCACTTTATATAACAATCCCTTGTCATTGGTTGCAAATAACATGTCATCTACATATAGTACAATGAAACAAATTTTGCTCCCACTAACCTTCTAGTATATACATTAATCCATAACATTCTATATAAAACCGAATGAAGAGATAACCTCATAGAATCTTAAGTACCATTGGTGGGATGCTTGTTTCAAGCCATATAGAGACCTTTGAAGCTTGCATACCAAATGCTCATTAGCACTAGAAAATAATCCTTCTAGTTATTCAATGTAAATAACTTCTTCCAATTTTCCATTAAGGAACGCCGTTTTCACATCCCTTTGATGTAACTCCATATCAAAATGAGCAACCAATGCCAAATAATACGAAGATAATCTTTCTTAGATACAGGAGAAAACGTTTCCATGTAATCGATTCCCTACTTTTTAGTGAATCCCTTAGCAATGAGTCTGACTTTTTGTATCTTTCAAAATTTTCTAATGAATCATTCTTAGTTTTAAAGACCCATTTACAACTAATGGCCTTTGCAGCATCAAGCAACTTAACTATATCCTAGACTTCAGTTGATGCCATAGAATTCATCTATTGCTTCATGGCATAGATTTCATCTATTGCTTCATGGCATGTATCATAAATTGGATTTATCGCAATTCATGACTTGTGAAAACGTCTCGGAATCATTTTTAGCTCGAACATTATAGTTAGATTCTTGTAAATACACAATATAGTCATCAAGGATTGCTGTTTTCCTTGTTCAAGTAGACCTTCTTAATGTTGCATCAACATCCTCCTGAGGAGTTTGTTGTTCAACTGGAAGCTCAATAGTATCTGGTAATTTCTAAACAGTTGGGTCTACCGAATCAATATTAGCAGGTTGTGAATCTTCAATGATTGGTTGCTCAATGACTAGTTGAACCGAAGAGGTGTTGTAAACATCAACCTTTCCAATACATAAGGTGGAAGGCTGAGTATGTGAATGATATTCTTCGGGAACATGGTCCCTGAATTGATTGCTCCTACTAATCAGGTCATTCTCGAGAAATTTATCATTCCTTGATTCCATAAACCTAGTGGTGTGAGATGGACAATAAAACCTGTATCCTTTGAACTTTTCGGCATATCCGACAAAATATCCACTTATAGTCCTTGAATCTAACTTTTTTTCATGTGGATTGTAGACTCTTACCTCAGATGGGCATCCCCAAACACATACATGTTGCAAGCTTGGTTTCCAACCTTTGAATAACTCAAAAGGCGTCTTTGGATGTGGCACCCCACGAACGGCCCCCAAACCGTTAAGGTCACCACAGTTTGCTTACCTTTCACTTACTTGGCAATACATCACTCCAATACCATAGAATTATGATGGGTTCATAAGTCCTGGGGGTTTATATAATTTAAATCGGTCCCAGCGCAGTTCATATAGTGGAAGCATAATCAAAATCTCCTTATCTCATACTCAACAAAATAATGCAATGCACACCAACTACACACTTTATATATATAAGTTAGAGTCGAACCACTTTTATTTACATAACTTGATGGAAATCATGAGTCGGTACATCAAAAGGCCAAGGCTTTACTAAACTCGGCTATAACCAAAAGTACCTGATCCCACAGCGATCATGTACATCAGTCCGTCATTTAGTGTCGACAGTCCAAAAAGAAGCTTCATCCTCTCTCCATCACACTCAGTCACGCCCAACTTGGTTTGTCAGCCGGTGGTGGAGGCAGCATCCCCAGCATAACCCCGTCGCGGCGGACATGCACGGACAAAAACTCCTGAATGATAGAGCTAGTGAGTGATCCAATGTCGTACAAAACCAGAACCCGCACACGAACAAAAACTAACCCCCGTATCTCGGGGTGATGGTGCTCCGTACACTCACACTCGACATCGGTTGGTATGCCATAGAAAGTACCGGGGGTGACTGGCGATAGAGACATATCTCCTAGTATGAAATGTTAGTCCCCAAAATGGGTGAGTACAACCACTTAATAGTAAAAGATCCATCAAACTACACAATGCAACAAGCAAACAACCAAGATTTCATGTGAAATGCACATATCATCTATGCAATCATGTATATAACTCTATGAGATCCATTCAATGTCTCAATGGCCACATTTCCAATGCCAAATAGTACCAACTCAAATTCATAGGCATTTTATGCATCATGCCATATGCACACACATGCGCACGATTCATTTCCCATTTTGATACTAAAAAGGATCTCATTTTTCCCAAGGACTAGTATTTGCATCCCTCCTAGCTCTCGCACCCAACCTAGCATCGCGAGACATCCGGCACACACCTTTGGGCATCTCGCACCCCAACTGGTATCGCGAGGCTTCCGGCACACACCTCCGGGCATCTCGAAACTCCCGATAACATCCGACACACACCTTCGGGCATCTCAACACTCTCGGGGCATCGTCGACTCCACCATTCGACGGTATTATCAACATCATAATATGTACACACATATCTCACTTTGAAAATGGCATTTGATGCAATAATATCAAAAGTTTCAGTGAGTTTATAAAGTTTCATCAATTCTTTTGATGTCATATGATATGCTAAATGTCACCACATACACTATATAAATAACAACCCAAGACATCACATCTCATAGAGCAATTCATTTGTTCTTGAAATTAAAACAATTTTTCGGATAAAACAGAATGCACTCCTTTAATTGAAATTCTGGAAAAATTAGTAAACGATATTAATAAATTCTAAAAATTTAACATGTTATAAAAAAAGATCTAGAGAAAAAGGTTTTATGAAGAACACAAAGTGAAGAAAACTTCGTATGAATCGCAATGGTCCATGCATCACAACCATAAAACTTCAAACATCACTATTGCACAGTTTTAATAATAAATTCAGTATAACCCCTAAATAAACTCTCTTTTCGCCGTTTGGTTTGTTTCCTTTTAGCTTGGCCTCCTTCCACTCGCTCTGACTTCTATCTTTGTGAGTGTAGTTTTTTGGGTCCAAGTTTTGGCTGCATAGCTCTATATAGCTTTCTGGTTTCTAGTTAATATATTTCTTACCTTTACCAAAAAAAAAACTCATAAAATTTTGAAATTTTGATATGCTATAGATAAAACCTAGAGGTAAAAGTTTCATACAGAACTCAAAGTCGGATTCATGATAGATCAAGAGCTATAATCACTATAACTCTCCCTAACCCTCGGTAACAGTTTCCAGATTTAACACTTTCAAAGAAAAATTGTTTCACCAACCAATACTTGTCCGTTTCTTCTCAAATTTTAGTGTGTTACTTCCCAAGATGTTATCTACAACTTTCATCAAGGACAAACAGTCAAATTTCAACTAGATAATCCCATAAAAATTCACGGAATCGCAAAAGGTCAAGCTGTTTTTTTCATAAAACAATTTACTATTCCTAAGGAACTACTTCTATCCTTTCGAATTCCCAACATCCAGCATATCCAAAATCTATTACACTTCACACACAACCACAGCAAACATCATGTAGATCAATGGACATCACTTGCCTTTACTCCCATGTAACCACAGTAAGCAAAACAACGACTTGAGAGCTTCGAGTGTAGCTTGATCGACAGCGAAGCTACACTCGAAGCTAGGCGACGTCGACGGTGGCAGCAAGCATACGCATGGCGCGACTGGTCTCCTTCTTCCCCTCGCTAATGCTCCCTCAGAACTCTCTCTTTCTCTTGGACTTTCTCTCTCTTTCCCTCGGCCACTCTCCTTTTCTCTCGATCAGTCTCTCCCTCGGTTGCTTCCTTGCTCATTCCATCCCTTTCTTTTCCTTTTAATTTCTTAATTAGCTAGTAATCATGAGGTTTTGCATGGAAGATCTCCGGTGAAGCAAGGGGTGGCGACACCTCATGTAGTCCCCTTGCCACTTGTCAATTTTCTTGCATGGAAGTGGCCTCAATCGGCCAAGCCTTGGTCGACCGAATGAAGAGGAAACGTGGGCCGGTTTGGGCGGTTTTGGGCCTTAAGTAATCAGCCCACATCTACTCCTAATATCTGACTTTAATCTCCACTTATAATTACATAATTACCAAGATTTGCATGGCCATAAATATTACAACAATACACAATGATAGTTCAATTTATAGGGTTCACGGCCAAAAATTTCTTATCAGCCCATCTTATAGTACAACCTCGGTCTCACATGAGCATATATTATATTTCCAACAAAGCAATAGTCCATTCAATGCTCGGCCCTTGTTTAATTATAATCCATTGGTCTAATGACTATAATGTAGTCCGATGATGCTTCCATCACCTATTCATGGGTCGTAGTGCATCTAGAGATTGTTATGAAATTTTAGGATGCCACATTGCAAAAGTCTTGGTTAGAACTCGGTTCAATATGTACATTGTCATTTTAAGAGCCTCAATTCTTAAAAACATAGGAAGTTTGGAACTGTTGAGCATACTCCGCACCATGTCCAATAATGTTCAGTTTTTTCTTTTTGTGACACCATTTTGGTCCGGTGAACCAGGCATAGTGTATTGGGCAATAATCCCATGCTCTTCAAGAAACTTTGCAAATGGACCGGATGCTTGTTCATCTTCAGTGTATCTACCATAATATTCTCCATCTCTATTAGATCTCACGATCTTAATTTGTTTATTGCATTGTTTCTCTACTTCGGTTTTAAATACCTCAAAGGCATCTATCGCTTCGTGCTTATTACGAAACAAGTACAGATACATGAATTGTGAATAATCGTCTATGAAAGAAATGAAGTATCTCTAACCATTCGAGTCCATATCTGGACTACAAATATATGTATGTATAATTTATAATATTTATGTACTCCTCTTAGCACATTTTTTTGACTAGTTGGTCTGTTTTTCCTTTATATAGTCCACACAAGTGTCATAATCAATAAAATCTAGAGTATTAAATACTCCATCATTTACTTGTTGCTTAATTCTATCCATGAAGATATATCCCAACCTTCGGTGCCACAACATAGAGGAATCCTCATTCACAACACATCGTTTTATATCAGCATTATCGTGAACATGTATCGCATTATTAATGAGATTGTCTTGTAAATTAATTCGAAAGAGATAAGCAGACAAAATACCACTCCCGACAATTTTATATTTATACGATAAATTGAATGGTGACTCTGAAAATTTAAAGGAGTATTCCAAAGGTACAAATCTTGAAATTGAAATTAAATTCCTAGAAAAATTAGGAATATAAAAGGTCAATTTCTAAAATTAAAACAAAATCACTACTGAGAACTAATCTGTATGTCCCAATAGCTTCCACACGCAAGCACATCTTGTTTTTTGAATAGATGCTTTGTTCACTTCCCACTTGTGACATCTCAAAATTTGGCCCCCGATTCGGATATAAAAATGGTTGTTTCAACCACGCACTTATGGTTAATTTACTCGAAAGTAATCACTCTCAAGTAACTAATCTATTAGAGGAAGCTGTTATGGGATATAAATGCGACAAACTAGAGAATTCGATCATAAATTGATCACTTGACCATAATAATCGGCAAGGGTCAATATGTGACACCCCGAAGCCTTCGCAGGTCGTCACCAGCGCCGATGTTACACTTTATTACCTTTTTCTATCTTGTACTTAAAACAAGCGCAGTTAATCACAGGCATTTTTTTTTTTTCAAAAGCGGTCCCGGCGCGACTCATAGCGGAAGCAAATTAAACATCACTATCTATCTCCCTACCAATCCATGATACAAATACACACCAGCTAAACATCAGGATTTTATAAACAACTTCGACACTTTGCTTACATATATATAGCAAGATGGGATTCCCTTTGGGTCGGTACAAAACAAGGAAAAGCTAGGACTCAGCCACGTCCAGCCTAAAACCTCAAAAAGAAACTCTCGACCCTCAACATCATACGAGTATGAACCCCCATCGAAAGTGTCGACTATCTACATCAAAAAGAGATCCAGCTCCTACTCATCACGCGCAGGTCTCACACCCAACCCGGTGCATCAGGCAGTGGCGGCGGCAGCATCCCTCGTATTGCTCCATCCCGACGAACGTGCACAGAAATGAACTCCTGAATGACAGGACCCCCAACCAGGCCCACGTCATACATCACTAGACAGCGCACTCGGATAAAAGTCAGTCCGGGAACAGAGGGACAATCTATCTCAACACACTCGACCTCTACATCGGATGGTATCCCGTAAAATGTACCCCGCGTGACGGCAGGAAGCGGCATATTGGCTAATCTGAAATGTTATCCCCAAAAGGGGTGAGTACAACCACTCAGCAGATAGGGAAATCCAATAACAACTCAATGCATCATGCAAATTTCACATGCATTGCAGGCATTACTTACCTTGAAGCCAGGCACATTCATGCATCATCATATCATACATATCATCATCATGCCATCTCATATATCATTATCATCATCATGCATTTTATGCATATCATACCATGGATGATCATCATATCACATCACATCATCATCATTATTACATCACCATGCATATCATCATGCATATCAATATCATCATCATTATCGCATCATCATGCACATCATCATGCATATCATATCATGGGTGATCATCATATCACATCACATTATCATCATCATCACATCATCATGCATCTTATCATGCATATCATATCATGGGTGATCATCATATCACATCACATTATCATCATCATCATCACATCATCATGCATCTTATCATGCATATCATATCATGGGTGATCATCATATCACATCACATTATCATCATGCATTACATCATCATGTATCTTATCATGCATATCATATCATGGGTGATCATCATATCACATCACATTATCATCATGCATTACATCATCATGCATCTTATCATGCATATCATATCATGGGTGATCATCATATCACATCACATTATCATCATGCATTACATCACCATGCATATCATCATGCATTAATTTCCATTTTTATCTTTAAATTTGATCACCACATCACCCATTCTCAATTATCATCCCTTCGGGCAAAGACCTCCGACAGGGTTCCCAGCATTCCAGCCATCCCATGGCCACCGGGCTTCCGGCCCCCCACATTCCGAGCATCTCGCATCTCAACTAGCATCACGAGGCATTCCCTTCGGGCAGAAACCTCCGACAGGGCTTCCGGCCTTTACCCTTCTAGCCAGGCATCTCGCACCCACATCCTGGCATCGCGAGGCATTCCCTTCGGGCAAAAACCTCCAACAGGGCTTCCGGCCCCCCACATTCCGGGCATCCTGAATCTCCCAGGGAACCTCTGGAATTACGCCACCCGGCCACCAGACATCATCCTCCACCACATCCTCTTACTCACATATCGTTTTCCACATTCACCATCCTTTTAAATCTTATTATTACATGGCATATGATTCACGCATGCTTCACAATTCATGATCATACATACACCAATGTCATACAACAATGCATAATAAATTCAATGAAATTCATGGCCAATAAAATAATCCCTTATTATTATTTTTTTATTATATTATTATTATATTATTATTATATTATTTTATTTATTTATTTTCATAAATAAATATTTAATATCTATGATTTTCCCAAAATCATAATATTCAAACAATCACTAAACAAATCAATAGGATCACAATTTCATACAAAATTCATGGCCAAATTGAATTTCTCATAATTTCACAATTTCCACAAAATAGCACATGATATTCGGATAATGACCAAATAAATTCGATTAAAATACACATACAGTTTCCAAATAAATTCGATTAAAATACTCATATGGCCTTCAAAAATTACGAAATTTCACAGGGTGATAGCCAACACATTTTAGTATGTTATGTACCAAGGTGTTCTTTACAAGTTTCATGAAGAGATCTAGGTCAAATAACCAAAGTATGGTCACCATTTAAGTCCATGAAGTCTCGGGTGTCTCGGAATACTTCACCAGAACCATTGTTTCCAAGATCTAGCCGATTCACCAAGCTATACTTGTTCTTTTTGCTTCAAATTTGAGTATGTTGTAGTCTAAAGTGTTACCTACAACCTTCATGAAGACATCGAAGTCAAATATTCAACAGAAATTAACATGCAAACAGGAATCTAGCAAGAGGTCAGCGAAAACTTCACAGATCTAGGGTCTCCGTATAATGGAACTTTAACCCATCATATCTCCATCATTTTCCACGAAATTTTAGTATGTTATAGTACAAGATGTTAGCTACAACTTCCATGAAGACAACGAAGCCAAAATCGGACTCCAAACACACATACAAGCTCGAACAAGCTACTGACTCCAACAAACCGAACAAGAACAGTCACACGGTTTGCAAATAACCAACTCTTACCTCGGTTTTTCGCCCAAATCACACCTAAAATCGAATATGCAACCACCACAACAAACATGCAAGAGAAGTTACGAACTCCACTTGCCTCTAAGATGGACAAACGACGACGAACGGCGGCGGGACACGGCGATCGGACGGCGAACGAACGGCGGCACCCCTCGGCTCCGCCTCCTTCCCCTCTCGGTTCTCCCTTTCTCTCGAACTCTCTCTCCCTCTCTCACCCTCTCTCGGCCGAATGAAGCAAAGAACCAGCCATCTCTCTCTCCTCATCCCTTTTATACTCCCTTAATCCCATGATTAGCAATCATGAGATTGCCTACAATCCCACCAATGCATGCTCTTTGCCACTTGTCTTATTGGGTTTTAATTTAAATTTGGCTTGGGCTTGGGCTTAGGCCCATCCGGCCACTCCCCTTGGGCTGGTCGAATCCTCCTCTTGGGCTCTAATGGGCTGACTAGCTTGGCCCACCAAGCTTTAGGCCAATGGGTCCAAGGCCCATTCGAAAATAACCCTCTTTTTCCCTTTTTTTTTTTTTTTTTTTTTGAAATTCTTTCTATAAATATTTCTAAATTTCAATTTTTAATCTTGGCCAAAGTCTTAGGATATTTTTTTTTTTTTTGCTCATTGAAATTTAAATCATATGGCCAAGCATAGATTATTAATCTATTAAATTTAAATTTCCACAATCACAAGCACAAATCATCTAAATAAAGACTAATGGCTAAAACATAAGCAATGGAAATTCTATCACCTAATTAAAGACTTTAACACACCTTATGGCTTGGCTCTGAATTTTTGGGATGCCACAATTCTCCCCTCCTTAGAGAATTTCGTCCTCGAAATTCAAGCACCACTCGCGCCTTCTTGAAACAAATAGGGGTACTTTTCCTTTATCTGATCCTCACTCTCCCATGTGGCCTCCTCCACATCATGATGTCGCCATAATACTTTAACCAATGGGATCTTTTTGGTCCTAAGAATTTGCTCCTTTCGATCTAATATCTGCATAGGCTCTTCAATGTACCTTACTTTTTCATCCATTTTGATGGCTTCATGATCGAGTATATGACCAGGATCCGGCTGGTACTTCCTCAACATCGATACATGAAACACATCGTGCAGATTTCCTTACTTAGGAGGTAACGCTAAACGATAAGCTACATCCCTATCCTCTCCAGAATTTCAAAAGGTCCAACAAATCTAGGTCTTAACTTACCCTTCATCCCGAATCGAGATATTCCTTTTATTGGAGATACCTTAAGGAATACATGGTCTCCTACACTAAATTCCAAGGGTCTTCTACGTCTATCTGCGTAGTCTTTCTGTCTACTCTGAGCTGTTCTAAGTCTTTCTCTGATAATATCAACAGCTTCCATGGTAACTTGTACCAATTCAGGTCCTGTCAACTTCCTTTCACCTACTTCACTCCAACAGACAGGAGTTCTACATCTCCTTCCATATAATGCTTCATAAGGTGCCATGCCTATACTCTTCTGAAAACTATTATTATAGGCAAACTCTACCAAATGCAATCTTTCATCCCAATTTCCTTTGAAATCGATTACACAGGCTCTCAACATATCCTCCAGTATCTAGATTACTCTTTCTGATTGACCATTTGTCTGAGGATGAAAAGCAGTACTAAACTGAAGCTTAGATCCTAACGCAATTTGAAGACTCCTCCAAAAATTCGAAGTGAACCTCGAATCTCGATCTGAAGTAATGGTCACTGGAACACCATGTAAGCGTACCACTTGACTTACATACATGTCCGCATACTTATCCATTGGGTAGTCCATGCGAATCGCTAAGAAATGTGCCGACTTAGTCAAACGATCCACTATAACCCAAATTGAATCATGAATACTTGATGTCCTTGGCAATCCTTGCACAAAGTCCATCGTTACATGTTCCCACTTCCATTCTGGAATATCTAATGGTCTCAAGAGTCCTGCGGGTTTACGATGCTCCGCTTTTACTTGCTGACACGTCAAACATTGAGAAACGTACTTGGCCGTATCTGCCTTCATACCATTCCACCAAAATTGTTGACGCAAATTTCTGTACATCTTTGTACTACCTGGGTGGATACTATAATTACTCTTATGTGCCTCCGACAGAATTTCCTTCCTCAATTCCTCATTGTCGGGAACACAAAGTCGTCCTTGACATCTTACTATCCCATCATCAAGAGATCTGAAATTCTGATCTTTTCCCTAAAGATACAGCATCCTTCACTTTCAAAATCTCTGGGTCAGATTCTTGCAGAATTTTAATTTTCTGGATAATCTCTGGTTCAATCCTTAATGCACTAAGTATGCCAGTAAGACAATCTACTTCCAATTTAAATTCGGAATTTGCCACAGATTCCAACAATTTCCATTCCGCCATTCTCAAACTAGCTATTTCTACGGCCGACTTTCGACTAAGAGCATCTGCTACTCTATTCACTTTTCCTGGATGATATCTTATCTCACAGTCATAATCCTTCAACAACTCCATCCACCTCCTTTGTCTCATATTCAACTCCTTTTGTGAGAACAGATACTTCAAACTCTTATGATCCGTGTAGATCTCAAAATTTTCCCCATACAAATAGTGTCTCCATATCTTTAAGGCAAACCATATAGCTGCTAGCTCTAAATCATGCGTCGGGTAATTTAGCTCATGAGGTTTCAATTGTCTCGATGCATAGGCTACAACCTTGCCATGCTGCATCAACACACATCCTAATCCTTTGTGAGATGCATCACTATACACCGTGAAACCATCAGGTCCAGTAGGTATAGTCAGAATTGGAGCTGAAGTCAATCTCCTTTTGAGATCCTGAAAACTCCTTTCACATTCTCCATTCCATTCAAACTTCACATTCTTTCGGGTCAATTTAGTTAAAGGTCCTGCCAGTCTTGAAAATCCTTCAATGAATCTCCTATAATAACCAGCCAATCCTAAGAAACTTCGTATCTCAGTAGGTGTTGTCGGTCTCGGCCAATTTACTACCATTTCAACTTTTGCCAGGTCTACTGCAATTCCTTTCCCTGACACCACATGTCCTAAAAATATTATCCGATCCAACCAGAATTCACACTTACTAAACTTAGCATACAACTTATGCTCTCTCAGAGTCTGCAAAACTATTCTCAAATGCTGCTCATGCTCTTTAGGTCCTTTCGAATATACCAAAATATCATCAATAAACACAATCACAAACTGATCTAAATAAGGCTGAAATATTCTATTCATCAAATCCATAAATGCAGCCGGGGCGTTAGTCAATCCAAATGGCATAACAAGGAACTCATAGTGCCCATAACGAGTTCTAAACGTAGTCTTAGGAATGTCCTCCTTCTTAATTCTCAACTGATGATATCCGATCTCAAGTCAATCTTAGAAAAGACCGAACTTCCCTGGAGTTGGTCAAACAAGTCATCAATTCTAGGCAAAGGATACTTATTCTTAATGGTCACCTGATTCAACTGCCTATAGTCAATACACAAGCGCATCGATCCATCTTTCTTTTTCACAAACAAGACCGGTGCACCCCAAGGTGAAGCACTTGGTCTAATGAATCCTTTGTCAAGCAATTCTTGCAGTTGCACTTTCAACTCCTTCAATTCAACTAAGGCCATTCTATACGGGGCTTTTGATATTGGTCCTATTCCAGGCATTAATTCAATTTCAAATTCAATCTCCCGCTCTGGCGGCAATCCAGGCAATTTCTCAGGAAATACATCTTGAAATTCGTTAACTACACGAACTTCCTCGAGATTAGGCTCCTCCATTGCATAATCTCTAACTATGGCTAGGTACCCTTGACATCCTTCGTCAAGTAACTTACAAGCTTCTACTGCTGAAATAAGAGCTACAGGAAAATGGGTCTGACCTCCTAAAAATTCACAACTAGACTGATCAGGTAAGACGAATTGAACGACTCTTCTATAGCAATCCATTCTAGCCCGATACTTACGAAGCCAGTCCATTCCTATAATAACATTAAAATCATACATAGTCATTACAACCAAATCTATTTCCATGTCCTTTCCTCCCATTGATATCTTACAATTTTCACACACCAATGTAGACAATACCATATCCTTTAGAGGCGTGGAAACACAAAGAGGCGTTTCAAGAGGCATAACTTCTATCTTATTCAAACATCTATATCTTTCAGACACAAACGAATGCGTTGCACCCGTGTCAAACAATGCATATGCCTTTTCACCATTAATAAGAATCGTACCTGAGATAACATTTTTGGAAGCTTCCGCTTCCTCCTGGGTAATCGCATACACCCTTCCTTGTGCAGGTGGTCTCTGAGGATTTCCTTGCGGGTTTGACCTAACAGCATTCTGATATCCCTGTCGCACTGAGCCGACACTCACTTGCGACCTCTCTTGTGGGCAATTCCTCCTAAGATGACCTACTTGTCCACAGCCAAAACATTTCTGCTGTCCAGTACAAGGTCCTGGGCCATGTCTCCCATTACACCTCTGGCAATTACCAGGCTGATAGGGTGCTTTCCCTATATTCAGACCACTCCTTGCTCCTCCAAAATTCCCAAAGTTACCCTTCTTCTTCACATTCCAGGTCTGACCTTGACCAGAATAAGGCCTCTTCCCCTTTTTCACATCACTAAAATTCAACGGTTTCTTAAACTCCAACCGCTCTCTCAACAATTCCTGCTCCACTAACTGCGCCCTTTCATAAATCTCATTATAATCTCTTATGTTCAAAGGCACCAGTTGCTTTCTAATGTCAGTCCTCAGCCCTTTCAGGAATCTCTTGGCCTTCTCCTTCTGATCCTCAATCAATCTAGGAGCATATCTAGACAATTCAGAAAATCTAGCCTCATATTGATCTACAGTCAATCCTTTTTGTTCTAGCTGAACAAATTCAGTAATCTTTCTATCCTTAGCACAATCAGAAAAATGCTTCCTATTGAAGGCTCTAACAAACTCCTCCCAGCTCACATCAGTACCTGGTGGAAAGATTATGTCCTTCGAAGCTCTCCACCAAAACTTTGCATTTCCCTCCAATTGATACTCTGCCAAGACTATTTTCTCAGCATCAATGCAGTCCAACAGCCGGAAAATTCTTTCCATTCCATCAATCCATTGCTCTGCCTCCTCAGGACTTCCCATTCCATTAAACTTAAGTGGCTTCAGCTTCAAAAACTGCTCCACTAGTCCTTGAGTACGGCGTTCTGCTCCGGGCTGTTGCTGCGCCTGCCTCTCCATCAGATTTCCAATATTGGCTAATGCTTGCAAGATATCTTCCATTCGGGGTTCAGCCCTTGCAGCAGAGGCTTCAGCCCTCGATGGATGAGCACTTCCAGCTCGCACCATGACTTTCCTGCAATTTCCAAGCATTGCCTCAGGAATAATCTGAGACTCACTGCCTCCACTCAAAGCAATTATTATCACTACATAAGTAACATATACATGTTACTGGTACCTAAAGGCAATCCAAAATAAACTACTGGGGATCTACGAGTGAATACTCATCACCCGTTATTCAATTATTTCGCTTTATATCCTATGGTGTGCATTGTCATCATGTTTCCTCAATTCCAAATGAGGCTCCTTATCACTCCACCTATAACCATTCGCTCTGATACCAAAAAGGGCGCTGTGACACCCCGAACCCTTCGCAGGTCGTCACCAGCGCCGATGTTACACTTTATTACCTTTTTCTATCTTGTACTTAAAACAAGCGCCGTTAATTACAGGCATTTTTATTTTTTTTTAAAGCGGTCCCAGCGCGACTCATAGCGGAAGCAAATTAAACATCACTATCTATCTCCCTACCAATCCATGATACAAATACACACCAGCTAAACATCAGGATTTTATAAACAACTTCGACACTTTGCTTACATATATATAGCAAGATGGGATTCCCTTTGGGTCGGTACAAAACAAGGAAAAGTTAGGACTCAGCCACGTCCAGCCTAAAACCTCAAAAAGAAACTCTCCACCCTCAACATCATACGAGTACGAACCCCCATCGAAAGTGTCGACTATCTACATCAAAAAGAGATCCAGCTCCTACTCATCGCGCGCAGGTCTCACACCCAACCCGGTGCATCAGGCGGTGGCGGCGGCAGCATCCCTCGCATCGCTCCATCTCGACGAACGTGCACAGAAATGAACTCCTGAATGACAGGACCCCCAGCCAGGCCCACGTCATACATCACTAGACAGCGCACTCGGATAAAAGTCAGTCCGGGAACAGAGGGACAGTCTATCTCAACACACTCGACCTCTACATCGGATGGTATCCCGTAAAATGTACCCCGCGTGACAGCAGGAAGCGGCATATTGCTAATCTGAAATGTTATCCCCAAAAGGGGTGAGTACAACCACTCAGCAGATAGGGAAATCCAATAACAACTCAATGCATCATGCAAATTTCACATGCATTGCAGGCATTACTTACCTTGAAGCCAGGCACATTCATGCATCATCATATCATACATATCATCATCATGGCATCTCATATATCATTATCATCATCATGCATTTTATCGTGCATATCATACCATGGATGATCATCATATCACATCACATCATCATCATTATTACATCACCATGCATATCATCATGCATATCAATATCATCATCATTATCGCATCATCATGCACATCATCATGCATATCATATCATGGGTGATCATCATATCACATCACATTATCATCATCATCACATCATCATGCATCTTATCATGCATATCATATCATGGGTGATCATCATATCACATCACATTATCATCATCATCATCACATCATCATGTATCTTATCATGCATATCATATCATGGGTGATCATCATATCACATCACATTATCATCATGCATTACATCATCATGCATCTTATCATGCATATCATATCATGGGTGATCATCATATCACATCACATTATCATCATGCATTACATCACCATGCATATCATCATGCATTAATTTCCATTTTTATCTTTAAATTTGATCACCACATCACCCATTCTCAATTCATCATCCCTTGGGCAAAGACCTCCGACGGGGTTCCCAGCATTCCAGCCATCCCATGGCCACCGGGCTTCCGACCCCCACATTCCGGGCATCTCGCATCTCAACTAGCATCACGAGGCATTCCCTTCGGGCAGAAACCTCCGACAGGGCTTCCGGCCTTTACCCTTCTAGCTAGGCATCTCGCACCCACATCCTGGCATCGCGAGGCATTCCCTTCGGGCAGAAACCTCCGACAGGGCTTCCGGCCCCCCACATTCCGGGCATCCTGAATCTCCCAGGGAACCTCTGGAATTACGCCACCCGGCCACCAGACATCATCCTCCACCACATCCTCTTACTCACATATCGTTTTCCACATTCACCATCCTTTTAATCTTATTATTACATGGCATATGATTCACACATGCTTCACAATTCATGATCATACATACACCAATGTCATACAACAATGCATAATAAATTCAATGAAATTCATGGCCAATAAAATAATCCCTTATTATTATTTTATTATTATTTTATTATTATATTATTATATTATTATTATATTTATTTATTTTCATAAATAAATATTAAATTTAATATCTATGATTTTCCCAAAATCATAATATTCAAACAATCACTAAAAAAATCAATAGGATCACAATTTCATACAAAATTCATGGCCAAATTGAATTTCTCATAATTTCACAATTTCCACAAAATAGCA
This sequence comes from Eucalyptus caleyi, assembly GCA_014182885.2. NCBI lineage: Eukaryota > Viridiplantae > Streptophyta > Magnoliopsida > Myrtales > Myrtaceae > Eucalyptus > Eucalyptus caleyi. The sequence goes on along the minus strand of CM024468.2, from coordinate 29,879,356 downwards.
CATGATATTCGGATAATGACCAGAATTGCACAGTTTCCAAATAAATTCGTTTAAAATACTCATATGGCCTTCAAAAATTACGAAATTTCACAGGGTGATAGCCAACACATTTTCGTGCACTTTTCATGAAGAACTCCAAGCCAAATGCTTTTTAGATTAATTTATACAACCCCACGAAACTTCTGGAACCACTACCGCATCGTCCAGAATACACTTCTCCGAAATTTTTAGATTTCACCCATCAATTCTCTTTCGTTTCCTCTGAAATTTTAGTATGTTATGTACCAAGGTGTTCTTTACAAGTTTCATGCAGAGAGCTAGGTCAAATAACCAAAGTATGGTCACCATTTAAGTCCATGAAGTCTCGGGTGTCTCGGAATACTTCACCAGAACCATTGTTTCCAAGATCTAGCCGATTCACCAAGCTATACTTGTTATTTTTTATTCAAATTTGAGTATGTTGTAGTATAAAGTGTTACCTACAACCTTCATGAAGACATCTAAGTCAAATATTCAACAGAAATTAACATGCAAACAAGAATCTAGCAAGAGGTCAGCGAAAACTTCACAGATCTAGGGTCTCCGTATAATGGAACTTTAACCCCTCATATCTCCATCATTTTCCACGAACTTTTAGTATGTTATAGTACAAGACGTTAGCTACAACTTCCATGAAGTCAACAAAGCCACAATCTGACTCCAAACACACATGCAAGCTCGAACAAGCTACTGACTCCAACAAACCGAACAAGAACAGTCACACGGTTTGCAAATAACCAACTCTTACGTCGGTTTTTCGCACAAATCACACCTAAAATCGAACATGCAACCACCACAACAAACATGCAAGAGAAGTTACGGACTCCACTTGCCTCTAAGATGGACAAACGACGACGAACGGCGGCGGGACACGGCGATCGGACGGCGAACGAACGGCGGCACCCCTCGGCTCCGCCTCCTTCCCCTCTCGGTTCTCCCTTTCTCTCGAACTCTCTCTCCCTCTCTCACCCTCTCTCGGCCGAATGAAGCAAAGAACCGGCCATCTCTCTCTCCTCATCCCTTTTATACTCCCTTAATCCCATGATTAGCAATCATGAGATTGCCTACAATCCCACCAATGCATGCTCTTGCCATTTGCCACTTGTCTTATTGGGTTTTAATTTAAATTTGGCTTGGGCTTGGGCTTAGGCCCATCCGGCCACTCCCCTTGGGCTGGTCGAATCCTCCTCTTGGGCTCTAATGGGCTGACTAGCTTGGCCCACCAAGCTTTAGGCCAATGGGTCCAAGGCCCATTCCGAAAATAACCCTCTTTTTCCCTTTTTTTTTTTTTTGAAATTCCTTCTATAAATATTTCTAAATTTCAATTTTAATCTTGGCCAAAGTCTTAGGATATTTTTTTTTTTTTGCTCATTGAAATTTAAATCATATGGCCAAGCATAGATTATTAATCTATTAAATTTAAATTTCCACAATCACAAGCACAAATCATCAAATTTAAAAGACTAATGGCTAAAACATAAGCCATGGAAATTCTATCACCTAATTAAAGACTTTAACACACCTTATGGCTCGGCTTTGAATTTCTGGGATGCCACAATTCTCCCCTCCTTAGAGAATTTCGTCCTCGAAATTCAAGCACTACTCGCGCCTTCTTGAAATAAATAGGGATACTTTTCCTTTATCTGATCCTCACTCTCCCATGTGGCTTCCTCCACATCATGATGTCGCCATAATACTTTAACCAATGGGATCTTTTTGGTCCTAAGAATTTGCTCCTTTCGATCTAATATCTGCACAGGCTCTTCAATGTACCTTACTTTTTCATCCATTTTGATGGCTTCATGATCGAGTATATGACTAGGATCCGGCTGGTACTTCCTCAACATCGATACATGAAACACATCGTGCAGATTTCCTTACTTAGGAGGTAACGCTAAACGATAAGCTACATCCCCTATCCTCTCCAGAATTTCAAAAGGTCCAACAAATCTAGGTCTTAACTTACCCTTCATCCCGAATCGAGATATTCCTTTTATTGGAGATACCTTAAGGAATACATGGTCTCCTACACTAAATTCCAAGGGTCTTCTACGTCTATCTGCGTAGTCTTTCTGTCTACTCTGAGCTGTTCTAAGTCTTTCTCTGATAATATCAACAGCTTCCATGGTAACTTGTACCAATTCAGGTCCTGTCAACTTCCGCATGATTGCGATATTCACGTCGAACGACTATAACCTGATTTTCTATCAATATTATACTCGGGACACGTAATTGAACCCTCGTGATTTTATGACAACTGAGGGTTGTCTACGATTCAGGGATGCACAAACGTGGATTGAAAATTATCAACCATGGGTCAAACACGCTAAAATCCCTAAAAGCTACTCAATAGGTTAGGTCATACTAAAGTCATGTTCAGTCAATTTTAACCATAAAATTAAATTCGGTTTCAGGAATCGAATGTTTGAGTGTGTCACGATTCATTTATTGGATGTCGCGTCATTTTTCGGAGAAATTTCGACGAGTCCGAATTTTGCGGAAAAATCAGTTTTTGGACAAATCAGGAAATAAAAAAGGGAAATTCGGATCAAGAGGGAAAAAGGGAATTTGGCTGCCCAAAATGGTTTATTTTGTGAGAAATAAGGGCTAATTTGTGATTGGAGGAGCACAAGATTTGTGCATGAAGACTTTGGGGTAAAATGTAATGAGTGGCTTGGTGATTTTCCCTATGCTCTCATTGGCCTTTGCCTTTACCTTCTTGTTCTCTCTCCCTCTTCCCTCTCTATCTTCATGCATGCAAACCCCCTACAGAACAACCCATGTCTAGTTGCTTATAGCTCCGAGTTCCGCCCAACTCCTCCACAATCCAGTCGAGCAGCCTCCACCTCACCACCCACTGCCTCTGCTCCACCACCCACCACCAGCACCATCTAGCCACGCTCGTTCAGCTTGCCAACAGCCGTCGAAACCAGCTCCACATAACCGAACCACCCTCCTTGGCCGAGCCCTTGTAGGGCCGTTTCCATTGCCGTTAAGCCTCCGTGCAAGACACGGTAGTCTTAGGTTTTCGCCATCGTCGCGTTGCCATCACCGTGAACCCACCGCCATCCTAATTTAGTGAGTTAACTCTCTAATCCTCAATTAGTTCATTAATTGCGCTTAGGGGTGTTTAGATTAATGCTAACCATGATTAGATTAGTTCTAATGAGGATTAGTTTAATTAATCTTAGATTAGTGGTAACTAGCCTTGGTTAGGTTAGTTAACCTTAGTTAGGTTAGTTAATCACAGTTAAGTTAATAAACCATGGTTAGGTTAATTAAGTTGGTTTAACTCAATTTAGTGGATGTCTCTTTAGATCAGTTTACTGGACGTTCGCTATTTGCTATTTTCGAGGATTAAAATTTGCTATGATTTGAAGGTTGCTTCCTTCTTGGAAAATGTTCTAAACATCTTCATTTATGAAATATATTTTACTCAAGGTTTTATGGATTTAAAAGAACAATATTTCAGCTTCGTGGCATGCAAAATAGAATCTTGGTGTTCAAAGGATTTTCATCAACTCTTAGCATTTGACTTTTGAAAGAGTTTCTTCACAAAAAATTTTGAGCAAATCTCGATGTTTAACATAGTAAAATTTCAAAGCAAACAAACAAGTTTTGGACCTCAAACCAAACTGATTTTTGAAAACATAATTTCTGGACACAGACACAGTTTTAGCAACGGTTTGAGCGAATTATTGCTCTTATAATAGGATGATCTGGTCAAGGTGTCTACATATAAAGTGTTCATTTCAATGTCCTTTATAATATATTTAAATTGGAGGATTTTCTGAACTTGTTTGGCTATGATTTTGCAATTAATCTTGGAGACATGCGAGTGGACTCGATTTCTACCGGTGAGGGCCGGTTGTGGTCTTATGATTGTTCTTGATTTCTTGCTTGTTGGAAAATGTACATTTGGTGATTTGTTGATTTTTGGCATGTTGATAACTTATGCCTGATGTTATGCAATTGAGTGCTCTATGGCAGGTTCTGATTTTTTATACAAAACTTGGTACGATGGACTATTAAATAGAAAATAAATGAGGTGTCGGGTCCGTACACCAAAACTTATTTGCTCAATAAAACAATGAGATTTTAAATTAGGTGCGTGCAAATTTTGACGGATTAATTTTGAGTATGTGAGCACCTATGAATTTCTTTCCAAAAGTTTGAAAGAAAAAAAAAAAGAAAAAGAAAAGGGATTACCCAAGTTTAGTTCCAAAATGGGGTGGTTGGAAAGGAAAATAGAAAATAAATGAGGTATCGGGTTTGGACACTAAATTTTATGTGGTCAAAAAACAAGGAGGTTTTATAGTAGAAATGTGCAAAGTTTCGTACAAATTTATTTTGGAAAGTTTTGAACAAAAAAAAAGAGTTACAAAGTTTATTATTTAAAAAGGGATTTTGGTGTTCTTGGCTAATGAGAAAGAAAACAATAGACTTGAGTGATGGTATGCTCATGTGATCACCTAAATACCCTGATGCGTATGATTATGCAGGACGATACCTGATTAAGTTTGGATGCTCCCACGTCAATGGAATGCCAACTTGCGGTTGAGGCCGAACCGATGCTCCTTATTGGAATGTTGTCCTAATGCGCATGAATACGCAGAATGATGCCATGCTCGATGGGGTGGGAAGATGCCTAATTACTTCAGATGACTGCTAACTTTTGAGTTGGCCATGGCCCAAGGGGTCGTAATAATCAGAACACGCCTAAATGGTTGTGATATTTACACTTGATTATGGGAAAAAATTGTGTGGCATGATATGGGATGTATTATAACGGTTTTACCTTATAATAAGGACCCATGTGAATGTTTGAACAATGAAAAATGTGTTCCGGTTATTAAACTACGCTTGCTGTATTGATAATAGCATATGTGATGAGCTAACATGCAGGGACGTGCTGAGGCAAGATGAGTTTTGTATGGTGCGTGTTTAGGACGCCTTCGAGGCGAATTTGCATCTCGATCGAGGTTGAAGGTTTTGACTCACTGAGATTTATCTCACCCCGTCGTGGTTAAACTTTTTCAGGGCCGTAGCGTGGAGATCTACTGAGTGCGGATTTGGTGGGCGTGAGATGCAACACCATTTGGCTAGCCCTACCACTAGAGAAGTTTAGGTTGACCTTGGTTCTCACGGCCTAATCCTTCGAGCACGTGCCCATCCCTACTTGGTCGATATAATGGTGATGTCCTAGGATATATCGCCGACTCCTCCATTTAATACACATGTGGAAGCGGATAAATAAATCCCCATACAACAACAATATGGGATAGAAAAGTAAGGCCAATTTTTCAAAAATACATTTTAATGAACACACAGATTTATACATAGAAGCCTACAAAAAGGGATTGGCTTTCAACAAAAGAGAATTGTCCTATGACTAACTAGTCGAACATGCTCAACGATTCTTCGGGCTTCACCTTCTAAACTTCAAGCCTTGGGTCTCTCACCGCTATCAACTAGGGACCTGAAAATGTTATCTCACAACGGGGTGAGACGATATCTTAGCAAGTTCAACCCCATAAGTCCCGATTAGGAAGAAAATACACCATAAAGGTTGCCTAACCACAACATGAGTTTAGAGGACTTACCTTGGCCTTAATCTTTTCCTACAAGTTAATACAATAAGCAATTCATTGAATCATGTCATCACATCCAATCCTTAAATTCAGATTGAATCAAACCATCACATCAAATCATGAATTCAGATCGAATTATCGATCAATCGACCTAGTCAATTACAAGACATAGGACCATCACATGGTCAGTCCAATTACTTAACCCCAATGCTGAATTACGGTTCAACGGGCACCGCCTACTAAATCTTCAGTGGTAATGTTGAATTACGGCTCACGGGCATCGCCTACTAAATCTTCGGTGGTAATGCTGAATTACGGCTCAGTGGGCACAACCGATTCCAAGTTCGGTGGTAGATTACGGCCCAGTAGGCACAACCGATTCCAAGTTCAATGGTAAATTACGGTCTAGTGGACATGACCATACTTGGTGGTGGATTACGGCCTAATAGGCATAGCCATACTTCGGCGGTGTTCTTCACCTAACTCACAACATCTCACGGTTTTTCACCCACGATCAACAACATTGCTATTTACAAATAGATTCCTCAATTATCAAAACATCTTGACTTATTTCCCTCATATTAAATGCACCCGATAAAAATAATCATGTGTGGGTACACGGTCGGCCTCAACTAAAATTATGATATCTTTACTTTCAAAATTCCCCACTATTTATGTAGTCGATAAAAACATTTTTGGTGCTGTAAACCGACGCCTGGTGATTTTTGAATTAATTAATGAAATTAAATAAATTTAGGAATAAATTCCCAAAATCATAAATCACACACAATCGTCACAAATTATAACTCAATTAAATAAACAAATCACTCCATTGCAATCAGCATAAAATTCCGATCACTTGACTATTACTTTTTAATTTTAAAAAAATAAATAAATAATTAATTATTATGAAAATTAATTATTAAATGAAATAAATAGCAACATAGGCCCGTAATGTCTAATTAAAAGCTAACAATTAATTAAATTGTTAATCTACTATAACTATCCACCTAATTCATACCTAACCTAAACTAAACAACCTTAAATGTCATTAATTTAGTAAGCAATAATTAATGAGTTAAACTCACTTGTTTAATGATCCGCTCGAATCAAAACGACGGGGATGTGGCGAGGGATGAGAAACTCCAAAGCGAGCTCGCCAAATGGGGTCGGGAAAGCCCCCGAAATCGGCCAAATAGTGGGCTGAAAACCCACTACCTTCGGTCACGATCTAGGCCGAGAGAAGCTAGATTGGTGCTAGCTTAGGGCCAACACAGGCAGGGATGGAACCGGTGGAGCTGCTGTGGCTTGGATAGGCGAAGGCGGGCTTCGAGGTGGCTCTAGTGATGGTAAGGCAAGCTTGAATAGCTCCAAGGATTACCTGGGCTCACAGCTGAAGCAGGAGGATGGCCAGGGAAGGCAGAGACGCGAGCGAGGCTGGTGTGAGGCACGACGGGCACGACAGTGGGTGAACGGCGGGGCGGTGGCGTGTGGTGGCTACGATAGGGTTGGTGACGGCTTGCTAGCTGGTTCTCTAGAATTCTCGGCTTTAAGTAGCAAAAATGGAGAAGGTGCTCGACGATTTTGGGATAGAGGAGAGATGGAATGGACCACTTGCTTCCCAATTGCACAATTAAAAATGGTCCTTTGAATTTTCTAGACAAGAACGACCCTACCTCGACTTTCGAAATCAGAACCTATTCCTGCCCGCTCTCAAAGAACATCTTCGGAAAGCTATCAAAGATAGAGCCTCCACATTCTCAAGAGTTTCGGATATTCCATGTAACCAAAGGCTCCGAATGTGCTGGGGAATCCATCCTGCAATCTTTGAATAATTCTGTTGTTGGTTTCTGGCCCTATACGCTAACACTATGCCCCTCTTTCGGTTGCCTTTGCTGCCTCGAATGCTTTTGGGTACACCCCTTTTTCCTGATGTCTCTAGAGAGGGTCTCCATCTTGGCCTGTCTCCCTTGCACTGCGAGATGCTGTTGTTGTTGAAGATGCGTCCTGCTCTCCCTTCGCAAGGATGTTCTATTTTTTCGGTTGTTGCCGGGTTATTCCCGTCCCCCTGCTCCTCGTCTTGGCAGGCTGTGGTTCCCTGGCTCTTGGCTTTTTCCCGTTCTTTTCTTTTGGCCGTCGTGTTTGGTCGTTTGCTGCATTTGTCTTTTTTGCTGTGCAACCCCTCCCCCTCCTGTTCACTCAGTCTGACGCCTGTGTTTAATTAAGTGCATGGTTGGAGTCGGTTGTTTGCTGTGCCTTTGTGTAGCTCTTTGGTTCAAAAGTTATATTATTCTTACTACTTACCAAAAAAAAAAAATGACCCTACCTCGACTTTTTCTAAAAAAGTCTCGGCTTATAGAAAAATCTTCGGAGACTGGGTTGATGTTTCTAGAATGACTTGTAACATGACAAAATTTCAATCTAGCGCAATTTTAGTGTGACCTTGGCTTTCGGGTAGCTTTAAGGAATTTTTAGTGCAAATGACCCCTTCGACACAGTGGCGACTCTTTGTGGTCGTGAAAATCTTGAGGATTCAAATACAGACACATGGTACCAAAATGATAGAAAAATCAATATAGTGCCGTCGACAAGAATTTTGTAGTTTGGTGGAATCACCCGCGTTTAAGCATGTATCTTAGTTGAACTGACCTATCTTTGATTTCTAATCAACTTATAATTGTGCCGTAATGACATCAACAAATGAGCACAGTCGAGCAGCCGATTTTTGGTTGAATCTTCAAGTCTATTGCATAAAAATCTCTAAATAACTTCCTTAGATAGTCTAATTACCTCACGAATGATCAGCTCTGAGAATAGCAATATAGGCACGTCAGTAAAGGCCCGATTTATTCAATCGAGAACATGACTAAAAATTCAAGATGTCGCAACTGTTTCTCTCTTATAAAAATTTTGTCCTCGAAATTTAAACCATTACAATACTTAAGTAAAAATATGGGGGTACAATTGTCTCATCGACTCTTCACTCTGCTGGGTTGCTCCTTTAGTGCCGTGATGTTGTCAAACCATTTTGACCAATGGAATGGTCTTTGTACACAGAATTTTGCTTTTTCCGATCCATGATCTGAACCGGGCTTTCAATGTAAGACACTCGGTCATCCACATCCAATTTCTCAAAATTAAGCACGTAGGTCGGGTCAGACTCATACTTCCTCAATATCGACATGTGAAAAACATCGTGCACTTGTGCCAATCTCGGCGACAACGCAAAACAATACACTAGGGTCCCAATTCTCTCAAGAATCTCAAATGGACCTACGTACCTCGGACTCAATTTTCCTTTCTTGACAAAGTGCGAAGTTCCCCTCATTAGTGACACCTTTAGAAAAATGTGATCACCAACTTGGAATTTCAAAAACCTTCGTTGCTTATCTGCGTAGCTTTTCTGGCACCTTTGAATGGTTTTTAATCTGTTTTTGATCACTACAACTGCATCTGTTGATTGCTGAACTAACTCTAGGCTTGTGATCTTTCTCTCCTCAATTTCATCCCAACATATGGGTGTCTTGCATGCTTTGCTATACAACGCTTTAAAAGGAGCCATCTAGATACTCTGTTGATAACTGTTTTGTAGGTAAATTCCACAAGATGAAGCTGTTCCTCCCAGCTTCCCTTAAAATCCAGTACGCAAGCTTGCAGCATGTCCTCAAGGGTCTAAATCATTCTCTCAGACTGGCCATCCATTTGAGGATGATATGTCGTACTATACTGCAGCTTCATACCAAACGCACTTTGCAAGCTCTTCCAAAAAGCGGCGGTGAATCTCGGATCTTAATCTGAAGTAATCGTAATAGGCACCCCATGCAGTCAAACTATCTAACGTATGTACAACTCTTTGTGTCTATTCAAACTAAGGTCCTTTTGTACTACAATAAAGTGAGTCGACTTTGTTAATTTGTCGACTACTACACAGATGGAATCATTTCCTCTCTAACTCCTTGGTAATTTGGCACCGAAATCTATCATGATGTGCTCCCACTTCCACTCTAGGATCCCGAGATGTTGCAAAAGTCCTCCCGATTTACAATGCTAAGTTTTAACTTGCTGACACGTCAAATACTTGGCGACATGCTTGGTAATGTCCGCCTTTATACCAAACCACCAACAGTGTTGATGCAAATTCTTATACATCTTTATACTGCCATGACGAATGTTGTAATTGCTATGACGAGCTTATGATAAAATATCCTCTCTAAGCTTCACATCGTCAGGTTCACACATTCGTCCTCGGAACTTCCATAATCAGAAAGCTGAAAATCAACTTTCCTCTTATCAATATCCTCTTGTAGAATCTTCTAAACATCTGGGTCTGTCGGCTAAAGTAGTTTAATCATAATCTAAATATCCAGCTCAATTTTGAGGGTGGCCATAAGATGAGAAAGGTGGCCTACCTCAAATTTAAAAATTGAATCCCGAGCTCTCTCGAGTAGGTTCCACTCCTTAACCAACATGTGAGCGACTAAAGACTTTTAGCTCAAAGTGTCAGCGACCTTATTCGCCTTTTCTGGGTGATATAGAATATCACAATTATAGTCTTTCAGAAGTTTCATCCATCGGCGCTAACTTATATTCAACTCATTCTAAGAGAATAGGTACTTGAGACTTTGATGGTCCCTAAAGATTTGGAATCTTTCCCCATACAAATAATGTCTCTAAATCTTCAACGCGAAAATGATTGCCGCAAGTTGTAAGTCATGTGTCAGGTAGTTCAACTCATGAGGTCTCAACTAACGGGAAGTATATACAACAACCCTACCATATTACATCAACACATAACTCAATCCTTTGAACGACGCATCACTATAGATCTCGTATCCTCTAAGACCAGATGGAATCATCAACACAGGTGCAGTAATTAGCTTTCATTTCAGCTCTTGAAAACTACGCTCACACCTGTCTGGCTATACAAACTTTTCTTCTTTCTTCAGGAGTCTAGTTAATGGCGACACCAAGGCTGAAAATCCTTCTACAAACCTTTTGTAATAGCCTGCCAAACCCAGAAAAATTTTGATCTCTATCACGGTAGTCGGTTTTGGCCAGTTGAACACTGCTTCAATCTAGAACAAGTCCACGGAGATTCCTTCTCTTGAAATCATGTGGCCTAGAACGCAACATGAGTCTGCCAAAACTTGCATTTGCTAAACTTATCATACGGTTGATGAACCCTCAATGTCTGCAGTACTACTCTTAGATGATTCTCATGCTCTTCTTCACTTCTTGAATACACTAGAATATCATCAATGAACACGGTCACAAACTAATCCAGATATTCTTTGAACACGCAGTTGGAGCATTCGTTAACTAGAACGGCATTACTGTGAACTCAAAATGACCATATCGAGTACGAAATGCTAACTTTGGTATGTCCTCTTTCCTAATCCTCAGCTGATGATATCTTGTCCTCAAGTCGATTTTTGAAAATATCAACACTCCTTGCAATTGAATAACAAGTCATCGATTCTTGGGAGTGGATACTTGTTTTGATCATCACCTGATTGAGTTGGCGATAGTCAATGCACAATTGCAACTAACCATCCTTCTTCTTTATAAAGAGAACTAGTGCTCCCCAAAGTCATGTAGTAGGACATATGAATCCATTATCCAACAATTCTTGCATATGCACCTTCAGTTCCTTCAACTCTAATAACGTCTATCTTAGCTTGTTGCTTGGTGAGCCAATCCGTGCCAATTATCAAATCAAACTCATACATGGCTAGGACTAATAAATCTATTTTCCCCTTTTGCTCACCAATCACTAACTTGCAACCATAACAACCCAATGTAGACAACACCTTATCCTTTCACAGTGTAGATATGCTAACCACTATCTCCAACAACTCAGGATTTAATCCTATCAGCTTAACAAATTGCTCAACAATAAAAAAATGAGTTACGCTAGGTTCGAACAACGCATAAGTAGGATGGTCATTCAATGAAACCATAGCTATAATCACATTAGGCACATCCTTAGCCTGGCCTCTAATGAGCACATAAATTGTTCCTTGAGCCGAGTGTCTCATCTATCCACCCCGTGGTGCGTTCTGTGGCACATACCCTTTGATTTGACCCATTGGTGGCAACAACAGCAATTGCTATGGTCTCCCCTATCTTCTAGGACAATTCCTAGCTATGTGACCCAGCTGGCTACACCCAAAACAAGTACCCGGCCAAAGTTGGCATGGAGCTGATCCGTGTCGCCTTCCACACAAGCAACACACGCCATTTTGGCTAGACCTGCCTTTCCAATTCCACCCTTCCTGTTGGGTGGGATTTGAAATCTTCCTCCGATCATGGGCCTCTTCCCATGTTAGAGCCCTTCTCGACTCAATCCGAACCATGATCCAGATGCAGCGGCTCTCTCAGTCTAATCTCTCCCGATCATCTAGACTCGTTCATATAGGTCATTGTAATTTCTCAAATTGAGTAGAATCAGTGGACTTCTTAGTTCTGGCGTAAGTCCATCCCAAAATCTCCTAACTCGATTCACTAGATTCTCCACCAGTTCAGGAGCGTACTGCGATAGCTCCGCAAACTTTGCCTCATATTGATCGACAGTCATGGAGCCTTAGTGAAGGCTTTGGAACTCTACCATCTTCATCTCTCTGGCAATCTTCGAAAAGTACTTCCCGTTGAAGGCCTCAACGAAAGTGTTCCACTCTAGGACTACACCTTCAGGAAATAATGCTCCTTGGGTGGTTCTCCACCATGTACTTACGACTCCTTCCAGTTGGTAGGCTATGAGGATGACCTTTTCAATTTCGGTGCACATCAATAGTGCAAAGGTCTTCTCTAGTCTTTGGATCCACAAAGTAGCAGCTTCGGGGTCTCCTGCCCCTATAAACTTCGATGGATTCAATTTCAAAAACTGTTACACCAGTTTATTAATTGGTCTTCCGGTGACCAAGTTCCCTGGTGGAACCTTAGCAGGTGCGGCGACAGGTGCGACAGCAGCAACAACATTGGCAGTGGTAGTAGTGGCAGCTACAACAATGGCGGTAAAAGCAGCAGCTTGGTTCTCGGCCTGCTGCCTTATCATCTCTCTCATAGCATCCAACGCTTGTGTGATCCCAATAGTTCATGGATCACTTGGGGTTACTATCCTAGTACCAACGGGGAAGTGGTGCTACTCCACTCGCACTAGCCTTAGCTTGCGCTCTACCCCGACCTCCTCGAGTACCAACCCTCGTCAGCGTTCTACGCTGAGCTATAGGCCTAACGATACTCTTCTTAGGAGTCCTTTGCTCTTGATTGCTCATCTTTTAGGCTTTCTACAAAAACCTGACTTCTAATTCCACACAGAATTAAAAGTTGAGCGATAACAACAAACAATTCTACCAATCGGTTATCATAGACATGCACTAACATGAATTTAAAGGCATTTCTTACTAACTATCCCATAGATCATCGCACCTTATCACTCCAATCTCTAACACCCTAATCCTCCAAGCACATGACCATCACTACTTGGTCGATATAAAAGCAATGTCCCAGGACGCATTGCCGACCTATTCATTTAATACACATGCGGAAGAGGATAAATAAATCCCTAGATAACAACATGATGGGATAGAAAGGTAGGGTCAATTTTTCATAAAATACCTTTTCATAAACATAGAGGTTTATACATAGAAGCCTACAAAAAATGATCGACTTTCAACAAAAGAAAATTATCCTATGACTAACTAGTCGAATATGCTCCCCGATTCTTTAGGCTTCACCTTCTAAACTTTAAGCCTTGGGTCTTCTACCGCTGTCAACTAGGGACTTTAAAATGTTATCCCACAATGGGATAAGATGACGTCTTAGCAAGTTCAACCCCATAAGCCCCGACTAGGAAGAAAATATGCCCTAAGGCCTACCTAAGCACAACACGAGTTTAGATGACTTACCTTGGCCTCAATGTCTTCCTACAAATTAATACAATAAGCAATTCATCGAATCACATCATCGCATCCAATCCTTAAATTCAGATCAAATCATCGATCAATCAACCTAGTCCATTCCAAGACATAGGACCATCACACGGTCATTCCAATTACTCAACCCTAACGCTGAATTACGGCTTAGTAGGCGCGGCTTACTAAATCTTCGGTGGTAAAGCTGAATTATGGCTTAGCGGGCACGACCTGCTACATCTTCGTCGATAACGTTGAATTACGACTCAGTGAGCACAACCGGTTCCAAGTTCGATGTTAGATTATGGCTTAGTGGGCACAATCGATTCCAAGTTTGGTGGTAGATTACGGTCTAATGGACACGACCATACTTGGTGGTGGATTACGGCCTAATGGGCACAGCCATACTTCGATGGTGTTCTTGACCTAACTCACAACATCTCATGGTTTTTTACCCACGATCAACAACATTGATCTTCACAAATAGATTTCTCAATTATCAAAACATCTTGGCCAATTTCCGTCTTACTAAGTTCACTCAATAAAAATAATCGTGTGTGGGTACACGGTCAACCTAAGCCAAAAATATAATATCTTACTTTCAAAATTCCCCACTATTTATATAGTCGATAAAAACATTTTTCGCATTGTAAACTGATGCCCGATGATTTTTGCAATTAATTAATGAAATTAAATAAATTTAGGAATAAATTTCCAAAATCACAAATCACACACAATCAACACAAATTATAACTCAATTAAAGAAATAGATCACTCCACTGCAATTGAGATAAAATTCTGAACACCGGCTATTTTGGTCTAATTTCTAGAAAATTAATTAATTAATTAAAAAATTATGAAAATTAATTATTAAATGTGAAAATAGCAACTTAGGCCCGTAATGCCTAATTAAAAGCCAAGACGAGCCAGGAAAATTTTTGAACAACTCTAGATAAATACTAGAGCTTGCCTAGGCCCTAACTACACTACTCTAACCACCTAACATGCAATCACAATTTATTAAATTGCTAATCTACTCTAACTATCCATCTAGTCTATACTTAACCTAAACTAAACAACCCCTAAGTCACTAAGCAAGGATTAGTGAGTTACACTCACTTGTTTAATGATCCGTTCAAATCAAAATAGCAGGGAAGCGGCAAGGGATGAGAAACTCCAAAGCGAGCTCGCCAAATGGGGTCAGGAAAGCCCCAAAAACGGGCCAAATAGTGGGCTGGAAACCCACTACCTTCGGTCACTAATTTGGGCCGAGAGAAGCTAGACTAGTGCTAGCTTAGGGCCGAAATGGGCAGGGATAGAACCGATGGAGCTACTATGGCTTGAACGGGTAGAGGTAGGCTTCAAGGCAACTATGGCAATGGCAAGACAAGCTCGAATAGCTCTGGGGATTACTTGGGCTCACGGCTAAAGTAGGAGGATGGCCAAGGAAAGCAGAGGCACGAGCGTGGCTGGCGTGAGGTATGGCGGTCACGATGGTGGGCGAGTGGTGGGGCGATGGCTTGCTGGCTAGTTCTTTAGAATTTTGGGCTTCTAACAGCAAAAATGGAGAAGGAGGGGGCTGCTCGACGATTTTGGGGAAGAGGAGAGAGGGAAGGGACCACTTGGTCTCTTCTTGTCTCACTTGTCCCCTTGGAGGGCTCCACCTTGAGCAGCTAGAATCCATGGCCAATTTTCAGCCACCAACTCTCTTCTAGAAGCCTTGAGTTGGTCCAAAATGTTGGGTCCATGGGGGCATTACGAATTTCACATTATTTTCCCTCAAATTGGACTTTAGTCCTTTTTGAATCAACTCAAATAGGCTCCCATAAATTCCATTTTCGATTCAATGATCAAATTGGTATTTTTCCTCACCAATTGATCTGACTTGCTTTCCAATTGTGCAATAAAAAAAATGGCCCTCTGAATTTTCTGGACAAAAACAACCCTACCTCGACTTCTTCCCAAAAAGTCTCGGTTTGCAAAAAAATCTTAGGAGATTAAGTCGACGTTCCTAAAATGAATTGTGACCTAGGCTTGCAGGTAGCTTTAAGGAATTTTTAGTGCAAATGACTTGTGGTCAATTTTCTTCAAGCCACAATGGACCCCTTTGACACATTGGCAACTCTCGGTGGTCGTGAAAATCTCAAGGATTCAAATACAAATACAGGGTACCAAAATGATAGAAATATCAATTTAGTGCTAGTCGACGAGAATTTTGTAATTTAGTGGAATTACCCACGTTTAATCACGTGTCTTAGTCAAACTGACCTATCTCTGATTTATAATTAACTTATAACTGTGTCGTAATGACCTTGGCAAATGAGCACGATCGAGCAGCCAATTCTTGGTTAAATCCTCAAGTCTATTGCATAAAAATCTCTTAATAACTTTGTCAGATAGTCTAGTTACTTCGCGAGTGATCAGCTCTAAGAATAGCACCATAGGCTCATCGATGAAAAGCCCGATTTATTCAATTGAAAATAGGACTAAAATTTCATGATGTCACACTGGTCCTTGATGGTTTTTGAGAGGGTCGATAGGAAGTGGCCGTAGGAAGGCTTGTAAGTATTAAACTTCCTATGGTTAATGGTTGATAAATAAATAAGTTGTTTTTGGCAACTCTTGTTTTGATTGACTATCCCTATTGTTTGTCTATTGGCCGGGTGTTTATTTAATTTGCTTTCACATGTGCTTAATCAAAAGATAAAAAAAAAAAAAAAAAAAAGGTCGACGACGCGTCCTGGAACGTCACATTTTCAGTCGACCGCCAAGGGATGTGCACGCGCTTGAGATTCAAGCATGACACCACTAGTTTCCGCTAGTTCTAAAAACCTTGCAAGGAATTCGAAATGTGGACTGTGACATCTTGAATTTTCAACCCGTCCTGTTAGAACATAATGGGGTTTTCCTTGGTGCGCCTATGGTCCTTTTTCTCTGAGCTGATCACTCATGAGTTAACTAATTTATTAGGTGAAGTCTTTAAGGGATATCTGTGGTAAAATCCCTAAAAGCTACCCGGTAGGTCAGATTGGACTAAAATCGTGTTCGGTCAATTTTAACCACGAAATTGAATTCGGTTTGGGAATTGGACATTCGAGCGTGTCATAGTTCATTTATAGAACGTCATCTTGTCTTTCAGAGAAACTTCGTCGAGTTCGAGATTTTTACGGAAAATCAATTCGAACAATTCAGAAAAGAACGGAAATTCAGATGGGCCAAATCAAATGGATTTTTGGCCTCCTTACCGAGTCATTTGGGGATGGGGATTCATAGAAATTTTGTAGGCTTTTTCTACAACAAAATTGGACATCAAATTGAGAGATTGGAGAAGAAATTGAAGTCCAAAATTTAGTGAAATTCGGAGCTAGGCTTGGGGGTGCAACATTTGGCACTAAATTGGTTAATTTATGGATTTTTCTTCAAGAAAGTATTAGGGGAACCAAGTCTTCAATTAAGTGGATAACCTTGCTTACTTTTCCCCTTTTCTTTGGCTTCTTGAGCAAGCCTTGCTAGCTACATCTCCCATCGCTATCTCTCCCCTTCGCACGCCTCATATGTTCTCTCCTTCTTTGTGCGCCCTCTGCTCTGCCTTCATTTTCATTTCCCTCGAATCCCTCTCCATCATTTCCTTTTCTTTGTAAACTGAGCACCCCTCCCCCAATTCGCTGCCAACCCCACAGTGCCAACAGCTGCTTCTCCATTCTGCCACCCCACCATTCGCTGTCTCCTTTTGGTCAATCACAACTCCCAACGAAGGCTCCATCGTTGACCGAAGCTACTCCAGCAACTGCCACACATCCGCTTCCTCCATCTGTCCTTTGTCTGTGTCTCTCTTCCACCGTTTCAGCCACCCCACCGTTACTTTTAAGTGGTAAAATAGGAATTTTACGCCCAAAAGGGGCAAATTCGAAAATTTTCACGGTTGGGGGGCAAAACTGACAAACCACGAGCGTGCGTCTTTTGGGCCTTTCTCTTCCATCACTCCATTCCGATGCGACTTGCTCCATTCCACCGCTTAGGTCTCCTCCCACAGCCCATGTCCAACCAAATTGATTGATGGGTTTCGAAGAGAACGTTGGGACAAACGAATAATTTCAAGATCCGGCAAAAACGACCAACATATTGACTAGAATTAAGCCTAAAATGATCTGTCCTAAAAAACCCTAGCCACAAAAATTTCACTGCTCGATTAACCTCCGACAATCGGTAATGTTGTGGCAACCCCGGGCTACGACGGTCCTTGACCCTTGGGGTCCATCTACTTACATATTCTGGTTCCTACACTTATCGAAAGCGGATCCATCAACCCAGCACTTTTATTTACATATATTTTTGTTTAGACGACGTTCGTCAGTACACATAAGGCAAAATTTTCTAAATTTGGCTATAACAAAATTGGACCGACTATTTCTACTAACTATTCACAACGTCGTCTATCTTTAAGTGTTGGTATCCAAAATATCTACCGTCCTCTCATGTCCTCCACTACTCCACCCCACTCGAGCCACCATTGTCATCTTCCGGCGGCACTGGGAGGTGTGCCTGTTCCTTCAAACGTACAAGACCATGAACTCCATGTGCTTTGGACCCGAGATGAATCTGGTTTCTATAGTGAGAATCACTAGAATCTTGATGAAGATGAGTCTTGGCAGGTCGGGGTCAGAGTGCTCTGTCTACTCCCATCACAAGTCAACGGGGATGCCGTAAAATGTACTAGATGACGAGAGTAGTAACGGCATCTCTATCACTTTGTATTATGTTATCCCCACGAGGGGTGAGTACGACTACTTAGCAGTCAAAATTCTACTAAACTAAATAACGTATGTCTATCGCTACCCGATTTCACGCAATCTAAAACAGAACACATAAATGGAGCAGAAGATATGCATCAGATCAGAAGATTATCATAATAAAACGACATATCCCAAAACCAATAAGAATTTAGAACTCGATAAATCTTGATTCACTTCCACCATCTTCCGGAATGACCAATGTTTGCATCCCTTCCAGGCTCTTGCATCCTACCTAGCATCACGAGGACCTTCAATTCCATATTTCTATCACCGAGCATCTGGAGTGTGTTACATTACACCTCAAGGCATCTCGCACCTCACCTAGCATCATGAGGAACCTCCGTGGCTCACCATGTCAATGATGTCCCCGAGCACCCAGTACATGTTATGTCACACTCCTGGGCATCTTGACACTCCCGAGGAACCTCTAGGGCTCACCGGTCCCCAAGCATCTAGAGGCATCGCTATCACAATCCTCCAGGCAACCTGACTCCCGAGGCATCGTCATCCTAGGGGTCAGACGGCATTAGTAATGTTTCAACCATGGTGTAGTAGTCTAATCAATTTAATGGCAAAATATTTCATGTGGATAACACATGAGAAATACATTGCTTTCAAAATTCTCGAGTCATAAGACAAACTTTAGTGTAAACAAATCTTGGAAATACGTCAAGCTCACATCATTGGAAACACTTTATAAAACCGAGAGTTTTATACCGAATCCATCAAAATCCAATTTCATGGTTCAATCCTGAAGACTTTTGGAATAAACGTGCATGAATTTCACATAACTTCACATTTTGTAAACTTGAAATCTCGCATGAACAACTCTTATCTATATAGCTTCAGACATATTCGGCAACATTAAAGCCAATAGGTCCGTGGTTCAAAATATCAAAATATATTTGAAATCGTTTAGATAATATAAATTTTAAAACTTTAGAAACGCCCACGTAAATCCACATACACACACGGGTCCCCCAGCCCGAGTTTGGTCATAGACGGCACAGAATTTCAATACCCAAGGTTCATGGTTATGTCAACGACATCCGAAATCATCAATTCGTGCAATTATCATGAATCAAATGCTAATTTGTAAATCTTCTATGGAGTATGTCCCACCGAGCTACGACAACATCACAAAATCTAGGTTAGTAGATATTGACTTGCCTTCGATTTGGTGGCGCTGAAGGTGAGCAAACCGTGAGCTGTGGTCTCCTCGAGTCAATAGTAGCTGAGGAACGGTGGTGTCGAGGCTGGCTAGGGTCGGCTGTAGTCGATCCAACAGTGACGAAGAAGGGCTGGGCCGCGGCAATCGATGGCTGGTGGCGTGCGTGTGCGGAGGGCGAGTGGCCGGTGGTGGCGAGGAGAAAACAGCGGCCTCTTCCTCTCTCTCTCTCTCTCGCTCGCTGCTTCTGTCGCTGGTTTTGTTCCTCCCGTGGGTTGAATAATCCAGTCAACAACCGCTCTCCTTGGTGGCAATGACGAGCAAGGACAGCTCGAAGAATCGTGGCCATCCCTGGAGACTTCAGCTGCCACTCATCTTGCTGCATGCACGGGCGTGTCCCTTTGCATGTAGAAGTCTTCCTCCGCTGACCACTGAAGGGAAAAGGGGCGTGGCAGCTAGATGTGGCAGCACTTGATCAACCTTGCATGCATGCAGGACGTGGCTGTCGTTGGCTCCCTCTCGGTCAACACTCTCTTTTGTTGACCATCAAAGGGACTTGAGTCTTCATGTGCAGTCCTTGCATGCGTGAACGTACTTGCATGGGTCAACAAATCCTTTAGGAATGACCGGCTGAATAGAAGAGGAGAGGCGCGGCTGCGTGGGCTCTTCACGTGCATGGGATTTGCTCTAGAAAGGTACAAATGTGGAAAGGGCTGCTCTCGTGAGTGACGTTGCGTGAAGAAATTCCTAGCTGAGATACTATCGCAAGAACGTGACAATACGTGACGTCTCGGTCCAGCGATGGTTATGACGAAACGGCAGCCGAAAGTGGCATTAACGATGCAATTCGACGACAGATTTGTCAACCCGTCATGGACCGTTATGTATTCGAGGTCCGGCAAAATCGGGATATCACAATTCTCCCCTCCTTAGAGAATTTCATTCTCGAAATTGTGCGTTTCTTACGTCTCATTGAAAAGGTGAGGATACCTTTGCCTTATTTTCTTTTCACTTTCTCACGTAGCCTCTTCCACATTGTGATGTCACCACAAAACCTTGATTGGCGGAATTTTCTTCGTTCAAAGAACTTTTCTTTCAGATCCAATAGTTGGATCAACTCTTCCGTGTACTTCACTTGCTCATCCACTTTGATGGCTTCATGATTGAGTATGTGACCAAGGTTGGGCTGATACTTTCCTCAGCATTGACAAGTGAAAAACATCATGTTGGTTCGCCAGCTTAGGAGGTAATGCCAGCCGATAAGCTACATCTCCTATCCTCTTAAGAATCTCAAAAGGTCCAACAAACCTAAGGCTCAACTTACCCTTTATTCTAAGTCGTGATATTTCCTTCATCGGGGATACCTTAAGAAATGCGTGATCCCCCATGTTAAATTCTAAGGGCCTTCTACGATTATCCACTTAACTTTTCTACCGACACTAGGCCGTCCTGAGTCTATTTTTTATAATTTCTACCGCATCCGTAGTAGCTTGTACCAATTTGATTCATGTTCGTTTTCTTTCGCCCACTTCATTCTAGCAGACTAGAGCTCTACATCTCCTCCAATATAGTGCCTCATAGGGAGCCATACTAATACTTTCCTCAAAACTATTGTTGTACACAAATTCTACTAGATGTAGCTTCTCATCCCAATTTCCTCTAAAATTGATCACACAAACACTTAACTTGTCTTCCAGTGTCCGGATCACTCTCTCTGTTTGTCTGTCCGTTTGTGGATGAAAAGCAGTGCTGAACTTGAGCTTGGTCCCTAAGGCAGTTTGGAGACTTCGCCAAAAATATGAGGTAAACCTTGAGTCTCGATCTAACGTGATGGTTATAGGAACACCATGTAAGCGTACTACTTGGCTTAGATATATTTTGGCATGATTATCCCGGATAGTCTACACGAACGGCTAGGAAATGGGCAGACTTAGTCAGACAATCAACTATCACCCAAATGGAGTCGTGACCACTTGACATCCTTGGTAATCCTTGTACGAAGTCCATCGTTACGTGCTCCCATTTCCACTTTGGTATATCCAGTGGTCTTAGTAGTCCTGTGGGCTTGCAATGTTCCGCCTTCACCTGTTGGCATGTCAGGCATTGAGAAATGTGCTTAGCAATGTCTGCTTCCATGCCATTCCACTAGTAGCGTTGACATAAGTTTCGGTACATTTTTGTATTTTCAGGATGGATACTATAATTACTCCTATGTGCTTCCAACAAAACTTTCTCTCTTAAGTCTTCATTGTTGGGAACGCATAGTCTTTCTTGGTACCTTACTATTCCACCCTCAAAAACTTGGAACTCTGGTCTTTTCCCTAAAGACACTTCGTCTCACAATTTCACGATTTCCGGGTCAAACTGTTGTAACATTCTAATTTTCTGAATAATCTCCAGTTCAATCCTTAGTGCGGCTAATACACCTGTAAGATGGTCTATTTCTAATTTAAACTCCGAATTTGCTATCGTTTCTAATAGGTTCCATTATGTTACTCTTACACTTGCCATATCTACTGCCAACTTATGACTGAGAGCATCTGCCACCTTATTCGTGTTTCCTGGATGGTACAGTATCTCACAGTTATAATCCTTTAGTAGTTTTATCCATCTTCTCTGTCTCATGTTCAATTCATTTTGTGAAAATAAATACTTAAGACTCTTATGATCTGTATAGAATTCAAACTTCTCTCCATACATATAATGTCTTCATATCTTCAATGCGAAAATTATAGTCGCCAACTCAAGATCATGGGTTGGGTAGTTCAATTCATAGGGTTTCAATAGTCTCAATGCATAGGCTATGACATTACTGTGCTACATCAGAACACATCCCAATCATTTATGGGAAGCATCACTATATATTGTGAATCCACTAGATCCAAACGGAATAGTTAATATCGGAGCAGTGGTCAATCTTCTCTTGAGCTCCTGAAAACTCCTTTCACGTTTATCACTCCCTTTGAACTTCACGCTTTTTCCTAGTCAATTAGGTCAATGGGCCTGCAAGACGTGAGAATCCTTCTATTGTATAATAACCAGCAAGTCCCAAGAAACTCCGTATCTCTGTTGGTGTTGTCGGTCTCGGCCAATTTACTACAATCTCGACCTTCACTAGGTCCACTGACATTCCTTCTCCTGATACCACATGGCCTAGGAATATCACCCGGTCCAACCAAAATTTACACTTACTGAATTTGGTGTACAATTCATGATCCCTAGGGTTTGCAGCACTATTCTCAGGTGTTGCTCATGTTCTTCCGGTCCTTTCAAGTATATCAAGATATCATCAATGTGGACAATTACAAATTGACCCAAATAGGGTTTAAATACCTTATTCATCAAGTCCATGAATGCAGCTGGGGCATTTATCAATCTAAATGGCATCACTAGGAACTCATAGTGTCCATAATGAGTCCGAAAGGCATTCTTAGGAATGCATTCCTTCTTGATTCTTAACTAATGATATCTTGACCTTAAGTCAATTTTGGAGAAGACTTAACTCCCTTGCAATCGGTCAAATAGGTCGTCAATTCTAGACAATGGATACTTATTCTTAATGGTCATTTGATGCAATTGCCTATAGTCAATGCACCCACTTGACGCACATACAGGTCTGCATGCCTATCAAGACTCAGGTCCTTTCGAACGGCAATGAAGTGAGTCAACTTTGTCAGCCTGTCGACCACTACCCAAATCGAATCATTCCCCCTCTGACTCCTTAGTAGTCCAGTCACGAAATCCATCGTGATATGCTCCCATTTCCATTGGTAGGATCGCAAGAGGTTGCAGAAGTCCTCCCAGCTTGCAATGCTGGGCTTTTACTTGTTGACAAGTCAAACACTTGGCCACATGCTTGGCGATATCCGCCTTCATACCTGACCACCAGTAATGTTGATGCAGATTCTGATACATCTTGGTACTTCCAAGATGAATGCTGTAACTACTACGATATGCCTCAGATAAAATTTCTTCTTTAAGCTTAACATCGTCAGGTACAACCAAACGTCTTTGGAACCTTAGAGTCCCCTCTTCTGAAACTTGAAAATCAGCATTTCTTTTATCGGTATCCTCTTGAAGAATTCTCTGTACATCTGGATCTGTCGGTTGGAGTTCTTTAATTCTGACCTAGACATCCTGTTCAATTCCGAGGGTGGCCATAAAACTTGAAAGGTGGCCTACCTCAAATTTGAATTCCGAATCTCGAGCTCTCTCGATTAAGTTCCACTCCTTAACCAAGATTTGTGCTATTGAAGACTTCTGACTCAAAGCATCGGCGACCTTGTTCGCCTTTCTCGGGTGATATAGAATATTACAGTCGTAGTCTTTTAGTAATTCCATCCATCGGCATTGTCTCATGTTCAACTCCTTCTAAGAGAACAAATACTTGAGACTCTGATGGTCTGTGAAGATCTAAAACTTTTCTTCGCACAAGTAGTGCCTCCAAATCTTCAATGCAAATATGATGGCTACGAGGTCTCAACTGCCGGGAAGCGTGTGCAACAACTCTGCCATGTTGCATCAGCACACAACCCAATCCCCTAAATGACGCATCACTATAGATCTCTAATCCTCTAGGACCATATGGAATCGTCAGCACAGGTGCGGTAGTCAGCTTTTCCTTCAGCTCTTGGAAACTACGCTCGCACTTGTCCGACCATATGAACTTCTCATTTTTCTTCGTGAGCTTTATCAGAGGCGACGCTATCGATGAGAACCCTTCCACAAACCGTTTGTAATAACCTGCTAAACCCAGAAAACTTCTGATCTCTGTCACTAATGTCGGTCTCGGCCACTTGATCACGGCTTCTATCTTGCTTGGGTCGATCGAGATTCCTTCTCTGGAAATCACATGACTTAAGAACGCAACACGAGTCAACCAAAACTCGCATTTGCTAAACTTAGCATACAGCTAATGAGTTCTTAAGGTCTGGAGTACTACTCTTAGATGATTCTCATGCTCTTCATCCCTTCTTGAATAAACCAAGATATCATCAATGAACACGATCACAAACTGATCCAGATATTCCTTGAACATTCTGTTTGTCAAATCCATGACAGCAACTGGAGTGTTCACCAAGCCAAATGATCTTATAATACTCTCGTAAAGACCATATCAAGTACGAACAGCTGTCTTTTGTACAACCTCATTCCTAGTTTGTAACTGACGACTTCATAATCTCAAGTCGACCTTTAAAACATCGATACTCTTTATAACTAGTCACACCATTCATTGATCTTCACCTAATTGAGTTGACAATGGTCGATGCATGATTGCAACGAATCATATTTCTCTCTCTCCACAAAGCTGATGTTCCCTAAAATGATGCACTAATCTGCATGAATTCCTCATTCATCAATCTTTACATCTGCATCTTCAATTCTACCAGTTTAGACAACAACAGCTGGTAAGAAGCCTTCGAGAGCAGCTCTATCTTGGTGCTAGCTCCATTATAATTTCAATCTCTCTTTCTGGCGGTAACTCAAGCAATTCCTTTGGAACCATCTTGGAAATTTTCTGTATCACGGCCACCTTCTTCTCATTCTATTTCTCAATTGACACGTCCACTACAGCTATCAAATCAATCTTGGCAACCTCCATCTAACAAACGGATTGTCTTTAGCCAACGAGATTAATGAAATCAAAGATTCTTTTCGACTCTTAATAATCTTGACATTTTCACATGTTAATAAACTAAACTGGATTGCTCCAAGATCGTGATTCATTATCACTAGATGCTCAATGAGCCCACACTATTCATGTGGCGTCAAACTCACACCTCAGCAACTAGTCAAGCACAACTATGGCTAGTGATTCCCTCTCTTTCACTTTTACGTCAGCAATTTAAGTTCTACCAACTCAGCACAAAACTTTGCTGTGTTGCTTGATAAAATCACATCCAATACCTTCTTTCTCTAATCGGTGCAAGGTTAACTCTGCTCCCATTCTTTTCGCCATCCTAGTAGCGTTTTGTCCGCAGTAACAATGTCTACGCTACCTTAGACTTCCATTGACAATCCTTCACCCGATGGCCATGCTGGGCATCATCACAACAGGTTCTAGTCATACTCAGACACTGGATTTATCCATACTTCCTTCCATGATTTCGACGCTTAACTGGTGAGTCTTTTATCTCCTGCCAAGTGTCAGCACACACTATTTCTAGTTGTCCCATCAGTCTGCTAGGACCACTCTCGACCTCGATCTTTTCCTTGACCGATTTCCATTTCTGCCTGAATTGGATCTGTACCTCGGCTCGAATGCAAAGACTCGCTCTCATATCACATCTCCACTCTAGACCTTAGCAGGTACGGCAACAACAACGGTTGCAACACTGACGGCAGTTCGATCCTGAGCCTCTTAACTCATCTAGCTCCCAAGGAGCACTAGCATTAGAACGATCCTATCGAACTTAGGATCATTCGACGCTGCTACACTAGTACCAACCTGCAGTGGTACTCTTACGCTCGAGCTGGCCAGAGCCGACACTCTGCCGCAACCACCTCGGGTACCGACCTTTGTCAGTGCTTTATCCCGAGTCACAGGGGACATTGTCCTCTTACTAGGAGTTCTTAGCTCTTGCTCGCTCATGGTTCAGTCTTTACACTGAAACCCGACTTCCAAACCCACACTGGATTAGAAGGTGAGCGATCCACACAAAACAAACAATTCTAGCATTCCGCTAACACCGACATGCACCGGCATGAATTTAAAGGCATTTCCTACTAACAATCCCATGGTCAACGCTTTTTATCACTCCAATCTTCAACTTCGCTCTGATACCACTTAAACTGGATGTCACGCCCCAATCCTCGGGCACGCACACATCCTTCTCTGCTTGGTCGATTTTATAATGCGATATCCCAGGACAATGTATCGCCGACCCTTTCATTTATTAAGCACATGCGAAAGCAGTTAAAATCCCCAGACAATAAAACGATGGGATAGAAAAGCAGGGCCATATTTTTCATATTGAAACTTATAACCAAACTTTTATACAAAACACAAATCAGAGCACTTCACAACTTTTTACTCTATCTCTATTCACATCAAAATGGAGATCTCAAAAGAAGATAGAATCTCAATCCATCTGGGTCGTACTCAAGACCCCTCTCGGGATTATCTTCTTCTTCCAAAAATCCTTCTCCTCAAGTTTCACCTCCGAGTTCTCCTTCTCAGACTCCTCCTCATCAGCTCCTCATCGAGGTCCTGAAATGTTTTCCCCAGACTGGGATGAGACTACGTCTCAGCGAGTTCTACCCCACTAAGCCCGATTAGTAAACCATTATACTATAGGCTGCCTATACACGCATCGGGCAGAAGACGTACCTTAGCATTAGTCTCAACCTGCAATTCAAGGTTATATACAGATATTTCAAATATCTCAATGCACAATCAGTCAAATCACAGTTCAATCGACTTAGTCGATTACACGTCAGTTGGACCATTTCTAGGTCGATTCGATTATTCCATCTCAATCCACAATTACGAATCACCATCCTCTGATCACTTCTTAAGCAAAGGTGGAAGACACAGTCCCACTCGAAAACATTCAATATTTAATGGCTTTACGGTCCCACTCGACCACTTTTGAAATTCAATGGCTTTACGGTCCCACTCGACCACTTTCGATATTCAATGGCTTTCACCACCGATATTCAATGGCTTTACGGTCCCACTGGACCACATGCTCTTTAAAATGTCATTTTGAATCAGCGAGCCCACGTGCATTCTCCAAGGCAATGCATCAAGTCACCGAGCCCACGTGTCTCTTCAAGATGCCAAATGTACTCATTGAGACCACGTGCATTCTCCGAGGTAATGTATCAAATTACCGAGCCCACGTGTCTCTTCAAGATGACACACTTAATCACCGAGCCACATGCATTCTCCAAGGCGACATACTTCGTCACCGAGCCATGTGCATTCTCCGAGGTGATATATACATTTAGTCACCGAGCCACATGCATTCTCCAAGGCGACATACTTCGTCACCGAGCCATGTGCATTCTCCGAGGTGACATATCTAATCATCAGGCCCCGTGCCTTTCATGATGATCCATCCCATTTGTGAAGTAATTATCCACAACCTTAATTCGTATTCAATTTACCCAAATAATCAATTTAGGAACATATCATAAATATCCACAATTAAATCAATTTGGCACAATTCAAAGCTCAAATAAATAAACGGACTGCGCCACGACAATCGGCACGAGATTTCGGTCGTCGGCCATCTCAATCTTAATTTCCGAAAAATAAATAAATAATTAATTAATTTCGAAATTTAATTATTAAATATTAAAAATTCTGTTTAGCTCAAAATAAGGCCCAATTAAATAAACGGACTGCACCACAATCACTAGCATAAATTTCTGGTCACGGGTCATCTCAATTGAATTTTCGGAAAATAAATAAATAAATAATTTAATTCGGAAAAATAATATCTAAAAACCAAAAATACCACTAAGGCCCGAAAAGCCTAATTGAAGCCCATTTAGGGGTCGGAAAATTCCCAAGACGCTTCCAATAAATAGTAGACCACGTCTACTTGCTAATTGCACAATCAATTTATCTAAATCGCATCACAATTGACTAATAATTGCTAATTTATTCTAATCTAACAACCTAAACATAATTAATTAAAACTAAACCAACCTTAAGCATAATTAGCCAACTAATCCAGGATTAGTGAGATTACTCACCAAATCGCGCGCAAATCGGATCAATCCGACAGGGGCGACGCGAGGAACGATTCCTCCCAAAGCACGGCTCGGGTTCGGGGCCCGGAAACGGCCCAAAAGCGGGCCGGAACCAGCTGGAAACCCATTTCGTGGGTTGCTGGTCATGGCTGCTCCGGTGGCCAAAATGGCGAGGGGAAGGCTGGTGAGAGGGTGAGGGGGATGCCGGAGAGGTCCGGCGGGGTCGAACGGTGGCCGGAGGTGGCCGGACGGGGGTTGGTCAGGGCGGAACCGAGCTAAGCAGGGGCCGATTCACGTAGGGGAGGAGCGGCAGCGGCGACGGACACAGGGCGGAGCGCACGGCGTGCGCAGGTGGGCGTCGCGGGTGCGGGCGGCGGGACGGGCGGCGAGCGGCGGCTTCAGCAAACTACGGCTTCTGCTCGAGCTTCCTCTTCTGGTTCGTTTCTTCGGATGCATGGGGAGGAAGAAGAAGAAAAAGAAAGAGAGAGAGAGAGAGAGAGAGAGAGAGAGAGGATAGGTATTGACCGATCAAAGAGGGAAAAGAAAGAGAGAGAGAGGGGGGCAGTCGGTGGGGGATTCGCACGAGGGAAAAAGGGATAGGGGAGAGAAGAGAGAGAGAGAAAAGAGAGAAAAGGGGGAGAGAGAGAAAAAGAAAATAATTAATTTCATTAATCATATGTTCCTTTTCTCTTCCCCTTTTCCTTTCTATTTTCTTTTGGTCTTCAATTTTCTTCCGATAATTTCTTTATTGAAATTTCGGACTCGTCAACAATTTGACGGACAATGAGACGGGATCCTAAAAATAAGAATTATGACGCGCTTAAAATTCGATTCCCGAAATCGAGTTCAATTTCGTGGTTAAAAATCTATCAAACGTGATTTTAGCCAAATCCAACCAATTAGGTAGCTTTTAGGGATTTTACAGCTGATACATCCCTTAACGGCTTTACCCAATAGGTTAGTTAACTCATGAGTGATCAGCTCAGAGAAAAAGAGCTATAGGCATGTCGACGAAATGCCCATTTCACTTTATCGAAACAGGGTCGAATTTCAGGATGTCACATCTAAGCCGAACCACTATAAACTTTTTGTTTATTTTTCTCTTCCCTAAACTCATTTACTTTATTTGTTGCATTTTACTTGTGTGCTTTGAGGTAGTTGTTAAAGTTTGAATTTTTTTGCAAAGTCTTTAATCAATCAGACTCAGTTTAAAAGTAAAGCATTTTTACTGCATTACGCAAAAATATATTTTTGCACCTATTCACCCCCCTTTAGATGTTCTACTAGCCCTTTCAATTGGTAGCAAAGCTGTGCTTTGTTAAAGATCTAAAGCTAAAGATCTTCTATGGCTAGTATTCTTGCTCCAAGATTGGTTGAGGGACAGAGCAACACCAGACCTCCTTATTTTGATGGAAATGAGTACAATGTATGGAAAAACAAGATGAAGGCATTTCTCAGATCCAGAGGTCCCCTAGAGTGGGATGTTGAAAGATGAATCAATCCTAATGCAAGGGAAAGAAGTGATCAATGCTGATGAATCAACTCAAGCTGAAATTATTAAGAGACAAGCTATTGATGTAAAAGCAATCTATTCTCTATATTGTGCTTTGTTTCCTACTGATATAACTGAATTTCTTCTTGTGAAACAACAAAAGAAGTTTGGGACAGACTCCATGTTACCTATAAGGGGACTGACCATGTGAAAGAAACAAAAATAAACATTATGCTTGGATAGTATGAAGCATTCAAAATGAAGCCTAGAGAATCTATCTCTAATATGTTTAGTTGCTTTATAGAGATTGTGAATGGCTTATAGAGATTGGCTTATCAAGGCCAACTAATTTCTGGACTAATGAAAGTCAACAAACTACTGTGTGGACTTTCAAAGGATTGAAATCATGTGAAGACCTCAATCAAAGAGACTCAAAGGATTATGCCTCTATCAGTAGATGAATTAATAGGCACACTTCAGAGGTACGAAGTGGAGCAGATTAATGATGAGGAAGATCCAAAAGGTAAGAAATCAATTGCTTTAAAATCTAACATTGATTATGAAAATACGGATTAGAAGATGATATGGATGATGAAGAATTGGCCCTCATGATTAAGAAATTCAAAAGACTGAATAGAAAAGGTAGAAGGTTCAATTGGAAGAAGCAAGGCTCGCAGAATTCCCAGAAGAAATCTACAGAAGAAATTGAAACAAGCAGGGATGTAATATGCTTTGAGTGCAAGAAAAATAGGTTAGAGAAAATTATTATAGCTGAAATACCATATTTTAACAAGTCTAGTCTAGGTATGAGTAATGAGACCATTTCTTTAATTGATTTTCCTAAATCAAAAGAGAGACTTAAGCAAAGGCCTGTAGAGACCTTTTACAAAAATCATTTTCAAAGAGTGTTTGTAAAGACTGTTGGTCGAAGTGCACTAAGATGTTCTAAGTGTAATAGCTCAGAACATTTTGAGAAGGATTATCCCAAGGTTTGAAGACCAGTTAAGAAAGATTGGGCAAAAACTGTTTTTAATACTAACCCTCCTGGGCCGAAAATGATCTGCGTACCAAAGAAAGTTTGAGCTTTTTTTCCAATTGTAGGTCACTATTAAAAGAAAAATCTAATGGTATTTGGATAGTAGCTGCTCTAGGCATATGAAAGGAGACTCAAGCTGTTTCGAAAAACTTGACAAGCTAAAATGAGGAAAAGTTTCTTTTGGAGGAAATAGTAAAGGAAAGATTATAAGCTATGGAACTTTGAAGGTTAGAAGTCTCACTATCAACAATGTTTCGCTGGTGAAAGGTTTAAACTACAATCTTATGAGCATGAATCAGCTTTATGATACCGGTTTCAAAATAAACTTCCAAGAAAGCATTATATATATACCTTCTTACTGGTTGAAGGCATGGCAATATATACCTTCTAGATGTAAATCCATAAAGTTCACAGTGTCTTATTTTCATTCAAGATGAAGCAAGTCTTTGGCATCAAAAGCTCGGTCACATAAATATGAAGCAAATTGCCAAGATTTCTTCTAAGAAGTTGGTTTGAGGACTTCCGAGTCTAGGTTATTGGATATCTAAATTATGCACTCCTCATGTTTTGGGAAAATAGGTCAGAAGTCAAACCAGTAAATCAGGTTTCTACCAATTGAGTGTTGCAACTTCTTCATATGGTTCTCTTTGGGCCAATAAGAACTTAGAGTCTTGGTGGAAAGAAATATTATCCAGTAATCGTGGATGATTATTCTCATTTCACTTGGGTGTTCTTCTTTGCAATAATTTTGAGACTTTTGTATACTTCTAAACTTTGCTAAGAAAGTTCAGAATGAGAAAGGTTATGCAATCTCAAGCATAAAGATAGATAATAGAGGTGAATTTGAAAATCAAGATTTTGCAAACATTTGTAATCAATCTAGTTTTCAACATGTTTTCTCTTCTACATATACTTGATAACAAAATTGGGTCATGGAAAGGAAAAACAAATCTTTACAAGAGATGGCTAGAACGCTTTTGGGCATGAGCAGTTTCTACTGCAAGTCATATTATCAACATGGTGTTTTTAAGGCCTATTGTAGGGAAGACTCCCATGATGTATATAAATGGAAGAAGCCAAATGTTTCATACTTTCATGTCTTTGGTTGTAAATACTTTATTTTGAAGAATGCAAATGATCGATCTGGAAAGTTTGAAGAAAAATCAGACGGAAGATTTTTTCTTGGCTATTCAACTTCAAGCAAAGCTTATAGGGTCTTTAACAAGAAGACTCAATCTGTTGAAGAGTCTATGAAAGTCAGATTTTAGGAAAATATACATATTCAACTAGATCAGGTTCAACTTAAAGAGTCTGAACCATTTCCAGACTTAACAAATTCTGTCTCCCCCAGCAAAGTTTAGACTTTTGGAGTACGGCAACAAGCAGAACAAGAAGATTCACACGGAACAGAGGATCAATAGATTCTCAGGCTAAATAACAACTGGAAGCACAAGTTAAGTCATCCTCAAGAACTCATCATTGGCAACATTGATAAAACAATTTGCACCATATCCAAAGTAAGAGAAGACTCTAGTGCTTTAGCATTTGTTTATGAAACAAAACCAAAAGGATAGAAGAAGCATTGTTTGATGAAAGCTGGATAGAATGTCATGCCCCGACCCTCGAGCGCGTGCCCATCTCTTGGTGGTCAACAAATTTGTGACGTTCATAGGATGCGTCGCTGACCCATTTATTTTAATGCACATGTGGAAGCATATAATAATACCCTTGATAGTAACTAACATGGGATAGAAAAGTAGGAACCAAATTCACAACCAAACATGCTTTCATAAACACGCAAGGTTTATACACAAAGGTCACCAACAAAAGTCTACTACAAAAAGAGAGGTCCACAAGCCAGCTAAGCCCACGAGTCCTTAGCTAAACACTCTAGAGTCTCCTAGGACTTTAAGTCCACCACACCACCATCAGGAGGGTAAGCTGAACCCTCGCCAAAAGCAATCTCCCACACCGACATAGGGACCTCAGAATCCTACAAGGGACCTTCTCTAGGTCCATTTCACTCGAAGCAACCACGCCTTGAATTGATGGGGTACCCTACGAGGTAGACCCGCATCAACCTAGACAATGGTCTTTACAAGCTCATAGACCCAGGTTCCTTGGCCCTCGAGAAGAGGAATCTCCATGACCTGTTCGGTAGTCTTCTTAGGTTAACCAAAACATTATCAGGGTACTGCCATCTAAGGACCTGAAAATTAGTCCACGATGGAGTGAGACATCGTCTAAGCAAGTTCACCCCAAAAACCCTTATTAGGAAGGAAATACACCCAGGGGTGGCCTAGCCACACAACCACAATCAATGAGACTCACCTTTGCCTTAGTCCCTTCATACACGTCAGTATAATTCATATTACTCAATTATATGTAGTAATAAAAACTCAAACAACTCGAATGCCAACATTTTCTTCTTAACAACCACAAGGGTCCTGATTATAGGGCCAAATCGTTATAACATGTACCATTACGTGCCACACAATTTTGTCTCATAATCTAGCACGTCAAAATCACTCAACATGCGTTCCAATTGTTAATCACGGCCACACACGGGCAAGGCCTACTCAAAGTTCAGCGGTTTATTGACTTAGCCAGGCATCATCTCGCCCCATCGAGTATGGCAACATCAATACATTGATGGCATTGCATAAAGGAGCATCGGTCCAACTTCTACTGCAACCGGCATCCATTGGTAGGGCATCCCATATAGGGGCAACGTCCAGCTCAACAACTCAAAAAAGGTTCTCTTAGCTAATACACGACCATTCAATCTCGGCCTAGGACACTATGCATTACACTCAAATGCCTCAATTAAAATAGTGATCCTATGTGGCACCCCTCGACGGCCCCCGATCCATTAGGGTCGCCACAATTTGCTTACCTTTCACTTTTCCTTATAATATGTTACTCTGATACCATTTCAATTGCAATAGGTCCATATAACTTGGGGGTTTACATTTTTTATTTTATTTCATTGGTCTCTTGCGCAGTTCATGTAGAGAAAGCACATCCATCAACTCCCTTCCCTATAATAAAAAAAAAAACGATGCACACCAACTAAATATTTATAGGTAAAAGCCGCACACTTTTATTTACTTAAACCAGATGGACATCATTCATCGGTATATCAAAATGTTGTAGTCTTCTATACTCGACTATATATCAAAAGATGACCAACATCTCCTCAAATGGTCGTATGCTTAAAGTCTATCGATCAGTGTCGGTGCCCAAAAGTTCATTCCTTTGCTATCCTCCCCCTCGCGGTCATATCCAACCACTCGATCCATCTACTAGTGACAGTGGCAGCAAAGGTATCTTATCTAGTCTGAAACGTTGGTCCCCAAAGGGGTGAATACAGCCACTTAGCAGGTAAAGGACCCAATAAACCACTCAATACATCACACAATACAATCATAACAATCATAGCATAACACATGTCATTCATGCATCCATGCATAACTTACCTTGAAGCCATCCATATGTCATCACACCACATGTACATACATCCTCATATAACTTTCACCATCATGTCATACATTTACCATCATGTGATAGGTGCACATACATCCATGCACTCACCATCATCATGTCATACATGTACCATCATGCCATATGTGAACATACATCCATGCACTCACCATCATCATGTCATACATGTACCATCATGCCATAGGTGCACATACATCCATGCACTCACCATCATGCACTCATGCATACATGTTGCCATACCATGTATAATTCAATTTCAATTTCCCAATTTTATTTTTTCATTTTGGGCCACCACACTTCTCTTTCCCGGGACCAATGTTTGCATCCCACATTTTTCGCTCGCACCCAACTTGGCATCGCGAGGAACCTCCGGGCATGTATTCAAAATACAACCGGGCATTCGGCCTCCCACATTCTGGGCATTCGCATCCTAACTAGCATCACAAGGCATCCCCCCGGGCACAAACCTCCGGGGCTTCCGGGATTACGTACCGACATACCACTAGGATTCCCCCCTCTGGAATTACGTACTATGTACCACCAGGCATCTCGAAACTCCCGAGGACCCTCTGGAATTACGCCACTAGGCCACCGGGCATCCGGCACTCCTTTGCCAGGCATCCAACACTCCCGGGGCATCGTCGGCTCACACCTCCGACAGCCTTCTCACTTATCATAGTTCATATTTTCAATTATAGCTCAATTTCAACATGGCATATGATGTGATGGCAAACATGATCATTTTCATCATTTGATTCCTACATGCATTTCCAATCATCATCACACATGCAACAAGATACAATCACTTATGACAATACAATTCATGGGGTCCATACAACTTAGAACAGTCTATACATCATGACTTTTGAGATTTAGCAAATTCCAGCTTGCACAATTTCGGAAAACATGTAAATTAAATATCCATATGATCTTCAAAAATCATAAAATCAAAACATGTGATAGGCAAGACATAAAGGTAGCAATTCCATGAAGAACACATGCCCAAAAGAGCTTCACACAAGAAGATATAGCTCACACAATACAGCATGCAAAATTCGGATAAACTCAGATTGCGCAGTTCTTAAAATATTTCGATTAAAATACCCGAATGACCTCTGAAAATTATGAAATTTTACCAGGTTATAGTCAACACCCTAAGGTAGATTTTTTGTGAAGACATCTAGGCCAGATTTGTTCTAGATAATTTACTATGGCCGGACGAAGATACTGTTTCTAGTACCGAACAGTCCAGTATAGCTGTCTCCGAAAAATCGAGGTTTCGCCTACTTATCTTTCTTCATTTCTTCTGAAATTTTGATATGTTTTGCTTCAAGAGGTCCACTACAACTTTAATTAAGAAATATAGGTGAAATTCTCAAAGTATAGTCACCATTTAGTCCACGAAGTCTCGGGACTCCAGTACCATACTTCCAGATCTGTCCTCTTCAAAAGAAAATCGTTTCACTAGGCTACACTAACTTGTTTCACCTCAAATTTGAGTATGTTAATGATCAGGATGTTCTCTACAACTTTTGTGAAGAAGTAAAAGTGATATTCTCGGTAAAAAGCAACTTGCAACACACAAAACCACCAAGAGGTCAACAAAACAGTTCCAGATCTAGCGTCTTGTAGAGGAAGGGTTTCACCCATTAAAACTCAACCATTTTATCTCAAATTTAGTATGTTATACTTTAAGATGTTTTCTACAACTTTCATGAAGAAGTCAAAGCCAAAATCCGACTCAAAACCCACATGCAAGCCTCTACAACATTCTGGGTTAGGCGGTATAGTCGAAAACAGGATGCTATTTCATGAACAACACACTCAAGCTTCGGATTCCACACCCTAAACGACCGAGATTCATCACAATTTCAAACACAAATGCAAGATACAACATCCAAGAGCAGAATATAGATCCCAACTTGCCTCCAAAATCGAGCAAACAACAACACACGGACAGTGACGGACCCACGGACGGACTTCTTCCTCGCCAGCCTCCCTCTTCCTCTCTCGGTTTCCCTCTCTCACTCTCTTGACAGCTCTCTCTCTCACCCCCTCAAAACTGGTCACTTCCCCTCTCTTTCTTTCTTTTTGGTTGTTTATATACTTGCATGCATTCTCATTTTGCATGGGGGACACTTGTCCCCAAGAAGGAGACAAGTGTCTCCTTTGCCGAAGACACTTGGAGGAGGCCATGTGGCTCCTCCTCCCCCCTCCATGCATTGCCAACCTCATGGGCTCTAAGGGCCGGGCCTCTTGGCCCACTTTAGGCCCATCTCACTTGGGCTTAAAGTCCAAACTTAAATGGCTCAAGTTCAAGTTTATTTTTAATAATACATCTTAATCCTCATTTAAATAAATACCAAATTGCATAATAAAATGGCCAAAAGACTTTGCAACATAGTTTAATAAAATCCAACTTATAAAATTCATGGCCAAAAACATAATTTCCTCATCAAATAAAATCCTTGGTCTCACATGGACATAGGATGCGTTTCCAACAACAATAATTATCCATTTATATAAATACCATATCATTCTTATTCACTTGGACATAAATCTTGAAATCATAATTGAATAAACTCCTACTTATAAAACACATGGCCGTGAGTTATTTTTGGGATGCCACATCCTAGCCTCTTTTCTTTGTATTAAAAACATCCGGGAAAATAGTCGTGTATGAGTACACGTCAATTTGAACCAAAAAAACTGATACCATTTCCTTTTCAAACCCCACTATTTGATATAGTACTAAAAATACATTTTCAGAGTCAAAACCTGACACTTGGAATTTTCTAAATGAATACCATAATTTTCATGACCACCACTCAATTTGCACAATCCATCAATTAATTGCATAATAAGAGCACACCATAACATTTGGCACGGAATTCTAACAACTAGTTATCCTAGTATAATTTCCGAAAAATAATAAATAATTAAATCTATTACTAAATTAATTAATTAAATACTATATTATATTAATATAAATTAATTAAAATAATGCATATAAATTCGAAATAATTAATTAAGTGCCTAATCTAGCTTACACTAATTTAATTGCCTAATTAGCCTTAATTAATTATCTACTAAACTAATCACAACCCCTAATCTAATTAATAATTAACTAAACTAGTCTACCCACCTAAACATACTTAATTTAATCTAAACACCCCTTAAGCATGATTACCCTCCTAAGCAAGGTTTAGCAAGTAAACTAACCCCTTTTGTGTTCCGGTGAGTCCACAGTGATGGCAACTTGGAGGTGGGTGACAATCAAGCTTATGGCGACACGAAGTGAGGTCGGGAAAGGCTTGGAAAGCTCCATGAAGTTGAATACCCTTACTAGTCTTCAGCTTCTATTCTTGGACTGCGGGGGCTGAAACGGTGGCTAGTTTGGCTCGTAATTCGCAAAGAAGGACAACAGGGGTTGTTGTGGCTCCGGGCGAAGGTGGTGGTGGTGGCTTTGGTGGCAACGAATAGTGGTTGGCAACTAGAAACAATGACGAACAGGGGCTAGGATGCAGCTGGACGCACAGCTGCACATGTGCTCACGATGGGCGAGAGATGGCAGTCCGGTGGGCATGTAGTGCTCGGATGGGTATGGGGGAAGGGCTAGTAGCCTGCTACTAGTCTCCTCTAGTTTTCTCAAGTTCTTAAGACTCTCGACAATGGAGAAAGGAGGGTTGCTGAAGAGGCAGACCCCAAAGTGGCTTCCTAAGGCATCAACACTTGTCTTTCTCTCACTTGGCTTGCCCTCACCATGCTCAGCCATCCACAGTAGCTTGCTCTCTCCTCAATCTTCCCCAAGAAGCTTTCCAAATGGTCAAATTGTTGGCCCCCACCATGGCCTACGAATATGTCACATTTCCCTCTTCAATTTCATTAAATCCTTCTCCATTTGAGCTAAATTAAAGCCCAAAAATTCATCAAATGTGACCATATTTAAATCCACATTTTCCCTTGTCCAAGGATCCCACTTGACTACCAAAAATGCGACCAAAAACGGTCCCTCGAATTTCTCGGTCCAAAATGGCATAACTTTGATATTTTGCCGAAAATCTCGGTTTGTAGAAAAATCTTCGAAGGATGAGTTGACGTTTCTAAAATGATATGTGACATGAGAAAACTTCCAATTTTTATAATCGAGTTCAATTTCACAGTTAATTTCAACCTAGTGCGAATTTAGTGTGTCCTAATATATCGGGTAGCTTCTAGGAACTTTTAACGCTTTTAACAAGTGGTTGATTATTTTCAAGCTACAAAGTACATCTTTAACACATTGGTGACTCTCGGTTGTTGTGAAAATCTCAAGGTTTCAAAGACGGACACAAGGTACCAAAACGACAGAGAAATCAATCTAGTGTTGATCGACAAAAATTGTGCAATTAAATGGAATCGCCCACACTTAATCGCATACCTTTGTTGAGTTGACCTATCTCCAGACTCTAACTGGTCTGTGCCATAATGACTCTTGCAGATTTGCACAGTCGAGTAGTCGATTCCTAGTTGAATTCTCAAGTCTATTGCTTTTAAATTCCTTAACAGCTTCACTTGATAAACTAGTTATCCCATGAGTGATCAGTTCAGAGAAAAGAACTATATGCATGTCGATGAAAAGCTCAACTCATTCAATTGAAAACAGAATTGGAAAATCAATATGTCACAACTTTTTCCCTTTTTTAAAAATTTCGTCCTTGAAATTGAAATCATTACAATCTTTAAATAAAAAGGTGGGGTTACAGTCGTCTCATCGAATCTTCACTTTCCCGGGTTGCCGCTTCAGTGCTGTGGTGTTGCCATACCAGTTTAACCAATGGAATCGTCTTGGTGCGTAGAATCTATTCCCTATTATCCACAATCTGAACCGATCTTTCCACGTATGACACCCTATCGTCCACATCTAATTCATCAAAATTCAGCATGTGGGTCGGGTCAGGCTCATATTTTCTCAACATTGACACGTGGAAGACGTCATGCACTTGCGCCAACCTTGGCGGTAATGCAAGATGATGCGTTAGAGTCCCTATTCTTGCTAGAATCTCAAAGGGACATATGTACCTTGGACTCAACTTTCCCCTCTTGCCAAAGCGTGAAGTACCTTCATTGGTGACACCTTAAGAAATATGTGCTCACCAACTTGGAATTTCAATGGCCTTCGACGCTTATTAGCATAGCTCTTTTGGCAGCTCTGGGCGATCTTTAATTTGTATTTGATAACTACAACTGCTTCCACTGACTGCTGAACCAACTTTGGGCCTGTGATTTTTCGTTCTCCAACTTCATCCCAACATACTAATGTTCTGCATGCTCTGCCATATAACAGTTCAAAATGAGCCATCCGAATACTCTAATTATATCTTTTATTGTAGCAAACTTAATAAGATGAAGCTGCTCCTCCCAGCTTGCCTTGAAATCCAATACACAAGCTCGCAGCATGTCTTCAAGGGTTTGAATTGTCTTCTCAGGCTGGCTATCTGTTTGAGGATAATAAGCTGTACTATACTTAAGCTTCATTCCCAAGGCGGTTTGCAAGCTTTTCCAAAATGCAGCAGTGAACTTCAGGTTTTGATATAAAGTAATCATCACCGGCACTCCATGCAAACAAACAATTTGACGAACT
The DNA here is from genome assembly GCA_014182885.2 of Eucalyptus caleyi. NCBI lineage: Eukaryota > Viridiplantae > Streptophyta > Magnoliopsida > Myrtales > Myrtaceae > Eucalyptus > Eucalyptus caleyi. The sequence goes on along the minus strand of CM024468.2, from coordinate 29,839,494 downwards.
TTCAACTCTGCATGTCTGTCCAAATCAAGGTCATTTCGTATTGCGATGAAGTGAGCTACCTTTGTCAATCTGTTGATCTATATTCAAATGGAATCATTACCTCTCTAACTTTTTTGTAAGTCTATCATAAAATCCATTGTGATGTGTTACCATTTCCAGTCGGGAATCTCTAGAGGTTGCAAAAGTCCTCTCAGCTTACAGTGCTATTCCTTCACTTGCTGACATGTCAGACACTTGGTGACAAGCTTGGCGATATCTGCCTTCATGCTGGACCACCAATAGTGTTGATGCATATTCTAATACATCTTCATACTAAAACGATGAATATTGTAACTGCATCATCAGGTACACATAATCGTCCTCAAAACCTTAGTGTTCCGTCATTAGAAATCTTAAAGTCAAGTTTTCTCTTTTTCTATGTTTGCTTGCACAATATTCTGGATCTCTAGATCTGATGTCTGAAGCGTTCTAATTCTGATTTGCACTTCCAGCTTAATTTTGAGGGTGGCCATAAGATTTGAAAGGCGGCTTACCTAAAAATTAAAAATTGAATCCCTTGCCTTCTCAAGTAAAGTCCATCACTTACAACTTAGCACATCTGCGAACTTATTCGCCTTTTTTGGGTGATACAAGATATCACAATCATAGTCCTTTAGGAGTTCCATCTAGCGACGCTGTCTCATATTCAACTCATTCTAAGAGAATAGATACTTGAGACTTTGATGGTCTGTGAAGATCTTGAATCTTTCTCCACACAAGTAGTGTCACAAAATCTTCAGGGCGAAAATAATAGCTGCAAGTTCTAAGTCATGTGTCGGGTAATTCAGCTCATGAGGTCTAAACTGATAAAACACGTATGCAACAACCCTATCATGCTACATCAGCATGGAACCTAGTCTTCTAAATGACGCATCACCATAGATCTCGTATTCTCTAGGACCAAAAGGTATAATCAGCACAGGTGCGATAGTTAGCTTCTACTTAAGTTCTTGGAAACTACACTTGCATTTGTTTGTCCACACAAACATCTCTTCCTTCTTCAACAGTCGAGTCAGTGGTGGTGCTAATGCTAAAAACCTTTCCACAAACCTTCTATAATACCCTACCAAACCCAAGAAACTTTTGATCTTTGTCACTGTCGTCGGTCTTGGCCAGTTCATCACTACTTAAATCTTGGTTGGGTCCACAGAGATTCCTTCACCTAAAATCACGTGACCTAAGAATACCACACGAGTTAGCCAAAACTTGCACTTGCTAAACTTGGCGTACAACGCACGATTTCGCAGAGTATGGAGCACTATCATTAAGCGCCTTTCGTGTTCCTCAAGACTACTCGAGTACACCCGGATGTCGTCGATGAAAACTATTATGAACTAATCCAGGTACTCCTTGGATACACGATTTATCAAATCGATGAAAGCAATTAAGGCGTTGGTCAGACCAAATGGCATTATTGTGAACTCGTAATGGCAGTATTGCGTATGAAACGCTAACTTAGGTATGTCATGTTTTCTTATTCTCAGCTGATGATATCCAATCCTCAAGTCGATTTTTGAAAATATTGATGCTCCTTGTAACTGATCAAACAAGTTGTCGATCATTGGTAGAATATACTTGTTCTTGATTGTCACATGATTAAGTTGACGATAGTCAATGCACAGGCACAACAAACCATCTTTTTTTCTGTACGAATAGAACTGGTGCTCCCCAAGGTGATGCACTAGGATGTATGAATCCCTTATCCAACAATTTCTGTATTTACACTTTAAGTTCTTCCAACTCAGACAATGCCATCTGATAAGGAGTTTTAGAGATTGACTCCATTCGAGGTGCCAACACTATCACGAACTCAATCTCTCTCTTTGGTGGTAGGCCCGGCAATTCTTTCGGAAACACGTCTAGAAACTCTTGCACCACTGCAATATCTTCTATCTTCAGCTCCTCCACCATCGTATTCACGACAGTCGTCAAGTAACCTTGACAACCCTTGTTTAACAAACGGGTTGCCTCATATGACGAGATTAAAGTAATCGAGGGTCCTTCTCGACTCTCAATATCTTCTCTCACCTGCTAACAGGTTAAACTAAATCGCTTTGCAATAGCAGTCCATCTTAGCTCCTTGCTTGGTGAGCCAGTCCATACCAATAATTACATCAAAATCATACATGGCTAAGACTATCAAGTCTATCTTCCCATTTCGCTCACTAATCACTAACTTGAAACTAGGACAACCCACTATAGCTAACACCTTATCTTTCAACAGTGTAGATATACTAACCACTGACTCCAATAACTCAGGAATCAATCCTACCAACTTATCATATTGCTCAGTTATAAAGGAATAAGTTGCTCCAGGGTTAAACAAACCATTAGCAGCGTGGTCGTTCAACGAGACCTTACCTATGATCACACAAGGCGCATCCTCTGCCTATCCTCTAGTGATAGTGTATGTCCTTCCTTGAGTTGGCAGCCTATTCAAACCACCCTATGGTGTGCCTTTTGATGTGAATCGTCACTTTTGACCCATCAGTGGCGGCGGCGGTAACTATTGTTGTCCCATCAGTCTCTTGGGACAATTCTTAACTATGTGACCCTGCTGGCCACACTCTAGCAAGCACTCATCCTAGAAGGACATGAGGCTATACCATGTCATCTTCTACAGAAAATGATACACGCCATTTTGTCTCGGTGCTAGCTTTCCTATCCCACCATTCCTATTGGGCAGAACATGATACCTTCCTCGGCCATCGATCTCTTCCCAAACCGATTCTCATCTCTATTCAAACCGAATGGTGACCCAGATGTAGCAGTTTGTTCATTCTGGTCTCTCTCTATCAACTGGGCCCGTTCATACAAATCATTGTAGTCCTTTAGATTTAGTGGCATCGGCGAGCTTCTTACTTCCGGTTTGTGCCCATCTCCAAACCTTTTAGCTCAGTCAACCAGATTATGGACCAGTTTGGGGGCATACTGTGACAGTTTAGCGAACTTCACTTTGTACTGATCCATTGTCATTGTACCTTAGCGAAGGTGTTGAAATTCTGCCATCTTCATTTCTCTAGCATTATCAAACTAGTACTTGCCGTTGAAGACTTCGACAAAGGCGTTCCACTCCGAAACTACACCTTTAGGAAACACTATTCCTTTAGTGGTCCTCTACTAGGTGCTTGCAATCCCTTGTAGCTGATGGGTTGCTAGAACTACCTTCTCTGCCTCGGTGCACATCAGCAATGCAAAGGCTTTCTCCAAACCATGGATCCATAGGGATGCAGCTTCGAGGTTTCCTACATTTGTGAACTCGGCATATTCAATTTTAGGAACTATTCCACTAGTTTGTGCATTGGCCTTATAGCAATCATGTTCCTAGGTGGAACCTCAAGAGGTGCGGCTACAAATGCAGTGGCAATTGCAGCAGCAGTGGTAGATGAAGCGGCGGCATTGGCGGCATTGGTGGCAGCTACGATAGCTGCGGCTGAAGCGGTAGCACTAGCAGCTTGATTCTGGGCCTACTACTCCATTCGAGTTCCCATTAGCTCTAGTGTCCACATGATCCCAGCGAACCTTGGATCCTCAAGGGCTACTACCCCAATGTCAACTGGAGGCAATGCTACTCCACTTGCGGTGGCCTTAGCATGCGCTCTATTCTAGGCACCTCGAGTACCAACCCTCGTCAGCGTCCTACCCCAAGTCGCAAGGCCTATTGCCCTCTTCCTGGGAGTAACCAATATGGGATAGAAAAGCAAGAATCAAATTCACAATCAAAGATGCTTTCATAAACACATAAGGTTTATACACAAAGGTCAGCCAACAAAAGTCTACTACAAAAAAGGGAGGTCTACAAGCTAGTTAAGCCTAGGAGTCCTCAGTTGAACACTTCGGAGTCTCTTAGGACTCTGGGTCCACCACACCACCATTAGGAGGGTTAGCTGAACCCTTGCGAAAAGCAATCTCCCATGCCAACATGAGGACCTCAAAATCCTGTAGGGGACCTTCTCTAGGTCCATTCAGCCTGAAGCAATACCACGCCCTGAATTGATGGGGTACCTTACGAGGTAGATTCGCATCAACCCAGACAATGGTCCTTACAAGCTCATAGACACAGGCTCTTTGGCCCCTGGGAAGAGGAATCTCCATGACTTGTTCAGTAATCTTCTAAGGCTAACCAAAATGTTTTGGAGGTATTGCCATCTAAGGACCTAAAAATTAGCCCATGATGGGGTGGGGTGAGACATTTTCTCAGCAAGTTCACCCCCCTAAACCTCCTCTTAGGAAGGAAATACACTCAAGGGTGGCCTAGCGACATAACCACAATCAATGAGACTCACATTCGCCTAGTTCCTTCCTGTACGTAGCATAGTTCATATTACTCAATCATATGTAGTGATAAAAACTCAAACAACTGCAATGCTAACATTTTCATCTCAACAACCACAGGGGTCCTGATTATAGGGCTAAATCATTATGACAAATCCCATCCGTGCCACACAATTTTGTCTCATAATCCGGCACATCAAAATCACTCAGCATGCATTACAATTGTTAATCATGGCCACACATGGGCATGGCCTACTCAAAGTTTGATAGTCTACTAGCGTAGCCAGGCATCGTCTTTCCCTATCGAGCACAGCAACGTCACTATGTCGATGGCATTCCATAAAGTAGGATCAAGTCCAGCCTTTACTACGACCGGCATCCATTGGTAAGGCATCCCATATAGGGGCAACGTCGAGCTTAACAACTCAGGATGGGTTCTCTTAGCCAACACACGACCATTTAATTTGGCTCAGGATACTATGCATTGCACACAAATGCCTCAATTAAAATTGTGATCCTGGCCTTTTTTCTTCGTATTAAAAACATTCAGAAAAATAGTCGTGTGTGGGTACACGTCCATTCAAACCAGAAAAACTAATACTCTTTCCTTTTCAAACCCCACTATTTGATATAGTACTAATAATCCATTTTTGGAGTCGAAACCCGACATTTGGGATTTTCTGAATAAATACCATAATGTTCACAACCATCACTAAATTTGGACAATCCATCAATCAATTGCATAATCAAACCACACCACAACATTCAGCATGGAATTCTAACAACCAGCTATCTTGGTATAATTTTCAGAAAATAATAAATAATTAGATATATTACTAAATTAATTAAATAAAAACTATATTATATTAATATAAATTATTAAAATAATATATAAGTTTGAAATAAGTAATTAATTCAAAAATAATTAATTAAGTGCCCAATCAAGCTTACACTAATTTAATCACCGAATTAGCCTTAATTAATTATCTACTAAACTAATCACATCCCATAATCTAATTAACAATTAACTAAACTAATTTAACCACCCAAACATACTTAGCTTAATCTAAACACCCCTTAAGCATGATTAACTTCTGGTGAGTCCACGGCGACAATAACGTTGAGGCGGGCGACAATCAAGCTTGTGGCGACACTAAGCAAGGCCAGGAAGGGCTCGGAAAAGCTCCACGAAGTTCAAAACCCTTGTTGGTCTTCAGCTTCTGTTCTTGGGCTGTAGGGGCTGAACTGGTGGTTGGTTTGGCTCGGAAACGGTAAGGATAGATGGTGGGGTTGTTTTGGCTTCAGCGGAGGCAGGCAATGGCTCGACGGCCTTGGCGGCAACATACAGTAGTTGGTGAAAAGGGATAGTGATGGACAAGGGCTCGGGATGCGGTTGCACATGGGCTCATGACGGGCGAGAGATGGCGATCCGGTGGGCGTGCGGTGCTCGGACGGGTAAGGGGGAAGGGTTGGCAGCTTGCTGCTGGTCTCCTTTAGTTTTCTCAAGCTCTCAAGACTCCCAACAATTAAGGCATGAGGGTTTCAAGGAGGAAAAAAGGGTTGCTGAAGAGGGAGACCCCAAAGTGGCTTCCTAAGGCATCAACACTTGTCTTTCTCTCACTTGGCTTGCCCCCACCATGCTCAGCCATCCACAGCAGCTTTCTCTATCCTCAATCTTCCCCAAGAAGCTTCCCAAATAGTCTAATTGTTCCCCCCCAACGATGGCCTACGAATTTGTCACCTTTCCCTCTTCAATTTCATTAAATCCTTATCTAATTAAGCTAAATTGAAGCCCAAAAATTCATCAAATGTGACCACACCTAAATCTACATTTTTCCTTATCCAATGATCCCACTTGACTACAAAAAATGCAAAACGACCTAACTGTGATTTTTCGCCGAAAAACTTTGTTTGCAAAATCATATTTAGAGGATGAGTTGATGTTCCTAAAATGATTTGTGACATGAAAAAACTTCTTATTTTTGTAATCTGGTTCAATTTCATGGTTAATTTCAATCTAGCGCGACTTTAGCGCGTACTAATCTACCAAGTAACTTTTATGATTTTTTTAACGCTTTTGGCCAGTGGTTGACTATTTTCAAGCCACAAAATACATCTTTGACACATTGATGACTCTCATTTGTCGTGAAAATCTCGAGGTTTTAAATACATAAATAGGGTACCAAAACGACGGAAAAATCGTTCAGTGCTGATCGACAAGAATAGTGCAATTAGACGAAATCACCCACACTTAATCGCATACTTTTGTTGGGTCGACCTATCTCCGGTCTCTAATCGGTTTGTGACGTAATGACCCTTGTAGATTTGCACGATTGAGTAGTCGATTGCTAGTCGAATTCTCAAGTCTATTGCGTTTAGATTCCTTAATGGCTTCACCTGATAGACTAGTTATCTCATGAGTGATCAGCTTAGAGAAGAAAAGCATAGGCGCGTCGATGAAAAGCCTGACTCATTTAATTGAAAATAGAATTGGAAAATCATGATGTCACATATAAACTATGCAGAAGGAACTTAGATAATTCAACATCAATGATGTATGGGAGTTGATTCCAAAACCCAAATGCAAATCTGTTATTGAAACGAAGTGGGTTTTCAGAAACAAGATGGATGAGAAAGGAAAAGTGATTAGAAACAAAGTGAGACTCGTGGCGAAATGATACACACAACAAGAAGGAATAGATTATAGTGAGACTTATGCAGTAGTAGCAAGGTTAGAAGCAATTACATTATTGCTTGCTTTTGCTTGTTTCCAAAATTTCAGGTTATTCTAGATGGATGTCAAAAGTGCCTTCCTCAATGGATTTATTCAAGAAGAAGTCTATGTGGAATAGCTACTAGAATTTGAAGATCCAAGAAAACCAAACTCTGCCTACAAACTGAAAAAGGCATTGTATGATTTGAAGAAGGTTCCACGAGCCTGGTATGAAAGGTTAAGTAAGTTTCTAACTCATAATGGTTTTGAAGAAAAAAAAGGTCGATACTACTCTATTTATAAAAAGTGAAGGAAAAGATTTTCTACTTGTACAAATTTATGTAGATGATATAATCTTGGTTCTCCTAACAAAAGTCTATGCAATAAATTTTCAAGATCTATGCAGGATGAATTCGATGGGTGAATTAACCTTCTTTCTAGGACTGCAAGTCAAACAATCAATAAAAGGTATATTCATTCACTACGAGAAATATGCCAAAGATCTCATCAAAAAATTTGGACTGAAAAATTGCAAGAGGATAGAAACTCCTATGTTGAGTTCATCAAATTTGGAAAAGGATGAAGGAGGGAAGAAAGTAGATTGGAAACTATATAGAAGCATGATTGGCTCACCTCTTTACTTCATTACCTTCGAACCTAATATCTTATTCAGTGTGTGCATTTATGCTAGATTTCAGTCTAATCCAAAGAAATCTCATCTTAGTGCTATTAAACACATCATAAAAGATGTTGCGACTTATACAAAGCTGAGTCTATGGTATCCAAAAGAAGCATACTTTACTCTTCTTGGTTATTCCGACGCTGATTTAGCCGGTCGTAGAGTCACCATAAGGAGCACATTCGACACTTGTCAATTGTTGGGATGATCCTGAAGAAGCATAAATTGAGACAGAATATCACCCTCATTCTGGAAAAAAAAGAAATGTACGAGAAGAAGAAGTTTCTTCTCCACGGGTAGGCACAGAAACATGGGCAGCTCATGAGAAAACATGGACTTCTTCTCCACCTAATGCAAGTGATGGTATAAGTAGATCTCTCACATACCTTAAAGATGTTTTTGCTTCTCAGTTTTCTAAAGTAGAGGTTGAAGAGTTTACTCCAAGTCAAGGTTTAAAACAAACTGCCCTCGATCAATTTGATGTTCCCTCATCTCTCAATTCTCCAAGAATACAATTCGCTAAAGCTAGTGCTCAGACTGAATCTAATGCAGACTATCCAAGAATAGTAGAGCTTCTTTTGGAGGTTAAAGCTTAGTAATATGCAATGGAGGTTGAGATCCAAAAGCTTCACACCGCCTTGAGATCTACTTTAGATTTTCTCACTAGCAAGGTACAGTCACAAGACACTCAAGTTCAAACCTTGAATCAACAAGTTTCACATACTGTAGCCAAGGATGAGAATGTTTTTCATTAGTGCTAGAAACTTGAGGAGGCAGTGGAGTCAATAGGGGATTTCTGACTCGTTCGAGTTCCTAGACAACCCTAATTGCATTTATCTTTTTAATTCCTTTTTGAACTTTCTATTTCCTTTTGCTGTTGAAAAAAATGGGGAGAATGAGTGTAGATTTGAACTGTTTGTCGATTTGATTTGTTTGATTTGTTCGAACTGTTTGCGTGTTGGAATTTTTATATTCTGCAGTAACCTTTTGAGGTTGTGATTATGGATTTGGACTAAATCTTTAATCTTTGTCTAAATTGTCAAGATTAATGTGTTTTCTGTGGTTGTAAAATTGATATTATCCAAATCTATTACAATATGTTTTTATAAGTTTTTAAAATTGCAGGAAAGTTTTATCACCATAAAAAAGGGGGAGATTGTTGGATAAAACTCTTATGTTGTTTCGAAGCTGACAAAACTTATCTAAGTTCTATTCTGAAGATTGCTTGACTTTCGTGTCAAAGTCTATCTTACATCAAAAGTCTACCCACTTTGACAAGTTCTAAACTGAACGCAAGAATGAAGACTTAATTAGACTCAGGATTATTCTTCAAGGTTTCAGTATGAACAAGATATATTAGGCATTTATGTTGGAAATATCACTTACCATACTAGTCATCTTAATTGGAATCAATTTCGAAGAAGTAAATCATTTTAGAAGGCATGCTTATTTGAAAAGAATCCACTTATGGAAACCAAGATCCTAATTGTTTGAGCGAACATGATTGACAGGCTTTCATCTCAATCTTCAAATGGCTCGAGATATCCTTGATTGATTCTGTCCAACGGGATTAGAAGAATTCCTCTGAAAAGTGCCAACGATCGACAAGGCATGAAGGAGTATTTAAGGTGATTTTTCAAGTCATTTGGAGAAAGCATGAAAAAACAATTCCAAAGTCTAAAGCTTCCAATTCTCTTGTCCTTCATATTTTAATGCTTAAACTTGTATTCGAAAGTGAAAAACTCTAGAGTGTGATCTTGTGAGAATAGTAGAGACACTTCATTGAAAAGTCAAGATCACAGTGCTGTGACATTCTCTTTCAATTCATAATGGGATCCAATCATAAGGCTATCAGCATGGGAGAGTGGATGTAGGCTTCATTTAACCTGAATCACTATAAATGTTGTGTTTATTTTCCTGTTCCCTAAACTCTTTTACCTCCTTTGTTGTGACTTACTTTTATGCTTTGAAATAGTTGTTAAAGTCTATATTCTGTTGCAAAGTTTGTAGTCAATCAGACTCAGTTTAAAAGTAAAACGTTTTTACTGCATTTTGCAAAAATCTATTTTACATCTATTCACCCCCTTTAGGTGTTCTACTTTGTTAAAGTGTTTTTACTTCTAAAGCTAAAGATCTTCTATGGCTAGGATCGTAGCATCAAGATTGGTTGAGGGACTGAGCAACACCCGGCCTTCCTATTTCGATGGAAAGGAGTACAACGTGTGGAAAAACAAGATGAATGCATTTCTTAGATCTAGGGATCCCCTGGAGTGGATGTTGAAATAGGAATCAATCCTAAAGCAACATCAGGTTCAGACAGAGGGAAAGAAGTGATCGATGCTGATGAATCAACTCAAGCTGAAATTACCAAGAGATAAGCTCTTGATGCAAATGAAATCTATTCTCTTTACTGTGCTTTGTCTCCTACTGAATATAACCAAATTTCTTCTGGTAAAATAGCAAAAGAAGTTCGGGACAGACTCCATGTTACCTATGAGGGGACTGATCGTGTGAAAGAAACAAAAATAAACATTATGTTTGGACAGTTTGAAGCATTTAGAATGAAGCCTAAAGAATCTTTCTTTGATATGTTTAGTTGCTTTACAGAGATTGTGAATGGCCCGGCTTATCAAGACCAACCAATTTCTGGACCAATGAAAGTCAATAAACTACTATGTGGAATTCAAATGATTGGGATCATGTGAAGACCTCAATTAGAGAGACTTAAAGGATTATGCCTGTATCAGTAGATGAATTAATAGGCACACTTCAGTCGTGCGAAGTGGAGCATACCAATGATGAGGAAGATCCAAAAGGTAAGAAATCAATTGTGTTAAAATCTAAGATTGATTCTGTTGATACAGATTCGGAAGATGATATTGATGATGAAGAACTGGCCCTCACGATAAAGAAATTTTGAAGACTGAACAGAAAGGGTAGAAGGTTCATTTGGAAGAAGCAATGCTCGCAGAATTCCCAGAAGAAATCTACATAAGAAACTGAAACAAGCAGGGATGTAATATGCTTTGAGTGCAAGAAAAAGGGGCATATTAGACCAAACTATTCGTTGTTGAAAAAAGAATAAAAGGAAGACTAAGAAATACAAAAAAGCTCTCAAATCAGAAACTTGAAGTGACACCGAATTTTAATAAAGCGAAGAAGAATTCGCAAACATATGTCTAATGGCTCACTCATAGTCAGACTCAAAATCAAAGACATTCACTGATTCAGATTCTGGCAAAGAAATTGAGGTTAGTAACTTTGAAATTCTTGTTAAAGTCTCTATGTATATGGATGAACTTTGCCTCAATCTTAAATCCTCTCTTAAAAGGATCTTCGAACTGAAGAAGGAGAATTCTAAGCTCAAGCAACAGGAAGTTTCTTGCAAAGAAAATTTTTAAAATGTGAAAAGAAGTTTTGAAGAAAATTTTGTTTTAAAAATGGAGAATTCAAATATTTCAAAAAGGTTTTCAAATGGATCAGAAAAATTAGAAAAAATTCCTATAGCTCAAATACCATATTTTAACAAGTCTGGTCTAGGTATGAGTAATGAGACTGTTTCTTTAATTAATTTTCCTAAAGTAAAAGAGAGACTTATGCAAAGGCTTGCAAAGACCTTTTACAAAAATCATTTTGAAAGAGTGTTTGTAAATCCTGTTAGTCGAAGTGCAAGATGTTCTAAGTGTAATGGCTCAGAACATTTCGAGAATGATTGTCCTAAAGTTTGGAGACCAGTTGAGAAAGATTGGGTAAAAACTGTTTTTAATACTAACCCTCCTAGACCCAAGAAGATCTGGGCACTAAAGAAAGTTTGAGCTTTTCTTCTGATTGTAGGTCACTATTAAAAGAAAACTCAAATGGTATTTGGATAGTAGTTGCTCTAAGCATATGATAGGAGACTCAAGCTATTTTGAAAAGCTTGACAGGCTAAAAGGAGGAAAAGTTTCTTCCGAAGGAATAGTAAATGAAAGATTATAAGCTGTGGAACTATGAAGAATAGGAGTCTAACTATCAACAATGTTTCGTTGGTGAAAGATTTAAAATACAATCTTTTGACATAACTTAGCTTTGTTATACAGGTTTCAAAATAAACTTCCAAGAAGACATTTGTTCTGGGTGAGGTCAAGTCTTCTCTCAATCCTTTATTGGGCGAAGGCATGGCAATATATATGTGGCACCCCTAAACCGCTGAAGTCACCACAGCTACCTATCACTCCTCCTTATGAATAACAATTACATCTCTTAGCAGAAGCACAATTTCTTTTTTATTATAAGAGTTTAGTGTAGCTCAAAGAGAAATTAAAGACGAGTCTCACCTTCCCTCTACGTTCATAATGATGGTACAATGCACACTTACTACACATCGAAGGAAAAGATAAGCCGAGCCACTTTTATTTACATATTTATGATGGACATCTTGGGTTGATACAACCAAAAAGAAAAGCCAAGACTTTTAGCTAAACTTGGCAACAGCTCAAAAAGAGATCTCGACCCCCTATATCGATCATGTATAACCCTCCATCAACAAGTGTCGGCTATATCCAAAAAAACGTCAGCTCCCACTCCTCATGCAGGCATCACACCTATACAGGTGCACCGGGCAGTGGTGGCGGCAACATCCCCCCCATCACTCTATCACGGTGGACGTGGATCAACAAGAACTCTTGGACGACCAAGCCCCCAACTAGGCCCACATTATACATAACCAATGCCCCAACTCGTATGAACGTCAAACCAAGGATGGTGACACTATCAAGCTCCATACAATCGACCTCCATGTCAGATGGAAGGCCGTAAAAGGTACCCCGCGTGACCGGAGCTAGAGGCATCTATCTAATCTGAAATGTTGGTCGCCAAAGGGATGAGTACAGCCACTCAGTAGGTAAAGGATCTATAAACTACTCAATGCATCAAACAGAACAATCATAACATCATAGTAGAGTACATATCATTTATGCATATACCATCATGACATAGGTGCATATACAACCATGCACTCATCATCAAGCATTCATGCATATACCATCATGCCATAGGTGCATATACAACCATGCACTCATCATGAAGCATTCATGCATATCCATGCCTTATGTGCACATACCACCATGCACTCATCATATTATATCATACGGCCATGCATACATATCACCATACCATGCATGATTCAATCTCCGCTTTTTATTTTTCAATTGGGTCACCACATTTTTCTTTCCCGAGACCAATAATTTGCATCCCACATTTTATCGCTCGCACCCAACCTGGCGTCACGAGGAACCTCCGGCACACACCTTCAAGCATCCGGCACACACCTCCGACGCTTCCGGTACCCCACATTCCGGGTATCTTGAAACTCCTGAGGACATCCGGGACACAAACTCTGGGCATCCGACATCCACCTCCGGGCATCCCAACACTCCCGGGGCATCATCGATTCACACCTCCAACGGTATCCTCATTTATTATAATTCATATCCACATTTGTGTCTCAATATCAACATGGCACATGATGTAATCGCAAGAAGGTCAATTTCAGCTTTTGAAATTCGCACAAACCAGCTTGCACAGTTTTAGAAAACATTTTCATTAAATTACCAAATGAATTATGAAATTAACATATGTGATAGTCAAGACATAAGGGAAGATACTTCATGAAGAACACTACACCAAAAGATTCACATATAGCTCAATACAGAACACGCATCACAGCACTACTAGTTCTGTCCGTTCCAATTGCACAGTTTTTGGAAACATTTTTGGTTAAATAGGCAAATGAACTTCAAAAATTACTAAAGTTGAATATGTTGTATTCAAGACATAGAAAAATATATATCATGCAGAACACTTTTACAAAAGAATCTCATACAAAACGGTATAGACCACGCATTACAACGTTACCAAGTCAGAACACATCTGATTACATAGTTTTAGAGAAATTTTCGATTAAATACCCAAATGACTTTGAAAAATAATGAAATTCAAATATGTGATATCCAAGACCATAAGGTAAATACTTCATGCAGATATCAAAGTCAGATTTGTCCTAGGTAATGAAATATAGGCGGTTGAAACCCCTACTCCCAGTACCAAAATTTCCAGATCAAACCATCTCCGAAAGACCACGATTTCACCTACCTATTCTTATTTTTTTTCTCTAAATTTTTGATATTTTAAACCTCAGGATGTCTTTTACATCTTTTTTAAGAAATTGAAGTGAAATTTCAATAAAAGGATAGCCTTACAGCCGATGCATTCATCAAAGGTAGTTACTAAAATCTCCAGATTCAGTCTCTCCAAAGAATAAATATTTCACCCACTTATAGTTGTTTTTTTTATCCCAAATTTGAGCATTTTATACTCCAAGAAGTCTTTAACAACTTTTATTCAGAAGTCAAAGCCAAAATCCAACTCGAACATCACATGCAAGCCACTAGAATATCCATGGTCGAGCTGTTTTCTCAAGAACAATTTACTAATCTAGAACACCACTCTTAAAACTCCAATTTTTCACATTCTAAACATCCAAGATTTGTCACCATTGAATCACATACACTAGGCGCAACATGCAAGAGTAGATCAAGGATCCCACTTGTGTCTAAACCGAGCAAACAGCAAGCACCACGCCGATGGGACACGGCGATGAATGACGGGCGCATGGCGGACAATCGATGAACGGCTCTCCTCCTTCCTCTCTTCCTTTCTCCCTTTCTTCCTTTCTTTCTTCTCTTTCTCTCCTCTCTTTCTCTCTTGGACGAACCCCTCTCTCTCGCTTAAACCGGCCATCATCTCCCCCTAATTTTCTTCTCCTCCATCATTAGCCATCATTAGCATTTGCATGGAAGACACTTGGCAGCTAGGAGGGAACACATGGCCTTTTCCATGCAAGATGGGCCTCCAAGTGGGCTGGGCTTGGGCCAGCTTTGGGCCAACGGCAGCTCCTTCCTCTTAGGCTTCGTGGGCCGGCCGAGAATGGGGTGAGGCTGTGGGCTGGTTTGGGCCTTTAAATGTCCAGCCCATCCTCATCCTAATAATCCACGTAATCCTTAATTATATAAACATCTAATTGGAATTTATAATTCACAAAACTTTGTGACCTAATTTAATAAATTCCAATCCATAATTCACATGACCAAATATAGAATTTTCCTATCAAATAATTACCCACCAATAGCTTGGCCAAAAAAAAATCTCAATGCAAGATGTGAATTAGAGCACCTGTAAGGATTGACAGGAAATTCTAGGATGCCACAATTCTCCCATCCTTAGAGAATTTCGTCCTCGAAATTAGACATCACTCATGTCTTTTGAAACAAGTAGGGGTACTTTTCCTTTGTCTGATCTTCACTTTCCCATGTGGCTCCCTCCACATCATGATGTCGCCATAATATCTTAACCAGTGGAATTGTCTTGGTCCTAAGGACTTGCTCCTTTCGATCCAGTACTTGCACAAGCTCTTCGATGTACCACACTTTCTCATCCACTTTGATTGCTTCATGATCGAGTATGTGACCAGGATCTGGCTAGTACTTTCTCAACATCGACACGTGAAACACATCATATAATTTTCCCAATTTAGGAGGCAGTGCCAAACGATAAGCTACATCTCCTATTCTTTCAAGTATCTCAAAAGGTCCAACAAATCTAGGGCTCAGCTTACCCTTCATTCCGAATCGAGATATTCCTTTCATAGGAGATACCTTAAGAAATACATGATCTCCCACATTAAAGTCTAAAGGCCTTCTACGCCTATCAGCATAATCTCTCTGCCTATTATGGGCTGTCTTAAGTCTTTTCCTGATTATTTTGACTCCTTCTGTAGTAACTTGTACTATCTCCGATCTTGTCAATTTTCTTTCACCTACTTCATTCCAACAGATAGGGGTCTTGCATCTCCTTCCATATAATGCTTCATACATAGTCATGCCTATACTTTTCTTAGAACTATTGTTATAGGCGAACTCTATCAGGTGTAAATTCTCATCCGAATTTCCTTTAAAGTCAATGACATATGCTCTCAGCATATCTTCTAGAGTCTGAATCACTCTTTTTGTTTGTCCATCTGTTTGCGGATGAAAACCAGTACTAAATTGAAGCTTTGACACTAAGGCATCTTGATGACTTCGCCAAAAATTTGAAGTAAACCTAGAGTCTCGATTAGACGTGATCGTTACATGAATACCATGCAAGCATATTATCTGGTTTACAGACATCTTAACAAGTTTACTCATCGAGTGATCTACACGGATAGTTAGGAAATGAGCAGACTTTGTCAAAGATCTACTATTACCTAAATAGAGTCGTGGCCATTTGATGTCCTTGGCAGTCCTTGCACAAAGTCCATCGTTACATGTTCCCACTTCCACTCTGGTATATCTAATGCTCTCAACAGTCCTACGGGTTTGCGATGTTCCGCCTTTACTTGCTGACACGTTAAGCATTGAGAGACATGCTTAGCTATATCCTTCTTCATGCCATTCCACCAAAATTGATGACACAGATTCTTGTACATCTTTGTACTTACTGGATGAATACTATAATTACTCCTATGTGCCTCCGACAAAATTTCCTTCTTCACTTCTTCATTGTCGGGAACACAAAGTCATCCTTGGCATCTTATTACACCATCTTCAGAGACTTGAAATTCCGGTCTTTTTCTTAAGACGCTGCATCTTTTACTTTCATAATCTCCAGGTCAGATTCTTGCAGGATCCTAACTTTTTGAATAATTTTGGGTTCAATCCTTAATACAGTAAGCATACCAGTAAGGCAATCCATTTCCAATTTAAAGTTTGAATCCATAATAGACTTTAACGGATTCCACTCTGTTATTCTTAGACTAGCCACGTCCATAGCCGACTTTTGACTAAGGGCATCTGCCACTTTATTTGCCTTTCTTGGATGATATCGTATCTCACAGTCATAATCTTTCAACAACTCCATCCACCTCCTTTGTCTCATGTAGCCGAATATAGAAGACTACGGCATTTTGATGTACCGATGAATGATGTCCACCTGATTTAAGTAAATAAAAAGTGTACGGCTTTTACCTATAAAGGTTTAGTAGGTGTGCATCGTTTCTGAATATAGGGAAGGAAGTTTGTTGGATGTGCTTCCGTATATGAATTGCGCAAGAGATCTATAAAAAAAAAAAAATGTAAACCCCCATGGTTGTATGGACCCGCTGCAATTAAAATTGTATCAGAGTGACATGTTAATAGGAAAAGTGAAAGGTAAGCGAGCCGTGGCGACCCTAACGGATCGGGGGCCGTCGAGGGGTGCCACATCCTTTGTTGGTATCAGAGCTATGGTTTATTTGGAGTGATAAGGTGCCTCAGATGGAAATGAGGATAGAATGATGCACACCATAGGGTACTAACCAAGAGTAGTTGACTAACTTTAAACAACGGGTGATGGGTATTCACTCGTAGATCCCTGGTAACTAGTGTAATGTTGCTTTTGTGTGCTAGTAACTTTTTATGTTACTTATATGACTTTAGTAACGTATGAACATTACTTCTCCTTCTTAGCTAATTAGTGACATTGAGTCGCAAATTGTTCCTAAAGAGAAACTTTCTAAGCTATCTAGGTATGCCCCTAGATTGATAGAGGATTGGGAGGAAAAGGTTAAGAGATTCCTTAAGGGTCTGAGGATAGATAGTAGGAGATAACTAGTGCTCCTGAACGTGAGGAATTATAATGAAATTTATGAAAGGGCCCAGCTTGGAGAGCAAGAAATGTTAAGAGAATGAATGGAATCAAGGAGACAAGTGACATTGAGTGATGCGCGAAAAGGTAAGAGACTCTATTCAAACGAAGAGCTACCTGAGATAGTGTTTACCCATGCGCCAAGGATGAGATCATGAGGCCTAGTATGGGATAGGCCAAAACAAATAATAACTCTGTAAGTTAATCCCTGCTGAAACGAGACCCTTCAGTAGATGTGTAGTTCGGGTTCGAACCAGGTGAAAGCTGGTGTACCTGTAACGTCCCGGTTTGATGAGGGCGGGGAGTGGACGCCGAGGTCAGAGGACCTGAACAAGGAGCGGCTCCTGGCAAGCTTTTAGAATGGCAAAAAGGGGGCAGGAGTGAACTGAACTATGAACTAAAGTGGAAAGGCAGTGTTTCTGGGATAATTTTATCGGAGTGGCGCAGCGGAAGCATGGTTAAGCTTGTAGAACTTTTGTTTGTGAGAAAGAAGGACAGGTCGATGCGTTTGTGCATTGATAATACGCAATTGAATCGTAATTGTTAAGAGTAAGTACTCATTACCAAAAATTGATAACCTATTTGACCAACTGCAAGGAAGTTCGGTCTATTCCAAGATTGACTTGAGGAAAGGATACTATCAACTAAGGATTAAGAAAGAAGACATTCCTAAGACTGTACTTAGGACTCGCTATGGACACTATGAGTTCCTAGTTATGCTATTTGGATTGACGAATGCCTTAGCTGCATTCATGGATTTAATGAATAGGATGATTAAGCCTTATCTGGATTAAATTGTGATTGTCTTCATTTGATAATATCTTGATATATTCTAAAGGACCTGAAGGACATGCGTAGCATCTAAGCGTAGTGTTGCAAGCAAGGCTTAAGAAGTGAATTATGGAGAGTGAGTTATGAATTTGAGGATTAGGTTATGATCATTTGAGCTAAGTGGTGACTTTCTATTAGAGGATCTCATTGGAAGTCTTGATGCATTACATGGAGGCATTTAGTATGTATAGATTGATCTTGGAAGTCATGAGTTTGAGTAGTCATATGAGATATGAAATTATTTGTGGTTTATATGTCGGAATAATAGGTTTAATTAATGATGGTCAACTTTTAATTTTAGGTGATGATCTCAGTTTGAAAAGGATTGGTGGAATTAGTGGATATGATCAATTGTGGTTATAGTCTTTCCAAGGTGAAATGGTGAAAGATCAAATTGTGGATTTGATGAGTGATTAGTCTAAGTGGTGATCCTTTAGGATGAGATATGAGATATATTCGGTGGAAACTAGACAAGTTTTATTTTGGTGGATTGTCGATCCTTGAATTGAATAAGTCTTGGTGGACTATCGATATTTGAACCGAATGAATGGTATTATATTTTAGGCTTGAACCTATGTTGTGGTGAATGCATAGTGAATGTCTTTGTTGGACTGAACCAAATGAGTTATTGGTGGTGTCGATTTTGATGGTTCTAGGCTTGAATTGGTGGTGACAAAGGTATAGGAATAATTTGGCTAAATGGTGTATTCGATTGAGTCGAGAAGGCGGAATTCTTTAAATTTGAATCTAATTGATAGTTGCACTTAGGATAGAGCTTAAAATAGATGTTCTCACAAAAGGAATTGAATATGAGATAGAGGAGGTGGATGAAATTGTTTTGACTGTTATGGTACCCCTCATGAAAGGTGAATAAGGTAGCAGACGCCCTTAGTCGAAAATCAGCTACGAACATGGCTAATCTGAGGATAATAGAGTGGAATCTATTAAAGTCAATAGCAGATTAAGACTTTAAGTTGGAAGTAGACCACGTCGATGGTATGCTTATTGCATTAAGGATTAAACCCGAAAATATTCAGAAAGTTAAGATTTTGCAAGAATCTGATTCGGAAATTGTGAAGATACGAAATGTTGTGTCTTTAGGGAAAAGACCAGAGTTCCAAGTCTCTGAAGATGGAGTAGTAAGATATCAAGGACGACTTTGTGATCCCGACAATGAAGAAGTAAAACAAGGGAAATCCTGTCGGAAGCACATAAGTGTAATTATAGTATTCATTCGAGTAGTACAAAGATGTGCAGAATTACACCAACAGTTTTGGTGGAATGGCATGAAGGCGGATGTAGCTAAACACGTTTCCTAGTGTCTAACATGCCAGCAAGTAAAAGTCTACTAACCTATATAATGCATTGCCGTTGTTGTCAAATGTAGTGCAGTTAGATTGGAAATACTTGAGTTTGGATGTTTTCAAAGCTCTAAGATTTTACATGCAAACTACTTTGAAAATCTTAAGGTCGGAACCGAGTTTGATGACTCGCCGATGTGTTGATTTCGGTATTTCAAGAAAAGGCTTAGGATTTTGGTATTTCAAAGTTTTTAGTTTCAAAAATCTTTACAACGGGACCAATATTATCGACTCGTCGAACTATGATTTTCAATACTTCAAGAAATGCTTATGGTTTTTGGAGGAAATTATCACCTTTACATTCCAAGTTTTGAACTTCAATCGAAAAGCAGATTTTGATTGTGAACTGTTTTAGAAAATCTCTTGAATTTCATCAAAATTTATGAGTACTGTGACACCATGCCCAAATGTTTTAAGAAATGTTTCCTATTTCAAAGATTTCTGAACTTTTATAGAAAGCATTCCAACCCATTGGAGTTGGGATTGAGATTGGAATTTGCCAACGTACCGATTTAAATTTACTAAGGGTTTTGATAAAGTATTTTATTCCGCGCCGTGATGCAAGTGCAACTCAAGGCTTTACACGTGGATTCCGAAAAACATTTGAAATTTAAACGTGATCATGGATTTTATGGATTTGGTATCATGCTTTGATTTTGTGAATTGGTTTCAACGATATGAGATTTACCTATTTTCAAAGACTATTATTGTTATATTGCTGTGTCTTTGAAATTCCTATTTTACATCATAAAGTGGAATTTTCAAGAACTCAAAGGATTTTCCACATTGGTGATTTGAAAACGTTTTGACATGGAAATGACATATGATTTCAAAGCCTGCTATTGTAGTATTGATATGCTTTTGAAAACCTCAGTTTGTGTTGCTTGATTTCATGAAGGAAGATTTTCAAGCATTCAAAAGAAATTTCAAATGTGGTTGTCGTTTTAAAACTATCTATGGTGTTGAGATAAGTTAAGATATGTTAAGAGCTTGCATCCTTAACTTTAGAGGAAGTGTCAGCCCGATCCAAGACGCATACTCGATCATGAAGCCATGAAAGTGGATGAGAAAGTGAGGTACATTGAAGAGCCTGTACAAGTACTGGATCGAAAGGAACAAATTCTCAGGACCAAGAGAATTCCATTGGTTAAGAT
This sequence comes from Eucalyptus caleyi, assembly GCA_014182885.2. Classification (NCBI taxonomy): domain Eukaryota; kingdom Viridiplantae; phylum Streptophyta; class Magnoliopsida; order Myrtales; family Myrtaceae; genus Eucalyptus; species Eucalyptus caleyi. Next base: position 29,818,740 of record CM024468.2, on the reverse strand, counting down.
ATTATGGCAATATCATGATGTGGAGGAAGCCACATGGGAGAGTAAAAGTGAGATGAGGGAAATGTACCCTCACTTGTTTAAGGAGACATAGGAAATGTCTAATTTCGAGGACGAAATTCTCTAAGGAGGGGAGAATTGTGGCATCCCAAAATTCATGGCAACCTCTAGTTACATTAAAGTCTATGAATAGGTGATGGAAATACCATCAAGTTATTTTATGGCCATTTAATCCATAATTTGCAATAAGATTTATGGCCAAGCTTTTAATGGATAATTATTTGATAGGAAAGAAAATCCTATCATTGGCCATGTGTTTTATAAATTGGAATTTATGAAATTATGATTTCAAGATTTTGGCCATGTGGAATTTAGTAATTAAATTCTTAAAAGAAAGAATTAAAGATGAATAATTGAAAGTGAAATTGTGGGTTTAATTAGGTTGGGCCTTAGGCCCAAGAGTATGGATTTCGGAGGGCCAAATGGTCGGCCCATTGGAGCCGAGGGGCTGTCGACCAGCCCATTTGCTAGCCCAAGAAGAAGGCCCATTAGCCTTGCATGTAACCGGACAAGTGGCATGAAGGAGGTGAAGCATGGTGGACACTTGTCTTCCTCCACAATTACACTTGTCCCCCATGCAAAAACAGAATGCATGCAATATAAATACAACCAAAAAGAGAGAGAGAGAGGGAGAGAGACACAGAATGGCTGGTGGAGAATTCGGCCAAAGGGAGAGAGAGGAGGATGCGAGAGAGAGGGAGTGGCGAGAGAGAAGGGAAGCTGAGAGAAGGAGCTCGCCTGTCGCCACCAGCACGCCGTTCGTCCGTCGCCGGTGTGCTGCCGTTCGTGTGGTCTAGAGGCAGGTGGGAGTCCTCTAGCTTCTCTTGCATGTTTGTATGTTTCTTGCATGTTGAATTTTTGAGTGTTTAAGTGAGAAAAATCGAGGTATGGTTGGCTTATTCTTGAATCGCATGACTGTTTTGCTCGGACCGTGTAAGTCAGAAACCTGTTTGAGCTTGCATGTGTGTTTAAAGTCCGATTTTGGCTTCAATTTCTTCATGAGAGTTGTAGCTAACATCTTGAACTACAACATATTGAAATTTCGTGGAAAATGATGGAGATTTGTGGGGTTAAACTCTCATTCTACGGAGACCTCAGATCTGGAAAGATTTTACTGACTTCTTGTTGGATTTGTGGTTGCATGTCGGTTTTTATTAAGAATCCCTCTTCAATTTCTTCATGAAAGTTGTAGGGGACATCTTAAACTACAACATACTCAAATTTAAAGTGAAATGAACAAGTATAGCCTAGTAAATTGACTAGATCTTGAAGATGGTGATTCTGGAGATGTATTTTGGGACACCCGAGACTTCATGGACCTAAATGGCGACTATAATTTGGTTATTTGACTTAGGTTTCTTCAAGAAACTTATAGAGGACATCTTTATGTAGAACATATCCAAATTTCAGAGGAAGAAAAGAAGAATAGGTAGGTAAAAACTCGGTATTTCGGAGAAGTATGCACTGGACGATTCGGTGAGGGATCCAGAAGCTTCGTGAGACTGTAGAAACTAATCTAGAAAGAATCTGGCTTGGAAGTCTCATGAAAGATGTACGAAAATTTCTTGGCTATAACTCGGTGAAATTTCATAATTTTCTGCTTCTATCCGAATTTACATACTGCTTTGTGCGGATTGTACCTTCTTGTGTGGAATTCGATTGGGCATGTATCTTTCATGAGATTGCTATCTTATTGACTTGTCTACCACTAGCCTTAATTTCACGATTCTTGAGAATCATATGAATATTTAAATATTTTCTGAAAGTGGTATTTGCTGGAATTTTGTATGGATTGGATGATGATGTATTGATGCATGCATGACTATGAGTTGAGATGCATGTATGAATTGAATGCTGCACATGATCTTGTTGGTCATTATATTGTGTGCCATGATGAGTTGAGAGCTCAATTGGTGACCATGGATAATGATGAATGAGGAAACCATTTGTGGCGGATGATTATGCCCTGGGAGTTTCGGGATGCCCGGTGGTATACGGTACGTAATTCTAGAGGAGGGGGGGATCCTGGTGGTATGTCGGTACGTAATTCCGGAAGCCCTGTCGGAGGTTTCTGCCCGAGGGGAATGCCTCGCGATGCCAGGATTGGGGTGCGAGATGCCCGGCTAGGGAGTGTAAATGCCGAAACCCTGTCGGAGGTTTCTGCCCGAAGGGAATGCCTCGTGATGCTAGTTGGGATGCGAGATGCCCGGAATGTGGGGGGCCGGATGCCCGGTGGCCTGGGAAGCTGAATGCCGGAAGCCTCGGAGGTCTTTGCCCGAGGGGATGATGAAATTGATGATTTGAGAAATGGGTGATGTGGTGATCAAATTTAAAGATAAAGATGAAAATTAACCCATGGTATGATATGTATGATGATATGCATGATAATGATGATGATATGTGATGTGATATGATGATCACCCATGGTTTGATATGCATGATGATATACATGATGATGATAATGATGATGATGACATGTATGATATAATGATGACATGCGTGATGTGATGAGGTCACGATGGTGATGATGATGATGATGTTGATATGCATGATGATATGCATAATGATGACGATATATCATATGGCATGATAACTTGTGTAATGTGATGATGTCATGATGAAGATGACATGTATGATATGATGATGCATGATAGTATGCGCATGGTTTCAAGGTAAGTGACGCCTGCAATGCATGTATGATTTGCATGATGCATTGAGTTGTTATTGGATTTCTCTACCTGCTGAGTGGTTGTACTCACCCCTTTTGGGGAATAACATTTAAGACTAGATAAGATACCTCTGCTGCCACTGCTACCGGTACATGGATCGAGTGATTGGATATGACCGTAAGGAGGAGGATAGCAAATGAAGAAACTTTTGGACGCCGGCACCAATCGATGGACTTAAAGTGTATGACTGTTGGAGGAAATGTCGGTCATCTTTTGAAGTGTAGCCGAATATAGAAGACTACGGCATTTTGATGTATCGATGAATGATGTCCATCTGATTTAAGTAAATAAAAAGTGTACGGCTTTTACCTATAAAGGTTTAGTAGGTGTGCATCGTTTATGAATATAGGGAAGGGAGTTTGTTGGATGTGCTTCCGTATATGAATTGCGCAAGAGATCTATAAAAAAAAAAAAAAAAAATGTAAACCCCCATGGTTGTATGGACCCGCTGCAATTAAAATGGTATCAGAATGACATGTTAATAGGAAAAGTGAAAGGTAAGCGAACTGTGGCGACCCTAACGGATCTGGGGCCGTCGAGGGGTGCCACATTGAGTCTTGGGAAAATAGGTCAAAAGTACTTTCAAACCAGTAAATCAAGTTTCTACCAGTCGAGTGTTGCAACTTCTTCATATGTATCTCTTTGGGCCAATAAAAACTTAGAGTTTTGGTGGAAAGAAATATTGTTTGGTAATCGTGGATGATTATTCTTGTTTCACTAGGGTGTTCTTTTTAGCAAATAATTATGAGACTTTTGCATACTTCTCAAACTTTGCCAAGAAAGTTTAGAACGATAAAGGTTATGCAATCTCAAGCATAAAGACATATCATGGAGGTGAATTTGAAAATCAAGATTTTGCAGACTTCTGTAATGAATCTGGTTTTCAACATGTTTTCTCCTTACCATATACTCAAGAACAAAATGGGGTCGTGGAAAGGAAAAACAAATCTCTATAGGAGATTGTGGCATCCGGGAATTTCAACCCGAAATATTGGTTTTGAGGGAAACAATATTTGTCTTTGAATGGCCATAGGGACAATTACATCATCGGCCACAATATTTTATCTCTTGGACCAAACCCCTTATGAAAATGTTAATTGACTATGAGAATGTTAATTGATTTATATAAATAAAAATAAAAAATCAAATGCCCTAAAGTGGTGAAGGAAGTATGGGCTTACTATCGATATTTTTCTATGGGCTATTTAAATTGGACATAGGACGATTTGATAAAGAAGGCTTTGTTCTTTACTATGCACTTTATAGATTTGATGGATTAATGTCACAAAGTCTTTTGGCCATTTTATTATGCAATTAGGTATTTATTTAAATGAGGATTAAAATGTATTATAAAAAAGTAAACTTGGGCCATTTAAGTTTGGACTTTAGGCCCAAGTGAGATGGGCCTAAAGTGGGCCATAAGTCCAGCCCATGTCGGCGCATGGAGGGGGGAGGAGGAGCCGCATGGCTTCCTCCACGTGTCTTCAACAAGGGAGACACTTGTCTCCTCCTTGGGGACAAGTGTCCCTCATACAAAATAAGAATGCATCCATATAAATATATACAATCAAAAAGAGAGAGAGAGAGAGGGAGTGGCTGGTTTTGAGAGAGTGAGAGAGAGAGAGAGAGAGAGAGTGAGTTGCGAGAGAAAGAGGGGAAGCCGAGAGAGGAGGAAGGAGCTCACCCGTCGCGCCCGCACACCGTCCGTCTGTAGCTAGTGTGCCGTCCGTTTGCTGTCATCCACTTGATCTTAATGGCAAGTTGGGATCTGTTGGGAAAGACTGATCCCGGAAAACCGGATTCGACACTAAATCGAACCCCTAAATCAATGCGGAAGACGAAGCCCGGGTAAACACGTATCACCGATCGTAAAGCACACCACGGATTCGAGCGTACCTTGTTAGCCACAGATTAAACACCAATGCTGAAGAAGAGGAAGAAATTCTAGCCCCGTTCGCCTTGAAGGGAAGAAGGAAAGTGCCGTTTGCTTACTGTTTCCTTTTGGAGGGGAGAGAGCGCGCGGGAGAAGAGAAGACGTACGTTGAATTGCAAAACGTTGTCTTCTCTCTCTCTCTCCTCCCTTTTATACCTTCCCCCATCCACGGGCCTTATTCCCATGGGCCGGGCCTTTTGGGCCCAGCATGGGCGGACGGGCCTTAAGCCCATCTCATATAAAACCATCATCTCCCACTCGCACATGGTGGTCCAAAACCAACATGGGCGAACAGGCCCTACTCAGCCCCATCAGAGAAAAATCCATCATAGACTCTCACTTAACATGATGGGCCGAACAGAATTCTCTTTTCCTCTCTTCAATATTCATACCGGTGAATAATCCGTGCGACCAGCATACTTTGAGAGCTCGTTGCTATACATATGTTAGGAATATATAGCAGCTCATAATGGGCATCACACTCTGAGTAGATTTAGTATGCAGTACCCTAGATCGATCGATCACATTTATATCTCTCTTGATCTCTTTTAAACAATGATATATATATTGTATTCACAATTATGATTATCACAAAGACAGCCATAATTGGTTAACCGGTGAATACAAAACTACAATGTGATTCTCCAAAATCGATCTTCCTCTTTCCTTCAAACTCTCAATTTCAGTCAAGCTTGCTTTTCTAGAAATGCCCCATTAGATCGAATCAAACTCATGACCATTGGCAACATCCTAAGATAGCAAACACTAAATAGAAATCTTGAGAATAAGTAAGAGTCATGAGGGGACTAAGAAATTGAGGATCTCTCTTCCTCAAGAGTCTCACACGACATAAAAGTTGAGATCAAACTTTTGCCACTCTTATTGGTCATCTCATGCATACGTAGTATGAAATACGTATTACGGTATTAACTCCTTTCCCATGGAGCGTATGTCTACACTTTTCAATACCGTACAGATGATAGTTCAGACATACCCAATGTCTAACTTGAGTTCACATATCTACTCATTCATAAAATTCATCAGAACTCACATCTGGCATCTTAGACAGATAAAGTAAAATATGTGGGGTATTTCACTTTCGGACATAGTAAGTATTATATCCTCATCTTAACACCTAGTTAAGGCGACATACGTGTTTTAAGCTTGAGCTCTCGATTATCACCTAGATAATAAGCTTTAAAATAGTCTCATCTCTATTTATCACACAGTAAACAGAGGCGATTACCCGTGTGAGTGGGCTAATCTTATATATGTCCGACATACTTCTCAACTTAAAATAATGCACTAAGCATTAAGATGCATAAGGATTAAACAAAGATTCATAGGCATTAATGATGAAAACACAAATTCATCAAATTGTGAACATTTAGGGAAATTACAATGTTCAGTACATCAGTCTCTACGCAATCCTAGAGATTTCATATGGCCACAAAACACATCTCTAGGTATTGGCTTTATCATAAGATCTGCTACCATTCTATGCGTAGTATGTACTCTAAGTTCACATCTTTTCGTGCAACCATATCCTTGACAAGATTATACTTGGTATCTATATGTTTGGTCTTGCCATGATATTTTGGATCTTTGGTATACGCTTTTTGCTGCTTGGCTACCACAGTTAACCAATAATAAATCTGCAGCACTTCTAATAACACCTAAATGATCCAAAAAAAATCTTAAGCCAAACATGTTCTTATACTGCTGCTGATAATACCACGAACTCAACTTCTATCGTGGACAAGGCTATACACTTTTGTTTCTTACTGCTCCAACATATGGTGCCATTATTCGGTAAGAAAACAAACCCAAAGGTAGATTTTCTTTCATTTAAATCTCCTCTCCAATCAGTATCACAATGGCCTTTGAGTTTCAGATCCTTTTCCTTAATAACTCATCGTATAATCAGCAGTCCCCTTTAGATACCTTAGTATTCTCTTAACGGCTTTCCAATGTGCTTGACCTGGATTGGATTGGTATCTGCTCACCATTCCGACTGCAAAGCATATGTCGGGTGTTGTACACATCATAGCATACATCAAGCTCCCAACAGCACTAGTATAAGGAACATGTTTCATTTGTTCCTTCTCTTGTAGAGTCCTTGGACACAGACTATGGCTCAATCCTTCACCTTTTTGCAATAGGAGTGTCTATGGGTTTATAATCTTGCATACGAAATCGTTCAAGAATCTTATTTATATATGATTCTTGCGAAAGAGACAACGATCTCTTCAAAAACGATTTCTCGAAATCTTAACTCCAAGAATGTATGCAGCCTCACCCATATCCTTCATCTCAAAGTTAGAAGACAACTATCTTTTGACAGTATTAACCAACTCCATATTGCTTCCGCCAATTAGTATATCATCAACATATAATGATATGATCACAAATTGATCATTGAATATTTTGATATATACACAATGATCATCATCTATCATTGTAAAATCATATGCCACTATGGCATTATGAGAATGTATATACATTTGTCTCGATGACTGCTTAAGGCCATATATCGACCCCCAAAGTCAACATACCTTTTCTTCTTGGCCTTTCACTATGAAACCAGCAGGTTGTTCCATATATATTCCTTCCTCTAATTCTCCATTGAGGAAAGCAGTCTTTACATCCATTTGATGTAACTCAAGATCCATACTAGTCACTATTGCCAGAATAATGCGAATCAAGGTAAATCTCACTACAGGAGAAAATGTATTTTCATAATCAATTTCTTCCGTTGATTATACCCTTCGCCACAAGGCGAGCCTTATGCCTTTCTATTGAGCCATCAGCCTTTCGCTTTATTTAGAGAACCTACTTGTTCCTATAGCTCTGCGTCCTTTTGGAAGATCAACTAGTTCCCAGACTTGGTTTGATTTCATTGACTCCATTTCCTCTTTTATTGCATGAATCCATTTTTCCTTATTAGGGCAGTTCATAGCCTCATTAATATTTCTTGGCTCATCCTCCTCTTGTGGAGCAACCATAAAAGTTTCCCTTTCAATGTCAAAACATCGACGGGGAATACTTTGGCGACTTGTTCACCGTATGGGAGATTGTACACTTAACACATCATTCCCCATCATGCTCCCACTTGGATTAGGTGATGATGTCGTCACATCAGGTGGTTGTAATTGAGAATGAGTTGAATTCAATTCATTACATCTCATATTACTCCCACTTGAACGAACTCCACCGACATCATTATCTTGATCCAAGGTTTCAAATAGGGAGTTATTTTCCCTTATTTCGCCCCTCTTAGAAAATTCATCCACTAAGGATGTGACATCCCGTGATTCAAATTCAGTTATACTCCCACTTTCCTGCTCACCTATGAACACATACCTTTTTGAGTGTTCGCAGTATCTCATGAAAATACTCTTATTTTCTTTGGGACCCAGATTTCCCAAACTTGTGAGAGGACTCATGAATATAGGCAGCACAACCCCATGGCTTAAGAAAACTTAAGTCCGGTGTTCTAACTGTCCATAACTCATATGAAGTGGAAATAACCGATTTGGAAGGCACCCGGTTAAGTATATAGGCAGTTAACAACACATCACTCCAAAAAAGTGATGGGTAAGTTAGCATGCGCCATTATGGACCTAACCATTCCAAAGTAGGGTTCTGTTTCTTCTCTCCGCAACACCATTTTATTGAGGAGTATATGGAATAGACAACTATCTTTCTATTCCTTTTTCACCACATAATTTTCTGAACTTATCAGATAAATATTCTTAACCTCGGTCGGATCTAAATACCTTTATTTCCTTGTCTAATTGATTTTCTGCCAGATTCATAAACATTTTGAAACAACTTATGCCTCAGATTTATGAGAAATCAAATAGACATATCCAAATCAAGTAGAATCATCTATAAAAGTGATGAAACAAACAGCCCATTGCCTTCCTCTCACATTCATTGAACCACAGACATCAATATAGATTAAATGCAGAGGAATTCAGCTCTTTTATCTTTTCAAATGGTTTCCTTGTCATTTTCCCTACTAGGCAATGCTCACATATGGACAAATCAATTTTTTTAATATTTCCCAACAAGCCCTTTTTGGCTAGTCTTTTCATATGTTGTTGGCCCATATGACCAAGTCTAGCATGCCATCATATTCACATCATTATCATATAAGATAGAAGACGTGAAACAAGGGGATAACATATTGACATCACCACAGTCAACATTTAGTACAATAAAACCATCTAGAAAGTGACCACAACCATAGTAGTTTGTATCCAAATACAAATCTACATCTCTATTATGGAAGTTCACACTAAAAACAAGCTTAACCAACACTAAGACAGACACTAAATTTCGACGAATCTCCAGAGCATATAGAACATCAAGATGCGTTCACCATGCATGTTCAATTGGCAGGTGCCAATCCCTTTACATCAGCTCTAGAGTTGTTTCCGATATGGATCCACTCAGTTCCAGTTGGTACTCGTCGGAATTCCACAAAGGATCCTCTATCCTTTGCTACATGGTCTGTCGCTCCTGAATCTACATTCCACAAAGGATTGGATTCAGCCTATAATGCAAAACTTGACACATAAGCAAAGTTCTTAAATGTACAAGAGGTGCATTCCTTCTTTGGCTCACGATAGTCGCGAGCATAGTGACTTCTCTTGTCACAATTGTAACACATCACTCTTGACATTTTCTTCACTTGAGGACGTTTTCCTCTCTTGTGTTGGTTAACTCTTGATTTCTTGCAATAAGGACTTGATCCTTTGCATTCTCACATATTGAACGAATCAATACGCTTGCGCTTAGAGCACAAAGCCCTTTCTGAGCTAGAACCAGCATAGCAAATGTCTATTTTCGGCTCAAATACCGTTAGGCGGTCCTCTACTAGCTCAAGGTGGTGCACGACACCCTCAATATCTTCCATAATGTGGTCAAGAGCTTCTAGTGCTTCTTGCTTTTCCAGCACATATTGAATCTTCATATTCAATATTTCACAATTATTGCCTTTCATATCAGCAATTACATTCTCAGTTGCTGAACCATCGTTCTTAACACATCAGACATACATGCACGAATAATTAATGCCTATCATTTATGCATCCCTATTTGCATAGACCCATCATATTAATAAATAACTTCAAGTAAGGTTTCAGAATCAAAAGGTCACAATGTTTCCAATCATCCTCCAAAAATCCTAACTTAAAATTATTATTAATATAATTATCTTATGCAAATAAATTCTATGAAGTTACAAAAACTTCTATTACTACCCACAGCTAATTACCCACAAAGAACCAGCAATAACAGAAAGCAACAGATAATTGACATACAAAAAAATCAATAATGCTTTCAATTAACACAATTAGGTAGTAATCATTACATAATCAATTAAAGAAATAAATAGGGAATGTCCCTTCTAATCTATCAATCAAAACATCTGAGAAAACTGAAGGCACATTTGCCAACCATGGAAAAACTTTTGGAGAGCTTTCATGTCGCCTCCAAGGCGCATTCACTCGGCGCCATGTGGCGCTCAATCTAAGGGTTGAAGTTTTGGTCAACTCAATCCTATAGTGCTCTCTCACAAAAGCTTCCACCAGCCTCCTATAACTCGGGACCACGTTGACCTCCCATAGCCGATCCAACACTGCTTGCCATTCAGGTGGAAGAGTGTTCATCAAAGCCGGCACCTTCTCAAAATTCGGCATAAGATAACCATTCCAGATGATTTCCTGTCTCATCTGATTGACCCTGACCACATGTGATACTAAAGCACCGTCATGCCACCGATAATTAGCTAACTCTGTCATCAGCGTCTTAAGTCTTGCATTTCCCTCGTCCGTTCTCGGGATTGTAGGTATCCTTGCATAACGCATCATAGTTCCTGCAACAAATGCAGAATAAAAAATGGATCACTTATAATCCATAATTAATATAAGAGAAAATACATAATTTTCCAAAATTCATGCAACAAATGCAGAATTAAAAATGGATTACTTATAACCCACATAGGCATAACTGAAAAAGAAAACAAATTCTTTTTTTTTTTTTTTTTTAGGGTCAACGGTCATAGTCAACGGTCAACGGTTCAACGGGTCGGGTCAACGGGCGCGCGGGTCGGACCGGTCGGGCCGGTCGGACCGTTCGCACGTGCGGGGATGACATCACGCAGACGTCATCCAGCACGTGCCGGGCGCGTGCCTGCGTCCGCAGGTTGGGTCGGGTCGCCGGTCGGGTCGGGTGCCGGCCGGTGACCGTCCGGCGAAACGGCGTCGGTGATGACGTCATCGGTGACGTCATCCGTACGGTTACCGACCGTTGGATGACGTCACGGTGACGTCAGCACGCGTCGGTCCGTGGACCGGCGCATGCCGATTCGCCCGGCGGCGGCGTGCACGTGCCGGTTCGCCGACCGGCGCGTGTGCCGCACGCGCTGACCAAAGCCAGCGCTTCGGGTGCGTCGCGCCCACGCGCATCACCTTTCGGCCGCGCGTGTGGGCGCGTGCGGCGGCGCCCGGCGGCGGTCGACACATCGCCGGACTCGTCTCGACGTCGCGCTTCTCCCAGTTCCTTCAGAATTTTATTTCGACTTACGAAAACTCAGAAAAATGGCCGAACAACGCTCGGGTGTCGGGATTTCTCGCCCCGATCCGTACGGCCGAAAGTTTTTTGCGAGAAATCAATCAAAAAACATCAAATTGATCGGGAAAACGTGAACTAGGGCTCTGATACCAATGTTGGGAATAACGGATCCCCGGAAAACCGGATTCGACACTGAATCGAACCCCTAAATCAATGCGGAAGACGAAGCCCGGGTAAACACGTATCACCGATCGTAAAGCACACCACGGATTCAAGCATACCTTGTTAGCCACAGATTAAACACCAATGCTGAAGAAGAGGAAGAAATTCTAGCCCCGTTCGCCTTGAAGGGAAGAAGGAAAGTGCCGTTTGCTTACTGTTTCTTTTTGGAGGGGAGAGAGCGCGCAGGAGAAGAGAAGACGTACGTTGAATTGCAAAACGTTGTCTTCTCTCTCTCTCTCCTCCCTTTTATACCTTCCCCCATCCACGGGCCCTATTCCCGTGGGCCGGGCCTTTTGGGCCCAGCATGGGCGGACGGGCCTTAAGCCCATCTCATATAAAACCATCAGGATCGATTTCCACTCTTGCATGTGTGTCTTGCATGTGTGATTTGTTGGTGGTAGATCTCGGATGTTAGGGTAGGAAAAACCGAAGCTAGAATGTGACTTGTTCTTGAAAATGCTTGCTGATTTCGTGTAAACTGCTCGACCAAGAATCTTGTGGAGTCTTGCATGCATGTTTTGAGTTGGATTTTTCCTTTGATTCATTCATGAAAGTTGTAGCCAACATCTTAAACTACAACATAATAAAATTTGGGACAAAATGGTGGAGATTTAAGGGGTCAAACCCTCTACCTACGAAGACACTAGATCTGGAGCGGTTTTGCTGACCTTTTGGTAGTTTTGTGGGTTGCATATCGATTTTTACTAAGAATATCTCTTCGACTTCTTCATGAAACTTGTAGAGAACATACTAAAGACTAACATACTCAAATTTGAAGTAAAATGAGCTAGTGTAGCCTAGTGAATCGACTTACTCTTGAGGACGGTTAATCTGGAAACATGGTACTGGACACCCGAGAATTCATGGACCCATATGGTGACTATTCTTTGGCAATTTGGCTTAGATCCCTTAATTAAAGTTGTAGGGGAACTCTTGAAGTAAAACATATCCAAATTTCAGAGGAAACGAAGAAGAATAAGTTGGTGAAAACTCGATATTTCGGAAATAACTACACTGGATGTTTCGGTGCTAGAATCAGAAGCTTCGGATGACTATAGAAAATTATCTAGAACGAATCTTGCCTATATGTCTTCATGAAAAATCTACTTTAGTGTCTTAGCTATGACCTGGTAAAATTTCATAATTTTCGGAGGTCGTTCGTGTACTTTAATCGAATTATTTCAAAAACTGCACATTCTGTTTCTATCCGAAATTGCATGCTGTATTTGTGTGAATTATATCTTCTTGTGTGGAACTCTATTGGGCATGTGTTTTTCATGAAATTATTATCTTATTGACTTGTCTATCATATGTCTTGATTTCATGATTTTTGAGAATCATATGGATATTTAATTTAAATATTTTCTAAAATGGTACAAGCTGGAATTTTATAAATTTCAAAAAGGCATGAAAAATGGACTATGTTAAATTGTATGGACTCCATGAATTGTATTGTTATGGATGATTGTGTTTTGCTGCATGTATGATGATGATTTGAGATGCATGTATGAATTCAATGATGAATATGATCTTGATTGCCATCACATCACATGCCATGTTAAAATTGAACTATAATTGAAGATGAGAATTGAGATAAATAAGAAGGCCGTCGGAGGTGTGAGCTGACGATGCCCCGGGAGTGTTGAGATGCCCGGTGGTATACGGTACGTAATTCTAGGGGAGGCCTGGTGGTATGTCAGTACATAATTCCGGAGGATAGGGGAAACCGTTTTCATGGTGAGCCCCGGAGATTTCCTTGGGAGTTTCGAGATGCCCAGTGGTATACGATACGTAATTTCAGAGGAGGGGGGGATCCTAGTGGTATGTCGGTACGTAATTCCGGAAGCCTCGGAGCTTTGTGCCCGGGGAGATGCCTCGCGATGCTAGTTGGGATGCAAGATGCCCGACCGAGGAGTGTAAATGCCGAAAGCCCTGGAGGTTTGTGCCCGGGAGGATGTCTCGTGATGCTAGTTGGGATACGAGATGTCTGGAATGTGAGGGGTCGGATGCCTGGTTGTATTTTGAATACATGCCCGGAGGTTCCTTGCAATGCCAGGATTGGGCACGAGTGATGAATGTGGAATGCAAACATTGGTCTCGGAAAGAGAAATGTGGCAGTCCAAAATGAAATTGAAATTGAATTATGCATGATGATATATGCATGACATGATGAGGACGTTATATGCATGGATGCATGGCAATGATGATGGTACATGTGATACGATGATGAGGTTACATGCATGAATGCATGGTAATTATGATGGTACATGTGATATGATGATGATATGTGCATGGATGCATGGTAATGATGATGGCACGTGTGATATGATGATGAGGAGTGCATGGGCGCATGGTAATGATGATGGCACGTGTGATATGATGATGATGAGTGCATGGAGGCATGCTGATGGTAAGTGTATGACATGATGGTGATGACTATGTGATAATGTATGTACATAAGGTATGGTGACATGTGCATGATACCAAGGTAATTGTGCATGGATGCTTTAATGACATATGATGCTATGATTGTGATGATTGTGTGATGCATAATGCATTGAGTGGTTTATTGATCATTTACCTGCTGAGTGGTTGCACTCACCCCTTCGGGGACCAACATTTCAGATTAGTAGATGGATTGAGTGGTTGGATATGATTACAAGGAGGAGGATAGCAAAGGGAGGAACTTTTGGACACCGACACTAATCGATGGACTTGAAGTATTTAACTGTTGGAGAAGATGTTGGTCATCTTTTGAAATATAGCCGGGTATAGAAACATTGGCATTTCGATGTACCGACTAAAGATATCCATCCGCTTTATGTAAATAAACGTGTTCGGCTTTAACTTATATAAGATGTTTAGTAGGTGTGCATCGTTTTTGAATATAGGGAAGGGAGTTTGTTGGATGTGCTTCCATATTTGAATTACGCAAGGGACCTATAAAAAAAAATGTGTAAACCCCCATTGTTGTATGGACCCGCTGCAATTGAAATTGTATCAGAGTGACATGTTAATAGGGAAAGTGAAAGGTAAGCAAACTATGGCAACCCTAACGGATTGGGGGCTGTCGAGGGGTGCCACAGAGATGGCTAGAACTCTTTTCATAGAAAGCAAAATACCTTGCTTTTGGGCAGAAGCAGTTTCTACTACATGTCATATTATCAATAGGGTGTTTTTAAGGCCTATCGTAGAGAAGACTCCATATGAAGTATATAAAGGGAAGAAGCCAAATGTTTCCTAATTTCATGTCGTTGGCTGTAAATGTTTTATTTTGAAGAATGTAAATGATCGATTTGGAAAGTTTGAAGAAAAATCAAACAAATGAATTTTTCTTGGCTATTCAACTTCAAGCAAAGCTTACAAGATCTTTAACAAGAAGACTCAATCTGTGGAAGAATCTATGAATGTCAAATTTCAGGAAAATATGCAAATTCAACCAGATCAGGTTCAACTTGAAGAATTTGAACTAGTTCTAGACTTAACAAAGTTTATGTTTCCCAGCAATGTTCAAACTTTTGGAGTACAGCAACAAGTTAGACAAGAAGATTCAAACGGAACAGAGGATTAACAAATTCTCAGGTCAAATAGCAAGTAGAAGCACAAGTTAAGTTATCATAAAGAACTCATCATTGGCAACATTGATGAAAGAATTCGCACCACATCAAAAGCAAGAGAAGACTCTGGTGCTTTCGCATTTGTTTATGAAATAGAACCAAAAGGAGTAGAAGAAGTATTGTCTTATGAAAGCTGGATATAAGCTATGAAGGAGGAACTCAAACAATTCAGCATCAATGATGTATGAGAGTTGATTTCAAAACCCAAAGGCAAATCTGTTATTGGAACGAAGTGGGTTTTTAGAAACGAGATGGATGAGAAAGGAAAAGTGATCAGGAACAAAGCAAGATCGTGGTGAAAGGATAAACATAGGAAGAAGGAATAGACTATGACAAGACCTATGCACCAGTAGCAAGGTTGGAAACAATTAGATTATTGCTTGCTTTTTGCTTGTTTCCAAAATTTCAGATTATTCTAGATGGATGTCTAAAGTGCCTTCCTCAATGGATTCATTCAAGATGAAGTTTATATGGAACAACCACTAGGATTTAAAGATCTAAGAAAACTAGACTCTATCGACATATTGAAAAAGACATTGTATGGTCTAAAGCAAGCTCCATGAGCCTAGTATGAAAGGTTGAGTAAGTTTCTAACTTAGAATGGTTTTGAAAAAGGAAAGATTGATACTACTCTGTTTATAAAAGGGAAGGGAAAGATTTTCTACATGTACAAATTTAGATAGATGATATAATGTTTGGTTCTCCTAACAAAAGTCTATGCAAGAAATTTTAAAGATCTATGCAGGATGAATTTGAAGGGTGAATTGACCTTCTTTCTGGGATTGCAAGTCAGACAATCAAAGGAAGGTATATTCATTCACCAGGAGAATTATGCCAAAGATCTCATCAAGAAATTTGGACTGGAACTTTGCAAAAGAAAAAAACTCCTATGTCGAGTTCATCAAAACTGGAAAAGGATGAAGGAGGGAAGAAAATAGATCAGAAACTATACAGAAGCATGATGGGCTCTATTCTTTTCCCCATTGCCTCAAGACCTGATATCTTATTCAGTGTGTGCATCTGTGCTCAATTTTAGTCTAATCCAAAAGAATCTCACCTTAATGTTCTTAAACACATCATAAAATATGTTACGACTTTTCCAAAGTTGGGTCTATGGTATCTAGAAGAATGAGACTTTACTCTTCTTGGTTATTTTGACGTTGATTTAGCCGGTTGTAGAGTCGACAGAAAGAGCACATTCGACACTTGTCAATTGTTGGGACAAATGTTGGTATCTTGGTTCTCAATGAAACAAAGTACGGTGGCATTATCAATAGCAAAAGTAGAATATGTTGCTCTTAGGAGTTGTTGTTCTCAAATTCTTTGGATAAGACAACAACTAAGAGACTTTGGAATAGAAGAATCCTGCACAGAGATCATATGCGACAACACAAATGCTATAAATCTCACTAGAAACCCCATTCTTCATTCAAAGGCAAAGCATATAGAGATTCAACATCATTTTATAAGAGATCATGTCCAAAATGGCGATATTATGGTTCAATTTATTGATTCAAAGAATCAGTTGGCAGACATCTTCACAAAACCATTGGAGAAAAACTTATTTGAGTCTATTCACAGCAAGCTTAATGTTATCTCTCTCATCAATTAAAGTCTGAAGTTGTTCAAACTCAAAACTTTAACTTGAGGAAGCTATTTTTTCTAAGCGGGTTTGATTTTATCTAATCGATGTTTGCCTTTTTTTTTTTTTTTTTCTAGCAAGTTACTATTTTCTTGTTGAAATATGATTTCAAATTTTTAGCAGTTACCTTTTTAATTTGAATTTTGAAAAAACATTTTCCATGTGATGATTCGATTACTTTGTTTTGATTTGCTTAAATACCTCAAAATACTATCTTTCGAAAGACAAGCATTTTCCAAACCTTAATGTCTAACATGTCTATGATCTTTTCTTCACTTGAACATGTCTACGAAATCTTCCAAGTCTACATCCATGTCACACCAATGGAAATCTTCTCGGATCGCAAGTTAGGGGCCTCAAAATGTGCCAGGAGGGTTGACTCATTTTGATCTTACTGGAAAAGACTCTCCTCAGAAGTTGAACAAGAGATGATCCTGAAAGAGCACGAAATGGGACAGAACATCACTCTCGTTCTAAAAAAGAAAAGGTACAAGAAGAAGAAGTTTATTCTCCACCTGTAGGCATAGAAACAATGGGAGCTCATGAGAAAATAAGGACTTCTTCTCCACCTAATGCGAGTGATGGTATAAGTAGATCTCCTACAGACCTTGAAGATGTTTTTGCTTCTCAGTTTCCTGAAGCAAAGGTTGAAGAGTGTACTCCAAGTCAGGGTGCAAAACAAACTGCCCTTGATCAAGTTGATATTCCCTCATCTCTAAATTCTATAAGAAGTCAATTCACTTAAGCTAGTGCTCAGACTGAACCTAATGAAGACTATCCAAGGATAGTAAAGCTTCTTTTAGAGGTTAAAGCTTTGCAATATGCGATGGAGGTTGAGATCCAAAAGCTTCACACTGCCATGAGATCTACTTCAGATTTTCTCACTGGCAAGGTACAGTCTCTAGACACTCAAGTTCAGACCTTGAATCAACAAGTTTCACATATTGTAGCCAAGGTCCATACGTTTTTCATTGTGTTAGAAACTTGAGGAGGCAGCGTAGTCGATGGGGGATTTCCAACTCGTTCGAGTTCCTAGACAACCCTGATTGCATTTGTCTTTTTAATTCTTTTTTGAACTTTCTCTTTCTTTTTGCTATTGACAAAAAGGGGGAGAATGAGTGCAGATTTGAATTGTTTGTAGATTTGATTTGTTTGATTTGTTTGAATTGTTTGTGTGTTGGAATTTTTATATTCTACAGTAACCTTTTGAGGTTGTGATTATGGATTTGGATTGAATCTTTCATCCTTGTATTAATTGTCAAGATGACCTTTTGTGGTTGTGATTATGGATTTGGATTGAATCTTTAATCTTTGTCTAAATTGTCAAGATTAATGTGTTTTCCAGTGGTTGCAGAATCGATGTTATCCAAATCCATAACAATCTATTTTTATAAGTTATCATGTACTGCTAAAGTGTTGTTTTGTAGGATATAAGTTTTTAAATCTGTAGGAAAGTTTTGTCACCATCAAAAAAGGGAAGATTGTTGGAGAAAGCTCCTATGTTGTTTTGAAGCTGACAAAACTTATCTAAGTTCTATTATGAAGATTGCTAAACTTCTGTGTCAAAGTCTATCTTATATTAGAATTCTGCCCACTCTAACAAGTTCTAGACAAAATGCAAGAATGAAGACTTAATTAGACTCAGGATTATTTTCTTCAAGGTTTCAGTATGAACAAGATATATTAGGCTTTCTGGTTGGAAATATCACTTACCATATTGGTCATCTTAATTGGAATCAATTTTGAAGAAGCAAATCATTTTGGAAGGCAAGCTTATTTGGAAATAATTCACTTATGGAAACCAAGATCCTGATTGTATGGGTAAACAGGAATGATGGGCTTTCATCTCAATCTTCAAATGACTCGAGATCTCCTCGATTGATTCTGTCTAACAGTTGATTAGAAGAATTCCTTTGGAAAGTGCCAATGGTCGACAAGGCATGGAGGAGTATTTAAGGCGATTTTTCAAGTCATTCGGAGAGAGCATGGAAAAGAATTCCGAAGTCTAAAGCTTCCAATTCTCCTATCCTTCATCTTTTAGTTGTTAAACTTGTATTTGAAAGTGAGAAAATCTAGAGAGTGATCTTGTGAGAACAATAGAGACACCTCACTGAAAAGTTGAGATCATAGTGCTATAACATTCTCTTTCGATTCATAGTGAAATCCAACCAAAAGGTTGTTAGCGTGGGAGAGTGGACGTAGGCTTGATCTAAGTTGAAGCACTAAAAGCCTTGTGTTTTTTTTTTCTTCCCTAAACTCCTTTACTTTATTTGCTACGATTTACTTCTATGCTTTGAGATAGTTGTTAAAGTCTGAATTCTTTTGCAAAGTTTGTAGTCAATCAGGCTCAGTTTAAAAGTAAAGCAGGTTTACTGCATTTCGTAAAAATCTGTTTTTACACCTATTCACTCTCCTCTAGGTGTTCTACTAGCCATTTCACAAAAATCTAGTTTCAAAACTACAGCTCCCCTTTTAACTTTCCTTACATCCATCCCAAAGTAAACAAGGGTTTGCTCAAGGTGCTATAAAATCTTTGCTTAGTTGAAGCAATTCTTCTACAATACAAGAAAAATTCTAGTTTCAATGTTGTTGTTTATTAGAAATGCAGGTTACAAGGAGAAGTACTAAATTTTGCTATGTGGTCAGCCTTTAAAACAAAATCAGAGAACCCAAAAAACGGAGGGGTTCAGCAGGTGACTACTTGAAACGCTTCATGGAAAGCTCAAACACAATATAACGATCGTGACATACCCAAAAGCCTGTTGTGTGCTCTTCCTTTTCTTTGTGATCGATTGGAACGAAAAAAGTGCATCTTGGCCTACTGAGTGACTACTTTTTGAATTGATCACCAAATTTCTATAAGAAGCTTTAGTGGTAGCTCTAGGTAAAGTTGAAAATGAAGAATTTGTTGGTGCTTTGAGCTCTGGTCTTGTTAAGCTTTCGTTTTCAATCATGAGAGACTCATCTTTGATGTATCATGACATCTTCAGTACGTAGTATTTAAAATAAATCCTTGGATCCCCAATACCAACTCAGCTTGGCAAAGTGAGAGAAATCTCCTTTCACCTGGGTCACAGAGTCCTGCATAAACTGTAGCCTCTCTTCTATCTTGGCATTCCACTTATTGTTTTCTTCTTCCTTTAGAGCCACAATTACTTCAATTAAGGGATTCACTTCAATCACCATGGACGAGCCGATAAAGACCTGCTTCCATTATCCTCTTTAGGAAGGTATTGCCTCTATTGACATGTAATGGCTTCTTTTTATAATATTTTTCAGGAAAGTTCAATCTTAAAGCAGGTGAAAATTTCATTTGAATTTGCCTACCCCCTATGTTTTTATGCTAAGGTTTCTCAAAGCAGCTCATTCAGACAAAAAGGTATGCAGCACCTCATGAATGAGTGAGATCAGACTAGCATGTAGGGTAATCTCATTCCTTCTACTGTTGTGAAGAGCTTCAGACATTTCAAAATGTAGAAGTAAGTTGATTTCAGATTGCATATGTCCCTAATAACCTATTTGGATATGGTGGAAACTTAAATGTCCACATCCTGCAAAATCTTGCTTATGTTGCCCTGGTATAATTTCATTAAGCGCTAAACCTGCTAATGCTTCTCATTGCCTTGGTCACTCTTGCCTGCTCAAACATTTAGCATGTTATCTTGTCGAGCTATGCTTAGGGGGAATATAAAGGTTTAGAGTGGAAGCCTTCACCGCTATCTGCTTTAGCTTTGTATGTTGCAAGGTGTACACTAAAGGAGACTCCAAATTCAACTCCACCGCTCGTCAAACATGTGTGCTATGAAGTGTCCGGAATCAGGCATAGATCTTTTGAGATCATTCTCTTGTGAACTTCTTGCTCCGTAGTCAGTTTTGACAAGCTCAGTATTGGCAAGGTGCGCATTCGCCTTTGGTTTAGAGATTTAAACTCATCATTGTCTCTATTTATTTTCATATTATCAGTTACTTTCCCCTTCAATTGGCTGACAGGGAAGTCTGCATTGCTGTACATTTTGTATTTGTGACTTGTTTTAGTTTTGTTAGTAAAGTATATAGTACATAAAGGGTGTGAATCTTTGCCTTTCTCCTTCTAAGGCTGGCTTTTGTGCCGCCGCTGCCACTGCTAATGCCACCACTAATAGGGTTCAATTGTGTCCTCAGGGGGCCTTTGAATTGTCTGTGGATTTGAATTTAGATATATGTATAACATGCTGAGCATTTGGACCGCTTCAACAGTTGATGACAGTGGTGGAAACACGATAGATATAAGATGGATATATTGATCTTCAGGTTAACGTCCCCTTTGAAGATTGATTGTTGTGTTTGATCCTTTTGCAACACCTTGGAATCTCATTATGAACATGGCGAACGAATTGAGTTCCTATATGGCTTTGTCAAAATTGTGAAATTGATGTTGCCTTGCAATTTGACCTTGTAAACCTTTTCTTAATTTAGAATTGCCGTTCATGTTCTTGTTGCAATTACAAGAGTGAAAGATTTTGATATCAAGAGTGCATTTGCTTTGCCAAAAATGATTAATTTGTAAAACTAATAGCTTGTATAGCTTACAAAAATGAACGAACGAAAAATATTTTCATTATCTACATAAATACTTTGACATGAATAGTTATTGACTCTATAGAAATGGTCTACGTGAGACTATCCCTTAGTCTATAGGTCATGACACAAGGATAAAATTCTAATTCTACCAAAGTGGTATCTCGCGTATGGCTTAGGTCCCCATGAAAGAAGGCCTTCTTTGCCTTCCACCTAAGCTACAAGCCAATCCCATGGAACAATAATACGTCATGGGGTCTTTCCGTCCGGTGTAGGTAGTCCGCATCTTCATAGACATGTCTATTTCACCAAGTTTCTTCCCTAGATAGTGCCCAACTCATTAAGCCTTATAAAGGCAGAGAAGAAAATTACTTTTTTTGTTATTGTTTGGGACAATGATAATACCTATGATTACAGATGACATTTATAAAGCAGTTGATCTTGATGCTAACCTTAAACCTCAGCTTGTCACAGGGTAGAAGAAAATGGTAGTATATTAGGGGATAGAACTTGATTGATCCATTTGTTGAAATGCTTTTTAGCCTGTAGCCAATAAAAACCACCTTTTGCGTTTTGCCAATAAAACCCTAAATTATCACATGGGGAAAAAAAAGGACATGGTG
The DNA here is from genome assembly GCA_014182885.2 of Eucalyptus caleyi. Taxonomy (NCBI): domain Eukaryota; kingdom Viridiplantae; phylum Streptophyta; class Magnoliopsida; order Myrtales; family Myrtaceae; genus Eucalyptus; species Eucalyptus caleyi. The sequence goes on along the minus strand of CM024468.2, from coordinate 29,796,778 downwards.
AAGTTTTTCTTTCAATATTCATTTTTAGTTGAGCAAATTCGTCCATGCTATGCACCAAAATCTAGTTTCAGCAACTGCATTTCCCCTTTTAACTTTCCTTACGTCCATCTCATTCATAGGAAGTAAAGGTTTGACCACATGTATTAATTAAACTTTTTTTTTTTGTAAAATAGAAATTAATTTAGGATAAATGTTGCACGGGTAACTAGTTTGAAAATGATTTTGACTATTAAAATAACAATTTATTTACTAAATGAGGATCCTTCTAGCACTTTTAACATTCAAATACAAATACTGAAAAACCACTTGACCAGTCTCAATACTTGACAAGAAGCATTTTCAAAAATGTTTATGTTGAATGGGAAATGGAATTGTCCTCTAGTCCAAGGAATCTTACCAGAAGATTTAATTCTTAGAAGTGGGGCTATCAAACTGCCAATAGCCTTTGATGGGAAAGATATTCTATTGTGGAAAGGTAATAGAAGTGAATTTTTCTCTGCTAAGTCAACATGTGAAATTATCAAAGGGATCAATAATCAAGAAACTGACAGGATATGACCCCTTATATGAAAGTGGAGAGGACCTCAAAATATTCAAACCTTCCTTTGGCTAGCGGCACATAAACACTGATTAACAAATGAATTGAGAATGTCTCACAATTTGGGAGCTAATCCTTTTTGTCTGCGCTATGAAGCTTCGATGGAAACAATGTTGCATGTTTTGTGTGATTGTCCAGTTATTTGGAACATGTGGGTTGATTTTGTTGAACCACATTGTCTCGAAGAGTTCTTACCAATGACTTTGTTTGAAGGTTCAAATTCAACCTGGCTAACTATGGAAGATTTAATTCCCACTTTGATTGGAGTACTACTTTTGTTGTGAGCATATGGCTATTTTGACAATGGCAAAACAATTCATTGTTCCAACCTCCAGGAAAGCTTTGTTTTTCCTTCTAATTATGTACAAGTAATCCAAACACATACAAAATAAATTGTGACATCCTGATTTTCAGCCCTGTTTTCGATGAAATGGAATGGGCTTTTCATGAATATGCCTATAGTCTTTTTCTCTAAGTTGATCACTTACGAGATAACTAATGCAATAGACTTGAGAATTCGATCAAAAATTGACTGCTCGAGTATGCTAATTTGCAAGGGTCAATACGGTACCATTAAAATGGATTAGAGATCAGAGATAGGTCGATTCGATAGAGGCATTTAATTAAAGTGTGGGTGATTCCACCTAATTGCAAAATTCCCATCGAATGACACTAAAACAATTTTTCTATCGATTCTGTATCTTATGGCCGTTGAGAATTTCATAACAACAAAGAGTCGCTTATGAGTCGAAGATGCACAATGTGGATTGAAAATATTTGACCACGGGTCAATTGCCTTAAAAAGTTTTTAAAAGTTACCCGGTATGTTAGGTCACACCAAAATCGTGTCCGGTTGAAATTAACCATGAAATTGAACCTAGTTTCAATAATCAAAAGTTTTTTCATGTCATGATTTATTTTATGAATATTGACTCATTCGTTTGAATAATTTTTGGCGAGCCCGAATTTTTGACAAATTGGACCACTTCAATAGCTTCTTGAGGAAGCCAAGGCCGCTGGAAATTAGTGGTGCGGACAGCAATGCAAGGTGGGCCAAGTCAAGGGAACTAATTGAGATAAGAGGAGACCAAGATGGTCCCCCCATCAAAACTAGTCCCCTCTCCTCCTTCATGCTTGTCGATGCCTCCATCTTCCCCCTTCCTCTTGCTATTCATAGTCCAAAACCATCAAGGAAAGCCAGCAAGCTGTTGAAGCCCCATTAGACCGCCACTCACCCACCATCACGCCCGTCGTGCTAGCTTTGTGCACATCTCTGCCGTGTGCCCAGCAGGTCTCCTAAGCCGTTCGCAACAACCTCTCCATTGTTAGAGCTACTGGGACGCCTACCAAGCTGCCGTGGAGCCATTGCAACCCGTCTGCCTCCTCTGTCGCCATCTCCGCCTTAACCGCACCACCGACCAGCTTCTTCAAGCCCCCAACTAGATCAAAATAGTGTGGGTCTCTAGGTCACTGTTTGGCCCACTTCCAGACCTTGAAAGGTGGTCTCACTTTGGAATTTCTTGCCCTTCGCCGCGTCTTTGTTGTTTTGATCCGAGTGGATCGTCTAACAAGTGAGTTTAACTCACTAATCCATTTTTAGTAAGTTAATGGAGTTTAAGGGTTGATTAGTTTAGGCTAATCTTAGTTTAGGTGGATAATTAGAATAGATTAATAATTTAATTAAATTGTTATTGCATGTTAGGTGGTTAGTTGAGGGCAATTAGAGGCTAGACAAGCTCTAGTATTTATCTAGAGTGGTTCGGAAAATTTCTGCGTTTGTCTCAGCTTTTATTTAGGCTTTACGGGCCTGAATTTGTATTTTAGGTATTTAATAATTAATTTCCGTAATTAATTAATTAATTTATTATTTTCCGAAAATTAGACTAGGATAGCTAGTGACCAGAATTTTATGCTGATTGCAGTGGTGTAATTTGTTTATTTAATTGACTGTTATTTTGTGCCAATTGAGTGTGAAATGTGATTATGGGTAATTATCCCAAAATTATTTAATTTCAAATTTTAATTAGAAAATCACCAAGTGTTAGGTTACAGCACCAAAAATGAATTTGTGGACTATTGAAATTAGTGAGATTTTCAAGTGAGGAAAATACTATATTTTGGCTAAGCCCGATCATTTACCCACATACGAGTATTTTTATCATGAAAAAATTTTGTGACATTCTCAATTGGTGAGAATAAGTATACTATATCGGTCTACAGACTTGATATATCAACTTTAGGTGAGCAGTATACTTTATCAGCTTAGGGTGAGCATTGTGGGTATTCTATATTAGCTACAGGCCTTGATATGTTAGCTTTAGGTGAGCAATAACCTTGTCAACTTTTGGTGAGCATTATTAGTATACTATATTGACCCGAGTGTCTTAATATGTCAGCGTTAGGTGAGAAGTATACTATATTATCACCTTTGGGTGAGCGGTATATCGGTATGTTATATTTACCTATCGGAATTTGAGATACAGGTCATGGTACCATCAAGATTGTAATAGTCATAGAGAGGGCCCCCTACTAGAATCTAAAATACCTCTGCATGTGATGGACGTTGCTTTTGGGAAAGGCACCGCAGATCCTCTAGAAGATTCAGTCATAGACACAATAGACCCTAAGCTTGAAGATCTAAGATCTCTGGTGTATTCTCTTGTAGGCTCCAACTAGAGTGTGGAGGGAGATGATGAGGAGGACGAGGACCCATAGTTGTTTGAAAAACCCCCTTGTTTTGTAGACTTTGAGAATGGAGTGACTTGTATTGTACATATATGACTTAGGTTGTTATATGTATATATGTGTGTGTGTGTGTGTGTGTGTGTGTGTGGTTGTTGTTTGGGGATTTAATAATCGTTTCCACATGCACATTAAAATGAATAAGTCGGCAATGCATCCTAGGACATTACTATTATATCGACCAAGTAGGGATGGGCACATGCAACGAGGATCAAGATGTGACATTCCCGTTTAATGGTATCAGAGCATGGTCGTTAGAGATTGGAGTGATAGGGTGTGATGGTTTATGGGATAATTAGTAGGATTGACCTTTAAATTCATGCTGGTGCATGTCTGTGATAGTTGATTGGTAGAACTGTTTGTTGTTATTACTCGACTTCTAATTCGATGTGGATTTGGGAGGCAGGTTTTTGTAGAAAGCCTACAAGATGAGGGGTCAGAAGCAAAGGACTCCTAGGAAGAGTACCGTTAGGCCAACGGCTTGGGGTAGGATGCCAATGAGGATTAATACCCGACGAAGCCGAGGTAGAGTGCCAGCTCAGGCTAGCACAAGTGGAGTAGCATCACCTCCTGTTGGTGATGGGGTAGTAGCCCTAGGTGATCTAGGAACTATCGGGATCACCCAGGCTTTGGATGCGGAGAGAGAGATGATGGGGCAATAGGCCCAAAATCAAGTTGTTGTCTTTACCGCAGCCCTTGTAGCCCCTACTATTGCCACTGCCAATGTTGTTGCTGTTGTTGCACTTGTTTCCACACTTGTTAAGGTTCTGCTAGGGAACTTGGTCACTGGAAGACCGATTCATAAACTGGTGGAACAATTTTTGAAATTAAATCCACCGAAGTTTACTGAGGTAGGAGACCCCGAAGCTGCTACTCTCAAGATCCAAGGACTGGGGAAGGCCTTTGCACTATTGATGTGCACTAAGACTGAGAAGGTAGTTCTTGCAACTTACTAGCTGGAGGGAGTCCCAAGTACTTGATGGAGAACCACCCAAGGAGCGATATAACCTGAAGGCGTAGCCCCGGAGTGGAACACCTTCATTGAGGCATTCCACGGGAAATAGTTTTTTGAGACTTCAAAGAGATGAAGATGGTAGAGTTTTAGCGCCTTCGCCAAGGCTCCATGATTGTAGATCAGTATGAGGCGAAGTTCGCTGAACTATTGTAGTATGCTCCTGAATTGGTGGACAATACAATGAACCGAGTTAGGAGATTCCAGGATGGACTTAGGCCATAACTGAGAAGTCCACTAATTCTTCTCAGTTTGAGGAAGAGAGATCATAATGAAAGAGCTGCGGCATTTGGATCGCGGTTTCAAATCGAGTAAGGAAGGGATCGACATGGGAAGGAGCCCATGATCGGAGGAAGATTTCAAGTTCCGCCTAATAGAAAAGGTGAAGTTGGCAAGTTTGGACTGAGTTAAGTTGGGTCGTGTCACTTATGTGGAAGGCGACATGGTACCGTTCCTTGTCCTCAGAGGCCTGCAGTTTGTTTTGAATGTGGCCAATCGGGTCACATGAATAGGGATTGTCCAAGGAGACCAAGACGACAACCACAGTTGCCGCCACCGCCTTAGAGGGGTCAAATCAAAGCTTACACACCACAGGGTGGACAAGTCAGACTCCCAGCTCAAGGAACAATGTATGGCATCATTAGAGGTTAGGCTAAGGATGCACTTGATATGGTTACAAGTGCGGTTTCGCTGAATAACCATGATGCTTATGCATTATTCGACCTTGGTGCAACTCATTTTTTATTGCCAAGTAATTTGTTAAGTTGATTAGATTAAGTCTTGAGTTTCTGGAGTCAATGATTAGCATATCTACACCATTGAAGGATAAGGTGTTGTCTACATTTGGTTGTTCTAGTTGCAAGTTAGTGATTGGTGAGCGAGAGGGAAAAATAGACTTGTGAGTTCTAGCCATATATGACTTTGATTTGACAATTGGCATGGACTGGCTCACAAGCAATGAGCTAAAATGGACTGTTATCGCAAGGTGATTTAGTTTAACCTGCTAGAGGGTGAGAGCTTCGAGTTTGTTAGGAATTGAGGAGGACCCTCAATTTCCCTAATCTCGTCGCAAGAGGCAACCCATTTGTTAGATGGGGGTTGTCAAGGTTACCTGGCAACTATTGTGGATACGATAATTGAGGAGTTGAAGATTGAAGACATCACAGTGGTACAAGAATGTTTAGATGTATTCCCGAAAGAACTGTTAGGATTGCCACTAGAGAGAGAGAGAGAATGAGCTTGTGATTGAGTTAGCATCCAGGACAGAGCCAATTTCTAAGGCCCTTTATCGGATGGCGTTATTGGAATTGAAAGAACTGAAGGTGTAGATGCATAAATTATTAGATAAGGGATCCATATGACCTAGTGCATCACCTTAGGGAGCACTAGTTCCATTTGTAATGAATAATGATGGTTCGTTGCATTTATGCATCGTTATCGCCAACCCAATTGAGTGATAATCAAGAACAAGTATCCACTCTCGAGGATCGACGACTTGTTTGATTACATGCAAGGAGCATCAATATTTTCAAAGATTGACTTGAGGTCGGGATATTAACAGCTAAGGATCAAGAAGTAGGATATCCCAAAGTCAGCATTTCATACTCGATATTGTCATTATGAGTTCACCGTGATGCCGTTGGGATTGATGAATGCTTTAGCTGCTTTTATGGACTTGATGAACCATGTATTCAAGGAATATCTAGATTAGTTTGTGATTGTGTTCACCAATGATATTCTGGTGTATTTGAGGAGTGCTGAGTAGCACGAGAGTCATTTGAGACTAGTGCTCTAGACCATAAGGATTCATTAGCTGTATGCTAAGTTTAGCAAATGTGAGTTTTGCCTCACTTGTGTTGTGTTCCTAGGCCACGTGATTTCAAGTGAAGGAATCTCCATGGACCCATCCAAGATTGAAGTAGTGATCAATTGGCTGAAACTGACTACAGTGACAAAGATCAGAAGTTTTCTCGGATTGGCAGGCAACTACAGATGGTTCGTGGAAGGATTTTTAGCCTTAGCGTCACCGCTGACTAGACTCTTGAAGAAAGAAGACAAATTTGTGTGGACATACAAGTGTGAGTGTAGTTTCAAAGAGTTAAAGCAAAAGCTGACTACCACACATGTGCTGATGATTCCTTCTGGTCCTAGGGAATACGTGATCTATAGTGATGCGTCGTTCCCAAGATTGGGTTGCGTGCTAATGCAACATTAAGATCATTGCATACGCTTCCCGCCAGTTGAGACCTCATGAACTAAACTACCCGATGCATGACTTATAACTCATAGCAATTATATTCGTGTTGAAGATTTGGAGGCATTACTTGTGTGGGGAAAGATTTCAGATCTTCACGGACCATCAGAGTCTCAAGTACCTATTCTCTCAAAAGGAGTTGAATATAAGACAGTGTCGATGGATAGAACTTTTGAAAGACTACGATTGTGATATTCTATATTACCTAGGAAAGGCGAATAAGGTTGCCGATGCTTTGAGTTGAAAGTCTTCAATCGCTCACATGTTGGTTAAGGAGTGGAATCTACTCGAGAGAGCTCGAGATTTGGTTTTCAAATTTGAGGTGTGCCACCTTTTCATCTTATGACCACACTCAGAATTGAGTTGAATGTGCAGATTAGGATCGAATTACTTTAGCCGACAGACCCCGATGTTAAGAAGATTTTGCAAGAAGATACCGATAAGAGAAAAGTTGACTTTCAGATTTCCAATGATGGAACATTGAGGTTCCAAGGATGTTTATGTGTACCTGATGATGAGAAGCTTAGAGATGATATTTTATTAGAAGCTCATCATAGTAGTTACAACATTCACCTTGGAAGTACAAAGATGTATTAGAATCTGTGTCAACATTATTGGTGGTAAGGTATGAAGGTGAACATCACCAAGCATGTCTTTGACGTGTCAGCAGGTCAAAGCTCAGCGTTGAAAATCAAGAGGACTTCTGCAACCTCTTGAGATCAAAAAGTGAAAATGGGAGCATATCATAATGGATTTCGTGATTGGATTACCAAGGAGTCAGAGATGTAACGATTCCATTTGGGTAGTAGTCGACAAATTGACAAAGTCTACTCACTTTATTGTAATGCGAAAGGATCTTGACTTCAATAGGAACACTGAGTTGCATGTGTGGCAGATAGTTCAATTACCTCAGATCGAGACCTGAGATTCCCAGCTGCTTTTTGGAAGAGCTTGTAGAGTGCTTTATGTACAAAGCTGCAGTACAGTGTGGCATATCATCCTCAGAGGGATGGCTAGTTTGAGAGGACAATTCAAACCCTCGAAGACATGCTGCAAGCTTGTGTTTTGGATTTTAAGGGAAGCTAGGAGGAAAAGCTTCATCTCATGGAATTTGCCTACAACAACAGTTATCAGCAAAGAATCCAGATGGCTCCTTTTGAAGCATTGTATGGCAGAGCATGTAGAACACCTATGTGTTGGGATGAAATCGGAGAGAAAAAGATCACAAGCCTAGAGTTGGTTCAGCAGTCCATGGATGCAGTCGCAAGAAAAGTTAAGCAGATAAGTGTCGAAGGCTTTTGGAATTTCGAGTTGGTGATCACGTTTTTCTGAAAGTGTCGCCGATGAGGGGAACTTTGTGCTTGGGAAGGAAAGGAAAACTAAGCTCGAGGTACATAGGTCCATTTGATATTCTTGAGAGAAGTGGTACCCTAGCATATCATCTTGCGTTGCCGCCAAGATTGGTACAAGTGTATGACATCTTTCATATGTCGATGTTGAGGAAGTATAAGCCTGACCCGACCCACGTGCTTAATTTCGAGGAATTGAACATGGACAACTGAGTGTCGTACATTGAAAGCCCAGTTCAGATTGTGGATAGGAAAGAGCAAGTTCTACGTACAAAGACCATCCCATTGGTCAAAGTGGTATGGCAGCACCACGGCACTGACGGAGTAACCTAGGAGATTGAAGAGTCGATTAGACAATTGTACCCCCATTGTGGCATCTGAGTTTTTGTCAGACCTCGAATAAGTAAGGGCTCATCACGGGTTGATGGGAGTATCAACGGATTGCGTCATTAGCACCATTTGCGGACACTATTTCGTTATCGTCATCGTCGACATGGCATTAGGCCATCGTTTCATCACCACCCATCGTTCCAAAACATCAACTTTCCGAGAGAAATTTCCCCATGCACGGCCATGCACATGTCCGGTATTAACCTCGAGCGGTCTCGCCAATTGACCGAGCTGAAGACCCGTAGCATGCAACGGCCATGCAGCCGTGTCTCTCTATTTTCCTTTATGAAGACTTGAAGAACTTGACTTCTTAAAGCCCACGTCCACGCTGTTCTCCTTTGCTGACTGCACCACTTGCATGAAGAAGTCAACCATGCAAATCCCTTTGACCCCATGAAGCCCACGTATGTGGCCCATACGGATGAAGACCATGGAACCGAAATGCTCATGCACCCGCCGAATGAGGAGTCAACAAAGCAATGAAGAAGTTGACTAAATGCTACGTCCTACATGCAGCATGTGAGGTGGCGAGCGGCAGCAAAGTCCGGGTCAACTAAATGGATTGTTGACCGAGAGAAAAAGCCACGTCTTGCTTGGCGGTCCAGCTGTCTCGGCAAGGGAAGAAACCGGCATGCAAGAAGCCACGCTTTCCCCAGCTGGACGCGCGCGACTCTCCTTTGCTGCCAGCGAACAGCCACCGAGGCTTGAACTTGTTCACTCTTAGAATTAACAAAGAAAAAGGGGAAGGATAGAACTCTCGAATAAAACAAATGGAAGAGTGAGCGAGAGAAAGAGAATCGTGAAGAGAGAGAGAGAGAGAGAGAGAGAGAGAGAGAGAGAGAGAGAGAGAGAGAGACCAAGAGAGAATAGTGAGCGAGAGGGTGAGCACCGAGAGAAAGAAAGGGATCGTTCCCTTCGCCGTGCACACACGCTGCCGATGCTGACGCCGCTCGCACTTGGTTGCCGAGCCGTGTTTGTGACCACGAGCTCCCCGATTTCTCGCTGTTAACATCGCAGGACCTAAGGCACATAAAAATCTACTGACCTATGTAATGCACTGCTGTTGTTTTCTGATGTAGTGCAGTTAGATTGGAAATAGTTTTGTTGTTGAATGATGATTTCTAGAATAACTGAATTGGTTTGGGACTAGGCTATTGAGGGAGCTGCATATTTATCATGAATACATGCGATTTTGGCCTTCGAAAATGCATCAATCTTTGTTGTTGCAAAGCTTTGAAGATTTTGATCGTGAACTGTTTTGGAAATCTCCTGATTTAAGTTAAAACTTCTATGTACCGAGGCACCGCTTGTAAATGTTTCAAAAAATGTTTGGTGTCCTCGAAATTCAGAACTTTTATATGAACCATTTTAAAATCTTTAAGGCGGGATTGAGATTTGGATTTGCCGACATGTCAATTTCAAATTACTTATGGTTTTGATAAATTGTTTTAATTTGAGCCGTGATGTATGAGTGCGAACGAGGATATTCATGTGGATTTCGAAAAAGCATTGATATTTAAACGTGAAAATGGATTTTATGGATTTGGTATCATGCTTTGTATTTTGTTAATTGATTTCATTTACTTGAAAATGACATTTGCTTCAAAGTCTGCTGTTGTTGCATTGACATGCCTTTGACAATCTCAATTTACATTGCTTGATATTTGACAAGGGAGATGGTCAGGAACCCAAAAGGATTTCAAAGGTTGTTGTTTTGAAAATGGTTTGGCACTAAAATGACTTGGTTGATATACCATGGCTGAGATTTCGATGAAAACTCTATGGAATTTCCGATGTCATTGCGTTGAAAGTATTTTTATTGAAATAATATGAGATGATACTACTGCCGTTGGACCCCTGGGTCAACGATTCCCTGGGAGTGTCGGGATGCCCAGTGGTATATCGGTACGTAATTCCAGGGAATGCCCGGTGGTTTGTCGGTACGTAATTCCTGAGGATCGAGGTAACCATTTTTATGGTGAGCCCCAGAGGTTTTCCCGGGAGTGTCAGGATGCTCGGTGGTATATTGGTACGTAATTGGGGGATGGATGTCCGGTGAAAACTTTTGAATATTGTCGGCTCTACTAACGTGTGTGGTAGTTTAGGACTAAATTGTGTGGCATGGAGTGGGGTGTCGTCAAATTTGTCCAAATGTGGGGCGAGTCCGATTTTGATCATATGTCCAAATTCTAATCTAGTTTTGAAAAAAAATAGAAAGTGGTTCAAATGATGAGTGATCTGCATGAAATCAGTGGCATTGGAAACCTATAAATGTGCCTTACAACTTTCTAGAGACCTCGAGTCCAAACTAGGTCAAAGTCTAAAAGTGTGTTTATCGGTAACTAAGAAAATAGAACACAAGCATGCATTAGAAAACTTCAAAGTCATTCAAATAATGCACAAATGGCATGAAAAAATCACATGGGACTTATGATCGGACGCAACAAAAAATTTGGATAATCATCTAATCCTAGGTCAGTATGCAAAATGTCATACAATTTAAATGATATTATGAAATGATTCAAGATTCCTAATGATATTTTTTAAGTGTGATGAAATGACATAAATTTAACGTGCAATAGATATTCATTCATGTATGCAAACCTTATAACATGCAGTTTAATTATCAAGGAGGCATGATCACACAATTTGGTCTCTAAATGACTCAAACAAGCACGACAAGATGGATTTCATTTTAGTAGAATGGGCATGATTTCAGCCATCTCAAGACATGTAAAAATTGAACAAAAAACATGTAGAGCATGCAATGATGACCAACAAGTAGTTCAAAACCTAAATATGATCGCATGAGCTATAGTAAATATAGCAAAACAAAGATGAATATCTAAGCTATATATTGTCGGTTTTTGGTTCACCTATTAACATCAAGACTTCACAAAATATGCATCAATTGAAAGATACAACATGAATTTCATCTTCATGAAGAATTTGAGACCAAACAAACTCATATATGGACTCAATTTCACCAAATCACATTCGAAATAGTGGGATGTCCTATGTTCAAAACCTTAGTTAAACAAAATTACAAAACTTTTATGAAGAAAGCGAAATGTACAAAGATAAAAAAATCAGGAATCAACATGACCTACCTAGGCTTTAGTGGTTTTGACCAAGATAATCGTGTCCAAAATTTTTTTTTTTTTAAATGCAGAACATTCTCAAGAGAATAACAAACAACTCTCATGAAGGAAAGTTCATTTAGAAATCAACACAGAAAATTGAACAAAAATAGGAAAGACAAAAGACAGAACAAGTAGAATTGAAACTACTACAGAATCGCTTATTTTTGGAGATTTTTTCAAAGGTCCAATGATGCTCATTTTGGCTTGCAATGTGTATTATCAAAGTCTAAAAGGAATCAAACTGAAGTGAAGTCATTTCGGACCTCATTTTGGCCAAAATAGTAAGGAATTGCAAAAATGCAGATTGAGGCTAAATCAAGTTTAGTCATCCACATCATTCAAGACCAATCAAGCACAGCAAATCATCATCCAAATTATTTGATCTAACATTTAAACATGGCATATTTTCCTAAAATTGAACCCTAGCCCCGACTGGTTAATCCGATATCGCTTCACCATGTTCAAGATTGAGATTGTTACTTTTTACACATTTTTATTAATTTTGATTGCAATTGATCGAATCAAATCACCGGAACATGTTCAAACCTCCATGGACCAAATCTAAACAGCAAAGATCACTCTCAAATCTATCAGATTGTAGTCTTGATGATGAAATAGAACCAGTCTGTTTGAACTGGTCTCCAAAGCTATTGGTGAAACTCAAAGAATGTTTGGCTTGATCAGAGAGATCAAGCTATTGCCAAGGCTTCTAAAAGCCTCAATAAGCTACCAAAGATCAAAAGGAAGATCAGAGGCATGATGGATGATGGCAAGGTTGCTGGTGTGGGGGCTAGATTGCTAGTGGAAACTCAACGCGCGATGGAGAAAAGGAAGGAGAAAGAATTGGCGGGTGAGAGAAATCTAGAGAGAGATTTTATTGAGGATATTTTTCTATAAATTCGTGCAAAGGAGCCCCCTAAAAAAAAATGGAGGGAAAGTGAACTTATATACTACCCCAAAACCATCCAATTTTCTTTGTCGATTCAATTCAATGGCCGAAATTTCGATCCAACAGTCAAAAGTTAATTTTGAAGGCTCTATTATGATTTAGACATGTTGGTTAATTGATCTAATAGATTTGGTTTGCAAAAACCCGAACGGAAATCGAGAATTGCGTCAAAATGCACAATTATGGGTCAAAATGCAATTTTATGAAATATGGGGATTAATATGCAAAATTTTCTGAAATTGAGGGTGCAAAAATGAAATTGGCATTGTGAGAATTTCATAAATGGTCGTTGGAGGTGAGGAACCGACCGGCAAGGGGTTGAACCAACCATACAAACCATCCCCGCCAGCAATCGATTAGATCGATCAAACCGGTTCAATCGGGTTTTGGCCGGTTTGGTCTGGTTCTAGTCATTTTGCCTACTTAGGATCCCTATGAGTCTAAAATTTATGCAATTTGGTCCCCAAAAGAATGACCAAATTGAAAATGAATTTTATCCTATTTAAGAAGAACTTGGCCAATTAAGATATAATTAAGCTAATCAAACCTTATGAACATGATCTAGGGGTCTTTTATTGACCTAATTGAATGATTATCATGAAAGGCAACGGGTCAAAACCATGGGTGCTTTGAATTGGACCTAAAGGGCTAAAATGGTCAAATTTGTAATTCAATGGGTAAAATTGCAAATTAACTAGAATTAAATTCAATTAATGTCACAATTGCCCTATCTAATGACGGACCCTTGTGTAAGATCACTTATTGTGTCTGAATTGGCATTGAATTGAAGCAGTCAAGCTTATGTCAAAAATGGATATAGGCTTAATATCAAAATTAAACCTAGATTTATGAAATTAAACTATAACCATGAATGGGTGAATTCGAATTTTGACAATTGAAGCTTAAGTGCTTGACTTTCTTATGCTTAGGAGGATAAAATTCTTCAAATTGATAAATTATGGTGTGAACTTCTCAAAATCGATTTTGCATTTAGATTAATCTTAAGGAAAAGAGTGAGAAACAATCGTCCATTTGCAAGTTATGAATGATTGATTTTGGTTTCCTAACCAGAGCTTAAAACGACAATTCACATTTTGAATCGACAATTTGTAGAATAGACTGCACAAGTAGATTTAAAATAGTCCCTAAACTAAATGTCAAAAAAGCAAAAACGCCTAATTATGACTAAAAATAAAAGATTCTTGGTTGATTCATAACTTAAAACCGAAAAATTCAATAAATAAGGTCCTTAATTGAATTTTGTAAAATTTTTAACATAAGGGTCAAATTGAAATTAAAACAAATATTTTTGTGTATTTTTTATTTTTATCCATTTTATTGCTCAAAGATTTGACCAAAAGTCAACCATTTAGTTGACTTTTTCTAAAGGGTTGATTTTTAGTCAAAATTTTCAATTTTTGAGAAATTGATTTGATAAAAGTAAAATTAAAGTTAAATGAAATCTTTTTAGGTAAAAAAATCAATTTTTGACCCAAGGTTGACTTTCGGTCAAATAGTTGACCAAAAAGTCAACCTAGAAGTCAACTATTTGACTTTTCGGGTTTTTTAAAAATAAACTAAAAGTTACTTAAAAGGGACAATGCAAAAGAAACAAATGAAATGACACTTTTTGGCTGGGAAATAGGGTTTCGTCGCGATCAAAAACCCATCTTGAAAGCCAATCTGGTGAAATCATTCAAGCATATCTTGGTAAACAATACTAACTATCAAATCCCTTTGGAGATGATTTTAACAAAATGCAATTTGATTAACCACCTAAGGGTTAAATCAAATATGCTAAGTGGAAATAGCCTAATCAAAAGAGGTCTTTCACACTAGCTCTCAAAAAGAGTTTTTATTCCCAACCATTGATGTGGAAAAACTACTTAAATCTCATTGGAAATGTCTCACTCAACGTATGTTTAAGGCTTTCGAAAATGTTCATAGTGAATACAATTTATTGATCAAAATGTCTTTTAAAAGGACCGTAATGATGGCTTGGTTATGGGCTTACGCAAAGGGTATGTCTTTGAGGTCAAGAAATGTATATTCAATCAATATCTTCGTCAAGTTTTCAAGTCAAGAACCTTGAATGTAATACATGATAGAATTGCTTCCACTCCTTATAATGGTTGCTCCTATGTGATCATTTCAACTCGAACCATCCCTATTGGAAGAGACTTCGGACAAGGATTGTAATGTTGGTTTGGTTGAGGCTTAGAAAGGCTTCAAAAATTTTCAGATATCAATGGGTTAAAAATGAGTGATTATTTTGGCATCATTACAATGACACAACTTTTCAAAATTTGACTCTTGAAATTTAACCTATCTCAAGAGTCCTTTTGATTATTTGAGACATAAGAGCTTCACTCTCTTTTCTAATGACATTGCTTGCAATACATGTTTTGCAAATCTTTTTTTTTTTCTTTTGCATGACCATTGATTTTGCTTTTCTTTGCATATTTTTCATGGACATTAGCCTTGTGTTTATTGGGCACATTGCTTTTTCATACCCCACAATTTTCACTCTCTTTGAGTATTTAGGACTTTTGAGTAGCATTTACAAACATGACCATTGATTTTGCAAATCTTTTTTTTTTCTTTTGCATGACCATTGATTTTGCTTTTCTTTGCATATTTTTCATGGACATTAGCCTTGTGTTTATTGGGCACATTGCTTTTTCATACCCCACAATTTTCACTCTCTTTGAGTATTTAGGACTTTTGAGTAGCATTTACAAACATGACCAATATTCTCAATTTTGCTGGTAAATTACATACCTTGCCCCAGTGTGGGGAGATAATCATCACATGAGGTTATGAACGAATTGCATAAGGCTCAAATTGGCTAAGCAAAGAGCAATTGTGTTTAGGCTAGTAAATGGAATGCTTTTCATCATTTCAGGAGGCCTCAAGTTTTGATAATACATCACCTTAAACTAGCACAAGAAGATTATGTGAGTGAAAGTAATAAAATCTTTCTTGATCTTTTGCTCTATAATTTTCAACCAAGACCCTCTATTTCACGCCCAATGTAGGGTTGTTCTTGATAGGGTTATGTTGGAAATGCTCCCTATTTGGCTCAAAGTGGCTTGCAAGGGATATCAATAGTGTTTAGGATTGAGAAAAAAATGCCTTTATCATCTCAAATTATGTATTCACTATGAATGAACTCGATGCCCTAGGACATGGTTCTTTTCACTCAATTCTCTCAAAGAGTGTGTAAGGACATGTTTGGCAAAGGGGTTGCCTCTCATCATTTAAGGCATTACCGCTTGGCATATTTAACAATCATTTTCAGGTTTTCCAAAACACATTTTGGTTAAATTCCACTCCCTAGGGAATGAACATGTGTCAAAAAAATTTGAAAGGACACATTCCTTTGACCTTACTAGGGAGATTTTTTGAAAACAATGTTGAATAAAATTTGTGGACAAAACAGGGTTTGTTTAGTATAGGGATTCACTTCTAAAATTCTAACTTAAAATTTGTGGACGAAAACAGGCTTTGTTTAGTATAGAGGTTCAGTTTTAAATTTCGGCATTCGAAGCAACACAATCACTTCTAAGATTTAAAGAAGATGGTCATTTTTTAGATGTTTTGCGCTTCTAAGATTAACCTCCTGCGGATAGGTAAAATCTTTTTCAAAGATCCTACAAAATAAACTTGCAAATATGACATGTATGCATGAGATATATGATGCAAATATCCTAAAGTGGCTCAGTTTTAATCCAAAAGCAGCTCAAAGGCCTTTCACTTTATTCATAGACAATACTTCTTAATAGTATCAACATTTATAGGTCTTGGCAATTCATGGCCATCTATTTTTATAAGGATCAGTGCTCTACCAGGTAGCACTTTCCTTACAATATATGGACCTGTGTAGATCGGAGTAAACTTCTCACAAGGATTTGGAATGATAGGTAGGACTTTTCTTAAGACAAGATCATTGATCTCAAAATGTCTTGGTATGACCTTACGATTGAACGGCTTAGCTACCCTTATCTAATAACTTTATCCATGGCATAGGGCTTTTATGTGGCATCCCAAAATTCATGACGACCTCAAGCTACATTAAATTCTATGAATGGGTGATGGAAGTACCATTAAGTTATGGCCATTTAATCCATAATTTGCAATAAAATTTTATGGCCAAGCTTTTAATGGATAATTATTTGATAGGAAAGAAAATCCTATCATTGGCCATGTGTTTTATAAATTGGAATTTATGGATTTATGATTTCAAGTTTTATGGCCATATGAAATTGTAATTTAGTATTTATATAAGTGGGGATTTACGGTAAATTATTAAAAGTAAAATGGACTTATTTAAGAAAATTTTGGGCCATTTAAGCTTGGACTTTAGGCCCAAGTGTATTGGCCTAAAGTGGGCCAAGAGGTCTGGCCCATAAAGCCATGAAGTGATCGACCAAGTTGGCCCAAGATAGGCCCAAGAAGAAGGCCCATCAACCTTGCATGTAATTGGACAAGTGGCATGAAGGAGGTGAAGCATGGTGGACACTTGTCTTCCTCCACAATTACACTTGTCCCCCATGCAAGAGAAGAAAGCATGCAATATATAAGCCACCGAAAAGAAAAAGAGAGAGAGAGAGTGGCTGGTTTTGAGAGAGTGAGAGAGAGGGAGAGAGTTACTGAGAGAGAGTGAGGTGCAAGAGAGAGGGAGGCCGAGGAGGAGGAGCTCGCCCGTCGCCGCCGCATGCCGTTCGTCCGTCGCCGGTGTGCCGTCCATGTGGTCGTGTTTGCTCGGTCTTAGAGGCAAGTTGGGACTGATTTCCACCCTTGCATGTGTGCCTTGCATTTATGATTTGTTTGTGGTAGGTTTCGGATCATAGGGAAGGCAAAAATCTTGAACTACAACATACTTAAATTTGGTACAAAATTATGGAGATTTAAGGGGTTAAATTCTCATCCTACGGAGATGCTAGATCTGGAATGTTCTCGCATGAACTGCCTGAGTCAGAACATTGTGAGAGCTTTTATGCATATTTTGAGTTCGATTTTGACTTTGATCTCTTCATGAAAGTTGTATCTAACATCTTAAACTACAACATATTAAAATTTGGTGGAAAATTATGGATATTTGAGGGGTTAAACTTTCATCCTACGGAGACCTCAGATCCGGAAGGATTTCACTGACCTTTTGTTGGATTTGTGGTTGCATGTTGATTTGTGCTAAGAATATATCTTTAAATACAACATAATAAAATTTGAAGTGAAATGAACAAGTATAACCTAGTAAATCGACTAGATCTTGAAGATGGTAATTCTGGAGATGTATTACAGGACACCCGAGACTTCATGGACCTAAATGACGACTATACTCTGGATATTTTACTTGGATCTCTTCACAAAACTTCTAGAAAACATCTTAATGTATAGCATATCCAAATTTCAGAGGAAACGAAGAAGAATAGGTAGGTGAAAACTCAGTATTTCGGAGAAGCATGTACTGGACGTTTCGGTGATGGATCCAGAAGATTCGTGTGACTGTAAAAAATAATATAAAAATAATCTTACTTGGAAGTCTTCATGAAAAATGTACTTTAATGTCTTGGTTATAACTCGGTAAAATTTCGTAATTTTTTGAGGTCGTATGGATATTTTAATCGAATTTCTTCGAAAACTGTGCATACTGAATTCATCCGAAAATTTCATGCTGTTTTGTGTGATTTATGGAATTATGTGAAATTTTATTTGGCCATGTATTTTACATGAAATCATCATCCTATTGTCTTGTTTATCACTTGCCTTAATTTTTATGACTTTTGAGAATTATATAAATATTAAATTAATATTTTTGAAAATGGCACAAGCTGGAATTTAAATAAATGTAAAAAGGGCATGATAAATGGATTATTTTAATTGGCATAAATTCCATAAATTTTATTTTATGAATAATTGTACCATGTTGCATGTATGATGAGGTATTGATGTATGCATGACAATGAATTGAGATGCATGTATGAATTCAATGCTGAATATGATTTTTGGTTGCCATTACATCATATGCCATGCTAAATTGAGATCGAAATTGGTGAACATGAATAATGTTAAATGAGGAGATTGTTGTGGCGGATGATAATGCCCCGGGAGTGTCGGGATGCTCGGTGGTATACAGTATGTAATTCCAGGGGAGGCCTGGTGGTATGTCGGTACATAATTCTGGAAGCCCTGTCGGAGGTCTTTACCCGAAGGGAATGCCCGGCCAGGGAGTGTAAATGCCGGAAGCCCTGTCAGAGGTCTTTGCCCGAGGGGAATGCCTCATGATGCCAATTGGGATGCAAGATGCCCGGATGGGGGCCGGATGGAAATTGAATGAGGTTTTCTAGCATGGGATGCGAGTGTAATATATGAGATGAAATTGATGATCCGAGGAAGGGTGATGTGGTGATCAAATTGAAAGTTAAAAGTGGAAATTGAACCATGCATGATATGATATGACATGATGATGATCACCCATGGCATGATGATATGCATGATGATGATGATGTATGATGTGATATGATGATGATCATCCATGGCATGATGATATGTATGATATGATGATGATATATGATATGGCATGATGACATGCATATATGTTGTGATATGATGATGTCATGATGATGATGACATGTGTATAATATGATGATGATGACATGTGTGATATGATGATGTCATGATGATGATGACATGTGTATGGTATGATGGTGTCATGTATATGATGATGATGACATGTGTGTGATATAATAATGTCATGATGACGATGATATGAGTATGACATGTTGATACACATGTATGTGTTATGATTGTGGTGATGATGCATGATAGTATATGCATGGCTTCAAGGTAAGTAATCCTTGCAATACATATATGACTTGTATGATGCATTGAGTGGTTATTGGATTCCTTTACCTGCTGAGTGGTTGTACTCATCCCTTTTGGGGAATAACATTTCAGACTAGATAAGATACCTCTGTGCCACTGCTACCAGTAGATGAATTAAGTGGTTGGTTATAATTACAAGGAGGAGGATAGCAAAGGGAGGAACTTTTGGATGCCGACACTGATCGATGGACTTTAAGTATTCAACTGTTGGAGAAGATGTCGGTCATCCTTTGAAGTGTAGCCAAGTATAGAAAACTACGACATTTTGATGTACCGACTAAAGATGTCCATCTGCTCTATGTAAATAAAC
The DNA here is from genome assembly GCA_014182885.2 of Eucalyptus caleyi. Lineage (NCBI taxonomy): Eukaryota > Viridiplantae > Streptophyta > Magnoliopsida > Myrtales > Myrtaceae > Eucalyptus > Eucalyptus caleyi. Next base: position 29,777,143 of record CM024468.2, on the reverse strand, counting down.
GTGTTCGGTTTTAACTTATATAAGATGTTTAGTAGGTGTGCATCGTTTTCTGAACATAGGGAAGGGAGTTGTTGGATGTGCTTCCGTATTTAAATTGCGCAAAGGGACCTATCAAAAAAAAAAAAAAAAAATGTAAACCCCCATGGTTGTATGGACTTACTACAATTGAAATGGTATCAGAGTGACATGTTAATAAGGAAAGTGAAAGGTAAGTGAACTATGGCGACCCTAATCGAATCGGGGGCCGTTGAGGGGTGCCACATTTTACCCTATTGTCATCAATCATATTGAGTTATTCGAATCTTTATCGAACCTATTCAGCTTGAGAGAACTTGACTTAAGACTCAATGAAGGGATTTCGACTTCCACGGTAGCATAGCCTCCATTCCATAGACCATGAGAATGGTGTTGCCATAGTTGATGTGCGAATTAAAGTTTAGTAAGCAAGCAAAGCATATGGCAACCGATCATGCCAACCATGGTAGTTTTATGCCGTTTTGGCTAAATTGTCACTTCCATTGTTTCATTCATTTGTGGGCAATAAAGAGAATAATTCGAATGGTGAATGTAGAACTCTCCTAGTAATTCATCCACCACCTTGTTGTTCAGATTTGATCCATTATCTGTTATAATTGCTTTAGGAACCTCATATTTGGCGATGATATCATGATGGATGAACTCTGCCACGCTTTTTGCAATAACGTGGGCATAAGAACTGGCTTAAATCCATTAGGAATCAATAGCCACCAAAATTAAGCTGTGTCAATTCGAAGCTTTAGGATTAATTGGTCCGATGATGTCAACACCACACATTAAGAAAGGTTAGGGCTTGGACATTTGATGCAATTCATTAGGAGGAGTGTTGATTTTGTCTACATAGACTTGACATTAGTGACAACATCTCACATGTTGAATACAATCAACTTCCATGGTCAACCAGTAGTAATCGAGCCTCTTGAGTTTTCTTGTCAAGAGATGACCATTCATATGAGGGCCACACTCTCCTTCATGTATTTCCTTCATTAGGAGTTTGGCTTATTGTGCATCCATGCATTTTAGTAAAATTGAATCGGAAGACCTTTTATAAAGGGCTCCTCCACTAAGGAAGAATTTGGATGCCAACTTCAACAGGTATTTTCAATCATTGGATTGACTCCCTTGGTGAAATTTCCCTTCTCGAAGGTAGTTCATGATACCATAATATCAGGGTTTACCATCAGGTTCTTCTTCAATCATCAAGCAATAAGTAGGCTTCTCAAGACGTTGATTTGCAATGGATCAATGCTCAAATCGCCGATTACTTGTAACATTGATGATAAGGTTGCTAGGGTATCAGCAAATTGATTTTGTGATATTGGCAAATAATCAAAAGATATTTCGTCAAATTCATTGACCAAGTCTTCAAGATATTCATAGTAAGGAATCAATTTTTCTCATGTTTGCCATTCGCCTCCCATTTGGAGAATGATGAGTGTAGAATCATCATAAACCTGAAGCTTTTTGAATTTTATATCGATGGCTAATTGCAATCCAAAGATGCAAACTTCATATTCAAAAATATTGTTAATACAATGGAATATCAACTTTGCAGCTACTGGGTAATGTTGAGCTTCTAGGGATATTGAAACTGCCCCAATGCTAGAATTAGAAAGGTTAACAGCACCATCAAAATACATGGTCCACTTGTCATGTGAGAATAGATAAATCTGTTCATCAACTTCATCTCATTCGTCAGACTTCTCGGGATTTTCAACTAACATATTGAACTCATAAAGTAATATTTGCCACTTAGTGAGCCTTTCAACCAATTTAGGCTTTTCCAAAAGATCTTTAATTAGGTCATTCTCAATTACCAGCAGGATGTGGTAGTAAAGAGTATATTGCCTCAATTGGTGTAAAACCCAAATCAAGACTACATAGGATTTTTCCACTTCGAGATATCGAATCTTGAAGGTAGTAACTTCTTATTAAGGTAGTATATGGCATGTTCTATTTTTCCTTTGGTCCTTTTTGGCCCCACACGACTCTTAATGACTTTTCGTGAATGGTGAGATACAAGCTCAGAGGCAAACCTTGAATAGGCGGTACTAGTACAAGAGGTTGTGAAATATATCGTTTAAGCTCTTCAAAGGATTTATGACATTCTTCATCCCAATTGACCTTGGTGTTCTTCTTCAACAGCTAGAAGAATAGTTTAACAGCTTTTGACAATTGGGAAATGAATCCCGCAACATATTCAATCTTCCCAATAGGCTTCATACTTCTTTAATAGTAGAAGGGGGTTTTAGGTTGCATATGCCTTTTACATTCGAAGGATCTATCTTGATACCCATGTCACTAACCATAAATCCAAAAAACTTCCCAGACTTTGCCCCAAATATGCATTTTGCAGGGTTAATCCTTAATTTGAATTTCCTCAATCGGTTAAATAGTTTTCTCAAGACTTCAACATGGTCTTCACCTTGTCTTGACTTTGCAAGTATGTCATCGACATAGACTTCAATCTCTTTATACATCATGTCATGGAATAGTGCCATCGTGGCTCTTTAATATGTTGCCCCTGCATTCTTCAAGCAAAATGGCATAACTTTGTAGCAAAATTTTCTCCATGGAGTGATGAAAGAAGTTTTAGTCTTATCTTTCTCTTTCATCCAAATTTGGTTTAATTGGAAAATCCATCCATGAAGGAGAACAATTCAAAGCTAGCAATATTGTTAAATAAGATATCAATGTGTGGCAAAGGAAAATCATCCCTAGGGCTTGCCTTGTTTAGATCACGTTAATCAATGTAGACTTGGACCCGTCCATCCTTCTTCATAACCAGGAATATATTAGCAATGAAATTAACATAATGAGTGATTTCAATGAAACCAACATTTAGGCGCTTCATAACTTCTTCTTCAATCATTTTCAATAACTTAGATTTCATCCTTCTGAGCTTTTACTTCTTGGGCGAAATATTAAGATTGAGTGGTAATGCGTGTTCCATTATCTCAGGATCTAAACCTAGCATGTCAGCATACAACCGAGCAAAAACATTTTGGTATTCTTTCAAAAATCCAATTAATCTATTAGTATCTGCTTGAGATAGTTTGCCCTGATTTTGATTTCTTTGGGATTATCTGAATCTCTTAAGTTCACAGTGATTGGTTGCTCAATAGTAGGAGGTTTGGATTCTTCATGTTTGAGCCATTCTCTTTCAAAAACTTGAGGATCATTCTCATTCTCTGAGTTGGAGTAATCGTGTCACGCCTTGAGCCTCGAGTACATGCCCATCCCTAGGTGGTTGATAAATACGCAACATCCCAGGATGCGTCGCCGACCCATTCATTTTTATGCACATGCGAAAGCGAAACAAATCCCCTAACAACCAAAGCTTAGGATAGGAAAGCAGGAAACCATTCACATCCAAAACAAGCCTTTTTATAAACAAACAAGGTTTATATACAATATTGGGCTGTCTACAAAAGACCGGCTCAACAAAAAGGAAACTGTCTTATGAACAACTAGTTAGTCTTCATTCCTCCAGTCTCCACCTCCCCAGACTCCGGACTTTAGTTCCTCCACAATCACCATCTAAGGACCTAAAAATGTTGAGCCCACGACGGGGTGAGAAAATGTCTCACCAAATTCACTCTCTAAACTTCGACTAGGAAGGAAATACGCCCCAAGGGTTACTTAAGTACAAGCACAAGTCAGAGGACTTACCTTTGCCTTAGATCCTTCATGCAAGTTAGTACAATTCATATAATCATCCAAAGCTGATGTCTATATTACTCACTAAAGCTGATGTCTATATTGCTCACCGAAAGCTGCTAAAGTATTATTTCTCATCGAAGCTGTAAATAACTATAATGCTCGTCGAAGCTGATATCTATAATGCTCTTCGAAGTTGAAATAATCTTGTTCACCGAAGTTACTATATCAATTATTGCTCCCCGAAGCTGATCAATGCACACCTAAGTTGAACTATGATAAATTACTCCTAGCCAAGGATATTATGCTTTGCACATCAATTCCTCAATTAAATACCTAACTTGGCTTAATTTTATCGTGTTAAAATGTACCCGATAAAAATAATCGTGTGTGGTTACACGGTCGGCCTGAGCCAAAAATATAACATCTTTATTTTAGAAAATCCCACTATTTATACAATGTCTAAAAATATTTTTGGCATTGTAAACTGACACCCCAATAATTTCTAATTAAATATTGAAAATATTCAATTTTGGAATAAATTCTCAAAATTATAAATCTCACTCAATGTCCACAAAATGACATCCAATTAAATAAACCAATCATACTATTGCAATCAGCACAGAATTCCGGTCACCAGCTATTCTGGTCTAATTTCTGGAAAATAATAAATAATTAAATAATTAACAAAATTAATTAATTAAATACCGATAAAAGCCAAAAATACAAACCTATGCCGAAAATGCTAAATTAAATACTGAAATGGGCCTGGAAAATTCCCAACCAAATTAGATAATTAATACAACTTGTCTAATCTTTAATTAATCTAATTTAACAACCAAACATGCAAAATTGGCTAATCAAATTACTAATCTAATCTAACTAACCACCTAAACCTTAATTAACTTAAACTAATTACCCCTAAGCATAATTAATTCCCTAAGTAGTGTTTAGTCGGTAAACTCACCAAATTTGTGGGTTGGTGAGTCCACAGTGACGGCAACGTGGAGACAAGCGATAAACTCTGAAATGGTAATGCCAAACGAAGACCGAGCCAAGTGGAAATCGGCCACAAAGTTGGCTGGAAAAAAAAATTGCGTGCTTTTGGGCTAGCGGTCGCCGGATGAAGGAGGAGGTAGGCTATTGGTGGGCTGCTGCTTCGGTGGGGATGCAGCTGCGGACGTGTGGCTTCAACAACGCAGGTGGAGTAGCGAAGGAGAGACAGAAATTGAGGGAGATGGTGCAGTGGGGGATAGGCGACAGTGTGCTGGCGTGGGGAAGAGAAAACATGGGGCAGCTATGTCGTGGAGTGGCAGACATGGTCAACAACTCAAGAGGTTTCAATGGAGTGTTGATTGAGTGGGAGAAGACTCGAACGTGTGGGGTGAGCGTGCAAGGGAAGGCTGGATGAAGGACATGCGGCAGAGGGTCTTCGGTGGGGCAGCGAAGGAAAAATGGAAGAGAAGTAGAGGCCGTGAGAGAGAGGAAAACAAAGTCGAAGCTGCAGAGGATACGGGGAAATTTTGGACTACTTCGGTCCAAGGAAAGAGAAGGCAGTGAAGAGAGAGAGGGAAAAGGGAACACAATTAAGTCAATGGACGAGCCAATCAAAAGCCTAGGGAAAATATTTAATACTCATTGCAAATACTGCAAAGTCTTGGCTTCCTCCAATAAGAATTTATTCCAATTTCCCACAAATAATTCCATTTTAGGGGCCAAATAACCATTTTCCTTCAGCCATCCGAATTTTCACTTTTATTCCCGACCTTTCTGACATTCAATTTCTTAACAAATCTCTCCAATTTGATGTCTAATTTTGTAGAAGAAAATGCCCACACAATTTCCACACGTTCCCCTCATCAAATAGCTCAACTTGGAAGTCAAAGCTCCCCTCAATTCGGCCAATCCGAATTTCCGTTCTTTTTCGAAACGTCCAAATCGATTTTCCTTAAAAATCCCGAAATTGCCGAAAATTCTTTGAAGGATGAGTAGATGTTCCTAAAATAAATAGTGACATGAGAGCACTTTCAATTTATGAAATCCGGTTCAAATTTGCGATTAGTTTCAATCTTACGCGATTTTAGCGTGACCTAACCTACCGGGTAGCTTTTAGGAAATCGGGTTAAAAAAAAAAGATTGTTAAATATGCCAAGTAATGGTGTCTAAAATGATGAGAGGCAAGTCTTTTTTGTTAAATATGCCAAGTAATGGTGTCTAAAATGATGAGAGGCAAGTCTTTTGCCAAACACGTCCTTATACACTCTCTAAGAGAATTGAGTAAAAAGAACCATATATTAAGGCATAGGGTTCATTCACAGTGAATACATGGTTTGAGATGATAAATGCATTTTCTTCTCAATCCCAAACACTATTGATGTTCCTTGCACGCCACTTTGAATCGAATGAGGAGCATTTCCAAAATAACCCTATTAAGAACAACCCCACATTGGGGCGAAACAGAGGGTTTTGGTTGAAAATTATGAAGCAAAAAATCAAGAAAGATTTTATTCTTTTCACTTCCATCAATCTTCATGTGCTAGTTTGTCCTTTGCTTAGCCAATTTGAGCCTTATGCAATTTCTTCATAACCTTAGTGATAATTATCTCCCTACACTGGGGTGAGGCATGTGATTTGCCAACAAAATTAAGAATGTTAGTCATGTTTGTAAATACCACTCGAGAGTCTCAAGTACTCAAAAGAGATTGAAATTATGGGGCATGAAAAAACATAGTACCTAGTAAAAGCAATGTCAATGCTCATAAAAAATGCAAAGAAAAGAAAAATCGATGGTCATGCAAAATACCATTTAAAAAAAAGAAGAAATTCTTTGCAAAGCATATCTATTACAAGCAATTATTAGAAAAGAGAGTGAAGCTCTCATGTCTCAAGACAAATAGTCAAAAGAAGTCTCGAGATAGGTTAAATTTCAAGAGTCAAATTTCTGAAAAGTTGTGTGATAGTAATGATGCCAAGATAATCACTCACTTTTAACCCCTTGATATCAATAAATTTTTCAAGCCTTTCTAAGCCTCACCCAAACCAACTTTACAACCCAGGTTTGAAGTCTCTTCCCATTGGGATGGTTCGAGTTGAAATGAGGATATCACATAGTAGCTACCGCTAGATGGAGTGGGAGCAATCATATCTTATCTTATCTTCAAGGATTTTGACTTGTAAACATGATGAAGATATTGATTGAATATTCATTTCTTTGGCTCAAAGTGAGATTGAAGTACGCCAATGACCAAGCCATCATTATGGTTCTCTCAAAAGACCTTTTGATCAATGAATTATATTTACTATGAATGTTTCTGAAAGCCTTAGACATAGGTTGAGTGAAACCTCTCCAATGAGATTCAAGTAGTTTTCTCACATCAATGGTTGGGATAAAAACCCTTTTTGAAAGCCATTGCGAAAGACATCTTTTGATTAGGCTATTTACACTTGGCATATTTGATTTAACCCTTAGGTGGTTAATTAAATTACATTTTGTTAAAATCCTCTGTGAAGGGATTTGATAGTTGGTATTGTTTACGAAGATATGTTTGAATGATTTCGCCATATTGGTTTTTGAGCAATACCAAAATCCTTTTTCAAAATACGAGTTCCCCCAAGGGATTGGTTTTTTGTTATCTTAAACCATATCCCTTGCTTTTTGTTTTTGGTTAACTTAAACCATACCAATGTTTTAGGTTTTTGGTCATTCTAAACCATAACCCTTGTTTCCAATTTTTGGTTACCCTAAATCATACCCCCTCAAATTTAGGTTCCAAGTTCTCCGTAGAAACCTCAGCTTTAGGTTCTAGGTTGTTATCCGAAACCTCAACTTTAGGTTCCAGGTTATCCTAAAAAATCTCGCCTTTAGGTTCCAAGTTGTCCTTAGAAGCCTTGAATTTAGGTTATAGGTTATCCTTAAACCTTGTCCTTAGGTTAGTGGTAATCATTAAACCATTTCCTTTTTCCTTAGCAACGTCATTTTGTTCATTCCATTCTACAAGAGAGACGGAGAGAAGAATCCTAAATATGGGTCCAGAATATCCAATGAGCGAAGGTAAGTGTCCAAGTACATCCTTAACCAAATATCATTTCCTCTGTCATTTTCTATTTCCAAAGTGGAGTTGACTAAAAATTGTAGGTATTGATTTTGTTTTTGGGTGCAACCTCCTTGAACTCCCACCGAAAGAGAGGCAATTGTTGATACTTGATTTTTAGTCAACGTATCATTAAAAAGTAAAAATTTCAAGATTTGGGTTTCGATCACAACGAAACCCCATTTCTTGGCAAAAGAATACTGTTTTTTATTTATATTGTTTACATTATTGTTTTTAAGTAATTTCTAGTTCACTTTCAAGAAAAACACGAAAAATTCAAACGGTTGACTTTCGGGTTGATTTTTTTGTCAACCTTTGACTCAAAATCGAAAATGCATAAATACAAAATTTGACTTTGTATGCCAATTTGACTTTTATGTCAAAAATTTCACAAAATTCAATTAACAACCTTGATTTCTAAAATTTTCAATTTTAGGTTTTAAATTGACCAAAACTAAAATTACTTTTACTTTAGCCATAATTAGGTGTAGTTCCTTCTTCGACATTTGGTTTATGGACTATTTTAAATCCACCTATACATTCAATTTTACGATTCCTCAAGATATTCTTTCACTTGAAATCATGTGACCTAGGAATGCTACACGAATCAACCGAAACTCGCACTTGCTGAACTTGGCGTACAGCTCATGATTCCTCAGAGTCTGAAGTACCATCCTCAAATGCCTCTCATGCTCCTCAAAACTTCTCGAATACACCAAGCAATTGTCAATGAACACGATTACAAATTAATCCAGATATTCTTTGAAAACTTGGTTCATCAAATCCATAATAGCAGCTGGGGCATTCGTCAAACCAAACGGCGTTATAGTAAACTCATAATAGTTGTATCGAGTATGAAACGTTGACTTCAGTATATCCTTTCTAATCCTTAGCTGATGATACCCTATTCTCAAGTCGATTTTTGAAAATATCGACACTCTTTGCAACTGGTCAAACAAGTCATCGATCCTCGGTAGTGCATACTTATTCTTGATCGTCACTTGATTTAGTTGATGATAGTCGATGCATAAACGCAACGAACCATCTTTCTTCTTCACGAACAGAACTGGTACTCCCCAAGGTAATGCATTAGGACGTACAAATCCCTTATCCAAGAATTCTTGCATCCGCATACCTTCAACTAGTAAGGAGCCTTAGAGATTGTCTCTTTCCCAAGTGCTAACTCAATTGTGAATTCTCTCTCTCTAGTGGTCGGCCTAGCATTTCTTTCGGAAACACGTCTAGAAATTCTTGAACCACTGCGATATCTTCAATCTTCAGCTCCTCAACTATTGTATCCACAATAGTCACTAGGTAACCTTGGCAACCCCCATCTAACAAACGAGTTACCTTAAGCAGCGAGATTAAGGTAATCAAGGGTCCTCCTTGACTCACAAGAAACTCGAAATTTCATTTACTAACGGGTTAAATTGAATCACTTTACAATAGCAGTCCATCTTAGCTCGTTGCTTGGTGAGCTAGTCTATGCCAATTATCATATCGAAATCATACATGGTTAGTGTCACGCCCCGATCCTTGGGCACGCACACATCCTTCTCTTGGTCGATTTTAATATGCGATATCCCAGGACTATATATCGCCGACCCTTTCATTTATTAAGCACATGCGGAAGCAATTATAAATCCCCAGACAATAAAACAATGGGATAGAAAAGCAGGCTATATTTTTCATATTGAAATTTACAACCAAACCTTTATACATGGCATTAGACAGAGCACTTCACAAACTATTCGCAACTTCAGAGTCTCACTCTATCTACACATATATAAAAGGGTTCACAAAGAGATGGGATTTCAATCCTCGTCTAAGTCATACTCGGGATCATCCTGATCCTCTTCGTATTCCTCTTCACTCAGATCATTCTCTTCCTCAATTTCACCTCAGAGTTCTCCTTCACAAATTCCTCCTCCTCAGCTCCTCGTCGGGATCTTGAAATGTTTTCCCCAAACTGGGATGAGACTACGTCTCAACGAGTTCTACCCCACTAAGCCCGATTAGTAAACCATTATACTATAGGCTGCCTAAACACGCACAGGGCAGAAGATTTACCTTGGCCTCAGATTCCACCTGCATATTAGCACAGTTCACAAAAGGCACCTAAGTAATCACATCACAGATCGAAGCATCGATCAAATCGACCTAGTCAATTATATTCCAACAAGACCACTCACGGTCATTTCCAATCAATCAATCAATTCACAACATCAACTCAAAACAATGATCAATCGACCTAGTCGATTACATGTCAGCCGGACCATCTTTAGGTCATTCCAGTCATTGCTATAAAACCAATCACCGAGCCACGTGCATTCTCTGAGGTGATGGGACCGATCATCGAGCCACAATACACATGACCAAATTTCTAAATGACATGCCAAGTCATCAGGTCAGCATATATCTTACATACTCACTTTCATTTCCACAATTTCCAGTATGATCGGTAGTCTACCACAATACCTTTATCACTGGCAACCGATACTCGATACATAGAAATACGGCCACGCAGGCACAATCTACGCCACACAGGCATGATCCACTATCGTCACACAGGCATGATCAATTATTGCCACACAGGCATGATCAACTATTGTCACACAAGCATGATCAATTATCGCCACACAAGCATGATCAACTATCGCCACACAGGCATGATCAATTATCGCCACACAAGCATGATCAACTATCGCCACACAGGCATGATCAATTATCAACAATTTACGTTCATTCTCTAAGGCATCCTACATGCCAAAGCGATGTAATAATCGCCGAGCTACATCACACAGCATTTCTTTTCATCTTTTATCATCATTGATAAAATATCGTGCATTAGTACACGATTGGCCTTAGCCAAAATATAATGATTTCGATTCCACAATTCCCACCATTATTAGCGCCCACCAAAACGCTTTTGGTGCTGTCAACCGACACCCGATTATTTTCCAATCAATTATCCAAATTAATTAACCCAGGAAAATAATCTTGTAATCACAATTAATTCACTTCAGCACAAAATAAAGCTCAATTAAATAAATGGACTGCACCACGATGATCAGCACAAAATTTCAGATCGTCGGCCATCAAATTCTTAATTTCCCAAAAATAAATAATTAATTAATTAATTTCGAAAATTAATTAATAAATATAAAAAATTCCATTTAGCTCGAAATAAAGCCAATTTAAATAAACGGGCTGCACCACAATCATCAGCATAATATTTCGGTCACTGGCCATCTCAACCTTAATTTCCGAAAAATAAATAATTAAATAATAAATTTCGAAAATTAAACAATTAACATTAAAATTCAATTTAGCTCAAAATAAAGCCCGATTAAATAAACGGACTTCACCATGGTCATTAGCATAATATTCCGGTTCCAAACCATCTCAGTTGAATTTTCAGAAAATAAATAATTATTTAATTTAATTCCGAAAAGTAATATTTAAATACTAAAAATTCCACTTAGGCCCGAAAAGCCTAATTGGAGCCCACTAAGGGTCGGGAAAAATCCCGAGGCACTTCCAATAATTAGTAGACCATGTCTACTTGCTAATTACACATTCAATTTATCTAATTCGCATCACAATTGGCTAATAATTGCTAATTTATTCTAATCTAACAACCTAAACATAATTAATTAAATCTAAACCAACCTTAAGAATAATTAGCCAACTAATCTTGGATTAGTGAGATTACTCACCAAATCGCGCGCAAATCAGATCAATCCGACGGTGGCGACGCGAGGAACGATTCTTCCCAAAGCGACTCACGGATCTGGGGCCCGGAAATGGCCCAAAACAGGCCACGAACCGGCTGGAAACCCACTCGTGGGCTTGCTGGTTCGGCTGCGAAACAAGGGAAAACAGAGATGGTTAGGGGCGGAGGAGGGTCGGGAAGACAAGCGGCGGTCCGGCGAGGCTCCACGGCGGCTCCGGCGGCTTGCTCGGCCACTCATGGTGGCTGGACGAGGCGGAACAGGGGCGGGAGACATACGGGGGAGGCCTGGGCACGAGGAAACAAGGGCTGGCGGAGCACGTGGCGAGCGGCGAACGAGCGGGCGCGGGCGTGCGGTGCGGCGGCGGGACGGGCGGCAACGGCTGAGGGTCGAGCTGCTGCTGCTCGGCTTCTTTAGCTTATGGTTTTTGTTCGCACGAACAGGGGAGAAGAAAGAGGAAGAAAGCGGTCACGTGGGGGAAGAAGAGAGAGAAGAGAGAGAAAAGATAGGTATTGACCAGTCAAAAGTAGAAAGAGAGAGAGAGAAGCAAAGTTGAATTTGATAAGGGGTAGTGTTCGGTGGGGGGTGGGCGTCCACACGAAGGGAAGGGGAGAGGAGAGAGAAGAGAGAGAGAGGAAAGAGAGAAGAGGGGAGAGAGAGAGAAAAAGAATTAAAATAATAACATTATTCTTATTTTCTTTTTCTTTTTCCCTTTCCTTTTCTAATTTCTTTTAGTCCTCGATTTTTCCTCCGATAATTTCTTTCTTGAAATTTCGGACTCGACAATAAATTGATAGAAGATGAGACGGTCCTAAAAATGAATTGTGACATGCCCGAATATTCGATTCCCAAAACTGAATTAAATTTCATGATTAAAATCGATCGGACGCGATTTTAGTCCAATCCAACCAATTAGGTAGCTTTTAGGGATTTTACCGCGGTTATATCCCTTAATGGCTTCACCTAATAGATTAGCTAACTCGTGAGTGATCAGCTCAGAGAAAAAGGACCATAGGCGCGCCGACGATATGCACATTTCACTTTATCGAAACGGGGTCAAATTTCAAGATGTCACAGTTAGAACTAACAAATCTATCTTCCCTTCTCGCTCACCAATCATTAACTTGCAACCAAGACAACCCAATGCAGCTAACACCTTATCCTTTAATGGTGTAGATATGCTAACCACTAACTCCAACAACTCAGAATTCAATCCTATCAACTTCATAAATTGCTCGACTATAAATGAATGAGTTGCACCGGGATCAAATAAAGTATATGCAACATGGTCATTCACTTGACCTTGCACTAGAGGTCTGTTCTATTCAAGCAAGTCCTCTACCTATCCTCTCGTGATGGCGTACACTCGACCTTGCGTTGGAGGTCTATTCTATTCTCCCTGTTATGCAATATGTGGTATAAACCTTCTATTCTAACCGATTGGTGGCAGCGGCGATAACTACTGTAGTCTTGTCGGTCTTATGGGACAATATTTGGCCATGTGACCCTGCTGGCCACACTCGAAGCAAATGCCTATCCTAAGATGGCATAGGCTGAACCAAGTCGCCTTCCACGGAAGTGACATGCACTATTCTGATTCGACGCTGACTTGCCAATTTCACCATTTCTATTGAGTGGAACATGGAACCTTCCTTTGGTCATAGGCTTCTTCCCAAACCGGTTCTATCTTTATGTGAATTGAACCTCAACCTAGACGAGGTGGCTTGCTCACTTTAACTTCTCGCACAAGCTGATATATAGATGGTAGCTCGCACTAGCAAATATATAAATGGTAGCTCGCACAAGCTAATATAGTATAATACTCTCACAAGCTTATATATCAATGCTCATATAGGTTGATATAGTATATTGCTCTCACAAGCTGACATATAATTGCTCTCACAAGCTAATGATAAATGCTCTCACAAGCTGACGATTCACCGTGTTGTAAATACCCGATAAAAATAATCGTGTATGGGTACATGGTTGGCTTAAGCCAAAAATGCAATATCTTTCTTTTCAAAAATCCCACTCTTTATATAGTGCGTAAACACATTTTTGGAGTTGAAAACTGATGCCCGGTATTTTTTAATTAAAATACCGAAATTCCACAATTTTGGAATAAACACCCAAAATTATAATTACCACTCAATCTGCACAAATTAGTACTCAATTAAATAAACTAAGCACACCATTGCAATCAGCACAAAACTCTGGTCACTGACTATCTCGGTATAATTTTCAGAAAATAATAAATAATTAAATAAATACCAAAAATTATTAAATAAATGCAATTAATTACCAAAAATAGAACCTTAGGCCGGAAATGCTTAATTAAACACCAAAACGGGGGCCTAGAAAATTTATGAACCTATCTAGATGAATAGTACAACTTTTCTAGCCTCTAATTAATCCGTTCTAACCACCGAACATGCAAAATCAACTAATTAAATCACTAATCGGTTCTAACTAACCACATAAATCATCATTAGCCTAAACTAATCAACCCTTAAGCATCATTAACTCCCTAAGTAGAGTTTAGCAAGTAAACTCACCGGTTTAGTGATCTAGTGAGTCCATGACAATGGTGACATGGAGATGGGCAACAAACCTCTTAATGGCGACGCCAAACAAGGCTCAGAAAATGCCCAAAATGGCACACGAAGGCTTACGGCTAGGCTGGGCTTTCGGTTTTGTCTTAGGCCGAAGGAGGGCTACTCAGGGCTCGACTTGGGCTGAAACAGGCTAGGCGGGTGGCTAGGTGAGCAAGTGGAGGCTTTGATGGGCGGGGATGATGACCAAGGCAATGGTGGAGGAGGTTCGAAGGCATCTAGATAGTAGCTAGGCTCATGGAGGAGCAAGCTGGAGGCAAAACAAGCAGCGGATGGGTGCGTGGGGCTCGACGACAGCAACAGGCTCTGGCAGAGGTTCGACGGCTTAGTGGGCATGCAACCACTAAGGGAAGGGCTGCCAGTCACTCTCTTGTTCTCTCAAGCTCTCTCAAGCTCTCTCAAGGTTCTAACAATGGATAAAGTGGCCTAGGTTCACTAGTCACCTGGCCAAAAGATTACAACGCTCCTAGGAATTAGACCCTGCTATATTCATAGTTTGACGTGTAGCTTGGGTTTGTTGGGGGTTAGCGTGTGTTTTTTTTTTTTTTTTGTCTTTTAGCCGCTTGGCCTTTGCTTGGCTTCCTTTCACTCATTTGAGACTGTTCTTTTGAGTGCGAGTCTTTGAAGCCCGTTCTTTGTATTTTTTGACCTCCCTTTTATATTACTTACTTACTTACCAAAAAAAAAAATGGATAAAGTGGCCTTGGGAAGAAGAAGAAGCTAGCTAAAGAGTGGAGGGTCTCTTGAAGCCTCCAAAGTCTTCTATTTCAACTCTATCTCCATTGGCAAGGCCCCACCACAATTGGCTGTCATCTCGGGCCAATTTGTGCACAAAAATCCCCCTAGAACCATCCCTAAGTGGTCCAAAATATTGGTGGACCCTTGGCCTACGAATTTTGGCCAATTACTCCAAATTGAACCAAAATTCCTCTCCAATTGATGCTAAATCGGTCCCCATAAATTCAACCAAGATTTCCTCAACCAAATTAACATTTTTCATCACCAATTGAACCAACTTGAATCCCAAAAACATGATAAAAAACGGCCCTCTGATTTTTCCAATTGAAAATGGCCATATTTTGAATTTTCACCAAAAATCTTAGTTTGCAGAAAAATCTTCAAAGGATGAGTTAACGTTCCTAAAATGAATCGTGACATTTTAGAACTTTTAAAATTTATGAAATCGGGTCCAAATTCGCGGTTAATTTAAACCTGACGTGATTTTAGCGTGATCTAGCCTACTGGGTTGCTTTTAGGAATATTTAGTGCAATTCGCCCGTGGTTGATTATTTTCGAGCCCCAATGTACATCTTCAACACATTGGCGACTCTCAGTTGTGGTGAAAATCTCGAAATTTCAAATATAGGCATAAGGTAATGACCTTGGCAAATTAGCACAATCAAGCAATTGATTCCCGGTTGAATTCTCAAGTCTAATGTGTTAAAATCCTTTAACAGCTTCACCTGATAGACTAGTTATCTCGTGAGTGATCAGCTCAAATAATAGAACTATATGCACGTTGATGAAAAGCCTAATTCATTCAATTGAAAACAAAACTGGAAATTTAGGATGTCACAATTTTTATATTAGGCTTAAATTCATTTTTGACATAAGCTTGAGCACTTCAATTCAAGATCAATTTAGATGCGATAAGTGATCTTACACATGGGTAGTTATGAGATAGGGCAATTGTGACATTAATTGAATTCAATTTTACTTAATTTTCCATTTTGCCCATTGAAATGCAAATTTGACCATTTTGACCCTTTAGGCCTAATTCAAAGCATCTATAGTTTTGACCTGTTGTATTTCACAATAATCATTCAATTAGATTAATAAAAGACCCTTAGATCCCATTCATAAGATCTAATTAGCTTAATTGTATCTTAATTGATTATTTTCTTCTTAAATAGGATAAAATTTCGATTCAATTTGGTCATTTATGGACCAAATTGCATAAATGTTGAACCCACAAGGGTCCCAAGTGGGATGAAATGGCCAGAACAAGACAAAAATGGTTAAGAACTAGTCAAAATCGGCCTATTAATTGTAAGCCTCTCAGTGGCCACTTCCTATCGACCCTCTCAAAAAACCTCAAGGATCAGGGTCACCCTAAACTTTGCTAACAGCAGGGCTAGCCAAGAGGTGTCACATCCCGTGCCCACCACATCCGCACTCAATAGGTCTCCATGGTACGGCCCTGAAAAAGGTTAGTCCACAACGGGGTGAGATAAAATCTCAACGAGTCAAAACCCTAAACCCTGGTTAAGATGCAAATTCGCCTCGAAGGCAATCCTAAGCACACACCATACAAAACATACCTCGCCTCAGCACGTACCTACACGTTAGCTCAACATATATACCATCATCAGTGTAGCAAGCGTAGTTTAATAACCGAAACACATCATTTCATCCTTTAATCATTCACATGGGTCTCGATTCTAAGGTAAAATCATTAAGACACGTCCCATACTATGCCAGACAATTTTCCCTCATAATCAGGTGCAACTATTATAACCATTCAGGCGTATTCCAATTATTACGACCCATTGGCCATGGCCAACTCAGCAATCGGCAGTCATCTGGCGTAATTGGGCATCGTCCCACCCCATCAAGCACGGTATCATCCAAAACCTCCGCCTAGATGGCATTCCACATAGGGCATCGTTCCAAAATCAATCTGCGAACGACATCATCCAGAACCCCTGCCTAGATAGCATTCCATGCAAGAGCATCGTCTTGCATAAATGCATCAAGATGGGTTCACTACCCCACGTAATTGCATCAAGGTATTTAGCTAATCACACACCAGCACATACTTGGCCAAGAACACCGTGCTTTGCATATACATACCTCAATTTTAAATAATGAACTTGGCCAATTTTCTTTGTATTAAAAATCATCCTAGTAAAATAATCGTGCATGGTCACGCATTTAAATCGAACCAATAAGCATGGTACACTCTTATTTCAAAATTCCAGGATTCCATATACTATATAAAATTTCGATGTAAAAAACCGACACTTTGGATATTTTTCTATTTAAATATCATAAATCAAATTTTGTAATAATAATCAACAATTATCACCAAGCACTCAATTGCACAAATAAGCAATCAATTTCACATATAAATTCAACCAAAAGAACAAGGGTAAAATTTCACTAACTGGCTAATCCGTCACAATTTACGCTAATTACGATTAATTAAATAAATCGCAAGTCATTAAATAAACTACATTGAATTAAACTAAACCACTGAATTAACTTAACCATGCAGGCACATCATCAACCAAGTCAACTCTTAGCTTCCATCATATAGCCAAAACACCAAAAATCCCTTTTTAAGATTCACTCGGCACCCATTTCTTTTTTTTCTTCAAACTTTTCGAAATAAATTCGTACGGGCTCCCTTATTTGAAATTAACCCACCAAAATTTGCACGCATCTAGTATAAAACCTCCTCGTTTTATTGAGAAATAATTTTTGGTGTTCGGTCTTGACACCTTATTTATTTTCTATTTAATATTCCATAAGGTCATGTTTTGCATTGCCAATAAACACTCACCATAGCACAAGCATTCACATATTATCACACATGAGTTCTAAGAATGCCAAAATCAACCAAATCACAACATATTCATTTCCCAACAAGCCAGATACTAAGAACAACTACAAAACCACAATCGGTCCTAACCGGCAGAAACTGGGCCATTCGCATGTCTCCAAGTTTAAATCCAGAAACCTAACCAAACGAGTTCGAAAAATTTTCAAATTTGAATATGTTATGAAAGACACATAAAAAAACACTTTTTAGAAAGACAACTTGACTCAAATATTTCTAGAGTGAGAGCAGTAAATTGCTCAAGTCGAGACCAAAACTGTGTCTGTGTCCAGAAATTCTGTTTTCCAAAATTACTTTGGTTCGAGGCCTCAAACTTATCCGTTTGATCTGAAATTTGAATATGTTAAACTATAGGATGTGAACAAAAACTTTTTTGAAGTAACTCTTTAGAAAACCGAACCTTAAGAGTTGATGAAAATCCCTTGAACAAAGGTTCTGTTTTGTTTTTAATGAAATTGAAATCTTATTCTTTTAAATCCATAAAATCTTGAGTGAAATATATGTCATAATTGAAGATGCTTAAGATATTTTTTCAAGAATGAAGCAACCTCGAAATCGTGACACATTTTAAGCCACAAAAACCACAGTGGCGAGGGTATAATAACCAGATCCAAGGGAAATCCACTAAATTAGACTACACCACTCTCATTAGTGCTAATCTAGGTGCTAATCTAACCAAACTAGATTAACACTAATCCAACTTAAGGCTAATCTAACTTAATACTAATCTAATAAAGCTAATTAACACTAATCTAACCCCGTAAGTGCAATTAACAATGTAATCAAGGATTAGGGAGTTAACTCACTAGAATTCAACGGTGGCAAACTCACGGCAATGGCAACACAATGGTGATGAGATTCCGAGACTACCATGTCTCCTACAAAGCTCAAATAGCGAAGGAAAAGGCCTCACAAGGCTCATAACCAAGTGAGGGGCTCAATCTTGCTTGGCCAAGCCTGCTGGCTGGGGCTATTGGGGTTATTGGTTGGTCTCGGTGGAGTTGGCTTCTTTGGTGTTGGAGTTGCAGCGGACAGGACTAGTGTAAGGAGCAAGGAGATGGAGCTGTTGGCGTTGGACAGTGAGAGATGGTGTGTGGGCTAGCTATATAGTGCGATAACAACAAATCAAAAAAAAAAAAAAAAAGAAGAAGGAAGAAACAACTACAGGTGGTCAAGCAGTGAAGGCTTGAAGAAGAAGAACATGGGGGAGAAATGAAGAAAGAAAGAGCAGAAGGGAAAGAAAGAAGCTGGTCAGCTGCTACAGAGGGGTTCACCCACACCTAAAGGAGGGAAAGAGAGATGGAGAGAGAGAGAGAGAGAGAGAGAGAGAGAGAGAGAGAGAGAGAGGATGCCAAGAAGTCAATGCCTCAACCAATTAAAAACCTTGCAAAATATCGAAGTAATGATCAAAATGCCACAAAAGTCTTTAGCCATATAGTCAAGGCTTCCTCCAATGGAAATTTAGTTCAAAATTCCTCCAATTAAACCATTTTGGAGTAGAAAAACATGCCCATCTTCAGCCATACGAATTTCTTCTTATTTTCCTTCCAATTTATTGACAAAATAAGTCATTTGGGCAGCTAAATTAGTCCTTTCACCTCCCATACGAATTTCCTTTTCTTTTCTGAAATGTCCAAAATTGATTTTCTGCAAAAATCCCAGAGTCAACGGAATTTCTCTGAAATATGAGATGACGTCCTAAAAATGAATTGTGACACGCTTGAACTTCCGATTCCCAAAATTGAATTCAATTTCGTGGTTAAAATCGATCGAACGCAATTTCAGTACAACCTAACCTATCGGGTGGCTTGTAGGGATTTTAGCATGTTTGACCTATGGTCGATAATTTTTTATTCACGTTTATGCATCTCCGACTCGTAGTCAACTCAGTTGTTGTAAAAATCGTAAGGTTTCAATTACGTGTCCCGAGTATAAAATCGATAAAAATCATGTTAGTGTTGTTCGACGTGAATTTTGCAATCATGTGGAATTACCGGCAATTCAATTATGTGTTTCCGTCGAATCGACTTATATCCGATCTCAATTCGATTATAACGGTGTCGTATTGACCCTTGTCGATTATTATGGTTGAGCAGTCAATTTCCGATCAAATTCTCTAGTCTACTACGTTTATATCCCTTAACGGTTCAACTATTAGGTTAGTTAACTTGTGAGTGGCCAACTAAAAAAAAAAGGACCATAGGTGCGTCGACAAAATGCCCATTTCATATTATCGGGACGAGGTCAAAATTCAGGATGTCACAGGAAGCCACGACAATAGTTTGATCTCTTTGATCGAGCCGATCAATCTTCGAGTTTCACTAGTAGCTTCGGAGATTGGTTCAACCAGACCAAATTTATTTCATCATCAAGTCGACAATTCAACTAATTTGCAAGTGATCTCTGTTGTTTAGATCTAGTCCATGAAGGTTTGAAAGTGTTTCCATAATTTGATTCAATCGATTGCAATCTAAATCAACAAAAATGCGTAAAATGTAACAATCTTAATCTCGAACCACGTGAAACGAGACCGAATTAACCAGTCAAGGTTAAGGTTCAATTTTTAAAAACATGCCATGTTTAGATGTTACATCGAAGGATTTAGATGTTGATTTGCTGTGCTTGATTGTGCTTGAATGATATGGATGATTAAACTTGATTTGGCCTTAATCTGTATTTTTGTGGTTCTGTAATAGGCTTACTATTGTGGCCAAGATGAAGTCCGAACCGATTTTATTTGAGTTCGAGTCCTTTTAGACATCAATAATACATGTTACAAGTTTCGAATCGATAAGTTGCACACCCTGATCGAGCTTCCTTTGACTTTTGAAAAACATCTCCAAAGATGAGTGATTTTGTAGTAATTTTGGTTAGTTTTCAATTCTATACATATTCCACCTTCTGTCTTGAGTTCCTAGACTAGATCTAGATTATGACCTTAAAGATGGAGAGGACATGAAGACAGTGAAGGTCGATGTCCATTCCAACCATTATTATAAACCATTCATCCTTAACATATGTCTTGAGTTCTCATCAATTGTATAAAAGCTTGACAAGTTGCGGTTTCTCTTTTTCTCTTATCCTTTTCAATTGTGTTTTCCTTTTATATCTTCTAGGATTGCATGGTAGATTTATTTTTTTCATTGATTGTTTGCTTTATGTCTTGCAATTTTCAATTCAATTGGGTGTTTCCTTTTCATTTTCTTTAGAAATAGAATAGCATGAAAACGACCAACCACACATGATCGCTTAGTTTAGGACTAATGATCCTGAAAATGTAAAAAGAAATGTATGGACAAGTTAGGTAAACATAACATACTATTTAGGTATTGAAAGGGTGCTAATAGAAATATTGATGTAACCCAAGTCCCTAGACCTAGATATCTGGTTGCATAGGAATCGAAGAAACACTCCCGACCCTCGATTGGGTTTCTAGCAGACCCCCAAAAGCAACTAGACCATATAAATGAACCTGTTGCAAGGGGTAAGGGTCTTAATAAGACTCACCATGGTTTAGCACCTGGCATATGGAAAATTCCTAATGGATGAAGCGACGTCATCCTTAGAAAGAAGTACTAGAGGGAGGGCTACTATGGTAAAGGTACCCTTAAATCTAATATCCATACCCAACATCCTCTCTTGAGGTGTGTCGTCCATGTGGATACTGGTCACGACACTCCACTGTCACTCAGGGTATGAGTTTGGGAGAACTTGCAACTTTATTGAGGAATTCACAAGAGGTTCCTCCAGGGGTGAAGTGATGACATTCATGTGGTTGTGAATCGTGAGGGAACTCTCATGATCAAATACCCCTAAATCTGACATTTCCCTCTTTCCTTTCCTCACGAGAAGGATCGGGCGGTGAGATTAGATCACAACAAATCGGACGTTGATTCAAGATTGTCATGAGTTGCACGCTTATATTGACTAACACGGCATTCAAATAGGCGAGGTGTATTTGGTGTTGTACTCGTGCCCCTGAGTCCTTGTTAC
Organism: Eucalyptus caleyi; assembly: GCA_014182885.2. NCBI lineage: Eukaryota > Viridiplantae > Streptophyta > Magnoliopsida > Myrtales > Myrtaceae > Eucalyptus > Eucalyptus caleyi. The sequence goes on along the minus strand of CM024468.2, from coordinate 29,755,395 downwards.
ATCCGCTGTCGTTGTACTTGTGCCCGCGAGTCATCATCACATCCGCTGTCAAGATAAATTTGGGGAAAAAATTGCGCCCTCGCTTCGCTGCATGAAATGTGGAAATGATTGCATGTTTGTTGGCCAATCGATTTTAAGGTAAAAAAAAACGCTTCAATCGGTGCGTCCACTGAACATAGACTTCGTTGCCTAAGGAATATCGCCACGGCATCGGTTGGACTTCTTCGAAGAGCAAATCTTACGCCGCATCCATAGCGAAAGGGGATGCCAGTAAGTTGAAGAAAAAGGAACAAAACAATTGAATGAGCAAAGGAAGAAACAAGAAAACACCTGCTGAATTTGGCGGATTTTGTTTAATTCGGCTGTTTTAGCAGTTCAATGTCTGATTAGTATACTGTTTCAGCCTGATCCGCCGATGTCTTCTGCAGCGTCAGAGACGGCAGCCGAAGAAGATGGCTTCAAATTCGGATTTGTTTTCGGAACAGAAGATTCCCATTCTTGTTCTACCAACTTTCATGATTTTCTAATAGTCTTCTACTTATAATCTTTCTAATCACATCCTTCTACTTGCGCAAATTGTCTGGTCATTTTCTTCCGATACTAAATCTAGCTATGTCTAACTAATGTGGTCGTTGGACGGCGTCGAAGTGCAAAGCGGGCAACATTTTAGAAATGTCGACTTCCACATGGACTTTATCGAGGATTACAGAAAAGTTAAAAAAGAAAAAAAGAACCTTTCCCTTACTTTTCAAAGTGGGATTCATGTCGGCAAAATTTTCTCCATTTCACACTATGGTATGGTCCATAACCGTGTCAACAAGATTTGCTAATTTGGCGTGTTGAAGATATTTGATTAGACAATTGTATGAGTAAAAGGACTTGACTAGGAAAAAGAGAAGTGTAAGGACTTGATTTTGCGAAACATAAGGACAAAGTGTAGAGATTTTCCTTCCGGAATTGGCCATATTTTCCTTCCCAGGTCATGTTCGTGTGAGTGGCGGTGGCTTATATACCATAAAATATGAATGAATCCACAATTAAGTTTCGAATATGGGTTATAACTAATCTTATACATTAAAAAAAGAAAAGCCTCAATTAAAACACTTCTTCTCCCTCATCGTTGGGACACTTGCTGGCAGTTTTCGCGTGCATATAGAGAGTGAGAGAGCATTTATGCTAGGGTGGTGCTAGCATAATGGCACCGCTGGATAGAATATCTAAGAGTACCATTGACACCATATATTTCTTTCCAAACAAGTTTTGTCAATAGAGAACGAAAATAAATTTACCCTTATAAGGGTCTTGCTGACCCCTCAACCTAATTACTAGAGCGATCCAAGAAGATCGATTAGGAAGACCCGGCTAGCCCCCTCGCCTTTACCTCAGCTTCTGCCTTTGATAGGCCGGCGCTTTGACTGATTGAACTACGAAGCGAGATCCACTGCTCTGTTCAATGCGGATGGCATCAACGATCCGCCGATCATAGCGGGCTTCATTTGTGCGAGATGCACTTCAACTGCATTTAGAATCTTATGTGATGTATATTTCACCAGATTAAATATGAGTCCAAAACGACTCATGGGCGGGATTGTCACCTGTATTTAACGAGCTCCTTCAACCGCATTTAGAATCTCATGTAATGTATATTTCACCAGATTAAATTTGAGTCCAAAACGAGTCATAGGCCGGATTGCCACCTGTATTTAGCGAGCTCCGGAGTGAAAATCTCTCCCTTTCAATCTCTTCTGCTCTCCTTCCATCCATTGCTCACCAAAGTAACGTCCCTCGTTGGATGACAAGGATCAAGGGTCAACTTCTCGCGATGATGGGTGTCGTTGTTCAGCAATGGCTAGATCTAGTCATCTTCTCTCAAGAAGATCAAGGCGTTCCATTTCACTTTTACAAGAACAATCGGCATTTACCCTGTGGAAATCGAGTGTTTTCCTCGTGATTGCGTCCAGACTGACGTGAGGAAGTGTTGTTCATGAATCATCAGCAATTCAACGTTCATTCCGAGGCAATTTGCTGTTTGCGCATTGGAATCAGGTAAGTCATCTTCCGCCAACTCGAATTCCTACATTGGTATCAGAGCCCGATCGTGATTTTGCCTTGTTTTTCATCGAGTTTTCTTGATTACCATTTGATATTGAGATCAAGAGATTGTATTCTACACTGTTTAGATCTCTGGTAGTCGAAATTGCCATATGAAAAACTCGAAATTGAACCGGAGCGAAGAACGGGTTTGGGGTCGCGTGATCCGTGAGGTTTTCACCGTTTTTCGTAATAATTTTTTGATCAAAATTAATTTTTTAATATATATGGTGAAAGAGTTCGTCGAGACGAGTCCGGGGATGGGTCAAGCATCGCCGGGTGACGCCGGACGCGCTCACACGCGCAGCTAGAAGCCTCTACGCGTGGGCGCCACGCGCTGAAGCGCCGGTGAACTAGCACGTGCGCCACATGCCAGTCGGCGAACCGGCACGCGCTCGTTGGCGAACTGGCGCGTGGTGACGTCACCGTGACGTCACCCAACGGTCGGTAACCGCCGGGATGACGTTATCGATGACATCACCGCCGGAGACAGTTGGTCGGCTGATCACCGGCCGGCAACCCGACCCGATCCGAGACGCGACCGAACCCGAGATCCGACCCGACCCGTTGACCCGACCCGACCCGACAGTTGACCGATCAACGGTCGGACCGGTCAACCGGTCCGGCGGTCAAACCGGTTGGACTGGTCACCGGTCGAACTGGTCAGACCGGTCACCGGTCGGATTGGTCACGGCCAGGAGTCGTTTGGCTCACCGGCGCGTGCGCCACACGCGCCACGCACTCAGATGGCGCGTGGGGGCGCATACGGGCTCCGATTTGAGCGTGGTTGGTGGCGTTTGGTTCGTATGAGTGTCCTCTACACAGTGGTGTAATTACTTTATACTTTTGAATTTTATAAATGTATGAAAATGCTTAGGGAACCTATGTACGCGTATTTTTTGGGGTTTAATACAGTTTATTCATTTGTAGCTTGTATTTTCTTGTGATTTGGGAAATACAGTAGTTAGCTTGTGTTAAAATGAAGTTATATATGTTGTGTAGAGCTTGGTTCATTGATATGATGTATATATTTTAATATACTTGCAATTTTCTAGATGCTAGAAAATTATAACAATGGTAGGAAATCTATTACACGTTGAATTACAATTTTGATTATAATTGAAGCATGATTGTTGTTTATACACGTTGGTTATTGTCATGCTACGTTCTTGTGTTAAGGAAAAATGTAGAAATTACATAAGATCTTGTAATTATTTTTCCTAGTGGGAGTTCGTAGGTTGGTAGAATTGAAAGGAGTTCTCACCTAGAACTTAAAAATTTGCGCAAATTAAACTAACTAATGATAATAGAACAATTGTACATAGAAGTTGATTGGGAACATTGTGAACTTTTGCTTTTGTGTCTTTTGTTGAATTATCATTAATTTAGTTTGTCTTTGCTGCAAATTAAATATGTGTGTTATTCTGTAAAGTGTGCTAGTATTGATTCTGCGTTTATTATGTCAATGTATTATAGCAATTGATTATGGCTTCGACATCCAAGATCATTGTGGTTGACCTCAATAAGGGTGAGAAGCTGAATGGTGACAATTATGATATTTGGCAATGAAAGGTTCAGTACATCCTTGAGGAGCAAGAGGTTTTGGAAACCCTAAACCATACCATGGATGAACCTGAACGTGGAACTTCAGCTCAACACAGGAGAGATCTGAAAGCTTATCAAGCTTGGAAAAAGAAAAATAGCATTGCTCGCATCACGTTGCTGAGCTGTATGCAAGATGATCTCATATTTGAGTTTGAGAGTTATAACAAAGCTCAAGCTATGTGGGTTGCCTTGAAAGATAAGTTTGGGGGTACATCTGCCACTAAGCTGAGGAGACTCACAATCAAGTTTGACACATTTCGAAAGCGCCCAAATGTAACGATGAGGCAGCATCTTCGGGAGATGTCAAACATGATGCATGAGCTGAAGTCGGCAGGTCACTCCCTTACTGATGAACAGCAAGTTCAGGTTGTTATAAGGTCTCTTCCTGATAATTTAGAGCATATGAAGATTAATATGACGCATAATGAGAACATCGTCACTTTTGATAATATTGCGCGTCATTTGGAATTAGAGGATGAGCGCCTAGAGGCTGCAAGATCCTCTACCCATGCTTATGTTGCTGAATCGAGTTCGCGCAAGGCTTTGGGCTTCAAGCGTAAGAGGAATCTTCAGTTCAACAATAAAGGGAAGATGACTGATTAGGGACCTAAGAGAGCTAAGACCTTCCGACGCAAGAAGTGTGGTGGGAAGAAGGACAAGGCCAAGATGGAGTGCCACAATTGTGGCAAGATGGGTCACTTTACTCGTGAATGCACTGAGCCGAAAAAAGTACCTTATTACGCCATTACTTTGAGTAATGCTTTTGTTTCTAGTACTGTAATACTTTCTAAATCTCATCCAATGTGGACTGTAGACTTAGGAACAACGGACTATGTAGCTAAAGACCGAGAAGCATTTGTGGAGTATCGTCGGATACCGCCTAGAAGAAGATGGATATATGTTGGGAATAACTCAAGAGTTGAAGTGAAGGGTACCGGCACATGTAAATTAATCTTACGTGGTGGTCAAAACCTGTTCCTGCATGATGTTCTTTATGTTCCAGATATTCGATGAAACTTGGTCTCTGTAGTTGTTTTTCTTATATTAGGTTATGTATTAAATTTTCATGGTGATTGTGTTGACATTTTGTATGGAATAATTTATTATGGTTCAGGTCATGTATTGAATGGTTTTATGGTGTTAGACATTGACTATGATCAGTATAATATTAATGTTGATGCTTGTTTTTCTTTAATTGCGTCTTCAAATAACGTTGAGATTGATGCAAGTACTTGGCATACTAGATTAGGTCACATTGGATTGCAAAGAATGCAAAGATTAGCTAGAGAAAGCCTTTTAGGGTCACTCACTAATATTAGTCTATCCATATGTAAACATTGTCCGGCGGGAAAAAACAACTAAAAAACCATTCGGTAAATGGATTAGAGCTGAATTTCCATTGCATTTCATACATTCTAACATTTGTGGTCCTTTGAATGTGAGGACGAGGCATGGAGCCTCATATTTCATCACTTTCATAGATGACTTCACATGTTTCGGTTATGTCTTTCTGATCTCCCATAAATCAGAAGCATTAGACTGCTTTAGACGATATATAGCGATGGTAGAGAATCAGTTAAACAAGACAATAAAGGCAATGAGAACCGATTGTGGACGTGAGTATCTATCGGAGCAATTCAAGGCTCTTTGTGGTGAAAAGGGAATTGTACGACAATTGATTATTCCTAGTACTCCACAACAAAATAGAGTAGCTGAGAGAAGGAATAGAACCCTATTGGAAATGGTTAGGTCTATAATGGTGCAAGCAAATTTACCTATCTCTTATTAGGGAGATGTGTTATTGGCTGCTGCCTATATATTTAACCGTGTGCCCTCAAAATCGGTCACTTCCACCCCTTATGAATTATAGACTGGTAGGAAACCAGACTTGAGTAGTCTACGTCCATGGGGATGTGCAGCTTATGTTCATGATTCTTCCCATAAACATGGCAAATTAGGTCCTAGAGGGAAGAAATGTATCTTTATAAGATATTCCGAACACTCCAAATGGTATGTGTTCATAGGTGAACAAGTTGATGGGAGTGTGACCGAAATGGAGTCACGAGATGTCACGTTCTTGGAGAACGATTTTCCTAATAGAGATGAGATTGATAAGGACTTCCAATTATATGAGATGGAAGTTCCTGATAACACACCCACTGATATTGTAAAGGGAAATGAAGATTTACCTCAACACACAAGACCTAGTGGGAGTGTTGCATCGCCTGATGAATCGAATTCAAGAGAAATTCAATTGCGTAAAAGTAATCGTAAGAGTATTTCCCGTGTCATTTTGAGATTGAAGGGGAAGCATTTATGATTGCTCAAAATGACGATGCCGAGCCTAAGACTGTTCAAGAGGTTCTCTCATCCTCTGACAAGGAAGAATGGAGAAAATCTTTAGAAGATGAGATGGAGTCAATGAAGACAAACCATGTCTAGGACTTGATTGATCTACCACCCAATCGTAAGGCCATTGGAAACAAATGAGTCTTTAAGATTAAGCGTAGGGCGGATGGATCCATTGAAAAGTATAAGGCTCACCTTGTGGCGAAATATTATACTCAACAAGAGGGTATAGACTATGAGAAACCTTTTCACCAGTTGTAAGGTTTGCCTCAATACGCCTTATTCTAGCCATCGTTGCACATTTGGACCTTGAATTACATCAAATGGCTGTGGCACCCCGAACCCTTCGTAGGTCGCCACAAGCACCAATGTTACACCTTATTACCTTTCTTCTTAGAAGAGGCGTCGTAATTAGTAGACACATTTTTTTTTTTTATAAAACGGTCCCAGCGCGACTCACCAACGGAAGCAAAATAAACATCACCATCTCTCCCTCCAGCAACCATAATACAAATACACACCACTAATCATCATGATTAAAAGACAAGCCATGACACTTTATTTACATATATTTTCAAATGGGACTTCTTTTGAGTCGGCACATCAAAAGGAAAAGCTAGGACTTAGTCACATCCGGCCTAAAACCCCAAAAAGAACCCTCAACCCACTACATCTCACGTGCACAACCCCCATCATCAGTGTCGGCTAACTATCCCAAAAAAAAAAAACTGCTCCTACACATCACGCACGGCACCTCACACCCAATCCGGTGCATCAGGCGGTGGCGGCGGCAACATCCCACGTATCACTCCGTCGCGACGAACGTGGACGGAGACGAACTCCTGGACAACCGGGCCCCTAGCCAGGCCTACGTCGTACATGACAAAACAGCGCACTCGTATATACGTCAGTCCAGGCACAGAAGGACAGCCGAACTCCTCGAACTCAACCTCTACATCGGATGGTATGCCGTAAAACACACCCCGCGTAACAGTAGGAAGGGACATGTTGCTAATCTGAAATGTTGGACCCCAAAAGAGGTGAGTACAACCATTCAGCAGGTAAAGGAATCCAATAACTACTCAATGCATCATACAAGTCATACATGCATTGCGGGCATTACTTACCTTGAAGCCATGAATATACTATCATACATCATAACCACAATCATAACACATACATGTGTATCATCATGTCATACTCATATCATCGTCATCATGACATTATTATATCACACACATGTCGTCATCATCATATACATGACACCATCATACCATACACATGTCATCATTATCATGGCATCATCATATCACACATGTCATCATCATCATGACATCATCATATCACAACATATATGCATGTCATCGTGCCACATCATATATCATCATCATGTCATGCCATGGGTGATCATCATCGTATCACATCATACATCATCATCATACATCATCATCATACATATCATCATGCCATAGGTGATCATCATCGTATCATATCATATCATGCGTGGTTCAATTTCCACTTTTTGCTTTCAATTTGATCACCACATCACCCTTTCTCGGATCATCAATTTCATCTCATATTTTACACGCATCCCATGCGAGAAAACCTCCGACATTCAGCCATTCCAGGCCACCGGGCATCCGGCTCCCCACATTCCAGGCATCTCGCATCCCAACTGGCATCACGAGGCATTCCCCTCGGGCAAAGACCTCCGACAGGGCTTCCGGCACCCCCAACTTTCCGAGCATCTCGACACTCCCGAGGACATCCGGCCTTGTATCTCAATACAATCCGGCTTCCGGCACCCCCCATCCCGGGCATCTTGACACTCCCAGGGCATATCATCTGCCATAACAGTTTTCCTCATTTATCATTATCCATGTTTACCAATTTCGGTCTCAATTTAGCATGGCATATGATGTAATGGCAACCAAAGTCATATTCAGCATTGAATTCATACATGCATCTCAATTCAATGTCATACATGCATCAAACCTTACCATACATGCAGCAAGGTACAAATTCATAGAATAAAATTCATGGAATTTGTACCAAATAAAATAATTCATAAATCATGCCATTTTTCATTTATTTAAATTCCAGCTCGTATCACTTTCAAAGATATTTAATTTAAATATCCATATCATTCTCAAAAATCATAAAAATTAAGGCAAGTGATAATCAAGATAATGGGACAATGATTTTGTACAAAATACATGGCCAAATAGAATTTCCACTCAAATCCATAATTCACACAAAACAGCATATAATTTTCGGATGAAATAAGAATGCACAGTCTCCGAAGAAATTCGATTAAAATATCCATACGACCTCCAAAAATTACGAAATTTTACCAAGTTATAGCCAAGACATTAAAGTACATTTTTCATGCAGACTTCCAAGTCAGATTCTTTTTAGATTATTTTCTCCAGTCACACGAAGCTTCTGGATCTAACACCGAATCGTCCAGTACATGCTTCTCCGACATTCTGAGTTTTCACCTACCTATTCTTCTTAGTTTCCTCTGAAATTTGGATATGTTTTACTTCAAGATGTTCTCTACAAGTTTCATGAAGAGATCTAAGTCAAATAACCATAGTATAGTCGTCTTTTAGGTTCATGAAGTCTCGGGTGTCCTGTAATACATCTCCAGAATTACCGTCTTCAAGATCTAGTCGATTTACTAGGTTATACTTGTTCATTTTGCTTCAAATTTGAGTATGTTGTATTTTAAGATGTCCCCTACAACTTTCATGAAGAAATCAAAGAGATATTCTTAGCACAACTCAACATGATCTGAGGTCTCCGTAGAACGAGAGTTTGACCCCTCAAATATCCATCATTTTCCACCAAATTTTATTATGTTGTAATTTAAGATGTTAGCTACAATGTTGATGAAGAGATCGAAGCCAAAATCGAACTGTAAACATGCATGAAAGCTCACACAACATTCTGACTCAAACTGTTCAAGCGAAAACAGCAACACCACTCAAGAACAAGCCATCCAAGCTTCGGTTTCCCCCTTCCAATCACTCAAATTCGACACTATACCAACCATACATGTAACACACACACATGCAAGAGCAGCAAAGGACCCCAACTTGCCTCTAAACCAGACGGACGACAGCACACGGCGGACGGACGGCGGCTCCTCCTCGGCTTCTCCTCCCTCTCGGCCACTCTCCCTCTCTCTCACACGATCTTCCTCTCTTTCTCTCCCTCTCTTGGCCGAATGAAGCAACCAGCCATCTCTCTCTCTCTCTTCCCTTTTATTTCCCCTAAACCTCATCATTAGTAATCATTGTTTTGCCTCCTAATTAGCCAATGCATGCCATCTTTCTTTGTGCCACTTGTCTCAATACATGCATAATGGGCTTGGGCTTTTGGGCTTGGGCTTGGGCTTGGGCTGGCCACTCCTCCCCCTTTCTTGGTTAACGGCAGCCCACTTGTGGGCTTCAATGGGCCGGCCAACTTGGCCCATTAAAATCCACCTTTTGGGCTTAAGGCCCAAACCTAATTTAAATCATAATTTCACCTTTAAACACTTTTAATTCTTTCTTTTATAGATTTTAAATTTTAATTTCACATGGCCAAAGAATAATTCATCCCCATAAATTTATCCTTTAATACTAATTAAAAAAAAAAACTTATGATCACAAGCGCAATAACACATAGCCTTAAGAAAACTAATGGCTAAAACATAAACCATAGGTAATTTCCATTACCTAATTATAGGCTTTAACACACCTTATAACTTGATTTTGAATTTTGAGATGCCACAATGGATGTAAAGATAGCATTTCTCAATGGAGAATTAGATGAGGAAATCTATATGAAATAACCAATAGGTTTCATAGCTAAAGGTCAAGAGCATAAAGTTTGCAAGCTTCATCGCTCAATATATGGCCTTGAGCAATCATCTAGACAGTGATATCTTCGTTTTCATCGAGCAATAATAACATTTGGTTTCACGATGATCGAAGAAGATCACTGCGTATATGTCAAGCGGTCCAAAGATAAATTTGTGATTTTATCACTTTATGTGGACGATATTCTATTGGCTGGAAATGACAAGGTTTTGGTTATCACCAAAAAAGAATGGTTGTCCTCCAATTTTGAGATAAAAGACATGGGATAAGCTACTTATATATTAGGAGTTAAGATCGAAAGAGATCGATCAAGGAAACTCCTTACCTTATCACAAGAGTCTTACATTATGAAGATTCTTGAGCATTTCAATATGCAGCATTGTAATCCCATTGATACCCCTGTCATGTAAGGTGAAGACCTAAGTACTAAGATGTGTCCTAAGACTCCAGAAGAAATCAAAGTCATGGAAACTGTTCCTTACGCTAGTGCAGTCGGAAGTTTAACGTATGCTATGATAAGTACTCGACCCGACATATGCTATACCGTGGGATTGGTGAGCCGATATCAATCAAATCTTGGTCAAGCACACTGGAAAGTAATGAAGAGGATTCTGAGATACTTGAAGGGCACCATGGACTATCGACTTTGTTACCAAGGGAATGATTTATGCCTATTGGGTTATTTAGATGCCGATTGGGGTGGAGATCTGGATGAGCGTAAATCGACTTCTGGATATGTGTTCTTGCTCAATGGAGGTGCGATTTCTTGAAATAGCAAGAAACAGACATGCACGACCTTGTCTACGATGGATGAAGAATTTATTGCATGTTCTGTCGCAGTGCAAGAAGCAGTATGGCTAAAACATTTCTTGGAAAATTTAGCCATTGTCATTGAAGTTCCAAGACCGGTGACAGTTTATTACGATAGTCAAGCAGCCATTGCCTATGTGAAAGATCCCAAGTATCATGGAAGGACAAAGCACATTAACATAAAGAATAATTTTGTCAAAGATATTATAGCGCAGAAAGAAGTGATCATGCAATACATTTCAACCAATAGAATGGTTGCTGATCCATTTACAAATGCTATTTCTAGAGACATATTCTTGACCCATAGGATGTCACTAGGATTGCGTAGAATGTGATATCTGTTATTGTAGAGGATCATTGGTTTATGTATTTGTGGACAGATGTATTGTACTTGTTTGTTTATTAGTGATTTGATGTTTTATCAATAAGTACAAATTCACTATGAAACTAGCACAAACACACATATATTATTGAAAAGTATGTCAGCAGGCAATGATTGGCTCACTCACATGAGCAATCGCCTCAAGTGCTGTAGTTAGCACGTTGAGATGAGACATTATGTACAAATAAATGCTAAAGAGCAAGTTTGGTACATAAAATATGTCACCTTGATTAGAGTCAAGATGAGGTCTGTGATTGATTCATAACAAGACCGAACATGATAGTCCCACAATCATGTATGCCTGAAAGATGTCGGATGCGAATACTTAATTGGGCGCTATAGAAAGCGAGCTGATATAACACTTGGGCTAAACATGAGTACGTGAGAAACACATGACTATGTTTAGGCTAAGATCTGTATGGTGGATATATTTGATGATTGACATACGCTCTTATAGAAAGAGTAATCCACTATAGCATGTAATTTGTATTACATGTGCATTGTACGACTAATAAGGGAAGATGAGTAAAATTATCCCTATTTACTCATCGTGTGAGCCCTTGAGGTAATTTGAATTTTTATCTCAATTTTGTGCCATATGTTACTTCTGACTATCTTCTCGAAGTGAAAGATCAATGTTGCTACTTTAGCATGTTACGGGCGGTCATGAATAAATATGGCTTATGGGACATGTCTAGGAAAGCAATTGTTCTGGAATTGAGAGAGACATGAGTGCGAAGGAAGACTATTGTTGTTTTACATCTATCGCATGTATTTACTGGTCGACCAATTATATTGCCCTATGTGATTGCGGATGTAATTGTAAATACATGGTGTTTTGAGAATAGTCAAGTATAGCCTTTAAGGGATAGGTATACTTGGACTGATGTAACAAAATATGTCTGGGGTATTATGAGACATTGTTTATTTCCCTAATAGGTGCATAATTAGAGCTCCCAAGTGCAGGTGTACTCACTGGTCGCACGGCTTATTTGCCAGTATGAATTGTTTTGTAAAATTGATAAATGTTGAATACCTTATATTCTTAATAGAGTGCTATCAGGCCCATCATGTCCGAGTGGGAGATGTTGTACTTTAGCCGGTACGTCCATGATGGGGTGCGAACGGAACGCACCATTTCGTTTTGATGCGTTATGATGGAAAGTCACTAATGGAGGGGTACAAAGGGAGACGTATAAAAGCCTCCCGAACATAACCATTGATACGGTTGGCAATTCATTTGCACAAAATTTCCTCTCAATTTCCATCAAAGAAGATCAAGGCGTTCCATTTCACTTTTGCAAGAACAATCGGCATTTACACCATGGAAATCGGGTGTTTTCCTTGTGATTGCATCCAGACTGATGTGAGGAAGTGTTGTTCGTGAATCATCGGCAATTCAATGTTCGTTCCGGGGCAATTTGCTGTTTGCGCATTGGAATCAAGTAAGTCATCTTCCGCCGACTTGAATTCCTACATGTGGCATGAATCAAATGTCGATTTTTTTTTTTTTTTTGGTCTGAAAGCAAATCTTTCATTTAAGTACGACCGATATTACAACCCATAGATAGGGCATCAATACATAGCAAATCCATTAACATTTGGAGAGGTGAGGAAGCCCAATTTGGAGAAAGGGTGCCATGGCCATGGGCCTTAGTGGCCCAATCCGCTATGGCATTTGCTTCTCTTCTATAGTGCCGGATGCACAGATGGGAAAAGCCAAGAATCAAAGCTGCAACATCAGCAACCAGTGCTCGACAGTCCCACGGTGGAAGGCTTCGATCATTGAAGATCTCCACAAGCGTTAAACAATCAGACTCAATAATGAGATAAGCATCATCCTATCCTCGATCTAGGAAATAAGTAAGAGTGGAAATTAGGGCTTGAATCTCACTTGCAGCAGGGAAGACGCTCGAACCTTACTAGTGTATCCGGCAATTAAAGTACCAGTATGATCCCCACAAACACACGCAATGGCGCTCGTTTGATTTGCTATAGGAAAAGCCCCATCAATGTTGACCTTATACTGCCTCAATCCGAAGGAATCCATGCTCTATTAGGGTTTAGAAAATCTTGTTCTGCATCTATTGGTTGTCGCATCGTGCTGCTGTTCAACTTTGTATTTGTGAGCACTAGATCCACCAGCTATTTGGGATTGGTACGTTGGTGTCGAAAAGCGAAGTGATTCCGCGCCTTCCATACCTGCCAAAGGATGGACGCTATAATCTCCATTGTAGGTAAGTCTGACTAATTTTCATTTATATCTTCCAACCACGCATCCATTATGTGCCTTCTGAAGACTGAGATATCTATTTTCACACTTGAATGAGACTAGATGTTTTGCGTCCATGGGGCAAAATAAGAAAATATGTTCAGTTGTTTCTGGTGTGTGTGATGAACATAGCTAACGTGCTGGGTCTTAAATGATATTTCACCGAAATAGGTTATCTTTAGTAGATCGAGCGTTCTGACATAACGACCATAAGAAAACTCAAATCTTTGGGGCCGTCTTTATTTTCCAGATTTGTCAACAGAGATGGGTCGAAGGCTGATATGAGGATGAGCCTTGATTTCTATTCTTTTTGTGGTCTGAATTTCTAAGATTATGGTAGGCACTTTTAACTGAGTATATACTCGTTTGTGTGCCTGTCCAAATGATTTGATCTGTGGTAGAAACAGGGTTTAATGGAATGGTTATAATCTCCTCCTCTATTTGGTAGTCGAAACTATTTCTTAGAAGAGGAATATTCCAAACGTTAGCATCTAAAAATATAAATCTAGCAACCTGTTATGGCTCTCCTCTAGGTGTTGGGCCTCCAATAATGCCCCTGGTGAGCCATTTATCATCATGTATGTTAATCTTCTGCCCGTCACCAACAAACCACTACAACTTGTCTAGAATAGCATCTCTATCGATAATTAAACTCTTCCATCCCCAAGAAGAATTACTGCCCTTTCCGGCATGCTAAAAACTATTAGAGTGAAAGTAAAGACCCTTAAAAACTCTACACCATAAAGATGATGGATTTTGGAATAGCCTCCAGGCTTGCTTTCCTAATAGGGCTTTGTTAAAAGTTAGAAGATCCCGAAAACCAAGCCCCCTTTCTAGCTTCTGTTCTTTGAGAAGATCCCATGCCCTCTAATGAAAGCCTGATCTAGTACTATTGTTTTGCCACCATAATTTTGCTATTCTGCATTCAATAGACTAACATATAGAAATAGGAAGTTTGAATATGGACATGGCGTATTGCGGGAGTGCTTGCACTATAGTTTTTAATAGGATTTCCTTACCTCCTTTAGACATAATATTCTCTTTCCATCCTTCAAGCTTCGCATTTACCCAACCCATAATCCAAGCAAACATGTCTTTTTTGGAAATCCCCCAGTCATATGGGATGCCCAAATATTTCCCTAGCCTTTCAAGCATAGGAACTTTTAATTATGCAGGAAAATGATGTTTTAAAATAAAAGGGGCAATCTCGACTACAGAAGAGTCCTAATTTGTTTCTATTCATTGCCCGACCCGTTGCAACACAATACTAATTTAAAATATTCGCTAGTTGCTGGCATTCTAGGGTTCATCCATCCAAGAAAAAAATTGCATCATCTGCAAAAAATAGATGGGAAAGTGTAGGGCACCACCTATTGAGTTTAATTCCTTTGAGGGTTCCGGAGTCAATAGCTTGCTGGATAAGAGTAGATAAGACATTAGCTAAAAGGATGAACAGATATGGAGAAAGAGGATCTCCCTGTCTTAACCCCTTGTTGGATGAAAGTATGGCAACAGTTCACCATTTAATTTAACACTGTAAGTTGCCATGGTAATGCATTGCATCACCCACCTTACCCATTGATCTTGAAAGCCCTATTTTTTAAGATAGGCCTCTAGAAAATCCCACTCTACCCAATCATAGGCTTTCCGCATATCTCCTTTTAAAACTACCTGAAATTTTTTTATTTCTTTTCCTAACTTTAGGCTGATGGAGGACCTCCTGCACGACCATAATATTATCTTGTATTTGTCTACTTGTGACAAAAGCACTATATTCTGTTGAAATCAATTTAGGTAGCCATGTCTTCAGTTGGTTTGCTAGCACTTTTGAAATGATTTTATATATAAAATTGCAAAGACTAATGGGTTTATATTGTTCTAACCATTTTGGATGTGGAACCTTTGGGATAAGAGTGATGTAAGTTCTATTGAAACTAGGGGGCATCACTCCTGATTTGAAAAAAATTTGCGTTGATGTAAAGATGTCATCTTCTATTATATCCCAGTGGTTCTGATTGAAAAGCCCGTTGAAGCCATCAAGACTCGAGGCTTTAGTAGCCCCTAATTGGAAAGCTACTTGCTTGACTTCCTCCCTAGAAACCATTGCTGTTAAACCTGTGTTCATGTCTTCAGTGACCACTTGAGAGCATCGAGTTAGAATAGGGCCAAAATCTCGGTAGCTAGTCGAGGAAAATAGATTTTGAAAGTATGTCTGCATCATATTCTTGAGTTGATTAGGGTCACGTGTCCAGCCAAATTGTTCATCATTTAACATGCTGATTCGGTTGCATTGTTTGCGTTGAATTGTTGTTACATGAAAGAACTTTGTGTTCTTATCCCCCCACCTCAACCATTGGATCCTTGATTGCATAGCCCAATATTGTTCCTCCTGTTGCCATATGTTTTGAACTTCATCTTTCAGGCGAGCTACTAGTTCCTTATTGTACTTATGGCCGGTTTGATTAATATGAAGATATATTTGTTGTTGCAACAGGTAAATTTATTGTTGTCCATTGCAGAAAAGTGACTTGCTCCACCTGCTGAGTGCCAAGGAAGTTTGATGAAGCTTGTGGGATAGAGTGGGAGCTGATGTTGATGTAGAAAACCAAGCATCTCTGATTATCGATTGATAGGCCTTGTCTTTAAGCTAGAAGGCTTCAAAAGTGAAAGTTTTCCTCCATCTTGAGAGGCTGGGTTCGGTCGTGAGAAGAAGAGGGCTGTGATCTAATCCCAAAGCTGGAAAAGCGAAGGTTTCGGCTTCCGGGTACATTAATCTCCAATCCATTGTGCATAGCACCCTGTCAAGTCTTTCCTTAACCACTTTGTCGCCATCTCTATTGTTCACCCATGTATAAGTACAACCCTTGCTTTTTATATGCATAAGCATACAGTCATTTAAAACTTCTCTAAAAGAACGTAACCTATATGGCTCTGCAATCTTTTTGCCCGCCTTTTCCCAATGATATAATATCTCATTATAATATCCTATACACACCCAAGGTAGTGTATTTGAGGTTTTGATTTGTCTTAATTCTGCCCATAGTTGCGGTCTTTGTTGATATATCGTTGGCGCATGAAGACAAGTAAGTTTCATTGTAATATCCCTTTGATTATCAGTGCACATCATATCGATGAAGTTTATAATGTAAAGTTTCACTGATACTTGATCAGTCCAATAAACCACCATTCCTCCAACCAAACCCAAAGGACTCACCACAAAACATCTTGAAAACTTGAGCTTCCTCCTAAGATTCTAGATCACCATGTCTTGATTTTCGTTTCCATCAAAAAAACCACATCGGGCCTTTCACGGGCCACTAGGGCCTTTAAAGCTTGAATTGTCAGGGGGTTGTCTAGCCCCTGACAATTCCAACTGATAATCCTCATTTGTCTTTTGGTGGCTGTTTTGGGCAAGCCACCACGGCCTATCGGTCTCCCCCTTCAACTGCAAATATAGGGGTATCCATAAGGAGTGATTCATCAAGTTGTTCATTGACATAAGAGCATGTCCCATAAGGATTATATCACTTGGCTTTCTTGAGGGGATTCGCCTTGGTAATCATTCGTGGACATTTTAGCTTCTTGCTGCTTGAGGATCTCTTGGGTGAATTATTGATTGAAGTTAATTGATTCTTCACTAGTTCTTTTAGTGTAGGTTCTGCCATTGAAGAATGTTGCAAGTTAGGTTTGGGAGTGCGATGAAGGCAATGTTCTATGCTAGTCTCCTCAGCTATTGGTTAATATGTGGTACTTTGAGGTGCTGCAGGAAGTATGAAAGGTGACTGCTGTGGAGTTTCTGGTATTATTTCTTCAACATCTTCTTGATCTGGTTGCTGCTCATAAAATGTTGTCCAGAATGGGCTATGTTCTCTAATCTCTACCCTTAGCCACTGACCAAAGGATAGTTTGTCTTTTCCTTCAATTTTGGTGTCATCAAATGGAATATTTTGACAGTGTGTTGCATAATGGCCCAAGATGCCGCATGTATAACAATAGTGAGATAGACGCTCATATTTAAAATCAATCCAAATGTTCTTTCCCTCCAATCTGATTAGTTTGCCAGATTTTAGCGATTCTTTTAAATTAACTTCCACTCGTGCCCTCCCTGATTTAAAAGTTGAACCTTCTTTGTGCTCCATTTTCACCTCCTACACCTTGCCAAGATGTCTAACAACTTTGAAGAACATACTCTCAATGCATCTTTCCAAAGAAAGCCCAATAACTTGCACCTAGAACGCACAGGTCGTGCAATTGTAGCAATGGAGAGGCGTATTTGGCAACCGAGGTTTTACAATCACCAAATGGTTTCCAAACAACCAATGGCCATTATCTAATATTCTTTGCATTTCCTCTTTTGAATTGAACTTAAATACATAAAGACCCTCTTCGTGTTGAGAAATTTGGACTTGATCATTGCGCCAGACGCGCTTTAAAGTATTCTGAAAAGCTTGAAAATCGATAGATGGGTTGAACAAAATTTTACCCACTAAGTTTGATTTGCATTCTTGCAGTTTCTCCGGAGGTATTTCTTCATCCCAAACTTCCACTTCTTGTTCAGACCAGAGCCGGCCAAGTTTCTTGCATAGCAAAGTAAGATTAAATTTAAGTCCAAAACGAGTCATGGGCCGGATTGTCACCTGTATTTAACGAGCTCCTTCAACCGCATTTAGAATCTCATGTAATGTATATTTCACCAGATTAAATTTGAGTCCAAAACGAGTCATAGGCCAAATTGCCACTTGTATTTAGCGAGCTCCGGAGTGAAAATCTCTCCCTTTCAATCTCTTCTGCTCTCTTTCCATCCATTGCTCACCGAAGTAACGTCTGTCATTCGATGACAAGGATCAAGGGTCAACTGCTCGCGATGATGGGTGTCGTTGTTCAGCAATGGCTAGATCAAGTCATCTTCTCTCAAGGCCAAACTATATCCATGCACTCAGCTTTCAGTCGTGTGGCACGAATCAGATGTCGATTGCTGGCAAGATCGATGGTAAGCTATCACATTAGCTTTAGAGGTGATCATTACGTAGGCTGGGCTGGACCGGACCGAGAGCCTTAAAATCAGACCTACAATTTTGTGGCACCTCGAACCCTTCGCAGGTCGCCACAAGCACCAACGTTACACCTAATTACATCTCTTAGCCAAAGCATCGTAAATCATAGACATTTTTTTCCATTTTTTTTTTCAAAACGGTCCCAGCGCGACTCATTAGCGGAAGCAAAATAAAACATCACCATCTCACCCTCCTTAGACCATGATACAAATACACACCACTAATCATAATGATTAAAAGACAAGCCATGACACTTTATTTACATATTTCCAAGATGGGACTTCTTGGGTCGGTACATCAAAAAGAAAAGCCAGGACTTAGCCACGCCCGGCCTAAAAC
This sequence comes from Eucalyptus caleyi, assembly GCA_014182885.2. Taxonomy (NCBI): domain Eukaryota; kingdom Viridiplantae; phylum Streptophyta; class Magnoliopsida; order Myrtales; family Myrtaceae; genus Eucalyptus; species Eucalyptus caleyi. The sequence goes on along the minus strand of CM024468.2, from coordinate 29,736,624 downwards.
CCCAAAAAGAAACCCTTGACCCACTACAACTCACGTGCTAAATCCCCATCATCAATGTCGGCTAACTATCCCCAAAAAGATCCAGCTCCTACTCGTCACGCACGGGTCCTCACACCCAACCCGGTGCATCAGGCGGTGGCGGCAGCAACATCCCACGCATCACTCCATCGCGACGAATGTGGATGGATATGAACTCCTGGACAACAGGGTCCCCACCCAGGCCTACATCGTACATGACTAAACAGCGCACTCGAATATACGTCAATCCAGGAACAGAGGGACAATCGAACTCCTCGCACTCGACCTCTACATCGGATGGTATGCCATAAAACACACCCCGCGTGACAGTAGGGAGCGGCATGCTGCTAATCTGAAATGTTGGTCCCGAAAGGGATGAGTACAACCACTCAATAGGTAAAAGAATCCAATAACTAGTCAATGCATCATACAATACAATCATAACATCGTACATGCCATTTATGCATCCATGCGTGCCTACCTCGAAGCCATGCATATACCATCATACATCTTCATCACACTCATAACACATACATGTCGTCATGTCATAGGTTATCATCATCATGTCATACACATGTACCATCGTATCATACATATGCCATCATCATTATGTCCTAGACATACCATCAACATCATATCATATCATATATCATCATCATGCCATAAGTGATCATCATATCATGTCATATATCATCATCATCATCATGCCATAGGTGATCTTCATGTTTCACTTTTATATTTCAATTTGATCACCACATCCGACATCGCAAAATAACCCTCCGGCACACACCACTGGGCATTCGGCCCCTCAAATTCTGGGCATCTCGCATCCCAACTGGTATCACGAGGCATCCCCCTGGGCACAAACCTCCAGGGCTTCCGGCATTTACACTCCCTAGCCGGGCATCTCGCACCCCAACTGGCGTCATGAGGCATGCCCCTGGGCACAAACCTCTAGGGCTTCCGGCACCCCCACTTCTCGGGCATGTCGAAACTCACGAGGACCATCCGGCCTTGTATCTCAATACAATCCGGCTTCCGGCACCCCCCATCCCGGGCATCTTGATACTCCCAGGGCATTATCATCCGCCACAACAGTCTCCTCATTTATCTCTTTTAGTCATGGTTACCAATTTATGTCTCAACTCAGCACGGCACATGATGCAACGGCAAACAAGGTCACTTTCATGCTTTGATTCATACCTGCATCATTAGTCATCATTATACATGCCACAGGATGAAAATAAAAATTTTTGGAATTCATATAATTTAGAATAATCCATTTATTATGCCTTTTTGGAATTTATCTAAATTCCAGCTTGTACCATTTTTGAAAATATTTAAATTAAATATCCACATTATTCTCAAAAATCATAAAATTAAGGCAAGTGATAGACAAGACAATAGGATAATGATTTCATGCAAAATACATGATCAAATAGAATTCCACACAGGATCATAATTCACACAATTACAGCATGAAATTTCGGACGAAATCAGAATGCACAGTTTCCGAAATAATTTGATTAAAATATCTGAAAAAGCTCCAAAAATTATGAAATTTTACTAGGTTATAGCCAAGACACTAAAGTATATTTTTCATGAAGACTTCCAAGCCAAATTAATTCTATATTATTTTCTACAGCTACACGAATCTTCTGGATCTAACACCGAAACGTCCAGTGCATGGTTCTCCGAAATACTGAGTTTTCATCCACTTATTCTTCTTTTTTCCTCTGAAATTTGGATATGTTTTACTTTAAGAGGTCCCCTACAACTTTTATGAAGGGATCTAAGTCAAATTTCCAAAGAACAGTCACCATATGGGTCCATGAAGTCTCGGGTAACCTATACCGCGTCTCCAGATCTACGGTTTTCAAGAGTAAGTTGATTCACTAGGCTAAACTTGTTCATTTTGCTTCAAATTTGAGTACGTTAAACTTTAGTATGTTCTCTAGAAGTTTCATGAATAAGTCGAAGAGATATTCTTGATAAAAATCAACATGCAAGCCCAGATCTACCACAAGGTCAGCGAAATCGTTCCAGATCTGGTGTCTCCGTAGGATGAGAGTTTGACCCCTCAAATCTCCATCATTTTACACCAAATTTTAGCATGTTATAGTTTAAGATGTTGGCTACAACTTTTATGAAGAGATCAAAGCCAAAATCGAACTCGAAACATGCATGCAAGCTCTCACAAAGTTCTGACTCAGGCGGTTTCATGCGAAAACAGCATGCAACTCAAGAACAAAACACACTTGCTTCACTCCCATGCCTCCAAACATCCTAGATTTCGACCATACATGCAAAACATTGATGCTAGAGTAGAAAGTGGATCCCGATCCGAGGTAATAGTTACTGGAGCACCAAGTAAGCGTACCACTTGACTTACATACATGTCCGCATATTTGTCCATTGAGTAGTCCATGGGAATAGCTAGGAAATGAGCCGATTTAGTCAAACAGTCCACTATTACCCAAATAGACTCATGACCACTTGACGTCTTTGGCAGTTCTTGCACAAAGTCCATCGTTATATGCTCCCATTTCCATTTTGGAATGTCTAAGGGTCTCAAGAGTCCTGCGGGTTTACGATGTTCTGCTTTTACTTGCTGGCACATCAAACATTGAGAAACATACTTAGCTGTATCTGCCTTCATACCATTCCACCAGAATTGCTGACGCAAATTCCTATAGATCTTTGTACTACCCGGATAAATATTATAATTACTCTTATGTGCCTCCGATAGAATTTTCTTCCTTAATTCTTCGTTATCGGGAACACAGAGTCGTCCTTGGCATCTTACTATTCCATCATCAGAGATTTGAAATTCTTGTATTTTCCCTAAAGACACAGCATCCTTCACTTTCAAAATCTCTGGGTCAGATTCTTGCAGAATTTCAATTTTCTAAATAATCTTGGGTTCTATCCTTAATGCACTAGGCATACCAGTAAGGCAATTCATTTCTAGTTTAAATTCTGAGTCTGCTACAGACTTTAACAACCCCCATTCTGTCATCCTTAAACTGGCCATTTCCATAGCCGACTTACGACTAAGAGCATTCGCTACTCTATTTGCTTTCCTTGGATGATATCTTATCTCATAATCATAATCCTTTAATAACTCCATCCACCTCCTTTGTCTCATGTTCAGCTCCTTTTGTGAGAACAGATACTTCAAGCTCTTATGATCCGTATAAATCTCAAACTTCTCCCCATACAAATAGTGTCTCCATATCTTCAAGGCAAACACTATAGCTGCTAGCTCTAAATCATGCGTTGGGTAGTTCAGCTCATGGGGTTTCAATTGTCTAGATGCATAGGCTACGACCTTGCCATGTTGCATCAAAACACATCCCAGTCCTTTGTGAGATGCATCACTATACACTATAAAACCATCAAGTCTAGTCGATATAGTCAGGATTGGAGCCGAGGTCAATTTCCTTTTAAGCTCTTGGAAACTCCTTTCACATTCCCCATTCCATTCAAATTTCACATTCTTTCGGGTCAACTTAGTTAAAGGTCCTACCAGTCGTGAAAATCCTTCAATAAACCTCCTATAATAACCAGCCAGTCCTAAGAAACTTCGTATTTCAGTAGGTGTTGTCGGTCTCGGCCAATTTATTACCATCTCAACTTTTGCTGGGTCTATTGCAATTCCCTTTCCTGACACCACATGCCCTAAAAATATTTTCTGTGTCCAGCCAAAATTCACATTTACTAAACTTGGCATACAACTTATGCTCTCTCAGGGCTTGCAAAACTATCCTCAAGTGTCGCTCATGCTCCGTAGGTCCTCTCAAATATATCAGAATGTCATCAACAAACACAATCACAAACTGATCTAAATAAGGCTTAAACACCATATTCATTAGATCCATAAATGCAGCCGGCGCGTTAGTCAATCCAAATGGCATAACAAGGAACTCGTAGTGTCCATAACGAGTCCTAAACGCAGTCTTAGGAATGTCCTCTTTCTTAATTCTTAGCTGATGGTATTCCGACCTTAAGTCAATCTTAGAGAAGACCGAACTTCCTTGGAGTTGGTCAAACAGGTCATCAATTCTAGGCAAAGGATACTTATTTTTAATGGTCACTTGGTTCAGCTGCCTATAGTCAATGCACAAGCGCATCGATCCATCTTTCTTTTTCACAAACAAGACCGGTGCTCCCCAAGGTGAAGCACTTGGTCTAATGAATCCTTTGTCAAGCAACTCCTGTAGTTGCACTTTTAACTCCTTCAATTCGACTAAGGCCATCCTATACGGGGCTTTTGATATTGGTCCTGTTCCAGGCATTAATTCAATTTCAAACTCAACTTCCCGCTCTAGCGGCAATCCAAGCAATTCCTCAGGGAATACATCTTGAAATTCATTAACTACTCGAACTTCCTCAAGTCTAGGTTCCTCCTTTGCATAATCTTTAACTATGGCCAGGTATCCTTGACATCCTTTGTCAAGTAACGCACAAGCTTCTACTGCCGAAATAAGTGCTACAAGTAAATGGGTCTGACCTCCTAAAAAATCACAGCTAGACTGATCAGGCAAGGTAACTTGGATTACTTTCCTATAACAATCCATTTGGGCCCGATACTTACGAAGCGAGTCCATTCCTATAATAACATCAAAATCATACATGGCCATTACAACTAGGTCTATTTCCATATCTTTTCCTCCCATTGTTATCTTACAATTTCCACACGCCAACGTAGACAATACCATATCCTTTAAAGGCATGGAAACACAAAGAGGCGTCTCAAGAGGCATAACTTCTATTTTATTCAAACGTCTATATCTTTCAGACATAAATGAATGCGTTGCACCCGTATCAAACAATGCATATGCCTTTTCACAATTTATAAGAATCGTACCTAAGATAACATTCTTGGAAGCTTCCGCTTCCTCTTGGGTGACCGCATACACCCTTCCTTGTATTGGTGGCCTCTGAGGATTTCCTTGTAAGTTTGATTTAACAGCACTCTGATATCCCTGTCGCACCGAGCCAACACTCACTTGCGACCTTTCTTGTGGGCAACTTCTCCTAAGATGACTCATTTGTCCACAACCAAAACACTTCAGTCGTCCATTACAAGGTCCTGGGCCATGTCGCCCATTACACCTTTGACAAACACCAAGTTGATAAGGTGCTTTCCCTATATTCAGACCACTCCTTGCTCCCCCAAAATTTCCAAAATTACCCTTCTTCTTCACATACTAGGTCTGACCTTGACCAGAGTAAGGTCTCTTACCCCTTCTCACATCATTAAAGTTCACCGGTTTCCTAAACTCTGATCGCTCTCTTAACAGGTCCTGCTCCACTAACTGTGCCCTTTCGTAAATCTCATTATAATCCCTTATGTTCAAAGGCACCAGTTGCTTTCTAATGTCTGTCCTCAACCCTTTCAGGAATCTCTTAGCCTTTTCCTCCTGATCCTCAATTAATCTAGGAGCATATTTAGATAGTTCAGAAAATCTAGCCTCATACTAATCTACCGTCAGCTCCTTTTGTTCCAGTTGAACAAATTCAGTAATCTTCCTATCCTTAGCACGGTTAGAAAAATGCTTCCTATTGAAAGCTCTCACAAACTCCTCCCAGTTAACCTCAGTACTTGGTGGAAAGATTATGTCCTTCGAAGCTCTCCTCCAAAACTTTGCATTTCCCTCCAGTTGGTACTCTGCCAAAACTATTTTCTCAGCAGCAGTGCAGTCCAACAACCTGAAAATTTGCTCCATTCCATCAATCAAATGCTTCGCCTCCTCAGGACTTCCCATTACACTAAACTTAGGTGGCTTCAGCTTCAAAAACTGTTCCACCAGTCCTTGAGTACGGCGTTCTGCTCTAGGTTGCTGGTATGCTTGCCTTTCCATCAGATTTCCAATATTGGCCAATGCCTGCAGGATGCCTTCCATTCGGGGTTCAGCCCTTGCAGCAAAGGCTTCAGCCCTCGATGGATGAGCACTTCCAGCTCGCACCATGACTTTCCTGCAATTTCCAAGCATTGCCTCAGGAATAATCTGAGACTCATTGCCTCCATTCAAAGCAACTACTACTACTACATAAGTAACATATACATGTTACTCGTACCTAAAGACAACTCAAAATTAACTACTAGGGATCTACGAGTGAATACTCATCACCCATTATGCAATTATTCCATTTTATATCCTATGGTGTGCATTGTCATCATGTTCCTCAATTTTCAAATGAGGCTCCTTATCACTCCACCTATAACCATTCGCTCTGATACCAAAAAGGGGCATTGTGGCACCTCGAACCCTTCGCAGGTCGCCACAGGCACCAACATTTCACCTAATTACATCTCTTAGCCAAAGCGTCGTAAATCATAGACATTTTTTTCCATTTTTTTTTTTTCAAAACGGTCCCAGCACGACTCATTAGCGGAAGCAAAATAGAACATCACCATCTCACCCTCCTTAAACCATGATACAAATACACACCACTAATCATCATGATTAAAAGACAAGCCACGACACTTTATTTACATATTTCCAAGATGGGACTTCTTGGGTCGATACATCAAAAAGAAAAGCCAGGACTTAGCCACGCCTAGCCTAAAACCCCAAAAAGAGACCCTCGACCCACTACAACTCACGTGCTAAATCCCCATCATCAGTGTCGGCTAACTATCCCCAAAAAGATCCAGCTCCTACTCGTCACGCACAGGTCCTCACACCTAACCCGGTGCATCAGGCGGTGGCGGCGGCAACATCCCACGCATCACTCCGTCACGACGAATGTGGACAGCTATGAACTCCTGGACAACAGGGCCCCCAGCTAGGCCTACATCGTACATGACTAAACAGCGCACTCGAATATACGTCAATCCAGGAACAGAGGGACAGTCGAACTCCTCGCACTCGACCTCTACATCGGATGGTATGCCGTAAAACACACCCCGCGTGACAGCAGGGAGCGGCACGCTGCTAATTTGAAATGTTGGTCCCGAAAGGGGTGAGTACAACCACTCGGCAGGTAAAAGAATCCGATAACCACTCAATGCATCATACAATACAATCATAACATCGTACATGCCATTTTTGCATCCATGTGGGTTACCTCGAAGCCATGCATATACCATCATACATCTTCATCATGCCGATAACACATATATGTCGTCATGTCATAGGTTATCATCATCATGTCATACACATGTACCATCGTATCATACATATGCCATCATCATTATGTCCTAGACATACCATCATCATCATATCATATCATATATCATCATCATGCCATAAGTGATCATCATATCATGTCATATATCATCATCATGCCATAGGTGATCATCATCATATCATGTCATATATCATCATCATAACATAAGTGATTATCATATCATGTCATATATCATCATCATGCCATAGGTGATCATCATCATATCATGTCATATATCATCATCATGCCATAGGTGATCATCATTTTTCACTTTTATATTTCAATTCGATCACCACATCCGGCATCGCAAAATAACCCTTCGGCACACACCACCGGGCATCCGACCCCCCACATTCTAGGCATCTCGCATCCCAACTGGCATCACGAGGCATCCCCCTGGGCACAAACCTCTAGGGCTTCCGGCATTTACACTCCCCGGCCGGGCATCTCGCACCCCAACTGGCGTCACGAGGCATGCCCCTGGGCACGAACCTCCAGGGCTTCCGGCACCCCCACTTCCCGGGAATCTCGAAACTCACCAGGACCATCCGGCCTTGTATCTCAATACAATCCGGCTTCCGGCACCCCCCATCCCGGGCATCCTGATACTCCCAGGGCATTATCATCCGCCACAACAGTCTCCTCATTTATCTCTTTTATTCATGGTTACCAATTTATGTCTCAACTCGGCACGGCACATGATGCAATGGCAAACAAGGTCACTTTCATGCTTTGATTCATACATGCATCATTAGTCATCGTCATACATGCCACAGGATGAAAATAAAAATTTATGGAATTCATACAATTTAGAATAATCCATTTATTATGCCTTTTTAGAATTTATCTAAATTCCAGCTTGTACCATTTTTGAAAATATTTAAATTAAATATCAACATTATTCTCAAAAATCATAAAATTAAGGCAAGTGATAGACAAGACAATAGGATAATGATTTCATGCAAAATACATGGTCAAATAGAATTCCACACAAGTTCATAATTCACACAATTACAGCATGAAATTTCGGACGAAATCAGAATGCACATTTTCCGAAATAATTTGATTTAAATATCCAAACGACCTCCAAATATTATGAAATTTTACCAGGTTATAACCAAGACACCAAAGTATATTTTTCATGAAGACTTCCAAGCCAAATTCATTCTATATTATTTTCTCCAGCTACACGAAGCTTCTGGATCTAACACCGAAACGTGCAGTGCATGGTTCTCCGAAATACTGAGTTTTCATCCACTTATTCTTCTTTGTTTTCTCTGAAATTTGGATAGTTTTACTTCAAGAGGTCCCCTACAACTTTCATGAAAAGATCAAAGTCAAATTTCCTAAGAACAGTCACCATATGGGTCCATGAAGTCTCGGGTAACCTATACCGCGTCTCCAGATCTACGGTTTTCAAGAGTAAGTTGATTCACTAGGCTACACTTGTTCATTTTGCTTCAAATTTGAGTATATTAAACTTTAGTATGTTTTCTACAAGTTTCATGAAGAAGTCGAAGATATATTCTTGATAAAAGTCAACATGCAAGCCCAGATCTACCACAAGGTCAGCGAAATCGTTCCAGATCTGGTGTCTCCGTAGGATGAGAGTTTGACCCCTCAAATCTCCATCATTTTACACCAAATTTTAGCATGTTATAGATTAAGATGTTGGCTACAACTTTCATGAAGAGATCAAAGCCAAAATCGAACTCGAAACATGCATACAAGCTCTCACAAAGTTCTGACTCAGGCGGTTTCATGCGAAAACAGCATGCAACTCAAGAACAAAACACACTTGCTTCACTCCCATGCCTCCAAACATCCTAGATTTCGACCATACATGCAAAACATTGATGCTAGAGTAGAAAGTGGATTCCCAAATTGCCTCTAGACCACACAAACGGCGGCACAAGGTGGCAAACACGGCAGCACACGGCCGCACCCTCTTCCTCTCTCTCACACAGTTCACTCTCTCTCTCTCCCTTTCTCTCTTGGCTGAATGGCTAACCGGCCATTCTCTCTCCTCTTCTTCCCTTTTATTCCCCCATTTCCTAATCATTTGCAATGATTGCATGCCACCCTTGATAGCCAATGCATGAAGACCCCCTTCTTGCCACTTGTCACCACATGCAAGATGGGCTTGGGCCTCCTCTTTGGGCTCCTTTTGAGCCGACGACAGCCCCCTCTCACGGGCCTAATTGGGCGACTAGCTTGGCCCATTAAAGCTTAGGCCAATGGGCCTAAGGCCCAACCTAAATAAAAATTTAATTTACCCCTTTTATAATTTCTTCTACAAATTTTAAATTTTAAATTCCACATGGTCAAAGTCTTGTGACATTTTATTTATAGGAATTTAATCTATAAGGTGCATGGTCAAGCATAGATTATTATCATTAATCTATCAAATTTAAAATCTCATAAACACAAGCACAAATCACCTAATCTTAAAAGGAGACTAATGGCTAAAGCATAAACCATGGGAAATTTTCATTACCTAATTATAGGCTTTAATTCCTCTAGAGGGTGACTTGAATTTTTGGGATGCCACAAATTTTGCCTAAGTCCACCCACCACAAACTTATTGTAGACAAATCTAAGGGTGGGACGGGCTTGGCTTTGCCCCAGTCAAGCTAGGCTGGGCTTTCTAACTAAATGCCTTTATCCAAACCTATTCGAAAAAGTCATCGAGCCTGAAGCCTCGCTGCCGTCATTCTCATGATTAGATGAAATTAATAGCGACAGCAACGCATGGGTCTCTCTCTCTCTCTCTCAAGCTATAGTTATCAACGATCCCCACCATCGCTAACCTCTTTGTTCTACACATGATGTCCATTGCGAGCTTGGGCTTCGTTACTAGTGAGGCTTCGTGCGTCATCTCCTCTACCTACAGCAAGTCTCTTCGTTACTTGTGAAGTTTCGCACATTTAAACTAATTGTGCAGGTGCTGATGAATCTTGTGAAATAAAGAGTTGGAATTGATCTGCATTTTGTTGTGATTCTCCAATCGGTCATCAGGTTGTCGTAGACGCCAATTTGAGAGCAATTCTACACATTGCCGCCCCACTTTGGAGGCATGACTTTGCGCAGTCACTCTTTTCACCGGTGAGTCTTCAAAATGTTGAGGAGCTTTACAATCACTGTCCTTTTTCCTTGTGAAATAATTAGGGTAGCGTATGATGGGAAAATTGTCCAAAAATCCTAAACCTATTGTACTTTTACTAATTTAGTTTTAAGCCTTTTAATACTGCCAATTGAATTGCAGACCATTTTCACATTTTGCAAATTGAATATATACGGTCTATTTTGGCTGGAAATTACTAACATGGATGCCGATGGTTTACATGGCACGGACAATGCTAATGTGAACAATTTTTTTAAATATTTAAATATTTTTATTTTTTATAAAAATATGTATATTTTTTTAATACATATTTATATTTTCTATTTTTTTCCTTATTTTTTCTCCCTTCTTCCTCCAACCAATTGCCATGCTTGGGTGACGGCTAGTGATTGGCCAAAGGAAACAAGCAACAATGGTTGCCCTTGCCAGATGCTAGCGAGGGTTGGCCTCACCTATTTTGTAAGAAGCTCAACCTCACCCTTGCTCGAGGTTGCCCTCTTTGGTTGTTGACTTTGGCCGGTCGCTAGTCATTACCAAGGTCCAACAACTGGCTGGAGGAGGAAGTAAGGAGGAAAAACAAGAAAAGAAAAGAATAAAAAAGGAAAAATAATTTGAAAATATATGAAAATATTATTAAAAATGATAAGAGATTTTCTGTCAAAATTAACTAGATGTACTCAATTGGTAAAATTAAAAAGTTTAAAATTGAATTGACAAAAGCATAATAGATTTAAGACTTTTTGAATAATTTTTCTCACACATGACTAATATTGAAAGTGGATGAAGTAAAGAAGGGGATATAAGATGAGGGAATGTCATGTGGCAGGTGAGAAGATTTGCGTTGCGTAGAGTTGTGGGGAGTCGGGAGAAGCATATATTCGGTTGTGGAGAGTTCTTAATAGTTCGAGCTGCTAGAGTCGTGCCATCAAGACATCCAGGATTTCAGAAATCTGGTATTGCTGAAGTTTCGAATTGCCAAAAGTCCATAAATGGATGAATAAATCAGGTATTCATAGTGAGAGTGCTGGGATGATTAATAGACAAGATTGTGCTATATGGCGATTTTTCGTTAAGGGAAATGAGTGGTGGATAGTTTGTCGTGTGCCAGGGGACATAAGCCTTACCCGTCAAGAGATCATGGGCAATGATGGGCTGCCGGGAGTCGGGAGGATGCACGTGATACCGAAGTGGTCGAAGATTTAAATGTTAACACAAATGCAACAAGATAAATGCTCATGACTTAAGAAATCGCTATTTTTTTTCCTTACTTTTCCTGGAGATATGGAGAAAGCTACAATCAATAGATTTTCCTAGCTAAGGATACGCCACACATACTTGGGTAGATGCTCACTCGAAAAATTATAGGGCATGTATCCGACCAAAAAATTATATATAAAGAGCATGTAACTTGTCAACGAATGAAACCACTAAAGAGATATGAAATTTAGATAAAATTGTAATTCAAGAAATTCTATTATGATATTCATTAATCGAAGTACTCATTTTTAAAGGAAATGTTGGAGAAACTTAAATTAATTACTCCAATCATTGTTGAAGTTGTTGCACTTATATCCTCAAATCATTCAATGGGACATTGCAATAGTCATGCACATAGTCCAGGGGTGCAACGACATTTCATCCAAGAGGATGACCTGTCACTAGGCTCCGATACTAACATATACCCGGGTGATTGGATTTAGAAGGTAGCACAAGTGTAATGAAATAAATGTTCAGCGCCTGAGTAATCCAACTCAGGATGTAGCGCATACAAATGGGGTAGATGCTCGCTTCCTTAGGAATCCACCTTAGGAGACTCGATCTTTGGGAAACCGAGCAACGCTTAGAAAATTGAGCATAAGATTATCTTTGAGTCGCCAAATATCATGGAACTTGATCCATTAGAGACTAGGTACCTCGAACATTCCATCTTTATCTTGTGAGACCAGATTGAAGTATGAAATTCTCATCAAAATGCCGAAGAAAAATGCTCTTGAAATTCTGTCGATAGAGTTGAACTTATCCCCCATGATGTTTTGCCTTGTGATTTGGATAAGCCTTAGCCCGCTTGATAAGTCTTCATCAATGGGCCGAAGCCAAGCCCATTAGAAAGAGTTTGGGGGTTGACTGAGCATATCTAATGAGCGTTGATCCGATCCCACCAAACAAAAACTCTGTAAGATGTCCCCATGTAATAGAGACAACATAGGAACCCATTACTATCACTCAGTTATCTTGTGTATAGTAATCTCCGTGAAGCAAGCCGACAATCCCAAAAACAAGTCATTTGTTAGTAAATTTATGAAACTAATATTAACGAATGATTCACGTTGACATTACGTGACCAAATTACATATAGTGAGTTAGAATTCTAAGGTTTCCTCTGCTAGACGAATTCAGATTATTAGATTTTGAGTGTGCTATATATCAATGAGGGACGTTAACTTCTATAGAGGGAATCCGGATCCGGTGAGATATTAACAATTGATTCCATATCTCTATAAAAAGATATAATTCAGACCCTTTTGTATTTGCTAATTGCTAGGATCTTAAAGTCATACATAGATAAATTATCACAGGAACCTTTTTCATCCGTAGATCTAATAGTATGTCGACCAGGAGCATTTATTAAACATTCATCAGTTCAAGAATTATTGAACGATATCCTCATAGAAGAACTTCTTGAAGTCTTCCATGTGCGCGATTTGCAAGCACAAGGCCACCACCAAGCCACCTTCTTCCTCAAGACTCGGAAGAATGAGAGAATCGCCGTCGAAGTCGTGGTTCCCCGGCCCCATGTGGACCTCTCTCCCCCAGCCGAAGTCATGGCCGTATATCGGCAGCGTCAACCAGCTCACCACCCCGAGATTAGGGTTTCCATAGAAAGGCCCTCGGGTGCTTCCTAGGGCATGCACATCCTGAAACAAGGTCAGGTCCGGTTGTCTCCGGATGTGGTCGATGGCCGACCTCACGTGGTCATGGGTCACCCTCTCGATGGCCTCTCGAATCTTGCTTGAGGTGCGCCCGAGCGGGCTTGACACCAGCTCACCGGACGTGCCAACAGCGACCACGTCCAGGGTTGCATTGCCGAAGTATCCAAGCTTCAGTGGCGGATGCAGGCGGCGGTGGGAGTCGACACAGATGCCCACAGCAGTTGGCTGCTCAGGCTTGTGTTTCCGCGCCTTGCACGCACACCGCCATATATGTGCAGCCACTGTCTCGTATCGGGTGTACGGGTGATGCTGGCCGTCTCGTTCCTTGTTCGCTGCGTTCTTTAGGGTTTCAACTTGGGTCCTTGTCAGCTTTAGCATGGCCACGGTGGTCTTCTTCTTACGCTCTTCTAGGTTGTTAGTTTGGCCGATCAGCAGCGGTGGGGGGTTGAACTCGGAGTGTTCCAAGTGCCGTGGCTGCGGCGGCAGCGTGCTAGATGGATCGTCGCCCACCCATAAAACCTTGTTAAAAAATTAGTCTAGAAATTAGTACTTTCAGCATCAATAATTCAAATAGACAACTCTGATGGATTGAAATGATGTTCTAAGTGTTTATGTAGAAAGTATTTGACTAATATTAAAAGCGAGCAAGAAAGATGTCGAACATCCATAACGAAGATCAACTTTTCAAATCAATTGATAAATATGTTGCATAATCTTCATAATTTAAAATCGACATAAAAATTGAAAACAAAAGTCAAACTTCTAAAGTTGTCGCAGGGAGGGAAACTTGTAAAAGAAAAAAAAATGAAAATGCGAGTTGATGCGATAACACATTGGACAACGGCTAAATAATATAAAATTACGATACGTGGAACGGTGGAAATTGTCTACTAATCATACACATCAGGCACACCGTGATCATAAATCACATGATCCCAAAGAGTGTTGGTTTATTAATTCAAAAAAGTTGTGTCATGTCTTTAGTACACCAAAATTTCTTAGTTTTCAAGAATTTTTCTTTTTAACAATTATGTTATTCTTGTCAAAAGTTTTGGTTTCTCTTGCTTCTTGTTTCATGATTTTTCAAATAACTGGGTTTCTAGCCCATAACCCCAGTTTTGAAAAGGTAAAGTTTGGATGCCGTGTGAGTTAAAAAGAGAACTCTTTACATTCACCAACCGACCTTTCTATCGTAATATGGCTCAACGCTCAGTCGCTCGCCGCGAGCGAGCCGCGCCCACTCGGTCATGAAATGGAGAGCGCTTGGCCCATCGGCAACCGCATGAGACATGGAGAAGCTCAGGGTGACCCCACCACACTTGAACTTGGTGACTTGAACCAGCAGCAGCGGCAGTTCATGGATCGGCTTCGTGTAGTCCACACTCGGCACGAGCTGCTCAAACTCCGGACGTGGAGAGAAATCGCCCAAGTCATTGAGCTCACCTTCGGATTCGGCCTCAATGAGACAGACACCCATGGCGTTGCACTCAAGTCGGAGCCGTCCCCCTTCAAGCCACCTGAGCCTGCCTGCGAGTGGATAGAATGGGACCAGCGTGCGGCTGAGTGAACCCCGGAGTGTGTCAAAGATGGCGTCCGCCGGATGGAGCCATTCAGGGGGCGGCTTGTAGAAGTAAATGGTGGGCACATGAGTGATAATACCAATCTGATCCAGTTCTGAGAGCGGTAAGTGGCCGGTCCATGTTGCTGTTTCGGGCTTTACGGTGTAAGTGCCGCGGTACCTCACGGTCATGGACATTTTGCCGGATCGTGCTAGAGATGATTTCGATTTTACAAATGTTGCAATAGAAGGACTTTTGATGGGGGTGACAAGGGAGCCCTTGAATTTGCATTTAAATTTAGGATGACAATTTGAGAGAGAGGTGATCTTTGAGACGCATCCACTTACGGGGATAACACGATGCATGCTTCGAGCGAAGATTGCCGAGGATGTTTCCGAAGTTGTGGGGGAAGAGATTTTGCATGAATTGGCGGTTGCTTCGAAAGCTCTGAAATTTTGGAGATGGTTTCGCTCGTGACATACTTTTTCGGATGTCACCCAAAAGGAAAAAAAGAAAGGAAAGGAAAGGAAAGGAAAGAAAGCTGGAAACTTGGAAGTTCACGGTTCATAGTTTATCCTGGTCTAGCAACGTCGGACTATTTGTGCAGTCTCACAGTGGCAAAACACGATAAAATATATAAAATTGTAAATAAGGTAGCTAGCAAGTATCATCTAAAACAGGTGAATTGGTGATTTTATAAGATCTTGACAAATTAACGCGGAATAAAACGAGTCAAGATCAAAGTATGCATAAGGATCATATTTTGGAGCAAGTTTCAGAATCTGTTATGCGGTGAACAGACTTTAAAAGTACCAAGCAAATGTGCAATAAATTACAACAATAAATAATAAAAGTTTGGGGTTAAGAGAAATTGCACACAAAGTTTATAGCGGTTCGGTTTATATCAAATTACGTCCGATCTCTCATGCTAAAATCCAACTAATTGGATTCCACTATATGATTTGCAAGAGGTTACAATTCTAAGTGCAAACATTCAATAATACATCACACGATCTCATGGACGATCTCACTCGATCACTCTTTATGTACTTCTCTCACAATCACCAAGTTGAAAATCACAAAAAAAAAAGTGTATGGTCGAAGTATGCTTAGACTTTGGAATTGTAAATTCTACTCTTCATCTTTTACTTGCTCCTCAGTATATTGATCTTCTTATATACTCCTCCACTTCTAAACTAGCCGTTTGATAGTCTTCAAAGGATCGTCTTCCATACTAGCTATTAGATAGATCCATATGTCAAAGTTTGGATGGCCGTTAATAACGGAAGTAGAAATTTCACTTGATTTTAGTCACCCATACAACAAAAGTCTTAGTTTCCATAAGTAAAGCTTCTCTATTTAGAAAGAACTTGTCTTCAAGTTGCCAATCAACTAGATTGAGTTAATCAAATCTTGCTTAGCTTGAAATCTAAATCAGATCATTAGCCATTATACATTATGAGGTTATGTCACGTCTTGTCAAGTTGTCTCATTGGAACTGATTTCCTCCTAAACTTGTCATGTTCTAGACTTCATTAGGATAAGAATGAGAGTAATTATATCAGTCTTTATCTTCATGATAAAGCTATGAATTTGAGTTTAAGTTTGTTCCATATAAGGTAGACTTTGTAGTACATGCTTGATTTATTTCCTAGATCAACATACTTCAAGACAAATATCAAACTTACTAAAATCTCATGGACAATTTTATTAACATCATTATCTACTAGGAGTTTTCTTAACAGCAAATACAATGAAACTCCATCTAATAGAGCCTCGCTCGCACAGGCTGGTCGAGATAAGTCATAAATGTCATTCCAAATGAATTAAACTTTTGTTTCCGTTGTTTAATTTATCAAATTAATGAATAGTTAGGAAACATTATTTCATAATATGGTCATTTAGAGTTTACACGAGTAAGAACATAACCTTTGATGGTACTCGCTTTTCTTTTTTTAAGTGGAATATCTTTATAGGTTTTTGACAATTAATCCGGTACCATGACTGTAATGGTGGTCTTGTTTAAGGTTCTTTAAATTTATATAGATTATTGTCGAAATTGAGAAGTCATCCACTTAAATTTTGTCATTTTCTTTCCGAGGACTAACATTGCATTTAATCTCCAGATCCGGCTGGAGAGAAGCAGATCCGGCAGAGAAGCATCGAGCAGGAGTAGTCGAGGTCGGAGGGAGAGGGAGATACGAGAGAGGCCAGCTAATTCGGAGAAGGGAGGTGAAATCCGAGCGAATCGCGCGCCCCCGCCCGTTGTTGCAGCCTCGCCGTCGCACGCGCTGACATAAGCTACGGCCACCCCGTCAGGGTCCGAGGGTGAGGAGTAGAAATACTGCAGCCAGCTTCACTGACCAACAACGACGATGATTAGCGACGATGATCGTCTGCCCTAGATGGTATGTATACGTATATTTGTGAATGTAATCTTATAAATCCATTCCTTCCCGGGCATAATTTCTAATCTCTGTGGTCTGATTTTTTTATTTTTTTATTTTTTCACTTCTTTCTCTCTCCTTTGATCTTTATTGTTCTTCATTACTTACTCTGCAAGTCCAAACCCAACAACCACAGTAAGACGAGGAGCCCCCACCTTCGCAGCTCCGTAAGCCAACGCACTGTCGCCCTCACCGATCGGTCTCCTGCGCTGCACATCTCTACCGTTTTCTCTCTCTCCCTTGGCAATGGAGGTTGTGGTCGCCATGAAGCGCGACCTCCATGGCTGACATTCCCATGGGGAGATGGAGGAGAGTGAGGAAACGGCAAGCACAGAGATCCACGTGGATATGCGATGGTGATAGGCCCGTTATTAAACGATTCCACTCTAGCTAGGCTTGGTTTCTTTTTTTTTTTTTTTTTTTTTTTGGGGTCAATAAGGACGGACCCAAATTTTTTTGATCTAACAGAAATTGATTCCTTTTTTTTTTTTTGGGGGTCAAGAAAGACTGTTTGTTTTGAGCCATCCAAAAATGTGATTGTCAAGTATCAAAACCGACCTTTCCAATTATTACAATGTGGGAGGAATTTAACTGAAATTGAAGTTGATTTCGTATGAGTAGTTTAGAATAGCAAAACTTAACCAAAATAATTCATATTTGAGCTTGATTAATCTCCAGCAATGTGGGAAGCATTGTATTTTATCATGCTAATATTTAGATAAGAAAATAATAATAGATGGCGCACAAGTTAAATGTACATAACCATGAAATTATGAAATGATGCAATGTACTCATCAACGAGATCGTCAATTAGTCATGACTTATCATTGTTTTATTGCTAATTGCATAGGGCTTCAAAACTACGAAATAACACTCATGCAAGCTATGATAAGCAATTGTGTCGATGTTGCTATCACAACCTCGACATCCATGGCAAGTACTTGTCTACCCTTGTGATTAAGCGCTAGGAGGGCACATATAGATGCAAGAACATAATGGAGGACTGATGGTGGTGTCGCAGGTGCCTTGAGACGCCGGACCATGCTTTGCATAGCAACTTTGATCGCAATCATCGCCTCCAGCATTACATGTCCCTAGATCTTCTATGCAAGCCTTCGCCACTATTGTCTTCACCATCAATCCCGCTTTTTGAACAAAAAGGTAAATAATTTTGGTACCAGATTCATGCCTAATGAGAAAGTAGATGTAACATGGATTTCTCTATCCTCTGAAAGGGAAGAATATAACCTGTGAGCACGAAGACGAGGAGGAGGCAATATGCTTGGAGGAGTCTAGCCATTTGAATTGTTTTGATCATGAAATGATTTGATTCAATAGTTCTACGAAGCTACTAGTGCATCTTTGTTTATAGTTGCTAAGTTATTTGTAGCACCTGCGAAGCATAAATTAAGAAACAGATATTTGTGTCTTCATTATAATGATTTTGAGATTTTTGAGCAATTAAAGAATTTTTTTCTGTCCCATTTCATAAGAAATTGGTGTCTCTCTTCTCTACAAGAGAGGCTAGAATAGAGTATTCAAGGAAAGCAAAAAATTAACTTGAAAGACCAATTCTTGGGTTTGAGCCTTTCGCATTTTGACATTCAAAATTATTAGATGCTATTTGTTTGATATAGCTCATATATCTTTTTACGAGAGAGTAGTCTTTGAAAGGGGCGGTTAAGCAGCTAAAAGAAGAATATTTTTTAAAGTTGCCTATACAACTTGTTCCTATCGCGCTACGTTCCTGATTTGAAGATCATATCCCTTCTTCTTTGATGCTTATATGGAAATTTTGATGCATTTAGAATTGGCAAAAACGTAAATATATTGGCAAATATTTTGAATGGATTATCATATGAAGCAATTGCAATTGCAAGAACTTTCTTGTCAAGGACTGATTATTCAATGTAATCGAGCAAAGATAACATTCCATATAATGATCACTAAGGGAGTTTTTTTCCCTTTAAATAGGCATGGTTTTTAATGGATGTTTAGTATTGTTAATGTACAAAAGTCCAATATACAGGTGCCTCTCATTTGTTTTTCTTGTGCTGCTGAAGAAAGTTGAAGGATAAAACTCGCTTAACAGCTTTTGTTGCCGACCACTCACGGCATGCGGCTCCTCTAAAGAAAATAGAAAAGGGCAAGCAGCCTTCCTTATCTTGGTTATACGCGAACACCATGAAGACTCCATCAGTCAAGGATTCAGTCAAGAATTCCGATGGACATTATCCAATTCTTTTCGGGTTTCAAACATGATCTCAAACTCCAAATATAATTTAACAATCTTTCACCTTAACTTGACATTTGCAATTAAGGAATAGTGCTTATCAACCAAGTCAGCTCTTCCAACTTTCTGGCAAGCACTCATTCTTTAAATATGCCAATTGAACCCTAGCAAAGCTCGTGCTTTGTCGAAAGAACGTGCTTCGTGATCATGTCTATCAAGTTCTATATTGTTGCAATTTTCTTCACAACAACATCACCTTTCACTGCAACATCTGAAAGGAATACTTGATGTTGATATGCTTTGGTTGCTTTGGACAAATTAGATTATAAACCAGATATATTATTGCACCTTTTTTTTGGGGGGTAAAGGATTTTATTGCACCTTGTTTGTCACAATATATAGCAATGTTTTTCTACTCCAATCCAAAGGGAGGAAAACTCTTATCCATATTATCCTTCGCGTGTCATCTACTTTACCTCAATTGAAGACAATGCAACATCATCATATAAGGATGCTTTCTAACTCGCCATACCATATGCTGGCCTAAACATGTGCCATGCTAAAGATAGACACTTATCCAAGTCACTAGCATGATCCAAATTTATGTAACCTAAATTCTCATTGCCATTATGGTCCTATGGTACACTATATGAACATCTTTTGTCCACTTTAAATAAATGAGGATCTACTTTACAATTTTTCAATGAGCTTTACTTACACGCTTCATGTAACAGCTAATAATGCTTATAGCTTGTGAAATATTAGTTCTAATGCATGCTATAATGTACATAATACTACTCGCTACACTAGAATGAGGAACAGAAGACATATGCTCCTCCACCTCCTCAATCTGTAGTGATAACTTATGAGAAAGTTTAACGTGTTTGGTTAAAGGTATACTCATAGATTTCGCTAAATACATGTAAAGACGTGCCACAATTTTCCCAGATACATTTCTTTTGCGATAGATGCAAAACTCTTGTAACCTTATGATGTGAAATCTCTAAACCTAATATCATTTTTATAGCACCTAAATCTTTCAACTCCAACTCAACACTGAACATTTTTATACTTTTATCACTAGTTAGGACCATCCAAAAAGTCAATGAGATAGCTGTGTTTACTTTAGAAAATATGATTTTTCTATTTTTATAATTTAATGACACATTCATAACATCTCTAGAGCAGCCTCATGCAAATTCACTGCTACAACTCATTGTGAAGAAACATCATTTTCACACCTACCTGCTCCAACTTGAGATCTTAGGAAGCAACTAAGGGAAATAATACTCAAATAAAAGTATGCCTTACCATAAGATAAAACACCATGTTAGTCATATCATCCCACTATGTATTAACATGTGCAACAAGTCTTGCCTTAGACCTTGTTGCCTGAATATTTGAATGCCTTCCTTCCATCTATAGACCCATTCGCATCAAACAAATTTCTGCCCTTGGGTACTCTAGCCAACTACCATGTCTAATTCTGGAGTGATCCATCTCTTCACTAAATAGTCGCTAGCCCTTAGACAACTCAACGCTAGCTTTGCCATAGAGTAAGATGAAGGCTCATTTGTTTACATCTTATCACCTATAGTCCATGTATAAGTAACATTTGTTCAATCATATCGTGCTAGTAGTTTCATTTGCTTCTTTGTTTTCCCACGACTATAGCATGCTACGGTTCTATTCGTTGTTCTATGCCATTGTCTTTAAGGAATTGCGACCTCATTAGCAATCTCAACTGTTGTTACCTAGGACACCTATGAAGGCTCAACTTGAAGCTCCATCTCACTCTTGCATTGTGATTTGTTTACTCCACTAGTTGTGTCTTAAGACTCCCCTACCAAAGCATAATAGTCTCATAAAAAATCATGTCTCTACTAACTAAAAAACTAGGCAATTTGAAATCAATGCACCACAAGTGGTAGCTTTCTATATAATGTGCATAGCATAGAAATATGCACTTGTTCACCTAGGCTCAAACTTACCATCACTTGCATGACCATATATATGACATTACTCCAAATCTAAAGTAGTTGATGGGTTTTTCTGACCATATTTCCTCTAGAGTATTCTTCTTCTTTTTTTTCTTGGCGGGGGGGTTCAAATCCTTAGTATCCTACTTTATAGCATATGATGGAATAAATTAATTAGGTAATAGGCCATTGTCATTGCTTTGGCCCAAAATTACTTGCATAGTCTTGCATGTGAAAGCATTAGCCAAGCTCACTTATGTAATTTTTTGTTCTTATATGAACATCATGAGTTGTCCCGCAATAAAATCATTGCCATTAATGAATAATCCTAATGTGGGTGGATTTGGTCAAGGAGATGTGGAAATAGTATACAAGATCCATTCCATGTCCAAGGCCTTTGTCTCATGACCCCAATGTGCTTTAGTGTCTAAGGCACTATTAAGGGTCTCATAAGTCATTCTTTCTAGTAGAAATTGGTAAACTCCTTGTTGTTATTGGTTCTAAGACACTTGATATTTACGTAACTGCTTGTCAATTAGTTCCTTAAGCTTCATAAACGGGTCAAACACCTTGGATTTGTGCTTCAAAAAGTATATACACACCTTCTTTGGATAATCATCAAGGAATGTCAACATAGATTGGGCACCTCCTTTTGAAAAAATTGGAGATGGACCTAGGACATCTGAATGGATATAGTCAACTAGTTACTTGGTCAAATGCATATCTTTATGAGTTTAATCCTTGCAACTTGCCAAAATTGCAATGCTCCCATGGTCTTCTGTATTTTTTTACCCTTCGTCAACCCCCTCTCACCCAACATCGTTTGCCCCAGTCACATTTGCCATAATTGAGGTCTAATTTGAGTTTGACTAGCTTGATAAAATTATTGGAGCTCCTATCATGTCCCGACCTACTCGAGACGCACGACAATTCGGCCTGTTGTCATTCATTTCCTTTAGGTCATTTGATTGTGATGTCCCAGGAGGCGTCGCCGACCTAATCGCTTTATTCAATTAAATACGCAAGCAGAAGCATAAACAACTCACCCAATCAACAAACATGGATAGTCTTAACCACACTTATATATATACATATGCATCAAAAGATTTTCATATTATACAAGCGGTGATCAAAACAGCTTAAACACACCAAACTATGCTTAGTTTCTCACCACATCTGATGAGTCTACAAGCGCGGCCACAACCTTCACCAAAATGGGTTCAGGGTAAACCTAGAACCTCTAGTACTACGAGGGCGGTCCAAAAAGTATTACTAACCCTAATACCACCTAACTATCTATGGGCTCCATAATCGAGGGCTCCAGCTCGATGATCATATTGGGATCAAGCTTAGGATCGTACACCTCCCCATCAGGCACATCCACATCCATGGCATCCCAGCTGATGCCTCCTCCTGATCCTCCGATACTCGGAGGTCCATCAAAACCGTGGGTGGGACCGTGTCTCTCATATCCTACCCAAAAATACCAAACTACAAAATGATGAGCCACTAGATGAGGAGGTCCCTCATCGACCTAGATGGTTGTGACGTAGTGCCTGTAACGCGCATCAATCTCTCCTATTGGATACTTAGTAACCTCCTAGCTATGCATTACCAGGAGTCCGAATCGGATTTGGTGAAAAGGCTCAGTCATTCTTAGGGCTTGTAAACACTCAACAAACAACAGTGAGATTAAATTCAATGAGTGAACTTCCTAGACCTCGCACAGGGAAGCCGTTCATCTTAGAGACGCCCTAAACATGCAATTCCTCTATTGATAGTAGATCAATAAAAAGTTTCTCTTGTTTTGCTCTGACTATTTACATGAAAGCATATCCACTTATTCAAGGCCATCATCGACAATACATAAGCAATTCCCATAACCTTTCCATGCTCTCGATCCAATCATACAAATGTGCCACATGGTATAGTTATGCGCCCATGTCATGCAATAACCCAGACATGATCACAAATACATCTCATGCACTTTTCACACAACCATGTCAAGATTATTATCGCCACTCAGGACCCAAGGCCAATTCAAAGGTTTGTAGTCATCCAGCGTAACTGGGCATTGTCTCGTTGCATCCAACACAGCATCATCCCACGTAAATGCATCAAGACGGTACTTCTATAAGGAGCTTCATTCCGAAATCCATCCGTAAACAGCATCCCATTGAATTAGGGGCATTTGAACTTAATCGAGCATCGTCTCATGTAAACGCATCAGGACGGGTTCTCTACCCCGCATAAACGCATTAGGGTCTTTAGGTGGTCACACGGGCATACCATCACACAATTCATTACTTATCTTTCTCATTAACCAATGTGATGTCCATGCAATATACCACAACCTATGCCATATGCCATCATATCACCCACGTGTGCCTCATATTATATCATATAAAAGTACCACACAACTTTACAAGTCCATGGCATGTAAGTCACTCATTAAAGTAGGATAAGTCATTGCAACTCAACATAATTCATCTCTTGCTAACATAACACATCACACTTCACATATCACACTTTAATAGTTTATCGTATAACTACTTATCAATAAATTGCAATAACCTATCGTCTTAAAACATGATAAGCTATCGATGAAAACATGATAAGCTATTGAAGAAAACATGATAAGTTATTGATGAAAACATGATAAGCTATCGATGAAAACATGATAAGCTATCGATGAAAACATGATAATCTATCGATGAAAACATTATAAGTTGTCAAGATAACCTATCGGGACCCTATGATAACCTATCATACAAGACCACTTATCAAATCAACAAAACATCATTTAGCCTTAATCTAGCTCTAAACTAACTCCAAAATGCAACAACAACCCTATTCAAGGGCTAGAAAGCCACTCACGTCCAAGTCCTAGCTTTAAAAAGCATTGGGGGAGGAGTAGCAAGACCGTATAGTGGCTGGGGCTACTGGTCACACCTCTAAAACTCCTTTGAGTGGGCTAGACAACTTCTTGGGTGGCTGCACGTTGACGATGGGTGGTGGTCGGTTGCCGATGAGGGAAATATGAGGAAAAGTGAAGAAGATGGCTTGAACATTAAATGCAAATGGACAAGGGGTGGTTCGACTATGGCAAGGAGGGAGAGAAAGATGAACTTTGGAGCCAAAGTGTGAAAGTGAGAGTAAGGGAGAGATATGGATGAATTTGGGAAGAGAGGAAGAGCAGCCCATGCTTGGGCTATTGGATGGCCAATATTACATCTTGCCATGTCCCATCCAAGATCAAGGGCTTGGATCACTCCTCACTTTACTTCTTGCCCAAGTCTCATTAATGCCATTTAATGGACCACTCATGGCTAGGCTAGAAGATAGGCTAGGTAGGCTTAGACTAGGCTAGGGGATGACATCACCTCCCTCATCTTCAGCACATGGGTGCCCTTCTCTAGCTCCTTTCCCAACTTGCCCTTTTGTCCTTAGTTGAATGAGAGGGCAATTTAGTCATTTCACCAAGATTAGGTACTGTTCACGCACATGAGGGTGCATTAAAGTCAAGATCTTGCAATGAAGGCTTGATGGACTTGGAGGACCCACGGCCCCACCATGGCAGCCCACCTCTTGGGCGTATGGGCCTTAGGCCACCCACTTGGGCTAGGCCCATTTAGTCCATCCATGATGGGCTTCAGCCCATGGGTTGCCTAATCATGGTGGGGCATCCGAAAATTTTGACGACCCTTGAATATACGACGGTCCGTGACTAAGTGACGGAAGTATCGTCGAATGGTGTTATCGACACCACAACGGACATTGTTTTGTTATTGCCATCGGGCCGAGGGGTCACATTGTTTTGTAATCACCATCGGACATTGTTTGTGCCTTGCTCCTATGTACTATCTCTAGTAAGAATGAGGTTTGTGCCATAAGGTGTAGATATCTTTTGTATTGATTTTAGCCGTCCAATTGTGTACCCTACAAACCAAACCTCCCATGCACATTGTTGTGACCCTGTGCAGCCAAGTTAGTAATTATTTTTCAGCACTTGCACATGCTGAAATTAAGAGTCGAATTTTGGAAGAATTGAACCGTGCATAAGGACCGTGCATGTTTCTTCACTTGCGCGACATTCGTCATCGTCGGCACCACATTTGACCTAGTTTCATTGTCGCTCAACATCCCGAAACATTAACTTTCGGAGAAAAAGAAATTCTCCTTGAATGGCCATGTGAACAATCCCACCAACGGCCACGTTCTCTTCTATTTCTTGGACCGACCAACCATGCAACAAGAGAAGACTTTGGACACTAATCTTAGTCAAGTTTCTTTTTGAAGTTATGTGGCATCCTATAATTCATTGCTAATCTTTAGGGGTGCTCTAATTCATGTCTTGCATTAAGACTTTGGCCAAGCTTTTGGTGAATAATTATTTGATAGGAAAATTCTTTTTTTTTTTTTTTGGCTATGTGGATTATGAATTGGAATTTATTAAATTAGGTCATAAAGTTTTATGAATTATAAATTCCAATTAGGTGTTTATAAAATTTAGGTTTTAAGGAGGATTATTAGGATGAGGTGTGGGCCAAAATTCTAGCTCAAGACCAGCCCACAAGAAGCCCTAGCCTTCGGCCGTTTGGGCCTAGCCGCGAAGCCCAAGGAGGAGGAGGAGCCGTCGGCCGATGGCTGGCCCAAGCCCAGCCGAAAAATGGAGGCCCATCTTGCATGAAGAAGGCCATTTGTCCCTCCTAGCTACCAAGTGTTCCCCATGCACATCTAATGATTGTTCATCATTGAGGGGAAGAAAAATTAAGGGAAATGATGGCTGGCTTAAGCGAGAAAGAGAGGGAGAGAGAGGGGTTCATCCGAAGAGAGAGAGAGAGAGAGAGAGAGAGAGAGAGAGTTATTGAGGGAAAGAGAGAAATCGAGAGAGAAAGGGAGAGTGAGCGTGCAGAAGAAGAAGGAAGCCAATTGTCCATCGTTCGTCGCTGCCGTGTCCAATCGCCGTGTGCTTACTGTTTGCTCGGTTTAGAGGCAAGTTGGGATCTTTAATATGCTCTTGCATGTTGTGCCTAGTATGTGTGCTTGAATGGTGATAGATTTCGGATGTTTAGGGTGTAAAAAGTTGAAGTCTTAAGATGGATGTTTGAGACTAGTAAACTGTTCTCGAGAAAACAGTTTGACCTTAGATGTTCTATTGGTTTGCATGTGTTGTTTGAGTTGGATTTTGGCCGTGACTTCTCAATGAAAGTTGTTAAGGACTTCTTGAAATATAACATACTCAAATTTGGGACAAAACGAATAAGTGTAAGTGGGTGAAATCTTTATTTTTCGGAGAGACTGGATCTGGAGATTTCAGTAACTACCTTCGATGAATACATGGACTGTAAGGCTATTTTCTTGTTGAAATTTTACTTCGATTTCTTAACAAAAGATGTAAAGCACGTCCTGAGGTTTAACATATAAAAAATTTAGAGAAAAATAACAAGAATAGATAGGTGAAATCATGATTTTCCGGAAGTAGTCAGATCTGGAAACTTCGGTATTTAAACAGAAGTTTTAATCGTCTATATTTAATTATCTAGGACGAATATGACTTTTATACCTTCATTAAAAACCTACCTTAGGATCTTTAATACAACATATTCGAATTTCATGAATTTTTAAGGTCATTAGGGCATTTAATCGGAAATAATTCTAAAACCGTGTAATCTGACGCGTTCGGACTTAGTCAGTTTCAATGTGTGGGCCATATCATTTTGTATGAAGTTCTTTCGGCAAAGTGTCCTTCATAAAGTTTTTTTTATTTATGTCTTCCCTGAAACATATTCAAATTTCATACTTTGAAGTTCATTTGCCTATTTAACTGAAAATGTTTCGAAAACTGTGCAAGTTAAGTGGTTATGATAATGGTGCTGTGATGTTCGGTCTATACCGCATGATATGAGGGTCTTTTAGTGCAGTGTTCTTCATGAAATGTCTGCCTTTATGTCTTGACTATCACATGTTTGAATTTCATAATTTTTGAAAATCATTTGGGCATTTAAATAAAATATTTTCTAAAACTGTGCAAGTTGGATTGAGCGAATTTCAAAATGCTGTAATTTATGACTATTCTGTTTTGGACGAGCCCATGAATTATATTGATTTAAGTGATCAAATCTTGCTGCACATGTGATGATATTTGGCATTGCATATAGAATCAAATGTTGAATTTGACTTTGTTGCCATTACATCATGTGCCATGTTGATTGTGAGACATGAATTGGTGAATATGAATTATGATGAATGAGGAAACTGTTGGAGGTGAGCCGACAATGCCGTGGGAGTGTCAAGATGCCAAGGATGGGAGGGTGCCGGATGCCCGGTTGTATTACAATACATGCCCGGATGTCCTCGGGAGTTTCGAGATGCTCGGAATGGTTGGGTGCCGGAATCCTCGGAGGTTTGTGCCCGGGGAATGCCTCGTGATGCCAGTTGGGATACGAGATACCTGGAATGTGGGGGTGCCAGGATGCCTGGTGGTGTGTGTCAGAGGTTTCTCGTGATGCAAGGTTGGGGTGCAAGTAATAAAATGTGGGATGCAATTATTGATCCCAGGAAAGAAAGATGTGGTGATCAAATTGAAAGATAAAAAGTGGAAATTGAATCATGCATGGTATGGTAACATCTATGCATGGATGTATGATATGTTTGGTGATGAGTGCATGATGATGTATGCACATATGGTTTGGCGACATATGCATGGCTGCAAGGTAAGTTATGCATGAATGCATGAAAGATATGTACTCTGCTATGATGTTATGATTGTAATGTGTGATGCATTGGGTAGTTAATGAATCTTTTACCTGTTGAGTGGCTGTACTCACCCCTTCAGGGACCAACATTTCAGATTATGAAGATGCCTCTCACTCCAGTCATGCGAGGTACCTTTTACAGCCTCCTATCTGATGAGGAGGTAGAGTGTTCGGAGATTGATTGCGTTACCATCCTTGGTTTGACATTTGTACAAGTTCGCGTGCTGGTCATGTATGATGTGGGCCTGGCTGGGAGCCCGATCATCCAGGAGTTTTTGTCGGTCCATGTTCGCTGAGATGGATTGATTCAAGGGATGTTGCCGCCGCTGCCGCCTGATGTGCCAGGGTGGGTGTGATGGCCACGTGAGGAGTGAGAGCTGATGTTTTTTTTAGAGTAGCCAACACTTGTAGATGGGGATGACATGTGATGGATATAGGGGTCGATATATCTTTTGGGTTGTGGCCAAGTGTAGTTAAAAGTCTTGGCTTTTCTTTTTGCTTATACCAACCCAAGAAATCCATCATGAAAATATATAAATAAAAGTGACTCTGCCTTATCTTTTCTTAATGTGCGTAGTCAGTGTGCATTGCATTATGGTTATTGGAGAGAGAGGTGGTGAAACTCAATTATGCTTCCGCAAATAAGTTGCGTTGGGACCATTTTCAAATAAAAAAAAAGAGTAAATATATATTTATATATAAATATACCTAAGGACCTCGGTCCTTCTTTAAAACCCTTTATATAAAAGTAAAGTAAAGGATATCTTATTGAGATAAAGAGATAGACAGGCCGTGGCGACCTCAGTTGTTCAAGGGTGCCACAAGTTAGTCAAATAAGGAGAAAATATTGACTTGCATGGGGACGTATATGCGTGGGGTTATCTTGGCCCAAGTATGTCACACCCCGATCCTCAGGGACGCGCACATCCCTTACCTTTGGTCGATTTTAAAATATGATATACTAGGACTATGTATCGCCGACCCTTTCATTTATATATGCGCATGCGGAAGTAGTTATAAATCCCCAGACAATAAAACAATGTGATAGAAAAGTAGAGCCATAATTTTCATACTGAAATTCTTAACTACTCTTTTATACAAGCACCTCATAGTAGATAATGCAATACTATTCACAGGGGTCTAATCTAACATTTATCCACATATAATCAAGGTTGACAAAACAGGATGGGATCTCAATCCTCATCTGGGTCATACTTAGGATCCTCCTCATGGTCATCTTCTTCTCCTCAGATCTTCATTCTCATCTGGTTCCACATTAGAGTTCTCCTCTTCAGATTCCTCCTCCTTAGGCTCCTCATCAGGGTCTTGAAATGATTATTCAATAACCATTGATACCACGTCTCAGCAAGTTCTACCCCCTAAGACCCAATTAGTAAATTAATACACCTTAGGGCTGCCTATGCACAACATGAGTTAGAGGACTTACCTTGGCCTCAGATTCCACCTGCATATTAGCATAGATCAAATAGGCACCCAAGTAATCACATCACTAATTGAAGCATCGATCAAATTGACATAGTTGATTACACACCAACAAGACCACTCATGGTCAATTCCATTAAATCAATCAATTCACAACATCAATCAAAGCAAAGATCAATCAAGTTAGTCAATTACATAGCAATGAGACCACTTTCGGTCATTTCAACTATTCCAACTCAATTCCCAATTATGAATCACGGTCCTTAGGACACAACTTATTTATAGGTGGTAATCACAGCTCCACCAAGCAACTTTCTTAGATTTAGTGGCTTTATGGCCCCACTCAGCACTTCTAATGTTCAATGGCTTTACGGTCCTACTTGACCCTTTCAAGGTTCAATGGCTTTACGGTTCCACTCGACCACTTTCATTATTCAATGGCTTTACAGTCCCACTCGACCCTTTCAAGATTCAATGGCTTTACGGTCCCACTCGACCCTTTCAAGATTCAATGGCTTTACGGTCCCACTTGACCAAACAAGATTCAATGGCGTTACGGTCCCACTCGACCAATCAAGATTTAATGGCTTTACGGTCCCACTCGACCCTTTCAAGATTCAATGGCTTTACCGTCACACTCGACCCTTTCAAGATTCAATGGCTTTACGGTCCCACTCGACCAATCAAGATTCAATGGCTTTCAAGATTCATTGGCTTTATGGTCCCACTCGACCAATCAATCATGAGCAGCGATATTGCACTTCATAATTAAATTCCTCAACCAAATAATCAAAATCAACCCAATAGGAATATATCATAAATTTCATAATCAAATCAATTCGGCACAATTCGAATCTTAATTAAATAAATGTACTACACCACGACGATCCGCACAAAATTTCGGTCACTGACCATCTGGGTTGAATTTGCGGAAAATAAATAATTAAATAATTAATTTCGAAAAATAAATAAATAAATACAATTATTCCAATTTAGCACAACATAAAACTCAATTAAATAAACAGATCGCGCCACGATCATCAGCATAAAATCCCGATCATCGGCCATCCAGGTTGAATTTTTAGAAAATAAATAATTAAATAATTAATTTCGAAAAATTAATATTTATTTCCTAAAAATTCCATCTGGCCCGAATTGCCTAATTAACAGCCGATAAGGTTCAAGAAAAATCCCAACAAGCATCCAATAAATACTATAGGCAATTCTCTAGTTGAGTACATAACCTATTTCACTGATATGCGATGCAATTAACTAATAATCGCTAATCCATTCTAATCTAACAACCTAATTACTCTTAACTATCACTAATCAACCTTTAAGTATAATTAGCAAACTAAGAAAGCATTAATGAGTAAAACTCACTTGATTAAAGATTTGATCGGATCAAATCAACGAGCACGCAACAAGGCTTGATCCTCTCCAAAGCAATTTCGCCAATCGGGGCCGAGACGGCTCAAAAACAAGCCACGGGGCCTTCAAACCTTTGCTGCAAATTGAAGAAATAGGCTGCTGAGAGGCTTAATTTTGAGCACAACTCAGGTTGGTTTTGACCACCGGGAGTGGTGATACGGGCCGCGACTGAAACGGTCTTGAGTCGGGCCTAGATGAATGGATGGTGGGGACAGCTTCAAGTTGTTAGGTGTGGCAGATGGTTTGGTGGGAGGCCGTACGTGCAACACTTGAAAACAAACGAAGAAGCTAAAGCTGAAGCAGTCCAACGTGTGCTGACCAAGAGAGAGATAGGGACATCCGCCGCAGAGAAGATGCGAGACAAACGGACAACAGAAGAATAAAGAAAGGAGAGGGGACCGCAGCTTTTGTGGGTCAGAACGTGCAAGGAATATGAACAAACAAAAGAGATGAAGCAGACCGCTCGGTGGGGCAGAGAGCACGGAATTGGACTGGGCAGTGAAGAAAATCAAACGAAAAGGGGGAGTGTCGACTTCGTGGGCAGCAAACCAGCCGTTTAGGAAAAAGAACACATGTGGGGACAAAAACAAAAGAGAGGCATTTAATTCTTAGATAAGGGAGGGCTTGGTCAAACATAAAAATAAGGTTGAATTTCTGCAAGGGGAGAAACCGTCGGTGGGGCATGAACCGAGAGAGAGAGAAATGTGCGGATGGTGTTTACGCACGGGGAAAAAGAAAAGAGAACGTGCGTGGAAGGAGGGAGGTTCGTGCGAAGAGAGAGAGGGTGTGTGTGAGGTGGGGCGTCGATCCTAGAAACAAAAGAAAAAAAATAAAACAAAACCAACTTATAAATTTTAATCAACTTCTGAGCAATTTTAGCAATTGGTCATCCCGGGACCAATTTCTCTATCAATTGCTCAATTTGAAATCCCAAAGAAGACCGAGATGAGTCGATTCATTCATCTCATGATATGCCTTCAAACTCGAATTCTCTTTTCATTTTCTTTCGGAATATGATTTTCTAAACAAATAAATTCAGTTGATGGTTCGATTTGAAATCATAAAAGTTCCAAACAACTTCCATTCACCGATTCGCTTACACCGATGCCAAATATCTCTTCAAATTGACCAATCTGAATTTTCGCTCATTCTCCGAATCGTCCATCCCGATTTCCCCAAAAAAATCCCAAACTCTCCAGGATTTTCTCAAAAGGTGAGTGGACGTTCTTAAATGACCCATGACGACGATTTCACCGAAATCGAATTCAATTGCGGTTATTTTCAATCAAACACGCTTTTAGTGCGATCTTACCTACCGAGTAGCTTCTAGGAATCTTTGGTGCAATTGACCTGTGACATCCCGGTTTTCCAATTATATTTTGAATAAATTGGGACGGGCATTTCGTTGGCACGCATATAGTTCTTTTCCTTGAGTCGGCCACTCATGTGAAAACTAGTCTATCGGGTGAAGCTGTTAAGAGTTTCTAATGCATCAAACTCGAGAATTTGACCAGGAAGCGACTTTTCGACCGAGCTAATCTGCAAGGGTCATTATGGCACAATTAAAAATCGATTAGAGATCGGAAATAGGTCGACTCGACAGAGGCATGTGATCAAGTGTGGGTGATTCCACCAGATCGCACAATTCTTGTCGATCGGCACTAGACCGACTTTTCTATCGATTGGGTACCCTGTGTTCGTATTTGAAACCTTGAGATTACCCCGACAACCGAAAGTCGCCAATGTTTCAAAGATGTACACTGTGGCTTGAGATGATCAACCACAGGTCAAATGCATGAAAATTTCTAAAGACTACCCGGTAGGTTGGGTCGCGCTAGTATCGCGCCAAAGTGAAATTAACCGTGAAATAGAGATCGGATTCAGAAACTGGAAGTCTGGGTGTGTCACAAATCATTTTAGGAATATTGACTTATCTTTGGAAGACTTTTCATGCAAACCGAGTTTTTCGGCAAAATAATCAAGGTATCGTTGATTTGGTTCGGAAAAATTGGTAGGCTCGCTTTTGGTTATACTCTTGAGATCTCAGAGGGTTCTATGGTCACGTGATTATGTGAATTGAAGCATGGTGACATTAGATTAATTTTATGGACTTTAACTGGACTCAATTAGAAGAGAATTGAATGAAAAAAATTGAAGAAATTGGATGTACAAGAATTGGACACCGGTGGAAAATGAAAGTGTAACCATTGGAGAAGTTGTGGAGGATTTGAGTGAGTGGAATATGACATGGGATGATGTCATGGTGGGCCATTTTTGTTGGATTAAAGAAAAAAAGAAAAAGAAAAGGAAGTGGTCCCTCTCCTTCTCTCTCCTTTCTCTCTCCCTTCCGTTGGTTTTTCCTCCATCTTTGTTGTGCGAAGAGGAGAAAAATGCAGAGAACAAGTTGGAGCAGCCATGGCCGTCCGCTCCCGCTCTCATGTCGTCGTCGCC
Source organism: Eucalyptus caleyi (assembly GCA_014182885.2). Lineage (NCBI taxonomy): Eukaryota > Viridiplantae > Streptophyta > Magnoliopsida > Myrtales > Myrtaceae > Eucalyptus > Eucalyptus caleyi. The sequence continues at coordinate 29,703,072 of CM024468.2, read as the reverse complement.
GTCGCCGCTGCCGCCGTGCGTCTACCCCGCGCCGCCCGCGCGTGCTCGTCCGCCCGCCGTCGCGCCGTCTTCGCCTCTTCGCTCCACCTCAGCTCGCGTCGCAGCTGCTGCATCAGCTCATGCCGGAGCCATTCGGCCACCTCCGGCCACCGTTCGGGTCCCGCCTTGGTCCGGTTCAACCCCTCAACCTTCCCCGGTCCTTTTCCATCTCATCCAAGCCCCGGATCTGCCCATTCTCGGCCTCAACGAGCAGTGGACAGCAGCTGCAGAAAATGGGTATGGCAGCAGGTGTTTGGGCCGTTTTGGTTGGCTTCCCGACCCCGGATGCTTGGCCCGCTTTGGAGAAAGTCGATCCCCTCGTCGTCCTCGTTGTTTTGGTTCGCTCGGCTCGCTAATCCGGTGAGTTTAGCTCACTAAACCTTGATTAGACGGTTAATTATGCCCTAAGTGTGCTTAGCCTAAGTTAAGTAAGCTTAGGTGATTAGTTTAGTTTATTTAATTGTGAATTAGATTAAGATGTTTGTTTAATTTAAAACATGTTTAATTAAAAATTTAAGAGAGTTTATTTGATAATAAACCTTGATGGGACATAATAGGATTTTAATTTTGAATTATTTAATTGCTTTGAACTTCCTGGAAATTATAATATTATATTATAATCCGAAATTATTAAAATATTATTATTTAAAAAAAACAAAAAAATTATTTTTTGACCGATTCTTTCAAAATTTCGCCGGGTCATTGCTGTGTATTCGGATTTTGAAATTGATGGTTGGATATTAAAAATTGAGTGTGGATTGCGAAAAATATGGATATTATTATTTAATTAATTTTCGGAATAAATTTAATTATTTATTAAAATTTGAAAATTTCGTCGGAACCTTATACTTTCTCAGAATTTCGTGCCGATCGTTGCTGTGTGTTTAGAATTTGAATTTGATGATTGATTGTGGAAAATTGAGTGTGATTGTGATAAATAGGGATTCTTTTTATAAAGTCCAAAGTGTCGAAATTTATGGGAGATTTGGCCGTGAATTGCCACCTATTAGAGGTCGCGCCCAGTGGGGCCGTGATATGCCACCTGATAAAGGTCGCGCCCAGTGGGGCCGTGAATTGCCACCTATTAGAGGTCGCGCCAAGTGGGGCCGTGATATGCCACCTGATAAAGGTCGCGCCCAATGGGGCCGTGAATTGCCACCTATTAAAGGTCACGCCCAGTGAGGCCGTGAATTGCCACCTGATAAAGGTCGCGCCCAACCAGGCCGTAATCTACCACCTTTTTAAAGGTCGTGCCGAGTGGGGCCGTGATGTCACTGATTCTAATTTTTGCCGAGTGGGGCCGTGATTAAGAGTAATGATTGATTTGCTGAATTGACATGTAATCGACCAAGTCGATTGATAGCTGAGACGATCCGAGTGGTTGAATTGTTATGATGATGTGATTGTGCCATGGTTGTTCGGTTATCATAATTGTACGTGGTTGAATTATATAAATTGTGTTAACCTGTAGATGAAGGCTAATGCGAGGTAAGTATTCTGTGTGATGTGGCTAGGCCACCCGGGGCGTATTTTCTTTCTAATAGGGGTTTAGGGGGTTGAACTTGCTGAGACATTGTCTCATCCCGGTTGTGGGATTAAAATTTCAGGTCTCTGGTGGACGGAGCTGCTAGATAGCTTTGGTTGACTTTGAGGAGTTGTAGAGGTGAAGTCATGAGGATTGGAGAATGTGTCCGACTTGTAGATCGTAGGACAATTCCTTTTTAAGAGCCGGTCTTTTGTAGACTGTTGGTCGTAGACCTCTATTTGTAATTCTATTGAATTATGAAAGTGTTATTTGTGATTTTGTCTCCTGCTTTTCTATCTCGTATTTTATTGTCAGGGGTTTTATAATATGCTTCCGCATGTGCATTAAAGATTTGATTGGGTCGGCGACTTAACCTGGGAATGTTGCATTTGAATGACCATGGTGGGATGTTGGCGCGCTAGAGGTTCAGGGCGTGACATGACCCGTGGTCGATTTTCTTCGAACCACAATGAACCCATCCGATACATTAACGACTCTCGGTAGTCATGAAAATCTCAAGATTTCAAATACGGACACAGGGTACCCAAAACGAGAGAAAATTGGTTTAGTGTTGATTGATGAGAATTTTGCAATCAGGTGGCATCACCCACACTTGATCACACATCTTAGTCGAATCGACCTATCTCTGGTCTCTGATCAATTTTAACAATGTCATAATGACCCTTGCAAACTAGCATGATCGAGCAGTCGATTTCTGGTTGAATTCTCAAGTCTATTGCGTTTAAAATCCCTGAATGACTTCACCGGATAGGCCGGTTATCTCGTGAATGGCCAACTCAGAGAAAAGCACTATAGTCACGTTGACGAGAGGCCCATCTTATTCAATTGAAATCAAAACCTAAAATTCAGGATGTCACAAAGTAACCCCAAGCTTTCTCCTAATCACCGACATAATGGGGTCAACAGCTCTTGGAGATTGTTGACCGAGGGGAAGCAAATGGTGGACACGTTCCTTGCATGGAGAAGCAAGGTGTCGTGCAGCTAAGAAGAAAAATTCAATTGTTGGACACGTATAATCCAGCAGCCACTCACCCAATTAGCCATTGAAAACCCCCCTCTTTGTTGACTGGTTTTTAGCAAAACTAGTCACTAATTTGCTCGTGAACATGAGCAAGAGAATCCTTGAGAGAGGGCAGCGAGTGAAGAGAAAAGGATCGCCCCTCCACCGTTTGCTTGGACACCATCACTGTTCCCATCGCGCTGTGATTGCCGTTCCACTTGAGCCGCAGCTGTCGCACCACTACACTGAACCCCTCGCCTTCGCGCTATAGGACTAGAGGTGAGTAAAAGTCTACTAACCTATGTAATGCAAGACTGTCATTTTCTGAGGTAGTGCAAATAGACTTGAGGATGTCTGAATTTGGATGCTGAATGTTGCATTATTGAGTGATTGTAGTAGATTGGGACCAAAGAATTGAGGAAATGCTTTGGATATCTCTATACATTATGATTTTTTTGAACTATGATGGAAAGAACAATCTATGGTGAAATTTTGGAAGTGAAATAGCCATGTTATAGGCGCCGGACCCTATTGAATATGTGGGGTCCAAATTAGATTGAGTGTAACTCGCCAATCTCGTAAATTTTCTAGAGACAATCCTAGGGCGATTTTCATTCCGAATTCTTCAAGAGTGTCGTGAAGGATTGTTTAAACTATAACATATATTTTTGGTCAGATTTTTCGAAATCATACAAATGCACAATTTTCCTTTAATGGGAAGTACGTTTCTGCCAATTCTATCGATGGAAGAAGTTTAGGGCTGAGTTGTGCGATTTGTTGCAATTTATACCTCACAAATTTGGCCTAGTGTTCTGCATGAAACTCTTTCCTTTAGATCTTGTTTATAACATACCAACATTTTAGAATTTTCTAAGTTCATTTAGGGGTTATTCCAAATTTTCTACTAGAACTGTGCATTCTGATTTTTGGGTTGTTTTATTCCGAGTTTGCTCAATTTAATTCAAGGGTGAATGCATCTTTATTTATCATATGATATGATGGTGTTGGCATTCAGCATATTATTCAACACTAAGATTTGATGAAAACACATGGGAAATCCGATGTCATTGCATTGCAAATGATTTTATTGAAATAATATGAGTTGATATTGTTGCCGTTGGACCCTCGAGTCAACGATGCTTTGGGAGTCGGGATGCCTATAAGGATCGTAAGGATCGATGCCTTTGGATGTCCAGGGTCCACAGAGCTTCAAAGGTACCTTGGGAGTGTCGGGATGCCCGGTGTTATATCGGTACGTAATTCCGAGGGAATGCCCGGTGGTATGTCGGTACGTAATTTCGGAGGGTAGGGGTAACCATTTTTATGGTGCGCCCTAGCAATTCCTTGTGATGCCAGGTGAGATGCGAGATGCCTGGAGATGTAGTGTCATACGCTTTAGATGCTCGGTGGCCAAGTGGCGTAATGTCGGGGGACTTTGCGACGCCAGGTTGGGTGCGGATGCTCGGAAGGACGCAGACACTGCTCCTTTGGGAGGTGAAACCTTTTGAATATTAAAATTGATGGCTCTACTAAGTGTGTGTGTGTGGTCTGATCATAGGACTAAATTGTATGGCATGGAACAGGACGTGTTATAACAGTTTGATTCTATAATCGGAACCCATGTGACTGAAAATGGTGAATCTTGGTTTTGAAACTGCACTTGCCATTGCATTAAAGAGCTTTATGGATTTGATGCATACTCATTTCTTTGATCACATGTTTTGTCTATCTTGCATGAAACTAGATAGTAATGGTTCTACACGATATAGTTTAGTAGATCTTTTACAATTGAGTGGTTGTACTCACCTCTTTTGGGGACTAACATTTCAGACAGTCAAGATGTCTCTATTGCTTGTACCTCTTGGCATGTTCTATGGGATTCTGGTCGACCTGCAGTGCGAATGGTTGGAGCATCACCATCCCGAGGTACGAGGGCTGGTGTTCGTTCGAGTGCGGGCATTGATTGTAATTGATATTAGTCCTCCCACCGGCCTAGTACTTCAGGAGTACTTACCAGTCTTTGTTTGCCGAGATGGACATAGGATGGGGCCGTTGCCACCACCGCCAGCAGACGGACAATAGAGGGTGGTGTGACTGAGAGTGATGGACAGCAAAAGAAGCATTTTTGGATGCCGGTACTGATTGATGGACGCGTGTAGATATCTATTAGTATGGTTGGGTCTCTTTTGAGAATAGCCCAGCGTCTCCAACTTCACCAAGCAACTCCATTAGCAACCGTCCACCAGAACTCCCCTGGACAGCCATCACCTCCCCACCATCAGCCACCCATCCCCAAGCCGTCTAACCACCTTAGTCCCTTAGTCTAGAACTGAGCAAAACTGGTTCTTCTAGCAACAAGCAGTGAGCTTGCAAGGTGGTTTTCAGCCAATCCCCACGCCTTCCAAACACTGTAGGCACGGGATCTCACCACCGTCGCTGTGAACCCATTACCTCGCTAATCTGGTGAGTTAACTCATTAATCCTTGATTAGATTGCTAATTTCTCTTAGGGGGTTAGATAAGTGTTAATTCGTCCGGTTAGATTAGTGGTATATGGATTAGCTTAATTTCATATTCAGTTTACTTGACACTTGCCGTTGGCTATTTTTGTGGGGAAAAATAAGCTACAATTTTGAAGTTTCTTCCTTCTTGAAATATGCTCTAAACATCTTCAGCTATGACATATATTTTACTCATGATGTTAGGGAATTAAAAGAATACGGTTTCAGCCTCAATATTTGCAAAACAGTCTCAGTTTGTGCTGGAACTTATGACCTTTTGGTGTTCCAAGGTTTTTTTTTTTATCAATTCTTAGGGTTCGATTTTCAAAAGAGTTCCTTCACAAACGTTTTTCATCACATCTAGCAGTTTTACATAGTCAAATGGCAGATCAAACGGAAAACTTTTGGACCTCGAACTAAACTGATTTCGAAAAATAAACTTTCTGGACACGGACACAATTTTTGTAACGGTTTGGGCGATTTACTGCTTTCAATCTAGAAAGATGTGGGTTAAGGTGTCCATATGAAATATGTTTTTTTTTTTTTTTTTTTTGGTGTCATTTATAACATATTCAAATTTGAGAATTTTTTTAGCTTGTTTGGTTAGGTTTCTGAATTTAAACTTGGAGAAGTGCTAGTGGCCCAATTTATGCCAATTGGGGCCAGTAGTGATTTTGTGGTTGTTCTTGATGTTGTGCATGCTAGATAATGCATATTTGGTGATGTGGGTAACTTTTGGCATGCTTAGAACTTATGCGTGATAATATGTGAGTGGTTGTTCTACGATGATGGTTTATGGTTATTGCAAAAGATGACCTTTTAAGCTTTTAATTGGAAAAATAATTAGGTTTCGGGTTGGACACCGAAACTTATTTGCCCAATAAAATAATAAGGTTTTAAACTAGGTGCGTGCAAAGTTTGATGGATTAATTTGGAGTACATGAGCACCTATGAATTTATTTCTAAAGGTTTTGAACAAAAAAAAAAAAGGGGCGTTTACTAAAGATGGTTTTCAAAATAGTGTGGTTGGAAAAGAAAATAGAAAATAAATGAGGTGTCGGGTTTGGATGCCGAGTTTTATGTGCTCAATAAAACGAGGAGGTTTTATACTAGATGCATGCAAAGTTTGGCGGGTTAGTTTCAAATACATGACCCATACAAATTTATTTCCGAAAGCTTTAAAGAAAAAAAAAGAGTGGCCAAGTGGATTTTGAAAAGGGATTGTGGTGTTCTTGGCTATGTGATGGCATGTACGTGTCTTGTTGTGCAATTGATTGCTGGATAGTAGTTACCGATGATGATTACAAAACTTGGTTTTATAGGCTTTTAGATAGAAAATGCCCAGTGTCGGTTTTTTGGATGCCAATTCTTATGTACTAAGTAAAATCATGGAGTTTTGAGTTGCGAGCGTATCAAGTTTTATGGCTTGATTTAAATGTGTGACCACGCACGATTATTTTACTGGGATGATTTTTAATATGAAGAAAATTGGCCAAGTCTATTATGTGAAATTGAGGCATTGAGTGCAAAGCACGATGTTCTTGGCCAAGTATGTGCTCGTGTGTGATCACCTAAATACCCTAATGCATTTGTGCAGGGTAGTGAACTTGTCCTGATGCGTATGAATACATAGGACGATGCCATCTAGGCAGGGGTTCTGGACGATGTCGTCTAGGCGGGGGTTCTAGATGATGTCGTTCACGGATGAATTTTGGAACAATGCTCTTGTGTGGAATGCTGTCTAAGTAGGGATTCTAGACGTTGCCGTGCTCGACGGGGTGGGATGATGCCCGATTTTTATCGAATGCCTGGCGTGGGTTAGGATGACCACCGACTGATATGTTAGCTGTGGCCCAAGAGTTCATAATAACTGAAACACGCTCGAGTGGTTGTGATAATTGCGCCTGATTATGGGACATGTCATCCCGGTTTTACCTTATAATTGGGACCCATGTGGATGGTTGTGATTGGAATGATGTGTTCCATTTATTAAACTATGATTGATGTACTAATGATGGTATATATGTTGAGCTAACGCACAGGTACGCGCCAAGGCGAGGTAAGTTTTGTCTGGTGTGTGCTTAGGACTGCCTCCTAGGCAAATTTGCATCCTAATTAGGGTTTAGGCGGTTGACTTGTTGATATTTTATCTCATCCTATCGTGGGCTAATCTTTTTCAGGGTTGTAGCATGGAGATCTACTGAGTGCGGATGTGGTGGGCGTGAAATGCAACACTTTTTGGCTTGCCATGCCGTTAGCGAAGTTTAGGGTGACCCTGATCCCAGAGGTCTTTTGAGAGGGTCGAGAGGAAGTGGCCATTCAAGGGCTCGTAATTAATCGACTCCCTAGGGTCAACAGTTGGTAAGGAAATTGTTCCTTGTTTTTATTATCCCTGTGTTGGTTGGTTGTCTGGGTATTTGTGTAATTTGTTTTCGAATGTGCGTAATCTAAAGAAAAAAAGAATGGGTCGGTGACGTGTCATGAGATGTCATATTTCTAATTGACCACCGAGGGATGTGTGTGTATCTAGGGTTCGAGGTGTGACAATGACTATCGTGGCCGCCACCATGGTGATGTCCTAGTCCACCGCTAGGACCACCATGGTCTCTATTAAAACCCTGATTTTTCCAATTTTGTTTTCAACAGAATGAGTCGAGCATTTCATCTATGTGCTTATAGTTCTTTTCTCTGAGTTGGCCACTCACGAGATAACTAGTCTATCAAGTGAAGCCATTAAGGGATTCCAACACATCATAATTGAGAATTCGAACAGGAAATGATTGCTCAACCAAGTTGATCTACAAGGGTCATTATGGCAAAGTTAAAAATCGATTAGAAAATTAGAGATAGGTCGACTCGACAAAGGTATGTGATTAAGTGTGAGTGATTCCATCTAATTAGACAATTCTTGTCGATCGGTACTAGACCCATTCTTCTGTTGTTTTGGTACTCTATGTCTGCATTTGAAACCTTGAGATTTTCACGACAATTGAGAGTCACCAATGTGTCAAAGATGTACATTATCACTTGAAAATAATCATCGACAGGTCAAATGCACGAAAATTCCCAAAAGCTACTCGGTAGATTAGGACGTGCTAGGATCGCGCCATAATGAAATTAACCAAGAAATTGAAACCGAATTTAAAAATTGGAAGTCCTATTGTGTCACAAATCATTTTAGGAACATCAACTCATCTTCGGATGATTTTTTTGCAAATCAAATTTTTCGACAAAAAATCAAAGTATGGTCGTTTCGGCTGGGGAAAATCGGCAAGCCCACTTTTGGTCACACGTTTGGGACCCAATATGGTTCTGCAGTCAAGGAAAAATGTTGAATCAAGTGTGGCAAAATTGGATGAATTTATGAGTTTCAATTTGCATGGATTGGGTTAGGAATTGAATGAAATTGAGTGAATTTGATGCACAAGTGTACCGAATTCGTATGCCAAGGGGTACACCACATTTTGCACCTACTAACAAGCTTGTGGAGGAAGCTTGAGGAGAGAGAACGGCTAAGGTCATGTGATGTCATGGTGGGGGCAAGAGAGAGAAGGTTTGAACAAGTGTTGAACTCTAGAGAGCCCTTGAGGTCCCCCTTGCTTAGCAAACCTTCTTCTTCCCTAAATGGCGGCTTTCTCCATTGTTGAGGTCCCTTGGAAGTTCAAGAGAACCAGAGAAAACCGAGCTCATCAGCCCTCCACAGTCACATGCCCTCCGGACTCCATTTCCCCCTCTATTTCCCCCTTGTTCCAGTTTTCGCTCTAGCTGACCTTTTGCCAAAGATTCGAGTTAAAAGTTATCTTCCTGTGAGAATCAGCCAATGCTCCACCCACCATCATCTTTGGGACATCCAAACCATTCATGAGGACTTCATGGTGCCTTGAAAGGAGCCCTGTAGCCTCCCATCTATTGGCACGAAGAAACGCCCCGCTGGTCCATTAGTCCACCTGCCGAGTGCATTGTTTCGAGCTTTTCTTCATTTTTCTCCCATTCTGACCCTTCCTTTGCCTATCCCGTCCACCCACAAGTTCTCCACAAGCCACCAGTTGCCAACCACCCGCTCATCAGAGCTCCGATTGGCCTGTTTTCGCCGTTGAAGCTGCTGGTTTTTTCTCTGCAGTTCAGCCAAGAATAGAAGCAAAAAATGAAAAGGTTTTGGAGACTTTGTGGCCTGTTTTCAAGCTCTTCCCGCCCTCACTTGGTGTCACAACAAGCTTGATTGTCGCTTCGCTCGCTGTTGCCATCGCCGTGGACTCACCGGAAAGCAATTCCGATGAGTTTATCCTCTAAACATTGATTAGCAAGTTAATGATACTTAAGGGATGTTTAGATTAAGCTAAGTATGATTAGGTGGATAGATTAGTTTAGTTAAGTGTGGATTAGATTAAAGGGTGTAATTAGTTTAGTGTATAATTAATTAAGGCTAAGTAGAGGATTAAAATAGAGTAATCTTGGTTAGTCCGTAATTAATTATTTTGAATTTATAAATATTATTTTATTAAATTAAATTATTATAATATAATATTATTTATTTTAATTTTGGAATATATTTAATTATTAATTTCTAGAAATTGTTCTAGGAGGGCCGATCATTAGAAATTGGGTGCTGATTGCTATAAAGCTTTCAATTTATGCAATTGATTGCTGGATGTCGTAAATTGAATCTTGATTGTGAAAATTAGGGATTTTATTCAAAAAATCCTGCGCGTCGAGTTTTGACACCAAAAACAGATTTTGAGCATTATATCAAATAATGGGGTTTGAAAAAGGATGATTTATGTTTTCCCAGTTCAAATTTGACAAGTACCCACACACGTGGCTAATTTCTTGAATGATTTTAAAATGAAGAAAAGAGGTCGGGATTACTATTTTAATGAATGGCATTGAGTGAAATGCAAGGTATCCCAAGCCAAATTGGAATTGTCGTATGTTGGTTAAGAGGAAACCGTCCTGAGCTTTTAAGCTGGACATACCCATATATGGGAGGCCGCACACAATAGGCTCCTGTCACAGTAAAGGTTGAGCCAATTGGACCTATGCTCGTTCGGGAACGCCATCAACGTAGTGACGAAGCTATGCTCCAAGGGGGGGAGATGATGCCTGGCTTAATGCCAATAGATAGCCGAACTGTAAGTAGGTTATGCCCTTGTGTGGTAGTGAATAACAAGTGGGACATATGCTGAGTGTTGTTGATGTGTCGAATTATGGGATGAAATTGTGTGGCACGGTATGGGACATGTCATAATGATTTAGTCTTATAATCAGGACCCTGGTGGTTGTTTGAAAAGAAAGTGTTTGCATTCCAGTTGTTTGAATTATATTGCTTCATCTGTTTGAGTGATATGAATTGTGCTAACTTGCAGAAAGGAATTGAGGCAAAGGTGAGTCCCATTATTTGTGATGGTGTGACTAGGCCATCTCGGGATGTATTTTCTTTCTAATAGGGGTTTAAGGGGTGAACTTGCTGAGACATTGTCTCACCCCGTTGTGGGCCAAATATTTTCAGGTTCGTAGATAGTGATACCCCCAGAGCTTTATGGTCTTCCCATGCAGATAATTGAGCAGGTGCATAGTTTTCCTAATCCTGGAAGTCTTTGGATTTATGAGCTTATCAGGACCACCGTTTGGGTCGAAGAGGACCTATTTGTTAGGATGCCTCATCAATACAAAGCGTGGTTTCGCTTTGGAGCCAATGGTTTCGAGATTTGTCCTCTTAGAGGTTTTGGTATTCCACCTGCTGTGATTGAGGGCATCCTATGAGAGGATATAGCTGACCCTCCCGATGGCAGGTGGAGGACCTTGCATCTCCGGAGGTTGAGGAGTCAGTGGTGGGATCGGCAAACGAGTCTGACTAGTAGTCATAGGACCGTTCCTTTTGGGTGGACCAATCTTTTTGTAGAGTGACTTTTGATGTATATATGAAAGTACGTTTGGTTGTGAATGAGTTTGGTTCCTACTTTCCTATTCCGTATGTTATTGTTAGGGGTTTTATAATATGCTTCTGTGTGTGCATTTAAAATGAATGGGTCGGTGATATATCTTAGGAAGTCGCATTATTTGATCAACCGTAAAGAGATGGGCGCGTGCGCAAGGAAGGGGGCGTGACATCCCCATTTAGGTGGTATCATAGCAGGTTTGTGTTTGGAGTGACAAGGTGCGAGGGAGTCATGGGATAGTTAGTAGGAAAGGCTTTTCAATTTGCTGATGCATGTGATTGATAGCTGATTGATAGCTTGTTTATGTGGTCACTCAGATTCTAACTTGGTGTTGGAATTAGAAAACAGGTGTTTATAGAGAGCTTGTAGCATGAGTGACCAGGAGCAAAGGACTCCTAAAAAGAGGAGAGTAGGCTTTGCGACTTGGGGTAGGACACCGACGAGGGACGGTACCCAAGGTGCTCAGCTTAGAGCACAAGCTGAGGCCAGCGTGAGTGGAGTAGCACCTCCACTTGTTCCGCCGTAGGTGCTGGGGTAGTAGCTCCTGGTGTTCCCATAATCAATGGGATCATATAGGTGCTTGAGGCCTCAAGTAATTAGATGGACCAGCAAGCCCAGAATCAGGCTGCTACCATTACTGCCACTGTTGCTGCTGTCGTCGCTACTGCACTTGCTGTCGCACTTATTGCTGAACCTATTGCCACACCTTCTACTGATCCTGTTGTTATTGTTGCTGCACACTACACATGTCATGGTACCTGCTAAAGTTCCACTTGGGACCGTGGCCGCTAGGAGGCTAATGCATAAGTTGGTGGAACAATTTCTAAGGTTGAATCCGCCGATGTTTACGGGAGCAAGAGATCCCGAAGCTACAGCCTTATGTATTCAAGAGCTAGAGAATGCCTTTGATCTTCTAATGTGCATAGAGACGGAGAAGGTTGTCCTGGCAGCCTATCAAATGAAGGACATTGTTGATACATGGTAGAAGGTCACCAAGGGAATAGTGTTCTCTGAAGGCGTAGTCCCTGAGTGGAATGCCTTTATCAAGATCTTCAACGAATAGTACTTTTCTAATAGTGCCAAAGAGATGAAGATGGCAGAGTTTTAGTGCCTTCACCAAGGTATAATGTCAGTAGACTAATACGAAGCAAAGTTCACTGAACTGTCGCGGTACACCCCAGATTTAGTACGGAATCCGGCAGACCGAGCTCAAAGGTTTAGAGACAGGCTTAGACTGGAAATGAGGAGCTCATTGGTGCCACTCAACCTGAAGGAGTACAAAGACCTCTACGAATGGGCCCAGTTGCTCGAGAGAGATTAGAATGAGCAAGCCGCCACATCTGGGTTGCGGTTTAGTTTGAGCAGAGAAGGGAATTAGTTTGGGAAGAGATCAATGTCTTGAGGAAAGTATCCTGTTCCACCTAACAAGAAGAGTGGGATAGGAAAGTTAGCATTTAGGTAGAATGGTGTGTGTCGTTTATGTGGAAGATAGCATGGTTCAGCCCTATGTCCTCCTAGGACGGGCGCTTATTATGAGTGTGGCCAGCAGGGTCAGTTGGCTAGGAATTGCCCTAGAAAACCGACGAGACAACAACTGCTGCCATCGCCGCCACCGTTGGGTTAGATCCGTGGAGTCGTGCCGCTGAATGTGCCGCAAGGTGGATTGGTCCGGCCTCTAGCACAAGGAAGGACGTACGCTATTAATAGAGGACATGCGGAGGATGTACCTAATGTGATCATAGGTATGGTCTCGTTGAATGACCAACCTACTTATGCTTTATTTCACCCTGGAGCTACACATTTATTTATAGCTGAGAGATATGTTAAGTTGGTAGAATTGATTCCTGAGTTGTTGGAGTCAATGATTAGCATATTTACACCATTAAAGGATAAGGTGTTAGCTACAGTGGGTTGTCCTAGTTGCACTTTAGCGATTGGTGAGAGAGAGGGAAAGATAGACTTAATAGTCCTAGCCATGTATGATTTTGATGTGATTATTGGCATGGACTAGCTCACCAAGCAATGAGCTAAGCTAGACGCTATTGCAAGGCGATTCGATTTAACCTGTTAGAGGGTGAGAGCTTCGAGTTTACTAGGAGTCAAGGATTACCCTCAATTACTTTAATCTCATCGCTCAAGGCAACCCGTTTATTAGATGGGGGTTGTCAAGGTTACTTGGCGACTATCGTGTATATGACAGTAGAGGAGCTGAAGATAGAAGATATTGCAGTGGTTCAAGAATTTCTAGACGTGTTTCCAAAGGAATTGCCAGGTTTGTGGCCAGAGAGAGAGATTGAGTTTGCCCTCGGGACCGAGCCAATCTTTAAGGCTCCTTAATGGATGGCTTTGACAGAGCAGAAGGAATCGAAGGTGCAGATGCAAAATTTGTTAGATAAGGATTAATACGTCCTAATGCATCACCTTAGGGAGCACCGATTCTGTTTGTAAAGAAGAAAGATGGTTTGTTGCACTTGTGCATCGACTATTGTCAACTCAATCAGGTGACGATCAAGAACAAGTATCCACTGTTGAGGATTGATGACTTGTTTGATCAGTTGCAAGAAGCATTGATATTTTCTAAGATCGACTTGAAGATAGGGTATCATTAGTTGAGGATTAGAAAGGAAGACATACCGAAGTCGGCGTTTCGCACTCGATACGTCCATTATGAGTTTACTGTAATACGGTTTGGTTTGACGAATGCCCCTGCTGCTTTCATGGATTTGATGAACTGTGTGATCAAGGAGTACTTAGATCAGTTCGTTATCGTGTTCATCGATGACATCCTAGTGTACTTAAGGAGTCCTAAAGAACACAAAAGGCACTTAAAGATAGTGCTTCAGACTCTAAGGAATCATGAGCTGTACACCAAGTTCAGCAAGTGCGAGTTTTGGCTAACTCGGGTGGCGTTCTTAGGTCACATAATTTCAGGAGAAGGAATCATGGTGGACCCAGCCAATATTGAAGCAGTGATCAACTGGCCAAGACCAACTACAGTGATAATGATCAAAGTTTTCTGGGTTTAGCAAAGTATTACATACGGTTTAGCCAAGATCGGTTCGTTATCGTGTTCATCGATGACATCCTAGTGTACTTAAGGAGTCCTAAAGAACACAAAAGGCACTTAAAGATAGTGCTTCAGACTCTAAGGAATCATGAGCTGTACACCAAGTTCAGCAAGTGCGAGTTTTGGCTAACTCGGGTGGCGTTCTTAGGTCACATAATTTCAGGAGAAGGAATCATGGTGGACCCACCAATATTGAAGCGGTGATCAACTGGCCAAGACCAACTACGGTGATAATGATCAAAGTTTTCTGGGTTTAGCAAAGTATTACATACGGTTTAGCCAAGATCAGTTCGTTATCGTGTTCATCGATGACATCCTAGTGTACTTAAGGAGTCCTAAAGAACACAAAAGGCACTTAAAGATAGTGCTTCGGACTCTAAGGAATCATGAGCTGTACACCAAGTTCAGCAAGTGCGAGTTTTGGCTAACTCGGGTGGCGTTCTTAGGTCACATAATTTCAGGAGAAGGAATCATGGTGGACCCAGCCAATATTGAAGCAAGTGATCAACGGCCAAGACCAACTACGGTGATAATGATCAAAGTTTTCTGGGTTTAGCAAAGTATTACATACGGTTTAGCCAAGATCAGTTCGTTATCGTGTTCATCGATGACATCCTAGTGTACTTAAGGAGTCCTAAAGAACACAAAAGGCACTTAAAGATAGTGCTTCAGACTCTAAGGAATCATGAGCTGTACACCAAGTTCAGCAAGTGCGAGTTTTGGCTAACTCGGGTGGCGTTCTTAGGTCACATAATTTCAGGAGAAGGAATCATGGTGGACCCAGCCAATATTGAAGCAGTGATCAACTGGCCAAGACCAACTACAGTGATAATGATCAAAGTTTTCTGGGTTTAGCAAAGTATTACATACGGTTTAGCCAAGATCAGTTCGTTATCGTGTTCATCGATGACATCCTAGTGTACTTAAGGAGTCCTAAAGAACACAAAAGGCACTTAAAGATAGTGCTTCAGACTCTAAGGAATCATGAGCTGTACACCAAGTTCAGCAAGTGCGAGTTTTGGCTAACTCGGGTGGCGTTCTTAGGTCACATAATTTCAGGAGAAGGAATCATGGTGGACCCAGCCAATATTGAAGCAGGTGATCAACGGCCAAGACCAACTACGGTGATAATGATCAAAGTTTTCTGGGTTTAGCAAAGTATTACATACGGTTTAGCCAAGATCAGTTCGTTATCGTGTTCATCGATGACATCCTAGTGTACTTAAGGAGTCCTAAAGAACACAAAAGGCACTTAAAGATAGTGCTTCGAGACTCTAAGGAATCATGAGCTGTACACCAAGTTCAGCAAGTGCGAGTTTTGGCTAACTCGGGTGGCGTTCTTAGGTCACATAATTTCAGGAGAAGGAATCATGGTGGACCCAGCCAATATTGAAGCAGTGATCAACTGGCCAAGACCAACTACAGTGATAATGATCAAAGTTTTCTGGGTTTAGCAAAGTATTACATACGGTTTAGCCAAGATCAGTTCGTTATCGTGTTCATCGATGACATCCTAGTGTACTTAAGGAGTCCTAAAGAACACAAAAGGCACTTAAAGATAGTGCTTCAGACTCTAAGGAATCATGAGCTGTACACCAAGTTCAGCAAGTGCGAGTTTTGGCTAACTCGGGTGGCGTTCTTAGGTCACATAATTTCAGGAGAAGGAATCATGGTGGACCCAGCCAATATTGAAGCAGTGATCAACTGGCCAAGACCAACTACAAAGTGATAATGATCAAAGTTTTCTGGGTTTAGCAAAGTATTACATACGGTTTAGCCAAGATCAGTTCGTTATCGTGTTCATCGATGACATCCTAGTGTACTTAAGGAGTCCTAAAGAACACAAAAGGCACTTAAAGATAGTGCTTCAGACTCTAAGGAATCATGAGCTGTACACCAAGTTCAGCAAGTGCGAGTTTTGGCTAACTCGGGTGGCGTTCTTAGGTCACATAATTTCAGGAGAAGGAATCATGGTGGACCCAGCCAATATTGAAGCAGTGATCAACTGGCCAAGACCAACTACAGTGATAATGATCAAAGTTTTCTGGGTTTAGCAAAGTATTACATACGGTTTATGGAAGGGTTTTCAGCATTAGCTTCACCGTCGACAAAACTTCAGAAGAAGGAAGAAAAGTTTGTGTGGTCAGACAAGTGCGAGTGTAGTTTCCAAGAGCTTAAGTAGAAGCTGACGACCACACCTGTGTTGACCATGCCATCTGGCCCAGGAGGATTTGAGATTTACAGTGATGCATCGTTTAGAGGGTTGGGTTGCATGTTAATGCAGCATGGTAAGGTCATTGCATATGCGTCTCATCAGTTGAGATCTCATGAACTGAATTACTCGTCACATGACTTGGAACTCGAAACAATCATCTTTGCCTTGAAGATTTGGAGAAATTATTTGTGCGGAGAAAGATTCCAGATATTCACTAACCATTAAAGTCTCAAGTACTTATTCTCTTAGAAGGAGTTGAATATGAGACAGTGTCATTGGATGGAACTCCTGAAGGACTATGATTGTGAAATTTTGTATCACCTCAGGAAGGCGATAAGGTCGCAGATGGGTTGAGTCGGAAGTCTTCAGTTGTGCATATGGTATTAAAGGAATGGGCTTTAATTGATAAGGTATGAGATTCGGGTTTCAAATTTGAGGTAGGCCACATTTCGAATCTTATGGCCACCTCAGAATTGAGCTAAAAGTATAGGTTAGAATTAAAGCACTTCAGCTGACAAATCTGGATGTTAAGAAGATTCTACAAGAGGATATCGAGAAAAGAAAGGCTGACTTTCAAATTTCTGAAAACGGAACGCTGAAGTTCCAAGGACGATTGGTTGTACCTAACAATGTGGAGCTTAGA